>OY787641.1:3804743-6304743 GCA_963678965.1 Cruciata laevipes | reverse complement strand
TTCAAAAACTGTTATGCTTATATTTTCGTATGAATGTAAAAACTTGGGTGATTCAACTTATAATTAAGAGAGTGTCTTCTCTAGAATGGTCCTAATTGATACTGAGGGAAAACGTTAGCTTCTCACTTTCATACCTGATCATTTCTTGTTCTGTGTTGATCTTCTCACTTTTCAATTTGGATCTCTTACATATTAGTCATGATCATTAAGTATATATATTACCGTTAATTTTCTCACTTTCATGCTTGATCATTACATGTTCTGACGTTCTGTATTGAACTTCTCACTTCTCAACCTGATCTTTCAGCTATTAAACTTTTGAGACCAATTGAGATTTGTAATTAATCATTAACATTTCCTAAGTCATCAATGTTGGTTATAGAAAATATTTTTATGTTTGTAACTAAAAAATTGAAAATTAGAAATTATACAAGTGTCACATTAACAATATAGAGTCAATAATGGTGTCCTCGCGTGGTTTTTGTGCGACGTTAATTATGTTCAAAAAGACATAGTTTATGAGTATAGTTGCAAAAATTAAATCGGGTGGCAGTTAAAGTGTGCCTAATTATGGTGACATTTATGTCTGCTAAGGAAAAGGTCCTTTGGATACATGGCGTGGCATGAAGGCAACTCTTTTGGAGGTGTTCTAATTGAAGTGAAGTCCTATGTATATATATCACAAAAAAAAAGTTTTTTTGTTTGGATAATGCAAATATATTATTAAAATTATAGAAGAGTACATACATAAGTAAACAAAAAGTTGTTGAATAAATATCTTTTAACTCTTAATTCGTTAAAAGGGGCCTTTGATTAATCGTTAATTAAGTCTCGCCTAATACACATATTGTTGGAAGGAGTGGTAATTGTAGAGTCTCATTCACATGTAAAAAATGTCCCCGTAATTGCAAGTTGGATATATGATAAAGAGATACGCCAATTATACAAAATTTGACCCGACTAGCTGATTTTTTTCAAAAACAATTCAATACTCGTGATATTACACGACGTCAGACATGTAACACGACAAACACGTTTATTTGTGTTGCTCAATCGTAATTTTTTTAAAATTTAAACTATAAACATATCGAAAACATGGAACCAAACATCCAAATATTCAAATCCAGTCGAAATATAGTGAATCTCAATATACTTACAGATCTAATTAGAGTAATGATGTCGAGGAAGTAACGAAAATTGAAACATAATGTATAGATATAACCGTGACGGAGGATGTAACCAAGGATCCGGAGTACAAGTTGTGGTAAATGTAGCTCAGATGAATATTTGTTGCACATGAAAAAACAGCATGCAAGGGAACAAACCATATGATTGCCCGACGATGCCAGTAAATGATCGTACCCTAGCCATAGCTACCAAGAGCCAGTGCTTTAAAGGTGCTGTCGTTCGAAAGTCTCTTTTGAAATTCAATGCTTATAATAATTGATGGGTAAATTCACGTCCACCTAACTAACATTTTTCATAAAAAGTCTTTTGATTTACAAACTGTGTGGATTGTGAACGTTTTGCAGAGTAATCTAGAATTCGCTGACGAAAGCGTGTTATATATATACACACACATATATATATATATATATATATATATATATATATATATATATATATATAATGGCGTGTTATGTGTAAGAAGAAAAGTCTTCACATGGTTTTGAAATCTGCAACATAAACGATTATCGGTTTTTATTGCAGATGGACGATTGCCATGCATGCGCTGATCAGTCTGCAAAATTAGTTAGGGGTTGCTCGGTCCATTTTTCTCTTGGAGGTTCGTATTTTTACCATAATACCTCTAATATTGTTAAGGCAAAAAATGGGCTTGAAATCATAAGGTTCCATCAGGGGCATAATAGTAAAAATACGGACCTGCAAGAGAAAAATGGACCTGCATGGAGAAATTGCTATTAGTTACTAGTTGAGTTCAGTATGAGATTAAATTTAGGGGGTTGCTCCATACAGGTACGTTTTTCTTATGCAGGTCCAGATTTTTACAAAATTGCCCTTAATATTACTAAGACTAAAAATAACTAGCCAAAATGCAAGGGTGCATTTGAGGGTATTCTGGTAAAAATGTAGATCTGCATGAGAAAAACGTACCTACATGGAGAAATTCGGTAAATTTATCAGGATAAAACTAGATTGATTAGATCTACAAACATTACAAATTGCAAAGGTTGTACATATGTAGACTAATGCTAAGAAGCGAGAAAGCTTCAAAAGAATGAAAGAATATAGGCTAACGAACCTATTCATTTGAGTTTGAAGTCGTTAATATCAAAATCATGGAGCACTTTACTGATCGAAGTACAACTATTGTTACCTGTTTAGCATAAACCATGTCCATCAAAGAGTACTGTCCAACTAGAGCCCTTTTCAGTTGAGCTGCAGTGGTTTACTGGAGATGCAGTCTGTTTAATAGAGCTGGCAGTGGTTTATCAGAGTGGCAATCAATTTAATGGAACTGTAGTGTTTTATTAGAGCTGTATTGAGATTATTGAAGATACAGATGCCGGTTAATTAGTTCAACTGAATTTTTACTCACACTGTGTGACTGTATTTCAACAGATACATCCTTTAGTCAAGTGATCAATTGGCATAAAGTTATAACACATTAACTTTAAATAAATTATAAATGGTGAGTTTTTAATTGAAATAAATTAACAGAATCCTAAGTACTATATATAACTCATATAGTGACATGATCGAATCTCGCCAAGTGTATATAAAAGGGTCCCGATCCATTAAATTCCTTACCAATACGTGCCCCTACACGTACAATAATGTTGATAAAAATCATAAATTCTGATGAGATAATATAAATTGTTTTCTTATTATCTCTAAGCGATTATGTTTGTGAGAATTGGAGCCTATGTTGCCGACATGGCGCCCATATGATTATAATAATATCACGAATTGCCACGAAGTCAACAACTATTTGGCCACTTGGGTATGTTGCAACTTGATGCATCGTCACTTTTGTCTTCTTCTGCTCTCTGTAGATAAACATTAAAGTCCTGCTTTTTAGGTTTCAACCCGATCCAACACATCTTCCCACAAGAATCTATTTATACTAAAACACAATCAACACCACTTGCCACGAGAAAAATGACACTCTTAATCAACATCTTAATCCCAAATTATGAATGTTACAAAATCTCATATTGATGTTAGTGAACAAAAATAGGAATGTTATGTTTCTGGATCCAAATTCTGCTAACTATTGTTGAGTTTTCATCGACCACCAATAGTTGAATAGAGTTGTCATTACTACTTAACTTTTGAAATTATCGAATCAATAACTACCGATTATCTACTTACTACACATTTTAATGATCAATTATCTAGCAACTTACTACATATATACTAAATCGTTCGACTGGCGGCTGGCGCTAGTCACACTCGTGTTATATTGCCAATTAATTTTATACATATAATGGAATAAAATAATACATACTAACCTTGTATATCATTTGATTACAATGCTCCATAACCTTGTCTATGGGCACATGCATTGGATTTTTTTTTTTTTTTGAAGTTCTAAATCCGTTCTAAGAGAGTTGAAAATAGGGAACTGAATAATGGATTTTTCATTGAAATGCTAGCCATAGCCCATAGCTACAAATGTAGACCTTTTGGCAATGTATGTAAATGAGCTACAATTTTATTTTATTTTTTGTAATTTATTATAATGTCAAGTAGCAATATGGGAAGAATAATAATATAAATAGCAGCGTGGAGGGATTTTCTTCCAAGTGAAAAGATTGTCTTGAATTTAGCATTAAGGCCCTGTCCAATAGTGCTTAGCACCACCAGCACCTACCAGCATCCTCCAGCACCCTCCAGCACTTGTCACTATTCACATACATGAATGATTTATTTTTTTTTAAAAAATAAAAAATAATTTTTCTTTAAAATTAGTTTCAATATGTTGTGTACGAATTAATTATTTTTTAAATATATAGTTTCATAATTATGTACATCATAATTATACAATTTTAATTTAATTTCAACACCCTCCAGCACCCTCCAGCACCCTCCAGCACCTTCCAGCACCCTCCAGCACCTTCCAGCACCTTGCAGCACCAGCTACCAATTCCAGCACTGTATTGGACAAGGTCTAAGTGTTGCAATAAATTCACAAAGCAAGTGTGTATAAAGGGACAAAATAGGAAGGGCTAGCAACAAACAAAGCAACATTTTTTGGCGACTATTATTTGGGCTGTGAGTGACTTGGAATTATGACAAATCACTAGGTCAACAATTTCCAACGCGTTAATCATTTGTTTCTTCTCCCATCACTGATCCCTCAATTTGTAGGGCAAGATGTTGAATATGAGGTGATCGAATTCGATGACTACATTATGCACCAGAGCCAAAACCGTCGACTTCGTAAACTTCTATAGTAAATCATATGAAGATGAGGGTGAGACTCCCTTCATACATCTGTTGATGGAAGCGTCTAATGATGCAGTTTCCGTCACTCATTTCATGTAAACGGAAGAAATGGAACTTGAAAATATGGAAAAGGACAAAGATAATAATAAAACATATATTGTGGTCAATTGTTCTAGATTAGTTAAATTTGAAAACACTGTGATCAGATGCTGTTTTCGCTGCGGTCTATTTTTCACACCACCAAACACGGAAGTTGGACCATATATATCTTTAATTACGTATATTTTAGCGGTACATAAAGTTTTAATATTTGAATACTATATGTTAAGAATGATGATAATGAGGCTTATGTATCTATTCAAATATATGGCTAAAGTATGATAGTGGATGTCAAAAAGTAAAATGTGAACAATAGTCCGGGACGGAGGAAAGAGTATGATCATAATCTCTTGATCTTATCTATTGATTAGTCCATTTCAGTGAAAACACAATTCGGTGAAATTCAAATTTATTCATTCATGCTGATTCTTTTTTATTTTGTACATTAATTTCACTTCAAATTTTCAACAAAAAATAACCTCACAAAAATAGGGCTACCTGTACTTACAAAAACTCCCTCCCACGGCCCATAAATAACAGCCCGCTTTCTTATATAAGCTAGATTACCTTGCAACTAAAATATTTACAACTAAATATTAACAAAGGCCCTGTTTACCAGAGCTTATCTGTAGATCAGTTCAATTCAGTTAAAATGCAGTTTGATGAAATTCAGGTTAATTCAGTCATGCTGATTCCATTTTTCAATACATCAATTTTCACTTCAGTTCAGTTCAGTTCAGTTCAATTCAGTTCAATTCAGTACATCAAAAAATAAGCTTTAGTAAACAGGGCCAAAGATATGCCAAGTTTCTAGATGTCAAATCTGAAGTATTTAATTCATTTTCTAGATGTCGAATTATTGAAAATACCACTTAATATATTGGAATATGGAGACTTTATGTATTATGAACTGTGAAGAGATCTACAAATTTTCTTAGACCAAATACTATTATCGGCGCCGCTGTTAGATTTTATGACGTATGTGTCACTAGAGCTCTATCGACTCACATGGACTGACTTGAAACAAAGTAATGTATCTATGATGAATTTGTACGGAATAACAGTAATGTACCAAAGATTAGGAATGATCAAGGAAATAGACTGAATGATCAAGAAAATTGAATGAAAGATCAAATGAATTGAAAGATTAAGGCAAAACAAGAATGTTCAAGGGAACTGACGCAAAAATCACTCAAACTGACTAAAAGATCAAGCAAAAAGATAAATGCTCAATCCCTTATCTCTTAATCTCCACAAGAACATCTTTCACTCAAAACTCTCTCGAAGATATCGCTTGGTTTCAGATCTTGTTGACCAATTTAAATTGAATAAGCTATTTGACATTGTTGATGAAATAATGCATTTTTAATAAAAAGACGACACAGCTTAATGTCGCTCTGAGTTGATCATGTAATATCATATATGGAAGTAAACGGCATCCAGAATCGATCGGAGAGCCGTAGCGAATATTTTTGTTGACCTTATAATGCACATCTGGTCTTCTTCATATACTTTTTAAAGTCGTCTTCTTGTCTGTAATTTCTTAAAATGTCTAAAAATGTATTTCGTTTTTTTAATCTCATAACACTATAAATTTTAAATAATATAAAACTATGATAACTTCCCAACTTGTTTGACTAAAAAATTTACAGCTTCAACTAGTTGACTTGTTTGTTAACGTTGCATTTTGTTGTCAACGTGTGTTTTTAAAAGTCATTTGACAGCAGGTTTTCGTGCATGCAGATTTTCGAGGCCAATTCTGTTAAATTTTAACCACTTAGTACTATATATAATATTATATACTTCTAGGCAAATTCTCATTTGAGATCTGTCTCAAATGAGACTAAAGATTATATGAGACTGCTATTGATTGAATTTGTCGTTGGTGAGCTTTAAACCCGCCGATTTCTTTGATTGAATTTGTCGTTGGTGAAATTGACCAAGGAAATGATCAAGAAAATTGACCAAAAGATCAAGTAAACTGAACGAAAGATCAAATTAACTGAAAAATCAAGACAAAACAAAAATACTCAAGGACATTGATTGAAAGATCAAACAAACTGACTAAAAGATCAAACAGAAACAATAAATACTCATTCCCCTGCTCTTGGTCTCCACAAAGACATGTCACCCAAGACTTTCTCATACTTCTACGTATTTGGTAGAAGTAAAAGATACACACTAAACGTATTTGAAAATCATCATATATATCCTCTTTTATAAACGCATGGTTTAAGATAAAACATTTTTTGTAAATTCTAATTTTACCCAATCGGAAATTCTGCTCGTTCTAAACTCTGGTTATATATAAATATATACTCGATCCGGTCTACTCCTAATTATTCAAAGTCTTGTACAACATCTCTGACAATGTTATTCATATATTTATGTAATAAATTTTAGTAAAATAAAACCATACTCGTTTTCTTCAAATTGAAGCATGGCCCTTCGTTGAACATTTGATTATGAAAATAATTTAGCTGAGCAGTAATAGTTGTAAACTTGTAATCGGTAAGGTCTGTTTACCAGAGCTTATCTGTAGTTCAGTTCAATTCAATTCATTTCAGTTCAAATGAAATATGATGAAATTCAGGTTAATTCAGTCATGCTGATTCCAATACATTAATTTTCACTTCAATTCAATTCAGTCCAGTTCAATACAGCAAGAAATAAGTTCTAGGAAATAAGCTCTAGTTTACTATATACTTGTTACACCCTCAACTAACTGTCACACTTGAATATTATTTTTCTTAACAGACAGTTGTCATACAATCCATATTCTAAGATGTAAACAATTTGAGAAACGTAATCACGAACGAACAGATCAACAAACACAAGAGTTGCACAACCCAATAAAATAAAGATACATAAATCACAAATACGCGATCAATTAATACAATAAAATCAAGAATGCATCAATGTGAACAAAACAACGTACTCAATCAAGTGATGACCCTCATAAACTATGTATTTTTATAATGCAATATTGAAATATATTTTTGACATATATATATATTTAAGTAACTGTTATTTATTGGTTGGATAAGTATGTAGGATGTGATTTTAAAAATAAAATCAAAAATAGAGGAAGTGAGATGTGATACTTAATTAGAATAAAGAAATTGACGAGTGGTTTTGTTTGGTAGATGGACTAGTAAGGATATCAATAACTAGAAAGAAACCAGTAGAATTTGACATGTTTGGATGCATTTGAAACCAATTTAGTCAGCTGAATTGAGCGCTATGATTTTGACCAGTGGATTTTATCGTAATTAATTATATTTCAGTTTGGGTGAGTCTTAATCAGTTGAAATATATTACTAGCTAAAATAAAATGCCTTCAACTTTCATCAATAATGTAATTTTTCATCTTAGCTACTAAAAATTTCCCATCGAATAGAACATAAAATAATTTCAATTAATAATCAGACTTTAATAGAACAAAAATATCATAGGAAGATATTTTTTCAAGGTGGACATTATTGTTGTAAGACCAAAACATAAGGCATCAAATGTTACGTATATATATGCAAGTCCATTCTCGTGTTTTGTAAGTCCATTCTTGATACATAAAGTTTTCAAATTTTTCGGCTCATACCGGTCGTTGTTTCTTTGACAAAATGGGAAAAAATTATTGTTTTTTTCCATGTCATTTCAAATTTGTGTCATTCTTGTTTCTTAGTAATCACGCATTTAAACAAATTCTATACTCTATCAATATGAAAGAGTAAATTATACCTTCATTTGTTAATAGAAACAGATAATGATCACCTATATGAAAGTGAAAAAGATTAGGAGTGATACACGGAATGATCATGTTTAATATGTAAAAGACCAGACTAAACTTTGAAAGTGAGAATATCAACACAGAACATGTAGTAATCATGTATGAAAGGGAGAAGATCAATATTTAGGCACTGTCCAGTTGAGCTGAAAATGTACATTGGCGCTGATTGGTGCTGAAAGTAGCTGAAAAGTAAGGGAAAATGTGTTGATTGGAGCTGATTTGTGCTGGATGCTGATTGAATAAGATGAAATGGGCAAGACCTTATCATCTGTCTCAATTAAGAGGTAGTTTAGAACATAAGTAAGTTCGCCAACACGAAATGTAAAATTATATTTAACATCTATATATGTAGAGATGAAAGGGAAAGTCTCAAGATTTTATTAAAATGAAGAATAATTTTGTGGCGACGGAAAAAAAAAGGTGAATGAGATGAGCAAATATATGATCATTCAGTGTATTATTACTGATACTTTCAGCTTATTACCTGATCTAATTTTTTTCATGTTATAAAGTATGCTTAATTTGTCGGATAAGGGTTATCAATTCAGATTACATCTGCCCTACTTAAATCCAAAGACACTGAATATGAATATGGATATCAATCAAACTTCAATTTATTTGTGGTCCAAAATACAAGTCGATATGTGCCAAGGGAGTTAAATGTGATGCAGATTACCTAGTTTCAATTGGACTGTAATATCAAATCCAAATCAATATTAATATGGTTGTTGTGCG
Organism: Cruciata laevipes; assembly: GCA_963678965.1. NCBI lineage: Eukaryota > Viridiplantae > Streptophyta > Magnoliopsida > Gentianales > Rubiaceae > Cruciata > Cruciata laevipes. Next base: position 6,295,709 of record OY787641.1, on the reverse strand, counting down.
ACTTGTCAATTTTCCTCGTTTTCGTATCCCAATTACATCAAACATGAAACATGAAACATGAAACATGAAATATTATGCCAATTCCAAGCCATGAGGGACATGATTTATTTACCCAAATTTGGAGCATTCTTCAAACTGTTTTCACTTTTAATAATAGAGATGGTTTCGTATAAGGTTGCAAGGTAGTTTTTGGGAAGAACTTCTTAATGTTATTTGTTAATTTGTTGATTTTACTAAAATTATTAGGTAATATCAAGCAGTTACTATCAGAACGTGTTATGTGAGATATTGTATTAAAGCATTGTGGATTTGATGATCGGTAAAAACAATGTAATGGTTTTGGATTAAAAATAGCCAGAAGTTTTTGGGGTTTGCTAGATTCAGGTCCATTTTTCTCTTGCAGATCCATATTTTTACTATAATATCCCTAATATTGTTAAGGGAAAAAATGAGTTTGAAATTATAGGGTTTTATCAAAGGTATTATGGTAAAATTTAGTCGTGGAAGAGAAAAATGGATATTGCCAAGTTTACGGTGTTGTCCATCAATGTTCACTTTATATGCATTAGAGCAAGTCCAACAGTTTTGCTATAATAGAGATTTTATTCAAATTTGGAGATTTTGACAAATTTTTCACTCCAACAGAATCTCTATATGATTCTCTAAAATAGAAAAATGAGGAGAGAAGAAAAAAATCTCTATATATGCAGATTGTAAACAAATTTTTAGAGAACTAATTTTATGGTATGTTTACTAAAAATAGGAATTAAATTACCTTTCTAACTCTCATCAAATTCTCCACCACACAATATGCCAAAAATAGGAGATTAATTCAAAATAATATAGAGATTCTGTTGGAGTTAAGAAAATATAATATGGAGATTAGTCAGACTGACTAATAATTTCTTAATCTATCAATGTTAGGTTTGGTTGCAGCCATAATTGAATTTTCCGGTGTCGGAATTGTAGAACTTTCCACATTTGATATGAAGCTTATTTTATATGTAAACGAAACATAAATGCTTAAATCATGTCCATATTTTCCAAGGACGTTTGAATATATATGATTAATGGTAAGAAAATAATAATAATTAGACATGAAAGTAAGAAATACTAATACCAACTCGTTTCCAACGTCGGAGGATTGCATTTTCAAAGGATCCATTATAACATGACATTAACAAATAAATAATGTAAAAAAATAGTTAATAATAATAATCAAAGCAAAAACGTACACTTTGTCATATCCTCATTGGTGATGATATATACTGATAAGTGATATATAGAGTACGGTATTACAACTTTTTTATCTTTGTAATAGGATAGTTGATTAGATGTTGATTCCACTTGTAATCATTACTGCGCGTTTTTCCAGTTCCATGAATGAATTTTTAAAAAAAAAGAAAGAAAAAGAAATGAAAGTATTAGTGTTAGTGAATACAAAATTTATTTAACACTATAATTTTAGAAATTTATCTACACATTAAATCACCTCATAATCCTATTGTCGTGTACTTTTTAAATAACCACATCCAATGCCCCTTCATACCCCCACAAAGTCGATTTGAGTTCGAATAGTGGCGTGATTAAATTTAAATTCGGATAATATTTATGAATTTTGAGCATATGAAATTGAAGCTCAAATTTAACTGGTTTGTTTATTTAATAACTCGATATGAACTGGCAAGCTCAATTGAGCTCGACTCGCGAGTTAAGTCTCGTGGTTAAGCCAAAAAAAACTCAATCCCAAGCCCACCTATCTCTTCTACCCGATACATTAAAAGTTTAAACACACAATCTTTAATAAGTTATCAATCATCATCCTACATATATGATATAAAAATATATATATTGCTCGAAAAACTCATCGCAATATTCCTCATATCATCATCGAGCTCGCTGGATATCAACCTAACAGTTATCATCTAGCTCGCTGTATAACAACGTAATGCAACGACATCAATATACCTACATCACCCGCTCCCAGATCGTTGTAAGGAATGCAGTAACATCAGTAAATACCTGCATCACTAGCAAGTCAAACCCGCTCCCAGATCGTTGTAAGGAATGCAGTAACATCAATAAATACCTGCATCACTAGCAAGTCAAATAAAACTAATCGTTTAGCTCGCGGTAATGAAATAACAATCAAATAAAACTAACCAAACTCAAGTATAGTAATATTTACACTTATATTATTTCATAATATTATAAACAAACTCTCTCCCTCTCATAGATTCCATCTCTACTTCCAAAATACCCTATTATTGATCTTCCAAAATACAATAATTCAACTTTATCGTCAGTTTGATAATCTATCAAGCTAGTATTGATAATCTCAAATTCAAACTCATTATATATATGAGGCAAGAATATCGGTCAATCCAAAAACAAACTCGAATGAATTATGATCAGGTTGCTCGAGAATGGCTCGCAAATGATTTTGTTCATTTACCCTGGTTCCATATACCAAAATCAGACGTGCTAAAATTTAACAAGATCTATCCAACACAATATAATAACTCTTGACAAGTTTTATTCTGTGCAAACTAACCAAAATCCATTGATCAATCACCCTCTAAAATGGTCCAAATTCCTCTTCTCCCAAACGAAACCTTACAGCGCGCATTCGCATGCATGGTGCGCGTACAATAACACGCACTCTACAAACCAGTCTCGATCAAATTAACAAACAAAAGTGGTAAAGTTGGTAACCTTCATTAGCGTACAACTTTTTGCAGAAAGGCAACTAGCTAGCTAGCAACTTGGTTTGGTTGCGCAATTTGCAACATCCAAGTGGGTTTTGTGGGCACTCTATCCTTTAATTTATGCTCTGTTTTCTTCCAAAAAGGTAAATTAGGTCCCCTTTCTACAGCAACTTGGTTTTTCATTACTCATTCTTATCATCCTACCTGTATAACATATAGGGCAGATTCAGAAATCATGTCGATGGAATGTTTTATGTTTCATGGATGATTTCAGAATGTTTTATGGGTGATTTTTCGCGCATGCAATGATGCATTGAGAGAGAAGATGAAGTGGTAAAATTTAGAATTTATTTGATATTATATGAGATAATATATATAGATATATAATTTCATATGGATAGAGTTGCCTTTACATGCATGCATATATAGATATTTCCAACACATGCAATTCTGTGGATAAAATCATGAATTGCGGTGAGATATTTGGGCAAAGAGTTGAGTAGAAAGGAGTTTTTGTTGCCGACATGGCAACGCATATGTTCAGAACTTGAAAACCCCACGAAGTCGATCGATAACTATTTGGCCACTTGGGTTTGTTGCGAATTTGTAATTGGCTCGTCAAAATATCTCCTGATTTTCTTTTTATAAGATTGATTATCTCCCTTATAAGATCCAAATTAATTAATTTTATATGTTGTAGTGCATCTCGTATATATAAGTTCATGATCATGTTAATCAATATATTTACATATGTAATATTATGTATACATAGACTTGTATTTTTCATTAATTTCCAACTGGTCTTTATATAAATGACAAAATACACGGCGAGGAATTTTTATCTCATATATCGAGATACTTGATTTAAAGTTTTTTTTTTGAAGTCATTAGTTACAAAATAATCGGGTTGCTGATCAAAACTTCCAATAGTATAATTTATAAAGTCAATACAAGTCTAAAATTAGAAGTTTCGAGATTTCAAAATAATTTTGGAAAAGTACTTGATGAATAAAGCAATTAATACTAGCATTCGTAGATGCGATCGTTTGAATCTGACTGTGATAGTTTGAATGAACTTTGATATTGGTAAATAAATTAAAAGTATTAGAAATGATTGTTGCCAAAAATCAAGTACTAAGATATATTTTTTAATTGATCATGAAGATGCTATTATATATGCATGGGATTGAGTCAACAGTCAACTGATTGGCTAGCTAGGGCATAGTTCTAAAGAACGTGACAGGATCAGTGGGAATTATTAAAATGGATTTAGTTAGGTTGAGTCTTAATCACTATAAATTGACTGTTACTATATAGTATTAGTCGCCATCTAATCTTAATTAAGATATCATAGTACTAATAAATTAGCAGCCCATGAGTTCTTCTTTTCTTGATTTTTATAGCAAAGCTAGCAGCCCACAAGAGTTAAATCGCATCTAAATTGGAGTAATAATTTAGTTTACACTGTTTAAAAAACAGCGAATATTGTAGGGTGTTTTTTGTACGAAAATTACAAGTCTGAATCATTTATATATTGTAGTTCGTGTAGTACTTCATTTGCAAAAAAAAAAAATTTAAATAGTAAAAAAAACAAATTTAAATAGTGATAAATATATAGAGGTTCTTGATTATCACAAATTTTCTAATCTTGGTTGCAAGGCAAAAAAGTGATTATAGTATTGTGGAATTCGATCATATTGGTTTTTTTTTTGTAAATGATCTCAATGCATGGAAAATCAAACGAGATTTGATGGTTGTGGAGATATGTACCTCATTACTAGTTCAAACGTAACAATGTTGTTGAATTTGTCAATTAGCCTTTTTCGCACAAACAGCATGTGATGTGTTTTGCATGTCGTTACACTTCCCATGAAAATGGCAAAGCCGAATGATCACTCCACACTCTAAAATTAATCATAAGGTTGTTGCCTGCACTGCAAATTGTGTGAATATTACATAAACACTTTTAAAATCTGAGGTCAAAGTGTAAATTAATGGTGTTTCTTTCCAAGCCCAGCCACATATATCATATTGTAACAAGAAAGATAATGTAAACCAACCTCGTGGATCGCTTGCTTGATCAAACTTTTGTCTTCATTGATAATATACTACATTCAAAAGAGCAGCTCATAAATGAATTGCGAATCAGATAGAAGAAAACTGAACTACTCCAACAAAAATAAAGAAGATCCACACCATCACTAACCAATTTGAACTTCTTCTTTTTTAACTTAAAATCACCAAAGGTGTAGGGAGTTTATTCGGATCTCTTAACACTAAACGTGCCATAAATATTTGGAGGTGTGTCATCCTTACATATATGGAAATATGTAAATTATATACAAAGTTACATTTTAATCTTGTACTATAAACACCATTACCATAAACTATTAACCTTTTACTATAAAAATGTAATTTTAACCTTTTACTATAAACACCATACCTTTCACATTATAATATTAACATTCTTCTATCAAATTAATATTTTAACTTTTTACTATAAACATCATACCTTTTACCTTATAATACTAAGCTTTTACTACAAAAACTGTAAATTATATTTTAATCTTACTATAAAAATGTATCTTTTACTTTATAATATTAACCTTTTATAAACATCACACCTTAATCTCAGGCCCGACCCATAATATGAGGCATGTGAAACATGGGGCTCAGGGCACCATTTGGATTGATAAATTAGGGGCCTCAATTTCAAAACTTTGTTTATTATTTATAGTGTGTTTTTATAAAAAGTGATGAAATTAGCCCAATTATGGACTAATCAGGAGTATATTTTATGCAAATGGGCTTAATGTAAGATTAAAAAGGCCTCAAATTTAAACTAATTAGACTCTATACATATAGAAAGTAAAAATTAGACTATTGTTTAAAATTTGTCTCAAGTTTTGGGCCGGCCTTAATCTACCTTATAATATTAACTGTATAATATGTTCCTACTTTGTACGTAATGACAATGTCAATGTCTCATGCAACTACAATAATCAAACAAATACTCTAAAAATAAATTTTGTTCAAATGGAGTTGGCCGAAGATAATGACAATGTCGCACGCATTTCGCCCTAGGAAACAAAACCGCACGTACAGCGCGTGATATTTTAATTAAAATTTGCAAAATGATCCCTCTTTGTTTTTAAACTCATAATCTATATTTTAGCGGTCTACTCAAATACCGACTCTTATGTAAATGACGGTAATACACGTGACAAAGAACTTTTATCCCATATATCGAGGCTCTTGGTTCAACGTTGTTTTTGGTATTTTCAAGCCATTCAGTTACAAAATAATTGGGTTGCTGACCAAACCTTTCAAGCCATCTAAAATTACACATTTCGTTATTTTAGAATTATTTTTGAAAAGTCTCTCAAGTAACAACGTATTTGAAGGACTTATGAATAAAACAATTAATACTGATGCTACTCAACTCCGCTGATATTGCAACCGGTCCGGGCCTACTTCAGAGGGGGTCTTCTGGAGACCTACAAAACAGACTCCGGGGCTACCCAGAGGTAGCTGCTCCGGTGTGATGATGAGATGGGGGAAGTGTAAGTGGGGAAAACGTACGGAAGAACTCTCAATAAATAATAGAGAGATATAAGTCACATATCTGATTCATTATTTGGAGCTAGTATTTATAGTAGAGGTTTCATGCACAAGATAAGGGTAAGAACCACTCCAACTTGTCGCTTTCCCTGTCTCTTCCCCTGGACGGATGCGCCCGCCTGGTAGGGGATCCATGGTCTTCCGGGCTGGGCCGAGAACGATCCTTCGGGCCTAGCTGAGTGCTGAGCCGGTATTATCACTAGCCCCCCAGACTAGTGACCCGGGCTTCTGAGCCATGATATGATGGAGTGGTCTTCAATGTTTTTCCTGACAAGTAGGACCCAGTCTCACAGAACCCTAGTTTCAGCGGCGTCCTTCCCTATTCTGCATTAATCATTGCCTGATTCCCCGTATTGTAGTTTTTTCCACCTTTTGAGCCGACGTTTCCCATTTAGTCGTCTATATAAACAACACCAGGGGGCCCTCACATAATTCCTCTCCGCACTTTTGTGCCGCACTATTCTCTCTCATCAAGTAAGTTTCAGTCTCCTCTTCCCTTTGCTCCTTCCCCTTTGTCGTTTCATTCGTCGTTATAAGTTCCCAACATCTTACCAATTTGTCATTGAAACTGAGGTGGTTCAGACTCAGTATGAGATGCGCTATAGGACCCTTTCTAATTTGGTATGTTCTCTTGTAGGCTCCCCCTCGAGTTCTTCCTCTGAGGCACTCAACAGAACTTGTCGTTCAGGAGCCAGGTTCCTCTGAGGGAGCGGGTTCGATCTCGACCGGGTATACAAAACTCATTCGAGCGGATCCTATAGGAGACGGAGTCATGGGTGAGGACGAGGAAGGGGAGGATCCCCCTCGGGGGTCCATCTTCTCTAAGGTAAAGCCTTCAGACATCCAGTTCTTGGATGTGTCCTGGAGCCCTCCCTCTCTTGACAAGGCCGTCCTTGACCTAGTTAAGTGTTCATTTATTCACTTCCCCTTATATGTATCCTTATCTAAGATGGCCTCAGCCTTCCTTTCCCTTCCCCGCCTTCTTCAAAGAGACAGCAGCCTCCCAGAGCTTCCTCGTCTTCCGGAACGCCTCTTCCTCAAGTTGTCCAGCAAAAAAAGAAGGTCGGGGTCATTTCTTCCTCCGAGACTCCTCTCCCGCCTGCTCAACAACAACAATATCCTTCCGTGGCTTCCTCTTCTTTACGCACTTCTCGTCCTCAACCCAGTCCCTCCGGGTCGTCCTCCGATCGGGGAGCAAATCATTCATAGTCCATCCGGACTATAGTGCGGGAGTCTCTACTGGTTTCAAGAGACCCGCTTCAGGCGAGCTTGAGAATTCTCCACCACACTCTCGCCAACGATCTGGGGGTCCTCTTTCCCCCTCATCCTAGCTTTGATACTCATCCAGAGAGAGATGAGTCTTATACCAAGTACAACGCTGGGCTGTTTTCTTCAATGGAGAAGGAGCTCCGCGAGGCCCATGAGAAGGTGGCGGGGTATGATGAATTGAAGGCTCAGCTAGAGTCTTCTAAGAAGAAGCTCGCCGAGGTGGAGAAGAAGTATCATTCCTTGAAGAAGGACAAGAAGAGCTCCCAGTTAGAGGCGCTCAATGCTGTCACCTAGAGTGTTCTCCGCTCTGTGGATTTTGAGAAGGGGCTTGATGAGATTGCGACAGCCGCTAGCGCCGAGGCTTTCCATGGCGTGTATACTTCTTTCCGGAGATGGTTGTCGGGGCCTTCCCGACTTGCTGCTCAACGAAACTACTACCGCCTCAAGGCTTCTGACCTTTTCAACCATTGTCTCCGCGCTCTTCAAGAGGCGGAGTTGAAAGCCTTGTCTCCCTCAGCTGTGGGAGGCTTTGGAGATGGGGTCCCGACCCCCGTCCGCTTCGGAAATAAAGAAGGTCAAGCTCCCCAAGATCAAAGAGGCCTCCTTTCCCGACCCTGGGCCAGAGGAGTTTAACGCTTATGGCATAGTCCCCGAGATGCCTCATTAGGCCCAAGGATACAAGAAGTACTGCACGGTTCCCAGTAATTTGGATACCGAGTTATTGAAACTGTTGAGCGGGGCTTACGGGTTGGCTTGGGTGATGACCACGAGGACCTACTCTATTAGTCGTAGAAAGCTACCCGGAGGGCTGGATACCCCGGGCACCCTGAGGATGAGCTTTCTGTGGATGTCCCCGCTTATACTACCCCTTACTGGCCTCCCGCGGATATTTTGGACGCAGATCGAAGACTGGAGGCGGCCCACGTTGTACCCGAGGAGGAGGTCACTGAGGAGGATGTGGCTAATGAGAATCATGTACCACTCACAGGTCCACCTCCGGATGTTAGTGAGTGGCTCAGCTTCCACCCACTTGCTGAAGTAGTTTATGGCCACGATCAAGTACTTGGCTCCTCCCGGGTCGATTCCCCATCTGCTGAACGGCCAGGAACCTGTAACTCCTATTAGCTCCTCTTGTGGTACATGGATTAAAGGGGCAAAGCTTTGGCATGAGAGGCACTCCTGAACATATTTTTCCGCATCCTTGAACAACGTCGGCCAATAGTACCCCAATCTCAAGATCTTCCTTGCTACTATGCGGGCTCATCGGTGGCTCCCATTGGATCCTTTATATACCTCCCGAATCAAGTGATGGCCGTCTGCCCTCTCCACACACTTGAGTAAAGGTTGGAGATAGCCTCTTTTATACAGTGCCCCATTTTGAACCACATACTTAGGCGCTTTCACCCTTAGCTTCCTCGCTTGAGCTCTGTCTTCCAGGGATATTCTTTCTTCCAAATATGCCCTCATGGGGAGGATCCATGATTCTCCTTCGTTCATAGACATCACCTGATCTTCCTCCTGATAACTCCTCCTTCCTTGAACTTCCATGTATAATCTTTGGTTAGGCGCGGGATTCAGCTCCGAAGAGGCCAGTTTGCTTAGTGCGTCTTCCTTACTATTCTCCTCCCGAGGTATTTGGGTGAGGTTGAAGGTTTCGAACCAGGCTATCAGAGGTTTCACCATCTCAAAGTATCTCTGTAAGCTCCTCTCCCGGGCTTCATACTCTCCATTCACCTGTTGCAACACAATTTGAGAGTCACTGTGTGCTGTCAACGCCTTGATCTCCATCTCTTTTGCTAGTCTCAATCCTGCAATCAAAGCCTCATACTTGGCCTTATTGTTGGTTGTCTTGAAGGAGAACTGAATCGCATAAGGGTATTCCTTCCCCTCCTAGCTAATCAGGAGTATACCTGCTCCGCTTCCCCCGGCGTGCGCGGACCCATCACAACCTCCAGGCCGGAGTTATCTTTGCTTCTGGCATCTCATCCTATGAGTTACTGCTTCCCAGAACGAAGCTATATACAGCAGAAGCTCCTCTCTAGGACCACTTGTCCGAATTTTCCTTGGACGGGGTTCCCTGGATAGGCGGTGGGTCAGGGAACATGTCTTTGTGAATGGCGTGAATCTCCGCCCAGGACTTGCTCAACGGGGTGAAACTATTCGCTCTTTCCCCAATTGTCGATATCGGGGCCGGGTCCCTCCTGCTTGGCTCTGGCGCCCTGCTCCTCTCTGCCTTTTCTGAATGAAACCCTTCAGACTCCTCTTTCCTCTTCCGAGTGGCGTCATTGACGGTGCAAAATAGCTACACCGCCATCTGCATGGTCTGAAAGGTTTCCAGGATGTTCTCCATTAACTTTTGGAACAACGCCTCATCCTTTAATCCGTTTATGAACCCACTTATCACCGCCTTTTCCTGCTGCTGCATGTCCATGACCTTCATATTTTCATCCATATACCTCTGGTAATACTCCATAGGTCCCTCAGCGGCTTTCTGTCAGGTAGCAAGGAGCTCAGTCAATTGCTTCCCTTCATTCTTCAACCCAGCGTACCTAAACAACAAGGTCTTTGAAAAATCGTAGTAGCCTTTGAGGCTCTCCCTGGACAGAGAATCAAACCACATGAGGCAATTTCCCCTTAGGTAAAAGCCCACCAACTTGCATCTCAGCTCCTCCAGCATATCTCTCGACACCATTAAGTTCTGGTAAGTCCTAACAAACTCCTCCGGGTCTGTCTCTCCATTGTACGTAGGGATACCTTCCGGGATTTGAAGAACCGGCGGCCACGGGTATGCCAAGACCTTGGGTAGGTGGGCCTCGCCCCGTTCCTCCCTACCAACTTATCCAACCGTGCCTCCAAAGAGTTTGGATCTTGCTGTACCACATGGTAGCCTCTCATTTGGTCGTCCTCTCGGTAATATCTCTCCGGGTACCCATAATTCAACCATGTCACTCCATACATCGGCAAGAAATAGTGTGCTTGCTCCCGTACGCCCTAAGGCCTGTACGCCAAGCAATTCTCTCGACACATAAGGCGGGAAGGACCCCTGGACGATGTGCCTTGTCTGCCCCAAAGCCCAGCAGGAAGTCGGGTGGTGTAGGGGCGCATGTAGAGCTAAACTAGATTGCTGTCTTTCCAAGGTTCCCCCACCCCCGTCCCGAAATTTAGGGGAAAAGATGGTGGTAATGTTGAGGAGCTCACATGCCCCTATATCCTTTGTGGCTCTGTAGCTCCATCCAAATCAATCACCTCCTTGTGCGGTTCCTGAGAGGGACCAGGTCCCTGGCTCGCCGGTTCACTCCTTCCCGGGCCCCGGGTGGAGAGTATTCATTGATGATACAGTTCTTTATTGGCCCTCATGAAATCCAATGTGGCCAACTCCTCCGTCTTGACCAACGGCTGCTGACTTACCCGGAGCTCTGGCCATCGGGCTGTCGAATTCCTTCCTTCCGGGGGTTCAGGCTCCTCTGGTCCTTTCTAGTTTCCTTCCTCTGATTTTGCCCCCTCAGAAGCAGTCTCCATGTGACCGTCCTGCGGCACTCCTGCCTCTTGCCGGTGCCTCCCCTCAGCTTGCAGCTGCCTGAGAGTCACATTGTCTTTCGGAGGTGGGGGGCGGTTATCCCCTGGGGGTACGACATTTTTCCGTGGCCTTCCTGACCCTCTCCTCACTAGCTCCATATCACGAAAGTGGAAACTTATTCGGTCCCAGTGGGCGTGCCAATTTGATGCTACTCAATTCCGCTGGTATTGCAACCGGTCCAGCCCTCCTGAAGAGGGGCTACCGAGGCCTCAGGGAGAATGATGAAGTGGACCATAGAACTTGGGGAATACAAGATCCGATACGAGCCAATGTAGGCTATCAAGGGGCAGGCTCTAGCCAATTTCCTGGTAGAATAGGAAGCAAGGATACAGGTGGAGGAAGAAACGCCAGAATCCAAGACAACCCCGGCTTGGAAGTTGTATGTAAATGGATCTGCGTATTTCGGGGGCAGCGGAGCGGGGATACTCCTGATTAGCCCGGATGGAAAGGAGTATCCCTATGCAGTTCATTTTTCCTTCAAAATAACCAACAATGAGGCTAAGTACGTGGCTCTGTTAGCAAAGGAAATGGATATTAAGGTGTTAACGGAACACAATGACTCCCAAATTGTGGTGCAGCAAGTGAAGATGGAGTACGAAACCCGGGAGATGAGCTTACAAAAGTACCTGGAAATGGTGAAACCTCTGATAGCCGGGTTTGAAACCTTCAACCAGATACCTCGAGAGGAGAATAGTAAGATAGATGCCCTAAGTAAGCTGGCCTCTTCGGAGTTGAAACCTGCGCCTGATAAAAAACTATACATGGAAGTCCTAGGAAGGAGGAGTTATATATCATGAGGAAGATAAGGTGATGTCTGTGAACGAAGGAGAATCATGGATCCTCCCCAAGCGGGCATACTTGGAGGAAGGAATATCCCCAGAAGACAGAGTGCATGCCAGGAAATTGCGGGTAAGGCACCCAAGTATGTAGTCCAAAACGGGGTGTTATCAAGTGCGTGGAGAGGTCAAAGGGCCAGGACCTGATCCGGGAAGTACACGAAGGATCCAATGGGAGCCACTAGGGAGCCTGCACGATGGCAACGAAGATTTTAAGGCTGGGGTACTATTGGCCGACGCTGTTCAAGGATGCAGGAAAGTATGTCCAGGAATGTCTTTCATGCCAAAGCTTTGCCCTTTGATCCACGTACCCCTAGAAGAGTTGATGGGAGTTACATGCTCTTGGCCATTCAGTAGATGGGGAATCGACTTGATGGGACCATTCCCCACCGCCCCGGGAGGAGCAAAGTACTTGATTGTGGCCATACACTATTTCAGCAAGTGGGTAGAGGCTGAACCACTTACCAAAATCCGGGGGTTAACTTGTGTGAAGTTTTGCTGGAAAAATATCATCTACAGGTTTGGTATCCCCAAGATCATAGTCACAACAACGGGGCACAGTTTGAAAATGATCCCTTCAAGTCATGGTGTGTAAAGTATGGGATAGAACAGAAGCTGACGTCTGTGTACCACCCCGGGCGAATGGGCAAGTGGAGGTCACCAATCGAACCATCGTCAACGGATTGAAAGCCCACCTGGAAGGTGCCCAGGGGAACTGGATATGGGAATTGTCCAGCGTTCTTTGGGCTCACCGAACGAGAGAAAGCTAGGCCATGGAAGAGTCTTCATGGATAATTACCAGAGTTTCTGGGGTTTTCCCCATTTCCTTTCGTGAATGAACGAAAATCATAGCCTGATGACCATTACTTATAGACTCAACAACCTGGTGCATGCAGTACAGCTTTACAAAATGAATTCATGAACAGGGAATACATCTGAGGAAATGAGCTCGAATGAAAAGTAGAACCTTATCATAGCATATTTGGTTTTTTTTTCTTTTTTTTAAGGCAAACCATCAAGGATGGAGGGAGTTTTATTAGGCATCTCCAAACCAACAAAATATTAGAGATACAGCAAGAGCATAAGTGCTCTGTTCTTAGTACATAAACAAGAGATAACTCCACACAAAGTGAGGCTAAGAATCATTTTAGTTGCTTCCAAAAGAATAAGTGTCCCAAATATTAAACTTTGAAAATAACACCTCTCCGAACAGTTTAGTGAATCGTTTTCAGGCGAAACACAAGATTGTAAAGAGGAGGTTTTCAGAGTGGCAATTGTAAATTCACACTTAGTTGTTTCTTGAATACAATTGAAATTTTCAAATGAATACAATACAAATCTACTTACTAAAGGGTATTTTAGAAATTGTACAACTAATTAATTTAGCATGATTATACAAAATATGGTATTTTAAAAATTACACATCCAACTAAGGCCCTGTTTACTAGAGATTATTTCTTGATGTACTGAACTGAACTGAACTGAACTGAACTGATCTGAACGGAACTGAACTGAACTGAAGTGAAAATTGATGTATTGAAAAATGGAATCAGCATGACTGAATTAACCTGAATTTCATCAAATTGCATTTTCACTGAACTGAACTGAACTGAATTGAACTGAATTGAACTGAACTGAACTGATCTACAGATAAGCTCTGGTAAACAGGGCCTAATTTGGTATATGATTATACAAAATATTTAAATATATTTGATTTATGGTATCATTATTTGTAACATTACCAAAATTTGTAAAAAAAAAAACACAACCAACATTACCAAAATTTATAGATTTCCTACCTTTATAGTGTAAAAACGGTATCCAAACATTAAAATCATATATGGGATTAACTCAAACAACAATATATAATATAGGCACAAGGCTTCAAGAAACAAACTAATCTTGGAACCGAAATTAAGAAGAGCCCTCGCTTTCATGATTTAGATTAATGATTAAAGGCTCGGGCCTCATGAGCTTAATGATTTAGATTCTATTGCCTGGCCAATTGAATATGGTCTTGGATATTTGTAATATGGCCAGTGTTTGAATTAAATTTTTTTTTCCAGGTATTAGGACTGATTATAATATCGCCTACAAGGGAATTTTCATCAGAAATATACACCGGAAATTATGAGATCGGTGAGTTTTTATGGCTTTTTTTGTAACCTGGAAAGAAGCCATGATTTGTCAATAGAGTTGCATGATTCCATTCATGCCAAGACCCCCGTTGGCTGATTCTGTTGAGAATTTAGGTGAGGTATGATACTGGATCAAAATCATAGAGTTGTAACAGATTTCAGTTGATGTTACTCAGGTAAGATACAATTATTATAGCAGGCACACATCTCTGATTCATATTCACATCTCCGTTCCGATTGTGTTGTGTATTTTTCGCATGTTCAGGGTTTTATTTGCTTTTTATGTATAAACTTTACAGTATTTCAAGAGAATAGGTTTAGTTTGTCGATGATGCACAACGAAGACATAATCGAATGACAGTTTTACTTTGTAGGTTAACCTTGAATTGATGACAGTTTTTGTAGCAACAGCCAGCGCTATTATTAGGAGCAAATCAAATATTTATTTCCTAAACTGCCCTTAATAATCTAAAGTACAATAATATAACAATAATGATTTGTTTATTTTCTGACAAACAGCCTCATTCCTCCGCCACACAATGTCCGATCCTGTTCGCAGAAAATTGTTAAGATAAATTATTCAACTAGGGGAGCTTTGGCCTTTGAGAAATACTCCGAGTAAATTTAGTACTCGCTCCGTCCCAGCCGAAACTGCACACTTTTTAGTCAACTCTGTTTGAGCATGTTTGACCGTAAATTGCAATTGGCATATGTGCTATAATAGTATCATATGTGATATGGTTAGATTCACAATGCGCTCTATTTTTTAGCTATAAAATTTTTAGACCATAATAATGTATAAAAATAAAGTTATTCACGGTCAAACATGCTCTGAAAAAATTGACCAAAAAGTGTGCAGTTATGGCTGGGACGGAGTGATATGCTAAACTGAACAAAAAAAAAGGTCTAGTTCAATGAACTAAATTAATTAGTGCTGAATGCTTTCCATTAATTATAGCATTAATTAAGCTCAAAATGAATTTAATTAATTAGTGGTAAATTAAATAGTAATTAATTTAGGGCCTGGACATTCTTTTTGTAGGCATGTGATGATTGGTATGAGCTTGTAAGATTAAATTCTCAAGACTTGGTTCATAGACTACTGGAAAATCAATTTGCAATATTTGGCTAATTTTCCTCTTAAACAAGGGCAGTTTAGGAAATAAATATTTGATTTGCTCTAGAAGCTAATAATAGCTCTAACAGCAGCCTTTAATGTTAATGATGGTACTAACTAAACAAAAAATTCATCTCATATTGATTTAAGTTATCATCAATCAATTAACATTTAACTAATCATAATTTTTTAAGATACATTAAAATTTATTTAGTAATGAAAGAACATTACTTTTTCAATGCAATATTACCATAGTTCATGCAAGTCTAAATATTCTAATTTCTTTGTTTGATAAAATCCCCATTCTTACGTACTAGTTTGGTCTCTCCACATGTTGCATGGAGAGTTTGATAGTAAATTTGGTATGTAACTTCAATTCATTTCGAATGATATATCAAAAATTGTTTTTCATATCTTTACGCATCTGTCAAACTAAAATATTTACATTATCTTAAACAGATTGCTTCATGTCTTAGAATAAGCCACCCTAAACTTGCACCAGAAAAAATATATTTAGATTTTTCAGTTCAGTTCAGTTCAATATTTTTTAACTTATTTCATATCAATGCAGTTCAGTTGATAGTGTTCCATCGTTCGACATATCTTGAAAAAGGCCATTGACCATTCCATTTAGTATTTCCAGTATGCGGGTGCTGGCTTTGTATTTTCAAATCTCTCTTAAATTTTGTTGAGCACAAATGATGATAGTTTAGAATTATTTTATATTTTGTATAAATGCGGTACAAAATTCTCATACATCGGGAAATTTAAAAATGCAAGACAAAGCAAAACAACTGTTTTTTCTTTTTCTTTTTGATCAGCCAAACAGTGAATGCGGAACTACGGTTTATGGACAAAACTTAGGTCTACTTTGGCCCTGCCAAGGAAGCAGACATTCAGTTAGTAACTTGGGATCATAGAGCAACTGGCGTACTGGAGGACTGCAATTTCAGATATACAACAGGATTGCCAGTGTCATATTCTGCTTACTTCGGACAATTCCGGTCTGTAAAATATGTTAAAAGTTACCAAATAATAAGGATTTTCACTGGTGAAAAAATATGTCAACACAAGTTAGATTTGATGCTTCAAATTCTCACCTTTGTCACAACCCGAAGAATAAACAGAAATGTGAAGTACAAAATGTGTTTTTTCTGTCTGAATACATACAATCATACAGTAAATCAAGAATTTGATCACACTGAAACCACGAGAAAATTAGTGAAGCCATGAATTCAAGAAGGCAATCACCATTCCCATATTTAGATGCTCTATTCAGTACATTATACCCTTAGCCACATAATATGCTTTTATATGAACTGAAAATAGTTCGAAACTGATATTGCATTTTCATCTAGAGGCGCTCTTTCTTTGGGCCGAGACACCTGAAATTTTGAAGGAAGACCTTAGGCCTCTAGTGTTACAGTTTAAGCCTACTGAATTGGCTGTTGTGGTTGAAATGGCTCTTTTGCAAGAAGTGGTCCTGGAAAATCAACAAAAGAAGGGAAGACATGGAGTCTCTAACACACTGCCAATGAGGGCTAATGTGGGAAATAATGGATGGAAACCACCCATAGCTAAGAAGAAGGGTTTTGGCAGTGGTTTCAGGAGATTAACTCCACAAGAAGTCCAGTACAGAAGAGAGCACCAACTGTGTTATAAATGTGGAGAGAAATATGGGGTAGGACATGTATGCAAGTTTAAGCAGGTGAGTTTCATTTCCTCTGCTTGTGAAGAGGAGGAAGGAGACATCATGGTGGTAGAAATGGATTATGAGGAGCTGAAACAGCTAGAAAATTATGAAGCTGAGGAATTTGTGGTGTCATCTCTGAACAACTAGCTTAATGCTGATCTAATTTGTTTGGATGGGAAAGTGCAGGGTTAGACTATAAGGTTTCTGGATGGGAAAGTGCAGGGTTAGACTATAAGGTTTCTGGTGGACACTGGCACCTTAGGTAGCTTTATTGATCCTAGAGTAGTGAGAAGACTACACTTGGCAGCAGAACCAATTAGAAAATTTGTTGTTACTATGGCTGATGGAGGAGAAATCGGGGGTTCTACCAACTGTTCTAGAGTGTCTTGGATGGTGTAGGGACACAATTTTATCTTTGATTAGATAGTGTTGGAATTGGGCAAGCACAATGTGATTCTTGGAACTGACTGGATGAAGCTATTCAGCCATGTCAATTTTGATTTTAGCACCCAAGATGTTGCTTTCTGTAGCAAGGAAGCACAATGGTTTATTCAAGGGAATTGTGCTGAGAGTAGTTTTAATAGGCTGCAAGGTTTCCAAGCTAAAGAACTATTCACTTATAGAAAACTCAAAGCCAAGGAGATTGAGTGGGATTTTAGTGACTCTGAGCAGTGTATGATGGTGAGTACTGAGACTGATAATGCTCAATCTGTGACTGCAACTAGTCAGAAACCTGGAAATGTGGCAACATTGAAGAGGAAGCAAGAGGACGTGCCATATGATATTAAACAGGTTCTATTTGAATTTCCAGACATTTTTGTATCTCCAACTGCTTTACCACCTTACAGGGATATTGACCACCGGATTCCTGTGAAACCAGATGCTAGGCCTTTCAGGAGTAAGCCTTACAAATATGCACATTTACAAAAAGATGAAATAGAAAAACAGGTGGATGAGATGCTGACAAATAAAGTCATTAGAGACATTACCAGTCCTTACTCTTCCCCAGTGCTACTTGTGAAGAAGAAGGATGGAAGCAGGAGACTATGCATTGTGTATAGGAAAATAAATTATCAAAAAATTAAGGACAATTTTCTTATTCATGTAATAGATGAACTCATTGATGAATTACATGGAGCAGTTTGGTTTACAAAGCTAGAGTTGAGATAAGGGTATCACCAGATTAGAGTGAAGGATTTTGATGTATATAAAACTGCATTTCAAACTCATCATGGTCATTTTGAATTCCTAGTGACGCCCTTTTGGTTAACTAATGCTCATGCAACCTTTCAAAGTCTCATGAATAAGGTGTTTCAGAAACTGCTAAGAAAATGTGTATTGGCTTCTTTGATGATATTTTGATCTATAGTCCTTCTCTGTCTGAGCATGCTATACAATTGAGAGAAGTTCTGAGTATTATGAGACAACACCAACTCTTTGCAAAAGAATCTAAATGTGAGTTTGCCAAGCATAGAATGGAGTACTATTTGGGACATGTAATCTCAGATGAAGGGGTTGAAATGGATAAGAATAAAATTGACAGCATTCTGACATGGCCAGTTCCTCATAATATTAAGTAGCTAATGGGATTTCTTGGTCTAACGGGATATTATAGAAGATTTATTGCCAGCTATGGAACCATTTGTAGACCTCTACATGATCTACTAAAAAAAAAAAGCTTTTGTTTGGAATGAGAAATCCACTGCAACATTTGATCTTCTCAAATTTGTCATCACCACTGCACTTGTTCTGAAGATGGCAGATTTTTCCAAAGATTTTGTGATGGAAACAGATGCAAGTGATAAAAGCATGTGGAGGCATGTGGGTTGTATTGATGCAAGACAACAGACCTATAGCATATCTAAGTAAGTCCTTCTGTCCTAGAAATTTGGGATTATCCATTTGGGATTAGACAATAGACCTAGCACTTTTTTTTTTTTGAAAAAAGTTTGTGTTATCATTTCAGGGTCCTGGAAAACGTCCAGAATCGTTTGATACAAGGAACGGGAGTGGGGAAAGCCACTCATTACACAATCTAACACTTGACTTAGCAAAAAGGGCTAGTAGATGAGCCGAGAAATTCTCCGAACGTGGCACCCAAAAAGGGAAATCAAGGCCATGAGCAATAAGTTTGCTCCTGATGTCCTCAATCACAGTAACAACCTCCATCGTGCATGAGATGTCCCCCCCGAACCATCTGAATAAGCGGCAAACAGTCACCAACAAGGATAGGGCGAACCTGCATCATCCATGCGAGTACACATGCTTCCCTAGCTGCATAAGTTTCGGCCAGCAGGGCATCTCCCACTATAGGTAGCCTCTTAGCAATGGCTTTGTGGAAGCGACCTTGTGTGTCCAGGGCCAGAGCACCCAACCCCACAAAACCGGGACCAACTCCTGCGTCAAAGAGAACTCTTGGTAAATCTGACGGGGGCCTAAGAAGGGCGGTCTCCCCCAAGGTCGAAGAAAGGCGTTTAGGCCAGTGGTTAGCTCGATGAAAGCTAGCGAGATTACCAGCAACCATGGATGACACTTCTGGTTGCTAGCCTTGGTCATATATGGGCATGCTCATACATGAGCATGCTCCTATGGGTCTCATTATTTGGGCAGGTCATACATTCCTCCAACTAACCCTCATACCCATTAATGTAACCAATCTGACAATTTCTCTCCCCCATACCACCATTGGTTGTGCTACCAAATTAACTTCCTACATAATTGGTCATAATCTGACCAATTCTTTTTTCAGTAAACAAACTAAAACCATGATGGAATTAAACAAAACATGAATAAATATTCATATGTAGGCAACTAGCTTAAACCAAGAGAAACTTTTTTTTTTTTGTGGGAAAAAGTTCTTTTAAAATTGCTGATCGACTACACTCATTTTCGGTACAGTAAATTGCAAAGTTTTTGTTTTGATTATAGTCGTTATATATTCCCTTTGTGTATGCTTCTGAGATAAGATTTTCTTTTGCTTGGCAGAAATGAGTCGGAAAATACTACTAGCTTATATATGTTATGATTTCAAATTAGCAGATTAGCAAAGCTTAAATATCCTTGTTTCTCCATGTGTTGTTTATTTTGTAGTATTTTTCTATTGAGAATCATGCTTTTCGGATAGTGTTGGCTACAAATGGGATGTCTTTTTCTTTTTTTATATGGACGGACGTTCTATTGAGAATCTCCATTCTCCTTTAATTTCCAATGAACTCCAAAGCTTTACGAACTTCCTTGGACTTGGAAATTAAGAGCATGGATCATAGTATTCGATCAGATTAAGCTTCTATCAGGCATCCTCATAAACAACCTCCAATCAAACGTACGTCATGCAATGCATAGCCTTAGTTAACTTAGGTTCACTCCCTAAGTTAACCTGTGGAAAGACAATTTGGCAATTAGTTTCAGAAATAATGTTACTTAGGCAAAAAAAACTCCAAATCTTATAAGATACAAGTAATTAATTACACAAAAATTTCATTTTAATTAGCTCTGCAAATCACTATTTCAAGTCAAACGAATATTATTATACATCCATTTAAGTCACTCCATATCGTCCAACTTTTAATCATTAACGAAAGGATCGATTAAATTAATTAATATAATTGACATCTTTGGCTTGTTGACTTGGTTTACTTTATTCCACTTTGGTTTAAGAGAGATTTTAATATATTCACCAACTTTGTCCAATTAGCATGTGTATAAATCTATAGAACTTATTTCAACATCTGATGACTAGTGAAATAAGAAGAAGCTTTATTTTCACGAATGGCGAAGTGTTCTGTGTGTTTTATCTGATGATCATCTTCTTCCATTCCTCATTTTCGTCTGAAACATTTCTGGGTCGAAAACTGTGTGGTGACAAAGGAGGGTGATAAGTATTTCTTTTTCCATCATTTTAAATGTTTACATTTTTGTTTTTACTGAATCTTTACTATCTTCAGACTAGAGTAATATATATCATAAACTCTACCCGTTTGATTGATATATAATGAATTAAAAATTTGGTCCTCTTTGTTAAATACTTCAACGTTCAAATGCAATAATTAATATAACTAACGGCTAACGCAGTACGCTCCTCTCCTTTTGGATTTTTTTATATAAACTGTTTCACATAAAATAAAAAAATGTTATCTTTCTTATGGGGTATTCATATATGCGGTTTTAGTAACATGAGTGATAATGGATCTGTTGGATCGGATAGAAATAATGGTCTCATTATCCAGCTGGAAAAGTCCCTTTGTCGAACCACATATACCGTGAAAATTATTGCATTCGCAAAAGCCATTTTCAAAACTCCAAACACTAAAACATAACGAGGAAAAAAATCATGTGATTGAATTAAAAAGTAATATAAAAGTGTTGGGAAATTGACCTTCCGTGCCGCTCAAAATAATAATAAAGAAAATACAGAACACAAGTTTTAACATGATTCACCAATTGGCTACCTCCACAACCAGAAACAGATGTAATAGGCTCCCAAATGTGGCGAATTTCTCAGACACAAACGGCCATCTTGAAATCACACATATTACAGACACACACGAGAGTATATATAATGCTCTCTCCAGCTACATATTCGAAAACTAAATATAATTTTGCCTAATTAATTAAGTCATAAACAGTTAGATTTACTTAATCTATAAATCTGAAAACAAAATGAAATATCAACTTTTCATTTATTACAGAAAACGGAATAAAGGAATTCAATTAAACCCTAACAAAAGGCATCTATCAATTTAAAAAATTCAGAAAGAAACTCGTACTTTTTATTCTTAACAAGACAGAGTGCTTTTAGCTAGGGGAACGGCATGAAAGTCATATAATTGAGAATTGAAGGGTTTAGTCCAAAAAATAAATTGAATGGGGGTTTTAGACGGGATACTGTGGAAAAATGCCCCTAATCTGCCTAATCTGTATGTGGAGATGGTATCTATAGAGACCATGATTAAATTACAAATAGTGCATGACCTCAAAAATATGGAGGCGCCAACTAACACGGTAAATTTTAGAACAATATTGTTTGTACTTAGGTATTAATCTTACCGTATTTAAATTCATAACACATAATGTTATATTATGACTTCTAAATTTTTATTGATAAAAAATTTAAACAGTGAAAATATCGAGTCAACAAGTACCCTATAACCCGGCCGAATACCATTACGAGATTACCTAGTTCTTTGAAATTGGGCCAAGTTGTTATTTTAGCGGGCCGGGTACCCGCTAATGCCCACTCCTATCAGTCTGTAACAGATACGGAAATTGATAGTAATATTTATGTAATTGTTGCAGCTAAAACCTGAGATTTCAGAGTGAGACAAGAAAGAACAGAAGATCTAAGAGGAAAGAGAATAAGCTAAGCTAAACTATCAAACTACAGATTTCAATTCAGATTTTTCATGCCCTTCTCTGTAACAAACTTCAGCTTATATTCCTTTTCTCAGCTCCAAGCACGTGACTGTCATTTTCCCAGCTCAGCCATAGCTATCTCATCCTACCTCTTTAGTAAAAGACTAATTTGCCCTCATGGATATTCTGAAATTTATGCTCTGATACCACTTGTAACAGAGAATTGACCTGCTCTGATACCACTTGTAACAGATACGGAAATTGATAGTAATATTTATGTAATTGTTGCAGCTAAAAGCTGAGATTTCAGAGTGAGACAAGAAAGAACAGAAGATCTAAGAGGAAAGAGAATAAGCTAAGCTAAACTATCAAACTACAGATTTCAATTCAGATTTTTCATGCCCTTCTCTGTAACAAACTTCAGCTTATATTCCTTTTCTCAGCTTCAAGCACGTGACTGTCCTTTTCCCACCTCAGCCATAGCTATCTCATCCTACCTCTTTAGTAAAAGACTAATTTGCCCTCATGGATATTCTGAAATTGTAACACAGTCAGCGGGTCAAATTTCGGCCAATTTGGCACCCATCAGCGGTTACGGATCTTAATTGCTAAAATGTTGGCATTGCTTGTCAAATTTTTATCTCACAAAAGAGCGATGGGTGATAGGCAAATCAATTGTTTCACATATTATGTGTATGCAGTTTTTTATTTTTGGTCCGGATCAACTAAGTGTCTACTCTTAGATTGCACGATAGAGAAATTTGGTAATGAACTTGCTGATTGTCTTACCATGTTACAGAAGAACTACTCAAGGTACTCCTTACTAAATCCTTACTACGGTTTATATGTGATGCAAGCATTGGTGGTTAATGAGCATTGGCCCATATTTTGTGAATTTATATCGCACAAAAATATAATCACCAGAGCGAAGGTGTAAAATTACTGGTGGGCCAAATCATCTACTCCCTCCGTCCCAACCAAAGCGTCTTACTTTCCTTTTTGGTCCGTCCCAACCAAAAGGTCTTACTTATACTCTTTCCTGTTTTAGCAAAAAAAACACATAGAAAAAGTCTCATTTACCCTTACTTTTTATTTACAATTACAATTTTTACCTTAAAATTAAAAGGCTAACTAACATGATTTGGCCCACAGATTATCTCATTAGAGCCCAAACCCAAATTAAAAATGTTAAATCCACCACACCTTATCTCCTCCCCCATCTGAATGAGATTCCTCGTGATTTCCCAAACACACTCCTTCATCTTCCAAAATCCCCAATCACCCAATTCTTGCAACCCTGTCTTCGATCTGCTCCAAATTCCGCCGGTGACCCTGTCTTCGATCTTCTGCTATAAACCATGTCTTTGTTCATCTATAAAAATTAATGAGCGGAATCTCACTATTGTTTGAGGTTTCATGTTTCACAAATCCCAAATCACCATCGGCGTTGATGGTCAACCAATTTTTCTTCTTTGATTTCTTAAAGGGTACGGTTTTAAGATTGTTTGTGCATCTGTTTTCGAGGAATTTTGGGTTGGATTTGTTGGTTTGTTGGTATCTTTTTTACAATCTCAAAGTTCTTCCCGGATTTCTGATATTGGTGGTGGTGATGTCATTGAAATTGCATCAGTTTATGGTGGTGAAGGAGATATTCCTCGTTAGAAATTTTGCAGAATGTTGGGATTAGCTTAATCTTCATATTCCAGTTTTGCCCCTTCAACTAAATCCTTCCCAGCCACACTGTTAGAGAGTAGTATTGGGCCTTGAGCCCACACTGTATTAGTTAGGGTTTATCTAGGGTTTACCCATGTACTGTGTATATATTCAGTAATACGATTATACCTCATCATTGAGGTTTCCCCTCTAACACACACAAATATGCCACGTCAAATTTTCTTAAAAATTGAGCCATTTCTGTCCCAGCCCCTTTGGCTGGGACGGAGGGAGTATAAGATAGTGGATATGGATTGAAAGACTTATTATGAATATAGACTACTAAGTAGTAGGTGTCGCACCTTTTGTCGGATGAAAACTCAAGTTCTATTCGAGCTCTCACCCTAGGAAAGATTGCATGGTAGAAGATTGACCTTGACATTGTCCTAGAAAAAGCTCGTACTTACAACGTCATAAATATTTTAGTCCATACATAAGTTAAGATGTCAATATCTCAAAAGAAATATTTCAAAACTGACACTTTGGTCTTTTGGGTTGGGGAATAGAGGTTCCAATTTTTGCCAGTACCCAAAGAGATAGATATTCCAAGTGAGTGGTCAATCATCGGGTGTGGAAATAACATAACTTTATAGTCAAACAAGGTAATAAGGTTTGAATATTGCGTAATGTTAAAACATAAAAGTAGGGTTATGCGAGTAGCATGTCAAAATTGTTCAATTTGAGACATTCCGGGGGTAATTTTCTCAATAGAAAACACAGGGAGATTTCTTTGAATATCTACGGTTTAGAGATGATGGAAGGGTCGAGCAACGAAGGGATATTATTGTACCATGAGGTGCACGAGTAGAAGATGTGCACATTGCATTGCATGAACACGGTGCTGCAAGGTCAATTACTCTCGGTGATGGATTTTGTTGCTCTTGATTACAATCTTAGTTACCAGGAGCATCGGATGATGCTCGAAGCTGGTGGTGATTTTCGCTAGGGGTGTTCATATGTAGATATCCGCTCCGCCCCGCCCCAACCCACCCCATTGTGACAATTATCTGTGGGGCGGGGCGGGGCGGGTCAAATCATCCATGGAGCGGGGCGGAGCGGGTCAATATCTGCGGGGCAGATTGGATTATCCGTGGTTGAGAACCCATCAAATATTAATAATTTGCCAAAAATAAATTAAATTAGGTTGATTTGATTGGTACTAGATAAATTTGTTTGGTACCATGTTAGGTAAAAAATATAAATGAATTCAAAAAATATAGTGTTGAAAATGGTACCACTACGGAGTACTCCTATAACATAATTGATCGGTTTGATTGGTACTATGTTACTTTTGTTTGGTACTAGGTTGTTGTTAGATAACATTTTACATTAAAAATGAAAAGAAAATTTAGCAAAATTCAAAAAATATTATTGATAATGTCATCAATTAAAATATTCGATGCACTTTGATTGATACTAGATTAATTTGTTTGATACTAGGTTATTTATTTTGTACTAAGTTGTTTGTTTGGTACCATGTTAATGATATCACTATAACATATAAGCATCAGATGATATTCGATTGATACTATATTTTTTGATTAGTACTAGGTTAATAGTTGAATAAATTTTTCATTTCATGGATAATTATGGATAATTATCCAATATCCGCTCTGATCCAACCCGCTATGCCCCATCTCGCGGACAACATAATCCGCTCCGCCCCGTGGGTTATTTATGATGGGGCGAGGCGGGTTTCTTGATCGATCCGCGGGGCGGGTCATTTTTGCTCACCCCTAATTTTCGCTCCGCCTTGTCACACGTCTCCTTCATTTCAAAATTCACGTTTTACAAAAGGCTTTGGAGGTAAAGGATTTTCAAGTTTTTCTCTGGATAGCTCTAATGTTGAGTCTACACAATCTAACTCTGAGCTTGAAACTCCATCTATATGTGATCTGAAAAGTCACTAGTTATGTATCGGGAAAGTGAATGGCGAGTGGTATAATTTCAACAGTTTTTATGTGACACTACTACACTAGACCACTTATCCAAGTTTTACCTTTTTGTCCATCTAAGCTTGTTGAAAGGAGAGGGTTGGAGCATTTCTTTGTAAGAGTTAATTTTTCCAATGAGTTTCTCATACCATCCCTTGATGCTTCCTTTGGACATGGACTTTGGTTGACCCCCGAAGATGCCGTGAGAAGTCTCAAGTCTAACAATTCTACCCATGGAACCGTGTTCCAAGAAATAATCAACCTGATGGTCCATGGTTCTAGTTTGAAGAAGATATTGATGAAGACTTGAAGGCTGCAATTGCTACAAACTTAAAGGATTCTAGGTACACGTGTGAAAAGGATTAAAGTTTCTCGATGGCACATCTAACGTAAGTACAAACACAGATGAGGAAGATGATAAAAACAAGGATGAGTTAGAGGATCAAAGTAGTTCCCAAAAATAAAAAGAGTGGTGAAAGTTGAAATATGTCCATGTTTAGTGACAAACATACACAATTTTTTGATTGTCACAAACTTTCTAGTCTTGGTTGTAAGTAAAAAATGGTAATATTTTTGCGGAATTTGACCATATATTGACTTTTCAGTAATTGATCTCAATGCATGGAAATCAAAGGAGATTTGATGGTTATGGGGATATGTACTTTATTGCTAGTTCACACGTAATGGATGTCCTTTGTCATATATCCGTCATTTGCCCTTGTTTTCAACTTTCTTAAAATTAGCGTCTTCCACTTTCACATTTTTATTATTATAGTTTTATAAAGTTTGATAATCATAGTGATATTTGATTATCTCCAATTTTTAGCACTCGTAGTTTTTTAAATATTAACTACGGGTGCTAGTAGTTTTTTGAATATTAGCTACGGGTGTTAGAAATTACGGGCTACTGTGTATAATAATTTCAAATTTTACTTGGACTTTTATTTAGAAAAACATGGCAGACGCATACTCCGAGTTGGTGATATTCCATGGCATGGGCGGACACAAATCCTTACTAATATGAATACTTTTCAGTGTGACAATGGTGTTGAATTTGTCAATTAGCCTTTTCGAACATTTTGTGAACAAAACAACATGTGATGTGTTTTGCCTGCCGTTACACTTTCCATCAAAATGGTAAAGTCGAATGAGCACTGCACACTCTAAAATGATAAGGTTGTTGCGTGCACTATCAATTGTGTAAATATAAGATAACCACTTTTAAAATCTGAGGTCAAAGTATATAAGGTGTTGCTATACAACATTTTTAGTGCCTTCTACTTTGCTCATAATTTGCATCTCGTTCCGTACAAAGTCTCATTTGAAGATGAAACTACTTATTTTGCTTACCTTTTTGGGTTTACTATTGTCTTCAGTCGAAACATACCAAACTTGCACATTCTCCATGGTGAGGGTAGATTGTTCGAATGTGAAAAAATGCGAGCAAGATTGTTTAGTTTGTTAACCGACTACGTTTCTAAGTAACCGCGATTCAAATAATAGGTGTTTTTGTGAATATAATTCTGCTAATTACATCAATGGATGTGCGAAATAGTTGTGTCCTTTCAGATTGATAACTATGAGTTTAATTATTGTCTATCAGATATAAGATATTGGTTGGAATCACTCAAATGTATTGGTTACAAATTTGTAATATTAATTTTTTTATTTTGAATTTGAGAGATCTATGAATCAATTTCTTCACCTTCATAAACTTCATCTTTCGACCATTACACTCCTACAAGTAGTTTGTAGTACAAATGGCAAATCTCTCACGAGCATCATGAGAGAGGATAGCATCGTGGGAATGCAAATGTTGCATTGAAGGGATGGAAGATTCCCCAGAAGACAGAGAAGAAAAACACAAGTCATGAACAATGATAATCACAATTTCCTTCAAATCTTGTAAATATATTTTGCAAAAAAAGAGTAAGAGGGAATCTTCCAAAACGGGGTTTGGTTGACGTTTGACCAAAAATCTAATCTTGTAAATATAATTTTTGTGATATTCCCTCTTATTTTGATGTTTGACCACGGCATGCTATTAATATAATATTTTTTTGAGAAAGTTAAGTGCAATAGATACAGAAAAACTAAACGGTGGAGACAATTTTTTATTGTTGTTAAATTATTAAAACATGTATTTATTTCAATTCAATTCACTTTAAAACACTTAAGTTAAGCATTTTTTATACTATTTTAATTCAATTCTATTCAACAATATTTTTTCATTTCAAACAATTCAGTCCAGTTCAAATAAGTTGGAGACCTTATTATAGTCCAATCAAAAAGGGCTAAAGCCCGTTAAAAAATCCCGCCATTATTAAAACCCTACTCCTTCTATTTCGCTCGCGTACAACTCGGGGCAGTACTCTTCGCCGGAAATAGAAATCTGCTGCCCCAATCTCTTCCCCGCGGAATCGCCGACATGGAGCCGAGGGGAGCATCCGAAGGTGGCAGGAAGAGACGGCACGATGAAGAAGCTGACATGGAGGGGGAGCTGAGGGGAGCAGCCGACGGCGGCAGGAAGAGACCGCGGGAGGGTGGCTCAGATGATGAAGCTGACGTGGAGATGGAGGTGGCTCCGAGGTAATATTTTTCCTGCATTCGTGTTGATGTTTGGTAGTATTGGTAAAATCTTATGCACAGGTAATATATCGCCGGAAGTTCGTTGTTTCCCCCTCTTATTGGTTTAGAATCTAGATGTTCATACTCATATGGACTCCGGCATTTTCTTATAATGTTTATTTTTCCTGAAATTCTTATGTGGCATATAACTGTTATCATTATGCGATATGCATTTAGTAGCATGAATGAAGCTTCGGACAATTTCAGGGTTATTCTGTTTAGCTGATATGTACCTGGCTGATTTTTGAATCACGTATCGAAATAATCTTTTAATTCTAGTTTTACTAACCTCGTATGATATCTCAGTTGAAATAGAAAGGTCCAGTGTGTTAGTTTCTCATCATTTTTTCTAGCTCTTTGTGCAGTTGTGCACTTGACTGCAGGTATTTGTTGTATGTCTCTGATGTTGTTGCTGACATAATGTTTGGTAGATTTTTTAGCTCTGCAGGGCTTATTAGATTTTGAAGTAGTGAACTACATTTTTAAAATCATGAATCATTTGATTTGGTTGAGAAAACAGTAACTGTAAAGTACTGCTGCAGAATCCAAAACATTGTGAAATCATTTCAGTGCTTATCTAGACCATTAACATTATTTACATTTAAGTGCAGGAGAAGGAGTAGGTGGGAGGATGATCCTGAAGTGGTTATGGAACTTATTAGGGAATTTGAAGCTCAAATGAATGTTAATCGAGGTTTGGCGGCTGAGGAGGCTGAGTTGGATGTGAACATTTTGTTTGCATCTGAGAGATTGAACGCTGCTCGAACTCGGACATCCGATATATTTCATAATGTTCCTCTTGAAAATTATTGGGTATGTTTCCTTTTTTTATGGGAAATACTGTGCATTAAAATCATCAACATAAAATTTGGTGTGGTAATGCCTTTCCTTTTGTATTGTTAATTAATGAATTCTATATTTATCCTGCTGGCCAAACCATAGAATCTGGTGTGGTAATGCCTTTCCTTTTGTATTGTTAATTAATGAGTTCTATATTTATCCTGCTGCCTAAAGCATAGAATCTGGTGCTGTAATGCCTTTCCTGTTGTGTTGTTAATTAATGAATACTATATTTATTTCAGGACCCGCATTTCATTAATGCAATTGAGAATCCTAGAGGCTTTGCCCGAGGTATTGAGAAAGCTTTGATTGACAGAGAGGAGGCTGTTAAAATTCGTACAACACGATATCTCTTAAGAAAATCAGAGTCTATGATAATTGGTTTGAAAAAGCGCCTCGAAGAAGATGAAGCATATATTGGAGCATTGACTGTGGCTGCCGGATTAAGTGCTGAAAGTGTTAAGAAGATCTCCGACAGATTGCATGGTAAGATTCTCATTTCATGATTTCAGTTTCCCTGGCACGTGTTTTGAATCTACCATTTTAACACCAGAATGCCTATAGATTTTAAATTGAAATTTGAAATTTAGAAATAGACCATATGGTTTGCTTGCTTCGTGGGATCTGTGTCAAGAATGTCCTTATCTTCTGCTTTTTCATGTATTCATCATTCCAACAAAAACTTATTTTTTTTTACCATGGATTGATTGGCAGATGGATTTGTCGATGAAGACCTTAATTTGTAGTTTGTTTGTGCTTGCTGCGGTGACAAGTAGTTGTACGTAAGATTCTTCTCAGCAATTTTGTAAGAAGTGAAGTATGTAAAGTACATTCTCAGCAACTTTGTCAGAGGTGAAGTATCGAGCTGAGAAGGGTATATCAGTAGTGAGTATGTTAAGTTTGTTCTCAGCAACTTTGTAAGAGGTGAAGTATTCAGCTGAGAAGGGTATATCAGTAGTGAGTATGTTAAATTTATTCTCAGCAATTTTGTAAGAGGGGAAGTATTTGAAAGTCCGTGCTTACTAAGATCAATTCTACCGTGTCAAGTTTTAATAGCAAAAACTGCAAAATAAAACTAAGTGCGGAATATAAATGAGACACGATATGATCACCCAGTTCAGTGCATCGCACCTACGTCTGGGGGGCCGTAGCCCGTGGTAAGAACCCTTCACTAGTTGTAATAAATGTTTCCTAATCTATTACAATCTAATGGCTACTCTAGCAAGCCTATCACACCACCTTTTCTTTCAGATGGCTGTTACAGTGATTACCTTCTTTTCCACGAAGGTGCGGCAAGGTCTTGAACCACCCGAGCTTAACACACGTCCCTAGTGTTTTGGTTATGGTTGTAAAACCGAGGACTGCGTCGCCTTGTGCTCTAAAGATTAAAATATGCTTAACAGAATTTTGCTGTGTAAAAACGCTCACCTTAGCACGCGACTAATGTCCATCTTTTATAGCTCATTGCCATGTAAAAACTTCCTTTCACACGGCTCTTGATTCCTTCCTTCAATAGAATTGTATACCAAGTTAAAACCTTGAAGGAAAGGAATTTATGCGTGTCTAATCATCTGATAAATGGAAAAACGATCACCACGAATATTTCCATTCTAATACAGCTGCAAATCACATTGTAGACACCCATTAGGACTGTAGTTTCCATAAACTCCATCACACAATATTTTCCTTCCATCTTCAGAACCTGCGCTGGAGCCTGGAAAATATTCTATCTTTTTCTGCCAACTGAAGTCATGTTGCAACATGACATTCCACAAAGCTGCCAACAAAATCTGGACTTACAATCTCCCCCTTTGGCAATTTGTGGACCCACTACAGCAAAAACTTCTACTGAATTCAGAATCCCAGAGAAAACAACAGCTTCTACTTCATGCATCCATTATGAAAAACAAGCAAGGCAGAAAAGATAGAATCACCAATGAACTACAGTCATCCAAAAATTCACAGTCACAATATCTCCCCCTGGGGCCATAAAATGCCAAAGGGCCCGAAACAAAACATCCATAGTACACAAACAAAGCAGAGAAGGGGAGAAAAAAAAACACCCATCACTGAGAACCATCCTCAGAGTCAGAAAGAACTTTGCCTCTTTTCCAGGCAGGAGTGACTGGAATCTTGGCTTTCTTGGCTCGATGCTGCTTCACAGGACCTGAAGAGCGAGCTCTTTTTGAAGAACGGGAGGGAGCAGCAGCAAATGATGTCGACTCCAGTGGAACAGAAGAATCATCCCTCACATTCTCCTTGGCAATGGCAGCCAGAATCCGAGCCTTAACATCCTGAGCTTTCTTCAATAACTCACTGTGAAATACAATTTGATCCATATGCAGTTGAATCTGTTTCTCAGCAGCTCGCAGCTCAAATTGCCTTGACAGCACTACATCCCCTGACATAAGTTCCTGATCCCAGGGCAAGTCCAACACAGTCCTGTCCAAAGATTTTGCAGTGAAACCAAACTTGCCAGCTGGAATCAAGCTCTCCACATCAACCTCAAAGCCCTCAGCCATCAGAAATGCTGTAATCAAGCAAGGATGAGGCAATGCCTCAGTGCATCTTGAAGTATCAAGAGCTCCAACAATCCTTCTAAGAATATACTCTCCCAGATTAACATCACATCCCGAACCAATACCAAAGAGAAGCTCTGCCTGATCAGGAGTTAAGGTGGTGGTATTGGTGGTTTGCATCCAACAGTTGATAAGGACCTTGAAGAGCAACCAGAATCTGAGTGTGAGGGAACTGGTAGGCACATAACCAGACGGCCAAGTGTTGAATTTCCCAAATGTTAGTGCTCTTGCAAGCACATTATTATCCACATTGTAATCCCTGGGATAAGCCATATCCGAGCCTTCAAGGAGCTTAATTCCCAGAACTGAATTTAATTTCTCGGGAGTGAGCTCAACTATTCTCCCCCTGAAATATAGCTTCCCTGACCAATCAGTCCCAACCATGAGTGTACCCCTCTGAAGATTGCTGTAGAATTCCAGCACCATGTCAGGATCATAACCTTGAAATACAGTGGCTGCTTGAACATACTCAATTTGTCCTAGGAAAGTATCAAAGCCACTCTCAGCACACTTCTTGATATCCAGCACCTTTTCAACAAAGAAGCCCCTTGAACTTATAAGATCATAGTGCAGACTAGCTGCGACATTGTAGAACTTCTCAGAGTGTGCCAGAGACAATAGTTTGGCTCGAAGCATCTCAGCAGAGTCAGATGTATCCCCATCTCCAAAATTATCCTCTAAGTCAACCTCTGGATCCTCCAAATCAGCATACTCCTCCTCATCTGGAGCATTAGTCTCAACAGCTGGATTCTCTGCATTAGGAGCTTGATAAGGAGAGGCAGGAGAGAGCAAGTCCTGCTCAATATTGATATTATCCAAATGAATTGGAGAGTCTGGAACAGTGAGCTTAATTGGGCTGAGTCCAGATAGGTCAGGCACATTTGCAGCCTTAGATGGACTAGCATCCCTAGTCACAGGACTGGCATTAGAGGGTACTGAAGATGAGGGGTTTCCTGAGCTAGAAATCTCCTGCTGTCTTCCAATTACAGTGGCAGCTGTGGTAGAAGGCATCCCAGCTGTCCTTCTGGATCTCCTAGTGTAGTGCTTAATTGTAGAAGGTCTCTTGTGCACTGGTACAGGGATAAGATTGGTAGACCTCTTCAGAGCAGGAGCTGACCATGTGGTAAACTTCTTCTGGTGGTATCTGATAGCCACCCTTTGCTTTAGAGATAGCAAAACACCATTCTTTGAAGAGCTACCTAAGGAAAACTTCTTGGCCACCCTTGGTTTGAGCTTGTTCAAGCTTCTGAGTTTTGAGACAGGAAGAGGAACCTCTGTATGTGACACAGATTTGCTTGAAGGACTTTGTGCCTCCTCCTGGGATTGAGAACTCTGCTCATTAAGATCATCAATTGGTGCTGCAGTTTGCATCTCTGCAGACACATTTAAGGGGCCCTGGACTTCATCATCATGTCCATCCTCCTGATCTTCAAGAACTGCAGTCTTTGTTTGGGCCTCAGATTCTACAACTTCAGTTTTCTGAGAAGGATTGGGAGAATCTGGTGTTGCAACATGAGAGGGATGCTGAACACTTGGTAATTTTGCAACAGATACCACTGGTTTCCTCAGACTTTGCAAAATATCTGCAACCAGCATCTCACCACTTACTTCCTCCTCATCATCCGTTACAGCCTCAAAGCAATCCTCAAGAGTTAGGCCATCTGGCAAAAATAACACTGCTCCAGTCTCACCATGCCTTAGAAAGTCTATATTTGCAGCTGGTTCTGAGTAAGAATCTCCTGGAGCATCATCAGGAATCCCAGATGCAGTGACTCTTATCCCATCTAGTTCATCAGCAGAGGCAGGGTGTCTGAAGGCTCTTAATGATTGGGGAGAAAGATCACCCTCACATCGAGGTGTGGCTTGAGGAAAGTTTGTGAATCGCTGCCTCATTCTGCCATCATTCCATATCCTTCCAGCAGTCATTTTAGTTCTCCTGGAGACCACTTTTGTAGGAGATGAACCATCAGAAACAGGACCAGAGGAGACTCCAGGAGAGATGGCAGAGGTTGGAATAACAGCTGGACCATGAATGGTGTCATGAACAGTTGGAGTAATATTCTCCTGTGACTGTGCTTGTGCTGTTGCAGGAGCCTGTTGTCTGTGCTTGAGTCGCTGGCCCAAAATCAAGTGATCCAAAGGATCAACAAAATCAGCACACCTGGAGATGATAGATTCAATACTTTCATGCTCTGCCTTCTGAGAACCAGAATCATCCAGGACTATGGGGTTATCACTGGTGTTGGTAAACACAGACTTCAACTTAGTGTTGGATCTGGTGTGATATGGCCTACTCCTCACACAGGGAATCTTCGTGTTTGGAGTCCTCTTTGGAGGCTCAGAGCTGCCATCCCTGTGCTGACTCCCTGCCATAGATGTACCTCTTGTAGAATACCTGGAAGAGGAAGATGGCCTCAGGTAAGGATTAACTTTAGGTTCAGGCCTCACAAAGGTGGGTTTATAAAGATCTGAGGTTATAACCACATCAGTCTTAGGGGGCTTTGGTCTCATCTGACCATTATAAGAGCATTTGTCAGGATTGCTCCTAGTACCCAAAGCATTATGCAGATAATCGTCTAACCCTTTAGCATATTCCCATACATCCAAATCGTTATAGTACTTCTTTAAACGCTCTGCATCTTTGGATCCGGGGGCAGGGATAAAATTTTCTGGAATTGCATCCAGTGCAGGCGATGGGGGTGATTCAGATATGGGTTTCACAAATCCGACAACATAAGTCTCAGACTCAACCAAATCAAGGCATGGATCCCATAAACCCTTGGCCCAGCGAGTATCCAACACTCCCCCTAAATCTGTTAGTACTTGCCCTTCAAATCCCACACTGAACCGATCACTCTCGCGAAAATACATGATTCTAAACTCTCAAATAACTCAGCAAATCGGAGATTAATACCAGAGAAACCCTAACATGCAACTCAAGAATTCAATGGCAGCGAAGAGATCCGAGAGACCAAGAATATACCTTAAGACAGAGCTGCCGATTCCGATGATGCCAAGAAGCCGGAAACCGATTGCGAGCAATTTTACGATGGGCTGAGAGCGAAGTTGATGTTGCAATAGGAATGGGGAAAGGTTTTGGCTTGGGCGCGAACAATACAGTGGAAAGACCAATTTTTCCGCCTTTTTACGCGAGAATTTAAGGCTGCCCAACGGAAAAATAACACATAAATTCTGTGGGCCCAAGCTGTCTCCTACCCATATATGCGCCTATCTCATGCGCCATAGACTATCACTTGCACCTTATATCTTCGTGTTGCAACATGACATGCAACTTCTGTCCTTATCCATATTTTTGGTATTTTCTGATTTTTGTAAATTGAAAAACGAAATTCAAAATAACAACTATACAAATAGACAACCCTCAGTACTTTAGATAGTACACACCCCAAGATGTTGTCTCAGGGTCTCAAATGTTGAGGCATCCAAAGGTTTAGTGAAGATATCTGCAAAAATTGGCTCTCAGTGGGCACATGTTTAAGTTCCACTTCCTTTCTTTCAACTAAGTCTCTGATAAAGTGGTGTCTGATATCTATGTGTTTGGTTCTGTTATGCTGAACTGGGTTCTTGGAGATATCGATTGCTGATTTATTATCACACAAAATGGTGAGACTTCCAAGTTTAATACCATAGTCTCTGAGCATTTGTTTCATCCATATCAATTGAGTGCAGCAACTTCCAGCAGCTAAATACTCAGCCTCAGCAGTAGATAAAGATATTGAGTTCTGTTTCTTGCTATACCAAGACACAAGATTCTGACCAATAAAAAACACCCTCCCGTGGTACTCTTTCTGTCATTTGCATTACCAGCCCAATCAGAATCACTATAACCATACACTTGACAGCCCACACCCTTCGAAAACCAGATACCATAGTTAGAAGTGCCAGAAATATATCTAATGATTCTCTTTACTGCAGATACATGAGATTCCTTAGGTGCAGCTTGAAAACGAGCACATATTCCAACACTCAGAGAAATATCAGGTCTGCTAGCTGTCAGATATAGGAGACTTCCAATCATGCTGCGATAAAGTTTAGTATCAACAGGCACACCTTTCTCATCTTTAGTTAACTTCTCAGTGGTAGACATTGGAGTTCTAACTGCCTTTGCATCTCCAAGGCCAAACTTCTTAACAAGATTCAAGGCATATTTTGTTTGGTTAATAAACAGACCATCATCACCCTGTTTAACTTGTAATCCCAGAAAATAAGATAGTTCACCAACCATACTCATCTCGAACTCAGATGTCATCAATGACACAAACTCATTTACCAGATCTGTAGAAGTTGAGCCAAAAACAATATCATCCACATAAATCTGAGCTATTAGAATATCTGTCCCTTGAGAGTACATAAACAGTGTTCTATCAACTCCCCCTCGAATATAGCCTTTGTTAAGTAAAAACTGAGTGAGCCTGTCATACCAAGCACGAGGAGCTTGTTTTAAACCATATAATGCCTTTTTGAGCTTGAACACATGATTAGGAAAGTGAGGATCTTCAAACCCTTTAGGCTGTTCAACATACACCTCCTCATTAACAATGCCATTTAGAAAGGCACTCTTAACATCCATCTGGTGCAGCTTAAAGTTCAACACACATGACATGGCTAAGAGAATTCGCACAGATTCAAGTCTAGCAACTGGGGCAAAAGTTTCATCGAAATCCATACCTTCAACCTGAGTATATCCCTGAGCAACAAGCCTAGCTTTGTTTCTGGTTACTGTTCCGTCTCCATCAGATTTATTCTTGAAGATCCATTTTGTGCCAATGACATTAATTCCTTGCGGACGAGCAACTAACTCCCATACATCATTTCTTTCAAACTGACTCAGTTCTTCCTGCATAGCTGAGATCCAGTATTCGTCCAATAAGGCTTCCTTATGGTTCTTTGGCTCGATCAAAGACAGAAAACATTGTGTAACATGGCGACTTCCATGGTGCATTTGGGCATAATTCACAGGAGGCTTTCCTCGGGGATTTTTCTGTCGTGGAGTAATTCTAGTGTCTGCTCGTGTTGCTTCTCCATCAGATTCATCCGAATTGTCCGAATTATTTTCAGTGATTGGTTGAATTGATTCATCCAAAGGAGGTGTTGATGATACACTGGGATTTTCTGGGTTTGTATGCTCAACTTCAGTCGGTTTAGAAATTTGACCATCTCCTGGAGTCAGAAGTGATGTTGCAACATGAGAACTGGTACTAGGTTGTTCAGAAGATAGATTCTTTGGACCTTCAATATTCTGAGTTGAGGTTCTCTGCTGTAATTCCATATCATCAATATCTTCTGGAACCCTATCTGGCACATCCTTAATTATCACATTAATAGATTCCATAACAGTCCCAGTACGTCTGTTAAAAACCCTGTACGCTCTACTGTTCATCGCATACCCAAGGAACACCCCCCTGTCGGATTTAGATTCAAATTTTCCCAGTTTCTCTCTATCTCTGAGAATATAACACTCTGCACCAAATACATGAAAGTGAGCAACACTTGGCTTCCTTCCTTTCCATATTTCATAAGCTGTTTTCTCGGTCCACGGTCTCAAATAGACGCGATTAATCACATAGCAAGCTGTTTTGACTGCTTCATTCCACCACCTTTTAGGGACACTGTACTCGGCCATCATAGTCCTAGCCATCTCTTGGATTGTTCTGTTCTTGCGTTCTACAATTCCATTCATGGGGGCTGTGTAAGGAGGAGCATAGATATGGGTAATTCCATTAGCTGAGCAGAACTGAGCCATTGCATCATTTTTGAATTCCCCACCATTATCGGTTTGAATCTTGACTACCCTCTGATTTACACTAGCTTTTTCATTATTCAGGCGTAAGACCAGATCTCGAATAACACTCACTGCCTCAGATTTGTCCGTCAACAGCTCAACCCAGGAAAACCTTGAAAAATCATCCACACAGACGAATATAAATCTCTTCCCCGACACACTCAACACATTTACTGGTCCCATGAGGTCCATATGTAGAAGTTCCAGATTTTGGGATGTGGTAATTTCAGTAATAGCCGGATGAGGTGCTTTTGTCTGCTTTCCCTCTTTGCATGGGCCACAGATCATATCCTTCTGATACGTGATTTGAGGGAGTCCACGGATAGCCTCAATTCTAGATGCTTTACTCAGTGCTTTCGTGTTTGCATGTCCCAATCTACGATGCCACAAGATTGAGTTATCACTCTTAGCACTGAGGCATGTAATAAAAGGTTCCAAGATGTAACAGTTGTCAGATGATCTTCTCCCAGTAAGTACAGCACTAGACCCTTGCTTGACTGTACATAGGGATTCATTAAAATGAACTGTCATCTGATGATCACACAGATGGCTGATACTGATTAGATTTGCCTTGAGATCCTCTACTAGCAATACATCATACAGCACAGGAAAATCTTGAATTTTAAGTTCTCCCTTTCCAATAACCTTACTGATCTTACCATCTCCAAATTGTACTGTACCACTCCATGACACCATATTGCTTAACAGATCTGGGGATCCAGTCATGTGCCTCGAGCACCCACTGTCAAAATACCACGTGTTCCTGGCATATACATTATAGCAGGTGTGAACTACAAGACAATTCAGTGAAGATTTCGGTACCCATACCTTTCTAGTGAGTTTCTTCTGTTGATCAGGCTCCATGTTGCAACATGAGGTAAATTGCTTTCCTCTCATAATATCTCTCAGTAGTTTCATGCATCGAACTTCATCATGTCCTTGCATCATGCAGTAGTCGCAACATCTAGGAGGGGTCTTCCTTTCTACAATTCCCTGAGATCCTCTCTTTTCTGAGACAGGTGCACAGTTAGGCTGATTTCTTCTGAATTTTCTCTGACTGTTAGATGCTTGATTTCTTGCAGACACAAACACTGTTTTGGTCATCTGAGAGTTTGACACCTTGCTGTTAAATCCCAGACCATGCTTGTTACCATCTGTCTTTCCCATCACCAAGAGATCATTTAATTTTGCAGTTCCTGTATTCAGTTTATGAATGGTTGCTTCAGCTTCCTCAGCTCTAGCAATTGCAGTTCTCAACTTCTTCCCCAGATTGTCACAGTCAATGGTTCTGGCTTTAGCTTTTTCTTCAGCACTTACTGTTCTTGAAGTCATAATCTCCAGCTTCTTAACCAGGATATCAGAAGCTACTTCAGCATCTTTAGCCCTTTTTGTCATTATCTCTAGCTTCTGTGATTTCTCCACATCATCCATGGGTTTCTTTCCTTCTGAGATTTCAAGTTTCTTTCTCAGATCAGCAAGCTCCCCTTCAGCTTTCTCAGCTCTTTTAGTCATGGATTTTAGACTCACGGTTAATTCTTCAATTTCCTGCTCCTCAACCATTGCATCGTTCACTAGGGTATTGACCTTTACTTTCAGAGACTCAATTTCTTCTGCAAGGCTTGTCATTTCAGTAGCTTCAGTTTGACTAATTTTTAGACTTTTGATTAGTTCAACTGAGTTTTCCCATTCCTTATACAGATCATCATATGCACTTTGGAGATCAGTACTTTCTGATTCATCCGGAACTGGTCCTGATTCCACAACTCCAACTCCAAAAGACACATGTTTTTCAGGCAGAATCTCATCTTCATCATCACTCCAGGTTTCTCCTGATGCCACAAATGCCTTAGGTTGATTCAAAAAATTCCCACACTGATATGCTAGATGTCCAAAGCCATTGCACTCCTTGCACTGAGGTTTACCAGCATGCTTAGTTCCTTCAGGACCTCTTGGTAGATCATCAACAGTCCTGAGTCTAGTTTGAGTAGAATCTCCTCCTGGAAAAATTTTGACAGCATTCTGAGATTCTACAGATTGACCTCCTTGACCTTGATAGGGCTGATTTCCCTGGTTCTGATAAGTTTGATCTCCCTGATTCTGATAGGGCTTAGTTCCTTGGAATTGAAAATTCTGAGTTCCCTGGCCTTGATTCATTTGAGCTGGTGCACCCTGTTGACCTGGAACCCCTCTGAATTGACCCTGATTGCTTTGATTCTGAGCACCTTGATTCCCTCTTCCTTGATTGCCAGAATATCCTCTTCCTTGGTTTCCCCTCATGAATCTCCCAAAGTTTTTAGCAAGCAATGCCATTTCATCAGAGCCAATATTATCTTCCTCCATCTTTCCTTTACTTTTTGATGTTGCAACATGAAATGACAGAGCCTTTTTATCCTTACTTTTCTCAGTGCACATCTCAGAAGTCTTCATAAACCCCAACAGCTCATCTAGAGTAACAACGTCCAGTTGAGCATTGATCTCCAAGTTCATCACTAAGACTGAAAATCTCTCAGGTAATGACCTCTTCACCTTGTCCAGAACTTGAGCCTCAGTATATCTTTCACCAAACTGATGTGCTCTATGAATTAAATCTTTCAATCTAGTGCTGAACTCATCAACTGTCTCATGTTCCAACATCTCCAGGCTTTCAAATTCAGATTTGATCATTCCAAGCTTGATCTTTCTAACAGACCTGGATCCTTCATGTTCCTTCTCAAGTGCTTCCCAGGCAGCTTTGGCAGTAGTACACCCCGAGATGATTCTGAATTGATCATCTTTTACTCCATTATAGAGAGCGCCTAGCACTTTGCTGTTCAGCCTCTTCATAGCCTTTTCTGTGTCAGTCCATGGAACAGGTTTAGGCATAGTTCCACCAGCTGGATTTGGTATGGTAGGTGGACTGTATCCGATCTCGATCATGTTCCAGGCATCATCATCAAGCTGATCAATAAATATACGCATGCGCGTCTTCCAGTCCGGGTATCCTCCATCAACCAGTAGAGGAGCTCGTGTGATGGATCCTCCTTCTTGGCCATAGTAAGCAGATCGTTCAGTCACCTCGCAAGAGGATTAAAAGAGTGATTAAGCTCTGATACCAATTGAAAGTCCGTGCTTACTAAGATCAATTCTACCGTGTCAAGTTTTAATAGCAAAAACTGCAAAATAAAACTAAGTGCGGAATATAAATGAGACACGATATGATCACCCAGTTCAGTGCATCGCACCTACGTCTGGGGGGCCGTAGCCCGTGGTAAGAACCCTTCACTAGTTGTAATAAATGTTTCCTAATCTATTACAATCTAATGGCTACTCTAGCAAGCCTATCACACCACCTTTTCTTTCAGATGGCTGTTACAGTGATTACCTTCTTTTCCACGAAGGTGCGGCAAGGTCTTGAACCACCCGAGCTTAACACACGTCCCTAGTGTTTTGGTTATGGTTGTAAAACCGAGGACTGCGTCGCCTTGTGCTCTAAAGATTAAAATCTGCTTAACAGAATTTTGCTGTGTAAAAACGCTCACCTTAGCACGCGACTAATGTCCATCTTTTATAGCTCATTGCCATGTAAAAACTTCCTTTCACACGGCTCTTGATTCCTTCCTTCAATAGAATTGTATACCAAGTTAAAACCTTGAAGGAAAGGAATTTATGCGTGTCTAATCATCTGATAAATGGAAAAACGATCACCACGAATATTTCCATTCTAATACAGCTGCAAATCACATTGTAGACACCCATTAGGACTGTAGTTTCCATAAACTCCATCACACAATATTTTCCTTCCATCTTCAGAACCTGCGCTGGAGCCTGGAAAATATTCTATCTTTTTCTGCCAACTGAAGTCATGTTGCAACATGACATTCCACAAAGCTGCCAACAAAATCTGGACTTACAGTATTGAGCTGAGAAGGGCATATTAGTAGTATGTATCCTATTTTGCGACATTGTGGGATGCAAACTTCCATGGATTCAAGCAAGTTTATCAGTGGATATTGAAATCCGTAAAAGTGTTTCATCTAACTGTTATTTGATTTCACAAAAGAAAGGCACTGGAGCATACTTAAGGCATTACAATTTAAGCATGAAACTAGAAACTAGTAGTAGTTTTTTTCCAGAAGCCTACGAGCAGTGCCATACTGCCCCCATTGACGTTTTCCATCGCCCACGACTTTAATTCTGGAATTGAAACCAGGAATTTTTTACTGAAGCCCGGTTAGTTGCTGCTTCAGCAACAAGAGCTGACCTTTAGTCTGGTTTGCTTCGAGCTGAATTTGCCTTTGCAGTTCCTTCATCTTCTTGAAGATTTTTTCCTCTCAGCTTGTAGAGAATTTATGGCTATGTTCAGCATATCGATTTCAACAGACTTGATCTTCAGCTGTTTTTGTAACTAAGAGATGATTCCTGCTCCTTCAATCCATAATACTCGAGTAGTTCACCTTCTTAACTTCCCTATCCTCCAATTCCTGAACCAGATTGCACAATCGTACCAATCGCTTTCATTGTTTGCCATCTCCTTTTCGTAAACATGGTCTCTCTCTGCTTTGGAGTTTTCTGCTGCATCATATTCTTCACCGGATTGCAGTTGATAAATGAATGGTAAATTTGTCGATACTTACAACCAACTCTTTAAAGCCATCTTCAGAATATGTCGATTGCTCCTCATCTCTCCCTTCCAATGGTTCATCCTCCTTTTCTGAAACCCATTTTAGCAATAGATAAAAGAAATGATAAACAAGCACACTTTAGTTTTCACAGCAATTGGTTTCCATTCAACACGAACTGGTAATCTCGATTTGGAGGCCTTACAAAAACACTTGAGGGTGAGAATTAAATGATAAGTTTGGCAACAAAAGAGAGGTTTCCTT
This sequence comes from Cruciata laevipes, assembly GCA_963678965.1. Lineage (NCBI taxonomy): Eukaryota > Viridiplantae > Streptophyta > Magnoliopsida > Gentianales > Rubiaceae > Cruciata > Cruciata laevipes. Next base: position 6,253,039 of record OY787641.1, on the reverse strand, counting down.
GGTATGGATTGGAGCATACAAACTAATAACAGCCAAGAGAAACAGAATAAACAAAACTTTTTGCTCACATTTTGTCTTTTCCTGATGCAATAATCTAACTAATAACCTAGTTACATGAGTTTTTGGGATCATTAAACTCCACAAAGATCTAATTTTTATTCTCTTAATCACCCCACGTGATGCTGGCGAGGTAAACCCTACAAAGTGTTCAATTCAATCAAAAGTCCATGCAACATTCCCTCATGAGTGACAGAAAAAATAAAATGTGTCCTTCTCTGGGCATTAATTTCCATCTGGAAACATCTTTGACATGTTAGAAATGCACTACAAATCCAGAAATTGAGCATTACAGTAACAGTGTAAAAATAAGTCCACTTCAGGAATTACAAGCACACAAGAGCAGGCATTTAAATCATCCACTCCTGCAAATGTACACCTAAACCTAAATCAACCTCTCACTCCGGCAAAGACTGACGGAATCCACACTGATGAGTGTTTTCAAGCTCATTGGACAAAGATTGCAAAGCTTGCAAACTTATGTTGGTGTTCCTTAAGTAGAGGTTGCCCTCCAGCCTTTGGGGCAACAGTGATGATGGTTCATCGTAAGGATGATTGACAAAAATCATCTCTTCAAGTCTAGCAATCACTTGTTCTTTATGGAGTGATTCCTTTTTCAACTTGCAAATCTCAGCCCACCTCAGCTGTTGTTCTTTAAGTAGAGGTTGAGAGCGCGCACCACTCCATGCATCATATTCCTAACCAAACATTCCCATTTCAAACAACATCATTATCTACTACTTTTCCATATTTCAAGAACATAATTATAGCCATAAAAAGAGAAGAGAAAAAGCATAAACAGTACCTGAGCTCCATCAATGTCAAGCATGTTTAGTTTCCTAAAAGCATGAAGCTCGATTTCCATTTCCTCTGCCCTGTACTCACACAGTTTCAAATCTATTCTCTTCGTTCGAACAGTCATATCCAAATCATCATGCACACGCTACATTTTCATTGAATTAATGACATCAATATAAGTAAAATAAGAAGATACTGAAAAAAGGAAAAAAAAAGTGAGATTAGCAAGTATTCTGTACCTTAGCTAGAGCAAGTGTGTCTCTGGCCTGCTCCTCATCCATGCCGGCTCGTTTCAAATTTTCAACTATTGCACAAAAATATTAAATATTCAAAATAAATTAAAATATCAAACATGAATCCTAACTAATCAAAATCACAACACCTATATCATTAAAAAAGCACTCACACAGTAGCTTTGATTAATAAACTCCTGGAAATGCATCAAAACTTGAAACCTCCAGCAAGTTTATATAAGTAATTTATTTTTTTAAATATATACTAGGAAAATCAATCCATCCAAATCCAAGTTTTAGTTCTGCACGATCCTAATATGGAGAAAGTCTGTGACTAACTTTAACTTACATACTTATTGGCCATGATCCATGAAGAAAAGGAGAAGCATAAAACAAATGCAGAGAGTGGATTTCAAAGAAGTAACCTGCAATAGAGGCAATGCACAGAACTAGCTCACTGCTGGAACCTGATACAGTAAACAATAAACATAAGGCAGGGATACATTTCATAGGATGATTATTAAAACATCCTCTGTAGGTAAGCTCGAGTTACAAATCAAAAACAAGAAACGTTTTGTTTGGTAACCTTCCAGGGGAAAAGTAAGATCTGAGACAGGAGGCAATTATGGTACTAAATAACTGCAGACTGCTTGCCAGGTTAAGCACTTGGTGTAATATTAATGGCTTACAGTTATAGATTCCCGCCAATAGTGAAAAATAACAATAATCATAGAGCTTTCAAAAACAATTATCAGGTATGAGTACTAAACTTTGTTAATTTAAGATCGATTCCAACTTGATATGAGGCAAAATCACATGGAGAATCAAAAGTCACCCACTATGTAAATGAACGTACACATAAAGTCCACATATACCTGTTTTAGAGATCTTGAAAGACGATCGATCAAGATTAACAATAAATAGCGTCAATCTGTGAATTGCAATTATAAGAGAACTTCGCTTGAATCCGTGAAAAGGAAACCAGCAGAGAACAGGCGTACAAGAACGGCGGAAGAACGGGCGGAAATGAACGGCGGACAGTACAAGAATGGCAGATAAGAACAAGTGCTAATTTGGGATAAGGGTTTTAGAATCGCTGCTTGAAGCAATCTTGGCAATAGTAATACAGTGGCTCTTCAGTTCAGTGGTTCTTTGATAGGAGCACTCTTGGCAATAGTAATACTACAGTGGCACTTCAGTTCAGTGGTTCTTTAATAGGAGCACTCTTGGCTGTAAAAATAAAAAATGAGCACTGCTTATCCGTAAGGAGTGGCTCTCCAACATCTCAACATTCTCAATCCAACAATATAACAAAAACTTCATATTACTAGATTTTCACATCAGCTTTTTATGGCCCACATTCATTTATCTCTCGTCAAAATCCTTCATGTATTTGAATATAGAATATAAAAAAATACTAAAATTAAAATCAAAAGTATATAATAGGTTAGAATATATTATTAATAATATAAAAACATTTATTTCTTCAAATAATATAAGATAAATAATGATATGTGTTATAATTACAAAAAATAGTAGAGTGAGATAAAAAATAACATGTGTTATAATTATATATTATACTCATTTTGTAGAATACAAAATTATTAATTGATATAATATAAAAGTGAAAAAATGAAATTTGTGCTTGAAAGATAATTAATCAAAACTTATAAGGAAGAATATTAGCATTTAAAAAAGTAAAGGAAATTTTTTTAAAAAGGAGCTGACATATTAATGGGAACTGGGAAGCGAATTTCTGCCTCTGCTTCCTTGATTGATGATTCTAGGAAAGGCTTGAGTTAAGACCCCATAGTGGGATAAATTGGTTTTATTGAATAGAAATGTTGGGTAACAATCTCCCATAGGAGATGGACAGATGGTCATACAACTGGTAGATGCATTTTTTTACTTTACCCTAATGGTCTTATAAAAAAATTACTTTATTTTAATTTAATTTTATTAAAATATTTCATTTCTATTTAGTTATGCAAAATTTTATTTTATATTTATTTAGTCCTGAATTTAATTTCCGTCAAAACAAAATAACGTGTACTTTGTGTAGCTGGAATTTATTTAATTTGCTGAAGGATAAATTAAAAACCTTGTTGACCAGTCTTGGTTAAATATATTTAAATTTATCTCATTCAATACATTTCACATTTCCAACGATAAATAAGTTCTAGTAAACAGACAATAGTAATAAACCACTTCGAAAATTTCAAGTTTCTTCACCCATCCCCTTTCGTCTTTTTCTCTGGTTTCTCTCTCCAGGAGCCCATTTTCTCCAGAAAAAACAGAGCCCCCAATACCCATCGGGCGGGGTGGCCGCCGGCGTCCTCCGCCGCGCCGGTCACCCCCGCCACCCATTAGTGTAACTTAGTTAGTTTATTTGTCAATCACATTCTCTCCGCCATTTTACAGATTCAGGGAGGTTTCCAGCGGCTTCACTGTTGAGGCGTCGAGCTCGAGCCGACGCCCAAGCCGCCCGAGCATCACCGCAGATCGGAAGAAAGCCGACCACGGGAGCCCCACCGCATTAGAACCAGTGCCATCGAAGATCGGGCCGCCATCTCAGATCTGAACGCAGATCGGAACGGAAAGCCGACCACGGGAGCCCCACAATCGGCCGCCATCTCAGATCTGAATCGCAGATCGGAAGCCGCCATCATCGGCCATCGCAGATCGGAAGCCACATCGCCGGGAACGGGACTCACCGGACCAACAGACGCCGGATCTGTTTTTTACCGGTCCTTGACCGGTCCGGTCCGGTCCGGTTCCGGTTCCGTCAGCCGGTTCGCCCGGTTCTGCTCACCACAGTCTCTGCTCTGGACACACTAGGAGGGAAGTGATTTTTTCAATTTATTTTTAAGATTTAGGCTTTTTTATTTTCAACAGGGATAAATGCTTTATTGTTGTGTTTTTGCTAGATAATTAGACGAATGTTATATGTCAAATTGAGTTTCCGACGGGTCCTTTTTAGTTCGGTAAACTTTATTATGGCTTCTAATCTAGATATTTAACGGGAGGAGAAATCCGAGTCAAAAGTAGTCTTTACTCACTTGTTGGCGACTCCGTTTTCACTAGATTAGTAGACCGTGTGGGCTGACTTGTCTGCCTATTGCGTGTTAGATAGCATTCATGCGTGCTTAATACTGTCATATAGCTTTTCGGAAATTCTCTTTTACCGTGAGATGACCGGAGAGTGAGAGTTTTGAGCTGATAGAGTCTGAACTGACCGGGGTTTCTTTTACCGTGAGACTTACCGGAAGGTGACGATAATATCTTTGCGTAGTCTGATTTTGTGAATACTACATGGACATTCAACAGGTGAGACCAGCACTTGTCGGATTGTTGGTAGTATTGATTCTTTGTATCCCTGTTTCTTAGTTTCTAGTCGTAGTTTTAGATATGCTATTACAGGCATTAGACACAGAGAAGTACTAGAATTGTTACATTGTTAGAAAACTTCTCTGGAGTCCTACTCACCGCCTCCACATGTGGAGTTACAGCCCTCTGGGCTACACCCTGTTTCCGGGCGAAAGCCTAGGAAATATCGTCTTCGGGCATTTGTATTTTATTTCTGTTTTGTTATTTACGGCATGGGGAAGCCAATATAATCCTCCCACCAATGGTGGTTTCAATTAAAAAAAAAAAAGTTCTAGTAAACAGACTAGAACTTATTTTGGGCGTTATTCATTGACATAATTAGTCTGGTTGTCATATAGTTCGGTTATTCTGTAATAGACTAGTCGAATTGGATGTCAATTCCACTCATTGTAATCGTTTCTGGGCGTTTCCCAGGATCTTGAATGAATTTTTATTTAAAAATAAATAAAAAAGTAAACAGACTAAATCTTGTGTGTAAATAGATGTTGCCGACTTCGGAATTGGACGGACTCCTTCGTCTGGATAATTAGAACAAGGGGGGCGATCAGGTTTTCATGCTTACCCTTCACCAAATTAATTATATTCTCAATGAACTAAAGTTACGTTATTTTTGTGACGGAAGTTCAAAATTAATTGAGTTAAATTGACTTTCTCTCTAAAAACAAATGCTCTGCCTAGGGATGGCAATGGATTTCCGATCCAGTCCAAATCCATGGATTTAAATCCATTTTTTACGGATATGGATGTTAAAAAATGAAATCCAACGGATATGGATCGGATACGGATTTATATCTTGCGGAGCGGATTTGGATATGGATTTTGTCGTAAATATCCATATCCAATCCATGGATCCATTTAATATATAATAAATAATATATAAATATATAATAATAAAATATATATCTAATAATATATTAAATAGTTAAAATTAAATTAAAAATATATAAAGTCACCTATAATTAGATACTGACATATAATCTTCTAACTCTACCAATTCACTCGTTTGGAAGAATAGATAAAGGGAAAAAGAAAGGGACTTATACTTTAAACTAAGTTACGTATTTTTTGGGAACTTGGACTAGTTTTTCCACGTATTTGTTTTTAGCACATTGTGTATTTTGAATCAGTTGATTGTAATTTTAATTTCATGAATTTTTATAGAACTTATTTTGGAATTTATTCATCATTGTATAAATTGTAATTTAAATGTGGATATGGATATCCACGGATATTCATGGATTTAGCGGATATGGATTCGGATGTTAATATTTTAGATCCAACGGATTTGGATCGGATACGGATTTAGGCACCAACAAGCGGATATGGATATGGATATTATCAAATCCAATCCATATCCAATCCATTGCCATTCCTAGCTCTGCCTTCTCTCTTCTTTTTCAATTTTTCCGATCACTTTTCCCAATTTACGCCACCCATTTTTTACCCAATTTAGACCGTTCTGATACCCCAACGGTAGGAAACGGTCACAACTCCTCCGCTCCCATGGCGGCTCCTCCGCCTCACCGCGGCGGGAACACTCCTAACAATACCTTTCTCCAAGCCTTAGCAAACCGCCCCCCTCCGCTAAGCAGTATTGCTCTACCCTCCAACCCATAAATTGTGCCTAAAACTCTGTATAAAGGAGACATCGCCTGTATTGTCCCGTAAAGAGGCCGAGGCTCTAGCTTCTCATTACCAGAACGCTCTCTCGGGAAATTCGCAAGAGGGAAACCAACAATGGAATCTCTACAGGAAGCTTTCAAATCAGTGGATTTCAAGGGAAAATATCAACTGGGCTCCATCGATTACCGACACATCTTGATACGCTTTCAGCTTAAGGAGGACTACCAGAGATTCTGGCTCAAAGGGAATTGGATATTCATTGGGGCACCAATGAAGATCTTGAAATGGACCATGGATTTCTCCTCTGAAGCAGAAAGTTCTATAGTCCCTGTCTGGGTCAACATTCCCAAGGTACCTGTGTTCTTCTATAACAATGCCATGATTCAGTCAATGGGAAACCAGATAGGGAAATATATAAAAATGAATTTAGCCACTGCTACTCTATCTAGGCCTTCTGTGATAAAGATATGTGTTGAAGTAGATGTCAAACATAAGCTCCCTAATCATATTAGTGTTAGAATAGAGGAAAATGGAGTGGAATATCGAGTTGAAAAACTGCCAATAGAGTTTGAGGACCTGCCTCATTATTGCTTTCACTGTAACTGTATTGGTCACCATGAGGATCAATGTCTACAACTCCACCCTGAGTTTAGGAGACCTAGGCAGCAATGGATAGACAATAAAGGTCCTCAAAATGGTAACAGGCCTCACAAAGATCATCTGATGACAGTGGAGAACTGTGATCTCAATGTGGAAATGCCAGAAGAGATCAAGCCAGCTCCACATGTTGAAAATGCACTGGAAAAAGCTGGGCCATATGGTATCTCTGCACAGGATAAGGCTAAAACAATTCAGGCTCAGAAGCACCCTCAGAAGACTACCTCAAAGGGCAACCATAGCTATCCTTACAAGCATCAGAAGCCTAAGAAAAGTTATGTCCCCAAAACCATGGACCTGAACCATGTCAGCTCTGCTGAGATCTCTCATGACAGCCAGGTTATAGAGGTCCTTGAAACCCCAACTTTACAAACTCAACCAGAAAAGGGTGATAATCCCATGGCTATCAGGGAATTTCAGGAAACCTCAGGTTCACAAACTCAACCAGGTCATGGAGGTGACTCCACTGATACCTTTTCTGATGAAGCTCAGGAATTTGTCCCTGAATCCCCACTTCAGACATAATCTTCATCAGAGCAGGCCCCAAGGCTTACAAATCCATCACCACAACAATCTCAAATATTTTCTGATGGTTTTATCACCCCAAAGCACAGGAAATCTTTGCAGGACTCCAAGGATGACTTACACCTTAGAATGATCACAGGTAACTCTTCCCCTATAAACCCTTACAATGCTGATCAGTTTCTCTTTCTATCCCAAAGCAGAAACAGAAACCAGTTTATGCCACTCATAATGGAGGAAGAAGAAGACACACTAAGGGAGGATGACATTTTCAAAGAAGCTGATGAGTCACTTTTTGATAGCTCCAGAGAAGATGAACTATCCCCAACACCTTCATTAGCACTCAATGATCAACATGGTAAAAGTAAGGTGAGCACATCAAAGGTACCACTTAGAACTTTTTTCATCCAAGTTAATAGATTCATGACTGGATCTTCAAAAAGCCATAAAAATCAGGTTTAATGATGTGTACCTCAAAAATAAAATGCTTGTATGGAACATTAGAGGTATGGACACTTCTTTAGATAGGCTTGAAAGCATGATTCTTAAACACAATTTCCAACTTATCTGCTTAATTGAGCCACAACATAAGAATGATCAGTGCATATTGTATATGAAAAAACTTCATTTCACTCACTGCTTACCCTCTGGGTGTATTTGGCTTATGTGGAATGATGATTTACAAGTCACCCTCAATTTAGACCCTGATCAATTTATGCATGTTTCCATTTCATGTCAATTTACCAATGCCTTGTTTGATGCTGCTTTTGTATATGCTGCTAGGAACTTACGAAGTAGAAGGTCTCTGTGGCACAGTCTCACACTAATCACATGTCCTGATACTATATTCATAGGTGATTTTAGGCCCTGTTTACCAGAGATTATCTGTAGATCAGTTCAGTTCATTTCAATTCAATTCAGTTCAGTTCAGTTCAATTCAGTTCAGTTCAGTTCAGTTTAGTGAAAATGCAATTTGATGAAATTCAGGTTAATTCAGTCATGCTGATTCCATTTTTCAATACATCAATTTTCAGTTCAGTTCAGTTCAGTTCAATTCAGTTCAGTTCAGTTCAGTTCAATTCAATTCAGTTCAGTTCAGTTCAGTACATCAAGAAATAAGCTCTAGTAAACAGGGCCTTAATGCTATGACATTTGTTTCTGAGTATAAGGGTCATGCCTCTCCTAATCTTACTAGTATCTCTGAGTTTAATCAATTTATTCATAGTTTAGCTCTGGAAAATGTTAACACTGTTGGTAACTTGTTTACATGGACAAATGCTAGACTTAGAAACCCAACAATAGAGAAACTAGACAGGAGATTGTGCACATCTTCTTGGAATTTGAGGTTTCCATCCTCTTCTATCCAAGTACTGAATAAACAATCCTCTGATCACTACCCTTTGTTTCTACAAATTGGTAGTCACATTACATCCAGTCCTAGGCCTTTTAGGTTTTTGAACACTTGGCTAAAAAGAAAAGAACTCTTGTCTTTCATTAAGGAAAACTGGGAATAGTACCTTCATGAAGATGACATGTTAGGATTTTTCTTAAAGCTACAAAGATTAAAAATGAGCCTAAAACTTTGGAACAAGGAAGTTTTTGGTGACATTAACAAAAATGTAGATGAGGTTGAGGAAGCTTTAAGAGTTCAGGAAATTAAATATGATTCCTTCACCAATGATGTTGAACTCTCTGAGCTTAATAGAAAGAAAGCAATTCTGATTAGAGCTCTCAAAGAGAGGAAACATTTCTGGAAACACAAAGCCAGGGTAAAATGGTTGAAGGATGGTGAAGAAAACACTAGTTTCTTCCACAACTCTGTCAAAGAGAAAAAAAAAAGAAACTAAGCATCACCAAGGTTAAAGCTAGAGATGGGAGATGGCTTGATGAAAATCAGGATATTGAAAATGAGACTGTTTCTTATTATGAGGAACTATTATCATCTTCTAGCCATCCAGACCAAGGTCTGTTCTACTCCCATTTTCTAACAAAAATCCCAAATTGTATTACCCCTGAAGAGAATGATAGATTAATACTCCCAGCCACACATGATGAGGTCAGAGGCATTGTTTTTGGCTCAATAAAAATAGTGTTTCTGGTCCAGATGGTTTTACTGCATCTTTCTACATAAAGTGTTGGGACATTATTTCTATGGATGTCACAAAGGCTGTAAATGAATTCTTATCAACATCTGACATCCCTAGAGGCATTTCTTCTACTTGGATTACTCTTATCCCCAAGAAGACCTCTCCCATATCCTTTGATGATTTTAGGCCTATATCCCTATCTAATGTCATTAACAAGATTTTTACAAAGCTAATAATGGAAAGAATGAAGCCTCTTATGAATAAGATGATTTCATCTAACCAAACAACTTTCATGAAAGATAGGGATATCTCAGACAATGTTTTATATCTAAATGAAATGGTCATGCACATCAATAGGAAAAATAGAGACCCTAATTGCATCTTGAAACTGGATCTTAGGAAGGCATTTGATAGAGTCAGTTGGTCATTTCTAAATAGCATCCTGCTAAAATTTGGATTTCATGGCATCTCTGTTCATTGTATCATGAAAAACCTGGCTCAGTCATGGTTCTCAGTGCTTGTAAATGGTAAGTCATGTGGTTTCTTCAAACCTACCAGAGGTATAAAGCAAGGGGATCCCCTCTCTCATTTTCTCTTCAATCTTTTCTCTGAAACTTTTACTAGGAGCATATCATTTGTTTTTTAGATTGGGAAACTGCATTATTATGATTTACCTAGAAATGCCATCAATATCTCACACTTGTCATATGCTGATGATACTGTCATTTTCATGAAAGCTTCCAAGATCAGTCTCATTACACTTAAAGCTTTTCTTGTTCAGTTTGAGATTGTTACTGAACAAAAAATCAATTTTGAAAAAAGTGATTTTTATGTTGGTAGGAATGCATCAGTGGGTAAGATTCATCAAATTAGGAATATTCTTGGAATGAAACAAGGTAGTTTTTCTTTTAAATACCTTGGATGTCCAATCATCCAAGGTAGAGCTTTGAATATACATTTCCAACCTGTTGTGGAAATGATATAAAAAAGGCTCAACAATTGGAAAAACAAGTGGTTATCTTCTGGAGGAAAACTTACCTTTATCAAATCTTGCATCTATTCCCTCCCTCGGCATATTTTCTCTGTTCTGCCTCTAACAAAACATACCATCAAGGTCATCACTAGGCTGATCTCAATATTTTTCTAGGGGGAGAATGATTTAAAACCCAAAAAAACCTGGAGGAGATGGAGTGAACTGTGTTTTCCAATCACACAAAATGGTTTGGGTTTTAGGTCATTCTCCACCATCATACTTGCATGCTCTGTTAAATTATGGTGGAAATTTCAGGTGGTTTCTGCTCCTTGGACCCTCTTCATTGCATCTTTGGCCTCTTCTTATAGAGCTTCTTCTACTTGGAAAATGATAAGTAGTGTTGATGAATTTTCTTCCCGGCACATTAGAGTCTTACATGGTCTAGGAACATGTAGTTTCTGGGATACACAATGGACTCAATGGGGAGCCATGATGGACCTTGTCCATCCTGCTCAGACCAGAATCCCAGAAACTGCTACAGTTGTAGATTTCATCAACAATAAAGCTACTTACATGCCTTCCATATCACCATTGCTTTCAGATAATGCTCTAACCTTTTTGCAGGAAGCCACACTGATGTCATACAGAGAGGACATTCTAATCTGGAAACCAGAGCTCAAAGGAAAATTCACTTTCAAATCAGCCTACCTCATTCATAAATAATTTGACATAGATAGTTTCTCCAATGGATTTTTACCTATATTCTCTAGACCACCAAAAACCAAAAACATCCCTGTTAAGTGGATAAAACCAGCTTCTGGCTTTAAAATGAATGTAGATGCCTCTTGGTTAAATGGTAAAACTGGTCTGGGATGCATAATAAGGAACATATGTGGTGTTGTTTTTTCTGCTGCTGTTTGGTACCTTGATGCTTCCTCTCCACTTGAGGCTGAAATCAAGGCAATTGAACATGGAATACTATATGGTTCTTCTATGGGGATTCATGATTTCATAATAGAGTCTGACTGCTTGGTTGGTGTTTCTATGATTATTAATCCAATAACTACTCACTGGAAACTTTTCAACCTGGTAGAACATACCAATAGTTTGATAGGTACTTATCTGCTGCATCATGTCTTTAGAGAAGCTAATACAGTAGCAGATGCTCTAGCTAAACATGCCATTGATAACTCTCTATCTGGCACACTCACAGTTTTTCCCCAACATGTCAGTGCTCTCATTGCAATGGATCAAAGGGGTATCCCTAACTTGAGAACTCTAAATCAATAAACTGGTACTGCTGAGATTTTCTCTTATGACAGGTACAATACCAGAAGACAATACTGGATTCATCATGGAGTTACATGGTGCCCAAAGTCTCTGCACTTCAACTGCACACAGGCTCACACATAGCTGCACCAAGCTGGATAACAGATGGCTCCCTCTCTGAAGATTTTAAGGGCTGGTTTGGAATGAACCCATAGGCTGACTTGTGTCTTACTGTGTCTCACTTTGATTCACTAATAAGCAAGTGGTTTTCCTTTCCACTAGATCCTAATCATCTCTCACACACAGAATAAGTTTCTCCTAACAACTCATTCTTTTTTATGGCACTTTTTTGGCCTGTGTAGTTACTTTCTACACAAAACACCTCTCTGCTGAGATTATTTTTCTCTATGCCCACTGGCTAGAGTTTTTTTCATTTCTGTTTATATGTATCTAAACTACTGTAATATTTATTTATTCTTAAAGTTTGAGGATGCCAATATACACCCCCACCAACAGTGGTTTGCTCAAAAAAAAATGTGACGGAAGTTCATGACTAAATGGAGACAAATTAAACTTTTTCATGAACCAAATAGAAAGAAAATATTTTAGTAGAACGACCAAATGACAATAAAGTGATTTTTTATGAGACTGATAGGGTAATTAATTCTCTTACTTATTTGACTATTTAATAGAACTAGATATCACCTTTTTCCTTATTTGACTATTTAATCTCTAAAGGGCTCTAAGGCCCTGTTTGATAGAGGTTATTTATTTGTTGTACTGAACTGAACTGAACTGAAATAAATTTAAATTTACTAAACTGAACTGAATTGAATTGAAATAATTTTAAATTTACTGAACTGAACTGAACTAAAATAATTTTAAATATATTTAACTGAACTGAACTGAAATAAATATAAATACATTTTCATATAATTTAAACATAAAAACATGTTAAGGTGATGTAATCTGAACTGAATTGAGTTAAATATCATCAAATTATAGTGTAGGTGATATGAACTTATCTAAACTGAACTGAATTGTTCTGAATTGAATTGAACTCATCTGAAATGAACTAAAATAAACTAATCATATAATGAAGACATATTATATTTGGTTGAGTCGATTTAAATGAATCACGATTCAAATAATTATATTTGAGTATAAAATGTAAAGGTTATTGAGTTGAATATCATAGTCATGTATTTTTCAGGGGATATGAGTCATTGAGTTGTATATCATAATGTTATATTAAAGAGGATATGAGTCATTGAGTTGTATATCATAAAATTATATTTCAGAGGATATGAACTGATCTGAACTGAACTGAACTGAAACAAACTGAACTGAACTAATTAAAAATAGTCTTATAATGAACCATATTATATTTGGTTGAGTCGATTATATTGGAGTATATAAAGTAAAGGTTATAGTATATTAAAGAAATATATTCATTATTTTCTCAGCGTTGAATAAATAATTATTCTATTAATAAATTATATTGTAATCATCAGAATTGAACTAAACTAAACTTTTTATTCCTGAACTGAATTGATTTTAACTAAAGTAAACAAAATGTACAAGGAAATAAACAAATAATAAATAAGTCGAATTTCATGAACTTATATTTCATTCGAACTGAACTGAACCAAACTGAACTATTTTAATTTGAACTGAAGCAAAAATAATGTATTGCAAAACAAAAATTGAGTCGAATAATATAAAATTCTAGAGCATATTATTTGCACTGAACTGAACTAAACATTGGAAATCAAAAGAAAATTAAGTTAAAAAAATGTTTACAAAAATTTATAAAAACATAAATATTTAGGAATACACTGAACTGAACTGAAATAAATTTAAATTTATTTAACTGAATTGAACTGAACTGAAATAATTTTAAATATATTGAACTGAACTGAAATAAATTTAAATTTACTGAACTGAACTGAACTGAACTGATCTACAGATAACCTCTAGCAAAGAGGGCCTCTGGTAAACAGGGCCTAAGGCCCTTTTTGCTAGAGCTTATTTCTTGTTGTACTGAACTGAACTGAATTGAACTGAAGTGAAAATTAATGTATTGAAAAATAGAATCAGCATGACTAAAATAACCTGAATTTTATCAAATTACATTTTCACTGAACTGAACTGAACTGAACTAAATTGAATTGATAGACAGAAAAACTCTGGCAAACAGGGTCTAAAGGGAACTAGAATAGTAATTCGCTTCAAAAAGTGTGTGGAATAAACGATTTAGTTTTGTATTTTATATGGTATTAACCGTCAATTTAATTATGGCAATAATGTATTATATGATTATTTACCCGTGTATTATTTTTTTTATGCTGTTTGTACCCATGTTTGATTATTTACCAAATATGATATATTCTTTTGGCTTATTAATGTTATTTATTGTTAGGTTAAATAAATATTGGACAATGACATGATGTATTCTTGTGAGTTTCAGAGATTCAATATTTGGGGCACAAAGAAATTGAAGTACGTTCGCACCAACAATATCAGTCTGAAACTAAAAGGTATATAAACTATGGCTCTTCAAGGTCATCTGCGTACGGGCCCGGTGCGGCACCGATACAAACCAATGATTTCAGTCACATGCAAAAGTGAGAAGACGAATTTTCTGCCGATCAAGGATATAGGTTCTTTGCTGGCATGACGAATATTCAATCAACCTCTACAACTTAAAGATGTAATTGCGACTAAATATGGAAAATTATACTCAATTAAACTGGTTGAATGATTCCTTTCTTTATTTTTATCAGAAAGAGATTGTGTGTATTCTTTAATAGGTGAAGTGAAATCAAACATTTTCTTCCTTATAAACTTTATAATTTATTTGAGATATGACCTGATTTATTTGGACTAGAATACTTTGATATATGTAAATAATAATTAATTGTGTATATTATTTTACTATAAATGATTACTCAATATGTTTCCATTAGTTTTTTTTTGTAAATTTTTGTAAATTATTTGCTTACTAAATATATACTCTTATTCTATATGTGAATTAGATGTACAAATAATTCATAACAAAATATCATCTTAAAATAGGAATACCAATATTAGATGCACACTATTAAGGATAGAAGTAGTCATGTTTTTATTTGGGAAATTTCTATTAAGGGCGTAATAAAACTTTAAATTCCTATCTAGGGCGTAAAACTTCCAATATTCCTACTAAGGGCGTAAAATAAATTTCATTATTAAAATAATACTTAAATGACTAATTTACCTTTTAATGGAAAATCAAATTACAATAATTGAACTTATTTTGTAGAGATATGAAAAATAAATTCAGTTTAGTTGAAATAAATTCAGTTTAGTTGAAATAAATTCAGTTTAGTTGAAATAAATTCAGTTCAGTTCAGCTCCAATCCAAATTTATTTTTAAAATATCACAGTATCATTAATTTCACTTGAATTCAATTAATTCAGTTTGTCCAAATTTTAGTCAATGAAATTTTAACTATCTAATTTTATTTCTCTATGTCTTTTTGTAATTTTTTTAATTCATGTTAAAGTAATTTCCAAAGCTGATTTGTATTAGGAGTTCCCAATCTATATATAGTACAAGAGAGCCCCTATAACTAAATAAGAAACATCTAGACACATAAGTACAATATACATAAAAAACTAATTTAATCATCATCTAAACTTTCTATTGTCACACCCCCCCCTCAAGCAAAGCGTCGGGTTGACCGAAACGCGCAGCTTGGACCGAAAGAAATCAAACAGAGCTCGATGCAATCCTTTGGTGAAAATATCTGCAACTTGAAACAAAGTGGGGACATGTCCAACACGAAATTTGCTAATAGCCACCAGTTCTCGCACAAAATGGTAGTCAATATCAATATGCTTGGCGCGCTTATAAGCGACAGGATTCTCAGCAAGAAAGATAGCACTGTTATTGTCACAAAGCAGCAAAGGAGGACCCTGCAATGGAAATTGAAGATCACGGAGAAGATGAATCAACCAAAAAACCTCCGAAGCAGTGTTGGCGAGAGCCCGGTACTCCGATTCCGAACTCGAACGAGAAACGGTGGGCTGTTTCTTTGCGCTTAACGAAACCAAATTACCACCAAGAAAGACCGCATAGCCATAAGTGGATCGACGCGTCTCTAAGCAACGGGCCCAGTCAGCATCGGAGTAAGCAATAATCTCAGAAACACCACCAGTATCAAAGGTCAGACCACAATGCTGAGTACCACGAACATACCGAAGAATGCGAGTGACAGCAGAGAAATGATCTTCACGAGGATCCTGAAGAAACTGACTCACGGAATTAACCGCAAAAGCCAAGTCCGGACGAGTGATGGTAAGATACTGAAGAGCTCCAACTAACGAGCGATACAACGTAGAATTGTGAAACGGACCACTCGTACTACTATGGAGCTGTGATAAGGGCAAAAATGGTGTAGAGTCTGGAGAAGCATCCGACATTCCAGCCCGCTGAAGAATGTCCCTGGCATACTTGGCCTGTCCTAAAAACAGTCCAGTGGCGGTAGGGGTGACCTCCAGACCAAGAAAATAGCTAAGAGAACCAAGATCCTTAACCGAAAATTCGCGATCAGCACGAGCAATGAACTGACGAATGGCAACACCATCATTTCCGGTAAGGATGATATCATCAACATAAACAAGAAGGTAAAGAACAACAGAGCCTCAAGAAAACACAAACAAAGATGGATCCGACAGACTGCCAATAAACCCCAACTGCCGAACAAAAGCATTGAACCTGTCAAACCATGCTCTAGGCGCCTGCTTGAGCCCATAGATAGCTTTCCGCAAACGACAGACATACTGAGGATGAGCAGAATCCTGATAGCCAGCTGGCTGAGCCATGAACACAGAAGCATCAAGAACACCATTGAGAAAGGCATTCTTGACATCCAACTGATGTAACGGCCACTTCCTCATAGTGGCTATGGAAAGAACAGTACGAACAGTGCTAGCCTTAATAACAGGGCTAAAAGTGTGTTCAAAATCAAACCCTGGAATCTGAGAATAACCCTGTGCCACCAGACGAGCCTTAAACCGATCAATAGTGCCATCCTGTCGATATTTCAGCCGATAGACCCATTTAGATCCAACAACATTGACACCTGGAGGACAGGGCACCAGATCCCAAGTCTGTTGATGGCGAAGAGCAGTCATTTCTTCGTCCATGGCAGAAACCCATCTGGAATCTTTAACCGCAGCTCGATAAGTGTGAGCCTCGCTTTGAACAAGAAGCTCAGCAACCAACCCCGTTGACACAAAATCTGGTCCAAGATCACGAGAAACACGTGTCCCATCCTGATTGTGAGTGATCATCGGATGAGCACGAGGCACAGGAGAAGTCGGAGAAGCAGTTGCAGAGGAAGCATCTGATGCAGAAGCGGGACTAAAATCAGATGAAGCAGGTGTGCCAACAGAAGACTCAGATGGAGAAGCAGGAGAAATAGGTGATCTAGGTGGAGTGACAGGGTCATCATCAACTGGAAGAACAGGAGGAGCAGCTGCCGGAGATGAAGACGAGGACACAGGGCACAAAGAACAAGAAGAATGTGGCCATGCTGAAGTAAGCTCAGTGTCAATAAGTGGCAGTTCTGGATCAGTGGGATCCAAAAAGGAGGAAACATCTAGAGAGGTAAAGGAGGCCTCTGAAGATGTATTAGAGAATGGAAAGTGGGATTCATCAAATCGAGCATGGCGAGACATATAAATCCGTCCAGAAGCAGTATCCAAGCACTTAAACCCCTTATAGTGTGAACTATATCCAATGAAGACACATGGAAGACTTCGAGGAGAAAGTTTGTGAGCTGCAGTGGGTCGAATATAAGGGAAAACTCGGCATCCAAAGGAATGAAGATTGGAGTATTCTGGAGACCGGCTAAAGAGCACCTCATAAGGAGATATATTGTTCAAAACAGGAGTGGGGAGACGGTTGATGGTGAAGACCGCAACACCAAACGCATCATCCCAGTGGGAAAGTGACATGTGAGAATGAAGTAGCATGGATAGTCCCATTTCCATGATATGTATGTGCTTCCGTTCAGCCCTGCCATTTTGTTCAGGAGTATAGGGACATGACACTTGATGATGAACGCCCCTAGTACCAAAGTGAGACTGCAGTCTAGAATTGATGAATTCAGTTCCACCATCGCTCTGAAAGACTTTTACACGAGACGAAAATTGATTCTCTACAAGTGCCTCAAACTGGAAGTACACGTCCACAAAATCAGATTTTCGACGAAGAGGGTAAAACCAGGTAAAACGCGAATAGTCATCGACAAAAACAGTATAATAAGCAAATCCATTTCCAGATAAAACCGGAGAAGGCCCCCATAAATCACAATGTATCAAATCAAGAACATGACTGGCACGCTTAGAGTCCTCAATAAAAGACAATTTCTGCCCCTTTGCCATAGCACAAGGCTCACAAATACCAGGTTTAAGGAGCACAGAAGTAAGGGATAAAAAACCATTCTTATTCAACAAAGAAACAGTACTGAAAGACACATGTCCCAGACGAGCATGCCAAATCTCAAAGGACGCTCTATTATTATTCTGCCTAACAAACGAAACAAGTGCCTCTTCACCACGATCCAGCACATAGAGTCCATCCTTACTGTGTCCCCGCCCCAGAATTGCCTTGGTGACCTTGTGCTGAATGACAAAAGATCGATCATCAAAGGTAATTAAGGCACTAAGATCCCGAGTAAGCTTACTGATCGACAACAGATTCTTAGCAATATCGGGTACAAGCAACACATCAGACAAATGCAGATTAGGGCTAACTCTGACATCACCAACAGCAGCAATAGAAAGTGAAGCACCATTACCAACAGAGACAAGAGCGTTACCAGTATAAGGGGTGCACTCGACAGGTTCGAAGCAGAAGAGCTCATGTGATTTGTCGCTCCGGAGTCCACAAACCAGTCTGAAGCAACAAAGGATGGAGCAGGCAAAGCAGAAGGTTGGAACTGCGGAGAGGGATAAGGCAGATATGGCGGAGCAGAGGGTGAGTACTGAGGTGCAACGAGAGCCTGCTGAGCTGAAGGAGCCTGAAACATGGGATTTGCATACTGCTGAGCAACATGAGCCTGAACTGAATGAGGGACCTGACCAATCTGAGCCAAATGAGGTGGATACTGCTGAGGGGCATAGGATTGGACAGCCGGAGACATAGTACGCTGAACAGAGGAGGGACATTGACTTGAAATGTGCCCGAAACCTTCACAAGTAAAACACTGAATCTGAGTGCCTGTAGCTGCTGTTCTGGACCACTGACCACGACCAGAGGACCGCCAGAGAGGACGACCACCACGCCGACCGCCGGAACGCCCCTGTCCGGCCGCGCGTGGGCGCCACGCGCCACCACCACGCGCAGGTGCAACGGGCGCGTGGGCCCACGCGCCTTCGTCCTGCTGCTGCTGCTGGCCAAACTGGACGGGCTGCTGCTGCTGGGCGGCCTGCTACTGTTCAGTGGCCATGAAAACAACGGGACCAGTGCCTAATCCTTGCACCGGACCCTTTGTGCGCTCCAAATTAAGCAAAAAAAGCCTCGTATCCCTTTGCCTCTTCAACCGCGTTAGCATAAGCGGGCAAAGGATGACGGGCAGCGATGGGGGCACTAAAATCCTTAAACTCAAGACCCAACGCAGTAAGAAACCAAAGCAATTTCTCACGATTCGTAGCAGGTTCACCCATAACAGACAATTGATCAAAAATCCGCATAAAAGCAAGATGGAGATCATGAACTGTACCAGTTTTGCAGATGAGAGAAGCCTGTTGACGAAGAGTGAAGGTGACGATCGCAGTGCCATGTTGATAAGCAGTGGCGAAAGCATCCCACATGTCCTTTGCGGTAGTACACTGAAAAACCTCATTTTTGGCATCGGGGGAGAGAGAAGCATAGAGAATGCTACACAACCTTTGATCATCAAGCACCCATGAATCATAGGTTGCCTTGGCGGAGTCATACGCTACCTGGACACTCTCAGCGTCGGCAGAATCGAGCGGCGCAGAGGAGGAGGAAGCCAGAATCTGCAACACCGGAACAGCGGGACACGGAGTGGAGCCATCAAGATGGCCAAACAAACCCTGAGGACGAAGCACATACTGAACCTGTTGCTTCCACTGCAAGTATGTTGTGGAATCAAGCTTGGTGTTGAGAAGCTGAATGATCGTGTTGAGGGAGAGCTTGTCGTCGGCCATGTCGTCGGAAAAAAGGGAGAGGAAGAGTTTTCCGATGAAGGAAGATGAAGGAGAAGGGACGACCGCTTTATGGAGGGAGAGAGAAGGTTTTGGAAACTTTTGAGTTTCAGAAAGGGGGAAGATTAACCGTGGCGACTGATACCATGTTAAAGTAATTTCCAAAGCTGATTTGTATTAGGAGTTCCCAATCTATATATAGTACAAGAGAGCCCCTATAACTAAATAAGAAACATCTAGACACATAAGTGCAATATACATAAAACACTAATTTAATCATCATCTAAACTTTCTATTGTCACAATTCAGTTTAGTTGATTTTAGTTCAATTCAGTTCATCCAAATTTGAGTCGGTAAATTTTTAATTAATTTAACTAAACTTTATATTTCTACGTCTTTTTTTTATAAATTTGTTCAGTTCAATTTAGTTAGTTCATTTCAATTCAGTTCAAATAAATCCAACCATTAATTAAGTTTTGTTTTGTTTTGTTCAACTAAAATGGTCTTGGTGAATGAAGTCATAGAATTAAATATCGTAGAACTAACTAAATAATGGTAGAAAAAAACATTTAAAGGTTAAAATAGTCATCTAACTATTTTTTAAAACTAAAAATATAAATTACGCCCTTACCAGGAATATTGAAAGTTTTACGCCCTTAGTGGGAATTTTCCCCTTTTTTTTTGGGTTTACTGAAATATTTTGTACTGTACATTATTTAAAATGTGTATTTTTGGTAATTGTTTTCTTGCTACATTAATTTGAGTTAATGGTAAGATCATGTGTTAAATCATGTGTAAAATGAACATGTTAAATGATCCCTTGTATATGTTTATTAAGGCCCTATTTGCTAGGGTTTATCTGTAGATCATTTCAATTCAATTTAGTCAAGTTCAGTAAAAATGTAATTTGATGAAATGCGAGTTATTCAGTCTGCTAATTTTTGTTTTCAAAATATCAATTTTTAATTCAATTCATTTCAATTCAATTCATACCAGTTCAGTTCGATTCAACAAGAAATAAACTCTAGCAAACATGACTAAGTACTTTTACCATCTTATCCAATTATAAACAATAATCAAATAACAATACCTTATCGTGTATACATTAATGACTAACATGATAGATCATAATGCTGATCAAAATAAGGTGCAAAGCGCTCTATTACCCAACTAATTTAATAAAAAAATATTCTATGATGCAGCCTCACCAATGAGGCAGATCCCAATAATGCATTAGAATAAGTAAATATACAATATCCCTGACAAAATTGTGAATATTTGAGCAATTATTGTCAGGGCTACCCAGCGTAAAGGGGTCGATGGTGGTTTCCCAAGGGCTGTGGTGGTGGCCCCCCGCTGTGGTTCCGGCTTCGGCTTCGGCGGTTCGGTGGCTCGTTGGTGCAGGCAGCTGGGTCAATCAGGAGGGCGTCTCAGAGGTACATGGATGGAGCGTGTATAGCTTCACTGTGCTTACATGGATCTAATGTGGTGTCTCCTAGTTAGTCCTACATTATGACGTGTATATGTAATAGGTATGTTGTAATCTATCATGAATTTCAAAAAAAAAAAAACATACAATACTTATTACTACAAAAATCATGGATTAATTTGTAAATGTCTTATTTTAAGTACATATGTTATTAATTTCTCATTCATTCTCCCCTTCCTACACCACATCTTACATTGATGTAATCTCATCATATCTCGATGTACGTCATCATACTTTGACGCCACCTCATCAAATTTCGATGCTATCTCATCAAATCTCAATGTCACCTCATCAAATTTCGGTGTCAGTTAATCTTATTATATATATATATATATTTTTTGTTTTTGTTTTAAGTCTATCAAAGTGAATGCTTATCTCCAAACCATTCGATTCTAATTATTGTATTTTCTGTTTGTATAAGTTGCACTTGATCCTCACAAATCACAATCCCGTTCATATCATGTTTTCAGGTTATTTTGCGCTAAACTAAAATATATTTAACTAAATCGAAATAAATCTAAAACATTGAATTGAACTTGAATAATTTTGAAAATTTTCACATGTCATTATAATCTATATTAAAAAACAAAAATTTAATTAAAAAATTATCTGAAAAAAAATTGAATATATTTATCTGAAATGATATTGATCTATAAAAAAATTTGAGACACATAGTGCCTGAATGTGATGTTTACTGCTTTCACTCTATCTTTTATTATTGTTCCCTTTGGATTCTCCATTAATATTAATGGTTACTTAATATTGACTAAGTTACTTTGTGAACTTGCTGGTGTATAATATGTTCATGATAGAAAAATAAATTGTAATATGTAGGAGGAATTAAAGCTCAAACTCTTCGGGAAGACGTATACCATCAGGGCTGGGCCATATTCCTCTTGTAAAGCTGTAAGGTCAATTATCAGCTGCCTTTTCTCCCATTCTGAAATTGTTTTGTGTGTGTGTGTGTGTTTCATGCTGAATATATATGTATTTGATCAATTTAATTATCCTCACTACCAACAAATTGTCATTGATGAATTGTATTGCAATTTGCAGGGTCTATCAGTTAACAAGTTAACGGGATCTATAGCAGAAAATCTGAGTTCCTCTCAAATGCAACTTGTGTAAGTTGTCTATTAATACATTTGTTTGCTTATAGATTTCTATGAATCGGTATTATCCAACAAGTATGTTAGGGAGACATGTAAATAGAAACTTGTACTTGAGTAGATGACTTTGAATTTTGTACAAGTGAAGCCTTTCAACTGCTTAGATATTAGTTTTACCCTCAAAATGAAATGATAGCGATGGATTAAAAGATTCTTTGTCTTGAGTGAATAGTTTTCCAGATTATACTCCTTCCAATATACTCCATATATTCTACTTATTTTGAGACATTTTACACGCATTCTACTTATTTGAAAGCTTAGAAAGTATACCTTTGAAAAATATAATAAAAAATTGTGAGTGTGAGTATGGGATTCCATACACATGCGTTACATAATTACATTATCAAACTTAAACTTGTAGGTGTTGGCTAGGGGCCAAAAAGAGTTTCGGTATAAGTAAGTACAGTGTGAGAAACAAATGAAAAATCGGGTACGGGAAACTGTGTTAAAACATCAGTATCGAGATCATGCACGTAGAGATCCTTGGAATTATTCCGAACCAGAATCTTGTGACCATTTCCCAACAAGTACATTGGCGGACCACTATAGTAATAACCATATTTTCGTGGATACTCAGCAACCATTCTACAACCGTTCTTCAACGGCGAAAAAGGGATGGGAGATTTAGGAATGACATGAGGAACTGAAAAAACTCGGTTCCAGGAATCAGCATTCCCATATTCTTCCATTGTCCAAACCTCGTATGGATCGGTTTCATTTCCTAATTCAACCAAGCAGAGCCGTCCCCCCCAAATCGCCGTTGTATACCTACGGCAAACAATCTGAGGAGGTGGACGGAATCGGGTGGTGATTTCTCCATCAAGGCTTAAATGCAACACCCACCCTTCACCTATGAAGTGGAAACCGCCATGGATGTAGCTGTCGGTGCATCTAAGTTGGCATCCGTAGTCTATGATAGTATCATTGAGGTGGGAGGGAACATCAACGGTTTTCCATGAATTGGAATCGAAATCAAAGACGGCTGTCGTGAGATTTTTGGGGTCTCTTTGTTTTTGTCCTACAATCAAAATCTTGAATCTGCCCGAAATAGGATAGTAATGAAATCCGTAGAAAAGTGCTTCGAAATTTTCACAAGGTAGAGGTGGGATGCCCCTAGTTTTTCCCGTACTAGGATTCCACAACGTTGTATCTCTGTCCCCTACTAAGAGCAGAACACCACCAGATGTGTGCGGTCGGATCCGGTGGTCGCACAACTCGAACACCACGACTTCTTTGCCATCAACGTACAACTTATCGAATTCACCATGAAAATTACTGTCCGCCTCTATCAACACTACTCTCTCGACGGGAGGATTCTTGAGCCATAGCTTCCGAAACTCGGGGCTTTCAATGGTCTTACGCCATGTTGAGCATACAGCCTGGAATCGATACAGGGTTTTCACTGGCAGCTTTGCGAGAATTTCCATCTCAACCTCGTGCGGTAACTCTGCAATACTTTTGTTTCTCCTTTTCTTGTCCATAACTTGTAATTAAACTACGTAATAGTTTCAGCCTTCCGTCCTAATATATATAGAAGAACGGTTTCCTAATCCCAACTAGAAGCGGTTTTCTGATTCTAGTTGGGATTAGGAAACCGTTGCAGTCATCACATTTTAAAGGTATAGATGAATCAAATTGAATAAACTCTAAATTTAAAGGATCAGTTTATGTGCTTCAGTTCAATGGTTTCTTAACCGCGATTGGATTGGATTGGATTGGATTTATGCGTATGCGTATGCGTTCCAATTTAACGGTTTCCTAACCGGTCTTGGATTTGTAGAAGGCAAATTAGAGTGCAAAGGTTTCTTAATCGCAATTGGATTGGACCTATGATTCCAATTTAACGGTTTCCTAATCACCCCTGGATTGGTAGAAGGGAAACCATATGAAACATTTTAATTTTTTTTTATTTTTTTTTTTGAAGAAATTCATTCAAGTTCCTGAGAAACGCCCAGAAACGATTACAATGGATTGAATTGACATCCAATTCGACTAGTCTACTACAAAATAACCAAACTATATGGCAACCAGACTAATTATGTCTGTACTATTACAGCTTAAGAGATCCAATAAAAACTGTAATACCGCCCTCAGGGATAATATCTTGAAACTGCGAAAACCACATCCGCTTGGCTGAGAAGAGCGTCTACCGCATCAATTACTGCGCCAATCAGGGATCTGCTACAACCGCAACACCACTTGATTCAAAATACGATCTAAGTTCTTCAAACTGCAAGCAACTTGAAATACACAAATCACGAAGCGGAAGCACAATCCGTTCAATCGGATCGAGAACAATAAGACAAATAAAAAAACACAACCTTTATAACCAGATCGAGAACAAAACTTCTGATATAAATCAAGATTTAATCGAAAAACTATTATTTTGTGGATTAGTCACACTTATTTTACCGTAAATCAATAAAGAGAAGAATTATTGCTTTCTCATCTCCCCATGTTGGGAAAATGGGGAAGAAAATCAAAGAGTAAAAGAGGGTTTGATGAACGGCGGCGGCCACAAGGGAGAGATGGGAATCATTTTAACTTCTTAAAAAGTAAATGATGAAACTTTTTTTTTCAACAACGAAAATAATGAAACTTTGTTAAATTTAACATAACCTTTTGTCTTAACAAAATAAAATAAACAAAAGGCAAATTCTCATTTGAGACCTGTCTCAAATGAGACCAAAGATTATATGAGACTGCTATTGATTGAATTTGTCGTTGGTGAGCTTTAAACCCGCTGATTTCCTTGATTGAATTTGTCGTTGGTGAAATTGACCAAGGAAATGATCAAGAAAATTGACCGAAAGATCAAGCAAATTGAACGAAAAATCAAATTAATTGAAAAATCAAGGCAAAACAAAAATACTCAAGGACATTGATTGAAAGATCAAACAAACTGACTAAAAGATCAAGCAGAAAAAGTAAATGCTCATTCCCCTACTCTTGGTCTCCACAAGGACAGGTCTCACCCAAAACTTTCTCTAAACAAAAATTTACTTCAAATATTGAAATATTATTTGAAAGAAGTCCATAGAAAGAATATATACTCATATAGTATATATATGTATAATGTATGAATACTGATTTCATCTAAAAGCTTTGAGAGGCAGTTCGGCTCTAAGGGCACTCACAGCGGGGTCTTTTTTCAAAAGAAATGCCCAGCTTTTCACTTATAGTGGAAGCTTATTAATTGTTATTCCATATTGTTCGGGAGCAATTGTTTGGGATGCTAAGAGGATCCACAACGGTAAGCCACATTGCATTGTAACTTGAGATGCCACCTCACTTTTTCAAGCTACTTCTTTCACAAGCTACACTCTCCCGCAATGGTAAGCTACACTATTAATTAGCTTAAATACGCAATGGAGAAAAAAAAACTAACGAACAAAACACAATTCTAATGCACGTAAAATACACATACACAATCTCCAACACAAACATTTAATGTTTTCTACGTCAAACTACATCGCTCCGCTGAGCTACATTGCCTTCCAAAGCTAAATACGTGGATCTGCAACAACGGTGGGCGACGTCGCTTGAAACTTTACTAAATTGCCAAGCGACTCCAAAACACCACCGTTGTGGATGCTCTAAGAGCATCTCCAATGCTACATTCACTTTCAAAAATATCAATTGACACGTAGAATTGAGAGTGAGAAATTGCAAAAATTATCTCTAATATAGGCATCAATGTAGGGGTCAATCATATGTGTCATATGATGTGGATTGAAGGTGTCAATTACACCATCTGTATATTGATGCTCACTTTGAAGTCTTCAGTTTGACAATTTAACAAATATAGAGTTTTAATCATTACATCATTCCATTTTTAAATTTGAAACATAAATGCAATATTTAATTTAATGATATCTTGTGACAATTTGATGGTTGCATTGGAGAACCAAACTTCAAAATGAAAACCTTCAATCCTACATCATATTGACACCCAATAAAATTTAAACATTTGACACCTATTTTTACTCTTGACTCTCTCACCATTGGAGATACCCTTAAGCCCCTTCTCTCTTGATTTTCATCCCATATATGTGGGCCAAGTTACAAATTAAATAATGTTGAAAAATTAGAAATTGGGCTACATCAATGTCAAAAAAATTAATTGCCATGTAAGATTGATGGTGAAAAATGTAAAATTAATCTCCAATGCAAGTATCAATGTGATGGTCAATTTTATGTGAAATATGAGGTGGATTGAAAGTCTTCATCACACCATTCCCCTTTCTTTGTTTTTTCATAATTATGCAACCCAGTTACCCACATGATAGTATTAATCCTCCCCATTCCAGTAAGTCGGATCTGTGCAGAAAAGGGTGGCGCACGGCGATATGCTAATTTTTTTTCCTGTGGGGATCTGCTAATATCTCCGGCTGTGAAATCACTTCGATTTCGCTCCTAAATGCGAACAAATATGGGGAATCAATCGGAGCCGTAATTATCTGAGACATGATCTAAGTGCCGAAGGTTCTCAATAGGGGAACTCTCCCAAAGCAAGATGGAGTTGCAAACTGCCTTCGGGCAGAAGCTCTTCAATCCTTTGCCGCCGATACCCCGTCGATAATGATTTGCATCACCTGAGCTGGCGGAGGGATGTCGGCAAGGGTACTGTAATGTCTTGGTTTTCTCAGGTTTATCGAAATCAAATTTGTTGCTCAGATTTCCAATAAGGTCGTTTGTGCAATCTGTCAGCCGATTTTGTTGTTGGTTTTCATTGTGGCGGATGGAATGAGGGGATGGTGTGGGATCGGGAACGCAGGCAGCACAAAATGACGATGAGTGTTAGTCGGAGAAGATGATGAAAATCAAGAGTTGGAATGAGAATTGCCCAAAAGACCCTTCAAAATTGGATCAGATGTTGACCGCTAGCCAACTTAACGGAGGAAGATGATATATTGACTCAAATATCACACAATTATTAGTTTATTAGTTTAGTGAATAAAAATATATGTTTTTAAGTTTGGTGATTAAAACCTCAACTTTACAATAGTTTGGTGACTAAAAATAAAATTCACTACAGATATATAAATTATGGTATAGTATATAATAAAGATATCACAAGATCTATTTCCACAACCCAATATGCTAAATCCACAACCCATTTAGTGATAAATTTACTTAATCACCCCTCATAAAATTTAGGATTCAATTAACATTTATTAATTCATTTAAATCCCTTAAGTTTTGAATAATAAATTTTGGATTCAAGTTTTTGTTAAATTTAATTGTCGGCCTAAGAAATCCTCAAAATCTTCAACATTCATTAGCTGTCCAGCTTAATTCAACACCTTCAAATTTAGGCCCTGTTTGTTAGAGCTTATTTCTTGGTGTAGTGAACTGTACTGAACTGAACTGAACTGAAATAAGTTTAAATATATTTAATTGAATTGAAATAAATTTAAATTTACTGAACTGAACTGAAATAATTTTAAATATATTTAATTGAATTGAACTGAAATAATTTAAATATTTATCATATATCATTGTAATCTTTAGGCCCTGTTTGCTAGAGCTTATTTCCACCATGTACTGAACTGAATTGAACTGAACTGAACTAAAGTAAAAATGATGTATTGAAAAATGGAATCAGCATAACTGAATTAACCTGAATTTCATCAATTACATTTTCACTGAACTGAACTGAACTGAATTGAACTGAACTGAATTGAATTGAACTGAACTGAACTGAACTGATCTGATCTACAGATAAGCTCTGGTAAACAGGGCCTTAGTAAAAATGTAACTTATAACAAAAAATTATTGAACTGAACTGAAATAAATTGAAGTATATTTATCTGAACTAAAAGATATAAATATATTTATCTAAACTGAAATAAATTTAAATATACTGAACTGAACTAAATTTAAATATATTTAACTGAACTTAACTGAATTGAACTGTCCATCATTCATCTTTTTTAATCTGAATAGCTATGTGAAATTTGTAGAGAAAGTTGATAAGAATATTTTATACTATTTATAAAAAGTGGGGTACATTTCATGAATCAGAGTTTGATTAGGACTAAGTTTTGATGCTACCAAAATCCGTCCGCTTCCCGGGTACTGACGCTATCCGGGTCTCCTCCCAAGTCAGCCCACAACAACCCTGCAAAACAATCCCCGGGAGGCGTCCCGGGGAAGAAGCTCCGGCGTGATGATGAGATGGGGATAGCGATGGAGGGAAAACATACGGAAGGTGCTCTCAATATAAGTAGAGAGATATAGATCACATACCTTGTTCACTGTTTGAAACTAGTATTTATAGCTGGGGTTGCCTGCTTTGGATAAGACTCTGGACCACTTCTCCTTGTCACCATCTGCCCTTGTCCTTGTCCGGATGTGCCTGTGGCGGGAAAGGCGCTGCCTCCGTCCTGGGCCATAGACCTTTTGCCTGGCCCAGCATTCTACTGGGCCGGTATTATCACTAGCCCCCCAGACCAGTCGTCCGGGCTTTTGCGATGCGGGGGACTGGTCTCTTATGCTCCTCCTCCAGTCATAATTTCTTTTGGTAGGGTCCATTCGTGCTATCATTAATTTTTGACGACGCTGCCTTTCCCTATTCTGCACTAATCAATGCCTCGTTCGCCATGTCATCATTGTTTTCCCTTCTTTTGAGGCGGCGAATCCTATTTCTCTGCCTATATAAGTGGTCTAACCCCCCCTTTCTCAAGGTTACCTTCTTCAGATATTCTCCAGACGCTATGCTTTTCCAATCCTCCGTTTTTTCAACCAAGTAAGCTCTAACTCCCTCTCATTTTCTTCTCTTCATGGATTCCTCGCATCTCTCTGCCTCTTCCTTAGATACCGAGAAGGCTCAGAATCAGTTCGAGGTCCAATTCCGGGCCACTGACAGTCTGATCTCCTCCCCGGGCTCTTTCTCGGACACCCACTCCGAGGCTTTCAGCACGCCCCGAGAACCAAACAACCCGGGTGCGTCAGCCTTGGATGAGGTGGGTTTGCACCCTTTAGGTCATTCTAGCAACCCCCGGTCAGAGCTGGAAGAGGAGGTGTTTGGGGAGGACCTTGGCAACGATGTTCCCCGGGGCCCCACTCATGGGATGCGCCCGCTGGGCCTTAAGTTTTTTGATGTTCCCGGGGATTCTCCTCCTTTAGATAGGGACGTCTTAGACCTAGCTAAACGCTCATTCATCCCTCTTCCCCTAAATGCCTCTCTGTCTAAACTTCCCCCGGGGGTCTCTGAACGAGGGGTCGCGTGTATTCCTCGGATTCACTTTCAATATGGGCTTAGCCTTCCATTCCCTCCTCTCTTTCGGGAAATAATGACCTTCTATAAAGTAGCCCCGGCCCAGCTTCATCCCAACGGGGTGGTCCTAACTATGTCCTTTCTTCTTAATTGCTCCAGATGCGCCGTTCCTCCTACTCTCCTGCTCTTCCACTCTTTCTATGCCCTGCGGAAGGCACACGCTTCTTTCCCGGGCGTTTTCTCCTTTACCATCCGTACCGGGGTAAAGGATTTCCTTATGAGCAAGACCAAATCCGCTAAGGTATCCTTCAAAGAATTTTTTCCAGTGTGACTCCCGGGTATACCCTATGCCTGCCTGGAACGACTCCCTCATTCCTGAGGATAAGAGTCCCCTCTCCAATCTCCCGGCAATCATTGCCAGCGACCACAACCTTCTCCGCCTTTCCCCCTTAGATATGGAGGACTTTTATAAGAATGGAAATGCGGGTTACTTCTGGCCTCGCGGGATCTATCCCAGCGATCTCTTCATGCTCCCGCGTATATCCGCGGTGTGGCCGGATAGAGGTGCCCGTTAAGGCTTTATTTCTTACTTTTCCTTTTTTTTGTGTTTTTTATATATATATATATCCTATGTTCTAACCTTGTCGCTTTCTTGAATTCAGTTCAACCTTCCCTCTACGTGAACGCTATGACGTTTGCTGAGGAGCCTTCCGGGGAGGATGCTCAAGCAAGAAATACCCATCCGGATCCACAGACCCCTTCTTCCTAACAAGTGGCCTCCCAACCAAGACCAAGTCCGACCGGGAATCCTGCTCTTATTCCCCAAAAGCCCCGCACGCCGCCGCGGCCTCGCAAGCAGAATTCTTCCGGACCCTCTTCTGAGGCCCGTACTACTCCCGGCTCATCACCTACGCCCGGGCGCCGGTCCTTTATCCTGCATCTGACTTATAACGGCGGGGTAAGCTCGAGGTTCAAACGGCCGTCTCCCGGCGAGCTATCCGGGTCGCCCCCTTCCTCTCGTCAGAAGACCCATGACTTCCCTCCTCCTCCTCCTGCTCGCAACACTCCTCCGCGGGCTGCTACTTCCGAAACCATTCTGGAGGAGAAAGAAGAGGTAACCACTTTCCTTAGGCCTCATTTTTCATTACAATCCAATTTTTATCTAAGTTTTATGCCCTATTTTGCAGAGTACCGCCTTCGCGGATTCCCTCCTTGCAGACCCCCAATTTACCGAGGCGCTAAACCGGGGCTACTCTAAATACAGCGCCGGGTTGTTCGCCCAGATGGAGAAGGAACTCCGCGACACCTGGGAAAAGCTGGCCGGACGGGATGACCTGCAAGCCCGGCTGGAGGCGTCTCAGAAAAAGCTGGCCGAAAGGGAGAAGAAGCTGGCGGACAAGGAGAAGAAGCTGGCGGACAAGGAGAAGAAGCTTGCCGAGGTGGAGAAGAAATACTCCTCCCTCAAGAAGGAGAAGAAACAGGCCCAGCTTGAGGCCCTGGATGCTGTGACCCAGAAGGTCCTTCGCTCCGTCAATTTTGATCAAAGGCTGGAGGGTATCGCAGCTGCGGCGAGCGCGGTTGCCTGCCACGAAATGTACCGCAGTCTACGGGGTTGGCTTTCGGGGCCTGCTCACCTTGAAGCCCAAGCCTCCTACTACCGCCCCAAGGCTAATGACTTGCTGAACCACCGCTGGAGATCCCTCCAGGATGCGGACCTGAAAGGTCTGGTGCCCCAACTGTGGGAATCTTTGAGGATGTCCTCCCGGGTCCCTTCCGCCTCAGATATCAAGAAGGTCAAACTGCCGGAGATTGACGAGGCTTCTTTCCCTGACCCCGGCCCGGAAAGCTTCAATACTTATGGGGTAGTTCCGGAGACGCCTCATTGGGCGGAGAGTTACTATGAATACTGCGCGGTGCCTGACAACTTTGGGTACCGCGCGGTCCACAATCAAGGAGGGACTGCCGAGTCGGTCTTGGCGCGGGCCAAGATGACTTGCTATATCAGTCCCGGAAGGCCACGCGGAAGATAGGGTTCCCCGAGCGGCCCGCAGATGAACTTGCGGTAGACGCCCCTGCTTATGCCGGCCCGGAGTGGAGCACCGAGGACCTCGTGGAGTTGGAGAGGCGGTTTAAGAGAGCTCATACTGTTCCGGGGGAAGGGAACTCTGCTGAAGGCAATGTATAACTCTAGACTCTAGTTTATTATTTTTCCTTGTAATCCCTTTTTTCTTTTTAAGTATTTTGTAAGTTTCCTCCCCCAGGGAGTGTATGTAGAACTTTCGGCCTTAGTGCCCATTTTGATTAATAACAAGTTCTACTTTTGACGAGATTATTATCTTTTGTAGTCTGAGCGCCATTTAAAGGAAGTTCTCCCGCAAGAGCCCACCCCTTATGTTTTTTCTCATCCGAGTAGTTCTTCTGGTACCTACTTCTCTCTCCCCCGCGCTGGGTGTCTCCAATGTTCTTTCCTTCAAAGGAAACTGTCCCATTGGCGGTTTGGAGGCAACCAGGCTAACCGGGCCTTGGCTGAGGCGGGACTGGATTGCTTCCTTCAGGAGTTTGGAACGATCCGGGTACTGGTATCATTCCTCAAGGCAACTGAGGCCAAGTTTGGGTCATTAAACCAGTGTTTCGACCTTGTTTCCGATCACATGCGGGAAGCCCTGAATTCCCACCAGACCATAGCTGAGCTACAAGCCCTTCACGACGATTCTCAGCGTCGCACCGCCAAGGAGTTGGGTATGGTGTGGGGCGAATTAGAGCGGGCGCAAGAAAAACTTAGGAAATTGGAGACCCGTTCCGCCCATAACAGGCTTCTCTGTGACTTTGAGAAGGAGAATCGGTCTCTTACTCACAGGAATAGGGTCCTCCAGGATGCTCTACTAGTCACCTGGCTATCCTACCACCTCTTGGGTCTCAGGAATGGCTTAGTTGGGGTGTCTTCTCTTACCGATATTCCAGCCGAGGTTCGCAGAACGATTGAACGCATGGAGGCTAACCCGAAGAAGTTTGGTGAGGGAGCTCCTAATCATAAGGCCTATCTGGACGTCGTGGAGTGGCATAATAAAATAGCCGCAGGAGAAGCTGAGCCCTATCCCTCTAGTCTTCGCCGAGTCCCTGCCCGGGTGGAGGTGGATGTGGCGTATGAAAGATACGAAGATATGACTGTATCTATTGACCCGGAAGAAGTAGCACGTCGGATAAGACGCATCCGGGAAATTACCGATTCTGGAGTCACCACGAAGGGAGTTAAAACCGCTGAGGGCACCCGCATCAGCCGGGAAGAGAAGGGTAAAAGTATAGCGGACTTGTTTCCTAAATACAAGTTTGTTACGTCAGCCGGGGTAAGGAGGATGCGCCTGGCGGAGCCGCTTCCAGAAAGGTCCGTGGTTGTTCCTATCCCCGAATTGAACGAAGAAGACGCTGCGCAATTAGAAGAGGAGCTTGCGTGGAATCAAGCCCCGGATGCCCGCTTTGCCGAAGACCTCCTATCTACTCAATTCTTCGGAGGGGGTTTCCGCCCGGGTAACCCTGAGGGTGCTTCCGGGTTAGGTCCCAAGTGGGTATAGTAGCAAATAGATAGGAAAACATGTATGTAGAATCTTATGTTATTATTCCTTTGTAATGTAATAGCATATTCATGCGATTTGAAATTTAAAGATGACTGAATAAACAACTAAGAAATTTTCAGAAAACCCGTCTTTTCATTAACTCTTTTAGTAAGCATTACATCATCTGGTCCCCGGGCTTCATTCAAGCTCCGGGTTCATTCTAGCGGGGCACCCGAATGGGAGCTACCCATGGGTTCCCCTTACAATCCTTCCTCTCTAAGCCCAAGACGAGGCCAAACGTCGGGACTTTCTCTCCGGGCATATTCATGCTTCCGGGGGCATATCCATGCATATGCATGCCTTAGCAGCTAAGGTTCTGCGCGGGGCACTCTACTTCTCATAGAACCTTCTTATGTTAGCCACATTCCATCTCATGGGGATCTCCTTTCCCTGCTTGTCCTCCAGCACATAGCTCCCTCCCGGGTGTGCCTCTTTTACCCTGTATGGCCCCTCCCAGTTGGGTGCCAGCTTCCCTTCCGGGGATTGGTGGCTCTTATCGTTCCTCCTCATCACCTAGTTTCCCGGGGTAAAAACTTCCTTTCGCACCCTTCTATCGTGATACCTCTTCACTCACTCCTTCACCTTTGCTTCCTGGAGTGCCGCCTTCTCTCGCTTTTCTTCCAAACGATCCAAGTCAAGGCGCCGTCCAGCATCCTCCTCATCCGGGCGCTGGAATTGGGTCCGAGGGCTCGGGATCCCAATCTCCGCGGGTATCACCGCTTCAGATCCATATACCAGGCAGTATGGAGACTCTCCCGTGGCCGAGCTTTCTGTGGTTCGGTGAGCCCAGAGGACACTGGGCAGCTCCCAGATCCAATTTCCCCGCGCTCCTTCCAAGCGGGTTTTTAGGCCTTTGACAATGGTGCGATTGGTAATTTCCACTTGCCCATTTGCTTGGGGGTGGTACACAGATGTCAACCTTTGCTCTATGCCATACTTGACACACCATGCTTTGAAAGGGTCATTTTCGAACTGTGCTCCATTGTCTGTGACTATAATTTTTGGGATACCAAACCGACAGATGATGTTCTTCCAACAAAACTTGACACAAGTTAGCCCCCGTATGTTGGTAAGCGGCTCTGCCTCCACCCATTTGCTGAAGTAGTCAATTGCCACAATTACGTACTTGGCTCCTCCCGGGGCAGTGGGAAATGGCCCCACCAAGTCAATTCCCCATCTGCTGAATGGCTCAATTCCCCATCTGCTGAATGGCCAAGCTCATGTGACCCCAATTAACTCCTCCCGGGGAACATGGATTAATGGCGCAAAGGTTTGGCATGACAAACATTCTTGGACATATTTTTCCGCATCTTTGAACAACGTCGGCCAGTAATATCCCAGCCTTAAGATTTTTCTAGCCATTGTGAGGACTCCCTGGTGGCTCCAATTAGATCCCTCGTGCACTTCCTGGATGAGGTGCTGACCTTCTGTCCTTTCCACACATTTGAGCAGAGGCTGGAGGTATCCTCTCTTGTACAACTCTCCGTCTTGGACCACATATTTCGGCGCTTTAACTCTCAGCTTCCGGGCCTGCACCTTGTCCTCCGAGGTGATGCCTTCTTCTATGTATGCCCGCATGGGGGCGATCCAGGATTCTTCCTCATGTACCATCATTACTTGGTCGTTCTCCTGGTAGCTCCTTCTTCCTAACACCTCCACACACAACCTTTGGTTAGGCTCCGGTTTTAATTCTGAAGAAGCCAACTTGCTCAGAGCATCCGCTTTACTGTTAATCTCCCGGGGAACCTGGACCAAGTCGAAAGTTTCAAACCCGGTTACCAGAGGCTTTACCATCTCCAAATACTCTTGAAGGCTCCTCTCCTGGGCTTCGTACTCCCCTTTTACCTGTTGCACCACAACCTGGGAATCGCTATGTGTCGTGATAACTTTGATGCCCATCTCCCTTGCCAACCTTAATCCTACGATCAAAGCCTCGTACTCGGCCTCATTGTTGGTTGTTTTGAAAGCGAACCGGATCGCATAGGGGTATTCCTTCCCTTCCGGGCTGACCAACAAGACTCCCGCTCCGCTGCCTCCGGAGTGTGCCGAACCATCCGCATACAGCTTCCAAGCCGCGACTATCTCCTCCATTTCCTTCTCCTCATGTATCCTTGCTTCTGATTCCACCAGGAAGTCTGCTAGGGCCTGCCCCTTGATGGCCCTTCTTGGTCATACCGGATTTCATACTCTCCCAGTTCTATAGCCCATTTCATCATTCTTCCTGATGCCACCGGCTTAAACATGACTTGTTTAAGCGGGTAATTGGTGAGGACTACTATGGAATGGCCCTGGAAGTAAGGCTTAAGCCTCCTGGAGGCGTGCACCAATGCCAGGACCAGCTGCTCCAACTCAGTATACCGGGTCTCTGCCCCCCGAAGTGCCCGGCTAACAAAGTGAATCGGGTGCTGTTTTCCCTCCTCTTCTTTGATTAGCACGGCGCTTACTGTCTCCCGGGATGCCGCTATGTATAGAAAGAGCTCCTCTCCCGGAAACGGCTTCTTCAAGGTGGGCAATTGCCGGAGGTGCTCTTTCAAGCTTTGGAACGCCTTTTCACATTCCCTAGACCACTCAAACGCCTTGGCCTTTCTGAGAATGTTGAAGAAGGGCAGTTTCTTGTCTGCTCCTTTCGACAGAAATCGACTGAGAGCCGCGAGGGACCCAGTTAACCGCTGAACTTCCTTCACCGACCTGGGGGAGGTCATTTTAGCTATGGCCTCTACCTTCTCCGGGTTAACATCGATGCCCCGACTTGATACTATGAAACCCGGGAACTTCCCCGCACCTACTCCAATGGTGCTTTTGGAGGGGTTCAACTTTAGGTTGCTCTTCTTCAGCTTTTCAAACATTTCCTCCAGGTCGTTTAAGAAAACCCCGTAAGCCCTGCTCTTAACCACCATGTCATCGACATATACCTCCATGTTTCTTCCCACTTGGTCCTTAAAGAGTTTGTCTACCATCCTTTGATAAGTAGCCCCCGCGTTTTTCAACCCGAAGGCATCTTCTTGTCGCAAAAAGTACCGAAGTCAGTGATGAAGGAGGTTTTTGCCTTATCCGCCTCATCCATCTGTACCTGGTGATAGCCCTTGTGCGCATCGAAGAAAGCCAGCACCGAGTAACCCGCAATAGCCTCTGCCAATAGATCCAAATTTGGGAGGGGGTAACTGTCTTTGGGACAGCACTTGTTCAGGTCTGTAAAGTCGATGCACATGCGCCAGCTTCCATAATGCTTCTTTACCAAGACCGGGTTAGCTATCCATTCCGGGTAAATTATTTCCTCGACCACCCCGGCTCTCTCCAACTTCTGAACTTCATTTTTTATGAATTCTGCTCTCTCCGGGGCTACATGTCTTTTCTTCTGCCTGATCGGCTTGGTTGCCGGGCTTATGTTTAACTTGTGTACTCCCAACTCTGGTAACACCCCCACCATATCCTCCGGGCTCCATGAGAACACTCCTTGGTATCTAGCCAAGAGTTCCTTCAGGGCGCCTTTTACTTCCTCCGGGAGATCCTTTCCCACCGTGACCATCCCTTTGTCCGCCACTTGCATTTCCTCCAACTCTTGGCGGGGAATTTCTCCATGCACCGCCCCTACTGCTTTCTTTGCGTCTAACACCGCCGTCATCATGCAACTTCTTGCGACCGCTTGGCTTCCCCGCACGACCGCTACTCCTTGCGCGGTGGGGAACTTCATCGTCAGTAGGTACGGGCAATTTGCTGCCCGGGCCTGGGTTAGCCATGGTCTCCCTATGATTACATTATACGGTGAAGGTGCATCGATAACCGCAAAGTTGTATGTCACTGAGACCCTCTTGCTCCGATCCTTCTCGTCCACTATACATACTGCAAGGGGAATCTCACTCAGAGGAACTTTCGGTTTGCCCGTGAACCCTGATATGGGAGATGAGGGAGGTTTCAAGTTCTGTCTCCCAATCCCCAATTGATCAAAACAGGAAGCAAACATGATTTCCACGCTACTTCCGTCATCCACGAACACCCTCTTAATCAGGAAGCCTTCAATCTCCGCTGTTACAACCATTGGGTCTGAATGGGGTATCTGTGGCGGGGCTGCATCCGTCTCAGAGAAAGTGATAGTTTCATCAGGGCGAAACCTATTCCCCTGAACCTCCCCCGGGGAGACATATCGCGTCCGGGCCCGGATAGCGGAAACTGACTGGCATGCCTCTCCGATTTCTCCGCTTATC
The DNA here is from genome assembly GCA_963678965.1 of Cruciata laevipes. NCBI lineage: Eukaryota > Viridiplantae > Streptophyta > Magnoliopsida > Gentianales > Rubiaceae > Cruciata > Cruciata laevipes. The sequence goes on along the minus strand of OY787641.1, from coordinate 6,215,517 downwards.
ACATTGATCATCATGTTGGGCGCTGGGGCAGGCTCCACTGCTTGAACTGGTATGGCCGCTATGGCGGGCCTCCCAGGGGCCCTGTTGCCTTGGTTACCTTGGGTTCTCCCGTTTCCTCTCCCGGGGTTGGACTTCCACCTCCTCCGAGGTTGCTCCTGGGACTGGTCCCGGGCCGGGTACTCCTTCTTTGCTTCTGCCGCCACACAATCTCTCAGTTGTCCCCGCTCTATCAATTTTTCTATCTCGTTCCTCAGCCCCCTACACCTCTCTGTCGAATGTCCGTAAGACTTGTGGTAGGCGCACCATTTGTCCGCATTTTCCCTAGACGGGGTCCCCTGGATGGGCAGCGGATCCGGGAACAAATCCTTGTGAATAGCATGTATCTCTGTCCGGGACTTGCTGAGCGGGGTAAAGCTATCTTCCCTTACCCGGTTCACCGGCGCAGGGCCCGAATCCCTTTTACTTGGGTCAGCCACCCTCCTCCTTTCCATCTTATCGGGGAGGAATCCCCCAGATTCTTCCTTCCTCTTCCGGGTGGCGTCATTAACCGCACAGGACAGTTGCACCGCCATCTGTAAGTTGTGAAAGGTTTCCGAGATGTTTTCCATCAACTTTTGGAACAACGCCATATCCCTCAAGCCATTTATAAATCCGCTAATCACCGCATTCTCCTGCTGCTGTATGTCTATGACCTTCATGCTATCGTCCATGTACCTTCGGTAATACTTCATTGGTCCTTCTGCAGCTTTCTGCCGAGTGGCGAGAAGCTCAGTCAGTTGTTTCCCTTCCTTTGTCAGTCCGGCGTACCTGAACAGTAGAGCCTTGGAGAAATCATAATAATCTCTAAGACTTTGCCGGGGCAAGGAGTCGAACCATAGGAGACAGTTTCCCCTCAGGTAGCAGCCTACTAACTTGCATCTTAGTTCCTACGGGAAGTCTCTTGACACCATTAGGTTCTGGTACGTCCTGACAAACTCTTTCGGGTCTGTCTCTCCATTATACGTTGGGATTCCCTCCGGGACCTGGAGGCCCGACGGCCATGGGTATGCAAGCACCCGAGGTACCCATGGGGAGGTGGGTTGAGCTCCGTTTCTTCCCACCAGCTTGTCCAGCCGCGCCTCCAAAGAGTTGGGGTCCTGCTGCGCCACCTGATAGCCCCGCATCCTGTCGTCCTCCCGATAGTATCTATCCGAGTAACCGTAGTTCATCCCCATTGACCCATGCATGGGCATGGAATACTGGATCGGGTTCCCCTGGGTTCCAGGGGCCTGATAACCCAATAACTCCGCAGGCATGACTGGAGGGTCATGCCCAATCCCCCAGTTAGAACACGGGTAGTAGGGTGGAGCATGTGGGACTAAATTTGATTGTTCTCCTGCGGCCGCTCCCCCTCCGACCCTGAAATTTGGGGGGAAAGAAGGTGGGACGGTTGAAGGATTCACACGCCCCTGTATCCTTGGCGGCTGAACAACCCCGTCCAGATCGATGACTTCTCTTTGATGTCCCCGCAGAGGGCCTGCCAGGTTCCCTCCGGGTTCTCTTCGTCTATGGCTTTCCCGGGTAGAGAGTACCCACTGGCGGTACAACTCCTTGTTGGCTCTCATGAACTCAAACGCTGCCGCTTCCTCTGCATTAGCCAAGGGTTGCCCCTCTTCCGGAAAAACCGGTCCCCGGATTTGAGGGTTACTGGTCAGGTATTGCCCCTCATCCTGAGTTTCAGGTCCCTGATCCCGGGAACAGTCTTCCCTGGTGGGCCTAGGTCCTCCTTGCTCGTCCTGGTACTCTCTTTCCGAGTCAGCTTCGTCGGAGGCAGTTTCCACGTGACCATCCTGTGGTACTCCCAGCTCACGCTGGTGTCTAGCCTCCTCCTGCAACTGCCTCAAAGTTACATCGTCCCCCGGGGTGGAAAAGGGCCACCCCCAGAAGGTGCCGCGTTCTTCTTCGGGCGCCCGCGCCCTCTCCTTGGCGACTCCATCGTGCAAAGGTGAAAGTATCCCACTGGTCGTGCCAATTGATGCCCAAAATCCGTCCGCTTCCCGGGTACTGACGCTATCCAGGTCTCCTCCCAAGTCAGCCCACAACAACCCTGCAAAACAATCCCCGGGAGGCGCTCGGGGAAGAAGCTCTGGCGTGATGATGAGATGGAGATAGCAATGGAGGGAAAACGTACGGAAGGTGCTCTCAATATAAGTAGAGAGATATAGATCACATACCTTGTTCACTGTTTGAGACTAGTATTTATAGCTGGGGTTGCTTGCTTTGGATAAGACTCTGGACCACTTCTCCTTGTCACCATCCGTCCTTGTCCTTGTCCGGATGTGCCTGTGGCGGGAAAGGCGCTGCCTCCGTCCTGGGCCATAGACCTTTTGCCTGGCCCAGCATTCTACTGGGCCGGTATTATCAAGTTTCATAATAATAGCTAGCTAAAATTAAAATTTAAAAAGGGATATTTTAGTAAAATTTACCCTAAATGGGTTGTGGATTTAGGATATTGGGTTGTGGAAATAGCATCCCCTAAAGATATATAAAGAAAAGAGATAAATTATGGTTGGGCTGGGCCAATGATAAAACATTGAAAAGAAGATATATGGTTGGATTGAAATTTTGAGTAGGTGGATGAGAGAGATATAATAATTAATTAAAAATTTTAGTTGGGTTGGATCAGGGATAAACATGGTGTAAGAACTAGTAGCAGTTTGATTACTGCAGTTTGTAAATGAGATTATTTGTAAACGAATAATCCAACTAAAATAATCTGTTGTATAGTGGCGTAAATCAGATTTTTATTTTCTTCACATCCAATCTATATTCTTTCTCATCTCAAAAATTCTATGTTCTTTTCTCATTTAAATGTGAATCCATGCTTCTAAATCTGTTCTTTTACGTTTTAATCCCAGTTTAAATCATCAAGTTTCTGTCATGATGGCATCTAAATAAGAGGGGCATATCAGTAATTTGGAGGAGTAGCCGTTCAGCCTTAACGGTCAACAAACGGAAACGTGAGCTGGCAGTGTGGTGGTGGTTAGAACCGTTTGGCTAACATATGGGGATCAGCTACTCAACCACAGCAGGAGCGTGACTATAAGGTCGTAGCATAGGCAAGTAGTTAGTTATCGGTTAGGTGAGCTGTAAATCCGATCAAGTATCTTCTTCCTCATCCCATGCTCTTATTCTCTCTCATCACAGATTCTGAGGCTTGCTTCCTTCTGTCATTTTCCCCTTTTATCCATATTAATTGAGCTAAGTCCTGTCAATTTGGTATCGGAGCCTGCGACCCTCGGCACGGCAATGACGGATAACACGAGAACGAAGAACCTTGAGATACTTCGCGAGCAATTTGAGCAGCGCATGAGCGCGCTCGATCGCGATTGGACCGAGAAGCTACAGGAGTCCAACCAGAGGTTATCAGATGATTTGTCTGGTAGATTCACCGGAAAATTGATGGAGATCTCTACCGAGCTTAATACCAGACTCGAGGGTAATCAGCGCGCTATCGAAGCGAATCAACGCACAACCGCCGACATCTCGAAGCAGTACGCCGGCATTTCGCAGTAGTTGGCGATGCTACTGTCGCGAGGAGGATTCTCCGGTGAAGCAGAAGGCGCTCCTAGGGGAGGTTATCTGGAGAATCGAGTTCCACCGGTTTTCAATCAAGCTCCGCTAGCTCCACGGTCTTTAACCTAGCTTCATCCCACCAGGTACAGTCATCCCCACTCCTGAAGTAATTGTTCATAATAATGTGGATGGTCCTAGGAGAATAGTGAATGATGAAGCTCCTGGTGTAGTGTGGGGTAGATCTGTTCATAGAAATATTGAGAAACTTGAGTTACCATTGTTTGCTGGTTCTAAACCTGTGGATTGGATTAGAAAAACAGAGAAGTATTTCAGTTTTAATCAAATTGATGAGGTTGAGAGAATGAACATCATTGAACTCTACCTGGAGAGTAAAACTGAGAATTGGTTTTTAAGTAAGAAAACTGTTGGGATGACTTGGAAAGAATTCGGTGTTGCTATAATTAAGAGATTCTCTGATGCTAGGGGGAGAGATATTGTGGGGGAATTCAGCAAGTTGTATCAGAGATCCACGGTGCAGGATTACATTGAACGCTTTGAGGAACTGAAAAATCTGGTGGAAAATATGGATTCTAAGCTTTCTGAATCACACTTTGTTTCAATCTTTGTAAGTGGTTTGAAGGAAGACCTGAGGCCATTGGTGCTACAGTTTAAACCTACTGATCTAACCGAGGCTATGGATGTGGCTAGAATCCAGGAGGTGGTCTGGGAAAACCAAAACAAGAAAGGGAAGATGCCTGCAACTGTTGTACCTCAATATAGGGCACCCATGGATAGGGGTGGTTGGAAGAATGCTGTGGGAGACAAGAGGAACATTGTAGGGGGTTTTAAAAGGCTAACACCAATGGAACTGAAGCTTAGAAGAGATAATGGACTGTGCTTCAAATGTGGAGAGAAGTTTGACCCTGGACATCAATGCAAATACCAGCAAGTTAACTTCATTTATGATTGTGGTGACAGTGAGGAAGATATTATGGTGGTGGAAGTTGATGCTGAAGAACTCCAACAGCTTGATTACACTGAGCCAGAATATTTTGTGGTTTCTGCTATAGGGGGTGGAGTCACTGCTGACACCATTTGCTTGGATGGGGATTTCTGTGGGACAACAGTCAGGTTTCTATTGGATAGTGGAAGTACAGGGAGCTTCATTGATCCCAGGGTGGTGAAGAAATTACAACTGTGTGAGCATCCTATCAGGAAATTTGTAGTACAAGTGGCTGATGGTGGGGAAATCAGAGGCTCTCACTAGTGGAAAACAGGTAAATTAAGGCGGTTCCAACGTACCAGAGAAGGCACAAAGGAACCGCCTTCTCTGGCCGTGCCTTAAAATTTTCGATTTTTAAGGCGGTTCCCCAACCGCCGTAAAATTTTGACATTTTTCGAATTCGAAAGTTTCATATTTCATTTTACGAATTCGAAAGTGTCATGTACTATAACCGCCTTAAACGTAAAAACCTTGCGAATTCGTAAATTTTTTTAACCCAGCAGAAAGGTTTTTCTCATTCGAAAAACTTTGTAACCCAGCAGAAAGAGTTTTCTCATTCGAAAAAGGTTACAGATCCTCCAAAAAAAACCCACTCGCCATAATGCTTACGAACTCGTAAGCACTATCGCGAGTGGGTGAAAACATTTATCGGAGAGCTCGAAATTAATCAATAAAAACCAATCATATTAGCTTTATACATTATGGTTGTATCATACTAAAATACATCAATAGCTTCATTTACACTGCCATATGCAGCAGTCATGGAGCTCAACAAAACAGGATCAACTCCACTCTATCATATAAAAAAAGAAGCAACATCATCTAGTAGCATCAATCTTCATGCTTCTGTACATCTGCAGATGGAAAAGTAAAAAAAAAAAAAAGAACGAACAAATTAGAGTAATACACACCAATAATGAAAAGAAGAACACCACTAAAAGACCAGAAAATGTACACTCATGCAATAATCACAATGTTATTATTTTGGACACTTGTGCAATAGGTACATTAATATTACTTGAAGCAATTTTCGCATGTCAACAATGCTAGAGCTGTTGCAACGTACAACATGCTAAAACTAAATAGTATATGCGTATATTAACTCCTAAATCCACACACAAAAACACTCACCCTCAACTCCGTTCTCAGTTCAGCAGAAACTATTTCATATGTCTGGAGTGAAAATGGGCATAGAATTTCAGGAAAAAATTGACACATTTTTCATTGGATGACACACAAAACAGTCATATTACCTTTCTGAACAGCTGATGGAACTCTTCTTCGTATTCATCTCTGATCTTGGCCTTGTCGTTTATCGCGCCAATGTTAAACTTAGCCAGCTGCCTCTGCACAACAAAATCAATGTTTCACCTGACTCAAATATTTTTCTTATTATAAGGTCGCAAAATCTGCAGAACTCAAAGAAAACTTCTCCGCACTATCAAATCAGAATAATAATCAAGTAATTATAGAAGACGGACTCGTTAAAGAGACTATATTTCAAGTAAACGCTTATGCATAACATCTAACCTTGCTTATCAAAACATCATCATTAGTGACCGAGTTGCTAATGCTCTTCAATAGCTGAAACAAAACTTCAAGCTCACCTTTTGTAACTGCAACGACAAAGAACACATGCAAAACTTAATCTCGTGCAAACATTATTAACAGAATAATCCCAGCCCAGGAAAAGCCAAATAGATTTCTAAAATAAGCTTATAAGCATACACACCCAACCACACACTAAAATAACATGAACGGCTAAGCTCAGGAATACACCTCTTTCTTGCCCATCCTAGCATAATTTCATACGAATTTCAAGCAAATAAAAAACTATCCCTAATTCGAACGGGTAAATCACACAAAAACTATCAAAAATAAATGTGAACGTATTCAACACACCTTGTGAGGGACTGGGAGCAATGGAGATCAAAAGTGTTGGTCTGAAAAGGGTCGATGCCGGAGCAGTCAGAGACAAGGGAAAGCTGCCGAGAGATGGCAGCCGCGAAGATCCGGGTCCCTGTCCGACGGAAAACTTTGAACTATGCCGATAGCGGAGACGGTGACGCCATTGGAGCCACGCGGGTTGCTCAGCTGGGAGAAGCGGCGGCGATCCTTTTCGGAGCGAGCAGAAATCCAAGACGGCAGAGGAGGCCAGATCGCGGGAGAAGAAGAAGAAAGTTAAGAAGATGGAGGGTTTAAGAAGGGTGGAGAGGTTTTAATGGCTGAGATGAGTTGATGAAAGATATTTACGGTTGAGATCAAATCTTAATAAATACATTAAAATTTGATATCTTTAATGAATTTCAAAATAATATCAATCTTTATTTGGATTCGGATAAATTTTATTATTTTCATAAAATTTATTTTATTTTTATGGATCTAATTAGAAATAGTTTTATTGTATGTTTTAATTTAATTTAGTTTATTTGTAGCTGATATTTAAATAAGTCCAGTTTTAAATACTAAATTGACCCCAATAATTTTTAAATAAGTCCAGTTTCATATGACTCTAATAATTATCAAATTATTAATTAAAACTATTAATATATATTTTATGAAAATATGTTAAAATACACAGTATTAAAATTCAATCTTTACCTTTGATATTGAAGTTAAATCAACCAATGCATTATTATATAATATGATATTTTCAAAAAACGTAAAAGAAATTATAATATGGTAATTAAGAAGTTATTTTATTTAATTAGTTAGTGTTGTAAGTAAATAAGTCGAGTTAGTCATTGTAAATAGAATTTAAACAAATCCAGTTAGTTATTAGTAGTGTTTCTATAAAGTTAAGTAAAGTTTGACTAATTATTGGTTTAACTCATTTACTTAGTAAATATTTATAGTTAAGTGTCAATTTAGTTTGTGTCAAGAAATTGTTAAGAGTTTGAGTAGTTTAAACTTAGTTTGTGTCTACATAAAGTTATGTAAGATTTGCTTTTAACTAGTTAAACTCAATTTAGTTAGGGTGTATAAGAAGTCAAGTAAGATCAACTGAATCTCTTATATGAGTTATCAGGGATTATAGATAGTCAAGTAATATTTGACTTTTCATTAGCATATAAAATTTAATTTGGAGTAAAGAAAGTCAATTGTTTGTTTTTAAGGATTAATTACAAAATATATAGAAAGTCAATTAAAATTTGACCAATCATTAGTCCAATTTATTTATGTCAATGTTTATAAGTGTCAACTTTGAATCAATAAAATTGCTGTTATTAGAAGGTCAATTGAAGTTTGACCTTTGACTAGTTCAAATCAATTTAGTTAGTGTCTAAAGAAAGTTGAGTAAGAGTTAACTTTTGATGAATTAGATTTGATTAGTTCTAATTTCTAGTGAATATAGAAAGTTAATCAAGGGTTAAACTTATTTTACTAAACTCGATATAATTAGTGTTTATAGAAAGTGAAATAAGAGTTAATCTTTGATTAGATAAACTCAATTTAATTAGTAGTGTGGGTTGATCTTATATTATCTAAACCCAACTTAATTAGTATATATAGAATGTCAAGTAAGTGTGAAATTCAATTAAGTAAACTTAGTTTAGTTAGGATTTGTAGAGAATCAAGTAATGTGTGATCTTTGATTAATTCATCTTAATTTAATTAGTGTATATAGAAAGTCAAATAAGAACTGATTTTTGATTAGTATAAACTCAATTTAGTGTGGGTTAGAGTTTTAGTGGTTTACAATTTAGATTTAGTGGGTTTATTATAGGGTTGAAGTCAAAATAAGTCAACAGAAAACTTCTTTCTCATTCTTAAGACAGCAGAACCATCTTTCTCATTCGAAAAATTAAATAAAGCAGCGGAAATACTTTTCTCATTCGAAAAATTAAATAAAGCAGCGGAAATACTTTTCTCATTCGAAAAATAGTGTTTTTTACGGCACTTTTTTTAGAACCACCTTAAAATCGCCACGAACCGCCTTCTCTGGTCACCCGCCATTACATACCTTACAAATTGGTTTTTCGATATCGAAAAATGCTAAAATTTAAGGCGGTTCCGCGTATTTTGAAGAACCGCCTTAATTTTTGTGCCTTAATTTACCTGTTTTGCACTAGTGTCTACATATGTTCCTTCCCTCATCAAATGGAAAATTCACTGTCAAATCTGCTTATAATGAGCTGAAAGCCAGGCAATCCCACCAAACAATATTAAACAGGTCTGGTCCAAACGTATCCCTGGGAAGATATCAATTTTTTCTTGGAGACGCTTAAATGGCTTACTTCCTTTTGATGATATACTCATGAAGTTTGGAATAAAACTTGCTTCTAAATGTCCTTTATGTGATCACATTGATACCATAGACCATTTTTTCAATGATTGTGCTCCAAATCTGGTGGTTTTAAATCTGATGCATAAACTTTTGTCTGTCCCAGTTCCACACTTCATCTCTTCTAAACATAGGCTATCCTTTTATTTGAACTACAAAGGTCCCTCAAAAATTCATTCCACAGTCACTCTAACAGCTATGCTAATATCACTGTGGAACCTTTGGAGTAGACGAAATAAAAAGCTTTTTGAAAATGTCTGTATGGATAGTATGGTTCTGTTCATCTCTATTTTTAAACAAGTGTCCATGCTTTTCACAGTTTTTCCTCTCACTGGAAATGCCTTGAAAGCAAAAGACTTCACTATGATTGGCTTGGTTCCCATCCTTAAACAGAAGAGACCTAAGCCAATCAAGATTGTAAAATGGCATCTACCTGATACTGGTTTTAAAATTAATGTTGATGGATCTTTTATCTCAGGTGATAAAGTGGGTCTTGGTGTAGTGATTAGAGACGCTACCGGAATTGTATTTTCCCTCTATAGGCATCATACCAAAGCCTCATCCCCACTGCATGCTGAACTTCTTGCTATCCAACTAGGCTTAAAAATGGGAATAGAACTGGGCTATCCTTTCACTGTAGAGTCTGACTGTAAAATGGTTGTGGATGGGATTAAAAATCCCAGGTCAGCTACTTGGATGGTTTTGAGTCTATGCCATGATTTGCATTGTTATGATTATCTGATTACCCATGTTTTTAGGGAAAGTAACTCAGTTGCTGATTTTATTGCTAAAATGTCCTCTGAGGACTGTATGTCTTGCAACTTTACTGTTACTTCCTCTCCTCAGAAACTGAGAGGTCTGATTAACTCAGAAAGAATTGGAATTCCTTATCTTAGGTTTTCTTAATTCTTCTTGATTTAGCCTCATAGTTTTCCTCCTTTTTCTTTATCTAAGTTACACTTAGGTTAATAATAAGCATAGGGCATCTTGATTCTGCTCCCTCTGTGTTTTTTGTAGTACACTGAAGACCCTCTGGAAATTATTTCCAGAGGTGGTGGATCAGGAAGTGGCCATTCTTCACCACATAGCAGTTTTTGCTCAACAGATGCGCCTTTTTGTGCTCCTCAGCATTTCTCTGGATTAGACAAGCACCCAAGCTCCCATGGAGATCTTTACTTCACTTCGTTGGTGCTCCATATCAGAGACTCATATGTCACTCATTGATGAATATATTAGTAAATTTCCTCTAAATCCTCTCAGTTGATATGTTTTGAGAACTGGCCTACGGATGGTTCATTCAGGGTTTGCAGATACACAGGGGGTATGTGTATCAGGGGAATGAACCACCCTGTGGAAATTCTCTCTCTATCAACTTCAAGGATTATGAGGAAGTTTTTTGCACATTCACACACATCATCTCTCTAATCTCTCTAGTCTAGTTCATCTACTCTAGATGCTTTTTATCCTACTTCCTGTATTTTCTGAACTCTTGATCTCTTTTTATTATTAAGGTTTGAGGAGCCTAATATATCCCTCCCACCAATGGTGGCTTTAAATTAAAAAAAAAGTCTACATATGTTCCTAAAATGGGATTGATGGTTCAAGGCCATAGTTTCATTTTTGACATGAGAGTGTTGAAGTTAGGGAAGCATGATGCTATATTGGGAACAGATTGGATGAAGCTATTCAGTCCAGGCAGTTTTGATTTCAACACCCAAGATGTTGCTTTCTGTAGCAAGGGGGCTCAGTGGTTTCTAAAAGGGAGTTGTGCAGTGGATAGCTTCAACAGACTCCAAGGTTTTCAGGCTAAGGAACTGTTTACTTATAGAAAAAAAAAGAGCCAGAGAAATTGAATGGAATCTGGTGGAACCTGAACTATGCTTAGCACTGAGTACAGGAGAAGATGGTGGGACTTTTGAAGCTAGTGTGGGTGACAACAGTGAAGCTGAAGATGAACTGGAGAAATTGTCTGCAAATACTAGCCTACTGTCAGCTAAGAAGCTTAAGGAGGAAACCCCTCCAGAAGTGGCACAGGTTATTTCTGACTTCTCTGATATTTTTGTTGCCCCCAGTTCCCTACCACCATATAGGGAGATTGACCACCAAATTCCTCTTAAACCTAATGCAGAGCCATTTAGAAGCAAGCCCTACAGGTATGCCCATGCTCAAAAGGATGAAATTGAGAGACAGGTTGAGGAAATGTTGAGCAACAAGATCATAAGGAGTAGCACCAGTCCTTATTCATCCCCGGTACTGCTGGTCAAGAAAAAAGATGGAAGTTGGAGACTTTGCATGGACTATAGGAAGATAAATAATCAGACTGTAAAAGATTTTTTTCCAATTCCAGTCATTGATGAACTACTGGATGAATTACATGGCTCTGTTATATATACCAAGTTGGATTTAAGGTCTGGCTATCATCAGATTAGAGTCAAAGAGAGTGATGTTTATAAAACTGTGTTCCAAACCCACAGTGGTCATTTTGAATTCTTGGTTATGCCGTTTGGACTTACCAATGCACCTGCAACTTTTCAAAGTCTAATGAACCAAATCTTTCAGAAACAGCTCAGGAAAAATGTGCTTGCCTTCTTTGATGACATACTCATTTATAGCAAAACACTACCTGAGCATGTGGAGCATCTAAAAGAAGTATTACAGATCATGAGGTCGCATCAGCTTTCTGCTAAACAGTCCAAATGTGAGTTTGCAAAGTCCAAAATGGAGTATTTAGGACATGTGATATCTGGAGAATGTGTGGAGATGGACAAGAGTAAGATTGAAGGAGTGTTAAACTGGCTTGAACCTAAAAACATCAAACAGCTAAGAGGGTTCTTGGGGTTAACTAGCTACTACAGAAGATTCATTGCTAATTATGGCACTATTTGCAGGCCTTTACATGATCTTCTAAAGAAAGACTCCTTTTTGTGGAATACAGCTGCTACTACTGCATTTAACTCTCTTAAGAGGGTGATGACTACTGCACCTGTTCTAAAGATGCCTGAGTTCTCTAAGCCATTCATAATTGAGACTGATGCTAGTGAAAAAGGGATGAGAGCTGTGCTCATGCAGGACAACAGGCCAGTTGCATTTCTGAGTAAAGCTTTCTGCCCCAGAAACATGGGTTTATCTACCTATGAAAAAGAATTGTTGGTTTTGGTTATGGCTGTGGATAGGTGGAAGCATTACGCAGCCACTTCATTATCAGGACTGACCATCAGAGCCTGAAGTACCTCATTGAGCAGAAACTGACTAATGCACTTCAACATAAATGGATTACCAAGTTGCTTGGTATAAGTTTTGAGATACAATATAAGAAGGGAGCTGAAAACAAGGCAGCTGATGCTCTTTCAAGAATTCATGGTGAGAAGCTTCAAGTTCCAGTTGAAATTGTGTCACTATCTCAAGGTGAGGATGCTCTTACTACTTTACCCCTGGCCTATGATGAAAACCTTTTAGATTCTACTCAGACTAGTGTGCATGATGTGGTCTGGGATTGTTCTGATGATGAAGACATTGGGAAGTTTTGGGGTAATGATTACCAAGAAAAGGTTGGTGATTCTGTATGTAAGGGGAGGGTTCCTATTTCTGTCTCAGCAGATCCAGGCGAAGAGAAGGTTTCTGAGTTCTTCACTCTCAATAAGATACAAACAGTGACTTCCCTTGTACCAGATTGGGTACAACAGATTGAATCTAGCTATGGAAATGACTCAGAGGCTCAGATGTTGATTGCTCAGGCTTCCTTAACTCCTGACCACAGTTGTGTTATGTCAAGGGCCTTTTAAAGAAGGATGGGAAATTATACATTGGAAGTGCAATGGATATCAGGAAGGAAATTCTTACTGTCATGCATTCCTCACCTTTAGGAGGTCATTCTGGGCAAAATGCAACTCTTAAAAGGATTTTGTCTACTTTCATATGGCCTGGCATGAGGAAGGATATCATAAAATTTATTTCCGAGTGCACCATTTGTCAGAGGCACAAGGCTGAACATTGCTCTAGTCCTGGACTGCTGCAACCACTGCCTATTCCAAACCAAGCTTGGGAAGCAAGTTACAATGGACTTCATTGAAAGGCTACCTTCATCTGCTGGATTTGACTCTATACTAGTTGTAGTGGACAGGTTGACCAAATATAGTCACTTTATAGCCTTACAACATCCTAACACTGCTACTCAGATAGCTGGGGTCTATCTTAAAGAAGTATGCAAGCTCTATGGGGTTCCTGAAAGTATTGTGAGTGACAGGGACAGGATATTCACAAGTCATGTATGGAAGGAGCTGTTACAGAAAATGGGGGTGAAACTTCACTATAGCACAGCTTATCACCCCCAGACTGATGGCCAGACTGAAAGGGTTAATCAAGTGTTGGAGAACTATCTCAGATGTTTCTGTTGTGAAAAACCAAGTAGTTGGAGTGAGTGGCTGAGTTTGGCTGAATGGTGGTATAACACTTCTTTCCATACTAGTATTCAGATGACACCTTATGAGGCTCTTTATGGAGTCAAGCCTGCACAACTTCCTCTGGGAGATTTTTCTGATATGGTAATCTGAGTGGCTCATAACCTACTGCAATAGAGAGATCAGGTAGCTCAACTACTCAAGAAACATCTTCAACAGGCACAGGTGAGAATGAAGTTTTTTGCGGATGCCAAGAGAACTGAAAGAGTACTCCAGGTGTGGGATTGGTGCTATCTGAAAATCCAGAAATATAGGCAAGTATCTGTGGTGGGGGCTGATACATCTAAACTGACTGCCAAGTACTTTGGACCATTCTTGGTGGAGCAAAAGGTGGGTGAGGTGGCTTATAAGCTCAAACTTCCTCCTGGAAGTAAAATCCATCCAGTTTTCCATGTGTCAGTACTCAAGAAACACCAGGGAGCACCTCCAGTAGTCATCAGCAACATTCCTCAAGATTTGATTCATGAGATTCCTAAACTGACTCCTCTGAAGGTGCTGCAGAGACGTTTGGCTACTGTGCAAGGGGTCCAGCAAGTGCAATGGCTAATACAATGGAAGGATCATCCAGCTGAAGATGCTTCATGGGAGTTAGCTTCTTTTATATCAAATCAGTTTCCTGAGTTTGCTGCATGAACTGGTTGATTGGTTACAACCTTGAGGACAAGCTTGCTGTTAAGGGGAAGGAAATTGTCATGATGGCATCTAAATAAGAGGGGCATATCAGTAATTTGGAGGAGTAGCCGTTCAGCCTTAACGGTCAACAAACGGAAACGTGAGCTGGCAGTGTGGTGGTGGTTAGAACCGTTTGGCTAACAGATGGGGATCAGCTACTCAACCACAGCAGGAGCGTGACTATAAAGCCGTAGCATAGGCAAGTAGTTAGTTATCGGTTAGGTGAGCTGTAAATCCGATCAAGTATCTTCTTCCTCATCTCATGCTCTTATTCTCTCTCATCACAGATTTTGAGGCTTGCCTCCTGTAATTTTCCCCTTTTATATCCATATTAATTGAGCTAAGTCCTGTCAGTTTCTGTAGTCCAAAAAACCCAAAGCAGGCCTTAGGCCCAACTAGCTTTCCCCGAACCCTTAAGCCCTAGTGGCACTAATTCCACACGCATCCGAACCTTTTACGCGGAACATCCGTGGTCATCGCCGAATCGCCGTAAAATTACATCGCCGGTATCAACCATGGAGGTCGAGGAGGTAAAAAACGATTCCTACCTCTGCTTTATTACGCCATGTGTGTGTGCATCCATCAGTTTATCAGTTGGAAACCGAGTTTTGTGAATTACCATACATATTATCCATTCATCCATGGTGGATGAAGGATTTGCCTGACATGGATGAGATAGCTTCATCAGTTAGATTTTACGCTTGTTCCAACTATAAATTATAAATTCATGTGGTACATTATGTGTGCATTTTAAAATATGAATTTCTTTTTTGCCATGAATTTAAGGTTCTACTGGGGCAGTGATAGGTGGTTCCACATATATACTGTAATAGAAACGAGCTCTCATGAATTTTACCACAAATTCAGAATCTGCCTACAAAATTCACATTTCACTCCGGTTAGGGAACCAGGTTTGGTGAATCTGCCATCCTTATCCTTACCTAATTATTATTGTTTATGAATGCTGAAGCAGACTCAAGAACAGCTGGGTACATATTACAATAAGGCATGTTAGGTTCAACTTTTTATGGGCCTGTAAACTTTTTTTATTTCAGCTGAATAGTCATTTTGGATTCTTTATTTATATTTTTGCTTTTACAAATTGAAATTTAACTGTATGTCGCCCTTTAAGGCAAGAGTAAATCTAAACATAATCTCATTATAAAAAGCCTTTGATGTATAAAATTATTATGCACCATACTCTTCACTTTAATATGGTGTCGTGTTTCCAAAACTAACTTTAACTTTTGCTTTTGCCTCCTTAAAACCAAAACCCACCCTTCTTTGTAGACCTAATCTTTACTACTCAGTCAATCCTATCCTTTCACTCTGCTATCCCTCTTTCAACTGCAGGGGCCTGTGGTGTTATTTTCATGCTAGGAGTCATTGCTTCCAGTTTTAGTTACTCGCTTATTCCATGTCTTTTATAAATTATGTAGATGTTTAACTTTTCTAATCATCAGGCTACCAGGCAAGTATACGTAGAGGGGCCTCCTCCAACAGCTGCTGACAGGGAAGTATATGTTGGTGGGCTTCCACAAACAGCTACTGAACAGGTAGGTATATCAACCTTTCCGGTTTCTACAACTGTTAGGTTTTCCTAAATGAAGGAATTCTTGGCTACGTTTTTGTTCCATTTTCTCCTTCACTGTTGAAACTGGAGAGTTTAAGCTTGCCTTTTTTTAACTCATGAGAACTGTGTTTCAAAAACGCGCTTAAAGAGCAAATCTTATAGGCATGTACCTTTCTTGAAGCACGTAGGCATACTTCTTTGTTCCCCTGCCTATTGCATAAGGAGCTGAAAAAAGAAAAAAGTTGCTCAAAAAGTTCCACTGGCTTCTCTGTGACTTTGTATCTCTCTTTTGGAAGCAAGAAATTTGCTTCGAGGTTCTTGAATAGACAGACATCTATGCATTTTTTCTCTTTTTTTGTAACGAACTGAGGCTTGACTCCTTTTATTATTCAGACCTTGGGGAGGTCAAGTTTTTTTTTTTTCTTTTTTTAAGAAGATAAAGTTGCTCAATCATCTTTATTTTCCCAAGACAACTATTCAACATGTTATTTTTCAACTATTTTTTCCCGAAACAGTAGTGTAAAATTTATTACCCCTTACATATTCTCCATTCCAAGAATCTGGTAGTGTATCCAAGACAACAATTTAACATGTTTTTTTCTAACTATTTTTTCCTGAGACTTTAGTGTAAAATTTATCATCCCTTACATATTCTCCATCCCAAGAATCTGGTATTGTATTTGTATTTGTTATTCTCACCCCCTCTTTATTTCTCTCTGCTTGAACAAACAGCATCAAACTCCACATGGTTGATGTGTTTGTAGGATTTTAGGTGTCTTAATACTTTACGAAAAGTTTATAAGATCTAATATCTCTGTGGAGAAATATTTATATGGTATTTTTCGTAATCTTATACATATTTCTCCATATAAATTTATTAGATTAGTTATTTTTACCCAATTTAATTTGACATGTGCATAGTGCCTGACTGATGCAGCACTTCAAGGTAAACTGTAGGGAAACTTTAGGGGGTTTGCTAAATACATCCCTAAATTTACCTAGTTTACCACTTCTTTTAAACTACCCTGTCTCACTTTATCTTTAACTTTCACGAACTCTCACTCTTCAAGAAATCAATCATTCAGAGTTATAATTGTTACTAAATTCGATATTATTTTATGGATGAAGAAGATCCTGAGATGCCAAAAAATAAAAATAAATGGGTCAATTTTTTATATTTTTTTTTCATGGCTGCTTATAATTGTTTAGATGAAGGTTGAGAGAAGTTGAGTAGGGTCAATGGTGAAAAAAGGTAAAGAGATAAAAATTATTTATGGCTTTATAGTTTATAGTAAGTGAATCCTATCAGAAACACAATTCCCTCTATTTTCATAATCCCATTGCAAGAAATTGTTTTTCTTCTTTCTCATTCCTCATCAATTATGCATCAAAGTCTCAACTGTCCAAACTGAAG
Organism: Cruciata laevipes; assembly: GCA_963678965.1. Classification (NCBI taxonomy): domain Eukaryota; kingdom Viridiplantae; phylum Streptophyta; class Magnoliopsida; order Gentianales; family Rubiaceae; genus Cruciata; species Cruciata laevipes. The sequence continues at coordinate 6,198,558 of OY787641.1, read as the reverse complement.
CAAACTAAAACCAGTTCCCAACAATGGTTTTTTTCAAAAAATGATTCTGTATTGTGTGTCCTTGAATTATACCTTGAACATATAGTGGCTGAAAGTGCTCGCTAAACGCTTCAATAGTTTATACTGTTTATACTGTTCGTGCTCTTAAAATCCTAGTTTGTCTGAATATGTATTTTCAGTCTGTGGCAACATTCTTCAATTGCATGATGTCAGAAATTGGCGGATTTTGTTCAGGTTAGCTTACGCATATGTTAGTATTACAATCATCACTACTGTTCTTATTGTAAAATATCCTTTTGGTTGTCTTCTCAGGTGACGCTGTTGTGAAAGTTTATCTTTTCCACAAAGAAGAGAAATTTGCTTTTATGCAGATGCGCTCCGTTGAAGGGGCAATTATTGCCATGGCATTAGATGGTATTATTTTTGAGGTGAGTAATTCAAAATTTATCCTTAAAAAAATTTGCTACAGAATTTATTCCTCACTGACTCAGCTAACACTAACAGTTGTAAAATCTAAAAATGAATTATATATTGAAAATTCAATCTAGCAACCCGCCAAGTACTTCCTCCTTATCCAAGAACAAAAAGCATCCTAAAATTCCTTTTTTGAAATAATAAAAATTCAAAGAGCATTTAAGTGTTATACTCTGAACTTACAAAGGAAACTATAACAGATGAAAATGTCAAAATTGAACCCATTTTATTGTGATCTTGCACAACATTCAAAGCAAGGCAGTTGAGCAGAAGATTCCTACAAAAAGAAACCTCACATTAAACTAACATAAAATATCCTAAACATACTAGTTCTGAGAAACCAACCACCGCAGAAGTAAAAACCGCCTGATTCAATGGATCCATACATCGAAAGCTGGTATGGAGCCGAGAAATCAATTTGATTCTGTATAAAATGTAGCCAAAAAGGAAATCAATTAAAAACCCCTGCAGTCTACAAAATAATTAATATACAATAAAAAACGGAGATGAAATTGGGTTTCGAGGTAGGCAGAATAAGAAACTATATGTCCACCATTATAGATAAAAATTTAAGCGTAATTATATGGATTTAACTAAGATAAAAAAGAAATATGCTAAGAAGAAGATAAGCAGTAACCCGGAGAGGGAACAGTGGAGGTGGGGTTCTTAGGGCAATGGGAGAGTTTAGAGCACAATGGAGGAGAAAGAAATTAGGGAGGGGGTTGTATTGGCTGCGAACTCTACGAATTTCACTCCTAATTCTGACTTTCTGATGAATATGTGGGCCACGTCAAACCCAAACATCTTAACCAAGTTGTCTTTTCAGTTAGTTGTTTAACGATCAAGGGCTTGACCCGTGTCTCACTCGTCAACCAGGTTAAAAAAGAAAGAATAGAAAGCAATCACCGATTATATAATATTCAATCTTCCACTTTCTCAGGGAGCTCCAGTTCGAGTCCGAAGACATGGTCATTACCACCAGACTTTAGCTGCTACTCTTTGTCCAAGCCAGGTTAGTGAAAACCTGAATCTTGGGGCTGTTGGATCAACCCCGGGTTCTGCTGGCAGGCTTGAGGGCCCTGATTGCATTTTTGTGGGTAACCTACCCTGTTATATCTCTGAGGCTCGGATTAGAGAACTGATGGAGTCTGTCGGACCCTTACGTGGTCTTGATCTGGTTAAAGATGAAGAAACTGGAAAATCAAAGGAATGTGCTTTTTGTGTCTACCAAGACCCATCAGTTACTGATATAGCTTGTGGTACTTTTAACGGGATTGAAATGGGAGGTAAAGCTCTTACTGTCAGACGAGCAAACCAAGGTGCCTCACAACTTAAGTGGAAACAAGAAAGTGTTTTGCTGCATGCACTGCAACAGGCTGCTGAGCGGGTAGTGTTTTTGTTGGTTTTTTTCTTGGAATTGTATGATTGTGGAGCTGCAACTTTTTCAGATGGTGTTTCATACTTTGCTTTTTTGCTGCAGAAACTCACATTAAAACCTCCAGTTGAAACCAGTAAGGTCATATGCCTGGCGGATATAGTGAATCCTGAAGAGCTAAAGGATGATGAGTGCTATGAAGCTATTGTGGAAGACATGAAACTGGTTTGTGGAAAATTTGGTAAGTTAATGTTAACCCATCAACTGGTGATTTTTTTGTATTCAGATCTTATTGACAGACCTTTTCCCGCGTTTGTGCAGGTAAACTGGTGAATGTGGTGATCCCTCGCCCTGGTCCTTCTGGTGAAATCATCCCTGGGGTTGGAATGGTTAGTTGAGTTCCCCATCCCACCTCACCCCAAAATTTCCATGTTGTAGCCTCAGTTATCATTGTCCGGTTCTGTACTAATATTTACCTCATTTTGGGTTGTAGGTGTTTTTGGAGTACACCGATGTTGAGAGTGCTCTAAAAGCTTGGCAAGGGCTACATGGTAGAAAGTTTGATGGCCTTCCGGCTGTGCCTGTCTTTTATCCTGAGAACAAGTTCTCTGATAACTAATTTACGGGCTAACCACTGCAGGAATTCATGTGCTTTGATTCTTCAGTTATTGGTGATTTTGCAAATGGCGATGTCATTTGTTAAGCCATTTCTGTATTTGCTTGAAATTTGTTACATTTCAGTATTTGGTTGAATAATCTTCCTTGGAGTATCACATATTTTTGATACAAATACAATTTACAGTAACAATAAACGAATCATTCCCTTGTATAAATACTAATTTATTGGAGCACTACTTATTCTTTGTCCGTGTCTAAATTGGAGGGAGCATTTATTCCCTTTTATAACAAGGAAGTTTAACTTTAATATTTTAGTTGCGTGTATTCTGGGTGTATTTGCATTTAGTAGCATATTTAAGCATTTGCTATAAATCTGACATTGCTATGTCCCTATTCTCTTGAACTTATCAATAAAATATAATTTTAAAAATTTAGGTTTAATCATATAGATTCTATTTTTTAGTACATTGATTTTCACTTCATTTCAATTCAATTCATCAAGAAATAGGCTCAAAATACCCGACAAGGGGATGGAGATGATATAGACTAGAAATAGAAACCCCGTCAGATTTCACCAAAATGAAGCAGAATCAATTTGGGCTCTATCTTCTGTAAGTGGAGGGTAATAAAGGAAAAATACGAGTAGATAAATACCAATATCTGTAGGATAAACGTTAAATATATGTGTTTTTTTACTTTTGACGTCCAAAATTTTGCATAAAAGTTCTAACTGGTCCTTTATACTCCGTATTTCATTTTGGAGTGTGGAATATGATGAATTCATTGAAATTTCCGACTTATCCTTTTGAATATTTATATATTAATGATAGTTAAAATACAATTTTAAACTATAATAAAGAATAGTTGTCACTTTCAGTAAACAAATTGGGAGACAAAAGTATTATTAGGATGTAAAATAATCAATCCCTAAATTTTTTACTTAACTTAGGCCCTGTTTGTTAGAGTTTTTCTGTAGATTAGTTCAGTTCAGTCAAATATTTTTATATTTATATGATAAATTCAATATTATTTCACTTCAGTTCAATATATATTTTTTTAAATCCAGTTCAAATAAGCTTTAACGTTGTTCTTCAAAAAATAAAAATAACCTTTAATGTTAATTTATTGCATCTTAAGCCTGTTTGGTAGAGCTTGTGTCAACTAATATGAGTTGAAAATTATCAATCCCGCCGATAGGTGTTTCTCCGAAGCCCGCCACCGTGTTCTTCCAGTCAGCTTCAAATCCAGTCCCCGAGGGTTTCATTCAGCTCTTGTGTCAACAGGGCATTAAATTAAATTAGTATTAATACATTTTCAATTTTAAATATATATATTTTTTGTGATTTTTTTCTTCAATTTTAGAGATTAAGGTGAAGAATAGTTATTATAAAGAAAGAAAATAAATTGAAAATAAAACTGGAAGAAAGAAAAATTGTATAGAAAATGAAAGGTAAATTACAAAAGTCGAATTTACATTTAATGAGTTTATTTAATATTTTTTGTTTAGTTCATTTTGTGACAACGCCATGTGTTGCTTCCACAAGCACTTTCACAAAGTCGTGTTTTTATATGTAGTACAGAGTTTTAGTATAGCTCTAATTCAATTTAGGTCCATCCAACATCTAAAATCTCAATTAGATATTTAAAAATTCAGAGTTACAAAAGATTCATAAGTACTAATGAAAATGGAAAAGGTTATAACGTCATTTCTTAGGCCCTAACGGCATTAGATGGTAGAAATGATTTCTCCTCCCAACAAAACTATGAAATGCCTTTGTTGGCCAGTTTTCAAGGACCTGGCAGGAACTTTAACAGATCACGGTTGTTCGCATCTCTCTCCAAATAATCTCGCAGCATCAAATCTTCAATTCTTTGCTTAATCGTCTTAAGATGAGGCTGAAATTGAAATTCCAACAACAATGAAATGATCACGCAGAGCTGAGGGAACATATATATATATATATATATATATATATATATATATATATATTGGTGGAGTGGATAATGTACCTTGAAGGTTTCACCAAGCTGGTCACTACAAATCTCCATTAACTGTTTGTAAGATAATTCCTTCCTGCTCTTCATGATTCGCAGTATTGCTGCGTCAATAGCATAACGCCTGTCATTGACAACAGACTTTACAACTCTTGCGTTAACAGACTCTGCAACTCTTTTCTCCCCATCCACAAAATGCCGAAGGAGCTGAAATACAAACAGTTGAAACACAACAATAAGCAGATAGTACAAAGCTTACATATGTTTATATGCAGAACATTTAGTCACTCAACCAATTTCAGGAAAAGTTATACCTGGATCACTTTGGCTGTGCTGGTGAACTTTGAGTTGAACTTGAATATATCAGTTGGAGAAACTGTCTTCGTATTAGGCTCCTTTGTCAGAACCTTATACCTACTACAAAGGGAATACATCAAATGCTTAAGAGCATCATCATCACCATCCTCTATTCCCAGTTGTTCCTTAATTTCTTTATAGCTGAGTCTCTCCGATTCGTTGAATAGGAGTAAGACACAAGACTATATATAAAGACAAAAAAATAGTCAGAAACCATAACCTACTATAACCTACATGTTATCTATAAAAAGAACTTGGTCCAGGTACAACCTGAGGAGTCGTTGTCTCCAATTCTAAGGAACACCCGTCAAACGTTCCAATGAGGGTGCAACGCCCCATAGAAGGCACAGGTTTGAGCACAGCATAAGGATTTTTATGGATCTTATAGAAATTCTTAAACGCAGCCAAACAATTCTCCTGTAATACCAAATTCGGGGTGAAAAATAGTTGCATAAGAACAGCTAAACGCATGTAAGCATTTTAAACAAGAACAACATACGCCTACTTGTATATTTAGAAAATTAATGCAAGATGAGAGACTTCTAAAGAAAAACTGCAGTCAAAAGATCCCCTGGGAGCAGATTCATACAATCTAAAATGTAACAAGAACAATGCAAACATCATCTCCTAGAAACCTTTGTAAGCAAGAAATGTGAAATTCAGGTCCAAACTCAACCTTATCTTGTAAAGCTAGCTATGACCTAACAGACTGTAATCTGAAAAAAGGAAAAGTTCATGTCAACAAATAACACTACTATGCAAGTACATTTTGTCCAGTTTTACCTTCAGTTCTTAGTTAATCATTTTAGATAGACTCACACCAAGAAGGTTGCCTAAAAAGTCCCACCATCTCAAACTATTGTAAGAAAATTAGACTAAAACAAAACGTACCATCTCATAAGGTAATTTCATGTTTTTATATTCATGAAAACTTGGCCAGGCCATGTCACGTAGCACTTGGACACTAAAGTCCACTCCAAGATTTTCACTGAGGTGTGCTTTAAAGTCCCCTTGGAGTTTCTCAGAGGACCCCATATCTTCTAACATAAACCCCAGCTTATATGTCATGGGTTTCAGTCTTTCCAAAATGACTTTTTCAAATCTGCAGTCCTTTTCTGTCATGATCAAACGTGTGGCCATGAGTTTCCTGTCAAAAATAGTTACATGGAGATGTTATGATGGGGATATTTCAACTTTTCCCATGAGTTAAAATGCACTACCTGAAAGTTTACCTGAAAAATTCTAAGAACATGTCCTGATCACGGACAAAACAGATCAACTTCAAAACCTGCAAGTTACAGAAGAAGAAGCTAGAATTACTACGCATGTTACAGCTGAGCAACTGCTGCAGTCACACTAATGAAAAAGTAGAAAAAGCTGTTCCACAAATGCATGTTACAGCTGTCCTACTGATGCAGAAAAGTAGGAAAGGCTAGAAAATTACATTTCCAAGTTTCTCTTCAGGGAAAGGTTCCCTTTCTTTCTTCCACGTTTCCAACATATACTCACAGAACTTGGCAAAAATTTGAGGAAATTCAGCCCTCGACCCTCCAGTCACCTCAAAATTAAATAATTCATCAAAGGCTTCCCTGAGTGCCTATTAAAGCCAATCTATTAACGTCAATCCATTAAAGTCTTAAAACAATAAAAAGGAACTTTGCCAAAGTGCAAGTCGGTGCAAACCAGTAAAAGGGACCCATGGTTCTGGAAACCCTTCTCGACCAAGCCAAGGTTCTTTTCATGGAATATCAACAGTTGCTCCATAGGTTCCTGTTGAAAAATGCAAATATTATTGATCAAGGAATCAAAAATATAACAGAATCGGGGAAAATGATAAAAGAAGTTATGAATACACAATTTATCACTAGAACTAAATCATGACAGTAATATGTCATAAATATATATCCCACTAGTTAGACAATCTCCAGGGGGCTACAGTCTACTTCTCACAAGACTAGATTTTCTAGTAACTTTGAAAAGATATATCTCCCTCCACTCCATTACTTTGATCTGCTTCCACCTCTGTAGTCTTCTCCCTCATCCGAATATGGTAGTCATCAGATTCAGATGTAACCATTTCTTTCCTCTTCTACAATGAAAACATGTCTATTTTCCCATCAAAATCCACTCCACCAGGTCCTCTTGCAACCCCTTCAATACCTTGATATCATTAATGCCACAACCAAACAGTGAAGCACTATCATCACTTTTTATATGATAGTGAGTGCTATGGAGCATGGTCCGGATTCTGATGGAAGTGGTCACAAATTTAAGCCGGTCAGACTTAAAGCCACTTAGAATGTCATAAAACCGCTCTGTACCAAAAGAAAAGAACGAACTCCTTGTACAAGAACAATGTTCCTCTCTCCCAGAAAACCCCCGCAACCTGTACTGATATCCATGCTACCAACCAAATCATTGTTCGATCATTTTGCATTGTTAACTCTGACTACAGAAATTTCCAACTCGTTTATTAGCTGAACCTATATTTTGAAGCCTGCTGTTTTCCTTTCCCCAGATATTTTCGAGCTTGTCCTCAAGCTCAAGCCAAACTGGGATACTTTCTTCAAGTGAGGCAGCCTCATTGAATGGCTTCTGCCAATTTAGCACAATCCCTTCAAAAACTCTGGCTGCTGCAATAAAAGTACCTCCTCTGAACACAGTAGCAAACTTGTCCCAAACTTTACTGAATTTCTTGATTTGCACACCACTGCTGCAATTTGACAATTTTTAGTTACCCCTTTCAAGTTTCCATTCACAGCCCGAACTTCCAATGTTGCAACATCTAGTGCACCTCCAACTAACTTGTCTGTACCAAAAGAAGAGACAAAGCTCCTTGAACCAAGCTCAAGGAAATACCCCATCTGAAATTATCCTTGGCCTCGAGGTTACCATTTGATCACTCCAATACAACTGTATGGAATCCATATAGTTTCCTATATCAGTTTCTGTGATCAAGAAAACATTTCCCCACTCACGAAAATCAGCCTTTATATTTGCAACAAGGACCATTTCAATATAATAATCCTCAAAATCACTTAAGGCTTTAACCAGAAGGAGCTGATTCAGATACGATTCTTTTTTAAAATATCTCCTGTTTTATACCTTGTATTGTAGCTTCTAACACTGCCGAACAATCCAAGTGCAACCCCACACAACTCATCCTCACTATTTTTCAATTTACTAAATATCAAAGCAGCATAACTATCTTCAACTACTGCATCAATTACAGACTGCTCATCTCGTCAATTTGCAGCTTACTCACACTATATGAACTTTCACAAGTATACCAGGTCAATAAGAAACTTACATTGATTTTCCTCATCAACTAAACTGTTCAAGTCACCCATATTTCCAAATGAGTCAATTCCTCATCATAAACAATAACAACTTTCCAAGCCCAATCACATGTATCATATTATAACAAGAAATATAATTTTAACCAACCTTGTGGATTGCACCATTTGTTTGCTTGATCAAAATTTTTCCTTCATTGATGATATACTACATTCATGAGAGAAACAAATAAATTAATTGCAAAAACTGAACTGTTGCAGCAAAAATAAAGAACATCCTCATCATCACTCACCAGTTTCAACTTCTTAGCAACAAGCTCTAAGCACTTGAGTTTCTTGGAAAACAAAGTATACATCCTCAACCTATCATCCTCCTAATAAATTCAAGAAGAAGGCATTGCATAACACATTAGGGATGGGAAAAATATTCAAATAAAGATGAAAATAAATACAAGATTTAGCACCTTTGATTCCAAAAAGAATTCATGGTGCGTCCTCAGGAAGAGTCTCAGAGCATATGTTACAAAGCTTTCCATAACTCTCTGCAACATCAAATTATACAATTATACAAACAACCGAAAGAATTCAAAGAATTATACAAATACAGTACCTTAAGCAACTTTTCAGAAGAAGTAGGAAGAAGATAGAATCGAGCACTGTTGGCAATATGCTTTTCATTTGAAACACAATCATCTACCTGAAAAAAAAAAAGGAGATTTGAAGATATATAAGATCACGAGTTTTAAAAAAAGGAGCTTACATAAAAATAAATAACTACCTTCTTCAAAAAGGATGAACATGATTCGTTCAGAAACCATCCTGAGGCTTTTGAATCATAGTAAATCCCTGTACTATTAAGTACAAATGGTTCCAACTTCTGATTGTAGCTCTCCATCTCGACAAAGATTCTGGTAATTTCCATCATCAAACTTCGATCTATTGGCTCGTTATTTCGCTCACTTAGAACCTGTTTTAAAATAGTTAGCAAAAAAACCAAGTACATCATTCTTATAGTTAAATAAATGGTGAAATTACTATGCTTACCATAGACAGAAACACCTCACGGACTCGCACATATATCTTAGCATTGTTTAAAGCCCTATTGAAGACCTGAGATGTGGAAAAAAAAAAACTTAACAGTTCACAATCTTTGTATATTGGAAAAAATATGGTGATCTGTCCTATGGTTCCAATGACCAGCAAAACACAAACTTATAAATTTTCCTTGGATATAAAATGAAATATCTACTATCACATTCCAAACATTTGGGTCACTCAACCAATTTCAGGATCAACTAAACAGCAGAAACAAAACAATAAGCAAATTGTGGAGAAAACATAAATTACCAATATGCAGACAATACAAGGCTAGCTCCTACAGTACAAAGCTTACATATGAGCAATTTACCAGTAGAAAACAGCGGAGACAATCAATGAAACGGTTGAAAAACTTACCAAATCTCTAAAGAGATCACGACGAATTGCTTCAAGCGATGGAAGATTGTAGACAGGAATATACCGGTTGCTGAGTGGTTGAAACACGTGTCCCAAACGCTTAACCCCAAAATTAAATCGGGAAATCCCTCTAAGAAATTCCCGGAGTAACTCTTCACCCGCAAAATCTTGGCTCAAATAGGAAAACTGAAAGAGTAGTCAGTATAGGTAAATTCCCAATCATTCCAATTCTAATTATAGAAACAAAACTCACCAATATATCCGCTAATCGAGCCACACCTTCCTTACATTTCTCGTACAACCTAGGCCTTTCATCCAACACCTCACGGTCCGTGTACAAGCAATAAATTGCGTCATAGACACGGAGATGAATCTTCATCCATCCAGGAACTTTGGCATTGCTCAACTCTTTTTGGAGAATTTCTTCCAATTTTGAAATCCCTATTTCTACAACCCTCCAAGCTTCTCTTCTCCCCCAATCATCCAACTTCCAATCTTCTTTCTGCTCCCAATCATCCATGGCAGAAGAAAGAAGACTGAGAGAAAGGAGAAAAAAGAGAGGAAAGAAGACAGAGGAAGCGAAGCGGCAGAAAGAAAAAAACGGGACTGAATGTTTGGAAACGACGAACAAAAGAAAAGCCCTAAAATGTGTTGAAACGCGGACTGAATCTGCGTTTTGAGGGGATATTATTTTATTTCACGCGTCGCAGACTCCAACTTACCCCACTCGCGCGTAACCTGTACCCGCCGCCCTCGCATTTCTTTTCAACGCTAACCCTCCGACTACACTTTCCCAAATCTTCACTGGGAAAATGCAGAACGACGCCGTTTCAAGCCGGCGCCGAAAGTTGGGGTGGCCGTTTTTCTGCTGAAGGGAGATAAGGTGCTGCTGGGGCGCCGCCTCACTACCATCGGCCACAACACCTTCGCCCTTCCCGGCGGCCATCTTGAGTTTGGTATCTACTAATTCACTCTTACCATCTCTTTTGCCGGTGAATTTTTTACTGATTTACTTTTCTGGGTTCTTTTTTTGTTCAATTGAATTTGGAATTTGTTGTTTAAATTGCCATGAGCTATTCAGATCTACTTGCTTAGCAAGATATTGTTATTATTACTTTTAGCACAATTGTTTCCAGTTATTTATTGATGAAATTGAGTGTATAGATTGTTTGGTTTGTAAGTGTTAGAAATTGAAAATGTGAGCTATTATGAATCGAAGCTAAGTGGCAATATGAGATTATTCCAGTGTAAGGTGTACATTTTACAAATAGTAAGGGGATATGTATCGAGTGACCGGGAGGAGCTCTAATACTAGTATAGAAATCTTAAAACTGTTTCATATTAAAACCGGTTGGTATTAAGTTGCGATGTGAAGTAGTTACAACTTACAACCAAGAGGGCGTTTGATTCTTACATAGGAATGAGTATGGTATGATAATGTGTCAGAATGAGTCTGATATCATGAAAAACTTGAGAAATGAGAATTCTGTAGGCTTAAATTATGACTGTGGTTCTTAAGTTTTCAGACTGTCATTAACCTAAGTGTCAATATTTGGTGCCTTAAATTTCTTGACTTTACCTGCCTATGTAACTGGGAAGCTTCCGTTAACCAATCTGATGTCCTCGATTACCATGGCTCAGGAGAAAGTTTTGAGGAATGTGCAGCGAGGGAGATGAAATAGGAGACCGGGCTGGACATCGACAAAACAGAGTATTTGACAGTCACTAACAACATATTTACGCAAGGAACTAAGCCAGTGCATCTTGTTTGTGTGTTCGTGGTGGCTGGGATTGGTATATGCTTGGGATGCTCTTCCGAAGCCACTCTTTGGGCCATTGGAGGCTATGATTCAGAGTGGCTTTAATCCATTTCAACTTTCTTGAGAAATGGCTCGATGATCAACATATTAAGATGATGCATTAGTCGTATATTGCGTCTATTCCACGTGAAGAGTTGTGTAATATGCGAATGCAGTGTATTGGTAGTCAGAAGCTATGTATGGTCTGTGTTGAAGTTAGTTGCATAGATGGTGTACTTGTGCTCGTACTGCTTTGAAATAATCTTATGTTTTTTAGTGTGAGCTATCAGTGTGTTCCGTGTTGCGGTGTTGGTATGATTTTCAATAAAGATGAATCATTCACCTATCTCAAATGGGTTGATTTGATTATTTTTGCTACTTATAGCACACAAACAAATAGAGGTAGCCTCGTTACATTATGGGATTACGAAGGAAGTGATCATTGCTCTAGCGGTTAAGTGCAATGTTAGGTCGATCAAATTTTTTGACAGGTTGATAATGTAATTTATTTCATACTTTAACTGAATTTCCCAATAAGTTATGAATCAAACTTTCAAGAAAGCATCAGATTCGGACCCTAATGATGGTGAGTGCTTAGTCTTCTGTTATGAAAATATCGTAAATTTATTACTTCATTTCTTTTATTAGGTCGATAAAAGTGAGAGCAGCATGATTATGCATTTTCTTATTTATCTTTCAGAATTGCGGGTTCACAACATTACTACACTTGCAAGTGCTTTTACCCATGTAATTTGGCATAATCTTGGGTGAGGAAATGATGCTCAAAGAGTGTATTTGCTGCTATTGTTGTAGCCATAGAATTTGGCATTATTTTGAGTGAGGAAATGCTGCTAATGATGGGATTTCTCTCCTAGTCTTTCAAGTCTCCATCACCTCCAATCTGCAAGAGGCGTGCTCAACTGAGTGACGGGAGCTGCATCAACTGGCGTACCGGGTTGCATCAGCGGGTGTAAGTGGGGTCCTCATACCCACTCAAATCCAAGCGGGGACCTAGGCCACTCGACATACGGGATCAGTAGACTAGGCTAGAATAGGATTAGATTAGGATCCTTGTATCAGATTCGGTCTTTGTAAAGGGCAGTGTGCCCATTCAAAAAATGCTGCTAAGGTGTGATAATGTTTTTTCATCCCCTATGCATGTTATATTATCAACAATGGCTTTTGTGATGGTAGATCATGTTATATTGTTGGTATCCATGTAATTCGTATTGCATGAGAAACCAGTCATATTTTATGAGTTATTACCACCTCATTGCCATAGTTCCCTTGTCTTTTATGTGCAGTAGTCATCTGAGCACCTAATGGTAAGGCCATCTTATACATTTGAACGAGAGGATTTGAACCATACTGGGGCGCACAAGATTAACAATCAGTTGCTATTAAGGTTTTGCCAAGCGTATTATTGTGGATATTGGAGGTGGTAGAAGGTAGAATCTGGTACCCATGAAAAAGAAGAAGCTATTAATGTATGTTTTACCCAAGAAGATTATATTTTTGTGACGATCAAGGTTTGCTGTCGTCGGTTGAAAGGGTTAAACATTATTTTCTGTATTGAAGCTGGAAGCAAGTGTTGTAGTTTCTATGTACAGAATTTGGATGTCAATTTTGTTTGCTTAGTCTCAAAAAAATTCTTCAGGAGCTAATTTCATATAGGCATATCATATCAATCTCTCATAGCAAATTCTTAACTCTAAATAAGGCTTAACCTCAAATTCCGAAACCACTAGTTCTTAATCAAATTTGCCCATATAGTTCAGTTCAGTTCAGTTCAATTCAGTTCAGTTCAGTTCAGTTCAGTTCAGCGAAATGTAATTTGATGAAATTCAGGTTAATTCAGTCATGCTGATTCCATTTTTCAATACATCAATTTTACTTCAGTTCAGTTCAGTTCAGTTCAATTCAGTTCATTTCAGTTCAGTTCAATTCAGTTCAGTTCAGCTCAGTACCATCAAGAAATAAGCTCTAGTAAACAGGGCCTTTATATCTTCCAATTTTAAACCAAGAGACTATAAGACCTTGTTTGCTTGAGTTTATTTCTTTCTGAACAAAATGAAATAACGAAAGTCAAAATTTACATATGCAACTACGACACCAACGAGGTAATATAATTTTGTTTCTGAAATCTCAGTCAATACGTGTACATATAACATATAGAATGTTGTACTAATGAATTTATATTTCAATTCAGTATCGTTTCAGAAGTTGATTAAATTTTTAGCAAAAATTACCACTTCCAAAACTACATACATGTTCTTGTTTGCCAGAGATTTTATGTAGATCAGTTCAGTTCAGTGAAAATGTAATTTGATAAAATTTAGGTTAATTCAGTCATGTTCATTCCTATTTTTCAATTCACCAATTTTCACTTCAGTTCAACTCAGTACACAGCAAGAAATAATCTTAATATATGAATTTAGGTAATCACTAGTGGAAAACCTCTATTAACGGCTTTGAACAACGATTTAAGGTTTTGGAGCGGAACCCTAAATTAGGAACTTCCAAGTATTTTAGTCTGCGTTTGCAGTACAAACTACAGTGTTATAATAAAGGGAACCAAATTGGCATTTATAATACGAACTACGGTGTTTTATGAGATTCCGTCATCGGTCTAATGGTATGAAAAAAATTGTGCTTATTTTTTCTAATACTAATATATAAGGGGACGGCCCTGGCGGCGGTGCAGTGTGTGAGTGGGTGAGAGAGAGAAAGTGAACTTACTGAAGGGGTAGGAGAGAGAGGGGCTGGGGAAGAGCAGGAGGAGGAAGAAGGAGGAGATGAGCGGGGTCATGGTGTTTTTGAGGGTGGGCAGTGTGTGTGTGTGTGCGTGTTAATGGCGGTGGCGAAGGTGAGGTGACATTGTGGAAAGTTTAGTCAGAGACATTGAGAAAGTGCAAAGTGATTTTGGAAATCGGGTTCAAGTCTACTTTCAATCCAAATATGAAGAGTAATTTCTACTGACCTTTTCACTGATTATGTTTTATAATCTACCTTTCCTTTCCTCTGTGCAATACTTCTTTTGCTCTGAGTGGATAAATTTTAACATAAGGTTCACTGTGTTTTTCCTGTGGAAGTAGTTTCTCTTTATCCAAGCTCTGTAAGTTTAAGCTTTCTCCCAGAAATGGTTCTACAACTAAATTGTTTTCATGTCCTTTTTCTTTTATGGACAACTGAAAGATTATGCTGATTCACTGAAGAATCTTTTGTCATCAAGAAATCACCATGTTCATCAATAACAATGGTGAGGTTAAAGAGTAGAAACTGGAATTTGGGGATTGGAAAACGTGATTGTAAATTTATACATTTCTTCTATATGTACAAAATGATCTAAGACTTCTATCTAAGTGATTACAAATTGAAACCAAACTACTAACAGCTGAGGCCAAAGCTGATGAGCTTAGGCGGTTGTATGGTAACTGTTGTTCCCACCAAAACCACGCCGCTAGAGCTAGACTTGCTAGAACCCCAACGATCCCATCAAGAATGATGTTGAATCGCTCAATATACTGGACTGCCGATCGCAGTGTAAGATATTAAAAACGGATGGATACTAAAAACGGTGATGAATTCAACGAAGTAATTGAAGGTTTTGGATGGGAAGAAAGGATGGATACTAGGCGATGGATATTTGAAGGTTTTGGATGGGAAGAAAGTATGCATACTAGGCGGTGGATATTTGTTCTTACAGCAAAATTGAAATAAACAAATTAGAACGTGTAAACATATGGGAAAACACTATATATATGCAGTGCAAATTACAAGTTACAAGTTAAATTAACATCAAATGCCAAAAATGTGGGACTATAATACACAATGAGAGGGATCTGCTAACTCATTCCCTTCCCGCCCTATCTTTCTGGGACTCTTTTTTTTCTCACTTTATATTGCAACTTTGCTTCAACTAGTGAACAAACTGAGGAACATTAAACTTTACAATTAGTGGTCAACTGGCATTGTATGTTGGTATGAATCCTTTGGCATGTTGGCTCTCCATTTCAAGGGCTGCCAAAGATTTTTGCCTCTGGTATTTATTTCTCTTCCCAGCTGGTGAAAATGCTGGAAAATAAACACGAGATTGTGAGATGAGTCAGCCATGAAAGAAAGAGTACTACCAAAAATACCATTGTTGAAGAAGTACTTACCCGTCAACTCGTGTGGTAAGGCAAAGTCGTAATCATTCTGCCGTCTCTTGATATATATGCGTGCTCCAAATATCAGAATGACGACCACCAACACACAGGACAGAGCGATGCCAACTTTTGCACCAGTAGACAAACCGTCCTTTCCCCAAAATAAAGGGCAGTCCGGCAAAGAAGGCACCCCGCATAACCCTTTGTTACCAGACAGGCTATGAAGAGAGATTAAACACCAAATTAGCATAAGCATTACAAAACAAAAAAACAGATTATTTTACAACCAGTATCAATGTGTTTGACATCATGTTTTAGTCTCCAAATTACAGTGTCACTTCTTGTCAATGTCATGTCATGTTATGCAATTTACTTTTCTTTGGATTTAGAACTCGGTGAAAGACATGAACAGATGTCCTTGAAATTAAGGCAAAATAAAAAAGGTTATGGATCCACTGGGCTAATCTTCTAAAACATAAAACATTTTCTGGCCCCAAGCTTATATATCTCTAAGTGATAATCTAACAAGTTAGTTTTGATCATTTCCAGAATGTATGGATTTTTTTCACAGAAGGGAATCCAATGTCCAAACACTGTTTCATTCAAAGTGAAATGTATCTTTTAATATTTCTCGTTATCATCTGATATACTAGAACATGTTTTACCAGTTAGCGCAACTTTTCCAGCTCACGCTCATCTAAACTTTCAATCTTGTGCTCTACTAATGATCTTTAAGCATGGATAGAGTAGCAACAACTTTTAGAAGATGCAGTAAATTATATATTTTGACTTTGAGGCCAAAGAGGGGTTTGCAGCTAGGTCCTTCTATTATCTTCAGGATTATCTTCATATGAAAATGCAGGAGGTGCAGACATAATCATGATAGGACATAATTGGCAGTTATAACTCATAAAGTATAAAACATCCCAGTTAAGAGCATAAGATAACATACTCAATAGCTCCACCATGAACTCCGATAGAGTAAAGTTCCTCAGGGACTCTCCCAGTCAACTGATTACCATTCAGAAGCCTGTGCAGATAGATATAGTTAGGGGAAAATTAAAGTGTTCAGAAATCATCTATGACATGATAGAGAGATTCTTCAAACATTATAACCTTGTTTTACATTAACTGAACAATGAATCAAAAATATTGGCTCTATAATGGTTGTAGAATTTCTCAGAGATACTTACAGCTAAGCTACACAAAACTACTCACTAGGTAGAATTATCAAACCATGAATGAAGCAAAAAAGGCTTTTGATTTTATTAGTGAATAGTTTGATACTGGAGGAAAAAATTATATAAAATAGCAACCATGACAGCAAACAAGACGAGACATATGAGAGTTGTTGACACAAATGTATTAAACTGAAAGAGTTTTGCTAGACGGGTGCTCTGACGTGTAGTATAAGATTGAAGCCAGTAGCCACAACAGGCTCCCATTAAACAAGAAGTTTTACAGATTATAACAAAATCCAAATTCTGGACGTGACCAAAGTAGTATAAACTGAAAAACGGTAAAAATAATTAGTCACTTTGCGGAACTGTTGCGAGCTTATAGTACAATGAGAGTTAAAGAGAAATTATAATGCACACGAACTCAGTATAATACTAATTTTTTTCAAATATTTTAAGCTAAGCTGATTTTCTTTTTGATTATTGCAGTCAAGTACATCACTACCTGGGAATGAGTGGATATAATTAACAGAGATACCTATAGAAAATTAAAGATTGTTATATCTATCAGGGAGATCCATTGATTAGCAGAAATATCCACGGGCTGAGACATGCATGTAGTTGATAAAGTTTTCATGAGATTATAAATGTAGTTTTCATGGACTTTTTTCACAAGTACTATGTACAAATACAAATATCCTAAGTACAGGTTCATTTTAATAGTATGTTTACTAACTAACCTTGCTATTAGTTTCCCTCCTATTTAGGAGTAATTTAAAGAAGGGCATTGCTGTAAATTTGTACTTAGGATTTTTGTACCTGTACATAGAATCTCCCGTTTTTTAGCTTAAAAATAGTCAAAGTGGACATTTAAATGACAAGGAAAGTAAAAAAGTGGGGTGGTACTGAATCATTTTAAGGAGGTCTCGGGGGTGGAGCTAGATATTAAATAAGAAGACTATTAGGGCATCACAGAGTAGCAAGATACTTAAGAAGGAAAGTTTGGTCAAAGATCTTGGCTGCTCTCAGACTTGTTTAGGCATGATGCCTTTTATTTGGTCCACTTACACCCTCCAAATGGTAATTTTTAACCTTCGATTAATTTCAGCTATCGTATGGATGGAAATGGAAGAAATATTAGAATATTTTGATCAATCAGTATATTTCATTTCATGGTCAAATCTGACCATGTCAAAAAAATTTGAGGGTAAAAGTGATAAATAGCTAAAAGGCTTAAAGTACAAAATTTAGCCAAGTAGAATCTTCTATTTACATGTGTCACTAACCATCTGTTGGATAGCAATTTCTATCAATTCATAGAAATCTTAAAGCAAACAAAAATATAAACAGAAAACTTACACAAGTTGCATTTGAGAGGAACTTAGACTGTCTGGTATGGATCCTGTTAACTTGTTATCTGATAGATCCCTGCATATACAATTCATCAATGACAATTTGCTGGCAGTAAAGATAATTTAATTGATCAAATACACATATTTCACCATGAAAAGTTAATAAAAAATGATAAATAAAACACACACACAAACAGAATTTCAGAAAGGGAGAAAAGGCAGCAGTAATTGATCTTACAGCTTTACAAGAGAATTTTGGCCCAGCCCTGATGGTATACTTCCTCCCAAAGAATTTGAGCTTAAATTCCTACATATTACAAAGTTGACTATATCAGCAAGTTCACAAAGTAAATAAGTCAATATTAGGTAACCAATAATGAGAAGCCAAAAGAAACATGGGTTCAGAAATCAGAAATGAACCTTTTCTTCCATGAAAAACAAAAACAAAAATAAAAGATAGGAGTGAAAGCAGACAACTTCACATTAATTAGAATTGTGAGGGATTAATTGCATCCAGTCAGGACCTTAAGGAAGGTACAAAAGATAAAATACAATTAGATTCGAATGGGTTCGAGATACACATCCACTAATAGACTAAATAGGTGACACCCCAAGGCAAAAGAAAAAAGAAAATCGAAAGCGCTAACACATGCATCATATACATGAAAATCAAAGTATAGTGGATCGATTGAGAAGGTCAATATAGTCAATGTACATAAGAAGGCATGTGAAGGTTGGTAGCTCGTACGAAAAAGAAAAGAAAAACTGTAAATGTACTTCTGACATAAGAAACCATCGTAGTTACATCAACAGTAACAAGAAAACAAATTATGCATCAGTAGAATGTTCAGATGATGTACTCAAGTTCCTATTCGACACATACAGGCTCACCAAATTTGACAACTGAATGATCTGATCAGTGATGGTCCCCTTCAAGCCTTGGCTCCCAAGATCTCTAAAAATTAAACAAATAAAGTAATGTCATAAGCATTTGCTCTACAAGATTATAAGGCCTGTTAGAAAATGATCAGAAAGTTATCATACTTCCTACCTCCTGATTTAAAGCTACTTAATAGCTAGTCTAATGGATCGGCTTCACTACTGTAAAAGAACGGGTTAAGATCATAACAGACCAAGAGTATAATTCTATTGATGCAGTTGAGTATGATAAACTTCATCTTAGGCCACGCTTATGCACTGATGAAGTCATTTAAGTATAAAGGAGAGAAATAAATCAAACCACTATCCCATTAGCCTAACTGGATAACCTGTCCATAAATGATAGCGCCCCTACTTCTACAATTTGATCTACAGTCTAGGGAAGACCTAGGCATAATCAAGCAATAAAACTTAAAGCGGGCTGAGAATGTACATTTGGGAAATGACGAGGGTAGACTCGTCTTTGGTTGCATGGCATGTCACACCCTCCCAAGCATCCCATGTCGTAGGGGCACATGGATCCCCATGCCAACCCATCCTGTCTGGAATCCGAAGTGATTCCTTCAATGCTCGCATTGCAGCAGCTACAAAGAGAGAAACACAAAAGCTAAGTGATTCTCTAATAAACTTCTAATCTTTTCTTCAATTCTAATATAGTTTCTTAAAAGTAGACAGTATTCCAACTTCTAATAACGACAAGGAACCTATAACAAACCAGGATAAAGTGAAGTGAAAAAAGACTGCAACTTGTTCCATGCAACCAAAATTTTAAAAAGAGCAATAGAAGTTCAGCTGTGGATAGTCTAAGCATGTTTGTACTAATGATAAATTAAAGACCATATTTGGTCCCTAAGTTGATTTCATTAATTAATCTACACAGATAGAAAGCAAAACAAAAAAGGCAATATCTTTATGTTCTACTTTGTTGACATTGTAGCAAGAACTCATTCTTGAGACTTCCTCAGCAGAACGTACCCAAAGTAAATTGTGCCTTATATATTTCCTAAACATCATATGAAACAAAATCATCACAAGAAGTTCGAACTGCAGGGGTCATCATACAAACAATGCATACCTTGTTCAGGAAGTGTCTTGAGATCAGCTGGAACAATAGCATAACTCTCAAACCCGCAAATGGCAGGCAATCCTGCAACAGCTATCAGCTTAATACTGAGACTTGTACTGCTCAAGTTCTTAACCACGTAACTCCAGTCATATGCAGCATAACCACCTACATTCTTATAAATGTCCACTCTAGTCACATTTACGCCGTTCACCTCCACATCAAACACCCTCTGCCCAGCCTTGGTGACACTGACATCGAGCTCAGCAAAATGGAACCACAGCAAGTAATCCAATTTCGCATCGACAAACAACTGGTACTCCAAGAACTTGCCATTCTTCAAAATCGTGGCGGTTTGGTACAGTTTCAGTGGGAAATAATTCGGTGCCCTATCTACATTGATCACGTCCTTGGTTGCAGATATGGCATCAGCATTCTGACGAGGAGTTTGCAGGAATCCAGTCTCAGACTGCCACGACCGGCCGAACGGGTCGGTGTCGTTGGAAAACCCCGGTCCCCATTGACCCGAACCGGACGTGATTCTACCATAATTGACCAGAATTGAAGAAGTAAACTGCGTGTCATTTCTCGAAATGTAAGCATCCGGATCAACCTGGATGAGCTCCAACGACCCGATCACCGGAGAATCAGTGGCGACACTGTAGAAGCAGATATCGGCGTCGGAATCAGAGATTGTCACGAAGAGATCCGAATAAGCCCCGGATCTCGCAATGGACTCCTCCCACGGCGACCTCCACGAGAACACCATAGTCCCCTCCACCGCGGCGTCGAACGACGGCGAGTTCGACTTCCCATCGTAGTTATCGTACACAGTAAACGTCCTCACGAAGTACTTCCCAGGGGGAACATCCGGCACCAAGTAGCAATTCTTCTTCCCGGAGGAAACCGGGAAGTAGCGCAGATTCTTCTCCTGCTGGTGCGCGAAGTGCAGCGGCTCCGACACCACCGCGGTGGCGCCGCCGGTGAAGTAGCGGTCGGAGAGCCACGTCGTATTGAACGCATCGGTGGAGTTCGTCAGTCCGCCGCAGTCAACGTGGAGGGAAAAATCTGCCAAAACAGAAACCAAAAACTAGTTACAGCTGAAACTGAAACAGAAAGCAATGCGGCGGTGAAAGTGAACTTACTGAAGGGGTAAGAGAGAGAGGGGGCGGGGAAGAGCAGGAGGAGGAAGAAGGAGGAGATGAGGATGAGCGGGGCCATGGTGTTTTTGAGGGCGGGCAGTGTGTGTGTGTGTGTGTGCGTGTTAATGGCGGTGGAGAAGGTGAGGTGACATTGTAGGGGATGAGTGTGTGAGTGCGTGTTTTTTTTGGTTGGGGAGGAGTGATTGACGGTGAGGTAAACGGAATTGATGAAGACAGGAGGCATTTATTTATGGCAGAAATGGTGCTGCTATTGCCGGACCGTGACTTTTCCTCTTTTTCTCCTTTAATGATACTGTTAATTGATGTATTAATTTATTTGCAACATTTTCCTAAGAATATTATGGGTTTCATTTTTAGTGATGATACGGTTAGGGGAGGAGATATATAGCAAAATTAGTACTAACATATTTTACTTTACATCAATAGTAATTAAGGAACACTTTTGGATAATTTATATTAGGGTTCTTTGACATAAAATTATTAGATGAAAGTTTGATTTATTTTCAAATTAGCTTATAACTAATACACAAAGTAATTATAAATTACTAATTAAATTCCTTATAATAAAAGTTGCACAATTTATTAGCACGGTTGTATTATACCATCATTAATATATACCTCATGTTATGTACATCTTTTTCTTTAAAAAAATTAATAAATTACATTATTATTTTTTATTTTTTTTGAAAAAAATAAATTACATTATTAGATAGGCATGTTTGCTAGAGTTTTTCTTTAGATCAGTTCAGTTCAGCGAAAATGTAATTTAATGAAATTCAGATTAATTCAATAATGCTAATTCTTTTTCAATTTAGTTCAGTTCGGTTCAGCAAAAAAATTAAATTCTAGCAAACATGACCTTAGTGTAATATTAGGATTTTATAGGACAACCCATCATAATTCATAAAGACGTGAATATGACGCAATCTAAAGATTAGACGATAGACTATTTAACCAAAAATGTCATCAAAAAATGAATTTTTACACAAGGTCAATATGAACAAAACCAACTTCAATTGATTGTCACTGAAAATAAGGTGAAATTCAAAAAATAATTGAACAATAAACAACATCAACATATTATTAAGGAACATCAATATAATATCAAATGAACACATTATCTAATCTTTAGACTGCCTTACAAAAGACTTTTTCTCTATTAGATATTTTTGGATAGTAAAAATAAAAAATAATTATAATATTCTCCACATGTGGAGACATTTGTGATTATAAAGATGAATAATTTTATTTTAATATTGGACTAAAATTCTGCTATAATTTCAGTTGCAATTAAGTTGACTCTTTTGTGGACTTAAACTGCAATGTATATTGTAGTTTGCAGACGATTAGACTCCAATATTAGTGAAAGAAGACAAATGTTTACTGAAACAATGACGTGCGAAGCTCAATGATGGACAACGACATGAGGGAATTTTCTATCTAAAGAAACCGATATGAGAAAGTCTTGGGTGAGACCTGTCCTTGTGGAGACCAAGAGCAGGGAAATGAGCATTTACTGTTTCTGCTTGATCTTTTAGTCAGTTTGTTTGATCTTTCAATCAATGTCCTTGAGTATTTTTGTTTTGCCTTGATTTTTCAGTTAATTTGATCGTTCGTTCAATTTGCTTGATCTTTCGGTCAATTTTCTTGATCATTTCCTGGTCAATTTCACCAACGACAAATTCAATCAAGAAAATCGGTGGGTTTAAAGCTCACCAACGACAAATTCAATCAATAGCAGTCTCATATAATCTTTGGTCTCATTTGAGACAGGTCTCAAATGAGAATTTGCCAACCGATATACATCATGCACATAAAAATTCAGACGAAGATTAGATCCAGAAGATGTGATGTGAGAAAAATGTTTATTTCAACCAAGTTTTTTTCTTTCTTTTTAAACATCTGCAAATTTTAAGTATTTTTATACAGTTCACTAGGAAATGGAAATTGCAACTAATTTAAAAACTAAAGCTGGTTGATTAAAGTTCTTAAAAAAATAAAAAATATTAAAGATTATAGAAGCAGTTTTTAAAAATGATCCCACCAACTAATGGAAAAAACGATAATTCATGGATGTTCACCCCCATTGATTTGAAGAGTAAAATCTCCATAATCTGTATTCAATGCGTTTATACTTCTTTTTCATCTATCTTTCAAAACACTTAAGAATAACCGTTCTAATCTAAATTGTTTACTCCTTCCGTCCCCTTTTAATGGTCATACTTTTTAGTCAATTTTTGTTTGATTATTAATAACTTTTTTTATATAAATATAATGTTATTGTATAAAATATCTTTAAATTCTCCGTATAAAACACTCTTAGAATATTAAAATTTGTTAAATTATTATTTAGTGTAATTAAAGTTATTCATGGTCAAACATAGGATGAAAATATTTGACTGAAAAAGTATGATACAAATAGGGGCCGGAGTATTGAAGAATAACAATTGAAAAAAAAAATCGAACTTCAATATTAAAGTAGTAAGTTTTTATCACGAGACTCTTTCACTTTCCCACAATTTGCTATGCATATATTTTTTTCAAGGCCAACATTTCACATATTAACCATGATCATTCAGTATATTATTCATAATCTTTTCATTTTCATGTACTCATAATCTTCACACTTTCAAAATGATCTTTTTCTTATCAAGTATGATTATTCTGTGAGATTATTGAGATATGAGAATTTGTCTTTCACTAAAAACATAACTGCATAGCAAATGGTAAACACGAAAGAGCTGCTGGCGTGGGAGAATATTGAGAAAATGAAGTATTCTTAGAATGTTGTGTGCTAATCACTGTGTGTAGTACCACTTGGTATGAGAGTCTTTAGACAAGCAATGACTGATTTCGTGTTTGCTGGATGTACCATTCCAAAAGGATGGAAGGTATCATAGTGTTTTAAAATTTCAGTTTTAGCGGTATGAGCCGGTCTTTAAAGCAAGGGTAATGGACTAACTACTCCTACTTACTCAATTCCCACTTTTTCTATTAAATTAACATATTTATCATTTCCGCCTTGTTACTAACCACTACTCAATCACCACTCTACTATTCTCCCTACAATACTACTCACCACGATATTAGGGGTTTGCTACATGAAGGACAATTTTTCTCATGCTTGACCGATTTTTTACCAAAATACCCATTTTATTGTAAAGGGGAAAAAACAACTCAAAATGCAAGGGTACACTTGGGGTATTATGGTATATTTCGGTCCTGCATGAGAAAAATGATCCTGCGTATAGCAATTGGGCAATATTAACTACTCCCTCCATCCCAACCAAAATTTCTTAGTTGACTTCGGATCGGATTTTAAGAAAAATGTATTTTATATCTTATAAGTGAAGTTTTAAGGGGTATAAATGGAATATCACTTATTGTTATGATTGTTTGTAAGAATTCATTAAGGGTATATTTGTCTTTTTGTAGTTATTGTTTTGTCAAAAGAGGAAAGAATGAAAGTAAGAAGTTTTGGTTGGAACGGACCAAAAAGGAAAGTAAGAAGTTTTGGTTAGTACGGAGGGAGTATTCAATACTATTCTCTACTATTCACTGGATCCCATTTTATTTTATTTTTCCTACTTCTTAATTCTACAAATAATATTTTAAAAATAAATTAAATAGATAATATAAGTATGATATTATTCTGAAAATTTAAAAAAGAAAAGAAAAATATAACATGGGACACTTGTCCCAATAGATGACTGACACTGATTACATCACCGAGGTGGGGTTAGGATCCTTCCTTGAGTAGTTTGGGTCTGTCCAAGCCTTGATGCCTTTCCTGAAAGCGATCAAAAGCAAGTTTGGGTCCCTGAGCCATTATTTCAACCTAGCCTCAGACCATATAAGGGAAGCTTTGAATTCTCATCAAACTATAGCTGAGCTCCAAGCCCTCCACGATGATTCCATGCATCGGACTTCTAAGGAGTTGGGTATGGTATGGGGATAACTCGAGCGGGCGCAGGAGAAGCTCCGGAATCTGGAGACCCGAACCGCTCAGAACAAGTTTATCTATGATCTAGAAACAGAGAATCAATCTCTCACCCACCGGAATAGGGTTCTTCAGGATGCTTTGCTAGTTGTTCGGCTCTCTTATCACCTCTTTGGGCTTAAGAAGGGTTTGGTTGGGGTATCCCCTCTCACGGACATTCCTGCCGGGGTTAGTAGGGTGATTAGGCATATAGAAGCTGCCCCGGGGAGATTTGGAGAGGGGGCTCTTTGTCATGGAGCCTATCTGGATGCGCTAGAGTGGCATCGTAAAATAGCGCGGGGGAAGATGAATGTTATCCTCCAAGTCTCCGTCGAGTTCCCGCCCGGGTGGAAGTGGACGTGGCTTACGAAAGGTATGAGGACATGTCTGTGTCCCTCGATCCGAACGAGGTGGCAGATAGGATCAAGCGTGTCCGGAATATCACCGCTTCTGGGGTTACTACCATGGGGATGAAGACCGCCGAAGGAGTTCGTATTAGTCGAGAAGAGAAAGGCAAGGGCGTGGTCAATTCCTTTCCTAAGTACAAGTTTGTATCCTCCGCGGGGGGTCTGGCAGATGCGTCTAGCCGGGCCACTCCCAGAGAGGGCAGTAGTTATCCCCATTTCAGAGCTTAACGAGGAAGAGGTTGAGCAGTTAGAGGAAGAACTAGCCTGGAACCAAGCCCCAGATGCCCGTTTCACTGAAGACATTTTGTCTTCCTAATTCTTTGGAGGGGGCTTCCGTCCGGGTAACCCTGAGGGTGCTTCCGGTTCGGGCCCTAAGGGGATATAATTGTGTATAGATAAAAAGACTTATGTAATAGATAATACAGTTACTTTTATGTCTATGTCTATGTATCTGTTCAGTTGTAAATTTAAGACGATCAAATAAAAGTTTCGGAAATTAATCTTGATATTAATACTACCGCAAAGTGCATTACATCTTCTGGACCCCGGGCTTCATTCGAGCCCTGTGTCCTTTCTAGCGGGGCACCCGGATGGGAGCTACTCATGGGTCCCTCTTACAATCCTGTCTTTCTATCTGTCTAGACCCAGAGCGTGGCCAAACGTCGGGGCTTCCTCTGGCATATCCACGCTTCTAAGAGGGGGCACATTAGCTAAGGTCTAAGCGTGGCACTCTACTTCCCATAGAACCTTCTTAATTTAGCTACAATCCATCTCTTGGGGACTGCCTTCCCTTGCTTATCTTTAAGTACATAACTCCCTCCGGGGTATGCTTCTTTCACCATACAAGGACCTTCCCAGTTGGGTGGAAGCTTCCCCTCCGGGACTTGGTGACTTTTGTCATTGCGCCTCATCACCCAATCTCCCGGGAAGAAGATCTCCTTGCGGACCCTCCTGTCGTGATACCTTTTTACTCGTTCCTTCACCTTCACCTCATGAAGTGCAGCGCTCTCTTGCTTTTCTTCCAGGAGATCTAGGTCAAGGTGCCGTTCTACACCTTCCTCCTCCAAGCGCTGAAATTGGGTCCAGGGGCTTAGGATTCCAATCTCCGCTGGGATAACCGCTTCCGATCTGTACACCAGGCAGTAAGGAAACTCTCCGGTAGCCGAGCTTTCTGTCGTTCGGTGCACCCAAAAAACGATGTGTAACTCCCATATCCAATTCCCCCGGCCACCCTTCAAGCGGGCCTTCGGGCCATTGACAATGGTGTGGTTGGTGACCTCTACCTGCCCATTCGCCTAGAAGTGGTACACAGACGTCAGCTTCTGTTCTATCTCATATTTTACACACCATGACTTGAAGGGATCATTTTCAAACTGTGCTCCGTTATTTGTGACTATTATCTTGGGGATACCAAACCGGCTGATGATAATTTTCCAGCAAAACTTAACGCAAGTTAACCCCCGGATGTTAATGAGTGGTTCAGCCTCTACCCACTTGCTGAAGTAGTCTATAACCACTATTAAGTACTTTAATCTTCCCGGAGCGGTGGGGAATGGTCCCAGCAAGTCAATTCCCCATCTGCTGAATGACCAAGAGCCTGTAACTCCCATCAACTCCTCTTGGGGAACATGGATCAAAGGGGCAAAGCTTTGGCACGGAAGACATTCCCGGACATACTTTCATGCATCCTTGAACAACGTCGACCAATAGTACCCCAACCTTAAAATATTTCTTGCCATCGTGTGGGCTCCCTGATGACTCCCATTGGACCCTTCATGGACTTCCTGGATCAGATGCTGGCCTTCGGACCTCTCCACACACTTGAGTAAAGGTTGGAGATAACCTCTCTTGTATAGCACCCCGTTTTGGACCACGTACTTGGGTTCCTTGACACTCAGCTTCCTGGCTTGCACTCTATCCTCCGGGGATATTCCTTCCTCCAAGTATTCCCGCATGGAGAGGATCCATGACCCTTCTTCGCTTATCAACATCACCTAATCTTTCTCCTGATAACTCCTCATTTCTATGACTTCCATGTATAGTTTTTGGTTAGGCGCGGGCTTTAACTCCGAAGAAGCCAGCTTACTTAGGGCATATGCCTTGCTGTTCTCATCCTGGGGTACTTGGACCAGGTTGAAGGTTTTGAACACGGCTGTTCTCATCTTTTTTGCTAATCTTAATCCTGCCATCAAAGCCTCATACTCAGCCTCATTGTTGGTTGTCTTATAGGAAAACTGGACTGCATAGGGATACTCCTTCCCTGCTGTGCCACCTGCTAGCCCCTCATCATATCGTCCTCCCTGTAATACCTCTCCGGTTAGCCATAATTCAACCACGTTGATCCATACATCGGCAAGGAATACTGAGCCTGTTCTCATACGTCCCCGGGGCCTGGGAACTCAAGAAGTCCCTGGACACAAATAGTGGAACGTATCCATTCTGCCCCAACCCCCAGCTGGAGCGTGGGTGATAAGGGGGTGCGTCCGGAGCTAAGCTGGATTGCTGCCCGGTCAGGGTTCCTGCTCCGGTCCCAAAATTTGGAGGGAAAGATGGCAGTATCGTTGAGGAACTCACATACCCTTGTATCCTCTGCGGCTCCGTAGTTCCGTCCAGGTCAATCACCTCTCTATGTGGCTCATGCGAAGGACCGGCTTCCTTTCCCGCTGATCCAGCCCTCCTGGGGTCCCGGGTGGAGAGTACACATTGATGATACAACCCCTTGTTAACCCTCATGAAATCCAATGCAGCTAGCTCCTCTGTGTTGACCAACAACTGCTCCCTCTCCCGGGACGCCAGCCCCCGGGCAGGAGGGTTGTTGACCAATGGCTGCTCCTCCTCCCGGGGCTCCTGCCTCCGAGCAAGCGGGTTATCTCCCCCGGGGGGCTCAGGCTCCTATCGCTCTCCTTGGTCGGCTACCTCTGAATCGGCTCCCTCAGAGGCAGTCTCCACGTGGCTCACGCTGGTGTCTAGCCTCCGCTTGCAACTACCTCAGAGTCATATCATCTTCCGGGGGAGGGAGGTGGCCATACCCCGGAGGTACAATGTTCTTTCGCGTTCTTTCGTGCCCTCTTCTTGTTGACTCCATCTCACGAAGGTGGAACTTAGTCGGTCCCACCGGGGGTGCCAATTTAATGCTACACAAATCTGTCGGTCTCCTACGATGCTTCGCTATCCGGGGGTCTTCTAGGGGAAGCCTTCAGCGGACCTGCGAAACCGACCTCGGGGGCTACCCAGGGGTAGCTGCTCCGGTGTGATGATGAGATGGGGATAATGATGAGGAGAAAACCGTACGGGAATACTCTCAATAAGAAGTAGAGAGATAAAAGTCATATACCTGGTTCACTATTTGGAGCTAGTATTTATTGTAGGAGCCCTCCGGTTTTTGATAAGGGTGAGGACCACCTGAGCATGTCACTTTCTTTGTCTCCTCCCTTAGACTGGTGTGCCCGTCTGGCATGGGACTCGCCTTCCCCAGGATAGGCCGGGAGGAGTCCTGTCGGCCCAATTCGGGATGTTGGGTCGGTATTATCATAAGTGTAAAAAATTAAAACTTACTTGAATTTTTATAAATACTAACTAAATATTCCAAGAAATCGGAAATGGTACATTTCTAAAACTGAATAGTTCCAAATTGAATCCATATCCAATGTGAAATTATAATTTTAAGATTTGTTGATGCCGGGAAGCAGTGTAAAAAATATTTACATATGTTGCCCAAAAGTTCCATCTATGTTGTTATGACTCTTTAAATATTTTCCAACGTTTTTTACTCAAATTAAACCAACAAATTTCCTAATTGAGTGCATTAACATGTTTTATTGCTTCTTATATCGGTTATCTGACAAAACACACATTAAATTGGATGTAAATCACCCGTTATATTAACATTTTCAAGCGTCGGGCTTGTTGTTTAAAAAAATTTCAATATAATAAGACACCCATGGTGGTATAACTCAATATTATCCCATAATATGGTATATATATATATAATGCATGTAAAAAAATGAATGTGGTTTTAAGTCGCATTTACAATCGCATTTTAATTTGATTTCGACTATATTATAATGAGAATTAAAATTAAATAATTGACTTAAAATGAATAAGGTCATGTTTCCCCAACTTATTGTTTTAAGTTCAGTTTATTTTCACACTAGTTCAGGTGAAATACAATTTGATATTATTCAGTTAAAGTTAGTTTTTCAACTCAGATTTCTCAATTCATGATTACTTTTTCAGATTGTAAATTTAATTAGCTCAGATCAGATTAATTAAGTTTGTTTCAGATCAGGTTATGGTAGACTAATAAGAATGAAGTGAAATGATGATTTAAAACCTGATACTAATATCTTATCTCGAAGTAATAATTTATGATATGTTTGAACTATATTTGATCGATTCCAAATAAAAAGTTGTGGTTAACTTACTTGTCCCGCATCCATTAAGGCTAATAATGCCCATGAAGTTTGAACTATATTTGATCGATTTCCATCCAAGTTTGTGTATACCTAAAAAAGTAAGCAACATAGTGATATTAATCAACAATGATTAACAAGGGAAAATATTATTAGAGCAGAACGGATGTCAAACTATTGTGGATTTATCAGTTCCCATGAGTCATACAATGAAATGATAAATTTTATTGAGAGCGAGAAAATCAACACAAAACATGTAATGATTAAGTATGAAAGTGAGAAGAAATTAGAATTTGAAAGTGAAAAAATCAACCGTGAACATATAATTAATGACTAGACCTGAAAATGAGAATATCAACATTTGTCCTATATCTCAATTAGGAATTTAGAAATTAGAACTAGTGGAGATGGTCTCCAACAAATTACTAGTGCTAAAGTCTTCTATATATATATATATATTCAAATTTCTTTAAAATATAGTGTACTTATATATATATTGTACTAAAACACTAGTCATTAATTTGAAAAAAAAAAAAAATCATACTCACTACAATGGGAGAACGTCCAAATAATGTTTAGTTGATGTGATGGATCGAAAAGTGAAAATACAGGTCCTCAGTCCTACATTGTCATTTCACCTTAATTATTTTTAGTTTAGTTACATGTCATTAATCTAGTAATATACTTTTCGATTTATACGTACGTTATATGTTAGTTAATTATATCTGTTTGGATTGATGAGCCGTCGATATTTCTTCATGCATGCAAGTATATATAATGTTTTGAATGATTCAAAGAATGAACTGGGCGAATTCGTGGTTTGGCTCCCATGCTGGAAATCCACGATTTTCACTCTACAATTGAGAAGAAAAGAAGGATATTGTAATTCGCATATATAAATGCTTCATCTCGATCGATCCTAACAAAGTCAGGTTAATTTCTTAAATACATTTCAGAATTATTTATTACAGATGTAATATAATTTCACTAGAGATCGAATACACCAAAGTTACCTATATAAAATGATAAATTGATATTTCAATAACTAAATGAAAAAGATTGATGAATGAATTACTCACTTGTAAGGACAAAATAAAATTAGCAGCATCATATAAGGATTCAACATCCATACGCTCTCCAACAAGTTGAACTAGCATTTGAGCCTACACCCAAAGAGTTAGCAGAGAGATAATCATCGTTTTATCTTAACCGAATAAAATTTAAATACATTAAACTTAACTGATAAAATATAAATATATTTAACTGATCTAAGTCAAGAAAAATAATCCCTAGAAAATAACATTATTTATTAGGTACCTTAATAACATTATTTATTAGTTGGAATCTCTGGAAATCTAGAAATAACCAGCTATATGATAATAGACCACCAGTTAAAGCTATAATTATTAAGGAAATAAGAGAGATGTTATACAATATTATCCACACCAATCCAATCTCTAATCCTTCTCAGTATGATAGAGGTCTAGCTGAAAGGGGACTTTCCCCCCTTCCAACTAAGCCCCCCAGACCAAAGGTTATTGCAATTAAATGGTCTAAGCCTTCTCATGGGCTTAAAATCAATGTGGATGCATCATGGTCTGGATCATCATCTATGGCTGGAATAGGCATTATCTGTAGAGATTCACAGGCTAAGCTCATATCTGCTGAGTATTTTTTTACAGATGCTTGCTCTCCTCTTGAGGCAGAGATTAAAGCTATTAAGTTGGGGATATTGCATGGTCATAAACGTGGTTATCTCCAGTGCATTATAGAATCTGACTGTCTTATTGGCATCTCCATGATTCTAAATCCCATAACTGCACACTGGAAATTGTTTCAACTGGCTGATTTTACTTTCTCTCAGCTAAAACATTTCTCCCTTAAGCACACTTTTAGACAGGGAAATTTAGTGGCAGACTCTCTAGCTAAATTTGCTTCTCAGCAGAAATCTAGCTCCCCTGTTTCCTTAGCCACTCTTCCAGTAGACATTAGAGCACACATGATCATGGATATGGAAGAAATTCCATCTCTCAGAACTTAGTAGGATGGATGCTACTGATTTATTGTTTTATATCTATATGCAGGTTTTCTTGATCAAAGTCAGCACACCATAGACTGATAAAGGATTTGCTGGGAGGAGTTCGTCTTCGACACAAAATTCCAACAAGCAGCTGCACAAATCACTTTCCAACCAATCCAACAAGCACAAGCCGTTCCACTTTCTTCACTTAGTTTTTCAACCCGGAAACATGAAACTCTGAGCTAAGTTGTGTGTCGATTTGTTTCGTCCTACACAGAGCTGCATGGGGTTTCTTTTTTGTTTCTGGAGTATTGGATGACTGAGTTTTTTCGAATTTAAAGCCACTACCTCCCTCTTTCTGAGGTGGTAATCTGTCTTATGTGATCTGTTACCATCTGCTCAAAGTAGTCCCCTTTTTTCTTGTAACTCAGTTTTCAAGTTTTTTAGTTTTTAGTTTTGAACCTTTACTATGTAATCATATAACTCGGATATCTCTTTATTTGGCTATTAAAGGCTTGGGGAACCTAATGAAAATCCCTTCACCTTTCATAGGTGATTTGAATTAAAAAAAAAAAAAAAGGTACCTTAAATGCTTCAGCTGCACGTACAGTCGGAGACTTGAACGCCGTGATCTTGAGTTGCGAATGTCCAAGTTCCTTTCTAAATGCGTCGATAGTCGATACATTTTGGCATAATTTCCTTCGGGATTATCTCGAACCTAATTAATTTATTGAATATTAAAATAAAAAATACAAGATATTCTTAAATTCACCCTTTATCCGGAAATTTAAAATTTTGAAGAAAAGAGGTAATAGAAAGATATGGATTATTGGCGATATGGATGGGACATATAAATCGAATTTACCTAAATCTTGAAGAACAATGTTTGATTGAAAAGATGGAAAAAAGAGTGATGGAAGGAAGAACAATGTTTGATGAATCGAATTTACCTAAAACTTGAAGAACAATGTTTGATCGAAAAGATGGAAAAAAGAGTGATGAAAGGAAGAAGAATGTTTGATCGATTGAAAAGAGGTTGGAATGAAAATTCTAAAATTGCAGAAGAACTTCAGGGATTTGATTGAAAATACAATGAAGATAGTGGGATTAAAATGGTAAATTAAGCTTGTGTAACTAATTAGGGGTATTTAAGGTAGTTCTTGTACAAATACGGACTGCAAAAAGTAATTTCGGACTGCATATAGTAAAAACCTTTTTTTAAGAGGCCGGGTTCCATGCAGGTCCATTTTTCTCTTGCAGGTCCGTATTTTTTACCATAATACATCTAATATTGTTAAGGCAAAAAATGGGATTGAATTCATAGGAGTCCATCAAGAGGTATATTATGATAAAAATACGGATCTGCAAGAGAAAAATGGACATGCATGGAGAAATTGCTTTTTTTAACTTTAAAAAAAAAAAAAAAACAAATCCGTACCTTGCATGCACGAGAATATTGGAGTACGCACGTTGATACCCGGAAAAATAACTATGTAGATTATACGAGAAAATAAAAATACGAAATTGTTTTCCTTTTAGAAATTCCGGACGCAACATTTAATATTAAGATATTTATTAAACTGCTTAGGTACGTATTAAAATAAAAAGGTCAATAGACAAAAGAGCACAAAATAACCAAATATATACGCACAGGTGTACAATAATCGTACGTGTTTTATTTGATTATTGTATGTACATAAAATGTGCGAGTAGGTGTTGTAATATGTGCATAAGATGTTCGAGTATTTGATTATTATATATGTGTTTTATTATAAATTTTAAGAAAGAAATAGTTCCCAAAATTCCTTAATAATTAATCAAGGATTCGAAATATATATATATATATATGTAACTGTTGTTTAGTTATTTTCGTCAATATTTACATTATCCTTTTTCAGAGACGGATAATCTCCAACCAGCTTCTTTATTCCCGAATACATCTTACTGCATCTGAATCGCAGTAACTAAAGAGCCATCTATGAGATATTGTCGGATTCCGTGAAATCATCCATTTTCTAAATATTAAAAAAACATCGATACAATTATATATTGATGCCATAGAAAGTGATTGATCTACTATTACAAATTGCATATTTAATTATTTTTTAATGTCCCTAATCAATATCAAATATAATTTCAAGAGTTATGTACGTAAGTTGCATGCACGGAATATTGGAATTCCGCACGTAGTTAATTTTTTAAAATAACTTAATATTTAACTATAACATGCGTGCGTACGTAGGTAATAGAACGTACAAGTAAGGGTTTCACAAAGTTTTGAATTGTGATATCGAATAATCATGGTTTCTAAGTAAAAAAAAAATCAATTTTTACGTAATAATATCAATGAACATAAGAAAATTAGTAATAATATACTAAAATAATTATGATTAATATGTAAAAGATTATGATTGAAAATGAAAAGATCAACTACTTAGTCACATGACTCTTTTTATTTTATGAATATGTTTTCGAAATTGTTTTTGAATAAACATATATAATCTTGAAACGATTGTTAATTAGCATGTTAATAATTATAAACACTTAATTATAAACAAATTAAGATGTTTTAGTTTTGCCATCATTCTACACTGCTATATATTGAGAATTCAAGAACCTTACAGAATTACCTTTCAGTAAAAAAGGTAAGCTTCTGACCCTCCCGCAAATCGCAATCATCTTACAGAATCCCAGAAGCCTCCGATAACGGGTTTCTTCGACTCTTAGGCCCTGTTATCTTGATGTACTGAACTGAACTGAATTAAATTGAACTGAACTGAACTAAACTGAATTGAAATAAAAATTGATATACGGAGTATTGAAAAATGGAAGCAGCATGACTGAATTAACCTGAATTTCATCAAATTGCATTTTCACTGAACTGAACTGAATTGAACTGAACTGAACTGGACTGAACTGATCTACAGATAAGCTCTGGTAAACAGGGCCTTATAATGCAACTTTTAAAATGCATTTTACACGTTATTATTACAATGTATTTTCAACAAGTTATTATTTTGCATAAAAATAACGGATTTCTTCCACATTTACAATGCATTTTTTTACACATTATTATTTTTATATACACTAGAAATATAATGCATGATTGAACTTTTAATAAACGAAGAGATTATAAATGAATGCACATACTCTATACACATGTTTGGTCATCATTCTATTTGTTGTTGTCTTTGTTAAAAGCTATGATGAAAAATTAATTAATTTCTGATGCAGAGAATCAGAGGTCGGTTGATCAACTTTGTCTCTGACCAAACCCCCCCTAATATTTTTTTTATAGCAAATCTGCTTAATTATATAATTGCAAAAGTTTTCTTGAAAATGTTGCCAAATATCCTTCAAAAAAGCTTGAAGCGATAAGTAGTCAACAACATGAAGTTGGAAATAGAATCAAAGCATTATTAAGGAAACAATTATTGTAATTAATTTAATTAGGGATGGCAATTTGACTCTTTAGGTTTTGCTTTGTTCCATGCAAGCCAATCATATGCCAGCTACCTCGTTTTGTATTAATTGAGGAAAAATAATAGATTAAATTTATTAATTTATTTATATTTGTACAGGCTCGTTTAGCTTTTAGATCTCAGAATTCGCAAGCTAATTTGTATGCAGAAGAACATGTTTAATGGTACAATTTCTGGAATTAAATACATTATCTTTTTTTTTAATCTGACCGACTAAATCCTTCAATAATTGATGAAGTCTATGCGCGCGTAATCAAATTGTCTATTTAATAACAAATCTAGACCAATTTGATCTTTTATATAAGTCCAATTTATAATAGACACATATGGTATGGCTCAAGGAAATGAGTAAAAATTTGAGCTTGAAAGTTGACGACGCAATAGAATTTTTAAGGACTTGTCAACTCAAGAATGAGTTGAAATTTTGAAGAGGGAAATTATGTATTTATGATGCTCTAGAAACCCTATCTGATGAGAAACACAATTATCTGATTTTTAAGAGATGATTATCTCGAAAAACAACTCATCATATAATATTTTAGATGGAACTTTGCTGAATGAATTTGAATTTATCTGCACTAGGTCGACCTAACTCAATTCGGATTTCACTCAAAGTGAACCCAAAACTAGATTTTTAAAAAATAAAATAAAATTGGGTAACAATCCAAATGAACCCCCAATAAAATCTCACCCTTTTTCCCCCAGCGAGAATCGAACCCATGACCTCTGTATAACTCTACAAGTTTACCACTTGATCTATTATCAATTCCCAAACCCAAAACTAGATTAAAACGTCAATTTTTGTCCCCAATTTCCACTCATTTCCAACACACTAATTTACATTACCATAATATTGAACGCATATAGGAATCTCATATAGTCATTTGTTTGTATAATTAATAATTCTTTTAAAACCTTACAAGAAATTTAAAATAAATTTTTTTTAAGCAAAAAAACCAGAATCGTTTAACACCAAAAAAACTAGAGACATGTCTCATATTATTATAGTATCTAACCCCTCATTTGCAAACATTGCTACAGAATGTGCTAAAACATTATTATCACCCCTTAAAATCCAACATGGTGCCTCTAGGGTATTTCCTGCGATCAGAAACCTTATCTCTGTAACAAGTTCCCTGCATCGGAGAAAAGCCGGTTTAAAATCTCTCACCATGAGAATAAAGTTCATCTGTCTCCACTGATTGTTGTGACCTAGGTATCACAACAAGCCGAGCTGAGCCGAGCTTTGGCAAAGCTCTTCCCTCCACAAATGTCAGATCAGTTACACCACAAATTGAGCTTGTTTTTACTCGTATGAAAGCACAGTTACCATCTACTACTACAGATGCATGTGGTACCTGCTTTCCCTACCTTTATCCTAGCATCAAAGAAAATCATATTCCCCGCAGTTGGCGGTTTCAGCAAGGAACTTGGCGAAAAATCTTCCAAATTCTCTTTCCGGCCAAAAGTTCGCAGGTTGAAAGCGTCTCAGATATCACAAACCGATAGTGCAATAAAAACTTATTATTTAATATGAATTCGGACATCAATGCGGATATATATAAATGAAATGGGAAGTACGTACATTATTTGGAAAATTTTCAATATTAGACGGTTAAACCATATGAATTTGGATCAAATTAGTACATTCGTTTTGCATGCATATGCCCAATGCTTATTAAAGGTCACCAACGAAGTCGCTATTCACACACACTACACAAATCATGAAGGGCTGAAAGAAGTCAGAAAGTTGATCATACACTCCATACATCTAAAATCCGGTGTATATTAAAGATAACTGACTTTCAGATTTCGTCAGTAGTAATTTCATTGTTTTTAGCATTTGTATTGAATATACTGTATATTCTTAAATTAGTGAACTTTTTGAAAGATTTTACCGGGAGAAAAGCTTTATTACAGGGTAAAAGTGATCACGGAACCAAAAATTCCGACGTGCGGTACCTATCGCGGCACAATGATATCAAAGTCATGTGATTATGCATGTAAGGATCCTTGTAATTATGACCAATTAATGAATTACGATTAATCTGCGCGGAAGATATATTAACAGTGGAATTAACATTTTCAACTAATCTATTACAATTAATCATCGTAGGTGGAGTGATTTTTTATTAGCATCCCAAGCCAGAAAATAAGTATGATAATTTGTGAGATTACAAATAAATTTCTAAAGGTATTACTAGTCTAAACATTCTCTATATCTGAAGACTGTATGGATGAGTGAATGCATGAATTTATATATCATAGTCTAAAAGATCAGTAAAAGAGGAAATGAGGCAAGCTCATTGTTTTCCTCTCTACTTTGGGCAAAAAGGTGTCAGGAGAGCTGCTGGAAAAGCTCTTCAGTGATCACTCATGTTTCCGAGCAGTGCAAGATTGGAGGTCCTTTGCTATGTCAATTTCAGAGAGTGTAAGTAGATCTAATTAAATTTAACTTGAGATAAACCGAATTGGACTTGAATGTGAGGTATAACTTGAATGAATTGTCAATTTTAATTGAAATAGCCTGAAACTAAAGTTAGTACTAGTTCATAAGCCAGTGGTAGAATAAGTCATTCAAGTTATCACTATGTTTATACCTAACAAAGTGCACATATAAACCTGCACCAGAAACAGCTAGCTCTCCAATTTGATTCATTTCTGAAAACAAACAATTAATTAGTAATATAGTACAACCAGTATGAACATGAGAATATGTTATTTGACCAAACCAATTTGCAATTTGCATAATCACTAAACTAAGCTCTATTCCCAAGAAATTATAACATTAATTAAACAGGGACAATGTCAAAAGGTTAAGTTAATTGGTCCTAATATTAACTGGTAAAGAGTTGGCAAATGTGTCAGAATTGCTACCTCAATTATGCACTGTTTTCCCTAATAATTTAACACAAAAAATTATTCAAAATTATGACTCCAATTTTTTTAAGTTGAAACATTACATAAAGTACTACTCCACAATGAGTCTTGGTAAGAAAGCTTTGAATCCGTTGTCATCTTTACTAACTTTTTCATTAGTAAAGTAAAAACTAGTACTTTGACGGTTTAGAGAAGTACCATTCTAGCATTTAAAGTAATTAAGCTCAATTTCTATTTCTATTGTAATATGGTCTAATATGGTTTTTTTTTTTTTTTAATTTTTCACTTTCGAAAACTGATCTTTTACATACTAAACATGATCATCTTCCTACTTTCATATCTAATAATTACTTTTGTTCAAAAAAAATTCTAATAATTACTTATTTATGTTGATCTTCCACTTTCAAACCTGATATTACATACTATTAAACTTAAACTTTTGAGAATCTGTAAATTTAAATTCCACACAAAATTTTAACATGAGCATAGTAAAACCTCCCCCTATCACATTTGACTTTTTCCACGTTAACGTTAATTTTTTAAAAAAATACTCTTTTTGTAAGCATAGTAAATTTTATAGAATGAAGTGGCAAAAAATAGAATGAAGTGCTTGAAGAATTTAGTGGTCCATCCATTTGTAAGAACAGAAAGTAAAGTAAACAGCTTTGTTAAAACACTAATGAAGTGGTTTAAGTGTATTTTAATGGGAGTAGCAGTGGCGGTGGTTAATCATCAAGAGCACCATTTTTGATGCAGGCGTGGGTATAAATCCAGCTCCCTTCGCTCAAGAACTTCCCTTTCCCTTTCCCTTTCCCTTTCATCTTCTCTTCAGATTTATGGAGAAATCTGATCATTATTACAGTCAAATAACTTTTCCCTCTTCGTGTGGTACACTTATTTAATGTTCAAACTTTGAACAACATAGTCCTCGGACCCCAAAAAGATTTGTACTCTACTAATTATTATTGCTGTTATCAAGAAATAATGGTGCGCAGTGGCCAGTGAGTGCAGCGGACAAGTAAAGCAGAATCTGAATTAGGTATCTTTCTTTCTTTCCTCACACTTTTTTAGCAGTTGGGTCGTTTTTTGTTTCAGGGGTTTTCTGAATGAGCGTCATAATGGTGGAGAAATCAATGTCTCTACTCGATTGACTGTGTTTTATGAACTGGGCTTTTGTGGGTTTTGGGGCATTTGGGTGTTTCTTTAATGTTTTTGTGGAGGGACTGCTGGGAATTCAGTGGTTTTCTGCAGTGTGTTGTATTCTTGTTTCTGTGGTCCTTTTGGGGGTGCTTTTAATGTGCATGGTCTTGTTTCATTCATCAGCATTTAATGAATCCAATCATGATGCTACTGTGCTTCAATTCAGTTTAATTATGATACTTTGTTCATTTTGACCAGTTCTTCCATGTGATTGTGGTCATAAAGTTTCAATCTTTGCTCTCTTGATAGGTTAGTTTGAGCAGAGGTAGTTGACATCTTGCACCTATATTGTTCTTGAGAGGGGGTTGTTTGTTTAGCTGTATTTAGTATGGCTGAAAAAAATAGCCATGAAGAAGGGAAGAGGAAGGAGGATCTTCTGAGCTATCATTCGGGGAATGTTGTTGCTTCAGAATGGCAGTTAAGTGAGGGGCTGATGTCGGGAGGTGATCCCGAGCCTTCTTGCTCCAATGCTAATGTGATCGACGCGTATAGCCCTGCTATGTGGGATCAGCAATCGGGTTCGAGTAATTTAGGTTTTAGTGACCATGGTGTTCAGCAGAATTCTGGTTTTTTAAATCCTTTGGATGGTAGCAGAGGGAGCCATCTTGTGCCAATGAGACCTGGTGCTGATAGTGGTTTGGGAGCTTTAGGATGGACTCCGCCAAATGCAATGTTGAAAGGGGGATTGTTTGTTCCTGGTGCTCCTGGATTTGTTCCTCAGAGTTTGGCTCATTTTCCTGCTGATGTGGGATTTATTGAAAGAGCAGCAAGATATTCGTGTTTCAGTGGTGGGAATTTTAGTGAGATCATG
Organism: Cruciata laevipes; assembly: GCA_963678965.1. Taxonomy (NCBI): domain Eukaryota; kingdom Viridiplantae; phylum Streptophyta; class Magnoliopsida; order Gentianales; family Rubiaceae; genus Cruciata; species Cruciata laevipes. The sequence goes on along the minus strand of OY787641.1, from coordinate 6,158,155 downwards.
AGCCCCTTTAATTTGCCCGAGTCAATGAATTCTTACCCCAGGAATATGGCACCGTTGCTTGGATCACAGGAGGGAATGGCTGGAAATGGTCTGAAATTATCAATGGCTGGCTTACAATCTCTCAATAACAAGATGAACATGGCTGCAAATGGACTGAGTTCCATGTCAAGGATACCTTCCCACGGTAGCGATATGAATTTGGCAGCAAGTTCAAAAGGTGCTCCTATGCCTGCTGAACATGTGACCTCGGATGGAAATCAGTTTCAGAATGAAAACAACGAAAGTTTGGTTCGGTCCAATGATGAGGCCAAAGGCAATCTTCGTGCTTCGAGCAATGAATCTGATCAAGGTGAATTCAGTGGCCAGGGTGTTCAAGAGGGACCAGAAGCTCATGGTTTAGAGTCCTCTTCTAAGGGAAATGGATCCAAGAAACGAAAAAGATTAGGGCAGGTATATAACTATGGCTTTGAACTCAATTTTTATGAATTCTAGTTATTAAATTCAGTGCTTTATTCTTAGTTCTCCACTTCTCCTAATATTCTTGTAACATTTCCAGAATGTTGAGCATGATCAGAATATGGCCAAATCACAACAAGTAACTGAAGTTAGGAAGGAAAATAATGAAGTCCAGAATCCGACATCAATTACTAGCAAGCCCACTGGGAAGAATGCTAAGCAGGTACCTGAAGCTTCTGATTCAGCGAAAGAGGATTATATCCACATTAGGGCTAGGAGAGGCCAAGCTACTAACAGCCATAGTCTTGCAGAGAGAGTAAGTCTATATTGGGAAGTTCAAATACATTATCTTTACTTTATTGTAAAATGTTTAGATTCTTCGGCCGGCTCTAATTGAATTGAATTATAGGTCAGGAGGGAGAAGATAAGTGAAAGAATGAAGTTTCTTCAGGATCTTGTTCCTGGCTGCAACAAGGTTGTATATATTGATGGATCTGATGGTCTTACGTATGCTTCATGGATTATGATTTCAGTGGCTAACTGAGAAATTTTGGCTTTTGCAGGTGACTGGAAAAGCAGTAATGCTGGATGAAATTATTAATTATGTTCAATCTCTTCAGCGGCAAGTTGAGGCAAGTTGATATTGATTTACTTTCCATCTCATGTACTTGAATATCTTGCTGTAGCCTTTCTCAAGTATCGTATCATATATAGTGTTCTCTTTTGGGTTAACTGCTTCCTTGCTAATTAAATTTGCATCTCTATAAATTTAAGACTTAGCTGCTATAAATATTTTAGTATGACGTTTTAATGTCACTCGTGTTCCTCGAAACTTGGTAGATTCTCTGATTGTAACCCTTAATTCTGCATTCAAGATTTTGTGGCTGTTTTCATATTCAGCTTTGTTACATTTGAGAGCTTATACTGCTGGTCTTGTATATTTACGTTCCTTCCTGGTTTCACAGTTCCTGTCTATGAAGCTAGCAACAGTAAATCCGAGGCTAGAGTTCAACATCGAAACACTCCTCTCAAAAGAAGTAAGAGAAGTGTAGAAACTCCCATGTTCTTACATATTGAACTTGTTGAGTTTGCAATGTTTGCTCATTTGCACTATTTCTTTCTTGTCGATAGATCCTTCAGAGCCGTGGTGGTCCCTCACCGCTCACTTTCCTTCCCGATATGTCCATGGCTTATCCTTCGTTACAACAAGGGCTTCACCAATCAAATCTCCTTCATGAACTCGGAAATTCTTCAGAAGCTCTCAGAAAATCAATCAGTTCCCAGTTTGCAGCAGCTAGTGGTAGTAGCACCTTCAAGGACCATCCTTCTCAAGTAAGCCATATCTTTCAAGGTTTCTTTTTGATTCTCTTTTGTGATCTTGGCCATTCATAACATGCGTCATTTGTAGGTGTCTAATGTGTGGGAGGATGAGCTTCATAACATAGTCCAAATGGGGTTAAATTCAACGGATGCTCTGAGCAGCCAAGATATAAGTGGTATGAGATCTTCCCAACTAGCTCTCTTTTCTGAAAGAAACAAAGATGCTGAGATGAGCAAAGGATCTTCTTCTCAAATTCGCAGGGCCTCCTCTGCAACCTGGACACAAGAAACCTGAAAATTAACGACGTTGAACCAGAATTGATTCTTGTGGTGGCCATTGTGTGCCGGGCTATGTAAATTGTGGGAGATGCAAGAGAAGAAGCAGTGATGGTTTTGTGTAAGCAGAGAAATGAATGGAAATAGTGCTTCTATTTTGTAATTAATTTGAGATGTGCCACATTTCTCTTAGTTTAATCTAAATATGGCTTTTAGTTGAACCTCCTTACTAATAGTTGAAGAAAACTTGGAGCCTTGTGATTTCATTTGAGAGGGAAAATCCACTTTTATGTCATTTTAATCGAAGCCGCATGGCGCGATAGTTGTGTATGAATGCCAGAGAAAGCAGTAAATCTGGCTAACAGCCAGTTTGCAAAACAATTTGCAGGCTTTGAATTTGGATAGTACTGCATTTTGCAAATTGATAGATTCACTTGGAATGACTGAGTGTAGAAGTGCAGGAGACATAATAGTTTTATCAATTCATCATTCAGCCTTTATATTTTCCAAGCCAAGAAGAAGATATATTTGAAAGAAATTTTTTATGCAAACCTAAAATAATAAGTTCTTCTTTAGACAATCTATTATGATATTTTGTGACTATTTCAGAATATTATGTTTTTTTTTTTGTTAAAACCACCAATGGTGGAGGGATTTATATTGTCTTCCCCATACCTTTTAAATATCAACAATAATAAAGTAATCATACAAAAAACCGCTTCTATATAGCGGTTGAAGTAGAAAACCTAAAAGGGATTCTACATGAATCTAAGTATAGATTCCAAAAAGAATGAGTTAGACCTACAACTAATGGACTCATTCTATACTTCAAAATGTATCCAAGACAAAGGCTTTTAGGGAAAAAAAAGGACTATACTCCACTTGCTTGTTAGTGAATCCGAAGCGCAAGACAACTTAGACACAAGGCAGCCTATAGAGTGATCCTTAATTTCAGAGAAAAAACCTTTATCAATGGCTAGATAGCACCATGGTTTCCTGAAATTTCTGGAAATTGCATTCAGGTGCAGCTCAGAGTTGGATCTGTCCAGTTTGAAGAAGGTTCCAGTTTGATAGCTTTTGGAAGCCTCATTGATGATATCATCAATGAGCTTCAGAGTCTGCAAGGAAGAAAACATGAGTTCTAAGTGAAAGAGTCCCCATTTGATCTAATCTAATCATTCCTTGAATGACATTAGGAAGAGAAGCAAAGGTAAAAATGGAATCATTTTTAGAGTGAAGACACAGTTTTGTCATAGCATCAGCAGGCAAATTTGCTTCCCTATGGACATGTTGTAGAGTAAAAACAGAGATACACTGGTGAACTGAATCAGCAATATGAAAAGGTTTCCAGTGAGCAGTGATGGGATTAAGAATAGAAGAGATAGCATTTAAACAGTCAGATTCTATAGTGATGGGTTTAGAGAACCTTTTTGCTACAGAAGCTGCAAGTTTAATAGCCTTGATTTCAGCCTCAAGAGGAGAAAAGGCAGGGGTAAAAGATGTGTGTGCAGATATAAAAGCACCCATGTTGTCCCTAATAATAGTACTAATGCCTGCTTGGAGAGATAATCTACACCAAGCTGCATCAACATTAAGTTTAAGTCCAGACAAAGGGTTGGTCCAAGCAATTTTGAATTTTTTTGGCTTGGGTGGTCTTTTTCCAAGAGGCAGAAAACTATGATTTGCAATAGAAGCATCAATAGCAGAGGAGATGTAGAATGGTTTTGCACATAAAATCATGAAAAAATGGTCCTTGATTTGCTTAAGAATATAAACAAGAGAGGGAGGGACATTTTCATAAATCCATTTGTTTCTAGATTTCCAGAGGATCCAACAGGTAATAGATGGAGTGAGCCTAATGATTAAATTATGCAGAGGACTCAATCCATTAAATGTTAGATAAAATGATAATCTTTCCCAGATAGAAGAAAAGTTCCCGTTAGAGATTCCCATAAATATATGCAAAGTTTTCCAGATGTTAAGACTGAACTCACATGAGTTAAAAAAATGGTCAAGTGAATCCTCATGATTACATTTAAAACATTTTGATGCTACAAATATGCATAGATTTCAAAATATTGTCAAAAGGAAGAAAGGAATTGATCAATCTCCACATAAAGACAGATATTTTCCTCTCTAATCTAGTATTCCATAGATGGTGAATGGACAAGATATTACCCCTAGATTTTCTGAGCTTCTTGTAGGTAGATTGGAAGGTGAAGTTGCCTTTGGTGTCCAATTTCCAGATCAGTCTATCCTCCCTATGAACCTGAAGCTGTGAATCATGTAAGAGAAGAAGAGTATCAGGGGGGAGAAGGGGAGATAGCTGTTGCATGTAGTCTGATTTATCATGAATAAAATTAGCAACAGAGCTATCCATAGAAAGGGTAGTAAGGGTAGGGTCACAGTGGTCAATCAATGGACCAATGTCAAGCCAGTTTGAAGTCCATAAATTGCAATCACCCTTTCCAATAATGACTATAGAGTGTGTTTTAGCCCAAGCATTGACTTTGCAGAACCTTTTCCAATTAGGAGAAGATTGAGAGGAAGGTGGCAGAGATGCAATTAGGTGAGTTCATAAAGCATGAGCTTGTTGAAACTTCCACCATAATTTGACTGAACATGTTTCTATAATGGTATGAATAGATCTAAAGCCTAAGCCATTTTGAGAAACAGGAAAGCATAAATCATTCCATTTCTTCCAAGTTTTTTTAGGCTTCTGATCATGTTCACCCCAGAAAAAACTGCTTAGTTTCCTCTCAATCTTTTTAATTATCTGTTTAGGAGGTACTATGACAGACCAAATATGATGGGGAATGGAATATAGGCATGAATTGATAAGAGTAATCTTACCACCAGTAGAAAGCCACATATTTTTTCAATTATGCGATTTATTTCAGAATATTATGGCTTTAGTTACGCTCAATATTTAATTCATATGGAGAGGTTTGGAATATCCATTGTGGAGCATGACTCAAATGTTGAAGGAACTGCTAATAGTGATTTGTTTAACCTACAACGACAAGAATTTGGCGATATGTGCCAGCAATAATGGAAACTGATACTGAACTAAACTCATTTGAACAAAAAATATTTATCTAAAATGAAAATTTTTAATAGAACTTATCCGAACTAAAAGTAAGAGAGTTCTTATATATGAGAGTTCTTATTTGATGTCTACCTTAGTTTTGATTACCTTAGTAGGAAATTATTAACTTACAGTGAAATAGCAAATTTTAAAGGGAATGTGATGTTTTGACATATTCAATTACATGAGGAAAATGGCTTATATTAAAATTTATGATAGTGAAAAATGTTTAATTAAAAGATGAGTGTGAAAATTTTCATTTAATATCTATACCACTCGAGCAAATATGGAGTAGTTTGTGTGAAAATGCTACCGATATATATTTTCTACCGTTGATTAGTGCGTAACTTCAGTACCACTAAACTACTTGCAGACAAGATCAACGGCGTCAATACGCATAGTACGCGTATCCGAAATTCACAAAAAACATTGCTCCACTATTTTTTCTTTTTTATGAGAAATAACGATAGATTGCATTTTCCCTGGGCCCACGACCGCTGCATGAAACGTGATCTTCGCCGTCCATTTCACTTTCAGTTTATTATTTTCGTGATCAGACGCTGCCATCGTAGATAAAGTGCAGGAGCTCACCCGTGCAACCGCCACCACGGGATCTCCACCTCCTTTGCTTCACAAGCTTTCCAAATTCCAGCCTGGCCTCCTTTCAATTTATTTAAGTCCGGGTCCCACTCATACTTTTCAAAAAACATATTCAAATGACTAATTTACCCCTTTCAGTTTTTCCCCATAAACAATTTCCTTTTAGTTATTTTATTTGAAAGGAAAAATTCTTTTTGTTATTAGTGTCAACTGTAGCATTTTTTTTTTTATTGAATTTGGTTTATGTTAATAATTTTAGAAAATGTATCTATCAACTGATATTATTTATCACCAAACTTGGACCATTATTTGATTATATATCTAAGCGCATTAATAATATCAACATATGTGGAGTATAAAGCATAATATTAAGAGCCAATTTTTCAATAATATATAAATTAAGGCACGTTCTCAACAGCTCAAAAAAATGCTTCGATCTAATTTTGTTTAGATGAAAATTTTAGTCATATTTCAAACCAATTTTTAGTGCTTTAATTAAATTGACTCCTCATTTCAGTTCAAAGAAATTTGAAACGAGTATCTCATCTATATTTTCAATACTCACTTTGTTTCATGATTAATGGAAACATAACGAACATAAAATTGAAAGATCATTTCATGAAGTGGAAATGTTAAACGTAACAATTGGTTATATCGTGTATTGTCTATATTTGTAGTTTTTTGAATTTTTTCCAAATCTAGCAAATGTTATCGTGGCTATTGGTATCAAGTACTCTTTTTTATCTCTTTATATTATATACAATAAAAAACAATAGAGATGAAATTGAAAATTAAAATGAAATTAAAATGGTAGGATGTAGACGAAGTATGGAGAAAAATGTTGTACTATGTAGTTCTTATGAGTAAACAAAAGACCCAAATTATTGCAATTAAAGTTTGAATTGACCTCACGCCACCTAATTATTTTATACATTTCAATAATTTGTAGAGTAGCATTTCATATGATCATATCCAATTGCTTTACAACACCACTATTATCATACTGTTAAACACATGATTTGGAGTATCGTTGTTGATAAGTAAATGAACTTTATATATATCCACCATGATTTGCAAAGAGTATTAGCATTGGTCACATAAGAAGATATAGAAGTAAACATTGCTTAATCTACAAGGAACACTTTCACTTTTCGGCTTTCCTTAAACTTCATTAGTATAGTAGTACTAATAATTGAAATGCATTGGATACCATCACTTAGTAATTAGGATCTCTAACATCTATAGCCCACAAAATACATGGCTTTATATTGTTCGAAATTATAGACACTCTTAAAAGTACACGGGGCGGAACTAGAGACAAATACTCGGGAGGCACAAAATCAAACTACATAAGGTTATTCTTTAAAATCTAAATTTTGTATTGCTACAGTATATATAATATAGACTATTAGCTTGATTTTGGGGAAGCTGCCGCAATCCCACACTCCCAGTTCCGCCCTAGGTAACATAACAAAGTTTATTCTATAAGTAGATCAAAAAAACTAGAATCATACCACCATGTTAAGGATCTCTAATATCTGTCTACAAAATACATGAGTTTATATTGTTCAGAACTACCAACATTGTTAAAGTATACACAAAAATAAAATTTAGAGTTCATAGCATATATAATATCAGTAGTTCGAGAATAACACATAAATCTGAACAAGAATGAATAGGTATGTAATAATCTATTAATGTATGGAGACAAATTAACATAAGGATAGAGGTAACATAACAAAGCTTATTCTATAATAATATGAGTAGATACAAAATATTTAGAATCCATCCCATGGAAAGATGGATTAGGGAATTGATTTCTAGTTATACCTAATTTTAAAAGTTGACATGAGTGCTCATCAATCACCACTCTCATCAATCATCAAATCATGTTGAACAATATTTGTTAACAACTAATTAGATTCTCATAACCAAAATGAGAGCAAAATGAAACCTAAATTGATCCTCTTAACATTAAAGTCTTATAAAAAACCCCTTTTGAAGTAGGCAAGATATCATATTAACAATATCAATTGGGCAAGAATGTCTTTTCCAAAGTCAAACAATTTCCATTTATTTAAACATCACTACATATGAATGAGTACTACACAGTACAGACAAGAGTTGAAACTCTAATTCATTTCACCGCAATGATGCCTCTCCAATCTTCCATACCCCTCCTATGATCTTATCCCATCATTTTCCATGACCGCCACCACATAATTACAATACAAAACAAAACCATGCCACCGCCGGAATCCCTCGCCTCCGCCGTGATCCTCCTCCTGCTCCTCCCATTCGCCGCGGCGGAGCTCCCGCAGTTCCGAGAGGCGCCGGCATTCCGGAACGGGAAAGACTGCGGGGCGGCCCCCACCATTCACATATCAATGACGCTAGACTACACCACCCCGTACCTCCGCGGTTCCGTCGCCGCCGTGTTCTCGGTGCTGCAGCACGCCACGTGTCCGGAAAACACCTTCTTCCACTTCCTCACCACCACTCGCGGCGGCCCATTCCGCCGCCTCAACGCCACAATCTCCTCCGCCTTCCCCTACCTCCACTTCCGCCTCTACCACTTCAACGCCGCTCTCGTCCGCCACCTCATCTCCTCCTCCGTCCGCCGCGCCCTCGACCAGCCGCTCAACTACGCTCGCATTTACCTCGCCGACATCCTCCCCGCCGCTGTCACGCGAATCATCTACCTCGACTCTGACCTCATCATCGTCGACGACATCGCCAAGCTCTGGAGCATCAACCTCCGCAGTCACGTCCTGGGCGCGCCGGAGTACTGTCACGCCAACTTCACCCACTACTTCACCGCCAGATTCTGGGCCCACCAGACATTTTCCGGCTATTTCAAAAACCGATCGCCGTGCTACTTCAACACCGGAGTAATGGTGATGAATCTTGAGAAATGGAGGATGAACAATTACACGGGAAAGCTCGAAACTTGGATGAAGATCCAAAAGCGGTACAGAATCTACGAGCTGGGGTCTCTCCCGCCGTTCCTCCTCGTATTCGCCGGCGGCGTCGAAGGGGTGGAGCACCGGTGGAACCAGCACGGCCTCGGCGGCGACAACGTTGAAGGGCTTTGTCGGGATCTTCACCCGGGGCCGGTGAGCTTGCTGCATTGGAGCGGCAAAGGGAAACCGTGGCTAAGGTTAGACGCCAAGAAACCATGCCCGTTGGACAGTTTGTGGAAGCCGTACGATTTGTTCAAGCACCGACATTTGTATTCCGACAGCTGACGTGGACATTTGATGTCGGTGCGGCGGTGGACTGCGGTTGGGTGGTGGTGGTGGTGGTGGTGGTGGTGGAATAAAGAAAGAAATTCTTTTTGTGTGGAGGTGCGATAGTGTCAAAACAGAGGTTGATGTTGTCTTCTTTTGTTAGTGCATAAGCATTTCTGCATTTGTATTGTTTGTATATGAGTCCCTTTACGTGCTGCTTTTGACCCGCTCTCTTTGTATCATACTAGTTTTAGAAATTATTTTGATTGATTATAGTTGATTTAGAGATGATCACTAGAAATTATTTTGATTGGAGAGAGTTCTTTGTTCGCTTAACTTTTGAAAAAATGCTTTTATATCTCTGGACTGACTGAGAGCTCTAGCCGGTTATCCAGCTATCTATTTTTGATGTTTAGGTAATTTGACAATAAACACCTGAATCACATTTAGAGTAAAAAATATCAGTACAGTGGACTCAGTCAAAACTGCTTCAATTCAATTCCATTTAAACCTTACTGTGGTCAACTTTCAGTCAAATAATTGCAAACACTAGATTGTAGAAATAAGTGTAACTCTGCCTTGAACAATTAGTGAATAATTTCTACACTAGGCTACGGCCCCGCAGACGTACGTGCATTGCATTGAAATGCCTTAACAACTTCCGTATTCTTTACTTTTGCATTTAATAAATAAAGATTTTATTTGATGAAAAACAAAATTAGTGGCCAAGTTTGAAGCTAAGTTCCATCGACTTTAACCATTAGGAGGCCTGGTTATGGTTCTGACTCCATTGGTTTTAGGACCAGTTTTCACCTTTCAAGATTAGCTCTCCTTCCATGGAAGACCTGGGACGGAATCCAAGAGGTCTGTGCACGAGCTCATCTCCCATTGCCCTAACTCACGTTTCAGGCCCCAAACCTCGAAAACTTATAAGCCAGTTGACGAAATTGTCGATTAAAAGATAAATTTGATTCACCAATTATGGCACATCATACTCATCGGCACTTACACACCACCATGCATGCTGACCGCAGAGAAGATTCCCGCGGCGGATCCGAGAAAGAACATGAATGGGGGAGTTCTTTAAATGTATCAGTTTTAATGTCTAGTTTAGGTCTTGGGGAAAGGGAAAGTTGGGTTGATTAGAGACGGTTTTTTCAATATCGACTCAATTCACTAACTACAAATCACAATTTGGTTTCTCCGATAATTGTTATTCCGACTACTTGGAAATTCTCGAGAACATGGTATTGTTTGTTATACTCAACATTTTATTATTAGTCGCTTAATGATTTGAATAAATAAAACCTCTTAAATATTATAAGAAGTTTTGTTAAAATTTATTTCTATCATGTTTCAAAACATTAACCTTTTACCGGACCATTCACATGCAATAATAGGTCACCCATCGGTAAATGAACTAAACTGGTAGATTTCATCAAATGTTGGGAATATTTTGGAAACATTTTGTAAAATTAGACGCAAAACCTATTATTTCACCAAAAAGTGGGCACTATTCCTGTCATTTTCTCTCTTTTAAATGTATTAGTTTTGATGTAAGGTCTAGGTCTTGGGGAAAGGGGGAAGTTGGAGTAGCTACCAGTAGGGATGGCACCCGACGGGTATTTGGTGGATACCCGCCCGCCAACCGCCCAACGGGGTGGGTATGGATATGAGTTTTTTATACCCGCCATGAGTATGGATGTTGGATTCAAACCCGCCATGGGTAATGGGTGGGTATGGATATTGATTTTATACCCGCCCATAACCGCCCACCCCACCCACCCCATACCCGCCCGTATAATACTTGTATAATATCCATTATATATAATATTAATAGTATTACTTGTATTTATATTAATAATATTATTAATTTTAGCATTTTTTAACCATGTTTGGTCTATTTTGAAACATAAAAGGATTTTATAAGTTAATGATTAGCATATTATAAATTATTTTGTTCTATTAATATAATATATTTGAATTATTAGTTCTTTTATTTAAATTTTTATGATAATTAATAGATTTTACGTTAATTTTTTATAAATATGGATTAATAAGTCGGATGGGGAATGTGGGTATAACATGGGCATGGATATCCACGGATACCCAGATGAGATGGATATCCAGTTGGATGGGCATGGATATTAAATTTGTACCCGTCATGGGTAAATGGCCGGGGATGGATAGTAAAATTTTAGATGGGGATGGTCATGGATAGTCTACTATCCACGCTCAGTTCGCCCAATGCCATCCCTAGCTACCAGCGGTTTTTCCAGTTTCAGATTGTTAGGTATGTTGGCCAAAAAATTATGAAATTAGGATATAATGAATTATCAAAATTATCCTAAACTATGTCTCAAAACATTTTATAATTAATGAATTATCAAAATTATTGGTTAAGCGAAGGTTAAACGATTAAGCTAACCGAATTTAAATTAACCGGTAAAAAGGTTATCTGATTTTATTTGTCAATTTTAAAGGTTAATCGAACCGTTGAATAGTTAAGCGGTTAGTATATTTTCTAAAAACGAGAAGGTTAACCGTACCGTGATCACCCTTACTTTGCATAAAACAAAAGCTATATGAGCTCATGTATATATCGTTCAAAATTCTGATTGCAAGAATATGATTTCCGAGAGAGCCATTCCAGCTTCTGTTAACGATTCAAATTAAGTAGACAATCATTAGCAGTAATCATCAAAGCTAAAAGATAAATAGGCCTGTGAAAAAAATCCACGCATCCTAAAACATAAATTAGATTCACCAATTAATTACCTCCAAATTATGACATCATACTCATCGGCGCGTACACCACCATGCATGCTGACCGCAGAGAAGATTTCCGCGGCGGAGAAAGACCATCCGTATTAGCTATATTTGCAAACAATCTTTTCCACGGTCTCCTAAACACGTGTTTGATTGATAATATGTCTAACTACATATATTATCGATACATAGAAATTAAATATTAATTACCTATATGTTGTGACGATTTCAACAATATTAATTACGATGATAATACTATTTAATTATGTATTCAAATATTCAGTCAAAATTTTGCATATTTGACTGTAAAAATATTCCTTACAGATATAGCTGATAGTATCAATTTTGATGTATAGTTTAGGTCATGGGGAAAGGGGAAGTTAGGGGTAGCTAAAAGTGTTTTCAGTTTCATATTGTTAGGTATTTTTGCCTGAAATTAGAATATGATGACGCATTCAAATAACAAAAGATTGAACGCCTTCATTGTGTATGTGGTGTACCATTTGTCGTGGAGATTTGATCAAGTACAATCTTGAATTTTTGAAACTAATTATTCATGGTTAAAATTTGTTATTTATTAAATATCTATAATGATAACAAAGTCTCTTCTATAAATTAAGACAAGTCATATAAAAAATCGAAGCACTTAGGGATCATATACCATACACTCTCTAATTTTACAAGGTCGAAGCCTAGCTATGGAGAAGGCAATCAAAGTTGTTATCCTATTATCTCTCTTGCTGTGTATATCAGGTAATACTTCTCTCATCTTGACCTTTATTTTCAAACGAATATGTCTCAACAAAATTTCATTAAATTGTCTGTTTTATTATAGTTTTTTTTTCACAAAAAAAAAAAGGGAAAATATGTATTAAGGGTAGTGGAACTTTCTTTATTTGAAAGAAGGGTGCAATTTTATCATAATTTCTGGAAAGGGAGATAATCAATTTTTTTTTTCTTTATGTAATTATTTGATAAAGACTTTAATACCCTTATTTTTATTATTTTAGTTTAAATTCATTAATATTCAATTAATTTTTCAGTTTTGTTTCACTAAATTTAATCAAATCAGTTAAATTCAGTTTTATCCCAAAATTTTAGTTCTAGTTTAGTTAATCTAAGTTCACCTTTTGATATTAAAAAAATAAATTGAGTTTATTAAGATTTTTTAGTTCTAGTTTAGTTAATTTAAGTTCACCTTTTGATATTAAAAAAATTAATTGAGTTTATTAAGATTCGGTTGAAATCAGTTCAATTTAATTCAATTAGTTTAAGTTAATCAATTTTGGCTAAGTTTAATTTTAAGTTAAGTTCAATTCAGTTTAATAAAAATGATTTTTTAAATTAAAGGCGGAACTTTAATGGAGATGAATTTTAAATTTAATGTAGCAAAGATGAATTTGAATAAACTGAATTAAACTAAATATAGTGAATCTAAAAATTTGGATGATCAAATTGAATGTCAAAAAAAATATTCTTGTCTTGATTAAGATTAACTAAAATAAATTAAAGTGAACCAAATTTAACTAAATTCAAATGAACTTAATGGAATTTTTTGAATGCTAATAAAGTGAACTCAACTTAGTTTAATTGAACTTAAAATAAAATTTTCCGATGGAATTTAACTAAACTTATTTGAATAGAATCGATTTTAATTTAAACTAAACTAAAATAACCAAAAGAAGGGTATTAGTGTCTTTAGTTAAATACTCTTATTAAGAAAATATGAAGTAATTAAGTACTACCCTTTCTAGAAATTATACCAAAATTACACCATTTTTTTCAAATAATGAAAGTTCCACTGCGCTTAACGCAAATTTTCTCAAAAAAAAATTAAAAAAATTATAGTTTTTATAAAACTAACTATTGTAAATCACAGGTGCAAAAAAGGAATGCAAAGTAGACACAGATTGTAAAACACACGCATGTATGGAGCATTGTCGTGCTGGTGAATGTGGTTGCAGGCGTGGTGAGGATCAAGGTTAGAAAAAATCACCACTGGCACGGAGGGAGTACTATATTTTCGATAATATGGTTTCTCTCATTTCATTTGAACTCTTATCTTATGAGATTGGAACTTTTTCGAAAAATAACTCTCTCCAATTGATTTCCGACAACGTACGGGTCTTATCCCGATCCAAAAATATAAATCTGATTAGAAAAATATTTCATACAATTTTTAGTGGGTGTACTCATTTTCTTGATTAATGTAATGTTTAATGTTTTATGCAAATAATTGGAAAATATGTGAACAGTTTCAGAATCGAAGATAGAAGCCGAGGAGCTCATCCCCATCCCTTGAATATCATCCGAATTGTGAAAATAAGTGTGTTGTCAAAGTGTGTTCATAGCCCGGGATTGTCAACTCCACAGCATATATCTGAAATTTAATATTTATGATTTACTTTTACGCCTATTGTAATAATATTAAAATGTAATAATTAAGGACCATATCTACCACTTTGAGGTCCCCTGAAATTGTAATAATATTGCTAATATAAGTGAATTTTTTTTCTCTTTAGTGATTGTTTTATATATAAGCAATAATTAAAGTGATTCATTGTCTAATTAATGTTGAAAAAAAATAATTTAAGATACTTCTATAATAAATATAAACCCTTCAAATTAAAAATTATTAGTGTGGTAAAAATTATTTACAAAAATCGTATTTGAATAGTATATAATTTTCAAAAAAGTAAAAAAAAAGTTAACTTACCTTTTTAATATTTAATAAATAAAGACCTTTTTTCAGACTTTTGCCTAAAATAAAATATCCACTACAAGTAGTCCCCACCAGCAATCCTACGTGTCAGTTGTGGTTCGCAGTACTCACCAATCCAGTTAACCATTTCCCTCCACAAAAAATACCTGAAATAACATTTCACACATTCTTCTCTCCCGGAAAATCACACTACTGCGTTTTCTGTGATGATTTCTTGGTGCTCCAAACTCAAATCGCAACACAGCTCTTGAGAATCGCCATGTCAGCTGTTGCAATAAGCGGGCTTGGAAACCTCCATGCGTGCAGCTCCAAGCCATCATGTTCTTCGTTTCTCGGAAGAAGGCTGAAAATCATCAGACCCAGAAATTTCCCCTGCCAGAGCTCGAAGAATCAGGCGGTTTTAGCATCTGGAGTGGATTTGAGCAGCTTTGTACATGATCTTTTCTTGGGGGTTGGAGTTGGGCTTCCTTGTACAGTTATGGAGTGTGGGGATATGATTTACAGAAGCACCCTTCCGAAATCGAGTGGATTGGCGCCAACTGTTCCTGGTGTGATCTTGGCTTTAGGGACCCTGTCCTATCTGTGGGCTACTCCTGGAGTTGCGCCGGGGTTTTTCGATATGTTTGTGCTTGCATTTGTTGAGAGATTGTTTAGGCCTACTTATAAGAAGGTATGAGTGGTGAATTATGAGTTGGAATTAACTTGAATTTGGTTGAATTCGATTCAGTTTTTTGTTAGTAATTACTTGTATGGAGTTTGGTTCAGTTTAAAGGAACGTGGCATTTGTTTTTGGCTCCCTGCAGGATGATTTTGTGCTTGGCAAGAAATTGGGTGAAGGTTCTTTTGGTGTGGTGTACAGAGCTTCTTTAGCTAAAAAGCCCTCTTCGAAGGTGTGTGTGGTTTCTTCAAACGCAATGGCGTTTTGTCTTTAGAAGTATTGCTTAGCTTCTTATTTAGCTTGTTTAAACTCTTAAATTAAATCTTTTCATGGAGCATTGTTTCATGAAGCCTGAAGGTATATTTCCTGGGAATTCTGCTAGGGATACAAATTTAATCAATATACATAAACGCCAGTTAATATCAACTAGGTATTAAAATAGAACTCGTTATGATTCTAAGCATGGTATCAAAGTAATTTTATCTGTGAACATGTTGCACGTCTGTGAGTTGGCTATAACTTTGATGTGAGAATGTTTTGATATGCAGTAAAACTGCCTTTATGTTGGGATATACATCTACATGTTTAGAATTTTTACAGTGTAAAGCTTGATATGGAGAATTGTTACATGAAGGTATTTTGTTAATATTTCAGCCAGTTGCTCTTTTTGCAACATGTTGAAGTTTCTGACATTCTGTCTCACAATCACTTGATATTAAAAAAAAAGTAATTGATGTAAAATAACCCTACTTAATACGTATCAATTGGTTTTGGGATAGCGCGATGTTATCATTCATAATATGGTAACTAAGTCAGATTTAGATGTGTATCCTGGATGAATGAGAGAGGTGTGTTAAATCCATTAGAATCTTGAAAAAAGAGATCCTTAAATCCAGGTTTAGTAATGTCTCGGGTAATTTGTTAGCTTAATGGGATATTTTGAGGTGAAAAACCCTAATCAAAGGGTAATTGTTCGAAACTCCATCTATGGTGTAAATTTCTCATTTGGTTTCCTTGTTTTTTTAAGGATATTTGATATGCTTGTTCAGCTTGTTTATAGTCTAAACTTGATGGAGAATTCACTATATGATTCCTTTAAGTTTTTCCTTAGTCAATCTTGATTCCATAATTAGTAAGGATGGTGTTATTGGTTGCTTAAAGGGAGATTTTGTGGTGAAAAGGGCTACCGAATATGGAGCTGTGGAAATATGGATGAATGAACGTGTGCGAAGGGCTTGTGCTAGTAGCTGTGCTGATTTCCTGTATGGCTTTCTCGAGGTGCTGCTCTATTTGCTTCGTGTTACAAAGTATGATTATCGCAAAATAGAATAAGACAGCTTCCAGCATATATGTATAATGTTTGTTAAATGGATTCAGAACTCTTCAAAAAAACAACAAGCTGAGTATTGGCTCATTTGGCGTTACGAAGGAGAATCTACACTTGCTGATTTGATCCAGAGCAAGGAGTTCCCTTACAATGTTGGTACCACTTATTACTTAAAAGTTGTGAAGTTGTCAGAGATATTATTTGTTTTGGAATAATCAACTACTTATGTCAGATTCTGAGATCAATTGTCCTGGTTCATTACTGTTTTAGCCTTTAGGAATCATCAAATATATAGTGAATCTTGACTGGTGATATTACTGAATTTGCATGTCTTCTAAACCTCAGAAGCCCCAATGTGAATCGTACCCGGCGTAAGGATAATCATAGCATGATTGGAATATGTTTGAGAATTTCAGGAGCAAGAAATAATCATTTACTTATGAAACTAGACTCTGCACATGATCTCTCCTAGTTGATGCAACTAAATCTCATGGAATCATAGTTTTTGGAATCAGTTGAATAGCTTATTGTTCATCAGTTCATATTGATGGATGAAAATTTTCTGCTGAAGTAAAAGAAAATTTCTTGAATTTGTAAGGTGGAAGAACTGATCCTTGGGGAGGTTCAGGACTTGCCGAAGGGGATCGAAAGGGAAAATCGTATTATCCAGACCATCATGAGACAGCTACTATTTGCATTAGATGGTCTTCATTCCACAGGGATAGTACACAGAGATATCAAACCACAGAACATAATATTTTCTGAAGGTGCCTTCGACATACCAAACTGTCTTCAAAGAAGCTTGGCCGAATTTCGTTTAATTGTTTCTTCAATGTAGAGTATTCATCTTCCTTTCTCTCTCCTTTCTCTCTTTTTTTGGGTGAAATGTAATGTAGGTTCTCGAACATTCAAAATTATCGACCTTGGGGCTGCAACAGATTTAAGAGTTGGCATCAACTATGTCCCAAAGGAATTTCTTTTAGATCCAAGGTACTATCTTTCACATTTCGAATGTTTCATATCTCTCATATCCATAACTTGTGAAAGCTCGCTTATTACCCGAATGAAGTTTTGTTCTCTGCATTAGTTCATATCATGCTATTTATCATTCTGCATTTTCTCCAGGTATGCTGCACCAGAGCAGTATATTATGAGTACTCAAACACCCTCTGCCCCTTCAGTTCCTGTTGCAACTGCTCTTTCTCCCGTCCTATGGCAGCTGAATCTACCGGATAGATTCGATATCTACAGCACAGGCCTCATCTTCCTTCAAATGGTAGGCTAGAAACATTTTTCTTTCTCAAAATTCGTGTTTTAGCCTTTGTTCACTTCCTTTCCCCCCCCCCCCCTCATAATTCATATTTTAGCCTTCATTACCTTTTTTATTTTTCTCATTCTCACTGAAAATGAGGTCACTTTCTGCAGGCATTCCCGGGTCTGCGAAATGACAGTAATCTGATACAATTCAATCGGCAGTTGAAGCGTAATAATTATGATCTGACTGCTTGGAGGAATACAGTCCAGCCTCGAGCAAACAGCGATCTAAGAAGGGGCTTTGAGCTGCTAAATTTGGATGGAGGAATAGGATGGGAGCTTCTAACCTCAATGGTTCGATACAGAGCACGCCAAAGAATCAGCGCCAAAACAGCTCTAGCTCATCCTTATTTTGACAGAGAAGGCCTATTGGCTCTATCAGTGATGCAGAAACTCAGGATGCAGTACTTCCGAGCCACGCAGCAAGATTCAACTGAAACCGTGGCATGGATTATTCAGCTGATGGCAAGGTCAGGAACCGAGCAAGATGGTGGCTTCACCGAAGCTCAGCTTCAAGAACTCAGGGTATAAATACATACATATATGTGTCTCTATGTCTAGTTTCCATCAAGTTCGAATATATCCTGTTTCCTAATCGCCTAATCGCGTATTTCATGTAAATGCAGGACATACAGCCTCGGAAGAAAAGCGCGCAAAGGAATGCTCTTGCATCAGCTCTTATGTTGCAGCGGAAGATTGTCAAGACATTAACTGATACAGTCGATGAACTCAATCAGCGTCGAAAGAGCGTATGGTGGAGCAGGTGGATCCCAAAAGAGGAGTGAAATCTGTATGTATCATTTTCTGTATGTATCATTCTCTCCTAGTCCATACGTAATACATACTGCTAACTAAATTAGTATAGCATATGGTGTTTTATTGAATTTAGAAAGGTGAAAACTGTAACATTTTCATAGCATATATGTATACTCAGGTTAATCCAGCTGAATTTACTCAGAAGATGTATAGAGGAAATATAGTCTTTCAAACTTTGAATCTAACTACATCCTAGGTTTTTTCTCATCTGAAATCTTGGAAACCTTAAAATCCGGTGAATTGAAGAGCCATTGCAGATTTGCAGAAAGCCCGAGACTCGAATATCAGGGGAATCCTAATCTCAGACTCGAGGAAACTAGGGTTAGGGTTCTACTGGAAAAATAAAAAGTGTCAGCCCTAACATTTTGAGCGTTTTACGCGAATTACAAAATATACGAGTCCCGGATTATTAAAAAAAATACAAAGTATATCTATGGCGGTAAGATATTAGTTATCAAAGTTCTGCTATTCAATTCAACTAAAAATCTTCAAATCATCAACTTGTCCAACCAAATTGTACAGCCAAAACACAAGTGTGGTCAAAGAGTGTGAAATGATGAAGCAAATAGCAGCTAGCTAGGTGGGAAACGCAGTACCCACAGAACATAAATCATTAAGAATATCATGAAATTCTGACAATTCTGACAATTGAAGTGAGAATCAAAGTGTTGAACACCAAATTGTACAACTCATAAATGGACGTTCTTTTCTAGGTTTCGCTGACACGTTAATGCATTAACAAATGAACCCATTCGTGCTGATTTATGCTCCCCTTGACACCACGGCCATGCGCGCCAGAAAAACACGTCATGTGAATTCATCAAAATTATTGTGTCCTTGCCATGTACCATTTTCTAATTATAATGTACTATGGAGTACATTTTATTGACAATGATATGATCCATATATATTACTTTTATTTATGGTTAAAATACAATATATGAAAATTCATTACAATTTCTTTTAGAAATGGCAGGTCATCCGACCAGCGCCCATGGCTAAATTCATCTTTGTGCGCATGCAACATCTCGATATTTCCTTTTGTTTCGTTCTTACTATCTTTTGATACCTCTAACTCTATATCGACATACGACTATCAAGTGAGTGGGGCTCAAATTTTCACTAGTAAAGGTGAAGGCTAGGCTGTTCAAACGGAAATTGGCAACGTAGTGTGTTTAGGGTTACAAATCTGTAACCTGTTTAACAAAGTGGTTTTTTAAAGAAAATCTGTAGAAATTGTCACCATCTAGTGACGCATTGGGCCACCCTTTATAGTAGGGTTATGCAGCCTATGTTAAAATTTAGGTTTCAGAAAAGCGCTCTTCAACTATGTGTCCTTGGTTCCGTCACTGCTTTGCATTAATGTTTTCCTCCAAATTCATACGTGTACATATTACTTTTAATAATTATATAAAAGAACTATGTTAATGTGCCTAATTTTGCAAAAGGACTGGATTTTAAAAATCTATTAATAGTGTTTAAAGGGTGAGTGGTAATAATCAAGAATTATTTGAGTAAGAGGATGTCGAGGAGAAGAAGAACAAGAGCCATATCATCCACGCGGAGGTTCACGTGTGATCTGACCATGTTGTTGTGTGAGTACCAGAAAGTCCAATTTAGATTAATTTAGTTTGGATTTTCGCAACTTAATGAATTAAGCTGGCCCAACCTGGTTTAATTTGCACTTGATAAATAAGCCTGGAACGAAGATTTTTTTGCATTTTATGTGTTTTAATCAGCCTTTGTCCCCCTCTTTTGACAGAACAATTTGGTTGGATTTATTTTGCTTTAGTCTCTTGTCGTAAATATCTTAAACAGTGATTGGATATTTTCATGGTTAAATGACAAGTAAACCAAGATTATACAATTACGTAATTTTTTTTTTTGAAAAATAATAATTACTTTCATTCAACTTCAAGGTCCTGTAAATAGTCCAGAAATGAATGACAAGAAATTTGGGGTGTAACCGAAGAATCGTACAACAGGGGCTCGACTTTGCATAGTTAGCTAGAGAGTGCGCTATAAAGTTCTCACTACGAGGAATCCAGAATGGGCCTAGATGGTTGTTATTCTCTAACAAACTTCGAAGTCTCTGAATCGTCTCCATGCAGTGCACCGAACAGTGTATCTCCTGGTGAATCTCTGCACTACGTGGAGGGCATCCCCCAACAGCTTCATCTCCGGCTGGTCTATCTCCGCGGCCAGGATGAGGGCTTCCTCCAGAGCCAGGCTTTCTGCGAGGGACGGATCACTGACATTCGGGATTCTCCATGCAACACCCCGAATAAAGCTTCCATCTGAACCCATAGCTACCACCCCTATTCCCGCGTCCCCATTCAGGATACCAGCATCGAAGTTGATCTGGATCCCTGGGTCTGGTGGTCTCAGCAACGTCCTCGGCAACAATGAAGCCGACGTCTCCTCCCTCTATTGCTGGGCCTCCCTGTAACTCCTCAGATTTGCCACTACCCCCGCGGCCATAACAACTGAGTCGTGTGGGACTGCTCGAATATCTGCTTATTCCGCTGGAACCAGATACCGTCACAGACCATGATCGCCAGTGAACAGAATTCATCATCTTCATCTTTCAACAGCTTCTAAAACCAGGCATCAGATCCTCTGGGTTGTTCCGCCACTGAAACCTTTCCAAGAAACCCCACCGTGCTCCATCCAGACTTGGCATAGCCACACGAGAATAATAGATGAGCTGTCGTATCCGCGTCCTCCTCTGAGCAAAGTGGACATGTAGAAGAAACCTCTACTCCCCTCCTCCTTAGGTTCGCCACCGTTGGCAGGGAATCCTTACACAACCTCCAAGCAAAGTGAAGTGCCCTCTTCGGAACTCTGAACTTCCAGAATCTCTTCCAGAAAGCCGCCGCCTCATCGTGTACTGAGTTTGAAGCTTGGTTCTGTTGCCTGCTTTCCACCTCCACAGGATAGGCCGTTTGAACTGTATAGCCACCATGTTTAGTGTGGTGCCATATCCACTTGTCCGACAAGTTCAAGTTCCGCAATGGTATCTCCAGAATCTTCACCACCTCATCCGGAGTGAAAAACTGGTTCAACAAGTGCGTCTTCCACCATCTTGTATCCCTATTGATCAGATCAGCCACCCTCTGTAAGTTTCCTGGAATAGCTTGCGGATGCTGGATCCAGAAGTTGCCCAGCCAAGGTATCCATGGGTCCTGACATATAGACGTGCCATTTCCCAAACCAATCGAT
Source organism: Cruciata laevipes (assembly GCA_963678965.1). Lineage (NCBI taxonomy): Eukaryota > Viridiplantae > Streptophyta > Magnoliopsida > Gentianales > Rubiaceae > Cruciata > Cruciata laevipes. The sequence goes on along the minus strand of OY787641.1, from coordinate 6,136,357 downwards.
CTCCTGGCTCCATGGATACTCCTCCAGGCCCAAGACGGCCTCGACCCGAGCTCCGAGGTCATCAAGTCGCCATTCCTGTAGTACTTAGCCTTGAGAACCTGAGCTAGCAGCGAATTTGGCTGTGAGAGAAGCCTCCATGCTTGCTTTCCTAGGAGCGCTTTATTGAATGCCCCTAGGTCTCGAAAGCCCAATCCGCCAGCTCCTTTCGAACGCGACATCCTCTTCCAATCCACCCATGGAATCTTCCGCTCCGTAGAAGATCCCCCACCAGAAATTGCTCAACAGATCATGTATCTCCTCCACCACATAATCCGGAAGCTAAAAACAATTCATCGTATAACTCGGTATATCCTGTAGAACAGATTTTATCAGAATCTCTTTGCCCGTTTTCGACAAGTTCGGCTCATTCCAACCATCAATTACGTAAAGTTAGGTGTTATACTTATGTTACATTCCTTCAAAACATTTGTAAATCGATATTGTGATTTTTAGCATCTTGAACTTTAATGCTACGTGGGTAATTATAACCTCCACCAAAATCACCTCTCGAGCACGACATAGACAATACTGGTAAATTTATATTGATATATCGAATTTAATATGAAATTTTTCCAATTTTCCCGATAACATGGATGGTGACAATTACGCACCTCTCTTCCACAATGATTTGGAGTGGTGGTTGATTTCTCACAAATTATCAAAAAAATATCAATATAAAATTACTAAATACTCTTATAAAACGTTATAAGTGGTGCTTATAAAACTTTCTAAATTAAGGGTGGTAAAATCTGGCTGGTTGTCCGTTGAGAAACGGAAGGAACACGAGATGAATCCAAGTGGATTAACGTTGGCTTTGCTTCGTAATCTGGTAATTAACTCCTTTTCATAAAATTAACCAACCATTTGATCGGATTTTGAGCTTTTTTCCTCAGCTAGATTACACATCAAAACAAAACATGGTACAGTAAACCTGACGAAATTCAGGTTTGAATGGTCTCTGATTAGCTTAGAAAACGCATTTCCTTTTCTTGTCCTTAATTACTTGTTTAATCAACCATTAATGGTAAATAATATTAGAATGCAATGGCACGGTAATTTAAGGTTCACGTGAGGCTCTTAGTTTCATAAGCATATTTAGCGTTTTGATGCGTCAAATTGTCATGCATTAATTTAGCCTAAAACTGTGCACCGAGTTTTATAAAAATACATACGATATTAACGTTCAACTGGACAGAAACATGAAAATCTCTTATTACTTCAAAATTATTTCAGTTTCAGTTCAGTTAAATATATTAAAATTAAATTCAAATCAGTTCAGTAAAAAAATCTAGTAAATAAAGCCAATACTAGAGTTGTTGGATTTAATTCTTTTAACTTTAAATAAAGTTTTGTTTGAGTAGCGAACATTTTGAAATAAATAAATAAATAGTCTTGCCTTAGTATCGTGCATGTACGCACGGTTCTGCACTTGTGTTAGTCTAAATAAATAGGGTGTTGCTATATGTAAACCAAAATTTTTGCTCATGTAGCCCAAAATGTTGTTAAAAAGAAATAAATGTCCCCAAATTTTAGTTCATGAAGAACTACTTGGTTACTTTCAGGGGGCATTATTGTCATTTAACAATATTTTTGGGTTACATGAGTAAAACTTTGGGTTACAAATAGCAATTCAGAATAAATATTGGATCAATATATCATTCGGACTCGAATAAAAAGTCATGTTTGTCCAAATTAATTTGTATACTCTAAATATTAAAAAGCTAACAAAGACAATAATCACACCCTTCAAATTTTAAACCAGAACTCAAATACCCAAAGAAACATGCACGCACGCACGAGTGTACAGATATAAATTAAAGTTTAAAATCCTTAGAGATTAAACGCTTATAATTTGCTAAATTAATACTTTTGCACTCTACATAAGCAAACGAAAAGTCTAGAAAAATGTCGAAGAACCAAAAACAGCTAGAATTGTTTTCAATATTTGAACTATATATAGAGGGTAGGGAAGGAAAATTAAGAAGTTAGTAGCTTTCGGCTTCATACAATTTTTGTTACAATTCAGAGGTTTGAGTTTGATATCTTATGTCAATTGATGTTTAACGATTTTCAGTACTATAAACATAATGAAGAGATCAAGAGAAGGTCTCCCGTGAGATCAAAACAACCGCTAATCTTCTCACTTTTAAGTTCCGGTTTTTTACATATTAAACATGATCAGTGTATTATTGCTGACATATTAAACATGATCATCAGTGTATTATTGCTGATCTTCTCACTTTTATGTCTGATCTTTTACCTATTAAGCATGATCATTCAGTGAGAACAATTGAGACATATCTTAATCGAGAATTTTTCAATAATAAATTATTAATACACAACTATTTTGACTTCAAGAAATATTTAGACAAATTGTGTTGGTGAAACAATATTAATTTTGTGGACATACAAAAATATGCTGCTAAGTAAAACAATGACAGGCATCCACAAGCAAGTTGTTTATATGTTCCCTACTCATACCTTGTGATACTCCTTAATTTAGGGTTTATGTGTGAGCACTATTGTAGCAATGTGGCCAAATTTCATCTAAAATGTCCTTAAAACACAAAACAAACTTATCATCCCTTCATATTCAAATAAAATCACAACAATTTTGCACGATTTGAACTAAATAACTATCCTTCAACTAGTTTGAATCGAACTAAAATTAAACAAAAACAATAGTATTTACTTTCATATTAAATTGAACGAAACTGAATTGAATTATTAACAGTAGGAATAATTAAACTTAATTAAATCCTTCATGAAATTTGGAATTATTAAGTGGTGATCTAATTAAGTATGCATGTTCATGATAAGATTAAACGTTGACTACTACTGTCTTAATTATTTGATACATGTGTCCTAACTGTTGCAACTTAGGTTTATTAGATTAGGATATGTGTACATAATTGAGGTAGTTAACCTCCAATATTAGGACCCTTTTTTAGGAGCCAACTGAAGTTTAGAGTGCAGTTCAGTGGTTAAAATGTAGGTGCACCCAACCCATTTTGTAGGGGTGCTAATGGAAACAAAAGCATCATTTGACTACAATTATCAACAACGTTGTAGGGCACCCTCTTAAACTAAGGGACTGTGCTACCTTGGTGTAGTTATGGCCGACCCCTTGTGTTGGTGGGTGATGAATAATAGCTAGATTAACCCTAGTGCATAATTGAGAGTGTTATACATGTCTAGTAATCACATCCATTCTATGAAATCTTCAAATTGAAGGGATTTGGAATGATAACATATGGTTATAATCTATATGTTACAAATACAATTTCTTAGAAGGGTGATGGTTATGTTGTGATCGTAAATGAAATTGTTGGTAGTTTCAAATACTCTATTTCCAATAACTAGTCAATGAGCAATGTTAATAAACTAAGCCAATGAACTATGTAATATGATAATCGTGGTAATACTGTTGTGTATATATGGAGGGGAGAGATTTACGTTATGATCAGAAATTTCATTCGCGGTGTGTGTCATAAATTAAGTAACGAGTTGCTCTAATGTTACTAAACTCAAGCCTAAACAAGTATAACAGTTTTCATGTTCTTATTGTTGGTTAGAGCTTTACCACTAATCATTCGACTCACATGTTTTAATAACTTCCAATCAATTAATATGGTGATTGACTGATGGTAAAGTACATACATCTATAAATAACGGAAATTTTATAAATGCGCATGAGGCATTTGAATGTGGATGATGTTTCAAAAATACAAAATTAATCAAATTTTTATAAATAGCATATTATATACTTGCAAAATACATTGATTCAATTATCTAAAAATATGTCCGAATTACTATTAACTATGGCTTGATTTTTTTTATAAAAAATAATTGTTTTTAAGGTGTTTGGGGCCCACATGGGAGTTGTGTCTGAAAGAGCTAGGGGAGCACTGCACACCCTTAGATACCCCATAGTTGGTTCTTTACTAGACCAGTGCAAGCTTTGGACCACACTCCCCAATCCTCCCCTCCTTATATAACCCACCCCCCCATTCATCCTCTCCCACACCATTCACAGTTATCTTCTCTCTGCTGCTAAATTCCACACACAGTCACACACTGACAAGAGCAAAAACACCACAGCAGCAAAATCAAGAAGATGAAGATGAACATTGGGAGCTCCAAGAGGAGGCCTACAATCTCCAGCAGGGGCCTTGGAGGTGTGCTGAAGGAGCAGAGGGCCAAGCTCTACATCATCAGAAGATGTGTTGTCATGCTCCTTTGCTGGCATGACTGATTGATGAACCTTTTTCCAGCTCTTCTGATCTGATCTTCTTCTGTAAATAGGGTTTTTATGATCATGATGATGATCATGGGGAAGTGTTTTTTAGAAGATGACAATTTTGTACTCTACTCTTGATGATGATTAATTAGGCTGTTTAATTAGTACTACTATTTAGCATAGGATGATGATACATGGTGCCTTGTTGTGCATACCTTGGGATCATATGAATCAATTAACACTATTTTTTTATCATTGTTTTCACTCTGTGTTCTTGTTTACCTCTGGATTTTGCTTGCTGGAGATATGAATGATTGAATAGGATCATTGATCGAAGACCGGTGAAAAATAACTGTGCAGTTTGATATGAGACGACGTCGTTAAATGATTGTTTGAGGTATCTGAAGCTTGCATTGGAAATGGAATCTCATGAAATTGCACAAAACACAGTCACATGTACAGTCAAGATCGATTGACACAGAAAACCATGTAGATCGACAATCAAGTCATTAAGGAGGCTCCAGACACCAAGAACTACTGATCAAGATTTGCATAATATTTTTTTTTTTACTTTGTTGATCCTTTTCTCTTTCTTTATTTATATTTAACATCAATCCAAATCATGGTATAATCTGAAGGCAGCAATTGAAAGTGAAAATTTTCTTTTTCCCAATCGATTTAAACTTTTTTGCTTCTTTTTGTGTTCTTTTTTGACCCACTTTGTGCTTTTTTCCCCTTGACTAAACTGAATAATACCCCAAAAATAATTATTATATTTTCTGGAATAATTTTATGTAGAAGAAAAATTGGAAGAACTGTGAATTATTATGGTTTTGATGGTGTTTGTAGGCCCTAATAATCATGTTAAAGTGATTAATTGTGAGAGATCTTACTTTTAAATGCTTTTATTAATTAGTCAAACTGTTTTCTGAACCTTTAAGTACGATTTGGAAATGATCAAAGTAGGTTAATTAACGATTTTAGTTGTCGTATTGCTACGTATTGTTGTTTATTCTTCTTCTAATTGACAGTTTTTGATAATTGAAGGTCGTTTTTAGCCCCAAAGAAAGAGACAAAAGCCTATCACAATTGATAAACAAGGAGATTAGAATGAAATCATATTTGCGTTTTGATCCTATTGTCTTCCACCAAACCTGCATTTTCCAATTTTTTATTAAATATTCCTATTCCAAGAAATCAGTATTTGAATTTGATTAATATATCCTCTATAGTGGTGCTATAAAAATAAATAAAAAATCGTACTCTTAAGAAAAAAACGAATGCATCTTATATATTGAGAGTCAGTGCATGTGAAACTAAGACAATGAAAGAATCATACTCATGAAATTTTATAAGAGAATTTTCTTATAATACTATTTAGCATATTGTGAATATATACACTATTACATTTGTATCTGCAAATTTTGACTTTCATCAATTAATTGCCCGAGATTTTCTGTAAATCAATTTAATTTATTTCAGTTCAGTAAAAATATAATTTGTATTTGATGAAACTCATGTTATGCTAAACTTATTTTTTCAATACACTAATCTTCACATCATCTCAGTTTAATTTAGCAAAAAAATATGTTCAACCAAATTGGGCCTAACCATAATCTATAAAAATTTAATACTTTAAAAACACAATATTACGAATCCAGCAAAATTACTTAGCTTATATATACCACTGATTCTTGATTACCTCGATCGTATTTGTATCACTAGTTCTAGGTTATCGGTATTGTTTTTTGTTTGAATACCTAAATTCTTAGTTTATAATCTTCTTTAACAATAACAATAAATGGAGTACAAAGAATTAAAATAACATATAATCAGAAGTCAAAAACCAACTTGCATAACTGCCAGTTTGCAAATGTTATTTAACTTGTGTGCCACGCAGCTTACTTAGTACAACTCCTAGTATTATAGTTCATTTAGGCATAGCCTGTCAACTGGGATACTATTTGACAGTAGATGCAGGTTCTAACATGAAATCATATCATTTGTCAAATGCTACATTCGTGTAAATTAGTAGGTGTCCATTAACTATTTAGTATTTAGGTTAATTAGGGTTTGAGTTCATTTTTATATTCATACATGCACATTTTTTTGCAGATGATATTTGTAGGAGTGGAAGTGAATCAAATATATAGCAAACATTCAAAAAACACATTAAGACGTTTTTATATCCTGTTTAACAACTATTCCAATCACCTTTCAGATTCAATCAGCTTATTTTCCGCTCAACTGGATAGGGTCTCAGTAACATAACGAGTTGTCGTTTATATTGATTGTAGTACTTATTTCAGATTTTCTTCTCTTCAACTAATCTTTAGTTATAACTTCACGAATGTATAAAATGCGATATAAAAACAGAAAAAATAAAAATAAAACGGTAGAAGAAGCCAAGAAATTAAGAATGGGTGGGAAAATGGGGGAGATAGGGTTGAAAAAAGGAACAGTTATAGTCCAAAAAAAACTAAAGGGGTGGGGCAGGGATATGTCAGGCTGCACAGGGACTGAATCGCAAATGTTATATTCTGTTGTCGGCCACATATCACATTTGCCGATTCATCTTAACGTGATCAGTCAAATGGCAAGGCCTTATCTTCCCCCACGTGCATTTCTTATCCACAACCCCACCAATTATCTCTATTTTCGTTTTGAGGACCAACTCTTTCTGTTTATGTTAAATAGACCCCTAAACCGGAGTTATGAAAACTTAACACAACGACCTAACTTGATACATGCAACCTTATTACAATACGAGAAATAATGAGCTGAATCCATTCCAATTTTAATTACAGAAGGAATTCTATTTCAAACACGACCAAATTCGAACTTGGTCTGACACGAAACTAAAGATTAACAAGAATTTAGGTTTGAGTTTGGGTCATCTTGATTTGTAGTCCCTTTTGGCTTAATTTCACTAAATCTTATCAGATTCTTCCCTCGGATCCGATGAGATACTACGACAGATTTCTCCATCACATGAAACATATGAGAAGTCAAACCGAGTAAAATGATCTGTCGGAAACAAATTTGACAAGTATCTTAAATCTGTATTCACTTCTTGAACACTCTCGCTAAACATCATCAGATTATCCCCTCTTACTCGGCAGAATACTTTTTCGGGTTGTTTACACAAACTCAAGGTCTCTGAAAGTTTGTCTAACATTAATAAATCCAGTGAATCAAAGTCTCACTAGCCCATTTATTATTTTGAGTGTAGTAACCATTTATAATAATAATAATAAAAAGTTCAAATTTGTAGGCTAGTTATATTTACAATGTTATTAATTATTTATTAGCTTTGAATTTATCATGGGGTTATATATATACATGCTTGATTATCAAAATTCATCACCAATATTCAATATACGACACCAAAATTGGATGAGAGTTGCGACAGAGCCTTTTCTCTGAAAGAAAACACACACGTGTTCTTCTTCGTTGTCCCATCGCCGGAGAAGTTGCAGGACCATATGCTTTGGTGGATGCGATCATTTCATAACTCCAATATACTTTTCTTCTCTGCTGCTTCGTCTTTTCTTTCTTTCTTTCTTTCAATTGATTCATCGTGCCTGCTATTATTGGCTCCCAGAAAGTGACTCTGCGATTGTGATCATGCAACACAGTACACTATCGGTAGAAAAATCACACTCGTCCGTTTCACTAAAAGCAAATATCATATTACAATTTCTATTTTCGTTTATAGCAATGTAGTAATATAAAATAGAGGAATGTAAAAAAATTGAACAGATAACATTATAAGGTGTTATTTTAACTCTTGAAATAATATATTTTTCAACATTGGCAGGACCGGAATTTAATTTTAGATATAATTGAACATGTCATCTTCTCCGGTTGATGCAGACTGGATTAAGAAGATGTAGAAGCATTATTGCGAGATTCGGTGGCTCGCCTTTATATGACTACCTTTGACAATAGATGTCAGCTATGACTCTGGTCCTATCGAGCCAAATAGTAGCTCGGCCCGTGTTCAAATGTGTAAATTTAAATTTATTATAATTTAATATTTTCATTTGATACTTGCTACTTTATCTCAACACTTGAAACATAAAAAACTGTTTTACATATATGATAATTAATCGTAATTTTTTAATCATTTTATTTGATCATTAATTGTTCATAGATATGTGACTGTTTTAGATTGGACGCACTTCTACAGTTTCTATAACTAGAGTTACAAATGAATGAAAAAGGTTACTGATTTAATGTGAAAGAAAAAAAAATGCAGTTCAAACTCACATATATTTTACCAAATACGTCAAGTGCCAATAAAAACTTTTGAAAAACAACATGCATGTGTGCCTTATTATGAAAAACATAGTCTTCCAAAAATACACTATGTTTTTCGAGGTCATTGGCCATTAATCACCAAACATTATCGTCATTGTTATGGATTGGAATTTGGAGGGTTTCAAATGAGTAGGAACCAACCAATATTACTGCAAATTTGTAACACGCGGAAAACCATTTTCTCATAGGCTAGGAATGATGGCTTTAATGGCCACATCCACATGACCATTTGTTGCGAAGTGATTAAGAACAAGACCGCTAGAGGAAGTGTGGTCCATCTCATGCATTTTGGCGATAGGGGCCGTTCTCTTCTAAACATTTTCCTGCCACTCGCCTTTCATTGCATAATTCATGCACTTTGGCCCTGTCCAATAGGGTGCTGGTACAGGTTGCTGGTGCTGGTAGGTGCTGGTAGATGTTGGTAGGTGCTGGTAGGTGCTGGTAGGGTATTTAAATTAAATTAAAATTGTATAATTATGATGTACATAATTATGTACTGTGATTAATAAAATAATGTCAATGTTATATGTTGAAATACATTTACTATTTTTTGATAAGTTAAACATAAGTTTAATTAATCATTAGTGTATCATAAAATAATATCCAATACAATAACTGTAACCAAAAATAAATAAATTATATGTATATTCATGTACATATTATTAATATAAATTTTATAAATTTAAAAAATTTATATTAATAATATGATTTTACTTTGGAGACATGTAATTTTGTATCCCAATTGTATAATTTGTGTACATCAACTTACCTAACAATTTTTGTAGGAAAATATTATTTGGTAGATTCAGGATATCCAAACACCCTTGGATACTTGGCTCCATATAGTGATGGAGTAAGTCGAAGGCATCTACCGCAATTTAGAAACACACCACCTCAAGGTATGAAGGAACATTTTAACAAACGACATTCTTCTTTAAGAATGAAAGTAGAAGGAGCTTTCGGTCAGTTGAAGAGTTCTTGGAAAATGTTAAAAAGAATGCCCCAAACTGACATTGATTCCCAAAAAGCAATAATTGTTGCATGTTTCACACTTCATTCGAATGCAACAACTAGACATTCCCGTGTTAGATCATCCTGAGGGTGTAGGAAGTAGTGATTCAGGTTTGTACGATGATGATCGAAAAACTGCTATGAACGAAGTGCGTGGGAGTATTGCCTTACAAATTTGGCATTTAGGAGATGTTGATTTAGAAGGTAGTGATGTTGGCGAAGATGAATCATTAGATGATAGCGATTAGTAGTATATGTTAATTGTAATATTATTGGAAGTACGAATATGTTTGTAACAGTTGTAAAATAGTTATTTATAATATTGATTTACTAGTACGAAATTGTTATTTAAATAGATTTGAAAAATGATTAATAATTATGAAACTATATTTGAAGAATGATAATTCATACAAAACATTGTGAAACTAATTTTAAAGAGAAATCATCCTTTTGTTGTAAAAAAAAAAATTTAAACAATTCATGTTTGTGAATAGTGACAAGTGCTGGTAGGTGCTGGTAGGTGCTGGTGGGTGCTGGTGGGTGCTGGTGGGTGCTGATAGGTGCTGGTGGGTGCTGATAGGTGCTGGTGGGTGCTGGTGGGTGCTGGTAGGTGCTGGTGGGTGCTGGTAGGTGCTGGTGGGTGCTGGTGGGTGCTGGTGGTGCTGGTTTTGTGCGCTATTGGACAGGGCCTTTCTTATACATTGGCCCTGTCCAATAGGGTGCTGGTACAGGTTGCTGGTGCTGGTAGGTGCTGGTAGGTGCTGGTAGGTGCTGGAAGGTGCTGGTAGGTGCTGGTAGGTGCTGGAAGGTGCTGGTAGGTGCTGGTAGGTGCTGGTAGGTGCTGGAAGGTGCTGGTAGGTGCTGGTAGGTGCTAGTAGGGTATTTAAATTAAATTAAAATTACATAATTATGATGTACATAATTATGTACTGTGATTAATAAAATAATGTCAATGTTATATGTTGAAATACATTTACTATTTTTTGATAAGTTAAACATAAGTTTAATTAATCATTAGTGTATCATAAAATAATATCCAATACAATAACTGTAACCAAAAATAAATAAATTATATGTATATTCATGTACATATTATGAATATAAATTTTATAAATTTAAAAAATTTATATTAATAATATGATTTTACTTTGGTGATATTGTCGCACGATATCATTAGGCCTCATCGTGATTTATTGGAGCCTTCCCCGGAGGTTACAAACGATGCACGATATTGGCCTTTTTTTGAGGTGATGTGTTGTACTAAATTTCTATTATTTTGGTCATACCAGTTTGACTCATTTTATATGATGAATATGTTTCAGAATGCTATTGGAGCTCTAGATGGAACTCTTATAGATGCAGTTGTTGGTGATGAAGAAGGTGTTCCCTTTTTCACTCGCAAGGGGAAAAAAAGTTGGAATTGCTTAGCACTATGTTCTTTTGATAAAATATTCACATATATTCATGTGGGATGGGAAGGAAGTGCCCACGACTCAACAGTGTGGAGAGATGCATTGGGTAACCCAGAATTCTGTTTTCCTCATCCCCCAGAAGGTAAAATTTTAAATGTACATCAAGTTACCTAACAAATAATATTGTATAATTTGTGTACATCAACTTACCTAACAATTTTTGTAGGAAAATATTATTTGGTAGATTCAGGATATCCAAACACCCTTGGATACTTGGCTCCATATAGTGATGGAGTAAGTCGAAGGCATCTACCGCAATTTAGAAACACACCACCTCAAGGTATGAAGGAACATTTTAACAAACGACATTCTTCTTTAAGAATGAAAGTAGAAGGAGCTTTCGGTCAGTTGAAGAGTTCTTGGAAAATGTTAAAAAGAATGCCCCAAACTGACATTGATTCCCAAAAAGCAATAATTGTTGCATGTTTCACACTTCATAACTTCATTCGAATGCAACAACTAGACATTCCCGTGTTAGATCATCCTGAGGGTGTAGGAAGTAGTGATTCAGGTTTGTACGATGATGATCGAAAAACTGCTATGAACGAAGTGCGTGAGAGTATTGCCTTACAAATTTGGCATTTAGGAGATGTTGATTTAGAAGGTAGTGATGTTGGCGAAGATGAATCATTAGATGATAGCGATTAGTAGTATATGTGATTTGTAATATTATTGGAAGTACGAATATGTTTGTAACAGTTGTAAAATAGTTATTTATAATATTGATTTACTAGTACGAAATTGTTATTTAAATAGATTTGAAAAATGATTAATAATTATGAAACTATATATTTGAAGAATGATAATTCATACAAAACATTGTGAAACTAATTTTAAAGAGAAATCATCCTTTTGTTGTAAAAAAAAAAATTTAAACAATTCATGTTTGTGAATAGTGACAAGTGCTGGTAGGTGCTGGTGGGTGCTGGTAGGTGCTGGTGGGTGCTGATAGGTGCTGGTGGGTGCTGATAGGTGCTGGTGGGTGCTGATAGGTGCTGGTAGGTGCTGGTGGGTGCTGGTAGGTGCTGGTGGGTGCTGGTGGTGCTGGTTTTGTGCGCTATTGGACAGATTGTGACAAAAAGTGATAGACAAATTCTTGGGTGAGGCAGCCTCACCCAAGAGCCAGGACCTAAAAATACTTAAGTACAGTACATGGGCCTTTTTTTAAAAGGATTTCCAATATTTGGGGACTAATCTGCAAAATATGGAAAATACATCACTTTCTCCCCCAATTCCCAAGCTTTACGTGTTCTGCAACTTCAAACAGTCAACGGCCACCTCATCCTTAACATCCTTCTTCAAATGGTGGGCGATTGAGTACTCCTTCATTAGCCACAACCCGTAATCCTCGGCAAACCTCCATTGCGCTCCAGATCGAAAACCTCCACTGTGCAACCGATTAGAATACTTCACCGCAAACTCGATCGGAAACCTCTATCGGCCTTGAGGTTCATATCCTTAGGGATGAGGTTGTGTTGTGGTGGTCTTGTGGCTGTTCTGAGGTTCATGTTCCTACTGGTGAGGTATATGTTGTCAGGGATGAGGTGTATACTGTCAGGGATGAGGTTGTGTCATCGGGTTGAGGTTCATGATCTTGAAGTTGAGGTTTTGGTTCGTTGAGGTTGAGGTTAGTCTTTTTTATGAGGTTTGTTGAGATAGTGTTTATTGAAATAAGTATGAGGTTTATTGAGATAGTGACGAGGTTCAAATTTTGTCAATGAGGTTTGTCGTTGAGATAATGAGATTTGATTTTTTCAATGAGGTTTGTCATTGAGATAACGATGAGATTTTGTACTTTTTTGGTCTATCGAGGTATGTAATTTAGTAGATGAGGTTATATAGTTTTCATTGAAGTTGCGTAATTTTCAATGAAGTTTTCTTGTTAGTCGATGAGATTTTTGCTTTAGTTGATGAGGTTCCTGCTTTTATTGTTGAGGTTTCGACACTGTTGATGTAATGTATGTTTTTAGTGAGGTTTTGTGTAGTACCCAATGAGGTGGCATTGAGATTCGATGAGGTGGCATTGAGGTTTGATGAGGTGGCGTCGATGTATGATTAGTTGGTGTTGAGGTATGATGAGGTGGCATTGAGGTATGATGAGGTGGCGACGAGATTTGATGAGGTGGCGTTGATGTATGATGAGGTGGCAACGAGGTTTGATGAGGTGACATTGATGTATGATGAGGTGGCGTTGAGGTATGGTGAGGTGGCGTTGAGGTATGATGAGGTGACGACGAGGTTTGATGAGGTGACGTCGAGGTTTGATGAGGTGGCAGCAAGGTAGAATGATGAGGTGGCGAAGAAAGAATAAAAATTAGTGATATTTACAAATTAACCCTTGAAATTTTTAATAATTAATGTTCTTTTATATTTACTTATAATATGGGCCTTATTGGGTCATGCCTCATAGGTGAGGCTGCCTCACAAGAGAATTACTCAAAGTGATAACGCTTGTCCGCAGCTAGAGGCGAATCCAGAATAAATATAAAATATAATTTATTCACCCATTTTGAGTGAGATTAAACAGTGAGAAAATTAAATTTTTGAGATTTTGATAAGTAAGAGATAAAAAAACTTACAAAGAGATTGAAAAGTGAATCAGAAGAGTTTAAAATTAAAGAATGGAGAAAATAAATGAAAATGAAATTTTCCTTATATAAAAATGGTAAAAATTATTTACAATAGATAGTTAAATACTAATTACTCATTAATTCTAAAAATAATGGGGCAACCATGGTTACCCAATGGCGAAAGCTACATTCTCCCCCCGCAGCACCCTACATGCCCAACACCACATGCCTTGGTAAAGAGGTAAATCATGGTAATGTAGCACTAGAAACCATTGGTCAGTCCATTGTTTGGTCACTTTGGTGTACATAAGGAATTTGTCATACTACCACTACAAAACTCAAGCTCACAACCTCGGAACAATTGAACTAATATTCCAACCATTAGGCTACATCCATGGGTGTGCATTTTTCTTGTATATGCTCATAATTCTTCATGTTCATCCTGGATCCCACGGCTCATAAACAGGCGAGCCATATTGATATTGAATCGTTTTGTTTGAGCTCCCATGGAATACTTTTCCAATTCACTGGTGCAACTTACTATAATGAGACAGTTTTTTTTCTGAACTGTCTCTTTTGCTGATCTGGTCCTTTTGTATAAGGGATGATTTCCTTTTAGCAATTAGAGGTTATTTCCTCTAAATCCTCTCAGTTGATAGTGGAAGGCTGGCCTTCAAGTGGTTCATTTAGGGGATGAAGATGCACCAAGGGGTAGGTGTATTAGGGGAATGAATCACTTTTAGGAACCCTTCCATATATCAACTTCAAGGATTATGAGGAAATCCAATAGTCTTTTTATTCTAGTCTTTTCACTATCCATTTCGTTTTCATTGTAATACTATAAATATTCTATTTGGCCTTTTCATAGGCTCATTTAAGGTTTGAGGAGCCTAATATATCCCTCCCACCATTGGTGGCTTAATTTAAAAAAAAAAAAAGAATCGTTTTGTTTGGAATTAGTTGTCTCTAGAAAGTTTTGGGATATGTTCAATCGATTGATATTTTTACTAAAAGATTTCTGGCGGCATGTTTTCATTATTAAGAATATGTACTTTGAGTGGTATTCGAATAGAATAATCCTAATATATATATATAAGTTTTAATAATCATAACTAACTATCAACTGTTACTTAAACGCTAATAAACATTAACAATTTAGGTTGACTAGTCAATCCTTAATTATTTAACTGTTTATAAACATTAAACACTATGTTGGTTTTAACTAAATAAAACCAACCACAGTAAACGTTAATTTTCAACTTACTTTCGATAAGACCTAATAAATATGTTGATTTTACATAACTTAAAGTCGACATCACTTTGAGTTATGAGTCTATCATGAGGATCAACTCCGGGTTAATAGATAGTATTTGGGTCAAAATTGTCCAGTTTATATCCATTATTTTAATTGAACTGGATTGGTTCATGTAAAATTATCTTGTCGAATCAGAAATTGACAACTCCACGCAATACAATTGGTTAGCTGTCTTCATTTCATCCACACTTTAAATAAATAAGTTGACTTTACATAATTTAAGGTCAACATCACTTGACTATGAGTCATTCTCATGATCAATTTCGGGTTAATAGATTGTATTTGGGTCAAAATTGTCGAATATATATATATATATATATATATATATATATATATTTGCCATTGCACCTTAAGTAAGATTGGGTCAAGTTCAATCTATTATTTCAGTTGAACTGAATTAATTCATATAGAATTATCGAATCAGAAATTGACAGCTCCACAGAGTACATGGTTAGCTGTCTTTACTTCATCCCCACTTTAAAAGCAATACACTGCCTGTTGAAATCTACAACCTTCTGTTGTTTCTGAGCTTGGCTGGTTAGGAGTTGGCTAGACCCATTTGTTTTCCGATAGATATTAGTCTCCAAGGCTGTTGGGTTCAATGAATCTTGAGCTAGAAAAGCACTGGACACAAAGGGCAGCCTCTTTGTCATTTGGACCCATGAAATTATTATTTTGTTCACTGGAGAAATCTCTAGATTGAAGACGATTTAACACTACATATATACCCCAATCATAATTTTGTGTCGCACGAGGCGTTATTTACGAATTGAGGGTCCGAATTTTACCATGTTGTTGACAACATTATGTTTTCCTATAACTACTATATGACCAAAGATTTTTAAGTTTTAGTTTTACACATTATTATTATAGGTTTGCTCTCGCTGAAAGAGGTTAAAAAACATTCAAGTATAATTTTATAGTTCGAATATGATGAAAAGTATCCACTATATAAGCTACACAGTTACTCCCAAACACCTCTAATATACTCAAAAGGCGGATTTTGACACATGTCACTCTAATTTTGCTTATTGCACTCATATTGAAGATAATTAACCATCTTCTTACACACAATAGTGATGTTTCTCTTGTTTCTTTCTCATAAAATGCTCTCCACTTTGAAATTCTACATCCGTCACTGATTATATTGACAACCTAATAATGCAGGAATCGTTGTATGTAATGTATTTCCACTCAATTGCCCTCAAATCTTTTCAATTATGTTGTCCTAAGAAAAAGCCAATGCATTATTTCTTCATGACAATCAAGTTTTATGAGCTGTGGCAAAGTGTCACGCATGCAAGCACTAAACAGACATGAACAGATGAGAGCACTGAACTTTGTTCATGTTTGGACTGAAGGAGCCATTTGTAGCCATTAGCCAAGCCCAGCATTAACCCACCAAGACAAACTCTATTGAGGCCCATCAGTGGGCCCACATATTTCTTTAGCAAACTTTTTTTTTTCTTCAATTTCTCAATCATCAAATTATATCCTCTTTTTCCCATCAAATCTGTTCTCACAATTGTCTATTATGGACAAGTTCTTAGGTTGAAAACCTATCAATTTATCATGCCTTATTTGTTTATAGTACATTAGTACTCAAGAGCTTCTGGTTAATGTATTGGCATTTTGTAAGATGTAAGTTGAAATCAAGAAGATAACAAAAAATTAAGATATAAGCTCTAAAATTATTTTTAGTGATTTTGAGGCACACATGAATATCACATTCTAAAAGATATGATGTGCAGAAAAGATTAGCTCATGAGCACACATTCACAATTAGAAACACCAAAAGTAACAAGTTTTTTCAACCATTTTAACCATTTCAAGACATTGATAGAGATGGTACCAATCCAAGTTAGTGAAGTTACAGACCTGGATGAAACATAAGTTGCACGTTTCATTATTCAAGCAAAGGGCAATACAGGAAATCACAAAATAAACGCATTCAGTGACAGACACAAAAGCTATGAACATCTGCAGATTTGCTTCTTCAAAGGACAGTCAAAAGGTCAACAGTAGTCCTCTTCATTTCGAGCTATCTTGATCACCAACGTCGAATCCTTTGCTTCCTCCCCATGATAAAAAGCTATCCTGGGATCCAAATTCCTGCAAAGATTTTCAAAAATTGAGCTAAAAAGGAAGGCATAGAACTCATTCAGAAAAATATGAGAGTAGATTTAACTTACAAGCTGGCTCAGACGGAAATCAGAAGAAGGTGTATCAAGCTCTAGATTAGTAGGATCAAGCACTAAGTTTTGGCATTCTTCTAAGTCTTTCTTGAAATGTTCAGGTCCCAATTCAGCATAGTCGGAAAGATGAGCCTTGTTCTTTGGCTTATTTCCTTCTTGAACATTTTTGTTTCCATCTTGGCTTGACTGGCTCTGAAGAAATTCATCACATATATTTAAAGCTTCGACGAGTTGCTGGGAATCGAGCAGATATTGTGATTCACTGTCCCATTGTTTCTCGGCAAAACCTTCTGCCAAGCTAAGCTCTGTGCAATCTGTCTCCTCATTTGGAAGAGGAGATCTTGGCTGCTGCTCCACCAAAGGAGGTAATGGCTGCTGCTCATTCAAAGGAAATATTGGCTGCTGCTCATTCAAAGAAAATATTGGCTGCTGCTCATTTAGAGGAGATCCAAACTGCTCTTCCATGTCAACTGCTTCATCATGCTACATGATAAATAAAATTCTTAAGCAGATGAACAAAAGAAGCAACATTTTCCAGTTTCAACTAAGCATGTATATAAACAGGTGTCCAGTCAACAGGATGATCCTGACAAGCTTATGTTGCAATTGTCATTCACATGTGTACATAATAGTCATATTATATGACAAACTCTGTACTACTCCTTAGGGTAATAATACCCTAAGGGGTGTCTTATCAACGACATATTGGTGTCTTATTAAGAACAAGAATGATAATTATAAAAAGATTTGAAATAATCACTACTCTTTCAATTCCTCCTGTAAGAACATAGATAAATGAAATCATTTTCAAATTTTAACCACATATAGTTGCTTCAGTGTTAAGAGAGATTACATATAAGGAAAAAAGGTTTTAAAATTACCTGAGCAATAGTGGTGTTTGGTTCAAATCCAAGTTCACGGTCAATGGGTCTCCTTTCAGCACAAGGCGGTTCAGGGGTCACAGACTTTGGAGTGACAGGGTCCACCTTCACAATCATGGCATCATCTTCTTGAGCATCAGCTTCATTTTTGTCACTCTGCTTAACCTGCTGCAGCTGCTGATAAAACACCTTGGAGATGACATAATCTCCATCCTTCTCATCTTCCTCAATGCCCAGGTGATACTGGTGCATCACCCAATTAGTCTTCTCGGGTTTTCCACCCCTTGCTGGGCTCAGATAAAGCACCATAATCTTCTTACATCCTTTCTGGATACCTTCCAGGAGAACTGGCTTTGTTCGACCAGTCTTGTGCCAGCGTACATCTCCAGAACTTGCACCATGTATTTTTCGGCGTTTTCTGGTTCCAGTATTATAAGCTTTGATTGCCCTATGGAAAAAGTGTGATACACTTCCATCTTGTTTAACACCTAAGAATACCAGTACCATCAGATGCATAATATTTCAAGAGAACAATAATGAAAAGAAAAGGGAAGAAAAGTAAATGTCTGTTCTTATTACCAGGCAAATTCCGAGGGTGCGTATAGCAGATTCCGTCATCTTCATTTACAGTCGGAATGAATTCATCGAGAAATGGATGGGGTTTCAGATTCTCAACACCAGCTTTCCCGAGTAAATGCCAAATTATTTCTTGATCAGATGGATCGAACTTCACCCCACGAGGTAATCCAGGCCACTCATGGGTAACCTGGAAGATGAGATCAAACAAAAGGCTAAACTTTTAGGACGACTCCATGAACTCACACAAACAAAAGGATAAACTTTCCCCGTCCAAGTATACTTAGACTTCATTTTTGTAAGTTCAAAATGCTTTGCTTGCATTATTAGCAGTCCACAAGCCAGTACCCAAGCATACATAAATTACTTCACTAAAAACCAACAACTCAGAGAAGGCTCTCCCACTTAACACACTGTCCCTAGACCAAATTAACTCAGATATACAAACCATGATACTTGAATAAAAAATCTAAATTAAACTTGAGTAAGTATTTTGTAGTTTGCTAATATATATTAAAGTCCACAATGTTAAAGACAAGATATTTGTAGTTTGCTAATATATCTTAGAAACAAATCATTCTATGCACAACATCACAATTCCAATTATATGGATCGTAACTACAAGTCAAACTTTCAACTAAGGACTATTCATGCCATGACAAGTTTTGGTTCAAGCTAAGCAAGGTACATTGAACTACATTCATAAAGCACTCTACACCTGACTCAAATGAATACACAAATTACAAGCACGAAATCATCCCTCCTGAAAAGAGAAGAAAATGAGAACAGAAAGACTTAATACTACACTAAAGTGACAGGGACAGCCAGAGATCACATTGTACCAGAATCTGCTCGGTTATCTAAATTGACATATATTGTGTTTCAGAATAGATAATTGATGATGAAAGTGGTAGAGCAAACATTGCTACAAGTATTCAAACGTAAGAAAACGAGAGCAATACCTCAGTATTGTCAATAACGGTCTGACATTTTGGGCAAGTTTTCGTAGGGTTGCTCGTCCAATCAATCAACTCTGGATCAGGTGGAGCAGATGCAGTCCTGATCTTAGTTGCGATTCTGTTACTATCAACTATCCACGAGGCTCTGCAAAATTAATCAAGGAAAAAATAATGAATGAAAAGATTCGCAAGTTTTAATGTCCTGGGCAAAAACATAATTTAGTCATTCACAAATCACAACATCTAGATTATCAAAACATTCAATGATTCAAGAAAGATATGGTCTGCTTTCATAGATAAATTAAACAAGTGTGATACATAAGTTGATCATAACATGAATAAAGCATTAATATTTCTCTGTTGAACTAACACACTGTGTCGAAGAGAGAAAACAACTGACCAGTGCCAATAATGCATTAACAACACAGGTCGTTGCCAAGTATACAAAACAAAAACAAAAGCCCACACACTGAATATTTGACAGCATTCCATTGGATACAGAAACAGACAATGGAAGCTCGTTACAGTGTTTCTTCCTGATGAGAATTTATTAATAATAGAAAATTGAGCTATTCAACATCCCAGTTCTCGGATCAAGAATAAAGGCCTTTGAATTAAATCTACCAAAGTAGAGCCACTGCTATAGGCAGCCCCAAATCTCTCCCATAACATACTCTTAACCATCCCTGGTAACCTGACAGTAAAAGCTGTACCCGACATCCAAACCCTTACTAAACCAGTTCAATGAAATCAAAACTAAGGTAAAACTGCAGGTGTCCCTCAAACAATCACAAACGCAAGTATAAGGTTAAGTAGCCAGGAAACATATGAACAAACAGTCAATTTATCGTTCATTCAAACAGCAAATAAGGTAAAAAGACATCTGATTAAATACATCACACCCACACCCAAACACACGCACCAAATGCAATAATCATCAAACCGAAAGAAACGCACGAAACAACAGAGAATGGTACATCAATGAAAACAGATTCCAATTCAGTATTGACTTCAAAGATTCCGCGCACAAAAGAAACCATGAATCTACAAGTCAATGGGCTCCAAAAAATCGAATCTTTACGGTGAAAATCACAACTTTAACACCTCTAAAAGCAGCATCGTACCTCGCCATGGTGGGGGGGACAATGGAGATGATCAAGAAGCAACAACAGTAAACCCTCAATGCTGCTCCACTCAATACTGCAGTGCCGTTATATATTTATTTAGTGCCCAGGAGAAAGTGCTTTTTGTTAGCGGTTTCCCATGAATCCTCCTTGGAGTATTTCAAGTTTTTATATTTTCTTTTTCCGATTGGATTTTGGTAATCTTTCTTGAAAATCAAAGTTGTGAGTGAAAGCGTGTGCAGTTTGTGTACTAATAGGGTGGTAAACGAGTCGAGTCGAGGTCAAACAGGCATGTGTTCGACTTCGAGTTCGTGATCGAGTTCGAGCTTGTACGAGTTGAGATATTTTAGTTCGAGTTCGATTCGTCAGACTTTTAGAAAGTTCGAACTCGACTCGTAAGCTTGATAAAAAATCGAGTTCGAACTCGAACTCGAGCTAGTTCGAGAACATGAAGTATTAATGAGTAAAATTTAATTTATTTCTATAAAAAATTAAACTTATATTTAAATTATATTCGAGCTGCTCGACGAGCTTATCGAGTTTGCTCTTATGAGCTCGAGTTCGAGCTCGTATATAAACGAACGATCTCGAGTTCGAGTTCGAACTGGTCAAACCGAGCTTGAAAACGAACTTTGACCGAGTTGTTCACGAACGGTTCAGTTCAGTTCATTTACACCCATACGTACTACTACTCCACTCGTATGTATACTTCCCATATGGACCGGAGTTGACTCCTGATTTGGTTGACAAAATGATTTTGGAATTATGATTTAGTTTCAATTATTAAAAAATAAATATAAATTATTAACTTCCTGTTATGATGGGGTAACAATTGTGTTATCAACTAGTACAATTATTTTTGATGATTAAAAATTGTGTTATCGGGTTAGTGAGGAAAAAACTTTCTTACGAGATAGGCATACACTTTATGACTTAGTCTAATGCAATAAGTTCACAATTGTATAACCTATAAATACATTTCTATAAAATTTGAAATTAGAATATAAAAACTATATTTTGTGTTCATTCTCTCAATTCTTTTATACTGGTTTTACCTCACTACCCTAATTCTGAACAAAAACCTCACAGGAGATCAAAATCTCAATTCTGGAGAACCAAACCTCAACATATGTGACCGAAATCTTATCATTACCATGTCATAAGAAGCCTGACTTAAACCTCGACAACGCCACTACCATGTACCATTACAACCTCAATCCTATAATGGTACATGGCAACTAGTGTTGAGAATCGGATGACAGTTCAGTGATTGATTTTGTTGCCATGTCATTAAAATTTCGATCTAAATTTCAATGGTGGCAACCCAAACTCCTAACACTAGTGACCCAAAGCTGAGATTCAGTGACACAAATCTCACTGCAGTAATAAAAATCTCACTACATGAATCACAAACTAACCACCAGCAACCCAAATCTCAGCTGCCACCAAATCTCATAGTCGATGGTCCATACTCACTAGTTACCGCTCTAATAAAGAACTCGGAGGTACCAATACACCGTGGCACAAAAATGATTAATAGTTTGCCCCTAAAACTTATATGGAATGGAGGTTTACCTTGATTTATGATATGGAGGGAATATACAAGTGGAATATTTTGAAAATTTCAAGTTCATATGTGTGGGCTTATAATATATACATGTATTTCAATTTACTGGAAAAGCCCAAATAAAATATGCTTTTCCGACTGCCACCAAAATAAGGTTTTCCGATTGCAAAATCAATCATATAAAACCAAAACCACGAGCCAAATATTGAACTGATACTAAGAAACAAATCCCCGCCACCGCTTCACCACCACCATGAGCAGCAGCAGCAAATCTAAAAATTTCCGTTCCCGTGGCCGAAACTACGACGGCGACGACGAAAACAACGATGACAAGGGCACACAAACCCCACCCAAGTCCACCCCAGCAAAACCCCTAAAATCAGCCACCTCGCTCGCCCGGAGCCGCCTGTGTATCCCCGACGAAGGCGAAGACGCCGAAGCTACGCCGCCGCTGAAGCCCAGCTCCCGCCCTTCCTCCTCCTCCAAACCCAGCTCGTATTCCTTCAGCTCCTCGAAAACCAGGAAATCCGGGCTAGGGTCCGTGTCCCGGCCGCCGCTTGCTTCCAATGTCAAACCGCAGGCGGGTTTGTACACGCCGGAATCCCTCCTCGAGCTCCAGAAGAACACCAAGTCATTCACCTCTTCCCGCGCGGCGCGGGTGGAGCCACCCAAAACACCAAGCGAGCCGATCATAGTGTTCAAGGGGCTTGTGAAGCCTGGTAGTGCAGACTCAATCGATCATTCTGCAGAGAAGCGAAATCAGTATGCGGGGGATGTAGCTGAAGAGGAGGATTCAGATTCCATCATGGACCAGGCAAGGATCGACGCCATTAAGGCTCAGCGAGAGAGGTTGCGGCAGGCAGGTCCTGCTGCCCCGGACTTCATATCACTAGACAGTGGAAGCAACCACGGCGAAGCAGAAGGGCTGAGTGATGAGGAGCCAGAGTTTCGTGGCAGAATCGGGTTCTTAGGTGCGAATGTGGATAGTGTAAAAAAGGGCGTGTTTGAGAATTATGAGGAGAGGGGAGTGGAAAAGATGAGCCTCAATGGCAATGAGACTGGCTACGAGGATGAGGATGATGAGGAGAGATTGTGGGAGGAAGAGCAGGCTAGGAAAGGTTTAGGAGGGGTTAGCCGAGGTTCTCTCAGTGCTAGCAAGGTCGATGTTGGTGCCAGTAAAAGTAGTACTAGTGTTAAAGTGGCTCAGAAGGCTCCTATTGATACTAGTGGTTTTAGTATTGGTGGGGATGCAGTGTCGATTTCAGTGCAAGCGGAGGCAAATAAGAAAGCTTTGTTTGAGAATTTGAAGATGATGGAGGTATACTTTCTCGTTGATTATTATATTTTCTTGTGATGTGCTATATAAATGGTAGAAGCAAAATTGACTGTTTGATTATTGTGTTTGTAGGATGGTATTAGCAAAACCAAGGCTTTGTATGAGAGGAATGATGAAAATATGTCTGCCTCGCTGTCTAATATTACCAGTCTGGAGAATGCATTTACTGCTGCGGGTGAGAAGTACATCTTTATGCAAAAGCTTCGTGACTTTCTTTCTGTTTTATGTGCCTTTTTGCAGGTATGAGTTATTATCCTATTTTTTTATTCTGTATATATCTCGTACCCCTTCTTATTTGTTCAATGTGAAGATTTTGAGTTTGTTTATAAGAAGTTGTTTTATTTCTAACTGCACCTCCTATTGTCAGTTTGTTATTGAAGTAATTTTGTATGTATATTGTATCTATCAACTAGAGCATTTCATTTTGGTAGACTTAATTATATGTTTCGTATCTTGTCCATGTGATTTTCATGTTATCCTCTGCCCTATTTTAGTGGCAGAACCCTAATTACTTAGAACTTGGGCATTTCAGTTTTTTCTTGTAATTGTCAGCAACTGTGTTTGTTTTATAATTTTGTGTGTGACTGGGGGTGGGTGTGAAGTTGGAGAGGCTCCTCCCAGTCCCTACATACTTCCAGTATGTATTGGTGACTGCAAAATAAATTTTCTTGTTGCTGTGGTTAACTATACTTTAAAACATCCAATTGGAGTAGGTTTCTTTGTGTTAGGAGGTCCTGAGAGTTAACACTTTCTTACTTTGGTCTTTATATTTGTTGTCATTCTTATGTTTTTGCCTGTGGTTGAAAATCCTCCTAAATCTGAATAATCCTGACATATGGTTTTGCTCTTTGCAGGATAAATCTCCTTACATCGAAGAACTTGAAGATCATATCAAGGAACTGCATGAAAAAAGAGCCGCTTCCATTGTAGAGAGAAGAACTGCTGATGGTTCGGATGAAATGAGAGAACTAGAAGCAGCTGTGGCTGCAGCAATGTCAGTTTTAACCAAAGGTGGAAACAGTGAAGCCATGGTGGAAGCAGCATCAAAGGCTGCACAGGCAGCATATATTGCTGCAAGAGATCTAAAAGATTTACCTGTGGAGCTAGATGAACTTGGTAGAGACTTAAATATGCAGAAGCGAAAAGATTCGATAAGGAGGGCACAGAATCGTGAACGTAGAAGGGGGAAATCAGATTCCAAGAGGTTTTCATCTATGGATATCGATGGTTCTAATCAGACAATAGAAGGAGAATCAACCACTGATGAAAGTGACAGTGAGACTGCAGCATATCAGTCAAGTCATGATGAGTTGCTTCGGATTTCTAAACAGATTTTCAGCAATGCAGACAATGATTATGCCCAACTTTCAGCTGTTGTGGCGAAGCTGGGAAGATGGAAGAAGGACTATGCTTCAACCTACAAGGATGCTTATATGTCACTAACTGCTCCAGCTATATTTTCCCCTTATGTGCGGCTTGAGCTTCTCGAGTGGGATCCACTTCATCAAGATTCAGATTTTAATGATATGGAATGGTACGTCACTTAATCGCACTTTTTATGAATCTAAATATGTGTTTTACAAGCTGACCTATTTGCTAACTGTTTCTTATGACACATTCATTGGTAGTATTATCTTGTGTATTTTTTGGATGACTATTCAGAATTTCATGCTTTCTTTCTGGTTTCTTGTTGTGTGATATTTTTGTTAGCATGGTGAAATGATTCTTCTCATGAACATATTGTATTTTATTTAATTTGCTCAGGATTTGGTAGTTAATTCTGCTGTAACTTGATTAGCTGATGAAGTCCATCTCACATAGTCAAACTTTGGTTACATATCCTACTGTTGTTATGTTTGTGTTGTGCTAGTTAATGGGTGTGGAATCATTGAAAATTCTGCTATCTGACCTTGTTTTATTGTCTCTGTAATTCCTCAGGCACTCATTGCTATTTGATTATGGCGCTTCAGATGATGATGATGATGCTAATCTTATCCCTGAATTAGTAGAAAAGGTTGCAATACCCATTCTGCATCACAAGTTAACTAATTGCTGGGACATGCTTAGTACACGGGAGACAAAAAATGCTGTTTCTGCCACAACCCTAGTGTTCGCATATGTTCCTGCATCCAGTGAAGCACTAGGCAGCTTAGTCACCGCCCTTCGTGACCGTTTGGCTGATGCTGTCACCAGTTTGATGGTAACTTTTGCTTTAACTTACAACACCACTTACTATGATTGTCATTATTTTTAGCTTCTTTAGATCTAATTATGTCGGGTAAATTTTGTTCACAGATTCCAACCTGGGACACACTAGTGTTAAGGGCTGTTCCCAATGCTGCTCGAGCTGCGGCACACAGATTTGGTGTGTCTATTCGCTTGCTGAGGAACATATGTTCGTGGAACAAGATTCTTTCAATGCCTATTTTGGAGAAGCTTGCCCTTGAACTACTCCTGAATAGGAAGGTGCTTCCTCATCTACGAAGCATTCAATCCAACATTCACGATGCAGTCATGAGAAGTGAAAGAGTTGTTGCTTCCCTCAATGGGGTCTGGGCTGGACAAAATGTTGCTGTTGGGGATCGCAGGTACAATTCAGTGGACTGAAGTCATTTTTGCATAATATTATGTCTTGATAGTGTATGAAAATCTAATGGAATTTTTACTATGCTTTGCAGTAAATTGCGACCTCTGGTGGACTACTTACTGGTTCTTGCGGGGATACTGAAGGAGAGGCAAAAGTCGACTGGAGATCAGGCAGAAACGACTAGCCTTGCTCGCCGTCTGAAGAAGATGCTGGTGGAACTAAATGAATACGAGCACGCAAGGAAGATCCTAAAAACTTTTAATATCAAGGAGGCCTTGTAAACATTCCATCATTGTGCACTAACTTTAAAATTCTGAAGAAATGTACCACTGAAAGCATTAGGTGTCTGTTTTCTCTTCCAATCTGGTTATTGAGATTCTTACTGTTGATGTATACGAGGAAATGTATTTTTGATGAAACTCTAGTAAAGATTTGATGCCAGGCAATTTTGTTCCCACCTTAAATTCAGAAGTCAATGCTGTTACAACTTAAAAGCTCGAACTTTAAAGTATTTATGTTCTGTATATTAGAATAAATTTTTTTTTTTTTTTTCACATTTCCACACCTGAGTGGATTGAACAGAGAAGGAAAATGATACAACATGATTTACTTACTTTAAATTAAGTATGTTTCGGTAACATTGTCATGCATTTAGTTAATATTATATAGAGGCTCCAATTCTATGCACAAGTTCTTGATTCTATATATCTACGGGAAATGAATGGCTTAAAAATGCACTCATCATCTACTGAAAGCTTCCCAGAGAATTATACATCATGCACAGGCATGCGCTCTTCAATATACATCCGACAGATGGGACACCTTTTGCACTTTTCACTGCACGAGCTGTCACACATGTAACAGTGGTAAGTAAAACGAGTTCGATAAACTGAAATAATACAGCATAAACCAAGATCCTAAATAAGGGCACAAAAAATGCAATGGTACTTCTACGACAAGATCTGGAATGCAGTTTGAGATGCTTTATAATCAGGCATGCAATACTGAATATTCTATATAAGCAGAAACGAGATAGAGAAACTGGCTTGAGATGTTCTAACATCCAAATATGTAAGAGTTAGAGGGACATGATTTTCATGGCGTTTATATAACTTTAAGTTCAGAATATACCTGCAAATTATGTGATGCCTACAAGGAAGCAGAACGGTGTCTATGTGTTCTTCGAAGCAAACTCTACAAAGAATTTTCTCCTGAAAAGAATCAATGTTAATGTCAGTGACTGACTGACTATCCTGAGGATAAGTATAAAACACAGAAGCCACCATATAGAGGTTTAAAACGAAGAAAAAATAAGTAAATAAAAATGATACAGAACTGTTGTTTTAAATGGTTGTACAAAATGCTACTCGCTAGATCAAACCAATGGAACAAATGTCAAGGTTATGATTTGGTAATCCTTTAAACTGTACTTGGGCAAATTACTTTTAGTGGACATTTTTCGAAGTTTAAAATCTTCTACTGGAATGTTTATTGAAACTATGCATATTTGATGATGCAAGTCTAGTCAAAATCATGCAATACTCAATCAAATAATAACTTAATCAAAACCCACTGTGAAAAATCCAAAACACAATATGGATACTGGATGAACCTGGAGATGAAACAAAACATAGAAATAAAAAATTTCTAGACAACAATAGATGCCAAATATGTGAAAAAGTTTTGTGAGAGAACACGACAAGAAAAGAACTCTCAGGAAGACAATTAGCCCAATTAAATTGTTGCAGCCAAATTGGCTAAGTGCCACGGAAGAGAGAATAAAATGGAAACAACTTTTTATGAGATACATAGTAAGAAGGAAACTTTACATTTTGAAGTCTTTCAAACTCCTCTTGACTGAACTTAGTAATTTCTGTTTGTTCACTTAATGCTGCTTGAAGCTTCCATATCTGTATAAACAAAGAGAAACAAATTACTATCTGCATATCTATATCAATATGCAATTTCAGAAAAGGAAAAAATGGGAAATGCCATCACCTCGTCAGCAAGATCGGATTTTGGTAGCTTCTTAACAGAATCAGGAGGGAATGTATCATACCTGCACATAAATGCATAACGACCAATTGAACATTCTCATTTTTTTTATTTTTTTTTTGAAAAGACCAATTGAACATTCTCATTTGAAAAGTGGAAGTCACTTGTACTGGAAATGTTTTTATAAGAATTAAAAAAAGGGAGGGGTTCAATACACTCACTTATTTTCACATATGCTTTTACTCAAAATCTTGACCCTTCCCTCTTTTTTAATCTAATGGCTAGAGTAATTTAAGTTTTTATTAATTTTCTTTAATGATTGTTTATTTATCTTTTTTTTTTTCATTGTTTCCATCTTGAATTAAATGTTATTCCCATTCTTATTTTCTTCTTCTTCGCTCCAAGTCTAGATCTCCAACTGAATTTCATCGTTAACCCTCTCTTCATTGTTTTTGTTTTCTTCTTCCGTTCCTAGTTTTTCATCACAAAAGTTTATTTCCATTCATATTCCCCTTCTTCTCCCACAAATCACCCACGACACTGATCAATTCAATTCTTCTTCTTTCTGAATTTTGTCATTATTCATTTATGTCCTGTCCAAAATTATCCCCAAACTGATCGAAACTGAATCAGATTTCAAACTGATTAGGCAAATTTCCAGAATACTTATTAATCGCACAAAACACTAACAGGAAAAATTGAGCCTTTCGTCACTTCCAAATTCCAAACCTTAAACCCTAAATATGCTAGATTCAATGACCAACTGACAAAATTCATAAAGCGAATCAATAAAATTCAGTACTAAATTATAAATCTTCACAATAGATTAGTCGGAGGAGAGGAGAGAAGAAGTAGAAAGAAAGAAAAAAAAAAAGAACAGAAAGAAATTACTGATCGAAGAGGTTGGGGAAAGGAAAGAAGGGAGGGATCGATGAAATAAAAGGAAAAAAATTAAACAATCATTAAAGAAAATTAAAAAAACTTAAATTACTCTAGCCATTAGATTAAAAGAGAGGGAAGGGTCAAGATTTTGAGTAAAAACATGTGTGAAAATAAGTGAGTGTATTAAACCCCTCCCATATATAGTTACCATTATGTAGAATTACAAAAGGTAACATAATAAGACAGTCATTTACTCAAAGAGAACCTTGAAAAAATAATTTGACAAAGAGCACTGACCCAGATGCTTCAGTATAATATAGACGTGCTTGTTCTTCTCTACTTGATTCATCAATTGACCACCAACCCAGTAACCTGTCACACACCAGTTCCATTTAACACCATGTAAAGGGCACAAACACACACACACACACACACACACACACACACTCAGAGACATTTTCATATTTCTAAAAAATGATTCATCAAACTTTGTTTGTCAAAGTTCAACAGAATCAGAAAGTTTCAGCCATTACCTTGACCCATGATGCATGAAACCCAAATAGTCCCGGACAATAGGGGATATCCTGGAATAGAATCCTGTACTAGTGCCATTATGCAGTATAACAAATACCTTCTCCAACAGTCGATATATGGCAAATAAAAGCCCAGCTCCTTGCAGAAAGAGAAGAGGAGCAAACAATATGGGAATCGGAATATGTCTAGCACTTGATGGTGTTCCCTGGAGTCCAAAGAATATATGTCAGGATTCAATTGACTTGGTAAGGATGTGCAAAAAAAAGTGCACTAGGATGGTATTACCTCTAGGCGCATAAAAAGCAGGACTTGGAAACCGACAAGAGGAACTTTCATAAAATGGCCACCAATGTCCTGTGAACTACACAGTCTGTTCTGTTGGTCATCCTCATCAGTTGACACTACTGAACCTCTGTTCCAGTTAAGATATCCTGTATTTGCTGAAGATGAGCTGGCTGGTAATATGTTGGACCGTCTATGAATAGCTGGATTATGCCACTTTGTGCAAATTAGGAAGGCAAAACACTCTGCAACTCTGAAAGCAAATATAAATATAAATATGTTTTATCTGTAGAAGGAAAAACATACGCAGTCACAATTTTCAAAGTGGACATACCCATAGTTGATAAATAAGTCCCACCAGCCTAGGGCAGCTACATCACCTGCACATGGTTTCAGTGAAATGAACACCTTACACATGACCATAGGTACAGCATAAAAAATAGGCATAGAACATTTTTCTTTCACCAGTAGTTACAAAAATAGGCTTAATCTGTATCCTGAATCACAGTAACAAAAAAATTAAATGGGCAAAGAGCTTTAGTGAGTCACTAAATGATTACCACACAGCTTCAGTAGAGTGAATATTGTGGCAGCAATGAAGAAGACCATGGAGATTGCCACCCAAAAGTGCTGCAACAGTAAATTGTTTTTATTCAAGATGCAGGACATGACAAAAGCCCTAATTATAGATAGTAGAAAGATAAGTAGAAAGAGTATTCAATTTAACCATATAAGAGATACATGCCCCCACCACCGCTTGCTTTTGGAAGAGGTTTGATAAGAGCTCATGCATGAAATTTGATAAGCAAGAGGTTTGATGCATGAGCTCTTAAAATAGAAGGATACTAATGCTTTTTGAAATGAAAATAGAAGGATTAAAAGATGGAGATTCAATAGCACACAGCATATAAACTCTATTCAAAATTTATAATAACTATTCTTCAGTGAAGAAACTCTGTTCACAAAACAGAAAAAAGACTAAAAACACTATAAATGGTAGTATAAAGTAGTCTTGAAAGAATAAGCAGCCACAAAGAATATCAAGATAGGTATGCATCCTAAACTCATTCTAAGAATTTGATACTGCTTAAAAAAAGCTAATGATGCCGAAAAATTTGAGGTCGTCCAGGTACACATAATTTTATTAGCACTTACAGGAAGGGTTTCCCACAATGCATCATCACTCATGCTTTCGTCCTCACCTGGCATTAAAGCCCTACACATCCTGAAGCCACAAAAGCAGAACATACAAAAATTCAGATTTCTACTGTGAGTTCAGACAAGTTTCAACATCAAGGAACCAAAATGCAATCTGGGGTTTGATAAGAGCTCATACATGAAATTTGATCATTTCCAAAAATGATTCCCAAATACTTATTGATACAAAAGACATGCGAGAAGATATCTCACCTAACATTGTCAACCAAAATTGCTGTTTCAAATGCTAGTAGGGGCAAAAATACAATCTTCAAATCGACAGCTGCAATGCACCACAGTAAACCAATGACCAAACACTTGTCGATTATACAAGAGTACATTCAAAGTCATGGGAAGAGAGTTGAGAAAGCAGTATAAAGAGCATCTCAAAACAGTTAAAGAAGAATAAAGTGGCTTCCAGCAACCTGAAATAATTTTAATCTTGCACATCAAGTTGGGAAAAATACTATATTCAGCAGTTAAAGTTAGAGAATATTGTCCTAAATGTGGAAAGAACACAAGAAATCAAGAACTTTGTACGTTTAAGAAGAAAAACAGCAAATTTGCTGAGTCTATAGATCATTTACTGAACAAATTTAACAGCTTACCATCAGAATTCTGAAGATATATGCATAGCAGCAGTTCAAAAGCAATAAGCAATGGTGTTGCCACAGTAGCATGGAATGGTGCCCACTGTCCAAAAAAGAGTGTAGCATAGTTAATTTTATGGAAACTATAATATACGCGCAAACTCAGTAATATATATAA
This sequence comes from Cruciata laevipes, assembly GCA_963678965.1. NCBI lineage: Eukaryota > Viridiplantae > Streptophyta > Magnoliopsida > Gentianales > Rubiaceae > Cruciata > Cruciata laevipes. Next base: position 6,104,504 of record OY787641.1, on the reverse strand, counting down.
TGGTACCATACATGGCGATCACGGGGCATGGAAGGAGCAGGTAAGGAGAATCTGCCTCTTGCTACGACAATATGAAATAACCACACAGGGAGAAAGATGGACCTGGAAAAGCAGAAATGATTAAACTTCCTCAACAGCTGATTTAAAAGAAACAAAATTGAATAGCAAAAATTGAAGTAAAATGAGGTAAGTCGACAATATGGTCTCAGGGAGCTCAATAACGATTGAGAGCTCCTCACATGCAGGAGAATTCTAGGACTCCCAATCTCAAGGGTAAGCAATAAAAATATACACCCTTATCTGTCTGCCAACAGTTCTATTCTTATACTATTAGCCCCGACGTACCAACTCAATATCCAAATCCTCAGATTCATGAGATATCCTATGCTATAGAAATCAGCCAATAAATTATTTGTATTTCTAAGATTTTAAGCTTCACTGTTATGATTAGCACCTAACATCAACCTCAGCCTAGTTGAACTTTCTATGAATAGCATCAAACTTCTAACAGGATGACACCTGAAACAGACAATTTTTATCTGTATGCTAACCATACTAACATACTTAAGCAAGCATTAAACATGTAATAAAATGGTTGAACTTTATATATTTTTTCAATTACACATTCAGGATTTTAAGGAAGCAGTATTTCAAATAAGCTTATCCAGTTCAAAAAAGTAAAACCATAAGCTTTCCTAACAGACAATAGGTCCGACTTTACAACAAGTCCTCGAAATACGTTTTTTAGAAAAGGAACCAGGCTGGTAATCATGTACATCGCCTGGTGATCAACCTACTTTCAAAAGCAGGGAAAAATATATGTCCATCCTAACTGTTCTCATTGTTTTCAAAACTTGCAATTTTAGTCATTATATATTAAAATGAAGCCTTAACGAAACAATTTACCCCAATCAACAAAACCAAAAGTAAATGAATGGATAACATAAGCATATCAAATGATTTCAAACACAAAAATGAAACTTTGTAAAGCCCTTTTCAACTCTTTCAAGTTCCCACCAAAGAACCAAAACTAAAAATCACCACCCTGGCTACCGTATAGAGTGGTCGTGCTTGAGAGTGAGAAGCAAAGTGAAATAAATTGACAAAGCGACCACAGGGAGCTTCCTAATGCATTGCCAGCCCCTTACATGCAGGAGAAAACTTCAAGGAGTAAAATCTCAAGGTTATCCCATTAAAATTGTACACCCTTATTTGTCTACCACCGCCAGTTCCTATACCATCAACCCCAATGTTTCAACTCTATATTAAAATCTTAAGATAACAAATTTCTATTATCCTTGTCAGATCTTAGGATTTACCATTATGATTAGCATCTACCACCAATCTCAGCCAGTATCTATTTCTACAGAATGATACCTGAATTAGAAAACTTCTATCAATATGCTAATCATAACACCAAATCACATAGAGCCTTAAGCAAGCACGACCATTCTTTCCCTGCAAAAACATCGAACTTGACATATTGTGCCACTAACATATTCTTTAGGATTTCAAGCGCCTAATATTTCAAGATACCTTATCCAGTTAAAAGTAATACCATAAGCTGTACACAGGGACAATCCGTTGAACTTTAAAAACAAGTCCAAAAATTAACAGTTTTAAGGAGGAAAAAACAGGTTTCTAAACATGCACAGCTATAAAGGTCAACCTACCTTGAAGAACAGAGAAGATACCAGTCCCTTCAAAGTATTAATCTCATTCTTTCCAAAACACAAAATTTTGAGTCCTCATAAACCAAAATGATGATTCAACTAACTAATTTACCCCAACAAACAAAACCAAAAGCGATGAATGGAGAACATGCAAACACATAAGCATATCAAATTATAAATTTCGATAAAAAACTGAAAATCCCCAACAATAACCCACCAACAAAACACCCAAAAACTCACCACCAAGACCACCGAATGGCCTGATCGAGCTTGAGAGTGAGAAGCAAAGTGAAAGTGAAGAGAAACCCATGTGCAGAAACCGTTTGAAAAGACTTCAGAACCCTTCTCCAGCTCATAATTCGCCCTTTCTGCCGATCAAATTGAAGGTCTAAATTGTTAAGAGCAAGGCTACATACAAATCCCTCTAAGCTGAAATTTGTGCTAAGTTTGAATGTATGATCAAAAACTACGATATTTTTTTTACTAGATCAAATTGAAATTGGATAGGGAATCAATTAGAAATGTAAAGAATGTTTTCTTTTGCAGAGGTTATCTACTGTTTTCCGTATGTTGTTTTTTAGAAATAAAATATAAAACGTGACTTTTACGCTAATGTCGTTTTTGGGCTAGTTGAAGAATAAATTAAGGTACGTTTTAATGTTCTTTATTTTTCAGTATTTTTGCTAATTGCTGGGAAATTTAAATGAAGAACAAAGTTTTCGTCCTTTTTCAAAAAAATAAAAATAAAAATTCGTCCTTTCCCAGGTTACCAAAACCAGAAACTGCCGTGTAGTTTCCACCTTTTCACTCGAGAACTTTTTTTTTTTTACGCTAAAACCATCATAGATGGGAGGATTATTCATGGCTCCTCAACCGTAATGAAAACAGAACATAATACACATAAAACCAAATAAGGGTCTTAGTGACTACAAGTTGCCCGAAGGCTATTCTCCACAAGTGGAGGCAATTTGGTAGATAACAGGAAAATTCTGAAACGTAAAGCAAATCTAATCTTCCATGTATCTAAATGTGGTGTGGCTCGAAAGCTATGTCGTCCGAAGGCTGTAGTGCCCGAAGGATTACATCAAAAAGAGAATACATCGTAAAATCTATGGTCGAAACTAACTAGCAAGCGTAGCACCTTAACTCGCATCCTAAACTATCTAATCGAAGTCTACCAGTCTAGCAAGACCGGAAGCCCATGAGGTTTACCCTCTCGCCAATAAAGGATTAAGAGTGATATAACAAACAAATGGGTAAGGATACTCCCCAAGTCTGCTAGGACAGTTCTACAAAAAGACCAGTTCCAAATCATATTCCTTACTACTATAAACTAAAACAGGGATACAAAAAAAAAATCAATACCACTAGCAATTCCACCCCGTGCTGGTCTCACTGGTTGTTTGCCCCTCATAGTATTCGAAATTTTAGACCACGCCCAGATATTGTCGTCACTTCCTAGTTAGTCTCACGGAAAGAAACCCCTGGTTAGTTCTGACTCTATCAGCTCAACACTCTAACTCTCCGGTCAATCTCATGGTAAAAGAGATATTCCGAAAAGCTATACGACAGTGTAAAGCACGTATGAAAGCTATCAAACACGCAACAAGCTGAAAATTCAGCCCCGCGGTTTACTAATCTAGGGAACAGAGTCGCCAAAAAATGAGTTAACGAACTACTTTTGACTCGGATTTCTCCTGACAGTTCAAAACCAGATTAGAAGCCATACCAAAGTTTACCAAACTAAAAAGGACCCGTCAGAAACTCAGTTGGAAGATAGCATTCGTCTAAAATTCCAGCAAAAATGAAATTAAGCACTTATCCCTGTTATACTATAAAAATGTAAAACAAAAGCGGAAATAAAAAAGAATGGAAAACCACAACCTCCTAGCAGTTCCAGATTTCTGTCCCGTGGGGCGGACCAGGTCGGGCGAACCCGAGAACAAATTAATGACATTTAAAAGGTGACAAAACAATAATTTTGTTACTAGGAATAATGAGACTAAATAAAAGTTGCATAAAAATGTAAATAATTTCATTAGTGATAATGTGACCTTTGTATATTGTTCAAGTGAAGGTCACAATTGATACTAAGGACAAATCTCTCATTTTCAATTCCAACATTTTACATATTTAGCCCGACCATTTAATGTATTGTTGTAGATCATCTCAAGTTTATGTATGATCTTCTCACTTTCAAGAGTGATCTTTTACATATTAAACATGATTATTTAGTGAAACCAATTGAGACAATTGAGAATTTGTCATTGTTTAAAATGCTCATTATTAACTCATCTTAGATTAGTAGACATAGAGTAAAATGAACTTAATGATTATTGTAAGGACCATAACTATGTTGTGAGGATCATGTTCATGAAGTGTTACCAAAAGGAGACTAATCGTTACCGACCGTATTTGAAGGCATACATGTACAATCATCTCTTGATTCTCGACTACATTTATATAGATCTCACATTTCTTACGAATTTTGACAATAGAAAGTTCAATCACCTTTAATATCATGATTCATGATGGCTTAGTATGAGTGTGTGTATGTGTGTTGGTTTGATAGGGTCAAATTAATCACTCAATTGGTTGTGTTACGGAGATCACATATTTGAACTTTACATTTTAGTGATTTGATCAAATAATATTAACACGAAAGGTAAAGAGGTGAGTCTTGTAAGTTGCCATATTAGCTGAAATAAGATCTTAAAATGATATCTTGATACTAGACGTCATATGTGACTGACACTTTACTGAGGCATGGTAAGTACCTCAGGAAAATTTGACTGATTGTATCTTAGGATGGGTAAGAAATCTTCCTTCCTTTTCCCAATAATATAAAGATCCTGGAGAAATATTTTGTTGCCTTATGATATGATATTCCTTACCTCTAGATCATACAAAACAATCATAACTTTTTTTCATGGAAATATATTGAAATGTAAAGGCGAGAGGATGTACAAATGATTCATGAAACACACACACGAACACAAAAATCTTATTGTTGTGGATTTTACTCCAAACAAACATACAAAACTTGTCATTATCGTCATTCAACGGGATAGAGCAATGCCTATATTTTGTTAAGATTCTCAAAAGTTAACAATCTGTTTTTAATTTCTTGTAGTTGCTACACAAGAGTTAGTAAGCTTCAAAAGGTACGTTTTAGTACACGAGCACACAAAAAGAAGCGTTTCATGATTTCCCTAGCTACAAAAGATGCTCTAAGACGCTCATATTTGTTCCTTCAAATCCAAGTCAAAATTCAGCAGCTCATCTCCACCTCGACCCATTTAACTTCACATAGCCATCCAATACGCCATCATTATCTCCTTGGACCTTCATTTGAATGAAGAGGGTTTAATCAACAACGGTTAATGCCACAAAACCACAATCACCCACTCGCCATTTCTTTCTCCCATGTGAGTTCTGTATTAGGATGGTCATTTCCCATTTCTTTTCTTTCTCCGGAAGAAACCGATGTCTAGGGGGTAACGATGTCGATAACCTACAATGCTATGGCCTATGGCACATGAAAGAAACAGATGGAATACTCCCAAACTTTCGGAGGTTTCGCATTGATGTTCCTAGCAAATTTAGCACCATCGCCATCTGTGATACAATTAGCACGGTGGAATCAATAGCTTCTTAAGCAAAATATACACCGGTTTGATCTATTTTTAGTAAAATATCACTCCGTAGCTTGGGTGAATTACGTTGCGAAATGTTGAATAATGGTCTGCTCTGTAGCTTCTCCATACCAAAGTTTCACAACACACCACTCTTATAGATTGTTACTTATAAATATTTAAGTTCTTTTTATTTTTTCATTTTATTGTCAAAGTGATCATTGAATGCATAAACCGATTATAACCATATAACGAATATAATTATCCAAAATGATATTAACTGAACTGGTATAATCGATATTACTAATGGTTAGTTTATATGTTTCTTCTCTAATTTTTTAAAGCGGTAAAAATCGAAACGATTAACCAGAAAACTGACTAATCGACCAGTTGAACACCCATATCCCTAATTTTGTCAACCTCTTATTTTGTCATACTTATACTTTAGAAAATTTCACATTTAATGATAACTATGAATCAAGACTATGTGGCTGAAGTATCTCTTTTGCCGCCTTCGAGAGGTTATGCTCATTACATCCTTTGATCTTCTGCCGAATACGATCTTTGATGGACTGAAAGATCTCCCTCTTCTTCATCCCTTTGACAGTAGGAAGTCCAAGATACTTCTCATGTGCCTCAACCTTGGGTATTTTCAACAAGACGAAGATACGCGGTCTAAGCTCCATTGCCGTGTTAGGACTGAAAAGCACTCCCGACTTATCAACAATGATCTTCTGACCCGAAACTATCTCATAAAAGGTAAGTGCCCAGTGTATCCGGCGTGTTTCCTCCAATAATGCCTCTTCAAATAACAGTGTGCCGTCTGCAAAGAACAAATGTGATTTCCTTGCTCCATTCGAGGAAGCACATGCCTCCTTAATTCGTCGTGCACTAGCCAAGTCAGATAATAACATTGAGAGAATCTCCGAGCAGATAATAAATAAGTATGGTCAGAGAGAATCCCCTCATTGGCACTTGCTGCCCAAACTCCTCCCCATTCAGAATGAAAGAAAATTGTAGCGAGGTTAGACACTGGTTGATTATCGAATGAAAGAAAATTGTAGCGAGGTTAGACACTGGTTGATTATGGCGGCGGAAACCCCATTTTTTCGAGAGTTCTCAACACAAAGTTCCATTCAATCTGATCGAATGCCTTGCTCATATCAAAATTAATGCTCATCTCTTCTTTCCATCCTCTCGTTTTGACCTTCATGGTATGATGGATCTCATAAGCCACCAAAACATTGTATGTTATCAACCTTCCAGATATGAATGTTGATTGTGAAGGCGATTTGATGCTTCCAATTATTGGACGAATTCTACTCGCTACCACTTTCAGTGCTGATAACATGATCTCTTATCAACATTGTATATACGCGTTTAATTGGATACGATAATATTTTTTCTCACCTTTACATTTAGATACTTTGTCAAAAATTTAACATTTTTAATTGGATTGAAAAAGAGTTTACGTGCATATATAGCTGGTCTACAAGGAGTCCTATGAATTTGAAATATATATATCTTGAATGTTGTGTGCTTGTGTTGTTAGGATATCTTGACATAGTTCTTTCAAATAAGCACAATTTGAGCTTAGGATAGCAATCACTGATTATGCATAAACTGAAACACTTATAAACTTTGAGTAAAAAACAGTGGAAAAGTGATAGAGCTAAAGTTTAATAATACAACAATAGTGGCAACTGATTAAGAGTCGAGACAAGCTCTCTTTCGCACACACAGAAACCCAACTGATGAAAAACTAATCGAAACTGACCAAAGTAGAGAAGGCTGCAGGCAAGAATGATTCCCCCACCATATACAAATATGTACATTTTAAACCCAGAATATGATGATCACCATATTCTCTCTCTTAAACTCTTGCTTGCTTTGGTAAAAAAACACCATCTTCTCTCTCTCCATTAACTTGGACCACCACCACAGCTGGAAACAAGCCTAGATCAATGAGTTGTACCACACGCTTTGGAAGTTGTACGTTGCAGCATTTCTTGGGAACCAAACACCACTTTCATGATTGTTTGAAATGTCTGATGATGATCAAAGGAATTCAAAGTGACAAGAAGAATGACTTCATGGTAATTTTGGCCCCAACCCAGATGAACAAGAAAAACACACACTCACACACTAAGTTGCAGTACAAACACTTCCCGTCTTAGGTTATTCACCCATTTTTCACCCCTCACGAAAAAGATTTCTTTCCCATTTCCTAACCAATTTGCCCACTGCAACAAGCAATATATCCCACTTGTCCCAACTTCTTCAAAATGCATATGTTTGTACTAAAATGATTGGTACGTAGTAGGTTAAAAAAACTACTAGATTAAAAAACACACCCAAAACACACACCAAGAACACACACATTACCACAGTAAAAAAAATATAAGGTAGGAGTTTTAGTAGTATTACTCAAAGGGACCTATGTTCAAGCATGTTAACGTTGGTTCTCTGCCTCTTAACATTCCCAGAACCCGACTGATCCTCGCCGTTGGATTTCTCCATCACCGCCTTAAGCGCTTCTTGGATCGAGCTTATCGAGTAACTCGGCTGATGATGATGATGATCGATGCTGTCGTCACTGATCATGTTTGCATCGTCATCACTGGTGATGAACAGCACGTTCTTGACCCGGCCACCTATGGATGTGATCTCGGCTTTTAAGGTTCTCAACCTTAAACTCTTCAAAGTCTTGATGAGATCAGGCAGGAGATCTGACCTGTCCTCGCAGCACAGAGAAGCCCTAATTACGAACTTGCCATTCTCATCGGAAGCATTGTCCACCACGAGCTCGTCAGTCTCGGTCGGAACCGGCGTCGTTTCGGCCACCGCCGACGTCTGCCGCTTGAGCTCCTTCACGTGCTGTATAACCTCAGCCAGCAACGAAGCTTTATCCGTCTTCAAGAAAGAATCATGAAGAAAAAGAATAAATTTTAGTCAAAAAATGGATTTTTAGGCATGACTGACAAGAATGCTTGTTTGTCCGGCTATATTTGTTTGAATTTCTCAAGAATTTTCCATTCTAAGCTTTTGGTTCCTCTTTTTGATATCAATTCTGCTGCATTTTTTTCTTGGAACTAACACAAGAATACAAAGCAACCACACAGATCGAAAATGGATTATTATTCCTTTTTCACAAAAGTAATTGGTTAATTTTCCCAAGAGATGAATATTTAATGAGTACATTTAAGCTAAACAACAAACCAAACTGGAATATCCATCGCTTTTCTCCGTACCTAAATTTGTACTCTAATGGTGGAATATCATGGAATCAATTCTACAAAATTGCAACAAAAAGCATTTTTTGATTTTTTGATTTTTATAAAACAAATTGCACTTACTTTAGTGGTGTTAGGGAGCAAGCTACGAAGCTTGGCGAGATGATTGTTGATCCTTTCCCTTCTTCTCCGCTCGGCTTCGCTGTGGCTTTTCGAAGCAGCGAGAGCTTTAGCGTCCATGATTTCTTGAGCGGTCATTTTCTGCAACTCGGCTTGGAGGCCAAAAGGTGCACCGGAGCTCGCCTGAACATGGCCGCCGAGGCTCTCCGTGATGAGGCGGAGGTGGTGGTGGTCGGCGGGGGAGCCGTCGTAGCCGAACTGCATCCCGGGTTGCCGCCGGTTGAAGAAGCCGCCGTAGGACGGCGGCGGAGGGAGGAGGAACGGGTCGTGGAGGAGATTAGGGTTGCCTTGGAACTGTACCTGGTTGAAGGAGTGGTGGGGAAGAGACCATGGAAGCATTGGAGAAACTTCTGGAAACATCATGGATCCATATGCTTCATGGGTGCTGTTCTGGTGCTGCATCTATACAGCTGGTAAAATCCTCAAACAATGGAGATGATGATGATTTCTTGAAAACACTGAGAGGAATGAATATATATGATCACAGTCACACAGTGGAAGGTGAGAAAAGATTCCAAGCATATAAATCAGACAATATTCTTGCACAAAACATGCTACTTTTGCCTTTTTTCCAAATCCATGTAAAGAAACTAAGCTGGAATCTATGCAAAAGATATACTCAAGATGAAGAAAAGGGATTATGTAAAGACAGAAGTGAACCTTAATTAGGATGGCAAAGCAAGAAACTTTGGTGCTTGGTTTCTTTTTCTTTCCTGTTCTTATGGGAATGGATGAATCCAAAATGTTGATGAGTTATGGCCCCTTTTTATCCTCCAAAAAAACCCTTTTTTTTTTCTTGAAAAAAATAAAAATAAAAATAAAAATAAAATTCTTCTTGGGGTTTTGGCTTTTTTGTATATTTATAATGGTGGAAATATACTCTATCTTTTTGGCTCCTTTGGGGCCCTGGGTTTTTAGTCTCCCACTTTCCACTATGTGAATATGTGAAAAACTTTGTTAGTGTTCCTTTCCTTTCTTCTTACGGCATTCCCTTTTGTCCCTCACGGTCCATTTCTGTTGCTATCATAATACTCATCTCAGTGGAAGGGCTGATCATTTTTTAATATCCTTCTTATGCTAACCTAATTATATTTTGCTCTAATACCATTAATATATGAAACCCTTTTTAAATGCATAGTGAAAAGTAATGTTTTGAATATGTGTTTTGATGAGGGTAACAAAATCAGGTATATACTCCTTGTTGCTTTTGTGTGGTAGGACTATGTGAATTTTGACCGGATGAATAACATAAAATGTTTATATTCTTATGGGTAAGAGTATATAATTGGGCTCATCATACTTCGGCCAATACAGCATCTGGGCAACACACCTTTCAGGATCATTAGCCTTCGGGCAACTTTTGTATTTATTTTTTATTCGGGTTAAACATCCGTTAATAATACTCCAGATTTTATTTTTTTTAAAATTCAAAGGGTTTACTTCACAATAAAAAGAGTAATATAAAATTTTAAGCATAGAAAAAAAACACAATTATGAATTAGGAGACTAATTTTTTTAGACTAACTTTATCTTATTGATTTGAACTAAATTAAAGAAAAATTTAATATATCTACTAAATTGAGTTATATATCATCAAGTCATATTTTTTACTAGACTAAATTAAACTAAAAAACCTGATATAATGTACAGATAAACTAGGAACACGGACTTAGAAATAAAAATACTACTATATTTTTATGTACTAACACTAGAAAAGAAAAAAGTTTGAAAATATAAATAATAATTATTATTATGTTAATAGATTGAAGAGTATGAAAATTAGATAGGGATTATTGTTGGAGTTGAGCAAAAATGTTATAGAGAATGTGAGATTTAATCTCAATTTTGAAGAAATAATTGTAGTAGTAAGGGGGTTAAACCAATTTAGGTGCAACCCCACTTCTTCTCTGACATGGTTGCATTATTATGTATTTTTTAAAAAATAAAAAATAAAAGTTGTTGGACATGGTCTAATTAAAGTCATTAATATTAATTAAATATGGATTTAGTGATTTATCAAAAAAATTATTTGTTGGATGAAGTGAGTATTAGTTATAACAATCAAAGTATGTTTGGAAAAATAATTACTAGTACTTAATTCAGAGTTTTAGAAATCGTACAAAAACGAATGACTAAAACTTTGGGGAGAATCTCAAATAAAAAAAAACAGGAGATTTGCTACTAGGAGCCCAAAATGTTTTTGAGCATAGATCAGAATCTAACAAGTTTTCATATCTAAACAGTCTCCTCGCAATTCACTAAACGTTCTGCTTTGCCTTACACTATTTGAATCACTTGTAGTATCCCCGACTAGGTTTCACCATAGATTACAACTCCGGTATAAGCAATATTGATTCTTCCATAGTCAAGCACTCTAGATCATGCACGTTTAGAAATCTCCCCGACATTGCTTTTATGAATTGAAAACATGGTCTGGAGTCACTATACCCGTGCCTGAATCGCCGGTAAGGATTCCGGCAATGAAAAAGTTATGATTTTCTCTTCTGGTGGTTGAAGCAATGGTTGCGGTAGCAACCTCATCATTCAAATTTTGTCTCTCTATAAATCCTGAAATTTGCAACATCTACAATTACCATTTTCCTGGTTTCGGTATAATTTTTCTTGAAGACTTTAAGTTGTACTGGATCGGATTAGGGTACATAGTGTGTTTATTCTCACCCTAATCATATTATTTAGTAATTTAGTAAGCCGATTTCACATAAAACCAGTATATATCACATTTTTTTTCTTACCTACTATTTTGTCTCTATAAAATGCCCAATGCCAAATCCATTTTATAACCACATTGCTTTTGCTCGTGACCTTTTAATTTCTCAATAGCTCTTCTATTATATGTATTTTTATTTATTTTGATAGAGAAAAAGGGTAAAAAATTACTGGAGGGGCGGGATAGCATGCTGGGTGGTGATTGGTTCAAAGTTCAAAGATTATAATTGCAAAGTGGGAGTGGTGAAGACTAATGGGGGGAAACACAAACACAACACAGTGAACACACAACACACAGATTGTCGACCGACCAAAGACAACCATATTTATTAAAGTTAGTGAGAGAAAATAACCCTTACCCAACTCTCTCTCTCTCTTCTCTCCCTGTGTTTTCGATGTATCATAGTCCTACTACCTCCCCTACTAGCTACTACCATCTCCGTCCTCTTCCTCTAGCCCCCAAGGGCTTCAAACTTTTCCTTAACATTTAACCGATTTACCGTCTTTCTTGAAACTGACATCTTATTATACGATATGCATGATAGAAATGAATATCCGTCATATATATGTGAATTCAAAATGTGAAGAAGTAACTAAATGATGCATGTAAAGAAACTAGCTAATAATTAATAAATAAAAATGATTTCACCTTTTATCATAAGAAAGGAGTATGACAATCTTTAAGAGAATCCGCGAAAATCAAAAGCACATCCCTAGCTCTAGTCCAATTAAGTCTACGTCCAGTTAAGTTGAAAATGTGCTGACCGATGCTAAAAGTAACTGAAAAGCAGAGGAAAATGTGTTGATTGGTGTCGATTGTTGCTTATTGATGCTGATTGGAGCTGATTAATAGTAATTAATGATTGAATAAGGTGAATTGGACAGAGCATAAAATTACATATGGATTATATATCTATTTTGATAAAGTTTCACCGTACGTTTATACAAATATATAAGAATATTATAATGCGACATAATTATACATTTGTTATGATATAAATAGATATTCGTAGAAAACCATATTTTATAAGTCACATGTACATAATATAATATTTTACTGTTTATTTGAATTAGCTAAAACAAATTTTCAATTGGCCAAATGGCCCAAATTCTCAATTAGAACCGTTTTACTGGAAACGCGGTGGTGGGAGGATGAGTACTAGTTTAGGATAGGGATGGAGTGAGAGTAATTAGTGTTAATTAAGTTGGAATTACAAAGCGTTAGAGAGAGAAAAAAGTGAGTGTGTTTAGTAGTAGTATTTCTCTCTCTGGATCCATGGCTATTTTCCACGCCAGCACTTTCTGCTTCCCCGAGACCCCATGTAATCATTGTGTCTTGGAACACACTCTTTTTATTCATTTTCTCTCTCTCTCTCTCTCTCTTTCTTCTTCTCTCTCTGAGCTTCTTTCTGCTGTTTCCATTAACAACTCAGCTCTGAATTATGTTTTCCCCTTTGTTTTTATCAAGTCCATCATTTTCCTTCTCCCTTGGTTTCAGTTCAGTTTGCATGCACTCTTCTGGGCACTTGAAAGTGAACCAGACACAGATGAAATACATACGCAAATATACATATATATATATATATATATATATATATTTATATATTGAAAACTGTAATTATGTGATTCGAACATCTGATCATGGGGCTTCATCTTTTCGTTAATTTGACCGAGAAAGTTGTTTCGGGTTTTTGTTTGTATGCTGCTGCTGTAATATTCCCTCATTATTGTTTTCCATGGATAAAATATATATATATTACGTTTCCAAGTTTATTGATATTCTCAGGTTTTGTTCATGTTTTCAATTCAATGGCTTCATCATTTGAGATGATTAGTGCGGTTCCATAACGGTAATGAACTATATACACGCCCTATTTGGACTAAACAGTAAACACTACTTTAATTTAAAATGGTATAAAAAATATTACTCACTCTTTGCGTCGTTTTTTACACTTTACTCAACTTTTTTGATAGTGCATATAATAGTAAATCAGGAGTATTTGATATTTTATAAAACACACGTTAGTTATATTTTTCTATAAAATTTACAACATTAACTAATAGCTCACACACATAAAAAGACAAATTCTTAACTGAGATCCGTCTCAATTGGTTTTACTGAATAATCCATGCTAACTAGGTAAAATATCGATCTTAAAAGTGAGAAAATTATACATGAAAGTGAGAAGATCAACAATAATACATTAAGTGATCATGATTAATTTGTTTTTAGTCCCACTAGTTTCAAAGGAACTACCTTCTCTAAATAAAATATCTAAATAAACATATAAAAATCAACCATAAGTTATAATATAACGATTAAAATATAAAAAACTTTTCATGATAGAATTCACATTAGTAAAATAGTAGGTTGGAATTTTACCAACTTTTAAAAATCAACGTGCATTTCACATCCAGTTATAAACCTGAAATGATTTGAAAATCATCTCATTTCTAACCTGAAAATAATACTCAAAATTACTGTCAGTGAGAAAACACACAAATTTGTTTGTTTGTTAGTTTGACTGTGACCATTCATGAATTAAGGAAAAAGAAAAAGAATCGCCGGTTCACAAGCCTCGTTTAGAAACTATGCCTAGAGTGCTGGCCTATAGTCTAGTAACATCCTCTGGAGGGAACATTGCGAACCGGGAGCGTTATTCCAATATTCCTTTTAAACTTTACAAATTACAACTTCTTATTTACATGTTTATACATCAACTTTGTCATTGGCAAATCTAACTTTTTCCATGATAGGTTGATAGAGATCGAGTTAAATTATTTGGACTGGTAATGTTAAATCCTTAGTTGAGGTATACGCCGTTGACCCGATCTCCAATTGTTCATCATAGTTTGTATGTCTGACTTTCTTACTTCTCGATTCTCTTATATGGAGGCAAGATCTGCTTAAAATACAAGTTAGAGCTACCAAATTTGGAAGATTGAAAAACACATAGTGAAAGTGAAAATCGCATTCACTATGTATTTTTTTTTACAAATAGTTGTTTTTTACGTAGGTTAGTGTTAGTTAGACATGGTGGTGATGGTGACCCGAGCAGTGGCGGCGTTGGTGGTCTGGTGATGTCGGCTGTTCGGAGCAAAGAGGGAGTTGGGATCGAGATCTGTTCATTTATGATTCGGAGAAAGAAAATCACATAATCACACAATGAGCATAATTGATCGCATTGTTTAAATTTAGTAATATTTGATTTGATTTACTATAGTAATATAAAATATAAATATAAGCAAAAAGAGTGATGAGGTTTAATTCTGATTCCCCCAAAATTCTAAAAAGTTTCTTCAATTTGAACTTTCCACTGGATGGCATTCAAAAGTTTTTTTTGCTTGAACACTAAGTCTTGTGTCCACCACATTATCATACTAGTATTATATTTTATGAGTGAAGTTTAATTACAAAAAGTCTGAATGGAACGTGAAGTTTCTACAAGAAATACTATAATTTTGAAGATAGCAACAAAACGGTGATGCCCTTTATCCGTAGTCAAGAAACAAAAGGATGATATTCTTGCTCAATTTTCATAAAGCTTCCTTCTCTTTTTTTCTTGTCGGGATTTTACGAATTCGTCTATTTCACAGTTCCCAATCTCAGTTTTTTAAAAAAGAATCCACACAATAAATCGTCACATACATAGTATTATAAAGGAATTATACTATGCAAAAAATGTATTCCTTATGGAATATGGAGCACATGTATAATCAAGGTGATACAACGGTGAAATCAGACCGATAATAGCTCTGTTTTGCACGGTTTTTACCTACTTTATTTCAAAATACAGTAAGTTTTTAAGAAGGTTTCGTGTGACACCATATACTATAGACAAATTTTAATCTTCACAATTTTCAAGTTATGATTTTTTACCTATTAAGCATGATCATCAGTGTATTATTGCTGATTTTCTCACTTCCCTGTCTGATGTTCTTACTTTCAAGAATGACCTTTTATATATTAAGTATGATTATTCACTCAATTGAAAATTTGTTAAATTTTCTTGTGTTTGGTAAACTTTTAAAAAACAGTTTTTTTTTGTTGAAGTAGAAGCTATTTTAAAAATCAAAAGTAGAAGTTGATCACAACATATTTTTTTTAAAAAAAAAGCACTTTTCAGCCAGGCCGCTTGCTTATAAACACACCCTACCAAACAAAGGCAATATCCATTAAAAGAATATATTGTATTTGTGGTACAATTAAATGTTATGATTGTTGTTATCAAATTTTAAATAGAACTCTAACTTTAGAGTTAGTCTCTGAGTAGACCGTCTCTATATAGAGATCGGATTAAATTACAAATAGTGCAATAAAGAAAATCAAGGAGGGACCAATTTTCAATTTTTAAAAATTAAAAAAAATCACTCGCTACAGTGTTTCCGCACGTGTACAGTGTTTTGCTACAGTGAACTTCAATGTTTCAAGTTAAAATGTTCATGTTTTATGTTTCAAGTTAAAGTGTTCATGTTTCACGTTAAAACGTCCATAATTTATGTTTTAAGTTAAAATGTTTATGTTTTATATTTCAAGTTAAAATGTTCATGTTTTATGTTTCAAGTTAAAGTGTCCATGTTTCACGTTAAAACGTCCATGTTTTATGTTTTAAGTTAAAATATTTTATGTTTTATGTTTCAAGTTAAAAATTGTAAATGTTTTATGTTTCAAGTTAAAGTGTTCATGTTTCACGTTAAAACATCCATATTTTTATGTTTTAAGTTAAAATATTTATGTTTTATGTTTCAAGTTAAAATGTTCATGTTCATGTTTTAAGTCAAAATGTTCATGTTTTAGGTTAAACTGTTTATGTTTTATATTTCAAGAAATGTTCATGTTTCACGTTAAAATGTTCATATTTCAAGTTAAAATGTTCATGTTTCAAGTTAAAATGTTCATGTGTTTATGTTTACTCTAGCATCTCGGCACTGTAGCAATTGGTACTGTAGCGGCTCGACACTGTAGCGCGTGGCTTGGCACTGTAGCGCGTGATTTTTAAAACTTTTCTGAAATTGCAAATCGGTCCCTCCGTGTTTTTGACTTATATAACTATTTACAATTTAATCCGGTCTCTATATAGAGTCGGTCTCTTCCAAGACTTATCCCTAACTTTATTATGCCAAATAACAAGTTTATAATTATTCCTCGAAAATTATAAAAACCCTACATTTTTTAAATAAAGGTTTTAAAAAGATTGAATGAAAAACAAAAGTTTGCAAATCTAGTACCAAATCTGGAGTAGCTCAAACTATATAAGTATAGTATTTATTTTGAAGAAATTTATTTCTAATTATCTAATATTATATTTAAAAAATAATAAAACCCCCACAATCGTGCAGCTAAGGTTGGTGAGAAAGTTTGGTTCCTTTCAAATGTCAAAATGTCACATATATTTGTTACGGATATTTCCAACACTAACAATCGATCGTGTTCTTCTGGTCTGTCAACTGGCATTTTTTGAAGCTATCAATCAATTATGAGAAAATGGAAACATGTTTTTTTGACTGATTAGAACTTTTTTAAAAGGTTCATTATTTAGATATAAAAGTAAGCAAATTAAAACCACCTTAATCGAACTACCTCGCTAATCAGCACGAAGAATCTATTAATTGAGTTTTGTGCACAATTGACCACATTTGAGTGAAACATTTGTAAGTGACCTAGTTTTACAAATTAAACAAGTATTTTCCTTTCTGTTCATCCAATTATGACTTCCAATTTTGTGATTTTTCTTTAAATATTGAGGCAAATGTTTTCCCTTTCGAAAGGGAAATCTTAAAGCTATTTACAGTTATTGTTATGCACTAAAAAATTTCATTTATCATGAACTTTTTAGGAATGACCTGATATGTTTAAAGGTACTTCTAGCTTCCGATGGTCAAGTGTTTGTCGGATTGTTAGGTCGAATTTCTTGTAGATAATCTTTGTTTTAAACAAACGCGCATCCAGCCCGCCCGGTTAGGGCACTAGGTCCGACCAGTAGCAACCATGGTTCAATTTCTACAAAAGAAAAAGAAAATTTTCATTTATCATCCTTTTCCCCAAAGGAGGTCTCAAATCTTTTTTCCCATTAAACGTAGTGCTTGCACAATGACATGTTCAAATGAGCAACGAGTAACTGCCTAATGTTGATAAGTGTATTAAAGTGGGATTCTCTTTTTTTTTTTTTTTTTTTTTTTTAAGATAAGACCACCAATGGTGGGAGGATTATATTGGCTTCCTCATACCGTAAATAACTAAAAAATAAAGATACAAGACCATTACCAGCTACTAACCCTAAAGTAAGGGAAAATAGGGGTGAGAAATCACCCACCCAAGGCAAGGACCCGTTGCCCGAAGGCTGTGTGCCCGAAGGCATATTCCTAGGCTTTCACCTGGAAGCAAGGAGTTGCCCTTAAAGTGGGATTCTCACCTTACTCTAATCCCCGTGTAAGGACATATGTCACTCGACGTACTGATTAGTTCTTCCCAGTTCGAAACTTGTCTCCCTAATTTACTATTTGCGGCGAAAGTGACTGTTGGTGAAGCCAATTTCCATCGCGCCACGAAGTTAATTTCCGTCGATATGCGTCGCTAGCTAATGGCTCGTTTATAGTACTACATAATAATAAGTTGATTGTAAATAGTTTTCTGAGATGTTTTAATATTCAAAGGAATACATACAGTAAAAATCCACTTTAACCATGAGTCAATGACCACATGATTAAACTTGTATCTTCGTCTTTATTTTTGTTATTGTCATGATGTCTAAGTTCTTGCAACTTTTACGCAACTTGCATGCTTTGGTAGTACTTGTAAAACTCTATAAAAAGCTCTTCAACTTTGAAATTTTAATTTGCCAAGACTGTACTCTCACAGACAAAGTTAAAGTTGGAGAAGAAGAAAAAAGTGCTTTTGAAGCCTCAGAGGGGTGAAAATTTCAGCAGGGGCTTCAGTAATTGGCACGGTTAATCAGAGGATTGGCAAGCTAAAGGTAAACAAAAGCCATCATCACCCTCACTAACTTCCTCTTTTTTACCTTTTTTACCTTTTCGATTTATCACCATCATTCATAATTCCCCCACTGGCCACACTAGTAAACATATATGTGTTTATGTTTTTGTTGCTTCCTTATCACACCTGTTTCTATTAAAACATTTGTAAACACATTGAATCACCAAAAAGGGATTTTAAATACATGATCTATTTTTAAAACCTTGATTTAAATCAATACATTTTTACCATTTTATAAAAGATGTCATAATAATACCATAATAAAAAAATGTCGAAATAATCTATAATCGTACAGGTAATTATAAGGGTCTCTTTCCTCTTGCCTTTACACTCACTCATAAGGAGACTGAACCTCACAAACACGAAGAGAGTCGATTGAACATCGATCTCAACTATCAAACAGATCTTAATTATCGTTTACCCCGAATTATCGTGTTGTAATATTGGTTAAATTGTTCGTACACCTATATTGCAGGAGTAATACAATCAAGTTATCTCTGGTAATTTATTTCATACCTATCAAAGTTAGCTAGAATTCATGAAATCAAACTAGTGCATCAAAATATTCTCATCAATTGTTGCTAATTAACATTCAAAAACCTCATTTTGGCTTATTGTGATTAATTTGAAGAGGAAATGAACTGTGCCAATAAAATTGGGGAGACATGAAAGTGATCATATTTTTTCTTTTTACCCAAACTTCATATAATGTACTCCCATTCTATGGTTGTGCTACTATATATGTGCTAGTTTCCCTTTTACACCGTCAGGTCACTCTACCACCCAGACCTTTTTTATTTATTTATTTAAGTTGTTATGTTTTCTCGTTTTATATCTGGTGTGCTATTTGTATCCATTTTTTGCCATTTAAATTCAAAATGCCGAGTAAAAAGACGTGAATATCTTTGAAGGCAGCAAAGAATGTATATATAGTTTCAACCTAGCATTATTTCCATCTTGCATTTTTTTAAATATTCATATCTTTTCAACTAGTATTTTAGGCTACATGAATAAAATACCAGATTACAAATAACAACACTTTTTAAAATTCATTTAACCCTTTTGGTGGACGCATGTGTACAGACTTACCGTATACCTGGATTCGAATTAAATTGAACTAAACTACTAATAACTTGAAAACAACGTAAACATTCTTATTGAAATGAAGATAATATTAATAGGTAATAAAAATAAAAAATTTGGCACCAAATAATGCTTTTTGTGGAAACACATTTTGAAAATGAGAAAAATAATTGATGATAGGTACACCACCAGCAACGAGCATGATGACATCAATCACACGCCATCATGACGCCTCTCTCCATCATCCCAAAACAAAAGGGAAAACAAAATCTTTTAAAGTGCTTAAATTCTTTTCATGTCCATTTGGCCTCAAGTCTATAAATAAATAAATAATAAATAAAAGCCAACTTTCGGACTCTTTTTAGATTTCATAAGCAAATGCATAATTAAACTACGACAACCAATATGCCCTTTCTAAACATTCCGTTTTAATGGGGTCCTTCTAATTTTTTTTTTAATAGTTAAATCAATTTTTTATTGTAAGGACAATGAACCTAATTAAAGGCAAGAAGTGCAATATTCAATTTATATAGTATATAGTATTAACTTACGAGCACCCTCACTTTTTACATGCTCCCAATTTCATTTCATTTGTGTACAGAAATAGAAACTGAAAAAAAAAACAATATTATAGTATAGTGTTGTTTTTTTTCTTTTTATCCTTTCATATTAGAAATTAGTTTGGAAAATGCGCAAATCAGAGAAACGTAAGAGTGAAACCAGTGGGTAAAAAGGTTATTCGAATCTGTTAGAAGATCTCCAATCTTTTTACTTTTAAAACTAATTTTTTTTAATGTTAAATATTATTATTCAGTAAGATAAATTGAAATCGATTAGGTTTAGGGCTTGTGTGTTTTGCGTTTAGGGTTTGCGTTCAACAAATAGAAAAATATTAAATCATATCAAGTCAAGTAATATAATCGAATTACAATTAAAAGCACCATATTGCTACTCGATATTTATATAAATGTGATTATAAATAAAGACTTTTACTCATAATATTTTTAAAAAAAACATTCACATTCACGATTTTGGAAAACGCCCAAAAATGATTAAAATGGGTGGAATCAACATCTAATATAGATATGTATTAAAGATAATAAAAGTAAAGGTTAATCGGACTAATTGTCATATTGCAAAGTAATAATCAAAAAATATTGTAATACGGCCCATGAATATTACCTAGCGGTCGATGATGAAAGACTCAAACCGTTTAACAAGGGATCCGCGTCAAACATAATCCACCTTGTTAATGAGGGATATGCAACTCTACGAATACATTGATATGTGTGCACAAGCATATAAACACCTTGATCCAAATTGTAAACTATGTAAGTATCCTGATCCGGTAAAATAACCGGATTCATAAAACCTCAATCCACTGCTAGATTGAGTATGGGTTTCGGTCATAAGTACCGATTCGAAGAAAAAATGATTCATTAAAAAACTTCAGAGCTGACGGATCTAAATACTTTGTATGGATAACCCACACTTATTTTTCAAGGTTTGTATGTATGGATATATAAAAAACATTTCTGCTGCCGAGAACGGCTAAACCCTAGAAAACAATAGAACAATCAAAAAAAAGTTGTTTGTACGGATCTAAATACTTTGTATGGATTAATCGGATCTAATTTTTTATATACTAATGTGATGATAGCCGGAACTTGGGAGAAGGTGGCCACTTTTCCCGATAACCTTTGTCAGTATGGTCCGTCTGAAGGTAGTATCTCAGCAGTACAACGCCCTTTTCTCGAGCTCCGATTTCGTCAAAATCCCCCATCGTTGAGTGCCGGAAAAGTGTCTTCTCCCAGAGAACAATAACATGAAATTCTTTGGAATCTTCCCGAAGAAGGAAGACACAGGCATTTCGCACCAAATCAGGCTGCCACAATTGATGTAAGATGTCTCATTTGATCTTCTATCTTCTTGCAGAGGGCTCTCCTTTTCCACGAAGGTGATGAATTGATTCTCACCAACCCAGTCACCACTAAAGTTAGAAAGATACCACTTCCTTTCAATTCTCCCGTGTCTGCAGAAAATTATTTGAAAGGGGAAGGGTTGGAGTGGCAGAGTACCTATACTTTGGGCTATAATGCTTCCGAGAATGATTATAAAATCATTGCTCTATGGGGTTTTCTGGATTCAAGGAAAGTAAGTGTTTTTAATTTGATAGCCGGAACTTGGGAGAAGGTGGCCACTTTTCCCGATAACCCTTATCAGTATGGTCCTGTTGACATTTGTAGATAATTGATTCTATTTTTTGTCTCATAAAGATGGTAGCAATGATGTTCTACTGGCTTCCATTGATATGACAACTCTTGGCCATGCGAATGTTGCTCTTCCGTCGGGACGCAATCTCAAGATAGATTCAGATTATGAGCTTGCCCGTATCAAAGGCCTTTTTGCTATGTTAGTCTACCACACTGAAGTTATTGAAGTTTTCACAGAGAATTGATATTGTTGTTTTTTATATTTCTATGGCATGTTTAGCAAGGAGGAATGCATGGTGGATTAATCACAAGACATTGAAGGAGCACAACAAGTTGATAAAGTATGGAGATAAAGAAGTTCTTAAGAATAAGTGTACATTTTCCAATGTCTTTATTTATCTCTCTCTTACCATTTAGATACTAACTTCATCATTTTTAGGGGTGATTGAGCCACCCAAAGCCGGCACAACAAGCGCAAGTGCCATATCCCATCTCGGGATCCACCTCATTCGGATATGCTCTATGTCTTCAATTTAGAGCAACCCGAAAACACAATCCTCGAAGACCTCAACCACCTGGGAAAGCCTTGATATTGGAAGAGAACAAGCTCGTTCACTTGCCTACATAGTTATGTCTTCCTAGATTAGTCCTACATAGATTTGTCTTTAGTTGCGCCATTCACCGAAGAAACATAACCCCGACTCGATCGCACAAGCTCAGGGATTAACCTCGGTCTATTGTATATCACGGAGCCCCTAAAAAAGGTCCTCATCAAACCTATTTTGTTTCTATTCTACTTACCGCGTTCACTCAAAAAAAAAACTTCAATCATTTTTCACAACTGGATTACCACAAGGTCAATGGTGATTTTGGAAAATTAATTCCAACAACATTTTGCTGCAGTAGCTAGGAAGATTTGAATACTGTTCCAACAGATTCTAAACTTTAGAAAAATTAGTAGTTTACATTCACATTCAAGTGGGTAAGTAGTATTTTGTTTTGACAAAGACTAAATTCCTCCTTGCAATGATATTGTCACCATGGAAAACTTAATACTAACTTGGATCGCCCGGCCATTTCATCATGGAAAATGAAAATAATTATTGTTGAACATTATTGTTCTTATAACACTATTATTACATTTTTCCCATTAAAAAGAGATCGGTAGAGTTGATATGGATTAGGAGTCACTAACTATAGTATCGAAAGTTTTTGTGTATCACAAGTTTTTCTTGTATGAACTTTAACAGAAGATGAAACGTTTAGGAAGCTAATGGTGGTTTTAAATGGCCGCCTATTCGTAATGCTGAATCATGGATCACTTCTGCGAGTAATCCTTGTTGATTCATGTTCTCATCATTCTATATTACTAATCCCATAAGATCGTGCTTTAATTAGTGGTATACATTTCGTGGACCATTTTATTATCTGGAATCAAATCTAACAAGAAAAATGCGACCCGATTGTTTTCCTTTTCTAGTCCTTTTTTGACCAGAAAGAAAATGGAGTTTTACATGTGTCTCAGTGAAAATA
The DNA here is from genome assembly GCA_963678965.1 of Cruciata laevipes. NCBI lineage: Eukaryota > Viridiplantae > Streptophyta > Magnoliopsida > Gentianales > Rubiaceae > Cruciata > Cruciata laevipes. The sequence goes on along the minus strand of OY787641.1, from coordinate 6,081,233 downwards.
ACATTTTAGTACAAGTTTGAAATAATACAAATTCATTAGATGTAAGACAATCTTTTCTGTTCCACGATAAAGCTATCTTTGTACGAGTCCTTTTGTGTGTAATGGAGTTTTCACGAATTATGATTTTCCAATTGTGGTCCATTTCATTGAGCCATTCCACTCACTTCTCATTTTACAGTACCACACATGATTATATTTGGTCTGTGCATAGACCTTTTCCAATGAATTATTGGAATAATTATAAGGGAAAATTTTCTATCACTAAGCAAACATAGAGCCCGAAATGAAATGAAATCGAACGCATTATTGACAGTTCATCAACCCGAATAAAATACAAATTATAAAGGTTGTCCGAAAGTTGATGAGCCTGAATACTGTAATGCCCGAAGATTGTGTGGCTAGGGTATTTCCGACTTTTACTCGAATGTTATTCCTGCTTGGAAGTAAGGTGTTTCCCGAGACCGTGTGTGCCTTAAACTCAATTTAGATAGATTTTATAGAGCAACTTAGCGAATCACTACACCAACTTAGTGGAAATAATTATGAAAATGGAAGTAAACAAATACTATATGTAGACAGCTCCTAAAGTATGGAGCAATTAAATTTATAGGGTTGGGAGAGATTTGACTGAAGCAGTGGCTTCCTATATATAGTAGGTGTTAGAGGCGGATGTAGTGTTGGTTCAAAAATTAATTTTCATAATTTTTGGGTATGAAGTTTTAAAATTTATTATTTTGTCCCGCCATTTTTGTGAAAATACACATAATCAGTGTGTGTTTTAAGTATTTTCAAGGGTATGTAATTGAATTGAAGGGCATTTCTTTAAGACACATCTTTTTATTTAATTTATTCGTATTTAAATTGTTGCATTTTAAGTTATTTTTTATGCAATGAAGTGAAAAATAATAATTTAGTAGTAAAAATGCCCTCTGCTTGAAATCGTGGATCCGCCTCTGGTAGGTGTCATCATCGAAGCTTCAAAGGTCAGCAAACCCTAAAAAGCAAAGCATGCAACAATTCTTTGACAAAGATTCTTATTTTTACCACATAAAAAAGTCAGAATGAATGTTGGAGTCAACTGAACTGTTCCTATTATCCAAGATTTTGTGAATTTCTCACTTTCAAGTTTCAAAGATTCCGTGTCGTCAATCGATCACGTGGACAATTAGTTTCTCGTATATCAAGTAATTTAAAAATGACATTTTATAATATGAAGACTGCTTTAAGGTTTGAGTAATGAGAAAAACAAAGTTTAAGTCAATTAAAACCGCTGAGTTGAAAGGAAAATCTTCCTTAGCGTTTATGTTCTTCTCAAATTTTAATTTTTATATTGAAAGCAAATGAATTGCATTTCATGTTTTAAAGCGTGGAGAAATAGATGAAACAAAGTAATAAAAGCAAGAAACAACCGATTTTCAGTAATATATATTTCGTTTATGTTAATTTCAACCTATACTTTAATACAAAGTCTTGGGTGAGACCGTCCTACCATAGGCTTATGGTACGACGAATGATAGTTCATGTGTTTAATAGATTTGTTCATGTGTTTCACATTTTTGTTCATGTGTTTCACAGTTTTGTTTGTTATAACCTGGGTTTATGTGTTTCACAAATTTGTTCTTGTGTTTCACAATTTTGTTTGTTATAATCTGTAACAATATGTAAATGAATTAACAAAGCTATGAAACAGATGAACAAATCCATTAAACACATGAACTATCATTCGTCCTACTATAAGCTTAGGCAAATTCTCATTTGAGACCTGTCTCAAATGAGACCAAAGATTACATGAGACTGTTATTGATTGAATTTGTCGTTGGTGAACTTTAAACCCGCCGATTTCCTTGATTGAATTTGTCATTGGTGAAATTGACCAAGGAAATGATCAAGAAAATTGACCGAAAGATCAAGCAAATTGAACGAAAGATCAAATTAACTGAAAAATCAAGGCAAAACAAAAATACTCAAGGACATTGATTGAAAGATCAAACAAACTGACTAAAAGATCAAGCAGAAACAGTAAATGCTCATTCCCATTCTCTTGGTCTCCACAAGGACAGGTATCACCCAAGACTTTCTCATAAGATTATGGTACGACGGTCTCATCCAAGACCTTCTCCTACTTTAATAGGTACGGGTTTTGTCATGATTATAAATACGGATTATTTTTTGTTGAACGTTCAATAATTTAATAGCAGTAAATTTGAATAATGAGCGTAGCTAGTTTAAAAGTAGAGAAAGTTTTGGGTGAGACATGTCCTTGTGGAGACCAAGAGCAGGGGAATGAGCATTTACTGTTTCTGCTTGATGTTTTAGTCAGTTTGTTTGATCTTTCAATCAATGTCCTTGAGTATTTTTGTTTTGCCTTGATTTTTCAGTTAATTTGATCTTTCGTTCAATTTGCTTAATCTTTCGGTCAATTTTCTTGATCATTTCCTTGGTCAATTTCACCAACGACAAATTCAATCAAGGAAATCGGCGGGTTTAAAAGCTCACCAGCGACAAATTCAATCAATAGTAGTATCATATAATCTTTGGTCTTATTTGAGACATGTCTCAAATGAGAATTTGCCTTAAAAGTAATATTTATTTTAAATAAAATCAATTATTGAGAGGGTTTCTTCATCATTTTGCGCAGGGCTATTATCAACCAACAACATGGGCTTTATTTTTCTTTCGTTGTTCTCTAATGGATTACAAATATTGAAAGCCCTTTAGAAATGACCAGACTTTGGGTTTCTTGAATCTATGAGGATATATGCCCATTTATATCCTAACTTCAGTTTCATTTTACTTCATTTTTTTCCCATTTGAATTTTCCATTTAATCTTTAAAAGTATACATAAAGCCAATTCTCCATTTTATATTTTCGAATTCAAAAATTATGATGACAAATATAGTACTATTAAAAAAGGTTTAAGTCAAAATACTTTTTTATTTGGTCACACTATAAAGTAAAGATTAAATTGTGTATGTTTATGTTTTGCATAAAAGCCTGTCAAGATTTTGGAAATGGTACTAATGCGCCGATTTCTAGATGTTTATTATTTGACCTCAAAAGTTATAAAAATAGGATTTTCCTTGGGTAAAGCTGCCTCATCCAAAACACTGTCTTTAAAAAATAGCTACCCAACTTCGTAATTTTGATTTTAAATTATAAAATGAAACTTAACTAAACCCACTTGACAATTAGGGTCGTTTAACTAACATGACCTAGCATATAAAGAAAAATATTTAAAAATATTAATTCATGTACAATTAGTTAAAATACGAAAAGAAACATTCATTGAATCATTCAAACGTTAGACTTTAGATATTAGGAATTTGCACACAACTTAATTTTCTTTCAGCAACTTTAGATACGATGTTTGCTTGATGATGTCAATCTTTTAGTCACACAAAAGGTCCGACCTCTGATAGTATCCACACGAACTCGACTACTGGGACAGTCAGTTAAACGTGCCAGCTCCATTCACCCAAGACTAACTATTAGAACTGATTTCTATAATAGTTGTGTATCTTCTTGTATCTCTTAGATGAACCCGACTATTGCTATATATAGAGAGGTAATGGAAAGGAGAGGAGAGTTAATATTGTATTTATCACATGAAATTGTAACGTCTTCCATATTTATGTTCTCTATGTAACTGACAACCGTTTTGTCATCCTAGTATGAATACTGATGTGATTCCTTCTCTTTACTCCGATGATAAACTTCCAGAAGACAACCGGAGATAAACCTGCAAAAGGATTCCCGGCTAAACCCGGGAACAAGCTCCGATGCTAAAGTTAGTTTCTTTCTATAATGAATCTAGATTCTCAGTTTCTTTTTGTGTACCTTTTTCATGCTGGGCGTGTCCCTTTTTATACTACTTCTTTCCCGGTTTTAGCTCTCCACGAGTACTCCACGTTGTACCCTTCGTGGATGATCGTGCTGCCCTCTTCTTGGTATTATGTTGACCTGATCCTTTATTGTTTGTTGCCTGGGCCGCTATTTAGCTCTCTGTCTCCTGTGAGTGTGTATATGGACCTTCTGGGCTTGTTGCGTTTCACTTTGGGCCCACTGAATATAATGGGGGCTTGTTGTGTTTTACTCTGGGCCTATTGAATATAATGGTATACACCATAAGCCCCCCCAGCCGCTGAAGTTCGAGACTAAGTGTTCGACTCTCTTGTTTGTGCTTTGACTAGATGAGTCGAACGAGTAGTTGCTCTAATTTTAGCGGCTGATGTATGGGGAATCTTGTTCGTTCGTCTTGTCTGTTTTCTGTTTCATATTCCTTCATCTTCGCCGTACCCGGCGACTCTTCAAATTTTGAATTTTAAAATCCATAAAGGTAATCGCCTTTTTCCGGATTCTGTGCCTAATCATAACTTCTCATTTGAATTGGACGGCTGAGATGCGTTTGGTCTGACGCCGCCGTTTGTACTTCTTAAAAGGGGGAAAATGCCTTGAACTTATCCTTACTTTCCCATTCTTCATCAATTTGCTCATCAATTCAGCTCTCCATAAGTCCCGCGGAAGCCTCTGTCTTTTCTTCTGTAATCAAGTAATTCTTCCAACTTCTCCTTTGATTGTATTTTCATATTTGATCAGGAAATATTTAGGCTTGTGTTAATTGCTATTTGAATCTGTGCTCTGTTTGATTTTGGAACCTAGTTCTGATAATTAAGGATGAGCGATTCCGAAAAGTCATTTGATTCTTCTCGTGATTCCGGTGAGATATCCCTTGATACCGGTGTCCCTCCTGATTCCGATGATACGCTAGCTTTGCTTGAATCTGCTAGAAGAGTTGAAGATGCTAGTCTTATGCATGGCCGTTCTTTGGCTTATTTCCGGCGCCGGTACCCTTGTCTGGAGAAGATTGATTTACATTCTCCTCTGCCTAGTGAGAGTGTAAAGAATCCCGGAAGTGATTTTTTCGCTGTGTATTGTGATTGGTTCAAAAGGGGTGTTTTGTTGCCGATTCCTCCGTGGATGATGGAAATTGCTAAGGGGTATAATATGGCTCTTGCTCAATTTCATCCCAAGAGCATAATGGTTATGATTGCTTTCCATGATGCTTGCTCCGCTCTTGATGTTTCTTTTACGTTCCAGTTGTTTCGATCCGTCTTTCGGCTGCAAAGTCTGCCTGGTGAAAGCGATCGATTTACTGTGTATAGTTATTTGAAGGAGCTGACGTTCGTAAAGTCGTATCCTGATAGTTTTGCTGGGTGGCGAAGGGAATATGTGTTCGTTTGACGAAGGGCTGGGGTGGATGACTCAATGCCTTGTTGGTCGACTTCCTTGTCGGTAGATCGGGCTGTCGATGTGAAGGATCGATTGACTCGTGATACTGTCCTATACCAACGGTTGCTTCAACATACTCATAAGCCTCGAGAAAAGCGAAGGAAAACTTCCTCGAAAGGTTCTATGAGATATGATTATATGGCTCGATGTTAATGCATTTTCGTGATTTTCTGCCGGATTTCTTTCTGTTTCGTTCGAGTGTGTATAACTTTTCCTGAATTATTTTACATGTTTGCATTCAGGTATGGACATGACTGATATTCCAGTTGAGTTTCCTCAGTTTGAAAAGAAGCTTATCCCTGAACAGGCAGATGTTCAGCCAGTCTCTCGAAAGGTCACGAGAAAATCTACTTCCTCTGTTCCTCGATTAGAGAAGGCGGGAAAAGGCTCCTCTCACGCCCGTGAGCCTGGTTGTGATAAGAGTGGTTCTAAGCGCGATCTGCGTTCTGCTGATGGCCCTGATTCCCCTAAGAAGAAAAAGAAGGTTTCTTCAAGTGCTGTTGTGGCTGTGGCAGCCGAGTCGACCACTGCCACTCTTGACCGTTATTCCGCTCCTGAGATGCTGAATGTGGTGAGTGATATTCCGTTCGATTCTCTTTTATCCTTCGGTTGTTCTTCTAAAGGCGATTTTAATTTTGTGTAGGTATCTGATCACCTTCGGTATGCAGCGGACTATATTAACACTCTGGGTACGACCGTTGCCACCCGAGAAGCTATGATTAAGCTGGAGGAGGAGAACGAGAGCTTGAAACGTCAGCTGGAAACTTATATGGGTATGAGCAAGTTGGAGGAGGAAAACGCGAGCTTGAAGAGTCAACTTGAAGCTTGTATAGCTCGCGAACAGGCTTTGTCCGACGAGCTTTCTTTCCACAAGACGGAGGGTGCCTTGAATTCTTCGTATATGGGCGAATTTGTTGATGTGTTGTTCAGAACGAAGGGCTATGCTGATCATATCTGCGCTGGATATGCCTCCGTTAAGCAGGTGGGCATGTGCGAGTATATGAAGTACCTGAAAGATACCTTTCCTGATCCTGCTCTTCTTCAGTATCAAGACGACGCGGCCCTTAACGAACTAGTTTCTAAAGCTAAAGCTAGAGTTTCGACTGCGTTTGAGGAGAGCGTTCGTAAGGGTGGCCATTCTTTTCCCCTTGTCGAACACTGTAAGCGCTTGGGGAAACCTTTGAGCTTGTCCGAACTAAGGAAATGTCCCGTCGATCAGCTTTTCAGTGATAAAGAGGTTGCTACCATTGTCACTCCTCCGGTCCCTACCAGTGTTACTCCTTCCGCTAGTCCGGGTGGTTCTCTAACCGGCGGGGAATCTTTGGCAGATGACCGTGCTGTCAATAGTGAGCTACAGGCGGAGGAACCAGAGAAAGAAACTCCTGATAGCAATGTTAGTTAGTCTTCCTATGTATTTTGTCTCTATTATTATGAATGGACGAATTCAGCTTTTTGCATTTCGAAATTTGTTTTTATTTTATATTTTATATTTCGTTATTCTATTCCCATTTTGTAGGATAAAATACTCCCTGTAAGAAGGAACGACTGTGTTAAAGTCTGCCAGTTGAGGAGTAGTACTGATGCTGTTGTACTCAGGGGATCAACTCCTATTGGTTTGCTTCAAAGTCGGTTCGAAAATGTGTTTTCCAAGATATCGGACTTAGGATGGCTTGAAAAGAACCGACGAATTGCACTTGACGTTTTAAACCGGGAAAAATTGATTAGCGCTCAGCAGCAGATTTTTGCCCTATCTGATACTGACGAAACTACTACTGACGAAGGCTGTTGTTCGTCTCCTTCAGCCGACGATGAGGAGTTCGCGTACGAGGAAGAGGAAGTGTTCGAACTTCGTGATGAAATAGAAAAATGTCGTCGGGATTTGGAAGGTGTTTGTACCTATATGTCGAGTCTTAGACTTCCTGTCGGTCCATACCACTGGGTTATGAGGTTTGGTAAACAACTCGATCAGGTTCTTTCTCAATTTGGGCGTCGTGAAAATTACTGGACCGCTCTGTTGAAGCAGGTGGATGTGATGCGTCTTGGGTGGCACAAGATTTGTTCGCAGCAGAATGATATCATTTATCATAATCGTGTTCAAATTGGTACCCTCGTCACTCAAGGCCGAGAGTTTAAGCGTGCTTATCTTGACGAGAAGCGTCGGGCTGAAGAGCACATCAAAACCATCTCTAACTTGCGAAGAGTCGAACGCCACTTAAAGGAGAGAATCTCTAATCTCAACGGGTTCATAGGTGAGTTTCAAAAGAAGTACGACGAACAATGTTCGATAGCGGAAACTGTTGCTCGAAAGCACCGAGGAGCCTTGGAGCGATGTTCTCAATTGGAAGATACTTTGCGCAATTTACAGGCTCAGTGCGAAGGTTTGCGGGCCGGTTCGTCGAGTAGTGAGACTGCTGCACCTGTTCGCCATGAAGTTGTTTTGAAGGATGGTTCATATTTCCACCGTATCGAGGATAAAGCAGCCGAACATATCCTCGATATGGAGGATGACATGGCGGCTTTGAGGCGAGAGATACAGCAGCTTAAGGCAAACGCTGAAGCTTACGAAAAGACTTGTGTTATTATGCGGCTCCTGCTTAATCAGTACGGGACTAGACCTATTGTCGATCTTCGAGACTATTACCAGCATCAGCTGGAGAACTTGTCGAGTATTAGGTATACTCAAGAGCATCCTGCGGTGGTCTTTATGCGGAATGAATTGGTTCGTCTTAATGATAATGATCCCGATCGTGCTCGTGCTCATCGTCATCAGGAATTTACTCCTAGTCGGACCAGCCAACGTCGTGGGGCTCCTTCTCATAGCGCTCGTGGCGTCTCTCGGTGGCAATCCTCTGGTAGAGGTAGTTCTCGTTAAGTTTGTAAAATAAGAGTTTAGGTTTTAAGGTTTTTTAGTATTACTTGTACTATGCAACACAGTGTATTTCAATTGGTTTTTTACAAGCCCTGCTGACAAGATTGTCGTGACTTGGTTTTTTGCTCGATTGTTTTGAGTTTGATTTACAAGTCTCGCTGACATAATTGTCGTGACTTGGTTTATTTGCCTACGTTATTCGCTTTATTCTTAGTGCAAGTCTAGCTGACAGTAGGTGTCGTGACCTGCTTTGCGCATGTAGGGCTTGAGTGTTACGCGTTGCTTAGTAGCGTTCGTCGTTGAAAGAGTTTTGTGCCGAAGAGTTGGCGTTTTTGTTTTTATATATTTACAAAAAAGCGAAAAATCGCTAAACAAATGCCGCCATTGATCATATCAAGGCTCCTGTACAAATGGCTCTCATATTTCTAAGCGTAGTATTGCCTTAGGTTAGAAACATGCCAGGTGTTCGGTATAGTGGTCCCATCTAGTCGTTCCAGTTTGTATGAGTTGGACTGGCTTGCTTCAATGATTCTGTATGGTCCTTCCCACCTAGGAGTCAGTTTCCCTGTTTTTTCTGCCAAACTGGCTTCGTTCTTCCTTAGCACTAAGCTGTTCACCTTGAATCGTACTTCCCTTGCTCGTGTGTTGTAAGCCTTTACCATTTGTTCCTTGTATTTCGCTTCACGCAGGTGTGCCAGTTCTCGTCGTTCTTCCAGAAGATCTAAGTTCCCCTTGATTGCCTCGTCGCTGGCTGTTTTGTCGAAATTCTGTACTCGTTCGCTTAGTATTTCTACCTCAATAGGTATCAATGCTTCTTGGCCGAACACTAAGCTATAGGGAGTTTCTCCGTGTGGCGTTCGCGGCGTTGTTCTATATGCCCATAATACTTCTGGTAGTTCTTCCACCCATCCTGTGAGTTTCCCGCAGAGCCGTTTCTGTATTCCTTGCACCAGAGTCCTGTTCGTGACTTCCACTTGCCCATTCGCTTGCGGGTGTGCGACCGAAGTAAATTTCTGTGAGATTTTCTTCGATGCGCACCAGTCCTTGAAGGAGGTACTTGTGAATTGCGTACCGTTATCCGAAACGATTGTTCTTGGTAGGCCAAAATGGCAAACTATATTCTGCCAGACGAACGCTATCGTTGCGTTCGTTGTTATTTTTGGGATAGCTTTCGCTTCGACCCATTTGGTGAAGTAATCAACCATGACTATAAGGAACTTGTCATTCCCAGTCCCTCTTGGAAATGGACCAACGAAGTCAATTCCCCATTTATCGAATGGCCATGCTCCGTGGATACCGATTAACCTGTTTTTTGGTATGTGACTGTCATTTGCGTTGATTTGACAGGAACGGCATCGTTGGACATATGCATTCGTGTCAGCAAACACTTTAGGCCAGTAGTATCCTGCGCGTATGATTCTTTTAGCGAGGGTACTTGCTCCTTGATGAGATCCGCAACTTCCATCATGCATATTTTTTACAATTTGTAGCGCTTCACTTGGAGTAACACAGCGCAGCCAAGGCACCAGGTGTCTTTTTTTATATAAGAATCTGCCTTCTATTTGATACATGCATGCTTTTCGTTGTATGGCTCTAGCTTCCTTTGTATCTTCCGGAAGCGTTCCGTGTTCGAGGAAGGACCGGATAGGCGTCATCCAAGTTGGCTCTTCGATTGCTGTCGCCGCCACTGTGACAATAGCTGTGCTTCTGACCGGTACTATGTCAATAAGTACGTATGTGGACTTGTGTAGGTCGGTGAACCTACTGTTCGATAGCTTACTTAAAGCGTCCGCTTTTTGATTTTCTTCTCGGGGGATTTTGATAAACTTGATGTACTCGAACAACGGTATAAGTTGCTGTACTTTTGTCAGGTACTTTGCTAATTGGCTATCTCGCACTTCGAAGTCTCCCAGTATTTGGCTTATCACGATTTGGGAGTCGCTGAATACTTTGACGCTCGTGATCTTCATTTTATTGGCAAGATCCAAGCCGCTAATTACTGCCTCGTATTCTACTTTGTTATTTGACAGGTGGAAATCGAATCTCAGCGCATGCTTTAATTCATCGCCTTCCGGGCTTATCAACAGAACACCCGCTCCGCATCCTTCTTTGTTCGATGAGCCGTCCACATACAGGAGCCACGCTATGTCCTCGCATTTTGCCTTGTTTCTATCTTCGGATATTGGAGACGTATGGCTTGCTATGCTGTTGTCCAGTGAAAACATTTCCGCCATAAAGTCTGCCAAAGCTTGTCCTTTGATGGCCTTTCGAGGTGTGAATTTTATGTCGTGTTCACTCAACTCAATTGCCCATTTCATCATTCGCCCTGATGATTCTGGTTTTTGCAGTATCTGCTTAATCGGTTGATCCGTAAGTACGGTTACTGCATGGCTTTGAAAATATGTCCTCAATCTTCGAACCGAATGCACCAGTGCCAAAGTTATTTTTCTCGATGGGCTTATAATTCATTTCGGCTACCGTTAGCATTCTGCTTGTGTAGTAAACAGGCTTATGTACCTCGTTGTGTTCTCTTACCAACACCGAACAGATTGATTTATATGATGCGGCCAAGTACAAGAATAGAGGTTCTCCTGCTAGTGGAATGGATAGCGATGGTAGGCTCTGAATTTCTTGTTTGAGGAGTGTATAAGCCGCTTCACATTCTTCACTCCACACAAATTTCTTTGCCCCTTTGAGGACATTGAAAAAAGGCATATGCTTGTCTGCCGCTTTCGCCATGAAGCGGTTTAAGGATGCAAGGTACCCTGTTAAGATCTGGACGCCTTTGATATTTCTGGGTGGTGGCAAATCCAGAATTTCCTTGATTCTTTCTGGATTTGGGTTCAGTCCTCTGGCCGAAACTTGTATTCCTAAGAATCGTCCTGCTCCTACTCCGATAACACATTTCTTCGGATTGAGTTTCATTCCTATAAGGAGGAGTGATGCGAATGTTTCTTCCAAATCCCGTGGAAAATCATTCAGCTTTGAGCTCTTGATGACCATGTCATCTATGTATACTTCCATGTTCCGTCCGATCTGTGATGCGAACACCCTATCCATTGTTCGTTGGTAGGTTGCTCCTGCGTTTTTTAATCCGAACGGCATTTTAGTGTAGCAGAAAGCTCCCACACTTGTAATGAAAGCTGTTTTCTCCGCATCTAAGGGATCCATCAGGATTTGATGATATCCCTTGTAGGCATCTAGGAATGCAAGTACTTCATACCCTGCTATTGCATCGACCAGTTTGTCGATTTTTGGTAATGGATAGCAGTCTTTTGGGCAGTGTTGATTTAGGTTTGTGTAATCAACGCACATTCTCCATCCAGCGTCTGCCTTTCGTACCATTACTGGGTTCGCCAGCCATGTTGGATACTGCACCTCCCGCAATATTCCAGCTTTGGTTAATGTTCGAACCTCCTCTTCTATTGCTGCTTGTCTCTCGGCAGCGAACGTTCGCTGCTTCTGCCTGATGGGTCGAACACTGCTGTTTACGTGTAATTTGTGCGTTGCGATGTCCGACTTAACTCCTCCCATATCCATTATAGACCATGCGAACACTGACGCATATTTCCGGAGTATGTTTTCGACTTGCAATCTTACCGACCCAGGCAAGTTTGCTCCCACTCTAACCAACGACGATGGGTCTCCCTCTATGACTTGGAATGGTTCAGACTGCTCTCCAAGGTCAATGTTGGGTGAGACTGCCACTGTATTGACCGATGGAAGTACTTTTGTCTTCGTTGCAGGTTTCATTGCAATCGCCATACACTGCCTTGCCGCTTGCTGATTTCCCCGTACTGAGGCTATACATGCTGGTGTGGGGAATTTCATAACCAAATGATAGGGCGACCAGATTGCTTTCGCGGTGTTCATCCATGGGCGTCCTACGATCGCGTTAAAAGGACTCTGCGATTCAATAACTACAAAATCGCACATAATTGTTACGATTTTGCCTTCCTCTCCTATAGTGACTGGTAATTGAATCTGTCCTAGAGGCATCTCAGATCTTCCCGTGAATCCGACTAGAGCGGATGCTGGTTTCTTAAGATCATCTCTTTTGAATCCTAATTTGTCGAAACAATCGGCGAAGAGTATGTCAACTGCGCTGCCGTCGTCCACAAACACCCTATGTACCGTTGAATTTCCAATTTTTGCGACTATTACTAGCGGGTCATTGTGTGGAAATGCGTTTGGTACCGCATCCGACTCATCGAACGTTATAGCCTCCGATAATTTCAACCGTTTGTCCGAAGGTTCCTGTGGCGGCAGGTATCTGGTCCTCTATTTCCATCCTTTGTTCGAAATGGGTTCTGTTGACCCATGGATGGATAAGATTACCCTATCGGTCGTTCGGTATGAATGGTCCTCTACCCGTTCCACTGCTGCCGCGATTTTTCCCCCGTTTGGAGTGTTAGTCATATCTTGCTTGCTCGCGTATCCCCCTTCACGTTTATATTGGGTGAGGTTTCCTTGCCGTAGGTTATCTTCTATTTGCCTTTTGAGCGAAACGCACTCCTCTGTGTCGTGACCGTGGTCCCTGTGAAACGCGCAGTATGTTTCCTTCGAACGCTTGTCTGGTGGTGCTAACATTGGCCTTGGGTCACTGAAAAGGTCCTTATGTAGCTGCCAAATCTCTTTCCTGGACTTGGTGAGGGGGGTGGTGACGAATGTTCTTCCTCTGTTTTCCTTAGCTTTCGTTGAAGACATTGTTTTTAGCTTTTTTCCTCCCCACTTTGATTCATCGTCAAGGATTCGTTTATCTCCTTTTTCGTTCTCAATTTTTCGATCATTTGCTTCCTCTGACCGTACATATTTCTCGACCAGCTTCTGTAATTCGCGTTCGTTCGATGGCATTTCTTCTCGTAGCTTTTTGTAGAAGTATCCGGGCTTAAGTCCACTCATGAAGGCTCCTAAGAACATTTGATACGTTAGATCTTTGATACTTAAGCTTTCGATCACCATTTTTGCATGGTATGCTCCCACGCTGTCGCTGCCTTGTTTGATGTTTACTAAGTCCGCGATGGTGCGTTCGAATTTTTGATTCCTATAAAATCTTCCGAGGAAAACATCTGACAATTGTGCCCATGATTTGATGCTTCTTTTGGGTAAGCTTTTGTACCATGTAATAGCTGGGCCAGTCAGAAAAATAGGGAAAGCCTTGCATATCAGCTGTTGTGAGGCATTTCTGAAGCGCATGCTGCTCCCGTACGAGTGCAAGAAATCTTTTGGATCCGTCGTGCCATCGTAAACCTTCACATGTAATGGCAGTTTGAAGTTATCTGACATTTGTAGGTTCTGGATGTCCCAGGAGAGTGGCGAATCGTCATTATATTCGCCTGCAATGATGTCTCTCAATTCTTCCTCGTATTGTAACGGCTGTTGGTGGTCATTCGAACGTTGGGCTTTGATTTCGCTTGGTATTATTCTTCCGTTCCTGTTGCGGTCGCCTTTTGTTTGTTTGAACTGCTCGTAAAGCCTTGCCTTTTGGTTCTCTATAAATTCTTCGAACTCTTTTTACTCTTTTTGACGATTTGTTAAGGGTGACTCTGCTTCTTCGCCATAGTTTTCATCTGAATCCCTATCATCAGAATCCCTGTCCTTGCTATTCGCCTGAGTCTCTTCTTGGCCATTTATCGGTTCGCGTCCTTGGCCATTCATTTGACTGCCTTGGTTATCTCTGTCTTGGCTCAGAGTTCGATCTCTTCCTCTTCGTTCGCTGACGGTCCTCGATGTGGACCTGATATTGTGGTGAGATTCTCCCCGACCATTTCTGGTGGAAACCATTGGAGAAGAGAAAAGACGATCCCCACAGACGCGCCACTGATGTGATTCCTTCTCTTTACTCCGATGATAAACTTCCAGAAGACAACCGGAGATAAACCTGCAAAAGGATTCCCGGCTAAACCCGGGAACAAGCTCCGATGCTAAAGTTAGTTTCTTTCTATAATGAATCTAGATTCTCAGTTTCTTCTTGTGTACCTTTTTCATGCTGGGCGTGTCCCTTTTTATACTACTTCTTTCCCGGTTTTAGCTCTCCACGAGTACTCCACGTTGTACCCTTCGTGGATGATCGTGCTGCCCTCTTCTTGGTATTATGTTGACCTGATCCTTTATTGTTTGTTGCCTGGGCCGCTATTTAGCTCTCTCTGTCTCCTGTGAGTGTGTATATGGACCTTCTAGGCTTGTTGCGTTTCACTTTGGGCCCACTGAATATAATGGGGGCTTGTTGTGTTTTACTCTGGGCCTATTGAATATAGTGGTATACACCAAATACCATACAATATTAACCTACATTAATATTGATTAAGAGAAATGATAACTCTTATCATTTGTACAAGTCCAAACCATATAATTCCCAATTAGCCTTTATGGATTAATTACTCCATTAATCCAACATAACCCCAATAACTTGTTCTGTTGTGTGTGACCCTTCAGGTTTCCAAATACCCGGTAACAAATAATTACTCAAAAATTCTATTGGAATTAGTCCATAAACCAACACTATTTAAACTTACAATAATTTCCAGATCATCGTAAATCAGAGTTCCCGACAACCAGCTGAAAAATCAGAGTCGACCAACTCGCAAGCGGAGCAATCGAGCTTTCAAATATTTACCGCATTCATTTGGCGCACCCACACCCGCACACCCCCGCTCAACTAAAAACTCGTCAATGACTTTGATAGACGACGACTTCGAGGTAGCCACATAACATAATAAACTTGATTAACGTTGGAATCGTGAATTCTTCATGAATTGATTGGAGGTGGATGGAATTTGCAAAGTAGATCAAAAGGTTTGGGAAATTGTGGAAAATTTTGTGATTTTGAGAAATTCTTGGGTGAGACCTGTTCTTGTGGAGACCAAGGGTCAAGAGAATGATCATTTATTATTTTTGCTTGATCTATTAATCGGTTCCCTTGAGTATTCTTTTTTTGCCTTTATTTTTCAATAAATTTAGTCTTTCATTCAATTTGATTGATTTTTCAGTCAATTTCCTTGATCATTCCTAGTCCTTGGTATACTGTTATTATGTATAAATTCACACCAAAACTCAGCCTCAAGTCGGTCCATGTGAGCTGGCTGAGCTCTAGCGACACCAACAATCTAAAACTTAACCGCGGTGGCGGGGTTGAAACTCATCAATGACAACTTCAACTGATTACAGTCTTGTAGTGCTTGGTATCAAATGAGAATTTGTACGACTTTATTCTATATTTTAAAGAAATTCTCTATCATACTTTTACTCTTATACTATTTAATAAACATAGTTTTGCATGCCACAACGTGCAAATGGGGCGAACGGTGCAAATGGGGTGAATCCCCTCCAAAACTCGCTCTAGTGTCAACCCTAATGTCACTGGTCACTATCTAATTGACTCAACCACTTACAATATTTTATTCATATATTAATGTGAAGTTGATGAAGCAAAAGAAAAATCTGCATAAATGTGAAGTTAAAAACCTGAATTGCTAAATATACCTCATAATTTTACTCCTTGTATCCCAAAACCCCATCAAATGATTATAATGTCCCTGCAAATAACCTAATATTGTATGCATCTTGCATTTTGAAGGATAATAAAGTTTTTTCACCCAGTATTTTGGGTTATAAGAACAAAATAGCGGGTTACAAATAACAACACCCTTAAAATTATTTTTTAAAAAAAGATAAACCACCTATGAAAGGTGGGGGAGACTATATTTGGGATGCCCAATCCCTAAATTTTTGAAATTTACAAACACCTGAAAGAGGTGTATCAAAAAGGAGTAAAAATCTCATAAGTACAATAAGCTCCATGAAAAGGAGGCGGTTTGTAAGAAACCTTGAAAATGTGGCGAAATGAGCAGAGCTGAAAGAAAAGCACTAAGAGCGCGAGGAGCTGGTGGCTCCCGGCATGGCGGCGGCGCGTAGCCTGCACGCGCGGGGCACAAGAGAGCGCGAGGAGCGGGGGCTCCCGGCACGTCGGCGACTCGTAGTCTGCACGCGCGGGGCACAAAGCGCGAGGAGCTGGAGGGCTCCCAGCACGGCGGTGTCGCGTAGCCTGGACGCACAGGGCGCGTAGTGCGTGTACTACCGGCTTTGTAATTATGGCCATGTCATGCCATTAAGACCAAAACCGAACCAGCCTGACCCAAAACAGAAACCGGAGAAGAACCGGCTCGTTGGGCATGTCTGTGTCTGTCTAGCGGGAGGCTGGACTCTGATTGACCGCCGGTTGCGTCTTGTTGCGCGGTGGAGAAGCGGTGTGGAGACCGGACCGGTAGCGACTCGCAACCGGATCTCCGTACTTATACCACCGCCGAGGAGCCCATGGCGATTTGCGGGGCGGATCTTCTGTGAAGGGTCTGGCGGCGTCCCGATCGGGTGATGCCTTTGATCCGGTCCTGATGGCCAGCGAGGACGGTGGTCGGATTTGCGATGCGGTGGCCAGAATGCGGAGGGATGAGGTGGACTAGGTCCCCTGGATCCACCTCCCTGGCATTTCTGTTGCTCCTGGACCGACTGGCGGCTAGATCGTGGTGGCTGGATCTGCAAAAAGATGGAAAAAAAGAGCAGTCGGGAAAAACTAAACTACAGATAAGTTAAAAGACAGGGTGGGGAGGTGACTGACGCGGCGAGAAGCGCCGGCGGTCACCTCTTCTGAACTGGATATGGTTTTGGGGAAGGGGAGGCAAGTTACGGGAGCTGTTTTTGGGGGACCTTCGGGGGCGCCGATAGCCAAACATTCTCTACTTAATTTATTGCTCCCTTAAAAATAGTTCTTGCTAGAATTATACAAGTATATCAAGAGTTTTTCAAATTCGTGAATTTTTTTTGATAAAATAGTAATCTAACTAGTATAAGTAATAGACTAATGGTGGTGTCATTTACGATCAAATAACAAAATGGAGTTATTTTTTGGGTGATTTGGGTAAAACCAAATTTGCATTGAATATGGCAAAACGATATGTATAGCATTGGGCATCCAACCAATTTCTGGAGTTGTTGATAAAGAAATTCACGTGAAAGCTTCAAATCCAACAATAATTCACTATTTCAGACAGCATTGAAGGCAACAAAAACATCGCTTCACTTTTTTTTTTTTTTCATCTTCTCATTGGCCGTTTTCTGTATCGACATTCATTCATACAATCATACAACAATGAATTATACCACCAAACAGCACCAACAACTTCTTCTCTCTTTGACATTTATATATTTCCACATGAATTTAATCATCATCACTCTTACATAAATATAACTACAGTATTCAATTGATCTATCAACAATGAATTGACTACTATCATTTATGAATTATAAATCATAAAATAATCCTCCCAACAAAAAAACAAAAAAAAGGCAATTAATTAATCTCGGGTGGCTCAAGCTGCACCACAGCCTTGTCTCGTGAAGCCGAGCCGTCCTCGATCCTTGTCGAATTCGAACGTGAAACCCTGTTGCATTAAGTTTCCGACGAGGGAGAATCCCGACGGCTGAACCACCGGCTGCAATGCGAGGCATTTCACGCCATCTGCCGTGTCGATGAAGTAGTTATCCGACGGTGGAGATAGAAATGACCCGCCGGCGAGCCTGAAGCTCAGCTTGGGCAGGCGCAGATGAGCCACGCTGGAAACGTTGATACATAAGTCAAATACTGGGTTCGGCTCATCCGGCTTAGGCAGCTTGACGCGCCGCTCGAACTCTCGCAGCACTAGGTCGTAAGCCGGCTTCGCGAGAAATGTCAATGTTGTCCCTGAGTCCAGAACTGTGCCCCCGTTGCCGAGCTCGTCAATGGCCCACACCGAAGGGCTTACAGGTAATTTCTTCCCGTCCACGTAAACGCTCTCGATCCCGATGTAATAAAATGTGGGAGCCAAAGAGTTGTTCATCAACGGCGTGTAGCTCATTTTGACATCGGAGCTTCTCCGGCTGCCGTGTGCGGTGGAGACGCCGCCGCCGATTAGCAAGTAGCTCGTCGGAGTTGGCGTGAGTGTGTAATCCATCAGACAGTAGGAAAACTTGTTGCCGAACCTCCGGCTTAATTGGGTCGGAAACGATATGGGCCCTATGCCCAGGCCCATCACTCCACGGGCTCCGGTGAAGCTTGGGCCCGTCAAGCTCGGCCCAGAAGTGTTGAACCCGCATCCAAAGGATAGGTTCTTGAACTTCACTGCTCTCCCCGAGCTGGTGTTAAACGTCGCCGTTTCCCGTCCGAAAAACCCCGAGCTGAGGGACCCATCGGAGTAGGAATATTCATATCGGCAAGTACTGTGGCGGCGCGTGCGGTTGCACGCGACGTCCTTGGGGCGTGGAACAAACTCGCACTCGGAGTCGTAGCAATGGTACGGCGAGAATGTGGTTGATTTCCGGGCGAAGAGAGCTGATTCCGGCCGCCGGTGGGAGCAGTCGCGGCAGGCGGAGCAGGAGACCCAGAGGAGGTCGCTTCCGGTGTCGGCAACGAGGAGGAACGACTGCGGCGGCGTGCCGAGAGATAACGAGACGAAATACTGGCCGGCTCCGTCGGCGGCGCCGGAGTTGATAGGTAGCTCGGCGGACTTGTTGACCCGGCGGTGGAGGTGGTTCAGGCGGAGGGAGTCGGCGGCGAGGGAATGCGACGGCTTGGGAGGGAAAGGGTGGTTGTTGTGGAGGAGCGGGAGCTTGAGATATTCAAATGACGGCGGCGGCACGGCGGCGGAGGAAGGTGGAGGGAGATCTAGTAGAAGAAGTGTGAGGACGAGAGAGAGTGGAATAACTCTCATTTTCATGTGATTGATTTTTGGGAGGAAATTTCTTTTGTGTGAAAAGTAGTTTGATGTTTTTAATTTATACCTGCAAATTAACATGCAAACCTATATTTCTCCGATTATTTAATGTTGGCGAAGTTTTGAGACATGTTGCACTGTGTGTCAGTGTGTGTAATTACGGCGCTATTTATTTAAAAAAGTCGTAATTAGTTTAATTTTGCTTGTGATATAAGCTTTTGGACTTTTTGAATGGATAAGTGGATATATATATTGAGAGATTTGCAGCTTTGATATTATGAAGATTGGTCAATTTCTTCATGGCTTGGTTTGTTAACTTATCCAATTAAGTGTGTACGCAAACAAGGTTAGAGTGGGGATCGACTTGATTAATGCTTCAAAGTGTTGTTTTGTTTGGACTCCTTCATCAATTTCTTTTATTGACATATTAGTATATAATCTATTCACGTAAGTATGGAATTAATTCTCCTTTTTAACGTAAGGTTGGAAATATTCATGATTTAATTAATGTCATCGTTAGAGTAATAGTGTGGAGTTGTTCGAGAACTTACCGATTGCGCTAATATCAAATGTCATTGGCAATCATCAGTACTAAAGAGCAAAACTCATCCTCTATTTTGTGTTGTGTGAACCGTAAACCAACTAAGTCTCATGTTGTTTGCGTATACTCACTAGTAAAAAAATAAATGCTCCAATTGTATCCATCACATTTGCACATAATAGATGTTGTCCACTTCTCAGTGTCTCAAGTTCCCAGTGTCGAAAGAAAGTCGGTGCAAAACCTGCTATTATGAAACGAATTAGAAATTATAGCTAAGCATTAAAAACACAAACATCAAATTTTAACGAACTTATGACATATATAACTGAACTGAAACTAATTTAACTTATTTAAACAGAAAACATCAAAACATTTGAGAGGTATGTAAGAAATATCACACCAATACCAAATGTCAACTATTGTTTCCCTCTCTAACCCTTCAAACTTTATAGACACAAGTTCAAGATACTAATTTTAGATTACGAGGTGAATGGTCCAAAAGCTATGGATTTTTTTTTACGGGAAAAGTGATTACCTACATAATTTTTCCAAGTTCATATTTGAATTTTTTCCCCCTCATTTATCCATGTTTTTTGGTTAAGTGGAACCCTAAGTTTTTAAAAAGTGATTTAGGGTGTGTTTAGTTTTACTTTTTATCTACTTTACTTCAAAGTAAAGTGATTTTTTGTGTTTGGTAAATTGCTAAAAACTAGGGGTGTTCAAAAATACCCGACCCGCACTACCCGGCCCGTTGACCCGCCGACCCGGGATAAAATAACCGGGTAATTTATTATTTTTCCGGGTCGGGTACCCGGCCCGAGTATTATACAATTTTCCGGGTTCGGGTCCGGGTCACACAAATACATTTTCTGGGTACCCGGCCGACCCGGTATTATATATGTTTATTTATTTAAAATTAATGTTAAATATCATTTATACTTGTAATTTTGGGCATGAGAAATGAATTTTCCCTATTAAACTTCTCAACTCAATACAAGTGTCTTGTTTATTTCCTCAATTATAAGAGAGATTTAAGATTATACATAATTTGTAGGTAATATCGAGAGTATCAAGTCTACTTCATATATAATATATAATATTTACTCTTTTCAAATAAGCCTTTAACTCAAACTGTAAAATTGTGTGATTTTTTCCGCACAAATAGATCTTTAATGAAAATTTTGAAGTAAATACAAATTATTCTTTTATACATTCTTTCTTACACTCTTTTTTTATGTTTGAAATAATTTCTCAACTTTTCTTTGTTTGAAAACTTAATACGTGGGTTAATTATGACGATTTTTTATGATGAAATCCTTCAAAAATAATTAATATATTGTATCAAGCGGGTCGGCGGGTACCCTGAAACCCGGCCCGGTATTTCGGGTACCCTGTTCTTCCGGGTCGGGCTACGGGCCGCATTTTGAACTACTCGCATATACGGGTACCCGTAAGTCCGGGTACCCGATTTTGAACACCCCTACTAAAAACCAGGTTATTTAGGAAGTATAAGTTATTTTTAGTATCAAAAGTAGAAGTAGTTCACATCAGCTTTTTAAAAAAGTACTTTTTTAGCATAATTTGCTTATAAGCTCAACTCCACCAAACAGAGTCTTAGCACCCTAAATATAATGACTTTATGAATCGTAATCATAAAAGTTCTGGTCGTTCATCCAAATGTGTATTTTCAATTTTCAAGTAAATTAAAAAAATACTTGAAAATAAACATCTAAATCTATCAGTTAGAACATTAGGGGTATAATTCATAAAATCAGTACCGATTCAGGTGTTCATGAGTAGTTTACAAAGAACTGAGTGGTACCAGGACACATTTCTCTTAATATTTTCTTTCTCCACCACCTAGGATCAAAAGAACACATGCAAGTATGATTGTGATTTTATAATTTTAGCTTATGAAATGTCTGTTTTTTTTTTTAAATTCTATAAAAATTTGTACATTTTCATTAAATTTAAAAAATGAAGGTCCCTCCTACCTAGTTTTTGGAGACAAATTCATGTATCCTCAAAATCAAATCTCAAAATACATGAAACATGTGAGGTTGGGTAAGGAAAAAGATTAGTGCTTTCTATTTGTGGTAAAACTGAGAGTGTCAATTAAGCAAGTGGCTCTTGGTGTGGACTACATGGACCATTTGGAAATAAATGGGATGCGTAGAATTTAGATGCAGTTGGTACAATCGCAAGCAAAGAATAGTTATTGGAAAAAAAAACAGAGTAGTATAAAAAGGTAAATCCCAGAAAAGAATGAGGAAGGAACAAGGAAGATGCCTTATTTTCTCACCTGTATTCTCTTCTTTTTCCAGTTCAGTCATAATCATCAATTGTACTTCTTCTAGTATGTTACTATTACTATTAACGTTATTGTGACAAACGGGGGAATGTTTACATTTATCATTGATAATAATAGTGTATAGATTGTGTTGTATTGATGACTTTGAATTTCTATTAGTAATAGATTCTAAACTAAAATTTAGGGTTTTGTACAGTGAGCCATTGATTACTCTTTAGATTCGTGCTTGTGAATTTTCATACATTTTCATAGATTCTAAACTAAAATTCGTGCTTGTGAAAGAGGCGTGGACGAAGGTAAGTTGGAATCGATGAATTCTTGCTAGAAGGATTAATTGGGGGACAAAGTCTTGGGTGAGACCGTCCTACCAGAATGATAGTTCATGTGTTTAATAGATTTGTTCATGTGTTTCACAGTTTTGTTCATGTATTTCACAGTTTTGTTTGTTATAAACTGGGTTCATGTGTTTGATAGATTTGTTCTTGTGTTTCACAATTTTGTTTGTTATAATCTGTAACAATATGTAAATGAATTAACAAAGCTGTGAAACACATGAACAAATTCATTAAACACATGAACTATCATTCGTCCTACCATAAGCTTATGGTAGGACGGTCTCACCCAAGACCTTCTCTGATTGAGGCTATGTGTGGTTTCAAGAACCTAATTGACAGTAATGCAGCAGAGTCACCTGAAGCGGTTGTCATGGTTCAAGATGTAATTTGGAGACGTAATATGAAGTTATTCCAGGGCAAGGACCAGAACTTGGCGAACTTAACGACCTCAACAATTGTGAACCTTCAAAGTTTCCAAGATGCGAATGGTTGGCCTAAAACAATGTCTAAGGGGTTACACGCCAATCATTGTTGAGGTCGTCAGATGAAGGAATTAAGCTATATTTTGATTCCAGATTGAACTCTGGTTAATTAACGGTCATTTAAGCAGTCTTATTTTATTGGTGAGGCGAGTTTTTCAAGGCGTTATCGAAGGAAGTACACAGAGTCATGAACACACATCTAGCAGGACGTTTGAACCTTGAGCCTGCTATTCTAGTTTCGAAGTCCTTAAAATGTAAATATACTGGAAAACCTAGCTGAATGAATGTGGTTTGGAAAATCATCATTCTAACTCGCTAGTTAGTCATACCGCAAAAACGAGTTTAGAAATCACAATCATTTGAGACACGTATGCTTCCTTTATTATTCTTCTCAGTTTCACTACCTGAATTGATATAAAATTGATATGTATAAAATGAAATGCAAATTCATTTTGTGATACTAGTAAAGAGAAGAGGAAATAAATGGGGGACAGTAATACTACGAAGATTGACAGATGGATTAAATGAGGGCGTGGACACTCTTGGCATACGTAGTACGCCAAGAAGATGAAGACGGTACACTCAAAGCTTGTCATCTTGTCTGTGCCAATTTTGTTCATGGTTTATTTATTTTCTTGATGATGTATGAGAGAATGTGATTGGATTTCTAACAATATTTACATGTCAATATCATGCTAGATTTGGAGTACTGTTTATATTGATTGCATGACTTTTAGGTTTGATACCTACTTATAATTGATGCTATTGTCAACTTTTTGTTCGGTGCTAATTAGGCTAATTATATTTTGCATGTAAAGTTGCCTTAATTAACTACTTCAAAATTGGGAGTTCAAAACTGATTTCTACTTTATAGAGTAAATGAAAAATGTAAAAATTAATGTATGAAAAATGGAATCAGCATGACTGAATTAACCAAAATTTCATCAAATTGAACTGAACTGAACTAATCTAAAGATCCGGCAAACAGAGCTTTGGTATGTGTGTTCAACCAATTAGTGTAATGGTAATTTGGATTAAAATAATTAATTCGTGAGATTGATTGTTTGTGGCAAGGGGTGGTCAACACAATTGCATCAGGGCAATAATTAACACGACGAGCAAGGTGATGGCTACGATTTGATCTGATTTTTAAGTTCGGTAACATGCTTACGAATTGACTAGTGATGGAATATAGCAAGATCATGAATTCATGATAATGTTGATAATTAATTAAGCCACTTACTGAGATTTCACTATTAATTATTCATTAAGCTGCTGCAAGTCCCTTTCACGTTTCCACCCCACCGCATGCGTACTTGTAGTATTTATCATAATTCATATCATAAGGATTTATCAATGCTAATTTGCAACATTCATAAAATATAATTTTCTCTACTCAAAAGTCTAAACGCCCCCATTAATTCGGTTCAAAAGATCGTGACTTTAGGTTTGAAAGAAAATAAAAAGTTCATTGATACAGTTATTGAAGAATTTCAAAATTTAAAGAAACGTGTAATTTAACGGGATCCGGTAATTTTTGGCTGCAGTAATATCGAGTCGAGCCAATAACAATGTATGCCAAGTACGAGAAAAGTACTACGAGATAATGTTGTGTGTCGACGTTGATAGATGGGCTATTGTCACAGAGGTTTATGTCCCTGAATGTTAGCTTATTAGTGCATGTGTTGAGATTTGAGTTACCCTAAAATTGTGGTTGTTGGTGGTGAGATTTGGGTAACCGGGGTGAGGTTGGGGTGCTAGTGACGAGGTTGCGAATTTGTAGTACTTGAAGTTGCAGTTATATTAAGGTTTGAGTGGCCGATATGCCGATGGTATAGAAAGGTAGGAGATGGAAAAAGATTATGACCCTGTGTGGTTCGCTTGGTTTTGGTTTTTGGGTTTTGAGCAAAACCTGGTTTTAGAATTGGGTTTGATCAAAATCAGTTTTGGGTAAAACCTTGTATGGTTGGAAGGTTTGGGTTTTGGGTTTTGAATTAACTATTATTATATATATTTTTTTATTATTTTAGTTTTGGATTGAAAATTTGACATGCCATTTGATTTTACTTAGTCATTCATAATATTTTATTAAATAAAAAAATTGGTATATTAGACCGGGCCAGATAAATATTTTATAAAGCATTTTATATCAGGTTGGGTTATGAATTTATGATCAAATAAAAATTTTGGAATTTTTTTGACCCAACCTCATTTTACATTGTTTGCACAAAAATTTTAATTTTAATTTTGGATGGGGTCAACAATTTTAATTTGACTCAAATAATTCAAATAATGCATAGCTTTAAGTTCAATATAATATTAAAATAATAAATCGTCAATTTTTGAGTAAAAAGTATAAACCCAACCCAAGATTTATTCTCTAGATGAGTGATATTTACATTTTTGATTAAGGCCCTATTTACTAGAGCTTATTTCTTGATGTACTTAATTGAACTGAATTGAATTGAACTGAACTAAATTGAACTGAACTGATCTACAGATAAGCTCTGGTAAACAGGGCCTAAGAAGGGTCAGATGTTAATTTTTGAAAAAAAGAAAAGAAACACAATTCTAACTTGACTAAATTTTATTATTTTAAAATTAGAATGTGATTATAAATTTTGACCCAACCGTTCAGGGTATACAATTTTAACTCGACTAAATACAAAAGACAAAATCAAGTGTGTAGTTACTAAACTATTTGTAATGTTCTTTTAAATGGTCAATTTTGGGTCAAAACACGATTTTTACAGATTGATTTTTTCACGTTAGAAAATGTAAATTTTAATTATAAATATTTAATTTTAGCGGATTTATAATGTTCATAATATTTTTAGAATAAAATGATCAACTATCAATCATATGTTTATTACCTATGTAATATAATAATTTATAAAAAACTAATTTTATTATATAATTTATTAATAAAAAATTACTTTTTATCTTATTTTATAAAATATATTTAGTTTACTATATATTTGTCCTAGTTTTATACAAAAAATTAAAAAATAAGAAAAATATAGTTTAAAATGAAAAATCAAAACCTTGTCAAA
Source organism: Cruciata laevipes (assembly GCA_963678965.1). Classification (NCBI taxonomy): domain Eukaryota; kingdom Viridiplantae; phylum Streptophyta; class Magnoliopsida; order Gentianales; family Rubiaceae; genus Cruciata; species Cruciata laevipes. The sequence goes on along the minus strand of OY787641.1, from coordinate 6,055,607 downwards.
ACTTGATTTTGCACCAAAACCCAAAACCTTGTGCAAAACCAAAACCAAAACCCAAAACCTTGTCAAAACTTGATTTTGCACCAAAACCCAAAACCTTGGGCAAAACCAAAACCAAAACCAAAACCCAAAACCAAAACCTGAACCACACAGGGCCTATGATAATTACCAGTACTAAATATAGAGTTGACCACAAATTCGGAAATTTAATGAAAGAAGCTATAGCCATGTTCATCAAAATAATTAGTGAATGAATTATTTTAATTCCGAATTCCAATTGAAATCTAGTAATGCTAATAATTCTGGCCGGTGAAAATTGAATTTAGAAGGTTACAAAACGAAAGATTTTGTTTAAGGTGCACGTGCGAAGCCATCTAATTATCAATCTAATTACTGTAGCACGCTAATCAGTTACGTATGCAATAGTTGCAAAATATTACTTTTTATGAGAAAGTCTTGTATGAGACCTGTCCTTGTGGAGATCAAGAGTGGGGGAATGAGCATTTACTGTTTCTGTTTGATTTTTTAGTCAGTTTGTTTGATCTTTCAATCAATGTCCTTGATTATTTTTATTTTGCCTTGATTTTTCAATTAATTTGATCTTTCGGTCAATTTTCTTGATCATTTCCTAGGTCAATTTCACCAACGACAAATTCAATCAAGGAAATCGGCGGGTTTAAAGCTCACCAACGACAAATTCAATCAATAGCAGTCTCATATAATCTTTGGTCTCATTTGAGACAGGTCTCAAATGAGTATTTGCCTACTTTAAATGGTAATTACATCATTACTTCCCCTTATCATCTACCTTCAACTTTTATTTCTTAATTATAATTTACTCAATTTGATGGAAATTAGAATTTTATATCCATTTTTAATTTTGTGAAATTGAAATACCCTAATTTTCTTGGGGCTCCCCTTAAAAGATGCAGGTGATTAGGGTGGAATGAGCAAATAGTCAATTCTCTTTATTCGTCTAATCCAACCGAACATGCACATTTTCAGAAGATTCAAAAAAATAAAAAAAATAAAAAGGACCTCTACTTTTCATCAAATATCTATGAACTTTGTTTATTAGTGTTTGTTTCTGGGATAAAACCGGAAAAAAAAATGTACAGCCTTAAAGCCTTTTTATTTTTTCACCAGTGGAAAATTATACTCCCTCATGTGTACCCTTTTTAACTTTTATTGGTTAAAAAGTTAAAAAGAGGTACACAAAGTACTTTTGTTGGTGAGAACTCATGCTATGGTTTATATGAAAATAAGAGAAGGTGATTAATGTTTTCCATAGGCTGACTTGTGACTCACTCTGTCTCATTGTGATTCACTAATAAGCAAGTGGAATATCTATCCCTACTCTTATTCTCATCCTTTTGATACAGAATGAGTTCTCACCAACAACTCATTCTTTTTGTGGGCAATTTTTTGGCCTTGTGTAGTTTCTTTCTACACCACAAAGCACCTCACTAGGAGGTTAAGCATTTGTATTTAATCCATGCCATTAGGGCTTTATCGATCATAGTTTGCCATTATGGTTTTCTTATGTTCTTATAATTTTCTAGAGACAACTACTATGTAACTATATTTGACTACTATGATTTTTCATTATATGGTTTGGGGAACCAATATATATCCCCACCTACGGTGGTTTGACCAAAAAAAAAAAAACTTTTATTGGTTAACTCAAAAAATATATAATTATTAATAAAAAATGCGCAAGTACATATTATAAAAATTAAATATATTAAAAATGTATGAAATCAACTGAAATATTTTTATAGTATAAATATATTTTATACTGTATATAATCGATATAGTCGTCATTTACCGGATGTAGTTGATATTTGTTTTTCTATATTGATGATACATACACTATAATTTAGATACACATTTTTTTTAAAAAAATATTATGTTATAAATATTACATAAATATGGATTTTCGATAATATGTTGAGCATATATTTCTAAAAAACGCAATTGCATAGTACATGATTTAAAACACCCTTTATATACTTTTGATTGTATTCTCCAATATTATATCCTAATAACGGTAGTGTTGCAGTAGTGGCAATAAAATTAGATTAAGATAAATTTGTATTAAAACTAGTTAATAATGATCTAGAAGATTAAGTTAAATAATAAGGAACCCCATGGAACAAGGGGCAGGGTCAAGTTTACAGTTGGCGAGAGAGAGAGAGATACACAATCAACATTGAGGAAAGGGAGATCGATCACATGGCCAAGAAAAGCGACAATACAACGTTTTTGTCTGTCCGGAACCTAATTAACTACTTAATCATCAACTATAACATGATAGCGTGTTCCGTAGGATGGTCCTAATTGAGATAAAGGACAAATACTAATATTCTTACTTTCATGTCTGAATCATTATCTGTTATGTGTTGATTTTCTCACTCTCAAAGTCTGATCTTTAAAATATGCATGATCATTCAGTGTATTATTGTTGATCTTCTCACTTTCATACTTGATCAGGGTCTGCCCTGAGGGTGTGCCGTTCGTGCCGCCGCTAGGGCCTCCCAACTCCAAGGGCCTCAAAAATTTTTGTACGCATATGAGGCTGTATTTCTTTGTGTGCAGAAAATATTTTTTTGGACAATGAATATTTTTGTAATTAAGAGTTTACTTGATTTAGCCTGTATTTTTGGATTTAAAGGCCCTGTTTGCTAGATCTTATTTTTTATTGTACTGAACTGAACTGAAGTGAAAATTAATGTATTGAAAAATGGAACCAGTATGACTGAATTAACCTGAATTTCATCAAATTGCATTTTCACTGAACTGAACTGAATTGAACTGAACTGAACTAATCTACAGATAAGAAAATAATCTTTTGGATATAGAATTGCTTCCGTATATAGAACTTGTTTTTTTTTCTTTTTCTTTTTGAAAAATAGAACTTGCTTTCTTTAATATGCATGTTTGATATTTTCTATGTGCAGACAATTATCCCATTATTTTTTAGACAATTATTTTCGTACATAAAATTTACTTTCTTCAACCTGTATTTTTGCTATTTTCCCGTGTGCATAAAATGCTTTTTGGAGACAGAATTTCTTCTCTCATACTACAATTTGATTTCTTTTTAACTACCTTACATAAAAGGGAAAAAAAAACATTAACTATTTTTATTTCAAGCCAGATACTTCCCTCTACCTCTTATCTTCTTCTAATTTCTTTCTAGACACATAAATTCACATATAGATGAAATAACATTCGATTCCCATAAACGCTATATCAAATTTGATGAAACTACCCTAGTTACCTTTTCAAAGTGATGTAATAATATTATTTCATTTATGTTAATTAATCTAGTTTAAGAATTATGACGCCAATTTGTCAAAAGTCACTATTGTTTTAGTTTATTTTTTCCTCTATTAAATCTCAAACTGCAATATCGGTTAATTTAGTTAAGTTTTCTTTAGTTTAGTGGCTTATATTGTAAGTAAGTGGTAATAATACTTAATTAATTAAAATTTTATATATGATATTAATACCAACATATTTAAAAGTGTATTGTTCAATTAAGGGCCACAATTTGACATTTTGCACAGGGCCTTCAAAATGTCAGGGCCAACCCCGTGCTTGATCATTAGATCATTTTACTTTTAATTATGATATTTTACGTATTAAACTTTAATACCACTACGACATGTTTCTATTCATAACATTCATTAGCAACCCCATAATTGACTGAGATTCTTGTCCTATTTTAGACAAAACTTCTCTAATAATTTAAAATTTTCTTCCCTACTTACATTATTTTATACTTCATATTTCTCTAATTTCAATTTTTGTAGGGCAATTTATTTTGTTTTTTTCTCCCCGGATATTAGTGTGCATAGATGAACTTTTGTCATATACTTAATGGAATATTATTCATTTTATATTTTTGAAAATAGATGAATTTTTTTTGAGAGAATGTCCCCCCCTCTTTTAAACACTTTTGGAAAATATTATTGGAAGACAATAATTCCTGGTCCCTCTCTCTCCTGCCTCTGATGACACATGCAGCATCCCTCCATTTTCCTTTAATGGCTTTTGGGTCATTCGGTGTATTCGCAAGGGACGAATATTTTGTCCAAATGCTAAAACATTATATGCGTTTGAGTGTAACAATCGTTTCTTTTCCTTTTTTTTTTTTTTTTTTTTTTTGTTATAACAATTGGTCACTAGCAACAAGTGTTCGATTCAAACTTAGAAATTTATAAGTTGTTGGCTTGCATAAGAATCCGTTCTTAATACACGTAAGAAGAACTGGTGAATTTCAGTATTTATCAAGAATGGAACAAGGTTTACATAATCCCGATTCTAAATGATCTAGACAGACGATCCTTATTTTAAACTTATTTCTGAACAATAGCCTTGAAATTTTTTGGTGGGTGGGATTTTACAATCCTACTCTAAAAACGATCCTACATAGGATCCTAATCCTGTGAACCGGGCAACAACGCAAGTTACTTGATTGGTATGAGAGCGTAGGCTTCTAGTTATAATGTTTGTTTGTACGGAGTTTACAAGCATTAGTAGCTGAAATAAAGCAACCTGCAAAAGTGGGAAAAAAAAACACACACACTAAAAACTAAAGGGGAAAGGACTAGGAGTGAAGTGATGATGTTAAATCATGGTGGAATGGCCATGATTCCTTAAGAGGGACTCTTGTGCACGAACAGCAAAAAGTTATCCTCAGCTGCATTGCTGTAAAAATACTTTGCTAGCTCCACGTTAATACGTTATTACAGACTGCAACTTTGATACAAGCATATTTACAGTAAAGATTTTCACACAGATGCAAAGATTCAAAAACATCAGAAAGAGGAGAAGAACATTAGCCGAATGCTTGACAGTGCTCTAATGATCCCAGGAGCACGAGTTGAATGCTGTGACACTATTTCGACCATGACAATGGTTTGTATCCTCCAGAGAGTAAAGTTGAGGCAGCTTTGGCATCCATTTTCCGCTTCTTAGACAGCAGTTCCAAACTTCTTTTGGATGAAGACGATGAAGAAGATCCGGAGAATATAGAAGCAGCCTTGATTTGTGCCCTTTTATCCTTTTGGTGTCTATCAGAATTTGAAGCGAACTTCACCCGTTTAGCAGCTGCAACATCTTCTTGAGACTTCGGGAGCAGTCGCATACTCAACCCCATCTTCCTGGAATCCGCCTCTTCTTCAGCTACTCTTTTCTTTTGACCCTGTAGAAGTTTAAATTTTTTAGAAAGGAACATATAGTGATGATGAAGGAAAACTGTGTATACATATAAAATCAACACAGTAGTTGATCATACCCTGAGTCTGGCACGCAGAGACTTATTTATAGCATAATCGTCTAAATGCCTGGAGTCTGAAATCTTTTGAAGCCGCACTAGTACTGGCTCAGCTTCTTTCTTCTTCTTCATATCCTGTTCCTCATGCTCGAGACGATAAAATGGATCTGCTAACTTGCTTTTTACTGAGAGCAAAAAAAAGGACACATTAGGAGAAATTCATGCAGAGACCTTTCAAGCATTTTTTCAGTCTGTATCACAAATGATCACATTCATAAGAGGGAACAATATAGACTGATGAACCACACAATACAAAACTACTATCACACATTAATCAGATGCATCTTGATGATTATGAACGCACAAAGACCAGTCAAGCGTATTTCCAGATGCAGGATTCATGAAAGAGAGTTCTAAGCATGTTTTTGTAGCATTTTACTATATTGATGAACCCCATAATACCAAAATCACTATCAGTTAAACCAGATGCATCCTGATGATTATGTTGCACAGAGACCAAAATACCAAAGCACGAAAATTTCAATTATTCAAATCAGTTGAACTGGAGAACTTTCATCCTCCATGGGATATCATGAGGCCAAATATCAATACTCACCTTCGTCAACTTGGAGAACCATAGTTTCAGCATCTTCAGGATCAAACTCCTCGACCTTCTGCCGGGCTCCTTTGGTAATGACATATTCACAATTTTTTGGATCAGTCTGAATGGATATCTCATGTTGGCAGCAGGCAGATTTCATTGTAAAACACCATATCTGTAAAGCACAGCACCGTATTAGTACCACAACATTACAGAAATTCTTATTTAGTGGTAAGTATGAGAAACCAGGCTTACCTTTGTAGAATAGTAATTCCCCACTTGTTTTTTCTCTGCATTGAAACGTACACCCTTTGCTATCATGGACTCGCATCCTCCACACCATATGTTGTATGGCATCTCGAATCTGCAAAAAATGAGTAGCTAATGAGTAACTAACTACAAGTCAACAAGAAAAGATAATTAAGGATTGATAGCATTTTGAATTCAGCTCTACTTTGATACACATTCTACTGCATTCCATTTTATAGCACACTAACCAAGACAAGTTTACAGCTCAAGTGGACTGATCTCTAAAGCAACAAAATCTTAAAATTGAACAGACATCAAATTTCTATGATGTGAAAGGGCATTGACTGGACAAAATGGAACCCTATGTCGGTACCTGATTATTAAAATGCCTTGGTCCAATTTTCTTGCTCTCTCTCTCAGAGCATGTTGACCATGAAATGTGTTCAACGAACCCTGAATATAGCAATGGTCATCAAGATGGTAAGAAACCAAGCATAAGCAAGACATATTGGTATCACAAAACAACAGTCAGTTAACATACCTTCTTGGGGCTCCATTCCGGTGGGTAGTAAAAGTTGTCTGCCCTAGCAGCCGCGAGCGAAGACTGCGAAAACCAAAAAAACTTGTTCAGCAACCTAAAACTTGTAATTATTAACCGAAAAAACTCAATCTACGTCTAGGCAAATTTTAACATAAACTATAGTAAAATTGCACCGCATCCCAACTTTCCCGTTCTTATGCATAAACATCCACACAAAACTTTGATATAAAAGCACAACCAAATAGGAACTCAAAAGTATGTATTCCTCCATTACACAATACCTAGCCACTACAGTCACCAATAAAATAAAAATCAAATCGAGATTCATCCTTTCTTACAATCAGCCTAAGTTGAATTGCGAATATGAATTCACATAAGGGAAAAAGCCACACTCAATTCTAAGAAACTAAAATAAAATAAAATTGTGTGCCCTAAATAACAAGAGATGCGAATTAAAATTCGAATTCCTAACAGTCCATGATTTTTGTATCCTAGACACTTTCTAATCAACTCAACCTTTGATCCAGAAAACTCTCATAAACTCAATCTTTTTCAACACAATCAAAATCAAACTCAACCTTTAATCCAGAAAACTCTCATTAACTACCCCTTTTTCAACACAATCAAAATCTCTCCAGTCTACAACATCCTTAATAAGATATTTAACAAAAGAATCAAACTTTGCGATACCAAATACCAAGTTCCAACAATCAATTTCCAGTTACCCAATTCCGCAAGAGATCGCGCCCAACCGTTCATGTAAACCCTAGCTAGCTACCGAGGAAAGAACAAAAGCAAAATTATAAATCATTAAGCTGATAAAACGCACCATGATTAACAGCAGTTGGAGCTATATCACCTCCGGCTCCGATTTTCCAATTTCCCTGCGATCGGGTAGAAGAATTTCAAAAGGAAAGGTATTAAACTATACATATTGGAAATTTCCGGGTTTTGTATTGGCGACCGACTGGGAAGTTACTCGACATCATACCAAAGCCCATTTGGATATGGAAATCGGCCCACACCCATAATTCGGTTAACGGACCTTTGTATATATTCAAAGTGGTAAACGGTCAACAATATGTCAAGGGGAATTTCATCTTGCTTTCAGTAATAACAAAAATATGAATTTCATTATTGTATTCCAAACGCACTATGATTCGGTCGCCATCTATTATTCAGATGATTTTCAGTTGTTACAAAACTAGATTAAAGATAATTGTTCAAATCCACCATGTAAATTATTGAATAATAAATCAAGTTTAACGTCAAAAAGTTTTTCCAATACATTAAGTATATATATTGTTATTCTCAAAAAAGATTAATTCAATGAAAAAATTGTGCGGGTCGAACTAGCAAGAGTCAAAACGGACAATATCATACTAATGCGGATTCTGGTCTCTCCAACCTCTTCCCCAAACTTCCAAATAACAGGTAAGAAAACCCATGGGTGTAGCCTAGTGGTTGGAACATTGGTTCAATTGTCTTGAGATTGTGAGTTCGAGTCTCGGCAGCGGTAGTGTGAGAATTTCCTTGTTTCAAAGGTCCCTTGTGCGCACCGAACAACAGAGTGGCCAATGGTTCCCGACGCTAGTTTACCATGATTTATCTTTTCACCGAATCCTGTGGTGTCGGGTAAGCACTGCGGGCGAGCGTTATCGCCAAATAACAGGTGAGAATATATAAGTGCGGTTAGCAAAGTAATTTTGTGGATGAAGTAGTAAAATTCAAATGATATGCTATTCATGGTTTGACATTTTCACATAGTAATGCCTCGATGCATTAATTCCTTGAACTCTAAGCAACATTTATTGGGAAATAGGTTTTGCCGCCCCCCATGTCCCCCCTATCACACTCGCGCACCACACAAAAAATAATAACCATTACATTTTCGCAATTAAAATGTCACAAGAATCACAAGTCTAACATGCAAGCAAGCAACCAAATTTATATAGAAGCTCCATTTTTTTCTTCAAAATCTAACATTTTTTTTCTTTAATTTCCATTCATATTCGAGCTGTCAAATCTTTCTCTCAAAATCTGCTAAAAACCCTTCTCATATAATCCCCCAGTTTCCATGCTTCCTCTTCTCAATGTTCTCATCATCGCCTTCTTCCAAAACCATGAAGATTTCTCGAGCGTTATTGCATCTCATTCTCTGCCTTGTCAGCATTTCCATCGTTCTTCTGTTTTTCCACGAGTTTTACAGCATCATGAGCATCAAAAACATCAACGGTGATATCAGAACGAGCCGGTACACGTCATCTTCTCGCCGTGATCAAGACTTGCTCCGGCGCCGGAAGGCGTTGGGAAGCACCGACTTTGACTTCAACCCGTTTCTCGCGAGCCACCGGCGACGGAGGCGGCCGGAAAACAAACTTCTGCCGCCGGGCGACGTGGAAATCGATCCTAGGTATGGAGAAGAAAAACGGCTGGTTCCGACTGGTCCGAACCCTTTGCATCATTAAGGTTAACTGACTTTACTGTTGATTGTTTCTTGAAGATTAAGCAAAAAAAATGATCATCATACAAAAGAAAAAGAAAAGATTCTTAGTTAGGGTTTTATATTATCATTAGAGTTGGATCGAAGATGTACATTTACTGAGTTATTGCTGGTTTTGTATGCATGACTTGCATGATTAATTAATAACGATAAATATTAGTAATAATAAGATGCTTTAAAATGTGTTTATTTCATATATTATATATACAGCTTGTTGTATATCAAATTTTCCCCCATTTTTCGGTTTATGTTTGTTAGGAAAACTTTATTAATGTAGAGATGAGTGACTGTAACGGCACGGCACAATGAATGAAAAATAATCATGGAGCAAACTTTAATTATTATGTATTAATTCATGTTTGATATTTTGTAGCAAAAATATTGGGTTGGTTGGGAATTTAGTCTTCAAGAACGGGAGTGGTAATGCGTAAAGCACGTGAAATGTTTAATTTTGTGTAGTAGGAGCAAATGCACGGTTTTATTTATTAAAATTGCCCTATATATCCAAACTTGCTTCTTCATCTTTTCCGTTTTACATTAGTACATAACCCTCACTTCATGGCATGATCTTCCCTAGTTATTTGATTTTTCAGTTCAGATTAGATCAGTTCAGTTCAAATTAGATGAAATATAATGGGATGATATTCAGATTTTAGTCGTTCGATCTATTCCTATTTCTTAATAATTAATTGTTTCTTCAGTTTAGTTCAAATAATCAATTCAATTTATTTCAAATCAATTCAGACTAGTTCAAATAAGTTATGGAAAACTTACACTGAGAGTTAATTTCACTTGATAAAACATTGTAATTTCATTTAACCACTTTTTGACCATTTGTTTATTCAGTCTTCAGTTGAAGGTTTTAGTACATATATGATCAATCCTACTTGTCAAATTCATTCCCTAAATAGAATTTAAAAAAACAAAAAAAACTTTCTAGAGGCTATCCATCCTACCAATCCTACGTGTTAGTCAAGATTTTCTAAAACAAGTTTCTTATTACGGCCTCATCAAATTTCCACACACACATATTTCAATACCTATTTCAATCATTTTAAATTTCATATAAAACATAACATGTCACTTTAAAATTGCTAGCATTGGTGATAAAAAATCCAGTAATCTCTTTAACAATTTACGTCACAATAAAGTAACGCAATAATTCACCAAATTGCTTTAAAATTTACGAATGATGTTCTTAATTTGTACCACAGATGTTCGCAATAATTAGTCCAATTAAAGGTTTAATTAATGAGGTATGGTAGAGTAGTTAATGATAGTAATCCTAGAAGTAATTAATTAAAGAGAGGGTTAATGATTCAGTGCAAGATATTGGGAATGATGATGGATATCTTTAAAGTTGCATAATTTTCATTGAAGAAATTGAGAGCAAAAAACACTCTCATTTTGGCTCCCAAAAAGGAAGCTTCCCACTAGTAATTGTTGATCGTGGACCCGTCAACCATATGCACCATATATAATGATAATCCATATACCTAGTTTAATTGGGAATCAAGTTTAAAATGTTACATGTGTTTAAAAATTAATTAAAATGTCAATGTTGATTTAGGGAATGGTTTTCTTCAACATACGTTTTTTTTTTCTTTTTTTGGTTTAGATAAGTTTAGACCAATTCAATTTAATTTATATGAGATTAAATATAATTTGATGATAGTTAGTTAAATTTAGTTGTTTTATTTTTCCACATATTAATTTTTACTTCAGTTCAAATTAGTTCAATTCAGATAAGACTAGTTAATTCGTTTCAAATCAGCTTAGATCAGTTGGGAAAACAAAGCGCTAGGCTTTGTAAGTTATCTTTCACCAAATAAATGCATGTTCTCTCCAACTTATATGAATTTATTTGAACTAAAATGAAGTGATTTGGTTGAGTTTAATATAATTAAATTATGTTTCATTTGATCTAAAGTGAATTGATAATTAATCTGAACTGAACCACAATAATAATAAAAAATTACAATGTTAGGTATAGGATGAGATTTTTTTTTTTTTTTTTTTGAAATAGGATGAGCATTTTGATCACCTTGTAAATTATGGTAGTATGCCTTTTATGTTGATTACAGCTAAAGTGTCGGTTGTTTTCATATCAAAGGTAACAATTTGCAGGTGTTGACCGTCCAACACTACTATATAACACTATGACCATCTTTTCCAGACACTTTATTGCTTAAGTTGTACTACTACTAATTAAACGATTTAATCATGAAATGAAAAAGGCACGATTTAAATTTAGATTAAATGATATTTGATGGCCTCTAAATATATCAAAAAGAAGATTTATGACCACTAAAAATAAAGTGCAGCATTTGTGGCCCCTAAAAATCAAAGTGCATCATTTATGGCCCCAAGTTCATTTCCGTTACAGCTCTTGACTTCCGTTTGGGGCACTTTAGTAATTTTTCAAAATTACATTTTTTTAATATAAAATTAAAGGTAAATGAGATTTGATGTGTCCTTCTTCTCCACCCCGCCGGGGTTCCAACTACTGGATCAAATCGATTTGCCACAAAATCACATCAAACGCCGATCGGCTTCTTCCATCGACCCGACCAGTCTTTTGCAGCCAGTCTGATCTTGCGCGATTTCCTTTTGGTTTTTTCGGTGCCGGAGGAGGAATTTTCTGTCTAAGCGGCGATGGCGACGACGGTGGCTTGCTTCAACAATTTAGCTTGGATGAACTTGTCGCCCAACAAAAAATTAATCCCGCCACTAAACAAGATTAATTCCGTCAGGGATAATCGCTGGAGTGGAGAGCTCGCCGGAGATTCGCCTTCTTGAATTTTGGAGCGCTCGGATTGCGCCAACGAGAGGCATTTGTGCTATCGAGTCTGAGAGATAATCGCTCCACCGGCGAAGTAACAATAGAAGAACCGTAGCTTAGATGTATCCGACAATTTGGCGGTGGGGAGATGCGGGGTGAAGAAGAAGATGATATCAAAGTGATTTCATCATGACATAAACCTCATATACCTTTAATTTTTTATTTTAAAAAATGTAATTTTAAAAATTACTAAAGTGCCCCTAGCAGAAATCAAGAACTCTAACGGAAATGAACTTGGGGCTATAAATGATGCATTTTGATTTTTAGGGCCCACAAATGCTGCACTTTATTTTTAGGGGCCATAAATCTTCTTTTTGATATATTTAGGGGCTATCAAATACCATTAAATCTTAAATTTATTGACCAGAATTTTTTAAAATAGTATACATTTATCCTTCAATTATAATGTATTATTATTATTCATCAGTATATGTCACAAAATTCACATTGTATCATAGCCTAGTAGATATTTTGTTTAATCTCCTCTGTCATGCCGATCTTCATGAGGATGCGGCACATGTATTCTGCAACATGGAGAAGAAAACAAATACTTAGGAAAATTTAGCCTTTGGAAATATCGATATGCATGGTTTTAGTTTCATGATTCATTTGCAATAAAGACTAGTATATATTTAATTTTAAACAAAAGATTAAATTATTCATCCAGTACCACCTGATTTTAAAGAAAAACATAATTTTAAATACATAACTGGATTGAATTAGATGAAACTAAACTACGACATTAGACTGCTCACCCGATAAGTGACCTCACGATCAACTTTCGAGCACTTGAGGACTCAAATGAATGAAAGAGAATGATAGTCCACAGTAGTAGCAAGCAGAAAACTCTTAGGGTGGACGATAGCCAAGCCATAAATTCAGTCGATCGTAGCTTGGTTTGAGCTAGGTTTGCCCTTCGTATGATAGTATAAATGTGTGAGTTCAGTCTAGGAGGCTCGGCTCGAGCGGTTGGAGCTGAGCGTTGAAGGATGAAGGAAAAACACGCTCAAGGAATTTCAACCCAGAAGGCTCGGCCAGGGCATTTTGAGCTGATATTTTCAGACAAGGATGCTCGGCTAGTGCATTTGAAGCTGAGAATGGTTTGACCAAGTGGAAGACCCTTTGTAGTGTTTGTGATATTTTTTCTTGTTGGGTCCAAAGCCCATTAGCTAGAAATAGATATAAATAGAAGGGTGAGGGGCTTGGAAAAGGTGTGCGTGAGAGGCATCAAGAAACAAATCTTAGGAGTGAGCCTTGAGGGGCGACCGACGAGGGTTCTTCGAGAGAGCTAAAACAAACTTGAGAGAAAGGAAAGATCTTGGTGAGAGAGTTGTAATCCTTGTAATCTCGTTTGTGATTCTAGTGGAACCATTCTTACAGGACGTAGGTGGAAACACTGAACCTGGGTAAATCTCGTGTTCTTGAATCTCTATTTGAATTTCCTTTGAATCTTGTCAATTACTAGTTAGATCCATCGTGTTTAAGCGCTCCGTTGCGCGTGTATTCGTCGCTTATGCACAACAAAATGCACATACGGCTCTCCTTTTTCCGGTCTAATTACACGGCATTTGAATTCAGCAAAATAGACCATTATTTCTTGGAAAGTGAAGGTCGGTCTAAACTTACAACCCACGACATGTAATAATTTCGGTCAAAGGAAATTAACTAACTAACAAACAGTATGAGAAAATTGAAGTCCAAGTTGGGGATCCTCAAGAACTCCGTCCACAGCGGTCAAGAAATTTTGCCTGAGTATGTAGCGCTGAAGCTGATGCTTATAACCGGCCGGATCCTTATCGACGGGCCGGACAAGAAACCTCTCCACCGTCCGAACCCGATCGACTTAGCTATGGCGGTGAAGCCTATAATTTCAATGTCCATGGCGGTGAAGCCGTGGCTGTGGCCGACCCGCCGGTGATTTCCTTGATATTGCCAGCCGGAAGATATCATAGACGTTTCGTATACGGGATGGGTGGATATATTAATATTTGGGAGAAAAAAGAGAAAATTAATTACGGCATTAAATTATAGGGGATCACTTTTGGCCTCCAAATTTACCTATCCAAACACTCCCTCTCCTCACATCCTCTAAACTAGAGTAGGTTTTACCATAACTGTTGGAGATGAAAAGAGGCCAAAATAGGTATATTTTAGCAATTTCTCCAGTTTACCTTAGCTGTTGGATTTGCTCTTAAGGTCATGTGACGAGATGTATTTATACATCTATTTTATATGATTTTATGATATTATTTCCCACTTGATGTGCACGTTTAGGTGTTTATTGTGCAGAATTATGGATGAAAGAGATCAAGTGACGAATTGCTGGATTATGAAGCAAAACATGCTTATAAGGAGATATTCGAGCTCAAGGAGAGGGGCTACACACTGCACTCTTTTTTCCTGCGAGTTTTTAATGAGGTAGTGTGCTCCTACGAAAAGTGGACCAATCTATTCCATTATTCCGGCATTGAAGCCGCAAAGAAGCAAGAAGGAAGAAGTTGAAGGGTCAAAGAATAATTAAGAGTTTATAATTCTGATTTTTGCCTGTATTCTTTGGTTTATCTAGAAGACTCCACGAAAGAAGACTGCAGTCTATGCGTGTGTGCCACCTTTTGAGGATTAGAAGAAATATTTCTTTTCCTTTTCTTTATTTATTATTTAGGCAAAAATATTTATTTATTAAGATTCTATTATTTTTGGAAAAAATTGGGGAGAAAGGATAAATATGAACGCAGAGTGCGGACGTATTTAGTCTTTGTCAGTTTTGTTTTTCGAGAGACCGACTCGCACATTTTTTATTTTCGTTCAGTACTTTGGGAGCAATATACAGAAGACGCCGGGTTTTCTTAATTCTTTGGTTTTCGTTTTGCATGTGTTTGTTTGATTAATTCGTTTATGCAAGTTAGTTCAGGTTTAATGAGTTAGGTTCATTATTGGTTTTGTTTTGTCCAGTAGTTTAGATTGTTAGGATTTGTATTATTTTATTATTATTTTGATTGTTAGTATGATTATGGATAGCTAAATTCGTTAATCCAGTTGATGATATAATTAAACATGAATCCAAGTAAATTGTGAGGGTTAAATGTTAAATTTTTTTATTATTACATGTATTTGTTATTCTCTGTTCGAGTGTTCGAGTCTTTTATGATTAACTGAGTTGTCTAGTGACTGATCACCATTAGTTTGGTCTAGTTAATCTAAAGCCATTTAGAGCAACGAGGTTCGTTAATGTTCTAATAAGTGGTACATTGGCATAGTTGTGGTAGTTTCATCGCACATGATTCACTGTCAAGGGAATAATGAACTAATCTACTCCCTCTGGACCACTTGGATCTGCAGAGGGAGAAGTTGGATGTTTTTTTTTCGGAGCATTATTTTAGTGCTTCTCTCTCCTCCACACATGGGCCAATGACGTCTTTAGCCTTACAATTAGTTTGGCAGAATGGAGGTAATGTTTCCCTCCAAAACCAAAACCCACTTGATTAATTTGGCGGGCCATGAATTTCCAAAGCAATAAATAAATAAAAAACAGCTTGAATATGATACAGTGGTCCAAATTTAACACTATTTGTAACTGAACAGTGGCGAAAAAAGAAGAGGAAAAATTTGAAGCAGAGGGGTAGTTTAGATATTTAACATGTCAAAATATGCTAAAAGAGGAAAGTTTTGAAAGAGTGCAGATTCAGCTGGGACTGACTAAAAAGGAAAGAGTGCAGATATAGCTGGTACGGAGGGAGTAATTGAATCAAGGTTTGGTTTGTTGGTTATGAACTGGGTCTTCCTAGGTCTTAATGCTGTCAGAACACTAAATCCTATAAAGATTTCTAGGGTTGTCTTTTGATTAGAGAAGCAATTAACGGAGGTTCCTTGGTTGTCGATAAAGTAAGGGAAGATTGGTGCTTAGGCGGTGCCAAGTTACTATAACCAGTTTATTTGCAATTAATTGAGAAATCTGTGTATTCACATACTTGGAGGATTGTTGAAGTTATATCATTAGTTGGATATATGTTATATTTGATTAAATCTCGTGTGTTTACTACATTGCTTTGAATTTATTTTATTTTATTTCTATTTGTTACAAAATCCAAAACCACAATCATCTTTGATACTTTGCTACGTGAAAAGAAATCAACACTCCGTCCCTGAGAGTTTGACCCTACTTGCCTCTGTACTAGTAGGAAATTTATTTTTGTGTTTAACGACTGCATCATCATGTTTGCTAGAGTTTTCTATAGTGCAGTTTAGTTCAGTTTGATTAGATATATTTTATTTTTCAATTCAATTCAATATATTTAAATTTATTTAAGTACATTTCAGTTCAATTTACTGCATTCCTAAATATTTATTTTTTTGAAATTTTTTGTATATATATTTTTGATTCTTCATATTTTATTAGGGTATGTTCGGTTCAATTCAAATC
Source organism: Cruciata laevipes (assembly GCA_963678965.1). Taxonomy (NCBI): domain Eukaryota; kingdom Viridiplantae; phylum Streptophyta; class Magnoliopsida; order Gentianales; family Rubiaceae; genus Cruciata; species Cruciata laevipes. The sequence continues at coordinate 6,039,170 of OY787641.1, read as the reverse complement.
AGATGAAGTACAAGTTTATGGGATCCTGCTCAATTTAGTCGTACTATTTTTATTTAGCAATACATTATTTTAACTTCAGTTCATATTAATTCTGTAGAAATCAAAATTGTTCAGTTTGGTTCAGTTCATTTCAGATCAGATGAAATATAAATCTATGATATTCGACTCAGTTTGTCTGTCCTTTGTTTATTCCACATTCATTTTGTTTACTTTTCATTTCAATTCAGATCAAATCAAATCAGTTCATATCCACTGAAATATAATTTGATGTTATTCAACTCAATTTAGTCGCTCTATTCCTAATTCTCAATATGATGACATTCAACTTTATTTATATTTAAATTAATAAGTTTAGTTTAGTTAATTGTAGTTGGAGAAACGTTTACTTTACTGCTAATTGTATATAACTCTTAAGTTGATTCCGTTCAAGAAGAAATCAGCAAAAGAAAACCACCAAACCCTCCTTTCTTGCAGCCGGCCCAAACCACCCAAATCCTAACCCAAACCACTCCATTTGAGGAAGTGGAGAAGCAATTTTTAACTGCTTTTATTGAATTTTGTTTTTGAATAAGTATGGAATTTCCATAAAGATAGTTTGGATCTAAAGTTTTTAATAAGTTTTTCTTTAAATCCGGTCCTTGCGATCGAAACTCTTACTCATTCTTTATCTAAATTGAGGTTCATGCGATTCGTTTACTTCGTCCGTATCTTATATTTGGATGCATGGTTTTGTGTTTCAATGAGTCTGCAATTTGGATAAAGGTGTTTACAGTTTAAATCAAGATGTTTACGCTTGAACTACAGAGGTCAACGTGTTCGTGGTGTTGCATATGTTGAAGATCCCTGATTAGTAGGGTTAAATTATGCTTGGATACAGATCCCTTGTTAAGCAGATTATGGCTTTTGCTGTTACGACTTTGCTGGTGGCAGTATATTCCTAAGGAGATATTACTCTTTTATTGGATCTCATCTTTGTTATAAGACAATTAGTCAGATTAACATTTAGTTTGATTATCCTTGATAGGATACCTAGACTACATGTTTGATTCCACTTATTGTAATCGCGGTTGGCGTTTCCCAACATTATGAATGATATTTTTCAAAAATAAAATAAAATTGTATATGACTCTTATTTTATTAGAGAGTGTTGGAATTGTATTTTATTTCAAAACGTACTCCATTACAAATCAACTCCCTAACCTAGCTAGTAATGAGGATACAACCACTATGAACATTGAATAACACAGAAATGAACATTGCAGAATTGAAGGAATGGGAAGATTATAGACTGGCATCGGCAGCTCTGGGTCTGTGTTTTGCTAGCCAAGCATTGAGCATAGCTACTCCTTTTCGGATTGTAATGTGGACTGTAATGGGATTTCCAAAATCATTGCACACTTTCTCAATGTTTTTGACAAAATTTTCCACAAAGTCTGAGCACTCGGAGACTTTGATCTTCTCAAGTGTCGAAATAGCTTCCAAACAAGAAGGCATCTCTTCCAAGTCAACACAGCCGTGCAATACCAACTTCTGCAAACTCAGCAGTTGCTCATCTGAAGTTGTCCACCTCTTCAAACTACCTCTGTTGTCTGACAATCTCAGGATCCTAAGTTTTGAGAACTCGCCTTCTTCCATATCCAGTGTACCCTCTGAAAAGGACACATCCACTAATTTGAGGACCTCTAGGTTAGGAATGTTCCCAATCACTTCAATTTCATCCCTCAGCAGCTTGAAGTCCCTCAACGTTAGTTTTCCAAGGTTTTCAAGGAACCTAAATTCACCTGTGAACTTGCCACTCATTCTAATGGTCAACGATTCCAGGTGACTTAGACTGTCAGAAATCACAATCTTAATGGACTCCTCCGTACTTTCTAAAGCATGTTCAACTCTACATTTTAGCCTGCGAATATTTGGAAACTTCCTCATTTGCTTTTTCATGGAGCCGGAGTTGAATACAACACCAACAAGGGTTTCCAACTTGGATAAGACAAGGGAATTCTCAAGATTCTTAATGGGCAAACGAATGCCACCAGGACATATGATGTGGAAATATTTCAATTCACGTAGATTCCAAAAGGAGTCTGGCAGTGACATATATTTCGGAGTCCATAGGATCACAACTATAAATGTCTCCAAGCTAGAGAGGTTACCTATCCAAGATGGTATGTCACCCACTTTGCATTGAAATGATAGATACTTTAACCGAGTAAGAAGCTGCATTTCACTTGGAATCTCAGTTGTCAAAAAAATCTCCCCTAAATCCAACACTTTAACAAGTTTGAAGATTTGAACGATGAATGACATATTAAAGAAATATGCATATTCTTGTTCTTGGATGAAAAGCATTAAAGATTGAGCACAGGGACAAAATAGCTTTGACTTCATAAAATGTCCTAGTTCAGAGTGAATGCACAACCTTTGCAAAGAATACGACTCGTTGTAATTCGAAAGGTGATCATACCTTTGTAAGAGGAGATGAAAAAAGCTCTCTTGTTTTGCCCTTTTCACGCAAAAATCGTGCAGTACATCATGGACTACACAAGTTTTGGCCCCACCGATGGATCTTTTTTTAGCAATCATGACTAGATTTCTTTCAATCAAGACGTTCAAGTACCCTCGTGCAACATCCTCTATCCTCTTCAAACTTTCATTTTTAACAAATCCTTCGGCCATCCATAATTGAATCAGCCTCCTCACATGAACCAATTTATCTTCTGGATATGCACCAAAATATAAGAAGCAAGGTCGTAACTCACCAGGTAAGTGGTTGTAGCTCAACTCTAACGCATTATTGCACTGTTTTGCAGTTGATACAACACCGGTACTCAAATCCTCCAAAATTTTCTTCCAATCATCTTGCTTTGTGGATGACAGAAGTCCAGCCACAATGGTTGCTATAAGAGGTAAACCCTTACACTTTGCAGCAATTTCCATCCCAAATTTAGTTAGTTCAAGTGGCCATCCCTTTTCAGGGAATACTTTTGACTCTAGTATCTGTAAACACTCACGATCATCTCGTAGACGAAGTGAATGAGATTCTCCATTGACAAGTAAATCACGAGGAGCAATACTATTATACCGACTTGTCAAAATAATTCTGCTTTGAGTAGAATCATCTGGGAATGATGTTGCCAAGTCGTTCCATGCTTCATTTGTCCACACATCATCCAAAAATATTAGATACTTCTTTCCTTTCAAATTCCGACGAAGCTTGTTAGCCAAATCATCTTCAGCCATGTTCGAATAGCTTGGAGATGGATGAATCTTGTTTAAGAGCTCAAGAAACACTTTCTTCTTGTCCAACACTTGAGAGATGGTACACCAGGCAAAAGCCTGGAAATGGAACATGACAGAAGCTTTATTGAATAGTTGTAAAGCTAAAGTAGTTTTACCTATACCGGCCATTCCAGATATAGCAACCATGCGTAGGTGTTTTGAAATTCCTCCACTTAGCTGATCTAGAAGTGAAGTCAGCTCCTCTCCTTTGAAACCAACACCAACACCAACATCCTGGAGGGCGGTTTTGGAAGCCTGCGTTGCTATCTCTTTGAGGCCCTCTCCTTCTTCCCCCTCCTCTTTGATATCTTCTGAGATGTCTGTGGAGCCACCAACCATCAACTCGTTCCCTCCGGAGGGTTGAGCTTCATGAACAAGACCATCAGATGCTTGTAGCAAATCTGAAAGAAGCCCGGGATCTACCAGTTCATCATCGGTCTGGTAATTAAGTGAGCAAATCAACACCCCGGCATCACATACCAGAAATCTAATATGATCCCTGATTTTCCCATCTGGCTGCTGCTTCAGAGCGCCTCTGGACAGTCTCAATCTTTCATACAGCAGCTTCAGCTGATCCTTCCCGAAAGCCGGATGATCACAAGCTTCGGATCGCAGCACGTCCCAGAGAAGAGACACGAGAGAGTCGAGGACATTCTTCAAGACATCATCATCATCATCACGATCCATCTCCGGATGAATAATGTCAGGTTTAGCACTTCTCAGAACCCGGGTGCAAGCCTGGAAGAGTTGCGGAGAAGCTATCATGCGACGGAGTGTTGCACAATTCGATTCGACTAGCTCACTCCATTTACGGAAACTGGTGTCAGATGTGACAAACACGCCAGCAGCAGTGATTGCTAGAGGCTGAATCTGCAGCAGCAAGTCATCGAGCTCAACAACAGCAGCACCACTACGCATGGCAAACAACAAGAAATTCTTCAAGGACCTTATCTGAACTTCCAAGGCGTTGTGGATTTCCCCAAAAGAACTAGAGACTTGCTCGTTTTGGGAAACACCCAGAAAATCACCTACGCTCTCCGAGAAGCAATCGGCGATCCCCAAAACGTCGTCCGGGGTCAGAAACACCGGCCGGCTTGCCTTAATCAGATCCATCATTTCCTCCGCCAAGGAATTGCTCTCAGACGCGATATCTTCATCATACGTATCTGGAGGTTCAACGGTGACTCCTTCAATCCTGCTGAAGAGAGACTTCAGATAATCGTCCTCATCAGCATAGCCCGAGCTTCTTACGACAAAAAGGAGGGACTTGAGGTTCGTTAGGGCTATCATAGGACTTGAGCTTACCTGGTCCATTTCTTGCAGGATGCAGTCAATACGAGCAATGAGAGAAGATGCCATGCTCGTTTCTGCGGAAGATTGGTGTTGCCTGAAACTGAAACTCGAACGAGAGAAGAAAAAAAAAAGTCTTCGATCGCAAATTCTGACCTTTGGGGTTGAGAAAAACGCAGATTTTAAAATTTAAAATGGCAAATTGATTAATCTCGTCAGAAGCCATGTGATTATGAGATGGGTCGACTTCAGAATTTGTTCAAAGGAAATTAAGTATGATTTTGTATTATAAACGATTTCAGACTGACACCGCCTTCGCACTTCAAGACGGACTACGATCGTTTACTTTATGAAGTTCAGTTTACAAGTAGAATCTCTATGAAAATTTGTAGAACGTCAAAATCGTGGAAGCTATAGCTTAGTCCACTAATTAATCTCCAAAAAAGAGTGAATTGTCCACGATCGCGATGATTTTTTTATTTTTTTTTTGGACGGAAATCGTTCTTCAATTAGATTTTTATTCAATCGGGTTATTCATATTCATGTTTCGTTTAGCTCTGGTTGAACATGGTAAAGTCTATATTTATTTATAATTGAAACGTTTTTTGTGAAAAATCCTTTCAATTCTTAATGAATTCAGACAGGTGAGTTTAATTGAATGTCAACTGCATTGTTATTGTCGTTGAGTGTTTTTGTAAGTGATACAAAGAAATATTATTTATTTTCTGGAAAAAAAATACTTTCCCATTTCTGAAAAAAAATATTACTTATTTTCTAATTGTTTACAAGCACTCCATTTATTTTCTAATTGTTAACCTGCATTGCAAGACCTCACAAATAATCTCACAAGAAGTGATGGCTTACCTGATCTTAATTAAAAATCCAAAATTATTCTCCCAAAAATATCATTGGATGATTAAGCTTACGCATTCATCAATCATTCCCTAACTAATACGGTTGAAAGTGTAATTTCCCACTTAAATCAATCATCAACTAGACACTACAAATTCAACTCAAATATTCCTTCAAAACATACAAAATTCTATATATGGAAAGCCATGATTGAATCAAATCAAACTAAAATTTCCCCTCAGTTTCATCATATGCTGATGAAATGGTCGGTCCATTTCCAGTTGATCCCTTCGTTCGAAAATTTTGTGCTCTGACATTGATGGCAGTTTTTGTCACGATATCGATTGTTGCAGCGTTCTGTGCTAAACATTCCAAGCAGTATTACCTCAGAAAAATATGCTCTTCTGGAAAAAAGAAGACTCGAAATCATCATCATCATTCAAAGCTGCAGGATGAAGAATTCGGAGAAGATAAAGAAGGGTTGTGGCAAAAATCAATACTGATGGGGGAAAAATGCCAGCCTCCAGAATTTGATGGTGTTGTTTTTTATGATAATCAAGGTGATAGAATCCCTGAGCTTCCAAGATCGCCAAGAATTCATATACAAAATGTTTTGCTTGCTTTATAATCATCTTCTTCTTGTTCACATAAATGTCTTGTTTTTACTTTGTAATAAGATGACTGTTTTACTGAAATGATAATGTACAATTTTTTATGTTAGATTTGATGTCATTCACCTTGAACTCAGATCGTTATCGCCACAATCATAAAGATAAGAACGTGATTTACCCTATAAAATTTGGAAGCATTGAAACTTAATTGTTTAATTTTTCATCCCAATTTAAGGGTGTTTGCTTGACCTTGCATCACTAAATCAAAGTGACTTGCACTTCAACTAAATTACTCGTGTATTTCAATTGGAAAAAAAAAAGACATAGCCTAAAATATTTAAAATACATTCCTCAAGTTAGGTTCTGTTTGCTAGATCTTTTCTTTAGATTAGTTCAGTTTAATTCAGTTTATTTTAGTGAAAATTCAATTTTATGAAATTCAGGTTATCTTGGTCATGCTAATTTTTACTTCAGTTGAACTCAATTCAGTTCAACAATAAATAATGTCTAGCAAACCGGACCTTAGAGATATGAAAAGAACAAAGAAGAACTAGCAAAATGGGCTGATTTTGGGGCAAGAAATGCAAAGCTTACCTGTAAACAAATGGCCTAACTTTCTTAAGCATCATTCTAATCTTAAGCCTCCCCAAAAATCCAATCTTTTGCACTGTGCTCTGGCTTTGGACACACTGAAACTGCGTAATGGCTCTGTTGCCTGTTCCAACTCTCCTACCATTGTCATCTTCATCTTCCATTTTCAACATCCCGAATTCCCATGGTTTTCTATTGTACACGTGTTCAAGCAGAAGTAGGAGAACTTCCAAGAATGTTGGTCCCACCATGGCGATTGCTCAGAATGAACAGCCCACAAAATTGGTCACATTTTTGGGTAAAGGGGGCTCTGGAAAAACCACTTCTGCCATCTTTGCTGCTCAGGTAATACCAGCCTCTATGTGTCTGTGTGTGTTTTTAGAAGTGTTAGTTTTTTTTATGTATTATCCTTTGAACACTTTTTATGTTGATGCTTGATGGAGAAAAGTTGCTTCATTTCCTAGAAACTTTACTGCTAGATATTTATGACTATTAGCCTATTAGTTTTTGGGAATGTTGAAATCATCAGAAAAACAATTTCTTGTGAAGGATGTCTTGCTGAAATGATGTAGGGACATTTTGCATAGATTATATATGTAAAGATAGAATCTTGATCAATGATTCTAATGAGTTTTATAACTGTTGCATTTTATGCAGGATAATTTGTAATCCCCTTGTTACAATTTGCTGTTGTTAGATTGCATCTTATGTTTAGATTTTATCATAAACCTTGTAATCAGAATGTTTTGTTGTATCTTATTAAGCAATTTTTTGTCGGACAGCATTATGCTATGAAGGGACTGAGTACATGCTTGGTGATACATTCTCAAGACCCTACTGCTGAATATTTGCTTAATTGCAAGATTGGAACATCTCCTATCAGATGCAGTGACAACCTTTCTGCTATCAGACTGGAAACTACTAAAGTGTGTATGTTGCCTTTATTCTATTTCATACCATGTTAATAATGTTCCAAGGCAATGTTGTTTTCTGCTTGAAATGAACCTAGTACATGTCTGCAGATGATCCTCGAACCTCTCAATAGTGTCAAGGAAGCTGATGCCCGCTTAAATTTCACGCAAGGAGCTCTTTCTGTGGTAGGTATGTAACACAGTGTTTTATTTAGGATGGTAGTTTAGGTTTAGGATCATGAGTTATGGCATTTTACTGTTCTTTCTTCTTTCAGGTGGTTGGGGAAGAGCTTGGTGTGCTCCCTGGCATGGATTCAATATTTTCCATCTTGGCACTCGGAAGGCTTTTGGGATTTCTGAGAAACGTATCTCAGTCTCAAAGTGAGAACAAAAAATTTGATGTCATCGTACTTGATGGTATGAGCTCAGAGGAAGTTGTTAGAATGATTGGTGCATCCAGTAAAGCAAGGTTACCTTTTCTTCTTCCTTGTAAAAAATGAAGTATAGAAGATAAATAAACTAGGTGTAAATTCATCTGTGATTCATTTGCATTTGCAGACTGTACTTGAAGTATGTGAGGAGATTAGCTGAAAAAACTGATATTGGGAGGCTGGCTGGGCCCTCCCTTCTGAGACTTTTGGATGAATCTATGGGGTTTAGCAGTTCGGGAGGCAGTTTAAACGGTCAAATGAGCTCAAAAGTTTGGGATCAGATGGAGCAGATATTGGAGGTTTGTACTTGTAACTTGCAACTTTATATGATTATTACCCCATTCTTGCATTATGCGTTGCTAAAAGTTTCCACTTTTTTTGATTAAATATCGCAGAGAAGTTCTTCTTTCTTTAAAGATCCGCAAAGCTTTGCATGCTACCTTGTTATGGACTCGAACAGGCACCTTTCTCAGGCTTCTGCTTTACGCTACTGGGGATGCGCGATCCAAGCTGGGGCCCAGGTCTCAGGCTCTCTTGCCTTTGCATCACAGAATAGTCATTTTGAGTCGAAAGATTTGGCAAAGAACTTATCACCATTACCTTTTGCATGCATTCCACATCTCTCATTTCATACACATCCTGATTGGAGTAGCATTCTGATGGATGATCTAAGTCAAGATGCTCGGAGGATCCTTGAATCCACATCCAGTACGCCACCAGTTAATTTTGATCCAAGGAATAAATCGATCACTCTTCTCATGCCTGGTTTTGACAAGTCGGAAATCAAGCTATATCAAGTATGAGTTTTCTGTTATTGATTTTCTGGTTTTTCCCGTCTCGAAAGAATGATGGTTATAATTGTTCTTTTGTTATATGTTTTCCCCAATAAATGCAGTTCCGGGGAGGGTCAGAATTGCTGGTTGAAGCCGGGGATCAGAGACGAGTCATCCCTCTGCCTTCTCAAATTCAAGGGAAAGTCGGGGGCGCGAAGTTCATAGACAGAAGCCTAGTGATTACAATGCGGTAGAGTTTGTAGATTTTAGGACAAGATGTCTGATTCTTACATTGATCCTCTTACATTTTCTCAATGGTGATTATTTTGTCGAAAAAGAAAACAATCTTGAAAATTGTAGGATGCATTCAAACCGATGATGATACTGATACATAGAGTAAAAAACATATCTTTCTCATTACTTTTGCAAATTGTAAAGTATAGTACTTCTGTATCCGGAAAAACCTATACTATTCAACTTGCAATCTTGCTTTACAGAGTAGTACCACCATCTTTCTTGTATGAGTATTCCTATTGTTTACACAGTAGTGTACATAGTGATACAAATGTGCTGGTGCAAAATGGGGAATGGAAAAGATTTTATCATGCCTCTGGTTTCTTTTCGTCACTGGCTTGCATCCGGCTCCTCAGCTCTTCGAATGCTTTCATGCTCTCAGCATCGAAGCCTCCAGCAAACTAAAATACAGGCCGTTAAACTGTTATTTTCAGTCGAGGGAATCAAAAAATTAATATCTGAACACTAGAGGGAATGCTAGGGTTTACCTGATGAACACGAAAAGCAAAACGAACCCCTTGTAAAACCAAGAACTCCCTGTTTGGCTCTTTTTCAGGCCCCGTCAAAGCATCGAGCTCAGATGCTACGCGCTTCATGTATTTCCTTGCTAATTGCACTGATGAGAGCTTGATCTGCAGTTATCAATATTAAACTATGAACCCTAAATGTCAAAGAGATAAAAAATGTGTACTTTTAAGTATAATTTTTACCTTGCCGATTAATCCAGAATCAGACAGCCAGTCAACTGGAATCCCAAATTCCTTGTAACGCGACATAGCCATATCTCTTGTACGCAATAGAGCATACACACTCTGCTCCAATCTGCAGACAGACGATTGAGAGTTTAATGGTAAGCAAATTAGGCTAAATGAAGGGGCATTGCAAAAAAGTGTTGACAAAAAAACATACTTCTCAAGCAGCTTGTACATCTTGTCGAGAGCAGATTCACAGGGAAGACTAGGATCATCGGTAAATGAAGATGCCCGCTTCTCCAGCTTCGCAAGGTCCTGATACTCAAATGCTGCCTCTCTGAGTGCATCTGCTTTTCCTTCTGGCCAATCAAAATGCTTCAGAACTGCTCTCTCATCAACCTTTGGAAGTTCAGAAGCCAAATTAACAAGGCTACGTGTAATATGTTTAATCTTACGGTGAAAAGTGAAAATATCTTACCAAAAAGGATAGCTCCTCATCCAGCCAATTCACAAATGAAACTAAATCTTCAATCTTGGTAAATGTGGCTGCTCGAACTTCAGTTGCCAAAGACTGGACAAAATCACCTTGTGTTTCCACATCAGCTTTTACCTGAATTTCAAAGTACATCTTTTGTCAGGATCAATAAAACATAGAGAAAATAAATAAACATGATTATCTTCAAACATACAGCTAGCAGGAAGGATGATCTGTTCTCTATCTCTCCTATCATGTTGTTCCTGGCTTCTGATGTGTTTGATGATGTGGATATCAGAGGCGATGATGTATCTTTCTTTGCCTCACGCTTCATCAGTGATTGGTAGAATTCGACAAGTTCAGGTGCCCGATGAACTTTGTCACCACCTCCTCCACCTCTGGCGAGTGATCCAGGTGGAGGAGGGGGACGAGGTGGTCCACCTGGAGGAGGCGGTGGTGGAGGAGCACCACCAGGTGGAGGCGGAGGTGGTGGTGGACCTCCACCAGCACGTGGAACAGTAGCAGTTGATTCGGCGGGACCACCTGAGGACTTAGGAGGAGGCCGAGGGACTCTTGGAGCGCGCTTCTCAATGTGAGCCAGTTTCATTTTGCTCACTGCTTGAGCATCAGCCTTTCCATCCTCGGATAAAGCACTTGCATCAATAGAAATCGGAACTTTCTCTTTGATCTGAGAGAGCTTCGATGGCAATGAAGCTGTTGATTTTGACCTGCTCATTGTGTTCGTTGTGAAGCTTGAAGTTTCACCAAACCTAACTGCTCTTGCCTGATCAGCTTTCTCCTTGATCTGCTTCTCTCTCTCCAATGCAAGCTTATGCCTGTCCTTGTAAATGGGGAACTTCTCATCAAGAACTCCTTCTACCGACTTATTCATCAGCTGAAACGACGAAGCCACTGAATTCAGCGAGTTGTCCTGAGATCTAGCCTGCAACCGAGCTGGAGCTTCAGGAGAGTCAAGAACATCCTGTTCTGCTGTTCCAAAAGAAGTGATGGCAACACTATCACTAGCATTTCTAATCATGAGTGATTCTAGAGGGCCTTTTGCTGACTTTAAGCTCATACTCCTTCCTGGAGAAGCTCCTCCAAGAGATCTTGATGGTGAATACATAGCACTTGAGTCATCTTTACTTCTTCCCCATTTCTTCAGCTTCTGAATCAGGCTGGGTTTCTTACTCGCACTACTGTATCTACTAAACGAGCTATCCATGGAAGTGTTATCAAAATCCTCACTTGGTTCATCGGAGAAGTTACTTTCAAGGTCTGTGTCTCCTTGGCCTCTTTCTGATCCTGCATATTCTAACATAAGTTGCTTCGCCCTCTCTTGGGATCTCGGGCTCAGGTTCTTGTTGAGATCTCGAGCGGAAATTTTCCCAGATGGCGTTTGATAGTTCCGAAGCTCGAATCTTAGGCAGGCATTCACCCAACGAAGATACACAAGTTCTTCGACTTCACTAAACCTGTTCAGTTGAAGCCCTTCTACTTGTTTCAGAAGGTCCTCATTTGCATGCTTTAAACTATTGACCTCTTCTCTCACCTTTGCAACCATTTCAGTCTAAATTATAACAGAAAAAGACATTCGATTAGATTGTTTCTTTCGATGAATAAAATAACCTAGGATTAGAGCAATAAAAAACAAATTTCACCTCGGTCATATTCGAGAGAGATGCTACTTTGGATTCTGCAGCATCAAGCTTGACAACCAACTCTCTCTTTTCATGCTGAAGCTCTTTATTCTTCCTCTTCAACTCCATAACTGCCACCTCCATTTCTCGGTAAGCTTTTAGCTTCTTCTCAACATCGGCATCATTTTTGAAGGCTTCCACTTCTTTTGCCTGGAGCCCGGTTACTTGCTGCTTCAGCAACAAGAGCTGACCTTTAGTCTGGTTTGCTTCGAGCTGAATTTGCCTTTGCAGTTCCTTGATTTTGTTCCTAGCATTTTCAAGCTCCTTTTTGAAAGAAGCGCCCTGAGATACCTCTTCCTGAAGCTTTTTCCTCTCAGCTTGTAGAGAATTTATGGTTATGTTCAGCATATCGATTTCAACAGACTTGATCTTCAGCTGTTTTTGTAACTCAGAGATATCTGATTCCTGCTCCTTCAATCCATAATACTCGAGTAATTCACCTTCGAGCTTAACTTCCCTATCCTCCAATTCCTGAACCAGATTGCGCAATCGTACCAATTCACTTTCATTGTTTGCCATCTCCTTTTCATAAACATGGTCTCTCTCTGCTTTGGAGTTTTCTGCTGCATCATATTCTTCACCGGGTAATAGGAAATCGATCTCACCAGATAAAAGATCTTCGAATTCAGGCAGTATCTCATCATCATAATCAGATGGTGTCTTAGGAGCTGGATTTATGAATTTCACTTCTTCTTTCTCCTCTTCTTCCTCCTCCTCCCCCTCCTCAATCTGCAAGTCATAAAGCATAAACATGAACATCAAAATCTGAGTAAAGTGGAAACTGAATTATCGAAAAACAAACATGGATTCCAGTTGAGAAATGAATGGTAATTTTGTCGATACTTACAACCAGCTCTTTAAAGCCATCTTCAGAATATGTTGATTGCTCCTCATCTCTCCCTTCCAATGATTCATCCTCCTTTCCTGAAACCAATTTTAGCAATAGATATAAGAAATGATTAACAATCACAGCTTACTTTTCACAGCAATTGGTTTTTATTCAACACGAACTGGTAAGAAAGATGTACCTGAAGGCTTGGTCACAGGAGCCTTTCCATTATTTGAATTACACTGCTTGATGGCAAAGGCTGCTGCAGAAGCAGCAACCAATAGGCCTAACCTGACTATCATGAAAGAATTGGAAAGTACCGAGCTTTCCAATCTACTAGCAACAGATTCTCAAGCTTTCCTCCACCCATCTTCCCGCATACCTATTGTTCATAACAGGACCATATCCTTAGCTAGCATTTGAAGTGCAAAGCTAATCAAGAAGTCAAGAAAGACAAGGAATCAGCAATTTTTGGTTCAATCAGCAATGTTATCTAAACAATTGGAGCATTATCAGTTTATCCGGCTTTTCAACCCTTCACAAAGAAAACTGGCTGTCTTGTGTAAGGTCACCTAAGAGCTACAGGACCACTGGAATCTAGTGGTCATAGTTTTTCCAAGAAGAATGAGCATCCTGTAAATGAAGTGTCAAATTTCTGACCTTCTTATAAGCAGAGGATGACTGAAAAGGACTATAGAAGCAGTAACTTCAATCCGAGAAAATGCTTCTCTGGTTCAGTTTTCACAGGCAATTAAGTTAGAAGAAAAGGTAGGTGACCATGTGCTATACCTATTTATCTCCGTCCCTTATCTAGAGCCCCGCTTGTAAATTTGTAATACTAATACCATTTTAGTTCAACAAGTGACTCTCTACTTATCAGAATTGGGAGTATGATGTTACTTTTACGGTGTTACCTAAGCCAGATTCACAAACAGTTATAATATATACTTATCTTTTCAGATATATAATCTCGATTTGGTGGTTTAATCATCAAATTACTGTGCTATAAAGGGTCAGGACCAATGAGAGAGCAAGATGACTCGTGGGTCAAGGTGGAGCATAAGAACAAAATTGCATACTTATTTATGGCCTTACAAAAACACTTCAGGGTGAGAATTGGATGATAAGTTTGGCAACAAAAGAGAGGTTTCCTTTGTATGGATTTGAGCATACAAACAATAACAGCCAAGAGAAACAGGATAAACAGAACTTTCTGCTCACATATTTTGTCTTTTCCTGATGTAATAATCTAACTAATAACCTAGTTACATGATTTTTTGGGATCACTAAACTCCACAAATATCTAATTTTCATTTTCTAAATCCTCCCATGTGATGCTGGCAAGATAAACCCTACAAAGTGTTTGATCAAAAGTCCACACAACATTCCCTCATGAGTCATGACAGAAAAACTAAAAGGCGTCCTTCTCTGGTCATTTATTTCCATTTGGAAATATCATTGAGAAGTTAGAAATGCACCAAAATTCCATAGAATGAGCAGTACATTGAGAGTGACATTCCCAGCAAAACTAATAGTATTCTTAATCAAGTATTAAGGAAACTGTGGTTGACACATTTGTTGGTATTCCTCCCTTCTATCCATAAAATGCATACTCAAAGAATTGAGGCTGTTAATTCATTAAAGCAGGATAACAAACAGTTGAATCAACAGCTAGACACTTGCCCTTTTCTTGAATTCTTTTAAAATATATACAGTGGATAAAGCAAGGAAAATGTTTTATGAGAGACAAACATTTTGGCCAAACTGGGTCAAAAAAGAAAAGATAAGACCCACCTCCCCCACAAAAGCCAACCTATTATCCATAAAATTAGTGGTTCAAGCTTCTCAACTTTCCTAGTTGGTAGGATAAACTCATTTTCAGAAATTAATACAAATTTTCAAGAATTTAAAAGACTCCAAAACACATCAAGAACCAATTTTTGGACAACATTTATGAAACCAAATGAGTTCACACAGTACCCTCCATTTCATCCTTCTAGCAAACAGCTAATCATTTTTACTGATTCACTCTAACCATTTGTGTCCCTTTACAGCTCTACTCATGAACTACAAGTGATATGAATTTCCAGCACTTTTACCTTTATATCCCTTCAGTGAGGCATTTTATCGAACACTATCGCAGCTCTTCAAAGTTGGCCATTTCTTGAGAAGGGAGTTTTTCATGCGGTCCATTTTCCTGAGCCTGAAAAATGAAAATGAAACCTCGTTAACTTCAAACTAATTCTTAAACAAACAAAATTACTAGAATTCTGTGTTTCAGCAAGAATGTAAAGGGTTACCTGAATCATTTTCACAAAAACCAGAAGTAAAACCTACGAGCTGCAAAGTTGCTTAGGTGAATCAAGTTTAAAAGGGGAATCTTAGTACTAGAGCTCAAATTATTGTTGCCCAGAAAAATTACAGTAATTGCAAAGGTCAGTCTCAAGCGATGAATAGGCTAGAAGGACGGTTTCTTAGATTTCGCGCGTTAACATTTCAGACCCAAGTTTCTCATAGTCAGTTTGTTTGTGGGAGTAGAGTTGACTTTATATAGTTCAAGTGTTCAAGTAATAAACTAAAAAATTCACACTTTTTTTTTTTTTTTTTTTTACACACACTTCTTTTGACTCGTGAAAAATAGATGGTTTTTTTGGCAATGATTCTTTTACACACAAGCCTTATTTATTTATTTGATCCATTGATGGAAATATTTTATTCGATTTCGTAAAAAGAGTTTAAAGATTATCCAAAGGTCTTAGCTAAGAGTTACGAAGAAAATCTGGTATTGTGGATGAAAAAACTCGCTACAAGTTTGCTCAACATGTGATTTTGGTCAAATTTATTTTATATGAATATTATTAGTATAGACTTTTAATAATTAATAATTTATTTTATTTATATTATTGGTCAAAATTGTGAAATTATATGTATAAATTTGATTTAAAAAAAATTATAAGCATAAATTGCTCCACCACTATTATAATTTTGGATCCGCTACAATATGCAAGAGAAAAGTTAACAATGTGATGTTGATCATGAGAAAGTGGAGAATACCTAAAGCTACTAGGTAGCACAAACAATCAGTACTCCCTCTATCCCAGACTAAACTGCATATTGACAAACTTATCAAACTTAATTCCATACACATGCGTTACATAATTACATTATCAAACTTAAACTTGTAGGTGTTGGCTAGGGGCCAAAAAGAGTTTTGGTATAAGTACAGTGTGATAAGCAAATGAAAAACCGGGTACGGGAAACTGTGTTAAAACATCAGTATCGAGATCATGCACGTAGAGATCCTTGGAATTATTCCGAACCAAAATCTTGTGACCATTTCCCAACAAGTACAGTGGCGGACCACTACAGTAATAACCATATTTTCGTGGATACTCAGCAACCATTCTACAACCGTTCTTCAACGGCGAAAAAGGGATGTGAGATTCAGGAATGACTTGAGGAACTGAAAAAACTCGGTTCCAGGAATCAGTATTCCCATATTCTTCCATTGTCCAAACCTCGTGTGGTTCGGTTTCATCAGGGCCGTCCCCGACATTTTGGAGGCCCTGTGCAAAATAAAAAATGAGGACTCTATAATATATTAGTATAATATTATAATTTTTTTTAAACAAAATATCAAAACAAGAAAAACAATTTGGGTGCAAATTCACATTAGTGAAGGGATGTATTGGCCTCCCCAAACCTTATGAATAAAAAAATAATATATCGAAAGGTCTTTGTCTCTTCTTGTAGTGAATGAAAAATACATATAGAAAATGTCTCTTCTAAAAACTTTGTACCCATTGAATGAAAACTTGGAAATTGGAAAAAACATTAAATGATTTCATTGATTAGGTTGAATAAATCAAGATTGAATTTGAAGGGGTGGAACCGTGAGGCGTCTGCGGCTATGATTCCGAAAAAGAATGGAAATCGGACAAAAAAAATGGAAATTGAAAAAGAATTTAATTAAAATAATAAATAAATGTAAATATATAAATACCTAATTCTAAAATTTTGGGGCCCCTGTTCACAAGTACCGGTTGTGCCGGCTCAAGGCCGGGCCTGGGTTTCATTTCCTAATTCAACCAAGCAGAGCCGTCCCCCCCAAATCGCCGTTGTATACCTACGGCAAAGAATCTGAGGAGGTGGACGGAATCGGGTGGTGATTTCTCCATCAAGGCTTAAATGCAACACCCACCCTTCACCTATGAAGTGGAAACCGCCATGGATGTAGCTGTCGGTGCATCTAAGTTGGCATCTGTAGTCTATGATAGTATCATTGAGGTGGGAGGGAACATCAACGGTTTTCCATGAATTGGAATCGAAATCAAAGACGGCTGTCGTGAGATTTTTGGGGTCTCTTTGTTTTTGTCCTACAATCAAAATCTTGAATCTGCCCGAAATAGGATCGTAATGAAATCCGTAGAAAAGTGCTTCGAAATTTTCACAAGGTAGAGGTGGGATGCCCCTAGTTTTTCCCGTACTAGGATTCCACAACGTTGTATCTCTGTCCCCTACTAAGAGCAGAACACCACCAGATGTGTACGGTCGGATCCGGTGGTCGCACAACTCGAACACCACGACTTCTTTGCCATCAACGTACAACTTATCGAATTCACCATAACAATTCCTGTCCACCTCTATCAACACTACTCTCTGGACGGGAGGATTCTTGAGCCATAGCTTCCGAAACTCGGGGCTTTCAATGGTCTTACGCCATGCTGAGCATACAGCCTGGAATCGATACAGGGTTTTCACCGGCAGCTTTGCGAGAATTTCCATCTCAACCTCGTGCGCCTTTTCTTGTCCATAACTTATAACTAAACAACGTAAGACCACCACAAGCCTACCTCAGCCTTCCGTCCTAATATATAGATGAACGGTTTACTAATCTTAAAAAGAATCAGTTTTCTGCAGCTTGCAAACCGATTCTCGTTGGGATTAGGAAACCGTTGCAGTCATCACACTTTAAAGGTATACATGAATCAAATTGAATAAACTCTAAAGGAACGAGGACTTAATTTAGCAGTGAACAATCATCATGGATGCATTCAACAAAAGCAAGCAACTCTGTGAATATTTTTCAGGAGAGGAGAAGTGATGCAAGAAACCATTTACCAGATTGAGATGTTAAGGTGTGTTTTGATAAGGTGGAATAATACCACAGCTATTTCTCAAAAGATTATATTGCCCTAAGATCGTTAAGATTCAACTAGCATAACAGTCTCAAACTGCACCTTAGGCATACACAGCAACAAACAGAAGAGCCTGAAATGCACTAGACAGTATACAGAGCTTACAGAGATCGTCGATGACTTCCTATATTGGCTCCCAATCTAGTGGTCTGATGAAAGTTCAATCAAGTCAAGCCATCACTCATGATTTCTGGTCCCATCTCCATCTTCTTCCGGCTTCCTCAAGAACCTTTGCCCTGGATATGCTTTTCTCGGCTTCATCATTCACCCAAGATCTGCATTCCATGGTTTCCTTACTAGTTAGATAATGAACTCTGATAGTCAAAAGGCTTTAAAAACAAAAATATCAAAAAAGGTCAAGTAAGAGAAACCAGGAGTTACGTGATTGTACCTCAGTATTCGAAGTGCTTCTATCTCGGCTTCCAGTATAGATTTTGCTTCTACTAGTCCTTCATACCTTGACTGCAAATCACGTAGCTTACTTTCTAAACTGGAATGCTCGTCTACAAACTCGGCCTTCTCTAACTCAAGCTGTTCAGACATCTGCTCAACCTCTTGCTTGAGACTGGAAAGAAGCTGTTTCTGGCAGTCCAAAGCTGCCCTCTGATTAAAAAGTTCGGCCAAACTATTCTCATGAACAGCCTTCTCCCGTTCAAGATCATGAAGGGCGGCCTGATAGAATTTATCCACCTCCAAACCGTGGTTTCTTTCTTCTTCCATCTTCCCTTCCCAATATCTTTGAATGGCTCCCCTCTCAAGGAGCTGAGACCTAATTTCTTGCATTGCAATTTCTTTAGACGCGTATTCAGCATCCAGTCTGGACAGTTCAGCACGCATGAAATCTTCCATTCTTCCACTGGTCAAAGCTACTGCAGCCTGTGCTTTTGTTGAAGGTTTACTTGGCTGAAGTCGCTTGATCTGTCCTGTAAATAAAATCAAAATCCACAGATAAGTTGGACAATTAAAATGCTTAATTTGAAGGCTGTCCAGCTCTGCATTTAAAGGGTGAGATGGAGTACCGAATACTCTCCCAAGGATACTCTTTTCACCAGCCAGGATATCCAGGAAAATATCAGCTAATGCTTCTGAGCTTATGTCCCTTGCATCGAGGAAAGGAATGTTCCTCCTTGATACCTGAACTGTAAGTAAAGTCAAACTAAATTTTGCGAGAAAACTGTTAAAAACCATAATAATTTCCCCCTCACAAATGGCAAACAATAAATCAAGAATAACATTTAGAAGGTAATATGTGTAGGTACAACGATTCTATACCTCTCCTTTTATCCTCCGCATGAATCCATACTCCAGCTTGGCCTTCCAACTAATTAAATCTTGGCGCGACACATATCTGTATAGAATGACATT
This sequence comes from Cruciata laevipes, assembly GCA_963678965.1. Classification (NCBI taxonomy): domain Eukaryota; kingdom Viridiplantae; phylum Streptophyta; class Magnoliopsida; order Gentianales; family Rubiaceae; genus Cruciata; species Cruciata laevipes. Next base: position 6,019,882 of record OY787641.1, on the reverse strand, counting down.
TTTTGGATTTACCTAAAGCCTACAGCTGCAATAAACCCCAAAACACAAAATAGTGAGAGAAGAATGCGACTAAAATACCTTTCTGGAAGAAAATATACATCACGGTTAGTATCTGAATCTTTAGAATCCGAAAGCTTGCTTGATACTATTCCTGCTTCAGCCAGGCCTACAGTAATTGTTTAAAGATGCTATCAAATAATTGCTCCACTTAGGATTATATGTATAAAGGGGATTCCAAGACTAATCTTACACTGAATGCCTACGAAATCAGGATCTTCAACATTCATGTCATCAAAGGCAGCAACTGTAGACCCGGAAAGTGCAGCAGAAGAAACTATCCGATGATCAGAACTCCTGTAATGAAGATGAAATATATGGGAAAGTGAGACAAGTTCAATCAAATGAAACATCAACTAAAAATCATTAGGCCAATTTAATGCCCAAAGGCTGCACTGAAAAACAGTTACCTTTCCAGTCGTGAATTTGACCGAACTAACCATCTTGCAAATTCTCTCCTTGAACATAAATCATCTGCTTTAACATTGTCCTCAATAATCTGTTTACCTTACAAAAAGTTGAGAAAGTTATGCTCAGAGCTGAAGAGTAGTCAACATGAAACATCAAAATGTTCCGAACAGTTAACGATTCAGTTTAAAATTAATTCCGTGGTATGGGAAACGATACATAGTGCATGAGTCAAAGTTCGGCAGAATAATTGATATTTCTGTACTAGGATCAGTGCAGGGCAACTGAAGACAACTATGACAAAGAACATTCCACAAACCCATACCTTGAGTTTCTTTAAGATAAGCAGAGCTTCCTGTTGGGATGGATCAACAACAACTGGGGCCACATTCCACCGAGGGTTCTGATGCCGCAGCAAGTTATGCTTAGATTCTAAAAAATATGACATCTTAGTTGCAATATAACACTCACTCAAATTGACAATTTTTTAAAATAAAAAGCTAATCAAGGAACAAGACATAAACCCCTATTGTGCCAGAACCATATAAAGACCACATTCAGGTACAAGTTTTGATTGAGTAGGAACTGTGGTTTTACTGAAATAGACTATAGGTGCCATATCTAAGATTGGAAAAAGAAAGTAACATGTAGGAATTCTTCGTATGTGAGCATTACTCTCAGTTGTCTTATAAAAAACTGTACATAAGACATAAAAAGTTCAGACAGAAGTTGTAATCATTTGCACAGACAACCTCACCAAAACACAAGATTATCATAGCATGTATATCATAATTAAATAACATGAATTCGATATGCAGAAATAGTTATTGGCACATCTACAATCATCATATATGATATAGTATCTGTTCTATACTAACATATAAAATCCATAAGTAATTTGACTAACCTATGGGAACATTTTGATTCTCGGTTTCAGAAGCAGTTTCTTCAGAAACATCAGGAATCTCTGATTTATCCTCAGACGAATCAGATTCAACAGCTTCAATTTCAGATTCATTTTCCTTGCTTTGCGAATGCACCAAGGTCCCTGGCAATCTGAACCTGAACTTATATCCTACAAATAAAAACACCAAATTCAACAAACAGGCCACTAAAAGCAACTAACTTCACATTCAAAAACATAATTTACCTTTTCTTGATAGAGTAAAAAATGCGATAACTCCAAGCAAAACCATTGCACCGACACTAACAATCACCAATGCAGCTCCTACACAAAACCCCTTATCATTATACCAACAAAAGAACCCAATAAACATTTCTAAACAATAAAATTCAATGAAATGTGGATATTAAAGATTGTACCTTTTCCTTTCTTGCTGGAATTAATTGGAGCTTCAACAACTGCCCATCCATTGAAATCATCTGAGCCATTTTGATCAGCAGATACCCACGAAGCTTCTTCATCTTTCTTGGCTATTGATGCTGAAACTGAGAGGTGGGCCCGATGGTTCGTGGGTCGGATTAGAATTGTGCGCGATAAGGGATTAAATTTGACGCCATGGAAGTTGCAGAATCGGAGCTTTGAGGGGAAACAAATGGGAATCTGAGACGCAGAAGAGCACATATTCTGCTTCTTTGGATTTGCCGGAGAGGGGAGTCAACAGTCTACTGTAGTACTATTTTAGAGTTAGTGCATTTTGAACGAGACGTTGATCACCTTAAACCCCTCAAAGTTGAAAACATTTCGGTGGTCTCGTTTTGTGTTTTATGTTTCTTCCCCATTTCTATTTTTATTTTTAAATTAAAATCATCATTGACTACTCCAGCACCCACGCGTTTGCTCAAGTAATTAAGTGTTTGGTCAATTGCCCCAAAATCAAGGGCTCAAATCCACAAACTGCAATTGCCGGGATGAACTTTTTGTTCAATAAGTTTATTTGGCTCCCTCGATCATAAATAGCTCAAGAAGGCCTCACCCAAGACTTTGTATATAGGAAATATATTCGTCTGTTGTAATTGTATACAAGAAAAATCCCATAAAATTGGGATAAAAAAACTCGTGAGATACAAAAACTTTTGAGATTATAGTTAGTGATTTCTAATTAATATCGACTCAATTGATCAATGTTGGTGTTCAACAAGTCGGCTCACAAGTTTGCTACACTTGAGTATAAACATTATAAGAAACACCTTAGTGAACCGTCAAAAGAAACACAATCTAGCTCATTGCATGTGATTAGAAATCACTAACTTCTCCAAACATAAGGCTCTGTTGGAGCAGGCATCAAAATCCTTCAATATTCTACTGTGCCTGAGTCCTACCACAAGGTCATTTGCTAGCAATTGCAATAAATCAGTTTTCTGCCTGCAATAAAAGAAGAGATTCTCAGTAAATTGATCTAGGATGAAACCTAGAATCCATAACTAGGTAAATGAAAAATCACACAACAACAATTACAACAAGAATATGGTACATTAAGTTGCATTTAGATAGTCTAACCACAAAACATACTCCCTCTATATCAATTAAATTGGCAATCTACACCACTTTTCAAGTTCCTGTTATTGTGGCACCGCATCAACAAGTTGTCTGATATGCCCTCTTAATCATAAGAGAACATGATGAGGGACTGAGGGTGTTTGGTGAAGAGATGTTCGGGCTCAAATTTGCTGATTGAGACCAATTAGATGTTTGACAAATTCAAAAAACTATTTAAAGTGTTTGGTAAAGAGCTGTTTGAAAGAGTTGTTTGGGCCCAATCAGCTAATTTCCAAAACGCTCTAAAAAGCTGAAATTATCTATCGTGCGAAATCGCTAAAATGCCCTTAAAAAGTCCCACCATTTACCATTTACCTACTGCAATAGACAATCCTTAGAGCAAGGCCAACGGTCCCCCTATAATAGGGGTTTTGGCCATTTTGATTGATTTTCTGAGTCCAACAGATCCCCTAACCCATTGGCTAGTTTAGAGATTTTTAGTGAGAGAAAGCCCAACCCCTAAATGTGTAGAGAGAGAAGGGATTTTTTAGGGGCTCACTTTTGAATAAAATATCATCGAACCGTGTCCTTTTTCAGATCATCTTCTCAAACCATATTTCTCACCGGAATCCGCTCATCCCGCCAAGGTTTTTCCATACCACTTCCCGGTCTTCTTTTCCGCCACCAAGTCTTCAACGGGAAGTCGTCAGAATCTTTTCTTGAGTCTGGGTTTCCAATTCCATGGCAAAATCAGATGATTCCGTGGCAAAATCAGATGGGATCGATTAGCGGATGCGAAGGTAATCAGATCAAATTCCTTTTCGCCGCCAAGTCTTCAAATACATGCTTTCATGAAGAGCCAGTAGCCGCCGAGTCTGGGTCTCCGATCCCGGCAGAAAAATCAGATCAAATTCACCATGTTGAATTTGAGATCGATTAGCGGATGACGACGACGGTAATCAGGTCGGTAATTTAATGGGTTGATGATGGGTAATTCGTGTGTGGCATGATGACCATGTTTCCGGCGGTTTTCGGTAAACTAAGGAACTGTTTCCGACTATTCCCGAACGGGAATTGAAAATATTGCAGGTTTTTGAAAATATTAATTAAAAAGAATTATACATATTAGTATTGTATTAGTTTCATCTTTCCTATTTTTTAGAGGAGCTGTTGGAGTCCTATTTGATGACATCTATACTTAAGAGAATTTTGATTTAGAACCCCTATAATATAGGAGGTGATAAAGGAGCTGTTGGACTTGCTCTTATCACCACACCAACTCCTCACCAGCCAAGCCGCCGCAGATTCATTCCAACAGTCAATCGAATCCGCCACAGCCTTGTTTCAACCAACCGATGCGGCGAGATCCGTTTTAGCAGCCGCCTCCCCCGTCATCGTGGCATCGTTGTCGCCATACAGAAATTGTCCAATTAATTGATTTCTCCAAAATCCAAATAATCCAAGATTCATTCAAATCTTTCTCTAGAATTTCTGATTTTTTGAAATCTACAAATGGGTGAGACAAGAAAAGTAGATCTGCTTGGGGGTTTATAAATTTGAGTAAATAGATTTATGAGAAAAAGAGGGATGTTGATTCCATTGGGGAAAAAAGAAGGCTGGTGGATCCAATAGTGGGAGAGCATATGATTAACGGATGTTGTGGCTGAGTCGTCCATTGTATGTCTTTAGACAGCGTTTAATTAGGAGACGTCCAATGAGACAATTAAAGACGTTTTCAAACGTTATCCATTGTTTATTTTCCAACCGCTGTACATTTATTTCTGGTGGCGGAACTTAAGATTATGGGAGTTACTCTACATTAGTTTCGTATTCGGAAGTTAGTATTTTCCGTTCAGTTGCTGTCGGGATAAAATTATCCGTCCATTAGGTTTATGAATACGAGTCCACATTCGATTTTGCATAGTTTACGTATTATAGGTTTCATTCTGGTTAATGAGTATTGTTCCGAATTAGGAAATTCAATTATACTTGTTGGTTGTGTTTCAACGCTTTCCAGATTCTAGAAGCGTTTCGATTTATCATACGTTACGGTATCTAGTATGAATTCTAGTTAGTTTTAAAGTTTTCGATACCGGAAATTCAATTCTGTTTCGCACTAATATTGACCGCAATTGACCGTCGGTTCCGGATTCTATGCCTGTTTCGATATATTTAATGTTGCAATGTCGAGTATGAATTCTATTTGTTATTAAATTTTATGATCCCGGAATCTTAATTTTGTTCCCACGTTCTTTTCGGATTCTAGAAGCCCAATTCGAGCCCAAACATCTAAATTTGGCTTTGCACATTGAAATCCACCAAAGCAAGTTGAACTAAGAATGGTTAGGAAATGAGATCAATTTATAACTAAGAGAAGATTTGTCCCTTTCTCTTGCCACCGATGTGGGATTCAAGCTTTCCTCCCTTCCCCTTTTCTCTTTCTTTTTCCCTCAAGATTTATTTTACTTCTTTCTTCAATGTTCATAACGTCATATCTTATCCATTTCTTATTCAAAATGTATTCTTTTAGGCTTTTTTTATATATAAAAAAGACTAAAATAAATAAATGAAAATAATTAAAATTAATAAACATACAATTACCTTCTTTAAGACATGTAAATTATTTTTATAACTTCTAAATATAACATCTATAAATTATTCTCGAGCTATTCAACGAGGCTATCGAGTTATGATCTCGAGTTCGAACTCATTTATTAACGAATGAGCTCGAGTTCGATTTCGAATTGGTTTAGCCGAGTTCGAACACAAACTTTGACCGAGTTGTTCACGAACGGTTCAGTTCATTTACACCCCTAATTCCGATATCTAGTATGTATTCTATTTATTAATAATGTTAATGACATTCATCATTGACTCCATCTCATACATCTACGTTTTCCCCATGCCATATCCACTTGAAATATGAAGTCTCAGATCCCCTTATAATCAAATGTGAGTGTATTCTCCGCTCCCCCAGATACACATCATTCCTACAATCCTTACATGGACATCGCATCATCGACATATTCTCCATTCTCGCATGATTAGAAGCAACTTCAATGAAATATTCGATCAACTCCCTATATTCAGTAGATGTTCGAATGTTTGATCCAACAATACGGACACGATCCAAGTTCATACTCCTGCAATGTAAATCACAACATATTTGAATCAAATATCTCCAAATTACTCAATCATTGAATTCACATAAAAAGCCCCAAATAATCTTGTAAGATATGATAGTTCATGTATTCAAATATCTCGTAAGCAAGTAATAACCTTGTATTGTTCGTTGCCATGTTCTGTTCGTCGTAGACGTATCACGAATCTTGGAACACACCAATTCTTTCTTCACAAATACAAAGTTTTATGGAATTCCTGAATATATAGGTATTCTCCCTTTATTTATATGGTCCCGGCCCTTTAAAATTGAGTATCCCTTTCCTGCTAAGTTTCCAAAAAAATTTAGTCATGTATTTTAGATTAACGTATTTTCAAATTTTATTTTTTTTAATTTAGTTCCGAATCCGGAACTAATAGGGATTGAGAAATTATATTCACTTCCGATCCCGGAACCTAAAAATATACTAGAATAAGGTTCTGATCTCGGAACTATGATGAGATTCTACGTAAAATATGTCGAAACAGTAAAATATTTACGCCGGTTAAACTTTAAAAAAGTCAAAATTTAGCTCTGATTACTACATTAACCGGGATCGGGAACTTATTAGTACTTCCGAATTCGGAACCTAAATATATATATTAGAATTGGTCCTAGATATCGGAAATATGCTTGTTTTTCCGATTAATCGCTAACTTCTTTACTTCCAACTTCGGAACCCAAAAATTATTTACTAGAATATTGCTTCCCATCTCGGAACTGGGCTTCCGTTATCGGAAACTATTTTGTTTCGACAGCGTTTCTAAAAAAATGGCTTCTTTTATTACATTGAACAGCTGGTATTATAAAACGCCGTTCATGAAAATTTTTAGACAGCGGTTCAGATTTGACCGTTTTCTAAAAAAATTCAAAAGTTGTCTAATGATAGAGCTCATAGAATTACATGCTTCTGATATCGGAAATATTGTTGCACAACTTTTTCTTGAATTTTTCAACGAGCAGCCTTCCATTTGAATTCTTTAATCAAGCATTCTGCATTAGTGATCTGTTGGGAAAATTGATTTATGCAGAAGCAGTAAGCCAAAAATGGAAGAAAATTGTGGATGAAGAATATTAATGCCAGGTTCCCGTGGCGGAGCAATTGGGGTGGACTTATTTTGGTAGGAGTTGATATTGGGGGTAATTATGTCTTTTTGATTATTTATTATTTCCTAAAATAGAAAATGTGCAGTTTCTGCTGGGACGGACTAATTAGGAAAGTGTGCAGTTTCTGTTGGGGACGGAGGGAGTATGGTCCATTACTTGCTCTAATATGTTGCACTGGTTTTACGAAACAGAGGAAGTATTTGACAAAATCTTTGACCAACCAGCTCATTTGTAGATGTGTTCAATTCTGGTTAAAAGTTCGACCTTGGGTTTGGATCAAAATTTTTTAAGGTAAAACAGATCGGGTTAAAATAGGCTAGAAAAACCCAAAAAAGAAAAAGTCATAGAAAAGAAGGTTTTTTGTCACATGAATCCCGCACTCGTTCAATATAGGTTTTCCTAAGGGCACTTGTTCAATTCGGGTTGACAAAGGACGATTAATACGAAGTAGAAATTATTTGCCACATGAATATAATCTTGCACTAGTTGTGAATAAATCTCTACTAATTATTTTTCATGCACTTTACAAGCACAAGAACGTGTTAGTATGATTCAGATAACGTGCATAGAATTATTATTGAGCTGATTATGTGCTAGTATCGTGCTAGTATATATCATACAAACTACTAATATTTTTGATTAAGTAGTATTATATTTTTGACATACAGATAGATCTTTTTGATTAAGTAGCCACATGACATATATCTGAATCTTTATAATTACTTAAAACATATAATTAATAAAATAATCTACTAATATTTTTGTGCTAGTCTCGTGCTAGTTTAATTAATTATTTATTTGCACGCTATAAGATATACAAATGTCATTTTTCTAATATTGAAAATGGACAATATTAGACTCTGGTTGACATGTATTAGATTATTATTGTAATAGACTGGTCGAATTAGATGTCAATTCTACTCATAGCAATCGTTTTGGAAAAATTTCTATTAAGGATTTAGGATGAATGTAAATTATTATAAAAGGCATGATATTTATATATTTATTATTAAGAACGTCATTTCTACTCTTTATCGGGCGTTTCCAGAAATCAGACTGTGAAAATTAATATTCCTTTGACTTGCAAAAGATTTTGAATTTCAGTATGTTGTTGGTGACGAGCCTAATATCTAAGAAGCCTTAGACCGTCGTCGAGGAAAGTAATCTAGTAATATTTTGTGCTAGTTTAATTAATTAATTATTTGTATGCCATGATACATACAAATGAATTTTAAGTAGCCACATGGCATATATTTAAATCTTTATACTTATTAAGAAAATAATCTAGTAATATTTTTGTGCTAGTCTCGTGCTATTTTAATTAATTATTTACTTGCACGCTATTATACGTACAACTGCAATTTTCAATATATATTAAAGGGAAACATTTTTATGGGTTTTTGAATTTTGTTGTTTTGATCAGAAGTCAAATAAAAGATACATAAGGTCTGAATGATTAAGATGCCATTCTACTACTGGAGGCTACAATAACATATCAATTTATAGAAATGTCATACTTAAAATAAAAGAGAAGATCTTATATGAAACCATCCTGGTTATGATAAGATAAATGATAATTTATCTGTTTACTAGATTTGTTTGTGTGTTACACGAATTTTGTTTACTTTTCTAAATTTATTAGTTCATTTATATATGAACACGGTTTATGACAAACAAAGCTGTTAAACACAAACAAATCAAACACATGAATTATCATTCGTTCTGCCATACGATTTCACTCAATACTTTGTGTAAAAGAGAACACTACTTATTACTATCTACAATCACATGATTAGAATAATAGTTGAGGATGAACAAGAGTTACCTAAAATAGAAATCACCTAGTGAAAGATGAAACAAACATCTGCTCAATTAAAGATTTATAAACCCTAATTCAAATGAAATTGAATGGACTCGAGAAATTGGTTGATGGATTTTACGGGAAAAGCGTGTGCTCGGGATCCTAATTGTAAGAGAATTAGAGAATGAGAGAGAAGAAGGGGAAAATGTGATAGATTTGTCTGGTATTGGGAAGATAGGGGTTTGGATAGGATTGAGCAGAAAAGGGAAAAAAAGTGTATATATAAGAAAAATAAATAAGGAAAGTCAATATTAATGGAAAAATATAAAAATAAATTCATGTTGATTGTAGTACCTTTTGGATTTGAGTATATATCTCACATCTAGATCATATCCATGTCCAACTCCAAAATCAATATCCTTGGGTGTATTAATCTCAAAATTCAAACTCCTATATGCTTCAACATTCATCAACATCATTATTCTTGAAAAATACCAAAAAATCCTAATAATAATATAAAAAACAATAATCTCACCCGATTCCATCAGAATTCAAGTCAGATAACAAAATCATTTATGAATTTCTAAAAATCAATCGAAACCCCAATTCAAATGAAATTGAACGGGACTCAAGAAACTGGTTGAGGGATTTTACGGGAAAATGTGCTAGGGTGGGGGATTGGGAGAGAAGGGAAGAATGTGAGGAGGTTTAGAGAGATTTAGAAAATAATTGTTGTGAGGCTTACATTAGCATGGTGGTATAGGCGGCGGCGTGTGACAAGCACGTCTTACGCCACCTCCCGTCTGTGCTTCTAGGCATTGCCGGATCGCCTTCCCCTTGTTATACCGGCAATGTCCCCCATCTAGATCTTGTCGGCTTTAGACAACTCATCAATGTTGTTCGTCGGAGGAGATCAGAGAGCTCAGATTCTGTTCGTTAGAGCTTATAGAAGCTCGAGATAGCCGGAGAAACTTGGACGACTGGTGGATTTTACAGATTGGGCCCGATCTGGACCCTTCGTCGTCGATCTAGATATCTTGTTTTTGCAGGGAGCGCCGGTGAGCCGTGAGGTTGTCTGGTGGAGCTCTCACCTACGACGCAAATGGGCAGGGGAGGATATCGTAGTTTTTCGAGGGGTAGGGGGTTCTCCAGTGTTAGGTGAGGGAGTGGTGGTTTAGATATATTATTGGCAAGGGCGCCGGCCGGTCGCCTCTCCCTTGCTGGGAAAAGAAGAGAGAAACTAGAGAGTTGTTTTTTGAGATAGATAAAGTTTTCCTCTCAGTATATAGTACGTAAATTAATTAATGCCCCTACGACTTTCTCTCACTAAGTGAGAGATTTCTCTCTAAAATTCCTTCTCTCTAAAATTCCTTCTCTTCCTCCTTTTCTTTCTCTTGGTTTTGGGTTCCGGGTCTTCTAAATATCTTTTAATCTAATCAATTTAAAGCATATAAATCTGGAATCATGAATTGGTTTGTATTCAAAGTTTCGTGATTTGAAAAATCAACCAAGTGATTAGGAAGGGTGGAGTAGGCACGGGGAAAAGTTGAGCTTGGGATTTGGAGGTTTCTTTTGAAGGTGAATGAAGTTAATAGATCTTGGTCGATTGGATCTAATCAATTGATTCAGTTCCTTTCACCAATTGAATTGAATTCACAGCAAGAAAAAAGGTTATCAAAAGACGGCTTGGTCAGAAGTTACTCCTACAATACATGCAACATTGTTTTCAGTAGATTTACAGGTGATCTTGAGTCTTGTTAGTAATTAGTTGAAAGAGAAGTGATCGGTGTTAGAACTAGCCGGGTTTTCTTCACATACCCTTTTATCAGTTTGGTACACCCATTTGGTGTGGACTTTGAACTTGATAATGGTGGTATGCGGAAAAAGAGCTAGAATTGGGAAAGTACTGCATCGAAACTCAGTCCAAGATGAGTTTTTATCTGAGGATTTGAACAGGAGTAGGAAGAAGATTTGTAGAGCCGGGGAGTTCAATGGTGAGGAAGGTTTGGGTGCTCCAAAGGAAGAGGACTGCGAATTTGTTCATGCCTGTGGGAATAAGGCATGTCGGGTAACCCTGTGACAATCGGGATGGTATATCTCGATCAGGAAGAACGGAGAATCTAAAAAGAATAGAAGCTTCAGCAGAATTAGTCGATCTGCGAGATTTGTGAATACTTGCTCTTTACTGATTTCATCACCGTGTACATTGAACGGGCTTAAGGTATAATATATTCATGCTAATTATGTAGAAGATGATTGCAAAAGCACTAGAGTTCTATTACCTGAGGTACACAAGAGATCATGGCAGTCTTCTGAAAACTATAACCTGCTTGGGCACTGGTTTGATGATAGGGATATCAATGGGGAGGTTTTTCAAAATTACTTCCAGAAAATGTGGGTTGCTGAAGTGAAAATCATCAAAAGGCTACATAAGAACATGGTTCTCAGTTTTGAAAATGAAGATGACATGATGTATGCCCTGCAAAGCAGTCCTTGCTATGTTGAAGGGGGTATACTGGGTTTAACTAGATGGGAAGTACATCTGCCACTTTGGAGTCTAAAAATCAAGAAACTACTCACAAGGATTCGAATTCTCAATGTACCTCAAGAACTGATGGAATGAGATTTAAATCACAAAATAGCTTGTGTATTTGGTGAAGTAGCACGACTTAGGAGCGGTGGTATTTTAAACTCGATTGAGCAGTATGTAGAAGCATTGGTTTGGGTGGACCCATCTAAGCCACTGATCCCTAGCGTCTTGATTGAAGTAGAGAACGAGAAAGATAGCTGGCTTCCCTACACTTATGAGAAAATCTTTAAAATTTGTTCTCGCTGTGGAATAATTGGTCACCCCACTTCTAGGTGTCAATTGATTGCAGAGAAGAAGCTGGAAAACTCTGTTAGCAAATCGGTTTGGCTCCACTTCAAGGAATAAATATTGAGGATGAGGAGATGAATGGAATGCATAAGTTGCCTGAGTATGAGATAACTAAAAATGACCCTGGTCCACACAGTGGAGTTAAACACTCTAATTCAAGGGGGAAACGTAAAGGACTTGACATTGATTTCGAGGAGAAGCTGCAGCACAGAGACAAAAGGCATAAAGGGTGCTTATTACAGGAAATGCCATGTGCTATGGATATGGACATGGAGGAAGCAAGGATGAACAAGAGGGCCTGTGAGGAAGGGAGCTTGTTTGCATGGAAGAGGGTAAAGAAAAGAAGGAAAAGAAAGTGCCATGCAGAAAGAGAGGATAGGTCTCTGAGTCAGGTGAAAAAATGCCTAATATGTCCAGAAAGCCAAGACAAGATGGAAGAGTGTCCTATGGAATGGAAATTTTATCATGCTATGCCTGCTGAACAGGGAATGGAGCAACACCTGAATCAAGAAGAATCCACACATCATGTAACTGGGTACCGAGATCAGGAAAGGAAGAAGGCTGAATGGTTTTCAACTAGCTTGAAGAAAGGGATCATGGAGATACAAAAGGAAAATAAAAGAATTCCCTTCCCTGCTAAGAGAATTGAATTTCAGCAATTTCTTACAAAATCAAAGACGTCTCGAATTAGTTGGATTGAAGAAGAAAATGCTTCTCAAGCTCAGAAAGGAAACATTGATCTAAAAATTCAGAATGCTGGACGAACAGAGGTGTTGGATAATTCTCAGTATGGCAATGAAAGGGACATAAACCATAAGTACATAAAGGTCTTCTCTATGTATGTTCCTAAAACAGAGGAATTAAGAGATGAGCGAGAGTCCAGTTTGGAAGATGTCAGCCTGGATAGCAATGTTTTGCTAACCATGTTTTGGTATCTTCACTTCTTGCTTAAGGTGGTATCTGACAAGTTTGGACAGAATAATATGGAGCAGAGTCATGGGCAAGGACTATACAGGAAGGAAGTTTGGAATGAGGTTTGGCACCTCAACATTCCTTATAGGGGTTCACAGTCAGGGCCAAATGACAATTTTGCTCATTCTGGAAAAGTTATACGTTTGGAAAAAACTTAGACACTCAAACAGATCCCAGTGGAGCATAACAATCTTATAGTTACATATCAGAAGAAGTGGGAAACCAGAACGGAGCTTATACTGATATTCACTTTCTACTGGTTGAATCTTCTATACTTTGTAACTATCAGAGGTCTTAAGGATGAAGGGGAACATACAGTGTTAAATGGGAGAAGTGATAAAGACAGAAAGCAGCCAATCTGGAAACAAAGGTATGCTGATCTGATAGGATATACAATATGGTGCAAACCTTGGCATTCTATATGGGGAAATTGGTTGATTCAGAACTGGAGTACTGCTCCGAGCTACGCCTGGGCAAATGAGAAGAGAAAGAATTTATGAAGCAAGATTTGGAATTTCAAAGTGCCATATAAACCGGATGTAAATGATGAAATGCACAATCTTGAGGAATACTGCCTGGATCGAGTTATGATGCAAACTAGGTCAGGGCTTTCTTTCTACATCTCTCCAACACAAGCTGACCTGATAGCTTGTTGGGGAACTCTCAAAACAGCAACAAGGGCTCAATCCCAAAATGTTGACTTGCTTAATGTTCATTCTATGAACTGGCCAGCACTCTCTCATGAGTCTGTGCCACTGGAGAACTGGAGTCATCGGTTGATTCCCTTCTTCACATCCCTACTAGTTATTAGCTCTAGGTATGCTTTATTGTTTTTGTCCTTTATGTTCCTATGGCATTAGGCCTAGGACTTGTACGTTGTACTTCTACTGTTTAATTAATATTAGTGTTCCTTTCAAAAAAAATAAAAACTAATGTCCCTACTGTTCTCGTCCTAGACCAAAACATGTTCCAATATCATTAGTGTTAATTAAGGATCTATGGACAGGTTGCGACTTTGCATCATGTGTAGCATGGCGGTTTAAAAAAAATGCTATCCGCAAATAAAATGCAAATAATTATTGTTAAATGTCTAACAAAATGTAACTGTACATTGTTAAATATCACGAGTGTTGCGATTTTGAAACATGTGTAGCATGGCGATTTCAGTATCTTGAGTGTTAACAATAATACCCTTATCTAATAAAATGCAACTGTACATAGAACTTGTGGGTACATATATAGAATTTTCCTTAATTAAAGTTGCCTTCAAATAAATTTATTATGGTCATGTGATAAACAATCTCAATGTAGACTTTTTACCTTGAAATATATCAAATTTGAAAATTTGTTATAGAAAAATATATAAAGTTCCACGGGCTTAAATCAGGGGCGGACCATGAGGGGGTTCGGGGCTCGGGCTCCCCCAAAAAACTGAAAATTGCAAAATATACCCCTGTAATTTTTTGTATATTAAAATTTAATGTTATAATTTTACTTACATTCTACCATGACTTCCCTGACTTAAGCAATAAATTTTATGGACTATTTTGGTAAGATTTGGAGAAATTGTAAGGTTGGACTATTATCTGTTTCTTCAACAATTTGGGGTTACAATGGAAACACCGACTCCCAGGGGCGGATCCAGAAATTAAAGTTGAGGGTGCCCTTAATAGAATAGAAGTAAAATTATAAAATGCAAAATACAATTTTTAATTTTTAAAGTTGAGGGTGGCCCAAAATTATAGCACTAAATTTTAATAATTTAAAAATTACAAGGGTATAAAATGCAATTTTTAATTTTTTTGGGGTGGCCGGGCCACCCTGGGCCACCCCCTAGGTCCGCCTCTGCCGACTCCGGAGAGAAGCTCTTCCTCATTATGTTTAGATAGTTTTGTGTTTTTCTAAACAAGCTGAAAATTGTTTTTTAAAAATTAAACACGCTGAAAAATGAGGGTTTTTGAGAAATGCCCAAATGTTATCGTTTTAATATCTGAACTAGCCCTAAATTCTCTCCATCGGCTCCTACCACGACGGAAAACCTCAACTAGCAATGATCGATGAGCACAAATGGAGATTTCTGGGTATCCTACTGAACCGAACATGGGCAAAATCTGGAGGATTTTCTAAAAATCGTTCAGCGGCTCGAATCTCGGGTGAGAGAGTGCTACGCCGAAGCCTTCCAGTTCAATTCTGACGAGTTCGTCAAGATGTTGGTCGTCTACGGCTGCTTCATCATCGAACTGTTTCAGAAATTTGGGGAATCGTTGAAACTGATTCGGATGATCCATTTTCGGATTAGAGGGGAATAAAAATGGTGATGATTGAAAGTCAACGGGAATCGAATTTGGGCGTCGGCGTCTGGACGAAGGTGGTGATGATCCATCTTTTCTTTTTAAATTTTAAAGAATAAAAATGTTAAATTACAAAAATACCCCTAACGGAACTCAAAATTATAACGGAATTGATTTTGGGGCTATGAATGTTGCACTTTTAATTTTAGGGGCCATTTATACTGCACTTTTTTTTTAAAGGGGTCATATATCATATTTTTCAAACTTTTATGGGCCATCAAATATCATTAAAAATCATGTATTATTCTTGTTAAGTTTAGAAATAAACAAAATGCACAAAATCTAAGTGGTGGCTTGGACTTAGATTTAATATGGTTGCATTTGGTTTTCTTTTTATTATTTGTCAATATCTCAAGTTTTCATCCAGCTAAATGCATGTGTATAGATTTCTGTGTACCCTATATAATTACAAATCAAGTTTTTCTGAATAACCAATTTTCAAGTCATGCAGATTCTTTATTATTACACCAAGAACAAGCAATGTGTGAATAATTTTCTGCGTAACCTATACAATTTAAGAATTCTGTCCGAGTTTTTCAAAAAATAAAATAAACTTGTGTCTGAGTTACTCAAGTCAATTAACCAGCTCCTAGATTCCTACTTCTAATCAAAATTATTGTATTTGTTTTTTTTTTTTTAAATAACACTAAACTCCTGCTCCTATATTCATTGCGCATCAGATCTGGAAAAGAAATTAGACATCTTGGCATTGAACTTATACTAATTTTTTTCCATAAAAAAAACTTGTAGCTCTGTTATTTCCAACTGATTCAAATTAGTTTTATTCATTTAGATTTAGTTAAACTTAATGACTTTTAATCCTTTTTAATGTAAGGTCTTGTTCTCTTCAGATTATTTTTTCTTGAACTGAAATGAGAATGATTGAGTATATAATAAAAATCAGGATCCTAAATTTCATCAAATAATAATTTAATGAACTAAACTAAATTGATATATAATTGAACTAAGTTAAACTAAATTGAACAAAAACAATCAAAGTAACTGATGAGGATTGTCAGGTATCTTTAGGTGACGATAAATTTCCACTCAGTGCCGGAACCAGGATTATATTTCAAAGGGGGCAAGGTATACGGTAGTTCCAGGAACGGATTCGGTCGGCGCTGCTTGCTTTGAATAGATTAACAGAGGTTTCTGGCAAATTTACGTTGAAGTCATCTCACATCTTCCTCTCTCTTGGGAATTAAAAATTACCTAAATCTTCAGAATTTAAAAAAAAAAAAAAAAACGACGTCGGCCACATAACAAGACAAAATTTGATATAGGCCAAATCCAAAATACAAAAACGGAAATAATAAAGAAACACAAAAAAGTACTATAAAGTCACTCTAGGAAAAGTATTTTTAGAAAACCCACATCCACATTTCAATCATGTTGAACATTCATTGGACATGGGCAGCTTTAGCATTGTCTGCAACTTATCTTCTTCTTCACCATTTTCAACATCTTGTTTTCATGAAGAAGAACAGATTGCCGCCAGGCCCAAAAGGGCTCCCAATCCTGGGAAATCTTCACTTGTTAGGTAAGAATCCTCACCAAGATCTGTGCAAACTGTCCAGAAAACATGGTTCCATGATGTACATGCGTTTCGGACAAGTCCCTGCAATCATAGTATCATCACCAGCAGCAGCAGAGATGTTCCTTAAAACACACGACCAAAACTTCGCCACCAGGCCTTATAACGAAGGAGCTTGGCATGTTAGCTACGAGCAGAGGAACTTAAGTTTTGGTCCGTACGGTTCTTACTGGAGAAGCATGAGGAAACTCTGTGTTCTGCATTTGCTCAGTGCCAACAAGATCAATTCTTTTCAGGAAATGAGGAGAAATGAGGTTGGAAATTTGGTGAAATCGCTCGAAAAGGCTGCTTCAGATCACCGCGCTGTTGATCTCAGCGCGATGATCTCGAGCCTGAGCGCCGACATGAGCTGTTTAATGATCTTTGGGAAGAAGTATCTGGATGAGGATATTGATGAGAGGGGTTTCAGGGAGGTGATTCATGAGGTTTTGCATTATGTAGCTGTGCCGAATATCGGCGATTTCTTCCCCTGGCTTTCTGTTCTTGATCTTCAGGGGCTGACGAGGAAGTTTAAGAATCTGAGCAAGGTTTTTGACAGCTTTCTTGAGAGGATCATTGCTGAGCACCTGAAATCTGGGCAGGAGCATAAAGAGGTCAAGGACTTTGTGGATATCTTGCTGGAGATCATGCATTCAGGAGAATCTGAAGTTGAGTTTGATCTTCGGCATATCAAAGCTGTTTTACTGGTAAGCCTGTTTTTTAGAGTTGAATTTAGTTCAATTCAGTTTGATGTTAAGAAGTTTTTGTGTGTTTGTTTTGTGCACAGGATATGATGATTGCATCGATGGATACATCAGCTACATCTGTGGAATGGGCTCTTTCTGAGCTGATCAGAAATCCAGAGGCCATGAAAAAGCTCCAGGGAGAATTAGGTAAAAAAGTGGGGATGAACAGAGCTGTGGAGGAATCAGACCTTGAAGGGCTGGAGTACCTGGAAATGGTGGTGAAAGAATCCCTGAGACTTCACCCTCCTGGACCTCTACTACTCCCTCATGAGTCCATCCAAGAATGCGAGGTTGACGGTTTCCACATCCCGGAAAAGGCAAGGATCATCGTCAACGTGTGGGCTATCGGGCGTGACCCGAGTGTCTGGCCGGAACCCGAGAGCTTCAGCCCGGAGAGATTTGAAGACAATGATGTTGACGTCCGAGGACGCGATTTCCGTCTTATACCGTTCGGTTCTGGCCGGAGAATGTGCCCCGGGATGCAGCTGGGGATGACGGTTTTCCAATTCGTTTTGGCTCAGTTGGTTCATTGCTTTGATTGGAAACTTGCTGAAGACATTCAGCCTCATGATTTAGACATGTCTGAGGCTTTTAGTCTGGTCACTGCAAGGGCTCAGCATCTTAAGGTCATTCCTACCTATCGTTTGGAGAAGTGATAGCAATAGGAATCAGTATAGGCCTGGAATCCAAATCTCCTGTCGAGATTTGGATTTCAGGAAGCCTGTTATGTATTTCAACCGTTTGGAATAACTCTAGACAAAACTTTAAAACGACAGTTCTAAATGTACTCATATTTTAACATGCTAGAAAGATTTTTCACAAAGAAGTATGATATCAAGAAACTATGAAATGAAGATCAATATCTGTGCACAAATCAAGAAATACTCAACTTTTTATAGTTAGAGTACATGATAGCAGGGGCGGATGTAGCTAGTAACCAGGGGTAACCCAGGGTTACCCCTTGGTAAAAAAAAAATGACTAGTATATATGAATATTAATTAATAGGTTACCCCAATAAATGTAAATAGGTTATCCCAGTTATTAAATTTTTACTTTTACTTAAAAAATATAAAAAAATCTCGTTATCCTATCATAATCTTCTCTTAATCTTCTCTCACATTTAACAACGTTAAGTCTTAAACTTCAGGTATGGTAAGGATTGTTTAATTAATCAACTTTTAAGTGTGAATTTTGTTAAAATATTTTCTTATTCGTAAAAATTATAACTTATTTTAACTTCTACAATAAAGTAGACAATATTACAAATTTAAATGAAATGTAAAATAATACTTTAACTTCTACAATAAAATACCCTATTAATCATCATAGTTTTTGTTGCATGTTTGAGTCAATTTGACCATAAATTTGAAGTAATATTGTATTCTATTTGACATGTATTTTGTAAATATCAAAATTTTGAATTTAGTTAATATATTTAACTAAAGCTATCAATGGTCAAAGTTGACGTTAAATAATATTTTGGTCAAACAATGCCAATTTCTACCGATTAAATTTTTTCTCAAAAAGTACACACTTGAAACTTGATAATTGCATATTTACTCGTGCTCGAATTCGAAATATTATTTTTTACATTATAAAAAAAATTATTCTATCCTTATATATTAGAGGTTACCCCCAAATGTTTTTTCTAGATTCGCCCCTGCATGATAGTAGACTGTGGAGTTATGTGCTTTGGTGACACAGCGGTTAAAATAATAATGCCACTAAGCAGAGATAATCCGAGTCCTAATGTACGCATCTTAGCTAGCGGGTCTGATCAGGTTGATTGTGACAATTCTTAGATATTGATGTGAGTCGCGAACACACATTTCTTAAAACTTAATTTGACCCTATTAAATCCTCTGGTTATGTTATACGAATTCTCTTCGGAGATAAAACATTGAAAAACATTCTTGGTTCTAGTCGTTTGATTCGCGTGTGTTTCAGATTGTTTGTAAGTCTGAAATTAAAATTAAAAGGGTAAAATTGTCAATTTACATATTTGTAGAAACATAGTTCAAGTTTCTCTTTCTACACAAGGAGATAGGCTGTAGTAGTAAATTCGAGTTAAGTAAGTTTTTTGGCAAACTCTTACTAAACTATTTTTTAAGAAAATAAAATATTGTACACAAGTTGACATTTAGCAATTTGACATTTATAAGCTGTATCTTCAAAATTAAGGAGTTGTTGCCCGAAATTGGTCAACAACGGATAAGAATACCAGATCGTCATGGAAATCATAACTCGATAATATCAAAATTTATCACCATAAAATTTAGTTTAATTTATGAACAAACTATAAGACTTTTATAAATAAACCCAAGATCAATAGAACTTCGGCCCAGAATAGCATTGTTTTTGCCCTATATCAAAAAGCAAACAAAAAAAACATTTTTTTTACGCTAAAACTATCATAAATGGGAGGATTATTCATAACTCCTCAACCGAAAAAAAAAAAAACATAACATGATACACTAAGACCAAATAAGGGCCTTAGTAGCTACAAGTTGCCCGAAGGCTGTTCTCCACAAGTGGAGGCAATTTGGTAGATAGCAGGAAAATTTCTGAAACATAAAGCAAATCTAATTTTCCCTGTATCTAAATGTGGTGTGGCCCGAAGGCTAATTCCTAGGCTTTCGTCCGGAAGCAAGGTGTTGCCCGAAGGCTATCACCTAGGCTTTCGCTCGGAAGCAAAGTGATGCCCGAAGGCATACGTCAAAAAGGAGATACATCTTAAAAAATCTACAGTCCGGAACCACCTGACAAGCGTAGTACCTTAACTCGCATTCTAAACTATCTAACCGAAGTCAACTAGTCTAGGCACAAATACCTAGTCCAGAATCCCATGGGGTTTTCCCTCTCGCCAATTAAGGGTTAAGAGGGATATAACAAACAAATGGGCAAGGATACTCCCCAAGTCTGCCAGGACAATTCCGCAAAAAGACTAGTTCCATATCATATCCCCTAGGATAAGGTCAATACTACTAGTATTTCCAACCACTTCGGGTCTAACTGGATAGCAAATACCACATAATATAGAAAATTGAACAAAAAATATTATCTAACTCGAGAAAAGTTGCAATAACTTCCACGGTCTACAAATCTAGTCTATATTTACACGGAATCGCCAAAAGTATGTAACATTACTACTTTGACTCGGATTTCTCCTCACCGATAAATATAAATAAGAATTGAAGGCAATCAAAGTTTCAACGGAACATAAACACGTACCTTAGTCAGTAAAACTAAGGTTGGCAGATAATAATTAGTTCAAAATTTCATGACCTTATTAATAAAAACTGGAATAAAAAAATAATGTAAAAAATCACCTCATCCTCTAATGAGGCCAGAACTAAGAGGCCATGACCCGACCCGAACCGAACCGGTCGAACCAATCTGTGAACCAAACTGGGTCTGCTTGACCCGACCCATCTGGAAGCCAGAAACCGATCCGTGAACTGTGAGTCAGCAAGATCCAGGGGATCAGCACATCGTGCCCTCCAGTAGGGATTGAAATATCGCACGAATCAAGTGGGGTTCTGGCGGAGTCGAGGTCGGCGGTCGTAGCGGGGACTGGGTTGGCGAAACGGACTTCAGGGTAGCAAATCTGGAGATTCCAGCGCTCGGTGCTACGGAGCACTCGCCGTCGGTGGAGGCATCGGAGACGCGGTGCCCGATCCGTCGGAAACTAGGCGTCAGGCCGTGTCCCGATCCGTGGGTGACCCGATCGGAGACACGGTGCCCAGATCTGAAAAGTGCCGTTGATTCCGGTAATATCTGGAGCTCTGTAATGTTTCGAGGGGAGGGGGTTCAGCTAAAACTAAATTAAAACTAGAGGGTGAGGGGACCAGCTCAGGCGAAACGTCGGCGGTCTCCCCCATTTAAAATCTGGTTTTTGAGGTCTGGGGACGGGGGTTTTGGAGCAGAGGAAATTTCTTTTCACTTTACTCCGTTGAAACAAAAAAACATGGAGACTGATCTTCAAAATTGTTTTCTTTACCTCTTTCGTGATCAAAATTGTAAGCTAAGATGACTGACTAACTGTCGAGGATGTTTATCTGGCCGAGCGCCTGCGTTCAGGTAACTCTTTCCCTCCCCTTCTATTCCTCTTTCTCCTGCTTTCTATTTCTTTCTCGCTCTCGGATTTGATCCACTGTAGAATCCCTTTCTGTTGAGGTATCAATTTTCCTTCTAGTAAAACCCTACAGCTGAAAGGGACTGATCTTCATAATTCTCCCAGTTCTTCATACTTCTCCCACCTGTTTAGGGATTGATCTTCAATTCTTTGTATTGGATGATTCTAATTTTGTAATAAATCTTCTTAATTCCTTCTAACGCCTTTTTCCTCCTTTTCTTTCAATCCTGAAGGATTGAAATATCGCACGAATCAAGTGGGGTTCTGGCGGAGTCGAGGTCGGCGGTCGTAGCGGGGACTGGGTTGGCGAAACGGACTTCAGGGTAGCAAATCTGGAGATTCCAGCGCTCGGTGCTACGGAGCACTCGCCGTCGGTGGAGGCGTCGGAGACGCGGTGCCCGATCCGTCGGAAACTAGGCGTCAGGCCGTGTCCCGATCCATGGGTGACCCGATCGGAGACACGGTGCCCAGATCTGAAAAGTGCCGTTGATTCCGGTAATATCTGGAGCTCTGTAATGTTTCGAGGGGAGGGGGTTCAGCTAAAACTAAATTAAAACTAGAGGGTGGGGGGACCAGCTCAGGCGAAACGCCGGCAGTCTCCCCCATTTAAAATCTGGTTTTTGAGGTCTGGGGACGGGGGTTTTGGAGCAGAGGAAATTTCTTTTCACTTTACTCCGTTGAAACAAAAAAACATGGAGACTGATCTTCAAAATTGTTTTCTTTACCTCTTTCGTGATCAAAATTGTAAGCTAAGCTGACTGACTAACTGTCGAGGATGTTTATCTGGCCGAGCGCCTGCGTTCAGGTAACTCTTTCCCTCCTCTTCTATTCCTCTTTCTCCTGCTTTCTATTTCTTTCTCGCTCTCGGATTTGATCCACTGTAGAATCCCTTTCTGTTGAGGTATCAATTTTCCTTCTAGTAAAACCCTACAGCTGAAAGGGACTGATCTTCATAATTCTCCCAGTTCTTCATACTTCTCCCACCTGTTTAGGGATTGATCTTCAATTCTTTGTATTGGATGATTCTTATTTTGTAATAAATCTTCTTAATTCCTTCTAACGCCTTTTTCCTCCTTGTCTTTCTTTGCCGTAGGATTAACCCCCCCCCCCCCCCCCCCCCCCCCTTCAGATAACTCTTCTTCAAGCAGCTGGAAGAAGATGTTATATGAGGTTGGACTTGGGTCCCTTGCTCTTTACTGATTCAAGGAAGCTAGAGATACCACCCACAAAGGAAAATTCTCTTTACTGCACTGCATGAAACTTGCTGCCTCTTATGTAGATGATAATGAAAACATCTACCAGACTGTTGAACAATTACAACTTTCGCATGAAGACCTCTGTCGTCGTAAACACAAAGAACTGGTCTGGGGAGACTATGCCCGAGCTATCGAAAAGCTACGCTTCCTGGAAAATAGGGTTTGGGGAACCAAGATATTTCCAAGATGTAATCTGAGAATCAGAAACTCACCTTTCGCAATCGAGAGCTCCAGGATCACCTTCTGATCCTAAGGTTATCTTTCCACCTTTTGTCTCTTCTTCATGGTAGAACTGGCGCCACCTTCTTTTCTGACATGCTTGATGCCGTGCAAAATTCTATTATCTTTATGGAGGAGTCTAGGAAATTTCGGCAAGGTAGTTCGAAGTATCCAGTCTACTCTGAGACACTAGAATGACGCCGACGTATATTTTCTGGGATGCCTAATCCTATTCCTCCTTCCTTAAAGCAAATTCCCCCAAAGATTGATGTAGACTTTGTCTATCACATATACGAGAATGCCCAGCTATCAACCGACCCGGAGCACATTGAAGAAAGAATCCAGAAAATTCTTGAAGTCCGAGCATTGAATCTTCTTTGTCTGGGCGAAGATGCCCAAACTTGTTCTGACACCGCTACCCGTCAGCGGAATAATCGATCAATCTTTAGGCCTGTGGTTTTTCAACCCCCTCCTTCTGCTGGGAATGAGCCCATCATGATACCTGATCAAGAAGAGGAATCTAGGGAATGTGCCAAAGAAAGGACTGATGATATATGCTAGATTTATACGTATTATATATGTAATTTTTTTGTGATATCGAGACGAGTTATATTAAATATATTCACGTATTTTTAAATGGCTAATATATATATATATATATATTTGTTTATTCACGTTATTTAAACTTCAATTTTTCTTAGTCGAATATAATTTAATTATTTAATATACCCTTTAAATAAACTTGATAATGTAATATTAGTTATTGAGATTATGTAATTCATAAATTAGATTTTGTTATAAAATTATTTAATTATATAGTATATGAATATTATGCTAAATATTTAAATCCAATATAAATTACATTCGAATAAGAATAATATTGAAAACTACCATATATCACTTACTTAATGCTTAAAGAGTTAATTTAATTTGACTTTATTCTTATATCTTTCATGGTATGATAGTTCTATGAGTAATTCGCCTATGAGACAACCTCACCCATGAGACAAGGCCAAATGAGAAAAATTTAATTACTGTCACCTCATTATACATTACTACCACCTCATCATACATCGACGCCACCTCATCAAACATCGGTGCCAGTTCATCAAACATCATCAAAAGTTCATTGTCAGTTCATCAAACCTCACTAAAAAGAGGGTTACTTGGTCCTGCCTCACCCAAGAATTTGTCTAGTTCTATTGAAAAATTGTATTGTTGAAAATGATTTTTTTAAAAAAATAATTTTTGAACTTTATATAATTTATTACTTGGTGATTGAAAATAAATTATTTAACATTATTAATAATAAATAATAATTACAATACAATTTTTTTAATTATTAGTAAATATTTTTATTTATGATTAGATCATTTAAATAATTGTATTAACTTTAATGCATAATAACAATAATGAAATATGCATTTTTATATGTCATTTTGCATAAAATAGCTAACAACTAACAGCTAATTTTACCAAACATTTTTGTAAACCGGTATTAGTCAAACTAGCATAAACAGTCAATTTAAACTGTTGGTCAAACCAGCTAATGAAAACAGCCAACGACCAACAACCAACAACTACCAGCCATTACCAAACAGGGCCAATTGTAAAATCTCATTAAATTTATCAAAGTCCGCACACATTCAATTTTGTAGTTATCAACATTGCAAAAATGTCTTATAAATTCAGACAACTGACCTCAATTACGACATATAATAATTTTTCATTCTCCACAGTTTCTTACATTTTAATCATGTTGAGTATTCGTTGGATATGGGCAGCTTTAGCATTGTCTGCAACTTATCTTTTTCTTCACCATTTTCAAGATCTCGTTTTCATCAAGAAGAAGAAGAAGAACAGATTGCCGCCAGGCCCAAAAGGGCTTCCAATCCTGGGAAATCTTCACATGTTAGGTAAGAATCCTCACCAAAACCTCTGCAAACTGTCCAGAAAACATGGTCCCATGATGTACATGCGTTTCGGACAAGTCCCTGCAATCATAGTATCATCTCCAGAGGCAGCAGAGAAGTTCCTTAAAACACACGACCAGAACTTCGCCAGCAGGCCTTACAACGAAGGAGCTTGGCATGTTAGCTACGAGCAGAGGAACTTAAGTTTTGGTCCGTACGGTTCTTACTGGAGAAGCATGAGGAAACTCTGTGTTCTGCATTTGCTCAGTGCCAACAAGATCAATTCTTTTCAGGAAATCAGGAGAAATGAGGTTGGAAATTTGGTGAAATCGCTCGAAAAGGCTGCTTCAGATCATCGCGCTGTTGATATCAGCGCGATGATCTCGTGCCTGAGCGCCGACATGAGCTGTCTGATGATCTTTGGGAAGAAGTATCTGGATGAGGACATTGATGAGAGGGGTTTCAGGGAGGTGATTCATGAGGTTTCGCATTATGCAGCTGTGCCGAATCTCGGCGATTTCTTCCCCTGGCTTTCTGTTCTTGATCTTCAGGGGCTGACGAGGAAGTTTAAGGATCTGAGCAAGGTTTTCGACAGCTTTCTTGAGGGGATCATTGCTGAGCACCTTGAATCTGGGCAGGAGCATAAAGAGGTCAAGGACTTTGTGGATATCTTGCTGGAGATCATGCATTCTGGAGAATCTGAAGTTGAGATTGATATTCGGCATATCAAAGCTGTTTTACTGGTAAGCCTGGTTTTTAGAGTTGAATTTAGTTCAATTCAGTTTGATGTTAAGAAGTTTTTGTGTGTTTGTTTTGTGCACAGGATATGATGGTTGCATCAATGGATACACCAGCTATATCTGTGGAATGGGCTCTTTCTGAGCTGATCAGAAATCCAGAGGCCATGAAAATTCTCCAGGGAGAATTAGGTCAAAAAGTGGGGATGAACAGAGCTGTGGACGAATCAGACCTTGAAGGGCTGGAGTACTTGGAAATGGTGGTGAAAGAATCCCTGAGGCTTCACCCTCCTGGACCTTTACTGCTCCCTCATGAGTCCATCCAAGATTGCAAGGTTGACGGTTTCCACATCCCGAAAAAGGCAAGGATCATCGTCAACGCGTGGGCTATCGGGCGTGACCCGAGTGTCTGGCCGGAACCCGAGAGCTTCAACCCGGAGAGATTCAGGAACAACAATGTTGATATCCGAGGGCACGATTTCCGGCTTATACCGTTTGGTTCTGGCCGGAGAATGTGCCCCGGGATGCAGCAGGGGATGACGGTTTTCCAATTCGTTTTGGCTCAGTTGGTTCATTGCTTTGATTGGAAACTTGCTGAAGAGAATCAGCCTCATGATTTAGACATGTCTGAGGCTTTTGGTCTGCTCACTGCAAGGGCTCAGCATCTTAAGGTCATTCCTACCTATCGTTTGGAGAAGTGATAGCAATAGAAGTGATCTGGATTCCATGAAGCCTGTTATGTATTTCAACCATTTGGAATAACTCTAAACAAAACTTTAAAACGACAGTTCTAAATGTACTCACATTTTAACATGCTAGAAAGACAGATTTTTCACAAAGAAGTATGAGATCAAGAAACTATGAAATGAAGATCAATATTTGTGCACAAATCAAGAAGACATCAACTTTTTATAGTTAGAGTACATGATGGCAGACTGTGGAGTTATGTGCTTTGGTGACACAGCTGTTAAAATAATAATGCCACTAAGCAGAGCTAACCCGAGTCCTAATCCGTTCACGACTAGCGACTCTGTGGAACGCTTCATCACGTCCCCTCTTGTTTGCAAGAAGGTCAGTTTCTCGAGAAGGCCTGTTTCAGCAGTCACCACAGCCAAAGCATAGGTGTAAAGTCCTACAAACACGTGCCACGGCAGCACCCTTACCCGTGTGCCCCTCACCTCACCTCTGTGCCAGAAGCTCAAAAAACCCCATACCCACTGCAATAAGGGAAATGAATGTGTTACATTACATTAAACAAAGCAATGAACATGCATTGTACATGTGTATATACAATGCTTCCAAGATGTGTTAGGAGAATGAAAATTTGCATCTCTAGTCATATTCTATTATGGTCTGAAGATTTAAGGTCATATCAGAAAGCAGCTAAGATCATCACCTTGGCACTCTTGACTCTTCTGGTTTTAGGTATACTAAGGTGTAAAAATACCTTTTTCATCTAGAGCCTGTATTGTCCTTAAACTATTTTCCAATTTTAAGGTCTACTTATTCTACTAGAGTTAAGAAAACTTATGCAACCTCACATCTACTGTTATCGTATTTAGGAGTGACAACTGCGTCGCATTTGGGATTGTGAGAGCTTGAGTTCATGAAAATCCAAAACCATCACATAAAACACTACTTGTTCAAGACATCTACCTAGTTGGTTAATTATATGAAGATGCTAATGAACCACTTTCATAATCTGGAAAGGCATAGTTTGACCTTGCGTGAAGTCAACAGAAGAGCCTTTGAATGTATAAAAACAAAACTAAATTATCCTTACAACAAATATGAGCCCTAAATAAAATGTTGAGAGTGGAAATTCAGAAGAAAAAAAGAATAATTACAAGAGATCTAATTATAAAAGTTAGGGGAGGGAAATAATTCAGTTAGACTTTCCTAACTCCTCTTAATTCCATATGGATTAGACCATTTCAGCAAGCCAAATTTGAGCATATTTCCTCCACACATAGACTTTCGGTTCCTATAATTATCATTTGTCTAATTAATCAAAAACCAAGAATGCAACACTCCACCTAACAAGACAATTCCCTCAAGAAACATCAACATATCATGTGCCTTGAGCCAAACAAACTGTTGTCAACATTAAACATTACTATATTTGCAGAGATTCTTCCACCATTAATCAAACAGCAAGACAGTAGTAAAATAATGGCAATCTTTCAACTCAATTCACAATTTTTAGCAAGAATCTAAGCAAAATGAAACAAGAAGAAGAAGATGAAATTGAACCTGAGCACCAAATAGAGCCACACACATGAGCCCCATCCAAGAATGCAGGCTGAAGAAATTGGCCATGATTCCATCATTGCTGTGAAATTTCGACCAAATCCCGAAAATCCCAGATCCCAAAGCCAGCCCCTGAAGGCCCAAATGCACTGATTTCTTCAGATTCTGCGAACCGGGCAACCATCTATGCACTAAAATGGCTGTCCAAACAACACAACCAGCAAAAACCCACCTCAAAAACTCAACAAAAAGCACAAAAACATCAAATGCAAGCCATGAATTTCATCAACTAATTACCTTCTCCACTAACAAGAATGAACCCAATCACCATCAGCAGAGGATGCAGCACCTGGTAAATCAACACCAAAAAGAAGCAAGAAAAGCACAAATTCAGATTGATTAAGTAAAGAATGAAAGCTCAAGAGAGTTCAAGAAGTGAAAAAAGACTGTTTTTCTTACAGCATAGATAAGGTCTTCTTGAGTCTGGGACCGAGGAATGAAGCTATTCCTGTAGATGAGTGCCCATGTTATTACAAGAATGGCAACTGCAAAACCAGAGATTCTGGCTGAGATAAGGAGGATTCTTGAGGATGAAACCATTGTTGTACTTTGAGGTACAACTGTCTGAGGTTCTAGCTTCTTCCCCCTCACTAAAACATCGCACCGACAATGCAGATCTTAAGTGTTAATGCACAGTGGCTCCTTAAGAAACAGAGAAAACTAAATTTGGAAATGGAAATTTGGATTTGTCAAGAGCTTTATTTTAGTACTACAGTGGTAAACTACATTGATGGCCAAATGCTATCCCATCACAGTGACTACAATTATTTAAGTCTGTGGCATTTGATTTGTTTACTCAACTTGATTCTTTCATCTAAATGATTACTTAAAAATTGTGTCAATATTATAATATTTAATTAACTTAACTTAACTAGAGTGAAAATTTAATATACTATAAAATAGAACTTAATTAACATGAATTTCGTAAGATTGTTTATACATTTAAAAGAACATGCCAGCACGGCATGATAAAAATTCAAAACATGGTGATGGCAAGAGAAATTGAGTAAAATTTATTTGAATGATGTCATTATATGTTTTGAACAAAATATATAGAGGATGTTTAATAAATGAGACGGTTTTAACTTTTGCTTTTTCATTCAGGTCAAATAAAGAAGAAAAATGTTAATTAGAATCAATCTTTAGTTAGTTGAAAAGTTATTTTTCAAACAAATTGAAAAATTAACTGATTGTTGAGTGTTGACCCATAAATGCATAAATCAATCACTCATACCTCATGATACATGATATAATATTATATGAGATTACATTATTTATTCATTTGAGAAAGTGATTAATGTAGTATTTATAAACGGTTTTTCTAACGAGTGCCCATGGGCACTCGTTAACATGGATGAGATTCCATGGATTAGTGTGTAGTTAACGTTGGTAATTGTAGGAGTAATTAATTGCGATCAATTCTACGTTACTTACGTATGAATGCATTAAATTTAATTGATAAACTCATCTGTTTTTCTTAATTACTTTATATTTACCACATACTTTGTTTCTTTTAACGGTAAACACATCAAGTACTATATATTTACCACTTGTCTTTGTTTCTTTTACCGGTAAACACATCTATTTATAATCCGTTTCTTTGTAGTTTTTATAGATAATTATTCATCTTCACAACATCAGTATTCAATGGTTATATTTTAGCGTTTATAAATCCACCAAACATTACTATAACAAAAAATTGTATTACTTGTATACGGATAGCTTTGCAAATGATGTATATGAATTTTTTTGAAATAAAATACATGTAATAAACATATTAAACACTAATTAAGCAATGATAAATTCTAACATATAAAATATTATTATCTTGGAAATTTTATCGAATGATATATTATTTAAATATAATAAACACAATCTATTTTGAATTTAAATACACAGTGATTTCAAATTGAATAATATCCATTTAAGATATTACCATGAATAATTATCAATCGTTAATATAATTACCGTGAAAGAATCCAAACACATGGTAAATATAAAGTAACTATACAAATAAATGTATTTACCAAGTAAAATTAATGCATTCCCATCCAATTAATGTAGAGATCATCGTAAATAATTGATTCTGCAATTACCAACATTAACTACACAATTATCTATGGAATCTCATCCTGTTAACGAGTGCCCATGGGCACTCGTTAGAAAAACCGATTTATAAAAGTTCTTTGTCTTTTTAAATTAGAAAGACCATAATGCATCAATGGGTGTGTTAATGCCCTAATTGAGGATTAAAGCGAAAAAAGAATGATTCCTAGTTGGCCGTTATTATTCCCTTTATAAAAAAAAAAAAAAATGTTCCAGTGTCGTTTATTTACAGAAGTTTGTACTATTACATGTGTTTACAGCTAAATTTAGGTTGTTACAAATATGGTAAATTCGATTTTCGACATATTTATAATTTCTCCCACGAACAAAATAATGTCCAAATAATAGGACTTTGCACGAAGATTTTATACTTAGTAGGTCATGTTTGCCGGAGGTTATATGTAAATCAGTTCAGTTCAGTATATCAAGAAATAACCTCTAGCAAACAGGGTCGTAGTAACAAATAAATTCAGGTTTAAGAAAAGGTTAATATGGTATTATTGTGATTGTCTTTATACAATCCATATCTAAAGTTGCTAAGAGCAAATCCAACAGATTCCCCAAGTTGGGGGATTTCAATAAATTTAGGGAATATGAGCCATTTTTCAGCTC
This sequence comes from Cruciata laevipes, assembly GCA_963678965.1. Taxonomy (NCBI): domain Eukaryota; kingdom Viridiplantae; phylum Streptophyta; class Magnoliopsida; order Gentianales; family Rubiaceae; genus Cruciata; species Cruciata laevipes. The sequence goes on along the minus strand of OY787641.1, from coordinate 5,989,100 downwards.
CAACAGATTCCCTATCCCATTCCCCAACTTGGGGATTTTGAAGAAATCTACATGTTGCTTCCCCAAATCTGTAGAGAGAGAAAAAAAACTTGGGGAAGCAAAATTTAATGCTTAGTGCATTAATGTTGATCCTTTACCTCTCTTTAATAGTTTTATAATTCAAATACATATATTTCAAATGTGATTATCTTTAATTGTATATAATAAAAAATTATAAGAAATATATATTATTAAATTTCATATTTTGACGAACAAAACAAGATCATACATGACTATGTTCACATGTTTATAAAAATTTAAAATTGTCGTGTGAGATCTTGTTATGTTCGTTTTAATGCATATTTTAATAATATATATTTTTCACATTTTTTTATCATACGTAATTAAAAAGATTAAGATTCCAAAATATACTTGAATGGTGAAAAAACAATAATAAAGAGATAAAATACTGAAATTTAATGTACATGCATTAAATTCTAATCCCCACACTAGAGAAGCCGTTGGAGTTGAAGCAAAAAAAGATAGGGAATATGATGATGTAGTACTATATCTTGGAGAATCTTGTAGGGAAGCTGTTGGACTTGCTCTAATAGTATTGTTTGGATTTTGATCTCTGTCAGCCTTCCTTTAATGAGGTCTTAGACCTTTTCACCTTGTTTTCAGCTCCAACGCATTACGAGGGGAAGAAGATCCAAAATCCAAAATACAAAATTATGGAAATAGTACTCATTTTAATGTAAAATACAAAATGTTTTCAGTTAATATTTATTTACATTAATAAATATTTTGTATTAAGGAACATTAATAAAAAGAACCAATGTTTTCAGATAATAAACAAAATGTTCTCAATTAATAAAAAAGAAAAGCTTTCATGGCAAAAATTACTACTTCAATATAGAAATTCGACCTTTTACAATAATGAAAAGAAAAAGTGAGAAAAATAATGTGAAGTATTAAATAAGGCTTATTGATTGAACCTATTTTAAATATGTATAACTTGGTTTTGTAAGATAGCCACGTGTCGCTTTTACACGCTTTCTCATAAATTTCTTCTTATATATAGTATAGAAGTCTATTGTGAAGCAGTCTAAATGTTAGATATTTTGTTTATTTGATTGTATGTTGATGTTCCTTAATAATTTCTTGTCGTTGATTATATGTATTGTATTAAGCTTTGCATAATCCCCCCATATAAATTGTGTACTTTATTAACCTTGTATATCCATTATACTACCTTATATGAGAGTTTGTGTTCTTTCTAGATCGAATAAAGTTTCTACATGCGTTTTTTTTCTTAAAGTTTATATTGTGTTAAATTATTTGACGTTAGTGCATGTTTCTATTATATCCAAACCTTAACGTTGATGGACTAAACTTCAACGTTAGCGATGCAAATCTCATCGTCACAAGTCAACAAAGTTTCAATTGATCATTTAACCACAAATACTATAAAAATGAACTTTTATACAAGGGCAATATAAACAAGGGCAACATCAATTGATAACCATTGAAAATAAAGTGAAACTCAATAAATAAATGTATAACATCAAGAGATTATTAAAGAACATCAACTACCTAACCTTTAGCATGCCTCGCATGAGACTTTCTCTCAATAAAATTAGCAACAATCATAAAAAATAGAAACATTATATAATTTTTTTAAAGCAGATTCATTATAAGTTAATCATATATATATATATATATATATATATACTAGCGTTGGCAAGCCGCGCCCACGCGGCCATTGCCCAATTTTCATCTTACAAAAAATATTTTGAACACTTGTAATAATAATATGTAATTGATACATGTATTGCAATCGAAAGGAAGTAAGATACAAGTGTAACGATAAATGTGAAGAGATTTAACATGGTTTAAACTTGCCCGTTTGATTTTGAAGGGTCTAAAAATCATTTTTCCGCAAGTTACGATTTAGAAACAAAACTTGTAGTCACCTAGCAAGATTAATTATTTGAAGGTAAAAATCTGTGTAACTGAAATTTGTGTAAATAATGAATCACTTTATTATATTTAACATGATAAAATAGCATTTTTTATCCATATGGACCCAAAATTAAAGGTCACTTTATGAGGGTAATTGTCTGAAGAGGAAAAGTTGTGGGTGTAAAGACGTTTTATTCATGTAACTGAAATTTGTGGTATGTAACTGAAAATTTCTATATACCTTAGTTTGATTCATTTTATTTTATTAGGGTCGTTAAGTTAATTTCAGTTCAAATTATATGTCTCTACAAGTTTATAGTATTCGGTTTAAAAGTTTTATTCCACAATAAATTATTTTTACGTCAGTCCAAATTGATTCAGTTCAAATCAAAATAGTTCAGTTTGATTCAGTTCAGTTCAGATGAAATATTAGTTCATGATATTCGGCAAAATTTGTTTATTATTTGTTTGTTTCCTAGTACATTTTGTTTACTTCAGTTTAATTCAGTTAAAGTTCAGTAAAAAATTCAGTTCAATTCATTTTAGTTCAGATGTGATTATTACAATTTTATTTCGCAACATATTATTTTTACGTCAGTTTAAATCAATTGAATTTAAATCAATTGAATTTAAATCAAAATAGTTCAGTTTGGTTCAGTTCAATTCAGATGAATTAAATTTATGATATTCTGCTCAATCTTTTTATTATGTGTTTAATTAATTATGTCAATTATTATCATATCAGACCAAACTCAAGCCAAATAATATATCATTCAAACTTGAACTTCTAACTTAGCTAATGTACTCCACTTTTAGCATGTAAAAACTATTTGAGGACAGAAGAACTGCATAAGTATTCATATTGGTAGCATTTTTAAGATACTCATCTCAAAACTCAAACTCAAATGATATCCTATATCATGCCAACATTTTTTCTCGCATATTTCAATTCAACAACCTGGGATGTTAATTGTTACGCGCCGACAACAACCTCACATGTATGTATTAGAGGTTAAAATAGGAGAGGGTGTTGCATTCCTAACAGAATCATATTTCAGTGCTCAATTATCATATGAATAAATGACTTGAACATGCATGTTTATAAATTAGGAGTGCATCTATTCTATAGAGAGAGCTATATAATGCTTAAATTTGATTCAAAGAATGTTTTCATACATAATTCCATAAAAGACATAACAAGGAGAAAAAAAACTTAAATTAAAGATTAAATCAAAGCAGCTAGCCTTGATTGATAAAATCCATAGTAAGAGTTTCGAATGGTTGCTCAACCTAAAAACGTTATTGAAAGGTGAGGGAATATGTTCATCACCACCCAAAATCACCTGGAAAAGAAACCAAAACGAAGCAAAATCAGATTGAGTTTAGTTTTATTTAATAAATTACCAAACTTAAAAGAATGACTTCTAAAAAAGATACAATTTTCAAAGATTCAAGCATGAAGCAATGTCGAAATGAACAAACCATTTACAAAATGCAAGCTTTTCTTCCATCTTCAAAATAGCCCCTACCACCTGTAATTCACAAAGTCTAAACAATCAAACTCGATAAGCATACAAATACATTTAATGAACACGTAATCAGCACCCGATCCTGCACACATAATCAATCCATACTAATATTAGCACAAATTTGTATAAAAGTGATTTCTTCCTCAGCATGGAATTGGAAGTCGAGATAGTAGACATGAAGGCCGGAAGAGGAGTTATATACAAATTGCAAACCATTCATACGTGTGAAAGAATGAATGATCCCATTTAAAGAAATTAACTCAATTAATGAATGATTGAATTAATGGGAAGTTGAAGAGGAAGAATTAGGGGTCGGTTTCAAGAAATTGAACCGGCTTTTTAATCATTAAACGCAATTGAATGGAATTAAGGCACAAATTAAGGTATTGAAGAGTATGAATTAACGAGGGGATTAATGGTATTGAAAGGAAGAGTGGAATAATTAATAAATAGAAATGAATTGAATAACAAAGAAGAGAAAGAGGTGAGCGGTTTTAAATCTTAAAGGGTATTTTGGTAGATAATTTAGTTTGCATATTAATGAGGTGAGACAAAATGCTGAAGTGTATATGAGGTGTTCAATGATGTGGCATGCCACGTGTCATCATGTGAGGCAAGTTTTGTTAAAAAAACCTTGTTTTCTTATATAGTTAGATACCTGTCATGTGGTTTATTATTCTGTAAATGTAAGGGGTTTTATTTTCATGGTTTTAATATCCTCCAATTAATTTAAAAATCCAAAGGTTTTTTTGTCAAACAGTTGTCCTAACATAATATCCTGTAATATGTATTGTCACATTGGAGCTTAACCTTGGACAATTAACCATCAGTATTTAGCACCAACATGCGTTGAAAAGATCAATTTGAAGAAGACTTGTTTTGTCTTTTCTTCGATCTATTTCGAAAATATTCAAAATTTGATATTAAATAGTGTCAAAATAAAAATAAAAAATTAATTTGGGGAATATAATACTTATTTCAAATGTGAAAATATTGTTATTTGGGATGAAAATATACAGTAAATAATTTAAGTTTAAAAAGTGCTCTTTTTCATAATCACGTTTAAATTTGGGGAAAAGCTTAATGATGTAATGAATTATCCTAGACCAGCTAATATAATTCAGTTGGTAAATATCAAAGCCATGCTACTGATAACATCGCTCTTTGGATGTTTTTGTACTATAATAAGTTAACAAAATTTTAAGATGTTGTTTGCTGATGCCGGAAAGTTTAAACTGACTCAATTTAAATTTGACGCCATCGCTTAGTACAATATATATATAACCGCTTCGTCTTTTCTCATCAAATAAATACAAGATTTTGTACCGTTATTTTATGGTCACTTGTCGTATAACTGGAACCGATGAAACCAGAAATTCACTAGAGGAGTTTTTAACATATTTAAAATAAATATATCAAACTTATTCTGGTGAATGATGTCAATTACAAGACCAGATCGAAATGATACGCTATGGTCCTCTCCTCTACTCCCCTCTATACCATATGTATTTGCACAAAATGATTTTTACAGTCTTCTGGTTACATAACTACGTATATTATCAATATATAAAATATTTAATATTAATAAACTATACATTATTACGATTTTAACAATATTAGATACACTAATAATTCTAGTGCATTCAAAAATTTAGTTAAAATTTAGAATTTTGAACTGAAAAATGATTACGTGCAGATACCGCAAATAAATACAGAGTGATGTAATAAAATCCATCAGTCCACCATTTTCATCATGAATTAATAATAAAATAAAACAAGCATGCATAGAGATTTCGTAACATAAGTCCAAATGTGACCATTTGATGGGGTGAAGAAAACAATAGGAAAGAACGACTCGAATATGTCTCTAAAGGAAGGACAAAATCAGAATCTAATTTCTGCCGATCCAATAATCAACATTTACATCCCTAGGATTCTACACTATTCTCCAATACATTAAAAATAATAATTAACCAATTAACTCCCCAATCTGATACCTATAAAACCTCCTCATCATCACCATTAATTACACCAAACAAGAAAACCTTGAAATTTTCAGTACTTCAAAAAATGGAGTTCAGCACCGAAGAATTCAAGGTGGGAAAGTGCGAGGGCGAAAAGCTCGTCGACGGAGAGACGATGCCGCTGGTGCTGCAGCCGAGGGATCCGGCCAAAAGCGACGTCGAATCGCTTCTCGAGGGGCTGGGGAAGAACAAGGACTGGTTTGAGCAGATGATCGTGAAGAACAGTGCTGTTCTGCTCAGGGGCTTTGATGTGAAGAAGGCTGAGGAGTTTAATGACATTGTGGAGCTTTTTGGGTGGGAGGATATGAGGTATGTTGGACCTGCACCTAGGACTCATATTTACAAGAGGATTTGGACTGCTAATGAAGGACCTTTGTCTGAGTTCATTTACTATCATCATGAGATGGTCTTGGTAAGTTTATATTTTATCCCTGCACACTTTATGAAATATTTAATTTTATCTTACTGAATTGAACTGATTTATATTGGACGGAAGTAAAAAAAAAGTATTTAAGAAATAAGAATAGCATGACTAAATTCAGATGAATATCATTAAATTACATTTTATCTGATCAGAATAGTTGGGAAAAATAAACCTTTATGCATCATTCGGCAAATGAGCTTATTTTTTGCTGAATAAATTAATTGAACTGACCTGAACTGAAAATTAATTCATTGGAAAAAGAATCAACATGACTGAAATAACATGAATTTTATTTAATTATATTTTTACTGAACTGAACTGATGAATTTAACTGAACTGGATTAATTGAATTTAATTAATTAAAATGATATAGTCTACAGATAAGATCAAGATAACCGGACCTTAATCACTAGATTTTGTTAGCTCATATCATTACATTTTGAGTTCGTTTTAATGTCTCACATTTCATGCTATAGTTATTTGGTAGTTTTAATAAATTTCGTGTAAACCAGATCAAAGAAGGACCTGGCAAGGTAATCCTCTACTGCGAGATTCCGCCACCGGAAGGTGGAGAAACACCGTTCGTACCGAGCTTTCGGGTGACGGAAAGGATGATGGAGGAATTTCCAGAGGTGGTGGAAGAGATGGAGAAGAAAGGCCTGAGATATACGTTTACAGCTCCTTCTTCTAATGATACGACCTCCATGCGGGGAAGAGGCTGGGAAGATGCCTTCGGAACATCCGATCGTGCTGAAGCCGAAAGAAGGTATTATATAAATTTATAAGTTCACCAAATATTAAATTAAATATCACTATTTAAAATTGATCTCTTTGTAATCCTATTATTTGGCAAGGGTTTATTTGGTGAAATCAACATATTTGATTGTTTAAAAAAAAAGACACATTTCAAGGGAAAAATGGAACTTTTCACCTTAAATATGAAACCTTACACATGGTCTACATTTTTTACCAATATTTAGACGATCTCTTATAAGATTAATTTTTAGCTGAACTGATCAATTGCCTTAACTGAATTTATTTCTTACACGGCTCAGATACCATGTAATTTGTAAAACCAAATGACTGGTATTCTGTATTATGAAAGGTATTTATAGACTTATAGTACAAGTCTGTACAACAGGGTTACAATTGTAAATATACAACAATAGTTAAACCCTAACTTAGGCAACAAGAAAAACTATATTTTTTCTATTCTAACAGTATTGATGAAAAGAAGAATGGGTATGACTGCATTAACATGAATTTTAATAAGTTCTAATTTCACTAAACTGAATAGAATTGAACTGAATTAATCTAAAATAATTGATATACATGCATGTAAATTTGCTTAACATACATAGTTTATATTCATACATGTTTTGGATGATTGTAGGGGTAAGGCTCTAGGGATGGATTTTGAGTGGCTCCCAAATGGAGGGCTAACCACAATCTTGGGTCCAAGGCCGGTGACTAGGATGTTCGAAGGCAGGAAGGGGAGAAAGATGTGGTACAACACCATTGTTGGGATGCACGGCAAGGACATCAGCTCGGCGACGATGGCCGACGGGACCGAGATCCCGGACCACGTCGTGAAGCGGTGCGGCGAGATCATCGAAGAAGAAAGCATTCAGTTCAAGTGGGAGAAAGGTGACGTGCTTTTCTTGGATAACCCGGCTCTGCTCCACGGAAGGAGGGTTTCTCTGCCACCTAGAAGGGTTCTTGTCACCATTACTAAGTAAACAAGGAATTGATGATCGGTCTTAATTTCACTATAATTATGTGTTTGCTCAAGGAATTATTTGTTTCTTGATTTCAGCCAAAACTATATAGTATCAATATCACTCGTAATAAGGCTGTTATGAATAATTGATGTCCTTGATTATCTTATAATTAGTGTGGCAATGATTTGTAATAATAAATGTGTTCAACTACAACTTGAGTTTTCTACTCGCTATGTCCCAATTCATACCTATCTTGTACCATGTAGATAACATTTTTGACTAAAAATGAAGAGTTTTATAAAAATGCAGGGCTTACATAATTTAAACGAAAAACTCCAAAAAACGGAATAAAGATAAAGGTTGGAACTGAAGTCCCTCTAACTATCTCGCATCGAAATAGCTAGCTAGTTACTACTCTCTCCATCCCAGACTTCCCAGTTAGAGTGTCTTATTTTGACTTTTTCAAAGTTAAATATAGACGATTTTGACAATTAATAATTATTATTTAATATGCTAGATTATTATCATGTTATATTTTGTTGGATTCATAATAACATATATTTTAAAATAATATTTTTTTCAAAGAATTTACATACTTAAATAGAAATATTAGCAGTCAAATTTGTCTTAGTTTGGCCATGAAAAATCAAAGTAAGACAATTTGGCTAGGATAGAGGGAGTAAAATTAAATAATAATATATGAATCGAATAATGCACTTCAACTACTATTTCAATAATGAATCGAATAATGCTAAACTTTAATAATATAAAGTAAGTTATGAGTGATACACGCACTAGCTAGTTGGTGTCGACGCTGCTTCTTTCTCTTTTCTTCCATAGCTCATCTGTCGTTGCTTCTTTCTTAACATCAAAAGTCATAACACCAAAAACAGCCAGATATGAGCATCGCAACCTCCCTCATCGCTTTTATCGATTCTTCCTTGCTTCTGTGTATGGGCCAAAATGCATCGTTGCGCAAGGTTGCGCTGAGGAACCTCAAGTCTATCCTTTTCTGTGTCAGAAACATGGGCGATGATGATGATGATCGCCTCAGCCCTCTCTTCACCTGGATTGAATACGAGGTCACTTTTCTAAATGATCCAGATGCTGCTGCAGATTATGAATATGATCTGGATGAGGAAGATGATCCAGAAGATGATGACGATGGTCCAGATGGTGAAGACGAACAAGATTATGCAGATTATCTAGAAGGTTTAGAATATGAGGGGCTTGCTCAGTGTCTCGAATTAGCGACGGAATTGATGGATCATGTTCAGATGATATTGCTGCCTAGCCGGTCAGTTTCACTAACCCCAGATGATATTGTGGGGATCGCTGATTGCTTCCTCCAGAATACAGATGATTTTTTCGCTTCATGCGTAGATTCTTACACCATGATCTCTGCTTCAACTTAGATGCCGCAAGAGTGTTGATCAGTTGGTCCTTGAAGAATTTGTTACTGTTTTCCATGCGTAGCACTGGTATTCCTGCTCTTGAGCTTCAAAACTACTTGCTCCATATTCAACCTCTTGCAATCTGTACAGCTGGCGTGTTTGCAACAACTACAATCCGATGGAAGAGTGATGTAGTCGAGTCGAATTGTGCAACAAACTCTATGAGGCGCACGCTTGCCTCCTCAGGAGCTTCAACCTGTGCACACATCCATGGATGGACTATGAGCATGTCCTCGACTCTCTCGTCTCGCTCCTCTGGGACGGCTACAGGCTCATGATCAGTTGCGGGCGCTGTTTGAACGATTGAGATTCTTGAGAGGCGCTCTAAAGAAAGAGCCAGATGGAAAAGTCAGAGATCAATCTGGAGTTCTGGTATGTGATTCCGCGGTGTTAATTTTATCACTATTTCAGGCAGATATACGGGTAGATCTTGGTCTTGTTTTAAATCTGGTAGAAAGATTTGATGATATTTTTCTAGCCAATGAGTTGAAGTTTGGCGATTCCGAAAGCATCATCGAAGATATGAAGAGCGCCAAGATCTCTAGTGATGACGGAGAGGAAGGGAGAGAAATGCAGAGACATCAGCCTCTAGAAAGTGGCACTCGTGTTGTTAGTTTCAAAGATGACGAGCTCACCTCAATTTTGGAACAATTAACTGGACGGTTTTCAAAACACTTGCGTATAGTAGCTATATCGGGAATGGCGGGTATAGGAAAAACTACTCTAGCTTTAAAGGTATTCAATACTGCTTCTGTCAGATACCATTTCCAGGCTTATGCATGGTGTACCATCTCTCAACAGCTGGACAAGAAGAAAGTGTTTGTTGAGCTATTAAACCAGATTCATGCGTCTCCAAGCTATGTGAACATGTCTGAAGATGATTTGGCTAACAAGCTTCGCCAGAGTTTGAAAGGGAAGAAGTATCTGATATTGCTAGATGATGTATGGACGAATGAGGCGTGGAACAGCTTGGCGGGATCTTTTCCAGATGATTCCAATCATAGTAGAATAATCTTAACAAGTCGACAACATGGAGTTGCCCCTCGTATTTTACTTGTAAATGGAGAATCTCATTCGCTTCGTCTACGAGAAGATTATGAGTGCTTAGAGATTCTAAAGTCAAAGTTATTCCCTCGAGGGGATTGCCCACCTGGACTGGCTCGATTTGGGATGAAACTTGCAGCAGAGTGTAAGGGGTTACCTCTTACGACAATCATTGTAGCTGGACTTCTAGCAACAAAAAAGAAAGAAGATTGGAAGGGAATTTTGGATGATCTGAGTTCAGGCGTTGTGTCTGGTGCGGAACAATGCAATATTTCATTAGAGTTGAGCTACAACCATTTACCAGATATTTTAAGACCTTGCTTCTTATATTTTGGTGCATATCCAGAAGACTATGTTGTTCCAGTGGGTGAGTTGATTCGCTTGTGGATGGCTGAAGGATTGGTTAAAAATGATGGCTTGAAGAGAGTAGAGGATGTTGCAACGGAGTACTTGAATGACTTGATTGAAAGAAATTTATTCATGATTACGGAGAAAAGATCCACTGGCGGTGTCAAAACATGTCGAGTTCATGATGTGCTACATGAGTTTTGTGTGAAAAGGGCGGAAGAAGAAAGATTTTTCCATATTCTTTTACAAAGGTATGACCAACTTTCAAATTTCATCGAGCCATGTTTCTTGCAGAGGTTGTGCATTCACTCTGAACTAAATCATTTTGTGACGTCAAGGCTATTTTGTCCTCGTGCCCTTTCTTTGTTGTTTTTCCCCACTCAGGGAGAAGAAGAATCATACTCATTTGATATTTCATTCATCATTCAGATATTTAAACTTGTTCAAGTGTTGGATATAGGGAAGATTAAATTGCACATTGAGATTCCAAGTGAAATGCGATTTCTTACTCATTTGAAATACTTGTCAATATCTAGCAGAGTTGGTGGCATTCCATCTTGGATAGGTAACCTCTCTAACTTAGAGAATTTTATAGTAAATCTATGGAATTTGGGAGATTCTTCATTGCCAGACACTCTTTGGAATCTACAGAAATTGAAATATCTTTACATTAGAGGCGATTTCTTTTGTTTGCCCACTGAAAATCTTGACAACTCCCTTGTATTATCGGAGTTGGAAACCCTTGTTGGTGTTGTTTTCAATGCCAACATTATGGAAAAGTAAATGAGGAAGTTCCCAACTATTCGTAGGTTAAAATGTAGTGTTGTTCAACGCGAGTTAGAAAGCACAGACGGGTTCGTTAAGATTGTAGTTCCTGACTTATTAACTCATCTGGAACTGCTTAGCATTAAAGGCCATGGTAAACTTATTTGTGAATCTGGTTTCCCTGAAAACCTTAGAAAAGTACGTTTGGAGAACTTTGCGTTGTCAAGGGATGTAGTTGCAATGATGGGGAACTTTCCTAGGTTAGAGATCCTCAAATTAGTGAATATTACCTCATTCCCAGAGGATACCCTTGGAGATGGAAGAAGGTGGTTTCTCAAAACTTAGAGTCTTGATTTTGCTTGACTATCCTGGCAACTTGAAGAGGTGGACGAGTTCAGATGAACTACCAAGTTTGCAGAAGTTGGTATTACAACGTTGTGAAGAGCTGGAAGATCTCCCTTCATGGTTGGAAACTATTTCTACCCTTGAGTATATCAAAGTCTATCAGTGCTCGAACACTGTGAAAGGTTTAGTCAGGAAGATTAAAAAAGCGCAGAATGATTTCGGGAATCCGGTCGAAATCCACCGCACTAGGTATAATTATAAGGTCAGATCCATTCTCAAGTCATTTCTTTTTTTATTATGTGCTTCGTGAAACCTTTTATGCCATATTCTTGACTTGATGAAGTGCACCGAAACATTATTTAATGTATAAACATAATTGGTTAAGAGAAGTGCAGCCTAGTTTTTGAATCAGGAAATCTCACATATTATTTTCTAATCAGTATCAGTCTAAAACATTTTGGTCACCAATTATATTCTTAGTGTTTACAATCCAGCTTTAATTAATGTTTTTAAGGATCTACTAGTTTGTCATAAATTTATGATGCTATTGTTCTTAATTTTCATGTGTTTGTTTCATTAGCGTCTTACTATATATGATACCCTCCCTCATCGGCTTCTTAGCTATTATAAAAATATATTTGTTGTAAATATTTATATATAGTTGTTAGTTGCTGGAGGGACTAGGGAAGAACAAGGAGTGGTTTGAGCAAAATATATTTCCCATTTTTAAGTTTGAACTAACGGTGTTTACAATCCATCGTAATTAAATATATTTCCCATTTTTATAAGATTAATTTATGTGTTTGATTCATTAGTCTCTTATTTATTCAAACAAATTATTTGAATGTTATAATTAGTTAGATATTTGTGTCATAATTATGTTTTATTATACTTGTTTTAGTGTACTTTAAATTTTTTTGTTTTTTAAATGAACTAATTGATTTAGGAAGATAAAATATATTATAAACATGTACTTTTAAAAAAAATATTATTAACACACAAATTATCATAATAAATATATGAGAAGTCATTCATCTTTCTATAAACTTATGATAAAACAGTCTTATACATGATTTTGTAATATTTTTATGCATGCATAAACAAAAGTAAGTAACATAATATTTTTGAGATAGCTTAATATAAATTTTAACATATACATTTTGGCGATTATAGGGTTAAAACTCTAGGGATGGACTTTATATAATGGCTTAACATAATGGCTTCTATGTTCAAAATGGAGGGCAGTTTTGGAATGAACGTAGTATGACATTTGCGCGCGAAACGTACAAACTAAATCCACTGAAACGCGCCCATCACTCCATCAGTGCACCTCCATTTCTCAGCTAAAGTATTTTCAAATTTGAGTGAGTGCTACTTTCTTCAATATAGCCGGGAAAAATCACTATTCAACTATGCGAATTGTTGAATAATCAACAATTAGAGTCTAATAATCAATTAACATATGCGAATTGTTTTTTTAGACCAAAATAATGCACTTAATCCCACTATTTTATGCTAATGTAAATAAATTTAGTTAAAGAATAAAATCAATAAGTTAGACATCTTTAGTCTACCCAAAAGTATCATGTAACCCGGTTTCATTATAAGATTGCATATTATATCTTAATTTCATATTTATTTTGACTTATAATTTGATAACATCAATAACGTATCAAATAAATCAAGTCGTGTTACTATAAAATCATTTCATAAGAGAACATATCTTTACTTAATTTCAAAATATCCACAAGTTAACTAGCAAAAATAATAAGTATTATAAGTATAAAAATTTATTATAGGTATTAAAAATTTATGAAATAAACAAAATTCATCTATTTTCATGTTTAAATTTTTGATGGTACTGTTTGCGTATGTTTGATTTTAGCATTTAGTTCAATTTGGATAAGGTATATGAACCTAATGTATTAAGAATATTCACCCAATATATTGAAAAGTTTCAAAATAAATTGACATAAAAAACTACAATTTTCATATTCAAAAGTTTAGTCTAAAATTTCTGATTTTACATTTGGATAGCAAAAAAAAAAATTTGTTTTAATACAAAATCAAGTAATCCAGCTTATAAATTTGTTTAATTTTGCACCACTTTTATATTAAAAAAAATCATCTTATAATTCTTCATAAACCTGTCTATTTTCACTAAAGTGAAGTTATGGTATTTTCTTTTCTTTTACTTTGAGTGGCTTTGAGTAAAATATATATATCCATCCGTTCTTGACGATTTAATTGTTTTATAAAAAATCAAAAATACTCTAGTGAAATGAGAATACGCCGTCCGGTCTCCGCTGTGGTCTCACCGCCGCCGTCCGCCGCTTCCGTCTCTGGTGGAAGCGTCTTCAAGCTGCCCGAGGGATGGCGAGTAGAGGAAGTTCCCCGTAGGTTCACGAAGCGGTCCAAGCATGTGGATAAGGTGTGAATTCGTCGTTTTGATTGTTCTGTAAACTTTTTTGATTTTTGTGTTTTGGGGTTTTGCATAAGTTAGGATTATATATGTGATTGTTTTGGATTTTGGAACGAACTTAGATGATTTGTGTGATTATTTGGGGTTTTTGGGGGTGTTTTCTGTTCTTTCAATTTGTGTTTCAATTTAGATTATTTGTGTGATTATTTGTGTGTACTTTGCAGTTCTACCATGAGCCGGGGACCGGTCGTAAATTCCGGTCCCTGAGAGCGGTTAGAAACCATTTGGAATCCGGGAGATCAGTTGGTTCGACGACATCCCGGAAGAACATCATCTTCAATGGGAAGGTAAGTTTAATGTCTTCTGTCTTTACATTAAGCATTGAGTGAAGTTAATGACTTTATGCTCTAACTTAATTTTCCTTAAACCACAAGTGAGAGGTAGGAACTTTTGATTGTTCTGTATTAATACCCAGAGACGTAGAATCATATAGTATCTGTTTATAGGGAATTGGTAGAATTGGTGCCTTCCAGTGTCATTAGAAAGTGTGTTGATAAATCGCTCGTTTCTGGACTGCCCTATCTACAGGCATTCAGTGAGAGGTAGGAACTTTTGATTGTTCTGTATTAATGCCAGAGACGTAAAATCATATAGTATCTGTTTATAGGGCATTGGTAAAACTGGTGCCTTCCAGTGTCATTAGAAAGTGTGTTGATAAGTCTTTGCTCGTTTCTGGACTGCCCTATCTACAGGCATTCAGTGTGCCAGTTTTGCTATTTTTTTCATAGCCGTTGGATTTGCTCTAATAAAAAACTCGTAGCTGAAGTCCAGTTCCCAGCCTAGAATAATTTTTGTTGCTGAATCGATATGATTCAGCTACATACTGTTATCTGCATTGTTTTTATCGAAGAATGTAATCAGGGCAGGGGCAACCATGTAGCATGGTCGCATGGGATGAAAATGGCACACTTTAGTGGTGAAGCCACCTTATGCGGTAACCATGGTTACCCATTGTTAAATTACTTTTAAAGCTAGTAGAGTTATGGTTACCCATATAAGTAATATTTTTACCATTCATATATATTGATTTTATATATTTACACCATTTATCACTTTTCGATTTCCCAGTCCCAAACCCTTGTAATCGCTATTTTGCTTCTCCCTGCCTCTCTCTGTCCCTCTTCAATCGACATTTTCCGCTTCATTTTTTTTGGGTCTTTTGTCTAATCTATGGCTGAAATCAAGGTTAGTGTATGGATTTTTGGGTCTTTTGTCTTTTGTCTAATCACTGGCTGGAATCTGTCTTGAACCCCTTGATTTGTTAAATGATCTGCCAAGCACTCTCAAGTTTGTGATGTGATCTTATTCATGACATGGATAGAATCAGAATTTTGACATTGGTCAACTATGCTTTGAAACATTGGCTGCAATATTTGTTATTTTTATTCCTCTTATGATGCTTTTGAAAGTTGAGATTTTTCTTTGTGTGAAAAGTTGAGACTTTGTTCATTACCTTATGCGAACCTTGTGGAAGTTGAGATTATGCATCTTGAGCAAAGTTGTACACAATTACATAAATCAGATTTGTGCTTTCTTTGTTTTACTGGTTTGTCTTTGTTTTTTTTATGAATGTTTGTTTGATTTCTCCATTCTTTAACCTTTTGTAATCCTTTTGGATATGCAACATTTTTTGAGCAAAGTTTCTGTTTCTGTTTCTTGATGTTTTCTGTTTCTTGATGTTTGAAGCTTTGATGTTGGTTAGGAAATATATACAAACTCTGAATAAAAAACTGTAGAGGCCTTTTTTAGGAAGAAAAGCCCTACCAAGAATGGGGAATATGATGGTTTTATATATGAAATTCAATGGCTCGGAATCTTTAGTTTGAACTCTAGTGTTATTTTGACTTGGTTAGATAAGTGGTCCTGATCCCAGATAATTTCTGGTTTTTATAACCTATAGCTCCACTTAATGTTAGGGGTATAAGTGGGCAAGTCTATAGTTTTCCTTTGCTTAGTCAAGCTCAAGCAGTCTTATTGTTAGGATGTGATGATCATGAAATTTTGAAAGTTGTAGAATCCTGTTTGTTAGATGCTATAGAGTGGACTTATCATTCGTTTATCCATAGCCTACCGATCGACCATGGTGAACCCTCCAACCAAGTACCTTCATCTTCCTCATATTTGCCACCACCAACCATCTCAATCACAAACAACTGCCTGCCATTCATTCATGTCTTGACATTTCTGGATAGGTTAGTATCCAAGGTAGCCACAATAGAAGCCTGAACACATCTGACCAACCAGTGTCTAGTATTCTAGAATGGACGAAAAAGTTCTTCAAGCCTGCCCGTGCCCATCTCTGCTACCAATAAATTTTTTTATTTGAAACCCCTCCAAAATTTCAAACAACTTTGCCAGATGGAACAACCAGGCCCTTGTCAATTACTAGCCTAGAGAGTAAGCCTCATTGTTTTGATGAGAGACAGATTCTCAGAACCTCCACCAAGGAACAAAGTGAGAGTCAATGAGCATACAAGTCTGAATCCAGATTCTTATAGAGCTTGGCATCGATATTTCCTCTTACTATCTACTGAGTACCACTGGAAACTCAGAACCCAAGCTTAGAGCAGTACAACTCTGTTTTAGTGGAAGCAATACAAGTATTCTTTCCAACTTGAGCTCATTGTGTTTATTTGTACAAACTGAGCTTCTGATATCCCTTTTAAGACCACCGTTGCTATCTCCCAAGCTTTCCTGGCAAATTATGTGCAGATCATGCATATATATTGCACTGACTTTGCAAAGATTATGTGCAGATTATGTTTTGTTTTTTACTTTGATAGTAAAATCCTGTTTTTCACCTTCCAGATAGTGAGCTACATGGAGGGAGTGACTGAACAAGAGCTGGCTAGTTTGTCTTCGAGTGAAACTGCTGCAGAATCTCACTATGATCTTCCGGATGGCTGGATCGTGGAAGAGGTTCCGCGAAAAGATGGAACACACACTGACAAGGTAAAAGCAACATCTGTTCTTACTATTCTGCAGACAAGTATATGCTACTATTTTGCTCTCATAGTATTTTTTGTCTTGAACAGTATTACTATGCACCCACTGGTGAGAAATTTCGTTCGCTGCCTGCTGCTAAGAAGCATGAAGCAGGCTCATCCAAGGATAGTCCACTTGCTAGCCAGCCTCTTAGTCTTAAGGTAAGTGATCCATATTCAAGTTTCCAAGAGTTGTTTTCTTCTGGTTGGTTTTGTAATTTGATGTTCTGTTGTGTCTTTGTAGAACCAGGATTCTTGCATGAAGAGTCCTACGAAGAATGGTGAGCAGCCATCCGTGTCTGCTGACCTGCCAGAGAATGGTGAGCAGCCATTCTCATTTGATGACGTGCCACAGCAGGTTACGTGGGTTTTGGAACACAATGGAAAAGAAGCAGTGGCATTTATCAATGGCCGACCAGTTCCAGCTTCCGTGCAGAAGCAGTGGCGCGAAAAATTCAATGAGATGATGGACAAGTACAAGGGATCTAGGTACTGTCCTCTTTCATTTTTCCGACTTGTGTTTTCGTAAAATGCTGCTTGATTTTAGACCAGCTTATAACCTTTTTATAATGTTTCATATGTACTTTCTTATCTGGTTGTTTGCATTTTGCAGCTCACCCTGAGTGGATGTCGCAGTGCATGCTTGTGTGTCACAGCTGAGATGAGATGAACAGTTGGTTATTGTTTCATCATGTGTTTGTTGTGGAGTGTAGACTCTTTATTTTTCTTCAGTACTATACAAAAGTGAGGCAAATCTGTTGTAATAGTGTTGTTAACTATTAAGATTGGGCCGAAACCATAGAATATAAACATGCAAAGATCTGGCAGTTTGGATGTTTTGGACCGAAATTGAGACAGCTTTCATATTTCAATATACTGTCTGTTTTCTGAATTGGTTTCTACTCTTGAGTTATAATCGTGACTTTTGGTTTCTTAGACGGGATGATGGATTGATGGTAGTTTTGTGGTAATTAAGCTGGTTTTATGCGGTTAACACTTAACATTGATGTTTTTGCAAAGTAGAGTATAATCTTTTTTTCTTTTGAAATTAGTAGAGTACAATCTGATATGACTAGGAAAGATCAAATTGGAGTTCTTGTATGTGATGCTGGGATTTTGAGTTTCTCATTATTTCAGTCAGGTGTACAAGTAGATGATATTCTTGTTCCTGTTTTAAGTCTGGTAGAAAGATTTGAAGAGATTTTTCAAAACAATTGCGTATGGTTGCTATATCTGGAATGACTAGCTTTAAAAGTATTCAATATTGCTTCTATCAGGTTTAATTTCCACAACTGTATAATTTCAAGGTTTTAAAAGTTTTCCAATATTGCTTCTATCAAGTGTAATTTCCAGGCTTATGCATGGTGCACCATCTCTCAAGAATTGGACAAGAAAAATGTTTTCATTGAGCTATTAGAAGTATAATAGTAAAATAGTTGGTTGGTTCTTGTTGCCACCATAAGCAAATATTACTTAGGACTAAACTGGTTTTTTTTTTTTTTGTCAAAATTATCTGACTTTAATCATAAGGCCTAGATTATGACAATATTAATTACAAACACAAAGAATGGTGACATTTGCAAAATTCTCACCATTCCCTTAAACCGCGTACTTTGATTTATTTAATGAAGCCCGCGAAATTTGCATATGTTACTTAAATTATAACAGCTAGCTAGACAGAGTTAACAATAACTTATACGTCAGTTTATTTCGGAAAGAGACTTGAATTGATACTCACCGCCGATTATTGCCTCTCCAAATTTCAACGGTGAAGTTTGCTGTCATCTGATTCTCGACGAGCCGATAAATTGTTCCCCGGATTTCGCTGTGTTAAGGTAACGTTTTCTCTGGTTTGTTGCTTCATGTTAGCTCAGAAAATCAGTGTATGTCAGTTTCATTGTACAGATTGATGGATAAAATAGTTGTGTTATTGTCTTGTGAATTTTGGCTTTTGAATCTGCTGGTTAAACAAATGGTTTGAAGCAACTGATTATGATCTGTTTTATGTGTTTCTTCGTTTTGCATCTGATTGTTTCGATCTGTTTCTCTTGTTGAAAAAATCGCATGGGAGATGAACTACATATAGATGATTGTTCGATTTTTTGTTTTTTGTATAATTTTTTTTTTCAATATATATTATCTGATCTTGGCCTTGTGGAGAGAAATATATTTTTGACTTAATTCAACTTTTAGGCCTTTACTTTGACCAAAATATAGATTTTCGGCCTTTACAAAAAATTGGGGATCGTTGATTGCTTCGTGGAGAACACAATTGAATTTCTTTTTGGATTATGGCCTCTCATCAAAGATTCTTGCAGCGTGAATTTCGAGGCCTTGGAAATGCAGATAAGTGAATTTTTTGTTGTTTGCCATGAGTAATGGTACTCCTGCTCTTGAGCTTGATAACTTGTTGCTGCAGATTCAGCCTCCAGCAATCTGTGCGGCTAGTCGGTAATAGGTGCACAACATTGTACCCCATGGCAACTTCTCCTCACCTCTATCAAGCTTACACTCAAATTCTTAGAAGCTCCAAGTCGCGCATACATTATGATGATGTCCTTGACTTCTCTGGGACGTTCTGAGACTAGAAGATTATGATCATCTGAGTTAAAGTTGTTGTATGAAAGATTGAGATTGTTGAGAAGTTCTCTAAAGAAGAAACGATGTGACAATGTCAAGGATCAAACTGGATGTGATACATGAATCATGATTTTCTCACTGTACCAGGCAGATGTTTAAGTACATCTTGGAGTTCTTTCAGATTTGATGACATTGTTCATGAAGTTCAACCCTTGGGGGGCAGTGTAATTAACATCATTGCGGATTTCATGTCCGTCAACAATTCTGATGGGAGTGTATCCAGAAGACATTCTACAGGAGAGTTACAACCTTGCTTCTTGTATTTCGGAGTGTATCCAGAAGACCATGTGGTTAATGTGAAGGATTTTTCGAAGAATTGGTTAAAGATGATAGCTTGAAGAGAACAGAGGATGTTGCATGCACGAGGGTACCTGAATGGCTTGATTGCTCAAAAAAGTTCCATGGATGGAGTCAAAACTAGTCGAATTCATGATGTACTGTGTGAAAAAGGAAAAATGGGAGAGCTTCTTCCATCTCCTCTTACAAAGATATGATCATCTTTCAGATTTCAATGAGCCGTATTCGTCACTCTGAGCCATATCATTTTAAGAAGTCGAGGTTGTTTTGTCCTCGTGCCCATTCTGTGGTATTCTTCTCCACTCAACTGCATAAAATATTTAATTGTTTGTTTGATATATCATTCATCATTCAAATCTTTAAACGTGTTAAAGTGTTGAATATAGGGCAGATTCATTCAATTGTATAGCAAGATTCCAAGTGAAATGCAGTTTCTTTACTCAGATGAAAGAAGGTGAGTTCGCCAAACTTAGAGTCTTGATTTTGGATGATGCCAAGAATTCCTTGAAGAGTTGGTCTGCTTCGGATGAACTACCGAGTTTGCACAAGTTGGAGTTACAGCATTGTAGAGCATTGCAAGAGATCCCTTCTTCATGTTTAGAAAATATTGGGATGATCCAAGTCCTTAATTGTGGAGAGCATTGCTGGTTCGTTCTTTATATTCTTCCTCTCTCTTCTTCTGTGCAATGTTATTTTCAGCAATACTATATGTTTCATGTTTTGAAAAAAACAGTAGCATGCCAAAGTACAAAATTAAGCACAAAGAGTGCTGCATATTCCAATTTTTTAGTTCCTAGTAAAAAAAAACTTGGATTAATTTAATTAATGTTTTGGAAACCGTAATGTGTATTCTATATTTCTATATATAGCAATTGATGCAAGTGCAGACTTTTTTTTAATCATATCGGAAGGAGACGAGTTCTTTCCCGAAATGGGGCAAAATCAAAAGAAATTCAAAATCTGGGTTCAAAATTTTCATATTTCTAAGAGCAAGTCCAACAGCTTCCCCAACTTGGGGGATTTCATTAAATTTGGGGAATATGAGCCTTTTTTTTGCTCCAACAGCTTCCCCACCCATTCCCCAACTTGGGGATTTTGAAGAAATCCCCATGTTGCTTCCCCAAATCTGTAGAGAGAGAAAAAATATTTGGGGAAGCAAAATTTAATGTTTTTGCATTTATGACTGATTATTTTCCTATTCATGTGTTTGTCTTTATTTTTTTACAAATTAAATATACATTTCAAATGTAAATATTTTTAGTTATATACAACAAAAAATTATAAAAATAATATATTCTTAATTTTCATATTATAACGAACGCAACAAGATCATACATGATTATGTTTGCATGCATATATAAATTTGAATATTATCATGTGAGATCTTGTTATGTTCGTTGTAATGTGTATTTTAATAATATATAGATTTCACATTTTTTCATTATACGTAATTTAAAATATTAAGATTTCAAAATATATTTAAATAGTGAAAAACATAAATAAAGAGATAAAATACTGAAATTTAATGCACATGCATTAAATTCTAATCCCCACACTAGGGAAGCTATTGGAGTTGAAGCAAAAAAAGATAGGGAATATGACGATGTAGTACTATATCTTGGAGAATCTGATAGGGAAGCTGTTGGACTTGCTCTAACTCTAGGTATTTCGCATTTGCTGAATGCGAACTATCAATTTTTATTTTTAATTCATTTTGCAATAAATTTCTTACTTGGCAGCCACATTGGATCTGGTAATTACATGGTGATTTCATGGTTCGCATTCTCCAAATGCGAATTAAGCTTAGTTTGCATTCTCCAAATGCGAATTAAGCTTAGTTTGCATTCTCCAAATGCGAACTATCATTTTCATGTTCATATCCTTTAACAAATTGTTTTGTTTAATCTTCTAAATTTGTAAAATTTATTTTATTATTTTAATATGTAAATATCATTTAAAAAATAATTTACTTATACATAAGATATAATGTGAATTAAATTAAAGACATTACGTTATTATTTCAGATAAAATAAATTATTATACAATGTTTTGTTTTATTAATGAAATTGATAGCTTTTATTTTCACAGTACAACATCTTTGGTAGCGCCTTACTTCATATTCATCTATAGGCAGAGAGGGATGTTGTGGATGTTATATATAAGATTGTGGATGTTGTTTTCTTCCTGTTAAACTAGACAATTTAAATGAAGGAGCTAATTTATAATGGGCAGAGAGTGGTGATCAAATAAACAAATAGGTAGAGAGGGAAATGTAGTACAACGGCATTTACACAACCATATCAATCGGTCAATAATAGCATTGAATATATATAATACAAAAGAATGCATCATTCATTCAATTTATTTTCCAGGAGAACTCCAGAACAATCTTCAGCTTTGGTTGCAAGAACAGCACAAATAATCAAGAATCTCCAGCTCTGCGCATCAATAACTTACGTTGTTTCTTGGTTCCTGCATATACATGAATAAGAGTTTATACACTATGCAATGGGAAGGATGAGGAACATCTGAAACAAGAAAGATCCTTAAAGGTAAGAGTTTGCAATATCTGAATCAACAGGTTACACAACTGCACAAGCAATGCATATGTTTTTCTTGTTACAACATTTACCGTTGATTTCATGTTTCCAAATATGGTAAAATCTCCCCCTCCTAGAGCACACTAAGCGACATTTCAAACCAAGAGATCAGTTTTATGTGTTTTCTAATGAGTTGTGTCTCTAAACATGAAAGTCTAAAACATACTAAATCTGCATGGTTTCTTTGTAGTATCATTCAAACCTTCCACATTTAAACACCTTACAGAATCAGCCAATCTAGGAAATGGGAATCTACTCCTACGCCGGTCTGACCATCGGCCTATTCCTCATATCTTAATGCCGCCAACAAACAATCAACAAAGGAGTAAAAAAGTAAGTTTTAGTTCAACCTTTCAACCCAATAAAATTCACTACAAGAGAGCAACTTTAATTTAACTAAATTTGATATCCACCAAATCACAATCCATTGTCTTCAAGCTATTGAGACTTGAACTAAGTTCAGTTCAATTTAGTTCAACTGTTGCTAGTGAAAAATCACACAAATCACACAACTGTTGATAATATTGCAGCACACAACTATCTACAGAGTAAAATTAACAGGTGTAAGCATAAATTTCCATTCTCTTCATTAATGGTGATCATATTTCAAGTGAGCTACTAAATGTACACCATAGCAGCATGCATTAGGAACATAGAACTATTAATAGATGTCAGAAATTTACCTAAGCAGCATATGTGCGCTGGAAAGGACTCTTGTCATGATTTAGCTGCAAAATACATCATATTCAGAGACATTAGTTAGAGCAATTGAAAGGGAATGATAAATAAAATTCGAGCACTACACAATTACTGAAATACCGCTGGAAAGGGAAGAATCGACGCCGCCGTCAGAATGGGAAGAACCGCCGCAGGGAATTACCACCGCCGCCAGGTCCGCTGGGAAGAACCGCCGGGAAGAACCGCCGCCACCGCTGGATTAATTAGAACCTCTGACGTAAACCACAAATCACAAAATTCTCAACCCATTGATTTGATTTGATATGGGGTTTAATTTTTTTGTGAGATCTGGAGAAGATTTGGTTCTGATTTGGTAAGATTTGGGGATCCAAAATTTTGGCTGCTCTCTGTGCAGATGGGGTTTTGCCCGTTTTTGCCTAATCTCCGTAATTCGCATTTGGCAAATACGAATTAGTAATTACACGTGGCCATTTCCACGTTTTATTTTACCTCTGTAAAAAAAAACTATAGTTCGCATTCAGCAAATACGAACTAGTTTATAATTCGCATTCAGCAAATGCGAAACACCTAGAATTAGAAAAACAGTCAAATTTTGCCCTATAATTTTCCTAATTATAGGCCGACGGCAACGAGATCCCGGACCACGTCGTGAAGCGGTGCGACGAGATCATCGAAGAAGAAAGCATTCAGTTCAAGTGGGAGAAAGGCGACGTGCTTTTCTTGGATAACCCGGCTCTGCTCCACGGCAAGAGGGTTTCTCTGCCACCTAGAAGGGTTCTTGTCACCATTACTAAGTAAACAAGGAATGAGTGATTGGTCTTAATTTCACTACAATTATGTGTTTGCTCAAGGAATTATTTTCCATGCGTAGTGGTACTCCAACTCCTGAGCTCCAAAACTACTTGCTCCAGATTCAACCTCTTGCAATCTGTGCAGCAGCTGTGTTTGCAACATCTGCAATCCAAGGGCGGAATGATGGTGTTGAGTCGAACTGTGCAACACTGCACGCAATGGCAACATCTCCTAAGCTCTATGAGGCTTACACCTGCGTTTTCAGAAGCTCCAAGTTGCGCATACATCCGGGGATGGATTATGAGCATGTCCTCGACTATCTCGTGTTGCTGCTCTGGGACGTGCTGCGACTAGATACTGGTCATCATTCTGTTTCCGTGATGGATCAGTTAAGGGTGTTGTTTGAACAATTAAGATCCCTGAGGAGGGCTCTAAAGCAACAACCAGATGGAAGTGATCAAATTGGAGTTCTGGTATGTGATGCCGGAATGTTGATTTTCTCATTATTTCAGGAAGCTAGGCGAGTAGATCTTGGTCTTGTTTTAAATATGGTAGGAAAATTTGATGATATTTTTCAAGCCAATGAGTTGAAGTTTGGCGATTCCACAAGCATTATCGAAGGTGATGGAGAGGGAGATGACATCAAAGTAGAGAAAGGGATATAAATGATGCCTCCAGAAAGTGATTTCAAAGATGATGAGCTAACTTCAATTTCGGAACAGTTAACTGGAGGAGTCTCAAAACAATTGCGTATGGTTGCTATATCTGGAATGACGGGTATTGGAAAAACTACTCTAGCTTTAAATTTATTCAATATTGCATCTATCAGGTATAACTTTCAAGAAAAAAGTGTTCATTCAGCTCTTAAACCAGATTGATAAGTCTCTAAGCTATCAGAACATGGTCGAAGATGATCTGGCTAACTGGCTTCGTCAAAGTTTGAAAGGAAAAAAGTATCAGATATTACTGGATGATGTATGGACGGCTGAGGCGTGGAATAGTTTGGCAGGATCTTTTCCAGATGATTCTAAGCATAGTAGAATCATCTTAACAAGTCGATGACATGGAGTTTCCCCTGGTGGTTTACTTGTAAATGGAGAATTTTATTCACTTCGTTTACGAGATTCTAAATTCAAAGTTATTCTCTGAAAAGAAATGGCCACTTGAATTGACTAAGTTTTGAATGGGAATTGCAGTTGAGTGTAAGGGGCTACCTCTGACGGCAACCATTGTAGCTGGACTTCTAGCGCAACAAAAAAAGAAGATTGGAAGGGAATTTTGGATGATTTGAGTTCAGGCGTTGTAACTGGTGTTGAACAATGCATTAATTCATTAGAATTGAGCTACAACCATTTATCGGGTGAGTTACGACTTTGCTTCTTATATTTTGGTGCTTATCCAGAAGACTATATATGGTGTTCCCGTGAGAGAGTTGATTCGATTGTGGATGGCTGAAGGATTGGTTAATAGTGATACCTTGAAGAGTAGAGAGGATGTTGCAAGAGGGTACCTTAATGGCTTGATTGAAAGAAATTTGGTCATGATTACCAAAAGAAGATCCATTGGCGGGGTTAAAACTTGTCGAGTTCATGATGTACTACATGAATTTTGTTTAAAAAAGGTGAAACACAAAAGCTTTTTCCACATTCTCTTACAAATGTATGATCAACTTTCAAATTTCATCGAGCCGTGTTCCTTGCAAAGGTTGTGCATTCACTCTAAACTAAATCATTTTGTGAAGTCAAGGTTGTTTTGTCCCCGTGCCTTTTCTTTGTTGTTCTTTCCCACTCAGGAAAAAGATGAATCATATTTATTTGATATGTCATTCATCATTCAGATTTTTAAACTTGTTCAAGTGTTGGATATGGGGAAGATTGTATTACATAGTGAGATTCCTAGTGATATACAATTTCTCATTCATTTAAATTACTTGTCAATATCTAGCAGTGTTGGTGGCATTCCATCTTGGATATGTAACCTCTCCAACTTGGAGACTTTTATAGTAGACCTAAGGACTTCTGAACTGGCTTCATTCCCAGATACTCTTTGGAACCTACAAAATTTGAAATATGTTTACATTAGTGGCCATGACATTCACTTGCCTATTGAAAATCTTGACAACTCCCTTGTTTTATCGGAGTTGGAAACTCTTGTTGGTGTTGTTTTCGATGCCACCTTTATGGAAAAGCAAATGAGGAAGTTTTCAAATATTCGTAGGTTAAAATGTAGTGTTGAACGTGAGAAAACAAGTTCAACAGAGCTTAAGATTGTAATTCCTGACTCAACAAGTCATTTGGAATTGCTTAGCATTCGAGGCTATGGTAAACTTATCTGTGAACTTGGTAACTCAGCTGAAAACCTTAGAAAAGTATGTTTGGAGAGCGTTTTGCTGTCGAGAAATGTAGTTGCAATGATTGGGAACTTTCCCAACCTAGAAGTCCTCAAATTACATGGTACATTTTTTCCGGGAGATACTTTGGAGATGGATGAAGGTGAATTCTCAAAACTTAGAGTCTTGATTTTGTCTGACCTCTTTAGTGGTGAGCTAAAGAGGTGGACGGCTTCGGATGAACAACTACCAAGTTTGCAGAAGTTGATATTGGCCTCGTTTGGCATTCAGCTATTAGCTGTTAGCTGTTAGCTGTTAGCGGATTTAATTAGCTGTTTTGACTAGCGTTTTGACTAGCGGTTTGTATATGAGTGTTTGGTAAATAACAATTAGCTGTTACCTGTTTTATTGTGTTAAATGACTAAAATAGACATTATTACAATTCATTATATATTTTTTTATTTTGTATCTGTTACTTGTTTTGAAGTATTGAAAAATATTTTTATTACTATATGTTTGTTTTTTTATGTTATTTGAAAATTGAAAAATTATTCATTATTAATGTTTATACCTATATTTGTTTAAAATTTATTTTTAGATTAAACATGAATGTGTGGCCCCTTTAATTTTATTTATTTATGTGAGGTTTATTATTTTTATACTCTTGCATAAAAAAAATTATTTATTGAGGTTTTTAAATAAATACAAAATTAATGTTTTGTACGGTTGCCTTCGTACAAAAAGTCACGTAGATAAAAAATATTGAGGTTTTGATGAAATAAAGAAAAAGAAAATTCTTGAGAAATAGGGATAAAAAAGATATTTTGTAATATTTTTTTAATGAAGTTTTTGTAAACGCTGCTCTTTTCAGCGTTTCAGAAACGAGAGGTTTCACCAAAACAGCTACGTAGAAAAAGCTATTCACCAAATACAGTAACTAGCTGTTTGACTAATCAACTATCCATATTTAGATGAAAAAGATAAACGCTCTTCAAACCTCTCGTTACCAAACGGGACCATTATTATACTGTGACAAGCTTGAAGAGATCCCTCCTTGTTTGGAAACTATTTCTACCCTTGAGAAGATCAAAGTGATTAGTTGTTCTTCATTTGTGAAATGTCTAGTCAGAGACATCGAGAAAACGCAGAACGATTTTGAGAATGTGGTTCAAGTCCAAATACAATAATCCTCCACTTCATCACCGTTGAAACTTGGAATGCTTAATTAAGGTCAGGTCCATTCTTGATTATTATTTCAAATTATTCCTTTTACTGTGTTCCATTTCCTTTTTTTATCACTGATATTAAACGATTCTGAACTAGAAATCCCGCTGAAACATTTTGTAATGTATAAATATATATTCTGTAATTGGTTACTAGGCTTAAGAGAATTGGAGCGTAGCTTTTGAACTGTGAAATCGCACACACATATAATTTCATAAAATATGTCTTAATTAATACACTGACCATCAATTCATATAAAATAAGTCTTAATTAATACACTGAAAAATGTTTTAATTAATACACTTCATAAACCATGTCTTAATTAATACACTGACCATCAATTCATATAAAATAAGTTAATTATTTTGAGAAGGTATTAGGATATATATATCGCTCTATCATAAATTTATAATAGAGATTATTTATTACGTCACATTTTTATAATACTAGCTCGTTTATGTGTTTGTTTTATTAATCTCTCACCGTGATACTATTTGTTTCATTAGTTCCATTTTAATAATACATTTCGTTGCTTACTTTAATTTTTAAATATTTAAATGAACTAACTTAGAAAGACAAATAAAACTTAGAAGACAAATAAAACTTTATAAACACACAAACTATTTAAACAAATATATGATAAATCATTAATTTAGGGTGAGACATATATGCATAAACAATTTCTTAACATAATTTTGTTTTCGATAGCTTAACATAAATCTAATATATAAATTTTGGTGATTGTAGGGTTAAGACTCTGGCCTCTGGACATGGATTTTGAATGGCTAGCTTTCGTGTTCCATATGGAGGGCAATTTTGGAATGGAGAAAGATCATGGACGAAGAAAGCATTATGTTTGAGTGGGAGAACGAGAAATGAGATTTTTTTTATATTTTTTAGAATTTGTTCTCAGTATAATTTCACAGGGGTACCATGGTACAAACTTGTTCTTCTCCAAATTTGAAATGCATTGTTCTAAATACTTCATTAATTTTTAATATACATTTTGTTGAATACAAATTTTCTCTAAGTAGATCCATTCGAGTTAAAAAAGAAAAGATTCTTTTCCATAACCTCATAATTTTTTTCATAAACTTTTTACAAGTCTTTGGTGACACCGTCCTATACCATAATAAACTAATAGTATGACGAATGACAGTTCGTGTTCATTAGATTTGTTTGTGTGTTTCCCAATTTTGTTTGACATAAGATGTGTTTATGTATAAATGAACTAAAATATTTAGAAAGACAAATAAAATTGTGAAACAAACGAACAAATTTAATAAAAACATGGACCGTCATTCAAAGGACGGTAACACCCAAAACCTTCTCCAAACTTTTTTTTTTCTCAAAAAGAAAATTATGATTTTAATTACTACAACACTTCTTGAACGTTGAAAACAACAAAGCAACATGACATTTGCGCGCGCGAAACGTACAAACTAAATCCACTGAAACGCGCCCATGATTCCATCAGTGCACCTCCCGCTAAAATATTTTCAAATTTGAGTGAGTGCTACTTTCTTCAATTTAGTCGGGAATAATAAATATTGAACTAGTATAGAAAAGTTAATTCCAAGCATATATATTAGAAGCTAATAATCAATTAACATACGCGAATTGTTTTTTTAAGACCAAAATAACTATCTTATGCTAAATTGCTAATGTATATAAATTTCGTTAAAGAATAAAAATCTATGAGTTTCTTTAGTCCACCCAAAAGTATCATGTAACCCGGTTTCATCATAAGATTGCATAATGTATCTTAATTTCATATTGATTTTTCTTGATAATTTGATAACATCAATAAAATCACTTCACAAGAGACCATATTATTAGTTTGTTTTTAAGTTCAGAATATCAATTAGTTAACTAGCAAAAATAATATTTTAAAAATTTATAAAATAACGAAATTCATCTATTTTCATGTTTAAATTTTTGATAGTGTTGTTTGTGTATATTTGATTTTAGCATTTAGTTCAATTGGATATAACTCCAAAGTTATATAAACCTAATATATTAAGAATAGTCACCTGATATATTAAAAAGTTTCAAAATAAATTGATATAAAACTTAAGTATAATTTTCAGATTCGTCTAAAATTTCTGATTTTACATTTGGATAACAAAAAATAACATTGTTTTAATACAAAATCAAATAATCCAGCTTATAAATTTGTTTAATTTTGCACCACTTTTATATTAAAAATCTCATCTTTTTTTTTTAAGAATAAAAATCTCATCTTATAATTCTTCATAAACCTGTCTATTTTCTCTAAAGTGAAGTTATGGTATTTTCTTTTCTTTTACTTTGAGTGGCTTTGAGTAAAATATATATATCCATCCGTTCTTGACGATTTAATTGTTTTAATTAAAAAAATCAAAAATACTCTAGTGAAATGAGAATACGCCGTCCGGTCTCTGCTGTGGTCTCACCGCCGCCGTCCGCCGCTTCCGTCTCTGGTGGAAGCGTCTTCAAGCTGCCCGAAGGATGGCGCGTAGAGGAAGTTCCCCGCAGGTTCACGAAGCGGTCCAAGCACGTGGACAAGGTGTGAATTCGTCGTTTTGATTTTTCTGTAAACTTTTTTTATGTTTATGTTTTTGGGTTTTGCATAAGTTAGGATTATACATGTGATTTTTTGGGTTTTGGAACGAACTTAGATGATTTGTGTGATTATTTGGGGTTTTTGGGGGGTGTTTTATGTTCTTTCAATTTGTGTTTCAATTTAGACTATTTGTGTGATTATTTGTGTGTACTTTGCAGTTCTACCATGAGCCGGGGACCGGTCGTAAATTCCGGTCCCTGAGAGCTGTTAGAAACCATTTGGAATCCGGAAGATCAGTTGGTTCGACGACATCCCGGAAGAACATCATCTTCAATGGGAAGGTAAGTTTAATGTTTCTCTCTCTGGATATGTATTCAATGTATTTGTGTGATGTCAAAGTGTTGAGTTGTTAACATGTCTTCTGCCTTTACATTAAGCATTGAGTGAAGTTAATGACCTAATTTTCCTTAAACCACAAGTGAGAGGTAGGAACTTTTGATTGTTCTGTATTAATGCCCAGAGGCGTAGAATCATATAGTATCTATTTATAGGGAATTGCTAGAACTGGTGCCTTCCAGTGTCATTAGAAAGTGTGTTGATAAGTCTTTGCTCGTTTCTGGACTGCCCTATCTACAGGCATTCAGTGAGAGGTAGGAACTTTTGATTTTTCTGTATTAATGCCCAGAGACGTAGAATCATATAGTATCTGTTTATAGGGCATTGGTAGAACTGGTTACTTCCAGTGTCATTAGAAAGTGTGTTGATAAGTCTTTGCTCGTTTCTGGACTGCCCTATCTACAGGCATTTAGTGTGCCAGTTTTGCTATTTTCATCCCATGCGACAATGTAATCAGGGCAGGGGCAACCATGTAGCATGGTCGCATGGGATGAAAATGGCACACTTTAGTTGTGAAGCCACCTTATGCGGTAACCATGGTTACCCATTGTTAAATTACTTTTAAAGCTAGTAGAGTTATGGTTACCCATATAAGTAATATTTTTACCATTCATATATATTGATTTTATATATTTACACCATTTATCACTTTCCGATTTCCCAGTCCCAAACCCTTGTAATCGCTATTTTGCTTCTCCCTGCCTCTCTCTGTCCCTCTTCAATCGACATTTTCCGCTTCATTTTTTTGAGTCTTTTGTCTAATCTATGGCTGAAATCAAGGTTAGTGTATGGATTTTTGGGTCTTTTGTCTTTTGTCTAATCACTGGCTGGAATCTGTCTTGAACCCCTTGATTTGTTAAATGATCTGCCAAGCACTCTCAAGTTTGTGATGTGATCTTATTCATGACATGTTTAGAATCAGAATTTTGACATTGGTCAACTATGCTTTGAGACACTGGCTGCAATATTTGTTATTTTTATTCCTCTTATGATGCTTTTGAAAGTTGAGATTTTGCTTTGTGTGAAAAGTTGAGACTTTGTTCATTACCTTATGCGAACCTTGTGGAAGTTGAGATTATGCATCTTGAGCAAAGTTGAACACAATTACATAAATCAGATTTGTGTTTTCTTTGTTTTTCTGGTTTGTCTTTGTTTTTTTTATGAATGTTTGTTTGATATCTCCATTCTTTAACCTTTTGTAATCCTTTTGGATATGCAACATTTTTTGAGGAAAGTTTCTGTTTCTTGATGTTTGAAGCTTTGATGTTGGTTAGGAAATATATACAAGCTCTGAATAAAAAACTGTAGAGGCCTTTTTTTAGGAAGAAAAGCCCTACCAAGGATGGGGAATATGATGGTTTTACATATGAAATTCAATGGCTCGTAATCTTTAGTTTGAAATCTAGTGTTATTTTGACTTGGTTAGATAAGTGGTCCTGATCCCAGATAATTTCTGGTTTTTATAACCTATAGCTCCACTTAATGTTAGGGGTTTAAGTGGGCAAGTCTATAGTTTTCCTTTGCTTAGTCAAGCTCAAGAAGTCTTATTGTTAGGATGTGATGATCATGAAATTTTGAAAGTTGTAGAATCCTGTTTGTTAGATAGAGTGAACTTATCATTCGTTTATCATAGGCTACCGATCGACCATGGTGAGCTCACAAGATTGATGTTTTAACTTGCCACCACCACCACCCTCCAACCAAATACCTTCATCTTCCTCATATTTGCAACCACCAACCATCTCAATCACAAACAATTGCCTGGTATTTATTCATGTCTTGACATTTCTGGATAGGTTAGTATCCAAGGTAGCCACTATAGAAGCCTGAACACATCTAACCAAAATTTGATGCCTGAACACTATGCTCTTATGTTTATTTGAAGCCCCTCCAAAAAATTTAACAACTTTGCCAGATGGAACTCTCTCTGCTGGTAGGTCTAGGCCACCAGGCCCTTGTCAATTACTAGCCTAGAGAGTATTCCTCATTGTTTCGATGAGAGACAGATTCTCAGAACCTCCACCAAGGAACAAAGTGAGAGTCAATGAGCATACAAGTCTGAATCCAGATTCTTATAGAGCTTGGCATCGATATTTCCTCTTACTATCTACTGAGTACCACTGGAAACTCAGAACCCAAGCTTAGAGCAGTACAACTCTGTTTTAGTGGAAGCAATACAAGTATTCTTTCCACCTTGAGCTCATTGTGTTTATTTGTACAAACTGAGCTTCTGATATCCCTTTTAAGACCACCGATTGCTATCTCCCAAGCTTTCCTGGGAAATTATGTGCAGATCATGCATATATATTGCACTGACTTTGCAAAGATTATGTGCAGATTATACACGTACAGATTATGTTTTGTTTTTTACTTTGATAGTAAAATCCTGTTTTTCACCTTCCAGATAGTGAGCTACATGGAGGGAGTGACTGAACAAGAGCTGGCTAGTTTGTCTTCGAGTGAAACTGCTGCAGAATCTCACTATGATCTTCCGGATGGCTGGATCGTGGAAGAGGTTCCGCGAAAAGATGGAACACACACTGACAAGGTAAAAGCAACATCTGTTCTTACTATTCTGCAGACAAGTATATGCTACTATTTTGCTCTCATAGTATTTTTTGTCTTGAACAGTATTACTATGCACCCACTGGTGAGAAATTTCGTTCGCTGCCTGCTGCTAAGAAGCATGAAGCAGGCTCATCCAAGGATAGTCCACTTGCTAGCCAGCCTCTTAGTCTTAAGGTAAGTGATCCATATTCAAGTTTCCAAGAGTTGTTTTCTTCTGGTTGGTTTTGTAATTTGATGTTCTATTGTGTCTTTGTAGAACCAGGATTCTTGCATGAAGAGTCCTACGAAGAATGGTGAGCAGCCATCTTTGTCTGCTGACCTGCCAGAGAATGGTGAGCAGCCATTCTCATTTGATGACGTGCCACAGCAGGTTACGTGGGTTTTGGAACACAATGGAAAAGAAGCAGTGGCATTTATCAATGGCCGACCAGTTCCAGCTTCCGTGCAGAAGCAGTGGCGCGAAAAATTCAATGAGATGATGGACAAGTACAAGGGATCTAGGTACTGTCCTCTTTCATTTTTGCGACTTGTGTTTTCGTAAAATGCTGCTTGATTTTAGACCAGCTTATAACCTTTTTATAATGTTTCATATGTACTTTCTTATCTGGTTGTTTGCATTTTGCAGCTCACCCTGAGCGGATGTCGCAGTGCATGCTTGTGTGTCACAGCTGAGCTGAGATGAACAACTGGTTTTTGTTTCATCATGTGTTTGTTGTGGAGTGTAGACTCTTTATTTTTCTTCAGTACTATACAAAAGTGAGGCAAATCTGTTGTAATAGTGTTGTTAACTATTAAGATTGGGCCGAAACCATAGAATATAAACATGCAAAGATCTGGCAGTTTGGATGTTTTGGACCGAAATTGAGACAGGTTTCATATTTCAATATACTGTCTGTTTTCTGAATTGGTTTCTACTCTTGAGTTATAATCGTGACTTTTGGTTTCTTAGACGGATGATGGATTGATGGTAGTTTTGTGGTAATTAAGCTGGTTTTATGCGGTTAACACTTAACATTGACGTTTTTGCAAAGTAGAGTATAATCTTTTTTTCTTTTGAAATTAGTAGAGTACAATCTGATATGACTAGGAAAGATCAAATTGGAGTTCTTGTATGTGATGCTGGGATTTTGAGTTTCTCATTATTTCAGTCAGGTGTACAAGTAGATGATATTCTTGTTCCTGTTTTAAGTCTGGTAGAAAGATTTGATGAGATTTTTCAAAACAATTGCGTATGGTTGCTATATCTGGAATGACTAGCTTTAAAAGTATTCAATATTGCTTCTATCAGGTTTAATTTCCACAACTGTATAATTTCAAGGTTTTAAAAGTTTTCCAATATTGCTTCTATCAAGTGTAATTTCCAGGCTTATGCATGGTGCACCATCTCTCAAGAATTGGACAAGAAAAATGTTTTCATTGAGCTATTAGAAGTATAATAGTAAAATAGTTGGTTGGTTCTTGTTGCCACCATAAGCAAATATTACTTAGGACTAAACTGGTTTTTTTTTTTTTTGTCAAAATTATCTGACTTTAATCATAAGGCCTAGATTATGACAATATTAATTACAAGGCTGCTGTTAATGCTAGAGCAGTATTTAGCTTCCAGAGCAAAAGTATTGCTTCTTTCCTAAACTACCCTTAATGGTCAAAGACTAGAATTTTCTCACTTTCTTATATTTAGTAGGAGAATATATAGAAAATCATTCATTATTCTCTCCAACCAAAATCAATCTCCGTCCATTAATCTCCCTCCCAATCTTGAAGTCCTTTCCAAATAGGTTTTTTGGAAGTTTTCTCTGTTCTTACCGCCAAAATTAATCACCATCGTGACTTAATTACCGCCGAAATTAATCAGCTCTTCTTCTCTATCAGAGGCGCCCCTGGATGATTTCAAAGCGCAAAACCAAATTTGGATTGGGCTTTGAAGGTTTTTGTTTCTTGAATTTCTTTTAATCATGTAAGTTTCCTTTATCAATTCAATAATTTCATTCTAATATTTTGTCATTTGAATTTCACACGTAAAAACGATAATCTGTTGTTCATAAATATTGTAGTGTTAGAGTATTTTTTATGAGAAGTGTAATTTTGCTATGATAATTTTTCTGTAGAGTAGAGACTTGTACATCATGGTGGATTCCAGTATTACCATTGAGCACTACGGGGAGTTCAAGTCATCAAGTGTAAAGGATTTACTTGAAACAAAATATCAAACACGTGAAGACCTCCTGAAGGCGGCAAAAGGATTTTACTCCGCACAAGGACTTCAAGATTGGGAGGGAGATTAATGGACGGAGATTGATTTTGGTTGGAGAGAATAATGAATGATTTTCTATATATTCTCCTACTAAATATAAGAAAGTGAGAAAATTCTAGTCTTTGACCATTAAGGGTAGTTTAGGAAAGAAGCAATACTTTTGCTCTGGAAGCTAAATACTGCTCTGGCATTAACAGCAGCCTAATTACAAACACAAAGAATGGTGACATTTGCAAAATTCTCACCATTCCCTTAAACCGCGTACTTTGATTTATTTAATGAAGCCCGCGAAATTTGCATATGTTACTTAAATTATAACAACTAGCTAGACAGAGTTAACAATAACTTATACGTCAGTTTATTTCGGAAAGAGACTTGAATTGATACTCACCGCCGATTATTGCCTCTCCAAATTTCAACGGTGAAGTTTGCTGTCATCTGATTCTCGACGAGCCGATAAATTGTTCCCCGGATTTCGCTGTGTTAAGGTAACGTTTTCTCTGGTTTGTTGCTTCATGTTAGCTCAGAAAATCAGTGTATGTCAGTTTCATTGTACAGATTGATGGATAAAATAGTTGTGTTATTGTCTTGTGAATTTTGGCTCTTGAATCTGCTGGTTAAACAAATGGTTTGAAGCATCTGATTTTGATCTGTTTTATTTGTTTCTTCGTTTTGCATCTGATTGTTTCGATCTGTTTCTCTTGTTGAAAAAATCGCATGGGAGATGAACTACATATAGATGATTGTTCGATTTTTTGTTTTTTGTATAATTTTGTTTTTTTCAATATATATTATCTGATCTTGGCCTTGTGGATAGAAATATATTTTTGACTTAATTCAACTTTTAGGCCTTTACTTTGACCAAAAAATAGATTTTCCGCCTTTACAAAAAATTGTTCAATTTCATTGAGCCTACATAAAAAAAACATTATGTTTAGGCCTTTTAACAAACATGATAGGGGCAAATTTGTGATTTCGTATATATATTTATACACTCAGTCCTAATTCTGAAGGGCATTTTTGTCATTACTATCAATGCACAATCAACTCCCGTTTTATCTGATTAAATTCTTCATCCTTGCACAGTCACAGTCACTTCATTCCTAATTTCCTATTGTAAAAAATATATTATACTCAATTTGTCCGGTGAAATTAAAGACATTAACGGTACGTGGCTTCGATAAAGCGGGTATTCAACCGAAACTTAACCCATTTCGTGAATATGTGAAATTACAAATTTACCCCTGACATGTTGCATTGAGTGATGGTTGATCTAACAATACTATCTAGATGCCGAAAAAGAATATTTTTAAAAAATAAAGTCAATGGAATTGAACGATTTTTTTGTAAAGTCCGAAAAACTATCTTCTAGACAAAGTAAATGACGAATAATTGAATTAAGTATATATATTTTTTATAGAAATATTGGTATCCAGAAAAAATAAATCAGTTCTGATGAATCAGTTATGACTTTCATTATTATATATATATATATATATATATATTAAAGTGTAATAATTTCATTCAACTTCAGGGTTCTGGAAATCGTTCAGAAACGAATGACAAAAAACTCTAGGGTGAATCCCAAGTATCATACCATAATATTCTGACTTAGAATAGTTAGATAGAGAATGAGATATAATATTATGACTGCGAGGAACCCGAAAGGGTCCTAACCAAGTACTATTCTGAGTTTCATTGTTATTTTTATGTTTGTTGTAAATTATATTGAAAACATTGTTGTAAATTGAATGTGCTCAAAATTGTTGTTATTTCTATATATCTCCGAACAAGAATTTCGTTTCTTCTTTGTTTGACAAAGCAAAGGCGAAAATAACAAAAGGCGGCATCCGAGGCACTACACAGTAATCATTCGTAGAATGAGCATCGCATTCTTTCTCAATACTACCTCTATAGATGCTGCCTTGTCCCGTTCAAAGTGTCACCCTCTGTACGAAAAGATGGCGCTGAGGAACTTCAAGTCCCTCATTTTGTGTGTCAGACACTTGGGCGATGATGATGACCGCCCGAAGTCTCTCTTCAGCAGGATTGGAGAAGCTATCACTGATGTCTCTTCAGCGGGCTCAAATTATGAGACGACGATGCGTTTAGGGGAGGTTTGATTGATTTTGTTCGGACTAATCCGTCTATTATTCTTGATGGGGATGGAACAAGATTCCCCATCTAGAAGTTTGCTAAACAAATATTAAGCACAACTACACAGCGGAAACAAGATTTCTCACAAGGCTAAAAGTTCAGCTTGAAACGCTCGGCTCGAGCATATAGGGCTGAAACTTGAGAGGTTTTTTCAGATGAAAACGCTCGGCTAGAGCATTTGGGGCTGAAATTTCAAGTTCTTCAGAAACACCCCCAAAACACACCAAACAGCAAGTTTATCAAGGAAATTAACACACAAGACAAGACACACGATTTTTACGTGGAAAACCCCTTCGTTGTGAAGGATAAAAACCACGGGACGATTAGGAGTCCAACCCAATAACTTTCATTATGATCAAAGGGAGGTTACAACTAACCCTAATCCCAAGTCTCTAATGGCTATCCAAGCTAATAACCATAAACAATCATAAGAACATCAACAACAAGAGAGAAATCGAGAAAGTCACCAATAATCGCAGATCAAAGCCGAGATGCCACAACTCCCAATCCGGAGAACCACTCGACAAACCACCTGTCCAACACACGGCCTCAAACGTCCCCTGAAAGCTGAAGAAAAACCCAGCAGAATCGGAACAAAGACAACCCTTCAAATGGACAAGAAATCACAGCTGCGAAAGACCTCTTTTCTCCTTCTCCTCTTCTCAGTTTTCCCCCAAAGCTGAATCTGGAAAACCTTATCTTCATCCACGTTTTTGCCACATACTCCCTCCGTCCCAACCAAAACTTCTTACTTACCTTTTTAGTCCGTCCCAACCAAAACTTCTTACTTTCATTCTTTCCTCTTTTGGCAAAAAAATAACTACAAAAAGACAAATATACCCTTAATGAATTCTTACAAATAACCATAACCATAAGTGATATTCCATTTGTACCCCTTAAAACTTTACTTATAAGATATAAAATGTATATTTCTTAAAATCCGATCCGAAGTCAACTAAGAAATTTTGGTTGGGACGGAGGGAGTATATATAAGCCTTGAGTCAACTCTCAAAGTCTCCATAGGCTTCTTCAAAATGGGCCAAACTAAATTATGTTTTTCCACATAGGAAGGGACATAAAGCCCAACAATTCTAACCCTAGATGATATGGTGGGGATCACTGATTGCTTCGTGGAGAACACAATTGAATTTCTTTTTGGATTATGGCCTCTCATCAAAGATTCTTGCAGCGTGAATTTCAAGGCCTTGGAAATGCAGATAAGTGAATTTTTTGTTGTTTACCATGAGTAATGGTACTCCTGCTCTTGAGCTTGATAACTTGTTGCTGCAGATTCAGCCTCCAGCAATCTCGTGTCACTTCTCTGGGACGTTCCGAGACTAGAAGATTATGATCATCTAAGTTAAAGTTGTTGTATGAAAGATTGAGATTGTTGAGAAGTTCTCTAAAGAAGAAACAATGTGAGAATGTCAAGGATCAAACTGGATGCGATACAGGAATCATGATTTTCTCAGGCAGATGTTCAAGTAGATCTTGGAGTTCTTTCAGATTTGCTACAAAGATTTGATGACATTGTTCATGAAGTTCAACCAGTGTAATTAAGTTTGGTGAATTTGAGAAGATGATTTGGCAGATAACCTTCGTAAAAGTTTGAAAGGGAAAAAGTATCTAATAATGTTGGATGATGTATGGACAAATGAAGCGTGGGAAAGCTTGGCAGCATCATTCCCAAATGATTATACTCATGGTTTACTCGTAAATGGAGAATCTCATTCTATGATTATGAGTGCTTGGATATTTTAACATCAAAATTATACCCTGACAAGTTTTGGGATGAAAGTTGCAGCAAGGTGTAAGGGACTACCTCTTACTTTAGCCATGGTGCTTTGCCAGACACTTTTTGGAATTTGCAAAAATTGAAATATGTTTACATCAGCTGTGGTAGGAAAAGTATGTCCATCAAAAATATTGACAACTATCCTTTGGCCATCAGCTGTGGTCGAGATGAAAGAAGGCGAGTTCGCCAAACTTGCTGCAACTTTCCTTGATTTTGGATGATGCCAAGAATTCCTTGAAGAGTTGGTCTGCTTCGGATGAACTACTGAGTTTGCACAAGTTGGAGTTACAGCATTGTAGAGCATTGCAAGAGATCCCTTCTTCATGTTTAGAAAATATTGGGATGATCCAAGTCCTTAATTGTGGAGAGCATTGCTGGTTCGTTCTTTATATTCTTCCTCTCTCTTCTTCTGTGCAATGTTATTTTCAGCAATACTATATGTTTCATGTTTTGAAAAAAACAGTAGCATGCCAAAGTACAAAATTAAGCACAAAGAGTGCTGCATTTTCCAATTTTTTATTTCCCAGTAAAAAAAACTTGGATTAATTTAATTAATGTTTAGGAAACCGTAATGTGTATTCTATATTTCTATATATAGCGATCGATGCAAGTGTAGACTTTTTTTAATCATATCGGAAGGAAACACGTTCTTTCCCAAAATGTGGGCAAAATCAAAAGAAATTCAAAATATGGGTTCAAAATTTTCATATTTCTAGCTCTAGATATTTCGCATTTGCTGAATGCGAACTATCACAATAATTCGCATTTGCTGAATGCGAACTATCAAATTTTATTTTCAATTAATTTTGCAATAAATTTCTTACTTGGCAGCCACATTGGATATGGTAATTACATGGTGATTTCATGGTTCGCATTCTCCAAATGCGAATTAAACTTAGTTTGCATTCTCCAAATGCGAACTATCATTTTCATGTTCATATCTTTTAACAAATTGTTTTGTTTAATCTTCTAAATTTGTAAAATTAAACAAAACATTATTATTTTAATATGTAAATATCATTTAAAAAATAATTTACTTATACATAAGATATAATGTGATTTAAGTTAAAGACATTACATTATTATTTCAGATAAAATAAATTATTATACAATGTATTGTTTTATTAATGAAATTTAGCTTTTATTTTCACAGTACAACATCTTTGGTAGCGCCTTACTTCATATTCATCTATAGGCTGAGAGGGATGTTGGGGATGTTATATATAAGATTGTGGATGTTGTTTTCTTCCTGTTAAACTAGACAATTTAAATGAAGGAGCTAATTTATAATGGGCAGAGAGTGGTGATCAAATAAAAAAATAGGTAGAGAGGGAAATGTAGTACAACGGCATTTACACAACCATATCAATCGGTCAATAATAGCATTGAATATATATAATACAAAAGAATGCATCATTCAATCAATTTCTTTTCCAATAGAACTCCAGAACAATCTTCAGCTTTGGTTGCAAGAACAACACAGATAATCAAGAATCTCCAGCTCTGCGCATCAATAACTTACGTTGTTTCTTGGTTCCTGCATATACATGAATAAGAGATTATACTCTATTCAAAGGGAAGGATGAGGAACATCTGAAACAAGAAAGATCCTCAAAGGTATGAGTTTGCAATATCTGAATCAACAGGTTACACAACTGCACAAGCAATGCATATGTTTTTCTTGTTACAACATTTACCGTCGATTTCATGTTTCCAAATATGGTAAAATATCCCCCTCCTAGAGCACACTAAACGACATTTCAAACCAAGATATCAGTTTTATGTGCTTTCTAATGAGTTGTGTCTCTAAACATGAAAGCCTAAATCAGCATGATTTCTTTGTAGTATCATTCAAACCTTCCACATTTAACACCTTACAGAATCAGCCAATCTAGGAAACGGGAATCTACTCCTACGCCGGTGTCCTGACCATCGGCCTATTCCTCATATTTTAATGCCGCCAACAAACAATCAACAAAGGAGTAAAAAAGTAAGTATTAGTTCTACCTTTCAACCCAATAAAATTCACTACAAGAGAGCAACTTTAACTAAATTTGATATCCACCAAATCACAATCCATTGCCTTCAAGCTATTGAAACTTGAACTAAGTTCAGTTCAATTTAGTTCAACTGTTGCTAGTGAAAAATCACACAAATTCCATATGCATTACAGAGGCAGTTATGATAATATTGTAGCACACAACTATCTACACAGTAAAATTAACAGGCGTAAGCATAAATTTCAATTCTCTTCATTAGTGGTGATCATATTTCAAGTGAGCTACTAAATGTACACCAAAGCAGCATGCATTAGGAGCATAGAACTATTAATAGATGTCAAAACTTTACCTGAGCAGCATATGTGCGCTGGAAAGGATTCTTGTCATGATGATTTAGCTGCAAAACACATGTATATCATATTCAGAGACATTAGTTAGATCAATTGAAAGGGAATAATAAATAAAATTTGAGCACTACACAATTACTGAATTACGGCTGGAAAGGGAAGAATCGCCGCCGGGAAGTACCACCACCGCCAGGTCCGCCGGGAAGAACCGCCGCCACCGCTGGATTAATTAGAACCTCCGACGTAAACCACGAATCACAAAATTCTCAACCCATTGATTTGATTTGATACGGGGTTTGATTTTTTTTTTGTGAGATCTGGAGAAGATTTGGTTCTGATTTGGTAAGATTTGGGGATCCAAAATTTCGGTTGCTCTCTGTGCAGATGGGGTTTTTCCTGTTTTTGCCTAATCTCCGTAATTCGCATTTGGCAAATGCGAATTAGTAATTATACGTGTCCATTTCCGCGTATTTTATTTTACCTTTGTAAGAAAAAGAAAAAAAAACTATAGTTCGCATTCAGTAAATGTGACTAGTTTATAATTCGCATTCAGCAAATGCGAAACACCTAGAATTAGAAAAACAGTCAAATTTCGCCCTATAATTTTCCTAATTATAGGCCGACGGCACCGAGATCCCGGACCACGTCGTGAAGCGGTGCGGCGAAGATCATCGAAGAAGAAAGCATTCTGTTCAAGTGGGAGAAAGGCGACGTTCTTTTCTTGGATAACCCGGCTCTGCTCCACGGAAGAGGGTTTCTCTGCCACCTAGAAGGGTTCTTGTCAACCTTACTAAGTAAACAAGAAATGGATGTCTAAATTTCTCTATAATTATGTGTTTGCTCAAGGAATATTTAATTGTTTCTTGATTGCAGCCAAGAGTTTAATTAGCAGATCGGATCCTCTACACAAATATTCTTGCACAAACTTTACGCCAAAACGACGTGGTTGATGTCTGTGCCTGTAAGTGTTTACGCACATTTACCATAAGTTTTGTTTTTCTGTTTATAGTCGAGTTAAATATTTCGGACATTTACCATCAGTATTGTTTTGGTTGTTTATATTATACGAGTTAGTTTATTAAAATAATAATAATATCATTAACGTTTAATTAATTTTTATATAATAAACAAAAATATTATTAAATATTGAATAATATATTAAACTCATATTTATATATTTAAATTAACATGTGAGTTCGTACGTCATTCATAATTTTATAAATAAATATGTTTAAAATGCTATATAACAATCAATTAAAGAGAAAGTCTCAAATAAGGGCACCTTAAGGTAAGGGAACCCAAAAGTACACCATTTTTTACAAGATTAGAGTTATTAAACAATTATTTTAATTATTTGAGTTATTTTTGTTTGACCTTGATGTTTTTATACTTGAACTTGATCTTTTTTTGTTTGATTTTTTATTTAGTTTGATCTTTTATGTTTTAGGCCTGATGTTTTTATTTCTTTGATCTTTTGATTTTGCGCAATATATTTTCACTTTATTCCGTGATCTCTTAAACAAAAATAACTCAAATAATTAAATTAATTGTGTATAATAAATCTCAATCTTGTAGAATGTGGTTTGCCCTTATCGTAAGGGGACCTTACAAGATACCTAATTCTCTTAAAGAGAATTTTATTTCAATAAATTTATTTATATTTTAATCAAATAATTGAGAATGACAATTAATTAATCGATTATTTGTTTGAAATGATAAACACTTCCTCAATATAAAAAATTTGTATAAAATACATAACTTTTGTTTTTACCATAATATAAAACATGTGAACTTTCATCTGCATAATAATAACATATAGCGTTGTCTTGTTTCCTTCCTTCCAATCCTAATATCAAAACTATCGATTTTAATAAAATTCATAATTATCCAAATATAATTCGTAAATGAGATACTTTTAATAATGGTGGAATGGTTGGATATGTGCAAAAACTGTAAGGATAAATGTTAAAGAAAGAGAGAAGTAATTAAACATAATCGTGGAATTGTTGGATAGGTTAAAAACATAAGGATAAAGGTTAAAGAAAGCGAGAAGTAATTAAAACATCGTGAAAGAAGGAAGGTAGGATAAATTAGATTGATATTTACCGTGGAAATTAGATAAACAGTCACTTTGGCGTAAAATTGGCGTGGAATCTGTTGCGTAGAGGATCTCGAGCGTTTAATTAGTATCATTACATGTAATAAGGCTGCTTTAATGTCCTTGATTATCTGTTAATAAGTGTGGCAATAATTTGTAATAATAATTGAGACCTATATGGTACCATGTGTCATGACTACTTGAGTTTTTCTACCCAACTATTATATGCAGGTCCAAAATTTACCTCTAAAATACTTCCAAATGTACTCTTTATTTTGAGGTGTTTTTTTCCTTAACAATAGTAAAGTTTTGGTAAAAATGGATTTGCATGAGAAATATGAACCTGCATTCTATCCAAAAAAAAAAAAATGTTTCATCACAAGATGAATAGCACCTCTGATCCTACAACAAGCAAGCTATTGTTAATTATGGGTGTTTTATTTTAATATATTTTTAGCAGATCCACAATAAGTAATGTTTAAACAATATTGCATGTTAATCCTGACACCCCACACACACAGCTGACACAAGTATAGTAATTAATAATCACTGCATCAGTATTAGTATTTTGTAAACACAAGTAGCAGAGTTTCCTGCACTTCCTTGTTATTTGCTGATCTTCCTTAACCAAAAGTCATACCACCAAAAAATCATCCTCAAAATGAGCACCGCATCCTCCCTCATTGCTTTTATCGATGCTGCTTTGCTCCAGCGTGAGCGTCGGGATCCATGGTTGCAGAAGATTGGGCTAAGGAACCTCAAGTCTATCCTTTTTTTGTGTCAGAAGCTTGGGCGATGATGATGACTGCCTCAGCTCTCTCTTCACCAGGATTCAAAGCGCCATCAATTTTGCAAATGATCCAGATGATGATGATGGTACAGATGATGATGATGATCCAGGTGATGAGAGACTCCTTCAG
Source organism: Cruciata laevipes (assembly GCA_963678965.1). Taxonomy (NCBI): domain Eukaryota; kingdom Viridiplantae; phylum Streptophyta; class Magnoliopsida; order Gentianales; family Rubiaceae; genus Cruciata; species Cruciata laevipes. The sequence continues at coordinate 5,944,375 of OY787641.1, read as the reverse complement.
TTTCTCGATTCAGCGATGGAATTAATGGATGATGTTAAGATGATATTGCTGACTACTCGGTCAGTTTGTCTAACCCCAGATGATATTCTCGGGATCGCTGATTGCTTCCTCGAGAATGCAGTTGATTTTTTCGCTCTGCGCAGAGATTCTTCCATCCTGATCTCCGCTTCTTTTGGGATCAAATTAGATGCCGCAGAGGTGTTGATCAGCTGGTCATTGAAGAACATATTATTGTTTGCCATGCGCAGTGGTACTCCAGCTCCTGAGCTCCAAAACTACTTGCTCCAGATTCAACTTCTTGCAATCTGTGCAGCTGCTGTGTTTGCAACATCTGCAATCCAATGGCGGAATGATGGTGTTCAGTCAAACTGTGCAACACTGCACGCAATGGCAACATCTCCTAAGCTCTATGAAGCTTACACTTGCGTTTTCAGAAGCTCCAAGCTGCGCATACATCCGATGATGGATTATGATCATGTCCTCGACTATATATCTCGTGTTGCTTCTCTGGGACGTGCTGCGACTAGATACTGGTCATCATTCTGTTTCCGTGATGGATCAGTTAAGGGTGTTGTTTGAACGATTAAGATCCCTGAGAAGGGCTCTAAAGCAACAGCCAGATGGAAGTGATCAAATTGGAGTTCTCGTATGTGATGCCGGAATGTTGATTTTCTCACTATTTCAGGCAGGTGGGCGAGTAGATCTTGGTCTTGTTTTAAATCTGGTAGGAAAATTTGATGATATTTTTCAAGCCAATGAGTTGAATTTTGGCGATTCCACAAGCATTATCAAAGGTGATGGAGAGGGAGAGGACATCAAAGTAGAGAAAGGGACAGAAATGATGCCTCCGGAAAGTGATTTCAAAGATGATGAGCTGACTTCCATTTTGGAACAGTTAACAGGAGGAGTTTCAAAACAATTGCGTATGGTTGCTATATCTGGAATGGCGGGTATTGGAAAAACTACTCTAGCTTTAAAAGTATTCAATATTGCGTCTATCAGGTATAACTTTCAAGCTTTTACAATTTCCAGGATTGTATTATTGTCCATGCTTTAAATTTTTTTAATATTCCTTCCGCTACTGCTAGGTATAATTTCAGGCTTATGCATGGTGTACCATTTCTCAAGAGCTGGACAAGAAAAAAGTGTTCATTCAGCTCTTAAACCAGATTGATAAGTCTCGAAGCTATCAGAACATGGTCGAAGATGATCTGGCTAACTGGCTTCGTCAAAGTTTGAAAGGAAAAAAGGTTCTGATATTACTGGATGATGTATGGACGGCTGAGGTGTGGAATAGTTTGGCAGGATCTTTTCCAGATGATTCTAAGCAAAGTAGAATCATCTTAACAAGTCGATATCATAGAGTTGCCCCTCGTGGTTTACTTGTAAATGGAGAATCTTATTCACTTCGTTTACGAGAAGATCACGAGTGTTTAGAGATTCTAAATTCAAAGTTATTCCCTGAAAAGAAATGGCCACTTGAATTGACTGAGGGGGTGCTTGGTTGATGAGTTTGGAGGTGAGTAATGGGTTTGATTATAGAGTATGGGTGTTTGGTTGGTTATTATGATTATATGGGCCCACCTTCATTACCCAAAACTGGCCAATCACCCAAACCCCCCAAAATTTTGGATGATTTGAGTTCAGGCGTTGTAACTGGTGTTGAACAATGCATTAATTCATTAGAATTGAGCTACAACCATTTATCGGGTGAGTTACAACCCTGCTTCTTATATTTTGGTGCTTATCCAGAAGACTATGATGTTCCCGTGAGAGAGTTGATTCGATTGTGGATGGCTGAATGATTGGTTAATAGTGATACCTTGAAGAGTAGAGAGGATGTTGCAAGAGGGTACCTTAATGGCTTGATTGAAAGAAATTTGGTCATGATTACCAAAAGAAGATCCATCGGTGGGGTTAAAACTTGTCGAGTTCATGATGTGCTACATGACTTATATGCAAAAAGGGTGAAACACGAAAGCTTCTTCCATATTTTCTTACAAAGGTATGATCAACTTTCAAATTTCATCGAGCCATGTTCCTTGCAAAGGTTGTGCATTCACTCTAAACTAAATCATTTTGTGAAGTCAAGGTTGTTTTGTCCCCGTGCCTTTTCTTTGTTGTTCTTTCCCACTCAGGAAAAAGATGAATCATATTTATTTGATATGTCATTCATCATTCAGATTTTTAAACTTGTTCAAGTGTTGGATATGGGGAAGATTCTATTATATAGTGAGATTCCTAGTGATATACAATTTCTCATTCATTTAAAATACTTGTCAATATCTAGCAGTGTTGGTGGCATTCCATCTTGGTTATGTAACCTCTCCAACTTGGAGACTTTTATAGTAGACCTAAGGACTTCTGAACTGACTTCATTCCCAGATACTTTTTGGAACCTACAAAATTTGAAATATGTTTACATTAGTGGCCACGACATTCGCTTGCCTACTGAAAATCTTGACAACTCCCTTGTTTTATCGGAGTTGGAAACTCTTGTTGGTGTTGTTTTCGATGCAACCTTTATAGAAAAACAAATGAGGAAGTTTCCAAATATTCGTAGGTTAAAATGTAGTGTTGAACGTGAGAAAACAAGTTCAACGGAGCTTAAGATTGTAATTCCCGACTCAGCAAGTCATTTGGAATTACTTAGCATTCGAGGCTATGGTAAACTTATCTGTAAACTTGGTAATTCAGCTGAAAACCTTAGAAAAGTATGTTTGGAGAGAGTTTTGCTGTCGAGAGATGTAGTTGCAAATGATTGGGAACTTTCCCAACCTAGAGGTCCTCAAATTACATGGTACATTTTTTCCAGGAGATACTTTGGAGATGGATGAAGGTGAATTCTCAAAACTTAGAGTCTTGATTTTGTCTGACCTCTTTAGTGGTGAGCTAAAGAGGTGGACGGCTTCGGATGAACAACTACCAAGTTTGCAGAAGTTGGTATTATTATACTGTGACAAGCTTGAAGAGATCCTTCCTTGTTTGGAAATTATTTCTACCCTTGAGAAGATCAAAGTGATTAGTTGTTCTTCATTTGTGAAATGTCTAGTCAGAGACATCGAGAAAACGCAGAACGATTTTGGGAATGTGGTTCAAGTCCAAATACAATAATCCTCCAGTACTTCATAACCGTTGGAACTTGGAATGCTTAATTAAGGTCAGGTCCATTCTTGATTATTATTTCAAATTATTCCTTTTACTATGTTCCATTTCCTTTTATTATCACTAATATTAAACGATTCTGGACTAGAAATCCCGCTGAAACATTTTGTAATGTATAAATATATATACTGCAATTGGTTACTAGGCTTAAGAGAATTGGAGCGTAGCTTTTGAACTGTGAAATCGCACACACATATAATTTCATAAAATATGTCTTAATTAATACACTGACCATCAATTCTTTTTTTTTTGTTAAAACCACCAATGGTGGGAGGGATATATTAGGCTTCTCAAACCTTTCATAAAAAAGACAATGTTATGTGTTCTTAAGAATTACAGAAATTGAAAAAACTACTACAGTAGAATAAAGTAGCCCAGATCATGAAGATTAGGTACCAGTGAGTGAGTTTCCTCATAATCCTTGAAGTTGATGTGGTGAGAAGTCCCTCAGGATGATTCATTCCCCTGATACACATACCCCCTGTGTATCTACAGCCCTGAATGAAACATCCATTGGCCAGTTCTCAGGCTCATCAACTGAGAGGATTTAGAGGAAAAACAATTAGGAGGTTCTCTGCGTGGTCAGAATGATTGAGCACCAATGAAAAGGAGTGAACTCCTTGGGAGCTTGGGTGCAGACTTGATCAGTGGACCACAGAGATGTTTTGAAACACAAAAATGCAGCTAATGATTTGCAAAAACTGATGTGTGATAGAGAAGTGGCCATTAGGTCCTCTACCTCTGGAAATAATTTCCAGAGGGTCTTCAATCCTCTGAGTTTGTGAGGGGCATCTGATGTAGTCAAGCAGCCAGACATAGCAGATTTAGTACAAAGTTTAGAGAGGAAATATGCCACTGAGTTGCACTCTCTAAAAATATGACTAATCTTATCATGATATAAATAAAGCTCATAGCATAGGCTCATAAAAGACCAGTTGGCTTTCAAAGGATTTTTAATTCCTTTTACCGCCACAAGACAATCAGTTTCAATAGCAAAATCTACTCTAGATGCAATTCCTAGTTGTACACCAAACTGAATAGCAAGTAGTTCTGCATGTAAGGGGGATAGGGCTCTGGTATATTTCATATGCATGGAGATTACATTTCCACCAGAGTCCCTTATGATAGCCCCAAGACCAACCTTGTCATTTGAGATGAAAGAACCATCAACATTTATTTTATATCCTTGGTCTGGGGGGTACCATTTAACAACCTTGACTGGTTTTGGTTTTTTCTTCCTTAAATAAGGGACTAAACCAATCCCAGTCAGATCCCTTAATTTAGCTTCATTACCAGTAAGAGGATGTGCAGTAAAGATCATTGACAGCTGTTTAAAAATGGAACTGAAGAGAACTAGACCATCTAAACTTATTCCATCAAATAGCTTCTTGTTCCTTCTACACCATAGACTCCACATTGTAAACAAAAGTGAGGAGAGGGTGACAGATGTGTGAGTCTTAGATGGACCTCTATATGTCAAGTAGTAAAATAATCTGTGCCTGTAAGATATGAAGTGTGGCACTGGCACATGCAGCATATTATGCATCATATTTAATACTTCTAAATTTGGTGCACATGTATTAAAAAAATGGTCAACAGAATCAACATGGCAGCACATAGGACATTTAGAAGCTAAATTAATACCAAATTGCATTAGAGTATCATCAAATGGTATAAGTTTATTGAATAGTCTCCATATAAAATGGAAATTTTTGTAGGGATATGAGGAGACCACACCTGTTTCATAGAATTTTGTTGTGGTTTCTGGCTCTCAACTTCTTGTATGCTTATTTTACTGAGAAATTCCCATCAGTGGAGAGCTCCCATATTAGTACATCAGTGTGCAATTGGTTTATTCTGAGGTCCTGCAAAAGGGAGAGATAATTGGTACCCAAAAAAGGCTCCAGAAGAGGTAAGTACCTTGCGTTATTCTCAATGAATTCAGCTATAGAGATGTCAGGGAAATGGAGTTGGGCCACATGTAGCATAAAGCTCCAATCCCTGACCAATTGGAATCCCAGAAGGGTGAAGACCAGTTCCAACTATGACTCTAGATTGAGAGTTTGCAAATTCAGTCACAAGACATATTCTCTTCCATGTAAGAGAGGTTCCATGACTGTTTGGAAGATTCCAAAGGAATCTAGTCCAAATCACTTCGTTTTTCTGAAGTTTCCACCAGAGTTTACAAGAGAATGCCTTAATCACTGCTCTGACATCTCTGAAACCTAATACATTCTCTTCTCTGGGGATTGCCATCTTTGCCCATTTCTTCCAGATTTTTCTCTGCCCAAATTCATGCTCACCCCAGAAAAACCTTGAGACCATTTTCTCAAGTTTTTTAATTACTGTCAGAGGTGGTTTGAGAACTGAAAAAACATGAATGGGAATTGAGAGAATGACATGGTTTATAAGGATCATCCTTCCAGCTGCAGTGAGCCATTAACCTTCCAGTTTGATATTGCTTTCTCCATTCTTTCCACTATTGGCTGATAGTGTATGCTCAGATTTCTCCCAGAGAAAACTGGTACACCCAGGTATGTGAAAGGAAGAGCTCCCATCTTTATCCCAGTGGTCCTCTTGACCATATTAGTTTTAGCCAATGTTGCTTTTGGGTGAAGGAAGAAGTCAGATTTGGAGAAGTTGATTTTCTGACCCATCTTCATAAGCTTCCAGAAAGTCAATCATTCTTTTCAGGCTTTTCTTAGTGGCTTGGAGGAACAAAGTTGTGTCATCAGCATACATAAGATGGGTAATTTGCTCCACTTCCCTTGCCAGAATAAAACCTTGTATGAACTGAGATGCTATGAGTCTCTTGTAGGCCCTGGAGAAGGTTTCAGTTATCAGGTTGTAGAGGAAAGGGGAGAGGGGATCCCCTTGCTTGATTCCTCTACTGGATTTAAAGAATCCAGTAGCTACTCCATTTATGAGTACAAAGAACCAAGCAGAAATGTTGTTCAAGATAATCTTCACCAGTGATCCATGAAATCCAAATTTCAGGAGGACTGAGTTCAGAAAAGACCATGATACTCTATCAAATGCTTTTTGCATATCCAACTTCACAATAATATTATTGTGTTTTGGATTTTTGCTTAAAATTCTGACCATTTCTTGCATTTGCAGAGTATTATCAGAGATATCTCTGCCTCTGAGAAAAGCTGATTGTTCCCAGGAGGTTAGCTTGGGCATGAATGGTTTTATTTTCTCCATGATAATTTTTGAATAAACCTTGTTTACAAAATTGGAGAGGGAGATAGGTCTGAAATCTGAAAAAGAAGAGGGGCTAGGTTTCTTGGGGATGAGTGCCAGCCAAGTACTTGACATGGCTCTTGGGATAGTGCCTCCTTGAAGAAAATCATTGGCAGATTCAAGAATATCCTCCTTGATTGTATCCCAGAAATGAGTGATGAAGTGTCCTGAATAACCATCTGCTCCTGGAGCACCTTCTCGATTCAGATCAAAAACTGCATACTTCAGCTCTTCTATAGTTATGGGTTTCAGGAAGGATTGGTTATCATCTTCTGTGATCAGGCTGGGGATCACTTCCATGAAGTGAGCTATGTACATGCCGTTGTTATAGGAGTCCTCATCTTCATTGAGGAGTTTTTCATAGAAATTGGATGCTTCCTTCTGGATCTGGTTAGGATCAGTGGTCCAATTGCCTTCACTGTCTTTGATCTTGTTAATTTGACATTTACTTCTCTTCTCCCTGACAGTATTATGGATATACTTGGTGTTTGCATCACCCTCACCAAGCCATTTAAGATAGGCCTTTTGCTTCCAGAAAATGGTTAACTCACTTTGAGCTCTAGCTAGAAGAGCTTTCTGCTTATTGAGCTCCATCAGGTCCTGATCTTCTCCAGTGACCTGGAATACCTCTTCACATTGAGCTACTTTTTCTTCAGCTAGCCGGATATTGTTGTGCACATTTCCAAACTTATCCTTATTCCAACTTCTTATAATAGGCTTCAGTCTTTTGAGCTTTGCTACAACTTTTCTCATACCAGATTCTCCACATAGTTGATTCCAATTTTCCATCACCAAAATTGTGAAGTCTTCCCTCTGAAGCCACATTTGTTGGAACCTAAATGGCTTAGGCATTTGTACTTCAGAGGTCTGGATTTTAAGGAATAATGGGTTATGATCTGAGGTTAATCTATTTAAGACCTGGTTAGAACCGTGAGGAAAAGATGAAAGGAAATCTATATTTTCTAACCCTCTATCTAGCCTCTGGATAAGAAGGTCAGACTTTGTTCTATTGTCCAGGTGAAGTGGTTTCCTACTATTGGGATTTCTAAAAGACCTAGAGTGTCGATAAAGGCATTAAATTCCTTTATGCTACCTAGGGGGAGAGTGACTTCCTTTATGCTCAGACACTGAAGAAACAGTGTTAAAGTCTCCCACAAAAATAGTTGGAGATTTTGGAAGTGCAACTAAGTCCTGCCAGAGAGTCCTTCTAAGTGTTCTAAGCACTTTTGCATAGATAAAAACACAGTTGAAGGATACGGAACTAGCTGTCTCTGTGATAACTGTACTCATGAATTGGTCAGATTGAGACTCTACTTGTAATTGGAATTTATCATTCCAAAATAACCAGATTTTAGTATTAAGAGCATGCAGAGAATGTTGAAAATTGAGTTAGTACTATAAATTAACTATATCAGAGTTATCATGCCAGGGTTCAATCATGCATAGTATATCTATCTTGTGAATCCTAAGCAATGTTATTAGTCTCTTAAGAAAAGTGCCATAACCTCTAATGTTCCAGATCAGGATATTTGCTATATTTCTATGCATTATCATGATGAAACCTTTTTTGTTTTTTGTGATGACCTAAGCCAACCTTCAACTGTATATCCATCAGTGAGAATGTTCCTTCTAATTTTCTTTTTAGGCTCATCCACATCATTATTTTTATGAGTAGTTAGAGTAGAAGTACCTGGTTGATGCTCATCAGGATCCTGTGAGAATGATTCTGCATCTTTCCATTCATTATCACTGTCTCCAAGGTCCTCTTGCAGTACCTGAAAGCTGTTAGATATTTCCAGAGGGGGGGTGTAAGGAACAATAGCTAAACTTTGTCCTTTCTTGTAATATTTTCTCCAATCTGATACATTTGGAACTATTTCCTGCCTAGGAGAAATAAGATCATCATGTGAATAAAAGGATACTGTGTGAGATGTCATGAGGTTCCTGAATGAGTGTGGTGTTGTATCAATCTGCTTAATGGGGTTGGAGGCTAGCTCACACTCCATGTAGGCTGCTTCACTAACCACTGAAACACCATCTGCATATTCTGCATTCTCAACACCAGCTTGCTGCAGTGCTATGTCATCCTTCTCAAACTGGGAAAGGCCTGAGGAATTTGGATCAATAATCGGTTGCCATACTCCCTTCTGTGAAGCTTTCTTTTTGTTGAAGGCTTTCTTGTGTGGTTTTTTTGTGGCTGGTTTATCTGTGGCTGGCTGAGTAGTAGGAAACTCTTTTCTCTTCTGAGAAGGCTTCTTCAGTTCCGGGTGCAGAATACCACATGTTTCATCCCCATGTCCTATTTTACGACATTGAGAACAATACAGTGGGACATTTTCATACTCAATGTCACACTCAACCTAGCAGTCAGGGTCTCCTATCGCAATAGAGGTGATCCATTCATCTAGCAGGTCTATCTCCACACAGATTTTTATAGCAGAAGGTCTGCAGAGGGTGCTAGTGGCTAGATCCATTCTAAGAAAAGAGCCAATGTGGTTACCAAAGTCTCTAATGGCTGAATGGTTGTAAAATTGTATCGGAGTGTGGTGGATTGTAGCCCATATTGGCACTATCGAGGATTCCCTTTGGGTGGAAAAATCAGGTGTCCATTTAAGGATTTTCATGGGATATCCACAGATTGGAACTACCGCTTTAAGCCACAATTTCTGGAAATCATCTTGGTTCTGCAATCTAATCAGAATATGGCGATAGTCTAAAGAGCCTATTTGGTGCTTACCCGAGAATCCCAGAAGCTTGAACTCCTTCTGCAAATCCTCCATATTGGGTCGCCCTTGCGTAAACTTTCCGATCAATGTGTTCTGACAATGCGCTGCAACAGTCTGGACATCTTCCTTTGCATAGATGCAGGCTGCTTTCCCGTTGACCCGATTTGAAATTGGTTTGATCTCTGGGTTCGAAGGTAAGGAGGTAAAGAGGGGTGGGTTTTTAGGAGCTAGAGCTCGAAGATAGGTTTTTCCGACGGCGGTTTCGCCACGCCGAGGCGGTGGCTCCGCCATGGATTTACCCGTTTGTGACCGTTACCTCTGTGAATAGTGTATGTCCAGAGGCTGTCAGGGAGAAAAGTAATGGAAAAAGAGGGACGCGTGATGAAACGAATGTCCGGAAAGTGAATCGCACCTTTTGTGTGTGAAAATCGCACACAATCAGAGCTTTCTTTTTTTCAATTTATCTAGCCACTATCCTTTTGAAATCTGACCATCAATTCATATAAAATTATATCATTTTTAGTCGGGACAATCCAACTTTTAAGTTAATTTTTTTGAGAAGGTATTAGGATGTATATATCGTTCTATCATAAATTTATAATAGAGATTGTTTTTTACGTCACATTTTTATAATACTAGCTAGTTTATGTGTTTGTTTTATTAATCTCTCACCATGATACTATTTGCTTCAGTAATTCCGTTTTAATAATACATTTCGTTGCTTACTTTAATTTTTAAATATTTAAATGAACTAACTTAGAAAGACAAATAAAACTTAGAAGACAAATAAAACTTTATAAACACACAAACTATTTAAACAAATATATGAGAAATCATTAATTTAGGGTGAGACATATATGCATAAACAATTTCTTAACATAATTTTATTTTTGATAGCTTAACATAAATCTAATATATACATTTTGGTGATTGTAGGGTTAAGACTCTGACCTCTGGACATGGATTTTGAATGGCTAGCTTTCGTGTTCCATATGGAGGGCAATTTTGGAATGGAGAAAGATCATGGACGAAGAAAGCATTCTGTTTGAGTGGGAGAACGAGAAATGAGATTTTTTAAATTTTTTTAGAATTTGTTCTCAGTATAATTTCATAGGGGTACCATGGTACAAAATTGTTCTTCTCCAAATTTGAAATGCATTGTTCTAAATACTTCATTAATTTTTAATATACATTTTGTTGAATACAAATTTTCTCTAATCCATTCGAGTTAAAAAAGAACAGATTCTTTTCCATAACCTCATAATCTTTTTCATAAACTTTTTACAAGTCTTTGGTGACATCGTCCTATACCATAATAAACTAATAGTATGACGAATGATAGTTTGTGTTCATTAGATTTGTTTGTGTATTTCCCAATTTTGTTTGACATAAGATGTGTTTATGTGTAAATGAACTAAAATATTTAGAAAGGCAAAAAAATCTGTGAAATACACGAAAATATCAAATTAACACAAGAAATATTATTTGTAAATGAACTAAAAATATTAGAAAGACAAATAAAATTGTGAAACAAACGAACAAATTTAATAAAAACATGGACCGTCATTCAAAGGACGGTACCACCCAAAACCTTCTCCAAACTTTTTTTTTTTTTTTTCCAAAAAGAAAATTATGATTTTAATTACTACAACACTTCTTGAACGTTGAAAACAACAAAGCAACATGGCATTTGCGCGCGCGAAACGTACAAACTAAATCCACTGAAACGCGCCCATCACTCCATCAGTGCACCTCCCGCTAAAATATTTTCAAATTTGAGTGAGTGCTACTTTCTTCAATTTAGTCGGGAAAAATGAATATTGAACTATAGAAAAGTTAATTCCAAGCATATATATTAGAAGCTAATAATCAATTAACATACGCGAATTGTTTTTTTAAGACCAAAATAACTATCTTATGCTAAATTGCTAATGTATATAAATTTCGTTAAAGAATAAAAATCTATGAGTTTCTTTAGTCCACCCAAAAGTATCATGTAACCCGGTTTCATCATAAGATTGCATAATGTATCTTAATTTCATATTGATTTTTCTTGATAATTTGATAACATCAATAAAATCACTTCACAAGAGACCATATTATTAGTTTGTTTTTAAGTTCAGAATATCAATTAGTTAACTAGCAAAAATAATATTTTAAAAATTTATAAAATAACGAAATTCATCTATTTTCATGTTTAAATTTTTGATAGTGTTGTTTGTGTATATTTGATTTTAGCATTTAGTTCAATTGGATATAACTCCAAAGTTATATAAACCTAATATATTAAGAATAGTCACCTGATATATTAAAAAGTTTCAAAATAAATTGATATAAAACTTAAGTATAATTTTCAGATTCGTCTAAAATTTCTGATTTTACATTTGGATAACAAAAAATAACATTGTTTTAATACAAAATCAAATAATCCAGCTTATAAATTTGTTTAATTTTGCACCACTTTTATATTAAAAATCTCAATTTTTTTTTTAAGAATAAAAATCTCATCTTATAATTCTTCATAAACCTGTCTATTTTCTCTAAAGTGAAGTTATGGTATTTTCTTTTCTTTTACTTTGAGTGGCTTTGAGTAAAATATATATATCCATCCGTTCTTGACGATTTAATTGTTTTATAAAAATTCAAGAATACTCTAGTGAAATGAGAATACGCCGTTCGGTCTCCGCTGTGGTCTCACCGCCGCCGTCCGCCGCTTCCGTCTCTGGTGGAAGCGTCTTCAAGCTGCCCGAGGGATGGCGAGTAGAGGAAGTTCCCCGTAGGTTCACGAAGCGGTCCAAGCATGTGGACAAGGTGTGAATTCGTCTTTTGATTTTTCTGTAAATTTTTTTGATTTTTATGTTTTGGGGTTTTGCATAAGTTAGGATTATGTATGTGATTTTTTGGGTTTTGGAACGAACTTAGATGATTTGTGTGATTATTTGGGGTTTTGGGGTTTTGGGGTTTATGTTCTTTCAATTTGTGTTTCAATTTAGAATATTTGTGTGATTATTTATGTGTACTCTTTCAGTTCTACCATGAGCCGGGGACCGGTCGTAAATTCCGGTCCCTGAGAGCTGTTAGACACCATTTGGCATCCGGGAGATCAGTTGGTTCGACGACATCCCGGAAGAACATCATCTTCAATGGGAAGGTAAGTTTAATGTTTCTCTCTCTGGATATGTATTCAATGTATTTGTGTGATGTCAAAGTGTTGAGTTGTTAACATGTCTTCTGCCTTTACATTAAGCATTGAGTGAAGTTAATGACCTAATTTTCCTTAAACCACAAGTGAGAGGTAGGAACTTTTGATTGTTCTGTATTAATGCCCAGAGGCGTAGAATCATATAGTATCTGTTTATAGGGAATTGCTAGAACTTGTCATTAGAAAGTGTGTTGATAAGTCTTTGCTCGTTTCTGGACTGCCCTATCTACAGGCATTCAGTGAGAGGTAGGAACCTTTGATTTTTCTGTGTTAATGCCCAGAGACGTAGAATCATATAGTATCTGTTTATAGGGCATTGGTAGAACTGGTTACTTCCAGTGTCATTAGAAAGTGTGTTGATAAGTCTTTGCTCGTTTCTGGACTGCCCTATCTACAGGCATTTAGTGTGCCAGTTTTGCTATTTTCATCCCATGCGACAATGTAATCAGGGCAGGGGCAACCATGTAGCATGGTCACATGGGATGAAAATGGCACACTTTAGTGGTGAAGCCACCTTATGCGGTAACCATGGTTACCCATTGTTAAATTACTTTTAAAGCTAGTAGAGTTATGGTTACCCATATAAGTAATATTTTTACCATTCATATATAAACATTTTATATATTTACACCATTTATCACTTTCCGATTTCCCACTCCCAAACCCTTGCAATCGCTATTTTGCTTCTCCCTGCCTCTCTCTGTCCCTCTTCAATCGACATTTTCCGCTTCATTTTTTTTGGGTCTTTTGTCTAATCTATGGCTGAAATCAAGGTTAGTGTATGGATTTTTGGGTCTTTTGTCTTTAGTCTAATCACTGGCTGGAATCTGTCTTGAACCCCTTGATTTGTTAAATGATCTGCCAAGCACTCTCAAGTTTGTGATGTGATCTTATTCATGACATGTTTAGAATCAGAATTTTGACATTGGTCAACTATGCTTTGAAACCCTGGCTGCAATATTTGTTATTTTTATTCCTCTTATGATGCTTTTGAAAGTTGAGATTTTGCTTTGTGTGAAAAGTTGAGACTTTGTTCATTACCTTATGCGAACCTTGTGGAAGTTGAGATTATGCATCTTGTGCAAAGTTGTACACAATTACATAAATCAGATTTGTGTTTTCTTTGTTTTTCTGGTTTGTCTTTGTTTTTTTTATGAATGTTTGTTTGATATCTCCATTCTTTAACCTTTTGTAATCCTTTTGGATATGCAACATTTTTTGAGGAAAGTTTCTGTTTCTTGATGTTTGAAGCTTTGATGTTGGTTAGGATATATATACAAGCTCTGAATAAAAAACTGTAGAGGCCTTTTTTTAGGAAGAAAAGCCCTACCAAGAATGGGGAATATGATGGTTTTACATATGAAATTCAATGGCTCGTAATCTTTAGTTTGAAATCTAGTGTTATTTTGACTTGGTTAGATAAGTGGTCCTGATCCCAGATAATTTCTGGTTTTTATAACCTATAGCTCCACTTAATGTTAGGGGTTTAAGTGGGCAAGTCTATAGTTTTCCATTGCTTAGTCATGCTCAAGAAGTCTTATTGTTAGGATGTGATGATCATGAAATTTTGAAAGTTGTAGAATCCTGTTTGTTAGATGCTATAGAGTGAACTTATCATTCGTTTATCATAGGCTACCGATCGACCATGGTGAGCTCACAAGATTGATTTTTTAACTTGCCACCACCACCACCCTCCAACCAAGTACCTTCATCTTCCCATATTTGCAACCACCAACCATCTCAATCACAAACAATTGCCTGGTATTTATTCATGTCTTGACATTTCTGGATAGGTTAGTATCCAAGGTAGCCACTATAGAAGCCTGAACACATCTAACCAAAATTTGATGCCTGAACACTATGCTCTTATGTTTATTTGAAGCCCCTCCAAAAATTTTAACAACTTTGCCAGATGGAACCCTCTCTGCTGGTAGGTCTAGGCCACCAGGCCCTTGTCAATTACTAGCCTAGAGAGTATTCCTCATTGTTTCAATGAGAGACAGATTCTCAGAACCTCCACCAAGGAACAAAGTGAGAGTCAATGAGCATACAAGTCTGAATCCAGATTCTTATAGAGCTTGGCATCGATATTTCCTCTTACTATCTACTGAGTACCACTGGAAACTCAAAACCCAAGCTTAGAGCAGTACAACTCTGTTTTAGTGGAAGCAATACAAGTATTCTTTCCAACTTGAGCTCATTGTGTTTATTTGTACAAACTGAGCTTCTGATATCCCTTTTAAGACCACCGATTGCTATCTCCCAAGCTTTCCTGGGAAATTATGTGCAGATCATGCATATATATTGCACTGGATTTGCAAAGATTATGTGCAGATTATACACGTACAGATTATGTTTTGTTTTTTACTTTGATAGTAAAATCCTGTTTTTCACCTTCCAGATAGTGAGCTACATGGAGGGAGTGACTGAACAAGAGCTGGCTAGTTTGTCTTCGAGTGAAACTGCTGCAGAATCTCACTATGATCTTCCGGATGGCTGGATTGTGGAAGAGGTTCCGCGAAAAGATGGAACACACACTGACAAGGTAAAAGCAACATCTGTTCTTACTATTCTGCAGACAAGTATATGCTACTATTTTGCTCTCATAGTATTTTTTGTCTTGAACAGTATTACTATGCACCCACTGGTGAGAAATTTCGTTCGCTGCCTGCTGCTAAGAAGCATGAAGCAGGCTCATCCAAGGATAGTCCACTTGCTAGCCAGCCTCTTAGTCTTAAGGTAAGTGATCCATATTCAAGTTTCCAAGAGTTGTTTTCTTCTGGTTGGTTTTGTAATTTGATGTTCTGTTGTGTCTTTGTAGAACCAGGATTCTTGCATGAAGAGTCCTACTAAGAACGGTGAGCAGCCATCTTTGTCTGCTGACCTGCCAGAGAATGGTGAGCAGCCATTCTCATTTGATGACGTGCCACAGCAGGTTACGTGGGTTTTGGAACAAAATGGAAAAGAAGCAGTGGCATTTATCAATGGCCGACCAGTTCCAGCTTCTGTGCAGAAGCAGTGGCGCGAAAAATTCAATGAGATGATGGACAAGTGCAAGGGATCTAGGTACTGTCCTCTTTCATTTTTCCGACTTGTGTTTTCATAGAATGTCTGCTTGATTTTAGACCAGCTTATAAGCCTTTTATAATGTTTCGTATGTACTTTCTTATCTGGTTGTTTGCATTTTGCAGCTCACCCTGAGCGGATGTCGCAGTGCATGCTTGTGTTTTCACAGCTGAGATGGTGAACAACTGGTTATTGCTTGGCACATTTTCATCATGTGTTTGTTGTGGAGCTCTTTATTTTTCTTCAGTACTATACAAAAGTGAGGCAAATTTGTTGTAATAGTGTTGTTAACTATAGAGATGCAATTTAAACATGCAATTATCTGTCTGTTTGGATGTTTTGGACCTAAAAACCCATGACTGTTAGTGTTTGGATGTTATTGTTTGCCACGAGCAGTGGTACTCCTGCTCTTGGCAATGCACAAACAAGCATGTAATATGTTCATCAAGATTTGAGCACTCGAGTCATGTTATATTACTCATATTAATATATTATAGACTTGTAACATAGAAACTTAAATTTTGTCACATTTATATCACCACACCAAAAATGAGAATCTTTGTTGATTTCAATCGTTAATCTCATCGAAACACTATTACAAGGAATCCATGATCACGCATATGTCAGCCATCGTTAGGAAGCTAACAAACTGTTGGATCAAATGCCTGAAAGGGAGCTCGCAAACTGTTTGATCAAAGGCCTGAAAGGAACGTCGTATCATGGAATATTTTGAGCTCATCCTCTATGGAAACCTCTGAATGTACTTGTAGAGTTTTACGTTATGAATGTGAAATGCAGCTGATTATTTTGAAATGCCTCTCATCTGGTCTGCATTATATTGTGTTCTGTTTTTGCCTTGCCATTCATGTTCTGGTCAGCGCTTGAAGACATCTCTGCTGCTTCAGAGAACAAATTTAATTTCTGTCAGAAAAAAGGTTAGCTACAATAATACACACCAACTACCCACTTTATGATGTTTATTTATTTAATCATATCGATCACCATCTTCACCTAATCCTCCATCACATATATTCACCACATCCCAAATTTAAGATTAATCTAAGGAATGGATCAGGATTTCAAGGTAGGAACATGCGAGGGTGAAAAGCCGGTTGACGGTGAAACCATGCCGCTTGTGTTAGAACCAAAAGATCCCATCAAGAACGACGTTGAATCGCTCTTGCAAGCTCTGGAGAAAAACAGAGTAATATTCGAGAAATTGATCATCAAGAACAGCGCTGTTCTGGTGAGAGGCTTCGATGTGAAGAACGGCGAAGAATTCAACGAAGTAATTGAGGTTTTTGGCTGGGAAGAGATGATGCATACAGGGCGCGCTGTAAGAACAAACGTCCACAAAAGAGTTTGGACCGCCAATGAAGGACCTTTGTCCAAACCTCTGTATTTCCATCACGAGATGGCTAAGGTACGTACGATATTCTTATCATATTTGTCTGAAATCATCAATGAGTTTGATTTTAATCCTGAATTTGGAACCAGGTTACAGATACCTTGGATAAGGTAATTCTGTACTGTCAAATTCCGCCTCCTGAAGGTGGAGAAACACCATTTGTGCCGAGTTTTCGAGTGGCGGAAAGAATGTTGGAGGAATTTCCAGAAATCGTGACAGAAATGGAAACGAAAGGGCTGATTTACAATTTCCTGGCTCAGAATGATGCGTCTTCCTTGACAGGGAAACGCTGGGAAGATGTTTTTGGAACATCTGATTGCAGTGAAGCATTAAAAAGGTAAACGCCTTATGTTTTGCTGAACTGAACTGAGCTGAACTAAGCTGAACCAATGTGAAAAAATGTATTAAAAATAGAATTAGAATGACTAAATTAAACTGAATTTCATAAACTGTAAGAACATGGCCTAAATACTCTTTAAGATGTTAATAATATGGAATTTAACGAGCAATTCTTATGCCTTTTTCATACTGTAACTGCCTTAACTGATTTCAGGGGACGAGTTCTGGGGATGGAAATTCAGTGGCTAGCGAATGGTGGGGCGAAGATAATCGCAGGACCGAAGCCTCTACAAAGGTGTTTGATGGAAGAAAGGGAAGAAGAGTATGGTTCAACACACTCATCGGTTTTCTCGGAAACGAAAATGAATCTGTAACGATGGGAGATGGAAGTGAGATACCGGAAAATTTGATCAACAGATGCGTGGAGATTATGGAAGAAGAAACCATTCAGTTCAGATGGGAAAAAGGAGACATACTTTTCCTGGATAATAAGGCTCTGCTCCATGCTAGAAGACCTTCTCTTCCACCTAGAAGGGTTCTTGTTGCAATATGCAAATAGTAATACAAATTTAGAAATAAATTGGAATTTTATTTTGTATAAATTTAAACTTTAATCATCATGTAACCACTGACCAACTAAATTAAATTCTACTCGGTCTTGATGTAATTAAGTAATTGAACGGCCATAAGATAGAGTTTTATAAAATGCCATCTACTACCAGCTAAATTGTAGACGCGTGTATGAATTAATGATTATAAGATTTTTTTTTTTGTCATATTTGAATGATAGGTATGTTTTGCGTTGAAATTACAAGCTAAATTGTAATGAGATTTAAAATATATTTAACTGTTAGAGTTAAACTTAATTAAACGCATTCGAACCGCTTCCATGAGAATTCGACTACACATTGAGTTGAATCAAACTAAATTTAATTTCAGTAACATCATGTTAATCGAATTAAACTCATTAAACTAATTGAAATGAGATGTAATTATACTTATTTAAACTCAATTATAATGTATGCAATTAAATTATATAGCTAAATTGAGTTGAATCAAACTAAATTAAATTTATCACAATCAACTAAAATTGGATTATATTAAGCAAAATTAAAATTGCAATTAATTTATTCGTGTTGCAGTGGTTTATTGGTACTACATGCAGTTTTATGGAGTTACAGCCGCAGTGGTGCTGCAATAAGATGAACTGAACTGAACTGAATAGAATAGAACATGCTCTTTAACTACATTTGAAAAGTCTTAACGCATAGTACCATCTTAATTTTGTTCATTATGTCCCTGTCACTTGTGAACTAATGAATGGAATACTGCATTCAATGAGACTATTTCCAGTGTGGACGGTCGGGTGTCAAAATTCAACCCATATACATGCTAAAGTTTAGTAAAATATGTATAACAGACAACTGCTTACATTTGCTAAATTGTAAACGATCTTGGATGTTGACCCTGAAACCCCACAATCTTGTATAGTAATTATTTAGAGTCAAGTGGAATCAGTAGCAGTTTCTTGTTATTTGTTGCTTCTTGTTTTTGAAAAGTCATCACACTCCAAACATCCTGAAAATGAGCATCGCATCCTCCCTCATTGCTGTTATCGACGCATGGTTGGCCAGCAATGCGCTGAGGGACGACGATTATCCGCGCCGGCGTTATCCATGCTTGCAAAGGATCGGGCTAAGGAACCTCAAGTCTGTCCTTTTTTGTGTCAGAAGCTTGGGCGATCATGACAGGCGCCTGAGGTCCGCCTCTCTGTTTACCCGGATTCAAACCGCTGTAACTTTTCTCAAAGATCTGAAACATGATGATGAGGCGATGTGTCCATTTCTCGATTTACCGACAGAATTGATGTATCATGTTCAGATCAGACTGACTAGCCGGTCAGCTTCTCTAACCCCGGATGATATTGTGGGGATTGCTGATTGCTTCCTCCACAATATACTCGATTTCTCCCATTTATGTAAATGTTATTCTTCCGTATCGATCTCCACTTCTTTGCGCATCAAATTAGATGCAGCAGAAGTGTTGATCAGTTGGTCCTTGAAGAATGTTTTATTGTTTGCCATGCTTAGTGGTATTCCTGCTCTGAAGCTCACAAACTACTCGCGCCAGATTCAACCTCTTGCAATCTGTGCAGCTGGTGTGTTTGGAACGTCTGCAATCCGAAAGCGAATTGATGGCGTCCAGTCGAACTGTGCAACACTGCTCGACATGGCAACTTCTCTTAAACTCTATGAGGCATACACTTGCGTTCTCAGAAGCTCCAAGCTGCGCATACATCCGGGGATGGATTACGAGCATGTCCTCGACTACCTTGTGTCGCTTCTCTGGGATGTGCTGCGACTAAATGATCATTCTATTTTCGTGAAGGATGGGTTGAAGGGGTTGTATGAACGATTGAGATTCTCGAGAAGCGCTCTAAAGCAACCGCTAGATGGAAACGTCATGGATCAAATTGGAGTTCTGGTATGTGATGTTGGAATTTTTATTTTCTCACTATTTCAAGCAGATGTACTAGTAGATCTTGGTCTTGTTTTAAATCTTGTAGAAAGATTTGATGATATTTTTCTAGCCAATGAGTTGAAGTTTGGCAATTCCACAAACATCATCGAAGATATGATGAAGAGCGTCAAGATTTCTAGTGGTGATGGTGATGGTGATGGTGATGGTGATAGAGAGGACCTAAAAGTAGAGAAAGGGAGAGAAATGCAGCCTCCAGAAAGTGGCTTTCAAGTTGTTGGTTTCAAAGAAGAGGAACTGAACTCAATTTTGGATCAGCTAAGTGGAGGAATTTCAAAAAACTTGTGCATGGTTGCTATACATGGAATGGCTGGCATAGGTAAAACTACTTTAGCTCTAAAAGCATTCAATATTGCTTCCATTCGGTGTAATTTCCAAGCTTTTGCTTGGTGTACCATTTCTCAAGTGCTAGACAAGAAGAAGGTATTTGTTGAACTCTTAAACCAGGTTCATCCGTCTCCAAGTTATTCGAACATGGTTGAAGATGATTTGGCTAATATGCTTCGTCAGAGCTTGAAAGGAAAGAAGTATATGATATTGTTGGATGATGTATGGTCGAATGAGGCGTGGAACAGCTTGGCAGGCTCTTTTCCAGATGATTCCAAGCATAGTAGAATCATCTTAACAAGTCGAAATCATGGAGTTGCCCCTCCTGGTTTACTTGTAAATAGAGAATCTCATTTGCTTCGTTTACGAGAAGACTATGAGTGTTTAGATATTCTAAAGTCGAAATTATTCCCTGAAAAGGATGTTTGGCCAGGTGAACTGTCCGAATTTGGGATGAGAATTGCAGCAGAGTGTAAGGGGCTACCTCTTACGGCAACCATTGTAGCTGGACTTCTAGCAACAAAAAAGCTAGAAGACTGGAACGGGATTTTGGATGATTTGAGTTTAGGTGTTGTATCAGGTGCTGAACAATGCAATAACTCATTAGAGTTGAGCTACAACCATTTAACAAATGAATTGCGACATTGCTTCTTATATTTTGGTGCTTATCCAGAAGACTATGTTGTTCCTGTTCGGGAGTTGATTCAACTGTGGATGGCTGAAGGATTGGTTAAAAATGATAGCTTGAATGGGATGAAGGATGTTGCAACAAGGAACTTGAATGGCTTGATTGAAAGAAATTTAGTCATGATTACTGAAAAAAGATGTATCGGTGGGGTCAAAACTTGTCGAGTTCATGATGTGCTACATGAGTTTTGTGTGAAAAGGGCAAAGCAAGAAAGCTTTTTCCATATTCTTTTACAAAGGTATGGTCAACTTTCAAATTTCATTGAGCCACACACTTTGCAGAGGTTGTGCATTCACTCCGAACTAAATCATTTCATAAAGTCAATGTTATTTTGCCCTTGTGCCCTTTCTTTGTTATTCTTCCCCACTCAAGGAAAAGAAGAATCATATATGTTTGATATGTCATTCATCATTCAAATATATAAACTTGTTCAAGTGTTGGATATAGGGAAGATTAGATTGCACGGTGAGATTCCAAGTGAAATGCAGTTCCTTACTCATCTGAAATACTTGTCAATATCTAGCAGAGTTGGTGGCATTCCATGGTGGATAGGTAATCTCTCAAATTTGGAGACTCTTATAGTTGATCTATGGAATTCAAAAAATACTTCATTGCCGGAAACTCTTTGGAATCTACGGAAATTGAAATATCTTTACATTAAAGGCAATTTCATTTGTTTGCCCACTGAAAATCTTGACAACTCCCTTGTTTTATCGGAGTTGGAAACCCTTGTTGGTGTTGTTTTCGATGCCAGCTATATGGAAAAGCAAATGAGGAAGTTTCCAAATATTCGTAGATTGAAATGTAAAGCTCAACGCAGGTTAGAAAATACAGGAGAGTTCATAAAGATTGTAATTCCTGGCTTATTTACTCAACTGGAATCGCTTAGCATTTTAGCCCATGGTAAACCTATTTGTGAATTTGGTTCCCTCAAACACCTTAGAAAAGTACGTTTGGAGGAGCTTGAGTTGTCGAGGGATGCAGTTTCAATGATGGGGAACTTTCCAAGGTTGGAGATTCTCAAATTAGTGGATATACCCTTCCGAAAGGGTACATTGGCGATGGAAGAAGGTGCTTTCTCAAAACTTAGAATCTTGGTTTTGATTGACATTCTTGGTAATTTAAAGAGGTGGACGGCTACAGATGAACTACCGAGTTTGGAGAAGTTGGTATTACGAAACTGTAAAGAGTTGAAAGAGCTCCCTCCATCGTTGGAAACTATTTCTACCCTTGAGAAGATCGAAGTCATTTATTGTTCTACATATGTAGAAGGTTTAGTTAGAGAGATTGAGAAAGTGCAAAATGATTTCGGGAATCTGATGGAAGTCCGAATAGAGCGCCGGCAATTATAAGGTCAGGACCATTTTCATCTTGTTTAATTATACCTTGATGAAACCTTTTATGCCATTCTTGACTTAAATCATGCTGAAACATTGTTTGATGTTAAACATAATTAGATACTAGGGTTTAAACAAACTGTAGCGTAGTTTTTAAAGCAAATGAGTTTATATGGTCAAAATCACCTTTTTAAACTATGAAATCTTACATATAATTTTGTAAAATATTTTGACCATCAAGTTGTTATGTTGTAAAAATCATCAATTATTAGTCTTACTGCATCTTTGAGAAAGACTGTCCTATTGTAAGTTTTATGTTGATCTTTCCATTACATATTTTTAAGATTAGTTTATGTGGTTGATTCAATTGATCTCTAATTATGGTATTTTTATTATTTGTTTTTAAAATATTTATTTTGTAAGTAGTTTAAGTATTTGTGTTGTTTTCCTAATTTTAATTTCTTCATCTACTTTACATATATATTAACTACTGATAGATATGAAAACAAGCAAATCTTATTAACACACAAACTATTAATTCTAATAAGTATAAAAGAAATAATTCGATGGTAAATGTGCATAAGCAAGTGCTTAACATAAATCCTAATATGCATACATATTGTGATTGTAGGGCTCTAGAGGTGTATTTTGAATGGCTTCCAAGTTCCTAATGGAAAGCTGTGGGCAACATAGAATGACGAAAATGGACCGTATGCATGGTAAAACGTCGGCAGTCGTGGCATCATTTGTCGAATCATTGACCATGTTGATTTAGAACCTAGACCAGGGATTTGAATACATTTTTTGTTGATGTTGTTTTAACCCTCACCAGGTACAATTCTTATACCATTTGTATCATCTTTTTAATCAATGTGCGCATGCATCTCGATATATCATATATGATATGTGCATACACCCTACAACATCGGTGGAATTGTGATTATAAATAAATTTGGGTCAAAATTGCTCTTACTTTTGGATTTTTTTATCCAAGACTAATCTTTGGCAGTTTATCATATCCCTATGATAGAGGGAATTTTTCTATTAAGGGTGTAATATAAACGTAAATTATTATAAAAAGTGTGAAACTTGTGTATTTATTGTTAAGAGCGCTATGATATTTCAACTCTTTATTTTATTAAAAAAATCATTTATAACCTTCTCCGTTCTTAAAAAATTCAGATTTCTAATCAATAGGTTTTGTTATCTTGAGATTATTTGTATATCAGTTCAGTAAAATTTAGTTCAGCTTAGTAAAAATAAAATTTAGTTTAATTCAGTCATGCTGATTTTTTTTCATTACATTATTTTTCAATTTAGTCAGTAAAAATAAAATTTAATGAAATTTAGTTTAATTTAATCATGCTGATTTTTTTCAGTGCATTATTTTTCAATTTAGTTCAGTTCAGCTGAATTCCTTTGATCATGTTTTTAGTAACAAATTTTATTTTTACTAAACTGAATTCCTTTGTCTATTACATTCAATTTTCCATTGTGAACCGAAATCCTGCAGTGCCCAGTTGGAGTTGAGCTTTACGAACTGGCCGTGTCACATGCCACACGTTTATAAAACAAATTAAGGACAACAGTTGTAAACACAGATTCTACATAATTTCTTGGAGGTCGATCCATATCGCATTATTTATTATTTCATGTTTTGAAAACGGTAGTAGTTTGTAAATGTAATCCTTTTAATAAAGTGCAAGCTTATAATGAAAGTCCCTGTATTCTATCGTGTTCAAGTTTTAATTAAAACAACAATTAATTAAAACTGTAAGTACGGAATTAAAAAGAACACGATGTGATCATCCAGTTCAGTGCAAATCACCTACGTATGGGGGCCGTAACCCGGTGTAAAGATCTTTCACTAGATAGTAACAAATAAGTCTGGTCTATTACAATCTAATGGCATTCCTGCTAGACTATCACACTACTAGTTCGCTCTCTACTAGCTGCTTTTATGATTACCTTTAATACACGTCCCAAGTGTTTGTGGTTGTTGAAAAACCTCGGACTATGTTGCCTCCTTGCTCGAACAATAAAAACTCTGAATTACAGAATTTTGCTGTGAAGATCGGTGATCGGGCATGCAACTGATGTCTTCTTTTTATAGCTCAATGCCGTGGAAAAACATGCTTCCACACGGCTCTTGATTCCTTTTCTCATTAAACTTCTATTCCAATCATAAAACCAGAAAGAAAAGGAATCCATAGATATCACAAACTCTCGTTTATGGAAATCACAGCTCCACGAATATTCTCATTACAATACAGCTGCAAAACGCGTTGTAGACATCCATTAGGATTGTAGTTTCTATAGAAAATCACCACTCAATATTTCCTTCCATCTATCAAAACTTGCGCTGAAACAAGGAAAATATTCTATCTTTTTCTTCTGCCAAAGTCATGTTGCAACATGACATTCCACCAACCAGCCAACAAAGTCTAGACTTTACATATAATAATCCTTCCAATAGACTTGAAAAATTCATCGGTTGCTTCTCCAGAGTCCAATGTCGAGGTTTGCTGTTTAGCAATTAGCATTTATTGTGGTTGTGTTGATTAAGGTAAAACATATATGATATATTCATATTCTGTTGTTTTGTGTTATCATTGAATGAATCGATTTCAGTGTCGATTCTGTGAAGGTTGATAGAAAAACTGTTTCATCTTTCCACTCCATGGAAACCTCTACCCAGCTCTGTCAGACTTACACTCACCTTCTGAGAAGCTCGAAATTGCACATACATCCTGAAATTGCACGTAAAATTTAATTTGACTTTTAGAAAGGGTCATAGTAGCATATATAGAACTATTGGGCAACATATCTAAATATTTTTTTCTACCTCTCCCGCTGCCTCATTAGACCTTAAAACTATATTTTCACATTTCACATGACTTCAATTTTATTTCGAACCATTTAATTTTATAATTCGACACTTCCCATTTTCTTGGAGGGACCTAAGTGAAAAAAGTAAAAACTTTGTAGAAACACCGAAAATGAAATCCGCTTGAAGGGATTTATAACCAACGTCTTTGCAATTAATATTATACTTTTCACATCATTAAATTTTTTATCTACATTCTATAGACGAGTTATCCATTATAGCATGTTTAACCTTTGTAAACTCACTACTGTAGTCCATTGATTTGTGTACGTCCACTACTTCAGCAACTCAAAAAAATCCGAATTTTTTTATATGTATTACATATATCATATTAGGAGATAATATTGAGTTACAACACCGTGGACGTCCGTTAAGTAGTTAAATTTATTTTCAAATCAAGTAAAATTCTTTGAAATTTAAAGTTACGAGATGTTTGACGTTCAATTAGAGGCGTGCATTTATTAAATAACTTACATGAGATGTAATGAAACATGTTAGTATATTCAATTAGAGATTTATTAGTTCAATTTGAGTGAAAAACGTTTGAAAAATATTTAAATGGCCACAACAACATAAAAGGGATAATAAATAAATTTAAAATCAACGTGATTCAAGTATAAACTATACTTGACAACAATTAATCCACAAATTAGTTAATACTAAAATTATCAAATGTGTAATGTACTTGAATCGAACTCACTCCAATCCGAACTAACAAGACTTAAAATAATGACCTAACATCAAAAGTTTGTTTCTTCCCATGTGAGTTTTGTGTATTATATTTTTTACTTAATTCGACTCAACCTTACAAACGAGTCTAACCCGACCCGATCGACCTGAGTTAATTCTTTCAATACCCAACTCATACCCGACCCGAGATAATTCATTCTGAACCCGACCCGACCGGGCTGGCACGAATTTAACCCGACACGAACGTAACTCAACCCGACACGCCACGACTCGATAAAAATTTTTGACCCAAAATAACCCGACACGTATCAACACGAACATATCTGACTCGAACACGAAACCCGACACGTCAACCTGAATTGACAGCACTAACTAGTATTCCTAAAACAAAGCAGTTGGGGTTGTCTTTTACGAAGAGGTGTCACGTGCCAAACATTTAATGTGGTTCTGTGAAGGTTAATACGAAAATCTGTTTCATCTTTCCATACTAAGATTCTCGGACGGCTCTTTTAGTTGGTTTTTGTTATTGTTCTTGTTATAAAAACTGTCCAGATCTTGTTATTGTTCTTGATTAATATTCAATTTAGTTGTTTTTGTTGAGAAAGATCTGTTTTTAAACACTAATTTGGATTATCTCTGTAAATGGGCACCAAATTATATGAGAATTGGGCATGAACATTTGTATAACTACTTAGTCTGCTGTAAGTATGTGCCCATGATGATTTGTTACTCTATCCATGTCTGAATATGATTGTTCTTGACATCAAAAGGTGAAATATTCGGCATTTTGGAGGTTTTTGCATTCAAGTTTCAGACTTTCAGTTTGAGGAGAAAACACCATGTCTATCATCCTCGAAACGAGCATGGCAACTTCTCTCATTGCTTCTATTGATTCTGCCTTGCCTCTTTGCAAGGCATGCATACCGAGGATTCAGCTGCGAAATCTCAAGTCCCTCCTTTTTTGTGTTAGAAACTTGGGTGATGATGGTGATGCACGCCTTGTAAGGTCCAGTTTTTGTTGGCTGCTTTGTGGAATGTCATGTTGCAACATGACTTCAGTTGGCAGAAAAAGATAGAATATTTTCCAGGCTCCAGCGCAGGTTTTGAAGATGGAAAGAAAATATTGTGCAATGGCTTTTATGGAAACTACAGTCCAAATGGGTGTATACAACGTGGTTTGCAGCTGTATTAGAATGGAAATATTCAGAGAGATCAGTTTTCCATTTACAAGACGTTGAGGCACACATAAATTCCTTTTCTTCAAGGTTTTAGATTTGGAATAGAATTTTATTGAAGGAAGGAATCAAGAGCCGTGCAAAAGGAAGTTTTTCCACGGCAATGAGCTATAAAAGAAGGACGTCAGTTGCGTGCTCAGTTATCGATCTTCACAGCAAAACTTCTGTAAACCAGAGTTTTATTTTTTGAGCGCAAAGGCAACGCAGTCCACGGTTTCTACCATAACCAAGACACTAGGGACGTGTGTTAAAGCTCGGGTGGTACAAGACCTTGCCGCATCTTCGTGGAAAAAAAGGTAATCATAGAAGCAACTATCAAAGCTAGAGTAGCGAATTGGTAGTGTGATAGGCTTGCTAGAGTAGCCATTAGTTTGTAATAGATCGGAAATATTTATTGCAACTAGTGAAGGGTCTTTACCACGGGCTACGGCCCCCCAGACGTAGGTGCAGTGCACTGAACTGGGTGATCAATTCGTGTGTCTTTTAAATTCCGCTCTTTTAGTTTTATTTGATTGCTTAAGTAAAACTAGCACACGAAATAGTTTTGATCACAGTAAGCAGGACTTTCAATTGGTATCAGAGCTTAATCACTTTTTTAATCCTCTTGCGAGGTGAGTGAACGATCTGCTTACTATGGCCAAAGAAGGAGGATCCATCACACGAGCTCCTCTACTGGTTGATGGAGGCTACCCGGACTGGAAGATGTGCATGCGTATATTTATTGACCAACTTGATGATGATGCGTGGAACATGATTGAAGTTGGCTACAGTCCACCTACCACAACAAATCCTGCTGGTGAAACTATTCTGAAACCTGCTCCCTGGACAGATGCTGAGAAAGCTATGAAGAGGCTGAACAGTAAAGTTTTGAGTGCTCTATATAATGGGGTGAAAGATGATCAGTTCAGAATAATCTCAGGATGTACTACTGCCAAAGCTGCCTGGGAAGCCCTTGAGAAGGCGCATGAAGGATCAAGACCAGTTAGGAAGATCAAGCTTGGCATGATCAAGTCTGAGTTTGAGAGATTGGAAATGATGGAGCATGAAACGGTGGATGAATTCAGTACCAGACTGAAGGATCTAATCCACAGAGCACATCAGCTGGGTGAAAGATACACAGAGGATCAAATACTTGATAAGGTGAAGAGGTCTCTGCCAGAAAGATTTTCAGGATTAGTAATGAATCTGGAAATTAGTTCCCAACTTGATGGAGTAACTCTAGATGAATTAATGGGATTTATGAAAACCTTTGAGATGCAAAGTGACAGAAATAAGGACAAAAAGGAACTGTCCTTTCATGTTGCAACATCAAAAGGCAAAGGAAAACTGGATGAGATGGAAAACATTGGCTCAGATGAAATGGCTTTGCTGGCTAGAAATTTTGGGAGATTCATGAGAGGAAATCAAGGCAGAGGCTTCTCGGGAAATCAAGGAAGAGGAAATCAAGCTGCTCAGGGTCAGGCCACTCAGGGTCAATCAAGGGGGTTTCCAGGCTCACAAGGTATTCAAGGTCAAGTGAATCAAGGACAGGGAAATCAAGTTTTCCAAAATCAAGGAACTCAGTCTTTTCAGAACCAGGGTACTCAGTCTCTCCAGAATCAGGGAATTCAATCTTATCAGAATCAGGGAGTTCAGTCTTATCAAGGTCAAGGACCTCAACTTATAGATCCACAGAATTATGTTAAAAATGTTCAAGGAGGGGATTCCACTCAGAACAGACTCAGAACATTTGATGACCTACCTAGAGGCCCTGAAGGTACAAAGCATGCTGGAAAACCACAGTGCAAGGAATGCAGTGGTTATGGACATCTTGCATATCAGTGTGGAAATTTTTTAAATCAACCTAAAGCATTTGTAGCTACTGGTGAAACCTGGAGTGATGATGAAGATGAGATTCAGCCAGAAAAGCATGTGTCTTTTGGGGTTAGAGTTGTGGACTCAGGACCAGTTCCAGAAGAGGTAGAAGGAGACACTGATATCCAAAATGCATATGATAATCTGTATAAGGAATGGGAAAAATCAGTGGAAATCATTAAAAACCTAAAGAGTGCAGATACTGAAGCTCTAAAACTTGCTGAAGAAGTGGAGTCTCTGAAAGTAAAGGTCAATACCTTAGTAAATGATTCACTCATTGAAGAATAGGAAGTTGAAGAATTAACCTTGAGACTTAAATCCATGACAAAAAGAGCTGAGAAAGCTGAAGAGTCTCTTGCTGATCACATGAAGAAAAGTGAGATATCAGAGGGAAAGAAACCTATGGATGATATGGAGAAATCCATAAAGCTTGAAGTAATGACCAAGAGAGCTAAGGATGCTGAAGTGGCCTCTGAAATTCTAGTCAAGAAGCTGGAAATTATGACTTCTAGAGCAGTGAGTGCTGAAGAAAAGGCTAAGGCCAGAACCATTGACTGTGACAATCTGGGAAAGAAGTTGAGATCTGTAATTGCTAGGGCTGAGGAAGCTGAAGCAACCATTCAGAAATTGAACAAGGGAACTGCCAAATTGAATGATCTTCTGATAATGGGAAAAACTTATGGTAACAGGCATGGTTTGGGATTCAACAGCAAGGTGTCAAACTCTCAGATGAAGAAGACAGTGTTTGTATCTGCTGGAAATCAATTATTTACCAGCCAGAAGAAAAACAAAAGTAATCAGTCCAACTATGGAATTGTAGAGAGAAAAACCCCTCCCAGATGTTGTGAGTACTGTATGATGCAGGGGCATGATGAATCTCGATGTATGAAATTACTTAGAGATATCATGAGAGGCAAGCAATTTGTCTCATGTTGCAACATGGAACCTGAACTGCAGAAGAAATTGACCAAGAAGGTGTGGATCCCTAAAACTTCTCTCAACTGTTATGTAGTTCATACCTGCTATAGTGTTTATGCCAGGGACACGTAGTATTTTGATAGCGGATGTTCCAGACACATGACTGGTTCTCCAGATCTTCTCAAAAATATGTTACCTTGGATTGGCACTGTTCAATTTGGAGATGGAAAAATCAGCAAGGTTATTGGGAAAGGCGAGCTACATATTCAGAACTTTCCTGTATTCTATGATGTATTGTTAGTAGAGGATCTCAAGGCAAATCTTATAAGCATCAGTCATCTCTGTGATCATCATATGACAGTCCATTTTGATGAATATATTTGTACTGTTAAGCAAGGTTCTAATGGAGTACTCACAGGGAGAAGATCTTTTGATAACTGTTATATCTTGGAACCATCAATTACATGCTTGAGTGCTAAGATTGACAACTCAACTCTGTGGCATCGAAGATTGGGTCATGCAAACACTAAAAGACTAAGTAAAGCATCTCGCATTGAAGCTATCAGGGGACTTCCTCAAATCACCTATCAGAAGGATATGGTCTGTGGTCCATGCAAGGAAGGAAAACAGACAAAGGCATCGCACTCAGCCATTAATGACATCACTACGTCCCAGAACTTGGAATTACTTCATATGGATTTAATGGGGCCAGTTAACATCTCTAGTGTGTCTAGAAAGAGATTCATCTTTGTGTGTGTTGATGACTTCTCTAGATTCTCTTGGGTTGAGTTATTGACAGAGAAATCAGAGGCAGTGAGCTTTATCAGAGATCTTGTACTTCGTCTAAACACTGAAAAGGCGAGTGCAAACCAGAGAGTTGTTAGCATTCAAATAGACAATGGAGGAGAATTCAAGAATGCAGCTATGATTGAATTTTGCTCTACAAATGGGATTAATCACATTTTTTCACCACCATTTTCTCCACCTATGAATGGTATTGTTGAACGTAAAAATAGAACCATACAAGAGATGGCTCGGACTATGCTAGCTGAGTATGATGTGCAAAAACGCTGGTGGGGCGAAGCTGTTAAGACTGCATGCTATGTTATAAATCGGGTGTACCTAAGATCGTGGACAGAGAAAACGGCATATGAGATCTGGAAAGGGAAGAAACCTAGTGTGGCACACTTTCATGTATTTGGTGCAGAATGTTATATTCTCAGAGATAGAGAAAAGCTGGGAAAATTTGAGTCAAAATCAGACAAAGGTGTATTTCTTGGTTATGCTTTGAACAGCTGAGCCTACAGGGTGTTTAACAAACGCACTAGGATTATTATGGAATCTATCAATGTGGTAGTTAAGGATGTGCCCGACAGAATTTCAAAAGATATTGATGATCTGGAGGTGTTTCAGAAAACTTCAACCCAGACCAGTGAAGGCCTGGAAAATCTATCCCCTGAACCAAGAACTAGTTCTCATGTTACAACATCACCTGTGACTCCAGGTGAGAAACAAATTTCTAAGTCCACTGAAGTTGATCTAACTAAATCAGCAAACCCTGTTGTATCAACGGCATCCACGACCGACAACCTTGATCAACCAATACAGCAGGATAGGGGACAAACTACAACTGAAGCTTCCAAGTCTGAGGGTGATTCAGATACGTCTGAGGAATTTGATGGAGAAATGACACCGGTAAACACAGGAATTAATCCCAGGCAGAAAAATCCACGAGGACTGCCACCTGTGAACTATGCTCAGATGCACCATGGAAGTCGTCATGTGCTACAATGTTTTCTGTCTCTGATCGAGCCAAAGAATCATAAGGAAGCCTTGTTGGATGAATTCTGGATCTCAGCTATGCAGGAAGAACTGAGTCAGTTTGAACGAAATGATGTGTGGGAGTTAGTTGCACGTCCGCAAGGAATTAATGTCATTGGTACAAAATGGATTTTCAAGAATAAATCTGATGGAGACGGAACAGTAACCAGAAACAAAGCTAGGCTTGTTGCTCAGGGATATACACAGGTTGAAGGAGTGGATTTTGATGAAACGTTTGCCCCTGTTGCAAGACTTGAATCTGTCCGAATTCTCTTAGCTATGTCATGTGTGCTGAACTTTAAGCTTCATCAGATGGATGTTAAGAGTGCGTTTCTAAATGGCATTGTTAATGAGGAGGTATATGTTGAGTAGCCTAAGGGTTTTGAACATCCTCACTTTCTCAATCATGTGTTTAAGCTCAAGAAAGCCCTATATGGTCTCAAACAAGCACCAAGAGCCTGGTATGACAGACTAACTCAATTTCTGCTTAACAAGGGCTATATTCGAGGGGTAGTTGATAGAACCCTGTTTATGTATTCCCAAGGGACAGACATCTTAATAGCTCAGATTTATGTGGATGATATTGTGTTTGGCTCAACTTCCACAGATCTTGTAAATGAATTTGTCTCGTTAATGACATCTGAGTTTGAGATGAGCATGGTGGGTGAACTTTTCTACTTTCTAGGGTTACAAGTCAAACAAGGCAATGATGGGTTGTTTATCAACCAAACAAAATATGCTTTGAACCTGGTCAAGAAGTTTGTCCTTGGAGATGCAAAGGCAGTACGAACTCCAATGGCTACAACTGAGAAGTTAACTAAGGATGAAAAAGGTGTGCCTGTTGATACTAAGCTATATCGAAGTATGATTGGCAGCCTTTTGTATCTGACAGCTAGCAGGCCTGATATATCTCTAAGTGTTGGAATATGTGCCCGATTTCAAGCTGCACCTAAGGAATCTCATGCATCTGCAGTCAAGAGAATTATTAGATACATTTCTGGCACTGCTAACTATGGTATCTGGTTCTCGAAGGGTACGAGTTGTCAAGTGTATGGTTACAGTGACTCTGATTGGGCTGGTAATGCTAATGATAGGAAGAGTACAACAAGAGGCTGTTTCTTTATTGGTTAAAACCTTGTGTCTTGGTATAGCAAGAAGCAAAATTCGATATCACTGTCCACTGCTGAAGCTGAGTATTTAGCTACTGGAAGCTGCTGCACCCAGTTGATATGGATGAAACAGATGCTCCGTGACTATGGTGTTAAGCGTGGAAGTCTTACTATTCTGTGTGATAATAAGTCAGCCATTGATATATCTAAGAATCCTGTACAGCATAACCGCACCAAACACATCGATATCAGACACCACTTTATCCGAGACTTGGTCGAACGAAAGGAAGTGGAAATCAAACATGTACCCACTGAGAGTCAATATGCTGATATCTTTACTAAGCCACTGGATGCTTCTACATTTGAAACCCTAAGACAACATCTTGGGGTCTGTACTATCTAAGGTACTGGAGTCTACCCTGTTGTATAGTTGTTAATTCAAATTTGTTTTCTTTTCGGTTGATAAAAAATCAGAAAATACCAAAAATATGGTTAATGTTGAGGTTGCATGTCATGTTGCAACATGAAGATATAAGGTGCGAGTGATAAAGAATGGCGCGTGTCAGTAGGGGACAGCAGGGGCCCACGTAATTTATTGGTTATTTTTCCGTTGGGCCAACTTTAATTGCTTCGCGTAAAAAAGCGGAAAATTGGTTTCCCTTCCATATTCTTCGCGCCCAA
The DNA here is from genome assembly GCA_963678965.1 of Cruciata laevipes. NCBI lineage: Eukaryota > Viridiplantae > Streptophyta > Magnoliopsida > Gentianales > Rubiaceae > Cruciata > Cruciata laevipes. The sequence goes on along the minus strand of OY787641.1, from coordinate 5,911,138 downwards.
CCAGAAACCCTTCCCTATTCCTACTGCAACACGAAATTTCTGCTCTCTCACCTCGCGGAATCTCTCTATTGCTCACCGGACTCGTCATCGGATTTCTGTAGAAGTCGAAACCCGCAGCTTTCGTCTTAAGGTACCGCCTCGGTTTTCCCGATTTATTGGTTTCTTTCGGATTCTTGAGTTACTTATTAGGGTTTCTGTGAGCTCTGTGCGTCTTGATTGAATTGATAGTATTGCGCTGAATATGTATTTTCGTGAGTGTGATCGACTTTCGGTGGTACTTGTTGGTCAAGATGTGACAGATTTAGGGGGAGTTTTTGACACTCGCTGGGTTCAGGGTTTATGGGATCCCTGTATTGATTTGATTGAGCCCGAGACAAATAATGTTGGATTTGTTAAAACCATACCTGAAATACCCTCATCCCCTGCACTGGATGTGATTCCAGAGAATTTTATACCTGCTCCTGGTTCGAGAGATGAAATTAAAATCAGGGAGTATCATCATAGGTTAAGAATTTGGGAATATGCTAAGGGTTTAGATAATTATTTGCATGATGCCTTGGGAAGTAGAAATAATCCTGACAGATGCTCATTTGATGGCAAGATGAGGCCAAAATCCCCTAAGACTGATGTGATTATAACCTCTGATCTTTATAAACCAACTTTTATGAGGCCTAAACCTAAAACAAACCCTTACCTGAGGCCCTCTTCTTCTAATTCCAGGTATTCTACAAGAAATTCTTCAATGGCTGGAGAGCAGACAAGAGAGGGCAGCTCTGAGCCTCCAAGAGGAAACCAAACTCAAAGGTTCCTTGTGTGAGGAAACGGCCATATCACACCAGGTTCAACACCAAGTTGAAGTCTGTGTTCACAAATACCAGTGATACCCCCATAGTCTTGGATGACTCAGGTCCACAGGAGGGACAGCGCACCAACTCCAGATCAATAATCTCTAGGTGCGCAGATTTTGTTGATCCCTTGGATCACTTGACTTTGGGGAAGAGGCTCAAACTTAGAAGGCAGGCTCCTGCAACTCCAGCAGCACAGGACCAGGAAGTACCAGTTCCTACTGTCAATGATACAATCCATGGACCTGGGGTCATAACACTTACTGCTAGTTCTACTGGAGCCTCTTCAGTTGCTCCCACTGACTCTACAGCTCCTACCAAAGATGTCTCCAGGAGAACTAAGAAGACTGCTGGAAGGATATGGCATGTTGGTAGAAGGATACATCGTTTTACAGAGGTCCCACAAGCTACCTCATATTGTGAGGATAACCCCTTCCTCCAAAACCTGAAAATGATGAGGTGCCATGCTTCTACTGAAGAGTCTGAAGGCATTCGGGTTACTGCCTCTGGAAAGATTGATGAGATTCCAGGAGGATTCTATAAAGGACCAGTTGCTTCATCAGATTTCCTCAGGTATGGTGGGACTGGAGCAGTTTTGTTTCTACCTGAGGGACTAACTCTTGAGGATTGTTTTGAGCCTCTTTCTGATGAGGACGAGGTCAAGGATGGTGAGCTCCTTATTGCTGATATACTGCAGAGTCTGACGAAGCCAGTGGTATCTGCTGAAAAGTCTGCCAATTCGCCTGCCATGGCTGAAGTTCTTACAAGTGTTCATCATCTCTCTCATGTTGCAACACCAGATTCTCCCAATCTCTCTCAGAAAACTGAAGTTGTGGAGTCTGAGGAACATACCAAGACTGCAGTTCTTGAAGACCATGAGAATGGTAATGATGATGAAGTCCAGGGTCCTTTAACTGCTCCTGCAGAGATGCCAACTGCAGCACCCTTTGATGATCATGAGGATCAGGGATCACAATCAAAGGAGAATTCACACACTCTCTCCAGCAAATCTGTGTCTCATACAGAAGTTCCTTTTTCTATATCCAAACTCAGAAGCATGAACAAGCTTAAACCTAGGGCAGCTAAGAAATTCTCCTTAAGTGGCTCATCAGATGGTGCTGTTTTACTGTCCTTAAGGTAAAGGGTGGATGTCAGATATCACAGGAAGAAGTTCACTGAATGGGCTGCTCCCGCTACTACTCCTCCAACCAGGCACTACTCTAGGAGATCCAAGAGGATAGCTGAGATGAATTCTGTCACAGCTACTACTGCCCCTGGGAGAAAGCAGCAGATCCCTAGCTCAGGAATACCCCCATCACCAGTCACTCCAGTTCCTGATAACAAGCCTGAGGATGAAGTTAGTCCATCTAGAGTTGACAATGTTCCTGACATCACTAGGCTCAGTCCAATAAAGCTGACAGTTCAAGATTCTCCTATTCATTTGAATGATGCTCATGATATTCCCTCACCGACTTCACCTTATCAGGCTCCAGATGAGGAAGACTATGCCAATCTGGAGGATCCAGATGTTGATAGTGCAGCTCCAGCTGAGGAGGATTATGCTGATCTGGAGGATCCAGAGGTTGAGCTAGAGCACATAATTGGAGAGGGGAGTACCTCTGAATCTGTTGAGGTGCTTCATGCTAAGCTGTTGTCCCTGGCTCACTCTGAGAAGTTCTACTCTGTCACAGCCAGCCTTCACTATGATCGTTTGAGCTCCAGGGGTTTCTTTGTAGAGAAGGTGCTGGACATTAAGAAGTGTGCTGAAAGTGGTTTTGATACATTCCTGGGTCAAATTGGCTATGTGCAAGCAGCCACTGTATTCAAGGAGTATGATCCAGAAATGGTGCTGGAATTCTATAGCAACCTTCAGAAGAGCACACTGATAGCTGGGAGTGAGTGGTCTGGAAAGCTATACTTCAGGGGGAGAATTGTTGCACTTACCCCAGAAAAACTGAATTCAGTCCTGGGTATTCAGCTACTGGAGGATTCTGACATGATCTATCCCAGAGATTATATTGTGGATAATAATGTGCTGGCTAGAGCATTGACATTTGGGAAGCTCAGTTCCTGGCCTTCTGGTTATGTACCCACCAGCTCTCTTACTCTCAGGTTCTAGTTACTCTTCAAAGTTCTTATCAATTGCTGGATGCAGACGTCCAACACCACTACCTTGACTCCAGATCAGGCAGAACTTTTATTTGGCATTGGTTCAGGGTGTGAGGTTAATCTTGGAGACTATGTGTTGAAGAGAATAGTTGGGGCTCTTGATGCTTCCAGATGCACTGAGGCTCTTCCTCATCCTTTTTTGATCACAGCATTTTTGATGGCTGAAGGATTTGAGGCTGATCTGAATAGCATGAGACCAGCTGGCAAGTTTAGATTCACTGCTAAATCCTTGGACAGAACTGTGTTGGATTTGCCCTGGGATCAGAAAATTATGTCAGGGGACGTGGTTATGTCTAATCAGTTTGAACTAAGGGCTGCTGAGAAGGAGATCCAGTTGCATATGGATCAAATTATGTTTCACAGTGAGCTGTTGAAGAAAGCTCAGGATGCTAAGGCTCGGATTCTGGCTGTTATTGCCAAGGAGAATGAGAGGGTTGAACCATCTGCTCCACTTGCTTCTGAACCATCTGTTGTTGCTCCCTCCAGTTCTTCTAAGAGAGCTCATTCTTCTGGTCCTGTGAAGCAGCCTCGACCCAAGAAAACCAAGGTTCCAGCCATTCCTGCCTGGAGAAGAGGCAAAGTTTTATCTGATTCTAAGGATGAAGCTCAGTGATTTTTTATCTGATTCTCTCTCTCTCCCCTCTATCTATTTGATACTTTGGATTTTTGTTTAGGGTCCTTTGGCATTTTATGGCCCCAGGGGGAGATATTGTGAGATTTTTGATGACTGTAGTTTATGGATGATTCGGTTTTTCTGCCAAGTTTTTTTTAATTGGATTCATGCAGTAGAAGCTTATGGTTTTTCTGGGATTTTACAATTCAGTAGAAGCTTATGCAGTAATGGGTCTACAAATTGCCAAAGGGGGAGATTGTAAGGTCCAGTTTTTGTTGGCTGCTTTGTGGAATGTCATGTTGCAACATGACTTCAGTTGGCAGAAAAAGATAGAATATTTTCCAGGCTCCAACGCAGGTTTTGAAGATGGAAAGAAAATATTGTGCAATGGCTTTTATGGAAACTACAGTCCTAATGGGTGTCTACAACGTGGTTTGCAGCTGTATTAGAATGGAAATATTCTGAGAGATCAGTTTTCCATTTACAAGACGTTGAGGCACACATAAATTCCTTTTCTTCAAGGTTTTAGATTTGGAATGGAATTTTATTGAAGGAAGGAATCAAGAGCCGTGCAAAAGGAAGTTTTTCCACGGCAATGAGCTAAAAAAGAAGGACGTCAGTTGCGTGCTCAGTTATCGATCTTCACAGCAAAACTTCCGTAAATCAGAGTTTTATTTTTTGAGCGCAAAGACAACGCAGTCCACGGTTTCTACCATAACCAAGACACTAGGGACGTGTGTTAAAGCTCGGGTGGTACAAGACGTTGCCGCATCTTCGTCGAAAAAAGGTAATCATAGAAGCAACTATCAAAGCTAGAGTAGCGAATTGGTAGTGTGATAGGCTTGCTAGAGTAGCCATTAGTTTGTAATAGATCGGAAATATTTATTGCAACTAGTGAAGGGTCTTTACCACGGGCTACGGCCCCCCAGACGTAGGTGCATTGCACTGAACTGGGTGATCAATTCGTGTGTCTTTTAAATTCCGCTCTTTTAGTTTTATTTGATTGCTTAAGTAAAACTAGCACACGAAATAGTTTTGATCACAGTAAGCAGGACTTTCACGCCTAAGGTCTATCTTTAACAGCATTGGAAAAATTGTCACTAAAATTCCAGATTATGAAAAAACCGTGGTTGAGAGCCATTGTTTAGCAGAGGAACTTGTGGATCTTGTTCAAACGTGCCTGTCACTTTCGTTAACGCGAGAAGATGTTGTGGAGATTGCTGATTGCTTCTGAAGAATGCAGATGATTTTCTAGATTTTTCCACATCTTTACAGCTCCCAATCGCTGGTGCTCTTTGGGTAAGTTTGGATGCATTGGAAGAGAAGATAAGTTGCTTGAAAAATTTCTTGTTGTTTTCCATGCGTAGTGGTACAACTGCTCTTGGATTAGAGGATCCGATGTTCCAAATTCAGCCTCTTGCCATCACTGCAGCTGGCGTGTTTATAGCTAATCATGATAACTTTTCCAAATGGCGTCAGTTAGTCGAGTTGAATTGTGCAGCATTCCACTCCATGGAAACCTCTACCCAGCTCTGTCAGACTTACACTCGCCTTCTGAGAAGCTCGAAATTGCACATACGTCCTGAGATGGATTATGATGTTGATACCTTGAAAAATGTCCTTGACTCCCTTGTGTCACTTCTATGGGATGTGCTGCGTTGTGGCGCTCATGATCATCCTGTTTTCGTGAAGGATCGGTTGAAGATGTTGTATGAACGACTGAGAATCTTGAGAAGTGCTCTGAAGAAGCTGCCAGTTGAGAAAATTAGGAATCAAATTGGAATTCTCATATGTGATGCTGGAATGCTGATCTGCTCACTTTACCAGGCAGATGTACGAGTAGATCTTGGCCTTCTTTCATACTTGCCACAAAGATTTGATGATATTGTTCATGAATCTCAATACCCAGGAGGCAATCAGTTGAAGTTTCATGATTCTAATCTCACAAACATCATTGCAGATATCAAGTCCATCAAGATTTCTGATGACAGCAGAGAGATAGAGCAAGAGACACCAATGCAGATTCAGCAGCTTCCAAAAAGTGCCGTCCAGGTAGTTGGTTTTAAAGAAGACGAGCTAACTTCAATTTTGAATCAGCTAACTAGAAGAGTTTCAAAACACTTGCGTATGGTTGCTATATATGGTATGGCGGGTATTGGTAAAACTACTTTAGCTCTAAACGTATTCAACAGTGCTTCTGTTAGGTACCATTTCCATGCTTATGCCTGGTGTACCATCTCTCAAATGCTGGACAAGAAGAAAGTGTTTGTTCAGCTCTTAAACCAGATTCATGGGTCTTCAAGCTATTCGAGCATGACCGAAGATGATTTGGCAAACAAGCTTCGTCAGAGTTTAAAAGGGAAAAGGTATCTAATATTTTTGGATGATGTATGGACGAATGAAGTGTGGAACAGCTTGGCAATTTCATTCCCAGATGATTTTACTCAAAGTAGAATTCTTATTACAAGTCGACAGTGTAGTATAGCCCCTCGTGATTTACTCGTAAATGGAGAATCGCATTCCATTCGTTTGCGTGAAGATCACGAGTGTTTAGAGATACTAAAGTCGAAATTATTCCCTGAAAACTTTTGGCCAATGGAACTGACTGAATTTGGGATGAAAATTGCAGCAAGGTGTAAAGGGCTACCTCTTACAGCAACCATTATTGCTGGACTTCTAGCAACAACAAAGCAAGAAGGATGGAAGAAAATTTTGGAAGATTTGAGTTCAGGAGTTGAATCTAGTGCAGAACATTGCAATAATTCATTAGAGTTGAGCTACAACCATCTACCAGGTGAATTGCAGTCTTGTTTTCTATATTTTGGTGCATACCCGGAAGACCATATGGTTCCTGTGAGAGAGTTGATTCGTTTATGGATGGCAGAAGGATTGGTTAAAAATGATGACTCAAAGAGAATAGAGGATGTTGCACAAGGGTACCTGAACATCTTGATTGAAAGAAATTTAGTCATGATTGCTCAGAAAAGATCCATCGGTGGGGCTAGAACTTGTCGAATCCATGATGTATTGCATGAATTTTGCGTGAAAAGGGCAAAACAAGAGAGCTTTCTTCATCTCCTCTTACAAAGGTATGATCAACTTTCAGATTTCAACGAGTCGTGCTCTTTGCAGAGGTTGTGCATCCACTCTGAACATATTCATTTTAAGAAGTCGAGGTTATTTTGTCCCCGTGCCCATTCTCTAGTGTTTTTCTCCACGCAAGGGGAGAAAGAATCATATTTATCTGATATATCATTCATCTTTCAGATGTTAAAATTTGCCAAAGTGTTGGATATAGGACAGATCTGTTTGGTTTATAAGATTCCAAGTGAAATGCAGCATCTTACTCGGTTGAAATACTTGTCGTTCAAAGCAGAGTGGGTAATGTTCTATCTTGGATAGGTAATCTCTCCAACTTGGAGACATTCCGACTGCGAGGTGGCTTCCAAGATATTTCATTGCCAGGCACTTTTTGGAATCTACATAATTTGAAGTATTTTTACATCAGCAGTCGCGGTGACATACGGTTGCCCATTGAAGATCTCGAGAACTCCCTGGTTTTATCAGAGTTGGAAACCCTTTCTGGTATTACCTTTGAATCCAGCTCCATGGAAATGCAAATGAGGAAGTTTCCGAACATTCGTAGGCTGAAATGTAAGGTTCAACATGGTTTAGAAAGTGCGAAAGAGTTCATTCATATTGTGATTCCTAACTTTCTAAGTCAGCTGGAATCGCTTACCATCCGAGGCAACGGTAAACTTATTTGTGAGTTTGGTTTCGTTGGAAGTCTAAGAAAGGTAAATTTGGCGGACTTTGAGGTGTCAAGAGATGAAGTTGCAGTGATTGGGAACCTTCCCAGCCTTGAAATCCTGAAATTGTTGGATGTTTCATTTTCAGAGGGCACTTTGGAGATGGAAGAAGGGGAGTTTTCAAAACTTAGAGTGTTGATATTGTCCGACTGCAATGGTAGTTTGAAGAGGTGGACAGCTTCGGATGAACAACTGCCGAGCTTGCAGAAGTTGGTATTGCGTTATTGTAACGTGTTGGAACACATTCCTTCGTGTTTGGAATCCATTTCTACACTTGAGAAGATCGAGGTCTTTTGCTGCTCTCCACACGTGCAAAGTTTTATCAGACAAGTTGAGGAGTTGTATGATGATTTTGGAAATCCGATCGAAGTTTGTATGTCTAAAGATATACTTTACCTCGGTACTTTGAAACAATAATTTATACATGTAGTTTTGTTGATTCAAAAAATTCTCTCTCTTTTAGCAGATTATAGTGATTTCTACCAATGTTAATTATGTGTTATTGTAACTACTTCAATATATTCCTATCCCTCTACTCTATGATCATAAACTTCTGTTAATGTAAGTTTTCCTTGAGAGTATAATTACTTAGTTTTTAATAAGTTTGGAATTAAATTATGCATATAACAACTTCAGATATAAAAATAAATACTAATAGCCAAGTCTCTCCACGCGTTGCGTGGAGGACTTGGCACACATACCTCTAGAATATATCAAATTGTCATTACATAAACATGATTATCTATTCAGTTCTTCACATCTTTAAACAAACTTGGAAACATTTTTCAAAAGTTGCATAGGTAACTTTTGCAGATTTTTTGTGTGCATTTCCAACAACTTTGTACTCACAAACCGACGCAATCAAGGGACATATAGAAAAAACTGTTTCGGCAGTATGCTGAAACCAAATAATATTTTGAGAAAAGTAGAAGTTAAAACCAAAGAAAAATAGAAGCCGAAAAGATCATTGAATTTCACTTTTATAATTTTTTAAAAGCTTCTGGAATGCAAAATGCAAATTTGATCAGTGAAGAAATAAGAGCAGCAAACCAAATTCTTCTCCGAACCCCCCTAAAATTTTGTATTAATACTTCATCTAAAAATTTCAACATACTCATGTATATGATAATCACTAAGTAAAGGCCAGAGTAGGCATCAACAAAATTAATGATTAACATGTAACCTAAATCAAGGTATGAACAGAAAATACTGAGAAGAAAATAGAAGGAAAGTTATACTTTTAGGTAGAGAGGATGTTCTAGATGTGTCAATTTATAGATGCATTGTCTAATGGTAATCAATGTGTGTTTTGGTTTGCGTTACTGAAAAGACACAACTTTACATGTATAAATGATGTGACTTTTCAATAATCTAAGAATTTCATACCCTATGGGTATGTGCTTATCCTACATTGGCTTATCGGTGGAAGTGCTTGCAGTCCCCTATTAGTTAATACTTGAGTCCAAACTTTTTGTCATCCATATCAGAATATCTTTTCAGTACTCTAAAATACAAGATTTATTTTTATTTTTTAATAACTACAATTATTTTTAAAAATTATAATTAAATTAAAATAATAAGAGATTAATAAAATAAACTAATCATATAAACATGATATAAAAAACTATTCTACTACGGCCGTATTACCTTACAGGAAAATTTCTCACCTTTAAAAAGACTATAATAATTCTCTTTATCATGATTAAAATAAATAAAGTATAATACAAATGATCTCCAACAAAAATGGTGAATTATATTAAAGTTTGTTAGTTGTAGCTGAACATAAATACAATCGCAAAATGTCAGATATAGGGGGGCTCAGTCGGATATAGCCTAGTGTGAAGAGCATAATCAGAAAATTGACATGTCAGAACGTCCACACAAAATGTTTACTTTTTATATAGCTTCGGTCATCAGCTCGTCCATATAATAATTTAATAATAAGAAACTAATAATTAAGCGATTAAATTGGATGAACCGAGCTGGACGAAGCAACGGACTTACTTTTTAATTTTTTTTAAACAACAAATTATCCTTTCATTCATTTCATGGATTTGAAAAATATCCAGAATTTGAAAAAATATCCAGAATTGTTTGACAAATAATAAGGAAAAAAAATATAAATTAGAGAGCTATATGACTACATGTAATCAGAAAATTGACCCTCAAAAAATTAAAATTATGACCAAAACCTGCAAGAGTAAGTGGGAATATTGACTTCTGTTTTAGCTAGGTGTACCTTCCAAGTTCCAATTACCTTCCTATAATTAATGAAAAAGTTTGAGTCATCTTGGTTTTGATTTATGAATTAGTATATTTATATGCAGAAGGATTTTTTTTTTTTTTGAAAAGACACATCTTTTTGTTTCTTATATTTATTGAAAAGGTATGGTGTAGAATTACCAAATTACCCTTGCTGGAAGATAAGAAGAAACTTTTATCAAAGGTATTCTCATTATCCAGAATTGTTTGACAAATAATAAGGAAAACAATAAATAAATTAGAGAGCTATATGACTACATGTAATCAGAAAATTGACCCTCAAAAAATTAAAATTATGACCAAAACCTGCAAGAGTAAGTGGGAATATTGACTTCTGTTTTAGCTAGGTGTACCTTCCAAGTTCCAATTACCTTCCTATAATTAATGAAAAAGGTTGAGTTATCTTGGTTTTGATTTATGAATTGGTATATTTATATGCAAAAGGATTTATTTTTTTTGAAAAGACACATCTTTTTGTTTCTTATATTTATTGAAAAGGTATGGTGTAGAATTACCAAATTACCCTTGCTGGAAGATAAGGAGAAACTTTTATCAAAGGTATTCTCATTATCCAGAATTGTTCGACAAATAATAAGGAAAACAATAAATAAATTAGAGAGCTATATGACTACATGTAATCAGAAAATTGACCCTCAAAAAATTTAAATTATGACCAAAACCTGCAAGAGTAAGTGAGAATATTGACTTCTGTTTTAGCTAGGTGTACCTTCCAAGTTCCAATTACCTTCCTATAATTAATGAAAAAGGTTGAGTTATCTTGGTTTTGATTTATGAATTGGTATATTTATATGCAAAAGGATTTTTATTTTTTTTTGAAAAGACACATCTTTTTGTTTCTTATATTTATTGAAAATGTATGGTGTAGAATTACCAAATTACCCTTACTGGAAGATAAGGAGAAACTTTTATCAAAGTATTCTCATTATAGTTTTGGTCTAGGACAAACACGCACACACTTGAAACATTAAATTAAACAACTTTTATTAGTTTTTCAAGAAAAAACAAATTTTATAAGTAAAAAAATTACAACAACAACATATTTCCAACACCTATGCGTTTAGTCTAGTCCTCGATCTCATCTCTGGATATCAAGAGTGGGACGTCGGTGACCGGCAACTCCTCCCGGAAAACAGGATCAAGCACACGCGTCCTGCAATTATTCGCCGCCTTCACTCCGGTCTCGTACGCTCCGTGCACGGTACCGAGATACTTGGAGCTCGTCGCCTCTCCGGCGAAAAACAGGTTATCCACCGGCGTCCTCATGCTCTTATAAATCTCGTGCGGCTGGCCCACGATATCATAGCTGTAAGACCCCAGCGTGTTCTCGTCGGTGCCCCAGTGAGACACCAGATACTGAACCGGCTCAGAAGCGTTGGGAAGAATCTTCTTCAGGTTCATGAACGCGAAATCCGCAGCCTCCTTGTCCGACAGCTTCGCGATGTCGCGAGCAAGTTTTCCGGCCGGCATGTAGACGAGAACCGGATGGCCGGTGGCCTTGTGGAGGTTTAGGAAGTAGCTGCACTTGTACGTCGTCTTCGCCACCACTCCCAAGAACTCGACGTCCGGCCAGAAAACGTTGTTGAAATGCAGAACGATCTTGTTCTCGATCCCGATCCCGAGCCCCTCTATGGCTTCCTCCTTCCACTCCGGCAGCCTCGGGTCGAACTCGATCCGGTTCGATTTGAGTACACCGAGTGGAACCGCGATCACAGCCGCTTCGGCTTCGAATTCTCTCCCATCTTCCACGGTTATGGTTACACCGTCCGAGTGACGCTCGACCTTGGTAACCCGGTGGTTTAACCGGATATCTAGCCCCTTAGCGAGCTCGTTGATGACCGGTAAATATCCCTTCAACATAATTCCATGTCCTCCTTCAACCAGCGTCTCCTGGCCCCAGCATTTAAGCGATATCGTCTCGGCGTCGGCTGCGAACCAGCCTTCCATTCTGCACAAAAACCACTGAAGAACCTTATCGGCAAGCCCTTCCAACTTCAGCTCCGGTTTCCGGTCAAAAACCATCGAAATCGCCTGCGAAAGAGGAATATCTTCGACGCATTCCTTCCCCAAAATCTCCGTTTCTTCTAGAATCTTCTCGAATGTGCTTCCAACTTCTTCAACCAGGTCCTGATCGATCTGGTTGCCCTTCAGGTCGTACAACGCATAGCTCCCTAGATCATGGTCAAACAAAACCGAGTCGTCTTCACTGGTTCTGTAAAGAGGCAGCCCTAACCGTGCGACGATTGAATACAGTGGATTGGAAGGGCTGGCACCGTGTAACCACGATGCGCCGAGATCGACCGGAAAACCTAGCGAATAGTCCGTGTGGACTCGGCCGCCGATTCGGTCCCTGGATTCTAACACCGTCACGGTAAATGAGGCGTCGGAGAGCGTTCTGGCCGCTGCAACGCCGGCCATTCCGCAGCCGACGACGATCACACGAGGATTACTACTACTATTGGTCGTGTTGCTTTCCGCCATATTGGGAACGAGACCAATATTCTGATGTGATGTGATGATGATGAAGACTAGCCGTGTGGTTATATAATTGTGGATTTGCCCAAGACCTGTTTGAATTTGATGACCAGCTAGATCTAATCCTACTAGAATTTCATAACCAAATCCTACTTGAAATGTATTTCCTAAATGCAAAAGGAAAATCTTAAAAGATTAATAGTTATTCAGTTTCTTTTTTAGTTCAAGTTCAATAAAATTCACTTTACCTATTCAAATTTGGTTGAATTCAATTCAATTTAGTTTAGCATATTTTAGTTAATCTTCATTAAGACCGGACAAATTTGGATAAATCCCACTTTCTATTCACTTTTATTTATTTCCATTCAATTAGGTTAACTTTATTCAAATTTGACTAAGTTCAAATTTTTCTAAGTTTGAATTTATAAATTCGGTTCAATAAAAGGGAATTTTTTTTATTAGAGACCGTTGAAATTTGATGGAGCTGAATTTTAAATTTATGAAGCTATATTAAATTGAACTTAGCCAAATTAGAATAAATTTATTTTAATTGAAATGAATCAATAACTAAATAAAATTGAATATGAAAAATCAGATGATCAAATTGAATTGAATGACAAACCGATTTTGTCTAATCATAATGAAGATGAATTAAATTAACTAAATCAAATTGAATTTGTGTATATGTATATATGGGCACCCTAAAATAATTCTGTTATGTGGAAGAAAGTTGTTGGAGATTGTTGAAGAAATGGAAATGTTACGCGCTTTTTTTGGTTAACAATGCCTTTTCTTCCCCAGATAAGAGCTCTGGTTGCCATAGCTTTGGTTAATTGTATGTATTTTATCAAAAATAATTGTACATATCTATGTTCTTCATCAATTTGTTGCCTCGATTATTGCATTTTCATGTTCTTTTTCTCCTATTTTAAAACAATAAGTCAATTGTACATGAATCACAAAACTCAATTCCAATAATCGGCAGTAGCCAAATTTTGCGACACCTGTAAAGATGTATCCTTTTCAGCACCTTTACGTGTCACTGATATCAGACCAAGCTAATACTACCCGAAAGACAGGCATTAGAAGAAATGAAAGTGAAAGACAGAACAGAATATAAGGGATCATAGTCAAAAACTGTCAACTGTATAAGCAAATCCTTATATGAGCTAAATGTAAAACTTTATGCAGAAACATGGACCTTAAAAACCTGTTCTAACTGGTAATACTCAGATACCAGCTACCAGCTACACAGCCTACTCGATAGCCGAGTCAGACTGCCAAAACACTTAAATCCCGACAGACAAAACAAGGGTGATGAGAGGACATTGTGAGTCCTACTCTTATTATTTGTACCCACCAAATTCAACATGCACAAACACCATTATAAGTACTATATTACTCCTTCCAATACCAGCGGGACTTCTAGGCCTCAGCTTTCATTGGATTGCCTTCTAAGGGAGAGAACCAGGCTAGAAGTTACGGTTTGGCACGCCACGGCCACGGCCCCTAGGAGCATAGCCATATCCTCCTCCTCCTCCATAACCCCTTCCACCATAATAACCTCGAGACCTCCCTCCACCACGATACGGCCCACGGCCTCCTCTGCCACGGTACCTTGAAAACTCTCCAAACGTCTGCAACCAAAAGCATATTAGATTGCATAACATGAGCAAAACCTCACCCAAAGGAAATAGAAACTAGACATGTACCTCGGTATCGATCTTCATCTGTTCTGAAAACCTAGTCCTAGTCCTACCATGGTTAGGGTCATTGTCACCAGCATTGGAGGAAAGGGAATCAAAAAAGTCATCCTTGTTGTAGGGCTGATGAACACAAAAACAAGCACAATGAGTAATCAAATATATCTCCTACGCTGGAGTTTGGCCCCATATGTCAGATGAAGCAAAAAACTCACATTAACATCAACTGGAGGCGATTCAGCTTCATATTCATCATTATAATCATCCTCATCACTGTTTTCATCATCTACATCTTTGTCCTTTTTGCTTTTTCCAAGATGACCCCATACTTCATCCTTCTTAAACTTTTCATTCATTGCCTCAAAATCAAAATCTTCAGCAAATTTGGTCACTGGACGTGCCATCTGGGAAACACAATTAAGCATACACCCATTATCAGATCACAACTAATGGATAATCGTTACAAGTCTCCATATAAAAATGTACAGAAAGAGACAACATCATGCGAAGGTGGGGATTGACGAAAAGATGGAGAGAATGGGTTTATTGGTTATAAAGCAGGAATAACTTGCAGGGTAATAAAAATGTACAGAAAAAGACAACATCATGCGAAGGTGGGGTTTGAGGAAATGTTTGAAGATAAAAGAGTTGAAGAAACTGGACATATAAAACAGAAAGAACTTGAAGTGCAATCAAAAAGCTTCTTACCCCAGCTCCCCTTCCTCCACGGCCACGGTAGTTGTTACGCATATGATACGGAGCTCCATTTGGCTACAAAAGAAATAGGCATAAGCAACCGTCAGAAACTCACCATCAAGTCTATTTCATTACCTGTACTAAATTACTAAATTAAATTTAAAAACTTCATGAAACAAATATAACAAGGGAATCGATAAGAATTTGCAGAAAACTACCACTTGCAGTCCAAAAAAACAAAGGAAATTTGATCTACAAACAAGTCATCAGTACTTGCTTCGGATATGAAACTAACAAGATGTAAATCAATAAGGTGATATAAAATCTACCTTGTGGGCATGATTGCGAGCATGATTGTTAGCATTAGCATGGGCATGGGCATGGGCATGAGCACGAGTAGGTGTAGGTGTTGGCAACGGTAAAATAGGCGGCTGAGCTTCTGTTGAAACAGGACCAGGAGCTTCTGGTGGTGCTGTTTTTGATACTTGAACTACCTCCACATCTTTTTGGGAGGTAACTGATGACTGGTTTGGTGAAACCGAACTGGGTCCAGATTGCAGTAGTTGCCCTGGAGTTATAAGGGACGGTGTTGGTGTTTCTACTAAAACTGAGCTGGACGTAGCAGCTACATTTGTCAGAGGTTGAGAGTTATTCTGATGTTGGAACACTGGAGGAGCAACTGGTGTAGGTTTGCTGGGGACGGAAGGCGTAACAGAACTTAACTCTGCAGCTGAACTTGTTAATGGAGAAAGGAATGGCATCCCAGCACTAGAGGGGATGCGAGTAGCTGCAGAACCAAGAGTTATGGGTTGCATAGAAGGTACCGCCAGCGGCAAAGTTAAACTAGATACTGATGAACCTAGTAAGGAAGATGTGTTTAGGGAGCTACTAGCTGAAGGAAGATGATAGTCGGGCAAACTTGAACTCTGCAAGATTGAAGGGCCGGGCAAGGATGTGTTATAACTGGAATACATCTGCTGCAGAGATGGAGGAGGTCGAAGTAAGGACAGAGGCTGCTGGTGCATCTGCGGCGGCTGATGGTGTAACTGTAGCTGCTGGTGCAACTGTGGCTGCTGGTGTAACTGCTGAGGCTGATGCAACTGTGGCTGCTGGTGTAACTGCTGAGGCTGATGCAACTGTGGCTGCTGGTGCAGCTGAGGCTGCTGGTGTAACTGCTGAGGCTGATGCAACTGTGGCTGCTGGTGCATCTGGGGCTGCCCATTAGGACCACCATAAAACCCTTGCCAGTACATTGCATTTGGTGGTGAAGGACCCCATGAGTTCAAGTTTCCACCAGGCTGATATAAAGGAAGCCCGCCTTGGAAGGTAGACCCGAGTTGCTGAGTAGATTGTGAACCAATATCAGACAAAGGTGCACTGGCAGATGGAGGCAAAGGGGCTGAGGTGGTAGCTGGAAGCGGATAGTGAGACTGCAAGATCACAGAAGAGTTAAAGAGATTCAGAAGAATTGAGATCATAATGTTCCAGATCATGCATCATCACAAAAACTTTACTTGCCTGAATAATGGCTGGGTCACTATTTATAGATGGTGCAGTAGTAGTCTGTACAGGCGGGGATGACTTAACTTGCAGGTCCTGAAAAATGAAATATATGACTGTTACAGGATAAACGGCAAAAAAATACTAATGAATCAAATAAAATTACTTCTCTAACTATTACCCATTCTTGCATAATTACATTCAGAAAGAAGTCTTTTTTTCCAAATAGATATTCCCCATCCCATAAGACCTAATAGGTGAAAATTATGGGGAAAGAAAAGAACCTGACAAGCTATAATAATCCTGAGTCCTGACTTACAAATTTTCCAGTTCTATATCAAATTTAGTAGCAGTACAAACTTAAGGCACCATAATGAATGCAGGCAGAAAAGGAAAATTGAGTTCTTGCTAACTAAATACACTCATTCTTAAGGGAGCAATAAATTAAATGTTCTCAATTAGCTCTTCATAAAACATTTAAGCTGGTGGAATAAAACCTTTAGTTGAAAATATCGTATGAGTATCAAAAATTCAGTAACTAGTAAAACTCGTGGGATGAAATCTTTGATTGAAAATATACTATAATCTAAACTTCATTAAATGGTAATAGCCATCCAAAGGGACATCCCTAGCCATCCACAATAAACAAAGATACTAGGCTACGTGGAATAAAAATTACTCAACAGTGGAATAGTTCTCATTTGTTTTACTATCACTAAGGCTAAGGGAAAAAACACATTTAGGATAGGAAGGATGACGTAGCACAAGAAATGAATAATGAAAAGTACAAAACGGTATAAGCAGTAACACCGACAACACGACAAAACATACACTCCCACACATAGAAATCAAGATACCTTGATATCACTTCCTCGAAAAAGAATGTATTCATAGACTCTTTCACTAGGGGGCACTTGTGGCCCATCTTTTTTCCGACCTTCTGTTCCAAATGATCTCACTGCATAAGAAAAAACAGGATTAAATTATATTTTACCGTCAAACACGAGAAAAATGAAAAAACGAATCCATACAAGATATAATCATTATTCATTATGCTTGAAATCTTCAAAACGCTCCAAAAAAAAGAGAGAGAGTGGAGCCGTACCAGTCAACCTTAATACTACCAAGTTACAAAGTAGAAAATCTACATTCTTAAAAACCGCAAGCACATACAAAAACTCAAAAAAAAATAAAAAATCCCTTCTGATAAAATCATGACAGTTATAAATTGCCAGTGTTTTATTACAAAAAATACATTTGATTCACACCAATTGATACCAGTAGGAGCATAGAGAGTAGCTAAAATGTAACCTTTCAATTCAAACACCAAACTAGCATATGAAATAATCATAAAACCAATTTATCCATAAAATAATCAAGATCAAAAACTCGGAAGAAAAAGTTGACTAAAAAAACATTCATGCAAAACATGAAATCATGATTTCAACGAAATTCAATCCCAATTACTAATCCAATGAAAAGATAGAAATCCTCAAATTAAAAGAGTGGATTACCGTTCCCAAGGCCGATGCTGGACTCGTCAGTATTAATATTATGCAAAATGCCCTCGTATCTGATCTCACTCTTCGAAGTCAAACTAATCAAACTCCCGATGTACGAATCCGCGGTCGCGCCACCGCCACCGCCACTGGATCTGCCCGCGGATGACGACGAGCTCTCGGCCGCCATAATTCTTGCCTTCTTCGCCGATTAATTGGGAAGAATCGAAAGAATCCCAAATATTTTTTCTCGACCTAATTTGTGTCCAGTGTGTGACTGTGTGTTGACTCTTTTCTCAGGGGAGGGGAAGAAGAGCGGGGCGGGGCGGTGGGCTGGGATAATGTAGGGTTTCGTATTGCCACGGCGGATTTGGTTCTTATATATATTCCTGTAATTATCTGATTTATCTTTTCTTCAAGCAATAAACCATGTTTCCTTTAATGGGCTTTGATTTTTTAAGAAACTATTCATGTTTTCAACTTGGAGGAAAATGTGTTAATTTATAAATAAATAAATTAAAAAAGGAAGGATGCTTGAATTCAAGGCTTCAAGTTATTGAAAAAATCATGATATTAGTGTGTTTTAAGTTTCTCAAATTTAACTCATGTCTCATATTTAATCTTTTCCACTGGATGTGGAAATACATGGTTGTGTCGTTTGTTCTTGCAGGATATATGAACTTTATGTACGCGGGAACAACAGTTGTTTGAATAACTGACTATAATGACGATAAAGAATATATATTAATGACAAAAGTAAAGTATTTTCCGGTGTTGAGCAAATACAGATCGATTGTAGACTTCAATTTTGTGATACGGAAGCTCCATCTATCATTATATTTGATTTATATTTAGTGTGCATTCCTTCAAATGCCTAGTTGTTACTCTGGGCCAGTTTTTCCCTTAATACAGAGTGATAAAAATATTTATATCCTTAATCCTCCTTTTAAGTAACACCATCTATAACCGTCTTTTCGTAGGAATGACGCAAATAGATAAATTAGCAAATCTTTCAATGACGTTTTCTAATTATGTGGAAAAAAAGACTATGCAAGTGACGAATAACAATCACATAAATCAAAAACCCCCAAAACATCCTCTCATTTCTCTCTCCTGCGACTGCGACAGATACCCCCAAAACTCAGAAATCAGATCGGTGGGGTGGCCACCGGCGAACCTCGCTGCGTCGGCCACCCCAACCAAGTGTAAACCCCAGCCACCCCCTTTCCTCCTCACACCGGAAAATCCCCTTTTTTTCCTCCGACGAAAATCCAGATCTTGCCATCAGAGAGCTACGAATCGGCTGAATCCAGATCAATACCACCGCGGGGCAGTGGCGGAAGTGACGGCCATGGCGTCGCCAACGCTTGATTCACCGCACAATAGATCGTGATCTCAGAGCTCTACCGACACCAGATCCAATCTGACGAGATCGAACAATTAGTCGGAAATAGCTTCACCACCACTTTTGGATTGGGCTTGCCGACCACTAGCCAGCACGTGCCACGCCGCACGCACCGCCGTGCCTTCACGCGCCGCCGCCGTGCAATAAGGTTTCCCCTCCCAGTCTTTTATCTGGGAGGGCTGCTGTTTGGAAACAAGATTTTTCATTCTTTTAAAAAAAATTATTGATTTTATTTTCTGTTTTAGGTATCTTCTTTTTTATAGGGTAGTTTATTTTTCAGTTTTTTGAAAGGGAGTATAATCTAAATTAGGGTCTTTTTTCTCAACTATTGGTCGAGTGGGTTTGTCTGCTAATTCTTTTCTTTTCCGATGGGACCTTTTTGTTTGGTTAAGCTCTGTTGGCTTTCGATCTGTCTTCGTAGAAAGGAGAAATCCAAGCCGGGGTAATTTTTGAACTAACCTTCTGGTGCCTCTGTCAGATTCAGATTTGTAGACCGTTTGGGTTGGGAATCATTTGATTCATAGTTTAGTTCGTGTTAGGCAGCCTACTGATGTCTTGTCTTTGTACAAACAACCTCTGAAGTCTTTTACATTAGTTGGGGATCATAATCACGCTCAATGAGACTAACTAGGAAGTGAGTGCAGTTTTAGGTCACAGTCCGATACTATAGCCAATTCGTAGCCAGCTAGTAAGTCTTAGATTAGCTGGAAGTACTATTGGTTATGACCACTATCTTTCCACACCCTTTCCATTTTTTCTTAGATTTGCTATGATAGTTTTAGTTCTTTAGATAGGCTATGCTGGCCTTAGATTCAGAGAAGATTTACTCTCGTTCATTATTAGAACTTTCTCTGTAATCGATCAAATCGCCTCCACTTGTGTAGAACAGCCTTCGGGCAACTTGTAGCCACTAAAACCCTTTTGGTCTTATGTGTATTTATGTTATGTTTCTATTCCGGTTGAAGAACCATGAATAATCCTCACATCTACGATGGTTTGCCCAATAAAATAAACAATCACATAAAGATCAAATTTAGTAGAAACGCAAACACATCATACAAGAGTAAAAATAGCAGTCTGGTCGGTGGCGTCGTAGATGAGGCAGTGGGGGAGTTGAAGTTGTGGATGTCCTCGAAGCAGTAGGTGTGGAGAGGGAGGTGGTTGAGATGTCGATATCGTGGAGCTGTGATCGGTAAATAATCTCTTTTGGATGTTGCTTCAAGTGAATAACCGGCACTGGTGAATGCTGGTGTGTGAAATTTCTGAGAGCATCGACGAAGAAGAAACAGAGTTGCGAGTGTTTTCTATGATGGGATTTTTGGCGCAATTGTAAATCTGTGGGTCTAATAGGAATTTACGAAAAATTGTGGATTTTAATACTAAAATAAGTCAATGATCAATTTAATACATAAATTTGTTGGGGATTTTAACACTTATTAATACTTTTTGGAGAGGTATAACAACGATCTCCCAATAATGAAAGTATAAGGTACATGGAAAATTGATTGTGAATGAGCTAAAAATGATATGCGGGAGTTTTTTTTTTTAAGAAGCCTGCAAATATATTAATGACAACCTAAAACATTACACTTCCAATAGTTTGCAGCATACTGCTCATGTTGCACGTATCTCTCGGAACCTTAACACAACAAAATGAAACAAAAGAACATGCTAACATCTAATATCCTGCACTTCAAGTGCACTTGAGCTTTTGAAGCATCTAATATATTAATGATATGTGGGAGCTTTTGAAGTAGCACTTGAGTTTTTGTAGACGACCATTTGATGTATTCGTGTTAATATGAAGCATAATTGTTAGAGCATAACAAAGATTTTAGAGAATTATTGTCGTACTTGAAGTTGATCCTTTTAGCTATTGTTATTATTGAGACTTTGAGCATTACAATTAGTGAGGCTTGTTTTTTCCATCCTTTTAGATCCAGGATGAATAATTTTAAATGTACAAAATTTTGGGTGAGACCGTCCTACCATAAACTTATGATAGGAAGAATGATAGTTCATGTGTTTATTACATTTGTTTGTGTGTTTGTCTTAGATAGCTGATTAATGTTCTTAATCAGTACGACCAAGCAGTACGACCAAAAAATAACTCTCCACCGTCAGATTTCATCTACGGCTAACCCTTTTGCAGTTTACTTGTAAGCATTCCCCTCAAACAGTCTAACCACGTTCCCCATCTCCCCACGTTCTCTTCAAAAACTGTTCCGGTAGTTTTTCTTCCAATCATCCAATATGCAGTTTTTCCTCCATGATTTCACTACGACCATGGTTATTCCCAATCTAATTTACAATTTTATTTTAGTCATCCCTGGATTCCAACCGGTAATCAATTTTCATTCTCCTTGAGTGTTTTCTTTTGAGAAATTTCATTTGATTCTGTGAGGTCTTGTGTTTGTATATCAATTAATTTAAATTATCATTGTGATGCCCATAGCGCTTGTAAGGTCTTGTGTCTGTGGCTCTGTGCTTCGGAACCTTATTATTGTAGTATTTGATGGTTGCCATATGATTTTTGGACTATACTTTACAAGGACATCACCTGATTGAGAAAACACTTTTTTTTATCCTTTTCTGCTCAGTTTGACCGTTTAAGTATTTGTTAAAAAAAAAGTTATTCTGCTACGATTTGGAAAAGGTACCTATTGAGTTTGTAATTGATTTTTGAGTTCTTTTCAGACTGGGGATGAAGTACAGTTTGTGCTTCAAGTCATCACTTGAAGATAAAGTGCAACGTTTGTTTTTAACCATTTTCCTCATATTTGATATGATTCTGATGTGAACTTCTATTTGCTTACATCACAGGTTCGAGATCTTTGACATTTAATGATCTTGATCCCTATTGAAACTATTACTGTTGATTTATTCATTATCAGAACTTGGGCTCCTCAAGTTGGTTTATTCTCTGTATATTTTTTTTTTGTAATGAGGAATAACTAGTGGAAATGTAACTTGGGCTCCTCAGGAACTTGTGCAGATTGTGTTTGTGGTGGTGTGTCATAACTGGTGGAAATGAGGAATATAAGAATTAAGATTTTTTTGGTAATGCAGCGTGAAGGTGCAGCCTCAGTATAACAAGATGTGATCAATTTCATTCTTTGATTATAATTTAAAGGAATCCTGCTCAAATACTTTCATGCTTTGATTTGAGTTTCCACAGGAGTCATGCTCAAGTGCATCAACCAGGTACTTCATTTTTGCTTTGGGTGTACGTGGTTAATCTGTTTAGTTTATAATTGATAGTCTGAAGTAGTGAACTAAGATGATGCAACTTCTGAGCTGTTGCATTGAGTAACATTCTGTAAAATTCTGTGTGGTGAGAGGGATATATTTCAAAAATGTGCACAATTAATGTCAAAGATGTTTCTTCTGAATTTATCTTGCACTATTATATTTTATTAGGTTAACTTGGCTTCTTGCTCTATTAGGTGCCGAAATTAAGTATTTAGTAAATTTAATACTGAGTAATGAGTTAATGATTATGATTCTTGGTGTTACTGAACTTCATGGTGATAGCTAGATTTGTTTCTGCAGTGGAGAAATGTGGTATTTTTTATAAACTGGCATGTGACAAGCGATTTCCCCACGTCGTAAATGGGAATCCCACTCAATCAAAACACATTTATATTCACCTACGACTTCTAACTACTATAGAGTAGATAGTGGGAAGTAGGGATCGAACCACAAGGAGAAGGAGTCTTGTTTAGTGTTTTAGCAAAGATTATAAACACATACATATATACTATATAGAAAGCAAGGTAAACAAAGGGGGGTTTTGAAGTTGGTTTTTGTTACACTACGAAAGAAAGCAACTAAGATAGATTACACTACAATGCAAATACAAGGCCTTGGGAGGCAATTAACTTCAACTTCAACTATCGATTGATCATTGAGTGAACGCTTCACATCTAAGGTTTATGATCATAAGTCGTGGATGAAAAACATCCTATTCTCTCTATAATAGCTAGTGAGCATGAACACATCACTCAAGAGCCCTCATTATCAATCCACCTAGATGATAGCATCTAGATACATCGACAATGGAATTAACAATGGAGAATCAACAAACTCACCCATACTCATCGATAACGTGAGCGTTGGACAAGACATTTGAAAACTATAAAGAACTAAGATGATGATAACATACAAATCTCAATTCATATTTGCTACTTTATGATATTGGGGTAAATGCTAACATCTACCCACAAATCTAGCAATTCGATGCATATAATCACACATTGGAAATGAATATCTCAACTCTACAATTACATATAACGAAGGATCAATGATCACATTAGGTTCCTACGAAGACATGCAACAATTCAAACTCATAAACAATTCATTCCCATGACTATAATTTACCATGTTTCATAACAACAATCACACAACCTCTCTAATTACCAATTACTCTACCAACTAGGTTAAACTACTCCATGACTAACAAGCAAAAGGGTTTGTCACCACCCAATCACTTCTAATTAACCTAATCTCTAAATTAAACTAGAACTAGGGTTTAAACTACCATTACCCAAACTATGAGGTATGCAATTGATTTAAAACACAAAGCCCATGGCAAATATAGCAAGATTAACAACATTCATACACAATTCAACATCAAGAATTCAAATGATAATCTAACCCAAAATAGAAGCATAATGAAGTTCATGAAAATCTCAAGCAAAGAAGTTTACATCAATTGCTCCCAAGGAAGAAACTAAGTTAATACAATCATACTAATTAATACAAGTTTGTTCATCAAATTCAAGGAAAGAAAAGAGAAGAAAAGGAAGAAAAAGATGGAAAAATCTACTTTGGATGTGAGGGAACTCGTCCAAAATGAGGGAGAAAAGGGAGTATTTATAGCCCCAAAAATTCAGCTCAAGAGTGCAAGTGGGCAAGAGTTTAGCGACGCTTTATTTGGTCGCTGTTCATCATAGCGACACTTCTGGGCAGCAGTGACACTTTCTTCATCTGGAGTGACACTTCCTTCAAGCTCCAGCGACACTTTTCTGGGCACAAGCGACACTTTTCTGGGCATCTTCTACCACCTTTAGTAAAGTGGCCTTCTCGCCACTTCTATGACCAATTATTCAAGTTCCAAGCATCAAATCATCAACTCTATAACATAGCCATAGAAGGTCTTCAAGAATATCAATCCAATTACTCCAAAACATGTACATTATCATAAAATCTTGCAATTACAAATCTAATGTACAATGAGCTATTTAATACCAAAAGTTGCTCAAAAACAAGTCTTAAAATGTGCTAAAACTAGGGTATAAATAGGGCTCATCAGCATGTATTTTTTCTGCTTTCCACTCGCTTTTCCTCTGCTGGGTTGTGTTTTCAAGCATCCTGTAATGTGGCTAGATATTCAGTGCATTACTGTATTCAAAATGCACAGCATGCATTTGAAATCTTCACATAATTTATTTAATGAAGATTTTACCATTTAACAAGCAGTACTGATTCCATGTGCACAACTCGGACTTAGTGGGTTGACTTAGTGGGGTGCAACCTTGGCGCTTTGGTGCTGCATAAGTAAGGCAAGCTTGCTCCTATATTTCTCAGACATGAATATCCTGGTCTGTTGAACTTTGAATTCTCAACTTTAACATTCACCATTTTCTTTTACGGCAGATCACATTGACTTGGTGAAAGGTCTCAAGCTGCATCAAGTATGGGTGCCTTATTTGTCATCACAGATCAAAGTTGCAGAATGTTCTCTTGCGAGATAGTAATTTATAGTGTGTTTCAAAAAAAAAAAAAAAAACTTACCGTGTCCGTTTAATATTTCAGGATTGGATTTTTTTACACTTATGGAACATGAAATGATCCCCTCATGATGTATATTTAGTTTAAGTAATATTAAATTCAAATCCATACTACAACATAATTAAAATTAGTCAAAATTTTGTTGTATGAAGTTAAAAAATAATAGTGTATTGTATATGACATATATGTATATGACATTTATGCACAGATCAAAGTGTGCATAAGAACATCTATTTTCCTTTGGTCCTGGTTATTTAACTATACACGTTTGTAAAAGCCAATTAGGGCGGGCAATAAACTAGTAAGTTTTGTTTGCCATAAACCGTGTTCATGTATTTAATTCATTTGTTTGTGTTTGTAATATTTGTTTGCCATAAACTATGTTTATATGTAAAGAGCAGACAAAACATATAAACACTCAAACAAACCTAACAAACACATGAATTATCATTCGTCCTATCATAAACTTATGGTAGGACGGTCTCACCCAAGACCTTATCTTTTAAATGTACATTTAAAAAATATTGTAAAGAATGTATAGGTGTGGTGAAATGAAAGTAGAGTATTCCACCGTGGTCGTGAGAGGACGATGGTTATTGTTGATAGAAGGGGTTAGGTGGTGGTTGGTAGATGAGGTGTTGTACTAGAAAGTTTAGTTGTGTCTATAGATTTTGATAATAATCGGGATTGGAAATTTCAAGTTGGTTATTAATTATCTGAATTTGTATATGTAGAAGAATAAGTGTATTTGAACTATACGTATAATATTTAAGACAAAGAAGAATTAGACTGTTTGTCTCATTACAAAGAAGAATCCAATCAAATTATAAAACCGTCATTAGAAATATAACTAAGCACATGCGAAAGCAAATGTGGGAGGTCATCCTATGACTATGGTCATTTCTAATGTTAACCATAAAGCGTATGCAAAAAGGGGAAGGCCGTCCTATAATACAAATTGGGTATAATAACCATTTATAATGCTAACACGGGGTGTGAAGGCACCATAAATGAGTTACTAAACACAATCAACCTACTACTAGTTCGTCTAGATTTAACCATTGATTCGAGAATATGTGCAAAGCCGGTAGAGGAAAAAGCAGATCAATTTGAGGCACACCACCGTTTGATTTCCATTAATCAGGTCATACATGAGCTGGAAAGGCAAAAGTTTTCATGAGGAAAGAGTGAACAAGATGGAGTTCAGCGGCAAGACTTCTAAGTGGTAAAGGTAGGTGGTTCATTCCAAGCAAGGAGGTGGTTAGGCACTGCTGTCTGGAGTATTGCCAAAAGACAAGGATCACGAAAAGGGTCGGATTTCTTCATTTGCACGACTCCCCTTCAAGTGTTAGGAGAAGCATGTTGAAGAGCGTTAAAAGCAGCAAAGAGAGAATTAACTCTAAAATGCGGTACATTATTGAGGACGATATATTTATCTATAACAGAATAAAATGCCTCAATATTTTAAGTAGGTAAAAAGATCAAAATTGTTGCATTGAAAAATCCACATTTAATATGTTTTACTTAAACTTTAAAAGTATTATTTTAAATCTTTTTAATATTTGTTAAAGTGTATAAAAAATTGAATACATCTCTAAAATCAAATTTTAGTTCAAATTTCATAATTTTAGAATTTCAAAACTTTTAAAATTAAAATTCAATATTCAACTTTCACTTTAACTTTTGTCAAACAAAATAATTTAGTAAATTCAGATTCCAAACTCATCCTAAATTAAAATCTTAAGATCTTGAATTAAATTTTACCAAATTGTCTAAAGAAATTTTGAAATGGAAAGTATGACCCCACCGACTTGAAGGTCAAAACTGAGCAACAGGTCCCATCTCTCTCAGAGCATCTCCAATGCAAGCATCAAATAGGTAAACTTCACTAGCCATGTCATTTTAGAGGCTCTCAACTTGAAAAACAATCTCCAATGCAACCATTTTTTGAAACCTTTAATCCTATGTGTCAACATTAATTATTGACACCCTCAATTAGACCCTCTCAAAATAGAGGCTCATATTGAGGCTTTCAATAATTAATTTACCATGTATAGCCCATTTAATGCATTAAAATCAATTCATTTTGTTCAAATATATCATGATGAAGATTGATTCATGATACTTGCATTGGAGAACAAAATTTCATTTTCAATGTCTCTTTATCCATGTCATGGAGACGCCCAATAAAAATTCACCAAATGGCTCCTATATATATGGGTGAGGCTCTATGCATTGAAGATGCTCTCATTATTGGATACTCTCCACACGAACCATGTTCTTCTCTCTTCAAACCATCCCAAGAAACTAACTTTTCGCTCTCTTTTCCGGCATATTTTCTTTTTGAAAAAACACTCGAAATTATCACGCTCACCGGAATTATTTTCCGGCGACCTAGCTTCCCCGCTTGCGGTGATCCCACGGTTTACCTTTCTTGTCACACCCTTTTAATTACTCGGGGAAACCCTAACCGCGCAACAAGGGAAAAAGATCGAAACTTGTGTACGAGGGTTTTAGTAAATGTTCACGCCTCAGAGAAATTCATGGTCGGCGCTGCCCAAAGCGCCCCGAATGCTGGGGGCATCAGCGGCCAAGAGTTCGGGGAAGGGGAAATCGGTGGTCGACGGCCCTCCGCCTCCGCCTGTGGGTCTTCTGAATGACGCCGGAGAAAGGGATTCCGGAGACGCGGAGAATATGGAGGATTGGCGGAGGTTTCGAGAAGCGGGGCTGCTCGACGAGGCTGCAATGGAGAAGCGAGATAGAGCGGCGTTGCTCGAGAGGGTTTCCAGGCTCGAAAACGAGGTATATTTGGCTGAAATCTTGAAAATTTGTGTTTGTGTTTGTGTTTGTTTTTGTGTTTTGTTTATATTATTGATAGTAATGTTTAAATCTTGGTTGATTTTTTTCTTTTGCATAGTTGCTTGACTACCAACATACTATGGGACTACTTCTGATTGAGAAGAAGGAAGAAACTGCAAAATTGGAGGTGCTGAGGGAGTCGGTCTCCGAGAGTGAAGAGGTGATCAAGCGCGAGCAGGCTGCCCATTTGATTGCACTTGCTGAAATTGAGAATCGTGAAGAAAATCTGCGTGGGGCATTGGATATGGAGAGGCAGTTGGTGGCTGATGTAAGCACTTCATTTTGTTAGCATTCCTTAATTTATAATGTGTAGGATGCTTGGTGAAATTTGTTACTTGTTAATAATAAGATTGTTATATACTTTGTTGTGTTGTTTATAAGCATATACATGTTAGCATTCCTTAATGTATTATGTGCATAACGCCTAGCAAAAGTCTCTGTTAGTTTATAAGGTTATGATACACTTTGTTATGTTGTTTCACAAATGCAGCTGAAGAAGCATATACATGAAAGTCACGTGGAGTATGAACAGGTCAAGATTAATCTTGAAGCTAAGCTGGCTGAAGCTAATGCTTTGATGTCTGGAGCTCAGGGTAAATCTGTTGAAGTGAAAGAGAAGTTGTCTGCTGCTGATGCAAAGCTTACCGAGGCGAGTAAAAAAAGTTTGGAGCTTGACTGGAAGCTGAAGGAGATTGAAACTCGGGAGAGTGTGCTAAGGACGGAACGCATGAGTTTAAAGGCAGAGAAAGAAGCACATGAAGCTACATTTTCAAAGCATAAAGAGGATCTGAGACAGTGGGAGAAGAAGCTGCAAGAAGCTGAAGAAAAACAGTGTGAAGGTCGGAGACTCCTTAATGAGAGAGAAGAGCGAGTTGATGGAATTGACAAACAGCTTAAGCAGAGGGAGAAGATACTACAAGAAGAGGAAGAGAAGATTCATTTTGCTAGCTCTGCAGTGAAAACAAAGGAAGAGGATTTGAAAAGCAGACTGGAAAGTTTACATGTGAAGGAGAAAGTAAGTTTCCTAGTCGTAAATTCTTTCTAAGGTTACAATATTTATATTACATTTTACTTGTTTGTATTCTATGCACAATGAGATCTGACTTTAGGCTTCTGGTTCTCTGACTGCAGAAAGCTGAGTCGCTAAGGAAGGAAATAGAAGCAAAAGAAAAGGAACTAATTGCTTTAACAGAGAAGCTGAATACCCGAGAAACAGTGAGTAGCAATGCATTGATTTGTATGATTGATGAAAAGAAACTACTATATGTTTGTTACTTTGTCCTTTTTAACAGTTCTTAACACTGTATATATAAATATTAATTAGGAAAGCAGTTAATAGCATTATCAAAATTGATGAAAGACTAAATACAGATTGTCACTGAAGGGAAGAGAAGTACTGTGTTTGGAACATTTTCTGCTGATTTATGTGGTGAATCTAGTGATAAATTGATTAATTTTTATCTGTATGCTTGATCGATTACTTTCTTTGGAAGTAAATTTTGTTCATGTGATATGTAAGAAAGTCATTGAGTACCTTGTATCTCACACTGTTCAGTTTGCGGTTTGCTGTATTGGGTGGGACATTAATGTGCTTGGGTTTTATCTGTTCATGTAATGTGTACTACACAAGTATACTGCATGTTAATGTCAAAACACCCTTAAGTGATCTACAACTTGAATACGTGGCTGGAACTATTGGTGTCTTACAGTTCAAATGTTTATCTCTTCTTGCCCATCGAGGACATGATTAAAAATATAACTATGGTACTTCTGATAATTTTCTCAAGTTTTAATTGAGGCTTTGACGTCTGTGTACAGGTGGAAATTCAAAAGCTCCTTGATGAGCAAAGAAATGTGCTGGAGCTGAAAAAGCAGCAGTTTGACCTTGAATTGGAGGAAAAAAGAAAACTACTTGACGAAGAGCTAAGGAAAAAGACTGAGGATTTGGATCAGAAGGAAGCTGAGATCTCTCACATGGAGGAAAAACTAAGAAAAAGGGAGCAAGCTTTAGAAAATAAGTCTGATAGAGTTAAGGAGAAAGAGAAGGACATTGAAGCAAAGGTGAAACTGTTGAAGGAAAGGGAGAAGACAATGAAGGCTGAAGAGCAAAAGTTAGATTTAATGAAGAAAGAATTAACTTCTGAGAAGGAGAGCTTACAAGTTCTCATACAGGAACTCAAAGAGGTGAAGGATGATATTAGCCAAAAGCGACTGAAGATTCATGAAGAAACTGAAAATCTTAAAATAACTGATGAGGACAGGAGAGAGCATCTTAGATTGCAGAATGAATTGAAAGAGGAAATAGAGAAGTGCAGAATGAAGAAAGAATTACTTCTGAAAGAAACAGAAGATTTGAAACAAGACCGGAAGAAATTTGAGGAAGAGTGGGAGGCATTGGATGAGAAGAGAACAACTGTCAATCGCGAGATGAAAGAACTTGAAGAAGAGCAAGAAAGGCTCAGAAAAATCCGGCACTTTGAAGAGGAGCAAATACAGAACGAAAAGATTGCTACAGAGGAGTACATCAATAGAGAGTTGGAGGCTCTCAGCATGCAGAAGGAGTCTTTTGCTGCAAACATGAAGCATGAGCAGTCAGTGTTATCCGAAAAGTACCAAAATGACCATGATGAATTACAACGTGAATTTGAGGCTTTGAAAAGGGATCTTGAGATTAATATGCTGAAGAAGCAAGAGGATTTGGAAAAGACATTGCAGGAGAAGGAGAGAGTGTTTGAAGTGGAGAAAGATGGTGTACTTAGGAACATGCATGATCAGAAGGAGAAAGTATTAAAGGAATTAGAAAATTTGAGCTCTGAGAGGAGCAGAATTGAGAAGGAACAACAGGATATTGCCTTGAACAGAAAGCAACTTGACGAGCAGCAGATTGAAATGCGGAAGGACATAGATGAGCTTGTCACTCTCAGTAAGAAGCTCAAGGATCAGCGTGAAAGTTTTCTTCGGGAGAGGGGCCAATTTCTTGCATTTATTGAGAGGGTCAAGAACTGTAAAGATTGTGGGGATATTGCTAATGGCTACGTGTGTTCTAACCTTCAGTTAGGTGACAATGAGCACAAAGAAGGCTCACTTCTGCCTAAGATGGGAGATAAACTTCTCGAGAAAGTTTCTTCTTATGGAACAACTTTAGGAGGATCCCCAACTGAGATTGATTTTAAGTCTTCAGAGTCTGGTGGCCATGCTTCTTGGCTCCGCAAGTGCACCTCAAAAATCTTTAGTTTTTCACCCACAAAAATCAAGGATTTGGCATCTCAAAGCTCAATTAGACCAGTTGTTACAGGGGAAAATACTGAAGAACCTTTTGATGTGAAGATTGCACACAGTAGTTTTGAAGGAGAAGAGCAATCTCTTGAAGTTGCTACATCAGGTAACTATCAATTGAATCAAGTTATAGAGGAACCACAGCAGTCTGAGCAGAGTAGTAAAAAACCTGGTAAAAAACCCGGACGCAGGCCTCGTAGAACCAATTCAGTGAAAGCAGTGATTGAAGAAGCAGCAAACAGCTTGGCTAAGAACTCAGGAGTACCTCCCATCACTGTCAGTGAGGAGCCAGAATCAAGTTTAGCTGAGAAACCACCTAAAAAGAGGACACGGGCACAGAGTTCTATGATGTCTGGAGGCGAGCTGGATGCTGATGGAAGTGAAGTGCAATCTGAGAATGTCACAGCAGGTGGTCGCCGGAAGAGGCGGCAGGTAGTTGCTCCTTCACCAAATCCAGGGCAGAAGCGTTACAATCTTAGACGGCATAAAACGTAAGAGTCTTCATTAAATGTGATATTTTACTCTGAATTCATGTTATTTTTTTCTTGTTTGCTCTTGGTGTTTTGCGATCATTCCTTTCTTGGGTGCATGGTATGTTCTATCACATGTATATGAACTACAATGAATTGTCTGTAGATTTTCACCTTTTATAAAGAAAAACTGTGCAATAGGAATCATGAAGGTTCCAGTTATAAGCAGAACACCAGTTATAGTACTCTGGGAAGGAAGCTTTAAGTTGCATTTCCCTTTTGTCCAAGTCATCTAAAATTCGAAAGAACTGCTGGACCTGTTTTGCTGTTACAGATAATTTGCAGCTCAGAAAGAATAAAAATATTCTGGCCAAAAGTTAGAGTCTCTTGAGTAGACCGCGTAGTGATGGGCTCTTACTGTGTGTGTAGAATAGTTGTTTCCAACCGTTGTTTCTTTACAGCTTCCTGTGGATCTCTACTTCTTTGTGTTTATAGTTCCAGGATCTTTTGAAGCCTTGAGTTTCTCTAATAGGTGGCTTTCAGTATTTTCTCCTGGTTTTATTTAATTTGATAGAATCAAAGCTGACAAGTAATTGGTTGTTTTTAGCTGATGTGTATTTGTTATCTTCTATGTCTGTTAAGCAATCTCATGTGTTTATCTGCTTTGTAATAATCAGTCCAGGGATAGCTACAGCTTCACAGGCGACCGAAGCAACGGATGGGGGTGATGATGCTGATAACGTAGAATTAGCACAACATGCAGAGGTTACGTCTGCTCGAGTGCCAAAAATTGCACCTGACAGCCATGATCCCAAACCGTTGGTGCAGGTCACATCATATAAAAGCGTTGCAACTCAACAGATTGTATCTGACCAAATGGTAAGGGTAAAAGATTTCGATCACATGTCCGTTAAATTTCAGCTGCTCAGTTATAATTAGTTCCAAATTAACCTGATCACCATGTACATGTTTTTTCCGTACTGCAGTTTGGTGCCACAGAAATCGAACCTGTGGACATGAGTGAGGATTTAAATGTCACGCCTGAGTTAGTTGACGGTGAAGATGAGCATGAAAGCAGCTTGCAAGGCGCAGATGATGGTGAGGGAGATGATGATGATGATGATGATGATGATGATGGAGATGGAAGTGGAGATGATGAAGACTCCCCTCACCCTGGTCAGGCATCTGTGAGAAAAAAGATCTGGAATTTCCTTACATCGTGATGACTTCCTCACCTGTTCAGTGTGCGACTTTTATGCAAATTCTTTTTTTTTATTCAGCTTCTTAGGATACATCTTTCTGAAGTTGCATATTAGGAGTCCAAAATTCTTCCATATTTCTTCCCCATCCCTTGTTTGAAAGGAAGAGGAAAGTGACTATTCATTTTGTTAGGCCTAAGCTATGAGATTTTGAAATATGAATGAAAAAGGATCCTTTGCAATCACCTCTTGGTAGTATTGTTAGTGACTCTTCCATCACACTTTCCCACATAAAAATTGGTCCTAATCCTAAGAGGTGTGTGGGGTGGGTGTCCTGAACCCTAGCACTATATAGCTCTACAGCCTTCATCAATACCTTCCATCCATATCTATCTGGTCCCTCTTTTAGCCTCTTCTTGATTTAGGTTTCACAATTTTGGTCAGAAGGTAGGGCAAGCAAGGTCTACTCTAGTCTTTGTCATTGGTTTTAAGTTGCCAACTAGTACTAGTATTCAACAAATTTCACTTACAAGGTCACAATCTAGGACACCTAGGGCACTGTAAAAATGACCTTAGTTTTGTTAAAACTCATCAAACTTTCCCTTAAGGCCTTGGTACCATGCTAAGATAGTGTGGGTCTATCAGTTAACTAGAGCTTGCTCATCCCACATTGTGACACACTAACGTAATGGAGTATTGCTGTTTAGTTTAGCAGAAATTCCTTGACCATTTGCCTCATAATTTTAAATCGGTATCTTTCGCTTGTACATTTGCATTCGTATGTTGTTATAATATACATTTGCATTTCATTCAAGCTAACTTGACCAAAGCATGATCAGATTCCCAACCATTAAAGATGATCTGAGCTTCATTTTTCTAGCTTCATGCAACATAATATTGAAGCCCAAATTAAATACTTCTGTAATTATATATAATTTCATTTTGGAGTGCTGATTAAATGGAGCTGTGTGACCACTTTACTACCTACAAAAGTTCTCCAGAAATTTGTTCTGAAATTGCAGAATGGTACCCCTTTGAGACTGGGAGCCAAACATCATTGGTTTTGATCATGCTATGCCATTCCAAATATGTAGTAAATGTCTGTCAGAAAGTGGGGTTCCTCCTCTTCATCTTCCTGCAATCTACACATTGGGTTTTTTACATGATGACAAACAACTTGCTTCAAAGGTCCACAGGACCATTTCCAAGCTTTTTTTATGCTGTTTTTCAACTTGTTTTCTGATTCAATGGAACTGAGTAGTAAAAGTAAACAACTACTTAGAAAAATCAAGAGGGATTCTAAATATGGTAACATTTGGGATGACCCCTTTTACCATCACTTCTCAACAAGAAGGAATGGTTAGAATATGTACTTTCATACTATTTCAAATGAAATTATTGGATTTCACTTATTTTTTAACCCAAAAGAACACTGTTGGGTTAAATTGAAGCTTCAATGGACATATGATATATATGCCTGGATGTAAGCAGGAATGAAGGCACAAATGGCAGGGGAGGATAGAAATATTTTCCATTTTCCAAAGACTTTTTGTGCAACACTTTTGTCTTCCATTCTTTTGCCTAAATTCTGACTCACATCAGAAATCTGCCATCCCAAAGGAGATAAACAACCACCCCATTACAAAAAACCTCCTTTGTCTTGCATGCATTTACATGCACCTCTCAATTTCCGCATGCAAAATGGTCCCAAAATAAATGGACCTCATTTTTATTTACTCATTCATTTATACTATTCAATTATTATGCTTCCTGTTATTAATTGTTCTTTTTTGTACCCCAAATCATAAAAAAAAGTCATTCATAATGACTTTTATTTTGTCTGCAAAGGCTATTCAGTTGCCTACGTTGCAGCAGCAGAAGAAGAAGTTATTATCATTGACATGATGCTTTTTGAGCATTGAGAACTGTGTGTTTTGTTCCCCTTCCTTTTTCCCCCCTGCCTTTTGCTATAAAAGTTGTGACTTTTCCTTTCCATTTGAGCCCAGCAAAAACAAAATCCAGAATCTTTCTTCTTCTTCTTCCAATGGAAGTTTTCAGAAGATCTGCACTTCTTCTTTTGGTGCTTTTTCTGCTCCAATGGAGTTTACTTGTGTGCTGTGGAGAAGATGATGACATGGCAGCTCCGATGAAGAGAGGTGAGCAAGAAGCTTTGTACTCAACCATTCAGGACTTTGTGGGAAAATGGTGGAATGGCTCTGATCTTTACCCTGATCCCTGTGGCTGGACACCAATTCAGGTAAAAAGGCAGCATCTTTTACTGGTTTTCTTCAAGAAATGAGTGATTTGATTTTACTTAATGTTTTTCCAATGATTTGTTGTCCTTGGAAAAAGTCTTGGCCGTGTTGTTCTTTTTTAGTTCGAGTTTGTTGAGTAAAGTGCAAAATGATGACATCTCTTCATCAGTTTCAAATGAAGATGTCAGTTTAAACATGTGATCTTTAGCAAAAGCAATCTAGGCTCAAATTTTGAATTTTTGTTGTTTTCTTGCCTGATTTTGGTACTGGAAAACAAATGACAGTAGGAAAAAAATCTAGGAGCTTTTCTTAGGATCTATCTTTTTTGTTGTTACAATTTTGTCTAGGCTGAAGTTCATTAAAATTATGTCCCTCTAAAAGTAATAAAGATTCATGTTTTACACAATGACAAGAACTAAAAAATGTGAACTTTGACAATCCATATGTGACTAATCCTGTCCCTTTTGAGCTACTGTTTGAGCCTAAAAAAATCCTAACTTTGTTCTTTTTGTGAACTAGTAAGAACTTTTTTGCCATCTGTTTGCAACAGTTCTCCATGTGGTTTGAACAGTAAAAATTTTAGTACATCACTTTGTTCTCCAGATTTTGTTGTGCATTTAATTGAATCCCTTTTGTTGTATGCTGTTCTTAAGGGTGTGGCTTGTGACATTTCTGGAGATGGCTTGTGGTATGTGACTTCTCTCAACATTGGCCCTGTTCATGACAACTCAATAGTTTGCTCTGAAAATGTTGGATTCAGCCCACATTTGTTCAATCTGAGCCACCTGAAGTCTCTCTCATTTTTCAAATGCTTTGTGTCATCCCATCACCATCATCACCATCAGGTTTCGATACCGACTGAGAAATGGGAGGTCTTGGCGAACACGCTCGAGTCCTTAGAATTCCGGTCAAATCCAGGCCTTGCTGGAAAAATCCCAGCTGTTTTTGGTAGCCTGAAGAATCTGCAATCTCTTGTGCTCATTGGAAATGGATTAGACAGTGATATCCCACAAAGTATTGGTGGTTTATATCGCCTGAAGCGGCTTGTCCTCTCCCAAAATCGACTCACTGGCAAAATCCCTGATAGTTTTGGAAGCCTGAGTGGTCTCCTAATCCTGGATTTAAGCAGAAATGCGCTTTCCGGTTCTCCACCTTATACTCTAGGAGCACTTGCATCCCTACTAAAGCTTGATCTATGCTACAACAATTTCTCTGGAAATGTCCCGAAAGAGCTAGCAAATCTGAAGAATCTGACTCTTCTGGACCTGAGTTTCAACCGGTTTTCCGATGGAATGCCTGATTCAGTTCAGGAAATGAGTTCCCTTGAAGAGTTAGTCCTGTCAAGCAATCCCATTGGTGGGGATCTGATGGCATTCAAGTGGCGAAATCTGCGAAATTTAATGTTGCTGGATCTCTCCAACATGAGCTTGACAGGCAGGATCCCTGAGGCCATTTCAGAGCTTACAAGGTTGAGGTTTCTTGGCCTTAGTGACAATGATTTTGGTGGGGAAATCCCTTCAGGGATTGGAGATCTGCCCAACATAAGTGCCATCTACCTAAATGGCAATAATCTGACAGGGGAGCTTAAATTCTCTGAACTGTTTTTTGGGAAAATGGGGAGAAGATTTGGGGCTTGGAACAATACAAATCTTTGCTACCCAATTGAGCTCTTGTCAAGAAATCATGCCCCTTTTGGAGTAAAACCTTGTCAGCAGGAAACCACTACAATGCATCAAAGTGTTCATCTCGGTGAAAAGAATCCCATCATTTCTTCCTCTTTGGGAGTTTCAAGTTTTGGGAAACTCTGCAGCATTGTTCTTCTGATTCAGATGTTTATGATGTTTTTTTAGATTGTTTGTGTCATTGTTTAGATGCAATGGTAAATATTATCTTTTGTTTTCATTTCAAGAATTTACAGCCTTGCTCTCAACTAACTAAGATGAGGAATTTATGGTGATGAATTAATGCAATGTTGTTCTGCTTCTGTGTTGATTGTTACATGTCCATTTGTGAGAGGAACGTGTCACATCTTGACAACCAAACAAATGGAAGGTACTTGATTTCCAATTCAAACAAAGCTAGTTTGATTATTCACATTGAACTAAAAATAGATATGGACTAAATCTAATTACATTCCTATAAACTAAATGGAGACAAATTAACCCAACTCTATGTTCTCTATAGATTGATTATTCACATTGAACTAAAGCTATGCAAACTGATATCGTTAAAATGTACTAAATCAAAACAAATTCCTATAGTTAACCCAACTATGTGTTCAAGTGTTTTTACTTCTTACTCATAATAGGGAAAGGTTTCATTTGACACTGGTTTCAATTGAGACTAGGGACAAATGTTGATATCCTCTTTTTCAAACTTGACATTTTACCTATTAAGCATGATCATTTAGTGTATTATTGCCGATTTTTTCACTTTCATGTC
This sequence comes from Cruciata laevipes, assembly GCA_963678965.1. Taxonomy (NCBI): domain Eukaryota; kingdom Viridiplantae; phylum Streptophyta; class Magnoliopsida; order Gentianales; family Rubiaceae; genus Cruciata; species Cruciata laevipes. The sequence continues at coordinate 5,873,850 of OY787641.1, read as the reverse complement.
TGATCTACTCACTTTCATGTCTGATCTTCTCACTTTCAGGAGTGATGTTTTACATATTAAACATGATTATTCAGTGAGACCAATTGAGATAATATGTCCTCATGATATATGCAAGACTATGTGATTTTATTATAATGTATAACTCACACAACTTTATTATCATCTGATTTTGTTAAGTCATAAAATTTTAATGTATCACATTTTACTGTTCTGTATAGATTAAACATGTTTAGTAAAATATCATGAGAGCAATTGAGCAGATGTTTTTTTTCTTTATGTAAGCAATTGAGTTTCTCCTTGAATAAGATCTGCTAAACCTATTGATTAAGGCGGCTGATGTGATTTAGGCGGCTACAGCCGTTCTACTAACGTACGGAGTATTATCAATCCTCAATGGAAAAGATTGAAAAGACGTTTGAAAGTTAGTTTAGCTTATACTCCTATTTGATTTCATGACTTTGCCAAGTTGGTGTAGCTACAAGAAAAAATATCAATGTAATAAGTTAAATTAAATTAAACCAGTTAAATAAACAAAATTATTATATGAGATCAATGTATTATTTGAACTAACCAATTATTTTTTTCAATTTATTTAAGCTATATTTGGCTGAACTTATGAACAAAAAATAGCTTATGATTTCAAAAGAGTTGGTAGCATTGGGTAGTATCATCCTTGTCCTTTCATCTAGGAACAATGAATTGCAGGGCCGGCCAGATTTTGGAGGCCCCGTAAAAAATTAAAATTGTGGCTTAAATATTTCTATATTGCTAAAATATAAAAACTAAATATGCTCGGAAATTTTGTAGCAGTTTACATGATAAATTTTGTAGTAGTTGCATGATAAACTAAATTGCTAATTCTTGAAATAGAATGTAATTACTTTTAGATAAAAAAGAAGTAAGGTGGACAATAAAATTAATGTTAATACTAGATTTTGCACAAATTATTAAAATTTTAAAGCTAAAATAATTTTATATTCAGTTTATAAATAATTTTTATTTTACAACTTATAATTTATTTATGATACAAAGCTAAAATTCAACAATTTAACACACATGAAAACTTATTAAACGCAAAAAAACCATTTATGGACTCCTATTTATGTACACAAATCAAATCAAATCTCACTCCATCAATTTCTGTTTTTTTCCAAAAAATACCCTAACTTTGTAAAAACTTTTCTTAATTTTAGTTTTTTGAAAGCAAGCTTTCCTTAATTACTATGTCTGATTTGTAGGTTTTCCTTAATTACTTCATCTGATTTGTTATTGTAGAAACATATATTACTGCCCATACTGTATTAATACACATTGAGCCCACCGTCAGGCCCGGCCCTGTTAAATTTTTTTATATTAATTTTTGTTTCTTGTTAATTGTAGGGCTGGAATCGGTACGAATACCATGTTTTTTCTCAATACCATGTACCGTACCAAGTATGTTGGTACACGTATTTTAAAAACCAATACCAACCAAACATGTCGGTATACCAATATGTTGGTAACCAACAAGTTCGGTTGGTATTCGGTATATACCGTTATCGTACCAAGATTATAAAAATGGCAAGAAATATTTAAATTTGTGGGAAAAAAAATTCTGAACTCAAAATATTGGTTGCTTAAATCCTATAATTTCAACCTTAAATATGCAATTTGGTTGCTTCCAACTAGTTCACTCTTAAAGTGCAGTTCATAATGAAAATCAAAATACGCTTTATGCAAGAGGTATAGAATGAGTTTTTGATTTTGAACTCATAGAATGATGATGAATCTCTAAAGACTAATTAATAGTTTTAAAAAAGAAAAATAATGGATGATTAGTCTTGGAAACAAAAACTTAGTTGGCATGTTTAAAGAATTTAATTTGAAGGAATATACTAGGAGACTTGGAAATGGAAAGAAATTAATGGTAATTATAATTATAGAGTAATTAAATAATATTTAAATAATTTAATTGCATAAGTTGGTACGGTACGGTAATAACGTGGTATTTAAAATTTAATACCAATATCATCCCAATATTAAGTCATGATACGGTAATACCGTACCAACAATGTCGGTAACCAATTTAATTGGTATTGTTTGGTAATGGTACGGTTGGTAAGTCGGTTCGTACGGTATATTTGTACAAAATTCCAGCCCTAGTTAATTGTGTATGCTCCATACAAATTCTTTTCTTATCTTTTACGACAATCATTTTGATCGAAACTCGTACTCAAATCTATAATTAGATTGAGGTATTTTCAATTCGGGTATTTTAACTGCACCTGGTTATGTTGTTAAAAACTTTTCCGGAGTGGTGTTATCTCATGTATAGTTATCCCCAAATTCCCTTACTTTAAAGTGTTTAAAAGAAACTACACAAATCATGACATATTGTTCAATTCAATCACCCACTTAATAATATAGGGTAAAAGTACTTGATTATGATAACAAGAATACTAATTCTCATTTGATACTTGTCTCTACAGAGACCAAAGTACTATAAGGGACCATTATTGACATGTTGGTGAATTTCAAATCCGCCGCCGTTGTTAATTTTTAGGTTACTGGTGTCGCCAGAGCTCAGTCGTTACATATGAACCGACTCAAAACTGAGCTTCAGTGTGACTTTGTACGGAATAACAATTTTGTACCAATGATTAGGAATGATCAAGGAAATTGACTGAAAGATCAAGTAAAATGAATGAAAGATCAAGGTTAAAAAGGAATGCTCATGGAAACTGACTAAAAGATCAATCAAACTGACTAAAAAAATCAATCAAAAACAAGTAAATGATCATTCCCTTTGGGTATTAGACTCTCAAAAAAGAATCATATTGACGAAGGATTATATTAAAAATTGATGGTTGGAACTTGGAATGAGAGCACTACAGTTTAAGTTACGGGGGCTCCCAATGTTGGCATACCTGGCTGCAATCACAGACCTAGCCATACCTGGCTGCAACTCATTTAATTGAGTTGAGAACATTTAGCAGATTATATTGCTAATCTCATCGGCTCGGCTCGGCTCAGTTGTCAATTAATCCCCATCATTTTTTTACCCTCACTTGAGTTACAAGCACTAGTGGAAATCAGGGGTTTTAAGGCGGTTGTTTAAGGCGGTTCCTTGGAACCGCCTTAAAATTTAGCATTTTTCGAATTCGAAAAACCAATTCGTAAGGTATGTAATGGCGGGCGACCAGAGAAGGCGGTTCGTGGTGATTTTAAGGCGGTTCTAAAAAAAGTGCCGTAAAAAACACTATTTTTCGAATGAGAAAAGTATTTCCGCTGCTTTATTTAATTTTTCGAATGAGAAAAGTATTTCCGCTGCTTTATTTGATTTTTCGAATAAGAAAGATGGTTCTCCTGTCTTAAGAATGAGAAAGAAGTTTTATGTTGACTTATTTTGACTTCAACCCTATAATAAACCCACTAAATCTAAATTCTAAACCACTAAAACTCTAACCCACACTAAATTGAGTTTATACTAATCAAAAATCAGTTCTTATTTGATTTTCTATATACACTAATTAAATTAAGATGAATTAATCAAAGATCACACATTACTTGATTCTCTACAAATCCTAACTAAACTAAGTTTACTTAATTGAATTTCACACTTACTTGACATTCTATATATACTAATTAAGTTGGGTTTAGATAATATAAGATCAATCCACACTACTAATTAAATTGAGTTTAACTAATCAAAGATTAACTCTTATTTCACTTTCTATAAACACTAACTATATTGAGTTTAGTAAAACAAGGGCAACCCTTGATTAACTTTCTATATTCACTAAAAATTAGAACTAATCAAATCTAAGTCATCAAAAGTTAACTCTTACTCAAATTTCTTTAGACACTAACTAAATTGATTTGAACTACTCAAAGGTCAAACTTCAATTGACCTTCTAATAACAACAATTGTATTGATTCAAAGTTGACACTTATAAACATTGACATAATCGAATTGGACTAATGATTGGTCAAACTTTAATTGACTTTCTATATATTTTGTAATTAATTCTTACAAACAAACAATTGACTTTTTTTACTCCAAATTGAATTATATTTGCTAATGAAAAGTCAAATATTACTTGACTATCTATAATCCTTGATAACTCATATTAGAGATTCAATTGATCTTACTTGACTTCTTATACACCCTAACTAAATTGAGTTTAACTAGTTAAAAGCAAATCTTACATAACTTTATGTAGACACAAACTAAGTTTAAACTACTCAAACTCTTAACACTTTCTTGACACAAACTAAATTGACACTTAACTATAAATATTTACTAAGTAAATGAGTTAAACCAATAATTAGTCAAACTTTACTTGACTTTATAGAAACACTACTAATGACTAACTGGACTTATTTAAATTCTATTTACAATGACTAACTCGACTTATATACTTACAACAGTAACTAATTAATTAACCGATTGAGGCCGTCGCCGCCGCCCGATTGAGCCCGTCAAATGGATTTGATGAATATTATTGAAATTGAACTTATTTAAATATCAGTTACAAGTACAATAAAATTAATTTAAATATAAAATAAAATTAATTCTGATTGAAGTCATAAAGTTCAAATAAATTAAGAAAAATAATTAAATTTATCCGAATCCATATAGAGAATGATATTTATTCTAAAATTCAATAAATATATCAAATTATAATGTATTTGTTTAAGTTTGATCTCAACCGTCAATATTTTTCATCAATTATCTCAGCCATTAAAACTTCACCTCATACAACCATCTTAGGGTTTAGGGTGTCTTGCATATTTAATTAGTGAAAACACATATTTAATTGAGTTTAACTAGTGAAAAGTTAAATTTTTACTTGACTGTCCTTAAACACTAGAAGTTAGTTTTTTTTTATAGCAAATTAGTTTTTTAATTGTCAAAGAATTTAAATAAATTTCATTATTATTATCACAAGACAAATTCTTGTTTGAAACTCATCACAATTTTATTAGCCATTAAATTCCTTTAAAATTTTTATTTTTATTTTAATGGTATATAAACCAAATTCTTCCCTTATCTCTTCATTAGATCTCAATAGTTCCCATCTCCTCCCAAAACGCTGCCCCGTCGCCCTCCGCCCTCCGCCCTCCGCCCTCCGCCCTCCGCCCTCCGCCCTCCGCCCTCGCCCTCGCCCGCCCGCTGCCCGCTGCCGCCCTCGCCCGCCCGCCCGCTGCCGCCCGCCCGCTGCCGCCCTCGCCCGCCCGCCCGCTGCCGCCCTCGATTTCGGTTAAACAACTTAGGAGGAAGAAGGATGGATAATTTTGGATGAGGTTAATCAATCCAACCCAACTCTTTACTGTAATTTTAGGTATAAAGTCTTGTTTCTCAATTTCAATAATCGTCCATTCATTGGGAAAAATCCATGCATGTATTTAACTGAAGTATAGGTGTGATTTGGGGTATGTGCTTTGTTTCGGAAGGAATATTTTAACATGAAATCTGCTATATATGTTTGAATCATAGTTGCTGCCAGACCCACTTTTAATGATCATAATATGTTACTCGTAGCTTCGTTTTGGGTCAAATTTTATGTAGAAGTACTATTAGAATCTTGATCTGTGATTTAGAACCAACAATGAACACCTGTTTGATTAATAAATGGTCAAGAAAGTGGCTTTTAAAACTCTGCACTAGAGCTGTTATTGGCAGCAACTGAGACATATTTAGAAAAATCATAACTTCATAATTATGATTCATTTTTGTCCAAGATTTACACTTTAGTAAACATAATACTCTGGGATACCATTAGAAACAGGAAAGGATTAATTTCGTTAAGAATTGAGTAAGATATAGCGTTTTAAAGATCTGATTTTTATTTTCTGCTACAGTTTCTGGTAGCAAGCTGACTGATACTTAAAAGGTTCACAACTTGATAACCGTAACTCCTTTTTGCCTGATATCTGAACTACTGTAATCTCTGAAATATGAACTATAATCTAGAGTCAAGAATATATTAATTTGGTTAAGGAATGAGCCAGATACAGAGCTTTAAAGTGACTGCGATACATGTCTTCATCGAACTGAAACTGATATTGTAAATTCTGAGTACATGATATGCATATAGGCTTTAGTTGCATGTTTGTTCTCTGAATTGGAGATTAGAGGTTGTGAATGTTTGGAGGGTTTACTAATAGATAAATAATTGATGTCACAGGTAGTATCGAAAGTGATCGCGAGCAGTAGGATACAAGGTGAGGGTTCTACCTTTTCTCAAATCGCAAAACCTTTTAAAAACTGATTCCATTCCAAGAGTTTGAGAAACATTCTGGAAGTCAAATGCTCTTTTCATGAAAATGTTTATAGTATTTAGGATCTTCACTGGGCGTAAGCTCACCCCTTTTCTCTTAAATTATTTTAGGTTAAGCCTTAACTAAGTAAAGTTCATGCTCGACTAAGAAGTGGAGGGCGTCCAGGGCCAAACTTCCGTAGTGTTGATGCTGTTTATATGATAGAGTGGAGTTGAGATGCTGTTTTGTTGAGCTCCATGACGGCAGCATATGGCATTGTAAAGGAAGCTATTGATGTATTTGAGTATGATTCAACCATAATGTATAAAGCTAACCTGATTGGTTTTTATTGATTAATTTCGAGTTCTCCGATAAATGTTTTCACCCACTCGCGATAGTGCTTACGAGTTCGTAAGCATTATGGCGAGTGGTTTTTTTTTGGAAGATTCGTAATGTTTTTCGAATGAGAAAGACCTTTCTGCTGGGTTACAAAGTTTTTCGAATTAGAAAGACCTTTCTCCTAGGTTACAAAGTTTTTCGAACTAGAAAGACCTTTCTCCTAGGTTACAAAGTTTTTCGAACTAGAAAGACCTTTCTGCTGGGTTACAAAAATTTTACGAATTCGAAAATTTTTTACGTTGACGCGGTTATAGTAGATGACACTTACGAATTCGAAACATGACATGTGACACTTTTCGAATTTGAAATATGTCAAAATTTTACGGCGGTTGGGGGAACCGCCTTAAACATGATTCCATTTTACGGCACAGCCAGAGAAGGCGGTTCCAATGTGCCTTCTCTGGTATGTTGGAACCGCCTTAAATCCACTCTTTCTCCACTAGTGAAGCCTGCGTTACCAGGCTCAGCTGATTGCTAATCTCATGTCCAAAGGTTATTAATGAATTAACTGGTCAGTAAAATAGCGACGTGGGACAAATTTTGTGTTGTCATAATCTAACCCAATCCAACGGCAGTTAATTTAAAGTTGGATGGCCCTGAATATCGAATCAAACGGCTGAAATTAATCTCTATTAATTTATGGAATAAACGGGTTTGGAAGAGGTGAATTCCTTATTCTCATTGGATTTTGATGAATTTTACTGATTTGTTCAAGGAATAGTTTGAATCTTTTGTTCAGATTTTCCCAAGAATCATACTCCCTCCGTCCCGTATTAAACTTCACACTTCCCTATTTGACACTATTTTCTTTTAAACTTTGACCATATATTTGAATAGATATATTAATATTAATATCATCATATGTGATATCACTAGATTCATCGTAACATGTAGTATTCAAATATCAAATTTTTATGTGTCGATAATACATGTAACTAAAGATATTTACGGTCAAACATCTATATCGGCATGCGTGAAAAAGATTCTGTGAAGAATAACGTGGGACGGAGGGTGTACTATCATAGCTTATGAAAATTAGTTTTCAGGTTTATTCGAATAATAAATTTCTTGCTACTTTATTTACAGAGAAAATACTAAGACGATTACCCTGGATGGTTACTCGACGGTTCTCTTTTAAATTATGTGAAAAAAAATAAGGTGTGGTTACAAAATGTTCGCAGTGAAATAAAATGAGTTTTAATATTCCTAGAACTAATCAATAGTTGACTATTCCACGACAGCCATGTAAAAACCACCAATGGAGATCCCTCAAACCACATTTCTTTCTTCAAAATGACTTGGAAAATTATAAGCAAACCCTCCTTAAAAAGTAACTGTTTGATCAAAATTTATGAAAACGAGGGAGGTAGTGTTTGGTTTTACTTTTTATCTATTTAACTTAAAAGTAAAGTGATTTTTTGTGTTTTATAAGTTGTTAAAAACCCGCTTATTTTGGAAGCAGAAGCTATTTTTAGTATCAAAAGTAGAAGTAGGTCACACAAGTTTTTCAAAAAAGTATTTTTCAGCCTACTTTGCTTATAAGCACAGCTCTACCAAACAGAGCCTATATATTATTATGGAAACACCAAAATGTAAAATATGTTTTATCAAAATTTTATGACAATTTCGTGTATTGTAGATGAAATTTCTTTCTAATTTGACCATAATGTGGATTTTGCCTCTTTTACTAGGACTATAGACTACTTCCGGTCCCAACCAAAGCAGCATAATTTTCTTATTAGCCCGTCCCATAGATTGCATACTTTCCTTTTGTGATAAATTTCTTTCATTCCCCCACTACTTCTGCCACTTATTTCTCAAATAAATGATTCGTCACTCATCTTATATTAAAGATAGTTTCTCATATCTGCATCTTCAATTGAGACGGACTAATAAGGAAACGTAGAGAAAGAAAACGTTAGCCGGCAGCTCACAGGTGACAACTTTCACGGCACTAATTAATATTAAATAAGTCTCAGGCTCCCCGTTGACATTCCCAAGTTGAAAACTGGAAATGGTCCTTGCGTGTGCTACACTCCTCTTCGTCTCTTTCCTAGACCTTTACTTCCCAATTCCCTCAAATTCATCATTTTTCCATGCACCCAAATTTCACATTTCCCCCTCTATATAAATATCCACCAACACAATTCTTTTGCATATTCATTCATTCATTTCATTCAAGGAAAAAAAAAACTTTACAGTACAAATCCTGCAACACAAGCTTTTTCTCCCATGGCTTCTACAAGAACGATCATTTGTTACAGAGTTTTATGCATTCTCTTCTTCCTGGCCCTGCTCTTCGGGCCGGGCTCTGCGGCGAGGACGTTGAAGACGGAGAACGAAGGCTCGTCGGCGAACTCGTTGAAGCCGTTGGAGATTCTGAAGATTTACCAGCAGAAGAATTTTCTGAGAGGTGATTTGGTGTTCAATATGCTCCCGAAGAACACGATTGTTCCGCCTTCTGGTCCGTCCGATCGGCACAACTGATGATCTCGATCATTGATCTCACACATTCAGTTTAGTATATATATACACATATATCTGAAGAATTTGTTGTTATTTTATATGGTTGTTCATCGGTTCTTCTGGTGAAGCTAGCTAGCTAGAGTTTTTGTGGCCTAACATATTCATACACACATTTTAGTTAGGCGGGTTGTTTAATTTTTCAACCTTTTCATTTTTTGATCATACGATATATATCGTACTGTAAAGATACATTTCAGAATATATGTTGCTCAAATATATATGATGCAATATTGTTGAAAATTTTGGAAGTTTGGTTGTTTTTTCTTTGCGATATTAGAATAGGATCATAGTGAACGATCTATGAACTGTTTACTCGTGGAAATGAATTGGTCAATATATCGGTGTTTCACTCAAAATAGTAGTCTTTGGTTTTCAATCCAAATATGCGAAGAAAGAAATGAGAAAGTGGTTTTTTTAGCCCTTTTTTCAACCTTTTGATTTGGTCTTGTTTTGGTCGGAGAAGAAACAAACATGGGGGCAGCTAGGCTGTCGGAAAAAAATTTGTCAAATTTCCGAACCAAACATGGCTGCCCTTTTGACGGTCAATCAACACAATGCAAACACAACCATTTTTTCAACGAAATATATTGATTCTTAATGGTGTTACAAAGATGAAATTAATCTAAACATATATAGTAAACAATATGTTACTCCGGTTTATAGAATTTGCATGAATATTCAATCAATTATTATCCAGTAATAATATGACACATGTTTAAACGGTTCTACTATATTTAAGAATTTGGATCAAAATAAAATATAACTGTATTTATTGTATTAACCGTTAGATTAAATTTAACGGTTATTTAATCACTTAAATTACAAGATAGTTTATATATATTTAATTATTACTTTGTGGCAACACAAAAAAGTTTTTTTTAAAAAAAAAAAAGTAAAAAACACATCAGGCGTGTATGACACCTAATTCCTTTGAAGTTGATTTTTTTTAGTACGAAAATATAAATATTGTAAACCATCTTAACAAACAAATAATGTGTGAAACTCAAAAGTCAAACGGTGAGTAAAAAAATAGTATTAGAAGAAAATATAAAAGAATTGAAAGTCGTAGACAGCAAATGGAGAAAAGCGGGAGTTGTTAGACTCCGAGTAGTCCAAAAGCGTGTTTCTTAAATGGCGATGGTAGTAAACGATAAGATAGTGATCAGTGAAAGGCGTGGACGGTCTCATAAACTATTAGTATTTCTTCGTTCAAAACCGTTTACGTTTACTTTGATTTCAATTTTTCCAATCCCCGCCAATATGTCTCCTTAAACTAGGGTGTAAATGAACCAAGCCGTTCGTGAGAAACTCGTGAACAGTTCGACAAAAGCTTGGTTCAAGCTCGAAACAAACGAACACGAGCCGAGCTCGAGCCGGCTTGATTAGTATTCGAGCTCGAAACGAGCTCCATGTCTATGGTTTGATAAGCTCGTCGAGCCTTAACGAGTCTGTACATGTATATATAAATTAATTATTATATATTAATTATTAAAAAAAAGCTTGTAAAAGGTTTAATTAACATAAACGAGCCGAGCTCGAGCTCATTACAGCTAATCAAGCTCGAGCTCGAGTTGATGTTTTTATGTTCGAACGAGCTCGAGTTCGAGCTCGAGCTCGAGTTCGAGCTCGCTAATTTTTATCAAGGCTAAGCTCGTTAAGGCCAAAGCTCGGCTCGGCTCGGCTCGTTTACACCCCTACCTTAAACTTCATCTTGCATTTCAAGTCTTGATTTTGCTTTTAGTCTTTACTTGATTATTTCTCAAAAATAAAAATAAAAAGTCTTTACTTAATTAGAGGATGGAGTTATCACCATGTCATGTCAATCATGAAGTTCATACATTTACCTTTCTGTCCCATATTTAGATTTGTATGACCATGAAATGAATATAAAGTTACTTATCCTCCAAATAGTGTTTAAAGAGATTGACCAGGAAGTGACCACTAATTTATTATATCGTTTATACAAAGATTGATCAGAATGTGACCACTGATTTATTGCATCATCCATCACCTTGATATTCGGCCATGACCTTGGTGTTTCTTTTTGCATTTTTAGTTTTAGTTTTTTAAATAAGCTACTCTCAATGGCGGAACTGGCCCCTCCCAACAAAGTAAAAATTATTTAATATACTTATACTTTTTTATACTTATACTTTTTTAAAAACAAAATACCATTATGACCCCTTTAATTTCAATTTTTGGGCCCGCCACTAGCTACTCTAGTCTATAGTATCCAGAAGTTGACTGATTTTATCTTAGTTAATGCTCTATAATCTCACGTAATGATTCCTCTTGGAGAGATGTTGAGATATGCGTGATGAAATTCCCCACCATTTCTGTTTTTAATCTAAAAAGAAAGAATATAAATTGCATCTTTTTTTTTTATAAGAGATTTCAATTCATCAATCTATATAAGCTTGAAATTCAAGTTTGTTATTTGAAATAATAAGCGTATAACGTGGCATCATATTTCAAATTTTAAAATATAATTATATCGTGACTTAAATATGCCACGCCTTACGTACGTTGAGTAGTCCCTTTTTCTTGTTAAATGTTTGATTCGAACCGGCAACAATTTAAATTCTCTACAATTTGATCCCATGCAGCCATTTGGTGATTTATTCCAGCTCTCAAAAACAGATAACGAATGATGACCGCGAATTTTTTTAAAAAAACATTTCAAAATACACCTAATTATGCGTATTTAATCTTCTTACAATGACATTTAAACCTATTTTTTTTCGATTGTCAATGCAATGAAATAAAGTATCGATTTCTGGAAAATTCTTCACGACAAATTAAGGCGTGCAAGGTATCCAAGCTAGCTAGAAGAATCTTATATATGCACAATTGGATAGATTACATTCCGTTCGTTTTGTATATTCATCAAAAGGAAAATATACTGAGAAACGAAAATATTCCATGACTTATACGTTAAAACGTAATCTCAGTTGCAATTTTTTAAGCCATAGCGATCGTGACATTGATTTGTCTTGCATATTGATGAATTATGCTTTTCTGGCCACACAGATCATTGAGTTCAATTAATATATTAATGATTTATTGTATATTTAAAACTAATGAAAATACTCACAAAAAATTTATCTATTATATATGCCAATCCTTGTAGTTATGAGCTGCATCGCATTGCTTGGAGTTGGAGAAAATAGGATTGGCAGGGAGGTCGGAGGTGGTGGCGGCAAGGTTTTTATTTTTTATTTGAGAAGGCTTTCTCAAATAGTGAAACATATTGATATTCTCACTTTTAAGTACCATGATCTTTTATGTATTAACCATGATCATTTTAGTATATTATTGCCAATCTTTTCACTTTTTATTTGATCTTGTTACTTTAAAAACTAATCTTTTACCTATTAAACACAATTATCTAGTTAGACCAATCTCAATTGAGAATTTGTCTTTTTTTGTTTTGGTCAGTCAAAGATGTGATTTTGTTTTTTTACACTAAAAACAACTTTTTTACTTAAAATTACTTGGAGATTAATGCCATGGAGATTCGCATTTTTAGAGGGACTGGCACTACGAGTTACTTTAGGTATGGTTGGTGATCTTTGCTTGGAGGCGCCATCGTTTGTGGGCGATTGCATAAGACTCGTTCGTATGGTACAGGAACTATAACCTATGCCATTGGGTTGTGTGAAGTTTATCGATAAGACTTGAAGTTTGCTACTAAGGGGAGCTAGGGTTCATGAATCCCTACTGGATAACTAGAGATAGGAATATTTTAACTCATTCCCTTGATTCTCTTGCAAAGAATGGAGAAGGTGTTAGCAGAATTTGGGACACCGCACCGGATCCGGAGTCTCTATTGTCAGACGATTATTGACGTTTTCTAGTGACACGAATGAATTATGTTACTTTAAAAAAATCTGGAGATTAGTCAATTGTTAAATCTAGTTTAGTTTATTTTAGTTCTATTTAATTTTATTCAACTACAATTAATATTATTTAATTCGGATGAGTTCAATTCAACTACCATTAATTCAGTTCATATCGATTCAATTTTAGTCCAACCGAACATGTAAAAGTTAGATAAAAATGTCAATTCCTTATATAAACATTCTAGCTTAGTGGTGAAAATCCATTACACAATCCAACTTGACATTATAGTGCAATATTTCACTCCACTATTTTAGTATGATCCTAATCCATCTTAATTCTTAAGACACACCATAATTTCCCCAATTTTCTACCCCTTCCATACATGGATCGATGGAGAATGGTTCTTGTGGGGAAATTTCTCGAGGAATAGGTTTCTATATATTTTCTACAAGAAAAATAGTACTCCTAATGTTGCCATCATTTAAGGCAACTCGATGATTTTGACCTTGAAAATCCTACTTATATTCTAATCCTGAATTTCAAAGCAACTTACCTAATTCTAATTCTTCACATGTTTTGACTAATCATGGTTCTTAAATCAATGCCATCGCACCAGCCGGGCCGGGTCGGGCAGGTGAGCCCGTGTAGCTTGAGATTCTTTTCTTAGTTATTAACATTAAGTTATCATTTAATTAGGGTGTTGCTATTTCACACTCTGTATTTTACTAAAACACGCCCTGTATTTTAACTATTATTTGATTATATTTTAAAATAATGTGATGTTGAAAAATCAAGAAATGTATTTAGATCGTGTTTAATTTTTCGCAACTGAAGTATAAATTTAGTTTGAAAACCTTAACAAAAATAAATATTTTAGGGCGTATTTACACTATTCCAGGGCGTATTTAAGCAAAATACAGGGCGTGGTATAACAATTCTGTTTAATTATTAGCATGGTTAAAAAAAATCAGTATTTTAGTTGCCTCCTCACCTGCTCTCTTGTTTGTTTGCCGGAAACATCTGTTCTTGGTTTGAAAATATCGAATTCAAAGTTCGATTTGAGATTGACTATACTGAAAATTAATGGTCGAATAATTTTGAACAAAATTTGATAGTGGGAACACGGTTGTAGATGCAATATCAACTTTCTCCACGTACGTAATGATATGGTGTGGAGAAGAACTGCTGGCTGCTTACTCATTTAAACATTTTGCCAAAACAAATTATCTGCTTCTGGGTGATGAAGTGGCTTGAAAAAAGATCAGTTAAAAAAAAAAAAAAGTAAACCTTGAAATTATATTTTGGGACGGATTGAAATACTCATCAAATCTACCCTAAAACCTTACACAAAATCTGCTTTAGGCAAATTTAATTACAAATGTGTGTAGATATTTTGGCCTTATTGAGCCGAGCTCGCTAACAAAAATTATATTCGAGCTCGAACTCGTTCAAACATAAAATAAATCAATTCAATCTCGAGCTTGGTTGTCTGTGAAGTGTTCAACCTCGACTCGTTAACTCGTTAAGTCGAGTTCGTTCGAGCTCGAATTCGACTGAACCAAGTTTGCCTAATAGTTGGGCTGCGTCACTAGGAAGTTAATTAGTGCGTCGGCGAATCACCGCTTAGACAACCTAAGGCGTCATGGCGGAATTCTCAATAGCGCCGTGTCACCGTAAAAATGGTGCCGTTTGGGCTTCGATTTGGACCAAACCCAACAATTACGAAACCATTTACACTTTTTGGGCTTTATAATCAGTCCATAATTTTTTAAGCATGATTCTTGTCTTATTTTCCCTGAAAATCGATGTGGGTTTTTTTTTTTTGAAACATATTCAAACCAAAGGCTTCTCACCTATTTCTACACAACACTTTCACCTTTCTTCCTTTTAATACATATAAAGCAAAATAAAATAAAATTATATAACACAATTTTAAACATTTTGGCGGAATATAATTCTAAATTCAAAAATAAAAATTGGAGAAATCTGTCACCATTTTGGCTCATTTTAATTTGGATTCATTAATTTCTGTGTTCAAACTAGCTAGACTTGTTTTTACCGTGAAAGTGAGAAATGTGTGTTCCGCTGCAGGTGTATTTCGTATGGATCATGCATTTCTTTTCCCAGAAGAAAACTGTAAAACAACCGGATGTATAAGAATATCCCCCGATCTCCATCTCCTCCCTTACAGTAAAACAACCGACAACCGGCAACCGCTCGATAAATACATCCGGTGATCAGCTTCTATTCTATGTCTCAGTTCATGGGGTAAAAAGTTAAAATCTAATTCTTTCTGTTTCAAAAACCCAATTTGATGTTTTGGAATTTGAATTTTACTTTATGCAAATCCTGTGACCCGAAAAAATGGCCTATCTCGAGGTTTTTTCTGCTTGTAGGGATCCTAATGTCCCAGAACTGCCAAGTTCAAAAAGTTGGGTGAGTTAAATTAAACGTTTTTACAGATTTTTTTGTTGTAATAATATTATGTGATAATTGTTTTACTTGGTTGTATGATAAATATTATATACTGCTGTAAATATAAAATGCTCATACTGAAAGAATCTGTTGGATGAAGTTTCAGTTTCCCGCCAGAATTTCAAGTCAAAGGTCAAGTCAAGGGTGGAGGCTAATTAGCTGTTAAGTTTTCTGTTAAGTAGCAGTTAATATGGTTGATTCTGTTAGGCGGATAGAAGAAGATGATAGATTGTATATATAGACAATAGCTTGTACAAATTCGTTTTATGATTTCAAATAATAAGAAAATCTTCCCCAAATACTCTACTTTTCTACTATGTGTTTTAGTGTGTGTTCTTGGTGAGCTAAGTTGATCTGCAGATTTCTGCATATTTTCATGGTATCAGAGCCTTAGGCTATCTCGATCCGATTCAGCTACAAAACCCCTACGCTACGATACCTATATCACCCGATTCAGAGACTTCACCGAATTCCGCGATTTTGATTTTCTGAAGCAGCTGAGATGAGTGGTTCAGAGGAAGAAGAAGTGCCGCCGCGATTCGGCAAGCGACCGGAAGGTTCAGGAAAAGGAAGGAACAAGCGAGATAATGATGAGGAAGAAGGCTACTACAGGATTCGTCATGAGGATCCTCTATATCTGCAGAATTCAGATCAATCCAATCAAATGCTCGTGACTGAACCGCTGGATGAGGTAAACTATCTCTCCTGGAGTAGAGCAATGATTACTGTTTTGGAAACTAGAGACAAATTAGGATTTATAAATGGTGAGATTATAAGACCTGATGTTACTCATAAGACCTACAAACAGTGGAAGAGAGCAAATACAATCGTTAAGGCTTGGATTCAAAATTCTTTGTCTAAGGATATTGCTAGAGGTTTTTTGTTTGAAACTGATGCTAGAAAACTGTGGGAGGAGTTGAAGGATAGGTTTGGTCAGAGTAATGGAGCATTAATTCATAATCTGAAGAAGGATATTGTTAATCTGAAACAAGATGGAGATTATGTGTCTCTTTACTATACAAAGTTGAAAGGTCTATGGGATCATCTAGCTTGTGTGAAGCCTAGAAGAAGATGTTTATGTTGTGACTGTTGCAGATGTGGATATATGAAAGGTGTACTTGCTGATGAGGAAGAGGATAAGATGCATCAATTCCTGATTGGATTGAATGAGAGCTATAGAGCAATTACTGAGCAGATTCTAATGACTGATCCTTTACCTAATTTGGCAAGAGCCTGTGCTATTGTGTGCAATGTTGAGAAACAAAGGACTGCTCATGCTAGTTATCAAGAGATGGGACAAATATCTGCAATGGTTAGTAAGAAGCTAGTGAATGAGGAGTATGTAGAAGATGTGTCAAATGCTTCTGCCATGCTGGCCAAAGGTGCAGGATATTCCAGAAATGAAGCTTATGCTAGAGATGGATCCAAACAAAAGACTCTGAGAAATCCAAGTCTGAAATGCACACATTGTGGAAAATCTGGTCATATTAAGGAAACATGCTTCAAGCTCAAAGGATTTCCAGACTGGTTTTATGAGAATAGGGGAGAAAAACCACCACAGAGAAGTGGATTTCCACACAGTGCCAATGCTGTTGGTACAATTAGATATGGCAACATACAATCATGAGCTTCTTCAATGGATGATCAGATGTATTCTGCTACTGGACCTACTGGAAGTGACATGATGATGCAAGGGGGACAGACACAAATGCAAGGATTCATTGCTAGCATGATACAGCAAGAAATAGGGAGACTGATGAAGGGAAAAATGCAAGAAGCTCATGCACCAACTGATTTTGTCAACCTAGCACACTTGACAGATTTTTCAGGTAGCATCCTTACTCATGCTTGCAATGCTACAGTTACTTATGATAATGTGTCTTGGATAATAGATAGTGGAGCAAGTAGTCATATGTGCAATAATCTAAAATTGTTTAATACTTATACCAATACAACCATACCAACTCCAGTCCATCTACCAGATAACACCATTAAACTGGTCACTGCTACTGGGGATGTACACCTGCCACATAACTTGATTCTTTCTAGCTGCCTACATATACCTTTCTTCCATTTCAATCTTTTGTCTGTCAGTAAACTCTTGAAAACCACTTCTGTCCATGTAGGTTTCTTTACCAACTTTTATTTATTGCAGGACCTTAAGAGACATAAGGTCATTGCAGTGGCAAAAGAAGTCCAAGGCCTGTACATTCTGAACCAGTACTCTTTCACTGAAACAACCATTCAAGTGGCCCTCCATAGCTTGAGTCTTTCTTATGTAGGGCATTTACATCATTCATTCTATGCAAATAAGCCAACATGAATTGATTTCCATGTATGGCATAGCAGATTAGGACATCCTTCTGTCACAGCTATTAAGCATCTACATTCCATTGTAAATATTTCAGTTCCAGAAAATTACATATGTACTGTTTGTCCTGCTGCTAAACAGAAAAGGCTTGAGTTTCCTGTCAGTAAAAGTGTCTCTGATAACAGTTTTGATTTGTTACATATTGATCTCTGGGACCATATAAAACTGTGACACTTTCTGGTACACAATATTTCCTTACCATTGTAGATGACCATACAAAATACACTTGCACTATCTTACTTAAATCCAAGGATACAGTGCCATATATTCTGAAATCCTTCTTTCTTCTTATCCAAAACCAATTCCAAACCTCAGTCAAGACTATTAAAACAGATAATGGCACTGAATTTCTAAATAAAACACTTTCTACCATTCTCTCTGATTTGGGGATTTTTCATCAAAAATCATGCTCCCATACACCCCAACAAAATGACACAGTAGAAAGGAAGCATCAACACTTGTTGAATGTAGCCAGATCCTTACTATTTCAAGCTCATCTACCCAAGAGATTCTGGGGAGATTCTGGGGAGATTCCATACTCACAGCCACTTATCTCATAAATAGAACACCTTCAGCCCAGCTCTCTTGGAAGTCACCCTTTGAAGCTTTGATGCACAAACCTGCTGACTACATATCCTTAAGGACTTTTGGATGTCTTTGTTTTGCCTCAGACACTACTCCACATAAAGACAAGTTACAACCAAAAGCCTATCCTTGCATCATGATTGGATATCCTCCAGATCAAAGAGGCTACAAACTATTTGACATTACACATCAGAAGATTATCATTTCTAGAGATGTTGTATTCCATGAATCTATATTTCCCTATCAAACCAGTGTCAAAGATTCATCCATTTCCCTTCCAGTTCTACCTACTCACTATCATTCAGATATCTTTTTATCTCCTGAGTCAGTTTCACCTATTCATCACTCTACTCCACCCTCTCAGGGAGAAATTCCTGTCCACGCCCAGGATGATCATTCTTCTACTCCTATCATCTCATCTTCTCTTCCTCCTATATCATCTACTCCAGTTCTATCACCATCACATACTTCCATCATACTTCCAGAAAGTCATTTGCCTGAGCCCAGAAAGAGTACAAGGATGAAATTCAAACCTGTGTGGCAAAATGATTTTGTGTTAAATACCATTCATGATCCTTTTCACCCACCTCTCTTTTCAGATGCACATAAGGCATTTCATGCTCAACTATTGAAAATAAAAGAACCATATTCATATAAGACTGCTAGCTTGTATCCAGAGTGGATTGCTGCTATGAAACTTGAACTGCAGGCACTTGAAGACAATGGAACTTGGGAGTTAACCCCTCTACCTCCAGGGAACAAACCTATTGGATGTAAGTGGGTGTACAAAGTAAAGTGTCTAGCAGATGGTAGTGTGGATAGATACAAGGCAAGGCTAGTGGCAAAGGGGTTTAATCAAATTGAAGGGGTTGACTATTTTGATAGTTTTTCTCCTGTTGCCAAGACTGTCACTATCAGATTGCTTTTAGCTGTCACTGCAGCAAAATCATGGAGTTTGCATCAACTGGACATCAATAATGCATTTCTCCATGGTTATCTTGATAAGGAAGTGTATATGCTCCCACCTGAAGCCTATGTTAATGCAGCTCCTCATCAAGTCTGCAAGTTAAAAAGGTCATTATATGGCCTTAAACAGGCATCTAGACAGTGGAACTCAGAACTTACAAAAGCTCTTCTCTCCTTTGGGTTCACACAGTCTCAGAGTGACTACTGCTTGTTCTTGAAGTCATCACATGATTTCCAGCTGGCCCTTGTTGTTTATGTAGATGACATCCTCATTGCAGGCTCCTCGGAATCAGAAATCCAAGCTGTCAAGGATTTTCTGCACTCTCAATTCACTATCAAGGATCTAGGGCCTGCAAAGTTTTTCCTAGGGCTTGATCTGGCCAGATCTTCTTCTGGAATATATTTGACTCAAAGGAAGTATATCTTGGACATTGCTGCTGATGTTGGGTGCACCAATGCAAATTCAGTTCCCACTCCTCTTCCTGTTACTTGGGATATGAATGCTCCTTCTTTTCCACTTCAGGACCCTAGCTGTTTCAGAAGATTTGTTGGAAGACTGCTTTACCTGAACTCAACTAGGCCTGATGTCACTTATGCTATGAATCAGCTTAGTCAATTTATGCAGTGCCCTACTGAGCATCATCTCCAGGGGGCAATACATGTGGTGAAATACTTAAATACATATCCCAGCCATGGAGTCTTCTTTCCCAGCTCCAATGATCTTCAAGTTTCAGCATATTGTGATGCAGACTGGGCAAGGTGTAAGGATTCCAGGCAGTCTATCACAGGTTTCTGTGTTTTTCTTGGACATGCCATGATCTCCTGGAAGTCCAAGAAGCAGCAAACAGTATCCAAATCTTCAGCTGAGTCAGAATACAGGAGCATGGCACTAACTACCTGTGAATTGCTTTGGATATCCTATCTCCTCAAGGATTTTCATATTGATCTTCTGCATCATATTCCACTATGGTGTGATAACAGAGCTGCAATCCATATTGTGGAGAACCCCAAGTTCCATGAGAGGACCAAACACATTGAAATTGACTGTCATGTCACAAGCAATCAGTTTAAAGCTGGTTTTCTTCATCCTTACCCCATCTCTACAAGGCTCCAGCTGGCTGATCTGTTTACCAAGCCTTTGCCTGCTGACAGCTTGCGTTCTTTGCTGTTCAAGATGAACTTTTGCCTTCTTCCCTATGTTCATCTTGAGGGGGGGAGTGAAAGAATCTGTTGGATGAAGTTTCAGTTTCCCGCCAGAATTTCAAGTCAAAGGTCAAGTGAAGGGTGGAGGCTAATTAGCTGTTAAGTTTTCTGTTAAGTAGCAGTTAATTTGGTTGATTCTGTTAGGCGGATAGAACAAGATGATAGATTGATCATCTTCCCCAAATACTCTACTTTTCTACTATGTGTTTTAGTGTGTGTTCTTGGTGAGCTAAGTTGATATGCAGATTTCTGCATATTTTCACATACAAATTACGTACAATTCAATGACTTTTGGTTTCATGGCTTTTGTGTGAATTAGGCATTGTTATGAAAAGAAAAGAAAGGAGGAAGCAGAAGGAGGAGAAATAGCATGAAGATCGAAAAAACGAGCTTAATAAAATGAGGATGGCACACAAAGAGAGCAACGATGGCGGATTACTAATTATTTATTTGAACTAGTTTTTTTTTCTTAAATGGGTAATAATTCAGTTAAAAAAGAATAAATTCCACCCACTACAACAAATGAATCCAGTAGTGACGCTTATTTTGAGGTTTTGTGACGACTGAAAACGTCGCTAAAAGGATTAACGACGCTTAAGGCAAACGCCTTTATCTGGCGTGTCAGTAAATTATTGCGACCCGTTTAAGTGTCATTATTTATTAGCGACGCTTGCAAAAATTTTGGGACGCGTTCTAGCGCATGGATTTTTAGCGACATGTAAAAGCGTCAGACTATGTTTGCTGCAGTCGCAAAGAATATAGATATTTTTCTAAAAAAAATTACAATTCCACCCATTTAGCTCCTATAATTACGCTTCAACCCATTAGAATCTAATAATTACAATTCAACATGACAGTACCTAATATTTGACAAATAACCCACAAAATACTAATAATTGCATTTCAAGCTAGAATTTCTTCAAAATAAAAATTGAACCCACATATATTGTACCTGATGGAGATAAAAGGATATCATGCCCTTCAATTTATCCCACTCATGCCTGAAACAGACTATCTACACTAGACACATGAGTATAAGCCTCTTTAAACTTGATATTAACTACATCAGGATATAAAAGCATTAAATTCCATGTTTTGTTTCAAAAGCCACCATGGAAACTCCTCAACTACCCACTTGTGAGCATCATGGCTCTTTAAATTGGATAATTTCCGCTCTTTCGAATTCACTCCTCTTGAAATATTTGATGCGTATGCATCAGGAACCTTAAGATTCCTCAAAACTTGTACGAATGCATCCTTTTCAGTACTAGATAGAGTGAATTCTGCATCGGGTAAAATGGCCTTCTTATTTGGCTGATATATAGGATAAAGATTTGGCCGTATTACCATTTCCTTAATATTAAGCCGAGCTTTCAAATCGTCTTTACTCTTTCCTTCAAGATTCAACAAAGTTTCAACAATATTATCACATATATTTTTCTCTATATGCATCACGACTAGGTTATGCCTCAAAAGATTATGCTCCTAGTATGGTAGATCAAAGAAAATGCTTTTTTTCTTCCAAAGTTGTCCAACCCCATTCACATGTTCTTCGATGAAGTCATCTACATCTTCAAATATAGAATCATCGCCAACCATAGTTGACCGTTCATCCCTCGTCCTTTTTGTTGAAGATTTAGAGCATTTACCATATTCTAAAGCAGTTTCTTCCATTTGCTTTAGGATTTCAGATCCACTAAGTAATTTTGGAGGCATTCGAAACTCATGGGCACAATTGAAGGAATTTGTCATGTATCGATAAGGATGAAACTCCTCCAAGGCTCCAACCACCTTCTATGACCCATGTAACTAAACTTCTTACCATTCTTTAACCAAATAGAACATGTTGAATCCGCACAAACAGGACAGGAAACCCGCCCCTTAGTGCTCCACCCAGACATCATAGAAAGTGCAGGCAAGTCATTGAGAGTCCAGATCAATCTAGCTTTAAGGTTGAAATTTCTACCAGAAACTACATCAAATGCATCCACTCCACGCCATAGTTGCTTCAACTCATCAATCAATGGCTGCAAATAGATGTCTATATCATTCTCTGGACTTTTCTCTCCTGGAACGATCATAGACAAAATGAATGAGAACTGCTTCATGCATAACCAAGGTGGGAGATTGTATGGGATCAACAACACTGGCCAAGTACTATGACTAGTGCTCATAGTACGGAAAAGATTGAACTCATTACTTGCCAGCCCTAATATAACACTATGAGGATCTTCAGCAAATTCAGGGTATAGCTCATCAAAGTGTTTCCAAGCTTTCCCATCTGCTGGATGCCTTAGCAAACCATCTTCTGCTCGACCCTCTTTGTGCCATCTCATATCTTCAGCAAATTTCTTACAGCTGTAAAACTTCTTCAATCTAGGTATTAGCGGAAAATACCGCAACACCTTGGCTGCCTTTTTCTTCCCATCTATAGTTTGACATTCATCATCTTCATTTTCACAATCAGGCTTATCTTTGTCATTCTCCTCATATTTCCATCTAGAAGAACCACACATGAGACAATTATTCTCAAAAGCCTTCTCATTCCAATAGAGCATGCAATCATTTAGGCTGCTATGAATCTTCTCGTACCCAATTTCCAAGTCATTACACAACTTCTTAGCTTCATATGCTGAAGTAGGTAATGATGTCAAAAATGGAAACACTTCCTTCAAAAACTCTAGTAGCATAGTAAAACTATGATTAGACATGCCTCCCATGCACTTGATGCACGTGAAAAATAATGAAATACTCGGCTTAAATTAATACTAATCATACTTCCCTTTCATGCATGTAAGACAATTTACATGAGCGGAAAGATCATGTGTACTTCGCGATCACGTGTGTGGATTAAAAAAGTGGTGCCAAATTGTCAAAACTCAAACGAGTTATCCCTAGCTAGCAAGTAGTAGTGGAAATTGGGTAGTTATATATATGCTTGATCTAATTAAAAGTGATCAAATTGTGAAAGAACATTGTTGAAGTGGCTACTTGGTTGAAAGTGGTGTTTGCTTGCCAGTAAAGATCATGTGATTCCACGAGGAATGACCCCCAAGCCATGATGAGAGAATAATGATACACCGTTTGAACATGCTCAAATATACTTTGAAAAAATTGACCAAAAATGCTCAGTTTAATCTGAGCGAAAATTTGTGGGAAAGTTTAGAACGATTGACGAATACATTCTTTTGTTATGTTAAATTTTATATATTATATAAATACATAAATGATGGAAATTAAGATATAGTTGTTGAAACCCATCAGTTTCTCACGTCGTTCGCGATAATGTTTCACTAAATTTTTTTTGTTAAGTATATCACGACTCGTGTGAAAAGAGATTGGTATAGAACGAGAAAGAGACTAGAGCAAGTAGAAGAGTATCACAATTACATCTTGTGATGAGTATTTTTTTAATGTTTATGTGTAAATATTAATTTTGGTTAGTGTAGTGCTTATTATGTTTATTATATTCTAAAGCACATCAAGTTTATCGTATATATCAAGTTTATCATATGGGCAAATTCTCATTTGAGACCTGTCTCAAATGAGACCAAAGATTATATGAGACTGCTATTGATTGAATTTGTCGTTGGTGAGCTTTAAATCCGCCGATTTCCTTGATTGAATTTGTCGTTGGTGAAATTGACCAAGGAAATGATCAAGAAAATTGACCGAAAGATCAAGCAAATTGAACGAAAGATCAAATTAACTGAAAAATCAAGGCAAAACAAAAATACTCAAGGACATTGATTGAAAGATCAAACAAACTGACTAAAAGATCAAGCAGAAATAGTAAATGCTCATTCCCCTGCTCTTGGTCTCCACAAGGACAGGTCTCACCCAAGACTTTCTCATATATCATGTATTGATGAGAAGCATTTCTCCCATGAAAAACAGTTTTTTTTTTGCATTTTTTTTGTATGAAATAAAAAAAACGATGTTACGGGAGAAAATATTGATATGGTCTATGACTATGACAATAAGAGGGCCGACTTTCTATCACCTGGGAATTGCCTGGTTCTAATTAAGTTAAACATCAAATACTTGTTTTTATAAATTAACAATAAATTTCTATATATGGATCTCAATCTTAATCTAAAATCGACAAGAAATAATACGTGGTGTCTTTTGTTAATGTATTAAAAAGTGATTATAAGGACGTAAGTAGGTTTTGTAGGTGGGATGTGTGCCTGAACTCTGAATGTTGAGTTCTAGTTGGAACATTATTATCAAAGGTTAGCGTTTTCAAATTATAAAATGTAAATTTCAATGCGATTTTTGATTATGATGTTAACCTAATTCTTCCATTTTCTCTTCAAGCTTATTATGATGTAGAATATTTTTGTTTTATTTTTGTTATTTGATTTTGGTTTAAGAAATATGTGTATATCTTTATTGATTTTAATTACTTATATGTAAAATATGATTTTGGTTTATTTTTAGAAATATAAATATTTTTTTATTTTTTGAAACTGTGTATAAAGGTGGATTGCCTTTTCTTTTGATATGTAAAATAAAATAGGATTTTCGACGATGTGCCTACCTTTTGAGAAGGTACATAATTAACCTTAAAAGGAAGGTTTGACAATGTTATGGGTTTATGGGTTTGACAGGTTAGGGAGTATGGTATCTCGGGCTGTTCGAGAAGCCGCGATCGGTGATTGTTGTTGACGTGTTAGTGTTCACGTGATCGATGATTCCATGGATAAATACATAAATATCTAATAAATCCATCAAATGATTTAACTACATTTGCATTTAAAAGGATTGATGTCTTTCAAAAAATAAAAAAATTATTGACTAAGTGATATGATTTATTCTTTATCTTTCACAAAAAAAATATAAAAATATTGAGGCTTATGTCTAATTTATATGTTGAGTTTTAGAGATTCCAGCAATATGGAAGGTTTAGGAAGTCATGAAGCATGCTCGGATGAAGGGTTTCATATGTAGTTGCAGTCTATTATAGTAGTTTAATTCATTCAATAGGTAATATACCATTTATTTTCTTCTACTAACAATAAAAGCAAAATTCAAACTCCCCTTCAATATTGTTGTATAATTGTGTTTATTATAATTTTTGCATTACCACATACTTAATAGAATTCCCCTTCAAATACACCGCACAACGTGCGGGTGGGGTTAACTAGTTCTATGTAGTAGTTATTTAATTTCAATTTAGTCCAATTTCATAAAAATAAAATGATAAATTCTCAATTAAGACTTTCTCAATTGAATCATACTTAATACCTAAAATATCAAGGTTCGAGGTAAGAAGATCAACACAAGATAATATGTAAAAAATAGCATGCTTGAAATAAAATTTAACTTATTAAGACATTTGACCACCATGTCTCAATTAGTATCGTCCTCTACGCTCTCAAATAAAATTTAACTTATTTATCACATTATTTCAATTTCTTAATATGTTTATTATTACTTCAATATTTAATTACTAGTTAAATTAATTTGCCATTAATAAATTAAACATAAGGTAAAAAGCACCTTGGCCAAATAAAGGTCGGGCAAAGCTGGGTGAAAACATGGAAGTGACAACCTACAGGTTTACTTGCCTGGACCTAGACTTCTCTAGGCTTCCAAATTGAATAGAAACTGAACCGACAATCTCAATTTCAAATTGGAGAAGCTAATTATGATTATTGGAGAACCTAGACATTTTTGGAAGTTGAGTGAAATCCGATAATATATTCTCCGTTATATTAAAAAGTGCACACTTTTGCTTTCATCTGTCGATTAATTAGAAAATATAAATTATTAATATCCAGACGGTATATATAACTAATTGAAATAAAAGTTACGCAAAAATTGATTAAATGAATAATTGTAGTGTGAGTGATGAGAGGTATTTTTTGTGGGAGTCGTAAAAAGAGTTAAAGCATGAACGGTAACGGTTATAGTAGACAGTTACTCTTAGATGATCAGTCAAACAGATTTCCAGAAATTAAATATGAGTATAAAGATATCCTTAAATGGGAAGAAAGTTTGTCTGCCAAATTATTATAATACTCGTTATTTCTATTTACGCCGGGCAAGTCTTTTCCAATACATGCGTTTTAACTTTTAAGGGTTTACGTTAGGGATGACATTAGGCGAAATGAGCGTGGATAGTAGAGTATCCATACTTATCTCCGTCTAAAATTTCACTATCTATTCCCGCCTATTTACCCATGGCAGGTACAGTTTTGATATCCATGCCCGTCCAATTGGGTATCCATCCCATATGGATATATCCATGCTCATGTTAGACCAACCTTCCCCGCCCGACTTATAAATTTATATTTAATTAATATCAACCTTTATCATAAAATTTTAAATAAAAGCACTAATAATTTTTATATATAATATATAATATAGAATAAAAATAATTTACAAAATGTTAATCATTAAATTATAAAATTCTATTAAGTTTCAAAATAGGCCAAACATGCTTCAATTATAGTGGATGAGGTATTTTATATATACACAAACATTAAATATAAATAATATAATATATAACGGGTATAATATGAGTATTATACAAGCGTTTGGGGCGGATATGGGGCGGGCGAGGCGGGCGGGTATGAGGCGGGTGGGGCGGGCCGGGTATGAGGCGGGTTATAAATCAATATTCATACCCACCCGTTTGCCCATGGCGGGTACGAAACTAACCTACATGCCCGCTCCATTTAAAAAAAATACACCTCCATGCCTCAATGGGGCAGTTGGCGGGCGGGTATCCACCAAATCCCCGGCTGGTGCCATCCCTAGTTTACGTAGGCTTAGTAATTGAACGTTACAGTAATATTCATAAAAGTGTTAAGGTTTTTATATAGGGTTATATTAATTTGATTTGATGATCCTTTGAACAAATGCGTTAGTATGACTTTCACCCGACACGAAAATCTGGCACAGATTAATAACATCGGATATAAATGCACTCATATTTAATGGTTAAATTTGATCCAATTCAGTCAAAGATCAACCTAACTAATACGAACTCATCCTAATGTGAAACTTATATATGACCTCGTATATAAATATGTTTGGTTACTCTATTCAACAATTATATTACTACTTGTTAGTGTTTTTATCAAAATTTAGTAAAGCTTATGTAGTTGATTATTTGACTTCAACAAAATCTATATTGGCCTTGTTTGGTTCTGTTGAAATAATTCTGGATGTAGATGATTGAGATAGTGTTGAAAGTAGATGATTTTGAGTATTGAAAGCAGATGATTGAGGTGATTAATTAGTGCTGAAAGTATATGATTGTAGATGAAGATGATTGGAATAAACTAAATTGGACATGACCACTGTTTATAGATTTATAAGTAAATTCGATCTTACACCCACGGGGTGTAGCCTAGTGCTTGAAACATTGGTTTAATTACCTTGAAGTTGTGAGTTCGAGTCTCGAAAACGCCATTGTGAGGATTTCCTTGTTTCAAGGATCCATTCTGCGCACCGAGTAGTGGACAGACCAACTGGATTATCGTAATTTATCTACCCATCGAGGAAGTCTGTGGTGTCAGGCAGGTGGGGCGTTGTGGGCGAGTTTTATCGCCTTTATGTCTTTAAGTAAGTTCGACCTTGATTATGTAAACTCCACGTAATTGATATAGTCAAAAAATCGAAAAAAATCACCTAAATCAAATATATACTCCATAGTAACAAATCACAAATAATGTTTTGTTGTCTTAAAATTGAGAATCCACAAGAAATTTTGGAACCCATCGAGTCCACAATCACAATATGAACCTTGGTTTGGTGAATTTTAATTGAGTTTTTGAATGGTTTAACTTTCCACTTTCAACGCGGGCTTGAAACCACTATAAGAATAAGGTTGATTTCTAAACAAAAAATAACTAGAAAATAATACAAAAAAATGAAAAAATGAAATCATTAGCTATTGATGAAGAAACTTGCACATTTGATACATCTCAAAATTACAAATAACCAGAAAATAATACTAAATGACTAAATGGCACCATGAAATTCAGCGGCCTTTACCAAAATAGGCAGACAACATTTCTGCCGTAACAGAGAATCTACCAAAAAGACAGACCAAAACTGAACAAGGATCAAGATCGATCAAACAACATTTGATTAATTAACGCTACTAGAAACTAAACATAATACTGTTATACATTAAAATACCAGAAAAAAACATTTCATCGTACTGATATTTCGATAATAATTATGAAAAAAAAGCAAAATTTTCTCAAACTCTGAGCAAGTAAATGCTAAGTTCAGGTCCTCCATGTCCATCGGGATTCATCATATAAAACGCCTCCGAATCCCTGGACCCCACCACCCTCTCAAACTTCGCCCGCATGTACATCAGCTCCCCCTGCCCCTCTCCGGCCGCCGCCTCCAAGCCGGGCGGCGCCGGCAGAACTCCGGCGCCCATCGTGATCGGCCCCACCGCGTTCAGAACCTTCCACTCCTCCGCCCCGCACTCGCGCCTCGTCGCGTAACCGCACTTCCTCCCGTTGCAGTACGTCCTCCACAGCGGCTCCTCCAGCAGCGCCACCTTCTTCTTCTTCTCCGCCGCCTCGCCGCTCCGGTCGCACTCCAGCGCGATGCGCACCAGCCCCGACGCCATCTCGCGCACCAGCACACTCGTCGGAGTCGCCAGCTCCACCAGAAACGCCGGGTTCAGTGCCGCCTCCTCCTGGAACGCGAAGTGCACGTGGCCGCGCCGGTAACCGAACAGAGTCCCGACCACGCGGTGGCCCAGCCCCGGGCACCGTCGCGAGCCGAAGGTGAACGCCGCCCGGATTTTCGACACGGCCAAGCTCGGCAGATTCTTGCTCTTCTTCGGCGGCGGTTTCAGAGGCAGCGCGTGAATCTTCAGAGCGCTGTCGAGGACGAAATCCTCGCAGTTGAGAGAGGCCGACCGGAGAATCTCCTCCTCGTCATCGTCGACGTCGTCGTCGAACTTCTTCTTGAAGTTGAAGTACCTCCTGGAGAAGGAGAAAGAGTCGTTTGGGTTTCTCGCCATGATTGTCCTCATCTTTCTTGATGATGATGATCAGAAGAAGATGATGATGATGAAGAAGAAGGATGGTGAGCAGAGCTTACCTAACTGTGTGTCTGTGTGTAAAATTAAGAAATGGAGGAATGGGATTTTGTGGAAGGATTGAGAGACATTAATAAAGAATGAAGTTGGGGAGAGAGTGAAGGGAGAGAGGAGGGACTGAGGGAGGAGTTGTAGCGATTTATTTAATGGGGGTGTGTTTATTATTTTTCCTTCCATGTGGGCCTTTTGCATTAAGTGGAAATTAAGTGGATATAATTATGTTTTTCTAATGCATGATAATTGATGTTACACGGTTGAATGGAAATAATTATGTTTCTCCTAATTTGATGAAATTTAGTAATACAATCGCATTCGGTTGATCTTATCTTTTATATTCAGTTCAATTCAGCCTATTGTAGTTTCGAAAAGTTGGCTGCAGCTTCAATAAACCACTGCATCTCCAATAAACTACTTGTAACTCTAATAGGTTGTCTCGATGAATGCGGGTGGAGCTCTCGTCCGAGGAATAGTGCGACTCTTTATAGATGTTAGAGACTAGAGAGGTATCATTTGCGGAGGCGCATGCATTTCAAGAGGCAATTAAACTTTCAAAAGAGTTGGGGATGGAGATATGTCGGGATTACGGGTGATGCACTTGCACTTATACAGATGGTGCATGATGACGTTGAAAGTCCAATCTCGTGTGCTACTATAGTAGAAGAGATTCGATCAAATATCACCCGCTTTGTAATAGCATGCACATCTTTTAGCTAGTTTTGCTAAAAATAGTAGTCTTGATAGCTATGTATGAGACTCTACTTCAGAGTTCCTTCTGTTAAACATTGCTGGACGTTTTCCGACACATTGAGATGATAAAATTTTTACTTTTCAAAAAAAAAAAAGTTGTAGCTCCAATAAACCATTGCATCTCCCATAAATTGCGTGTAGTTTCAATAAGCTACATCTCAGCTGAACAGGGCACATGTACATGAATTTTAAACTGCATTGCATCAGGTTTGTATACTCCCTCTTTCTCACTATGATTTATCCAATTGCTTTTGGGACAATTTTTAAGAAAGCTGATGTGACACTGATGTGGATGGTAGAGTTGGTGAAGTATGTGAGAGAAGGTTAATAATTTATATTATAATTTTTTGTCAAAAAAGAAAATGGGTAAATCTCTTTGGGACGAACCAAAAGAGAAATTAGATACATCTCTTTGGGACGGAGGAAGTACTTATTAGAAAAAAGTTCCCTCGTACCCCTGAGTTCTTGCGTAAGTATTAATATGCCCCTCAGTTCTTGAAAAGTGCTGATATACCCCTGGTTTGTAAATTTCACTGAATTTTGGTCGATCAAACATATTGATTGGTAAAGAGAAAAGCTTACAATGCAGCATTGAAGCGGTGACAAGAGAATTGAAAACAAAATACCCAAAATTTTGAAATTTTAAAACACAGTTAACACACGCGACACACGTCAATTGAGACAAAAATGACCACTAAATTCACCATTGAGTGATTTTGTGTATTCCAATCGATTTTGGCAAGAAAGAAAATACTCTAGAATTATATCAAAAAAAGTCTCCGTCGGTTCAGGGGCATATTAGCACTTTACAAGAACTCAGGGGCATATTAATACATACCCCAAGAACTCAGGGGTACATGAGGGTTTTGCTCTACTTATTAAAAACATTAAGCTATTTATGTATAATAATCTTCATGGGAAGAATTGTATAAATTAGATGAAAATTTATTTCTACTAAATTTGGTAAAAAAATTGTACTATAACGAAATGGAGAAGGAACAATGGGAGAGTAGGCTTCATCACTTTCTCCCTTTCCTTTTATACTTTTTCTATAATGATGTAATATGAGTCACGGTAGACTGTTCGAAATTTGACACTTTCATGTCAACATATGTACCTATTATACTTAATCACAAATAATTACTAAGAATCATATGCAAATATTATATATGTATATATCATAATCAATCCATTAAATTACTTACTTATAAATTCAATAATATGAACTAAAAAACACTCGTTACATACTTTCATTCAACTCACTATCGCATAAATAAATCCAGTATAGTTCCAATAAACTCACGCAGCACCAATAAACCAGAGCGGCTCAACCTACAAAATTATCGGTATCCAATATGTATTAACTGCCTTGGTTGAATGAAGACTGAAATAAGAAATAAATTTGAACGAAGGAAGTATTGAAATGACTAAAAATATGTTATTAACATCGTTACATTTCTCAATTGGTAAATCAAACCAAACTACTACTTCTTTTGTCTCAGACTAAACTGCACACTTTCCTTATTTAGCAAAGTTCACTCATGTTTCTCCATTCATTTCACCCACTTCTTTCTCTAACTCAATCTCCTCCACTCATTTTACAACGCTTAATTTTCTCAAATTTTACCTTTTATGCAATTCAGACCGGGAAGGAGGGAATACTAGTGATTATTCTAAGAAAAATAAACTTATTGTAAATATTTGTAATGTTTGAAAAATGTGACTTTATAGATTGCATTGGAAATGGTAGAGAGGAGGGTGGGGGGCAGGTGAATCCACACCAAAACCGTACCCACACACACACACCGTGACTAGCCGTAGCCCACCTTGGCTTTAATCCAGCTCAAAATAAACTTCGATCAAAGCATTGAGCATAAACGCACTGTGATTCCCGTCTTTTTGTACACAGATTCGTAGGACGGCTAAAGGAGAATCTTGAACTCGGAGAGACAATCTCTCCAAAAGTTGCATGCCTTTGTTCAGAATGTGTTCATTTTTTGTGTGCTCATCGACTTGGGTTTCCACCTTTCACTTCACACTTGTCTCTAGCTAATTAAACAGCGGCGCCACCATTACTCTAGTCTCTAATATCAAATTATTTTTAAAAGCTCTTAATCTACTCAAATTTTTACAGACAGCTTATGGTAGGACGAATGATAGTTCATGTGCTTAATGGATTTGTTCATGTGTTTCACACCTTTGTTAATTCATTTACATATTGTTACAGATTATAACAAATAAAATTGTGAAACACAGGAACAAATCTGTCAAACACATGAACCCACCTTATAACAAACAAAACTGTGAAACACATGAACAAATCTATTAAACACATGAACTATCATTCGTCCTACCATAACCTTATGGTATGACGGTTTCACCCAAGACTTTGTATTAGAGGTATGTGATACTACTACACTTTAATTGAATGAATTGATTGAATTTTGTTTTCACTGGTTCTATGATTATAAACGTTT
The DNA here is from genome assembly GCA_963678965.1 of Cruciata laevipes. NCBI lineage: Eukaryota > Viridiplantae > Streptophyta > Magnoliopsida > Gentianales > Rubiaceae > Cruciata > Cruciata laevipes. Next base: position 5,840,933 of record OY787641.1, on the reverse strand, counting down.
GGTTCTTTAGTAAAACTTATTTTTAAAGACTATATTCGCTATTACTCTCTCTATTTATCATATGATAATTTAACTTTCGTCAATTAATTAATAAATATTTGACCATTAATATTTTCGCAACGACTGCAAGAGTAAGGAGGTGTTTCATCATATCGCACTGGCACTAGATGAATTCAGCACTGTCATCCTCCTAAAAGTCACGATGTTCCAACAAGTTCCGGTGAAGGTAATAAGTGCATAAGTGGGGGAATCCGTACAAATTTACGTTGAAGATGATTTTAGATTAAAGATCAATTATATCATGTATAATGTTGGTAAATTTTTGTGATTTTCGGCAAATATGGTGTGATTTAAAAAAAAAAAAACAATTTTGGCTAATCAAGTATGTTTTCGACCGATCTAGTATAATTTCGGAGGTTTTCTGGAGGTGCTGATACATTGTGGTTTGAGCAAAGCCAACAGTAAGATTTGGTTCACCGGCATTGAAGTTTGAATTGCCAGTGTTGAGATTTAGGATATCGACTTTGAGGTTTGAGGGATCACCGACGTTGAGCTTTGGAGAATTGCTAACATTGAAGTTTGTATTGTCTGCGGTGAATATAAGATCACCGGAGTTGAGGTTCAAATTTCAATGACACAGACTTTGAGGGTCACCAATATTGAATTAAGTTTGATTTGTTAATGTCGGGGTTTGTCAACTGTTGACGTTGAGCTTTGAGGCACCGCGATAAAGTGTGTGTCCAGTGGCAACATGTTGGTGGGTGTTAAGTTGACAAAGATGATAGAAAATATGAGATTATTAACAAAGAAGATAGAAAATATGAGATTATTGATAGAATGATTATGGAAAAGGAGTATATGTATTTTGATTCCAAATGTTTAAGAATATTTTACAAAACAAATTTAGTATTTTTTCCTATATGTATTTGTAATATGGAAGACACTCTTTATATTGAGCAAGTACTCAGTGATCATTAATTTAGTTATATAAAAATTAATATTAACATCAAACCAATTATTTAGTCAAATCAAAAAAATGAAACGAAAATAGCTAACAAGGATTTGACAAATATCATTTACTTTAACAAAGATTGTTTTCAATGGAGAAGGTTTTAATTTTCAGAGCTAATGCGAAATAAAAACGGCTTTACTAATGACCAACAGTAATTTACATATCACTACGCATCAAAAATGGGTTTAGTCAACAGTAATACCATGGCATGGAGTCTGAAGACCATATGTTTATTCAAACAGTCCTAGAATTAGTAGGTGTAAATCAGTGATTAATTACATACTAATTGTATTTCTTCAGTTAAACATTTTCTTCATCAACTTAATACGACAATTAACGATATTAAATTCAATAGAAAAACGTAAAATAAAAATGACTACAAATGAATATAATCATAATCAATTCCAAGTTTTAATTATTGATCATTTGCTAAATAACATTATATATCTTCCATAAAAAAGTCAGAATTGAACCCATCTCTGTCAACTGATCTTGAAAATGGCCTGTAAAGTAACCATTTTCAGTGGAGACAAACATTTTTACAGATCAACTAATTGTCATCTACTTATCCAACGGTGCCAAAATTTTGTGTAATCCAATAAAATATCCATGATACTGTAATTGTACTACTTGTAGTCAATGATCATAGACTTAATTAGGATTAGTTCATTCCAGAATTGCTAGAGCATGATTGATTAACTGAACTAATCTTAATTAGTTCAGCTAGCTAGCCTACTTAGGAGAACAAGACAAACTGCATAAGTCAATGCTAAGAAGAATTCGTACCATACTTTTAACCTAAAATTGGTTACACTTCCTCTTTAAGACATTTTGGAGGCCCTCAAATGATGCACATTATCAATTCTACTTCTTGGAATGGAACCAAGTCATTAAAAGATCATCTCAAGATATGCCATTTAAAGATTACCTGATTCTAATTCTAAATCTAGCCATAACTAATCTCATGAGGTTGATACAATCTGTTAGGCTAAACTGAATTGTCCGATTTACACTAAGATCCCTGTTCTTCTAGACTTATTTCTTGTTGGACAAAACTGAACGAAAATGAATTGAAATCCAACCCACTCCCTTACCTCTGCGAGAATCGAAACCAGGACCTATTCTACTATCACTTAGCTGTTAGAGCAATGATCACTTCCCTCGTGATCCCATAAGTAGCAAAAATAATCAAATCAACCACATTTGAGTAGATGAATAGTCAGAAACCATACCAACACCGCAAACACTGATAACTCACACTCAAAATCATAAGATTATTTCAGAGCAGTACGAGCACAAGTACACCATCTATGCAACTAACTTCAACACAGACCATACATAGCTTCTGACTACCAATACACTGCATTTGCATAATACACAACTCTTCACGTGGAATAGACGAAAAATACGACTAATGCATCATCTTAATATGTTGATCATCGAGCCATTTCATCAAGAAAGTGGAAATGGATTGAAGCCACTCTGAATCATAGCCTCCAATGGCCCAAAGAGTGGCTTGGGAAGAGCATCCCATGCATACCAATCCCAGCCACCACATTTCTCAGGCTCGACGTTTTGTGGCTCCTGGTTCACATCTGCAAGAACTGCCCTCACAAACACACAAACAAGATGCACTGGCTTAGTTCCTTGCGTAAATATGTTGTTACTGACTGTCAGATACTCTGTTTTGTCGATGTCCAGCCCGGTTTCCTCCTTCATCTCCCTCGCTGCACACTCCTCAAAACTTTCTCCTAAGCCATGGGAATCGATGATATCAGCTTGGTTAACAAAAGCTTCAAATATGAAGCTTCCAAGTTACATGGTAAAATCAAGAAATTTAAGTAAATAAATATTGACAGTTAGGTTAATGAAAGCCTCAACACTTAAGAACCACAGTCATCATTTTAAGTCTAGAGATCACAGGCGTTTGATGAGTAACACATTATCATACTCATACTCATTCCGATGTAAGAATCAAACGCCTTCGTGGTTGTAACTACTTCACATCGCAACTTAATACCTATCGGTTTTAATATGAAACAGTTTTAAGATTTCTGACCTAGTATTAGAGCTCATCGTAGTCCCTCGATGCATACACCTATTATTATTTGTTAAATGCATACCTTACACTGAAATAATCTCATATTGCCACTTAGCTTCGATTCATAATAGCTCACATTTTCAATTTCTAACACTTACAAACCGAAAAATCTATCCACTCAATTTCATCATTTATAACTGGAAACAATTGTGCTAAAAGTATTAATAGAAATATCTTAGCCTAAGCAAGCAGATCTGATAAGCTCATGGCAATTTTAAACAATAAATTCCAAATTCAAATGAGCAAAAAAAAAACCCAGAAAAGTAAATCAGTTAAAAATTCACCGGTAAAAGAGAAGGTAAGAGTGAATAAGTAGATACCAAACTCAAGATGGCCGCCGGGAAGAGCGAAGGTGTTGTGGCCGATGGTAGTGAGGCGGCGCCCCAGCAGCACCTTATCTCCCTTCAGCAGAAAAACGGCCACACCAACTTTAGGCGTCGATGGCGCCGGAGACGATGCGCTTGAAACGGCGTCGTTCTGCATTCTTCCGGTGAAGATTTGATGCGTGAGAGGTAGAAGGGTTTCGTGATTTGGGAAAGTGTAGTCAGAGAGTTGGGCGTTGAAAAGAAATGAGAGGGCGGCGGGTACACGTAACGCGCGACTGCGCGAGTGGGGCCAGTTGGATTGCTCCTTCTCGTGATTCTTGCATTTCAATTTTCCCGCCATCCGATTGGGTCCACTTGCCAACTTTAGATTACTCCTTGGGCTTTAAGAAAAAAGTATATGCTTAGTACTCCTCTTTCTTCACATTGGCACCGTGAATAATACCAATAAAAAGTGAGAAGAGAAATAAATAATATTTTACCTATAATTATTATATAGTTAATTTAAATTATATTTAGCATTTAGTTAATTAGTATAATATTGTAGTATAAGTTTTATTATTATTTATTAAAGATAATATATAGAAGTTTTTAAGTTTCCAACAAGTAAAATGAATAGTGACATATTGGCATAGGTGCCAAAGTGGTAGAAACGGAGGGAGTAGTTAGTAGGCCCATATATTTGACTATGTTTTATGTTTTTTATGGTCAAACATGACTTCTAAAATTGGTCAAAAAAAAAGAATTTATTTGAATAGAAATGTAATGTGTATTGACTATTGAGTAAGATCTTGTCTTGTTTATTTTTATTTTAAATTCAAAATGTATGACTATTTATATATTCTTCACACTTTGTAGAAACTAACAACTTGGTAAACATTTTCCTTATTAGGTAAAAAAATGCTAAATCTCTGTATATAAGAGTTCATCGAAATGTTATACAAAACTAAGTGAAATGGTTCATAAAATAGCAATAGTCAATACTTACAACACTTAGCATCCCGAAACTCTGAAACACTTCCCAGTTCATCTCATTTAACATAATTTAAATCTCATTTAATATTATTCTAGTCTAGTTCAATTTATATTCAGCACACAAAATATTGATTAGCAGAACATTCAACCGTTTATAGTATTTATATACATTTTTTTTAAGATAGTATTATTTTTGAAGTATTTATAAATATTTTAGTTTTATATATTTGAGGATACATAAAAGTGAAGTTTGGAGAAAAAAGACATGTATATACTATATAGCCAAGTCTTTGATTTATGATTCGTTGAAATATTCAAATCCAAAAACATAAAGGAAGGACAAGAGTACTCCAACAAATTCATAGAAGGACTACAAAATCGGCCACGCGATGATCACTCACAAAAGGACGCTTGTCACCATTCACCTCCTTACTCGCTCTCTCCAATCCCTGCTCTTCAGTCTTCACACACTCAATTCTGCCATACTCTCTCTCACGCGTACACACAGTACAGATAGGGAGGAAGAGGATTTGATCGGCAATGACGGACTTCACGGATGATATCGCCGAGGAGCTGTCGTTTCAGGGGTTCGAGGACGAGTACAAGCTGCTCCTGAGCCTCCTCAACGACGTTCTGCTCAGAGAAGTCGGTCCAGAATTCGTCGATATAGTCGAAAAGACTCGCACTTTAGCTCAGGTTTTGGCCTTTTTATTCTTCTTGTTGTTGTGTGTACTTTTGTTGATGGAATGGGCTTTCGGAGTTCTTGAGGATCTTCTGGTTTTTGCTGTTTTCTCATTCTTATGCTTAGGCGTCTGGAAAACATACATGCATTGTGTTTTGAGATTCCCTTGATTCTGAATTTCTGTCTTGAAATTCCTTGATTATTGAAGATTTATTGATCAGATTTTACAATAATTGTCCGATTCTTGTGTACAGATTGGATAAGTATTAGTTTTGTTAAGTATTGCAACCTCTGTCCCAATTTTGGGCTCATCTTCATAATTTCAGTATATAGTATCTTTAAAGTTATAGCTAAAATTAGAAATGTTTATACTACTAATCAATTTAGACCAAATGAATAGTGTCAGGGAAGGTTGAATTGGGACAGATGGAGCATTTTGGATATACTTTTGGTTATTGAGAAAGAGTTTTTTTTTTTTTTTCCTGTTCTTTTGTGTCTTATTGCACTCATTCAATCGTTTTTGGTTTTGAAGAGTGCTTGTTGCATGAGGAATGCTGGACTTGTGGATACTGCAGAGCTGCTAGAAAAACAGCTAGCAACAGACTTGTCGAAGTTGACACTGGAAGAAGCTTTGGCTCTTGCTCGAACATTCAGTCATCACTTGAACTTGATGGGAATTGCAGAGACACATCATAGGTATTCTTAATGGCACTACATTTTGAAATAATTTATGTTGTGGTTTTGCGAAAAAAACCTTACACTCAGCATTTGTAAACTAATAATTTGTGTAAAAGTTGCACATTTTTGAGATTCTGGCTGTTATTTTAGTTTCTCTTCTATGATGTTGGTTAATTTTCGGGATATGTTTTTATTACAATAGTGTGCCATCCTATGATCTAGTAATGGATTTTTTCGGCTTTTATCTAAACATGACTTGTTCTTGCAGATTACGTAGGAATCGTGCATTGCCACACCTGTCAAGATCTTGTGATGATACTTTCAACAAGCTACTGCAGGCTGGTGTATCTCCAGAAGAGCTCTATAAAAATGTTTGCAAGCAGGTCCATTGCTGAAATCTCTTTATGTTTTGTGTTCTACTGGAATGATATATAGTTTTTTGACATTTATATTTCTTGGTTATAATCTTTAAATCTGTTCACAGGAGGTTGAGATTGTTCTCACTGCACATCCTACACAAATAAATCGACGTACTTTACAGTACAAGCATTTAAAGATCTCGGTAAATATTTCATTATGTTCGCCTTTCGATACTGTTACTTACTTGTCTTGTATAATAATATTCAATTCTTGCAGCATGTCTTGGAATTTCTCGAGCGACAAGATCTTGTTAATGAGGATAAAGAAAAGCTGATAGAAGATCTTGTAAGTTCTTTTTAAGAAAATAGAATTTGGCTTGTTCAAATTTTTCTGTCTGCAATATATAATTATTGTTTATCCTTGTCTAGATGAGAGAGATTATGTCTATTTGGAAAACAGACGAGCTTAGGCGCCATAAGCCTACCCCGGTCGATGAAGCTAGAGCTGGTAACTATAAGCTACCTTTGTTTGGTGATAATTTGACTTACTCGGTCTTTTACTCACTTGTTAGTCTGTTAAATCTGCAGGATTAAATATTGTGGAGCAGTCGCTTTGGAAAGCCATTCCTCAGTATCTACGTCGTGTCAGCAATGCCCTGAAGAAGGTTTTAATATTTTTACCAGCTTTAATTTATGCAGCCATATGGGTTCAAGTCTCTGATATAATTTTTCCCGTTTCATTTCACAGCACACGGGAAAGCCTCTTCCATTGACGTGCACACCGATAAAGTTTGGATCTTGGATGGGCGGTGATCGTGATGGAAATCCAAATGTGACCTCAAAGGTTTGCTACTATTTCCTTACACTTAAGTGCTCATGATGGAGGCCATAAATAACTCTATTTTTACAAGTTTATCCTTTGGATGTTGTCTTAGACCACACGAGATGTTTCCCTTTTATCGAGATGGATGGCTATTGATCTTTACATTAGGGAAATCGATAACCTCAGATTTGAACTTTCCATGAACGCTTGCAGTGATAGACTATCCCGACTTGCACAAGAGATTCATGAAAAAGGTTTGACTTCTAATTTTGTTTAATGAATTCTTATTGTACATAAAGGCTTCTGTCTTTTGATGATTGAGCTTATTTAATTTAATATCTGTAGTATTGGTTACTTAAAGCAAAAAGGAAGCCTGAAAATTATAGACAGATGATTTATAAAGTTCATTGAACTATTAACTAAAAACCTGTATAAGTTTCGTACTTTGGAATTCTTTCTTTCCAATTTAACTGTCGAGTTCATTCTAAAGAAATCATACTGATTATCATGTGGTTCTTTGTTGGGGCTATACTTAACCAGAAAGCTCATCAGAGGACCTTCATGAGAGTCGTCCTCAGTTACAAATTTGGAATCAATCAAAGCATCGGAGTGAACACGCTTCATCTTTTCCAGCTCAACTTCCCTCAGGAGCTGATTTGCCTACCCTTGTTCCATCAGGTCAGACTCTAACGTTTTGATTTCTTGTTTCTATTTTGAGCATATTGCAAAATCTCATTATGTGATTCCAATGGTTTAAATGGTTTCTTCATGTAGAGTGCAGCACTGTGGAGTCTAACTATCCCCGATTGGATGTTCCTGGTTCGGAATTCAAACCATTGCATCGATTGGTAGCTTTTTCTTCTTAGTCAATTTGTTGAATTGCCTCCAAATCATCTATTGTTTCTTAAGGCTTTTCTGGGATCTCTTTTAGGCGGGCAAGGGTTCTATGATGGAGGGTTCCTCTAGTTCTGATTCGAACAAAGCTGTTCATACAAAGTCTGGCAGTGCAAATTTACCTCCAACTCATGGGATTTCTCAGCCTAATGGAATGAACCGTTCTGCTTCTTTCGGCTCTACTCAACAACTCCTTCAACAGAGAAAGCTTTTTGCTGAATCCCAAATAGGGAGGTCCAGCTTCCACAAGCTCCTGGAGCCAAGCTCGGCTCAGAAGCCAGGAATCACACCTTATAGAATTGTTCTTGGTGATATCAAAGAAAAGGTACACATTTTATGTTCAGCCATTATTTTTTTGGGTTCTTTGCTAAGAACTTTGTTTGATTTTTCACTTTGAGTACAGCTTCTGAAAACACGAAAGCGGCTGGAAAACCTCCTTGAGGATCTTCCTTGCGAATATGATCCCTGGGATTATTATGAAACATCGGACCAACTTCTAGAGCCGTTGCTAATGTGCCATGAGTCATTGGTATTTACTACTGTTTTCATCTCTCTTTCATCATTACAAAATTAAAAATCCATTGTTGTATAATAGTTGTTTATGAGTGAATATGCTAACTCAAAGATTAATTGTTGGCAGCAATCATGTGGCTCAGGGGTTATAGCCGATGGTCGATTAGCTGATTTGATTAGACGAGTGGCCACTTTTGGGATGGTACTGATGAAGCTCGACCTTCGTCAGGTAAGTAATTTTTTGAGCCTTTAGAGAAGTTTGAGGCTTATTTTTTACTTCGGTTCACGTCATTCTCAACATGTTCTGTTTCAGGAATCTGATAGGCACACCGAGGCACTTAATGCAATTACCAAATACTTAGACATGGGTGCCTATGGTGAATGGGACGAAGTAAAAAAGCTAGAGTTTCTGACTCGAGAGCTTAAAGGAAAGCGGCCTTTAGTCCCAACAACCATTGAGGTAAACAGTTCTCTATCATTTACGATGAAAATTGGAAATCCAATAGGTCTTTTGCCAGTGGTATCATATAATATGAGTATGGTTTTGTTCTCTCTTGTGAAGGTTGCTCCTGAAGTCGAAGAAGTTCTGGACACATTCCGTGTAGCAGCTGAGTTAGGTGGTGATTCCTTGGGTGCCTATGTGATATCCATGGCCTCAAATGTATGCAAATTACATCTTTTCTCTTTAGCTACTCTCATCGATACTAGATTAGACAGTAACATTTTCGGTGCCTGCTAACATGTAGGCAAGTGATGTCCTAGCTGTGGAGCTTTTGCAGAAGGATGCTCATCTAGCTGTTACCGGTGAGCTAGGCAAAGCCGGTCCTGGTGGAACGTAAGATAATTCCCCTAGTTTTCTTCTAATGGTGCAAAACATTGTTCTAACCAAGTCTCATTATGTCTGAACAGATTGCGAGTAGTTCCTCTATTTGAAACTGTGAAGGACTTGCGAGGAGCTGGAGCTGTCATTAGAAAGCTACTATCAATTGACTGGTATCGGGAACATATCATAAAGAATCACAATGGGCACCAAGAGGTATTTTTACTGTCATCTTTTAGCCATAAGAAGATTTCAGGACTTTATAAGTTAAACATTGTATAACTCCTATGTTTTACAGGTGATGGTTGGTTATTCTGATTCTGGGAAAGATGCTGGCCGTTTCACAGCTGCATGGGAGCTATACAAAGCACAAGAAGACGTGGTGGCTGCATGCATTGAATATGGAATCAAGGTCACTCTCTTCCACGGGCGTGGAGGAAGCATCGGGCGTGGTGGCGGTCCCACATACCTCGCTATTCAGTCCCAGCCTCCTGGCTCAGTCATGGTTAGTTCCAATCCTCTCCACTCTCCTAGGTTTGTTTTTCTCCATGGTTTCATAATGTTTCTTGCATTTGATTCTCAGGGCACTCTCAGGTCAACCGAACAAGGAGAGATGGTGCAGGCTAAATTCGGCCTGCCACAGATTGCTGTTCGCCAGCTGGAAATATACACCACGGCCGTGCTGCTTGCTACATTGCGGCCACCACTTCCTCCCCGAGAGCTGAAATGGCGCGAACTCATGGAGGAAATCTCCAAGCTCAGCTGCAGCAGTTACAGGAGCATGGTGTATGAGAATCCAGACTTCATTTCATACTTTCACGAGGCCACGCCTCAGGCCGAGCTTGGATACCTCAACATTGGAAGCCGCCCTACCAGAAGGAAGAGCTCGGGTGGTGTGAAGAACCTCAGAGCGATTCCATGGGTGTTCGCGTGGACTCAAACGAGGTTCGTGCTTCCAGTCTGGCTCGGGGTTGGTTCAGGCCTTAAAGCGGTCTGTGACAAGGACCACAGCGAAGACCTTCGTGCAATGTACAAGGACTGGCCTTTTTTCCAGTCCACTGTTGACCTTATAGAAATGGTTCTAGGCAAAGCCGATGTCCCCATAGCGAAGCATTATGACGAGGTTCTCGTCTCCCCAAGCAAGCAACACATCGGCGCAGAGCTGAGGGACGAGCTGGTGACAACCGAGAAGCACATTTTGCTGATCTCGGGGCATGAAAAGCTGTCTGATAACAACCGGAGCCTACGCAGACTGGTTGAGAGCCGGCTTCCCTATCTCAACCCGATGAATATGCTGCAAGTCGAGATTCTCAAGAGGCTGAGAAGTGATGATGACAACCATAAGCTCAGAGATGCTTTGCTTATCACCATCAATGGCATTGCTGCTGGAATGAGAAACACTGGTTGAAAATTTTCCCAGGAAATGGATTTGAAGACATGTAATAACTGATGCAATCATTCATATTAAAGAAAAATGTGCAAATGTCAATTGAGAACACAGAAAACTACATATTGAAATGTATGATTCAGAATAGAAAGAAAAACAAATTGTATGCATATCATTCTTCTGCGTTTTCCTTCAAATGACTAGGCGGGTAAACCGATAGGTTGAATGTTGTATGCTTTTCACTGTCTTTTGCTTGAAGTCTGGTGGCAGAGATGGCAACTTCCTTGTTGGTGCAGTGCAAAAACACCGACTTAAGGCTCGGAATATCTGCGAAATCATCTGGGATGGACTTGAGATCATAGCAGAAGTAGACTTCAAGACACCTGAGTTTTGGAAAGTCATTTGCAGAAGCCTCCCATTCTTCCAAATCTGTTGTCCCAATGTGGAAGTGTTTGAGCTCCTTAAAACCGCCCGGTTCAGCGTGCCATTTCTTCCCTTCGAATGCATGATCTTTCAGCTTCAGAATCTCGAGGTTCTCTAGCATCCCTAGCTTATGCATCTCTTGCCAATCTAGCCTGGTTCCCGAGAGAGCGAGCTTTGTCAGCTGTTTTGGAAAGCTGCTGTCGGAAGGAAGACCGTGCAATTTGGAGTTTGCATCATCATTGACTAGCCTTAAAATTTCAAGAGATCCTAGCTCCTGCAGATTGCTGAACAGACTAGATTTGCCATTTACTACTTCAAAAAGCTCGGATAATTTCCCGCGAATTCCCAGTTTCTTGAGCTTTGGACTCCTCTCAAAGGTTTCCTTGGTGCAACTTTTCGGTGCAATGGTGGACAAGGTTTGGATGTCTTGAACTCTAACATTTTCTCTTTTTTGGGTGGTTTTGCTGTCTAAGGGTGGCAAAACGGTGGAAGTGTTGGTGTGCAGATGCCTGAACTGCGGCAAGTTCCAAATATCGGCCTCAATTTTAAGGACGGAGGAGTCTGTATTCGCTATAAGAGTTTGTAAGCTCCACAAGGAAGACATTGTCTTGGGAAGGCTTGAAAACTTGGAAGAAATGGCTATGTATTTCAGCAGAATAAGATGGTTCAGCTCGGTGGGAAAGCGTTGTAATTTTAGCTTCTGAATCTCGAGAACCCTAAGAAGCTTGAATGTTTTTGGGATGGTGGAAACATTTTGGGGCTCAACATTCATATCCTCCCTAGTGAAAGTTAGCAAAGAGCGAACACGCCTACCTGGAGGTGGCGATTCAATGAACTGCGCGACATTGACATTGTTGATGCAGAGCCTGCGGTATTTATCTGCGTCGAGGCTATTCTTCTTGATCTCAATGAAGAGCATCTCCTGAGCACCTTGCTCCTTGCAAAACTCGCGAAGCGTGTCGTGCAAAATGCAAGTTTTGATCTTATCATTAGACCTCCTCTTCCCAACCATCACTACATTTCTGTAAACAAGCTCTTCCAAGTACTCCTCGGCTATGTCCTCGAGATCCAAAGCTCCCTGGCTTCTTATAAGCCCTTCTGCCACCCATAACCGCATCAACTTCCACACTGGGATTTCATAGTCATCGGGAAACATCCCCATATACACAAAGCACACTTTCAAGTGGTTTGGTAAGTGCATGTACATAAGGTCTATCACTTTAGTAGTCTGCTTTTGGTTGCCGCGAGCAATGTAATCCTCCACACTAAGAGCAACCTGCTTCCACCAATCAACTCTATCGCGCTTGTCGAAGAGGATACCTGCAATGACCACTATGGCTAATGGCAATCCAGCACATTTTGTGGCAATCTTCAACTCATAGTCTTTAATGTTCTCGGGCAGGTTATTATGTCGAAAAACCTTCCAACATAGCAACTCGCGACTCTTTTCCAGTGTCAGAAAGTCGAGCCTATACAATGGAGTGGCTGAATTCTGAGCATGCTCGGCTAGCTTTTCGTGACGAGTAGTTATCAGGACTCTGCAACGCTTGTCATTGTTGGGAAACGCGTCTTTTAGCTTATTCCAGTCCTCTTTCTCCCAAATGTCATCCAAAACAATCAGATATTGCTTCCCTGTCAGCTTTTCGCGAAGATATCTTTCCAACTCATCTCCTGACATGTCAATGAATTTTTCACTATAGTCTTTTAGTGATCTCAGAATCTTGATGAACACCTCCTTTCTATCATACTCTCTTGAAACATACACGAACACGCGAACCATGTATTCGAAATCAACTCCTTTGTCGTTGAAGACCTTTTTGGCCAATGTCGTCTTTCCAAGTCCGAGCATTCCAACAATGGAGATCACTTCGAGCTGCTCTGATCCACCTGTCAAGAGTTGGCTTACATGTTCAATTGCCCCCTCAAAACCTACCACATGTTCTTCTTCAACTTTTGGATCCTATTGACATTGTAAACAAAATGAAGAACACTTAGAGCTAGTATAGTAACTAGTTGTAAAATAATTCATCATCACCGTTTCAGAAAACTAGTTAACAAGGTTAAACAACCTTAGAAATAGGCCATGTGTCTTACTGATTATGGCTTTTTGGACATGATCATGACAATTTTCATAAGAGGATTTTTTCATCAAATTTTATGTTAACATATCTTCAATTCAGAAAAAAACATATTCTCACCAAATGATCATGCTTAATATGTAAAAGATCAGTTTTGAAAATAAAAAAAGATCAAACATGAAAGTGAGAAGATCATGGATATACTGAATGATCATGCTTAGTATGTAAAAGGTCGGGCCTGAAAGTGAGAAGATCAACATTGGTCATTTGTCTCAATTGAGAAACCTTCTCTTTAGAAAATTATACACAAAAATGGAGTTACCTCTTTTGGCATGGAGGATTGAGTGAGCTTTCTTCTTTCAGCCTGATTAAGCAAGAGCGGAACAGCAATATCCTTAGCCGCCTCAACACAACGTCGAACCTCAATTCCCGTGTCCCGAATCTTCTTCCCCACGTCACGAAGCTTCATCGGATAATCCACAATGTGAAAGGCCTTGTTTACCCAGCTCTTTGACTTTTGAACCACCGCCTGGACAACGTAAGTGTCGACGGCATCCTCGGCTTCGTCGATCACGGATTTGATCCGCCGGACCAGATTCTTGAGGAAATCGCTGTCGTGATTGTACTTGGCAACGTCTTTCATAAGGCCTTCAAGAGACTCAAGCTCGGTTTGGAGCTCTCGTATGTTGTCGCCGACATCGGCGATCAGGCTGTAGTTGTACTTGATTATCTGGCTGATGTTCTCCAGCAGGTAACTCACGGCGGCGTCCGGAATCGACATCCGGTTTTTTTTGGCTCTCTGAATTTTTTTTTATTTTCTTATTGTTTGAACGATAGACTCATTTTTTGATTACAATCAATAGCACAGCAACTGGCCATGTGCATATTCTATGGTGGGTTCAGTTTCTTTTATTTTTTTCTGAATAAGTTGGTTCAGTTGACTAAGCTTTTTGCAGTGACACTAAACCGTGTTTTCAGCCAATTGGCCAGGGACCTGCCCGCCCAGAGGAGGGTCAGAGCTCGAAGGAGAAGTGCAACATTTCAAACAATTCTCCCGAGTCTTTTGAGTCAAGTTTCAAGTCATACTCAATTCAAGAGTCGGAACTGCATCAATAGTGTCAAAAGCAGGGAAGCATCGACGGTATAAGTGAAATCAATAGAGTATAGTAGGTTAGATTAGAATTAGATTATATTAGGGTAGAATGCTTGTATCAGATTCGGTTGTTGTAGTGTACCTTAAAAAAAACGGTGTTTTTGTTTTTGAAAATTTGGTGAGATTTAAATATTGTAATTAAAATATCAATAAAATCAAGAACGAGAAATTATCAATAAATATTTGTTTGTACCAATTATTTACTAAATAAATCAATCAACAAATATTTGTTTGTACCAATTATTTACTAAATAAATCAATCAACATCATTTTAAAAGTTGAACGTAAGTTTGAACGAGAAATTCCATAGACAAAATTGGTGCTTTCCGAAGCACAATACTCAGGCAGTGGACCTATGGCGATGACTTGACTTGCTTTAGTTGTGGATAAAGCAAACACGGTTTAATTTATATAAATATTTAGTCACTCACGCGGATGCGAAGACTTTAGTTTTATTTATCATTTTTTTTGTGCGTTTAACAAAATTTCTCTGCAACCTCAAGGAACTTACTTCGTTAAGCCAATAACAAAATAATTATTAATTGGACAGGGATATAGCATTCTTGTAGCATTTTTTCACAATGCGTGTGGGACATTAATGTATATATCTAAAGCATATGAAGATATTTAGAATACACAAATAATATATGTTGTGATTTAATTTAGTGTACAAATCAAATTAATGATAGTTTCACTTTGACATATTCCCTCCGTTCCAATCAAAACTTCTTAGTTGACTTCGAATCGGATTTTAAGAAAAATGCATTTCATATCTTATAAGTGGAGTTTTAAGGGGTATAAATGAAATATCACTTATTGGTATGGTTGTTTGTAAGAATTCATTAAGGGTATATTTGTCTTTTTTTAATTGTTTTTTTGCCAAAAGAGGAAAGAATGAAAGTAAGAAGTTTTGGTTGGGACGGACCAAAAAGGAAAGTAAGAAGTTTTGGTTGGGACGGAGGAAGTATTCGTCAAGTTGTACTGTTTTATTTTGGTTGCGGATGAGTTATGAATAATCATCCATTTTAATTCAATAGCCGAATACTAATTGCACTTCCAACTAATTCGACTTGAACTAGTTGACTGGAAGTATATATTAATATTGTACGATTCAGTAAAATAATGGTACTCCCTAATCAATTTCATTAAACATTATTCAAATTCTCCTGTCGAAACTAATAAATTTCCCATTTTTTAAGATTAAGACCCGTTTCACTTCAACAAAAAGTACTCCTTCTCTAATTTGATCAAAACAAATCCAAGTTTAACAATTGGTGTTGAAAGTTTCTAAGCACCAACCTGCTTCAACCAGAAATCTCAGATAGGTGGAACGTCCAATGGTTTCTGACGCTGAGATATCGTGATTTACCTCCTCGTAGGTCTCTATGGTGTCGAGTGGATGATGCCTTTTCTCCTCATAAGTCTCATATAGTGGACCTACGTATCGTGTTCACTTGCTCAAAAACAAACATGTGTTCACTTGCTCAAAAACAAACATTCACATGGGGTTCGATTTAAAATTTTTTAATTGTAAGTGCATTTAAAAATTTAAAAAGACCAAAAAGAAAGAAGTCATTTTGCTTCATTTCCTAGCAAGTGCGTGCATGTGTGGGATGTAAATTAACTGAACCGTTCGTGAACAACTCGCGAACAACTCGGTCAAAATTCGTTTTCGAACTCGGTTTGATCAGTTCGAACTCGAACTCGAGCTCGTTCGTTTATATACGAGCTCAAACTCGAGCTCATAAGAGCCAACTCGATAAGCTCGTCGAGCAGCTCGAATATAATTTTTATAGTATATAATTTTTATATAAATAAATTAAATTTTATTCATTAATACTTTAACAATATCGAACTAGCTCGAGTTCGATATTTTATCGAGCTCACGAGTCGAGATCGAACTTTCCAAAATAAAACGAATCGAGCTCGAGCTACACGAGTTCTTAATTGAACATAAGATACAAACTCGAACTCGAACACAAGTATGCCACTAGTGCAAAGCAGGGGATTTAAGGCGGTTCCAACGTACCAGAGAAGGCACAAAGGAAACGCTTTCTCTGGCTGTGCCTTAAAATTTTGACATCTTTCGATATCGAAAACTACACATTTAATGTTACGAATTCGAAAGTGTCATATACTATAACCGCCTTAAACGTCAAAATCTTACGAATTCGTAACTTTTTTTTTAACCCAGCAGAAATGTTTTTCTCATTCGAAAAACCTTGTAACCCAGCAGAATGGTCTTTCTCATTCGAAAAAGGATACGGATCATCCAAAAAAAAACCCACTCGCGATAGTCCTACGAGTTCGTAAGCACTATCACGAGTGGGTGAAAACATTTAATGGAGAACTCGAAATTAATATAAACCAATCGCATTCGCTTTATACATTATAGTTGTATCATACTAAAATACATCAATATCAATAGATTCCTTTTCTCTAGCAGCACCCTCCTGCACGAATTAAACCCGAAAAAAGTTAGAGAACAGATCATTCTAGCTATGGTTTATGAAGAATGAAGACAGTTATATAGTGTATACCTCTTCAGCTAGCTTAGCCTTAATCTCCTTCTTCAGCTTCCTCAAACTGAGCTGATCGGCTTTGAGTGATGGCTTCTGGGATTCCTTGACCAGACTAGTTTGACCATAGTACTATTTGATGGCAAATTGATATGCAAATCTGGTAAACTTAACCCTGACTTCAGTCAATTTCCTAAGTAGAAGTAAAATGCACAATGAGCACAAGTCTGAACAGAGAAGAATTAGAATATCATCATTAAGCAAGAACCTTGCGTGCAATATAAAAAGCCAAAAAACCAACAATATTTACTCACATGGCTGACCACATTTCTACCACTGATGTCTCACCTCCTCTGCCATTAGGCGAGCCTTAATCGCTAAGAGTACTTGCAGGTGAACAACTTTTTATTTTACTTCAAACTGAACACCTGATACTCATAAGAGGCATTTCCTCAAACACCTGATACTCATATAAACAGCGCTACTTAAAGAATGCAGTCTCAAACTTTCAGGTCACCGGAAACCACTCACCTTATCAATTAACTATAGATTCTATTTATTCATCCCAACAAACTCACAGTACTTCAATCAGTGGCAGAAAGTCTGGCATTCTTTCACCGTTTTATTAAGCAACTACACTAAAAACTTCATCATTAACATACAAAGTAAACAACAGTCAAACTCTAAAAGTAAAAAAACTATAAGATGTTTTAAAAGATTTCTTTTACAAATTTGCAAATTATGAAAATACATCATTGCTTTTGGTCAGTATGAGTAAATCAGCTGAGTGTTGTGAATAATACAAGAAATTTACACCCTATTGGTTAACTGCTAAATGTTTCTTGACTTAGGCTACTAGTCCACTGTTAACTAGTTTACATTTCAAATTAAACTTGACAAAGCTACACATATCATATTTCTTAGCCAAATCTACAGAAGCAATAAACAAAGCTAAACACACACGAGCTGGAAGACATTAAAAGTGGGAAATATCTACTTAATAATCATTGATTGCAGACTAAGGCCATTATCTCCTAAGCTTATCAGTATCAGTTCAGTAAAAGAACATTTCTAAAAAATTCAAGACATGCTTGAATCAGTTCAATTTAGCAAGAAACAATTTTAGAAAAAACATTGCCTAAGAACATCACATCACATCTATGTTGTACCTGGCGCGTCCATGTTCCACCCGAATTAGGCAGATGCGACCGGCGCGTTCATCGCGCATTCGCCGAAGAAGCCACCATCCAGCAGATCCACCGCGCGATCGCCGAAGAAAAGCTCACGGGTCGGCGGCTCGTGGATTTCTACCTGCACCGAATCGCGATCCTGAACCCGAAGCTGCGAGCCGTGATTGAGGTTAACCCCGACGCCGCTGACCAAGCTGACCGCGCTGATTGAGGGAACACATGAGCTTCAAACATCCTTGTCTCGGTTTTAAACTTGTGGTTGAGTCCGGGCCGAAGAGGCCGGAGCTGAGCAGGGCGTCGTTGACATTAGAGGTGGTCGGCGGGCGGATGTGGAAAAGATCGAAGTTGGAGTGGATCTGCAGGTTATGGATAAGAAGTAAAATATTGGTTATAAATGATATGATTGAATATTAACGGGTGAGATTGAGTTGCCAAAAGGATCAATGGTTCAGATAAAAAACGAAGAACAAAAGTTTAATATATTAAATATAAATCGCCCTTGACATGGCTGTAACAAATGTCATAAACATTAAAAACGAAAGGGGAAAAAAAAACCGCCCTTGACATGACGGTATAAATATTGTTAAGAGTTAAATAAATGTATAAACTTAAACATTAGGATCATATTCTTCGTCGGAGATGTCGCACATCAAGAAGTTGCCACAGTTGAAATGCAAGGGACGATGGATTAGTGTTCGATTAACACACTGCTCACCATACTCAGCCACCTGTTTTTCAAACCATTTAAGATCCTCTCGGATCTCCTTCTCCGCCCTTTTAATCCCTCTCTCAACAGCACGTTCCATCTTCTTGATTTTTTTCTGCACAATTAAACAAAAATTGCGTTAATATTGGACCAGACCTTAAATGATAAAAGAAAATATATATAAACGAATCAAACAAAAAAACAAAATTCTTACTTCACAACGGAGAACACGGTCATCAAACATAGTCTTTGTAAGAAGGACTACTGGGCGCTTGCCATCTAAATGATAAAAAGTTGCCCAGCCATACTTTCGTAGTTCTAACTCAAAGTCATCCCTTTGATTCTCAATCTGCCGCCGCATTCTTGCTTTACGCTCCTCCCACTCTACAAGGAAATCTAGAAATTAGAAAGAGTTTCTTCTCTACTGTCACAGAAATAATAAAATGAGGAATTCGAATTTTTATTACCTCCCATCATCTTTATTCTCATGGTGACAACCTCCTGTTCCATAGTAGCCCTTCGTTGTTGCGCCTGTACTGAAAGACCTCCATTGTTAGCCATTTGAAATCTGAAAAACTAAATTTGTATACAAGAAAGGATGTGAATGACTTTGGTCTTCATCTTGGCCCTTTAAATAGAGTTGAAGAGGACCTAGATACACACAATTCAATTAATGTTGGGAAAATGAAAGGTTTTCAACACATTAACTTCACATGAATGAATTTTGTGCTCCTCAATGTATTGACTTTTCGATTTCTCCATGATGCTTTCCCAAATCCAACGAATCTGAATTCAAGCAAACCAACAAATACTATAACTTGAAGCAAATACAATGAATATGAATTCAAGCAAATACAATTCATTTCAATTTGGTTTGGTTACATTGAATTCTTAATGGAGTGTTTTTGTTACATATTGGTGTTGATATGATTTGATAGTCAATTTTAATACAACAATGCCAAATTGGGGTGAAAATTTAAGATCAAAAAAGTGGTATAACTTTTATAAAAAACTGACCAGAACATTTTATCGAATTCGAAAAGACAACGCAAAACATACTTCGATATCGCAAATCTATGTCTATATCTATACTATATCGAACTAGAGATCGTCGGGTGTCACAGGGATCTAACCGACTATGTTTTCGATATCAAACTTAAAGGCAACACATTTCTCGATATCGATTATAGTTTCATTGCAGCATCAAACTTCTTGTTCGATATCGCGAATAATTGTATATTAACGGCGATATCGCAACATAATTGGTGTCTTGAAACCCTAACATGCAGGCGATATCGAAAACAATATATAAATATTAGCGATATCGGTTGTATATTATTATGTTTTTCGATATCGAAAGTGGGTATTATTTACGGCGGTTCTAAGATAACCGCCGTAAATACAAAGAACAACCGCCGTAGAATCTTCGCCTCCGCCCCAGCTGAATTAAACCGTCCGAAATACCTTTTCGAGTTCGAAAACTGCTTCAATTTAAGGCGGATCCTTCCTGCAATGAGGAACCGCCTTAAAAATGTGCCTTCTTTTACCTGTTTTGCACTAGTGTGTTCGAGCTCGACTCGACTCGTTTACAACGGTATGCACGTGTGTCCAAAAGCACATCAACCAAACAAATTACTTATAAGATTGCATAATTTCAGAATCCACCAAAGAAGCTAATTAGCAATTCCGCCATGTCTATCCCGGACAGCGCCGTGACTTTCCTTCTGGACAAAATACCCAGATACTCAAGTACAACTACAGTCTAGTCGCCGGCGTAAAGGACAACATCGTTGAGCTTCAGACCGAGCTCAATCACCTGGAAGGCCTGATCGATGCAGGATTTCGTGGACAACAACAGCGGCAGCCGCTACCTCAAAAGCTTGGTGAAGGAGATCAGATCCATCATCAACGAAGCCGAGGATGCCGTCGATACTTACCTCGTTCAGGCAACCGCGCAGAAGTCGAAAAACTGGGTTTCCAAAGCTTTTCACATCCTAGATTATCCTAAGAAGCTCCGGGAGATCGGGAAAAAGATTGCGCACATCAGAGATAGGGTTAAGAAGATTCTTGCAGAGAGGGCGATTGCATTCCAGAACTTGCAATTTCAAGCCACTACAAAGCTCGGTCAACCTTCCAAGTCTAAAGAGGTATTTCAATTTCTTCCAAGTCTAAATACTAGCTATTTTCAAAAAAATAATTAAATTCTTCATAGTAAAATAAATTTTATCACATGATATAAATTATAGAGTAAGTCCAGAATTGATCATTCATAAAATCTTACTTTGATTATTCAACTACTTTATTCCAAAATTATAAAACGATTCAAATTGGATCACCTCATTAGTTAGTAATGAGGTTAAAACTGTCTTTTCAATAAAAAGAATGGAAAATAAATTAATATATCAGAAATATTTTTTGTTTTGAAAATTATAGGAAAAGTCTTGGGAGTGACCGTCACTATATAGTGACCGGACTAAATAATAAATAGCGCAATAAAGAAAATCAAGGAGGGACCAATTTGCAATTTTTAAAAATTTAAAAAAATCACGCGCTACAGTGTTTCTGCGCGTGTACAATGTTTTTCTACAGTGCGCTTTACAGTGTACTTCAATGTTTCAAGTTAAAATGTCAATGTTTTATATTTCAAGTTAAAGTGTTCATATTTCACGTTTTAACGTCCATGTTTTATGTTTTAAGTTAAAATGTTTATGTTTTATACTTCAAGTTAAAATGTTCATATTTCAATTTAAAGTGTTCATGTTTCACGTTAAAACGTCCATATTTTATGTTTTAAGTTAAAATATTTATGTTTTATGTTTCAAGTTAAAATGTTCATGTTTTATGTTTCAAGTTAAAGTGTCCATGTTTCACGTTAAAACGTCCATGTTTTATGTTTTAAGTTAAAATATTTATGTTTTATGTTTCAAATTAAAGTGTTCATGTTTCAAGTTAAAGTGTTCATGTTTCACGTTAAAACGTCCATGTTTTATGTTTTAAGTTAAAATATTTATGTTTTATATTTCAAGTTAAAATGTTTATGTTTTATGTTTCAAGTTAAAGTGTCCATGTTTCACGTTAAAACGTCCATGTTTTATGTTTTAAGTTAAAATATTTATGTTTTATGTTTCAATTTAAAGTGTTCATGTTTCACTTTAAAACGTCCATGTTTTATGTTTTATGTTTCAAGTTAAAGTGTTCATGTTTCACGTTAAAACGTCCATGTTTTATGTTTTAAGTTAAAATATTTATGTTTTATGTTTCAAGTTAAAATGTTCATGTTTCAAGTTAAAATGTTCATGTTTTATGTTTCACTGTAGCAACTCGATACTGTAGCAAATTGGCACTGTAGCGGCTCGGCACTGTAGCTAATCGGTACTGTAGGGGCTCGGCACTGTAGCGCTTGGCTTGAAACTGTAGCGCGTGATTTTTAAAAAAATTCTGAAATTGCAAATTGGTCCCTCCGTGTTTTTTAAACTTACATCCTATTTGCAATTTAATCTGGTCACTATATAGTGCCGGTCACCCAAGAGACCAACTCAAAATTAAATGTTCAGTTTTGTATGGAAAGAATTCAATTTTCAAATATTTAATCTATTGCTTCTCTTTTTCACGGCTTTGCATTGTTAAATGATCTTAGAAAATATGGATGGATAATGACGTGGACTAAATTTTTGAATAAAATTATTTTGTTAGTTTTTATTATGACTTCTAATCTGATAGGAGAAATCTCAATTTGAAAGAAATTAAATGTACAAAATCATGTTCTGCTTGATCTCAAATATGTATGATGTTTGCTGCTTTGATCTTGATTGAGCTAGGTAAAATTAGGGGATTGTTCTATGCAGGTTCATTTTTCTCTTGCAGGTCCGTATTTGTTTACCATAATACCCCTAATATTGTTAAGGCAAAAAATAGGTTTGAAATCATAGGGTTCCATCAGGAGCATTATGGTAAAATGTGGACCTGCAAGAGAAAAATGGACATACAATTCCTTAAAAGTATTGGGTTTAACTAGCATACATCCTAATTAATATCAATTCTTTTTGTGTCACAAGGATCCAAAAGTTGAGGAAGAGCATGTAGTTGGCTTTGATAGGGCAATAAAAGAAGTGAGCCAACTTCTCATAGTGGGTCGGAAAAACTCGAAGTCATCTCAATAGTTGGAATGTTGGGACTGGGTAAGACAACATTGGCGAAAAAAGTTTTTAAGCAAAGAGATGTTGATTACGAGTATATGATTAGAGTGTTTGTTTACGATTCAGCTGCATATGAAAGGAAAGAAGTGTTTCTCAAGATACTAAATTCATTTCCAAACGTGGATGAAAGGGTAAATCAGATGAGTGAAGATGATTTAGAAAGATATCTCTGGGAAGAGTTAAATGGGAAAGAGTATTTGAATGCCTTTTTTTCAAAAGCAACAACTTTCCCCAACAGTTAGGCCCTGTTTACTAGAGCTTATTTCTTGATCCACTGAACTGAACTGAACAAAATTGAATTGAACTGAACTGAAGTAAAAAATGATGTACTGAAAAATGGAATCAGCATGACTAAATTAACATGAATTTCATCAAATTACATTTTAACTGAACTGAATTGAATTGAACTGAACTGAATTGAACTGAACTACAGATAAGCTCTGGTAAATAGGGCCTTAATCAAGCTTACGCTGTTGGGAACTCGACTAGGCTGGCAAGAAATGCAGAATCTCGGGAAGCTGGAGAACCTTGAGATTCTAAAGGTAAAAGATCATGCATTTGCAGGGAAAACATGGCGGAGTACCGAACAGGGTGGTTTTCTGCAGCTCACGCATTTACACATTGGAACCACAGATTTACAAGAGTGGGAAGCTGAAGTTTACTACTGTTACAAACTTAAGGCTATCCCAACCGACTTTGCATATATATATATATATATATATATATATATATATATATATTCCCTCCTTCCAATCAGTTTCACTTCATTGCACCAACAGTAGCGTTGCTTTGTCTGCCTTCAAACTTCAAGAAGAAAGAGACTTGTTCTTGAAAAACAACCAGTTTAAGGTATCTGTTTATCCTCCCGATCATTTGAAGGACAAACCAGAAGCATAATCCAGGCAGTGGCAATGGTAATTACAGAATTTTATATCTACTTTTCATGTATTTTTTCTTCTTCTTTTGCTGACCAGAATTTCTTCTGGCTTCTCTTTCTTTTAGCCCTTTACAAATGGATCGTTGTTTCTTCGGCATCAGAGAGAGAGAGAGAGATTAACATCGTGTGGTTGCATTTGGATTTGGTATGCAATTTAATTAAAGCTACAGAGGGCTTATAATAACTCTTAATTGTGATAGCGCCTTAAATTTTAATGTTGGAGTTATTTTCTTCCCTAGCTAGAAATGGTTTTAGACCTTCACAGTAGTAGTTGTAATTTTCGAACATTGAAGACAGATGATTTTGATTTTTGATTTTTTGATTTTAGGTTGGTTGTATCACTTGTATCGAAATCTATTTGTAATCCTTAAAATGGTATTAAGATATTACAAATTCTCATTTGAAACGGTCTCTATTGAAACCATGGAAGCAATTTAAAAATTATGGTTACAAACTGGAAAGTACGCCTAAATATAGGGAATTAATTGCAAAATAAATTTTTTTCTTCCTCCCTTTTTCTCCCCGTCGTTTTTTCCTCCCTTTTTTTTCTTGGTTTAGACACAAAATGCTATCAATGTCTAATTTCTTTAGATTATTGCCTGCTAAATCAGACCATACGCTCTTTGATCTGATTTCATAACTGTACGGTGAAAGCCTTGGCGTAGGAGCGTACGTGAGTGAGTTTTTGAGAGCAAGTATATTCTCCTTCATCCTGCTTTTATATGTACATTGTTTATTACTTAATTTTTTTTAGTTTGATCGTTTTTATCCTTTCTTTGATCTTTGTCAGATATCATTTGAGCTTGATCATCTATGTTTATTACTTGATTTTTTTATTTAATCTTTTTCAATTATCACTTGAACTTTTATCTGAATTATATTTATCATCTATGCTTATGAAATGATATTGATGCTCTCTGGTTATGAACATGATCATTTATGTTTTTCACTTGATGTTTTTCTGACTTGATTTACGTCTTGAATCTTTTTGATTTTTTATTACATGATAATTTTGCAGTAATTAATGGATTGATCATTCATGTTTAATACTTTGTTTTATTATTTGATGTCTATGTTTACTACTTGATAATCAGTGAATTCATTTGACTTTTATTGATCATATTGAAGCTTTCTTTGATCTTTTGGCATTTATCCATTGATATTTTTATCTTTTCTTTGATCAATTTACCTTTTTATAAAACTATAAAATGAACCTTTGATAACATAAAGGATACAGAATGAACGCATTGCATACACAAATAGATAATACAAACGTAGTGATTCAACAATGTTCCAAGAATCTTTCGGCTTATTCCCCTAGCCAGGTTTACAAAGAATTCCAATACTCTATTTACAGTTTAGGATAGTCCTTGTAATTCTCTTTCATCAATAATTCTGGAGGTTTTCCAACCATTTAAAATGATAACCACGTTCTTACTTAAAAAAACAACTACACAAACTCAGATGATAATATGCACATCCAAATTGATTGTAATGCACATTTTACTTCCATTTCAGTTCCCGAACTTTCCCATGATTTTTAAATTTGACCTCGAGCCCCACTTAATTTGGTGTGAACCCCGCAAAATACAAGAAATCATTTTTAATTTATCCACTATTTATAATTTAATCGACCGTCTTACTATAAAACCATCTAGTAGCACATGAACCATTTTCATCTATCTTTAGTGAAATGGAATCTGAAAATTATTGTGACGATCACGATGATGTTACCGTGCATCATATTCACAATGTTGTCGTTTCATAAGTTAAAAATGTGCAAGTTAACGACCTTAACTTTAGTTTTATTTGTCTCTCTTTTTTATATGCTTAACAAAATTTCTATATATGCAGCCTCAAGGAACTTACTCGTCACATACAAATATCAACTAAAAATAACAAATTCATTAATTAAACATTATAATACATCATCAATAAAACCTCAACAAGCAACATGCAAGCATCAATGAGAATAAACTCACTGAAAAATCATCATACATCAACAATTAAAGTATTTACATTAATTTATCAAACATCATGAGTCAAACAAATCTCAACAACTAGAGCAACTCATGAGCATATCAACTAAAAAAATGTAAAAAAGAGAGTACAAGGATGAGAGCTTACAGCAAGATCAGAGTATATCGGGCAAAGTCAGAGTGGATCAGGCAAAGTCTGAGAAAATCAGAGTATATCGGATAAAATCGAACCAAATTAAAGTAGATTGAAGTGAATTAGAGTAGGTTGGGGAAAATTGGAGGTGCGGTGGTGTGGCTGTGACCGTTGAAAATGGAAGAGAAGGAAACGATTCGGGAAGAAGAAGAAGAATCTTAGATATAAACGAGGGTTTGGTATAGATATGAACCATATTTTACTATACATACATTAAAGGTCACTTGAGTTTCAAGAAAAGTTTAAAAAACGTATCCCCTACAATATTTTAGATACTTAAAGTATAAACCCTAACTCACTGGATGTGTTATGTGTGTTTGTTTTAAAAAAATCCATTTCTAATCAGAATTCTGTCTCCAACAAAGAAGTATCAAACACTAACAAGCTAACTAACGTCGGGACCAAACTAAGGGACTACTCCTATTCAATCTTTACTTTCATCTTGTCTTTTTAGGGAGATAAGAGAAGAAATTGATTGCCAAATGCTGCAACATGTTTTCACCAATTTTGTGTTCTACTATACACTAATGAAGAGTTGATGAGAAGACGTATGTTGATGCTAATGGTTATAGATAGTGTCACATTTGAGTTAGTGTAGATTGTAAATATTTTGTAAGACCATTTAATTTGTGTTTTCCTTACCAAAGTTTTTCTGAGAGAGTGTGTTGGGAACCTTTGAATTAAATGCATTAAAATTTTTATAATTTGAAAGTGGGTATAATTTTGTTATAATTTCTAGTGTTTAGTGAGATTGTTTCAAACAAATCAACAACTTTTTGAGAAGAAAAAAGCATAAACATCTTTCAAAGAAGTACTTTTCAATTTTGTGCGCAATGTTTACTTAACAAAATGGGTTTTAAGCATCAATTGCTAAGGAAGAAAGAGAACTAGGTTTTTTCCTTTTCATTCAAATCTCTAAAGTTTAGCGAGACTTATACAATGGCGCAGATCCAAATTAATTTTAAACTGACCCCATCTGAAAACTTTTATTTTGTTGATTGGTTTTATCCCAAATACTAACTCGGACGATAATACAAAATACGTTCTCAAATACAGTAATATATATTACTTTAAATTCATCATCAAAGTAAGTCGAATGAAATAAAAGTAAATGTATATATATATATATATATATATTTGCTTGAATAAGTTTCTTGTCTCAAAATATTTTTAAGATGTACAGAACTTCAAGAAAGAAAGATCCAGAAAATAATAATATCCAAGAGGTGCTCGCCTAAACTTCCCTAAACATAACATTCCACACATGTTAGGGTCGTGCCTCCTGCTTCCGCGATCCAGCACAAACACGTCTCCGTTGTCAAGCATTGTTAAAAAAAATATCCATCTCCAATAGTATGCGTGTACCTCCACGTAAAGTAGTACACAATACGACCGGAAACCCTAGCAGCTACCAAACTCGGATGTTGATGTTACAACATAAATGTCATCTCCTATTATCTGTCTGGGTCTTTGTCCAACTGGCTCTCTTTGTCTAACTTGCTCTCCAACTTGCTCTCTTATAACTGCAATTGTCCATGTGATGATCAGAAGCAATCTCTTGTAGATAACCGCTATGCAATCGAAGAAGACGACAAGATGTAGACCGGTTTTCCTCCCTTTTTTCAACCATACAACATATAGTCGATTCTTCTGTCTATGCCCCAAGTTATCGGGCAGGATAGATCCAATTATACCACGAATCTCTTTGCGGTACTGCCAAAATTCCTTGGTCGGGACTCGACTTCAGGCCTAAAAATGCACAAACCAGGGCAGCATAAAAAACACACGCTTTCGAAAGTCATCATCCCTCTCGTAAATACCCTTACGTATCAACTTCTTCAGTTCGATAGATCCAATCCTATCCTTTTCGTAAGTTTGCTACATCTGCATCTTAAAAATTGGCTTCCCCTGACTATGTGATGAGTCAACTACAAAATTTCGCCAACCCATGCGGCCAACATTGTTGTTATCCAAATCTGCTATTTCGTCCCCATACTCACCTTCTATGTAGTCTTCATCATCATCGTCATCATCCTCATCCTTAGGCTGAACTGGATACACCGTATTCTCAGATGGCGGAGGCCCTGCCGCCGTGGCCATCCATTCAACCTGCAAGTTCTCTTTCTTCCCCATATCAACCTCCTCAGCTTCCTTACTCTACTTCTTTTCTTTCTTTTCAGAAAGAGCAATATCGGAGAATTTGAAGAGGCCATCAAGGAGCTAATCAAGGTGAAGAAGTCAAATGCTGCTATCGGAGATGCAAATGCTGCTCTTTAGGAACAAGAAGGAGAGAAGATATAGAAGAGGAAGGCTGCAGATTCCGTGGTCGTTGCTGCACATCCCGATATTGCTTTTTTTGAAAAGAAAGAAAAGAAGAAGAATAAGAAAGCCGAGGAAGTGGACGAGCCTGAGATTGTCGAGTGGAGCTCGATGAGAGTGGAGTTGTTCAACCTGTTGAAGATTTTCCACAACAGTTGGAAGCCAAATTTTATTATTCTTTTGCTTTCAAGAAAAAAACCATCTTATTTTTTTTATAAAAAAAAACTCACCTTACAAATAGTACCAAACGAACAAATTAAAGGGTAAAGCCCAACACAAGTGATAGCCAAAAATAAAAACGAGGAACAACAAAGTAGCTGACACCCTTGGACAACGTGTTTAACCTCCTCATCACTCCGTGGTGTTAGAATGAAGAGGCACTGCAAGTGAGGGATATTTCCTTTTGCTCCAAAAAGAAAACCCGATCGAGGGAGGCCATTACTTGCTACAAAACCAGAACTATGACAAAAATTCAACCTAGTGACAATATGTACGTATGAAAATAATTGTTTGTGCACCGTAAATCCTGTATTTGTGCATTGTATGGAAGTTCATTAGAAGAATTTGATTTGTGCATTATTTAAAGTTTAATTTACACGAATACACAATTAAACTCCGCACAAATCGAAAATAAATTTTAATTTTATCCATTATTTATAATTTAATTTTTTGTCTCACTACCATAGTACATGAACCATTTTCATCTATATCTTTAGTAAAATGGAATCTGATAATTATTATGACGATCACGATGATGTTACTCGTGCATCATATTCACCTCAATCCCTTTGAACGCATACGCTATAAAAAAATGCCATTTTGCTGTCAAAAGGTTCAATCAATAATGTGTCCCAAAACTTAAAAAGCATCAAATATTTGATCAGAAAAATCAGATATTATATCCTCTTCAACGTTAAATAACAACCGTTCATTCCTCTTATTATTGTATGCTATCCAGCTAATGTAAAATACACATGAGATGCATTTTCATTTTCTGATCTTTCTTCAAGTGTTTACGTACCTTACCTAGCTATGATTTTACGTACGTTTCTTACATTATGAGGGACAATCTGAAAACATGTTAGGCAGATGTTAATGCACTGAATAATGTGCAAATGCATGTCATTATTTGTTTGTTTTTCTGGGGATTTTGAGTGGAAAAGTCATTTCATTCTTTTCTCTGTTTTGGATTCTGACTTTGCAAATTTGATAACCACCATGGAATATATATATGGACTAGTAGTAAGCTAGATAGGCCTATTGCGTTCTCAGCCAACTAGGTTCGATTAGACGACATCCATTTTCACAGTATGCATGCATGCGGATATTAATTGGATAGGAACAACGGTCACTTTAATCACGTGGAGTATTTTAAATTGATAAACTATCAATCGAGACCTGATCTTACTGTATAATCATGTTTAATATATAAAAGATCACTAACATGGAAGTGAGAAGATCAACAATAATTCACTGAATGATCATACTTAAAAAGTAAAAGGTCAGAATTAAAAGTGAGAAAATCAACATTTGTTCCTACTTGAGACTTTCTCTTTTAAATTTTGTTTGTTAATGTACTGGAATAATAACTCAGGCCTGTTTTGCCTAAACTTTTTTGTAGATCAGTTTAGTTCAGTATATTTATATTTTTTCAGTTCAATTCAGTATGTTTGTATTTTTTTTTTCAGTTCAGTTAAATATATTTATATATTTTTCAATTCAGTTCAATTCGATATTTTTTTTATTACATATTAGTTTTTTACTAGGTAATATATGATAAATTTATTTCAGTCCAATTCAATGAAAATTATTTAATTTTTTTCCGGTCCATTTCAATTCAAGAAGAATAAGTTTAGACAAATAGGGCCTTAATCACTTAATATAAAATATACATTATTAAACCTTAAGAGTTCATAAATTTATGAATTTTAGGCGATTTGTATACCTCTGTTATATATGAGTTAGAACCGACGTCGTAACAACCTTAAGTCAAACTATTAGCGATGATTCATAGTAATCGCCGTAAAAGTACTAAAAACGTCTTTAATTATACGAGCTTACTGAAAAACTCAGGCATATCGCCATAAATGGAGAGTTTTGCACCTATAAATGGAGAGTTTTGCCATAAAATAGCTTTTAATATGTTTAAGGATACATTTCGCATCAATTTCTTACCAACTAATTAACAGACATGTTCGAGGTTTATTTGGGCAAACACTGCACGAGTGAAAGATAAAATTTGTGAGGTTGATAATAATAGCTGTTTCCCAATATATTCTGAGCAAAAAAGACAAGGAATCCATTAAGTGGGAAACTCCATATATACTAAATCAGGTGATTCAGGTCGGATAAAACTCAACTCACTGATTTGAAGCTACGCACATATTTCATTGGGAGCATGCCGTGACGTCGGACAATATTGTCGTTTCGTAAGTTAAAATGTGCAAGTTGATGACCTTAATATCGTGATAATTGTCTGATAAGTCTTATTATATTATTTATATCTATTGAAAATAAACTATGTTTTGTTTTGAATGTATTGTAACTTGTAAGGCAATGTTGGCCATAGTTTATTTATTGTTGAACTGAACTGAACTGAAGTAAAAATTATAATGTATTGGAAAAAAAAATCAGCATGATCGAATTAACTGAATTTCATCAAATTACATTTTCACTGAACTGAATTGAATTTAAATGAGCTGAACTGAATTAAAATGATTTATAGATAAGTTTTGGCAAACAGAGAAGTTTTAAGCATAAAAAAATATATTCGGGAAGACCATATTAGGTTCCATTCTCCTAAGTTTCTGTTTCTGATCACTTAACCAAAGTAAAAATTATTGCAATGAAAAAAAATAGTATGATTAAATTAATCTAATTTATTAAATATTAATTAAGCTAAATTAACTAAATTGAACTGAATTAGTTTATAGATAAACTCAAATGAACATATTAATGAGATAAAATCAATCAAAACTTACTAGTTATCTATCTAAAAAAGAGAGAATAAATAATATTGTAGTTGTATATTTAAGGGAGATATTCTAAGCTAGGTTAATGCCAGACGTATATATAGGTGGAGACGTATATGATTTGAGTATGGGGAGCATTATGAGTTTGTAGTAATGTTTTTGTTGAGAAAATTAGCACCTCTCTTTTTAGTGGAAAAATCCATAATTGTTTGTACAGGTCAAGTTTGGTATATTATTACTGGCTTATAATGCACCTTTAATCCGTACAATTTAGCCACCGAGTTTCCATATATTATAGTGTTTCTTTATGCTCTCTCCATACATAAGCGGCTGATCATTTTGTCAACCCAAATTCACCACGCCACTATGTTATGGTATTATATTTGAAGCCAATTAAAAAAAAAAAATGATACCTAAACTAGCACACTTTGGCCAGTCACCACTGATAGGTAAACGCAAATAAGGGGCCAGCACAATAAGAGCAAGTTCAACAGGTTTGTTATAGGGAAAATATGTATTAAGGGTAGTGGAACTTTCTTTATTTGAAAGAGGGGTGTAATTTTATCATAATTTCTAGAAAGGGTGGTAATTAATTAGTTAATTTTTTCTTAATATAATTATTTAATTAAAGACATTAATGCCCTTATTTTCATTATTCTATTATTATTCAATTAAGTATTCAGTTTTGTTTCACTAAGTTTACTTCTATTTAATTAAAATTTAATCAAATCAGTTAAATTCAGTTTCATCCCAAATTTTAGTTTTAGTTCAATTAAATTTATTCTTATCCCAATTATTTAGTTCTATTTTAGTTAATTTAAGTTCACCTTTTGATATTAAAAAAATAAATTGAGTTTATTAAGATTTGGTTGAAATCAGTTCAATTTAGTTTAATTTATTTTAGTACATCTTCAGACAAATTTTAGTAAAATTCAATTCAGTTTCATCCAATTTTTAGTTGTTTAAATTTAATTCAATTAGGTTAAGTTATTCAATTTTGGCTAAGTTTAATTTTAAGTTAAGTTCAATTCAGTTTAATTAAAATGATTTTTTAAATTAAAGGCGAAACTTTAATGGATTTGAGTTTTAAATTTAATGTAGCAAAGATGAATTTGAATGAACTTAATTTAATTAAACTAAATTAATCTAAATAAAGTGAATATTAAAATTTGGATGATCAAATTGAATGTCAACAAATATATTCTTGTCTTGATTAAGATTAACTAAAATAAATTAAATTGAACCAAATTTAACTAAATTCAAATGAATTTTTTGGAATTTTTTGAATGCTAATAAAGTGAACTAAACTTAATTTAATTGAACTTAATATAAATATTTTGGATGGAACTTAACTAAACTTATTTGACTAGAATTGATTTTAATTTAAACTAAACAAAAATAACCAAAAGAAGGGTATTAGTGTCTTTAGTTAATTACTCTTATTTAAGAAAATATGAATTAATTAACTACTGCCCTTTCTAGAAATTATACTAAAATTACACTCTTCTTTCAAATAATGAAAGTTCCACTGCCCTTAATGCAAATTTTCCCTTTGTTATAATAGAGATTCAAGTTTGGAGATAAACGCTCACATTCAATGGAAAAGATCTCTATTCAATGAATACGTTTTTTGTTTTTGTGAAGAAAACCTGCAAATTTATTAATGATAACCAGAAATAGTACATTTCCAAGAGTTTGCAGCATTAAGTTCTTACTGCATTATATCTAGACAACTTCTATTTGCAGGACCAAATTACTAATGCAGGACCATATTTCACCTGATCAGACACATTTGCACCCAATTAGTTTTGCCCAACTCAATTGTACGTTTGACCCACTAAGATATCAGATATTGCATTTTGAATTGGGCAAAACTAATTGGGTGCAAATGCGTCTGATCAGGTGAAATGTGGTCCTGCAGTAGTAATTTGGTCCTGCATTAGTAACCCTCTATATCTATTGGGACTTTTACACAACAAAAGGAGTGAAACGAAGTAGCTAAACACCTAATGTCTTGAAGTAGTGAATGCACCATCCATGAACCAGGAGATTCTGCCATATAAGTTGTTGTTGCAGAACCTTTGAATCTGTTCTGACACAGATGCTTGTTATTCCCAAGCCTATTAGTTCTTGCAACCCCTTTAGACATGCCACTGCCACTGCCACTGCCACTGCCACTGCCACTGCTTGGATTGGATATATAAGTATTCTAATTAATGCCTAATTTCTTCAACTTCTTACTTCTTCACTAGTATTTCTTAGCAATTTCTCCATGCAGGTCCATTTTTCTCTTGCAGGTCCGTATTTTTACCATAATGCCCCTAATGGAACCCTATGGTTTCAAGCCCATTTTTTATCTTAACAATATTAGGGGTATTATGATAAAAATACGGATCTGCAAGAGAAAAATGGACATGCATGAAGCAACCCTTTTTCTTTTGTGAAATTTTTAGGATTGATAGTGGATAATGGTCTTACATATTGATGGATTAAAACATTCCCCATCTTAGGAGGGTTTTGGGTATCAAGAAGACATTATAATGATAGAAATTAAACCTCTTATTAATCTGGGTTCGTTTTAAACTTTTTACGTTGTCTTTTGGTGGTTTAATTTTAGCATTAATCAATGACATTTATCCATAGTTTATGTGCAATTTATTTCATTATATACACCACAAATCACACCCGTGATCCGTACGTAGTTCGAATGCCAAAATGCCACCTAAAACATTAAACGTTTATGAGTAATTTGTTTTTGTTTTTTGTTGGAGGCTATTTGGAAAAGGCTAGGAAGTCACGTAATAATATTGGTTTTGTTAACCTTTGGAAATATTTTCGACCTTTATTTTACCTTTTGCGTAATCAAGATTTCATATTTCTGTGATTTTAATGAGAAGGACAGCATCTCTTTTGCAACTGATTACCACAAAAAAAAATATTATGGCTTACATTAATATTGCGCTCTACTGGATATTTCAAGCCTATTCTTTCTGCTTTTCGTGCAGGAGCAGAAAAACTTTTTAAAAGAAATGTGCATCACGAGAAATGTGAATTTAATCATAAAGATATACTCTATTAAAAAACCAATAATGTAATATTATTTATAATTTATAATTCAAGCATAGTTACGAGAATAATTCTCTATTCACAAATAAGTTTTTAACAACATATAAAATCATGCATAATCCGTCAGTATAAAGTGACGTTTGAAATAAAAATATTGCACATTATCTAAAAAAATGATTTGGTATATTTTTGTGAGGGAGTGAAATAATAATATTATATGTGGATAATTCAATAAATGATCGAGACCTTTAATAGCTAGCTCTCCTCAAAGATAAAGGTTAAAGGCTTTCGACAACATAAAACTTTCAGGTGGCAATCTTTAGGTCATAAAATCATAGAAAACAGTAAATAAATAAAAGCTTCTTTATATATCGAGAGTAATCATATAGTAATACCAAAGAAAATGCTGGTTTATATATAATCAACTGTGAAAATAGTAAGGATATTATTAACTATTGAAGCTATTGTACAAAAGAGAAAGATTACAAGGTTCTCCCAACCTTTTATGCATATGGACCGTAAATAAAGTGTCGTTCTTTGAGTAAAAAAGATACAAAAAAGTGTCACAAAATTGACAGAATTTCCATATCTGATTATTGAGTGCAAAACACAAAGTTTTGCAGCTACGTACTGTTGAGATAAAGAAACTTAATCCACGGATGAGAATGTTTTCCGTGAGACCAGAAATAAATGTTGATGTTCTCACTTTTAAATCCGGCCTTCTACATATTAACCATGATCATTCAGTCTATTGTTGTTGATCTTTTCACTCTCATGTCTGATCTTCTTACTTTTAAATCCAGCCTTTACATATTTAGCATGATTTTAGTGTACTATTGCTGATTTTTTCACTTTCATGTCTGATCTTTTTACTTTCAAGACTGATCTTTTATACATTACACATGATAATTAAGTGAGACCAATTGAGATCTGTTTCAATTGAGAATTTGTCTACACAAAATGATCACGTTTAAAATGCAAAAGATCATGATTGAAAGTAAGAAAGATCAACATTTTCTCACCCATTTCAATTAGAACCGTCCTACATGACACATTCTCAAACTGTCGCAGACAGCAATAACAACTTGATCGATTCAATCGCAGGATATATGGTAGTGTACATTAAGCTTTTAGGTGGTCGAGTTATAATTTGCAAACATAGGATAAAAAAGAAGTGGCGAGGAAGATTAACATAAAGTCCTGCAATTAACCATGCATATTGTATGGACAGCTGCCAATTAAGCTCGCCGATAATCCAAAAGCAAAACAAAGGCAGAAATGTATATAGCTACTTAAGCAAAAGGCATATAATCTCATATGAGCCACTATCTTTCCCACGCAATGATAAGTTGCCACGGAGAAAGCCACAAACCAGTAAGAGCTGAACTAAAGATATGTATACACATGTGACTTTCCCAGTATAAAGAAATATATTTTATTTAATAATTAATTTTAATTTATTTCATTTTTATGTAATTATATATTAATAATGCGAAAAATAGCATCCAGGAATCTGGAAAACCACCAATGGGTTTATAAATGAAGAAAAGTGCTCGGTTATCCTGAGTTATTTGTTAATTACTCATGAGTTTTTAAAGTGAATAGAATTTGTAAATTATTGGTATTTAAATGTTTTATTTTCAGTTTTTTTCAAAATTACTTAAAAAAAATAAATTAATATTTCAATAATCGACCAGCCTAAACTTTTAGAGTGCGCTTATAAAGTCAAAGTCATTTTAGGAGTAAATTTCAAAAATTCAAAGGTAAATGAGCTATTATTGAAGAACTTGCCGTACATGAGCATTTTTCTACTATTAAATAAAAACCCAGAAGTTAAGTTTAGAATCCACATAATTAAACCGATCAGTTTTAAAAACTATTATGAAATGAAAATAAGAAAAATATCACTTTTGAATTCCTCAATGCGCTCTACAGTATAAAATTTTCCAACCCTAATCTTTAAAATAAAGCTGAAAAGGAGGAGTTTACTAATCAATGTGTTGTCATGCGATTTTTTATGAGATAACGAAAATTCTGTGTTGACGGCGATTCAAAAATTAATAATAAAATCTAAATTGAATGAAAGATGAGATAACTAAAAACAATTATTGATTCATATATATAGTGCAGACAAAAGTTAGCATTTTCTACTATGATTAATATTATTGAATATTGCTCATAGATGAGACGTTAGTGCGTTGTACAATACGATAGTGCATCAAAATTTCTCGATTTTATAAAGTAAAAAAATAAGAACATGATATTTCAAGAAAGCTGTTATTTGATTCTTGAAATTAGAAGAAGAAGAATCTGGCCTGATTGTTAGGCCGTCAAATACACTATTAGAAAAGTTCTATTTGACACATTTCCTATAAAGGAATATTACTTTCAAAACCTGAAATATTAAACTAATTATTTGAAATGCTTCTTAGACTCTCTTATTGGACGTATATCATCAGAAGAATATGTTACCGACGAACATTAATGGACGTGAAAATTAAGATAACCACTTTTAAAAATCGGGTCAAAATAGAATTAGGTTTTGCAAAAATATTCTAGCAGAGATAAGATCGATAAAGAAGGTAACTAGAAACGATCATTAATTAAGATGGATGTAAGGGACTGTTTACTGCAATTCATATATTTTGCTGAATTGAAATAAACTTAATAAATGTAATGTATTTAAATGAACTGAACTGAAATAATATGTTATATATTGTGTCTATAGTAAAAATAACAATTTTTAATAAAAAATTATTAAAATGAACTGAAAAGAATATTACTATATTTATCTGAACTAAAAATTTTTAAATATATTAAACTGAACTGGTCTATACAAAAAGTTCTAGCAAACAAGGGCTAAATCTATCAAAAATGATCATTTGCGTACCTGCAACTTAAATGTAAAAATGTTCTAGTTAAATTAAAATATACATGGATGAGTGTTTAAAGATATCTACATAATTACACTTGCATTTTTCTATCATAATTTTTGCTGTACACAATACTTCCATTTTCCTTAAAAGGAAATTACCAAATTAGAATTTCTAGTTCTAGTTGTAGATCCTCTCCTTTTTCAAATTCTATTGTAAGTAATTACAGAAGACACCCCTTTAGGATATTCACATACTGTCGAACAACGTAACGTTAACACATAGGTAAAAAGGGACATAAAACGTGTAAATAATCGAATGATTCACCTTTTCTTTTGACAAGAGACAATTAAAAAAATATTTCTAAAAATCACAATGAAAAGTAAGAGTTTTTTTTTGTCTATGAACCTTTATATAAATAAGTACTTCTAAATTGATGTTGTTGAAAGTCCCTACTTACAGTAATCTAAACTATATCGTGTTCAAGTTTTAATTAAGAGCAACAAATTAAAATCTTAAGTGCGGAATTGAAAAGGAACAATCGGCCATGTCCAGTTCAGCTTATTTCCAGCATCTCCAGCACCCTCCAGCACTTGTCACTATTCACAGACATGAATGATTGAATTTTTATTTTATTTTAAAAAGGAATGATTTTTCTTTAGAATTAGTTTCAATATGTTTTGTACGAATTAATCATTTTTCAAATATATAGTTTCATAATTTTGTACATCATAACTATACAATTTTAATTTAATTTCAACCCCCTCCAGCACCCCTCCAACACCCTCCAGCACCTTCCATCACCAGCTACCAATTGCAGCACCATATTGGACAGGGCCGATGTGATCACGCAATTCAGTGCAAAGCACCTACGTCTGCGGAGCCGTAGCCCAGTGTAAAGATCATTCACTAATTTGTAAAAAATACAGTTTATCATTTACAAACTAATGGCATTCCTGCTAGCCTATCACACTACTAGTTCGCTCTCTAGTAGCTGCTTCTATGATTACCTTATTTTCCACGAAGGTGGCGACAATATCTCTTTCACCCGAGGTTATACACACGTCCCAAGTGTTTATGGTTGTTGAAAACCCCGGACTGTGTTGCCTCCTTGTTCGAACAATATAAACTCTGAATTACAGAATTTTGTTGTGAAGATCGGTGGTCGAGCACGCAACTGATGTCCTCCAATAAACTTTTATTCCAAATCTAAAACCTTGAAGAAAAAGAATCCATGGCTGTCTCAACTTCCTGTTTATGGAAAACACAACTTCACAAATATTCCCATTCTATAATGACTGCAAAACATGTTGTAGACACCCATTAGGACTGTAGTTTACTTAGAAAAAAAAACAGCACTGAATATTTCCTTCAATCTTTAAAATCCGCGTTGGACTTCATAAAATATTCTTTTTCTGCCAAGCAAAGTCATGTTGCAACATGACATTCCACAAAACAGCCAACAAAATATGAACTTTACAGTTGTCATTTCAAAGTTCATTAGTATATGCTTCTCAAGGTACAATCCGTGTAATATCCCCAATTATGGACATACAATATAACAATAAGCTGAATTAATATCTCATTTTAATATCCTATTAGATTAGATTATATACATACATATATGGGAAGGGTTCAATACACTCACTTAATTTTACTCTAAATCTCACTCAAAATGTCAACCGTTGATCTCATCTCATCTGATCATCGTTAATTATCTACATTAAATTACAAGGCTCAACCTAGCTAAGCCGTGAAATTAAACTTTTTTGATTAATTTTCTCGTCAAATATTACCTGTTTTCTCTGCTGATTTCCTTCAAACAAATGCGTGCCAAGCCATTGCTAACTTTAGTGATCCAGGAAGTTGTACATATATATTGATAGAACTAATAGTTAATGGAAACCAAATTAAATCCGATGAAACAAGTGATCAACTTTCTTCTGCAATTTAGTTCCGGTGGAAATTTGATACAGAATATACTTTTTGAGCCGCCAACCCCACGTCCCAATGGGCCACCGCCGAACCCTAGTTCACGCCATCACCACCGCCGGCAGCCATCAAGGTTAAAATATGTCCTAAATAAATACTTCCAAATTTGTTCTGAATTTGGTCCAAATATTCGTCGCACTTCATCAATTCATCCAATCTAACGGGTAAAAGTCGATAGGAGATTCTGAATAGGGAATCCGTCGGGCGTCTTCTAAAATTCTTGATTTCTGATTCGTATTGCAAAATCTGAACTGCTCATTTTTGTGAGTTCTGGTAAAAGATGAGTAGTTTGACGGGGGAATTTTTGAATCAATAATTTGACAACGAAATTGACGAGCAAAACCTGATGCGGGGCGATTCCGCACTAATAATCTGGGCCTCGGATAGCTGACGTATCCGAATCCGAGGGCTTCTGGGTGTTGATCGTTGATGAAGTATGCAGACTGCTCGCTAATGATTCTTGGTTATCCGAGCTCTTCGGCCTCGGATAGGACTTGCTTGAGACCTGTCCTCCAATGCCTGTAAAACAAGCCCCTTCCCCTCCCCCCCCCCGGCGCTACCCCGGGGGTGGTAGCTTCGGTGTGATGAGATTTTGTGTACTGAAAGATGAAAACTCTGTATTCAAGAGTTAGAGAACTTACTTGGAATGACTGATTGTGGCCTCTATTTATAGGATTCTTGGATCTAGTCATGTGCCTTCTCATCACACGTCACCTTCTTGTACTTCGCTCTGGTCCTGGTCACTTGACCGTACCAGCCAATCCTCCCGTCTAGCTGTCCATCACGTGTATCGGAAATTTCCGGGAAAGTCACCTTTGCCAATCACCTTTGCTATCATCACAAGCTCCCCAAGACAAAGGTTTCAGTCTTTCGAGACTGGAGGCTTGTGTCTTGTCACCTTTCTTCCTTTCCAACCGATGTACCCGCTTCACGCGCGCTTGTTGTTATTTTGAAAAGTGGGCCCCTGGGCCATAAAGGGCCATTATCCTCGAGCTTTTGGCGGCTACACGCTTCTCTCTTCCCCAGAATTTCCCTCTTTTCTTGTGTTCCATCATTACTCCTGCCCCTGATGCGCTGTCTCTTACTATTTCCTTGTTTCTCTCATATAAATAAATCCCCCTAGCTCTCTTCCTTTTCCCTCTCTCGCTGTCCATCAATTTCATCTTCCGCCTATCTTTTACTTTCTGGTGAGTTGCTTTTGCCTCTAGTCTCTCTGCTCCTCTTTTACTAGTGTTTTGCCTTATTTTATTATGGATTCCGCTGACCAACCCATGGATCTAGTACCTGCCGATAGCCTGAAAGCTCAGACTTCTAACCCTGTATCCCTTCCTAACCCTGATCCAGGCTCCGAATCCTCTTCTTCAGAATCCTTATCTGTCGCCAAAGGGAAAAAGCGGTCTCGTCGGTCTTTTGTCCGAGTGCCTCGGATTAATCCTCTTGGTTTTCATTGTGATTCCGATCCTCGACCCGAATGGGTTACCCAAGACATTATTGACCTTTGCAATAATAGCTTTGTTCCTATGCCCGAAGATGCGGAATTAGAGCTCTTGGAAGCTGTTCAAGTCCGACCCGGTTCCTCGTGCCTACCTGCTCGCCATATACACTTTGGCTTATCCCTTCCGTTCCCTACTCTCTTCTCTGAGTTGCTTGGGTACTTTCGCATGTCTCCGGCTCAGCTTTACCCTAACGGTGTAGCTGTAATACTGGGATTCATCACTCTATGCCGCAGACATGGCATAATCGAGTCCTTGGGTCTGTTTCGTTCCTTCTATCACCTCTGCGCTTCTCATCCAAAAACTCCAAGGATTTTTTCCTTTATACACGAGGTCCATCCTTAGTACTTGGCAAGAATGAGAATGTCAAGAACTGGAAGAAGGCCGGGCATTATTCCTTTAACCAGGTTGAGTACCCTGTCCCTGATTGGAATGATAGCATTGAAGCTGAGGCCGCCAGAGCTTTTGTTCTCCAATCAGTAACTTTTGACTATGAAATCTTGTCCGGTCTATCCCTGAACGTCCTTCAGTATTGGCTGAAGGGAAACGGCAGCTTCTACTGGCCTCGTGATATCTATCCTGCCTCTGTCTTTACTCGCCGTCGGCTGTATGCTCGATGGCCTGAAGAAGGTCTTTACCCCTTGTTCTAGGATACCTATCTTTACTTTGTTTCTTCTTTTCCTTTACGTTGCTTATCTCAGTCCGTTACCTTATTCTAATGTTATTTCTTTTGTTTTGTTGCAGTGGTTCGTAATCTTCCTGATAATCCTGCCCTTTATTATGCTTCAAAGATGACTAGGACTATTCGTAGAAGAGCTTTCAAGCCCACTTCGGACGCAATTTCTGATTCCATCCCATGGGCAAAGAAAACCCCGCCCAGAATATGGGAGAGAAGACTGTATCTCCTGCTGCTAAGAAGCCCCGTTCGGAGGCTCATGGCAAAGGTTTCGAGCCCATTGCGAAAAGGAAAGTCCTTGTGAAAAAATCTGAGGCATCTCCTACAGAAACCCTCGGGAAAGCACTTGAAACTGAGGCTATCGAGACGCCCTTAATGGACCCTGTGGTGCAACCCGAGGACCCTCTCTCTCCGAAGAACCTGACTCCCCTAGCCCAGTTTATCAAAGAGGCGATGTCTTTAACATGAAGTCTCTCGACTATGATCCTCTTGCATGCATTGCCCAGCAAATTGAGGCCACCTCCCATTTTCTTGAAGAACGACCTGCTCCCATGTCCATGCAAGTCCCTGTTGAGCTGAAGCTGTAACTCCTGCTGTCGAGAATCCGGCTATTGTGGCCTCAACCGCTGCAGTGTCTGCTCCTGTTGTAACTCCAGCGGAGAGTTGCCCGGATGTTTCCCTTTTCTCTCCTGTAAGCATCCTTATGGCCTTATTTTCCCCTTTTCTTTCCTCCATTTATCTTTTATTTCATTAGTGCACTCATCTTTATGCAGGAAGCCCAAGCTTTTGTGAAGGGTGTTT
The DNA here is from genome assembly GCA_963678965.1 of Cruciata laevipes. NCBI lineage: Eukaryota > Viridiplantae > Streptophyta > Magnoliopsida > Gentianales > Rubiaceae > Cruciata > Cruciata laevipes. The sequence goes on along the minus strand of OY787641.1, from coordinate 5,798,800 downwards.
CAGCGATTCTCCCGACTTCTAGTCCTTATTGACTGGAATGTGAGAGAAGTGCTCTGGTAGCTTGCTCCGCGACCTTCAGGTCTGCCGGCAGGCTTTAGACGAGGAGAAAGCGCGCTCTGCCCTCCTTTTAGAAAAAATCAAGCCCCTCGAAGATGGGTCTTTGCTTCGTGAGTTCGGCGAGACTATCGCCCAAGAAATTGTCAGCTCCAAGGCCTATGGACCAGTCTTTGTCTAAGCTTCTAGGGGAATCGAACAACTATCAGACCATCGTTCTTTATAAAAATATCCGAGGTTGGCTTCCTGGGGCGTTCCGCTTGACTGTGTAGAAAAGTTACTACCATCCTGGAGCCCTGACTCGCTATGAGCAACGTCTTAGAGCCTTCCGCCTGAGTACTCTCCAAACTCTAGACCCCAGGATTTGGGATGCCTTGCATTCATCCAAGCCACCTACTTCTGTTTCCGACCTTTTGAAGATCGGAAAGGAGAAAGCTCCGACTCCCGAGGAGAAAGTTGTTCCTGAAGCGGACCTTCGCAATCCTCATGGGGTCTGTCCAGAGCCCCCATCTCATCGTTATTATGTTAACCGCAAATGATACGTGGAATGGTGTGCCGAGCCACAATCTTTCGGTTTCAAGGTCGTTTTGTCCAATGGCGCCCCTGTCATTGAATTCTCAACAATGTTGGGTCCTGTTCAGCTGCCCAGGCTACCGAAGGCTACCTGTCTCCTGGAGAAGCATCCGGTTCTCATGTATAATTTCATTTCTCCTGGTTTCGGCAATCTTCTTAGCTTCTGTTGTTTAGCTCTCCCCACTTGTTAGGGCATTTCCGAACACCTCCTTGTATTGCTACAATATATCCTATTTCTTTCTTTATTATATCCTAAGTTTTTTTTCTTCTTATGTTTTCTATGCTTTCCTTTTATCTGAAATTTCTGTCTATAATAGGTTCCTATACCTTCTCTGCAGGGCCCTCTTCCCCCCTCATCGGACAAGGTTTCTCCCCTTTTGTGCTCCAAATGCCGAACATCGGCCTTATCCGATCCGCAAATAGTAGCAGGTTCGAGGGAGAAAGCGTTGTCCGAAGATGAGTTTGCTTTCTTTCTCGAGGAGTTTACTAATCTTAGTGCCGCAGCTAGGTTTCTCCGACTTATGAGGGCTAGGTTCGGATCTATCAAACAAAGGCATACGATTATCTCTTCCTATCTCGAGAAAACTGCAAATATGCCCGAGTTTCTAAATTGATTGCATGTTGCTGGCGAAGAGCTTGGCTTAGTGTGGGGCGAATACTCTAGGGCCCTTAACAAACTCCAAAGTCTAGAAAACGGTAATAACGAAAGGCAGATGATTTCCAAGCCTGAAGTTGAAAACAAGAAACTTACCTCTCGCAACCGCGAGCTTCAGGACCATCTTCTTTGTCTGAGGCTCTCGTTTCATCTGTCCTCCCTCATTCGTGGGAAAATCATGTTGTTCCCTTCCCTGATATCACCTCTTCTGTCCGAAACGCCATCTCTGTTATAGAAAGGATGGGTGAGTTTCAAGCTGGAGGTTCCGCTCATCCTGCTTATGCCGAGACCGTTGAATGGAATCGCCTCTTATCTTTTGGGATATTTGATCCCCTACCACATTCCATCTGGGAAATTCCTCTTTCCCCTCCTGTTGATAATGTCTTCCTCTGATATCTCAATCCTCGACTTTCTACCAAATACGAGGATTGCCAGAAGAAAATCCGGGAAGTTCTCCGCGTTCGACAAATAGATTTGCCTGCTTACAGTGAGCCTGACCCTTCTGTAGGTTCTCTCTCAATGAGTGCCCCTCTTATCTCTTCATCTATGATCTTCCGATCTCTACATTTTCCTCCTGAGTCCCTTGCAGGAGTCCGACCTTCTCTCTGCCCTTTGACTATTCACTCCCTGCCTTCTCAAGGAGACAAAGTAGTTCATTTATCCGATGATTAGTGTATTTCCTCAGATTTATTTTGTACTTTATGTAAGATGCATAAGTATCGAGATGACGTCTCCCCTCGGGTACTTGCCTTTATTTTTAATGAAATACTTTTTTCTTTCTTTTATTTTCTTTTTTTTTTACTTTGCTCTCGGATTACCCTTGCCGAGGTTTTTCCTTTTTTGTGGGGCACCAATCATGGGAGCAACCCTGAGGTCCCGACTTTCCCTTTATTTACACCGAGCTACCCAGCATGTATGTAAATTTTTGTGTATCCACGCTTTCCTGACGCACTATCCAGTGCGCTTTCTGTTCCGAGCGTATCCACACATTTGAACTTTGACGTATCCACGCCGAACCTTTTGTTGCAATGTGTCTCCTGTCGCACATGCAACTAGGGCTGTTCAAAAAATCCGGAAAACCGTAATCCGACCGAAACCGAACCGTTATGAGAATAGGTTAATAGGTTAACAGGCTAATAGGTTTAAAGCGGTTTGGTTAAACGGATTTGGAGGTTAATCGGTTCGGTTTATGGATTTAAAATTTTAATAACGGTTTATCCGTTTAACCGTTTAATATTTTATATATTAATATATATATATATATATATATATTAAGACTTTCTAAATCTCATAGAGTTTAACCTTGAGCTTTGACCCTTTGACTTTCAAAATTCCTAAACTCTTTTATATTAGCAACCAGCCAACCATTCACGGATTCCCTTTGTAATTGTACGCCGACCAATTATTTTGTGCTCCTCCACCGCCGACCTCCGAGACTGAGAGCTCCTCCGCCGCACCGCACCTACGCCCACACCCACTGGGTAGTATTTAGATGATTCAAGAATTTGGTGTTTGATCATTTTGTATGGCAGTTGAATTGACAAATAAATTTTCGTAGTTAAATCATGGACTTTTGTAAAAATTTCTACCACATCGTCAGTATTTTAGTGGTGACATTTTGATATTTGTGGTAGTCTCCCCTCTAAAGTGAATTTGTTCATTTTCTCTTTCCTCTTGTATTGAATTTCATTTTTTAATTTATTGTCAAAGTGATCGATAAATGTGTAAACCGATTATAACCGTGTAACCGAAAAAATAAACCGAAACCGATATAAACCGAACCGATATAACCGATAATATTATTGGTTGGTTAAAAGGTTTTCTTTCTAATTTGATAAACCGGTAGAAACCGAACCGTTTAACCTGTAAACCAATTAACCAACCGTTGAACACCCCTACATGCAACTGTTATGCATATCCACGCATCCGAGCCATTGCGTATGCACGCTAAGCTCATTAGTCTTCTTATAAATTATCGTTATCCTTTCCCGATCCCTTTAATAATCTCAAGGTTTCATTTTCTTATTATCTCTTTCCTTTTCATCCGCTCTCTCTGGGCTTTTCCCGAGCTCAACCCTTTACTACCTCATTTTCTTTATTTCTCTCTGTTTTCCTTATCCGATCTTACCCCACTTCTTTTTGTTCTGAAAGAACTTATCCTGTGCTCTTCCTCTTCCTCTTCCTCTTCCTCTTCCTCTTCCTCTTTTTCTTTATTTTTCTCTTCCTGCTTTCCCTTGTCCTTTCGATCCTATTTATTTTCTCCCCCTCTTATATTCTCTTTATTTCCAGCTACCTTTTCCCTCTCATGCCCTTTCCTCATGGTTATTCCTTCTCAGGGTTATCCGAGCCCCCTAGTATTACTACCGACCTCTTTTTTTTCTCCTATTATAATCTTTATATCTTTTATATCATCGTTTCCCTTGCGTGCACTACTCTTTTCCTCTTCTTTCTCTCCTTTTACTCCTTTTTTTTTTACCCGAAGATTCCCCTTTTCGGTTCCTTGTTACCTCCTAACCTTACCATTTCCTCTTTGGCTAAGTCCTTTATTATCCGATCCTACCCTCTTCTTTTGCTCTTTCCTCCTTTAATCCACCTCCATTCTTTCTCTCTCTTCTTTCTCTTTTTTTCCCCTCTCTCTCCTATTTCCCCCATTCTTCCTTCTCTTTCTTCTTGAAATCCTACCAGCAATTCTTATTTGTCTCCCTGCTTATCATCTCCTCTTTTTCCCTAAATCAACTCCTCTTTCTTCATATGGTGTTGCTCCTCCAGTTACCTCTTGCTCTCGTTTTCCCTGCATGAGTATTCTCCGGTTTGGTCAATTGTTCTTCCTTCTTGAAGTACCTCTTCCTGGTGAGTTATCCGATGTAGCAGCCTGTCCGATGTAACCCTCGGGTATCTGTCTTCCCGCGGCCCCTTCCTTGGCGTCGTCGATTTGTCGTACAAATCTTGGGATTCCCTTCATGGGTGCTCTGCTTTTCCATCATCGCTTCCCTGTTACTCCTTCCTCACACCACCTATGTAGACCCTTTGATTATCCTCCATCCTATTTCTTCTTCCCTTGTCCTCGTACGTAGCCTGCAAAGAAATTTCTAACCACAAACACTATCAGTTATGTAGTTTTTCTTGCGATAATTTTCTTCCGATCCCTGATTTGTTTGATCGGTAATCCTCTATATCCTGCTGCCATGTCCATCGGCTTTTTAGTCATCCGACCCCGTGCTGTCATCGTGCCCAACCTTAAACCTCTATCTTGTTGGTTTTTTCCTATGCGACATCTATTCCTCGAAAGGATCTGAAACCCTAACTCTCCTGTATCCGACCTATGCTCATGAGCCGACTCTACACAATCCTATTTATTCCTCTCTCCTATGTTTTATCCTTCCTATCCATTTACCTCAAGCAATCTAGCAAATATCGAATATTCTAGCAAAGAAACCTTTATTCATTATTTGAATAATACTTAACGTAAAGTTAGTTATCTACATACCTCCATCTTCAAACCTCCACGTTCCTGAGTGGATTGCGGTTTTGATCGTCCCCTTTGGTTGTTGCCACATCTGGGTTCCCTTGTGCACTTTTGTATCGAGGGTGAGATCCCCTGACGTCGGGTCCCACTGGGTGTGCCAACTAATGTTGGGCAATTTTGCACAAGTAATCTGTGCCTCGGATAGCTGACGTATTCGAGGGCTTCTGGGTGTTGATCGTTGATGAAGTATGCAGACTGCTCGCTAATGATTCTTGACTATTCGAGCTCCTCGGCCTCAGATAGGACTTGCTTGAGACCTGTCCTCCGATGCCTACAAAACAAGCCCCCCCGGTGCTACCCCGGGAGTGGTAGCTCCGGTGTGATGATGAGATTTCGTGTACTGAAAGATAAAAACTCTGTATTCAAGAGTTAGAGAACTTACCTGGAATGGCTGATTGTGGCCTCTATTTATAGGAGTCTTGGATCTAGTCCTGTGTCTTGTCATCACACGTCACCTTCTTGTACCTCGCTGTGGTTCTGGTCACGTGACTGTACCAGCCGGTCCTCCCGTCTAGCTGTCCATCACGTTTATCGAAAATTGCCGGGAAAGTCACTTTTGCCAATCACCTTTGCTATCATCAAAACATGGTAATTGAACGGCTTGGCTTGGCCGAGCCATGTAATTTAATGCGGGTAGTTAAAGATTAGATGGGATGAGATCAACGGCTGAGATTTTGAGTAAAATTAAGTGAGTGTATTGAACCCCAATTAAGATATGGATGCCAATTAAGATAATTGTGTAACTACAAAGATAAAAATCCCAACAAATTGAAAGTGAATGCGATTATAATCTCGAGTTCAAGCTTTGCAGTTCTCACCGAAAGCTCTACGGTAATAGTAAGCTCGTGGAAGCTCTACAACACTGGTTTAAAGGCAAAGAGCTGTTCAGAGGCAGGCAGACCTTTAGTGACAACCCGTGCTGATCGGAGGAAGTGGCTAGCTACGTTCTTTCTGGTCAAATTCTTGATGTTCATCAATTGTATTACACCGTTCTGGATTCCTACGAAGGTCTCACGAAACACTTGTTCAACTGTGGCACACACACCAATTGCAACCACTTTAGGGTCTAGCTGTTCTCCTTGTTCTTTAGTGGTTCCACTTTTGTTAGTGATCCTCTGGTTCTACTTTTGTTAGTAGAACCAGTATCACCGTTGACAACGATTGCATCGGTGGCACAAAAGGAGGAGACTAATACTGTTTTTTTAATTAAATTTAGCAATGACACCATCAACCCAATATTGTTTTTTATATTAAACATTAGACCATTGGCATATATACTTAATAGCACGCGTCACTAAAATAAGAAATATATAAACAAAATCACTAATAACAATTTTATTTTTCAACACATTAAAAATCATGTAGCTTTATATGCCATCATAGGCTTAGCTAGCTAGCTTTGTGATCCTTTTCAAAGTGATTAAGGACACGGCTACCCACTCAATCAATACAAACCAGACACAAGCCTTCTTCCCGTGCCTACTCCCCTTATAAATTTAATGCCTCACCTCTCTTTCCACTTCTATTAACTTCCATGCAATCATCTAAACCTTCATCAACTTCTCTCATTTCACATCTCTAATCTCTTTTTTTTCTTCATCTTCCCAAACCATAACAAAAAATGATGCCCCATGATCAAGAGAGTACTAGAATAACCGGTCATGGTGCTAGTCCGATGAAATGTGGCCGGCCGGAAAATTCTAGCACCGCAGTTCACATCCAACCTCTTAATTTAGCTGCAAATCAGCTCGGAGAAGATGATCATCTTCCCCATTCTGAACAACGGGCGCCTGTTCGCCGCTCCATTCTTCGCCAATCTCTAAGGCCGGTCACGCTCAAGGTAAATGTTAGCAAGATTCCAATCACAATGTTAAAAACATAGTGCTTTGCATAAGAAATGGCTGATCAACTCAAGAATAATTAGTGTGATAACTTTGTGTTTTCTATCAAAAGTAATAATGGAATGTTATTTACTTTTGCAGTTTGAAGATGTGACATATAGCATAAGTTTGAGCCAAAATGGAAGTGGCAATTGTGTATCTTCTTCATCATCTGATCCGAAGCAGAATCGCGTCGTTCTGAACGGCGTTAGTGGAATAGTCCGGCCAGGCGAGCTCCTAGCAATGCTAGGGCCGTCGGGTAGTGGAAAAACAACACTACTAACCGCTCTTTCCGGAAGGCTGCAGGGAAAATTATCCGGCACCGTCACATACAATGGACTCCCATTCTCAAGCTCGATGAAGAGAAAAACCGCCTTCGTTTCTCAAGACGACGTTTTATACCCCCACCTCACGGTTTTCGAAACCTTAGCCTACGCCGCCTTTCTACGGCTGCCGGAAAAGCTCACCACCGACGAGAAAGTCGAGCAGGCTGAGCTGATAATCATGGAGCTCGGCCTGACTCGGTGCCGGAACAGCATCGTCGGCGGTCCTCTACTGAGAGGGATTTCCGGCGGCGAGCGAAAGCGGGTTAGTATCGGTCAGGAAATGCTGGTGAACCCGAGCGTGTTATTGCTCGACGAGCCGACGTCGGGGCTGGACTCGACGACGGCGCAGCGGATAGTTGCTACTTTACGGTGGCTGGCGAAAGGCGGTAGGGCGGTGGTTACCACCATTCATCAGCCGTCGAGCAGGCTGTACCGGATGTTCGACAAACTATTGGTTCTTTCCGACGGCTATCCCATCTACTGCGGCGGCGCCGGGAATGATGTTATGGATTATTTCGCCTCCGTTGGGTACAATCCCGGCTGCAACTACGTCAATCCGGCCGATTTTCTCCTTGATCTTGCAAATGGTACACAATTTCTTGCTAACTCTCTAGTAGTTAATTAGTTAATTAACTGTCTATTCGAAATTCCATGATATATGGAGTATCTTTTTATACTCCCTTGACTTGTTTCATGGTATTTTGGACTGTTTTTTAATGGCATATTTTAGGAAAATTTTGATTACATCCATTTAGTCATATACTTTTTACTCATTTAACTATATTTTCTACTAGTTTGGTATATTCTTAGAGACCAAATTTTCTTTTGAAAACATAAAACTCTTTTCATTTCAACGGTTTAAAATTTATATCAAAAAATAGATTTAGCTCATCGAATTTCATTAATTTATTAATTCTTAATATTATTCTTTCAGTTTAGTTTAATTCAATGCAAAACATATATATGAACTCACCGAAAATGTATATTATTTTCTTAGAAAAGTTTTAAAGCACACACGTGTACGATCGATATTTCATGACATGTTGTTTCTTTAGATTCCTCGTTCCAAAGTTGATCTTTCGCCATCATAGATTTAAGGCATCGTTATCTTCGGAACAATTATAAATTTATAATTTTCTTCATTGTAAAGAGACGCACTACGAAAGCTGTAATGTTAATGAATATGTGGGCTCAAGAGTGAGAACAATTCATTAGAAATCAGAGAAGCCAAACAAATAAGTGTAGATATTATCTGTGTTTTCCTTTTCTAAAGTAATCATTTGTCAAAGAAATCGATGTTAAATAATTTTAGTTGATTAGCTGGTCACTTTCTTGTTATTTATAATGCTTTAACTTTACAATGCATTTAGGAGACGCCATCTGTCTGGTTTGTGCTGCTTTCGAATTTTTCTCTCAGTTTTTTTCAACAAAAAAGATTTGCAATTAATTGGAGTCATTAAAATAAAAGCTTAGTGCGTGACTTTGTGAACCAAAAAAGGGTCCTTTTTCATGAGACTCGTGTCAGTCTGAGAATTGTGATGAAAATGATTCTGTGTTTCCACCTATGTATTCGGGTCCTTACTTTATGTTTATGGCCAACCCCTTTTCAAAGTCATCACATGATATAGAGGACGTATATATGATATCTTTTGTTTTTGCCAATTCCCGATTTTCTTTTTCTAAGTCTAGCTCATTGATTGAAAACTTGATTACATAGGTATGTTTTCTTTAGATCAGTTTAATTGAGTTCAGTTCAATTCAGTTTAGTGAAAATGTAATTTGATGAAATTCATGTTAATTAAGTCATACTGATTCCACTTTTCAATTTATTAATTTTCACTTCAGTTCAGTTCTGTCTTGTTCAGTTTCGTACAACAAAAAATAAGGGGGGTTGCTCCATGCAGGTCCATTTTACTCTTGCAGATCCATATTTTTACCATAATACCCCTAATATTGTTAAGACAAAAAATAGGCTTGAAATCATATGGTTCCATCAGGGGCGTTATGGTAAAAATACGGACCTGCAAGAGAAAAATAGACCTGCATGGAGAAATTGCTAATATAAGCTATACCAAACATGGCCTTAGTCTGGAACGTAGAGATAGAGTAACCATTATAACTCTTTTCATTCTCCATTTCAGTGTTGCTTTCTCATTCTCCATTTCAGTGTTGCTTTCATTGAGCTTGGAGAGTTTTCAAAAATTTAAATATTTTTTTCTGTTATTTCTAAATAATTCACTCTGGGAGGTAAATTAATATTTATGAATTAAAGTAATTAATATGACATGCTGATTGCAGGAGTTGTTCCTGATACAAGGCCGGATGATCAAACAGAGTATCCAGGAAAACCAGAGCAAAGAGATGACAAAAACTCAATAAGACAGTTTCTGGTAGCCTCTTACAAGAAGAACCTTAGCCCTGCCCTGAAAGACGAAATTCGCCGAATTTCACCGGCATCAGATTGTCCTATAGGATCTTCATCCTCAAGAAGTACGAAAAACATAACCCTTTTTTTTTTATTACGTTAATACTTATATATTTATGACTAACAATAATGATTGATGTATTTTAGGTTATGAGAGCCAATGGACAACTTCATGGTGGCTGCAATTCAGGGTTTTGCTGAGTAGAGGCCTGAAAGAAAGAAAGCATGAATCATATTCCGCGCTGAGAATTTTTCAAGTTATGTCTGTTTCAGTCCTTTCAGGACTCCTATGGTGGCATTCTGGTACCACTCACATTCAGGATCAGGTATTTTTCATACTGCCTCCGTACCAGCAGGATTTGCACAGCTGACTTTACACAAACTTCAATACACGTGTTTGAATGCTAATATCTGTAACTATGTATATTATGACAATTCCAACAATAATAGACGATAATATTTTTTATTATCTATGCATTCAAATATTCCGTTAAAATTTAGCATTTTTAACTTAAAAAAAGTCTTTTGTGCATAAATAGTTAGTACAAGGGGAGTAGTACATTTCCAAACATTGATTTCTACAAAAAAATAATAATAATTTACATAGATTTGAACAAAATTCTGATTTATCAATGTTGATGACAGGTGGGACTTTTGTTCTTTTTCTCAATCTTCTGGGGATTCTTTCCTCTCTTCAATGCAATATTTGCATTCCCCCAAGAACAACCAATGCTCAAAAGAGAGCGATCATCAGGCTTATACCGGCTTTCTTCTTACTACTTCGCCCGAATGGTTGGCGATTTGCCGATGGAACTCGTCCTTCCGACCATATTCGTGACCGTGACTTATTGGATGGGAGGGCTCAAGTCCTCCCTCACAACTTTCGTCTTAACCCTTTTAATCATTCTTTACAATGTGCTAGTCTCGCAAGGATTAGGGCTTGCGCTCGGCGCAGTCCTGATGGACCTGAAACAGGCCACGACGCTGTCCTCTGTCATGATGCTCGTGTTTCTACTCGCGAGTGGCTACTACATTCAGCATATCCCGCTTTTCATAGCCTGGTTGAAGTACATTTCTTTCAGCCATTTCTGCTACAAGCTTCTTGTTGGAGTGCAGTACTCGAAGGACGAGGTTTATGAGTGTGGATTAGGGGGCGTTAGTTGCAAGGTGATGGATAATCCGGCGATCGAGTTCCTTGGCATTGGTAACATGGCCATGGATGTGGTTGCTTTGGGCGTGATGTTGGTGGGATATAGAGTCATTGCGTATTTTGGTTTAAGGTATAAGCTTCTTCACTGACTATAGTGAAAAACAATGAATGGTTAGATGATTAGAAAGAAGTTAATTCCTGAATCCTAAACCCTAGCCAAAGAGGCATATTCAGATGTTATGACATTATTGGAATTTATTTCTAATTAAATTATTTTCCCAAGTTTTATAGATGTTCTTATTAATTAATTTTCAATGGAACTATACCTACATATCTGTATTTTTGTCGATTACTACTTTTCCCATCATAAACAAGTTGATTCGTTCGAATAATTCTCAGTTCGAGTGTAAATAGTTTTAAACTTCAGGCATCTAAGTTAATCATTAATCAATTTAATTAGGTTTTGGCATTAATTCATAGACATTTACATCCATTTAACTAGCAAGCACACAACTGCAGTAGGAATATAGTCTATCAAGAATAAATCTATGCTCTGTCCAAATCTTTCTGTCCAAATCTATGTCAAAAATAGCATCAGATGCAACCTTATCTAGAACAACATTTGTTCTATTCCCTGTAGAGATAATAGGCAATCTATATAACCAAACCAACTTGTTTGTTTGGTAAATACTACAATATTTACGAATACATAGTATTGATTCTCATTGATACAAAAAGCAAAGACACACATTTGTGAAGAGGGCGTCACTCAAGGCCGAAAAACCGAAAAAGCCCAAAATAAGGCATGTACAATTTTAATTTTGAATGTTATATTATGAAATACAATATTACAAGTTAAATAAGCTCTGACTAGAGACATAGGATAAAAGATAGTATATATATTCCATTATACTATAATTTTCAAACACAATCTCTTTGGTTATCAATATTTTATAGATACATTAATAGTTGAATGATTGGATTGGAATACAAAGAAAGATTTTTAGAATACCAAGAAACGATGATAAATTAAAACGAAATTGATTTACACTTTTTTTTTTTAATTTAAACCAGCAGAGCTGGAGGGAAATTTATTTGGCTTCCTTAACCATATTTCTCAAAGTCTTAAAACTGAATACAATTTGTCCAAGAAAAATCCCAACTAAGTGGGATGTAAAAGCTTGAGGTTCAAGAAAAACCCCAATCAGTTGGGATGAAAAAAGTTGGGAAGTTTTAAGTTCCAAGAGAAAATTATAATTAGCATTCTTTAATCTATATCGACTCAGCTGATCTAGGTTAGTGATCGACCAGTTTCCCAGTCGAGAGCACAATTTTGCCACAGCGAGGATATCACTACAAGGAGCAAGTCTGTGAGTATCAAGCTGAAACCTGAATAAACGCATATTAGCCACTTGAGTGTGATTAAGAGTTGCTAATTTGTGGAATAAGTTTGAAAAGATACTAGTGAAGACAAGAAGATATTTAATGAGATATCTCCAGCAACATAAGAAGCAGTTATCTCCTGTATCAGGACTCAACCAAACTAGAAAGCTTGAGGAAGGCTCAAAAATGTAGTAGTACTTCAGATTCTTCAGTAAACACATGTGCTTCTTTGTTTGGTTGATTGAGAGCTGGCCTTTTTTGAAGATTTTCACCACATGTCCTTCTTTGATCTCCACAAGGCCAAAGGCCTTGTGGTGTTCCTGAAAAAACATAAATATTGGCCAGGTAATTGTTCTAAGGAAAAAGGTAGGTTGTGCTTTAAACTTTGAAAAAAGAAGATGAAACATTAGCACCTGATCCACTCTTTGTTTTCCAAAGTTCTTTTTGAGAAGAGCTGCTTTTGATTGCTTCATGTCTTCATATTCTGTCAACATTAAAACAAAATAGCAGTAGTATCCAAGATTCCCACAAAAAGCTTCATAAAACTCTAACATAAGGAAATTCTTGGCTATCTAATTGCACCAACCCTTTTATATTAGCTGGTAGGCTTTGATGATTAAATGTGCTAGATAGTTTGCTAGTACTAGCTAGTTTTGCAAGTGAATCTGCTACAGAATTTGCCTTTCTAAATGTATGAGAAAAGGTTAATGAAATCTCACCCGTTACCATCCATATGTTCCTCATCAGATTGATGAGTCTCCAAGGGATTCTAAACTCCTTTCTCACCATTTTCAAGAGCACCAATGAGTCCAGTTCACATTCCATTTCCATGATGTCTTGTGCATAGGCAGTTTCCAGTCCAATTGATAGAGCCGTGACTTCAGCCTCCAAACTGTCCATGTTGCCCAAGAACCTGGATTTTGCAATCAAGACTCTCCCTTCTTGATCCCTTATAACCACTCCAGCTCAAGCAGCTCCATTACTCAAAGATGAACCATCTGTATTGAGTTTTGCTTGTGTATGTGGAAGCTTCCACATCACACTAATAGCCTGTCTTGTCCTGGAACCTGCAGATATTAGAGCTAGAGATAGCAAACTAGGAGAGATGTTAACTGTTTCAGACAATTTCCATGTTTTCCCATGGATTTTGATGATTGCTTTCACTGTGCTATAAACCTTTGATGCCACTGTAAGCCAGTTTGGTTCCTTTGCTTCATAAAGCCATGAATTTCTAGCACACCAAATGAACCAAACAGCATTGCATGAGAGCATTCTTACAATTATTTCCTGTGTTTTAGCTTTAAATTCCACATTCCAGTAATAAAAGAATCTGTCCCATAAGTTATGAAAAGTAATATTTTGAAGATCAAACCACTGATTTAAGTATTTCCAGAATATTAGCACTTTATCACAATTATTAAAACAGTGGTGTATGTCTTCATTATTACTTTTACAGAATGAGCACATAGAAGGTAAGTGGAATTTAAAATCTTCTAATACATCAGGAAAAGGAATCAGCCTGTTTAATAATCTCCAGCTAAATATAGTAAATTTTCTTGGGAGATACTTTGACCATAGATGTTGAAAGGATGGAATATCATCTTTCCTAGGTCTAAGTAATGTATATGCTGAAGACAGTGTAAAATGACCATTCCTCTCTGGTTTCCAAATTAATGTTTCTGGGTAAGATTCAAACAGAGAGAAGTCTTTTGATAACAAAGCAATACATTCCCTATCCAGACCTAACTGTAAGGTATGCACATATGTTTCCTGATTAAAAATGAATTCAGCAATGGTAAGGTCAGAAAATGGCATATCATGAAATTCATTCCATATATCAGCTAAGGGATAATCAGTTAGCCAATTTGAGTTCCAAAAAGATACTCTTCCATCTCCAACTTGGAGTTTGGTATTTTCTGAGGCTAAATGGTGTATTTCTTTAATCCTTTTCCAAGTCTTTGAGTTACACAAATTGATTTACACAAATTGCATATAGTTAATTAGATGTAAAATCATCAAGTTCATGAAACTTATTCTGACTTTGTTACTTTAATGCAGGTAGGTGCAACAGCAGCGAATAAATAAGTACAAGATGAGTGATTGATCTGCTCTACTTAATATAGCATATATATGTTCTATTCAGCTAAACTAGGGTTTTGCATGGATTGTAAAAGTTCATTTATGTCCTGAAAATATTCCACTTCTCCAAGTTAATTGAAAAAGATAGTTTGATTAGTGATGAATTTCATTTCTTGACCATTTTGAAAGAAACTGTAAATATATAGACGTGAGAGAGTCTTGGATGAAACCTGTCTTTATAGAGACCAATGACCAATGGAATGACCATTTACTGTTTTTGCTTGATCTTTTAGTCAGTTTGATTGATCTTCCAGCCAGTTCCCTTCAGTATTCCTGTTTTACCTTGATCTTTTAGTTAATTTGATCTTTCATTCATTTTGCTTGATCTTTCCGTTAATTTCCTTGATCATTCCTAATCCTTGGTACAGTACTAATATTTCGTATATATTCACACTGAAACTCAGTCTCGAGTCGGTCCCATCAATAAAGTGAGGGCTTTCCATTCTTCCTTCCCCCCTCGCTCCCTTTTTTTCAATAAAGAAGCCCCGCTCCCTAAGGGCCCCCCGGCAAGAATTTTTCTATTGTGATTTTTTTTGGCGAGTTCCGTTATGAGCGAGCTTTCTTTCAGTCAAAAGCAGATAGCGCCCCCCATGCTCCCACGGGCCGCAATATCTCCTGAGCGATAAGGCACAGGTCTTTTTGTGCTCTCCCCCGATTCACAATAGGAAAATACAATTGAGCTCTGTTGACACCAGCAACGTCCTAAAATCTAACAACGGCGGCGGAGTTGAAACTCACCTAACATCAACCGATATAACGATCCTTTATAGTAGTTGGTCTCTGTAGAGACAAGTGTCAAATGAGAATTTGTATATAGACGTAGATGTAAGTTATATGTATAGCTGCAACTTGCAAATTATTAGCTAAAGAATTAAAATATCACGTAAAGGCATGATGAATTTTTACATGCATGCAAAGTGCCATTGAAATAACTCGGGCCCAAATTATTTTTCTTAAAACCATCATAGATACTCTTAGAGTCTTAGGAGTAGGGGTGTGCATGAACCGGTCCGGACCGGAAAAATGGACCGGACCGGACCGGAAAGTAACGGAACGGAACCGGATATAAGGGATTCCTGTCCGGTCTCCGGTCCAAGCTTTTTAGGAATTCCGGGTCCGGTCCGGTCCGGTCCAAAACCGGGTATTTTCCGGTCCGGACCGGATGGACCGGTATTTAATATAATTTATGTTTTTAAATATTTATTAATTAATTTACGTGTTATTTTATTTTTGGTCATTAATATTTATATTATTCTATCAATTAAAATTATATTTATTGAAATTTAGAGATTTATAAAGGTGGTTTTTAGTTGTTATAAATTTTTTACTTTCATTTTTTTGAACAATATTAATCTTTTGTGAGACCATTGCATCTTCTTTTAATATTTAAAAATCATGCAATCATGTTTCACACACTCTATTTTAATATAACTCATTTTTATTATAATTTTCATATTAATAAATTTTTTGTAGTAAAAAAAAGTTTAATTTTTAAAATAAAAATAAAGTTTAAAAAATAAAATATTAAAATTCCGGTCTAACCGGTCCGGTCCGGTCCAAACCCGGAATAATTCCGAACCGGTCCCGGTCCAGAATATCTCCTTTCCGGTCCGGTCTTCGGTCCAAGATTTATGGGCATTCCGGTCCCGGTCCAAACCGGTTCCGGTCCGGTCCGGTCCGGGTCGGACCGGTTGCACAGCCCTACTTAGGAGCACACTTAAAATCACTAACTCAGCAACTATTCTAAATTAATGAATATAGAAAGAAACCCTAAAAACCTCGTCATTCACGGGTTATTTTCTTAAGCAACAGCAAATAAGGATAAACACATTCGTGGAAATAAGCATCGACACAATAAGTGTTTAGTTGGAAACCATCCTCTTCTCGTGAGCTTATATCTTGTCCAATAGAATATTAAATTGAACTGAATTGAGATAGAAATTAATAATGTATTAAAAATTATATTGTACGACTAAATTAATTTGATTTTTTAATGATATTGATGTGATGGATTGAGAAATGGAAACGATACGACTAAATTAACCTTTCATCTGGTTTTTGTTGAGTTTGAATGAATCGATTTAAAATAAACTGAAATATACTAATATATGCCGACCAGAATACTGCATTTCTACCACCTTTCTTCAATTATGAAATCGATTCTTATTTCGAAATAAAAAAGGGTAAACACCGTGGCGAGGGGGTATTACTTACTTCATTCCTTAAACTATGAAAAAGTGCCAATAGAATGATACAAATATAAGCCCAAAGCACATTATGACCCTCTTTTCTCTTGAAGTTATAATATATAAGTTCAGTTTGGAAAAACAAAAATCTATTAAATACAGATTAATTTCTCAGTATAGCTGGCCATGTTTGCCAAAACTTATCAGTATATCAGTTCAGTTCAATTCAGTTCAATTTAATTTAGTTCAGTTCAGTTCAGTAAAATATAATTTTGTGAAATTTAGGTTGATTTAGTTATATATGCTAATTTATTTTTTGATACATTAATTTTCACTTCATTTCAGTTCAGTTCAATGCAGCAAGAAATAAGGTCTGGTAAACAGGGCTGGTCCTAATAACTACTCTTAATTATTATTAGAAGCGTTTGAGCTCACTACGAGGGAATTTAGTACTAAATTCGCCAATGAATTTGGTATAGCCATTAAAACAGTGAAATTTACGAGGGAACTAAATTAAACTTTAAAAAAAAACTGAAAATTTGTGAAATTGGCTAATGTTAAATTTTTTGATAAAGGATGTGACCAATATATATAATTATCCTGTCTTCCCATATATGCGTAGTGGAAGTTCTCGTAATCGACCTGATTGTATTTAGGGCATAATAATATATTTCAACATCAGGAATAACATTTTCTTTTTGCAGAATATGCTGCAAAAATCACATGATGGAATAATTCATTCATTTCTGGAATTGCATCAGATGCATTTTCTGGAAATAAAATAATGCATCAGAGATATGCATCCGATGCTGAAAAATAATACCATGCATAAACACAATTATGCCATTTTCCATTTGCATGCACGCTCTTTATTCTAATTCCCACGTCTTGCAAATTAGTACTATAAATTTGGCTTCTGATCAGAACAGCTTAATCACAAACATTAATTTCATCAAAACACAAGGTTTGATTTACAGTTTCATTTGATATTATGGCATCACTAAAGGCTGAAAAACCAGTCGGCTCATCGCTCTTCGGCTCGGCTAAGAAGGAAGCCGCTCCGGCCAAGTCCGAGGCAAAAGCTCCTTCCGGCTCCAAGTCCAAGCCGTCTACCAAGAAGCCTGCTGCAATCTCAAAGTCTGAACCCAAGAAGAAGGTCTTTTTATTTTTATTTTTTTAATTAATCCTTTTTATTCCTCATTTCGTACTTACTGTACTATAATTAATAACGTAATTATTATACCCATCAAAAATATTAAAGGTGTATTTATTAATACTTTATTACATATTTTCATAAATTTTCTTGTTTTTGATTCCAATCACAGGTGAAGAAACCAGCTAAGCCGGCATCCAAGAACTAGTTTTACTGGCCGGCGGCAGTAACAGTGAAATGATGCATGATCACCTTTAATATTTACAGTTTCTTGTAATCATATTTATCTCTCGAACGATTGGGAAGTTGACAGATGTAATGGTGGCTCCTAAATCATGGTTCGGTTTGGTTTTCTGATTTTTCATATGTATCAATAAACGTGTTACGATGCTGGGTAATTACATTAAATACTGAACTTGTATAATTTTTGCACCAATATTTCTTTTTTTAAATTTTTAAATAAAGTTATAAATCAAATAATTCCCTATAAAATTTGACGCACTCTTGTCAAAGTGCGAATCAAACTCTAGATCTATGTAAGTAATTCGACTAATTAATAGATTTAGCTGTTAAATCAATATAGAACTTGTAAATGTAATTTAAGGTGCACGTGGATGTAATCTTGCTGGTCTGATTTGAACCGCAAGTTTTAACATATCTATTTTTTCAACAAATATCAGAAACATGTTTAACCATCAATTAACTTCTTTTATATTTAATATTTTTGTATAAAACTTTAATCAATAACCAAATCTAATAATATATCATAAAATATGAAATTCATACTATAACAAATATAAAAAAAAAAGATGTTATTTATGGGATATGGCATTATATACTACAACTTTTCAAAATACAATATTTTATGTACCGCTATTACAATATACTATTTTTAAACAATCAATATCAATTTAAAGCAATTACAATGAGTGAAATTCAGCCTAAAAAAAATAAATAAACTATATATTAATCAGACTAATAGTGTTTGTATTAGTACAATAGATCCAATATATAAATAATATCGTCTCTATAGAGATATTATTGTGCAACTGCGAAAATGACACCCACCCAACAGGTATGAGCATTTTTATTGTAGTCGGCTAAAAGGGAATGGGAAGTTTTTAGTTTGGTGAGAAGTTTGGCCAAAAATAGTAAAGAGTCGTAGTAATTTCCACCTGACTTTCGAGTCTTTTCGTCAAGGAGGCTTAAAAATCAACCTCGGGGGTGGACTACCTCCCCCTACGTGTCAGCTTTTCGTTAATCCATTTTTTATAAAACCACCACGATTTTTTATCGTTCCATCGCCCGCCGGTGATCTGCAGCCCAGAGGGCGTTGTCGTCCTCGATCTCGACCCCGGATATTTATTTGTACAGAATTGGATCTTGAATTAATACATGTAACTAATACATGTAACTAATGAAAATCAACTCTAAAATGAAAATAACTTGGGATAAATCTCCCTCATGATTGTTACTACTCCTCGACGTTGCTCTCGATTGAAACGGACGGCACACCCAAATCACCCAAATCTCCTTCGGCAGTGGAGGATGGATGGGATGGAGCTGACGTGGTTGCCCTTGTTTGCAGCGTTTTCTTCTTCACTGGCGATGAAGAAGATTCCGATTTGCAGCGTTTGCTCAGGAGATTCCGATTCCGACAGGCGACAGCTCCTCCGGCTGTCTAGATACAATGATAATGCAAGGTTTAATTTTCTGAATCGATGACGTCATGACGATGTTATGTTGTAGGACGTTGTAAAATTGTTTAGATACATATGAATTACCCTCACTTTAACAATACCTCTATTTATATTGACTATTGATTGAGAACGTAACTCTTCTGACGCCGACGAATTGCTATGGAAATCGCTTGCTGCCTTTTGAGTTGTATGGAGAATGACTAATATGCCCTTGTGATTCATTCGAAATCGTGACACTTCACCAACTCCCTGAACAAGGGATCGGTTCACTGCCTCACAAAAACCCCCTTTCGGGAACAAAGAGTATAATGACCCCCATTTTAGCTCCATCAGTTTCACTTTAACTTGTTCGTCTTTACGGAGTAATTTAGTGATCGTTAAACGAAACACAAATCTATTTCACGAAAGATTTCAGAATATGGCTCATATTGAGATTAAGGAAAGAAAATAAAGATATTCAGTATATCGATATATTAGAAATATAGATATTTAGCTACATTGTTTTCTTAGTGAGAAAGTTACTGATTAGAATGGTTTCCCCATTTAGTTTGTATTGTAGATCTATAAATATTGTAGCCATCATCATTGATGAATCAGCCTTTTGATGATAATACGAAGTGCCATGTAAATAATATTATCGCCTTATTTCTATATTTTATATTTTATCATGGTATCACAGCCTAAGATCCTAGAACCCTAAACCCTAGATTTTTTTTCCCTACCCCCAAAATTTCCCCTAACCCCGTTTTCATCTTCCTATCATGTTTTGGCCACTTCCACCGCCGCCGCCGTGCTTCACCGCCGCGTTCGTCGAAGATTGCCACCCGTCACTGTTTGTTGAAAATATGCTCGTAGCGGTCCTCTCACCGCCGCCGCCGTGAAGATCGTTGCCCAGATTGATTTGCCAGCGCTACTTTCTCTACTGCTGGTGCTACTCCATTTTGCCAACGTTACTTTCACTACTGCTAGTTCTACTACGATTTGCCAGCGCTACTTTATCTACTGGTGCTACTCCGTTCTACCAGTGCTACTTTCTCTACTGCTGGTGCTACACCGTTTTACCATTGCTACTTTCTCTACTGGTGCTACTTCGTTTTACCAGTGCTACTTTTTCTATTGCTGGTGCTACTCCGCTGCTTGCTACTATTGTTGGATGTTTGTTGCATACACCACCGCCGTTGTCGTAAGAGGTCACCGCCGTCGTGGATGCTGTTGTGATTTTTGTTCTCCTCGTGTTCTTTGAAAACTACTGTATTGTTTTCGCTACTGATGTTGATTCAAGACTATGGAGCTTATGAAGAGGAGTCACTATACTTTTTTTCCCACTGGGTTTTTTAACGAGGTAGTGTGCTCTTTCTGACAGAATTTCATGATCTTTTTCGCAAGTCGGCCATGGTTTTCACCATGCTCCAACTTGAGGGAGGGTATTGAGATTAAGGAAAGAAAATAAAGATATTCAGTATATCGATATATTAGGAATATAGATATTTAGCTATATTGTTTTCTTAGTGAGAAAGTTACTGATTAGAATGGTTTCCCCATTTAGTTTGTATTGTAGATCTATAAATATTGTAGCCATCATCATTGATGAATCAGCATTTTGATGATAATACGAAGTGCCATGTAAATAATATTATCGCCTTATTTCTATATTTTATATTTTATCAGCTCAACTGGAATTAGTATCCTTTAGGTTCAAATAGCTCTAAATTGGTAAGATTGGTAAGATTATCTAAAACTGGAAGGATGGATCCTGAGAATTCATTATCATAAAGGTACAAGTATGACAAGTTTTTCAAGTTTGCTAAGGAAACAGGAACCGAGCCCTCAAGATTGTTACCATACAAAGCTAGTTCAGTGAGTGACCTGAGTTCTCCAATCTCCTCAGGGAGTGAACCACTAAACAGGTTATAGTGAAGATGAAGTGTCTGGAGATTTTTCAAAAGGCCGATTTCTCCAAACAACTAATTCTGCTGTAAATCAAGATAAGTGAGTTTGGACAAGTTACCTATCTCGGCTATATCTCCATACAGTTGATTTACAGTGAGATCAACGTACACAAGGTTTGGGAAGGATAAAAATGGAAAATTATCAAGTGTACCATTAATTCTCGCCTCCGTTAAGTTCAACTTGTTGACGCTGCCATTGATGCATGAGATGCCATACCAATTGCAGGGACTGGAACTTGCAGGGGAATTGGTCCATGAAGACAAAATCGGATTATTCGGGTTGTGAAAGGTAGATTTCCAGTTGAGAAGAGCAGCTGCCTCTTCAGCAGAGGCGGAAGCTCTGTGAAAACAAAATAGTAACCCAAAAATAGAAAAGAAATGAAACATCAGGAAAGCCCTTTCTTTGGATACAAATTCCATTTGTTGAGCTCAGTTGTGATTTAAGATAATTATCACCCCCCTAATAAGCTGTATTTATAAATATGTTCCAACGCATGGAAAAGTAATTATTTGTTGAAAATTGAAATTGATCACTCACCTCTAAGAGATTTTTTCTAGCCATGTATTAATGCAAAAGAAAAAGAATGGCTGGAAGAATTAGCGATAACATATATCGATTGTCGACGCAAAGATTACGTTCGCTCTTCAAATAGTATTGAGAAATTCTCAATTAAAATGTTCTTAATTATTTGATTTCACTGAATAATCATGATAGTTAAAAGTGAGAATATCAGACAAAAAGTGTTAGAAGATCTGCAATAATACATCATGTTTAACATATATAAAGTTAAAATTGAAGACTGAGATGATCAACATTTGTCGCTTCTCAATAAAATAATGTGATATCATATGACGTTATGTACCTTTGCGGTGGATTTTTTTGTACAAATTAACACTGGTGATGAAAAAAATGCCGGCAAATTCAACTTTCTACATTAATATGATAGATAGGCCATTTTTTAGTGACACAAGATTGTTTGAGACCTCAACATAATGCTTTAATGCTTTTCATTTCACTTTTACTTTGGTTTTTCCCAATCTAAAATTAGGTTTTATATAGTATTTAAAATTCAAGAGCATGTTGTTAGATGTCGACGGTTAAAATTTACGTTTGCATCATCTCATGCATCGGAAGTCATGCAAGGTTTTTCTTCTCAGTTAATATAATGCACACTGGATTAGTACTCGTAAATTGACTGCAAAGGTAAATATAAGTCCTGGATTCCGTTTAAGATGGCGAGCAAACGTAAATTTAAGTCCTGGATTCCGTTTATGATGGCAAGCAAACGTAAATTGAAGTTACTTTTGGATGATAGGAGAAAAGTTTAGCATTTGGTATTAAGCCCGATTTGTTAAAATTTATTTCTTGGTGAACTGAATTGAGGTGAAAATTAATATACATAAAAAGGAATTATCATCAAATTATATGATATTTTCATTGAATTGGTAGAGAACAATTCAAAGAGTTTTACTTGACTCACATAATTAATGCACAATTAAGGTTAGATAAGAACGTGGGTCTAGTCTTGCTTGACTTCATAATTTGCAGCAGCCGGTCTTCGCGTGGTCTAGCTTTCCTCTCGACCAGAAACGTCTTCTAAGGGTTACATGTGAGGACCAAAATTTGGGAAACGATAATAGATCAAGTGGTAAAACACTTGTAAAATTACGCAGATGTCTTGGGTTCGTTTCTTGCTGGATGGAAAATGGGTGGGATTTTATTGGGGGTCCATTTGGATTATTACCCAATTGTTTTTAAAGAAAAAAAGTATGAGGACCAAAATTTATGAAAGAAAAAAAAGTGTGGACCAAAATTTGTAGGTATTCATTTTTTTTTATTTTTTTTGGGAGGAGAATTTTATTGAGATTTCCACCCATTGATGTTAGAGTATTCTTATAAATTAGTTCATTTCAATTAAATAAATTACATGTTTTTCCAGTTTAGTTTAGTAATTAATTTTTTTTATTTAATAAATATATATACAAATTTATACGTTTTTAATCTGTTTAATTCAGTTATTCGTTTACTATAAATTACAATGATATATGATAGATTTTAAAATTATTTCAGTTCAGTTCAATTAAATATATTTAAATTAATTTCATTTCATTTTAGCAAGATGATCAAATTGACTTTAGATAGTCTATACAAATCATAAATACAATTTCTCATTTGAGACTTGTATCTATACAGACCAAGGACTATAGTGGTTTTTAAGATATTATGGTGCAAATTAAAAAAACACATGTCTAAATATATGGATTAAACTGCAAATATTGTTCTTTTGTTTTTTTTTTTTGACAAACTTTTTTTTTTTTTATTTTTTTATTTTTTTTATTATTGTTCTTTTGTTACTTTCTCTTGTTTTTCTCCTGCGTTTTTGCATCTATGTCTGTGAACCACAAGTTTCGGTTCATGGAGAACGTTGACGACCACCACGATTCCGACACCGGGTTTCCACAGCTCTTATGGTGACTTGGTGAACCCATATACAACTCCAACGACTAACTTCCCGAACAATTTTTCCACGGATCGCGGCCGGATTTATTCTATGTTTCAATTCCTAAACAGAGATTGATGGTCAACTTTGAGACTGCTGAAGTAATATATAGATGTGTAATAGTTAGTTGGTTCATTTATACTTTTGATTAGTTTTTTTTTAAATATTTTGGAATTACACTTCAGATAATCGGTTTTAGACCCAGGTAATTCTTAGGCTATATCTCAATTCTAATACCCTACTATTTGTTGCGCTAAAATTCCATTATTAGTTGCGAATATTTTAGATTTTTCATGTCATGTATGATTCATTTAAAAAAGAAATTGATGTTTTTGTTTTTGTTTTTGTTTTTGAGAACATCTCCTGTAAGGTCCCTTACGGTAAGGGAATGTTAAAATGAGATAACCTTCTACAAAATTGGAGGTTACTATACAAATATTTTAATTATTTATGTCATAAAACATAAAAGATCAAAGAAATAAAGTGAAAAATATTACCCAAAAGCTAAAAGATCAAACAAAATCAAAACATCAGACCTAAAATCTAAAACATCAAATCAAATAAAAAATCAAACCAAACAAGATCAAACTCAATTATAAAAACATCAATCCAAACAAAAGTAACTCAAATAATTAAAATAATTGTATAATGGCTATGTTTGGTGACTAGAGTTTTGAAAAGCGTTTAACTTTTTAAGATAAATATGGATAGTTGACTAGTCAAACATCTATTTAGAGTGTTTGGTGAAGAGCTTAATTCTTGGAATAAAATTTGTTTTTCATATTAAACGGTTGAGAATTAATAATTAAGACTTAAATAATAAAAATATCAACTATAGAATTCAGATATATTAAAAAATGGGATTTGTATGACATTAATCTTCTCTATGGAACAATATTGCTTCACTGAGTAAGATGGTTTGGGATATAGGCCAAAAGAAAGACATTTTGTGGCTTAAGTGGGTGCAAGAATATTATCTTAAAGGTATAGATTTTGATTCTTATCATTTAGGAAGCACACACAGCTGGAGCTGGGGTGTTTTGGTGAAGATAAGAGATAGAGTATCTCCCTTTCTGCACCAGTGCCTGGATAAACATGGGAATGTCTGCACCAGGAAGGTTTATAACCACTTAAAATGAGATGTTCAAAAAGATAGGAGGGCACAACTTTGTTGGAAGATGGGACTTCAACCAAAACATGGGTTCTTTCTTTGGATGCTGCTCAAAGGGAGGTTGTCTACTATTGTCAGGTTGCAAAGTTTGGGAATGTTGCCAAACAAGCAAGATTGCTGCGTATTTTGTGGCCATCAGGGAGAAACACCTCAGCACTTGTTCTTGACCTGTGCTTATGCCTTACAGATGCAGAGGATGCTGAGGATCAGACTAGGGAGCTGCTTTCGCCATCTACTACGTCGTTGGCATGTGGTATCCAGAAGTAAAGGGAGAAAGATATTTAATTGTGCTGTATGTTTGCTTTATCATAT
This sequence comes from Cruciata laevipes, assembly GCA_963678965.1. Lineage (NCBI taxonomy): Eukaryota > Viridiplantae > Streptophyta > Magnoliopsida > Gentianales > Rubiaceae > Cruciata > Cruciata laevipes. The sequence goes on along the minus strand of OY787641.1, from coordinate 5,773,717 downwards.
AGACAAGAGAGGAATAGACGGATTTTCCAGCAAAAACAAATGTGCCCAGAAAGTTTGGTTGCTGTAGTGTTAGCAGATTTTGATTAGGTTCTTATAATTGCTAGTTAAGAGCAGATCAGCTGAGCGTGAATGGCTGGGAGTGAAGGCTGCTATTTGTAAAAGAATTTTTTGTTGGTTCAATATATATATACTTTCCATAAAAAAAAATCTTAATTAGGACGGTATCACATGAGATGTTTTTGGACCTTCCGGAGTTGGAGGGTATGAACAGGAACTACGGTGAGCAGGACCGGCCGGCCCAAGACCAGTGCGGGCTGTGCGACCGCACATGGCCCACAACTGGCAAGGGGCCCAATTGTTTTTAAAAAGCCTTTTATATTTGTTGTTGAAATTTTAAAGTTTAAAGAACGGGCCTTAAAATTACACGTGAGTTTGAAATGTTAGGATTAGAGAGGGTCCTACTTTATTATTTCATTTTGAGTCGCTTGATTTATAACTAAATTTAATGACCTCCATATCTCTATGTGATAAAATTTTAAATTTTAAATAAACGGACTTAACAAATTATGCTTAATTTTTCAAAATATATAACATAAAGAGAAGGTCTTGGGTGAGACCGTCCTACCATAAGCTTATGGTAGGACGAATGATAGTTCATGTGTTTAATGGATTTGTTCATGTGTTTCACAGTTTTGTTAATTCATTTACATATTGTTACAGATCATAACAAACAAAATTGTGAAACACAAGAACAAATCTGTCAAACACATGAACCTATCTTATAACAAACAAAACTGTGAAACACATGAACAAAACTGGAAAACACATGAACAAATCTATTAAACACATCAACTATCATTCGTCCTACCATAAACTTATGGTAGGACGGTCACATAAATATTAAAAAGTACCGATAAACATTTCTCACACAGGGCCTCATATTAATTTGGACCGGCCCTGACGCGGTGAGAGGGATAACCAAAACCGCGAGGGTACCAAGTACACGGTTATTAGTTGGTTAACTCTGACTGCTGAAATTTCCAACTCGTTTATTAGCTGAACAACTATATTTTGAAGCCTGCTGTTTTCCCATTCCCCAGATATTTGTGGGCTCAAGCCAAACTGGGCTTTCAAGTTTCCATTCAAAGCCCGAACTTCCAATGTTGCAACATCTAGTGCACCTCCAACTAACTTGTTTGTACCAAAGGAAGAGACAAAGCTCCTTGTACCATACAAGTGGTTGTGGCATAGTAATATATTTCAACATCAAGAATAACATTTTCTTTTTGCAGAATATTCTGCAAAAATCACATGATGGAATAATTCATTCATTTCTGGAATTGCATCAGATGCATTTTTCTGGAAATAAAATAATGCATCAGAGATATGCATCCGATGCTGAAAAATAATACCATGCATAAACACAATTGTGCCATTTTCCATTTGCATGCACGCTCTTTATTCTAATTCCCCCACGTCTTGCAAATTAGTATTATAAATTTGGCTTCTGAGCAGAACAACTTATTAACAAACATTAATTTCATCGAAACACAAGGTTTGAATTACAGTTTCATTTGATATTATGGCATCACTAAGACTGAAAAACCAGTCGGCTCGTCGCTCTTCAGCTCGGCTAAGAAGGAAGCCGCTCCGGCCAAGTCCGAGGCCAAAGCTCCTTCCGGCTCCAAGTCCAAGCCGTCTACCAAGAAGCCTGCTGCAATCTCAAAGCTTGAACCAAGAAGAAGGTTTTTTTTTTTTTGAATTAATCATTTTTATTTTTCATTTCGTACATGTTAAGATATATGTATATAACCTTGAGGGTAGATTAGTATTTTTATATGTTTTACTATATACATTCCTTATCTTGTAAGACTACTTACACATACTTTCTCTCATTCAATGGAAGAACATAGTCTTCCCATAACTCTCCAATCATCCTTCTATGTTGTTTAGATTCACATGGTATCAGAGCAAACCTTGTGGGTTGTTGGAAAGGATCAAAATCTCAAACTCTTGGAACTTGAAAAGGTGAAGAATGTGTTTTTCGGATTCACTGTTGCAGGTTTGGTATATTTAGATTATCTTCGAATCCGACCGTTGGAATTTTCTCAATTTTTAATATGATGTTCGCAACTATTTTGTCTACAATCTGAACGGTGGAGATCGATTTTTCAAGCCGGAAAGTACTTCGAATCTGAGTCGGACAGAACTGTGCAGTTTTGGTTTCTTCCTTGTGAGGTAGTTTCGATTTGTTGAATTGGACATTCTTGTTTGGATAATTCGTTTGGGTTGTTGTTTGGGTTGTTTGGGTTGTTGGATTTCTATCGATTTGAGGCAATTTGAAGGTGCTTCTTGGTTGTATGAAATTAGGGATTTGCTAAATGGGGGAATTTTTTTCCTCTTGTTGGAGTTTGTGATCTTTTGCCCTTTTGAATGTTGATGTTGATGCTTGTGGTTATCACATTGGTCTTGTGAATTTTTTGGCTGGAGTTAGTTTGATTGAGAATTGTTCTTGGCCTCTTGGAATTTTTCTAATTGGATAGTGTTGCTCTTTGTTGGTAGGAGTTTGTTTGTGCTTGTGATATTTGGCACTTGTGGGGATTTGGTGTGGATACATTTGGTGTGCTAGTTTTTGTTACGAGGTGTGTTTGGACTCTTGGACAATTGTACTTTTATAATGATGGGTGGTAATGAGTATGCTTCTCAGTCATTTATTGTTGAGTTGAGTCCGTATATGTTTGAGCAGTTCCAAAAGTTTCTTGCATTTCAGCAGCAACCTGTTATGTCATCCTCTACAGGTTTGTCATCTGCTTCATCAAGTGTCTCTTCTCCCTTGTGGATTATTGATTCTGGTGCCTCTCATCACATGTCCTCTCATTTGCCTTCTTTTGCAACCATGTCATCCGCACCACCTACTTCTATATTGACTGCTGATGGCACTCCCATGTCACTGCAGGGTGTTGGTTCTGTTGTTACACCACATATCTCTTTGAGTGATGTCTATCATGTTCCAAGTCTTACACTTAATCTTTGTTCAGTTGGTCAATTGTGTGATTCAGGTTTGAATGTATGGTTCTCCTCCTCGTCTTGTTTGGTTCAGGATTCGCAATCTCAAAAAGTGGTTGGTACTGGTCGTAGGCAAGGAAAACTTTATGTCTTGGATGAGCTGAAAGTATCAGATATTGTTGCTTCTAGTGTGGATTTATCTTCGTTCCGTATAAGTCCGTCTTCCTCTGACTTTTATTTGTGGCATTCTCGTTTGGGTCATGTTACTGCATCTCGTTTAAGATATTTGGCCTCTACCGGAGCTTTGGGTTGCACTCTCATGACATCTCAGATTGTAGTGGCTGTAAGCTAGCAAAGTTTTCTGCATTGCCCTTTCAGAGAAGCATTTCTTCGTCTCTTGCTCCTTTTGTTCTTGTGCATTCTGATGTGTGGGGTCCCGCTCCTGTGCCTACCAAAGGGGGCTCTCGGTATTATGTCTCATTCATTGATGATTTTACTCGTTATACACGGATTTTTCTTATGAAGCAGATATCTGATTTTATGGAGATTTACCGTGAATTTAGAGCTCTCATAAGAACACAACACTCGGCTGTCATTAAATGCTTTCGATTTGATTTGGGGGTGAGTACACTTCTAATGCATTCTGTCAGTTGCTAGCTTCTGATGGAACCATCCGTCAAACCTCTTGTACTGATACTCCTGAACAGAATGGTGTTGCTGAAAGGATACACCGTCATATTGTTGAGACTGCTCGTTCCTTTTTGTTGTCAGCTGAGGTTCCTAGAGTTTTTTGGGGGGAAGCCACCCTTACAGCCGTGCATGCCATCAACAGGATTCCAACCTCACATAATTCAGGCTTGTCACCTTTTGAGAAATTGTATGGATATGCACCTGATTACTCTTCTTTGCGTGTTTTTGGCTGCACTTGGTTTGTTTTCCTACCTCATGTTGAACGTTCTAAGATATCTCCTAAATCAGCTTTGTGTGTTTTTTTGGGTTATGGTAGTGGTCAGAAGGGATATCGGTGTTTTGATCCGGTCAAGCAGAAGTTGTATGTTTCTCGTCATGTTGTATTTCTGGAGCACATCCCATTTTTCTCGGTTCTGTCTAGCTCACATCATTTGACTCAGACAGATCTTATTCGTATTGATCCTTTTGATGTTTGCACAGATGATATTCCTCCACCAGATTATGATCCTTTGGTTCCAGACCATGATGCTCCCCCGATATCTCATACTAGTTTGCCTCATGTGCCTCATCTACCATCTCCTGACACTGTGATCGATCCTCCCCCTCTTCGTAGGTCCACTCGTATTTGCAAGTCTACACAGAAGCCTGATTTTGCTTATTCCTCTTACTCATCCTCGTTTACCTCTTTCCTTGTATCCATTCATTCTTTGTCTGAGCCTGCATCCTATAAAGAGGCTGTTGTTGACCCTCTTTGGCAGCGTGCTATGGCTGAGGAACTCGCTGCCCTGCATCAGAGATACAAGGCTCGCCTTATCGCCAAGGGCTATTCACAAGAGTATGGCATGGACTATGATGAGAAATTTGCACCAGTTGCGAAGATGACAACCATTCGCACTATCATAGCAGTTGCTTCGGCTTATAAGTGGAAGATTTCGCAGATGGATGTTAAGAATGCTTTTTTGTATGGTGATCTTCACGAGGACGTTTATATGACACCTCCGCTCGGTGTGGCGCATGAGCCCGGACATGTTTGTAGGCTTCGAAGATCTCTCTATGGTCTCAAATAGGCTCCCAGAGCATGGTTTGAGAAGTTCTCCACTGTGGTTTTCTCTCTTGGTTTTCGCACCAGCTCTTATGATTCAACTTTGTTCATCAAACATACAAGTAAGGGGTGTATCCTTCTTTCACTATATGTTGATGATATGATAATTACTGGTGATGATTGTGATGGAATTGAATCGTTGAAACTTGATTTGGCTCATTACTTTGCTATGAAAGATTTGGGTGTACTCCGTTATTTCTTGGGTATTGAAGTGGCATCTTCCTCTAAGGGTTACCTTTTATCTCAGTCAAAGTATATAGGTGATCTTTTTGAGCGTGCTCGCCTTACTGATAATAAGACAGTTGACACTCCTCTTGAGACCAATGCTCACTACTCTCCATCAGATGGTACTCATTTGCCAGATCCCACCTTATACCGTGCAATTGTAGGCAGTTTAGTTTATTTGACAGTTACTCACCCAGATATTGCGCATAGTGTTCATGTGGTTAGTCAGTTTGTCACTGCTCCTACTTCGGTTCATTGGGCTACTGTGCTTCGTATTCTGAGGTATCTTCGCGGCACTCAGTTTCGCAACCTTCTATTTCCCTCTTCATCATCATTAGAGTTGCGTGCTTATTCTGATGGTGATTGGGCCGGTGATCCTGATGATCGCAAGTCAACCACTGGTTTTTGTATCTTTCTTGGTGATTCACTCATTTCTTGGAAGAGCAAGAAACAAGATGTCATCTCTCGCTCTTCTATAGAGGCTGAGTATCGTGCCATGGCGTCGACTACCGCTGAGATTGTTTGGTAGCGCTAGTTACTCTCTGATTTTGGAATCAAGCTTACTCGTCCCACCCCACTACATTGTGATAATCAGAGCTCAATTCACATTGCACGTAATTCGGTGTTTCATTAGCGGACCAAGCACATTGAAATTGACTGTCACTTCACACTCCATCATTTGCAGCTCGGTACTATCTCACTGCCCTTTGTCCGTTCTTCCCTTCAGATTGCTGATTTGTTCACGAAGGCTCACTCCAGTGCGCGCTTCCGTTTCTTGTCAGACAAACTCTCGATGCTTATTGCTGTCGCATCGTGAGTTTGAAGGGGGATGTTAAGATATATGTATATAAGCTTGAGGGTAGATTAGTATTTTTATATGCTTTACTATATACATTCCTTATCTTGTAAGACTTACACATACTTTCTCTCATTCAATGGAAGAACATAGTCTTCCCATAACTCTCCAATCATCCTTCTATGTTGTTTAGATTCACAGTACGTAATGTAACGTATTTATACCCATCAAAAACAATAAAGGAGTAGTTATTAATACTTTATTACATATTTTCATAAATTTTCTTTGTTTTTGATTCCAATCACAGGTGAAGAAACCAGCTAAGCCGGCATCCAAGAACTAGTTTTACTGGCCGGCGGCGGCAGTAACAGTGAAATGATGATGATCACCTTTAAAATTTACAGTTTCTTTCAATTATTTTTATGTCTCGAACGATTGGGATGCTGACAGATGTAATGGGTTGGTTTGGTTTTTCTGTTTTTTCCATATATGTATCAATAAACGTGTTACGATGCCGGGGCTTCTAAAGGATTTTTTCCCGTAATATTCATTTTTCACGGTCTAATTCCGAAAATGTTCAGTTTTTTAAGGAAATTCCGAGAATAGGTAACTCGGCAAATCATTTGCCGAGTTTCTCAAAATGACGTGGGCCCTGTCGTTTTGTTAAGTGAACGCGGCCTTTTCCAGGCCGCGTGGCCTGCCTATGTGGCAGGTAAACTCGGCAGATTGACTGCCGAGTATATATAAAATAAAAATAATAAAAAAATGCCGGCATTAAATCTCCAGATCTGGAGACGCGTAGAAAACAGAAACGAAACGAAAAAATGAATAGCCTTTCTGTTCGGGTGTTGCTATTTACACTCCCACCCTACTAAGAATAGGGGTGTAAACAACCTCGTAATAATAAAAAGTCAATAAAGTTTGTCAAAACAATACTTTCCACTTTTTACACTTTTTAGACAACATAGAATTACGTGCTAGTTTATATTTGGATGGATTATGATTTATTATTTATTTGAATACAAATAATATACTTCAAATATATATTTCTCTAATTTAATCCAACCAAATATATACCGTATTAAATATTTATACCATAAAAAATATTCCAAAAAAATATACTGAAATATTTGCTTTACCGTAGGGTTTAGTTTATGTGAAAATTTAGAATTTTGAAATATTTTATAGAGTTGGTCTCTGAGGAGACCGTCTCTATATAGAGACCGGACTAAATTATATATAGTGCAATCAAGAAAATCAAGGAGGGACCAATTTGCAATTTTTAAAAATTAAAAAAAATCACGCGCTACAGTGTTTCCGCGCGTGTACAGTATTTTTCTACAGTGCGCTACAGTGTTTGCTACAGTGTACTTCAATGTTTCAAGTTAAAATGTCCATGTTTTATGTTTCAAATTAAAGTGTTTATGTTTCAAGCTAAACTGTTCATGTTTCACATTAAAACGTCCATGTTTTATGTTAAAACGTCCATGTTTAATGTTAAAACGTCCATGTTTTATGTTAAAACGTCCATATTTTATGTTTTAATTTAAAATGTTTATATTTTATATTTCAATTTAAAATGTTCATGTTTCAAGTTAAAATGTTCATGTTTCATGTTAAAACGTCCATGTTTTATGTTTTAAGTTAAAATATTTATGTTTTATGTTTCAAGTTAAAATGTTCATGTATTATATTTCAAGTTAAAGTGTTCATGTTTCACGTTAAAACGTCCATGTTTTATGTTTTAATTTAAAATATTTATGTTTTATGTTTCAAGTTAAAATGTTCATGTTCATGTTTTAAGTCAAAATGTTCATGTTTTAAGTTAAACTGTCCATGTTTTATGTTTTACTGTAGCAACTCGGCACTGTAGCAAATTGGTACGGTAGCGACTCGGCACTGTAGCACAGCTTGACACTGTAGCGCGTGATATTTAAAAAATTTCTGAAATTGCGAATTGGTCCCTCCGTGTTTTTGACTTATATAACTATTTACAATTTAATCCGGTCTCTATATAGAGACGGTCTCTTCCAAGACTTTTCCTATTTTATATCCAAAAATGGTAGTATTTGTGTTTTCCGATATATCCATGATTACTCTATATTTTAGTTAGATTGATGCTTAATGAGTATATTCGCTCTAACATGTACTGAAATATTTGAGTTATAAACTTATAATAAATGAAAATTTTCTTTCAGAGATTATTTCATATTTTCATAAATGAAAATCTTTAATACTCATAATTTATGTTTCAATCCAACCAAATTTATACTCGTAAATTATGTGTTGAGTAATTATTCATATTATATATTAAACAAATAAAATATTAAAGATATACAATAAAAGTTTTAACATAGAAAAAAAGTTAAATTTAATTGTATTCACGAAAATGTACGGAAAACGTTTGTATAAATTAAGAGTTAAGTTAGTTATCTATATAAATTCAAATCATAAAATAATGGTTATCTTTGATAAATGTGTTTGCTAGTAATGATAAGATAAAGATAAAGTATTAGTTGTTCCTCATAATCACTACAACCCTACACAATAGGGGTGTAAATAGAATTAGGGGAGTGTAACTAAAACATCCCTTCTGTTCGTTCCATCTTTTTATCAGTAGCCTCCTGAAGTAGAAATCATCTATATTTATTCAAGCAATTAAAATAAAATCTTCATTTTTAAACAAGCTCGCGCTACCTCCGCCGCGGAGATTCCCCAATGAAAACCCACACGAAATCGGCCGGCCGAAAGCCCACTTTCCGGCGATCTGGACGGCTCAAATCTCCGGGAACAAGATCTCCTCTGGTTTTTTTTTGTTTTGGCTGTTTGTTCGCGTCAATTTTTTCGTTTTGTTTCTGTTTTCTGCGCTTCTCCAGATCTGGAGATTTAATGACGGTATTTTTTTATTTTTTAATTTTATATATACTCGGCAGTCAATCTGCCGAGTTTACATGCCACATAGGCAGGCCACGCGGCCTCTTCCACCAGGCCGCGTTCACTTAACAAAACGACAGGGCCCACGTCGTTTTGACAAACTCGGCAAATGGTTTGCCGAGTTACCTATACTCGGAATTTCCCATAAAAACTGAACATTTTCGGAATTAGACCGTGAAAAATGAATATTCCGGGAAAAAATCCGCTTCTAAATATTGAACTTAACAATTTTTGCACCAATGTTTCATTTTTTCTTTCTATTATTTATTTCTTTTTAAATTTTTTTTAAAATAAAGTTATAAATCAAATAATTCCCAATCAAATTTCACGCACTCTTATCAGGGCCGGCCCTGGGGCAGGTCCGATTGTGCCGTGGCACAGGGCCTCACACTCCCCAGGGCCTCAAAATATCAGTATTAATTAAGGGCATGCAGGAGAGGATAAATAGGGTAAGTATTTATTTAGTAGGGATTTGATGAAAACGATAACGGTGGATAACATGGCTCTAGTAAAAGGGCAATATTGATACGGCCAAATTTAGCCATTTGATACATATCTATTAATTAATTATTATTATTTAAGTTAAATACTACTTCTGAACATACCAATTCATTCACTATTATTTAAGTTAAATTTGTAGTATTTTAATGGTTATATACTACTAACGTGCAATTAGAAACATATAAATACTACTTCTTTTTTTTTTGAAAAATTTCATTCACGGTATTGATCCTATTATAACGCTAACTAAATCATATGCTAACCAGACTCCTAACTCTTATATGACTGTCATTTTTATTGTTGAAATAAGAGTGAACTATATATAAATAGTTAAATATGTAATCAATTTATTATGTGATGTTAAATTTACATTAGTTTTAGCATCTAGTTTGACTATCTTTGATGGTCATATTAATATCTAATCTTCCACCTATTGTAATTATTTTGGGCATTTCCCAACATTGTGCATGATTGTTTCAAAATAAATAAATTATATTCATATTTAATAAATTAAAATTTATAGGCCTCTATTTTATTTTTGCACAGGGCCTCTAAAATCTCAGGGCCGGCCCTGACTCTTATCAAAGTGCGAATCAAACTCTAGATCTATGTAAGTAATTTGACAAAAACATTTAGATGTTAAATCTTTTTTTTTTTTACGTCAAAATCATCATAGATGGGAGGATTATTCATGGCTCCTCAACTGAAATAAAAAACATAACATAATACACATAAGACCAAATAAGAGTCTTAGTGGCTACAAGTTGCCCGAAGGCTGTTTCTCCACAAGTGGAGGCAATTTGGTAGATAACGGGAAAAATTACTGGAACATAAGGCAATTCTAATCTTCCCCTTATCTAAATGAATGTGGCCCGAAGGGTATTTCCTAGGCTTTCGCCCGGAAGCAAGGTGGTGTCCGAAGGCAGTGTCTAAAAAACTAAAACTCAAAAAGGGGATACATCGTAAATTTACGGTCTAGAACTACCTGACAAGCGTAGTACCTTAACTCGCATTCTAAACTATGTAATCGAAGTCTACTAGTCTAGGCACAAATGCTACCATGTTACCTAGTCCAGAAGCCCATGGAGTTTACCCTCTCTCCAATTAAGGGTTAAGAGGGATATAACAAACAAATGTGCAACGATACTCCCCAAGTCTGTCAGGACAGTCCCGCAAAAATAACCAGTTCCAAATCATATTCTCTACAATAAGGTAATACTAAGGGCAGATACCAACCAATCCGGGTCTAACTAGCTAGCAAATATCACATAATATTGAAATTTGAACAAATATATTATTTAACAAGAGAGAAGTTTAAAAACTCCCACTGTCTACAAATCTAGTTTATCTTGGGGACAATATCGCCAGATATACGATAATTACTATTCTGACTCGGATTTCTCCTAACTGAACACCCATAAACCAGATTTGAAATCAACCAAAGTTTCTGAAACAGAAACGTACCCGTCCATAAACTAATGTTGACAAATAATAACACGTTCAAATATTCCGACCTTATTTATAAAAACTACTATAAAACAGAAAAGTAAAAACCACCTCAACCTCTAGTTTGACCAGAACCAAGAGTTCATTTACCAACCTGACTTGAACCGGGAGAACCGACCCGGGCCGGTCTGACAACCCGAGCCGGCTATGTGTCCATCAAAAGCCACGCTGGAGGCGTCGAGGAGGGCACCAGCGGGGACGAGGGGACCCCGCGAGGGGATCCGGTCAGTCGACCTGGATCTGGGATAGACCTGGAGCGGTGGATCTGGGACCGATCTGGAGCTACTGGAGCTGAGCTCCGGCGTCGCCCCTTCCTCCCTATGGCCTCCGATGACTGGGCCGTCGTCGTCAAGCTGCACGTTGAAGGCGTCAAGGAGGGCACTAGCGGGCAACAAGGGGACCCCATGGGGGATCCGGGCTCTGTCAACCTGGCTGGGACCGGCTTGGAGCGGCTGGAGCTGGACTTGTACAATAAGTCCCCGCTATAGATGTTAAATCAATATAGAACTTGTACAATAAACGTGTTCCGATGCTGGCTTCTAAATAAGAAAATTATACGTGCGTACCATTCCGATGCTGCATCCAATTTTTATATATCAGAAAATATGAAATTCATACTTAAAGAAAATTGATCAAAAAATAAGAAGTTATTTATGGGATATGGCATTATATACTACAACTTTTCAAAATAAAATATTCTATGTACTGCTATTACTATACTAATATTTTTAAACAATGAATATCAATTCAAAGCAATTACAATAGGTGGAATTGAAATTTAATTCAACCAGCCTACAGAAAAATAAACGAACTACTTCCATCGCGAAAATCACATCGTAGAAATCACATCGTAGAAATATTTTCCATGGCCAAAAATATTAGAGAAGTCGATCGTAGAAATTTCCATGGCCTGACTTAATTTCGAGTCTTTTCGTCAACCATGATGTTACCTGTTGGAACACTAGAATTTTCGTGTGTTTATCTATATATATATATATATTATATATATATATATATTATATATATATATATATATATATATAATTGAGAAAAAACCACTTTGGTCCATGGAAAATTATTGTAATAACTATTATATTATATCCTGAATGCTTAACAAGTTGCATTTTCTATATATACAGCAAACAAAGAATCACGATCTATAGAAAATGGGTACTAGAATAATTGCATTTCTAAGAGCTGCGTGCTTACTGATATTCTGGATCTCTTTCATCCCACACACCATTGCAAATGGATCAGCTACCAGACCGTGAGTGACCAGTTTTTTATCTGTTACAAATCTATTTTATTTCATATTTTTATCATATTTTATTTTGAATATATATCAAAATTTATAAGATGGTGTCCTTAATTTAGAGAAAATTATATACACGACACCTTAATTAAGAGCAAATTAAAGCACAGAAATAATAAACTTTATTCTTTTGAAATTTTAGGCCTGTTCCACCCTCACGACCCGCACCTATTCCTAGGAATGGATCCCGGCAGGCGCCACCTCCCCCGGCTGTCTAGATACAATGATAATGGTTGAAATATTTTTGAATGGATGACGTCATGGCGATATTCGCAGTATTAACATATTATACGTTGTAAAGTTGTATAGATATATGTATAAATACTGTATGAGATCTTTAGTATACTCAGGAACATACATTAATTTGTTTCAATACCTGATATTTGGATAAAGCAGTAGGAGTACACAAGTATTGCGTATTTCACGATCTCTTTAATTAATTGGCTGTTTATTCCATCATTTAAATTTATTTATTTTTATAAAAATATTATATATGCATCAGACAATATCACCCTAATGAAAGACGAGAACATGATTAATTTTCACGTGACATGCATACATAATCGATTTAAAAGTGATGAGAAAATTAAAACATAATATATAATTATCATTTATGAAAGTAAGAAGGTAAACACAGACAAGATAATGATCCGACGTTAAATGAGAATATCAACATTTACCTCTATTTCAATTAGAAGTATAAAATGAAACTAGTAAACAAGAAGTATTAAAATGATGCCATAATTGCCAAGAAGTATTAAACAATTATATATAATTTCCAGGAAGTATCATTTTATAAAATGAAACTAGATATACTTCTTGTTTAATATATAGAAAATGCTGTATTTATACTTCTGATTACTATTTACTGGCAATTATATATTAAACAAGAAGTATAAAATGAAAAACAAATAGTGAAACTAGATAGCCCAAAGTCAAGCTAGCGCGCTGAAGTCCTTAATTAAAATTAGAATATGTAGTCAAAGTTCATTTTCTTCGTGACCGATAACCTCACGAGATAGAAACGTGATCATCAATTAGCAGAAAACATTTCATGGGTTTTCCAGGAAAATTAATAAAGTCAACAAGTCTTTGTTGATTTTAACGTTTGACAAATATACAAGCCGTACTAATCAATTGCGCAACTAGTTTCTTGGTGGCATTTTCAAGTGAGCGATATGGAGTTACATTTGGCGAGTAGCTCCTATATCGATAGGTGTATCATATAGATAGTAGAATAAAATAGAGTATGATCCACTTTTCAATTAGGTTATGAATGGGCATGTGCCCGGCTTAAAATATTTATTGAAATGAAAATAAAAAACATGAAAGAAGTAGATGTTAAAGAATATTTATTATTCTCTACAGACCAAGAAAATCTTGGGTGATACATGTTCTTGTGGAGACCAATGGTCAAGGGAGTTTACCTATATAAATAAGCAAGAGTTTTCAGAATTTTGGGGTCTTTTTGTAATTACTATATAAAAACATGTAATTATAAGGAAAACACAATACGTCTGTTATCAGGAATGGCCTCGGCCGTGAAAAGCAGAAGCGTGAGGATTAGTGGTGTCAATTCGGGTTGGCGTGTCGGGTTACGTGTTCGGGTCAGATATGTTCGGGTTGATACAGGTCGGGTTTCTTTGGGTCAGAACTTTTTTATCGGGTCGGGTTGGGTCGGATCGCGTTCGTGTCGGGTTAAATTCGTGTCAGCACTGATTGTCAGGTCCGGTCGGGTCGGGTCAGGTTAGACTCGTTTGTCAAGTTGGGTCGGATTAAGTAAAACTATAATCCATAAAACTGACATGGGAAGAACAAAATTTTGATGTTGGATCATTATTATTAGCTGTGTTAATTCAGATCGAGTTGATTTCAAAATTTTAGTTCGGGTAAATATTTCAGTCATTATCACTATTATCTCATTGTTAAAAATATATAATAAATTACTAACGAGTTACCTGCTAATTTGACATTAACTCAGATTTTTACATATACTAACTAAAATTAGTATAAAAAAATTAAATCTTACTTAAATTTTATGAAGACAAATTCTCAATCGGTCTCACTGAGTAGTCATGCTTAATACGTAAAAGTTCAGTGTTGATATATGAAAGCGAGAAGATCAACAATAGTACACTTACTTAATATGTAAAAGATCATGTTTGAAAGTGAGAATATCAACATTTGTCCTAATCTCAAAAGAATAGTAATGCTTAATATGTAAAATATCAGTGTTGATATATGAAAGCAAGAAGATCAACAATAATACACTAAGGCCCTGTTTACCAGAGCTTATCTGTAGATCAGTTCAGTTTTGATGAAATTCAGTTCAGTTCAGTTCAGTTCAGTGAAAATGCAATTTGATGAAATTCAGGTTAATTCAATCATGCTGATTCCATTTTTCAATACATCAATTTTCACTTCAGTTCAGTTCAGTTCAATTCAGTTCAGTTCGGTTCAGTTCAGTTCAATTCAGTTCAGTTCAGTTCAGTACATCAAGAAATAACCTCTAGTAAACATGGCCTAAATGACCACACTTAATACGTAAAATTAAAATCATGTTTGAAAGTGAGAAGATTAATATTTGTCCTAGTCTCAAATGAGACGAGTCTTAAAAAAATAATAACTAAGGGGGTGCTTGGTTGAAATAGAGGAATGGGCATCGGAATGGGAATGATAATAGGGTATAATGATTATAGGGGTAATGATTATAATGTTGTTGTTTGGTTTGCATAAGGGAATGGATAAAAAATAGTAAACTAAAATGACGGAGTGCCTAAATATAGTAAACAACTAGGTAATGAAACTCATAGTTGTCAATTTTGGGGGGTTTGGGTGATTGACCAGTTTTGGGCAATGAAGGTGGGGCCCATAAACACCCCTACTCTATAATCAAACCCATTATCCACCTCCAAACCCCTCAACCAAGCACCCCCTAAATATAATTTAATTACTTAACTTCTTATAATTAACAACTAACCTTTAATAATCAAACATAAAATCTTAGTTGGGTCGGGTCATCATTGGGTTCAGGTTAGGTCGGGTTCGGGTCAGAATTTATCGGGTCAAAATTATTTTTCAGGTTGAGGTCGGGTCGTGTCGGGGGTCGGGTTCAACCTAAAAATTTTCGGGCTACAATCGAGTCACGCGTCAGATCGGGTTGGGTCGATCGTGTCGAATTTGTCGAGTTCGTGTTAGGATTGACAGCACTAGTGAGGATCCATATAGTCACAAGGAGGAAGGCTGTTCCAAATGATGCTGTACGATCCTTGTAGTATCGTGTTGTGCTATATATATCATCTCCAAACCTTCTCCTTTTATAATGTGATATATGTTGTAGCACTCTATCTAAACTGGAGTATTTAAGTGTCATATCATATCTAACTCGACTTATTTTGACACACATAGTCAAAAAATGAAAAATCATGTTTGATGATCCCTAAAAATGATAAGATTGTGTTTGCCGGCACTAAAATTACCAACATGAAGATTTGTGGTCCTGGAAAAAACACTACATTCAAAACCCTTAAAATTACAAATTATTGATTTTTTAAAATATTTTTGGCATAATAAGTTTACTGAAATACCCCTTACAGCAAAACACTTTATTTTTTGTGGTCAAATCTTTATTTGGTAGTTTTAGGGGCAATCGATTAAAACGTTTGGAAAAGTCCGAATAAAATAAGGGCCAATGAACATTTATGTCTTCTCACCACAAGTTGAAGTAGGATAGATCAATGTCTGCAATGACTGAATTAATGAGTTATGACTTAATTAATGAACTTACTTCTTTTTTTTAAACTTAAATGATATAATTTTGAAATTTATCATATATCTATGTAATTTATGTTAAAAAAAGTTGTTGAATTGAAATGAATTTAAATATATTATCCATCTGTAAGTCCTTCTTTTCTCCTCTCCTTTTCTTCTTTTCCTTCCACGACTACCATCCCTCAATCTATAACATGAAACTCTAAACTCTTAGGCCCTGTCCAATAGTGCTTATTTCCAGCACCTCCAGCACCCTCCAGCACTTGTCACTATTCACATATATGAAAGATTTTTTTTTTTTTAAAAAAATAAAAAATAGTTTTTCTTTAGAATTATTTTCAATATGTTGTGTACGAATTAATCATTCTCTAAATACATAGTTTCATAATTATGTACATCATATTTATACAATTTTAATTTAATTTCAACACCCTCCAACACTCCTCCGGCACCTTCCAGCAATTTCAGCGCCCTATTGGACAGGGCCTAAACCGAGACATTTTGGAACACACGCGGAGTCAAGCAAAACTATAAGACCGGCAGCCGCTAATTAATGAAGTAAAGCAAAACTAGCTCAACTTGAAGACTATAGACCCACATTCTTAAATCTAACCACCCAAATATCTTCTGGAGAACGATTCAACGAAAATTGAATTCACAGACAAAAAAGACTGTACGACACAACTTATTATTTAGGAATGATTTTCTAACACTACCCACACATTTTGTTTATTTGCAAGATTTTAGCTCTCACAAATCTACATATTTTCATTTTCAAAATCAATTTATATCAATTCATCCTTCTCTTCTTAAATAATAAACGTGCATGATCGTGTTTGAAAACAAAAGGAGCAAATTGTGAATATAAATATATGGTTAGGTCGTATCCGGCCTATCCTATACACAACTTATACTGTAGTCATACCATATTTAATTCTTTTTGGATTCTTTTGATGCCATTGGATTTTTATGCAGCTCATGTAACAATTTATAATGTGTTAAACCTTTTATCATTTCTAAGACAAACATGATTTTGATGATGGTGATCATATATGATTTTAAGCAGGTATTGTGTATAATTTAAAAATTGTTACAATTATATATGTAGATTCCAAATACTAAAAATTAACAATTTACTATTGATATTAATAAATTCATATTTTATAGTTAAAAAATTGTAACTAATAATATATATTAATAATTAATATTACATTTTCTATAATTTATAGAATCAATCAAGTGTCATTTCAAATGCCATTCATATTTATTCTTTTGGAAACATTTTTGAAGCAATTCATTAGATGGAAATGAAGTTTTTTAGTTTTACATTTTAAGGCCGAATGCTTTTCAGTTCAGTTCAATTCTGTGAGTTTCATAGGGCGGTGAGAAGAAATCCAATTGAATGTAATTTCTTAAAATTTAATTATGGTGTCGATATACATAATTATTGGAATAGATTAAGAGTAATGATAGAGAAAAAATCATAAGGAAAATTAATAGGGAATGATGTTTAAGGCCCTGTTTACCAGAGCTAATCTGTAGATCAGTTCAGTTAAGTTCAATTTAGGTCGGTTCAGTTCAGTTAAGTGAAAATGTAATTTGATGAAATTCAGGTTAATTCAGTCATGCTGATTCCATTTTTCAATACATCATTTTTTACTTCAGTTCAGTTCAATTCAATTCAGTTCAGTTCAGTACATCAAGAAATAATCTCTAGTAAACAGGGCCTAATTCTATGTGGCTATTCCAAAACTTTATAAAAAATTCCAAATCCAATCCATCATCAATTATTCAATCACTATAACTTTTAAAACTCTCTCATTAAAAATTTCATTTACTTATTTCCTATAATAACAATCTAAATATGCCAAGAATCAAAGATTTTATTGTATTTAGGTCATGTTTGCCTCATAGTTTCTGTAGATTAGTTCATTTCAGTTCAGATATATATATATTTATATATTTTTTTCAGTTTAGTTCAATAATTGTTTTTTATTAAAAAAGATACTTTTTATACTATAGATTACAAGGATATATGATTGATTTCAAAACTATTTCAAATCAGTTTAAGTCTATTAAATATATTTACATTTATTTCAGTTCAACATAACTAATAGGGGATGATGAAATAAATTTAAATATGCGATTTTATACAAGACTGAAGTGTTACATATGCGATTTTATTGAACATATATGCTTTACTAGATTCAAATCAAGATAATCTATACTGCAGAGGCTAACATATGGGACCCGAGAGATAATTTTCTCGTAGATCTAGGATCTGTAACTTTCTAAGATTATTCAATGCACAAGGAAATGATCCCGTAAACTTATTCCCGTTGAGCTGAAGTGCAATTAAACTTGACTGGTTCCACAAGCATTTCGAAATTGCACCTGTAAGCATGTTGTTGGACACGGTGAGATTTTGGAGCTTTTCACCTGTGCAAATCTGTTCAGGAAGAGACCCTGACAATTGATTTTCCGAAAAGTCCAAAATTATTAGGTTTGACAAGTTTCCAAGCTCTTGGGAGATTGAACCAGATAGATAATTTTCCCTGAGATACAACTTAACCAAATTACTCAAATTGCCAAAACTTCGAGGAATAGAACCTGTTAGCAGATTAAAACCTAGTTCCAAGTCGGTAATCAACTTCAGATTTCCAAGTTCATCAGGGAATGAACCACTCAACTGATTTCCATAGAGGTGTAAAAGATTCAAACTTTTTAGATTACCAAGTGTCCATGGCACCGAACCATTCAAATAATTGCCATATATGCTCAGCTCCTTGAGGGATTCTAGTTTTCCCAACTCAGGTGGAATGGGACCCGAGAGGCTGTTGTTATAGAGATGCATGATTTCTAAGTTTTTCAAGTTTCCGAAAGAAGCTGGAATCTGACCCGTAAATAGGTTGTTTTGCAGGTAGACATCAACAAGATTAGTAAGATTACCCAAAATAGGTAAAATAGGACCTGAGAATTCATTATCATGAAAATACAGGAATGTCAAGTTTTCCAAGTTTGCTAAGGAAAGAGGAACTAAGCCCCCAAGATTGTTACCATACAAAGCTAGCTCAGTGAGTGACATGAGTTCTCCAATCTCTTTAGGGATTGAACCATTAAACATATTATTGTTAAGATGAAGAGTTTGGAGGCTTTTCAAAAGGCCGATTTCAGGAGGGATTTCTCCAAACAACTGATTCTGCTGTAAATCAAGATAGTTGAGCTTGGACAAGTTACCTATCTCGACTGGAATGATTCCAGATAGTTGATTTATGGTGAAATCTACATAAGCAAGGTTAGGGAGAGATAAAAAAGGGAAACTGTTGATTGTGCCATCAATATTTTCCTCTGTAAGGTTCAGCTTGTTGACGCTGCCATTGATGCATGAAATTCCATGCCAATTGCAGGGACTGGAACCTGTGGAGGAATCGGTCCATGTAGCTAGATTGGGATTATTCGGGTTTCGAAAGGTGGATTTCCATTTCAGAAGAGCTGCTGCTTCTTGAGTAGAGGCTGAACCTCTTTGAAAACAAAATAGAAAAACAGGAACTAAATAAAACATCAAGAAAGCTTTTTCTTTGGATACAAATTCCATATGTTGAGCTCGATCAGTATGATTCAAAGATATCACCCTAAGAAAGATATATTTATAAAGACTGAACTTCTTTTCTCGTCGTTTGCATTGATCATTAATTATTCGTTGAAAATTCGAATTGATCTCATCATCTCACCTCTGAGAGTAGTTTTATCGTCATGCATTAATGCAAAAGAAAAAGAATGATGTTTGACTACTCAGCGTTTGGTACTCGAAGAGCATTTGGTACAATTTGGTTGGTTTAGAAAAAGAGAGTGGGTCTCGTTTACTTGACTTTCTTAGCGCAAGCAGCCGGTCATGTGGTCTAGTTTCCTTTTGATCAGCAACTTCTCTCAAATCACTTAATGCAACGTACAATTTGGTTGGTTTAGATTAGGGCTGAGTAAAACTTACCGGATAATCGAAATCGACTGATTAATCGACCGGAACCGTACCGATTTTAAGGTTAACCGAACCGTAGGGTTAGGTTAACGTTATCACTTTTTGACTAACCGGTCTTTAGGTTAAGGTTAAGGTTTTCAATATTTAGCACGAATAGTTAACTGACTAACCGGGGATTATTTTGCAATGATTTATTTATATTATTACTATTATTATTATTATTATTATTAACCCTATATAAATATCACTGAACCCTTACCAAAACTTAACCCTTCAAAATTTCACTCTAAGTACCTAGGTTTTGCATTTCTCTTGCCTATTGGTGTATGAGGAAATATGTATATATAGCTAGGTTTTGTATTACTCTTAGAGATAACTTTTGTATAACTCTTGGCATACGGTATATATAGCTAACTTTGGTAGTAGGCTAAACTGTGTCTCAAAATATTTTATAGTTAATGAATTATCAAAATTATTGGTTAACCTAACCGAATTTCTAATTAACCGAGAAAAAGATTATGTGATTTTATTTGTCCATTTTAAAGGTTAATCGAACCGTTGAATAGTTGAGCGGTAAGTATATTTTCTAGAAACGGGAAGGTTAACCGTACCGTGATCAGCCCTAGTTTAGATTGTCTAATTTTGCATGACTTCAATAGCAGCAGTATTGAATAATTTTTGTAATCATGTAGATTTCTCAAGTTATGTAGCTCAACAAAACTACTAGCTTGAAGTTAATTTTGTGGATCCCACACAATTAATTCAATGTATTTTACTAATTCATGTTAAAATTTCAAAATGACGTATTCAATATTTTTATAATTACAAGGTCCATGAGAACAATATTCTAAACTGAAATAAAAATAATGTATTGAGAAAAGAATCAGCATGACTAATTAACTTGAATTTTGTTAAGTTATATAAAAAAATAGTTTGGAGGTTGAAGTTTTAGCTCTCATTCAAGGACTCCATATGGCATTCTGTCTAGGAATCAATAACCTGGAGGTGGAGATAGACTCACTTGTTTTGCTCCAAATGATACAAAGACAGTACAAGGTCCCATGGAAACTGATTGATCAAATTAGAACCATATGAGACCTTCAAAGTGAGTTCTCTATAATCTCCTTTTCACATATTTATAGATAGGCTAACTCAGTGGCTGATTCACTTGCTAAATTAGCTAGTACCTTGAAAATATCTCATGAATTAAATCATTCATCTCTACCTAATAAAATCAAGGGACTAGTATCACTTGATAGCAGAGAGTTCCCTTACATCAGAGTTAAATAATGTGTGAACTATTTACTGATGTTTCCTCTTTGTTTTTTGCAGGACAAAAGGACAATCTTGGATCTTCAAGATTTGATAGAATCAATCATTGTATATTTAGCTCAGGTGCTATCTTACATTTATCTTCATCTAGTTTTCAATATAGGAAACACCATACTAAGACACTTCTGCATTTGCAGGTCAAATACACAGGGCCCTGGCATCAGGGTCTTGTGTTGCATAGCAACTCAGTTCATCTTCATGCATCTATGGAGCACAACACAGCTAATCTTCAAGCACATTCAAGGACAATGATTTGTCTAAACAGGACAGGAGAACTTCTCAGCATATCCATTATGGTACTCTGCATAATACTATTAGTCAGTTTTATTAAGTCATTGATTTCCGATCACCACTAGTGTAGGAAGAGGGCTACTGCGGCGGTTCCGTCCCCATTCCTCGGCGGTTATGAACCGCCGGCGGCGGCTGTGCCGCGCAACGGAAAAAAATTGCTCAGCGGTTTTGAACCGCCGCACAAGGTTGCGAGTTTGCAACCTTGTCAGGTTCATCCGGTTGCGAGTTCGTAACAAGCTAGAACCTGCAGGTTGTTTTCGAGTGTTGCGACATCGGATGCTCCTCCGGTTCAAAGGTTGGGAACTCGCAACCATCATTTCAGGTTAGAGTCTATGTTTACTCCTGAATCTGGTTACGATGTCGTAACCTAATTAGGTTCTGCTAAAAAAATACCGGCCAAAACTGGCCGGTAAAATTATAATGCCAAAAACGAAGAAAAGAAACAGAGCTACATTTCAATATAAATACAGAATATTCGACATATTACAAGCATCAATACATGAATGAGTTTCTTCCAACTTTCATACAATTAGATCAAAATTGAAGAAACCAGAAGTTAATTTAGGAATTCACTATAGCCACCTCTTGCATCTGCGGTCGTATAGCTCTTAAGCACAAATTATGACTTGAAATAGCACCTGCACAAATGTTGAACTTAACTAATTAAAACATAACTTAAAAATATTTATGATTATTTAGTACTAGCAACTCAACCAACTCAGACAACTTAAACAGACTGTAAAGCGCCTATTGAAAAGATATAGAAGACATGATAAAACCCTCACCGTGAATCCTAAGCTCACAATTTCCTTCAACACCTGCAGTATAGTTATTTATATTTATTAATGATCTTTCACACATCGCTTTATCCTTATTATGTTGTTCTCAACAGGTCACTTGATAACATAAAAATTGCAGCAGGAGACCATTGCAATAAACAAGCATACAATTACTGATTATCAGAAACACATTTCCACATCAGTTATAAACCACAACAACTTTATAACCCTTTGTGAATGCTATATTTCGAATCAACATGGATCGTTCTTGATCAGAGAGTGTATTCCAGATTACAAGGATCTAACTGACACAAGAATTAACAAAATTTGAGCTACGGTTCATCAGTTACAAAATTTCAAAGTGAATTATAAAACTGATGCGAGCAGAAAAGTACTTAACAATTGCAGAACTTCAAGAGCATTTTTCTCACTCGTTTCTAAACCAAATTGTCTCATTATTGATTCTAAATCATAGTTTGAAATCTCGTTTTTCCAAAACTAATAAATTTATTCCAAATAGACCAGCTGTGATATTTTTAAAGTGAGTTCCAAACTGATCCCAGCAGAAAACTGAAATTAGAAATTGCAGAACTTTAAAACCATTTATCTCTCTTGTTACTTAGCTGAATTGGCCCATTCTTGTTATGAAATCAAAGATCAGAGTTTAGTGAATACATCAGTATAAACATAAAACACAATGGAGTTACGGTTATGAAGTTATGAATTTTTAAAGTAACAGTCAGCTGGCTGCCCAGAACAGCACCAGTCCAGTCACATCAGACTTGAAACTCGATTATCTCTATCATTTATTATGCAAATTCAGAAATTATAGATTCTAAATCCTAGAGAATCTTACAAATATTTCACAGGTATAAGAATCAACAAAATCAGAGTTGGGGTTAAATAGATATGGGTTTGTAAAGTGAGGGCTGTGCTGTAAACATGAATGAACGAGGGCCGAACTTCGTAACCCTTTTTCTCCCTCGTTCCTAAACCAAATTGAAAGATTCTTGATTCAAAACTGCACTTCTAAAGCTCATGTATTCAAATATATTATTATTGTTGTAGATTGATTAACAGTTTGAGATATATAATCTTTTAAAGTTCAGAACCTCACATACACCCACAAATTTCAAATTCCTATACTCACTCATATTTCTTTCCTAGCCCAAGCTCTTAAACCTATGGCTCTAAATTTTAAACACATATATGTATCTACTCATAGGGACTCATCAAGAAGTTTAAACTTTCATACGTGCCAAAAAAAATAGAATTCAGAAACCAAGCTGATTTCATAACAAAAAAAAGAAATCTCACACATTTAATGATTGTTCAGCTTGAAAATGATAATCAAAACATGAAAAGACCAAGATGCAGCCTCATCGAGCAAGAGTTTGGCCTTCTGCTTCATCAACTTATCCTCCACGATTTTATGCCTTTCATTTGAGCCAGGCCTACAAAGGAGAACAACAGATACTTAAAATGAATAGCCCCAATTTACGCAATCATGTAATTCTTTAATGACACCAAAACAAGTATAAATCTCAAAATAAAAGAATTTTGTAAACAAGAGTATAATTAGCGGACTTGACCTGAGCAAGGGGGGAGCGGATGGATTCGATGACGGTGGGGTGAAGGCGGAGCTCGTCTTCTCCGGTCAAGGTCAGGTAGAAAATACTGCCTTTATACTCCAGCGTGACCATGATTCCCGGTGATCGGCGGTTGTCGGGCGGCGGCGACGGTGACAATCCAGGGAGAAAGACGACGACGGGTGGCAAGGGAGAGGGCGACGGGGCGGAGAATCTGAGAAATCGCAGAGATCTGGGTGACGGGCGGAATTGCAAAGTAAGGGGTGGAGGAGTTCTAGATCTTGAGAAATGAATAAACCAATCCTTTTTAATTCAATTTCTGCTTGGTTACGAGTTCGCAACTGCGTCAGATTTAATTTAAAATAACCGCAGCCGCAGTTACGATGTCGTAACCGGAACGAACGACGGCGGTTTTTCAGAACCGCCGCGGAACATATGGTTAGTCGGCGGTTTACTGTACATTAGATGATCCGGACCAAGTTATGAACTCACAACTGATCAAGCACCGGTGTTTGGGAAACCTGATCAATCTTGCGAACTCGCAACCGAATTGCATGGCGGTTCTTGTATTTTTGGCCGGAACCGCTGTGAAAAAGCGCCGCCGTCCACCCTTTTTCCACTAGTGCACATTCAAGGGGCTAAGTGACTTTTCGTCTTGCTTGCCAAGGCGACTACCGAAATGCCCTTTGCAATGCTATCCTCGCTGAGGCAAACTTGTGTTCGGCATGTGTTATGCTTGTTGTGCGCTAACCTGGATCAGTTGAGTACATATCGATTGGAAATCTTCGACAATAGGCTCAAGGGACCTTGTACTCTTCAAGTTTTTTCATCCTATCAGTCAGAGTTTTTCTTGGACATTCCAAGTTTTTTCATCCTAATTGTTAGGATTTTTCTTGAACTCATTGTAACTACAAACAAAGATTTTGAGCACATTATGGTCCGTGGAGCCAAATAAATCACCCCCACCTTGGGTGGTTTAATTTTTTTTTTTTTTTTAAAAAAAAGTTATATATACACTGAATTGGATTGAACTGGAAAGATTGATCTACGGTCAAACAAACATATCCTATAATCGATTAAATGAGTTAATGCATATTATAAAAATTCCAAATTTTAGTTGCTCAAATTATGATTTATTCGACATTATCGAGGGCATAGCAGAGCAATGGCAGGTGGAGCAATGTCAAACGAACAAAAATAATGTAGAATATAAGGATTCATCAAATTATATTTTAATAACTATCAACTAGTCTACAAATCACACCATGGTCTGATTTGTGCTGTTAATGCGTTGACCAGCGGAACAAAAACTTGGTACGATAAGGTCAAACGATATACTTTTAAGAAAAAAGATGAGGCAAAACTTTTGTTTACAGATGTTTGGAGATGTTTTTATTTTTTCTCAATGAATCTGTTGAAAAACAGACGTGGATGTTTTTACACACTGGTCTTAATTAAGTCGGTACAGTTGGAGAAGCTCTTGGAGCTCTCAGAGCTGAAGAGTACATTGTATCGCTGTTCCCACCGGCGCCGGGGGAATAACCATGTCCATGGCGAGGGTACGTCGTACCACGGTTACCGCGAGGGGAAGAGCCACCACCTACTCCGCTGAGATTCAAAATTGAAATAAAATATAAATTCAGAATAATTCAGCAAACGGTAAATCCCTTAATGTAATATATGACTTACCCCCGACCACCACCACCATAACCACCACGACCACGACCACCATAACCACCACCACCACCACCACTACCGTAATTGGCCGTGAAAAGCAGAAGCGTGAGAATCCATATATTCATGAGGAGGCGAGCTGATGCTCCAGACGCAGATGAAGCAGATGGTTAGGGAGACTGTCTTATACGGTCTATTTTTAAAAATGGGAAACTGTCTTATACGGAAACTTTTCGAACAGTTTTGCCTGACTCGGAAACTTTTCAATCACTTAATGCCATTGGTTAGATAAGAAAGTGGGTCTAGTTTTGCTTGACTTTATTAGCACCAGAAACGTCTACTACAGGTTATATGTGATCAGGAATTTTTATTATCAGGATCAAAAATCTGCAGGTAAAAATTTATTTTTTCAACCATCGAAATGAAGATAATTTTGTAGTTTTTTGGACTGTATATTGTTTTTAAATTTGTAAACAATAATTTCTCAACTATTTCCATGAAATTAAGAGTCATAAGTTGAGATTAACTCCAAGGGTTATTAAATCAAAAATACAAAACACGGTTTAGCCTCTGGAATGGCAGGATGCATCTAAGGAACAATTCAGCCAAACGAAAATCGAAACACAGTTTAACTTTTTGACTTTAAATTATAATCAAAACCCAAATTTCATCGACAAAACTCTCCCCAAATTTTCAAAATTGAAATTTCCGACAACATGTCAAGATCGTCAAGCACGAATTTCAATGGGATTTCAATAGGAGAAACGGTACTCATCACCAGAGACTCCCCCGCCCCCCTTTTTCTCCAAAACCAGACCCCTATTTTCCTTCGCCAGGGAAGCACCGGCCGGCGCTCTTGCCGGTTCGGTGGTGACCTCCCCACCCCAACCTAGTTTAATTCCTAAACTCCCAATCATCTACCTCACACCTGAGCCCTCTACTCGCCTCTGCAAATCTACGACTTTTGTTTTTCCGACATAGCTTTCTTGAGGTCGCCGGTGGACCAGATTGGCGCCGATCTGGGGCGTCCATCCACCGGCGGCTCAAATCAGACGAGCCCAACCTGATCTGCAGTCCGATCTGAGTTTTTTCGACGCTGACATGTCAGATCTGCCTCAGCTCAAGCCCGTCAGCCCTGCTTCTGACGAAAACAACGCCGGCGCCATTACGAGGAAGGTCAACCGACGGAGTGGTGTCGCCGGGACGGGATGGCTGTAAGCCGCGACGCCACGCGCCGCCCTTCGTTCACGCGCCACAGGACAGATCCTCAACGCGTAGGCGACGCGCGGACTATTCTGGCGCGTTTCTCAAGCACTTCAGGCTCCACCGCCAAACAGTGCCCGCGCGTGCGGTTCACTTGCCGCCGCAGCGCCGGAGACCTCCGCCGCAGCCCTATCGGTCACCGCCAGAGAGGAGGGTTTACCTCTTTTTTCCTTTTCCTTTTATATTTTCATTTTGTTATTTTTATATATCATCTTGCTTTTTCTCGTTTATAGGTTAGTTTATTTTTCAGTTTTTTGAAAGGGGGTATCAGCTAAATTAGGGTCCTTTTGCTCAACTATTGGTCGTGTAGGTTTGTCTGCCAATTCTTTTCTTTTCTGATGAGACCTTTTGCTTGGTTAAGCTCTGTTGGCTTTCGATTTGTCTTATATCGCAGAAAGGAGAAATCCAAGTCGGGGTAGTTTTTTAACTCACATTCCGGCGCCTCTGTCAGATTCAGATTTGTAGACCGTTTGGGTTGGGAATCATTTGATTCATCAGCCTAGTTCGTGTTAGACAACCTACTGATGTCTTGTTTTTGTACAAATAACCTCTGAAGTCTCTTACATTAGTTGGGGATCTTAATAACTCTCAATGAGACTAATTAGGAAGTGAGTGCAATTTCAAGTCACAGTCCGATACTATAGCCAAATGGTAGCCAGCTAGTTAGTCTCAGATTAGCTGGAAGTACAATTGGTTATGACCACTATCTTTCAAACACCCTTTCCATTTTTTCTTAGTTTTGTTCTGATAGTTTTAGTTCTTTAGATAGGCTATGCTGGCCTTAGATACAGAGAAGATTGGTTAGAAACTTTCCAAAGATTGTTAGAAACTTCTCTGTAATCTATCAAATTGCCTCCACTTTTGGAGAATAGCCTTCGGGCAACTTGTAGCCACTAAGGCCTCTTTGGGTCTTATGTGTATTATGTTCTGTTTTAATTTCGGTTGAGGAGCCATGAATAATCCTCCCATCTACGATGGTTTGCTTAAAAAAAAAGGAGAAACGGTAGGGGAAAGTACAAAATTTCCCCTAAGATTTGTAGTAAAATGTCCCATATGGACATGCACATGCAAAATACTAACGGCGTTACGACAGGAAAATGATTTGTGGTAAAATGTCCCATGGACATGCACATGCAAAACACTAACGGTGTTACGACAGGAAAATGATTTGTGGTTATAAAGAGATTACATTATTAAATTGGAGTTATAAATAGATCTCGTTATGATGTTGGGGCTAGCTAGGATTTAGACATTTTCATTGTTGAAGCTAAAAATCTGACTAAAGTTAGGCTATAAAAATAATTTAATTTATGTGTTGGACTAAAGTTAATATTTCTGCATATTTTAAGGTACATTAATTATTTTTCGAAAGGTAAAATTTTTTAGTATAAGGTACAATTAATTAGATTCTTAATACAGTTATTAACTTTAATCAGGTTGCATGGGTCAAGTTGTTAGATAAATAGACTACATCTCACCGGCATTCATTTCTTGGTCAAGATAGGAAAAGAAAAATATGTCCTAGACGATAGAACTTTGACGAGTTTACCAATTAACTTGTGGATATAAGAAAAAGAAAAGAAAATGAATATTGTATAAAAGGAGAAACTTGGAGCTGGGCTAATTAATTCAAACTAATAAAATGGCTGGTGTTCAACGTCGAGCTGCCTTCAAGTTCTTCCTCCTCGTGATTGTCTGCATCTTCATGGCCGGGTTTTGCACAGCTCAGGCTACTTCCAGGTAATTTTCATTTATGGCTGTTCCCTCTGCTCCCCGTAAAATGTTTTCGGGATGGTAATCTTTCATTTTACCTCTTTCTTTTTCATTATATGAAGTATGGTAACTTGGTAAAAATCAGCTTTATTTTGAAAGTGGAAGTTATTTTTGATATCAAAAACTGAAGTTCAGCAACTTTTGAAAAAAAAATAAAAAAAATTCAGCCAATTTTACTTATAAATAAGAGTCTTTTGGAAAAAAGGGCCCCAAATATTTTTGGAAAAAAAGGGCCCCATTTTTAGAAAAAAATATGTAGTATTTTTATTAATTTGAATATATTTATATAAATAAAGTATATTGATTCTTTCAAAATAGAGTCTTATACATCATGAGAACTAAATATAGATAAGAAAATTTGATATTTATAGGCATTTTTATGTATAATTTATAATATTTTTGCTATAACCCTAAAAATATTAAATTTTACTTTTAAAGCCCTACGAAATATTATTTTTGCTTGGGACCCCAAAATCCCGACCCTGAATAAGTCAGAGCATTAATTAGTTGTTAAAATTATTCAAGTTGAACTGCAGGTTTCAAGATTGAGTTTGGAGACTACATACAAATAAGCGCAAGAGAATTATCACTATATGCTACAATTTATGTATCATGATATATTTTTAATATATTGAGTAATAATCCAAACTAATGTATTATATTAAAATTCCATCCATGCACCTTGTCCCTAACTTGTATACTTGCATGAAAACTTGTTTACAGGTCGAATTCCGGCTAATTTTGGAAACTTGAGTATAAGTTAGAAATCCTGCATCTCGATACTAATAGAATAATATTAGAAAGTTACTGATCAATTCAAAATAAGGGAAGATTGTACATTAAGGCCCTGTTTACTAGAGCTTATTTCTTGATGTACTGAACTGAACTGAACTGAACTGAACTGAACTGAACTGAATTGAACTGAACTGAACTGAAGTGAAAATTGATGTATTGAAAAATGGAATCAACATGACTGAATTAACCTGAATTTCATCAAATTGCATTTTCACTGAACTGAATTGAACTGAACTGAATTGAATTGAACTGAACTGAACTGAACTACAGATAAGCTCTGGTAAACAGGGACTAAGTATCATTTCTACCGCCAAGCCAGGAATATGAATTATCGTTCTCACTATATTTACAGAAACATTCATGCATGTCCTATATATAATCCATAACTCAAATTAATGAGCAATTAAAAGGCCAATGAAACGTTGAGTTCTGGTCAATAGTTTATTGATGTTGTAATTTGACGTGAAAATTATATCTAGTTGGCCAATTCAGGGGACCCGATCGAGAAGCTTTGATTATGACGGTCTTCGATCGCCTCTTCATTGCTTGAGTTTGTCTGACTCTCCTAAGGAATTCAGGGGACCTATAAAAGTTTTCGGCCAGAGACTTTTTTCTTTTTTTTTATCAAACTGAAACTTTAAATTAAATAAAACTTAGTTCCAAATTAGCAGTTGATTACTAACGTTACGAAGAATTTCTATAACCATGTGATAATCCAAATCTATCTGAATGTTCGAGGAAATGCAACAATCGCTTAACCTAGACCTATAAGTTAGCCATTTTCCTAATTTTAAGTATTACACGTACGTCTATTAAGCCTAATTTTTCATAAATAATTTGATGCACTCATTTGGTCAACGGTCATTAAGCAGTCTAATTCGATGGGGAAAGCATGTAATGAAGATGATACTAAAACACGTAATTGGAGTTGCGCGCAGATGGACTTTTGGCAGAATATACAATTTTATATATATGAGACTCTGTTGTTAATGAAGGAAATTGGAATTACAAAAGTGGTAATTATATATTGGAGATGCCTTAGACTCATATAATTATATAAGATATAATTCTGTTGTAGTTTCAAAGTTAATTGCACTTCAAAGGCTATATGGTCGCTTTATATTATATATATAATCTTATTTAGTGTAGTAAAGTTCCCTTATATATTTTGGGTCGAAGTGTTACATGTGGGGTTTCATTCATGAACAAATTCTACAACATATTATAGACTGGGAAGGTTAACAGATGGGACCTGAGAGATAATTTTCTCGAAGATCAAGGATCAGTAACTTTGTAAGATTACACGGAAATGATCCCGTAAACTTATTCCCGTTGAGATGAAGTGCAATTAAACTTGACTGGTTCCACAAGCATTTTGGAATTGAACCTGTAAGCATGTTGTCGGATATGGTGAAGTTTTTGAGTTTTCCACCTCTGCATATCTGTTCGGGAAGAGCACCTGACAACTGATTTTCCGAAAAGTCCAAAATTATTAGGTTTGACAAGTTTCCAAGCTCTTGGGGGATTGTACCAGATAAATTATTTCCCCTGAGATACAAGTTCTCCAAACTACTCAAATTGCCAAAACATGGAGGAATGGGACCTGTTAGTTGATTATAACCTAGTTCCAGGTCGGTGATCAACTTCAGATTGCCAAGTTCATCCGGAATTGAACCACTTAATCGATTTCCGTAAAGGTGTAAGAGCTTCAAATTTGTTAAATTACCAAGTGATCCCGGGACTGAACCATTCAAATTATTGCCATATATGCTCAGCTCTTCAAGAGCCGCTAGATTCCCCAGCTCAGGTGGAATGGGACCCGAGAGGCTGTTGTTGTAGAGATGCAAGAATTCTAAGTTACTCAAGTTTCCTAAAGTAGGTGGAATTTGACCTGTAAACAGGTTGTTTTGCAGGTAAACCTCTACAAGATTGGTAAGATTATCTATAACTGGAAGGATGGGACCTGAGAATTCATTATCTTGAAAATACAGGAATGTCAAGTTTTTCAAGTTTGCTAAGGAAACAGGAACCGAGCCCTCGAGATTATTACCATACAAAGCTAGATCAATGAGTGACCTAAGTTCTCCGATCTCCTCAGGGATTGACCCATTAAGCATATTATAGTTAAGATGGAGGGTCTCGAGATTTTTCAAAAGGCCGATTTCAGGCGGGATTTCTCCAAACAACTGATTCAGCTGTAAATCCAGATAAATGAGTTTGGATAAACTACCTATCTCGGCTGGAATGACTCCATAAATCTGACTTAAAGTGAGATCAACATAAACAAGGTTTGGGAGGGATGAAAATGGGAAATTATCAAGTGTACCATTGATTCTCGCCTCCGTGAAGTTCAACTGGTTGATGCTGCCGTTAATGCACGAAATGCCGTACCAATTGCAGGGACTGGAACTTGCTGAGGTGGATTCAGGTTTCCAAAGGTGGATTCAGCAGCCCAACATCTCCGTGAAGATAAAATCGGGTTATTCAGGTTTCCAAAGGTGGATTTCCAGTTGAGAAGAGCTGCTGCCTCTTCAGCAGAGGCTGAAGCTCTTGGAAAGCAAATTAAAAATACAAGAACTAAATGAAACATTAGGAAAGCTTTTTCTTTGGATACAAATTCCATATGTTGAGCTCGATCAGTATGATTTATTGGTTATATATCACCCGTAAGAAAGCTATACTTATAAAAATAGAGGAGGATTCCTGATCAACCTCTTTTCTGTCATTTCCATAGAACATTAATTATTCGTTGAAAATTTGAAATTGAGCATCTCACATCTCCACCTCTAAGAGTTTATTTCACGTCATGTTTTAATGCAAAAGAAAAAAGAATGATGTTGGGCGGCTGGAAAAATCAGGAATGACATTTTTTTCTTGTTTTAGATCTCTGTTCCAGTTAGATCTGCACGGAAGACATTTTTCAATCAAAGATGCTAAAGCTTGACTGCATTTTTTAATATACATATAAATAAAAATATTATCGTATTTAATATTGTTGGAATCGTCATAACATGTTATATATTAATATCAAATTTTTATATCTTGATAATATAAGCAGTTAAACTCGTATGTATGTAGAAGACTGTGACAAGATTTTTAGTCCCGGTCCTCATTGATTTTATTATTTCATTCATACTTTTCCACATCCTTGGTGGAAAAGTAGCCTTGGTGGCCCACATTCTTATCTAACCTTAATTGTGCATTGTAATGTTTCCGAGTCAAGCAAAACACTTTGAAAAGTTTTCTCGAAACGCTGAACTTCTCTTATACGGTTTACTTAAATTTAATTTGAGTAAACGGACCCAAATGGTAGTATAATGCACTAGAGGTTCTGGGCGGAATTTTATTGTGGATCATTTTAATTAATTACTGATAAAATAAAATATGACCGTGTACATGAATGATATCGGGAAACCTGAACGAAATATGACCGTGAAACCTGAATGAAATAGGTGGCCATATATAAACATCCCAAACTCCTAGCCACAGACCTCTTTATTACAAATTTACTACGATTTGCACATAAGACTTGTAAGGGTTACAGGTTCAATTCCAATTCTAAGGGGAAATTATTGAATCGAAAAATTATAATATAATTTAAATTATTGAATCGAAAAATTATAATATAATTTAAATTATTGAATGTTATTTATAATAAAAATATGAATGAAGAATATGTCTACTCCGCTCTTAGTACAGGAGAATACACATGGATCTACTCTTAGCTCCTCACTACCAGAAAAAAAAGGTCTTTCAGCGGTCCGCATTGTTCCTGTTTCAGCGGTTATTAGTGTTAACCGGTGATAGAGAGTGTACAGTAAAAATGTTGACGCGGTGAAACAATGTTTCAGCGGTTGGAAAATGTGGACCGCGGTGCAATTTGAAAATTCAAAGTTGGAATTTTCAAAGTTTGACTGAGAAATATTATTTTAATAGTGTTGGCCCACGATATTTCAGCGGTTCCTTCAAATACCGCTGAAACATTTTGCTGACTGGATCATTCAGTTCAGTCAAACGTTGAATTTTTCGACGGGTCCTACCAAAACCAAATTTTTTATAATAAAAATAATAATTCGAGTGGGCTTTTTCAAAACCCGATTAAAACCCAATGACGATTTCAGCGGGTCACCTTCAAACCGCTGAAACATGTATTAAGTAGCAACATAATACAGCTGCTACTAAGCATGTTTCAGCGGTTCAAACTAAGTGCTGAAACATACTTAGCTTCTACAGAATTTGATGTTTAACACGTGTCATGTTCCCAGTTACTTCAAATGATTGAAATATGATGTGGCATCGTCCCATTGGTGAGCCGTCAAATTGTTTCAGCGGTTGTTCATTACCGCTGAAACGTATGAAATTAGCAAAATTAGCAATAATTTCAATATTTAAGCAAGATAATCAAAATTTTGGATCTTAATATCCATTTTATTGTATATGAGGAACTTTTCATATAGTTTTTATAACAAAAAACACAAATATGAGGGGACTTATAGTAAGAACGATGATATCTCAATGAACACTCGCTACTTATACATTAACTCATTATTTAAACATATATACTATGTTGTCATGATTTCTTCTCAATTGTGATTAATTTATATACACTACATATGATTTAACTTATATTCTACATTGTGACAATTTTCAAAACATCTAAACATTATATAAGTAATGATCAAATCATCAATAGTAGATCATAATGAAAATTAACACAAAATGTAATTGAAAAGGTTAAATTGTGAAGTTATATATACTTATTAGTGTTCTTTACAATCATATAATGTTTATAAATGCTCCCTTGCTTACTATATTTACATATAATCACGTTTAAAAGTTTTTAAAAAATTATCGGGGTTAATTTAGTATTTATCAAAAGTTCAATTGATGGCTTTAAATTCAATTTTTTCACTTGCATTTGCACGAATCATACAAATCAAATAACATAATACGCGTAAAGATTAGAGAGCAAATAATTTGGCTGAAATTGAAATTTATTAAAAATATTTAATTCCTTTTTAATATTTTAGAAAAGTTAAGGGGCATAAGTGCAAATATCAAAATATTAACTAACCAATGTTTTTGATTAATATAAATATTGATTTTAAACAAACCACCATCCATATTTTTGCATGTCTTGCTCTAATTTAGTTGCATATAAATAATTTAAATTAGTTTAATTGAACTGATTTCAATCAAGTTCAAATAATAATGATAGATGTTAATGGAATTGGACTTTTATGAATATCAGCTACAAATAAACTAAATTAAATTAAAATATACAACAAACTAATTCTAATTGGAGTAATAAAATTATAATAGATTTATGGAAAATAATGAATTTTATCCGAATCCAAATAGAGAATGATTTATTTTAAAATTCAATATATATATATCAAATTTTGTTGTATTTGTTTAAATTTGATCTCAACCGTCAATAATTTTCATAAACACATCTAACCATTAAAACCTCCTCTTACCTTAAACCCTTCTCGTCTTCTTCTTATACTTCATCGCATAAAAAACAAAAACAAACCAGCCCCCTTCTTCTTCTTCCTCTTCTCCTGCGATCTCATCCCCTTCAATCCCAAACGCAGAGTTCTTCAAAAAACTTTCCGGAGCCGACCAACCTAGAGTTCCCACCGACCTGATTACCCATTGCTCTAAGATTCGAATCGATCACCGGAGCCGACCAATTGATCCATGCGCCGGCGAAATCACCGATTGGCCCAGGGCTCCGAACGATTTTTGCTGCTCAGATGGCGTCGGAGGATGTGAAGACGAGTGAATCGGCGGTGAGAAAGATCATAAACCTTGCCGAGGAGGCGAAGCTGGGCAGGGAGGAAATCAAGCCGTCCAGCCACGCCGTTCTCAGTATCTTCAAGTCTCTCGTTGCCGGAGGAGTGTGAGTTCATCATATCCCTGTTCTATACATTTATTTTAAGCTGGCATTATAGTTTTGCGCATTAATCAGATGCTTTGATTCAGTAACGTTATTTCTCTGTTTTTTTTATGAGATTCAAAAATCTGATGCGAGGATTGAAAGAGCTGAGTGTACTTGCAAAGTGCAATTGTGTTAATAATAGAGATTAGATGCTAAAATTGGAGGCTTATATAAGCTATGAGTATATAAACTGTTATGAAGATTAGTTGATGTTGAGAGCACTTAGCCTAGATTCAGTGTTGAGCATGCAGATTAGTTCAGAGTTGACTTTTGCTATGTGTTTGGATCTTCCTATTTGATTATTGAAGGCTTGCTACTGCAGAAATGACGAAAAGCTTGAATGTTGCATACATGTATAGGTTATAATCTTGCCATTGTGTGTAGCCTGTTTTATAACTGTTGAATTTGATTTTTCAGATCGCGTAATGCTGTTGCTCCACTAGAACTTCTGAAGATATTACTACAGGTAAAGTTTTATTGTACTAATATAATAGTTGATGTTGTCAATAAAATTTCAGTTTCTAAGCCATTCCAAATTCAGCAGTAAAACTCTTCAGCTATGTGCAAGCTTCCAAGTAAGTCCATACATAAACATGTAGGTTTGATTAATATAGAGTGTGCAAATGCTATATATGTTTGATATGCTTTTCTGCGCATGTCTTTCATTGTTCAAAAATTGTTATTGTTGTCTTCTTATTGGATGAAAAGTTGATATGGATTTGTTTTAAAATAACTTTTTAAGTATCATGTGGTCTGATTTGGTATTGTATGTTATTCATTAAAAATGTAAGTAGTGTCCATGGCACAACTCAGAATATAAAGTTTGAAATTGTGCTTCATAACACAGCTCGGCAGCTCGATGAAGCATCGGTTCTTGTAGGCGTGTGGAAATATTACCCTTGACAGAGGCCAAAGGACACTCCTGCCAGATCTTCAAAGTAGTAGAAAGGTACCTCATTCTTCTCTTAGTTTTCTTGTAATATATTAATTTGTCTTTGCAATAGTTTCTTACTTTGTGGTTTCATGCATCAGCTGTAAGAGGTTTCTTTAAAGAGTGAAAATTTTGCATGAATCGTGTTGGTTTTAAACACTTGTTTTGAAAAGTGAGAGAATTGAGTTCTTGGTTCTCTTTGTAGGTTCCTTTATTTCAGTTATGGATTACAACATTTAGGAGTATCTCTTAATGATCACCCTGGTTATGATTGTGTAAGTCAATAAACTTTATGTTGTAGTTGTTCAGTTGTTCTGCTTGTTTCAGTAGTGTTTAAGGTAACTAATGTTGTAAATATTTTTTCTTCAGGAGGCGGATGAAAACAAAGATGGTATCTTGACATTGCAAGATTATAAGTTGATATACTTGGTATAGTTGTTTGTACACTTATAAGTGTCTTGATATTGTTTGTAGATTATAAGGTTTAGTTTGGTAGTTGGTATAGTTGTAGATTGATAAGGATTAGTTTGGTAGGTTAATATAATTGTATTATGATAATGTATAATGATTTTGATTTCGATGTTAATTGTATTATGATAATGGATACTGATTTTGATTTCGATGTTAATCGTAATTATGAATTTGGTATAATTGTGTAATTAGCAATTTCAGCTTTTTTCAGTACCAATTTATTTTTTGTTTTTTTTTTCCAAAATGTTTAGAGGCGCTGAAACGTAATGAGAAGCTGAAATGTATCAGTCAAACTAAAAAGTCAGCGTGGGAGACTTTCTGGTGGACCCCAACAGGTGTTTCAGCGGTCCGAATTTTAGTGAGCGTTCCACCACCCCCCAATAACAGCGGTCCGGAGGATTTTTGGACCGCTGAAATACCCCCATTTAGACCGGTGCTAAAGCCAGTTTTTCTGGTAGTGCCTCAACTCAACGCTCTGCTTCATCCGTCGGCAATCTCTATAGACCATTTCTGCCGCATCTGTCGAATGCTGCTACTTTTCCACCAAGGCTAAAACAACCATGCTAAGAAAATCAAGTAGATGGCCTATCCCGACTCATTGCAGAGGTGTGATAGGCTTGTGTGTGTCAGTAAATCGGCATTAAGGATTTTAAAATATTAATACTCTCATTTTTTAATAAGAAATGCAGAAAGTATATTGATAACTAATATAATTATACTACCAAATGAAAAAAGTAATTAATTAGGTGGAATCAAGACTGCAAAGCCGCGTGGATGCTTCTGGTTGGAAGAGATGGTTAAATTATGACCAATATTTCTGCGTTTGTACAGGAACCGAGTGATTAGAAGCCACTATAAAACCACCGCAGCGGGGTGCTCTGAAAAACTTAAAAAGCTTTTGGAGATAATTAATAGCCACGAAATTAAAACAACAAAATGGGTCGAACAATAGCATTTGGAGCAGCCTGCAGGCTGCTGGTGACTCTATGGATCGTCGCGGTTCTGTTTCACACGGCTGAGTAAGTGTGAAACACATTTATTTTTATTTTTTGATCAAGTTTATCTTATTTTACATGAAGCAAATATATATATATATATATATATATATTCGATATTTTTATTTCTCATCAGTGTTCATCATGCATATTGTGTGACTGATTTTGATTTATTTCTATTTTGATTCTCCAGCGGATCTCACCGTGGGCCTTCCCTTAATAGTGGTTTCCATTGTACTAAATTTTAGTAAGTCTGAGAATTCCTCATCTGTGTTTTGTATTTCTGAAGCTGCACTACACAACACGGATTAATAAAATATATTTGGAGTAGGTTGCTAGAACATATTTCTCGTTGAACTGAACTTAACTAAAGTGAGAATTAATATATGTATTTTCGCAAAAGCTCGTATTCTTGGTTTAGTCCTATTTAAAATAAAAACTCATCTCAAAAATGATGTGCTTTCCGGCTGAAATTGAATCTCTTTTATTTCCATTTTGAATCTCAGCCGTTGGAAGAGGCGTGCAGGAGGTGGGGATTCCCCTATAGGTAAACCTTGTATGTACATGCGGTCACCCATCTCGCCGCCATGAAGCTAGATGAGGAATTATTCAGGTTTTGAAAGGCGGGAAGAACTATATAAAACATTAGGATAGATTTTTCGTTGGATACGAATCCCATATGTTGAAGTCAGTATGATTTATAATATTATCGCATCCCTATTGCCTGTTGGTTAGATCTTTATCAGTAGATTCCAGTTCATTTCATTTGATGAAATTTATAGGTTAATTAAATCATGCTTATTCCTTTTTTAATACATTAATTTTCACTTCACTTCAGTTTAATTTAATTTAATTTAATTTAGTCCAACGAAGAAGCTATATATATTTATAAATATGGCAGATAGGATCAATTGCCTCAACCTTTTTTCTGTCGTTTGTATATAGGACATTAATTATTCGTCGGAAATTTGAAATTGGTCATCTCACCTCTACGAATTTTTTTCACGTTGTGTATTAGTGCAAAAGAAAAACAATGATGTATATATAGCTGGAAGAATTAGGGACGAAATCAAGATGTTCCTCCATGCAATTTTAAAACCTCCATATAATGTTAAAAATTTTCAAAAGTTATTTTAGTAAATTCGCAGTCCTTATTAAAAAATTTAGGATGTGTATATAATAAAGACCCATATCTTATTGTACACTACAATACAACATTTAAAGATTGACAACATAGATATATGAATCTTCAGTGAGTTCTTAGATTTCGACGCTTGTTAGTAAGAGAGTTTCGTCTTTGGTTTGAAAGTCCGGTGACTATAATTTTGGATAAATGTATAGGTTGAAACCATTTTCTGAAATCTGGTTCATAACTTTTTTTTCACATGCATTTTCTTATTCAAAGTGATTTGTTTTTATTAAGTTTGAGGCTATAAAATAAAAATATATATTAAATATTGTAGAGTGCATTTATTTATTGGTTTTTGTGGAAAATCGATGTTGCAACGTTGGTTAGGGTTTAACATAAATTGACTAAAAAGTTGAGCGCATGGTTTTTTGAGTGGTAAGGAAATATTGTGCGTGAGAAATTTATGAAAAATATAGTTCAGTGAATATCAACATTAACTCAGCATTGATCGAAGTAGATTTGATGAGATTAGATTGTGATATTTTAGGAGTTGAAGATATTTCAGTTACCTTATCTCCAAGGATTTCAAATATTTGAAGACAATTTATTGGAGATTTCATGGTTTCTTTACTGTGGAGTTACTTGTTGACACGGTAGCTGAGTTATAAAGGGACAAGATGCTGCACTATTCAAACAACCAATTTTACATCCAGAATTGCCACACGTTTTGAGAAAAAGGCAGCACACTCTTCATATAAACACTTGGACATGAATTCGATTAAAGACTATGAATTCGATTAAAGACTATGAATTCTAGATGTTGATTAAAGGCTATGAATTCGATTTATTATGTATGTACACGGTCTAGGGTATACATGTTTCTGAACTCAGATAATGCACGGGCCGGGAATGTATCAAATTAGTTGCACCAAAATCTGTTTCTGTTTAAGTTAGTGAGCAAACGCAAATTTAAGTAAACCGTATAAGAGATTTTCAAAAAAAAAAAAAAAGAAAGAAAAGAAAATTAAATCGTATAAGAGAAGTTCATTCTTGATACCGAACGCTAATTTTTAACCATGATCATTAAGTGTATTATTACTAATTTTTTCAAATTTTTTTACGCCAAAACCATCATAGATGGGAGGATTATTCATGGCTCCTTTACCGAAATAAAAACAGAACATAATACACATAAGACCATAAAAGGGCCTTAGTGGCTACACTTTCATGTATGATATTATCACTTTCAAGACTGATTTTTAATATATTAAGCATAATTATTCAATGAGATCAATTTATATATATATATATATATATATATATATATCAATTGAGAATTTTTCTAGTTAAGAAGTTATTTATAATTAGACGGGAAGATTCTAACTTCAAAATTTTAAAATAAAAGAAGTATTCTAATTACTGCTAATATAGTATATATTATTATTCCTTCTCATTCTTCTTCTTTTAAAAAAAAAATAAAAATTAAACCACCAAGGTGAAGGTAAATTTACACTCCTTCACATTCATATCTAGAGCTAAATTAAACCACATTTTATCGTAGTCAGCTAAATTGATGATATATTAAGCTTGCGTGAGAAGTCGATCTGGCCAAAACTGTTAAAGAGTCTAGGTCTTTCCGCGGTGCGACTTGCGAGTCTAGGTCTTTTCGTCAACTTACGAGTTCATCATCCATAAATATTTTGACAATATTTTGACTAAATTGTAAGTCTTGGCGGATTAACTTACAATATTTTGACTAAATTTGAGTCGTTGACCACAATCCAATTATTGCCGATCGTTGCATAACAGGGGAAG
Source organism: Cruciata laevipes (assembly GCA_963678965.1). Taxonomy (NCBI): domain Eukaryota; kingdom Viridiplantae; phylum Streptophyta; class Magnoliopsida; order Gentianales; family Rubiaceae; genus Cruciata; species Cruciata laevipes. Next base: position 5,733,117 of record OY787641.1, on the reverse strand, counting down.
CTTTTTTCCCGGCAAATAATATAGCACAACAAGAAAGAAATCTCCTTAATTAAATTTCCCAGTATATAAATGGCTGTTCGAAGGACCAAAGTAACAGCATCTGGAGCTGCCTGTAAGTGCATGATGATGATCCTTATGATTCTGTGCATCTTATTTTCCACAGCTGACGCATCATCGAGGTCATTGTTCACGTACATGACTCCTGGTACAAGGTAAGGCCATGCTCTTCGGAATTTATCTCACTATAAAACGACTATAACCATAATTATTTAAATTATTGATTCTAGGAATTTCATTTCAATTTTTTCAGTGTAGACGGCGGGACATCCCCTCAAGGTCCTCACAAACGTCGGTCTTGAGAACTGAGAGATTACTGCAGATATAGAAGTACTTAAGTTTTATACTTTAGAGTGCAATCGGATAATATTTAATGAAGGGTTCAAGAATAGTATTTAATCATTACAAAATTCTCATTTGATATCTGTCTCTACCAAGTACTATGAGGGGTCGTTATCGGTTGAAATTATCGTTGGTGAGTTTCAACCCAGCCGCCGTTAGATTTTAGGTTACTGGTGTCGCCAGATCTCAGCCGTCTCACATAGACCGACTACAAACTGTACGAAATAACAGTAATATACCAAGGATTAGGATTGTTTAAGGAAATTGACTGAACGATCAAGCAAAATGAGTGAAGGATCAAATTAACTAAACGATCAAGGTAAAAAAATGAATGCTCAAGGGAACTGACTAAACGATCAATCAAACTGATTAAAAGATCAAGTAAAACTAGTAAATGATCATTCCTTTGACCCTTGGTCTTCACAAGTACAGGTCTCACCCAAAACTCTCTCTTCATTCATTCACGAAGAAAAAGTGATTTCATTACTATTTTACATTTTTTCTCTTCTTCTGTAGTATACTCCATATTTCAGATTTTAGCCCATCTTGCGATGGTGAACTCATAGTTGTCCTAGAATTAGGACTATTAAGTTCTTTTCATACATTCCGACTATGTCATAATGTAACAGTGTAATGATTGATTACATCCATATTGAAATATACAATGAGCTATAAGAGCAAATCCAACAACTTTCCTAAATATTACTCAACTACTTGGGTTGAAATGAATCTTTCCTAACTCATGCAGTTTCTACAATTTGGGGATTTGATTTTGTTAAACTTATACACATTTTTTTAATTTATTTTTCCTTTCCAATCCTCTAGAGACCCACTTGAATCGTAATGCGGGGAAAATCCACACCTGTAAATAGGTGCCTCGAATAGTTGATGTATCTGAGAGCTTTGGGATGTGGATTCCTGATGAATTATGCAGACTGCTCGCTAAGAGTGCTTGACTGTCCGAGCTCCTATGCATCGGATGAGACTTGCTTGGGATGAGACTTGCTTGAGACCTGTTCGTCTGACGCCTGCAAAACAGATCCCCGGAGCCACCCGAGGGTAGCAACTCCGGTGTGATGATAAGATTTTGTGTATTGAAAGGAAAGATAAACTCTGTATTCAAGAGTTAGAGAATTTACCTGAAATGACTGATTGTGGCCTATATTTATAGGCGCTTTGGACCTCCTCTTTCTGCCTCATCATCAGTGTGGGTCACCTCCCCGTACGAGCGGTGCCTCCTATCCACGTGAGCATACGGGCCGATCCTTATCTCTTCCACGTGACTCGGAAGTTTCCTAGAAGGTCACCTAGATCCGAATCTTTGGTATCATCAAATCGATCCCTTAAAAAATGTCTCTCTACAAATATAGAAAATTACTCTCTACAATTTGGAAATTGTATTTCAAAGTTACACACCCTTTCACTTAAACCCAAAATTTTGATAAAAACTCCATCCAAGATGATTCCAACATTTTTTAAATTCCTAAGAGCATCCACAATAGTGCTTCTTAAGTGAACTTTTCTTATTAAGTACAACTCCTTATTAATAAATTACCATTGTGGAATATTTAAGACCACTCCTTAATAAGGATTTGCTCCTTACTTAAGGAGTAGTTACCTTTTTTGTGTGTTTTACTAACCAATAAACAAAAGAAATCTCATATTTATATATTCTAAATTCAAATAAGAAGTGTTTCTTAACTTTTCTTCCATTGTTGATTGTTTATTTTACCTAGTATTTATCAAAATGATGACATGGTACTCAAGAAGTAATCCTTCACCACACAACCATTGTGGATGCTCTAAATAATAAAACATAATTTGTATAGTGTGAAAAATAATAGGTGACTCTTATAGTTTCTTATATGTAAACAAACTAAAACTAGTTTGAAAAATATACATGTACATCAAAATATAAGCTAGAAATTGATCATTACTCTAGTGGTAAGACACTAGTTGATTTACTCAGAGGTACTAAGTAAATTATTACCCAAGATAGTTTTTTTAAAAACAATATCAAATTCTAAGCTAATATATTAACAAGTACTTAAGCTATTGGACTTATCTAGAAATCTATGTTCAAACAAATTTTGTTTAGACGCCTACATGTGTTGACAAACTGTACCAAAAGTTGGTGAGTATTGGAAATGGTCTGATAGGTGGTAGTCCGCTTGTTAGACTGTGTCAGGAGGTCACGACATTTATTGGAGTTTTGAAGGTGTGCAGGAAGCACTCTGCGTGAAGCACTATGATAAGGTAATTTTATTAATTATTTTGGTGATTATAATTAAATAATTTATTGTGTGGAAGTATCACTTCTACGAAGTTACCGTGTCCACCGTGCTTTGTTCTAATCGTGGAAATGATTTTTATTGTTGTTTCAATAAAAATGGCAGGGTATCGAGAGAGTAATTGCAAGACGAAAAAAAGAAAATTAAGTTCTTGCTAATGTTTGAGAGAGTTTTGAGAAGAAGGGAATATCTTTGAGAGTTGAATGGGTGAATGGTAATGTTGGAAAATAAAGAGTTTGGGCTTGGGCTTGGGCTCAGGCTCAGGCTCAGGCTTGGGCTCAAACGTTTTGTAACTGTTCAAAACTTGATGATCAGTTTTATTTTCCATTAATGTGAATCATCTCTAATACACAATTAACGGCTGAATTAAAACAGACAATAAAGTAGTCTGATTTATGGGCAACAATCAAGGTGTCAGTTTCAGGGCAACAATCAAGGGAAAAACGTCCCAAATTTGATTGATTGCATTCATGTCTGCATTTAGACCTGACCCCCTCACCTCCCTATAAGTACAGTTTTAGAGCCAGCCTAGAAAGATTTCAGAAACAAAATAGCCTTATGCAATCAAATTCTCTCTCTCCGTCATTTTTTATCTGGCTCTGTCTGTTCTTGGTTCTGTACTCTCCTGTCGTTCCATTCAGGTCAGTGTCTAATGTGATAGATTGCCTTCAGGCTATGCGCCTTCCGGGATGACTGTCACGAGTTGACTTTCATCCTTGATGGTCTTATCTTAGGGAACAAAGACTCATACGGGGCCTAATTTGTTTCAAGGAAAACGTTCGTCGTGATTCCATTTGAATTGATTTTAGCATATTGTAATTTTGTTTCTTTGCATATTAGTCCCTGAAAATTATATAATATTTTATTTACGCCTAAAGTTGTATACAGATCATAACAGGTAATTTATCGTATTTGTTTCCGCCACGTAAGAGCAAGTCCAACAGATTCTCCAAAACTTTTTCTAAAATAGAGAATGGAAACCCTATATTCTTCAAATATTTTTTACTCAAATCCAACAGTATCTCTACTTTAGAGATTTTATTAATAACTTTTTTTCCCTCTGTTCTTTTTTTGCATTAAAAAATCTGCCAAAAATAGCTTTTTTCTTTTGCAATGCGCATGAATTCTGTTCCTCAAAATTTATTTGCCATTCTGCATATTTAGCAAAGAAAATCATCTCTCATCAATTTTGCTATAATAGCAAATGGGATAGCAAATTTGTAAAATACACAAAATCTCTAAAAATTGACAAAATCTCTATTATAACAAATCTGTTGGACTTGCTCTAAGGCGCACAAGTTGTACCGCGCGTTACGTGGAAACTACCTATGAGCTATATGCGTAGATGGAAAACACGTGTCAGACACATTACCAACACGTATATGCCACGTTTCTAAGACGCTTTGAACATGTTAGCCTTTGGAAAAGTCAAAGGCGTGAATTTTGGCTGATTGGAGTTGGTGAATTTGAAATAACTCTATTTATGTTAAGTTTAGGAGACTAATGAGGAACAAACGAATTCGTTTGCGTCAGGTGATCCTAAATCTTTCAGGTGGTATTACAAGAGTGATTGGAAAAAAGCGTTTACGTTCACCAACCTAACCTACAATGGACGACGCAGTGATGATATGGTTAATATCAGAATAATTTGGAATGTACAGTTATGACATGGTAAATATCAAACGTTTAGAGCATCCACAATGGTTTGGAGTTAAGAAGCACTTCTTAAATGACACATAATCTCTTTTTGTAATAACTAGGTAAGAAATCTAAAGGCAATAGTATTTTATTTTTCACTACTTCTTTAATACTTGAAAGAAATCTAAAGGTGTGTAAAATAAAAAAGAAATATTAAATGGAAATAGTTGATTGGTTGGTATGACACAATAAAAGAGATAACAACTCCTCATTTAGAGCATCCACAATGGTGCTTCTTAACACCACTTTTCTTAATAAGGAGCACTCCTTATTGAGAAATGACCATTGTGGATCTTAAGATCACTCCTTAATAAGGAACCACTCCTTATTTAGAGAGTGATTACCTCTTTTTACGTGTTGGACTAACCAATAAAAATATTGCTTTTGCCATTTATTATTTTCTAATCTTATGTTTAAAAATAATAACAAAGGGAAGAAGTGCTTTTTAATTGTTGTTCCATTGTTGGTGGTTTTACTTAGTTTTTCAAAAAAACAATTATGTGGCACTTAAGAAGTACTCCTTATCTCCAAACCATTCTGGATGCTCTTAGCTCCCTATTAAGAAGTGTTCCTTAAAAGTCCACAATGGTCATGCTAATATAAGGAGCACTCCTTATTAAGAAAAGTGCTCCTAAGAAACACCATTGTGGATTGTCTTGGAATTTTTGGAGGGGGTAAAATGATAATGGATGGAAAGAAATTAAATAAGCATTGATGGAATAATTTGAATGATCGAGAGAGGAAAAAGAAAAGTTTTATTTTATTACTGAGATAGTTTTAGTCATTGAGTATGCACAAAGAACCTAATACGAATAATTATTTTTAACGTAAAATGTTATCTAACAACAACCTAGTACTAAACAAAAGTAACATACTACCAATCAAACCGATCAATTATTTTATAGGAGTACTCCGTAGTGGTACCATTTTCAACACTAATTTTTTGAATGAGTTCATTTATATTTTTAACGTAACACTAATTGGCTGTGGTTAAGATTTTATCAGAGCTTGTTTGAATGCAATGTCTTATGGTCATGTAGGCTTCTGATTTTGTCAAGTTTGCGACCTGAATAAATGATCCCCGTTTAATGGATATGGTGGATTACAATGTAGAACAAGTAGTCCCTGCAAATTTTCTATCAACAACTCAAACATAGAAGATTTTCCAATTCAGCCAAGAAGATTGCCAAAACGAAAATAAAGAACGAATTTTGAGTTTAAATACGTACACGGAGGACGGCACGAGAACACAGTTGGAGGCAATGAGCAAAACAGAAAGCCACGTGAAAAGAAGTAAGTCTCTTCCCTTTTCATCCATCGTACAACGGCGAGAATACTCTGAGATGGATGGAGAATACTTCTAGATCGGAGTGGTTGCTAACAGGACGCGGGCAGAAAACGCGCATGAGCTAGCTGGAAGATTCATGACGGTGAGGAGAAGAAATGAGCTTCCGATCAAGATCACTGTGTGAGAGTGATTTTTCACATAAATATGTGAACCGGAAGGAAGATGGTTTTTTCTCCCTTTTCATTACTCTCTATGTGTGTGTATAAATTTTTTGGCAATTAAAAGGGACGATTTCGAGTTGTACAAGCTAAAATATTTCACTTTTAAGCTACAATCCAGCTACATTGTTTTAAAAATAAAAAAATAAGATGAGTTGGTTGGAGCCATTACCGAGCAGCTCACATACTTTGCCAACAATTCATACCCAGAAGCCCTTGGAGACATTGGCTATCTGAGGCCCCAATTTACTAGTGCGGATTTCCCCCGCATCAAAATCAAAACCCAAATCCTCCCTGGACTCGTCGGAGTCTCGACGGTTTCCTCGTCCTATATCGGAACACACCGCCGCTCCAACTTTCCCATCTTCCGATCAAAAGCATCAATCTCTTAACCCTTACATCAAAAGCTTCAACAACGATCTAAAAAGGGACATCGATAGCATCAATATGTATGTTCTTCGATCCAACCACTATAATACTAATCAGATACTAATCGGAATCAACAACATACATGTCCGATCCATCTTGCTAGATTCGACCTATCAAAAATTCAGATCTTTACCAAATTAGATTCCCCGATCGCCTCAGATACTACTCCGATTTGCTCACCTACTTTTCCGATCTGCTCGGAGGCGAGGACGCCATCTCAAAGGGTTAAAACTTAAAACCCCAAGTACACCACCACACAGGAGGAATTTACTATGAAAACCCAACAAAAACAACGATATGTCAAATCATTGCAGGACAATCCCACATTCTTCTCCCTTTACAATTTGAGAACCGTTTTATTGCAAAAAAGTCCCCCAAAATTGGAACTCCAGATATCATGCCTCCATAATAGCGAGGGTATTCAAGGAAGTTCAAGTTTTGTTTTGTCCTGCACTAGAAAAATCGTTCTACACCTAGCAACCCCCTAAAACTAACAGAATAATGTGTGATTAGGAATCTGGATTCGATCCATGCTCGTTTAAGTACGTGGAATCGTACTTCAACACTCATGAGGTGAAAAAGTCACTACATGCACAGCTCATCAATAGAAATTGGAGTAATTGCAAGTATGAATGATATTTTTTCTTGAGATTATGATTTGTTGTTTTCGAATGATATTCTTAGGTAATGTAAATTTGTATTTTGTATTCATGAACAGTGAAGGTGTACGTACTCAATGGAATGACAGGCCTGATTCCGTTTTACAAGTCATCAAGGAGTCAGGAGCAAGTGGAATCCGTGTTTGGATTTTTAGGTACATTTTTACATTTTCCGTATTTAGATCAACTTTTTTTTTTTCTTTTAGAAATATGGTGTTTCATTAAAATGAAATCAAATAGTAACTGTACAAATTTGGCATTCACTCCCAGCCATTTGTCCTTCTAATAATTTATAGTTACAACATAAGACGTCTTTCTTAGCACATACATTCCACAACCTCGAAGTCCCATCCCTCCTGGGTCTCTATTGTTTTAAATATCGTAATTAGATCAACTATTGTTTTAGGGTGTTGGAATATGTAGCCCAAAATACAAGTGAAATGACAAAAATGCCCTCATTTTTTAGTTCATGAAAAACTAGTAGCCTAAATACAGGGGCATTATATTCATTTGATGAGATTTTTGGGTTATAAAGAGTAAAAACATGGGTTACATTTAGGAATTCAGTTGTTTGGGTTTTAACTATGAATATTGATAAGGATTTGAATGTTTGAACTTTATTGACGATGTAGACGCTATAATACCAGTGTAGAGCATTAGAGCAAGTCCAATAGAATCTCTATAATACATGTTTTGTTTTTTTAGAGATTTTGTGTATTTTCTATTCCAACAGATTTACTATCACATTTGTTTTTCTGGCAAAATTAATGAGAGAGAATATTCCATTTTCTATATATGCAGAACCCCAAAAGTAAATTTGATAAGTAGTGCAAGCCTGTAACAGGTGACTTGTAATTGGAGTGGATCTATGATGAATTGTACCGACCATAGTAACGGATAAAAAATTTGGGTAGTCTTTGATTTGTCATCGAGGGTTTAAATTATAAAGTTAAAAATAAAAAATATTAATAAAGTATCTGAAATAGAGATATTGAGCTCGTTTGGAAATCAGCCGTTAACGTATTTCATTAACGGTTATATATTGTCGGATTCTATTAGTAGTTTTGACTAGCGGGAGTATTTGACAAATAACAATTAGTGGATAACGTTTCTTTATATTAAATGAATAAAGTAGACATTATTTACAATAATACACAATTTATTATTAGTCATTTTTGTGTAGTGATCATTACAAGTTTTAAAAATTAATTTGCATAAATGAAAAAATAAGTTTGCATTTTCTAGTTTAGAAAACGTTTTGGAGATTTTTTTAAGCTTTGTCTTAATATGTCAAAACGAATTACACTACTCCCTCCATACCACCTGGATGTGCACTGCTGACTTTTCACGATCTTCAATACATATGTTTGACTGCTAATATCTTTAACTACGTATATCATCTATATATAAAAATTTGATATTTATAAACTACATGTTATGACGTTTCCAACAATATTAGATGGGATAATATTTTTATTTATCTATGCATTCAAAACTTCAGTCAAAATTCAGTATAGTTGACTGGAAAAAGTCTCCTGTGCAGAAACAGCTGGTACAGAGGGAGTATAAGATTTCATCAAATTATAAGGTCCAATATTTTTATAATTATTTAAACTAATTTGTTTTTTGATAAAATTTTAAACTATCCAACCAGTCTACAAATCACCGTGGTCTGAATTGTGCTATTATTTAGACGCGGGAAAGCGTTGACTAACGGAACAAAATATGTTGACAAGAAATAGTCAAATATATATATATAGGTGGGGAAGTTGCGGAACAGGTCGAATCATTTTTTTTTTTTAAGAGAAAAGATCGATGAGGCACAACTTTGGCCTTAGTCCTAAATAAATATTTTAAAATTAAAATGGCAGAATGGGAACATTTTTTGTGAGGGATATGAGAATTTGTAAGAAAGTAAATCCTGGCGGATTAAGTTATATTATTGGACTTTGACCATTACTTGTCCAGTTAAAACTTGTGAGGAGAATAAACAATAGTAAAAAAAATATAACACTGTTCCGATCACAGCATAAAAGGGAAGCTTTAGCCATGCAATATCACAGCAAGTAAGTATCTCCAGACAAAAATATAAAACACAGTCCATATAAATGGCTGCTAGAACGACAAAATTAGCAGTGTCTGGAATTGCCTATAATTGCATAATGATCCTTATGATTCTGTGCATCTTCTCGGTTCTGTTTTCCACGGCTGATGCATCATCAAGGTTTTCGTTCAGGGAAAATCCTGGAGGGTAAGGCCTTGTTTTTCAATTTTCCAGAGTTCATTTCCTGCTGAACTGAATTGAATCTAATTATGAAAAGTGAATGTTTTTTAACATTTTACAGTAATTTTTGGTATTTTAATCATGGTGTTGTAGTTTTTCAATTATGACTGAGTTTATTTCATTTTCAATTATTCAGTGTATCCGGCGGAAAATCTCCTCAAGGTCCGCACAAACGCCGGTTTTGAGAACTGTGCATGAGATTTTGCGAAGTACGTAGATCGATATATATCCAATCTTAGTACTGATGTAATATTTACTCGTATATATATACATACTGATTTTGCGATCCGGCATCTGTATCAACTGTTGTTTAAAAGCTTAATTTGATGGATGAGTATTGATTGAAGAATTGCTGGCCATATATAGAAATTTTTATCAAGCCAAGAACATAAATAGATCATCAAGCCAAGATTAACTTCATGCTAAAACTTCTACTTTTGAACATGCAAGGAATTTTTCGCACATTCATCTTCATTAGGACGGTATTATAGGAGATGCTTTTTGACCTATCGGATCTGTAGGGTACCCTGTACCGGTGTTACCGCCGCGGAAATAACCGTAACTTCGAGGGTACCTCGTACCACGGTCACCACCAGGGGAAGAACCACCGCGTACTCCGCTGAGATTCAAATTTGAAACAAAATAAAATAAAATGAATTGTTTATTGCATATTCTAATGGATGCAAAACATGACTAGTGAAAAATTAAATATTTTTCCTTCCATGTAAAATAATACTTACCCGTAACCTCCACCACCACGACCACGACCGTAACCTCCACCACCACGATCAGAATGAGGATCACTGCCGTGTAAAGCAGAAGCATGAGTAGGCAGGCTGCTCCAAATGCTGCTGTACGATCCATGTAACGTATAGTGGCTTGGACAATTTTACTATTTCCAGATAAGTGCTTTAATTTTGTGCTATTTTTATAATTTGTAGTCTTGCTGTTAATGGACTCAACCAAAATTGTGCTTTGACTTCTTCTGTGAAAAACGATTCAACGGGACATTGAATTCATAGACCACAAAGTAGGTACGATATAGTCGTTAAATATTTTCACACTAAATATTTTGTAACATCGGTTTCAGATTTTAATATCTTTGCACCTATTTCTTCGTGATTGTTATCTATCATTTTTAGTTTATCGAACTACACCATTTGCTCTATTAAACCCTAGTGGGTTCAATTTCATGTGGTGGTATGGAGAAATTCAAGTTAATGTAATTTTTCAAAATATATTTCTAGGAAATCTACACATAGTTAACTAAAATCTATAAATTTTCAATGCTTATAATTCCGCGAAAACGATCTGGAAACTGTTTTACTGATCATCAAAGGATTTCAGTACCGTTCGATGATATTGATCAAGGAACTGCTGTCTTGAAATGTTAATCTAATTTTACAACCTAATTATTGTAGTTCCATGGAATTGTACAATATTATTTTTACGGAAACAAGTTTGTCGGAAATGCTTGTAGAACCAGTCAAGTTTAATTGTATGTATTCGACAGTCTTAATGGGATGTTTGGTCTCATTTGTTGTGCATTTTGATTTGATCGTTTCAAAATCTCCAGTGACTTGGTGAGATGGGCCTAGAATTAAATTTTAAATTTCAAAAAATACATACTCCCAGGTAATAATATTCACTTTGTTTTGTTTTGCTTTGCATGGTAAATTCAGTTGCTCAAGTTTATTCAAGTTAGTTAAAGTGTGGAAATCTGAAAGAAACTTAACCCAAAACGGTAAATTTAATCATACTCATTATAAAAAATGTATTTGATTTAATTTTCAAATCCCAGGGTATTATCGGGTCCGGCATATGGCGGTGAGAATCGTCAGTCGACGTAGGCCTCGTTTGGCAATCAGCGTTTAGCTGTTAGCTGTTAGCGGATTTTATTAGCTGTTAGCGGATTCTATTAGCTGTTTTGACTAGCGGTTTGACTAGCGTTTTGTACATTAGTGTTTGGCAAATAACAATTAGCTGATAGCTGTTTCAATGCGTTAAATGACTGAAATAGACATTAGTACAATTTATTATTAATTATTGTTTTAGTGTTTTGCTTGTTTATCGAAAATAATTATCACTTACATGTTTATTTATTTTTATTATTTAAATTATTATTCTTTATTATAATATATCTACGTTTATTTAAAAAAATATTTTCAGAATTACATTACATAAAAATTTTATTTTGATATATATTTAGCATGTGCCATTTTAATTTCAATATTTATAATACTTCAAAAGTAAATTAAAAATATTGAAAAAAGTACGTACGAAAATATCTATATATTGTGTACGTATGAAAAGTTTTGGCAAAGTTGAATTATATATATATATATAAATTATTAGTTTTAAGGAAATTTTGTGAGAATAAGGATAAAAAAGATATTTTGATATATTGTTTTGTTTAATTTTTTTGTAAACGCTGCTCTTTCTAGCGTTTCAGAAACGAGAGGTTTCATCAAAACAGCTGATTAGAAAAAGCTTTTCACCAAACACCAAGAAGAGCTGATTGACCAGTCAACTGTCCATATTTAACCCAAAAAGCTAAACGCTCTTCAAAACTCTCGTCACCAAACGGGGCCGTAGTAAGTCTTATTCCACATTACTACGGCTTATTTATTTTTGTATAATTACGTGTAAATATATTTGCAGTTTATTTACCTGGGCTGTTTTGGAAAATGCTGTGTTTCCAACCAATTTTAAGGGATTCAATTGCACCATTAATTAAAACAATATTATATATGATAGTTCATATATGTATATATGTAGTATATAGTTAGAAGCATAATATTGTAAAGTCTAATTTCTTAAAATCATTAACAAAGACAAGTATAGTCATAACTTAAGTGTTAATAACAAAACATCACGAATAAAAAACCGAGAAGAAAAAGCTGGGAGGAGTTTTTTTTATAACCTTAACATTTTTCCTTCCAACTTAACATATCTTTTTTCAAATATAGTTAATGATGGTTTAAAATTACAATTCATAATTTATTTATCGTAATTGATCCATATAAATATGTATCATTTTATGCATGGATTTGATTTGGCTATGAATCGTAATTGTCGTCTTTTATATAAAATCATCGCAAATGTGTTTGACTTCTCATCTTAGAGTTGTATATGTGTTTTGATTAAGCTTTTCAACATGTCTATATGTATAAATGGGAAAACATTACGTGAGGAATGATTATGTTGAACTTTTAACTGGTAAATTAATATGAACTGAATTAAATTTATTTCATTTTCAAATATGCAGCGTAGGCGGTGGAAAATCTTCCCCAGGTCCTCACGGTCGCCATCCCTGAGATCTAAATTTATATTTACATTAAATGTTATATTTACATTTAACATGAAATCTAGTTGGCTATATATGTTTGAAAGTTGGTTTCTGGCCTGGTCCACTTTTAATGATCATAACTTTTTACTCGTAGCTTTGCTTTGGTTAATTTTTATGTAGAGATAATCTTAGAAACTAGAACTGGGATTTAGAACCAACAATGACCTAGTTTGATTAAGAAATGGTTAAGAAAATGGCTTTTAAAACTCTGCACTGAAGCTGAATTTGTTTGATCTCTGAATAAGAAATTGAAGGTTGTGAATGTTTGGTGGGTTTACTGATAGATAAATAGTGGATGTCACAGGTGTTATCGAAAGTGATCGCGAACATTAGGATACTAGGTTAGGGTTTTATCATGTTTTCAGTAGCCTTGCAATAGGTGCTTTGATTGTCTTGCTGCTACATGATTACTTGCTCTATGTCTTTGATTGTGATAAATGACTGTTGTCTAGATTATTGAAAGATTGATATTATTCTCACTGAGCTAGTGTAGCTCACCCCACTCCTTACACTTTTTTTAATGCAGATCCTACTTGAGTGATATGATAAAATATATGATGGTGTATTAGCAAAGAATGTTGAATGTTTAGAGTTTTGTTTTAATTGATTTAGACATTTCTGTAATATTTAATGGCCAAAAGTATTGTATACCAATTGTTTATAGCTTCAATTGAAGGATATGGTTCAGAAATTGTAGTAAACTTTATCAATACTCGTAGCGCCCTCTTAAATTTTTAGTCTTGTACTTTCCGGGGTGTTACATGGTTTTAGTTAGCTTAAATATGGTGAATGAGAATGAATTATGTAGCAAATTAACCTTGCAAGGAGCTGCTTTGAATGCTAGTATACTGATGCTAAGTGTCACTCTAAACTATTCTCGGTTTCTGTAATTTATTTAGCTGCAGATCAGTAGAGATGGAACATGATTTTGTTTGTTATCATGTAAGATTTATCTCAATATTGCCATTTTATCTGAATACTATTTTAGTACCATGCTATCTGATTGTTTCATCCATGAACTTCAAAAGCAGCAGAACTTATTTTCTCTACCTCTTTTAAATTTGAATGTGGCTAAGGTGAATGAATACACATGACCTTTGTCTGATTTTGTAATAAACATGTAAGTTTTGACCATGCAATTCTGCCGAGGAAAGAAGGTATATATTATGCCCACTTTGAAAGTAGTAAGTTTTTGGTTCTGTGATGAGATATCAATATCTACGTATCATTGGTGGCGGTGCCTCAGTTTAGTACCATTAGTTTCAATATTAGATTACTGCGAACATAGAATCCTTTGTGGTTATTGCTATGTTCTTTGTAATCTTATCTCTGGCCTACACATGGTGGATGCCAAACTATGGTGCTGCTACCAGGCTGATTAGTGAGGTACAAGCGCAAAAATGCAGTGAAAAATATGATTTCTATGGTGCTGCTACCAGGATGAAATGAGAGGTTCATGCTGGCGTTAAAGAAGTGAGACAACTTGAATATATTGAAAAGCAAAGAGTTTTTGGTGATGCAGGGAGGTGCACAACAGTACGATGGTTAAGATGGTTAAGTTGCAAAATTCCTTGATAAACCAACCTTTTTTCTTTGATAGGTGAAATTCCTAATGAACTTTTGATTGCTCCGATTTTAATTTAATTGTATGAAGTTACGTATTAGTATTTGTAGTGTATCGAATATTCTTCTTTGGTCATATTGAAGTATATAGTTTTGTTAATTTTCTTCGCTGGTGGCATTTTCATTTTACCGGCCAAATTGGCCGGTATTTTTTTTAGCAGAACCTAATTAGGTTACGACATCGTAACCAGGTTCAGGAACAAACATATACCCTAACCTGAAATGCTGGTTGCGAGTTCCCAACCTTTGAACCGGAAGAGCATCCGATGTCGCAACACTCGAAAACAACCTGCAGGTTCTAGCTCGTTACGAACTCGCAACCGGATGAACCTGACAAGGTTGCGAACTCGCAACCTTGCGCGGCGAACCGCCGAGCAATTTTTTTTCCGTTGCGCGGCGCAGCCGCCACCGCGGCGGTTATGAACCGCTAGTACTTTCCGGGGTGTTACATGGTTTTAGTTAGCTTAAATATGGTGAATGAGAATGAATTATGTAGCAAATTAACCTTGCAAGGAGCTGCTTTGAATGCTAGTATACCGATTTATTAAAACTTATTTCTTGGTGAAATGAATTGAAGTGAAAATTAATATACATAAAAAAGAATTATCATCAAATTATATGATATTTTCATTGAATTGGTAGAGAACATTTCAAAGAGTTTTACTTGACTCACATAATTAATGCACAATTAAGGTTAGATAAGAAAGTGGGTCTAGTCTTGCTTGACTTCATAATTAGCAGCAGCCGGTCTTCGCGTGGTCTAGCTTTCCTCTCGACCAGAAACGTCTTCTAAGGGTTACATGTGAGGACCAAAATTTGGGAAATGATAATAGATTGGTAAAACACTTGTAAAATTGCACAGATGTTCTGGGTTCGATTCTCGCTGGATGGAAAATGGGTGAGATTTTATTGGGGGTCCATTTGGATTATTATCCAATTTTTTTAAAAGAAAAAAAGTATGAAGACCAAAATTTATTAAAGAAAAAAAGTGTGGACCAAAATTTGTAGGTATTCATTTTTTTTTCAATTTTTTTGGGAGGAGAATTTTATTGAGCTTTCCACCCATTGATGTTAGAGTATTCTTATAAATTAGTTCATTTAAATTAAATAAATTATATGTTTTTCCAGTTTAATTTAGTAATTAATTTTTTTATTAAATAAATATAGATACAAATTTATATGTTTTTAATCTGTTCAATTCAGTTATTCGTTTACTATAAATTACAATGATATATGATAGATTTTAAAATTATTTCAGTTCAGTTCAATTAAATATATTTAAATTAATTTCATTTCATGCCAGCAAGAAATCATCGTAATCTATAAATTTGGTAAACGTCCAAAAAAAAGTGTACTGGACTATAAATTGTTTTAAAGTTTCTACAAATTGAGTTTAGATAGTCTTTACAAATCATAAATACAATTTTTCATTTGATACTTGTATCTACAGATACCAAGGACTATAGTGATTTTTCAGATATTATGGTGCAAATTAAAAAAACACATGCCTAAATATATGGATTAAGCTACAAATATTGTTCTTTTGTTACTTTGTCTTGTTTTTCTCCTGCGTTTTTGCATCTATGTCTGTGAACCACAAGTTTCGGTTCATGGAGGACGTTGACGACCACCACGATTCCGACACCGGGTTTCCACAGCTCTTATGGTGACTTGGTGAATCCATATACAACTCCAACGACTAACTTCCCGAACAACTTTTCCACGGATCGCGGCCGGATTTATTCTATGATTCAATTCCTAAACAGAGATTGATGGTCAACTTCGAGATCTTTTTTTAGGTTAGTAGGAAAATTGGGCTTCCCCAGTTAATTAAGCTACTTCGCCGGCGATTTAGCAAAACTATTGAGAGTGGGTAGAAGAAATTAAAGGATTCCTGGAAAAACTTGGAAGACAAAGGATGAGAGTGGAGTACAGGTAACAGACGCGCGGCAAGCACCGAGGACGAACATTTTCGTGATGACGCGTGGAAGATTTCAAACGAAAGAAGAAGATTGGGAAAATAATAATAAAAAAACAACGACAATCAATGTTTACTGTAGAATCGGGGATTCCCGCATTTAAGATTATAGATAGATATTGCGGCCCACCACTGCGTGTTTGGGCCACCGGGCTCAAACATGCCCAACTAGTTAAACCCTAGCCTCTCCTTTAGTTTTCATATATAGCTGCTAAAAACCTAACACTGCCGCTTCGTCCTCAAACTTTAACCCTTAAACCCTAACTGACACCGCCGCTGCTGCCATGGCCGCCGCCGATCAAGCAGATCTCCTTGCCTGCATGAATCTGAATGAGACAATCCAAGTGCAGGGCGACGAAATCCTCATTCTTCAGGCGAGGATCCAGGATCTGAAGGACGGAATCCATGAGCAGGAGGAGCATATCAAGGCACTTGAGATTCGGATCGTCCAAAGGCTTCTGCGAATCCAGAATCTGATTGAGGAGGCCAAGGGGAGAGCCACCAACGAACTCAACGATCTGAGGGCTGATGTTGATGATCTGCTAGTTATTGTTGGCAGTTTGGACGCCACTGTCGAGAAGCGGGGGGAGCGAATCCAAGTACTTGAGACTCAGACCGTCCAAAGGCTGCTGCGAATCCAGAATCTGACTGAGGAGATCAAGGGGAGAGACACCAAACAACTCAACGATCTGAGGGCTCTGAGGGCTGATGTTGATGATCTGCTAGTTCTTGTTGGTCGTCTGCTCGCCACCGTCAGCCGGCTTCGGAGGATGCGGTTAAGGATCCGGATCGCAAGGAGGTTGGTCTGATATATATATATATAGCTATTTACTATGAGCGGTAGCGGATGAAACTTAAAGGGATTTATTTTGCTCAGAAAATCCCTGCGATGTTTATTTTAGGAAGAATCTGGATGTTTATTTTAGGATGAAACTTAAGGGATTTATTTTGCTCAAAAAATCACTGCGATGACTTAATCCCGGTTTTGTAATTCGAAAATCCTTGGCTTATGACTTAATTATGGATTCTGTTTCTATTTTTATGTGTCTATTATATTTTGCTTGCTTCTTTTTTATTGCTAGTTTCTCCTTGATGAATAGATTGGCTTCATAGCATTGGTAGAACGTTTGTATGCAAGGATTATTTTCTATATATATATATCTGGAAATAAGTTCTCTAGTACTACTACTTACATGCTTTGAAAATTGATTTGATTGCTCTGAAGTCCTAGGATGTGGAGTAGGAGCAATACTTACATGTCTTTGAAAAATGTTTTGTTTCAATCAACATAGGAGGCAGATAAATCATGTACATGTTTTTTTAAGATATAACAAATTCAATTGTCCTAACCTTTTGTTTTTCTTTTGATCATTACCTAGTAGAAGAGCTTTTGATGTTGAATTTTGAAGCCCTGAAAGTAGAAGTACACTTGGAGAAACTAAAAAAAAATGGTGAAAAGCCACCATCAAATTAAGTGGTAAAATTGTGGACCTTGTGGTCGGCAATTAGGCAAAATTTGAGATCCCGCGCGTAGCGCGGGAAAGAGATACTAGTGACACTTAAAGGGCACTTCTTCTCTTTAATTCTATTTTTTAACTTAAATCGGAAAATTATTAATGAAAAGTGTAATGTTTGTATTGGTTGGTCAAGTACAAGAAAAGAGATAACCATTTGTTAAGCAAGTAACAATTCCTTATTAAGGAGTGCTACGATTGTCATTTATTAGCAAGAAGCGGTATTTATTAAGAATTTTTTTGTTAAGAAACACCATTATTGATGCTCTTATACCTCTCTTTTAACTGTTTGTTTGGTTCGCTCGCATCTAGCTCTTTGTAATAAGAAGTGACATCGCAAGGCGGAACTGGTTGGAGATTGTCTTTCAATGTGATTTCGAGTAGCAGACCAAGTAAAAGGGCATTTTTTGTGTAGTGGAGCAAATCTGGTCTAACAACGACGACGTGATGTAGTGAGATTTTTGTTGCAGACGACATTTTCCAGTGACGTTTTAGTTGCAGGCCCGACCCAAATCTGATAGGTCTACAAAAATGAGATAAAAATCTGACCTAGTGGGTCAAAACCTGAAGTGCTTGGGTCGGATCGTGTACCCATGATCATCTGATGTAGGGAGGTTTTGTCCGATAATTGAGGAAAATCTGTCGTCATACAGGCAGAGCAGTTTCGGAGCAGATTCAAAAATTGACGTATGAATGGTAACATATTATATCTTTTCGGAAAGGAAAACGAGTCAACAAACATAATTCGTTACTATGTAGTGAACACCATGCTGGCTAGACCATTTGAGCTCGTTTAGAGCCTTAAAATGGCATTTTAATATTTTTAATATTTATTTTCTATTTTAGAATTAGTTTATTTTTAGCATATGGTTTAAGAGTAGTATTTATACTCCTTTTGTAGCAGCCACGAATGAATTCAATCATTATTATTATTTTCAAGAACTTTTCTGTTCTTGCTGGTGGATTCCAGATTTCAGATGGATTTCTGACCCTAACCCTTGGATTCGTGCTGGCGAATCCTTGATTATTTCTTACAGATTCGTGCTGGCGAATCTCACTATATTCCGACAGCGTCATCATCCCTATGTTATGATCCCAGATTAGCCTAGAAGGAAAAATTATCATTTCACATGTATGGAGGCTTTGAGATAAACAACGAGCGGAAGCAATATATAGATGTGTAATAGTTAGTTGGTTCATTTGTACTTTTGATTAGTTGATTTGTAAATGTTTTGGAATTACAATTCAGATAATCGGTTTTAGACCCAGGTAATTCTTAGGCTATATCATAATTCTAACACCCTACTATTAGTTGCACTAAAATTCCATTATTAGTTGCGAATATTTTAGATTTTTCATGTCATGTCTAATTTATTTAAAAAAGAAATTGATGTTTTTGTTTTTGTTTTTGTTTTTGTTTTTGTTTTTGAGAACATCTCATGTAACGTCTCTTACGGTAAGGGAATGTTAAAATGAGATAACCTTCTACAAAATTGGAGACAAATATTTTAATTATTTATGCTATAAAACATAAAAGATCAAAGAAATAAAGTGAAAAAATACTGCCCAAAACCTAAAAGATCAAACAAAATCAAAACATTAGACCTAAAATCTAAAACATCAATCAAATAAAAGATCAAACCAAAACAAGATCAAACTCAATTATAAAAACATCAATCCAAACAAAAGTAATTCAAATAATTAAAATAATTGTATAATGGCTATGTTTGGTGACTAGAGTTTTGAAAACGTTTAACTTTTTAAGATAAATATAGATAGTTGACTAGTCAAACATCTATTTAAAGTATTTGGTGAAGAACTTAATTCTTGGAATAAAATTTGTTTTTCATATTAAACGGTTGAGAATTAATAATTAAGACTTATATAATAAAAATATCAACTATAGAATTCAGATATATTAAAAAATGGGATTTGTATGACACTAATCTTAATTAGGACTGTATCACATGAGATGTTTTTGGAACCTTCCGGAGTTGGAGGGTATGAACCGGAATTACGGTGAGCAGGGCCGGCCGGCCCAAGACAAGTGCGGGTTGTGCGACCGTACATGGCCCACAACCGGCAAGGGGCCAATTGTTTTTAAAAAGCCTTTTATATAATGTCGCTGAAATTTTGAAGTTTAAAGAACGGGCCTTAAAATTACATGTGAGTTTGAAAGGTTAGGATTAGAGAGGGTCCTACTTTATTATTTCATTTTGAGTCGCCTGATTTATAACTAAATTTAATGACCTCCATATCTCTATGTGATAAAATTTTAAATTTTAAATAAACGGACTTTACAAATTATGCTTAATTTTTCAAAATATAAAACATAAATATTAAAGAGTGCCGATAAACATTTCTCACACAAGGCCTCATATTAGTTTGGACCGGCCCTGACGCGGTGAGAGGGATAACCATAACCGCGAGGGTACCAAGTAGACGGTTATTAGTCGGTTAACTCTGACTACTGAAATTTCCAACTCGTTTATTAGCTGAACCACTATATTTTGAAGCCTGCTGTTTTCCCATTCCCCAGATATTTGCGAGCTCAAGCCAAACTGGGCTTTCAAGTTTCCATTCACAGCCCGAACTTCCAATGTTGCAACATCTAGTGCACCTCCAACTAACTTGTTTGGACCAAAAAGAAGAGACAAAGCTCCTTGTACCAATACAAGTGGTTGTGGCACAGTAATATATTCATATTTTCTTTTTATAGAATATGCTGCAAAAATCACATGATGGAATAATTCATTCATTTATGGAATTGCATCAGATGCATTTTCTGGAAATAAAATAATGCATCAGAGATATGCATCCGATGCTGAAAAATAATACCATGCATAAACACAATTATTCCATTTATTTTCCTTTTGCATGCACGCTCTTTATTCTAAATCTCCCACGTCTTGTAAATTAGTACTATAAATTTGGCTTCTGATCAGAACAACTTAATCACAAAACATTAACTTCATCAAAGTACGCACAAGGTTTGAATTACAGTTTCATTTGATATTATGGCATCACTGAAGGATGAAAAACCAGTCGGCTCGTCGCTCTTCGGCTCGGCTAAGAAGGAAGCCGCTCCGGCCAAGTCCGAGGCCAAAGCTCCTTCCGGCTCCAAGTCCAAGCCGTCTACCAAGAAGCCTGCTGCAATCTCAAAGCCTGAACCCAAGAAGAAGGTTTTTTTTTTTAATTAATCCTTTTTATTCCTCATTTCGTACGTAATGTACTATAATAACGTAATTATACCCATCAAAAACAATAAAGGAGTAGTTATTAATACTTTATTATATATTTTCATAAGTTTTCTT
Source organism: Cruciata laevipes (assembly GCA_963678965.1). Classification (NCBI taxonomy): domain Eukaryota; kingdom Viridiplantae; phylum Streptophyta; class Magnoliopsida; order Gentianales; family Rubiaceae; genus Cruciata; species Cruciata laevipes. Next base: position 5,712,073 of record OY787641.1, on the reverse strand, counting down.
TGTTTTTGATTCCAATCACAGGTGAAGAAACCAGCTAAGCCGGCATCCAAGAACTAGTTTTACTGGCCGGCGACGGCAGTAGCAGTGAAATGATGATGATCACCTTTAAAATTTACAGTTTCTTGTAATTGTTTTTATGTCTCGAACGATTGAGATGTTGACAGATGTAATAGTTTGGTTTGGTTTTCTGATTTTTCCATATATGTATCAATAAACGTGTTAATATGCCGGGGCTTCTAAATGTTGAACTTAACAATTTTTGCACCAATGTTTCTTTTTTCCTTTCTATTATTCATTTCTTTTTAAAGAAATTTTAAAGTAAAGTTATAAATCAAATAATTCCCAATAAAATTTCACGCACTCTTATCAAAGTGCGAATCAAACTCTAGATCTAAAACATTTAGATGTTAAATCAATATAGAACTTGTACAATAAACGTTTTCCGATGCTGGCTTCTAAATAAGAAAATTATACGTGCGTACCATTCCGATGCTGCATCCAATTTTTATATATCAGAAATTATGAAATTCATACTTAATGAAAATTGATCATAAAATAAGAAGTTATTTATGGGATATGACATTATATATATACTAACTCTTTTCAAAATAAAATATTCTGTGTACTGCTATTACTATACTAATATTTTTAAACAATGAATATCAATTCAATGCAATTACAATAGGTGGAATTGAAATTTAATTCAACCAGCCTACAGAAAAATAAACGAACTACTTCCATCGCGAAAATCACATCCACCCAACATGACCACATTTTTATTGTAGTCAGCTAAAAAGGATGTTGTTTATAGTTAGGTGAGAATTAGTTTGGCCATAAATATTAGAGAGTCGATCATAGAAATATCCAGGGCCTGACTTTCGAGTCTTTTCGTCAACCATGATGTTGCCCGTGGGAACACTAGAATTTTTGTGTGTTTGTGGGCGGAACTGGGGGAGATCGCGGGGCAGCAGCCGCTCCCCGTAAATTTCAGATTACAAGCTATATTACTGTAGCAATTAGACGTTTAGCCTTCGAAAATTTTGAAAAATAGGCTTATACAGTGCAATCTCGCTCCCCCTGTTCGATCTCGCTCCCCCAAGAGCTTGGATCTAGTTCCGCCACTGGTTTGTCTATATATATAATTGAGAAAATAATAATTGTAATAACTATTATATTATATCCTGAATGCATATAACAAGTTGCATTTTCTATATATACAGCAAACAAAGAATCACTATCTATAGAAAATGGGTACTAGAATAATTGCATTTCTTAGAGCTGCGTGCTTACTGATATTCTGGATCTCTTTTATCCCACACACCATTGCCAGAACCGCACCGTGAGTGACCAGTTTTTTATCTGTTACATATATACAAATCTATTTTATTTCATATCTTTATCATGTTTTATTTTGAATATATATCAAATTTTATAAGATGGTGTCCTTAATTTAGAGAAAATTATATACACGAAAATTTAATTAAGAGCAAAGCACAAAAATAATAAACTTTATTCTTTTGAAATTTTAGGCCTGTTTCACCCTCACCACCCGCACCTCATCATCCTTCTAGGAATGGATTCCGGCAGCCGACACCTCCCCCGGCTGTCTAGATACAATGATAATGCATGGTTGAAATATTTTTGAATGGATGACGTCATGGCGATATTCGCAGTATTAACATATTATACGTTGTATAGATATAATGTATAAATACTGTGTGAGATCTTTAGTATACTCAGGAACATACATTAATTTGTTTCAATACCTGATATTTGGATAAAGCAGTACACAAGTATGCGTATTTCACGATCTCTTTAATTAATTGGCTGTTTATTCCATCATTTATATTTATTTATTTTTTAAAAAATATTATATATGCATCAGACAATATCACCCTAATAAAAGACGAGAACATGATTAATTTTCACGTGACATGCATACATAATCGATTTAAAAGTGGTGAGAAAATTAAAACATAATATATAATGATCATTTATGAAAGTAAGAAGGTAAACACAGACGAGATAATGATCCGACGTTAAATGAGAATATCAACATTTACCTCTATTTCAATTAGAACCGTTCTATAGAAGACGCTCTCTACCGTTCTATAGACGTTCTATAGTTTTGTATAAATACTGGCAATTATATATTAAACAAGAAGTATAAAATGAAAAACAAATAGTGAAACTAGATAGCCCAAAGTCAAGCTAACGATGAGTCCTTAATTAAAATTAAAATATGTAGTCAAAGTTCATTTTCTTCGTGACCGATAACCTCACGAGCAGGGGCGAATCCAGAAATTTTTCCTCGGGGTAACATCTAATATAAGGGTAAACTAAAAATAAATTTTATAATATAAAATAAACGTATTTCGGACTTCGAACATGAGTAAATATGCAATTATCAAGTTTTAAATGTGCACTTTTGTAGAAATTGGCATTGTTTGGCCAAATAATATTTAACGGCAATTTTGACAATTGATAGCTTTAGTTAAATATATTAACTAATTTTAAATTTTGATATTTACAAAATACATCAAATAGAATACAAAACTATATCACACATTTATATTATATTACTTCAAATTTATGGTCAAACTGACTTAAACATGCAACAAAAACTATGATGAATAATAGGATATTTTATTGTAGAAGTTAAAGTATTATTGTACATTTCATTTAAATTTGTATTATTGTGAATTTTATTGTATAAGTTAAATTAAATTATAGTTTTTTCGAATATGAAAATAATTAAAACAAAATTCACACGTAAAAGTTAATGAAACAATCCTTACCTTACCTGAAATCTAGTACTTAACGTTGTTAGCTGTGATAGAATATTAGGAAAGAATAACTAGATTTTTTTAATACTTTTAAGTAAAAATAAAAATTTAATAACTGGGGTAACCTATTTATTAACCACCGGTCATATTTTATTTACCACCGTCTCCGAACGAGGTGAAACATAAATAATTAACTCCTTTTATATTATTAGTAAAAGTAAAATTTTAATTTACTGTAGATAACCTATTTATTAATATATATATATTGGTAATTTTTCTTTTACAGAGGGGTAACCTGGTTACCAACTAGCTCCGCCCCTGCTCACGAGATAGAAACGTGATCATCAATTAGCAGAAAACATTTCATGAATTTTCGAGGAAAATTAATAAAGTCAACAAGTCTTTGTTGATTTTAACGTTTGACAAATATACAAGCCGTACTAATCAATTGCGCAACTAGTTTCTTGGTGGCATTTTCAAGTGAGCGATATGGAGTTACATTTGGCGAGGAGCTCCTATATCGATAGGTGTATCATATAGATAGTAGACTAAAATAGAGTACGATCCACTTTTCAATTAGGTTATGAATGGGCATGCGCCCGGCTTAAAATATTTATTGAAATGAAAATAAAAAACATGAAAGAAGTAGATGTTAAAGAATATTTATTATTCTCTACGTACCAAGAAAATTTTGGGTGAGACATGTAATTGTAGAGACCAATGGTCAAGGGAGTCTACCTATATAAATAAGCAAGAGTTTTCAGAATTTTGGGGTCTTTTTGTAATTACTATATAAAAACATGTAATTATAAGGAAAACACAATACGTCTGTTATCAGGAATGGCCTCGGCCGTGAAAAGCAGAAGCGTGAGGATTAGTGGTGTCAATTCGGGTTGGCGTGTCGGCTTACGTGTTCGGGTCAGATATGTTCGGGTTGATACAGGTCGGGTTTCTTTGGGTCAGAACTTTTTTATCGGGTCGGGTTGGGTCGGATCGCGTTCGTGTCGGGTTAAATTCGTGTCAGCACTGATTGTCAGGTCCGGTCGGGTCGGGTCGGGTCAGGTTAGACTCGTTTGTCAAGTTGGGTCGGATTAAGTAAAACTATAATCCATAAAACTGACATGGGAAGAACAAAATTTTGATGTTGGATCATTATTATTAGCTGTGTTAATTCAGATCGAGTTGATTTCAAAATTTTAGTTCGGGTAAATATTTCAGTCATTATCACTATTATCTTATTGTTAAAAATATATAATAAATTACTAACGAGTTACCTGCTAATTTGACATTAACTCAGATTTTTACATATACTAACTAAAATTAGTATAAAAAAATTAAATCTTACTTAAATTTTATGAAGACAAATTCTCAATCGGTCTCACTGAGTAGTCATGCTTAATACGTAAAAGTTCAGTGTTGATATATGAAAGCGAGAAGATCAACAATAGTACATTTACTTAATATGTAAAAGATCATGTTTGAAAGTGAGAATATCAACATTTGTCCTAATCTCAAAAGAATAGTAATGCTTAATATGTAAAATGTCAGTGTTGATATATGAAAGCAAGAAGATCAACAATAATACACTAAGGCCCTGTTTACCAGAGCTTATCTGTAGATCAGTTCAGTTCAGTTCAGTTCAGTGAAAATGCAATTTGATGAAATTCAGGTTAATTCAGTCATGGTGATTCCATTTTTCATTACATCAATTTTCACTTCAGTTCAGTTCAGTTCAATTCAGTTCAGTTCAGTTCAGTTCAATTCAGTTCAATTCAATTCAGTTCAGTTCAGTACATCAAGAAATAACCTCTAGTAAACAGGGCCTAAATGACCACACTTAATACGTAAAATTAAAATCATGTTTGAAAGTGAGAACATTAATATTTGTCCTAGTCTCAAATGAGACGACTTTAAAAAAATAATAACTAAATATAGTTAAATTACTTAAATTCTTATAATTAACAACTAAACTTTAATAATCAAACATAAAATCTTAGTTGGGTTCGGGTCATCTTTGGGTTCAGGTTAGGTCGGGTTCGGGTCAGAATTTATCGGGTCAACATTATTTTTCGGGTTGAGGTCGGGTCGTGTTGGGGGTCGGGTTCAACCTAAAAAATTTCGGGCTACAATTGGGTCACGTGTCAGATCGGGTTGGGTCGGTCGTGTCGGATTTGTCGAGTTCGTGTCAGGATTGACAGCACTAGTGAGGATCCATATAGTCACAAGGACGAAGGCTGCTCCAAATGATGCTGTACGATCCTTGTAGTATCGTGTTGTGCTATATATATCATCTCCAAACCTTCTCCTTTTATAATGTGATATATGTTGTAGCACTCTATCTAAACTGGAGTATTTAAGTGTCATATCATATATATCTAACTCGACTTATTTTGACACACATAGTCAAAAAATGAAAAATCATGTTTGATGATCCCTAAAAATGATAAGATTGTGTTTGCCGGCACTAAAATGACCAACATGAAGATTTGTGGTCCTGGAAAAAACACTACATTCATAACCCTTAAAATTACAAATTATTGATTTTTTAAAATATTTTTGGAATAATAAGTTTACTGAAATACCCCTTACAGCAAAACACTTTATTTTTTGTGGTCAAATCTTTATTTGGTAGTTTTAGGGGCAATCGATTAAAACGTTTGGAAAAGTCCGAATAAAATAAGGGCCAATGAACATTTATGTCTTCTCACCACAAGTTGAAGTAGGATTGATCAATGTCTGCAATGACTGAATTAATGAGTTATGACTTAATTAATGAACTTACTTTTTTTTTTTTTTTAACTTAAATGATATAATTTTGAAATTTATCATATATATATATATATATATATGTAATTTATGTTAAAAAAAGTTATTGAAGTGAAATGAATTTAAATATATTATCCATCTATAAGTACTTCTTTTCTCCTCTCCTTTGCTAAGATTTTTTTTCCTTCCACGACTACCATCCTCAATCTATAACATGAAACTCTAAACTCTTAACCGAGACATTTTGGAACACCCGCGGAGTCAAGCAAAACTATAAGACCGGCAGCCGCTAATTAATGAAGTAAAAGCAAAACTAGCTCAACTTGAAGACTATAGACCCACATTCTTAAATCTAACCACCCAAATATCTTCTGTAGAACGATTCAACGAAACATTGAATTCACAGACAAAAAAGTCTGTACGACACAACTTATTATTTAGGAATGATTTTCTAACACTACCCACACATTTTGTTTATTTGCAAGATTTTAGCTCTCACAAATCTACATATTTTCATTTTCAAAATCAATTTATATCAATTCATTCTTCAGTTCAGTGAAAATGTAATTTGATGAAATTCAGGTTAATTCAGTCATGCTGATTCCATTTTTCAATACATCATTTTTTACTTCAGTTCAGTTCAGTTCAGCTCAATTCAGTTCAGTTCAGTACATCAAGAAATAAGCTCTAGTAAACAAGGCCTAATTCTATGTGGCTATTCCAAAAAAAATTTAAAAAAAATTCCAAATCCAATCCATCATCAATTCTTCAATCACTATAACTTATAAAACTCTCTCATTAAAAATTTCATTTACTTATTTCCTATAATAACAATCTAAATATGCCAAGAATCAAAGATTTTATTGTATTTAGGTCATGTTTGCCTCATATTTTCTGTAGATTAGTTCATTTCAGTTCAGATATATATTTATATATTTTTTTCAGTTTAGTTCAATAATTTTTTTTAATTAAAAAAGATAATTTTTATACTATAGATAACAAGGATATATGATTGATTTCAAAACTATTTCAATTCAGTTCAGGTCTATTAAATATATTTACATTTATTTCAGTTCAACGTAATAGGGGATGATGAAATAAATTTAAATATGCGATTTTATACAAGACTGAAGTGTTACATATGCGATTTTATTGAACATATATGCTTTACTAGATTCAAATCAAGATAATCTATACTGCAGAGGCTAACATATGGGACCCGAGAGATAATTTTCTCGTAGATCTAGGATCTGTAACTTTCTAAGATTATTCAATGCACAAGGAAATGATCCCGTAAACTTATTCCCGTTGAGCTGAAGTGCAATTAAACTTGACTGGTTCCACAAGCATTTCGAAATTGCACCTGTAAGCATGTTGTTGGACACGGTGAGATTTTGGAGCTTTTCACCTGTGCAAATCTGTTCAGGAAGAGACCCTGACAATTGATTTTCCGAAAAGTCCAAAATTATTAGGTTTGACAAGTTTCCAAGCTCTTGGGAGATTGAACCAGATAGATAATTTTCCCTGAGATGCAACTTAACCAAATTACTCAAATTGCCAAAACTTCGAGGAATAGAACCTGTTAGCAGATTAAAACCTAGTTCCGAGTCGGTAATCAACTTCAGATTTCCAAGTTCATCGGGGATTGAACCACTTAACTGATTTCAAACTTTTTAGATTACCAAGTGTAAAAGATTCAAACTTTTTAGATTACCAAGTGTCCATGGCACCGAACCATTCAAATAATTGCCATATATGCTCAGCTCCTTAAGGGCTTCTAGTTTCCCCAGCTCGGGTGGAATGGGACCTGAGAGTCTGTTGGTATAGATATGCAAGATTTCTAATTTACTCAAGTTTCCTAAAGTAGGTGGAATTCGACCCGTAAATAGGTTGTTTTGCAGGTAGACATCAACAAGATTGGTAAGATTACCCAAAATAGGTAAAATAGGATTGGTAATGATTTGATCCTCTATATTACCTGTTGGTAATGATTTGATTATGATTTGAAAATCAATTTTGAATTTTGTAACCGTCATGGATTCATGGATGATGAGGCGGGATGGTATAAAAATACTAGAGCAAGTCAATCAGGTTCCTCAATATATGGAATTTTATTTATTTGGTGAGTGTTGGACATTGTTTCTATTCCAACTCTATTGTTGGATTTTGAAATGGAGAATATTTTTTCCCCTCAATTTGTAGAAAGGGAAATGTATCCAGAAAGCAAAATGTTATGTTCTATACATTGATTTTGACTATTTCCATAGAGGTGAATTAAACTAAAGTCGAATGAATACTAAATAGAAACTAAATTTGACAAAACAACTAAACTCAAATTAGAATAAAAGGAAGTAAAAAATAGTGTCTAGGTTCAATAATTGGATAATGTGAAATTTTGTTACGCGTAATAAAAACAAATTGGAAAATCGCATAACCAAATATAGAGGATCATAATCAATTCAAAATTAATGCAAAAATCATGATCTATATTTATTGCGCGATTTTTTTTGTTTGATCTTCTTTGACCTTTTTCAGTTATCATCTGAGTTTTTATCTTTTGCGGTTTAACTTGATTATCTATGTTTATTACATGATTTTTTCATTAATCAAGTAATAAACACTTATTTATTTTTGACCGATCTTTTTAATATTTTCTTTGATCTTTGTCAGTTATCACTTGATCTTGATATATTCGCAGTTTTGATTTGATCTTCTATGTTTATTATTTTTTTCGGTTTGATCTTTTTGATTTTTTGTTTGATCTGTTTCAATTGTCACTTGATCTTGGTTTTTTGCAGTAATAACTTGATAATCTATGTTTATTACTTGATATTATACTGTTTAACCTTTTGGATATTTTCTTTGATATTTTATAGTTTTGAATTGAGTTTTTTATTTGGCTAATTTTAACTTTTCCTTTGCTGTTTTTATATTCTTGATGTTTTATCTAATTAATTTGATTTTTTAAAGTCAAATTAATTGATTTTCCAAACATATGTTTTCATGAGGCAATTATTGTCCGTGTGACGAGCTCCAATTTTGTATCCCTGCTTTGAAGTTACTGGGTGAAGTTGCAGTTGTGCCGCAAACCTGCATCTCGAGGATAATCCGATGAAATTCAACGTAATAAATGGATCAGAAATCGACGAAATCCTTTCCCACGAATAGCCCATTGAAACCCGAACAAAATCGATCCAAGTTTGGTCGAATTTAGTCGTCGCCGTCGAATTTCAAATTAATACAAAGCCCAAGTTTCCCCTTCCGCTGGCTTTGGTACGAAGTTCCCACCATTTCCAAGGAGGTTACCCTTCAGGACTGATAGCGTCCGGTCCCCAACACCGCCTTGATCAGAGCCAATTAAAGTGCAAAAAAGTCTGTCTATATACACACCATATACAAATTAGCAATGCTATAGCTATATTCCTGAAGCAACTCGTCAACATCTCCATGTAAACTCCATCATGTTATTTCTTTTTGTTTGTTTTTAAAGTTATTCTCATGTACGCATGTTTAATAATTGTATTCAAATCACTTATTAATTCAATAAAGATATTTTTTGGGCAGTCAAATCTCTAATCAAAAAGTTCAAATGTTTGTTTAATTTGGTTTAAACTACGTTCAGGAAATTTTGGAGTATCACTATATTTTCATCTCTATTTTTAAAAAGGTTTTGGAGATTCTGTTCTCTTAATATGTGAAAACGAACAAAAATAGTGTAGAATATAAGGATTCATCAAATTATAAGGTCCAGTATTTTAATAATTATTTAAACTATCCAACTAGTCTACAAATCACACCATGCTCTGATTTGTACTGTTAATCCGTTTAGGAGTATATGATCGAAATGATTTGAAGGAAACCGATGCTATTAAGAACTTAATAAATTCCATAACAAGTGTTCAAACTCTATTGTATATCGAATACAGTAATACTATCACATCCTTTCGTTAAAGTCATGTTGATCACATGAATTTATCCTCGACACAAGTTTATAATTAAATAATTGAAAAGGTATCTTGTGACACTAGTGATAAATGTTGATTTTTTTCACTTTCAAACATGATATATTACATATTAATCATGATCATTAAGTGTATAATTATTTGATATTATCACTTTCATGTCAGATATTCTCACTTTCAAAACATATTAAGCATTATTAATAAGTGAGATCAATTGATACATGGAGAAGTTATTTATAAGACTAGGAAGTATTTAAATTTAACTTTTTGAATCTCATATTCTAAATAGTGCTAATATATAGCATGTATACTATTATTCCTTCAATTTGTTTTTTAAAATTTAATCACCAAGATAGAGGGAAATTTAATTACATTTCTTCATATCAGTGGCTTCACCCGGGGTGCACGTGCACCCCGGAATTTATATTTATAATTATTTTTTATATTAAATTAGTTTAAAAATATAATTATTTATATTATGCACCTTAGATATTTTCTTCTAAATTCTAATTTGTAAAATTTCTATCCAGATTTGCTCATTTGTGCCCTTATTATTTCGCGTGACTGATTTCTGCCACCCAGTGTTGGGAAAGGTTGGAAATTTATCTCTGAAGCACATTAGAGGTGTAGTAAACCTTGATTTATTTATTTTTTTAAAATTATAGTCTTTATATTTCCGGTTTTTCATATTCGTTTGATTGACATATAAATGATACTCGTTTGATTTTAAAAAATTTGCACGGACTTGTTTGAAGTGCACCTCGGCTTTGATTTTAAAAAATTTGCACGGACTTGTTTGAAGTGCACCTCGGTTTTGATTTAAAAAATTTGCACGGACTTGTTTGAAGTGCACCTCGATTTTGATTTAAAAAAATTTGCATGGACTTGTTTGAAGTGCACCTCGGTTTTGATTTTAAAAAATTTGCACGGACTTGTTTGAAGTGCACCTCGGTTTTAATATTCATGTCTAGAGCTAAATTAAACCACATTTTATCGTAGTCAGCTAAAATGGAAGTTATCTTTAGTTTGCGTGAAAAGTCTGGCCAAAACTATTAAAGAGTCTAGGTCTTTCCGCGGTATAACTTGCGAGTCTAGGTCTTTTCGTCAACTTTCGAGTCTTGGTCTTTTCGTAATCAGATTCTACAATCTAGCTAATCCCAATAAAAATGAGAACATGATTAATCTTCGTAATCACACATAATTCATTAACGTTGAAAATAATGCCACTCATTAAAGAGTAATGGGGGTCTTTAAACTGATGTAGGAAAGTTTGACAAAGTCAAGCTAACGTTGAAAACCTTAATTAATTTGTGTAGTCAAACTTTTCATATATTTTCCTGGAAAATTGATGAAATCAACAAGTCATTTTTGAAATAATAATTCTTTCTCATCATCGCATTTTATTTCTAGTTCCGTAACGCTCTCAACTTTTGACAAATATATATACAAGCTATTAATCAAGCAAGAATATATCCAGTTTTTTTAAAAAATAGATTATATCCAGGACAATATCCGGAATTTTAATTATAAAAATTAAGAATTAATTCATAATTCTTTCTAAATTGGATTACTCAATAATAACTCTTTTTCATCATTATATTACTTTTCTGTGTTGACTATGGATTTCTCTATTAACTTGGAGCTTATAAATAAGCGTCCGTATGCCCGTGATAACGATTCGGAATGTCACTCAGTGGCGTGAGAACGATCAAATGTTTTAAAAAGATTATTATATATATAAAATATTAAACTACTCAAAATATCCAGTAAGTAAATATGTATAAATACATAGTGGGATATTTTCTACGATACTAAATATTTCTAAAGTATCTTCAAAAAATAAATAAAACCTAAAGTAATATTTACTTGTATACTGATATTGGGCTTTTGTATTAATTAATGGTTCTTTATGTACAAATTCTCATTTGAGACTTGTCTCTGTAGACCAAGTATTATAAGGGACCGTTATCGATTGAATTCGCTGTTGTTGAGGTTCAACCTCGTCGCCTTTGTTAGATTTTAGGTTGCTGGTGTCACCAGAGCTCAGCCGTCTCACATTGGCCGACTCGAGACTGAGTTTCGTTATGAATTTGTACGAAATGATAGTTACCAAGGATTAGGATGATAAAGAAAATTAACTAAAATATCAAGCAAAACGAATGAAAGATCAAATTAACTTAAAGATCAAGGTAAAAAAGGAATGCTCAAGGGAACTGACTGAAAGATCAATCAAACTGATTAAAAAATCAAGTAAAAACAGTAAATGATTATTCCCTTGACCCTTGATCTCCACAAAGACAGGTCTCAAACAACACACTCTTATTTATGAACTTAAATGAATAAGTATTTTGCGCTATTATGTATTAAGATATTATAAGACGATTAGGTGACCGTACGCATACAGAGGTTTAAAAATGCAGATTCGATATGGATAATTACGTGAGCACGATTTGTAACAGCGTCAATTTCACGGTCACTCACTCGCGTCATTTTGTAGTATTCTATTAAGCTCTTTCCAGTTTCTCAAAATTAAATAATTATTAGGCTGATTAGAAGCATGTATATATATTTTACCTTATCTGAAACTTTATAATTTTAAGCTATTTTGAACTCTTAACCTACATAAACTTTGACTACGTAGTGTTTTATTAAACTTTTTGAATATAATAAAGTGGATTTTAAAACTAATGATAGCTGGAAAGTTTGACAAAGTCAAGCATTAAAGACCTGCCCTAATTAACTCACGAGATAGAGACATGCATCATCAATTCGGAGTAAACTTTTCATGCATTTTCCGAAAAATTGATGGTTCTTAACAGATTAGTATATTACAACCGAATAATGGTTCATCCTACCAAATCCTTAAACTTTCAGAAAACTTCATGGCAACGTTAAAGATGACAGAATTCTGGAAAATAGATGATCTTGTGTCAGTTCTTGGCCTGCTGCTAACCTGCTGAAACATCTGCACTTAACCTGCTGTAACATTCTCCCATATGAAACCATCAACACCACCCTGAGAGTAAATAATAATTGCATTAGTAATGTCCAAACTTGGTTTATATGCAACTTCCTACTAGCTCCATATTGAGTAGAGGTAGCTTACTAATATATCGCGGATTTCTTCAAACAATGGAAAAAGGATAGACTCAAACTCCTCAAAGATTTTAATCAATCGGGTAACAATTGGTTGAGGATTACAATTTATAATCTTGTCAGCAATCTACAATATAATAATATTAGCCCACATCATCAATTGGAAACCACATACATTTTTTTAGGTATAAGAAAAAAGTGTTTTACCATGTAATTAGACTTTGCTATAAATCCATGCCATTTTCCCAATTTTTCTTTATAGGCAGCAAAGTAAGTATCACTTACTATCTTCTGATTCCATACTGGATATCTCGACAACTCTTTGAAATACGCAGCCAAAAATTCCATATCCCTTTATAAACAATTTAAAAGCAGTCAACAACTATATTGATCAAAGTAACACAAGCCCAATAGTGGAGAATGACAAAAGTATGGCCAATGTGAAACCTTAATCTTACCTTGTCAACCATACAAGCCCAACAATGTAGCTTTTTTCGTCTTTCAAGGGATCCTTTCTACCAACACATTTTACAAGTTCATCTAATATAAGTTTATCCAAGTAATGAAACTTGATTACATCGCCTGCGTACTTTTCACCCAATCTCTGCACATAAACACTCAAAGTTTAAGCATGATAAGACAAGAAACATTGTCGATTCAATCACTAGAAAAAAATGATAATGTGTATCAAAAATAAAAACGGGATCTTACTTTTGCGTTACCCTTAATATCACTTGCCACAAGCCGGAAAATACCATCCATCGATCATGTCATCACAAGCAATGCATATCATCAAGCACTTGAGCAAATCATGCCGGTGCAAAATAGTTTAAGCAAAAAATTCAGAAAACAAACATACGACTTGTGCGACATTCATGGAAAACACCAAAAATTGCTTGGTAAGTATCCCACAAGTTATTTTTTCATATAATACTTGCTTCAAGTCCTCATGAGCAGAACGGAGAGTATCGTTCAGATCCAGTTTGGAAAGCTTGGAGGCCACGTTTTCACCGTCCATCTGATCCAGTTTGGAAAGCTCGGAGGCACCGTCCATCTTTTGAATCACACCAAATCTGGCCCAAAATAGTTTAAAACCCCAAAACCTACAAATTAATACCCCAAAACTTTGAATCACTTCGGTAAGATAAACCCCAAAATAAACTAATCTATAATCACACCAATATCACATGAAGAAAGAATACCCTTTATGGGTGCCTGCAGCACAATTTAAGCAATTTAAAGAAATATTTGAAGTATGTATATCACATTAGACATGTTATTCTTTAGGCAGTGATGATTATTTTTTATCATTATCACTCCATTTGTAGCTTACTTCATAATGGGACCAATATATGTGTCAGGTTAAAAATTATGAAAACATTTTTAAATAATGATGATACAGAGAATCGCTGGCACTCAGAACACTAAATTGGTTTTTACTAAATTGACAACTTTTAGACCAGAAACAAGTGATTTCTACCTCATTTCTCAGTCCAATATTAAAATATTCCAAAGAAAACTACTTTCAAATATAATCCTTAAAGCACTGAACCACTCAACTCTCCTAAATGAACAAACAATTTCCAATTACAAAGTAATCCTGCCTCATTCTAAATCCCAAGAACACCAAATTAAAAAATTCCTTGGACAATGAGATAATGAGAAACTAAAACAGATCAAACCTAAACTACTAAAGCACGTATCTTGGAGCACAGTGTACCATTAGAAACCAAAAAAAAGAAAAATTTGATACCAGTGGTTATCATTACATTTCAATCTCATATCATCAAATGATCTCCATATAAACAAGCTTATCCTAATGGAATGGTATACAAACTTATGCTATAGTGGACCTCATTTGGAGTCTAAAATGAGAAACTAAACATATCAAACTGAAAGTAGGACATGTGTTACTTTTGTCATACTTTTGTCAGACGAGGTTTCACATTGGCCATACTTTTTCCGCCGTTCAAGAATTGACAAATCAAATCTGAAATCCCAGATGTTAACTACAATACTTCCGTATGAAACTATCCAAAGTTTACTTAAAAAGAGAAACAAAGCTTTGATACAGTTTCAGTTCAGAGTAATCTCGAGCATAACAACATGATCGATCAGGTGGATTCATCTAGCTAGCAGACATAACGATCACCACTTTTTATCACTCAAAATTCCAGTTCGGAGTTATCTAGCTAGCAGACATAAAGACTCACAATATACACAAACAGGAATGATCAGATTGTTTCATTTAGCTAGCAGACCAAGCGATCAACATATTTCACATCAAAACATCAACTTTTCAATGAAAAACAAAACAATCGCATAATTCCAATCAGCCCAAATCATAAATCGAATTCATGTGTATCCAATTGAACAACCATTCATTAGGACAAAATATAAAACAGCCCACCACTAGACTAGTATAGCACCCTGCCAACTAAAACAACAACAATCACCACCACAACGGCAGCAACCCATTTCCCGCTAATAGTTTGGCCTCCTCTAGTTTGGCCCCCTCCAGTGTCCTCCTTGTTTTTCTCCTTCTCCTTTTGTGCTGCTATTCTCTTCTCTATTTCTAGCATCATCCTTAATGAGCATTTCTCATACATTTCTTTAATGAGCATTGCTTCCATTTCTTCAATCATGTTGCTCGATGATTCAGGGGGAGATGCAGGGGGAGATGGAGATGAGTGATCCAGCAGGGGTTGTTTCAGGAGTCCAGGGGGAGATCCAGGGGAAGATGGAGAGGAGTGATCCAGCAAGGGTTGTTTCAGAAAGGAGTGATCCAGCAAGGGTTGTTTCAGAAAAAAGTGATCCAGCAAGGGTTGTTTCATAAAGGAGCGATCCAGCAAGGGTTGTTTCAGGAGTGCAATGGGAGATGGAGAAGAGCGATCCAGCTGGGAATCCCCCGGGGAATGATCAGCGTGATCAGCTCCACCACCACGGAGCCTCAACGCAATCATTAGCTTTGAGTGTGAGTTGATGGTGTATGACTCCAATGTTCGTTTGTCTTCAAGACACTTTCCGGCGAAGATGAGTAGCTACAGCGGAGATGGGATGTTTGTCCTAAATCTTTGACTTGAGGTTGAACATGGTGTCAGTCGGGTTGGTCTTCCCAGTGAGGGTCTTGACAAAGATTTGACCTGTTTCTAGAACACAAATTAGAACAGTCAAGAATCTATCATCTAAAATCTGGTTAACTCAAAGAGCCATCTAAACCCTAGAAAAGCTCTCAAAAAGTAGCAGCAATCAGGAAAATCACTCTAATCACTCCAAGTTCAACAAAATCAAAATGGATTTCTTACCTTTAATGATGCCCTTGAGGTCCTCGGTGTAGCCAATGATGCCCTTGTGCTTGCCCTCAGATTCATCCTTGATGGAAGCCTTCTCGAGCCTGACAGTTAGGTCAACAACTGAGACATCGACTGTGGGCATACCGGTGAGCTTGCCGTTAAGGGCGGGGAGAACCTTTCCAACAGCCTGCAAAAAAAAAAACTACAAAAGGGTACTTGGAGGGAGGCTATGCCGGTGCGTCAGCATCCTGTGTGAGTGAGCGACTGAGGAGTGATGACAGAGGTTCAGGGGCAGCATGTCGGCAGCGGCGGTCACGGTGGACTGAGCGCGGTGGACCGAGGGCGTTGGCAGCGGCGGTCACGGGTGCTGGAAAGAGTGCGGTCGAGATCGGCGGTTCCGGTTGAGATTGGATCGATTGTCGACTGGTCTTGGCCTCTCGCCGTCTCGCGATTTGGAGTTAGGCGGCAGGGTTTGGGCTGAATGGGATAAGTCTGAATATTTGTTATGTTTAGAAAAAATAAAAAATAATTTTTTTAAAAACCGATCCATGACATATGGCAAACAGCCGGCTGGTCCCGTGTTGTGAATCCAAAACAGTCTTCCACTTTGAGCGTATATGTTCTGCGCGGCGATTCATGAAACATCGAAAGATTTGATTATGATCATGATCATGTTCTTGAGAAGTATAAAAATGTGTTAAGGTTGGTTCTTACTTTGATAACGTTGGAGAATTGGGCTAAAAATTCCATATCCCTTTATAAACAATTTAAAAACAGTCAACAACTATATTGATCAAAGTAACACAAGCCCAATAGTGGAGAATGACAAAAGTATGGCCAATGCGAAACCTTAATCTTACCTTGTGCCCAACAATGTAGTCTTTTTCGTGTTTCAAGGGATCCTTTCTACCAACACATTTTACAAGTTCATCTAATATAAGTTTATCCAAGTAATGAAACTTGATTATATTGCCTGCATACTTTTCACCCAATCTCTGCACATAAACACTCAAAGTTTAATCATGATAGGACAAGAAACATTGTCGATTCAATCACTAGAAAAAAAATGATAATGTGTATCAAAAATAAAAACGGGAGCTTACTTTTGCGTTTTAATATCACTTGCCACAAGCCGGAAAATACCATCCATTGATTCTGTCATCACAAGCAATGCATATCATCAGTCATCACAAGACTAGGAAGACACTCAAGCACTTGAGCAAATCATGCCGGCGCAAAATAGTTTAAGCAAAATATTCAGAAAACAAACCTACGACTTGTGCGACATTCATGCAAAACACCAAAAATTGCTTGGTAAGCATCCCACTAGTTCATTTTTTGTATAATACTTGCTTCAAGTGCTAATGAGCAGAACAGAGAGTACCATCCATCTGAAGTTTGGAAAGCTTGGAGGCACCATCCATCTTTTGAACGGAGGCTTAGAAAAATGAATTCGGGGTAGGCTACCTCCCCCTAAATCTGGTCCAGATCCCTTTTTGAACGGTGGCTTAGAAATGAACTCTGGGTAAGCTACCTCCCCTAAATCTGGTCTAGATCCCATTTTGAACGGCGGCTTAGAAATGAACTCTGGGTAGGCTAACCCCAACGCTTATCTTTTTATTTTGGGTCAAAGTTACTATTTTTCCCTCATTGTAAGGAGCAGAACATCCATATCTGCCAATCTGAGCTGCTGTGATTGGAAACCGATCCATGACATATGGCAAACAGCCGACTGGTCCTGTGTTGTGAAACCAAAACAACCTTCCACCTTGAGCGTATATGTTCTGCACGGCGATTCATGAAACATCGAAAGATTTGATCATGATTATGATCATGTTCTATGTGTTAAGGTTGGTTCTTACTTTGATAACCTTGGAGAATTGGGCTAAAACATCAGGAACATAGGGCTTGACTTGTTGAGTGGACATGTTGAGTTTGAATCCAACAGTGAGATCATTTTGGCCCATGTCAAATGTGTACAATGTTTTACCAAAATGGCCCTCTTTTGGCAATAACTGTTCATAAACTCCTCCTAATATTTGAAATTCTTAGTCTTATAACTAATTCATATGAAGGATTAATTCTTCCTTCGTTTCTACCATTTTGGTAATATTTTAACATTACCAAAATTATATAAATTCATATCATAATTGATTAATGTTCTAATCATAGCAAAATTACCATAGAAAATGATTTTTTTACCTATCTAACCTTATTTTTTAAACTAATTCCCAAAATAGCACTCTTTCAAAACTAATTCCATAACTAGCACTCTTTGAGTAAAGTTTAATAAGTATTAAAATCCTTAAATTTCTATTAAATCCATAAATAAACTAAAATCCACTAACTGGAGCGAAAAATTGACAAAGGTGTCGAGCAACTGACCCAAGAGTTAACCAACATAGGAACCACATTGTGTCTTTTCCGATGAGACAGAGCCGGGAGCTAGCACTCTCTTGCCGCCATGGAATTTGCATAGCCGACAAGAACCTCCACGCAATACCGAGAGACAGGATCGCATTCGCGCCGACAAGAACCTTCACGCAATGCCGAGAGACAGGATCGCATTCGCGCCATGCATTTAACTATAGCGTGATTTGGTCCTTTCAGTATATGTTTTTAAATTTTTTTTAATTTGCGGATGAAGATTTCATGGCCTATTTAATTTTAATTTTCTGGATGAAATTAACAATGACAATATTCATGATGTCATCCTTTCATTTACCAATTGTGGAATATTTTACCGTCTGATATATCACCAGAATTACTATGTATATATCTCTTGGTTGCGGAGATCCGCTCGGAAACTCTGGATGCGACGAATGTTGTACTAATTAATTCTAACTTATACGAAGTTGGTACGAAATCACGAAGGCAGTACGTATATTTAAATATGCATGCAATTATCTTAACAAAATAATTGGTTAGTATGGCCGAAGGTCTGCAAAAAGGGAATATCCTCTACAATACTGTGGTCTTTTCTCTAAAGAAGGCATAATTCATGAACCGCGAATAATGATTTTAGAGCTGATTAATATATAGCTCAATTGGTTTCTCGTTTTTAGGACCAACTCATAGGTTAGTTAGCACCTGTTAAGAGTTATTTGTCAAATAATTTGGTCATATGTAAGACCTTTTATATATATACAGAGAGAGAGAGTCAAGCACTGATTAATAAATGCATCTATTAACTAGATTTGATCGCCCACATATATATTTTGGAGGTTTTTTTCTTAATTAAACTTGGTTCAATTTGTGTCAATCATACTTTGTGATATTGACTGCGTTCCTTCCGTAGATTTGTTGAGTTCTAATTTCATTAATTATCATCCCTCGGCGTTCCTTTGTGATATTGACTGCGTTTCATTATCATATTGTTTCCCATTTTTTTGTTTCGTAAGTATGAGGCGGAAGCTCCACGTACGGTTTTGAAGCCGAGTCTTTCCAGCAATAGGGCCTAGGGACCGATATGATGATTGGTTTAGGTAGGGCGGCCAGCCTACTACGGGCACCTGTAGGGATTAGTGTGTGAGACCGCGATCCACAAACTGACACATGGGACTCACTCTTACTTGGGAATAGAGAAGGGAAAGATAGCATGTCACAAGAACGAGGCGAGGTTTGGAACCTACTGCGAGAGGGACGCCTCGCGAGCCGGGCTTTTAGAGATGAGGCCTTTTGGCAAAGCCAAGTAAATTTCGGGCTACCAAACCCTGCAACTGATGAGAAGGCCCTATGGAGTAAAGGGAAGCGTATACGTTGTCAAACTTCATCCAGTTAATCTATCTCTGTCAGTCTTTGCAGACTTCCTTACTTATTATCCTAAGACAGGAAGAATAGTTCTATCACTAGGAAGAAAGTCGGCTTCTTTGATAGATTTTGGCTGGCCCCTTTATGAATCTCCTGAAAAGAGAGGCGTATAAATGGGGTAGTATTAAATTTCATATGGTATGTATCAATCATCATGTAAGACATTTTTGAAAGTCATCAACAGTTCACATATGCTTGGTAATATTAATTCCTCTCAGAAAGTTATTCTAAACAAAGAGGAAGAAATGTTTTTGAAGAGTGCACGAAACTATAGAAGAATTATTATGCGAGATTTAATTTTGAACTCATTAATAAATTAAATCATTGGAGAATATAATAGATTAGTATTGGAAATAAAATTTTAGTTAACAATGTTAAAGGAATTTAAGTTGAAGAAAAATACTAGAAAATTTGAAAGGATAAATTTTTTTATAATAATTTAATTATATAAGTCGGTAGCTAGGGTACAGAAGCCGCGCTATTAATTGATACAATCCTGGAAAGTCATTAACAGTTCACATGTTCTTGGTAATTCCTCTCATAAAGTTGTTCTAAACTTTATAATTCTGAAGAAAAGATGTGAACACAAATTACTCTTAAACTTTTTTTATCATAGTGTTGTTTCTGGGCGTTTTGTTTCTAAAGAAAAACTAGGCGTTTCACAAAGTCTAATCGATCGGGATAGTTATGATCGTTCGGTATTTAACATGGCCAAACAGAGATTATGTTTGTTGAAATTTCACAATAGTATAATCGATACAATTAGTTTGGTCATTCTACTTAATGTGTACGTGTTTGGTGAAATGCATGCCAAACATCCTAAACTATGCTACAATCAGTACACGCCTAATTACAACATGTAAGCTATGATTAATCCTGGCATTTTCATTCCTAAATATTTACTTGTCTAAAGAAAGTTATACAATTGGAGTCAAGTTCTAAATAGTTTAATGAAGTATATTAATATTAAAATAGTTTTACCACAATCCAATTATTGCCGATCGTTGCATAAAAGGGGAAGCTTTTTTCCCGGCAAATAATATAGCACAACAAGAAAGAAATCTCCTTTATTACAAGAAGATAAAATTGTCCAGTACATATAAATGGCTGCTCGAACGACAAAAATAACAGCATCTGGAGCTGCCTGTAAGTGCATGATGATGATCCTTATGATTCTGTGCATCTTGTTTTCCACAGCTGACGCATCATCGAGGTCATTGTTCACGTACATGACTCCTGGTACAAGGTAAGGCCAAGTTCAAGTTCAGGAGAACAAAACTTAATACTCTATGTATATATTGATATATAAATGTATATATAAATAATAAAAAGACAAGAACCAAAATTATGTAAATCCTTGAGAAATTTTAGTACTGCAGATATAGAAGTACTTTAGTTTATGATAATTTTTAACGAAGGGTTCAAGAATAATATTTATTCATTCACCAAAAAAATGTGATTTCATTACTATTTGATTTACATATTTTTCTCTTCTTTTGTAGTAACTCCATGCATATTTCAGATTTTAGCCCCTCTTGCGATGGTGAACTCATAACTGTCCTAGAATTCCGACTATGTCATAATGTAACAATGGAATGATTGATTACATCCATATTGAAATACACAGGGGTGTTTGGTGATTAGCTGATAACTGTTAGATGATTGTATTAGCTGATTTGACTAACTGATTTTATTAGCGGATTTGACCCCAGCTTATTATATTAGGTGATTATACAAAAGTGTTTGGTGAAATATTAGCTGATAGCTAATAGTTGTTTGTTTAATTTGTATAGTACAATCCCTGTCCAATAGCGCACAAAACCAGCACCACCAGCACCTACCAGCACCTACCAGCACCCACCAGCACCTACCAGCACCTACCAGCACTTGTCACTATTCACATACATGAATGATTTATTTTTTTAAAAAAAATAAAAAATAATTTTTCTTTAGAATTAGTTTCAATATGTTGTGTACCAATTAATCATTCTTTAAATATATAGTTTCATAATTATGTACATCATAATTATACAATTTTAATTTAATTTAAATACCCTACCAGCACCTACCAGCACCCTCCAGCACCTACCAGCACCTACCAGCACCTACCAGCACCTTCCAGCACCTACCAGCACCTACCAGCACCAGCAACCTGTACCAGCACCCTATTGGACAGGGCCAATGACATATAAGGACATAGATATAGGTTATTGATTAATCAATAGTATTAATTCATACAATATATATTTCTCGCTTTTTTATCAACATATCTAATTCATGCATATTATAAATATCTTAAATGAATATTGGTCTATGAATAGTTACAAGTATTTTTTATTTTTTCTAATGTCAATGTACCAGTACCTTTTTAATTAATTAATGTCAAAAGTGTTTTAGTGAAATTATTGTTAATAGGACTTAAATATATTTTTTCATTTTTTCATTCGTATCAATGTACTAATTAAGTTAGGCCTAAAGGGATAGTTATGTAAGCGTAACGTGATACGGCAACTAGTTACGACATCATAACAAATATCGACCAAACTCACTGCAAGAATAAACGAGAGTCGAAACACACTTGTAACATGATATCGTAAACTTGATTACGAATTCACAAGGTTCAACTGTTCACCCGCATAAGTAGACTCATTGTGGTCATTTGGGAAATTAATGTGTTTGTGGACATAAGTAGACTAGTGAGAAAACCGCGTGAATCAACATTGGCTGCACTAGTGAAGATTCCGGCAAGAGGGTCCTAAAACTGTAGTCATGGATTTGTTTTTAGTGTTGTGCAGTTTTTCTGCAAAATTGTCACATCCAGTGCACAAGTAGTACTGATGTATTGTTGTTGCAGTTGGCAACCCAAGCCAGTGTCTTAGGTACTATAATTAATAATTTGGTTCTTCTTACCTGAAATGGACCAACAAGATTTGTTGGTGTCCAAAAGAAAAGAGGTTTTGTTTGCCATGCAAAATCTATGGTCATGATCTCAAGATCGCAACATATGACGTTTCACAACACTTCTATAAATACAAGAGCCTGTGCCATAGTCCTCTCCACACCTCACCTCTCTCTGTCTCTCTCTGCATAATAGCAAACACAGTGACTACCAACTCTCTGTCTCTGTATAATAGCAAATATCACATACGACCTTCCTGTCTCTGCATTCCATGGCATTAATGGCTAATTCCATGTTCTTGGTCCTGCTACTTTCCGTCCTAGCTTCCCTCTTCTTTGTCATCCTCCTGTCCACCCTATCCATTACCACCCCCGCCTCTTATTCGTCCTCTTCTTCTTCGGATTCACCGGTCAGGGCCGGTCCAACGTATTTCTAGGCTCCGTACAAAAAAAATTAATTTTGGGCCCTCTACATCGGCCTCTTCTTCTTCTTCGGATTCACTGGTCAGGGCCGGTCCAACGTATTTCTAGGTCCAACAGATACTTTATTGTAAAAATTAATAAAGTACCTGAAATAGAGATATTGGGCTAGTTTGGAGATCAGCTATTAGCGTATTTCATTAACTGATATATATTGTCGGATTCTATTAGAAGTTTTAACTAGTGGTTTGACTAACGATTTGTATATGAATGTTTGACAAATAACAATTAGTGGATAGCATTTCATTATATTAAATAAATAAAGTAGACATTATTTACAATAATAAACAATTTATTATTAGTTATTTTGCTGTATTGATCATTTACTTGTTTTGAAGTTTTAAAAATTAATTTACATAAATGAAAAAATAGCTGGAAAAAATAAGTTTGCATTTCTAGTTTAGAAAGTGTTTTGGAGATTTTGTTAAGCTTGCTCTTAATATGTCAAAACGAATTACACTATAAGAATTCATCAAATTGTAAGTTCCAATATTTTAATAATTATTTAAACTAAAATTTTTTTGACAAAATTTTAAACTATCCACCTAGTCTACAAACCACCTGGTCTGAATTGTGCTATTATTTAGACGCGGGAAAGCGTTGACCAACAAAATATGTTGGTGATCAGTTACCAGAAATAGTCAAATATATAGGTGGGGAAGTTGCGGAAAAGGTCAAATAATATTTTGGAAGAGGCAGGTGGACCATATAGTTATGAAGGAGATGGAGCCGTTCGGTTTCATCCTGGGGAAGGAGTTCATGGTGAAGAATCGGGCCTTCCCGATCCCGCACCTTGGCGGAGTGATGTTCAGCGACGACAAGTGTCCAATGTTCGTGGGATACTCGTTGAAGACACCACAGTCGTTGCAAGGAAAAGATGGGAAGGCGGGTGCTAGACCGAACAAGGGCGATAGTTCGGTATTGGCCGTGATAGATGCATCATTGGAGCCAATCCTCGAGGGTCTTCAGGTGCCGGCGATGGAGCCGAGCAACGACCAAGAGGCCATGCACGAGAATATCTATTCCATTTTTGGGATAGTCAGGGCGAAAAATGAAAGCGCCTTGGGGATATGTTTACGCCTACAAGGCTCCGAAGGCAGCACCTTGAGTCCGTTGGGATCAAGCAAGTAGCAGCGAAGATGACCGTGATTAATAGGATGAACGGCACGGCCAAGGCTCGGGTGGATGTGCTAGAGGTCCCGGAACCAGCAAGGTTTGATGGTATGGTTGGGGCTGAGCATGTTAAGAAGTTCATCGAGGGCGTTGAGATTTATCACCGGGCGGTGGACACAAAGCCGCATCTCCAGGTCAGGGTGGCGGCTCGGTAATTGACCGGGTCTGCGCAGAGATGGTGAGAAAAAGTTAGCATGAATGGCACCTTGGAGCTTGGCTTATCATGAGATTCGATGAAGCAAGCGCTAAGGAACAAGTTTAGCCCGCACTCGTGGGTTGAAGTGAAGAAAGAGCCGACTTTGGCCGAAGAGTTGACGGAGGATGCAACGATTTCCGATTGCATCATGAACGGAACGTGGGAGTACTACGAGTTCGTTCTGGACGATACGCCCGTAGAGTTAGAGCAGTCGGACGAAAGTTGGCTGTATACTTACGGGGAGCCTCAGGATGATCAAGTTGAATGGGGGGACCCGAGAGGTTATGAGGAGGAGTTAGGAAATTATCAGGCAAGGTGGGAAGGAATGGATAAACTTCGGTGGCGATGGGAGTTGTCGGGGTCGGCAACACCTTGAGTGGGGGAGGTTTGTTAGGCTTTAATTGGCGAGTGAAGGCTGAATTTCACTAAGTATGGAAAGCGGGTCTGGGAACGTTGGGATTACGGTCGGGACCGGGTGAGCACGGGTCTGGGACCGTGCCAGGACCGAGAAACACAGGGACCGGGACCGAGAGGTACGGGCGGACTGGGACCGCCTAAAAGATAGACGAATTTGAAAAGCGGACGCGCACCACGGCAGTTACCGGATGAACCGGACACTCGAGGACGTGGGGGCGAGGGATGCGGAGAATGTGGGACGGAGCTGCTGGAAATGTGCGAGTGGTTTTCGGTAACCGCCAGAACGTGGGACGGAAGACGCAGGCTGAGACGCGCACTGAAGGAAGGAACCGCCGGGCAGTTCCATAACCGTCGGCAGTTGACCGGAGAAATCGCAAGAACGTGGGAACGTGGTCGGTTATTTTAGCTTAAAAGTAGGAACCGCTAGATGGCAACCTTTGTCTATAAATAACAAAGAGGGCAGACCGGCCCCAACCAATTAGATTGGTTAGGGATTGTTGTTTCCCTTCGCGTTTGCTTTCTAAGCTTCGAAACATTGTTGTGTGTTTTACCAAGTTTCTAATCAAATCGGTCAAGGCTAGGCCTTTGTCTAGGGCTTGTTTTATCGTGCGTTTGGAACAAGTCTTTGGGGTCCTTTGAGTTGGGGAACCTCGGTTACGGTTCGAGCGAAAAATTCCCGTAACACAAGCGAGTTGAAGATTAAAAATTCCCCACCATATAATATTAAAGTTTTTGAAAAGTTATTTTAGTAAATTCGCAGTCCTTATTTAAAAATTGACGATGTGTACATAATAAAGACCCATTTCTTAGTGTACACTACAATACAATATTTAAAGATTGACCACGTAGATATATGAATCTTCAGTGAGTTCTAAGATTTCGACGCCTGTTAGTAAGAGAGTTTTGTCTTTGGTTTGAAAGTCCGGTGACAATAATTTTGGATAAATGTATAGGTTGAAACCATTTTCTGAAATCTGGTTCATAACTTTTTTTCACATGCATTTTCTTACTCACAAAGTGATTTGTTTTTATCAAATTTGAGGCTATAAAATAAAAATATATAGATTAAATATTGTAGAGTGCATTTATTTATTGGTTTTTGTGGAAAATCGATGTTGCAACGTCGGTTCGGGTTTAGCATAAATGGACTAAAAATTTGAGCGCATGATTTTTTGAGTGGCAAGGAAATATTGTGCGTGAGAAATTTATGAAAAATATAGTTCAGTGAATATCAACATTAACTCAGCATTGATCGAAGTAGATTTGATGAGATCAGTTTGTGATATTTTAGGAGTTGAAGATATTTCAGTTACCTTATCTCCAAGGATTTCGAATATTTGAAGACAATTTATTGGAGATTTCATGGTTCTTTACTGTGGAGTTACTTGTTGACACGGTAGCTGAGCTATAAAGGGACAAGATGCTGCACTATTTAAACAACCAATTTTACACGCAACAATTTTGCATCCAGAATTGCCACACGTTTTGAGAAAAAGGCAGCACACTCTTCATAAAAACACTTGGACATGAATGTGAATCCTGCGTATTCGAAATCATCCATAAAGCTCCAGAAGGGAATGATCATTGAACACCAGGATAGGGGATCTAGTCAGTCGGGCAAGGGATTACAACCAAGTACTGTAATATTCTGTTTTTGATAATTAGTGGAATGGTTTTAACACTAAACTACAGTCTCGTAGCCGTAGATGCACTACTGCACCGAACTTCATGATCAATTGCTTTGTACTTAAGTTTTCTGCTTTTACCGTTTTTATATGTTTGATAAACTTAAGTTGAAAACATAGGTCACAATTGATCATTAAATGGGTAAATAGGTATTTCAAAGATTAAAGTGGGTAATGATTGTGCTGAAATTACCCCAATTCCGAACTCCAAATCAGATCTGAGTCTCTCAGCCACAACTCTGCTTCCGCCCTTCGATGACGACGCTGATGCACCGCCTAGGCAAATTAGTATTATAACCACATTAATTTTATAACATTTTTTTATTAATGTCACAATATGGTTCTATTATGACATTGAGTCACTGAGCATGATATTGGTTAAGAGATTTATGTGGTTATAATTAGTTTTCCCAACATTATAATTTAGTGTTGTAACATTAACCTATCTCAACATTATATAATACATGTACAATTTAATGTGGGGATAGATACATTTTTAATTCATTGTTAAATTTTAACTCAACACTTGAACCGAACACATTATATTCATTAATATAAAAAACAAACAAATGTGCTTAAAAACTACACTATGAAAATCATGTCCTAAAATCACTTTATTTCAACATTAATTAAAAATCCATGTGTACAAATGATTTTATATCATTTAAACCAAAATTGTGAATTGAATAAGCATAGCAACGCTTTTGTAATTCGGTACATGATTAATTAAAATTTCCATTACAATATGATATATAAATATATAAATACATTATGTAAATGATTAAAAAGTTGATAAATTTAATAGAATACACTAAAAAGATATATTCACCCTACAGATTACAGATGCTTAAGGAAAATATAATAGGATTTTTAAGAAACTTTATAAAGAAAAATGCAATACCTAAACTCAGTAGAATTAATTAATCAATGTAAGCTACTAATTTTAATATGATATGATATCAAATTATTGATACAATTGTAAACTACTAATTTAATATATTAACATTAAATTATAAATAAAAAGTTTTGGTAAAGGAAATAATTTTAAATTATACTCGAATTACAAACAAAATAAAGTGGTTGGAGAAAATGAAAGGTAAAGGAAAAGGTATGTGCCACCATTTCCTTTGCTAAATTTCTTCCTGATTACATGCATAATGGTTATGTTTATATATGTAGTGGTTTGTTTAACGATGCCCACGTACATCGCCCACATTCTCTAACTTTCCGAAACATTTTCGATTAATTGGATCAAATCATTCTTATATATTTTCCACTTGGTTTATTTGGTTTACTACTCTAATCTTCTTTCCATGGTGAGTCAGTGATTCCTCCGTATGTAAATCGTATTTAATATCATTTGTGATTTATTTGTGATTGACGACCAGAGATTTATTTTAATATATGCAGAGTATTTGAATCAGGATGGAGACTATTTGAATCAGGTTTCATACTTAATCTTATGCAGCGATGGTAGGATACTAAACGGTTGATTTTTTATTGGTTGATTTTACCATTAATCTTTTAAACTCGTATATCTAATATTTCGTGTATTATGCAGAAGATCAAGAAGAATCTAACGCAGACGATTACAGAAGATCAAGAAGAATCTACACAGAAGATTGAGATTCGAATTGAATCAAAACCCATTCCTTGCCAAAGAAACATCGAGTGACAAACATTAGATGGATGATAGGTTGTTATAATAGGAGATTATGTTTTTTTATGATCGAGTGATAAACATCATCATATGGATGATAGGATATTATAATAGGAAATTATGGTTACATGTTGGATGTATAATTATGAATTTGAATGTATTGAGAAAAAAATTCATTTACTTTTTTATTTAAATTGGTTTGTTTTAATTTTTCTGTAAATATATTAAAAATAAATATAATTCTCTTTTAATATTCTAAAACAATGTGCTATAAAATACAAATTTGACTTTAAAAAAATAAATTAAGACAGTAACTAAAGTTATTTTACCATGTATATCCTAACACGTTTAGACGTGGGCTTGGTGTATATATTCAAACACATTTGTATATGGTTAATGGCTATGTATGCGGACATTTTAAATAAATTTAATTTTTAATTAATTAAATCACCAATTATCTGTTACCACACTTTTTATCTATCCCGACTGCTTAACTAACCACATTAATAATCAACGTAGTAATAGATTAAATGTCACTATGGATAATTTATTTCAACCATAATTACCGTAATGATAATACCTTTTTGGCCCTGTTAGACTGCCAAGTACCATTATCAACATCTAGAAAAAGGGTCTGCTTCCGCGCCACTGTTGATTAAAGACTATGAATTCGATGTCCAGATGAAGTTTATTATGTATTTACACGGTCTGGTATACATGTTTCTGAACTCAGTTAATGCACCGGGCCGGGAATGTATCAAATTAGCTGCACCTAAATCTGTTTCTGTTTAAGTTAGTGAGCAAATGCAAATTTAAGTAAACCGTATAAGAGATTTTCAAAAAAAC
Organism: Cruciata laevipes; assembly: GCA_963678965.1. NCBI lineage: Eukaryota > Viridiplantae > Streptophyta > Magnoliopsida > Gentianales > Rubiaceae > Cruciata > Cruciata laevipes. The sequence goes on along the minus strand of OY787641.1, from coordinate 5,683,005 downwards.
AAAAAAGTAAACCGTATAAGAGAAGTTCAGCGTTCGGTATCAAGAGACCTTTGAACAACTTAATGCACGTACAATTTCGTTGGTCTGGTTTTGCTTGGATTTATTAGCAGCAGCCGGTCTTCGCGTGCTCATTTGAAACTAAGCATAAATTTTGATTTTCTCATTTTCAAGCATAATATTTACATATTAACCATGATCATTAAGTGTATTATTGTTGATTTTTTTTTTACGTCAAAACTATCATAGATAAGAGGATTATTCATGGCTCCTCAACTGAAATAAAAACAGAACATGATACAAATAAGACCATAAAAGGGTCTTAGTGGCTACACTTTCATGTATGATATTATCATTTTCAAGACTGATTATTAATATATTAAACATGATTATTAAATGAGATCAATTGAAACATATATCTCAATTGAGAATTTTTCTAGATAAGAAGTTATTTATAATTAGACGGAAAGATTTTAACTTCAAAATTTTTAAATAAAAGAAGTATTTGACTATATAGTATATATTATTATTCCTTATTTTTCTAGGTTTTATTCCTTGCTAATATAGTATATATTATTATTCCTTCTCATTCTTCTTCTTTTTTTCTTTTTTTTAAAATTTAACCACCAAGGTAAAGGTAAATTTACATTCCTTCACATTCATGTCTAGAGCTAAATTAAACCACATTTTATTGGCCAAAACTGTTAAAGAGTCTAGGTCTTTCCGCGGTGCGACTTGCGAGTCTAGGTCTTTTCGTCAACTTACGAGTCTAGGTCTTTTCGTAATCACATTCTACAGTCTAAATATTCCCATTAAAAAAATGAGAACATGATGAATTTTCGTAATCACATAATTCATTAACGTTGAAAATTATGCCGTTTATTAAAAAATAAAAAATGAAAAGGGAATGGATAAATTATTGTCCTTACATTAAACTGATGAAAGACCTTAATTAATTTGTGTAGTCAAATTTCATTTTCTTCGTGACCGGTAGCCTCACGAGATAGAAACGTGTTCACAAATTAGCAGAAAACTTTTCATGTATTTTCCAAGATGTCGCTTATAAATATTTTTGCTGAATATGCCAGAGCTTATTTCTTACTATACTGAATTGAACTAAATTGAAAATAATGTATTGAAAAAAAACATCAGCATAACTGAATTAACATAAAATTATATTTTTACTGAAATGAACTGAATTGATCTAATGATAAGGTCTGACAAACATGGTACATTGTTTTAAAATATTTAATTTATGTAACTTATTTTTATTCATAATTAGAAGTATTAATAATTAAAAAAATATGTTTTGAGTCATCTGTCTAAATTCAAATGTGTGTTTTGACTTCAAGTCCTTGAACCGATCCAATTAATATGAGTGAGAATATATACATCAAGTTTATGCATAAAAGGAGAAGCTTTGGCCCAACAAGAAAGATATATCTTTCAAAAACATAAAATTGTTCAACAAATAAATGGCTGCTCCAATGACAAAAATAACAAGAGCTGCCTGTAATTGGATCATCATCCTTATCATTATCTTCATCTTCACGCTTCTGTTTTCAATAGCTGATGCATCATCAAGGTTTTCATTCATAGCAGTTCCAGCAGCGAAAAGTTCTCCCGGTATACAGTAAGTCTCTTATTTTACAGTTTGCATTTACTTTTGCATTGTACGTATCATCAATTCCTAACTCAGACTATTTTAACTTTAATTCGACTATAGAAAGGATTCAATATTTTATATAGATATTATATATAAAATACGAAACAACACATAATTTCTACACCCATGCATGTGATCGATGCAGTTTTTCTTCATTAACATATATTATATGTAAATTATTTCTGGTATTTTAATTATTTACTTGTCCATTTCCTTTATTAAATTTATTCCATTTCAATTCTACAGTCCACACGGCGCTTTCCCTCTGCCTTGAGAACTGAGAGATTGCAAACCATATGTATCAGAGTGGGATATATATTTTAAATAATACTGAATGTAATATTTACTTGTATATTGCGATTGAGGCTTCTGTATTAAATGTTCTTTATAAAGTACTTAAATGTATAAGTATTTTGTGGTACCCAACTTTAAGATATTATGTATTGAGATATTATATATAAGATGAGGTGATCGTACCGATAATTATTTGAGCATTGGTATTTTGCTTTTTTTAAACCGCGTCAATTTCACGACAACTCGCGCCATTATGTTGTTGTATTCTATTAAACTCTTTCATGTTTCCCAAAAATTATTAGGCTCATTAGAAGCATGTATTTTGCCTTATTTTTGAAACTTAATTTATAAAATTTTATATACTATTTAATACTTAATAATTTTAAGCTATTTTGAAATCGTTATCTACATAAACTTCGACTACGTACACAGTTTTTTATTAAACTTTTTGAATATATAAAGTGGACTTTAAAACTGATGACAGCTGGAAAGTTTGACAACGTCAAGCATTAAAGACCTTCCTTAATTAACTTGGGTAGTCAAGGTTGATTTTCTCAGTGACCGTTAAGTCACAAGATAGAAACATGCATCATCAATTAGCAGAAAAAATATTCATGTATTTTCCTGGAAAATTGATGAAGTCAACCAAGTCTTTTTCGAAATTAGTTCTTTCACCAATCACTGTCACATTTTACTTCTAGTTCCGTAACTTAATAACCAACACTTTCAACATTTGACAAATAATCAAGCTGTATAATAATCAAATAAGGTTTGTTTTAGACGAAAAACAAACGAGAGAAACTTTTAGCATTATATTAACATAACAGTAGTTGTTGTCAGGCATGCCTCAACTATATATAAATTAAAATTAAAATAGTACAGCTGATAAACACTGCTTATTAAAAGAAAACCAAAGTTTTCTTAACAACAAAGAGAACATGGTTTGAAAATGGACAACGATTAGAAAGTAAGTCTTGGCGGATTAACTTACAATATTTTGACTAAATTTGAGTCGTTGACCACAATCCAATTGTTGCCGATCGTTGCATAAAAGGGGAAGCTTTTTTCCCGGCAAATAATATAGCACAACAAGAAAGAAATCTCCTTAATTACAAGAGATAAAATTGCCCAGTATGGGTGCTCGAACGACAAAAATAACAGCATCTGGAGCTGCCTGTAAGTGCATGATGATGATCCTTATGATTCTGTGCATCTTGTTTTCCACAGCTGACGCATCATCGAGGTCATTGTTCACGTACATGACTCCTGGTACAAGGTAAGCCCATGTTCAAGTTCAGGAGAACAAAACTTAATACTCTATGTATATATTGATATATAAATGTATATATAAATAATAAAAAGACAAGAACCAAAATTATGTAAATCCTTGAGAAATTTTGGAAATTTATTTACTAGTCTTGGACGTTGACGGTATAACATGCATATGGTCGATAAGGGAGTTTTTACTTTAAAGACTTACATGGTAACGTATATATTTTTGTTGAGAAAATCTTGGGTGAGACCTGTCCTTGTAGAGACCAAGAGGAGGGAAATGAGCATTTACTATTTCTGCTTGATCTTTTAGTCAGTTTGTTTGATCTTTCAATCAATATCCTTGAGTATTTTTGTTTTGCCTTGATTTTTCAGTTAATTTGATCGTTCGTTCAATTTGCTTGATCTTTCGGTCAATTTTCTTGATCATTTCCTGGTCAATTTCACCAACGACAAATTCAATCAAGAAAATCGGCGGGTTTAAAGCTCACCAACGACAAATTCAATCAATAGCAGTCTCATATAATCTTTGGTCTCATTTGAGACAGGTCTCAAATGAGAATTTGCCATTTTTGTTATTTAAATTATTGATTCTAGGAATTTCATTTCAATTTTTCCAGTGTAGACGGCGGGACATCCCCTCAAGGTCCTCACAAACGTCGGTCTTGAGAACTGAGAGAGTACTGCAGATATAGAAGTACTTAAGTTTTATACTTTAGAGTGTAATCGGATAATACATATTTAATGAAGGGTTCAAGAATAGTATTTAATCATTACAAAATTTTCATTTGAGACTTGTCTGTACAGATACCAATTACTATAAGTGACTGTTATCGGTTGAAATGATCGTTGGTGAGTTTCAACCCCGCCGCCGTTGTTAGATTTTAGGTTTACTGGTGTCGCTAGAGCTCAGCCGTCCCACATAGACCGACTAGCTAGAAACTGAGTTGCGGTGTGAATTTGTACAAAATAACAGTAATGTACCAAGGATTAGGAATGATTAAGGAAATTGACTGAAAGATCAAGCAAAATGAGTGAAAGGATCAAATTAACTGAAAAATCAAGGTAAAAATGGAATGCTCAAGGGAACTGACTAAAAGATCAATCAAATTGGCTAAAAGATTAAGTAAAAACAGTAAATGGTCATTCCCTTAACCCTTGGTCTCCACAAGTACATGTCTCACCCAATACTCTCTCTTCATTCATTCACAAAGAAAAAGTGATTTCATTACTATTTTACATATTTTTCTCTTCTTTCTTCTTTCGTAGTATACTCCATATTTCAGATTTTAGCCCCTCTTGCGATGGTGAACTCATGATTGCCCTAGAATTAGGATTATTAAGTTCTTTTCATATATTCCAACTGTGTCATAATGTAACAATGGAATGATTGATTATATCCATATTCAAATAGACAATGTGCTATAAGAGTAAATCCAACAACTTTTCTAAATATTACTCAACTATTTGGGTTGAAATGAATCTTTCCTAACTCATGCAGTTTCTACAATTTGGGGATTTGATTTTGTTAAACTTATATACATTTTTAACTCATAACTTTCACTTCTATTTTTAGACATGGTTGTGGGATCTCTCATAAATGTATGAGATTCTAATTTAATTTTGTCCATTCTAAAATTAACACATCATACTAAAGTTTTGTTTGTGAATATTGCATTGGAGATGAAAGTTAAAAGAGCACCTTCAATTTGTTTGACTTTATTACATCATATTACATCTCCATTGAAAATGTGTCATTTGGACAAAGTGACTTGCTAAAGTAACTTTAGGGTTGAAGATGCTCTAATTGGAGTGGATTTAAGATGAATTGTACCGACCATAGTAACGGATAGAAAATTTGGGTTGACTTTGATTTGTCATCATGGGTTTAAAAAGTATAGAGTTAAAAATAAAAAAATACTAATAAAGTATCTGAAATAGAGATATCGTATTCATTAACTGTTAGATATTGTCGGATTCTATTAGGAGTTTTGACTAGTGGGAGTGTTTGACAAATAACAATTAGTGGATAATGTTTCTTTATATTAAATGAATAAAGTAGACATTATTTAAAATAATACACAATTTATTATTAGTCATTTTTGTGTAGTGATCATTACTTGTTTTGAAGTTTTAAAAATTAATTTTCATAAATGAAAAAATAGGTTTGCATTTCTAGTTTAGAAAAAGTTTTGGAGATTTTGTTAAGCTTTCTCTTAATATGTCAAAACGAATTACACTATATAAGAATTCATCAAATTATAAGGTCCAATATTTTAATAATTATTTAAACTAATTTGTTTTTTGATAAAATTTTAAACTATCCAACCAGTCTACAAATCACCGTGGTCTGAATAGTGCTATTATTTAGACGCGGGAAAGCGTTGACTAACGGAACAAAATATGTTGGCGAGTACAAGAAATAGTCAAATATATAGGTGGGGAAGTTGCGGAACAGTCGAATCATTTTTTTTTAAAGAGAAAAGATCGATGAGGCACAACTTTGGCCTTAGTCCTAAATAAATATTTTTAAATTAAAAGGGCAGAATGGGAACATTTTTGGTGAGGGATATGAGAATTTGTAAGAAAGTAAATCCTGGCGGATTAAGTTATATTATTGGACTTTGACCATTACTTGTCCAGTTAAAACTTGTGAGGAGAATAAACAATAGTAAAAAAATATATAACACTGTTCCGATCACAGCATAAAAGGGAAGCTTTAGCCATGCAATATCACAGCAAGTAAGTATCTCCAGACAAAAATATAAAACACAGTCCATATAAATGGCTGCTAGAACGACAAAATTAGCAGTGTCTGGAATTGCCTATAATTGCATAATTATCCTTATGATTCTGTGCATCTTCTCGGTTCTGTTTTCCACGGCTGATGCATCATCAAGGTTTTCGTTCAGGGAAAATCCTGGAGGGTAAGGCCTTGTTTTTCAATTTTCCAGAGTTCATTTCCTGCTGAACTGAATTGAATCTAATTATGAAAAGTGAATGTTTTTTAACATTTTACAGTAATTTTTGGTATTTTAATCATGGTGTTGTAGTTTTTCAATTATGACTGAGTTTATTTCATTTTCAATTATTCAGTGTATCCGGCGGAAAATCTCCTCAAGGTCCGCACAAACGCCGGTTTTGAGAACTGTGCATGAGATTTTGCGAAGTACGTAGATCGATATATATCCAATCTTAGTACTGATGTAATATTAACTCGTATATATATATACTGATTTTGCGATCCGGCATCTGTATCAACTGTTGTTTAAAAGCTTAATTTGATGGATGAGTATTGATTGAAGAATTGCTGGCCATATATAGAAATTTTTATCAAGCCAAGAAGATAAATAGATCATCAAGCCAAGATTAACTTCATGCTAAAACTTCTACTTTTGAACATGCAAGGAATTTTTTGCACATTCATCATCATTTAGGACGGTATTATAGGAGCTTTTTGACCTATCGGTGTACCGGTGTTACCGCCGCGGAAATAACCGCGAGAGTACCTCGTACCACGGTCACCACCATGGGAATGACCACCGCGTACTCCGCTGAGATTCAAATTTGAAATAAAATAAAATGAATTGTTTATTGCAGAACATGACTAGTGAAAAATTAAATATTTTTCCTTCATGTAAAATAATACTTACCTGGGAAGACCTCCACCACCACGATCAGAATGAGGATCACTGCCGGGCTCAGACGACGTCGGAGGAATTTCCGCGGCCGTGTAAAGCAGAAGCATGAGGAGGCAGGCTGCTCCAAATGCTGCTGTACGATCCATGTAGCGTATAGTGGCTTGGACAATTTTACTATTTCCAGTTAAGTGCTTTAATTTTGTGCTATTACATCTCCAAAGCTTTCTATTTTTATAATTTGTAGTCTTGCTGTTAATGGACTCAACCAAAATTGTGCTTTGACTTCTTCTTCTGTAAAAACGATTCAACGGAACATTGAATTCAAAGACCACAAAGTAGGTACGATATAGTCGTTAAATATTTTCACACTAAATATTTTGTAAGATCGGTTTCAGATTTTAATATCTTTCCACCTATTTCTTCGTGATTATTATCTATCATTTTTAGTTTATCGAACTACACCATTTGCTCTATTAAACCCTAGTGGGTTCAATTTCATGTGGTGGTATGGAGAAATTCAAGTTAATGTAATTTTTCAAAATATATTTCTAGGTTATCTACACATAGTTAACTAAAATCTATAAATTTTCAATGCTTATAATTCCGCGAAAACGATCTGGAAACTGTTTTACTGATCATCAAAGGATTTCAGTACCGTTCGATGATATTGATCAAGGAACTGCTGTCTTTCAATGTTAATCTAATGTTACAACCTAATTATTGTAGCTAGCCAACTAGTTCCATGGAATTGTACAATATTATTTTTACATCTCAACGGAAACAAGTTTGTCGGAAATGCTTGTAGAACCAGTCAAGTTTAATTGTATGTATTCGACAGTCTTAATGGGATGTTTAGTCTCATTTGTCGTGCGTTTTGATTTGATCGTTTCAAAATCTCCAGTGACTTGGTGAGATGGGCCTAGAATTAAATTTTAAATTTCAAAAAATACATACAATTAAACTTGTAAAATTATTTTCCAAGCTGTATTCATTATCACAAGTAATTAAATATTTTTAATTTTTTTTGTGAAATACAGAAGTCATATATACTTTAGATTTTTTAAAACATCAATTAAAATCAAATAATGATCATTAGGTTTCTATTATATTCTTCATTTAAGCTTTGCCTGAAATAACCGTTAATTATTTTACTGTTAAATTCAAACCAGAGCGAGGGCTTGAATTCGTGGTCAATGTTTCTTAAATTTTTCTTGTTTGAAATTGATTAGCAACTAATTTGAATAAGAATCTAGTGCATCCAAAGTCAAATTACAAAGCTGAAGCTTGACCAATATAATTAACAATTAAAATGTGAATAGAAGAAACAGAAAAAAAACAAAATATTTCCACCATAACAAGTATAAAATTAGGAGAAAAATTATATTCAAAGTACTCCAAAGTCATAATTATAATGGCTAGTGCTTCATTTCGAGAGGCCTGCAAGTTCTTCCTCGTCGCTGTCTGCATCTTCATGGCTTTGTGTTGCACAGCTCAGGCTACTTCCAGGTAATAATATTTACTTTGTTTTGTTTGCTTTGCATGGTAAATTCAGTTGCTCAAGTTTATTCAAGTTAGTTAAAGTGTGGAAATCTGAAAGAAACTTTACCCAAAAAGGTAAATTTAATCATACTCATTATAAAAAATGTATTTGTTTTCTTCTTGTATGACTGAATTTATTTGATTTAATTTTCAAATCCCAGGGTATTATCGGGTCCGGCATTTGGCGGTGAGAATGGTCGGACGTAGTAAGTCTTATTCCACATTTTACCACGGCTTATTTATTTTTGTATAATTACGTGTAAATATATTTGCAGTTTATTTAAAAACTTTTAACTGAAGCACTATAAATATGTTTCATTTTATGCATGGAATTGATTTGGCTATGAATCGTAATTTTCGTAATTGTCGTCTTTTATCTTAATAAAATCATCGCAAAAGTGTTTGACTTCTCATCTTAGAGTTGCATATGTGTTTTGATTAAGCTTTTCAACATGTCTATATGTATAAATGGGAAAACATTACGTGAGGAATGATTATGTTGAACTTTTAACTGGTAAATTAATATGAACTGAATTAAATTTATTTCATTTTCAAATATGCAGCGTAGGCGGTGGAAAATCTCCCCCAGGTCCTCACGGTCGCCATCCCTGAGATCTGAATTGATATTTACATTTAGGATTTTCAAGATTTTGTTCTTTTAGGTTTTTAATAAACGAGAGAACAAGTTGGGAAACGAGTTTGTATATATTGTCTTCATTCATCACGAAATGGGTGAAAAATGTATTTTGCAACCAATTAAACAGAGAGAATCGCGCGAACAGATTTTGCAACAGTTTAGTCATCATCACAATTCACAAATGCATGTCCCACTTGCTAAACCTAAACAAAGTACACTTGAGCCCCAAAGCCCTTGAGAGAAACAAAGCTATTTTACACCATAGATTTCTCAAGAAAAACCGTATTAAAAGGTATTGCTATTTGAACCCCTTTGACCAAAAATTATTGTATAAACCATCTCGAAACTGTAAATACTACCTTGATATTGATAACAACAAACTTGTCTAGCCAATCATAATGTCAACAACCCTATTTATGTCCCACATATCGAGGTGCAAATATAATCAAGAGGGGTGTAAATAGAATTACCCTAACACCATATATAATATTATCTCCATATATATGATAGTGGCTATTTTTGTTGACTTTTGAATTGGAGCACTTATTTTTTATTAATAATCAATTATGCTGAGGTGGCAAGAGAAATTATAGAAGGAAAAATTGCATTGGAGATGCTCTTATAGTCTGTTTATTGTCCTTGTGGGCATCGTTTGACACACCAAAATTATCTTCAATACTCAACACGTAAAAATTAGTATAGTCGCAAGCAGAGATCAATATCTACTAATTTAACCTACCAAACGATTTTTGGTTTAGCAACCACGCCTTAAATTTGAAGAAATTGTTTCTATCAACCAAGAAAACAATGAATTTAAACACAATAAAAATCAAAGAAAAATATATAAAAAGCAATCGGTTTAGATTAACCTCGTTGATTCATTCATTGATCATTGGATATAGATGAATTATCTCATGCAAATCAATTAGTTATATAGAGGCAAGTATTTGTTGAACCCCTAAAATCTCCTCTTATTACCCATCAACGAGCAAGTATTTGCTAAACTCGTTAAATTACAGATTAAAACAAAGGAGACCTAATTTAGATAATCGTTTCGCTAACTATGACCATCTACTCAGTTGATTACGTTTTTGTTATTATCAGTAATCTGTTATTCACAAGAAATTCGCCACTTTTATTAGCCGTAGCCTAACATGTATCAATTGGTGATCAAGCTTAATTCAGCAGGCATCAAATTTAAACATTAATCAACATACAATTCACATAAATATTTGTTAAGCCCAATTTAATCCTCATATTTTCTGAATCAACTCAGTCAATCCAGTCGATAACTAATTTAGCTACTCATAATAAAACTAGAGAATCAAACAAATGTAAAAAAAGTAAACATGATAAAAAAAATCTAAATAGATTAAGAAGAAATCACCAATATATGAAAATAGACAGAGAACTTCCAATATTTGGGGAAGACCCGCTTCCCTTCACTTCATACTCTCATGCGCCAGTATCCAAATAAAACCAGCACATTGAATGCGGTGTCATATTGAATTGACCTCCGAAATTGGAGTTAACATCCTGCAGTAGACACGAATTGATAAACATATAGTGACAAGTCTAAAATTTAACATTTCAAATTGTGCGGAAACAGAACAATTATATTTTAAAATTTCTTACCAATTGATTCCTATGATATTTGCCTAGGCTCAATCGATGGTGAAAACGTATTTGAGTTTTTTTATGGTAAAAAAGATTCTTTGTTCCAAATAAGCTGCAGTAGGCTCTTGCTATGAAATGCGTATTGGAGTGAGCCTCCAACTCCAACTCGAGAGAATCATTACCCACCAATCCATAGTGATTTTTCAAGCGACGGATGTCATCGCCTTATATAATCCAGTTGCCGCCTCCTTGCTGACCATGAACGAGCATCAACAAACTTCCTCGGTTGGTATGAATTACAATGGACCGTGGCAGCTTTCCCGGTTTTGACCAGAAACCACAGCTTGGAAGGGTCTGCCGCTGCACGATAACATTAGTAGTATTGGAAAGTAAGAAAAACTATTCATATTACCATGATTGTTGGAGTCCAGACGGTCAAGGTGTGCATTCTTTCGAAAGAAGCCATTCGTGTGGATGATGAGCTTTGGAGGAGATATTAAACTTGGGAGGAGATTTGCAGAGGAGATGAACTTGGGAGGGAATATGAAGAGAATATAATTGCCAAGGGATGGTAGTTTTGATAAGTTAATGGGCGGTTATTAATGAGAACCATAAATTTTCATAAAGTTACTCAAAACCGAGGAGTCAACCACTTTGGAGATTGCAATTTGACGGGGGGATCTGCTGTCTTTACGCATATATGGGTCTGCCAATGAAATTAATTGTGAATGAGGAGTCCGATTTTATTTGCAGTAGCTTAATTGGTGCTATATTAATTGGTCCAACCATTTTAGCCTGTGAAGATCTCCGTCGCTGATGCAGGGTTGAAACTCGATGACAAATCCTTGGGTTGTTCGCCGGCGAGACCAGCAGATCTTCTTTAGCTTTTTCGAGATATCGCCTCTAGGTAATCAAAAGCTCTCTCTTTGCCGATCTCTCTTGCTCATCTTTGGATCTTCCCAGCTTTGCCGATCTGTTTGTTGTTGGTCTAGTCATATTCTTAATGTCTTACTGCTTACTGTTGGTTGTTGGTCTAGTCATATTCTTGAAGTCTTATTGCTTACTGTTGGTTGTTGATCTGTTCATATTCTTGAAGTCTTACTGTTTAAGTATACTACCCTTTAGCTGTTGCGATAATCAACGACACATGTGAGTTAGTTAGGCTTGGTGAGGCAGGATCATGCTTGTCTCATTTTTCTGATGAGCTGCAAATGTCATAGCCAGTGTGGAGGCTTAACTCCCCTAGTAGGAGCATCCTCGGGAATCTCCGATAAAACCCTACATTTCATCCCAATTTGTTTATATTTTTAATTTCCGGTTGCCGAGTTCACAGAACAAAGATGCCACCAAATTATGAAGCTCTGATGAATCTCGCTATCGATACGGCTGACCTGGAATATAATTCGCTAAGGAGGTTTACCAGTTGCTGCAGTCATCCCCGTTGGGGTTGTCTTCAGATGATGCTGCTAGAAGACTTCAGATCTTTGGATTGAACAAGCTAAATAAGAAACACGATAAGATCTTGAAGTTCCTCGAACAATTTTGGAACCCTAGGGCTTGGGTTTTAGAAGTCGCAACAATAATGGTTATAACACACGTGGATAAAGCAAAAGAGGTTGACTGGCTAGATTTTGGGGGAATTGTACTGTTCCTTCTTATAGACTCAACTGTAAGGTTCATTTTCGAGAACATGGCTAATAACACTGCCCAACCTTTAATGGATAATCTGTCTCTCAAAGCCAGGGTTCTTCGAGGTGGTCGATTTATTGATGAAGACGAGTCAACATTAGTCCCTGGGGATATCATACGGCTGAAATCGGGAGTTGTGGTTCCCGCAAATGTACGGTTATTGGATACCTTGGTAATTGGCCAATTTTTCCTGACTGAAAAATATACTCCCTCGGTAATAGAAAAAAAAACGTTTATTCAGGGTCCATGATAGGCCCTAAATATACTCTTCTTTTACAACATTAGAGAGCTAGTTTAGGTAGTATTTTGTACCTATGTATTGAACTTTAAAGTCAAATCATTCATAGTGGTTTGAAATTGAAGACATGCATTTTAGCCATTGAATTGCACTTGCTAAGGAGTTGGATGATTTGAAAACCTTCTATGACCGTCCAAAAGGAGCGAGAAACATTAAGTCATAGAAGTGGTGTGAAGGCACACTCTCGCGGGCAAAGAATTATCTCTCGCGAGCCGCGAGGTGTGTTTCTGTTTTATGAAGGCACGCTCTCGCGGGCTGCGAATCGTCGGTCGCGAGCCGCGAAAATCTCCTGCCACTTGCATTTTATTTATTTTTAATTAAAATCTTTTTGGGATATAAATGTGATCTTATCACCATTTTGTAAGCATCGAATTGCAGAGCTAAGAACCTTTTTTCTTCATTTCCTTTTCATTTTGATCTTTGAATTCACCATGGTTTATTGTATGAATTTGTATTTTGATTATATGATTATGGTTGTAGGCTAAAACCCATCTTTGGAGCATGAGATTAGACTTTTTATAATGGTTGAGAACTTGATTTGTGAAGCTTAGGAATGTGTGATTTGCAATTGAATGATCATGATATGTATGTGTATTTGATGCATGAAATGGTTAGGAATGATTTCCTAGTTATAGATATGTATTAGATATTGCTTTTTGATGGTTGGAATGTTATCATTCTTTCTATGAAAGAGTAGTAAATTAGGAAGCAAATTCAAGTTGTTATCAATTGTATTTGTTCTTGAGATCATTCATTAGCATTGTATCCATGTCAATTTTGCTATCAAATTGCATGGGTAAGTTTGTAAACCATCTAATTTGAAATGATATTGATAAAATTCTATTTGCTATCATTTAGAAAAGTTGTCAATGAAAGTTGTGATGATGCTTTCATCTTCCACAACTAGGATTAGGGATAATTCATTATAAACAATCACCATTCTCAAAGCAACATGATAAAGTTTGAGGAAAAACCCATGATAAGAAGTCACCAATCTCATGTGTCCAAAGCATTCATTCTCATTAGTTAAATCCCTAGTTTGAATCATTATATGATACATTAGTTGTTATTCTAAAGTTCTAGTTGCTTTACATAGTAGTGTTTCTCACAAAAATCAACTCAAAACCCCCATTGTTTACATTGCTTTTATATATATATATATGTATGTATGCTATTAGGTATAGTAATTACCCTATGATATATGCTTAAAAATACCCTATTCTTTGTGGATACGAACATTACTTGTCATTATATGCTTAATTGTGTGTAGCGGTAGTGAGTGAATATAAATTGTATATTTGAGGTACGACGACGACCTCTCAGTCCATCTGCAAACAAGGGCAGTGTGATGCGATAGTATATGGGACAGGTTCCTTACCCATTTTGTTGGCACCACAAACGGGCAGGGACAACCAAGCAAGGTTTTAGCTGCCATTAGGCCATTTTACATCTGCATCACAGTTTTGGGAATGATTATTGACATTGTTGCCATGTTGATTCAGAAAAGATCCTATCATTCTATTATCAATAACTTGCTGGTACTTCTCATTGGAGGCATTCCAATAGCCCTGCCAACTGCCCTTTTTATTATTGTGGCAATTGGTTCCCAGCGCTTATCTCAGCAGAAAACCATCACAAAGAGAATGATAGCAATTGAAGAAATGGCAGGCATGGATGTTCTTTGCATTGACGTGAAAGGAATTGTAACTCTCAACCAACCTACTTTAATAGCATCCGAAGTTGAGAGATTTGGCTAAGCAACCGTTGAGACAGTATTAGTGATTGCTGCTATAGCTTCTCGGACGGATGATCATGATGTTATCGATTCCCTTATTTTAAACAATGTGCAGGAAAAATTCAAAGAGGCAAATGGTATTCATGGGATACAGCTTCTTCCTCTGGATCCCACTGAGAGGCGCACAACTGCATCATATATTGATGGTCAGGGGCGTATGCATCGAGCCAGCAAAGGCGCTCCTGAAGTGATTCTTGAACTTTTACGTGATGATGCTAGGACTGCGATACAACAAAGATTTAATGCTGTTATAGATCGATTGACTGGGATGGAGATGCAGATTCTTGCTGTAGTACACCAGTTAGTTCCTGATGGAAATATAGAAAGTCCGGGAAATGCATGGCAATTGCTTGGCCTCATACCACTTTTGCGAGGGAAAACATTGGTTTCAACATTAATGAGGCTTTTGATTTGGGATTAAATGTGAAAATGATCACAGGTGATCAACTAGATATAGCAAAGCGTACGACGGACTCTAAACTGAAAATTGGAAGTTTTCCCTGGTGTACCTCTGCTGAGTTATTTACACGGGATGCTATGAATGAAGAGATTGGTGGTTATGCATGTGTCCTTCCAGGACAAAAGTATGAGATCGTCAAATGGTTGCAAGAAAAAACCATATATGTGGAATGACTGGCGATGGAGTAAATGGCTTACCTGCACTCAGAATAGCTGATGTTGGAATTGCTGTAGCTAATGCAACTGATGCAACTAAAAATGCTTCTGATATAGTTCTGACAGAATCTGGTATTCCAGTAATTTCTGGTATTAGAGTAATTCCAGCTGTAGTCAAAACAAGTCGCATAATCTTTCAAAGGATGAAGTGTTATACGATATATGCGATTTCAGTCACAATCTGTAGCTGGCTTAGCTTCATGCTCCTGGCCATAATCTAGGAATTTGACGCCCCCCCCCCCCCCCCTCATTATGGTGCTGGCCCTTGTTCTTGACTATGGTACCGTAGTGACAATAGCCAGGGACAGGGTTAAATCTTCTGTACGTGACAGTTGGAAGTTGCTTGAGATTTTAGCAGCAGGAATTGCACTTGGCTTTTACATGGCAGCGACCACAGTTGTATTCTTTCATCTAGCATCTGAAACATATTTTTTCCCGCAACGATTTCAAGTTTGTACTCTACAAATTTCAGCAAACATTTCACATCTCACGCTCGTACAGAGAAAAATGTAACTTGCATCAGCAGTTTACTTGCAAGTGAGTATCATTAGCCAGTCCCTCACATTAGTGACTCGATCTAAAAAATCGTGTTTCATTGAGCGCCCGGGAGTTCCGCTGTTTATATGTTTCATCCTAACTCAGCTAGTTAGGGTTTGAGAGAAAATACTTGAAAAATTACGTACGGGAGGGTTTGAACTCTGGTCTCCGTAGGGCGGTTTAAATGCCCTGTTCAATAGTTCATATAGTTGTATTATGATGATGGTTCATTTTTAGTTCAATTTAATTTTAAATATAAATTTTGTATAATTGTGTAATTAGCAATGCAAATATTTTTTCACCCGGAATGTTTTAAATTTTTATTTCCTGCTTTAATGAGGCGCTGAAACGTATCAGTCAAACTAAAAAAGTTCAAACTCCAACTAAGCAAGACTCATTCAACTGTCCACTTAGAGCATCTCCAATTCAAAGACCCTCATTTATATTTATAGGAGCTACTTGGTGAATTATTATTGGACTTCTCTATGACATGACCAATGAGACTATAAAGAGGAAAATTTGTTCTCCAATGCACAAATCAAGAATCAACCTTCATTGTGACTTGTCATTTATCAATATTATAATTATTAAAATTTTATTTAATGAATTGAAATTAATGCATTAAATGTTATATACATGGTAAATGTCATATTAAAAGACTCAATTTTGAGAGGGTCTAATTGAGGGTGTCAATTAATTAATATGCCACGTAGAATTGAAAGCTACAATTGACTTGCATTGAAGATGATATTTTGAGTAGGGAGTCTATTATAATAATGTGGCAGGTGAATTTTTTAATTGAGACTTGTATCGGAGATGCTCTTGATATAGAAAATTTTACATGTTTTTCTAGTAGTGCTAGCTCAATTAACATACACTTCTTGTAATTATTCCGTACTACATCAATGCATCACAGTCGTCGATTATTTTTATGTGGTGGAAATCAAAGTTACATAATATGGTTTCATAACTTAATTAGTTCTGTAATTCATATCAAACTTAACGAATTTATGAAACTAAAAAATCGCAAACATAAAAAAAGGCTCATATGTAACTATTAAAATGACAACATCTTAATTACAACAATTTTTTTCAAATATATATATAAAACAATAAGAGGTGTTGCCCCGTATTACATCACCTCATCAAAGTCGTCGATTGTCATTATCTGGTGGAAATAAGAGTTAAATAAAAAGCAATTAAAAGGTCCAAACAACAATTCCACTTTATCCAATAATAATTTAATTACTTTCTGGTCAATCGATTAAAAAGGATAATTTTTCAAGTGAAGTTTCCCTGCTTTACATTAATATTATAATCAGATAACTTCTTTCCTCGCGAGAGCTGTCAATGGAATTTACATTTTCCAGCAAGTGTTCATATGATTTGAAATTAGAAATCGAAGAAAAGAAATTTCCTCAATATATTTTATGAAGAAATGTGGAATCAGAAAACCCTAATTTCCCCTGAATTGACTTTTAAAATTTGGATATTTTTGACAAGGTCAAGTGCTGAAGACCCTGACTTAATGAATTTACAGATTCTCAAAGCCTTGACTTATTAACTTATTCATGCCCGATAACTTCACGCGAAAGAAATTGTGATTCTAATTAACTGGCATAAAAAAGTCTGTTCATGTATTTTCCTGGAAAAAAATGAAGTCAACAAGATTTTGTCAAGGTTAACTACAAAGAATTATACTCTTATAAAAGGAGAACAAAAAAACAGATTGAATCAACCAAACAAAATAACAGTTAGTAAAAATATTAGCAGCAAAAAGTTATGTTATAGGATGGCTCGATTAATTTTTGCAGGTTTCTTCAAGATTTTCTTCTTCGTCATTGTTGGGATCATCCTTCTCCCAGGCACAAGTGACGCTTTTTCATGGTCTCGAAAATTACTCCAATGCCCTAATCCGCGAGTTTGAGCATTCGTTAATTATTTAGTCTTCATTTTGTTTTATTTTATTTTTGAGAGCGTCTCCCGTATAATAGTCCTAATTAATTGAGATAGAGGTTTAGTATTAATCTACTCACTTTCACACATGATCATAATTTGTTTTGTGTTGATTTTTCTCACTTTTTCAAAGTCTAATCTTTTACATATATTAAGATGATCATTCAATGTTTTAATGTTGATCTTCTCACTTTCAATATTCAATAATTTTTATTTTTATCTAATTAAACTTTTGATACTAATGGATAGAAGTATCGAATTGAGAATATGTTTTTTATACCAAGTTTCGATTCTCTTATGAATTCTTCATCTATTATTTCTACGGTTTACTGTTCATTTTACATATATTAAGATGATCATTCAGTGTTTTAATGTTGTCTTCTCGCTTTCAATTATGATTTTTTTTATATAATTAAACTTTTGATACTAATGGATACAAGTATCGAATTGAGAATATGTTTTTTTATACCAAGTTTCGATTCTCTTATGAATTCTTCATCTATTATTTCTAGGGTTTACTGTTAATTTTATGAATCCTTCTTCTTGTTTGTTCTTCAGAACCAATATTCCTTGTCCAGATTCACCGCAAGCACCAGGTCCCGCGGGTATGATAAATCTTGTGAAGCGTCAATTTTCGAAGCCATAGAGACGTTTGAAACATGTGTAAGAAGAATTAGATTAAATTTATTTTTTCAATAGAAGAAGAGTATTAGAATATTAATTCATCATTTTTTCGTATTTTGTAAATTCAACAAATCATAAAGAAGTATAAACATTGATTATATGTTCACTGTAAAATTTTCTCACATGCTATATGAATCATCTTATTGTTGATTCGACTTTTCCACACGATATATATGAATCCTGGCTGTCAACTAATTAATATACATTCCTGGCACGAGAGTCTGAAAGGTGGACAAGAAGAACTCCTACAGATGTAGTATGTTTGACATTCGAATTTATCTTTGAAAAAATAATCGAATTTGTATAAAAAAAATAGGAGATAAAACATATGGCACACTAAATCAGCAAAAAATATCGAAACATTGGGTCTAAATGTTTTTTAAGTTAAAATTCATGTATGGATGGAAGTATAATTGGTATCGTTCGATTTGAATAATACAAATTTCCAAGAGTTTCAAAACATCCAAGACACTTAACAAGTAATCATGCATCCAGAATTAAGCTTACAGGTCATGCAAGTTCCAACAAGAAACATAAAAACTAAAAGAAATCATCCAGCATTTGATAGTACAAATGATGCACTGTCGCTGGATAGCGTGGATGATTCATAGATCCTTAATAGGTAACTTCCAAGAAGCGATCTTGAACACGTGAGAAGATCTATAAAAAGATATAAAAGTACCGAGCACGCGAAAGATGTACGAGAGGAAGGAAAAGAATGATGACTCAGCAAGAAGGAACGGAAAGGGGAGATGAGCCTACAACAACAGATCATCTATAAATAGAAGAGGAAATCAGTTACACAAGGTAATATCTCTAACTCTAACTTTTACTATTAGGGTCTTTCTCTCGCCTTTCAATACACAAAATATCATCATTACACTAGAGCTGCTAGTCTTGGGTGGCTCCGGAACTTGTTTTGCAGGCTTGGACGAACATTCCAAGTCTTTCCAATTTTATGTTTTGCAAGCCTCGGCTCATAGCTAGCAAGTGCAATCGACGAACGCAGACCCTCTAATACACCATTTATCCGAGAACTCAGTTACCGAAGGATCGCCACGCATCAGCACTAAACTCCTCCGTCACTGCATTAAAACTCCATTATTTTTCCAATTTCATTTATACACTGACATATATCTGCTGTAAAAATTTTGAGGAATTAATTTTATAGTTGCAAAAAATTGTTTCTATTTTGAGTTTGTAACTTACCATACTATAAATTTTATATCCGCCCATCGGATCCACCATTAGAACTGTCATATATATTTAACTTAGTTCTAATTCATATCAAACTTACCCGTTTATGAAAATAAAATATCACAAAAATAAAACAGAGGTTCATATATATGTACTCCCTCCGTCCCCAATTAAATGTCTCACTGAAATAGTCAATTTTTTTCACACCATGTTTAACCATTAATAACTCTAATTATACTTAATAATAGAGTAAATAATTTTGATTTTAAAAAAATACATCATACGAGGATTCCAACGATATCTTATGTCAAAATATATTATTTATATATTATAAGTTATTAATTGTCGAAAATAGTGTGAAAAAAATTAACTATTTCAGTGTGACATTTAATTGGGGACGGAGGGAGTAACTATTATAAGGACAACATCTTACTACAATATTTTTCAAATACAAAACACAAACAGATGTTGCTCCGTGCATCATCGCATCAAAGTCGTCTATTATCTTTTATCTGGCGGATATCAGAGTTACATTAAAAAGAAATTAAAAAGTCCAAACAACAATTCCAGTTTATCCAAAAATAATAATTAATTTCCGATCGATTGATTAAAAATGAGGATTTTTTGAGTTAAGTTCTTTAGGCTTTTGATATACTCTCTTTGCTTTCATTGGATTTTACATTTACTGGTTAATAGTGTTCACCTGTTCACTTATGTTAGGAAATTAATCCCCTCTTGTGCAATCCAAGATAACAATTAAAGAACGCGGAAATACAAAACACAAATTTAACGTGGTTCGACCAAACACCGGTCTACGTCCACAGAGAATCAAATTAATATATTCCAGAGAATTACAAAGTCAACCTAACGACTCAACATGATGGTGACGGGATTCTCAAACTCCTGACGCGTCTTCGTGAAATCTTGCACATTTCTTTTTGAGGTGAATAAAAGTTTATATAGATCTCTCAACTACCAAAATCCCTTACATAAATGGATAAACTACCAATCCTTTGCCAAAAGGATTACCAAGTTTATTCCTGTTCTATCATGGAAAGATTTCATAATCCAACATTGATTGAAATTTGATTGAAATTTAGTACATTCTCAACAACTTAGGGAATCTAAAATTTTTGCAATTAGATATTGAAGAAAAGAGTTTTCTTCGAAAAGATTATGAAGAAATGGGTGAAATTGGACATTTAAATTGTGAAATTGGGAAATATTAAGTTGGTTACTTTTAACTGGGAAATTTTTGACAAAATCAAAGGTTGAAGACCCTGACTTAATTAATTTGCAAACTCAAAGGCCTAACTTATTAAATTTTTCATGACCGATAACATCGCGTGGAAAGAAATTGTGATTCTAATTAACTGGCAAGAAAAGTGTGTTCATGTATTTTCCTGGAAAATTAATGTAGTCAACAAGATAATTTAAAAGGCGAGTACAAAGAATTCTAACCTTATATAAGAAGAACAGATAAGCAGATTGAATCAACCAAAGTTATACCAAACAAAAAAAAAAAAAAAGTAATCCCAGTTTTTTTATTAAAAAGATTAGCAGCAAAACAATCATATTTTAGGATGGCTCGATTTTTTGCAGGTTTCTTCAAGATTTTCTTCTTCCTCATTGTTGGGTATGATTGATGTTGTGAAGCGTCAATTTTCGAAGCCATAGAGGTATTTGAAACATATATGTAATTAGAAGAATAACAATAATTTATTTTTTCATTAGAAGAGATACAATATAATCTCATTTTTTCGTATTTTCTAAATTTAATATATATATATATATATATATATATATGAACGTTCTTTTAATGATGTTGTTCACTGTAAATATTTCTCTACATCCATACAAGTCATGATCTATGAGGCATTCTTCCAGTCAAACTTATATTTTATTAGTTTATAAGAAGTACAAAATAACTAAATATCACTGTACTTGAACGGTGAACTGATATTTTATGCTAGAGCGACTTCAAACTATGTATTTCAAGAAATCATTTAAAATCATCTTATTGTTGATTCGACTTTTCCACAATATGAATCCTGGCTGTCAACTAAATAATTATATATACTTTCCTGGCACGAGAGTCTGAAAGCTAGACATGAAGAATTCCTACAGATGTAGTATATTTGACATTCGAATTTTGTATATAAAAAAGAAAAATAAAACATGGCATACTAAATTAAATCAGCAAAAAATATCTAAATTTATTTAAAGTTAAAACTTATGTATGGATGGGAGTATTATTGGTACTGTTCGATTTGAAAAATACAAATTTCCAAGAGTTTCAAAGAGGTTTGGTGAAACATATACTCCTCTTCTTAGCCACAGATTATGGTGAATATTTGTCTGTTTAAAATAAATAATAAATACGTAAATATTTTTCTCATTCTACCAGAAGATGTATCTGGAGTATAAGCTAACTAAAAATGAAGAATTTGTTTTCCTCATTCTAACACAAGATTATAGTGAGTCCCAAATGATTTTTACTATTTACTTAGTTAAACATACCGACCTCGAAATTGAATTGATATATGAGTTTAAACTTCTATATTTGATTTTATTCGATTTGTATTATCATATATTTTTTTACAATTTGTATATACATATAACAAAAATTATTAATAAGAAAATCAAAAATGTAAATACAACTGAGACAAAGGAGTAGAAAAATTCAAGCATGCAGTGGAGGAATTTGTTGGGCACCCTTAACCAGGTAAAAACCATAAAGACGGTCCAAATGTTTCAGTTTGAGAGTTACTATACAACAAGAAAAATCCTTATTATATAATCGTGTTACATGGTGAAAAAACTTACCACAATATTGCTCAACATGAGAATAATCGTGTTATAAATCACTAAGTATGGATATATGCTTCACTAAAAGACTATGGTCAATGATGTTACACGGACTCGAACTTTGTTCCTTTTTTATACAAGTTATAAATAGATCAACTAATATGTGAGATATTTTTATACTATATATACAGGTCGTTTGGTTCACGTGGGAATTAAGTTCCCATAGATTTTGTAAATACTCAGAATTTAATTCCTTGAAAAAATCCTCAAAATTTGAAAAACTTGTTTGGTTGCACATGCGGATTTTGTTATTACTAGGATTTTATTTAATACCCGTTGTTTGGTTGACTTCACGTAATTCTTTAAAATGTAAGGATTTTGTATTTGAATTTTTTCAAAAATAAATTCAAATTAACTCAACCAAAATATCACTTATAGTAAATTTTCAAACAATATCTCACTTGAAAATAATAAATTATTTTCAAAATAATTTATTATTGTCTTAAAATAAATCGAAAATAAATTGAAAATAATATATTCCACTCGAAATCTTGAGCATACATCGCCAAATATACTAGAAATCTAAAAACAAAAATAAACATATAAAAATTCAATAAATCATCTCCTCCCTATTCATCTGAAAGTAACATACCCCTGAACATAGGTATATTTATAGTCTTCGGGGAGACGGAAGAAGAAATCAACTGGATTAAGAGCCATCTTCTTTTGAAACAGTAATAGGATCAATATCCATATATGTTCTAATGAAGTTATATATCAGAGCACATGCCAATATTATTCTACTCACATATGAAGTTGTTTTTCTTAATGTTCATGGTAGCTACAGGGTGGGTAATTTCCATCATCATTTTCATAACCTGATTCAACATTTGACAATACATTACCATCTATGACTGTATAATATTTATAAAATTGGGTAATAAATTAATTGCAATCAACTCAACATCACTCGAATATATTTTAATCTAACCAACAAAATTTTAAATATCATGTAAATTCATAACTAATAAAATTACATAATATATGGCACAAATCAATTTTTTCATATATGCAATCAATAAAAGTAAAAATAACTAAAATATGAAGTAAAATGGGAGAAAAATAAAAATTTGCCGCGAAGTGGAAAATTTCCGCGTCAATAATGGGATAAATTGGTAAAATCGTACAAAATAAACGCGTATTTGTTTTCTACCTAGGGATTGGAGGTAACAAAATTCCCTCGTTCTGTGGGAAATTTAAATTCCGCAGAATTTATATTTGCGACTTTTTGGTTAATTCACGTCAACCAAACAACCAATCCAATGTTAAAATCCTCGTATTTGGTTATTACCGCGTATCGTACGCATATCAAACGACTCCATAATTTATTGTGGGGTTTCAAAGTTAACATGTGAATGACAATTCTATGTTATGTTACAAAATTTATTAATAAGGTTATGTTTATAATTGAGTGATTCCAATGATGAGACTAATTAAATCAACGTTTCAAGATGATTGACTGAAGAGTTCAATTAAAATGGAGAAACTGAATTGTATTCTTCTTTATTTATCGTAATTTTTCCATGTATCACTAATGCAGGAATAATTTGACTGTACATATTGTAAAATAAATTTTCTAGATATTTGTATAATCAGGAAACTACAATGGGAAGATAGTCATGTTGAATTTTTATAGAGAAAGTCTTGGGTGAGACCTGTCTTTGTGGAGACCAAGAGCAGGGGAATGAGCATTTACTGTTTCTGCTTGATCTTTTAGTCAGTTTGTTTGATCTTTCAATCAATGTGCTTGAGTATTTTTGTTTTGCCTTGATTTTTCAGTTAATTTGATCTTTCGTTCATTTTGGTTGATCTTTCGGTCAAATTTCCTTGATCATTTCCTTGGTCAATTTCACCAACGACAAATTCAATCAAGGAAATCGGCGGGTGAGCTTAATTCAATCAATAACAGTCTCATATAATCTTTGGTCTCAATGGAGACAGGTCTCAATTGAGAATTAGTAATTTTTATATGGTAGCTGTTAGAATAGAAGAGATTCAGTAGTGGGCCTATGGCCCATCTTGTATATCCTAGGGTTTAACTAGTGCTTGTTGTATGTCTGTCTATATATTTTACCTAATACAGATACACCTCTTATTGAGGCTTCTCCTATCATGGTATCAGGTTAGGTTTTCTGATCCTTTTCTGCGCAGCCACTACTGCCGCCGCCTCCCCCTCATTCTTTCATCAAAATATTTCCTTTTTCCCCCTTTTTCATAATTGCTGTCTACATTCATCCATATCTTTTCCAAAAATCTCATTTTGCCTCTAAGGGGATTCACCATCAGATATCTTACCCATACACTCCGGAGCAGAATGGACGAGCAGAACGCAAACATCGTCATGTGTCTGAAATGGGACTAACGATGCTCTTTCACTCTCATTTGCCCCTCTCGCACTGGGATAACGCTTTAATCACAGCGGTTCACATCATCAATCGTCTCCCTACATCTGTTCTTGATGGAGCTTCACCTTATAGCTCGCTTTTTGGACGATCTCCTGAGTACTCGAACTTTCGGCCTTTTGGATGTCGAGTCTATCCTTTTGTGCGACCCTATGCTGAGCATAAGCTCTCTCCACGAAGTATTCCTTATATCTTTCTCGGCTACAGCTCTCAGTACAAGGGTTTCCGGTGTCTCGACCCTTCTACGAAATGTGTCTTCATCACTCGGCATGCTCGATTTGATGAGACATGTTTTCCTATGGCGATGGATAGTACGGCTCAGGCTTTTTCCTCCTTGGATGTTCTAACATTTATTGAGCCTGGTCAGACTTCTGTTGATCCATCTTCGCCTTCGCCGATACCTTTGGCTTCTGCACCATGCACTGTATGCATCTCCGATGCTCCGGTTCCCTTACCTGCTATTGCGCATCGGCCTACTCCTCCGACATCACCGGATTTGACTTCTCCGTCATCCCCTGGTTCTGCTCTCTCGACTCCTCATTCTTCACCGGATTCTCCTCATTCGCCGCCACGTGGTAATCCGACGCTTTATCGATCCTTGGTTGGTGCTTTGCAGTATTTGACCATCACCAGGCCTGATTTGGCTTTTGCTGTCAACTCTGTTAGTCAGTTCCTTCAGGATCCTCGTGATGATCATTTTGCTGCTGTTACTTGGATCCTTCGGTATGTTGCTGGGACTCCACATCATGGATTGGTTTTCCACTCTGGTGGTTCTGCTGATGTTTGTGCTTACTCTGATGCTGATTGGGCCCGGTGTTTAGAGACTCGTCGTTCGACATATGGATATGCAGTTTTTCTGGGTGGCAACTTGGTATCCTGGAGTGCCAAGAAGCAGCCCACTGTCTCTCGTTCGAGTTCTGAGTCCGAGTACCGTGCTCTCGCCAACACTGCTGCTGAGGTTGTTTAGCTGTCTCATATCCTTCGCGATCTTCAGTTTCCATTGGATGGCTCTCCGCTTTTGTTATGTGACAACAATAGTGCTATCTTTTTGGCTCAGAATCCGGTGGCACACAAGCGTGCGAAGCACATTGATATCGACTATCATTTTGTTCGTGAGCTGGTTACTATGGGCAAGGTTCGTGTCAGTCATGTTCCTACCTCGTTGCAGTTGGCGGACATCTTCACCAAATGGCTTCCTAAGCCTCTGTTTGAATTTTTCCGTTCCAAGCTTTGCGTTTCGGTTAATCCGACGCTTTGCCTGAGGGGGGTGTTAGAATAGAAGAGATTCAGTAGTGGGCCTATGGCCCATCTTGTATAGCCTAGAATTTAACTAGTGCTTGTTGTATGTCTGTCTATATATTTTACCTAATACAGATACACCTCTTATTGAGACTTCTCCTATCAGTAGCTAGGGTTTTGTTTTTATTCATTTCACAATTCATCGTGTTTCTTCTACTAGTGTAATTTGACTCATTACAATACTAATTAACTAGAGATGAGATGTAATGAAATGAATTCAAATGTTAGAATTATTTTCAAAACCACATTTAAGAAAATTTTAACTAGAGATGAGATGTAATGAAATTTATTCTAATGTTAGAATTTTTTTCCAAACCACATTTAAGAAAATTTTAACTAGAGATGAATCAACTCACAGCCGCATTAGCTCTTTAATTAGGATCAACGAAATTTTAACTGAACTCCAAATCAATGATTTTTAACTGTGAAATTTTAACTGAACTCCAAACTCACGGCGTGTCATGCAAGTTTTAACCATGCAAGATCGCCGTAGAAAGAAACACACGATCGATGATCGAAAGAAAGTTTGACAAGTAAGTGGAACAAGTAGAAAGTCTAACAATCAGTTTCGACAAATTCTTTATTGAGATCCGTCACTATTATTTTCACTTAATAATTATATTTTATACGTAAAAAATCAGTTTTTCTCGTTACTTCCTCGAGTTCCTTCATTGGATTTTACAGTTTCCAGTTATTGTTTATGTAGGGCATCTATTAAATTAATTAAATGTAAAATGGGAAATTGAAAGAAAAGAGTTTTATCAAATTTTTAATGAAGAAATGAGAGAAATCAGACAAACCCCAATTTTTTAATTAAAAGGTTCCCTGAGTTGACTTCATTTGCAGACTGAAGGCCATGACTTAGCAAATTTTCCATGCGAGATAACTTAACGAGAAAGAAATTGTGATTCTAATTAATTGATTAGCAGTAAAAAAGTGTTCATTCATTCTCCTGGAAAGTTACTCATCAAGTCAACAAGATTTTTCAAAGTCGATTACAGAAAATTCTTCCCTAAATCATGTGTATAAAAGGATGACAAATATGAAGCAGATTAAATCAACCAAACTAAACTAATAATTCTTGTTTGATTTATAAAAAAGATTAGCAGCAAAAACTTTATTAAAACATGGCTCGAATATTAATGGCTTTCTTCAAGGTGTTCTTCATCATCACTGTTTCGATCACGCTTCTCTCCACCACAAGTGAGGCTTTTTCATGGTCTCGAAAATTACTCCAGTGCCCAAATGACCAGGCTATTATTTCCCTCCCACCGTGAGTTTTTTTTTTTTTTCCTATATGTTTTAATCATTTTTGGTTTCTAGGGTTTACTGTTTTTTATTTTATTTTTAAATCCTTTCTTTCTTTAGCAGTGTTCCTTGTAAAGATTCACCGCGAGCACCAGCTCCGGCTGCTATGATTAATCTTTTGGCGCAGGACCAAGGCCGGCCCTACGACTTTAAAGGTTTGGCGTAAACTATGAAGATGTGGCTTATTATTTAGTAACTATCTAGAAATGCTTTAAATATAGCATCAAATAAATATAATAAACAAGCATGAAGGTAAAAGCATTATTTATTTGTGTCTAAATAAAAGACGACGGGAAGAATGCATGCAACATAGCACAACAGCTGAAAAGCAAGTTGGAGGAACGCGATATTGAAAGGAATCGTGATAAGAAAAGAAAATTAATATTTCTTAATTTCCCAATTAATGTGATGTACAAAATAATTGCCTTGCTCCATGTGATTACTCAAAACTATTTACAGTGGAAGAGTTTAATATTTAGTGATTATTATTTACCTGTTAAAAAGTTTTAAATTTTAATATATTACACAACAGTTAATATATGAAGCGTACGTCACATCTACTATCACTCTGTCCCAGCCATAACTGCACACTTTTTGGTCAATTTTTTCAGAACATGTTTGACCATGAATAACTTTATTTTTATACATTATTATGGTTTAAAACTTTTATAGCTAAAAAATAGAGCGCATTGTGAATCTAACCATATCACATATGATATTATTATAGCACATATGCCAATTGCAATTTACGGTCAAACATACCCAGACAAAGTTGACTAAAAAGTGTGCAGGTTCGGCTGGGACGGAGGGAGTACATGACTTTAAAAGAAACGCAATATTCACAAACATTTTAATTAAAACGAAGCTCAAAAAACCCTTTAATTTCACAAACATTTTAATTAAATACAAGTCTTGTTTATATATGTATTTTGTTCTTTCTGATCGTCTAAATTAATGAAAGTTCTAACTAAACTAATATTCGATTATGATGTATATATACGATCATTACCTTAACACACCGCCTCACAAAGTCGCGACCGTGAGATTACATTTTAAACAAAAGAAAAGTAAAAGTTTGTGTGCCATTAAACCAAATACTAGAAAACTATGGCTTTTAGTATATGCAGTCCGACATTACTTTTTGCAGTCCGTATTTGTACATGAACTACCTTAAATACCCCTAATTAGTTACACAAACTTAATTTATCATTATAATCCCACTCTCTTCATTGTATTTTCAATCAAATCCCTGAAGTTCTTCTGCAATTTTAGAATTTTCATTCCAACTTTTTTTCGATCGATCAAACATTCTTCTTCCTTCCATCACTCTTTTTTCCAACTTTTTGATCAAACATTGTTTTTCAAGTTTTAGGTAAATTCGATTCATCAAACATTGTTCTTCCTTCCATCACTCTTTTTTCCATCTTTTCAATCAAACATTGTTCTTCAAGATTTAGGTAAATTCGATTCATACGTCCCATCCATATTGCCAATAATCCATATCT
Organism: Cruciata laevipes; assembly: GCA_963678965.1. Classification (NCBI taxonomy): domain Eukaryota; kingdom Viridiplantae; phylum Streptophyta; class Magnoliopsida; order Gentianales; family Rubiaceae; genus Cruciata; species Cruciata laevipes. Next base: position 5,654,129 of record OY787641.1, on the reverse strand, counting down.
TTCTATTACCTATTTTCTTCAAAATTTTAAATTTCCGGATAAAGGGTGAATTTAAGAATATCTTGTATTTTTTTGGTGTGTTCTTTAGCAACCGGGTACACCAACCGTGTTCTTCAGCATGAATGTCTGGTGTTCTTTAGCATGAATGTCTGGCTTTTGAATGTTCGATGGCCATCGCCGATGAACACGTGGTCAATGCTTATTTAGATGCTAAATTGATGATAGCCCCTAGATATACTCTTATTTTGTAGCATTTGAGAGCTGTTTTAGATAGTATTTTGTGTAATTATATTAGACTTTTGGACCGAATCATTCATAGTGGTTTGAAATTGAAGACGTGCATTTCGATCTTGAATTGCACTTGCGATGGATTTGAATGATTTGAAGACCTTCTATGACCGTCCTGACCGCGTTTGATACATTGAAGAACCGGTCGTAGAAGTGGCGTGAAGGCACACTCTCGCGGGCCGCGAACCCTAGGTCGCGAACCGCGAGGGTGTGTGTTGCTGTTTTGACCATGCCAAGTTTCGCGCGGGCCGCGAGACTCCGGTCGCGAGCCGCGAGGACCATGCCGAGACCGAGGCGCGCGGACCATGCCGAGACCGAGGCGCGCGGACCATGCCGAGACGGGCGCGCGGACCACGCCGAGACACGGGCGCGCGGACCACGCCGAGACACGGGCGCGCGGGCGCGAGACTCCGGGCGTGCGGACCACGCCGAGACACAGACGCGCGGGCGCGAGACTCCGTTCGCGGACTACGCCGAGACACGGGCGCGTGGGCGCGAGACTCCGGTCGCGGACTACGCCGAGACACGGGCGCGCGGGGCGCGAATCCTCGGCCGCGAGCCGCGAGAAACAGGCTCGCGGTCCGCGAAGGATCCCGCGCGACCCGCGAATGGCCCTGCAACTTGCATTTTGTTTGGCTTTAATTTTAATTATTTTGGAGTATATATTGGAACTTATCCTCATCGTTTTACAGAGCCTTAAGCTCATTTTCTTCATTTTCTCTTTGGATTTTCACTTTGAATTCACCATGTATTATTGTATGGATTATGGTTATGATTATATAGTTATGGTTGTAGGCTAAGCCCCATCTTGGGTATGTGAGATTAAACCTCTTGTTATGGTTTGAGAACATGGTTTATGAAGCTTAGGAATGGATGATTTGTCATTGAATGATCATGAATTATATGTGTATTTGATGCTTGAAATGGTTAGGAATGATTTCCTAGGTATAGATATGTGTTGGATATGTGTTAGACATTGCCTTTCCATGGTTGAAATGCTATCATTTCTTCTATGTAAAAGTAGTGAATTAGGAATCAAATATATGTTGTTATCAATTGTATTTGTTCTTGAGATCATTCATTAGCATTATATTTATGTCAATTGTGTTATCACATTGCATGGGTAAAGTGGGAAAACATCCAATTTGAATTAGCATTGGCCAATTTGTCTATTTGCTATCATATAGATAAGTTGCCAATGAAAGTTGTGGAAATGCTTTCATGATTCACAACTAGAATAGAGATGGTTTCCCATTAAGAACAATCACCATTCTCAAAGTATCATAACTAGGTTTGAGGAAAAATCCATAACAAGAAGATACAAATCTCATGTACCCAAGTCTCTCATTCTCATTAGTTAATCTTTTAGTTAAATCTTTAGATGCTAAACTAGTTGTAATTCTAAGGTTCTAGTAGTTTTACTTAGTAGTGTCTTAAACAAAACTCAACTCAAACCCCCCCTTGTTTACATTGCTTTTATATATGTATATGTATATATATTCTACAAGATATACATAGAAATAACCTTTTCCCTGTGGAACGAACCTTACTTGCCATTGTACACTTAATAGTGTGGAAAGGTAGTAAGTGATCTACAAATTGTATATTTGAGAGGTACGGCGACGACCTCCCAAATTTTGGCGCCGCTGCCGGGGACTAGGCGTATTTTTATGTGTATATTGTAGTTTTATTTCTAATCTATCTTTCTTTTTAGGTTCTATTTTGGTTTGGAACCCTATTGCTCTAGCTCTTGGTGCATGGTTCTTACACGATTCTCGAACCAAGACCCTTTGTAATACGATTCCGAGCTAGTAAGAAGTCTCCGCCAACTTAGGAGGCAAGTGCAAGAGTCACTAGCATCTAATCCTTTCTCCCTTGAAAGTGAATCACTACCTTTCAACATGGCGGACGATGAAGAGGATACCGGCCAAAACCCTCCCCGTAACCAATTCTACAACCCTTTCCAAAACCCTAACCCTTCTCCTACCAACATTTCTATGAGAGAGTACATGTCCCCCAACTATGAGCAACAACAATCAAGCATTGTTTACCCGAACTCTCAATACGAAATCAAAACGGGAGTGATAAATTTGCTTCCAACTTTCCATGGTAGAGAAGTGGATGATCCGAATGACTTCCTTGAGCCTTTTCATAGGGTGTGTAGTAGTTTGAAACCTTCCGAGATGAGTGTGGATGAGTTCAAGTTGAAAACCTTCACCTTCACTTTGAAGGATAAGGCCGCTAAATGGTTAAGCCGTTTACCTTCATCATCAATCACTACATGGCCACAATTGAAGAAAAAGTTCCTTGACAAGTACTTTCCTCCCTCTAAGTCCTCGGTTTTGATACAAGCCATTAGCAACATCACTCAAGACGAGGATGAGACGTTGTATGAGTATTGGGAAAGATTCCAAACTCTCCTTTCAAGTTGCCCGTACCATAGCTTCACCGAACCTCAATTGGTGTGTTTCTATTACAATGGCTTGAATGATAGGGAAACCGAGTTGATAAATCGGTCTTGCTATGGCTCCATTGCAAACCTTGGCTCTTCCGATGCCATGATGCTATTTGAGCAACTAGCCGAAGGGTGCAAACCAAAGAGAGACCGGAGACTACGAGTGGGTAACTCCGGTGGGAACAATGATGGCTCTCGTCAAGATATCAAGGAGCTTACGGCTTTGATGAAAGGTTTCATGATGGGAAATAGCTCCGGAGGAAACACGGGGAACCAACCACGGCAACAAGTGATGACGTGTGGGATTTGTGCTTCGAACCATCTCACCGAATCTTGTCCTCAAGCAAACGAGGATTATAACGAGGAAGTCAATGCGATGGGGGTTTATGGTGGAAACCAAGGTTTTAGGGGCTACCAAGGAGGACGAGGCTACCAAGGTGGTAGGGGTTTTCAAGGTGGACAAGGCCAAGGGGGTGATAGGGGTAACCAAAGGAAGTATGATCCTTTTGCTCAACACTACAACCCCGGAACTAGAGATCACCCCAACTTTCGGTGGAGAGATGAACCGACGGGACAACAAGGCCAACAAGGTGGCTACCAAGGAGGTTATCAAGGTCAAGGTGGTCAATCTTTTGATAGACAAAGGGGGCAAAATGATCAAGGGTACCAAGGGGACCAAAGCCACCAAAATCAAGGGTACCAAGGTTACCAAAACCAAGGGTACCAAGATTATGGCTATCAAGGGTACCAAGATCATCAAAACCCTCAATATCACCCTCAACCACAACAATACCAAAGGAACCAAGGTCAAGGCCGTTTCAATAACCGTGCTCCTCAGAATGCTCATCCGAGGTTGGAAGATAAATCCCACAATCAAGGTGAAAGCTCGGACCAATTCCCCCAAGATGCTCGACTCAAGAGCATTGAGGTACAAATGAGTCAAATGGCCACTGTCTTGGGAAAGTTGGAAGCACAAAACTCCGGGAAACTACCCGCGCAAACGGAGTTAAATCCAAGGCCTCATGCGAGTGCCATGACCTTGAGGAGTGGTAAACAAGCTCTTGAACCCGAGGTGGTTGTGAAAAAGGCACCCAAGAGAGGCTTTGTGAAGAAGAGCTTAGCCAATGACGAGGTTGAGGCGACCTTGGCCGACGAAGAAGTTATTCTTGGGGAGCTAGCCAAAGAAAAAGGTGAGGCCGAGGTTGAGAATGAGAAAGAACCTATTGATGAGGAGCATGTAGAGACATCCTCTCATATTGAACCAATGTCACCTCCATTCTCACCTCTTCACAAGAAAACTAGGGTGGACACTACCTTTGATGTGGAAGCACCATTTCCCGAAGCCTTGAAGCATACTCGCAAAAAGGAGATGGACAAAGAAGCTTTCGAAGTCCTTCGAAAGTGTGAGGTAAACATTCCTTTGCTCGATGCTATTGATCAAGTTCCTAGATATTCTAAGTTCTTGAAGGAATTATGTGTGAACCATCGTCAACAAAGATCTAAGCATGTTAAAAATGAAAAAATCAATGAACATGTGTCGGCTTTGTTTCAAGATAAAATGCCTACTAAATGTAGTGATCCGGGCATGTTTACAATTCCTTGCATCTTAGGGAACACATACTTTCCTAGAGCCATGCTAGATTTAGGTGCATCCATAAATGTCATTCCATATACATTGTATGAATCGTTGAATCTTGGCACTTTGCATAAAACCGGCGTGGTGATCCAACTTGCCGACCGCTCTAATGCATACCCTAAGGGTATTGTTGAAGATGTCTTGGTGAAAGTCGACAAGTTGGTGTTCCCGGCCGATTTTTACGTTCTTGACATGGAACATGATAAATTTGCTACCCCTATTTTGTTAGGGCGTCCATTTTTGAAAACGTCAAGAACTATCATAGATGTGCATAGTGGTAGGCTTACCATGGAATTTGATGAAGATAAAATAGAGTTCAACATTTATGGTACAATGAAATACGATGATGAGGAAACTTCTTGCAATGCTATTGATGTGATTGAGCCTTATGTGCAAAAAGTTTATGAAAATGATATTGATGATCCCTTGTTAAATGCTTTAGCCAATAGTTTACACACAAGTAATGTTCATACATATGCTTTGAGTGCTAACTTGAAGGAAAGCATTTTTGAGCTAGATACCTTTGAGGAACTTTCTCTTGATGCACCAATTTTAGACCTTGAGGTATTGAAGGGTTCGGGCAACCGACCATCTTTCAATAAACCTCCGGTGGTGGAGTTGAAACCACTACCCGAGAATCTAAAATATGCATTCCTTGGTGGTGGTGAGAAATTGCCGGTGATCATCTCCAACAAGCTCACCAAGGAACAAGAGGAAAGGTTGATGAAAGTGCTCCAAGATCATAAGGAGGCCATTGGGTGGACCATTGCCGACATCAAAGGTATGAGTCCAAGTACTTGCATGCACCGTATACTATTGGAGGATGATGCTAAACCCGTCCGACAACCTCAAAGGCGGTTGAACCCTCCAATGATGGAGGTAGTAAAAGCCGAGGTGCTTAAATTGTTGGACGCGGGAATGATCTATCCAATCTCTGATAGTAAGTGGGTAAGCCCAACGCAAGTAGTGCCAAAGAAAACCGGAGTGACCGTAGTGGAGAATAGCCATGGCGAATTAATTCCCACTCGTGTCCAAAATGGATGGCGTGTTTGCATTGATTACCGAAGGTTAAATGCGGTAACAAGGAAAGACCATTTCCCTTTGCCATTCATTGATCAAATGCTTAACCGGCTTGCAGGCCACTCTTTCTATTGTTTTCTTGATGGCTATTCAGGGTACTTTCAGGTTGCCATTGCACCAGAGGATCAAGAAAAGACAACCTTCACATGTCCCTTTGGCACCTTTGCATATCGACGCATGCCTTTTGGCCTTTGCAATGCACCGGCCACGTTCCAAAGGTGTATGGTTAGCATTTTTTCAGAATATCTTGAGAAGTTTGTAGAGGTTTTCATGGATGACTTTACTGTTCATGGAAACTCTTTTGACAATTGCTTAATCCATTTGTCATTAGTCCTAAAAACTTGCATTGATAAAAACCTTGTGCTAAATTCTGAAAAATGTCATTTTATGGTAGAAAAGGGCATTGTGCTAGGTCATGAAGTGTCATCTAAGGGTATTGAAGTAGACAAAGCAAAAATTGATATCATCCAATCTCTTCCTTACCCTACTTGTGTGCGAGATGTGAGGTCCTTTCTAGGCCACGCGGGATTCTACCGCCGTTTTATAAAAGACTTTTCAAAAATTTCTTCCCCTTTATGTAGATTGTTGCAAAAGGATGTGGAATTTGTGGTAGATGAAGGTTGTAAAAGGGCATTTGATTGTTTAAAATCTATGCTAGTGTCAGCCCCTATTATACAACCTCCAAATTGGTCCCTTCCATTTGAGATCATGTGTGATGCAAGTGACTACGCCGTTGGTGCGGTGCTAGGTCAAAGGGTGGGAAAAATTCCCCATGCCATCTATTATGCATCCATGACTCTCAATGATGCTCAAAGGAACTATACCACTACTGAAAAGGAATTGCTAGCGGTAGTCTTTTCCTTAGAAAAGTTTAGGCCATATTTGCTTGGTACAAAAATTATTGTTTTCACTGACCATGCAGCTCTTCGTTACTTGATGACGAAGAAAGAAGCAAAACCTAGGTTACTCCGATGGATTCTACTCTTGAGTGAGTTCGATTTGGAGGTCAAGGACAAGAAAGGAGCTCAAAATCTAGTGGCCGACCATTTGAGCCGATTGGTGCCCAATGAGGAGTTTGGGACCAAAGCATTAAAGGAGCATCTTCACGAAGAGTTCCCCGACGAGCAATTGTTTGCTCTTGGTGTTTCTCTTCCATGGTATGCCAACATTGTGAATTTCCTTGTCACAAGTAAGTGCCCTTCTCACTTCACAAAAGCACAAAAGGATAAGCTTAAGCATGATGCTAGGTTTTATGTGTGGGATGATCCCTATCTATGGAAACATTGTGCCGACCAAGTGATTAGGAGATGCATTCCTAATAATGAAACAAACTCAATCCTTGCTTTTTGCCATTCATATGCATGTGGTGGTCATTTTGGTGCTAGGCGAACCGCTAGGAAAGTGCTAGATTGTGGTTTCTATTGGCCTAGTTTGAATAAAGATACATACACATTTTGCAAATCTTGTGATAAATGCCAAAGAGTAGGAAACATCTCTTCTAGGAATGAAATGCCCCAACATTGTCCTCTATATTGTGAACTTTTTGATGTTTGGGGAATGGATTTTATGGGACCTTTCCCTACTTCCTTTGGTTTCAAATATATCTTGCTTGCGGTTGATTATGTTTCTAAGTGGGTTGAAGCAATCCCCACTCGTACTGATGATTCTAAGGTGGTTGCAGAGTTCATCAAATCTCACATCTTCTCTAGGTTCGGGGTACCCCGAGCTTTGATCAGTGATCGAGGCACTCACTTTTGCAATAGAACCATTGCCGCATTGTTGAAGAAATATGGGGTAAATCACAAAACATCCACCGCCTATCACCCACAAACGAATGGACAAGCCGAAGTTTCCAATAGGGAAATCAAGTCCATCCTTGAGAAAACGGTTAGGCCGACTCGCAAGGATTGGAGTACTCGGTTGGATGATGGATTGTGGGCATATAGGACGGCTTATAAGACTCCAATTGGTATGTCTCCATACCGATTAGTCTTTGGAAAGCCGTGTCATTTACCGGTGGAGTTAGCACACAAAGCCTATTGGGCAATCACAAGGTTCAACTTGAACTTGGACGAGGCCGGGAATGAAAGGAAGCTTCAATTGCAAGAGCTTGAGGAAATCCGGAATGAGTCCTATGAGAACGCGGCCATTTACAAGGAGAAGACGAAGGCATGGCATGACAAGATGATAATTAGGAAAACTTTTGAGGTAGGTCAAAAAGTTCTTCTATTTCAATCACGTCTTCGGTTGTTTCCAGGCAAACTGCGTTCTCGGTGGACTGGACCGTTTGTAGTTGTGAAGGTTTTCCCTCATGGAGCAGTGGAGATCCAAAGCGGCGAGGATGCCAAAATCATCAAGGTCAACGGCCAAAGGTTGAAACCGTATTACGAGGGTTTCAAATCGGAGATCCTAGAGGACATGTCTCTAGGCAACCCGGCCTACGAGTGACCTTTACCATGGAGGTACATCGTGCCGACGATGTTAAATAAACGAGTTTTGATGCTTTAAAAGCATTTCGTCGAACAATTTCAACATTTGGAACATTACTTTCTTTATATCTATTTGCTATGTACATTTCATTAAACTTGTAATTCGAACATTATGCTAGTTTTTATGTTGTTTTTTTTGTAGAAATAGGTTTGAAGTGGTGCAAAACGAAAAACGCCAAGAGGCCATTCCTCGCGGTCCGCGAATTCATCGCGCGGACCGCGACCGAAAATTTCGCGGACCGCGGCCGAGAACGCGCGAGCCGCGACAAAGCCTCGCGGTCCCCGGCCGAGGTCTCGCGACCCGCGAGCGAAACCTGGATCTCCAAGAAATCCCTGCCACAAAAACGACGTTTTTCGCGGTCCGCGGGTTGATCGCGCGGACCGCGACACTATGCACGCGGTCCGCGGTTTCATCGCGCGGACCGCGACGTTTTGCCGAGCGCGGCACACGATTTCATCGCGCGCGCTGCGCCGAGCTTCAGCGGACGCGCGGCCCGCGATGGAACCCGCGCGCGCCGCGACGACATCTCGCGGTCCGCGACGGAAACCGCGCGAGCCGCGAAAAACAGGGGATTTCCAGGAAATCCCTGGAACAAAAATGCCAATTTTCGCGGCCCGCGACTTGATCGCGCGGACCGCGAAACTATGCTCGCGGTCCGCGGTTTCATCGCGCGGACCGCGCCGAGGTTTGCCGAGGTTCGCCGAGGTTTTGCGCGCGGTGCGCGCGCACCGCGCCGAGTTCCAGCGCGCGCGACCCGCGACGAGACGCTGCGCGCACCGCGACGAGGATTCGCGCGCACCTCAACGGTCTTCAGCGCGCGGTCCGCGAATTCATCGCGCGGACCGCGACGGACTTGCGCGCGGCCCGCGACGGAGGGCGCGCGAACCGCGACGAGGACCGAGATTTCTCGGAAATCGCTGGAACGAAACGGGCCATTTTCGCGACCCGCGAAGAAGTGGCGCGGCCCGCGACGGTGTTTCGCGGCCCGCCAATGGACGCTCGCGACCCGCGAGGTGGCGTGGACTATTTCTTCACCTTTTCTTCTTCTTTCTTTCTCTTCTTCTTCTTCTCCTATTCCTCCCGACCCCAAGACCCTTTTTCCGGCCACCTACTCAATCCTCCATTCCGGCGAGTTTTGAACCGATTTCTTCCACCCAAATCAATCCCCCAAGCTTTCCCAACAAAACCCACCAAAAATCCCAATCCAAAACACCATCTTTTACCCACATTGCCGAATTCTCACCGGAAAGTTCTTCACTCCGATTCGCCGGCCTCCGGCGACTTTTGTTCCAAAACAACTACCCAAAAACCTTCCCTCCACCACCCTTAACCTTTTCCCAATCCCAAATTCCAAATTCCAACTCCCAATCAAATACCCCCAAATCTTATGAACCCTAATTTTTGGATTCTTTGATTTGGTGGTGTTTTGATCAAATTGATGATATACTTAAGCTACATTGCTACCAAAGGCTTCAATTGACGGTACCCTACTGAATTTATTTCAATTTTGAGTGATTTAGGGCTTGCCGCCAATAGGTTTTCATTGAAATTTCAAAGGCTTGCCGCCTTTAGTTATAAACTGAGCTTTATTAGTAGGGGCTTGCCGCCTTGTAGCTAGTATAGTTGTGCTGGACTGTTGTTGAGTAGAATTTCATAATGGCACCGAGAAAAAGGTCTCGCCGAGGGGAAGCTTCTAGTTCCCATGAACCTGTGATTCCCGAATCACCCCCTCGCCAACCTAGCCCCCCCCCCTGCAGAAAACCTGCCTCCTATAGACCTTATGGGACTGCAAGGTTTAGATGAGGATGCCCAACAACGGTGGAGAAAGTTGATTGGGAATGGGAAGCGAACAATCATGGAGACGAAGTTCTTGTCCTCTGAGCTACTTCAGGAGCTGGGTTTGCAGCAACCAGTTCTATTTTTATTGGATCGCGTTGGCATGAGAGGATTCATTGATCGGTCGGCACCGACCTATAACCGCTATACATTTGAGTTCTTATCCACTCTAGCCAAGCACTATGACGAGGACCATGACATGCATTACATCACCTTCAGGTTGAATGATGTGGACCGCCGGATGACCTATGATGAGATCCAAGATGCTTTTGGGTTCCAATATGCAGGGGGATACAAGAATCCAAAAGAAACTAACCCAAACGGATTTGATCTAACTTACTTTTGGAATTGCTTGTCTGGATTTCCCAACATCACAGGCACTACAAAGAATAACCACATCATACATCCAGCTGTTCGTATGGTGCACAAGCTCCTAGTGATGACGATCTTCTGCCAAGGAGAGTTGACGCACATTACTAGGGAGCAGGTCCAATGCCTTTGGACCATGTGCTGGGGACCAGAACACCCTTGTTGGGTGGACCTTTTTGTGCAGAAATGTCTGGAGGCCTCCGAGAAGACCAAGGGAAAGATACCACAGGGGGGTATGATTTCACTTTTGGCAGCTTATCTGAACATCCACCTACCTCCAGACATTCAGGCAATAGGCAAGACAGCCGAGAGAGCTCACCAGTTTTACTCCATTGCTTCTTTGGAGTTCACTAATGTCTTGGCCATGCACAAATATCCTCCTCCTAGATTCATTTGGCTAGTAGCCAAGAATCAGCACATGTACCTGCCGAATCCAGAGGCTGTACAACTGACTGGGCGCACCCGCATAGAGGATCTCACCTTGCCAACCCATATCACAGTTCCTGCACCTACCATTGCCCTTGCCAGGCTAGAGGCACCTCCGGAGCATGGAGAGCAGTATGTTCCTCCACATCAGGATCCTCAGTATGTCACTCAGCAGCAATTCCAGGAGTTCACGCAGAGGCATGACGCGTTTACTCAGAGGTATGAGGACGACATGGAGGTGATGTTCGCCATGATGGCATCCATGCACCCACATGGACCAGGGGCTTTTGACTATGAGGGTCATCGCAGATCGCGAGCTCAGCGCCGTCGCGATGGTTCCGGCCCCTCGCAGTGAGTATATCCTACACCCTTTCCTTTCACTATGGTTTTCATTCGTATATTTAAACATTGAGGGCAATGTTTAGACTAAGTGTGGGGGAGAGGTATAGGACTTTTGTTGCTGCTTTTGTTGCTGTTTTTGCTGCTATTTTACTACTGTAGTTTTCTTTAAAAAAAAAAAAAAAAAAAAAAAAAAAAAAAGCCCGGATGGTTCCAAACATACGAGAGAATCAGGCAAAAATGAGAGGCAAAAAAAAAAAAAAAAAAAAAAAAAAAAAAAAAAAAAAAACATTTTCTTTTATCTTGTTTAAATATGTAAGCTCTCAAATGTTATGTGCTTAATTATTTAAAATATACACTTGGATCTTAATCGTTCTTTCTCGAGGACGAGAAAGGTTCAAGTGTGGGGGATTTTGATAGCCCCTAGATATACTCTTATTTTGTAGCATTTGAGAGCTGTTTTAGATAGTATTTTGTGTAATTATATTAGACTTTTGGACCGAATCATTCATAGTGGTTTGAAATTGAAGACGTGCATTTCGATCTTGAATTGCACTTGCGATGGATTTGAATGATTTGAAGACCTTCTATGACCGTCCTGACCGCGTTTGATACATTGAAGAACCGGTCGTAGAAGTGGCGTGAAGGCACACTCTCGCGGGCCGCGAACCCTAGGTCGCGAACCGCGAGGGTGTGTGTTGCTGTTTTGACCATGCCAAGTTTCGCGCGGGCCGCGAGACTCCGGTCGCGAGCCGCGAGCACCATGCCGAGACCGAGGCGCGCGGACCATGCCGAGACGGGCGCGCGGACCACGCCGAGACACGGGCGCGCGGACCACGCCGAGACACGGGCGCGCGGACCACGCCGAGACACGGGCGCGCGGGCGCGAGACTCCGGGCGTGCGGACCACGCCGAGACACAGGCGCGCGGGCGCGAGACTCCGTTCGCGGACTACGCCGAGACACGGGCGCGCGGGCGCGAGACTCCGGTCGCGGACTACGCCGAGACACGGGCGCGCGGGGCGCGAATCCTCGGCCGCGAGCCGCGAGAAACAGGCTCGCGGTCCGCGAAGGATCCCGCGCGACCCGCGAATGGCCCTGCAACTTGCATTTTGTTTGGCTTTAATTTTAATTATTTTGGAGTATATATTGGAACTTATCCTCATCGTTTTACAGAGCCTTAAGCTCATTTTCTTCATTTTCTCTTTGGATTTTCACTTTGAATTCACCATGTATTATTGTATGGATTATGGTTATGATTATATAGTTATGGTTGTAGGCTAAGCCCCATCTTGGGTATGTGAGATTAAACCTCTTGTTATGGTTTGAGAACATGGTTTATGAAGCTTAGGAATGGATGATTTGTCATTGAATGATCATGAATTATATGTGTATTTGATGCTTGAAATGGTTAGGAATGATTTCCTAGGTATAGATATGTGTTGGATATGTGTTAGACATTGCCTTTCCATGGTTGAAATGCTATCATTTCTTCTATGTAAAAGTAGTGAATTAGGAATCAAATATATGTTGTTATCAATTGTATTTGTTCTTGAGATCATTCATTAGCATTATATTTATGTCAATTGTGTTATCACATTGCATGGGTAAAGTGGGAAAACATCCAATTTGAATTAGCATTGGCCAATTTGTCTATTTGCTATCATATAGATAAGTTGCCAATGAAAGTTGTGGAAATGCTTTCATGATTCACAACTAGAATAGAGATGGTTTCCCATTAAGAACAATCACCATTCTCAAAGTATCATAACTAGGTTTGAGGAAAAATCCATAACAAGAAGATACAAATCTCATGTACCCAAGTCTCTCATTCTCATTAGTTAATCTTTTAGTTAAATCTTTAGATGCTAAACTAGTTGTAATTCTAAGGTTCTAGTAGTTTTACTTAGTAGTGTCTTAAACAAAACTCAACTCAAACCCCCCCGTTGTTTACATTGCTTTTATATATGTATATGTATATATATTCTACAAGATATACATAGAAATAACCTTTTCCCTGTGGAACGAACCTTACTTGCCATTGTACACTTAATAGTGTGGAAAGGTAGTAAGTGATCTACAAATTGTATATTTGAGAGGTACGGCGACGACCTCCCAATTGAGATAATTTAGATGGTAAAAGTTCAATGAGAAAGTAAAAAAATATTTGAAATAGTATTTTTTATGAAAACTAATTAATCAAATTTACCTCGGAAACGCGAATGTCCAGGTTCATGATTGAGAGTGTATTAAAGATGATTGAATTTAATCTTGGAAAATGATAGATATAATTTTGGAAATTTAAATCATCTTCCAAGATTAACTCCACTTCTATTTCCAAAATTTTCGTAGTGTTGTTTTTAATCCTCAATAACCACAGTTCTTTGTTTTTTTATATTAATGAATATTATGGGTTTGGTTCAAGTGTTGTGTTAAAATTTAATAATGAATTAAAAATGTATCTATCCCCACATTAAATTGTACGTGTATCATATAATGTTAAGATAGATATATATTACAACACTATATTATAAGTGTTGGCATAACTAATTGTAACCACACATATTTTTTGACCAATATCTTGTTCTGTGACTCAATGTCATAATAGAACCATATCGTGACATAAATAAAAAAAATGTTGTACAATTTATGTGGTTATAATACGAATTTGTCATAGTGATTCCTGATATCCCTAGTGCTGGAAATGGAAGGTAACTCTTAACTTGGTGGCGAAAAAATGATATACATGTTAATGTCATACATGATATTAATGATATACATGTTTGCATTATTGACAATCCAATTATTTTTAATTCTTCTTTTTCATAGGTTATCTGATCATTATTCTCCTCCTATCTTTTCATCTGGTATTAGAACCCAAATACCAACCCCGTAAGTTTACACAAACACACACACATATATATATATATACCCATTTAAAAAGTTTATGATCTTATTTATTTTTGGTACCACTGAATTTATTTTATTTCACTTTTGAATCGACAGGGTAAAAGCACCGCCGTCACCAGGCGGTCCGCACAGATGATATATATATATATAGTAGAACAACCTAGCTATATGGACGTAGCATTTTTCCAAACTATAATAACGATTGTACACAATTAATGTTTTCATTTGGTTAATAATGTGAGACGATGTTTTTCTGATGATATTAGTTACTATGTAATGTATATGTGTGTGACGATGTTTTCATTTTGTTTTTCAAACTTATTACAAATTTGACTTATAAACAGATCAATAAGCGGAATGTAATGGGAATTGTCATCGAAACCATCATCAAGAGGAAATTTGCGGAATATAATGAAAGTGAGAAAATCAACATTTGTCCTTAGAATCAATTGAAACCGGTATCAAATTTTATTACATAACTATTTATGAGGAGTAACAAAAAAAGTGTAATTAATGGCCTCTTTTTTGTAGTGTTTGGTTCAGTAAAAAATAGGGTGCTTCAGATGGTTTAGTGATCTTTAGATGGTTTATTGGGTGTGTAAAACCCAAGTCCCACATCGAAAGCATAGAGGGCAATTCCTCAGCCTATATGGAAAAGCTCCACCACATTAGTATGGGGTCTTTTGAAAGTTGACCCATTGTGAAAATCGTGTGAGCTTGGCCCAAAGAGGACAATATCATACTGTAGTGAACCCGGTTGATTAACCGTGAAACTGCCAGAGCAGATTGTATTTCGAAAAGAGCAAGTTTGATTACCAATTCAGATAAAAACAAACAAAAGGATCGGAATTCTAAGCTCATAAAGGAAACCCTATTTCACTGTTCCAACTGCTGGGTCAAGAATCAGTCAAATGACCGTTCTTCTATAGAATTACGAAAATGCCTTTACTGCTATGTTCAAATCACAACACATACATACTAATGATGGTTGTGATGAGCTCGACAGTCCCAACATGGTTTGTGATACTCATATGCAAAACTTAAATCACCCAGCATCTACTACATCTCGTTTTGTTACCTATTAGTCAATGCAACTCTAGTTTAATATGCCTGACTCTTATGGGACCTTGGGGTACGTAAGACAACTTTGTACCAGACTTTGTCAATTAATATGGAAAACATTAATTCTACTTTAAGAAAACGTCAAGGTGATTAAACACTGAATTAGCAAAGACTTCAAATTAATTTAGCAAGACTTCAAATTTAGCGAAGACAGAAATAGCAATTTATAATAGCTAGCGTACTCACGAACTGGGTTGAAAACATCAAAACCGTGTCTAATCTTTATCTAATTTTGACCTTAACCTCAGATTTTTCTTGAGAGACTTAATCAAAAACTACTGATTATTATAGTCGTGGATTATTACGAACTATACGTATATATGTATAAATAGGAGTGCATTAATTGCTTCTGAAAACTACGGTTGGAAAAATGGCAAGGTCATCGTATGGCTTGGCAACACTAACGCTGTGGATTATCATCATCCTCTTTCATTTATTTGAGTCGTCGAATGCTCGCGAGTTAATTTTCAGGAGTTTAACTGGGTGAGTGATTAATCTTTTATTTTATTTTCTTTCGCCATCAAAACATTGTATTAGAACGAAATTTAATATAAAAATACTATTAAGCGTTACGGAAATTAGAGGCTTTTATTTTATTATTTTATACGTGCACCCGTTAATTTTAGCTTTTTCAATTTTCAGGGTACCTGTGCCTAAACCCCCTGAGGATGGCCATGGACATGGACATCCTTAGAACTTCAGATGCTTCAATATTGCAGGGATATGAAGGAAACGTACAAGTCAACAGTTTATTTTCCCAAATCAGGAACTTTATAGTACATAATAGATTCTGATTCATATTTATTCTTTATTTAGTGTATAATGGTATATGTTGTAACCCTGCATGGCTATATATTGTAGCATAGTAAAACTGTTCAAACATCTTGGAATTCTATAAAAAAATTCAATGATCCAATATTGCAGTATCACTATTTTGAAGAAACCGTCCTAATTTCAAAATCTGATGGTAGAATCACTTTATAACTTCACATTTTTATTAGATTATTTCATTTGTTTGTTTTGTTAGTCTCTTATTATTATGTTTGTAATTATATATTTTAATAAAAAAATCATTTTCTCATTATACCAGAAGATGTATCTGGAGTATAAGAGCAAGTCCAACAGATTTGTTATAATAGAGATTTTGTCAATGTTTAGAGATTTTGTGTATTTTTCATTTTCCTTTTTTTTTTTTTTTTTTGCATTAAGAAATGTGCCAAAAATAAGTTTTTTTCTTTTGCAATGCGCATGAATTCCGTTCCTCAAAATTTATTTGTCATTCTGCATATTTACCAAAGCAAATCTTCTCTCTCATCAATTTTGCTATAATAGCAAATGGGATTAGCAAATCTATTGGAGTGGAAAAATACACAAAATTTCTAAAAATTGACAAAATCTCTATTATAGCAAATCTGTTGGACTTGCTCTAAGCTAACTAAAAATGAAGAATTTGTTTTCCTCATTCTAACACAAGATTATAGTGAGTCCCAAATGTTTTTTACTATTTACTTAGTTAAACATACTTAACTCCAACCTTGAAATTAAATTGATATATGAGTTTAAACATCTATATTTGATTTTATTCGATTTGTATTATCATATATTTTTTTACAATTTGTATATACACAACAAAATGAGAAAATCAAAATTGTAAATACAACTGAGAGAAAGTGCAGTGGAGGAATTTGAGAGTTACTGGTAAAAACCATAAAGGCGGTCCAAATGTTTCAGTCAAGAAAATTCCTTATTACATGGTGAAAAAACTTACTACAATATTGCTCAACATGAGAATAATCGTGTTATTCTAAATCACGAGTAGGGCTGTTAAATTGGATAAATTATCCAATGGATAACCATTACCCGTTGACAATTTTGATTTATAGGGTAAGACTTATTGGATAAATGACTTATTGGATATTTAGCTTATTGGATAACTATGTAAATGAGTTGAATGGATATGGATACTTGGATATCCATTGGAATTATTGGAACTTATTCTGTTAAAAAAAAAGGGTACCCAATGGATCAACAAATTATCCATCGGGTCAGAAACCATATACCCAGTTCCCAACTCCATCAAAATCCCT
Source organism: Cruciata laevipes (assembly GCA_963678965.1). Lineage (NCBI taxonomy): Eukaryota > Viridiplantae > Streptophyta > Magnoliopsida > Gentianales > Rubiaceae > Cruciata > Cruciata laevipes. The sequence goes on along the minus strand of OY787641.1, from coordinate 5,637,092 downwards.
CGCCCAGTTCTTCGACTATAGCCGCCGCCGACTATCGCCACCGCCGAGCTCCGTCATCCGAGAAAATTGAAAAAGCTTGGCCATGACTTGGAAAATATTCCATGCGAGATAACTTAACGAGAAAGAAATTGTGATTCTAATTAATTGATTAGCAGGAAAAAAGTGTTCATTCATTCTCCTGGAAAGTCAACAATATTTTTCAAATTCGATTACAGAAAATTCTTCCCTAAATCATGTGTATAAAAGGATGACAAATATGAAGCAGATTAAATCAACCAAACAAAACTAATAATTCCTGTTTGATTTATAATAACATGGTAAGGTCATCGTATGGCTTGGCAACGCTAACGCTGTGGATCATCATCATCCTCTTCTATTTATTTGAGTCGTCGAATGCTCGCGATTTAATTTTCAGGAGTTTAACTGAGTGAGTGATCATTAATCTTTATTTTCTTTTCTTTCACCGTCAAAACATTGTGCATTAGAACGAAATTTAATATGAAAATACTATTGAGCGTTACTGAAATTAGAGACTTTTATTTTATTATTTTATACGTGCACCCGTTAATTTTAGCTTTTTCAATTTTCAGGGTACCTAAGCCTAAACCCCCTAAGGATGGCCATCAGCCATGAACATCGTTAAAACTTCAGATGCTTCATTATTGCAGCGATATGGAGGAAACGTACAAGTCAACATTTTATTTGCCCAAATCAGGAACTTTAGTATATATAATAGATTCTGATTCATATTTATTCTGTATTTAGTGTATAATTGTGTAGATTTATATATTGTAACCCTGAGTGGTTATACATTCTAGCATACAAATTCTCAATTAAAATCTGTCTCCATGGAGATCAGAGACCGTAAAAACTTTCCAGAAATTATATATACAAATTAAAAATGCTCCTAAATATAGGGACTTAGTTGCAAATTTAGTTTTCTTCTTTCTGCCTCTACCTTCTCTCATTCGTCTGATCTTTTATATATTTTCTTTTATATTTTTATGTCTCTACCTTCTCTCACACATTTGATTTTTTTATACTTTTTGTTTGATCTTTTTATGCCTCTACCTTCTCTTCTTCATCTGATATTCTATACTTTTTGCTTGATCGTTTCCTCCTCTACCTTATCTCCCGCGTCTAATCTTATATGTTTTTTGCTTGATTTTTTCTCCGATGCTAAAGTCAGTTCCTTTGTTTGATGAGGATAGATTCTTAACTTTTGTGAGCATACCTTTTTCATGGCGGGTCTGGCTCCCTTTTATAATATGCTCTTCCCGATTTTCTCTCCTCACGATCACTTCCGCGTTTGTCTACTCGTGGGTGATCGTGTTGCTCGTTTCATGGGTGCGTGTTTACTTGGTCATTACTTCATGTTATTTGGGCCGTCCTCTTGCCTTTATTTGTTGAACGCTAATGTATGTGACCTTTTCGGCCTTTTTGTGGTTATTTGGGCCGGTTGAGAGCGGTGGTATACACCACTAATTAACTGGCAGGAAAAGTGTGTTCATGTATTTTCCTGGAAAAGTGTGTGGTGGTTAATTATTTGTTTAGTCAACAAGATATTTTCAAAGGCGCGCGAGTACAAAGAACTCTAACCTTATAAAAGAAGAACAAATAAGCACATTGAATCAACCACAAAGTTATACCAAACAAAAAAAATTAAAGTAATCCCAGATTTTTTATTAAAAAGATTAGCAGCAAAACAATCATATTATAGGATGGCTCGATTTTTTGCAGGTTTCTTCAAGATTTTCTTCTTCGTCATTGTTGGGATCATCCTTCTCTCAAACACAAGTGAGGCTTTTTCATGCTCTCGAAAATTACTCCAATGCCCTAATCCGTGAGTTCGAGCTTTTGTCAATTTATTTTCGTTCCTTTTGGACATTTCTAAGTGTATCAATTGGTCTCAATAAATAATTATGCTTAAGATCAATATTAAAAGTGAGAAGATTAGGTATAAAAATAAGAAAATTAACACCAATTTATCTCTTTAATCTGTTGTTTATAGGGTTTACTGTTCATTTTTATGAATCCTTCTTCTGTGATTCTAAAGTACATGAACACACTTTTCCTGCCAGTTACTATTTTCCTTGTCCAAATTCACCGCAAGCACCAGGTCCGGCGGGTATGATAGATGTTGTGAAGCGTCAATTTTCGAAGCCATAGAGCTGTTTGAAACATATATGTACTTAGAAGAATTACAATAATTTATTTTTTCATTAGAAGAGATACAATATAATCTCATTTTTTCGTATTTTCTAAATTCAATATATATATATATATATATATATATATATATATGAACGTTCTTTTAATTATGTTGTTCACTGTAAAAATTTCTCTACATCCATACAAGTCATGATCTATGAGGCATTCTTCCAGTTAAACTTATATTCTATTAGTTTATAAGAAGTACAAATAACTAAATATCACTGTACTTGAACGGTGAACTTATATTTTAAGCTATAACGACTTCAAACTATGTATTTCAAAAAATCATTTAAAATCATCTTATTGTTGATTCGACTTTTCCACAATATGAATCCTGGCTGTCAACTAAATAATATATGTACTTTCCTGGCACGAAAGCTAGACATGAAGAATTCCTACAGATATGGTATGTTTGACATTCGAATTTTGTATATAAAAAAAGAAAAATAAAACATGGCACACTAAATCAGCAAAAAATATCTAAGTTTTGGGTCTAAATTTTTTTTAAGTTAAAACTTATGTATGGTTGACCTTCTCGTTATTTCCTCGAGTTCCTTCATTGGATTTTACAGTTTCCAGTAATTGTTTATATAGGGTATCGATCTATTAAATTAATTAAATGTAAAATGGGAAATTGAAAGTAAAGAGTTTTATCAAATTTTTAATGAAGAAATGAGAGAAATCAGGCAAACCCTAATTTTTTTTAATTAATTAAAAAATAAAAGGTTCCCCTGAGTTGACTTCATTTGCAGACTGAAGGCCATGACTTAGCAAATTTTCCATGCGAGAGATTACTTCACGCGTTACTGAGATTTTCCATGCGAGACTGAAGAAATTGTGATTCTAATTAATTGATTAGCAGGAAAATAGTGTTCATTCATTCTCCTGGAAAGTTACTCATCAAGTCAACAAGATTTTTCAAAGTCGATTACAGAAAATTCTTTCCCTAAATCATGTGTATAAAAGGATGACAAATATGAAGCAGATTAAATCAACCAAACAAAAATAATAATTCCTGTTTGGTTTTATAAAAAGCTTAGCAGCAAAAAAATTATTAAAACATGGCTCGAATATTAATGGCTTTCTTCATCATCACTGTTTCGATCACGCTTCTCTCCACCACAAGTGAGGCTTTTTCATGGTCTCGAAAATTACTCCAGTGCCCAAACATTATTGATCAGGCTATTTCGCTCCCACCGTGAGTTTTTTTGTTGTTAATTGGTTTTTATTTTTTTTGGTTTCTACAAATTTTTGAATCATTTTAGGTTTCTAGGGTTTGTTGTTCCATTTTTTTTTTAAACCCTTTCTTTTCTTGTTTGCTCTTCAGGAACAGTATTCCTTGTCCAAATTCAAGGCCCGCACCAGCTCCTGCCGCCATGATTAATCTTCTGGCACCAGGACCAGGGCCGACCCTGCAATTTTAAAGGCCTAGCGTAAACTATGAAAATGTGGCTTATTATTAATGTTCTTATTTTGTAAACTATCTATAAATGGTTTAAATATAGCATCAACTAAATATAATAAAAAAGCATAAAATTAGAAGTATTATTTATTTATACCTAAATAAAAGACGACGTACGGGAAGTATGCAAGATAGCAGAACAGATCAAAGGAGGTTGGAGGATCGATGAAGGGATTGTGTATTGATAGAAAAGAAAATTAATATTTCTTATTTTCCAATTAATGTGATGTACCAAATAATTGCCTTGCTCCACTGCGATTACTCGAGACTATTTACAGTTAAAGAATTTTATATTTAGTGGATATTATTGAATATTATTTACCAGTTCAAAATTTTAAAATATTACACAAAATTTAATAGATGAAGCGTACGTGATATTAAGCATCTACTACATGACTTAAAAGAAATACAATAAATTATGGTCACATCTATAATTGCCCGTTAATATTGAGAAACATTTTAATTAATGAAATTGAAGTCTTGTATATATATTTTTGTTGTTTCTGAGAGTCTAACTTAATCAAAGTTCTAACTAAACTAATATCCGATTCCGATGTATACACCGCCTCACAAAGTCGTGATTGCAAAACCGTGATTACATTTTGAAGAAAGAAAAGTAAAAGTTTGTGTGCCATATTAAGCCTTAGTTTGTAAAAGAAAATAAAGGAACCATTAAAACCCAAAAATTATAGAGGAACCAAAGACTTTTAAACATTACGTCCATTTCCGAGTCAAAGAAGTCCATCAAACAAGAGACATGGTGTGTGAACAATTGACCGCCAATCGAATTCTAGGTAACGATCGAATGGGTTTGTCAAAGAATATTTCTTTTGTTCAAATTGAGAAAACCCAATTGAAATGATATATGACAAATTCTCGTTGTGATCTTGTCTCACTGAATAATTATACAAAACAAATCAGACATAAAGTGAGAAGATCAATAATAATATACTGAATGATCATGGTTAATACATAATGGATCATATTTAAAAGATGAAAAATTAACATTTGTCACCGGTCTAAATTGAGATTCTTCTCACATGAGACTCTCTCTAATATAATATCCTTATTTTCTCTTATATAAAAAAAAAATGCTGTGTTTAGAAAAGTATAAAAGCAAATTCCGCAACCATTTAATAAACCTTATATAGACGGAGAAATGTAGTTTGAAAAAAGAAAAGCATAAAAGGAGCAACTTTGGGTTTTACATAGCACAACGAGATATAGTTTGAACTACTGAATACATATGGCTCGAAAAACAGCCTTCATCTTAACTGTATGGATCGTCACGGCGGTTCTGTTTTTCACGGCTGAGGCATCATCACGGTTTCCGGCCACAACATTTCATCATATTCCTGATATCCCTAGTGCCGGAAATGGAAGGTAACTCTTAATCTGGTGTCGGAAATATGTCTGATCATTGATAACTTTAGTTACATTCATAAATTTACGATATTAATGATATAGATATATGTTTGCATTATTGACGTATTTTTTTCTGTATGGCTGATATTTTTTAAAATCTTCCTTTTCATAGGTTATCTGATCATTATTCACCTCCTATCTTTCCTTCTGGTATTAGAACCCAAGGAAAAACCCCGTAAGTTTATATATATACACCTATTTAAAAAGTTTATGTTCATCTTATTTATTTTTGGTACCACTGAATTTATTTTATTTCACTTTTGAATCGATCGACAGGGTACGACCACCGAAGTCACCAGGCGGTCCGCACGGGTGATATAATAGAACAACCTAGCTATATATGGACATAGCTAGCATTTTCCCAAACTATAATTTTATGCAATGTTTCAAATATTTGGTTGGTTAATAATGTGAGACGATGTTTTTCTGATGATATTACTAATGTATTATACGTTTGTGACGACGTTTTCATTTTGTTTTTCAAACTTATTACAATGTTACGATAGAGTTGTTTCTTTTTTCTGACAATGCAAAACAGTGGACTCATCATAAACAGACAGAAAACCATGCATGCACGTATGGCCGTGGGTCAACAGCATTGGCTTGAACCTGCTTTATTTTAAAGTAAAACATTTTTTTTTTGTATTTGGCGAACCGTTCAAAGCTAATTTTAGCATTAAAAGTAGAAGTTGGTCACAGAAATTTTTTAAAAATTACTTTTCAGTAAACTTGACTTATAAATACAGCTCCGCTAAACAGAGCAATAACCGGAATGTACTGAACAATTTCATCGAAACCATCTTCAAGAGGAAATTTGCTGAATGTACTGAAAGTGAGAAAATCAATATTTTTCCTTAGAATCAATTGAGACCGGTATCAAATTTTATTACATAAGTATTTATGAAATGTAACAAAAAGAAGTGTAATTAATGGCCTCTTTTTTGTAGTGTTTGGTTCAGTACAAAATAGGGTGCTTTGCAAAATTTGTTAGTGATCTTCAGATGGTCTGTTGGGTGTGTCAAACCCAAGTCTCACATCGTAAGCAGAGAGGGCAACTCCTAGAGCATATACCTAAACTCAACCCAATAATATTTTGGGTCATATTTCCTTGACCCAAACCCAACCTATTAAAAATCTGGGTTACCCAAACCCAACCCATAAACTCATTAATCATAGGGGAATTTAAACTTAAAAAAATTTAAATGCATAATAAATTAAAATATGACACAAAAATAATATCCAAATTTTTCTTCATTAAATCACTCTCAATTAAAAAATTTATACATCAATCACTCTTTCAATCAACTCACTTCATTTAAATCCAAATTCTTTCCATAGTAAAACTTTCCATTCACAAATTAGTCCTCAAATTTAATAATATTTTATAATAGTAATTTTTAAATGGGTCAAACTGGTCAACCTGCCAACCCATGGCACTACAAAAAGTAAATCCAGTAGTGACGTAAACTTAGTGACGGATGAAGAAGTGTCGCTATTTTAGCTACATCAAAAAGCCATTTAATTTTAGTCACATATATGTTTGTGTCACTAAAAACATTTACGTTTTCGAATTTGTAAATATGCAAGCGTCGCAAATATTTAGCAACACCTAGAAACGTCGTAAAGTTTTACTGACACGCCAAATATAGGCGCTTACTAAAGCGTCACTAATTCTAGTAGCGACACTCTTTGTTGTCACTAATACTACAAATATGCGTCACTACTAGTGTCATTTTTTTGTAGTGCGGGTTTGACCCAAACCCAACCCAATTTTTTATCATGTCATTCGTGTCTGACCTAATACTAACCCAAGCCGTGTTTTGTGTTGATCCAAACCCATCAAAATCATGTTTGGTTTGGGTCGGGTTTTCGTGTCGTGTCAGAAAATGCCAGCCCTAGCAATTCCTCAGATTATATGGAAAAGATCCATCACATTACAATGAGGCCTTTTGGGAGTTGACCCATTGTAAAAATCGTGTGGGCTTGGCCCAAAGAGTGTATCATACTGTTGTGAACCCGGTTGATTAACCGTAAAACTGCCGGAACAGATTGTATTTCGTAAAGAACAAGTTTGATTACCAATTCAGATAAAAACAAACAAAAGGATCGGAATTCTAAGCTCAAGTAGGAAACCCGATTGGTTCCCTAGTTCACTGGTCCAACCGTTGGGTCAAGAATTAGTCAAAGGACCGTTCTTCTACAACATTACGAAAACGTCTTTACTGCTATGCTCAAATAACAACACATACTAATGATGGTTGTGGTGTGCTCAACATGGTTTGTGATACATATTCAAAACTTAAATCACCCAGAAACTACTGCATCTCGTTTAGTTATCTATTGTCAATGCAACTCTAGTTTAATATGCCTGACTCTCATGTGACCTTGGGGTACGTAAGACAACTTTGTACCAGACTTTGTCAATTAATATGGAAACCATTAATTCTACTTTAAGAAAACGTCAAGGTGATTAAACACTGAATTAGCAAAGACTTCAAATTAATTTAGCAAGACTTCAAATTTAGCGAAGACTGAATTAGCAATTTATAATAGCTAGCGTACTCACGAACTGGGTTGAAAACATCAAAACCGTGTCTAATCTTTATCTAATTTTGACCTTAACCTCAGATATTTCTTGAGAGACTTAATCAAATCAAACTACTGATTATTATAGTCGTGGATTATTACAAACTATACGTATATATGTATAAATAGGAGTGCATTAATTGCTTCTAAAAACTACGGTTGGAAAAATGGCAAGGTCATCGTATGGCTTGGCAACGCTAACGCTGTGGATTATCATCATCCTCTTCCATTTATTTGAGTCGTCGAATGCTCGCGAGTTAATTTTCAGGAGTTTAACTGGGTGAGTGATTAATCTTTATTTTCTTTTCTTTCACCATCAAAACATTGTGTATTAGAACGAAATTTAATATAAATATACTATTGAACGCTACGGAAATTAGAGGCTTTTATTTTATTATTTTATACGGTGCACTGGTTAATTTTAGGTTTTTCAATTTACAGGGTATCTGTGCCTAAACCCCGTGAGGATGGCCATGGACATCGTTAAAACTTCAGATGTGAAATGTATGAAATTAAAAGTTCATTCGCCCAAATCGGGAGCTTTAAAAGGATAGATTCTGATTCATATTTGTTTTGTATTATGTGTATAATAATTGTGTAGATATATATTGTAACATATTATTACTGTTTAAAAATAATGGATTCTAGTATTTTTCGATGATCCAACTTCACATTTTTATTAGATTAGTTTATATGTTATTATATTAATCTTTTATTATGGTGCTTATAATTATTTATTTTAATAAAGCATTCAGTTAAATGCTGAAAATATGTCTAATACAATCAGATTATGTGTTTGTGTACTACACTTTTCTATATTTAATAATTTCATTTATTTATTTAAACATTTTAAATGAGAAATAACTGAGTTAGAAATTAGACAAAGCGAACTTTACAAACTATTTTATTAAACAAGAGATGTTCTCACTAGTGCAGAAACCATGTTTTTACGGCGGTTCTAACATACCAGAGAAGGCACATTAGAACCGCCGTAACTGGCTGTGCCGTAAAACGAAAATCGGTGAACCGCCGTAAAAATTGTACATAACCGCCGTGAAATTTTGGACATCTTACGAATTCGTAAGCTACATAAGTCATGTTACGAATTCTCGTAAGCTTCATCTGCTATAACCGCCGTAAACATAAAACCTCACGAATTCGTAAAAATTTTAAAACCCAACAGAAAGGTCTTTCTCATTCGTAAGACCTTGAAATGGTCTTTCTCATTCGTAAGATCTTGTAATGGTCTTTCTCATTCGTAAGAGGTTACAGATCATCCAAAAAAATAACCCACTCGCCATAGTGCTCGTAAGCACTATCGCGAGTGGGAGAAAATTTTATCGGGGAGCTTGGAAGTAATAAAAACCAATCACATTAGCTTTATACAATATGGTTGTATCATACTAAGTACATCAATATCTATAGCAGTTATGGTTGTATCATACTGAAATACATCAATATCTATAGCAGTTGTGCCGGTAAACACATCAGGAAATAGCCAGAGAATAGCTGGAAATAAGTTTGCACCTATGAACATCTATGTCCAGCTTGCAAAATGAAGAATAAGTTTGCCCCTTCATTGAAGAAATTATTTGGATTGGAAGTTTGCCTCTTCATTGAAGTCATGTGCCTGCACCGAGACGATAAATGAGATTCTAAATCGCAGTTAGCACAGAATAATAACTCGGTCAGTAGACATCAATTGTAGAGCAAACAGTTTTTCGAACTAACACTCTGTGACCTAAATACCCAAAGAGCAGTACGAGTTCAAACTACAACAAGCAATATCCCTTAAATCCAAAGCAAATATCAACTGTGTGGCATGAAAAGCATACAGACACCAGCGTAAGACGCAGAAAGAGAAGTAAAAGCCGATATTACTTACCTCGTCCAAACATATTTGGGATATCATCATGGGGCATCTCTTATCCATTATTCTGCATAGAGTATGTTTAGAATCATTACATTCATATCCTGTACACTAAAATCAACAACCAATATAATATAAGGACAAAAATGTGTAGTCTTACCTTGCAAGTGACTTGGTAATATGAGGTCTCACCACGACCCTTTAATGGCCTTCCCTGTTACTGTCTCCTTAACCTTTTTCCCCATACTAGCATTTTTGGCTTGGATTTCTTCATTAAGAGCTTCTGTGGCAAGCCGTTTCTGAAACCAAGATTATCGGAACCTGATTTCAGTAGCGATAAAGTGATAATATGCAGGAAAAAAACTTGCATGAAAAACTTTAAAACGTCACTCACACTTTAGAGGAAAGGGCGGGGCATCTATGTATCATTCAGATTCCAGCTAGAAGTATCTTCCTTCTGTGGCGAACATCAGCTCCAAACTTATTCCCCCTTCCATCACAGCAAATCATAAAAATTAACCCAATCAGACAAATTCACATAAAGACAACAGACTGCATTCAAAATCATACAGCCAATCTTTAAAATCCTTCTCTAGTCAGTTCCAGTGAGCACATCTTCCATCTCTGGCAAGCATCAGCATGCATCAAAATCCAACCTTTCCACATCATTCTGTTGTATAAAAAACATATAACTGAATTCAAAATCTAACACTCATAACAAAGATCTGAGAATAAACAATTGTTCTGCAAAAATACACGAGCACTCACAAATTCACAATCATAGCTCAAACACACAAATATCACACAGTCATATACGTGAACCCGAACACACATCATTAAATAAAATTGCAGAAAATCACACACACAGATATATGAGCACCTTGAAAACACCGCTGAAGCTCTTTCTCTGATTTCCTCCGTTCGTTGCTGTCGTCTCTATCCAGCTGGCCGCCACCACCGTTCGTCGATGCCGCCGCACAAAGGTTTCGTCCTGGCTCTAATTCACTCTCTGCCCGGAATCCCTTTCAGATCGATGCCACCACGTCTTTGCTGTTTAACACCGTCGCTGCCGCCGCTGAGTTTGTAAGAAGTAGATTTCCGGCGGATAAAGCTTTGAAGAAGTGAAAGGTCGTCGAGTTCGACTGAAGAACGCCAAATCGAAGGATTCTCCGGTAATACAGTGCCAAATCGTCGACCGAAACCAAAAATATTCGCAGTGTAAGTCCAGATTTTGTTGGCTGCTTTGTGGAATGTCATGTTGCAACATGACTTCAGTTGGCAGAAAAAGATAGAATATTTTCCAGGTTCCAGCGCAGTTTTTGAAAGATGGAAGGAAATATTGTGTGCGGTTTTTCTATGGAAACTACAGTCCTAATGGATGTCTACAACGCGTTCTGCAGCTGTATTAAGATGGGAATATTCAGGGAATGAAATATTCCATAAATAGAAGTTGAGACAACCATAAATTCCTTTTCTTCAAGGATTTAGATTTGGAAGAGAAGTGTATTGAAGGAAGGATTCAAGAGCCGTGAAAAAGGAAGTTTTTCTACGGCATTGTGCTATAAAAGGAGGACATCAGTTGCGTGCTCGATTGGCGATTTTAATAGAAAAATTCTGTAATTCAGAGTTTTTATCTTTCGAGCAAGGAGGCAACGCAGTCCACGGTTTGCAACCATAACAAAACACTAGGGACGTGTGTTAAAGCTCGGGTGGGAAAGACCTTGCCGCACCTTCGTGGAAAAGAAGGTAATCATAGAAGCAACTATCAAAGCTAGAGTAGCCAATTGGTAGTGTGATAGGCTTGCTAGAGTAGCCATTAGTTTGTAATAGATCGGACATATTTATTGCAACTAGTGAAGGGTTTTACCACGGGCTACGGCCCCCCAGACGTAGGTGCATTGCACTGAACTGGGTGATCATATCGTGTTCTCTTTTATTCCGCACTTACAGTTTTAATTAGTTGATTGTTTAGTTAAAATTTGAACACGGTAGAGTATAGATCAAGTAAGCACGGACTTTCAATTGGTATCAGAGCTTAATCACTCTTTTAATCCTCTTGCGAGGTGAGTGACCGATCTGCTTACTATGGCCAAAGAAGGAGGATCCATCACACGAGCTCCTCTACTGGTTGATGGAGGCTACCCGGACTGGAAGACGCGTATGCGTATATTTATTGACCAACTTGATGATGATGCTTGGAATATGATTGAGATTGGTTACAGTCCACCTACCACAACAAATCCGGCTGGTGAAACTATATCTAAACCTGGTCCATGGACTGATGCAGAGAAGGCAATGAAGAGGCTTAACAGTAAGGTTTTGGGTGCTTTGTATAATGGTGTAAAAGATGATCAATTCAGAATCATCTCGGGGTGTACTACTGCCAAAGCTGCTTGGGAAGCTCTTGAGAAGGAGCATGAAGGTTCCAGGTCAGTCAGAAAAATCAAACTTGGAATGATCAAATCTGAATTTGAAAGCCTGGAGATGTTGGAACACGAGTCAGTTGATGAATTCAGCACTAGATTGAAAGATTTAATTCATAGAGCACACCAGTTTGGAGAAAGATATACTGAGGCTCAAGTTTTGGACAAGGTGAAGAGGTCACTGCCTGAGAAATTCTCGGTTTTAGTCATGAACTTGGAGATTAATTCTCAGCTGGATGTGGTTACTCTAGATGAGCTGATGGGGTTTATGAAGACATCAGAGATGTGCACTGAGAAAAGTAAGAACAAAAAGGCCCTGTCATTTCATGTTGCAACATCAAAAGGGAAAGGAAAGTTGGAGGAGATGGAAAATGCTGGTTCAGATGAAATAGCTTTGCTGGCTAGAAACTTTGGGAGATTCATGAGGGGAAATCAAGGCAGAGGTTTCTCTGGGTCAAGTCAGAGGGTTTCCAGGTCCACAAGGTGTACAAGCTCAAGTGAATCAAGGCCAGGGAACTCAGGTTTTCCAAAACCAATGAGCTCAGTCCTTTCAGAACCAAGGAACTCAGTCCTATCAGGGTCAAGGAACTCAGGCTTTTCAGAATCAGGGAGCTCAGCCTTATCAGGGTCAAGGAGCTCAGCTTATAGATCCACAGAACAGTGCTAAAAATTTTCAAGGAGGGGATTCCACTCAGAATAGACTCAGAACTGTTGATGACCTACCTAGAGGCCCGGAAGGTACAAAGCATGCTGGAAAACCTCAGTGTAAGGAATGCAGTGGCTATGGACATCTTGCTTATCAGTGTGGAAATTTTTTAAATAAACCTAAGGCATTTGTAGCAGCTGGTGAAACCTGGAGTGATGATGAAGATGAGATTCAGCCAGAAAAGCATGTGTCTTTTGGGGTTAAGGTTGTGGACTCAGGACTAGTTCCAGATGAGGTAGAAGGAGACACTGATATCCAGAATGCATATGATGATCTGTATAGGGAATGGGAAAAATCAATTGAGATCATCAAAAGCTTGAAGGATACACAAAGTGGAGGAGCTGAAGCCTTAAAACTTGCTGAAGAAGTTGAGTCTCTGAAAGTAAAGGTCAACACCTTAGTGAATGATTCACTGGTTGAGGTGCAGGGAATTGAAGAGCTGACTTTGAGTCTTAAATCCATGACTAAAAGAGCTGAGAAAGCTGAAGGGTTGCTTGCTGATCTGTTGAAGAAAAATGAGATTTCAGAAGGAAAGAAACCCATGGATGATGTGGATAAAGCCATGAAACTAGAGCCAATGACCAAGAGAGCTAAAGATGCTGAGGAAACCTCTGAAATTCTAAGCAAGAAGCTGGAGATCATGACCACCAGAGCTGTGAATGCTGAAGAAAAAGTCAGGGCCAGAACTATTGACTGTGACAATCTGGGAAAGAAACTGAGATCTCTGACTGCCAGGGCTGAGGAAGCTGAAGCAACTATTCAGAAACTAAACAAGGGCACTGCTAAATTGAATGATCTTCTAGTTATGGGAAAGAATGCTGGAAATAGACATGGTCTGGGTTACAACAACTTTGGTACAAGTTCTCAGTTGAAGAAAACAGTGTTTGTCTCTGCTGGGATTCAAGCTTCTACTAGTAAGAGAATCGCCAGAGTCAACCAGAGCACCTATGTTCCTAACTCGGAAGTGAAGATATCACAGGGTACTTTGCCAAGAAGAACCCCTCCTAAGTGTTGTAAATATTGTATGATGCAGGGTCATGATGATTATCAATGTATGAGATTACTGAGAGACATTATGAGAGGCAAGCAGTTCTCGTCATGTTGCAACATGGAACCCGAGCAGCAGAAGAGACTCACCAAGAAGGTATGGGTACCAAAATCCTCTTTAAATTGCTTTGTAGTACATACCTGTTATAGTGTGTATGCCAGGGACACTTGGTATTTTGACAGTGGATGCTCCAGACACATGACGGGATCATCTGACTTGCTGAGAAATGTACTCCCATGGAGTGGTACGGTTCTATTTGGAGATGGAAAAATTAGCAAAGTCATTGGAAAGGGGGAACTTCAAATTCAGGATTTTCCTGTGTTCTATGATGTGCTTTTGGTGGAGGATCTCAAGGCTAACCTGATCAGCATCAGCCATCTGTGTGATCATCAGATGACGGTTCACTTTAATGAATCCCTATGTACAGTCAAGCAAGGCTCTAGTGGTGTACTCACTGGGAGAAGATCTTCTGATAACTGCTATATTTTGGAGCCATCAGTTACCTATTTGAGTGCTAAGGTTGTTGTTAAGGATGTACCAGCCAGGGTTTCTGAGGAAATTGATGATGTAGAAATAGTTCAGCAAATCTCAATTCAGAAAAATGAGAGTTCGAAAAATCTCTCCCCCCAGGAACCAAGCTCCAGTTCTCATGTTGCAACATCACCACTGGTCATAGGAGATAGCCAAATTTCTAAGTCTTCTGAAGTTGAGCCGAGTAGTCCAACTAATTCTACTGATGAAGAAACTTCCTCAACTGATACAAATGTTCAATCCCCACAGAAGGATGTGGGAAAATCATCAGAGGAAAATGCCAAGGTGGAACAAGGTGATGCTAAAGCTGTTCGAACTCCAAGGTCCACTACTGACAAATTTACCAGAGATGAGAAAGGTGCAGTTGTGGATACAAAACTCTATAGAAGCATGATTGGAAGCCTCCTGTATCTAACATCAAGTAGACCAGATTTGTCCTTGAGTGTTGGTATTTGTGCAAGATTCCAGGCTGCTCCTAAGGAATCCCATATTTCTACTGTGAAGAGTATCATTCGGTATGTACATGACACTGCTGATTATGGCATCTGGTTTTCTAAGGGTACAAGTTGTCAGGTATATGGGTACAGTGATTCTGACTGGGCGGTAATGCCAATGATCGTAAAAGTACTACTGGAGGTTGTTTCTTTATTGGGCAGAATTTGGTGTCTTGGTATAGTAAAAAGCAAAATTCAATATCTTTATCTACTGCTGAGGCTGAATATTTGGCGGATGGTAGTTGCTGCACTCAACTGATTTGGATGAAACAAATTCTCAGAGATTTTGGGGTGAAGCTATACAGTCTTAATAAGTCAGCCATTGACATATCTAAGAACCATGTACAACATAACCGCACCAAACATATCGATATCAGACACCACTTTATCCGAGACTTGGTCGAAAGAAAGGAAGTGGAAATCAAGCATGTACCTACTGAGAGTCAATATGCTGATATCTTTACTAAGCCATTGGATGCGTCTACATTTGAAACCCTAAGACAGCCTCTTGGGGTATGCACTATCTGAGGTACTGAAGACTACCTAACTTGTACAGTTGTTATTTCTATTTCTGTATTTCACTTGATAAAAAATCAGAAAATACCAAAAATATGGTTAAGGTTGCATTTCGTGTTGCAACATGAAGATATATGGTGCGCGTATGAAGTGAAAGGCGCGTGTATTTTGGGAGATAGCTGGGGGCCTATAGTATTTATGTTGTATTTTTCCTTTGGGCCGTCTTCAATTTTGCACAAAAAGGCGGAAAAGGTACTTAGTTTCTTCATTCTTCGCGCCCAGAAAGAAAACTATCCCCATTCCTATTGCAACATCATGTTTTTCTATTCTGCTGCCTTTCTGTGATTTGTAATCAACTACAACTTCAACGGATATAGCACCGAACCTCTGAATCAGTCGGAATCCACAGCTTCTCCATTAAGGTATCGATCTGGGTTCTCGATCTGTTAGTTTTCTTTGGATTCTTGACTTGCATGCTAGGGTTTCTGTACTTCTTAAAGACAATCTGGGATTCGATCTGTGAGTAATTCTGAAGTATGTATTCCGAGATAGCTATCGATTTTGCATGGGGTTTGATGATCAAGAGTTGACAGATTTAGGGGGAGTTTTTGATATTCGATGGGCTAGGGTATATGGGATCCTTGTGTTGAATTGATTGAGCCCGAAGCTAATCTTACTGGAACTATTCAGACCCTGCCTAGTTCACCCCCTACACCTACTGTTGATGTATTTCCCGAGAACTTTATTGTTGTTCCCAGCACCAAGGACGCAGCTAAAATGAAAGCCTATTATGACAGGTTGGAAACTTGGGAATATGCTAAGGGGTTGGATGATTTCTACCATAGTACTTTTGGGAGTAAAAACAACCCTGGCAGATGTTCTTTTAATGGCACGATGAGGCCAAAACCCCCAAAGACAGATGTTATGATAGCCTCTGATGTTTATAAACCTAGCTTTGTGAGGCCTGAATCAATGGCTAAGCCTTATCTGGTTGACTGTGCCTGAACCATCAAGTTGACTGTGCCTGATTCTCATCCTATTGATTTGGATTTCACTGATATGGATAATGAAGACCATGCCATTCCATCTCCTACCAATCATTATGAAATACATGTTGAGGAGGACTATGCTAATCTTGAGGATGAGGATGTTGTGTTAAAGGATAAGGAGACAGTGGAGAAAGGGGCTGTGATGGATGATGATATGCCAGCTGCAGAGGATGCACCTGAGAAGGATTTTGAAATAACCAGTGCCATACTGTTATCTTTGGTTTATTCTGACAGGTTTTATTATGATATGTTGGCCACAAGAGGTTTCTTTGCTGAGAAAGTGCTAGAGATGAAGTGTGCAGAGAGTGGGTTTGACACTCTTCTAGGCCAGATTGGGTATGTTCAAGCAGCTAATGTACTTAAGGAGTATGATCCAGAGATGGTTCTTGAATTCTATAACAATCTGATGAAGGGGACTCTAGTTTATGGTGAGTATTGATCAGGAAAGCTGTATTTCAGGGGGAGAATCATTGCATTAACTTCTGAGAAACTGAATTCTATATTAGGGATTCATTAAATATTGGGATATGATCTGGTATACCCAAGTGATTACAATGTGGATTAGCATGTGTTGGCCAGAGCTTTAACCTATGGAAATCTTGGTTCCTGGCCCTCTGGATACATGCCCGCTAGTTCTCTCACTTTGAGATTCTGGTTGCTCTTCACAGTGCGCATCAACAACAGTGTTGGATGCAGACAACTAATACAACCATCTTGACCTTGGATCAGGCAGAAGAGATTTATGGGGTTGGCTCTGGATTTGAAGTAAATCTTGGGAAGTATATTCTCAAGAGAATTCATAGTGCTCTTGACTAGGTGCACTGAGGCATTACCTCATCCCTGCTTGATTACAGTTTTTCTGAGTGCTGAAGGATTCGAAGTTGATGCTGCTAGATTACAGTCTGATGGGAAATTGATTACAGTTTTTCAACTTGCACAACTCATGTTGCAACGTCATTATGGAGTATGTGGAGCAAGCAGACTGGGTCTGGAGTCAATGTTAACTTGAAGAGGACGCTATTTTGAGAGACTTTTTATGGCTGCCAAGAATATGAGAATCAACCAAAAATCTGTCCGATCTTTGGAAAATTCATGTTGCAACATGGATTATGGTTTTGACAGAAGACAGAATATTCCAGCCACAAGGATTTCAAGTCTTAACCCTAATCATTGTTCTACACGGTATTCAACTTCTTCTACTGCGATCACTGGATTTTGATCATACTATTGGTTGTATGTGCATAGTAGTAGCTTATTTGGAGAAGGGTTTGATTTGATTGTTGCGGGTTGTGATTGTTTTTGGATTCTTGCTCAAATCTCTGTGCACTGGTGTTTCCGGTCGTACTCTGAGTAATGGACTGTTTTAGATCAAGCTAAAATTTGCGTGGTTTGCTAGCCTTTTGTATTTATGGTCTGATATAAGGAGTTCGAGCTATGAATGATCTCCAGAACTCAGAGATGTTGACGACAGGGGGAGTTGATTCTGTATTAATGGGATTTTTGAATGACCTTGGGGGAAGTTCTTTTGCAGGCCTTTGGCATTTTATGGCCCCAGGGGGAGAAATATTGTGACTGTGTTTCTGTGTTTTTTGATGACTGTAGTTAATTGGTAATTCTACTTTTTCTGCCAAGTTCTTATGTTGGATTCATGGAGTAGAAGCTTATATATTTTTTTGGGATTCTGAGTTCAGTAGAAGCTTTTTGCTGTAGTGGGTCCACAAATTGCCAAAGGGGGAGATTGTAAGTCCAGATTTTGTTGGCTGCTTTGTGGAATCTCATGTTGCAACATGACTTCAGTTGGCAGAAAAAGATAGAATATTTTCCAGGTTCCAGCGCAGTTTTTGAAAGATGGAAGGAAATATTGTGTGCGGTTTTTCTATGGAAACTACAGTCCTAATGGATGTCTACAACGTTCTGCAGCTGTATTAAGATGGGAATATTCAGGGAATGAAATATTCCATAAATAGAAGTTGAGACAACCATAAATTCCTTTTCTTCAAGGATTTAGATTTGGAAGAGAAGTGTATTGAAGGAAGGATTCAAGAGCCGTGAAAAAGGAAGTTTTTCCATGGCATTGTGCTATAAAAGGAGGACATCAGTTGCGTGCTCGATTGGCGATTTTAATAGAAAAATTCTGTAATTCAGAGTTTTTATCTTTCGAGCAAGGAGGCAACGCAGTCCACGGTTTGCAACCATAACAAAACACTAGGGACGTGTGTTAAAGCTCGGGTGGGAAAGACCTTGCCGCACCTTCGTGGAAAAGAAGGTAATCATAGAAGCAACTATCAAAGCTAGAGTAGCCAATTGGTAGTGTGATAGGCTTGCTAGAGTAGCCACTAGTTTGTAATAGATCGGACATATTTATTGCAACTAGTGAAGGGTTTTACCACGGGCTACGGCCCCCCAGACGTAGGTGCATTGCACTGAACTGGGTGATCATATCGTGTTCTCTTTTATTCCGCACTTACAGTTTTAATTAGTTGATTGTTTAGTTAAAACTTGAACAAGGTAGAGTATAGATCAAGTAAGCACGGACTTTCACGCAGAACCGATAAAGGATTGGATTTTTTGATCGATCGACAAAGTTCTGTTGAAAACTTGATGATGTAGATATGTGGTTAAGAAAATGGCCACGCGTTGGCACATTAATTTTGGCTAATTAAGCTGATATTAAATCAATCCACTCAAATTTTAGTAATTGTAGAAAGTTCTCTAACTTTGTCCACATACGTAATTCGTTTCCAATTTTACTCTTTTCTTGCATTAGTTAATGAGCACCTATTATTTAAATTAATGTATTGAAATGAGCACCATGTTGATTTTCTAAAATTTAATGTATCGAAATAGAAAATCTAACATGAATTAATTAAACTAAATTTTATCTAATTATATTTTTAGTTAGTGTGTGTAAGAAGTCAAGTTAAGTAACGTAATTAGATTTGAGTACAAATATGAGTTATTCGTGATTATAAAAAGTCATGCAATAGTTGACCTTCATTTAAGATAACTTAGTATAGTTAGTGTTTATAGAAAATCAAGCAATGGTTAATCAGTTAATCTTTCATTAGTTTAACTCAATTTAGTTAGTAGTGTTTTTAAGAAGTCATAAGGTACGTATGAATTACCGTGTTTCTAAGCCAAATAAAGTTAGAAAGATAATTAGTTCAACTCGATTTAGTTAAGTAAAATTTGACTAGACATTAACTCAAATAAATTTAGTTAGTGCTTATAAAAAGGCGTGTCTCGACTTTGATTCAATATATTTGGTGTTTATATAATATTAGTTAATGTTTGACCTCTGATTAGTTAAACTTAATTTAGTTAGTGTTTGAAAAAGTCAAGTGAGAGTTAACTAAGTCAATTTAGTTTTAAGTATTTCTATAAAGTCAATTAAAGTTTAACTAATCATTAGTTTAATTCGATCCAGTCAATGTTTATTAAAGTTTGATCGACAAAGTAGTTATGTAAACATTGACTGAATCAGCTTTATTTGGCTAATGAAAGGTCAAATCTTACTTAATCTTTTATAAGTCGATTTAGTTACTAAAGAAAGTTGACTTAACTTTTGATGACTTAGATTTGATTAGTTTCTAATATCTAATGAATATAGAGGGTCAATCAATGGTTGACCCTTGTTTAGTATTTATAGAAAATCAAGCAAGAGTTAATCCTTGATTAGTTAAACTCAATTTAATTAGTAGTGTTTGTAGAAAGTCATAAGTTTTGACCTTCTATTAGTAAAGTAATTTTAGTTACCCTTGTTAGTTATGATTGATCATTACATATAAAAAATCAAACAATTGATTAATGATTATAGAAACTTTAATAATGGTTGACATCTTATTAGTTAAAGCCAACTTAATTAGTATATTTAGAATGTCAAGTAAGTGTTTAAATTCAATTAAGTAAATTTAGTTTAGTTAGTGTTCGTAAAAAATCAAGTAATGTGTGACCTTTGATTAGTTAATCTTAATTAATTAGTGTCTATAGAAAATCAAATAAAAACTAATTTAGTGTGGGTTAGAGTTTAGGGTTTATTGGGTTGAAAGTCAAAATAAGTCAACATAACCTCTTTCTCATTCGTAAGACAACAAAATCCTCTTTCTCATTCGTAAGACAAAATAAGGCAGCAAAACGCCTCTTTCTCATTCGTAAGACGATGAATTTTACGGCACATTTTATATAACCGCCGTAAAAATATCCACGAACCGCCTTCTCTGGTCCCCGCCATTACTTGCCTTACAAATTGGTCTTGCGAACTCGTAAGACTCCAATTTTACGGCGGTTCCGGCGAATTTTGGAGAACCGCCGTAATTACCTGCCGTAAATATCATATTTTGCACTAGTGTCTCATGCGAGACTAGTCTCAGTTAAAACTAGAGATAAATATTAATATTCTCACTTTTAAACATAACATTTTACATATTAAACATGGTCATTCAGTATTTAATTGCTGATCTTTTCACTTTAATTTGATGCATGATCTTTTCATTCACTATTTTTTATGTGTGAAAGGATGATTATTCAGTGAGAGTAATTGAAATTTATTCTTTAAAGCATACGAAAAATCATTCATCTTACCGAGACAAATATATGGCAATTAAGAGCCCATCCCCTCCGAAAACTAAAGTATACTACCAACCGACCAGAATATGCTCCAACCTTGGTTCATATAGGGTGTTGCTATTTCACGCCCTGTATTTTACTAAAACACGCCCTGTATTTTAACTATTATTTGATTATATTTTAAAATAATGTGATGTTGAAATATCAAGAAATGTATTTAGATCGTGTTTAATTTTCCGCAACTGAAGTATAAATTTAGTTTGAAAAACTTAACAAAAATAAATATTTTAGGGCGTATTTACACTATTTCAGGGCGTATTTAAGCAAAATACAGGGTGTGGTATAGCAATTCTGTTCATATATCCATACAATATTCGGTCTCTTATACGAGACTCGCTATATACAATACCATACTCTCTCTATACACATGTTCATATTTATTCGTGGGATATTGCAGAGATTTAATTGTAAAAAGATATTCTGCATTATTTTAGGATTTGGAGATTTTCTAAATTCCTTATTACAAAGAGTTTCTGTTTTAAACGTGGTTTAATTGGAATAGAATTCTACAGCCGTGGAGATGACTTAATTCACACGGCATTGAGATATAAAAGGGACAATTAGCTGAGAGCCTGATTTGCCGAACTTACGAGAGAAAAAAATCCCCTTCGTGATTTACTTTAGGCCATGCTAGAGCAGCATCATCGTCCACGGTTACTCATAACCGAAACACTTGGACGTGTGTTAAAGCTCGGGTGGACAAGATCAGCCGCTATCTCTGGGAGCTAGCGGAGGTAATCATAGTAGCAACTGCTAGAGAGCGAACTAGACAGTGTGACAAGCTAGCGAGGAATTCACCACTAGACTGTGAGAATAAGATTGTATTCCTTACATATAGTGAATGATTTTTACACCGGGCTACGGCCCCGCAGACGTAGATGCGATGCACTGAACTGTGTGATCAGATCGTTGTGTTTTATGTTTTCTGCATTTACAGTTTTCACGTTGCAACGTCATTTTTCTGCAGCAAAACTAAAACACGTATAGAAAATAGAGAATTGGTAGATTGGTGGAACTTTCAATATATAGTCTGGGTGAGGAAATGAGCCAGCAACTATCGTTTAGACCATTACATTTATAAAGTAAACCCAAACACTATGAAATAAAGGAACCAAAGACTCTTAAGCATTAATTACGTCCATAGCTGAGACTAATTAGAAACCCTCTTGAAAGCGAACATAATTTAGAGAAAAATTTGAGATCTTGAATAAATATCTCGATAAGTTTGAGGTCATAAAAATAATAATATCTTTTTCTAAAACTTTATTGATGTATTGACCAGAAACAGTACCGCACAATCCAATACTTAGAGTAATGCTTGCATTTCTATTTTTACCTTAAGCATCACCCTAAAAGTATACTACGTACCAAACTAAAGTTGACTTTATAAATATTAATTTGATATTCTATTTTCAAGAGATTTACTTACAATGCTTTTTTTGGTCAAACGAATTTATATAGCAACAATACATTATTTTCAAGAGGTTTACCTTTAGATATTTTTGCTCATAATCTTTCTGAGGAATGCTATTACGGAGTATGGACGTAGCCTTTTGTCTGAATTTCAATAGCTGAGATTCCAGATCGATTATATGTGTATTATTTTTATTTTTTATTTTTAAACTTATATGTGTACTATAACTTATAATCGATCGATTCATTTATGCATTTATTATTGTTGTGTGGGTTACAATGTTTTCATTTTATTTCCTTTAAGTATGAAAATATTTTAATAAATACAAATTTTCATTTGAGATCTGTCTCTACAAAGACCAAGTACTATAAGAGACCGTTATCAGTTGAAATTGTCGTTGATGAGCTTCAACCCCGCCCCCGCGGTTAGGTTTTAGATTGTTGGTGTCGATAGAGCTCAGTCAGCTCATATGGACCGACTCGAGGCTGAGTTTCGGTGTGAATTTATACAGAATAACAATTGTATACCAAGGACTATGAATGATCAAGTAAATTGACTGAAACATCAAGCAAATTGAATGAAAGATCAAATTTATTGAAAGATCAAGGCAAAGCAGGAATACTCAAAGGAACTGGCTGAAAGATCAAGCAAACTGATTAGTAGATCAAGCAAAAACAATAAATGCTCATTACTTTAACCCTTGATTTCCACAAGTACATGTCTCACCAAAAATTTCTCTTTAATAAAAGTTGTACGTATTGGTCTTCTCCACAAAAAGTATGAAAATTTGTTGAAGTTACTTACCTACATTAACAATACGATTAATAGATTTACAATTATTTCATTAAACTTGATTAAGTTGATCATATTTATATTTAAAAAAAGTAAATGAATTAAGCACAAACATATATATATATATATATATATATATACAAAAAATTCATCAATGTCAATTATAAATGAAATCACTTTTATTTTTATTTTATTTGACTAGGTTAAGTCTGCTTTTCCGCTGTGTAAACACTCTTGTTTGGTTTTTATTTAGGAAAATACACTCTTGTCAATTATAAATAAAAAAGTTTTTATTTTCTTCATAAATACATTTCTTTCTCTAAAATTTATAGCGGGTCACGATTACAATAAGTCGCTTGAGTATTTGTTTATTGACGTAGTATTTGTTTTTCCCTCTATGACTGAATTCTTTTAAATCTTCCATTTCTTAGGTTATCTGATAATAATACGCCTCCTTTATTTTTTGCTGGTAAAGGAAAAACCCCGTAAGTCAATATTTTACCTTTTGGTTTTTTTAATCTATTTAATTTTTAGGTATTACTGAATTTATTTTAAATCGACAGGGTAACTGCACCGCCTCACACGGGTGAGAATAGAATTATTCAATAACGAAGTCTGCTGAATTATTCGCAGTGCTTATATTTATTTAGTTAATAACGAGACAATGTTTTTCTTATGATATTATTATGTGTAACAATGTTTTTATTTTGTTTTTCAAACTGTATACAATTTTATGATAGTCACAAGTTCACAACAACGCTCTTTCAAAGCGTGACGCTGGTAAAGCACCGAAAGACCAGTATAATAAGCGTTACTTATTATGTGATAAGTCGTATTTTACTGTATTTCCATCTAAAATTTTAAAAAAAAATCTTCTGTCAAATATAATTAATATAGTTCGTTTAGTTCTCCTTCAGCTAAGACAAGCATGTTTATTTTTTGCCTAAATGATAATTAATATCTTTGACCAAGATAATTAGTCAAAATCCAAACTCAAAAGGACCACACTCAAATTAATAAGTAAAAGTCAGAGGTGTAGTTAAGGTCATGAATACTTTCTGCATATTCAAACTTGAGTGTTAAAGATTGTGACTTAATTAATTTGCAAAGTCAAGAATCTCAAGATGCTTTAATTTATTCACGACACCACAATTTTAAGAGAAAGAAATGTATTTATAGTTAAGAGGAAAATTATAGTGTTCACGTACGTATTTCTTCGTAAATTATAATAAATTCAAAAAATAAATCGTAAGTGAATGATTCTTGCTTCTCACATTTTATTTCTCTTATTCCGTAACGTAGTGCCTGCGCAGCACCAATTGTACTACTGCTAACACAAACTCTCAGACAAACTAAAATTTATATAATTTGATATAATTTTTTGAGGTAAAAACTTCAATGTAAATTTTTTAAAATTATCAAAACAATCAATAGAAATTTTTGAAACATCACTCTCACAAACTAGAGGGTTTCGCGTGAAATTTTGTAATTTGTTTTTCCACATTTTTCATAAATAAATAATCAGTACTTTCTCTATTGTAATTGGTTAATCGATCTATTGAGTTAGGAACTGGTAATGACAAATATAAATTTGTAGACAATATAGTCCTTCATCAAATGGATGAAATTAAGTGTTAACCGCTCCTTTAGTGCGAGTGCTATGTTTTGAAATTAAATTAGAAATTTAGTTGTGTTGTTTGAACTTTTTAAACATTGGTGATGTATTTTAACACTTTCGTAAACAATAGTGGTGTCTCATAAAATCCTTTATTAGTTAATCATTCCATTAACTTTGAGGTAAGCGACATGGAAATGATTATCACTATCCTTATGAATGTCTAAGATAAGATATCCTCATTCTTCAAAAAAAATAAAATAAGATATCCTCGTTTTTCTAATGCATGAACCCTCGATAAGATAACATGTAAAAGATGCCAACAACCTTGAAACTGACGAAGCCGGAATGTCGAAAGATTCGCTAGCACAAATCTGTAAGAAACAATCAAGGATTCGCCAGCACGAATCCAAGGGTTAGGGTCGGAAATTTAGTCCTAATTATTATATCAAAACGATAATTAGGTTTTCCATGCTAGTTCATAAAAGGTATATTTGAAATGGTCAAGTATGGGACTATATCACCTTTTCTTCGTTCATATTGAGAAGCTAGACGTCACGGCTTCCGTAATATGAAAACACGAAAATAGTTATTTCTTCTGAAAAATAAACACAAACAAATTGGTTTGGAATTTTTTGTAAAGAAAAGTTAAAGAAAATTCCGCAACTACTAAAGCATACACGGAGAAATGTAATTGGAAACGAGAAATTAAAAGTATAAAAGGAGAAGCTTTAATTGGAGTTTACAAGCACAACGAGATAGTACTAAAAATATGGCTCGAAAATCTTGACTCTATGCATCGTCGCGGTTCTGTTTTACACGGTTGCGGCATCATCAAGGTTTCGAAAACTGCATTTCATCCTATTCCTGGTATTCCTATTCCTGCAAATGAAATGCAAGTTTTAATATTTGAGATAAAAAATCATCCTACTCCTTTATTAATACGGTTAGACTGTATCCCACATTGGAAGGGAACAGTATATAAGGTCGGTGGGTTATTTCTCATATTAGCAAATTGATTTTATGATGGTATTTCACCGGGCTTGTATGCTGAACTTATTTGTGTGCTAAAATTGTTAGATTGTGTCTGCTTCCAATATTAGACACAGTATAACAATTACAATGTATTGAGTTCCCCGGGTTTTCCAAAAAAACCACAAACATTGATTCCTTGAGAGTGAGTTTTTTCTTTATTGATGTATTTTTTCACTGTGTAAATGATTTTTTTCAATCTTCCTTTTTCACATATAGGTTATCTGATCATCATTCTACTCCTTTCAGATCAAAACTCCCGTAAGTCAATATTTTACATGTAGTTTTCAAAAATATATAATACCCATTTTAATTCTTTGCCCGCTCATTGGTAAACATACTGCTCGTATTTATTTTTGGTACAAACAGAATTTATTTAATTTCAATTTTGAATCCACATGCAGGGTGCATGCACCGCCGTCACCAGGCGGTCCGCACGGGTGAGGATAGAACAAAAATATCGATGTCTGCTGAATTATACGCAATTCTTCTATTTGGTCTTCTCGAGAAAAATTAGTTGTTACGGTGTTCGTGTTGCTGCGTTCATGGCATATATAAAAGTTTTACTGAATATTCATTCCAATATTATTATTATTATTATTTACAATATAAAGTTTTTAAATATAAATGAGAGTGAACTCTAATTTTATTTTATTTAGTTTGCATTACATAAATATAGGTATAAATTAAGATGGCTGCTAGTGATTAATGGCAGAGATATTATTAGTTTCCAGAGAAAAATTATTGGCTCTTCCCTAAATTACCTTTATTAGTCAAACATTAGAGTTTTCTCACTTTCTTAATTTAGTAGGAGATTATATGAAAAATCAATCCTTATCTCTCCAACCAAAATCAATCCTTTCTCATTTCTGATTCTGATTCTCCGTCCATTTAATCTCCCACCAAATTACACTTGAAGTCATTTCCAAATATGTTTTTTGGAACTAATTTTATGTTACAGCCAAATTAATCACCGTCGGCTCAGTGAAGGAAAACGCCCTCAGGTTGTGCCCAGTGGCGGAACTAGCCCAAGAATTTACCATGAATCAGTAATTTTGGAATATTTTTGCTATTTTGTAGGCACTTTTGGAGGTGATTTGTTTTCTTCTAATGAATAATATGTGTGAATTAGTAAGATTACGGTGCAAATTAGTAAGATTACGGTGCAAAACCATTTTGCATCCACGTTATATTGTATCTTAGAATCACAATCATAACTAATTTATCGTTTCCTTAGGAAAATAGATTCCTTGCCAAAAAGTTTACCATTTTCATTAAAAATTACATTTTCCTTTAATTTTATATTAACTAGACAATAAATATTATAATTAATCTTTAACCCTAAACCAGTATAGATTATATATTTACATTTGGTACATATAATTTCTTTTATATCCAATTATGGCCCCTCCTAATTACAATTGCTGGTTCCGCCACTGGTTGTGCCCTTTCTCTCCTCGTACAACTCAGAAACCTGCGCCTCCGTGTGCCGGCAGGTGTTTGAGTTCGAACAGTTGCGTAAGTCACAAAACTTGAAGAGGTGGTAGGATGGTCAACATCGGAGAAGGCGGTTTCGGGAGTAAATTTTTTTTCATATGATAGTCTGTGAATTTACTCTTCTTCAGGTTTCCGTTATGCCACGTTGTACCTTTGGTTCAAATCTCAAAAAAGATTCTTCACCAATAAGTTCATACATTTTTTCTTGGACTTCTTTATTCTCAAAGGCAATTGAAGAGCTCATTATGTGTAAATAGGGTAATCTCATTTGTCATATCATCATAAAAGCATCATCACCATTCGTCGTATCATCATCAAAAAGAGCTTCTCTTGAATCAATTCTCCACTACGAATATATAGAAGAAATAGGAATTGATTTTCCTTTCCAGCAGTTCATCATGTTCGAACAGGGTAATCCCATTGTAGCTATAAAGGCACATGTATAAGGGTGCTTATTGATTCGAGCCGATCGCGAGCAACTCGTACTCGACCTCGGTCAAAACTCAGTCAAAACTCGAACTCGAAGGGTTAATGAGTCGAGTTTGAGCAAGGCATTACTCGACTCTAATATTCAATTCAATCCATTACAGTTGAGCAGAATATTTGATTATCTTAAATTATGTCTTTAAAGGGTTTAATTTTATTTTGAAAAAGATAGTTAATTGGAAAGCCCATTAACAATTGCAAAGCCCAATTGCAATTGCTAGTTGTAGAATCCAATAATAGCAATTGCATTGTGAAAAAAGAGTCGCCCACAATCTGCCAATCTGCCCTCTTCGATGATTAATCTTCCGACGGTAAACAGTGAACCCTAACCCTCCCCCTCCACCTCAAAATCCAAATATGGTCCTGAAATTCATCAAATTCACCGGATAAAGCTTGAATTAAGCTCAATGGTCGAAGTTGAAGGTTCGATGGATGGTAAGATTATTTTTTCTGGAAGTTTTGCAATGCCAGTGTGATAATCAAATTAATTGCGGTTTATCATGAAGTTTTCACATGGCCAAAGGCCGTGCAAATTAATTACAGGTCGTGCATATGCTGCTCATGAGGTTTTGTTTGCTTTTATTGTGCTTGACACTTGACAGTATAGATTGTGTGCGTTTATTGTGCTTGACAGTATGAATTCTGTGTGTTTATTGTTGATTGTGTGCGTTTTTGAGCATATATATCCAGTGTAGATTGTGTGTGTTTATTGTTGCCGTGTACAATTTATATCTGTAGCTAGTTTTGGCATATATATCATCATACTGCATACTTGGTCTGAACTTGTGTCATTGTTCTATGGGACTTCACTTCAGTTTTCGGACATCAGTTTCATCCAACAACACTTAAGTCAAGATGGCAATATACTTATCATGATTATGCATAGACTCATATGTGTATTATATGATATTACATCTGGCTGTTGTAATATGTCTTGTTTCGTTTCAGTAAACAGAAGTTTAATTAGTATGTCTTGTTGTACTTTGATGTACTCGTATGGTTTGGAGCGACTGTTTCAGGCTTTTGGTTTTGTGCAGGTGTACCTAGTACAATCATTTCTCCTATGAACCCAAATGCAGATGCAATTCCTGATGCGATTCCTAATGCGATTCCCGTTGAGGTAAATTTAGATTATGACATGGAGAATGCACATTATGATAAGATTGAGGTAGATGAAGAATTGCCAATGGAGGCAACTGTTACTATTGAACCTTCAGGTTCTTTCAAGAGAATTAGGTGTGCTGAGTGTTGGAAAAGTTATGGTACCTTTTCTAGTAAGCATAGAGTGGAAAGTGAATTGCACACTAGTGCAAATCATGTGATTTACGGCAGGTAATTACGGCGGTTCCGCAAAACACCCAGGAACCGCCGTAACTGTGTACATCTTTCGAGTTCGAAAGTCAAATTCGGTCGTTTTTATTGCCCTAGTTTTCTGGGTACTAATTAACGGCGGTTCCTTCCATATTTCACGGCGATCGGTAATAACCGCCGTACTTTGAAACTACATACGATATCGTAGGTTTGTTAATATGTATCTACGATATCGCAAACAAATATGTTGATTCGTACGATTTCGTAACTAGTTTGTTTTTACTAAAGTTGGATGAAACGAATCTTGAGTCGAGTTCGAAAAACATTGACCTGGCCAAATTGTATATTAATATAACAGCTACGATATCGTAACACAAACATTATGTGTTGATATCGAAAATGTACTCGCCCAGAGCGCCGTGTCAATAGACTAACGGGCATACGATATCGTATCGTATGTACTATAAACTTTCGATATCGAAAGTTCTGTGTCAGTAGACGAACGGACTAAAAATATCTTCTGTCTAACTTGTTGTTTTCTCCGTCCAACTAATGACATGGGGACCACAACTTGTTGTTTTCTTCGTCCAATTAAACACATATGTGATCACAACCATCATTTTCAGTTAAACCTTTTGTTTTCTTCCTTCTTCCTCCTCTCCTTGGTTTTTATTTTCATATTATGGCGGGCAGTAGCAATTTATCCCCTGCTGAACAAAGAAGGATCTCAATGGAAGCAAGAATTGCAAAGTTGAGGACTGATAGGATGACAGGTATCAATTAATACTCAACATTGTGCTGGATCTTCAATGATTTTACATTTTTTGGTTACACATTTCATTATTACTAATTTGAATCTTGTATGCAATATATAGAGTGGGAAGACGTTGTTGAACCTGAGCAACGCCGCAAACTGGACTTCTTGAAGAATCAATTTCAATATCTTTTTCCTCGGTTTGGGGCAGCACGAATTCCGTGGGATGATTCGTACATAATCTTAGAATCTCAAAAGGAGTTTGACAAGGAATACACTCGTGGTGTAGTAAGTTATTCCCTCAATTATTCTTTTATGAAATTGACTTCAATATTAATAATATATACAGTTGTAAAGATCAAATTATGGGGATGTTGTTTTACTTATTGCTAAAATTTATGAATAACAGAAAAAAATTGAGTATATGCGCCGTGCGGTTGAGAAAGGGCTGATTAGGGCGGAGAAAGAAATTAGGGAGACCCATGAAGCTAAGGAAGAAATTATCAGACTAGGCAGACAACATTTCATTGGAGTTACTGTGGATCCATCAGAACCAGAGTACACTATGGAAAGTTTTTTGTACTGGGACATTTCTGCAGAATCCTGTTCAAGTTCAACAGGTGAAGGATGGTCTTCAGAAGCTGAAGAAGATTGAATTTGAATGCTTTATCTATTCATCACATTTGATCATGTAATAGTTATGTGCACGAAAGACAGTTTCGAATTCGCTTCGTTTATAAAATATTCCTTCGATATCGCACTTATTACTCGTGCTGGTTGCGATATCGTAACGAGTTGGTTTTTAATAAAGTTTCATGAAACGAAATTTCACTGCTAATTTGGTCATACAAGACTAACCTTACGATATCGAAAGAGTACCCGGAAATGTTGTCGAAGTCGAAAGAGTGCGTGGTCTTGAATCAGCAAGCATACCCTATACGTAGTTCATTTGTTTGATGGATAGTTTTTTAAGTTACTACATGCTGGATAGATAAATATCGTAATGTTTTGCATGAAAATCTTCCAGAAAACATATTTGAATTCATGAACCATTGATAATTCATGAAAAGTGAAAAGAACAAGGACAATGTCAATACTTAGAATAAAACAAGAGTAGTGACAATCTCGTAAGATAAAGAAAACAAGAGTTGAATTGTAGAAATAGCCTAGAGGCGGGACAATGTCAACTAAGACAATGAACATCTAAGGTTTGGGGAAAAAATCATCCTCGTTTGCCGGTTCAAGATAAACAAAGTTTTCTTCATCATCAATGGTGTCGCCATCTCTAATCCAACCATAGCAAGGTTTTCGTATCTTCTTAATCGGTACTGATGGTTGTGGTTGTACAAGAACACCATCATCATGCTCACCATCATCCTCATCACTGTTGTCTGCATCATCTTCTGTTAAACATAGTGATAGCAAGGTAGAAGAGGTTTCACCAATACCGTCTCCATCTGTGATTGGTTGCATCGGCTCAACACTCTGTCAAAACACGTTCACATATGCCCAATAACAAGGAGATTCAGAATTTATATCATAACAAATCCTAAACCATCAATGTGCTTATAAGTTGAATTTACAAGATGTGAAAGTAATATTCAAGCCCAAAAAATATTGTAAGTTTCCTCATCAACTATCAATCTTATAACATTAATATGGATTCCATAAGCCAAGGGTTACAAAAGATCTAATCAAATATTGACTCCATAAGCTATAATCAAAAGTTTACCTCTTTCGATATTGAATCTTCATCCGGCTCGTTGAACTTGGGGGTAACAACAACCTCTTCGTTGGCAGTGATAGGGACAATGTCAGCATGATTACTATCCATGGTCGAATTGATGATGTTCTTGGAGATTACCAGAAATTTTCTTGTTATTTCCGCTTTGGGGTTTATGAGATTCGGTGGCTGGGTGAAATTTTTTTTGGGCCGTTATGTTTCTATATATAGATTTTTGTCTTTCGATATCGTAACGGAATTCGGCCAAAATACAGGATTGTAGGCGATATGAGATACGATATCGCAGGAAGCATTTTACATATATTCGAGTTCGAATCAGTCATCGCTAGTTCTTTAAAATATATACGAATTTGAATTCGAAATCGAATAGGTATATTAAGTTCCCTACGAGTTCGTATGACCTACGGGATATTCCTTAAAAACCACACTTTTTCTCAAAAAGATAGAAGTTTAGCTATTAATGAGCTTGTGGGCTGTTTCTTAAAACCAATCATCGTAATTTTGAAGGTCATTCCAAGGCAATCAAGGCATTTGTTTGTGATTTTCTCCCACTTACGAGTTACACAAAGGTTTGAATTTACGGCTTCTATATGAATTTGTTCATTTATTAATTCATACGATTTATTAATATTGCTTTATGATTATATAGGAGTTTGTTGTAGAAATTCCGTTTGGGTTAGACATTGTGGGACGTTGTTGATATGGATCGAGTTGAAGTTATAAGGCAAAATAATAGATTGTCCGTCGAGTATAGTGAGTTGATTGAAGAATTTATTAATGTGGCTTTCGAGGATGCAAATAGCAACGGGGTTGAGGCTGTTAGATGTCCATGCAAAGATTGTAAAAACAATGCTTATTTTGACGATGGAATGGTTATACGTGAACATTTGATTTGTCGTGGTTTTGACCCTAACTATACGCATTGGATATGGCATGGTGAAGTTGAAGTTGACACGGATATGCCCGATATCGAAATTGGTAGTCAAAATATGGAATATGATGATGATCTAGGAGAATTGGTGTACGATGTTGCTAGGGAATTTGTGGGAAAGCCTAGCGTTTTAGCGGCAATGTTGAATGATAAAGAGACACCATTATACAAGGGGTCTAGGCATTGTATTATGGCTGCAACATTGTTGATGATGAATTTGAAGGCAAGACATGGGATTACCGATAAAGGGATGAGTGAGTTGTTCGAGGTTGTGAAAGAATTGCTACCCGTAGGTAATTTGTTGCCCAATAGAGTATATGATGCGAAAAAAATATTGTGTCCAATGGGGATGGAATTGGAGAAGATACATGCATGCCCTAATGATTGTATGTTGTTTAGGTCGATGGAGGAAAAAAAATTGAACAACTGTCTAGTTTGTGGGGAGTCTCGATACAAAGCCAAGGAGAAAGAATCAATCAATGTTGGGGATGAAGACAGTACATTTAGCGATAAGAAAACACCCGCAAAAGTTATGTGGTATCTCCCAATTGTGCCCAGACTAAAAAGGTTGTTTGCAAACCCCGATGATGCTAAATTGTTTACGTGGCATGCAGAAAGGGAGCGAGGGGGGGATGACATTATTAGTCATGCATCCGACGGAGAGCAATGGAAAAAAATGGATGAATTGTATCCTGAATTTGGAACCGAAGACAGAAACCTCCGCTTAGGGTTATCAACAGATGGTATGAATCCTTTTGGAAATTTGTCTAGCACACACAGTTCATGGCCTGTGATGTTGGTGATTTATAATCTACCATCTTGGTTGATGATGAAAAGAAAATATGTGTTGCTATCTATGTTGATTTCAGGGCCTAAACAACCCGGTAATGACATTGATGTATACTTGGAGCCACTTATTGAAGATTTGAAGTCTTTGTTCAACCCGGGAGTGTGGATAGCCGACGGGAGTCGCGGGGATGACAAATTTCAATTAAAAGCGATGTTGATGTGGACCATTAATGATTTTCCGGCTTTGGGCAATTTAAAGGGTTATTCTGTGAAAGGTCATCTTGCATGTCCTGTTTGTGAGAAAAATACAAGCCATACTCAATTGAAAAATGGTGGGAAAACAGTTTATCTAGGTCATCGACGATTCTTACCTGTAAATCATCCATGGAGGTTTGCGAAGAAATGGTTCAATGGCAAAGTTGAGACCGATCCAGAACCTATCCCACCAACCGGCATTGAAATACTTGCAAATATGGAGACATTGAGACATGTGTACGGGAAAAAGGAGAAGGTAGCCAAAAATAGTGGTAATTGGAAAAAGAGGTCAATTTTTTTCAACTTGCCATATTGGAAGTATTTGGAAGTAACACATTGTCTAGATGTCATGCACATTGAAAAGAATGTATGTGACGCGTTGGTAGGAACACTTTTGAACACCGAGGGGAAAACAAAAGATGGGTTGAAGTCACGACAAGATTTGGTGAGTTTAGGTATAAGACCCTCACTTGCACCCGTGGAGGAAGGGGACAAAACTTACTTACCACCGGCGTGTTATACAATGTCGACAAAAGAGAAGGAGAGTTTTTGTAGGACGTTAAAGTCGGTCAAAGTTCCTACGGGGTATTCTTCCAATATAAGGTCTTGTGTCCAAATGAAGGAACTTAAGCTAGCCGGTATGAAGTCACATGATTGCCACAATTTGATGCAAGAGTTGAATGCCATAGCCATTAGAGGTTGTCTCCCGACGCATGTGAGGTCCGCAATAACCAAGCTTTGCTATTTTTTTAAGGCTATTTGTCAAAAAAGTCTCAGTCATCGGAGGTTAGACAAGTTGCAAAGAATGGTGATCGAAGTATTGTGTCGCTTGGAGATGTACTTTCCTCCATCTTTTTTCGATATAATGGTTCACTTGATTGTCCATTTAGTGCGTGAGATCAAAATTTGTGGCCCTGTGTTTCTACGTTGGATGTATCCATTTGAACGGTATATGAAGATCTTCAAGTTGTTTGTGAAAAACCGTTATCGCCCAGACGCAAGTATAGTGCAACGCTATGTGGCCGAAGAAGTAATTGAGTTTTGTAACAATTACTTAAAAGATGTTGACACAATTGGGGTTCCAAGTTCTAGGCATGAAAGTCGGTTGGAAGGTCACGGTTTGAGGCACAGGTTCTTGTTTAGTCCATCAGCTGATGATCTCGTTAAAGCTCATATTTATGTTCTTCGGAATCATAAAGAAATTGCCCCCTACGTTGAACAACACATGAAGGAAATAGTGGAGGACAATGGTAGTTTAACCGATGAGGTTGTGCTTGAAGAGCACAATCGAACATTTGCAAGTTGGCTCCAAACACATGTTCAAAGTGGAGAGCATTCGGAAACTGTCAAATGGCTATCTCGGCGACCTCTCGGTACGGTCCAATCATTTGGTGGATATGATATTAATGGATATACATTTGGAACAAAAGAGATGGATGACAATGGAGCTTCACAAAATAGTGGAGTCTCAAATATATCGGAGACGTTGGATGGTGAGGGCTTGAAAAAAACTTTGTTCTTCGGAACTATAACCGATATTTGGGAACTTGATTACGTAAAGTTGAGAATTGCAATTTTTAAATGCAATTGGGTCGATGAAAAGCGGGGTATTAGGCGAGAGGTTGGAGGAATGACTCTTGTTGATCGTGCTCGCAAAGGTTCTCAAAATGATCCTTTCATTTTGGCCGTCCAAGCCGACCAAGTGTTTTATGTTAAAGATCCCGTTGATCCTCGTTGGGATGTAGTGGTGAACGGGAAGAAAACTTTTGTTGACGATGCCTTTACAGAAGGTGATGTTTTAGTTGAGGAAAATACTCCTTCGGAATACCTAGTGGATGAAGAGAACCTTTTAGAAGATGAAGCTAGTTTGAAGCGTTATATGGCTCGGGTTGATCATGACGAAGGCTTGTGGGTAACTAGCACCGGAAAGGTATCTAAGAGGAAGAGAAAAAAGGCCACCAAGAAGAAGTAGATGACACATTTATCTTTTCATCACATTTGATCATGTAATAGCTATGTGGACGAAAGACACTTTCGAACTCGCTTGGTTTATTATGGAAGCTTTCGATATCGATTATATATTTCTACATAATGTGACGAACTCGTATGCATTGATAAACCCTTGTGCGAATTCGAATCTTATTTCGACGCAAATAACAAAATACCACGATAGTATTATAGATATCGAAAACTGTATGTCAAAAATATTCGAATTCGTTTGTTGATTCTACTTAGTCCCTGCCAAACATGTCGATACATCCTTCGAACTCGTGTTATACTAAGTCATACATACGAGTTCGAATCGGTAACATCCCAACGTTACGATATCGAATCCGTAGTCGTGACGCCTTGAATTCTGCTATTGGTGCATTGAATTTGGAAAGGTTCAATGTGAAGTCTAACAGACCAACACATTGAACCTTGCAGAGTTGTCCCTATGTTCAACATTGTAATTAAGATTTCATTTACTAGTCCCTTAAATACAAGGGGTCCGCTTGATAATACTGGCCCAGAATCCGGCTGGGCCAGGAAGGTCCGCGGCCCATAACTATCAAAGCAGTATCTTTCCCGCTGGAAGGTACATCCGGATAAGGAAGAGGACATATGAGGACAAAGGAAGTGGTCCTGCACCTTATCCCCAAGGCAGGTAGAGCTCGGCTATAAATACTAGTCTCAAACAGTAAACAAGGTATGTGACTTATATCTCTCTATTTGATATTGAGTCTTTCCCGTACGATTTCCCTCGCATTACTACCCCCGTCTCATCATCACGCCGGAGCTTCCTCCCCGGGACGCCTCCCGGGGATTGTTTTGCAGGCCTGATCGCGGGTATTCCAGCTAGGAGGCGCGGATAGCATCAAGTGCAGGGATACGGACGGTTTTGGTAGCATCAATTGGCACGCCCAGTGGGACTTTTCCACCTTCGCACGATGGAGTCGCCAAGGAGAGGGCGCGGGCGCCCGAAGAAGAACGCGGCACCCTCAGGGGGTGGTTCTCTTCCACCCCCGGGGGATGAGGTGACCTTGAGGCAGTTGCAGGAGGAGGCTAGACACCAGCGGGAGCTAGGAGTACCGCAGGACGGCCATGTGGAAACTGCCTCCGACGAAGCTGACTCGGAAAGAGAGCACCAGGAGGAGCAAGAACCAAGGCCCGCCAGGGGAGGCGGTCCCCGGACCCAGGGACCTGAAGCCCGGGAGGAGGGGCAATCCTTAGCCGAGGCGGAAGAATTGGCGGCGTTGGAATTCATGAGAGCCAACAAGGAGTTGTACCGCCAGTGGGTACTCTCTACCCGGGAAAATCGTAGGCGGAGGGAGCCTGAGGGAGACCAGGCAGGACCTCTTCGGGGGTACCAAAGAGAGGTTATCGACCTGGACGGAGTCGTTCAGCCGCCAAGGATACAGGGGCGTGTGAACTCTTCCACCGTCCCACCTTCATTCCCTCCAGGTCTCGGGGTCGGAGGGGGAATGGCTACGGGACAACAATCGGATTTGGTTCCACACGCTCCACCCTATTACCCGCGTTCCAGCTGGGGGGCGGGACAAATTGGATATGGCCTGCCAGCCATGCCGGTGGAGTCGTTGGGTTATCAGGCCCCTGGAACCCAGGGGAACCCGATCCAGTATTCCTTGCCCATGCATGGATCAATGGGGATGAACTATGGTTACCAAGAGAAATACTATCGGGAGGACGATAGGATGCGGGGCTATCAGGTGGCTCAGCAGGACCCCAACTCTTTGGAGGCTCGACTAGACAAACTAGTGGGAAGAAACGGAGCTAAACCTACCTCCCCTTGGGTACCTCGAGTGCTTGCGTACCCATGGCCGCCGGGCCTTCGGACCCCGGAGGGAATCCCAACATACAATGGAGAAACAGACCCGGAAGAGTTTGTCAGGACGTACCAGAACCTGATGGTGTCACGGGACTTCCCGGAGGAATTAAGATGCAAGTTGGTGGGCTGTTACTTGAGAGGAAACTGTCTTTCATGGTTCGATTCCTTGCCTCGAGAAAGTCTCAGAGATTACTACGATTTCTCTAAGGCCTTGCTGTTCAGATACGCTGGATTAAAGAAGGAAGGGAAGCAGTTGACCGAGCTTTTGGCTACCCGGCAGAAGGCCGCAGAAGGGTCAATGGAGTACTATCGAAGGTACATGGACGATAGCATGAAGGTTGTCGACAGACAGCAGCAGGAGAAGGCGGTGATTAGCGGGTTTATAAATGGCTTGAGGGATATGGCGTTGTTCCAGAAGTTGATGGAAAATATCCCGGAAACCTTTCACAACTTGCAAATGGCGGTGCAACTATACTGCGCGGTTAACGATGCCACGCGAAAGAGAAAGGAAGAATCTGGGGGATTTCTCCCGGACAAGATAGAAAGAAGAAGAGCGGCAGACCCAAGTAGGAGGGACCCCGCTCCCGCAACAGTAAACCGGGCAAGGGCGGACAGTTTCACCCCGCTCAGCAAATCCCGAACGGAGATTCATGCTATTCACAAGGATCTGTTCCCGGATCCGTTGCCCATCCATGGGACCCCGTCTAGGGAGAATGCGGACAAGTGGTGCGCCTACCACAAGTCTTATGGGCATGCGACAGAGGGGTGTAGGATGCTGAGGAACGAGATAGAAAAACTGATAGAGCGGGGACAGCTGAGAGATTGCGTGGCAGCGGAGGCAAAAAGGGAGAATCCTCGGGACCAACCTCAGGAGCCGCCCCGCAGGAGGTGGAGGCCTAACCCGGGGAGAGGAAACGGGAGAAACCAAGGCAACCAAGGCAACAGGGCCCCAGGGAGGCCTGCCATAGCCGCTGCACCGGTCCAAGCAGTGGAGCCGGCCCCAATACCCAACAGGATGATCAACGTGATCAGTGGAGAAGTGGGAGAAGCATGCCAGTCGGTTTCCGCTATCCGGGCCCGCACCCGGTGTGTTCCCCCGGGGGAGATTCAGGGGAAAAGGTTTCGCCCTGATGAGGCTCTCACCTTCTCTGAAGCAGATGCAGCCCCGCCACAGATACCCCATTCTGACCCAATGGTGGTAACGGCGGAGATCGAAGGCTTCTTGGTCAAAAGGGTGTTTGTGGACGATGGAAGCAGCGTGGAGATCATGTTCGCTTCTTGCTTCGATCAGTTGGGAATTGGGAGACAGAACCTGAAACCCCCCTCGTCTCCCCTGTCAGGGTTCACGGGTAAACCCGAAGTTCCACTAGGTGTTATTCCCCTCGCAGTGTGCATGGTGGATGAGAAGGACCGGAGCAAGAGGATTTCGGTGACATGCAACTTCGCGGTTATTGATGCATCCTCACCGTACAACGTAATCATAGGAAGACCATGGCTAACCCAAGCCCGGGCAGCGAGTTGTCCGTATCTGCTGACGATGAAGTTCCCCACTGCGCAAGGTGTGGCGGTCGTGCGGGGTAGCCAAGCAGTCGCAAGAAGTTGTATGATGACGGCGGTCTTGGACGCGAAGAAAGCAGTAGGGGCGGTACACGGAGAAGCTCCCCGCCAAGAGTTGGAGGAGATGCAGGTGGCAGACAAAGGGACGGTCACGGTGGGAAAGGATCTCCCGGAAGAAGTAAAAGGCGCACTGAAGGAACTCTTGGCTAGGTACCAAGGAGTGTTCTCATGGAGCCCGGAGGATATGGTAGGGGTATTGCCGGAATTGGGGGTACACAAGCTGAACATAAGCCCGGCAACTAAACCAATCAGGCAGAAGAAAAGACCTGTAGCCCCGGAAAGAGCGGAATTTATAAAGAGTGAAGTTAAGAAGCTGGAGAGAGCCGGGGTGGTTGAGGAAATTATTTACCCGGAGTGGATAGCTAACCCAGTCCTAGTAAAGAAGCATGATGGAAACTGGCGCATGTGTATCGACTTTACAGACCTGAACAAATGTTGCCCCAAAGACAGCTATCCTCTCCCGAACTTGGATCGACTGGCGGAGGCCATCGCGGGGTATTCGGTGCTGGCCTTCTTTGATGCACATAAAGGCTATCACCAGGTGCAGATGGACGAGGCGGACAAGGCAAAGACTTCTTTTATTACCGATTTTGGGACCTTCTGCTACAAGAAAATGCCCTTCGGGCTGAAAAACGCGGGGGCCACATACCAGAGGATGGTGGACAAACT
Source organism: Cruciata laevipes (assembly GCA_963678965.1). Classification (NCBI taxonomy): domain Eukaryota; kingdom Viridiplantae; phylum Streptophyta; class Magnoliopsida; order Gentianales; family Rubiaceae; genus Cruciata; species Cruciata laevipes. The sequence continues at coordinate 5,597,407 of OY787641.1, read as the reverse complement.
ATTCAAGGACCAAGTGGGAAGAAACATGGAGGTGTATGTCGATGACATGGTGGTCAAAAGCAAGGCTTACGGGGTTTTCTTGAATGACCTGGAGGAGATGTTCGAAAAGCTAGAGCGGAGCAATCTAAAACTGAACCCCTCCAAAAGTACCATTGGAGTGGGTGCGGGGAAGTTCTTGGGGTTCATGGTGTCAAGCCGGGGCATCGATGTCAACCCGGAGAAGGTGGAGGCCATAGCCAAGATGACCTCTCCCAGGTCAGTGAAAGAAGTACAGCGGTTGACAGGGTCTCTCGCGGCTCTCAGTCGATTCCTATCAAAGGGGGCAGATAGGCAGTTGCCTTTCTTCAACATACTCAGGAGGGCCAAGGCGTTTGAGTGGTCCAAGGAATGTGAAAAGGCGTTTCAAAGTCTGAAAGAGCATCTTCAACAGTTGCCAACTCTAAAAAAGCCACTCCCGGGGGAGGAGCTTTTCCTGTACATAGCGGCGTCCCGGGAGGCAGTAAGTGCCGTGCTAATCAAAGAAGAGGAGGGAAGGCAGCACCCAGTCTATTTTGTTAGCCGGGCACTTCGGGGGGCAGAAACCCGGTACACCGAGTTGGAGCAGTTGGTTCTGGCTCTGGTTCATGCTTCAAGAAGGCTTAAACCCTACTTCCAGGGCCACCCCATAGTGGTCCTTACCAATTACCCGCTAAGACAGGTTATGTTCAAGCCGGAGGCATCAGGGAGAATGATGAAATGGGCCATAGAGCTGGGAGAATATGAAATCCGGTATGAGCCAAGGAGGGCGATCAAGGGCCAGGCCCTAGCGGACTTCTTGTTGGAATCAGAAGCAAGGATCAGTGAAGAACAGGAGATGCCTGAATCTCCGGAGAATACAACGAAGGCCGAGACAGACCCGACTTGGAAGTTGTATGTGGATGGATCGGCGCACTCCGGGGGCAGTGGAGCGGGAGTATTGTTGGTCAGCCCGGAAGGGAAGGAGTATCCCTATGCAGTCCAATTCACTTTCAAAACAACCAACAATGAAGCTGAGTACGAAGCCTTGATCGCGGGGTTAAGGTTGGCAAAGGATATGGAAATCAAAACCCTCACGGCACACAGTGATTCCCAGATTGTGGTGCAGCAAGTAAAAGGAGAGTATGAAGCCCGGGAAAGGAGCCTGCAAAGGTACTTGGAAACGGTAAAACCTCTGATAGCCGGGTTTAAAGCCTTCAACTTGGTTCAAGTTCCCCGGGAGCAGAACAGTAAGGCAGACGTTTTAAGCAAGTTAGCTTCGTCGGAATTAAAACCTGAGCCCGACCAAAAGCTGTACATGGAGGTACTGGGAAGAAGAAGCTACCAGGAGAGCGATCAAGTAATGCTGGTGAACGAGGAAGAGTCCTGGATCACACCCATGCGGGCGTACCTAGAAGAAGGAACTACCCCGGAGGATAAGGCTCAGGCTCGGAAGCTAAGAGTGAAGGCGCCTAAGTATGTGATTCAGGAAGGGGTGCTGTACAAAAGAGGGTATCTCCAGCCGTTGCTAAAATGTGTAGAAAGGTGGGAAGGCCAACACCTCATCCGGGAGGTGCACGAAGGATCTAATGGGAGTCACCAAGGGGCTCGCACCGTGGCCAGAAAGATCCTAAGGCTGGGGTATTACTGGCCGACGTTGTTCAAAGATGCGGAAGAGCATATACAGAGGTGCTTGGCATGCCAGACATTTGCCCCGCTAATCCACGTTCCCCGGGAAGAATTAGTCGGAGTCACAGGAGCTTGGCCGTTCAGCAGATGGGGAATTGACTTAGTCGGACCATTCCCGACTGCCCCGGGAGGAGCCAAATACTTGATTGTGGCGATCGACTACTTCAGCAAATGGGTGGAGGCAGAACCGCTCACCAACATACGGGGACTAACTTGCGTCAAGTTTTGCTGGAAGAACATCATCTGTCGATTCGGCATCCCGAAGGTCATAGTCACAGACAACGGGGCGCAGTTCGAGAACGATCCTTTCAAGTCATGGTGCGTCAAGTATGGCATAGAGCAGAAGTTGACGTCGGTGTACCACCCCCAGGCGAACGGGCAAGTAGAGGTCACCAACCGCACCATCATCAAGGGACTAAAAACCCGCTTGGAAGGCGCGCGGGGAAATTGGATCTGGGAGTTACCCAGCGTTCTTTGGGCCCATAGGACTACAGAAAGTTCGGCTACCGGGGAATCCCCGTATGGCTTGGTGTACGGGTCAGAGGCAGTAATACCCGCAGAGATCGGGATCCCAAGCCCTCGAGCTCAATACCAGCGCCCGGAAGAAGAAAACGATGGACGACGCCTTGACTTGGATCTCCTGGAAGAAAAGCGAGAGAATGCGGCACTTCAGGAAGCCAAGGTGAAGGAGCGAGTAAAGAGGTATCATGACAGAAGGGTGCGGAAAGAAGTTTTCACTTCGGGAGACTGGGTAATGAGGAGAAACGATAAGAGCCGCCAAGCCCCGGAGGGCAAACTTGCGCCCAACTGGGAAGGGCCGTACAAGATCAAGGAAGCATACCCGGGAGGGAGCTATGTGCTGGAGGACAAGCAGGGAAAGGAGATCCCCAGAAGGTGGAACGTAGCTAACCTGAGGAGGTTTTACGGGAAGTAGAGCGCCCCGCATCGCACCACAGCTACTAAAGCATGAATATGCTAGGCATGAATATGCCAGGCATGGATATGCCCCCCGGGAAGTGTGAATACGCTAAGCATGAATATGCTAGGCATGAATATGCCAGGCATGGATATGCCCCCCGGGAAGTGTGAATACGCTAAGCATGAATATGCTAGGCATGAATATGCCAGGCATGGATATGCCCCCCGGGAAGTGTGAATACGCTAAGCATGAATATGCTAGGTATGAATATACCCCTCCCGGACGCATGAATATGCCCGGAGAGATAACCCAACGTCTGGCCTCGTTCCGGGTTTAGAGAGGATTTGTAAAAAGGGACCCATGGGTAGCTCCCATTTGGGTGCCCCGCTAGAGTGGACCCGGGCTCGAACGAAGCCCGGGGACCAAGAAATGTAGTGTTGTAAGGAAGAGTTAATGAGAAGGGTTCTTTCGAAAAAGCAATTTTATTCAATCTTTAAATTACATAAGAAATTTATACCTCGCATGAACATGCGGTCAAATTGCAAAGGAACAAATACATAGAATTTTACACACAAGTATTCCTATCTATTTGCTACTAAACCCACTTGGGACCTGACCCGGAAGCACCCTCAGGGTTGCCCGGACGGAAACCCCCTCCGAAGAATTGAGAGGACAGGAGATCTTCGGCAAAACGAGCATCCGGGGCTTGATTCCACGCAAGCTCCTCTTCCAGTTGCGCAGCATCCTCTTCGTTCAGTTCGGGGATAGGCACGACCACAGATCCCTCTGGAAGCGGCTCCGCCAGGCGCATTCTTCTCACCCCGGCAGAGGTGACGAACCTGTACTTAGGAAACATGACTGCTGCGCTCTTACCCTTCTCTTCCCGGCTAATACGAGTACCCTCGGCGGTTTTAACCCCCTTTGTGGTAACTCCAGAGTCGGCAATCTCCCGGATGCGTCTTATCCGACGGGCCACCTCGTCCGGATCAATGGACACGGTCATGTCTTCGTACCTTTCGTACGCCACATCCACCTCCACCCGGGCAGGGACTCGGCGAAGGCTAGAGGGATAGGGCTCAGCCTCCCCCGCGGCAATCTTATTATGCCATTCAACGACATCCAGATAGGCCTTATGATTAGGAGCTCCCTCGCCAAACTTCCGCGGGTTAGCCTCCATGCGTTCCATTGTACTACGAACCCCGGCGGGAATGTCGGTGAGAGGAGACACCCCAACTAGGCCATTCTTGAGACCCAACAGGTGATATGATAGCCGGGTGACTAGTAGAGCATCCTGGAGGACCCTATTCCTGTGAGTAAGGGACCGGTTCTCCTTCTCGAAGTCGCAGAGAAGCCGGTTCTGGGCAGAGCGGGTCTCCAGGGTTCTAAGTTTTTCTTGCGCCCGCTCTAGTTCGCCCCATACCATGCCTAGCTCCTTGGCGGTACGACTTTGAGAATCATCATGAAGAGCCTGCAACTCAGCTATGGTCTGGTGAGAATTTAAGGCTTCCCGCATATGATCTGAAGCAAGGTCGAAACATTGATTTAAGGACCCGAACTTGGCCTCGACCGCCTTAAGAAATAACACCAGTGCCCGGATCGTTCCAAACTCCTGAAGGAAGCAATCCAACCCCGCCTCGGCCAACGCCCGGGTGGCCTGGTTGCCTCCAAACCTCCAATGAGCTAGTTTTCTTTGAAGAAAAGAGCATTGGAGGCATCCGGCGCGGGGGAGTGAGAAGTAGGTACCAGAGGAACTACTAGGGTGAGCAAAAACATAAGGCACAGACCCGCGCGGGAGAACTCCCCCTAAGGGGCGCTCAGTCTACAAAAGATAAGTGATTCCATCAAAAGGCAGAACTTATATTAATCAAAATGGGCACCAAGGCCAAGTTCTACAAATGCCTCCCGGGGAGGAAGATTACAAAAAACATGAAAATTACAAAAGAAATGTGAACTAGAGTCTAGGAGAGTACATTATCCTCAGCAGATTCCCTTCCTCCCGGGGTAGCGTGAGCTCTCTTCCATCTCCTCTCCAGTTCAGCCACATCCTCCTCAGACCAGCAGGGACCATAGTAAGCGGGGGCATCTACCTTTGGCTCGTCTTCTGGGCGTACAGGAAATCCCACCTTCCGGATAGACTTCCGGGATTGATACAGCAGGTCATCGTGCCCCCTTGGGAGTCCCACGGTGTAGGCGCCGGTACTCTCTTCGAGGACAGCTCGGTACCCGAAGTTATCGGGAACAGCGCAGAATTCTTGGTAGTTATCAGCCCAGTGGGGCGTCTCCGGGACTACCCCGTAGGCATTGACGCTTTCTGGGCCGGGGGACTCAGGTACGGCCGCCTCTTTGATCCCCGGAAGCTTGATCTTCTTAATATCTGAGGATGAAGGGGCCCGGGAAGACATCGTAAGCGAATCCCACAGTTGGGGCACCAGGTCCTCCAGCTTGGCTTCCTGGAGAGATCTCCAACGGTGGGTCAGCAAATCGCCCGCCTTGGGGCGATAGTAGGATTCCTGGGCTTCAAGGCGAGCAGGTCCCGGAAGCCAACCCCGCAGTCTGCGGTACATCTCATGGCAGGCATCTTCGCTAGCCGCAGCAGCGATCCCCTCAAGCCTTTTGTCGAAGTCGGAGGAATGAAGGACCTTCTGAACTATAGCATTCAGAGCGTCAAGCTGCGCCTCCTTTTTCTCTTTCTTGAGGGAGGTGTACTTCTTCTCCACCTCGGCCAACTTTTTCCCCTTTTCCTCCAACTTCTTCTCCTTCTCAGCTAACTTCTTCTGGGAGGCCCTCAGCTGGGCTTCCAGGTCGTCCCTCTCGGCCAACCTCTCCCGGGCGTCGTGGAGCTCCTTCTCCTTCTTAGCAAACAAACCCGCGCTGTACTTAGAATACGTCCGGTTGAGCGCGTCAGCTAGTTGGGAGTCCGCCAGGAGTGAGTCGGCGAAAGTGGTAGTCTGTAAAATTCAAACAAAAGTAAGGTTACCCGGAAGGATAGTACCGTGAGAAATAATGACAAACAATAAGATTGACATACCTCTTCCCTATCCTCAGGGATAGCTTGAGAATTATCCCGCATAGGAGAATTCACAGGGGGAGGAGGAGGCGGGGGCGGGGTCGCACCCTCTAACCTTTGACGAGAAGCCGGAGGAGTTTCCTTATCATCGGTCAGAGGCCGCTTAAAGCGAGAGTTAGCCCCCCCACTGTAGGTAGGGTGATGGATGAAAGATCTCCTCCCCGGGGTAGGAGAGGACTCCGGAGCCTTCTGTTGGGAAGGCGGTCGCTGCTGGCGGGCCCTTTGGGCAATAAACTCGGGATTTTCAGTGGCAACTGGACCAGATGGGGGTGTCACCTGCCGCTCCTGAGTAACCATCCCCGGATGAGGACTTCTCTGCTGAGTGTGATCCCCGGAAGGCATCCCGTTGAATGATGTAACGTCTGCGTGCAAAGTAGGCTGAACTGAAACCAAGCAAAAGGAAAGTCAAAACAAGGCACATATACGCATCAAAATAAGCAAAGAATAAGGCCTTTAATAGGCACCTCCAGCCGGCCACACAGCGGAGACGGTTGGAAGAGAAAAGAGTTTTGACGGGTATATCCCGCGAGGCCAATAATAGCCCGCGTTCCCGGTCTTATAAAAAGCATCCATGTCCAGGGGAGATAGGCGGAGAAAGTTATGATCGTTGGTAAGGTCTATTGAAAGAGAGGAAAGGGAAAGGGGTTGTTTATCTTCAGGAACGAGGGAATCGTTCCACGGGGGCATGGGATACACCCGGGAGTCACAGCGAAAGAACCCTTTTGCCAGGTACCCCTTGGCAGATTTGGGCTTACCTCTAACAAAGTCCTTTGTCCGGGATCGGATCACAAAGGAAAACACACCCGGGAAGGACGCATGAGCGCGTCGCAGGGCGTAGAAAGAACGAAAGAGAAGGAGGGAGGAAGAGACGTTGCATCTCGCACAGTTGACCAAGAAGGCCAGCACCAACACGACCCCGTTGGGGTGAAGCTGGGCCGGGGCCATTCGGTAAAAATTGAAAATTTCGGAAAATAGAGGAGGAAAGGGGAGACTGAGCCCGTACTGGAAGTGAATCCGGGGAATGCAAGGCACTTCCCGCTCGGATGTTCCCGGGAGGAGTTTGGATAAAGACGCATCCAATGGAAAAGGAATGAAGCAGCGTCTAACTAAATCTACAACGTCCCTATCTAAGGAAGGAGCAGGCCCGGAAAGATTAAAAAACTGATGACCAGAAGGCTTCGCTCCGTGGGTAGGACCCCGGGGAGCATCCTCGCCAACTTCATCGAACACCCCTTCATCTTGGCCCTCCCGGGGGTGACTAGGATGACCGGATGGATGTGAACCCTCTCCATCCAAGGTCGACGCGTCCGGGACGCCTAGCTCCCGGGGCGTACTGAAAGTCTCGGAATGAGTGTCCGGGGAAGAGACTGGGGGGGAAGCCAAGTTATCAGCAGCCCTGAACTGGACTTCAAACTGACCTTGAGCTCCCTCGGTGTTCAAGGAAGAGTCGGAGTAGAGCGGGGAATCCATGAAAGTAAGAGGAAGAGGGAATGAGAGCTTACTTGGCTGAAAAGGGCGAAAGGTGGGAAAAGCAGAGCGTCTGGAAATTGATTGAAGAAAGTAACCTAATGAGGAGGGTGAGGCTCCTTATATAGACGGATGAATAGGAACCGCCACCTCAAAAGGTGGAAAAGCAATAATGACACGATAAACGAGGCACGGATCAATGCAGAAGAGGAAAAGGCGGCGTCGTCAGAAACCCATTTTAGCACGGATGGGTCCTACCAGAAAAGCAGCAACCGAAGAGGGAGCGTTTAAGACCAGTTCCCCGCGTCATGAAAACCCGGATGACTGGTCTGGGGGGCTAGTGATAATACTGGCCCAGAATCCGGCTGGGCCAGGAAGGTCCGCGGCCCATAACTATCAAAGCAGTATCTTTCCCGCTGGAAGGTACATCCGGATAAGGAAGAGGACATATGAGGACAAAGGAAGTGGTCCTGCACCTTATCCCCAAGGCAGGTAGAGCTCGGCTATAAATACTAGTCTCAAACAGTAAACAAGGTATGTGACTTATATCTCTCTATTTGATATTGAGTCTTTCCCGTACGATTTCCCTCGCATTACTACCCCCGTCTCATCATCACGCCGGAGCTTCCTCCCCGGGACGCCTCCCGGGGATTGTTTTGCAGGCCTGATCGCGGGTATTCCAGCTAGGAGGCGCGGATAGCATCAAGTGCAGGGATACGGACGGTTTTGGTAGCATCACCGCTATCCTCCTATAAGCTCTATATATATACTTTGCAAATGTTGAACTCTATCAAACCACTCTCATACCCACTTCTTCCTTCCCAGAATTTCAAATGGCTGCCAATGGTGATCTTACTCCAGCTGCACAAAGGATGGTGAAATTGGAAGAAGATGTTGCAAGGATGCGGAGAGAGAAGATGACAGGTATAATTTGTAGTTAATAAGTATCGCTTCCTAATTTGTTATTTTTTCCACACGTTTGACACATATTTCTTCACTGTTTTTGTAGAATGGACTCACGTGGAGGCGAGAATGCGTCGCCAATGGGAGTACAAGAGAGATGACTTCGAGAGGCAATTTCAATTGTTCGGTTGGGCAACGTTTTATGCCCTAGATGGTGTCCGTCCAGTCGTCATTTTGACTAGGACATTGTTTGAAAAACATTTTGCTCAAGGCCAAGTAAGTTCTATATTTTGTAGTTTAAAAATTAATATGTATACTAATAATTTTGTACAAGTACTTAATCAATCTCAAATTTGCAGCGAAGGATCCAAAAAATGCGCCGTGCTCTAGAACGTGGCATGAACAGGGCGGAGAGGGAGCTACGAGAAGATCATCGTAGGTTTGAAGAACGTGTTCTAGAGTTTGGAGAGGACGCTGTCCATGCCGGTTTATTGATTGAGCATCCAAGAAGGCATAACACTGGATACATGGTGATGGTTGACATTTCGGATGAAGAAGTCGAACCATCAAACAATTAAAAAATTAGTTTCAACATTAGACTAATGTATTTTATGTTAATTAGTAATTGGAGTAATAACTCCTTTTATATTTAATAAAATACAATTTCATGTTGATTACTATTCATTGAATTTATTTTATTTATATTTGCTGTCATTTTAAACAGATAAAAGGTTATTGTACAATGTTCTAACAATCCATTTGATATCGAAGCCAGTTTTAAATCGTATGCGATATGGAAACGTAAATTCACTTAATCACAGGCTTAGTCGAAACAAAAATCTAAGAAATCATAGTCAGCCTATGCTCAGATTACTCTTGCGATATCGTAAGGCCATTTTAAATGGTTTCGATATCGAAACCAAAATCTACTAAAGCACAGGCTTAGTTGGCGAATTACGTTGCGGTATCGTATGACCAATTTAAATGGTTTCGATTTCGAAACGAAAATCTACTAAAGCACAGGCTTAATTTGCGAATTACGTTGCGAATGCTTAGGACCATTTTCCATTGTAACGATATCGAAAGATAAATCTGATAAAGCACTGCTCTTCCTAGCGATTCAATATTCGAAATCGTAGGGGTGTAATATATTCCTACGATATCGAATGAGGTTACTTAAGCGATATCGTATAGCGATGTTTATCTCTTACGAATTCGAAGGTATAGTCGACTGTTACAGAACACAACATTAAAACAACACCATTCCGTTGAATTGACCAAGTCATTTAAATCATGACTCATAATTTGTGCTGGGAATAAAGTGAAATCAAATATGAATTGATAACTTGAAACAAGAATTCCACGGAATCATTCAATTTCAAATCCTAATATTACATATAAAATTCAGTGGGACTCAAACTATGTAAAATTCAGGAAATTAAATTATAATGTTTTTCATCACATCTTCATCATCATCATCATCAACGCCCTGATTTGTGTCATGGCCTGACTGATCATCTTGGTTCCCGGCCTCGTTAACGACAATGGCATCTGAAGGTAAGGGCTCGACATTGTCAAATTCTTTCTCTGCCTCAAGCTTCTGTTCTGTGGGGACATTTTGCTCAACCTCATGGTTTGCCTCAACCTCATGCTCAGCAGGGACATCTTTATCAACTTCATGCTCATCATTGACATTTTTCTTATCCAGCTCGGCCTCAGCAGTTATAGGTTCTGTCTCAAGCTCAAGATTGGCATTGACAGCTTCGCTTCCTTGATTGGTTTGAGCATTAACATCAGCCATCTCCTGCTGTGACTCAACGAGGTCATTGGAAGACCGGGGCTCGGCATTGGCTTGTTGTCCGTGAGAGGGCGAAGGATGATCTTGTAGGACACTCATTAGCATTCTCATTCTTTTCCTGTCATACCATATCTGCTGTCGCCCCTTCATTATAGCTTTTCTGACCCTTAACATTTTGCCTTGGACCCTCTTGAAAAATGCATCGCCACCCTCTGCAACAAAATCATTAGCTCAGTTAAATATCATACCAATAACATAAGAATGAGTATAATTAGTACAAAGCGTTTAAATTACCTTCTTCCCGCTGTTCGTTACTTGGGGGTGCATTTTTAACCCAAATCCCTTCAACAAGACTCCAATTCTTCTTTGTAAAATATCTCTCCTCATAGAATTTACAAGGTTTTGGAGCAGAGGCGGAAGAAAATTGGAAATTTTCATCCGTTTTCAAAAGGCGTGCGATGAGATTACCATAAGGCAAGCATGTAACTAGCTTTCCTTTCCTAGCCACGATATCCATGTGACTCATGATGGTATGGCCGACATTAAATGGTTTCTTCTCCATAATGTAAAAATACGTCAACAAGCTACTATAAGTGGCCTCCGTTTCCTTACCTCCCTTTGGTACCACATGCCTAGAGACCATATCAAAAACTATTCGCTCAAAAGGGGGTAGGTCAGCTATCTTATAATCGCTAGCTTTCTTGGCATCGTTTAGAGGCATACCAAAATACTTATGAGCCATTTCCCTATGGTTGAGCCTATTGGGTCCTCCGTTCGTCGGCCATCTACCACTAGCATAAACCCTAGCCGGTATTTCACCTTTATACCGAACTTCAAGAAGCTTATGGAACAAAGATGGGGTTACGTGATAATCAATCCCATTAACCTTTGTTGTAAACCCACTATCCTCATGGTCAGTCCAATTAGCGTAAAATTGACAAGTTTCATCAAAATAGGAATCTTCATTCAAAGTAAACAACTCAGTAAGTTGCTGGTCATTAAATAGTTTCATGATCTCAGTCAACCCTAAATGTTGCATCTTATTGAAATCAAGAACATAGCATGTCATCAAATTAGAACCCTTAATCAAATTCCTATACTTTACAAAGGCTGCTTGACTTACAAATTTCTTCTTCTCGAACCTTTGATAAGGTGCCCTCCTTGCTGCCCACTTCCTTTTCGTACCCCCACCGGCCATACTTGAAAATATATGAAGTTCGTGGAAGATGATTTGGGGGAGAATTTGAGTGGAAGTTTAAATTGCTTCGCGATTTGGGGGTTTTAGTTCTCCCCCCCTTTTTTTTTAATTTATATGCAAATTTCTTTCGAACTCGTATCCTATCAATAAATATGTTTCGGTATCGTATCAAGGAACCCTATGCAAAAACGCTGCCGTTTAAGAAGACGAAGTAAGTTTTCGAGTTCGAACTTGTACTTGGAGTATTTCATATGAAAATTCAAATAAAGTGACGTGTCCCTACTTTTATCGAAATACATACAATTTGTGAATCGTATCTCGAATTCGTTAGCCTATCAATATATGGTTGCGATATCGTATTGTATATCGATAGAATCAAGTGTCTGACAAAATAAAACGCTGTCGTTTTGATAAACGAACTACACTTTCGAAATCGAGAAGGTACTTAGTGAATTTTAAGAAGGTTTTCCCTGGTGACTTCCCGACTTACGTTACGATATCGTAGGAAGCTTCCTACATCCATACGACTTCGTGTCTAAGATCGTCTTTATCTCTGTTCCCAAGACGATTACTCCTGCGATATCGTGTACAACAGACATATGTCGTATCGATATCGTAATATGTAAAATACACCGTTACGTGTTCGAATGCAAAATCGATCAAAGTTTTTAATTTGAAATTTACATCCATACGATATCGTGTCTTGGTTCGTCTTTACTTCTGCTCTTAAGACGATTAACCCTTCGATATCGTGTACATCAAACTTTACCGCTTCGATATCGGCCTGTCGTTCGCATAGTCCGTTTCGATATCGTAAGGGTTTGGGATCCATGTTACGAATTCGACAAGTACATCGGTGACAGTTTTTTATTTGCTAGTTTTTACCATTATACAAAACTTTTTCAACTTCCATATCATGTTTTAGAATTTATCAACAAGTAGAAGAGAAAAATGTAACTAAAAGCATGGTTTGAAGAAGTAGAAATGATATTAAATTACAATAAACTTGGATCCATTTCCAAAAACTAAAAGCATAATTTCAAACTATTATAAAAACACAGTAGTATAACATTATCCATGATGCATAAATAACACAAATGAAAGGTTACACAGATTCATTTTGGGTCTAGTTCTCCAATCTCGAGGAGGACACTCTCATCCAAATTTTCATTGATTTCCTCCGGATTGATTGTTGGATTTGATGGAGCTTGACTTTGTCCATCATCATCGTCAGAGCTGCTGCCGAATTCTGAGGTTTCAGAAGAATCATCTTCTACCCGTGGGCGCTTATTCTTTACAAGCTCACCATCTGAGTCTTCTTCCTCAACGACTTCATCAGGCTGATCATCTTCGTCACCCTCGCCCTCAAAGTTGTTACCTTCTGAAGTCTCTTCCTCTTCATACTCGCTTGAGTCGGACTCATCCGTACAAGCATCAACATCAAAATCCTCATCAATGTTATAAGTAGCTGCTTCTTCATCGGTCTCCTTAAGGGGCAAACCAAGCATATCGGCCAGCTTGGTGAAGTCTTCACGGTGATACTTCAATTCATTGTTGTACAACTCAACCTCCTCCTCTATTTTAACTAGAGTATCGTCCAAGTGTGAATGCCACTTCTGAATTTGCCCTACACATATATTATAAACAAAATAAAGTACAGATTATGAAAATAAATAACATGAATTCAAAGATAATGAAATATGCATTACTTACTAGGAGTCAACCGCCGCTTCTTTGGGTCCTTATGTCCATATTTACCATCTTCTTGGATGACCAGCCCTTTCTTGATCAACCATGCATTGTCGTAGTACTCGGACACCTCTGGACGACCTTGAGGTACAACCCCTTCCTTGCGGATCAATGCAGTGATCAAACGACCATATGGGTATGACTTCCCCGTTGAGTTTGCAGCCTTTACCATGTAGTGGAGGATGGCATAACCAGGGTTTATCTTATGTCCCTCCATGATGAAGTAGAAGAGCATGATGTTATGAACCGTGGCTTCACAAGCATGACCACCGGATGGGAAAACATTCAGAGCTATGAACTCGTAAACAAGTCTCTGCTCTAGACTGAGTTCAAGAATGGAGTAGTCGGTCTTAGGTTTTCCTAAATCAGGGGCTGTTACTCGGAAATACTTCTTTGCCACTTTCCGAAGATCAAAAGGTAGCTTAATGTCAATATTTCTTTTAAAGCTTTGTTGGATGAACATGTCATAGGGACCATTCGGATCAGTTCCTCTCAGAAAACTAGAATCAATATAAGGACATCCTATAGCAGCATTGATAGTAAATTGATCAACCAATATGTCCTTACCTCTAACCCTAGTTAAATAGCTATTACCATCCTTTCTCCAGTTTGAATAAAATTGGAGAACTTCTTCATGATAAACATCCTCCTCTAAAGTCAATAAACCATCCAAGTAATGGGGCTTAAACCAATTCAACACATAATCAAATTTAACCTCATCTTCTAGTTGAGATTTTTTGAATACCTTGGTGGAGAGGGTTTTCCTATCAGCCCATTCTTGGTAGCGAAGGGCAGCATCGTCATCGATGAATGTGGGCTTCAATTCAAGATCTACATCCTCTTCCGAGCTTGAGTTTTCAGTTTCCGGTTGTGGCTGTGGAGGGTTCACCGGTGCCTCTCCACCACCAACATTTTCTCCCCGACCCCGGCCTCTACCACGCCGAGTACCATGGCTCTCAACCGCATGTGCAGCCTCATTAATTAATCCAGAGCGGGGAGCTCTTGCACGGCTACCACCGCGGCTGCTCTCTGCCTCATTGGCGGCGGACTCAGCCCGACCACCACGCCCTTGCTTTCGAGTTGCAGGCCTTTCACTTCCTCCTCTTGATCGAACCATGTCCGCCAGCTTGTTAGATGATTTAGGGATTTTGGGGGTTTTTCAAAATTAGGGATTTGAAGAAATTAGGGGGAAAACTTTTATATTCCTCAAACCCGTCTTTTTTTTTTAAATATAGTGATGGCCTTCGAAGTCGAGTCCAATTTCGCCTGGCTTTCACGGTCCGTTTCGACTTCGAGTCCAATTTCGCATGGCATTCGAATTCGAGTCCAACTTCCTTACCCATAGGTTGTATTAAATACATTCGATATCGAAACCTTTAAATTGTCCATTCGAACTCGTAAGACTATATATTTTGATACATGAGTATGTTCTTTCATATTAATATTGCGAGCAAAATAAATATAACATTATTATAAATTAATTGACGGATTATATATGAACTTTATATAGTTGAATAAACATATAAAGTTAATAAACATAAGTAATTGAATTATTTATTAAAACTAATATAAATTAGTACAAAGTTATTTGTCTAAAAAATAATCTATATATATGTATGGAACTATAGAATGGTATACAATAGTACAAAATATTTTAATTTTGAATACCTAAAGTCATAAAATTACATGTGTTTAATACAACCTATGGCTTGACAATATTATATATATGTATACATATGAATAGACAATATAGTGCTTTGATACTAACGCATTGTAATTACAAAAAACATTGTGAACAATATATATGACATATTACTTGACTAATTGGATCATGGTTTACTTACAAGCATTAGGTATTTGCAATTCAATATAGTCATTTACTCCATAGCATGTACATATATACATGAACAGACAACACAAAACATTAATACTCATCCATGTATTTCTAACTTCCAGTCCAAAAGAACAAATTTGACTAATTAAATTGCAATTATTAATAAACGAAGTATACCCCCAATTGATTGGAAACAAATTAGTCACGATTAGCCAATTACTCATAATTATACACATTCATGGTGAACACATTTCTGACCTAATTAATTACTAATCTAACAAATACTACAATGATATAATATAAATCAAGGATCAACGTAAAAAAGATTAACTTTTGACTTGTTAAAAAATACACAAAACCTCAATCATTAGTCATACATATCATAAATGTATACTTACAAATTATACTACTTTCGATATCGTATGTAGTTCTTATAATAGTTACGATATCGTGTATATAATCATAACCACGTCTCGATATCGACAACATGCAATATAAGGCTTACGAATTCGTATCCTGTAGTCCACGCGTTATACTTAAAACCCTAAACAGTGTAATACCCGATGGATACCCACGGCAACCCGGACTGGAGGTTAAACCCTAAACCCTTATAATGGGTCATACGAACTCGCAATATGGAAATTACAAACGAAAGTTAGTTACGATTTCGCAAGGTATTTCGACAACCGCATTTAATGCAAGTCAACCGGCGATTGTGCGGGTCAAAACCCCAAAAAACACCACAAAAACCAAAAACTCTCATTCTTTTTCGCATTTATTACTCTCCAAACACCAAAATCTCCCTCCTCTTTTGGTTTTTCCCACCAATTTCTTTCTCTAATCCATTCATTTCAATCAAACCAACAAGTTTGTGTTCATCCTTAGCATATCTTATAGATTTATTGTTCAACTATATAAAGACCCATATTCTCATCTATTTCTACACATCCATCAACATATATGCATTGTTAGGACCTCAAGGGTTTGTTAAAGTGTATGGGCTTTGATTAATAGTTATGTTTGGAACACTACAAACACTCTTTTATTGAAATGGATTATTTACAAATTTGTTGCATTTTTCACCTAGGGTTTCCATCTTTTGTCAATATGTTTATGCATTTATTGATATGTTGTGCTATTTAGTGATTGTATTGTGCATGTTTATACTTTATTCATATCCATATAGCATTAATGAGTTTCTATTAACTTTGTTTCATTCTCATTTTTCATGCTTTTGTGAATTGCCCTAACTTAGGTACTTATTTATGATCTTGTGTTAGTAGGACTTTGTCATGGGTAGCAAAAAACGCCAAAGTGATGCTAGTGGGGACAAGAGGCCTAAGAAAACAAAGAAGATAGCAAATGGTGGAGACAAGAGTTCACAAAAAAAGGTTTCGGCAAAACAAAAAGCTAAGGAGTATTGTCGCATTGTACAAAGGCGTTGGAATAACGAGGTAAAGACACCAATGAAATTTGATGCGAAAGGCATTGCTATTTCTAAGGAGCGACCATTGTGGTCGAGTTGGTGTGGAAAAGTCGGGAGAACAAGAGTCGACATTGCAACAAAGACTTGGAAGGAGATTAATCCAGCACAAAGAACGGATTTTTTCAACGATTGTAAGGTACATCGTCTCCATTACATTGAGTTCATTATTTAAAGTATGAATTTGTATCGTAGTTTTTCTCATATTTTCATATGCAATAGGCACCCTTTGAAATTGATGCAATGGATGAAGAAGCCGTGAAGAAGAAGGCTTTGAACATTGTCTCCAAAGCTAGTCGTGAATTCAAGTTTAGATTGGCGAAAGACTATATATACGAGGGAGGGAAAAGAGTTGGTCAACATCCTCTAGTAAAACACAATTATATCCTCCTATCGAGTTGGGAAACATTCAAGCAAAGGTCTCTCGATCATGAAGCCGATGTAAGACATAATTTATTTGTTTTCATTGTCATTCAATCAATGTATTGCTTTTAATATTATTAATGACATAATCTTTATGGAAGGGAACCCGAGAAATGAAGATAAAATGTGCCAAAGCAAATAAACTCTATCACACAATGAGTAGGGCGGGATACTTGGGTCTTGGAGACAAGCTTGATGGTGAGAGCCAAGAGAAGCAATATACCAAGAACCTCGAGGATGGGATGACCACAGAAGAGGCACGGGAGAAGGTTGTACCGTTAAAGATTGATGACATTCCCCGGCATGATATGTTTGTTAGAGGTAGAATGAAGAGCGATAAAACATACACAACTACCGAAGTTCAAGAAGTCGCAAAGAAAGTGGTAAGGCAACATTTTCCCAATTACGATATTGAAAATAATCAAAACAAGTATTATAAATCTATTTTGAAAATTTTATATAGGATGAGATACTCGTTCAAGAGAAGGAAGGCCTTTTTACACCCGTGGGGAAGATGGATGTATTGGCTAAAGCGGTTGGGAAGGATCATCCCGGGAGGGCAAGGGGGGTTGGTCGTTATTTGACTCAACGAGAGGCTTTTGGGATAACGCGAAGTAACGGAAAAGAGAAGCCTTCGGAACTATACGTGGCTAAGTGGACGATAGAAAGGCAAAAAGAAACAATACTTTCCCAAAATTTGGAGTATGCTTCATTAAGGAAGCAAGTTGATGCCATGGCCCAACAAATGGGGTACGTACATCCACCCGAGGAAAATATTGTAGTTGGTGAGCGTCGTCCCTCGTTTAGAGGATCGCATCATATTCCGGTCAATGAAGAGCCTAGTGTGGAGGTAAACATTGGACATGTTGAACAAGAGCCAATTCGACCATTGCAACATCAACCCATAGATATTACATCCAAACCTTCCACAATAAAGGTAATTTTTCACCTACTATGTTAATATTCTAAATAAATATTTATTTTGTGTTATTATTAACTTTGACATTATATTGTTATTAGATTTTGACGTATAAGCTTTTCATTGATTGTGGTCTCAACGAGACCCCTAAACATGTGGCAAATGGAACCTTTGAGGAAAAGATGCGAACACACCATCTCCAAGCTATTCCCATAGGATTTGGTAGAGTTGCCATAGGTAGGGCAATAGAGCCAACGGCCCTTTTGCCAATGCCCGAAGGGGAAAAAACTAGGGTTGGGGATATGGTTGGAGGGTATGTTATTTGGCCACGATGGTTGATAGTTGATGGAGGTTCTAATGACATACCCATGAGGAAAAAGGTAGACGAGGTGAAGAAACAAATAATTGCCAATAAATACCCCACCACTTTTGATCCCAAGGAATTGTTAAAATTTTTGAACGAACTACCTTATTGGGTAAGGAAGTTACACGAATTCTTAGATCACCAAAACATCAAATCCTTCTATAGGTTCTCCGGTAATGAGAGTGTGTTTGGATTTCGAGCGGATTTGATTATTCCTTTGGGTCATTTCAAAGACATTTGGAATATGGGGGATTTAGACTCAAATATCCTAACACTCCATCAATTGTAAGTTTCCTTATTTTTACCTTTTCATTAAATATCGCGGGTTCATATTTAATCCTAATTGTTTACATTAACTCTACTAGGAGCATGTATTCCAAGTCTTGTAAAAATGGAAAAGATTGGATTGGTTATCTATGTCCCGAAAGCATGCGCATGGTTGAAGGTTGTGCCCCTACTGCTCAACTTAGTTATCTAACCGCCACACTTCAATTGGAAAACAAGAAAATATTCATAGGGCCCTACAACGGAGGGTACTCAGCTTCCTCTAAACTTGATATTAAAACTAAAATTTTTGTCTTGACATAATATTATGATTTCAATTTTTCGATAGGGGTCATTGGAGTTTTGTTGCTATGGTACCGGGGCAAAAGAGAGTGTATTGGATTGATTCTCTAAATAATCCTCCACCCAAAGCTTTCGCCGATCTTCTTGAGGTGGCTATGCATGATGTTAATCAAAACACTCTTCGTTCTTTTGAGCTCATACAAATAACGGTAAACAATCACATCATTTTACCACCAATTATTATATTTTGTTAAGCTTTCGTTGCATAACTAGCATTCTTGATTTTTGCCCACAACAAAGTACAAGAGGCAAAGACGTAATTGGGAGTCCGGCTACTATACCTTCGTATTTGCCAACAAGTGTGTTGAAAATCTAACATTGGACAAACTTGATCTTCGTCAAGTAAGTTCAATGTATTCATCACCATAATTTTCATTTCATGATGACTATGAAATCTAACTTGACTTGGAAACTACCTTATTCCAAATTAGGTTTTTGAAGATGACCAAACTCCCTACACCATCGCCGACTTAAATGATGCAAGAGATAAGTTAGCTCGCTACCTTGTTTTGGCTCGTAGTAAAGTCATATCCACACCGCTCTTACATAAGAAAAATGTAGTATAGATTTGTGTACTGTTAGAAGAAAGGTTGCTTGTGGTGCTGTTAAAATTGTAGATTTCAGTAGTGATTTTTGGAATACGGTTACTGGAAAGAATTTTCTTTCGAACTCGTGTCCAGCATTCGGTTCAGTACGATAATTCATTCGAACTCTTGTCAATGTCGTATATACATTCGATATCGAATCATTTCTCACCCTGAATTTAGCAAAAATCGTTTTCGAATTCGTGGATTTTTTGTTTCCAGTCTCGATGTCGTACCATTTATCGGTCTTGGGACAGGGATGACAGCGGAATGATCTTCCGAGAGCGCCTACTGAATAGTGCCATTCATAAATATAAAGAGTTCGTATAGCCTGAATGAATGTATCGAACTCGTAACTAACTTTTCCAAAACAACCGATATCGCACAGGTCACAAATATCACAAACTGGACACGAACTCGCAAAATATATTTACCACGAATCGATTTCGCAACATTGAATTTGGAATTAATATTTTCCTAAACCACCTACGATATCGCAAGATAAGAACCTCTTTAATCGACTTCGTTTCATTATTAGGATTTGACCACTCTCTACGATTTCGTGTTTAGTTAAAGTCGACAATGTCGTCTCCGAGTTCGTATCTGTGTTCAGTATCCTTTCGAACTCGTGTCCGTGTAGATGGAATCCCGGAGTTTCTTAACCAAGTTCGATTTCGAGTCACTACCAACACCCGATGCGACTTCTCTAATATGGTTATATCATTCGATATCGGATCGTGTATTACATCTATACGATATCGAAAGACTAACATTATGGATTCCACCGGAATTGCATACGAACTCGTCAATATGAGTACCGGGAATGCCATATATAAATACATAGTTACGATTTCGATTCAACTTTCGCTTTGATTGGATTACGATATCGTAACACCATTAAACTACTTAAGATCTACCTTCGATTTCGTACAGAAATGGAGAAACAACGTATGGAATGCACACCTGCGATATCGTAAGACCTTGTGCCGAATTTGACTTACGATATCGAAGGATCAGTAAATAACACGGCGGTTCTGGGAACCGCCGTAACGGGTTGCGCCATTTACGGCACAGCCAGTAACGGCGGTTCCCAGGTGCCTTCGTTGGTACGATGGAACCGCCGTAAAAACATGGTTTCTGCACTAGTGGCAAGTACTGCGGCAATGCCCAAAAGATACTCGAGTCAAAGAGTACAACTCATTTGAGCCGTTATTTAAGGAAATGTACAAGAAAGTTGTCGATGGACCGCCAACAGAAGATAAAATTTGTGGTTTCGGATGGTAGTGGTGACTCCCTTGTTAGTGCTCTACACAATGGCAAGTTTGACATGTTGAAGATGAGAGAGGGCATTTTTCAATGGATTGCTATGCATGAGAAACCTTTCACCGTTGTTGAAGAGGAGGGTTTTAACATGATGATGAAGAATGGAATTCCACAGTGGAAAAGTGTGTCTCGTCATACCATTAGAACAGATGGTTTCAAGGCTTAGGAAGCTCAGAAAAGCAAGTTAAAAGAAACTTTAAAGTCCATTGATCAGATTTCTTTGACTACAGACTTGTGGAAATCAGGACCTCAAAAGAATGAGTATATGGTTCTCACTGCACACTTCATTGACAAGAAATGGAAGCTCCAAAAGAGTATTCTCAACTTTGTTCATATTCCGTCACCTCGAAAAGAAAAAGATATCGCCGATTACATTTTCAAGTGCTTAAATGAGTGGGACATCGAGAACAAAGTGAGTCATTACTTACAAATTTTAAAGTTATGTTTCAGAAACAAATACTTTCATTTTGTTGATTTATTTCTAACATTCATGTGTATTTATCTTTTGTATAGGTTTTCATGGTTTCAGTGGACAATGCTAGTGCAAATAACACATGCATTCGAATAATGAAGGAAAGATTTTCATTGACTAAGAGGTTGCTTTGTGGAGGAAAGTTGTTTCACGTTCGATGTTGTGAACATATTTTCAACATTATGGTGCAGAATGGGCTGAAGCGAGTGAAAGATATTGTGAAAAATGTGCATGATACTGTTTCTTACTTAAATGAGAGTGAAATTCGACTTATGAAATTCTCCGAATATGTTCAACAATTTAACTTACGTGACAGAAGATTGGTCCTCGAATGTAAGACTAGATGGAATTCAACCTATGAGATTCTAGCTTGTGCTATCAAATTCAAACAGGTATTTGCTAGACTCGCTATAGATGATTAAGATTATGTGTTATGTCCTAGTACTGAAGATTGCGATAAGATTGAAAAATTGCTTGATATTCTGGAAGTGTTTAGCGAAGCTACTAAGATCATATCGGGCTCTGAATATCCGACTTCTAATTTGTTTCTTAGTGAGGTTCGTAGGTTCAAAGTGAAGCTAAATGAATATTTACTTTCTCCCGATCAGTTTATTAGAGAAATGGTTAGTGATATGAATGATAGATTTGAGAAGTATTGGGGAGAGTGTAATTTGCTTATGGCCTTGGGAAGTGTGTTGGATCCTCGTTTGAAAATGCAAGGGATTGAGATAACATTTCCTGACATGTTTCCTCCTAATCAAGTTAGAGAAAACTTGCAGAAGGTTAAGGATGCATTATATGAGCTTTATGATGAGTATTTCAGTTTGTATTTTCCTTCCACCGCGGAGCAAAGTGGTCACGCTCAGTACGGAACTACTACTAGTGCTTCTATGGGAAAGAGTTCTTCAGCCTTACTTGATCTTGTAGCAGCTGTAAAGAATACTCAAGTCATTTTTCCTCAGAAATCTGAAGTTGATGATTACCTTGAGGAGGGATGTGAAATTGTTGCTGGAAATTTTGACCTCATTGAATGGTGGAAGGGAAAGGCCCTAAAGTTCCCTGTTTTGTCCCGAATGGCAGCTGATATTCTAGCTGTTCCAATAACCACGGTAGCTTCCGAGGCTACATTCAGTGCTGGAAGTCGGGTGATTGATCCATGCAGAGCTAGCTTATCTCCATAATTTGTGCAAGTATTAATATGTTTGGGTGATTGGTTCCGAGCATTCCATGGTGTGAAAAGGAAGAACATAGTAAGATTATTTCAATATTATTATAATATCATCACTTATATTTAAATTTACTGTATAAAGTGTTTGTGTTTCATATTTGAATTCATTTTGCAGAATGATTCTAAAGAAGAACCCAAGGAAATCATTCTTCCAATCCTTTAGCAACTGAACTTGTAACTAGTTGGCTTGCTTTTTACGGTTAGTAATGATGCATTGTGAAGTGATAATTTGTGCGTATGAATTGAGTAAACTTCATATTTGTGCTTTCATCTAAGTTTACTTTTATTGACTTCATGTTAGTTTGTAACCCTATGTGTTTGACCTAGAATCTACTTGAAGTCATTTTTTGTTTGGTTTGGCATTGTTCCAGTGCAAAACCATGCATCTCTTTTTAAGGTATGCTTGTGAGAAATCTGTATAGACACCAGCTTCATGTATGCAGTTCATCTATGTCCTATCCCATGATGATGTTTATGAAAGATAGTTGGCTTATGCCTTAACCCTTAAGACATTAAAAGTAGAGGTCTTTGTACTAATGTGAATAGCTCATTGTTGGATCAGTTAGATTGGTGTCCTAATGTGTAAGACCTCTTTTCTAGTTTCAAAACAAATTGTTGTAGTATGTGTATGACCTTTTGTAGAAATGTCGATAGTTATTCTTATGTAAAGTGCACTTTGCTGGAGGTGAAGCTTTGTTTTGTTGTGACTAGATACCTTAAGATAGCTTTGTTTTATTGTTATTCTTACATACCAGTGTAGTATGACTCAGAAAAAGGAATTTTTTGCTCTTTAAGTCGTTGTTGATCAAGTTTTGCTCAAATTGTTTTTACTGGAACATGCAAAGTGGAAAACAGAGGAATAAGAATAAAAGCAATGCAGCTGTCTCAATAAGTTAACAACTGGATTCATCAAATTTGATACTGTTTGTGCTTTTATCTATGTTTCGTTCATCAAATTTTGTTTGCAGGTGTATGTGGATGTTTTTTGACCCGGTCATATTTAATGCATGTTCCAAAAATATATTTTATGGAAAGACATATTGTTCCACTCCTATAGGTTCTTTGTTAATACTATCATTCGTGTTTTGCTATAACTTTAAATACCACACTATGTGTAATTGTTAGCTTTCAGATGCAAATATATTAGTGCCAGGTACATTTCGTAATAATGAGATTAGTGTCTTTCATATTCCATCACAGAATCGTTTGGTTCATATTGCTTGTTGTTTTTTAATGTATAAGAAGTCGGCTGAATGGGTGCTAATGTTTTTTTAGTTGAAATTATGGGCGGGTTATCTCACCCTATGTGAGAAATTATTATTCGTTCAAATTTATATGGTGGCGGATCATAAAATGAATTTGTTATTCGTATAAGTATTTATTGTACAATTAGCAAATTGTTAATTTTATGGATCTGATATGCTTAATTTAGTAAAGTCAGATTTTATCACCACATGTTTATTAATTCATTAATAGAGACTAATATTTTGTTCGTTTTTTTATTTTATCACCGTGCAGAATACTAGCTAATGTTATTACTAATATTCGTCTCCGTCGTTGCCGTGTAGAAAGAACGACACGATGGAATGAAAGAAGGCAAAAATGTTGAACTAGGAGAAAGTCCAAGTATTCAACATTAATTAGTAAGTTTCAATTCTTTTTGATTCATTAATTATACCTGTAAAAGAAGTATGGATATTCAAATCTGGTAGTTTATTAATTGACGCGGGGTTTTCTAACCCGTCAACCTGGATTATACACAAAGGCCTTGTTTAAATCTTTTGAATTTGACCGGGAAGTTTTGGGTTTGACCTGATCAAATTAGTTAGACAACATTTTAACCATATTCGACATATAACAAAAATGAGCATATATACATAAAATACAATTCTCAACTCAAAACTTTAATATGTAAAATATTATATTTGAAAGTAAGAAAAGATCAACATGGTAAAATATAAAAGTGAGAAGATACAATAGGAATAAAAACAATGTAGACTAAATATAATTTGACTAAATATTTGTTAATATAGACTTTGACCTGGGATATGTTTTTGTTTTGACTTGATTATATATAACCCAGAGAAGCACCAAACACAGACAATTAAAATAATGGCTAGGTTATCGTCCAACTTGCTATTGCTAGGGCTTATTATACTCTTTCATCTCTTTGAGTCGTCTAATGCTCGGAAGTTGGTTTTCAGAAATCTCAGCGGGTGAGTGATTTGTATCCAGTCTAATTGCTAATTACTACAATTATAAAATCATAAGCAACTTTAGTATATATATATATATATATTTATCTGATGTTTTATGAAAATTACATGCAGTTTTCAGGAAAACGAGCTCACATTTTAATATTTAGATTCCTTGGTGATCGAATCATGCATTCGCTATTGTCTTCAAAAACAATATTTTAGACGAATTGAAGGAACTAATTTGACCTAATACCTATTTATTCAACATATAATATTTTTTTAATATTCGATACAAAATACTTTTGAATTAATTTTTTTTTTTTTTTTCAGTATATGGGTGAATCCATCCCCACAATCTCCTCGTCATGATATCATGAATGTTCCATGAAATAATTCATTGAGATGCTAAAGACATGAAAAAGAAAACCTAACTGTATCGTACTCTTATATATATACGCGTAAAAGGATGAAGTCATATGTATGTGCAGCATCTGCAATAAAACTTATTCATGTATTTATTGATTATTGATATACGAAATGTGTAATAATATTAGAACGTTGATGACAAATTGATTTGGTTTTCATTTCCTTTATTAATTTCTCTCTGTTTTTCCATCAAACAAATTGATGCACGCATGCATGGTGTGATAAAAAAGAAGGCAATGTTTAATTTTCGTATTTTGTATTCGTATGTCTCTTTTATGTTTTTTTGACTCTGGTATCACTTTACAAAAAAAAAATTTAGATTAATTGTTAGCAATTTTATGAAATCTAATAATTAAGAGAGTACGTAGCTTCTTATCAAATCATACCGGACATTTTCCATTAATATTAAATATTAATTTTTCAAAATAAAATAAGGAATAAGGATTTAACTGTAGTCACGGAAGTATTTTATCCCGTCAACCGGGATGATCATGAAATTAATTTAAACAGGACCTGAGATATTTATGAGAAAATTTGCAGATGTTTGAACTTGTGTCAATTGATCTCAAACGTTTAATAGGTAAAAGATCAAATTTGAAAGTGAGAAGAACAACAAAGAACATGTAATGATCTGGCTAGAAAGTGAGAAGATCAAACATTTATCATACTTAATATGTAATGGATCCGATTCTAAATTAAAAATAAGATCATTAACACATAATAGGTAATAATCATGTGTGAAAGTGATCGACCTTTTTTGCATTCTATCTAAATTAGGGCAAATTCTGTCTCAAATGAGACCAAAGATTATATGAGACTGCTATTGATTAAATTTGTCGTTGGTGAGCTTTAAACCCGCCGATTTCCTTGATTGAATTTGTCGTTGGTGAAATTGACCAAGGAAATGATCAAGAAAATTGACCGAAAGATCAAGCAAATTGAACGAAAGATCAAATTAACTGGAAAATCAAGGCAAAACAAAATTACTCAAGGACATTGATTGAAAGATCAAACAAACTGACTAAAAGATCAAGGAGAAACAGTAAATGCTCATTCCCCTGCTCTTGGTCTCCACAAGGACAGGTCTCACCCAACACTTTCTCTCAAAATAGCACCGTTATACGGGGACGCTCTCGTATATTAATCATTATCAATATTATTGGAATTTCCACGCCGTGACTAACAAGTCTAAAGTTCATCGAACGACTTCATATTATCATAGACCAAATGTCAATAACGGTAAAACCACTAAAACCACTAAATTCTTCATCATATAAACTATTTAATTATTTATTCGATACAGATTACTTTATGTATTAGCCTCTTCTTTTTTTACACAATATATTTGTGACTCCATCCCCACAATATATTTTTACACAATATATTTGTGAGGCTGATATTGCATGGTGATATTCATTGAGATATGAATAGGAAAATCCTAACTGTATCATAAACGCGTACGAGGGTAAAGTCATATGTACGTGCGGCGTCTGCAATAAAATTTATTCATGTAATTATTGATTATTGATATACTAAATATGTAATAATATTAGAACGCTGATGATTTATACGAGCTGTTTTGTTTTTTATTTCCTTTATTAAATATCGGTGTCTCTGTTTTTTCATCAAACAAATTGATGCACCCATGCAATATTTAATTTTCATATTTTGTATTTGTATGTCTCTATTAGGTTTTTTTTACTCTAGAATCACTTAGATTAATTGTTAGCAATTTTATGAAATGTAATTAATGATTAAGAGAGTAGCTTCTAATCAAATCATACCGGACATTTTCCATTAATATTAAATAGGAAAATTATTTTTCTTAATAAAATAAGGATTAAGGCTTCAACTGTACGCCACAGAAGTATTTTAGCCCGTCAAACCGGAATGAAATTTTAACATGAGGAGACCTGAGCTGAGATATATATTTCTGAGAAAGTTTGCAGATGTTTAAACTTTGACCTTATATATTTCTGGCCCGACTTCATCAAAACAAACCAATAGTCGATATAAATGCATTAATTTGTACATACGATTGAAAAATTGGCAATACGTAAAAGATCAGGTTGAAAGTGAAACAAATCAACAAAGAATAGATAATGACAATATGTAATACAAAAAATAGATAATGACAACATGCTAGAAAGTGACAAGATCAACGGTAATACACTGATCATATATGTAAAAGATCAAACTTTAAGAATGAGAATATATATCAACAGATAATAGGTAATAATTAGATGTGAAAATGATCATTTACATTCAATGTTACTCTCATATATTAATCATTATCAATACTATTGGAATTTCCAGGCCGTGACTAAAAAGTCCAAAGTTCATCGAAACGACTTCATGTATCATAGACCAAATGTCAACTACACTTCTGTTCATATAAGGAGAAACCACTTACACAAAAATTAATCAACTGTACGTACAAATAAAATGGGTGGAAAAATGCAGTTCTTCAGAGTTGTGTGTTTCATGGTTCTTTTTATCAGTCTATCAATCCGCGTAACTCCGGCAGCCGCAGCAACCCACACAATGCTGCCCGCGGCGGCAGCGGCTGGGAGAAAACTCAATCCGACCTCCACCTGTCCCCCGCCGGCACCGGTGCCCAAATCACGGTGAGTGATCAGACATTTAAGCTTAGAAAACCCATTTTCATCTTTTTTGTTTTTAATTTTTCCCAGTTTAATTAATTTGGTTATTTAAAAATTTGTTTTTCCACATTGATTCTTTGAATAATGTCTCGAACTTGATTTTTCGATGTTATCGTTTCAATTTTTTCAGGGTTTTTGTTCCGGCCTCCCCACCGGGTCCCCATTAATGGCAGCTTCTCGGAAGTATTCCACAATTTCAGCCATCTTAAGTTCCCATTTGTTTCATAGTTTTTGACTTGGTAAAGTTATCATGTCGATCTCCTATATGTAAACAAACATGATTAAATGTTTGTATATGAAGTTTCATCTGATATTTTAGCTAAAAATGTTTGTAATAAACTGATTTTTAGTTAGATTTACATTTGAAAATTTCCTACCACTTTTGTTTTGGAATTTTTAATCGAGCTTTAACATGAATCAAAGAATAGTTGTGGATACGCCTCAAAAATATTGGGATGGGTTATAAGACGTCTATATTTTACTAGAGGGCGTTCGTATTTTTTTGAAATTTACTAATGGGCCCTTGATATTATTTGAGAGTACATTTGTATTGAGGTCGGGGATATTTTATTAAGTCAATTCACATAATTCATTTGTAGTTACAAGACAATACAACTTGTGTGACTAAATAAATCACACATCATCAAATCACGAATACAAATTCTCATATGAGACCTGTCATTATAACGGATGTAGCAATAATATTTCCAAATTCTATCAAGAATAAGGAAAATAATACAAGTTGAATCACCCAAAATGGAGCTATAACGAAGAAGATATGGAATTTAGAAGAAAGTATGGAAACAAGAGGCAATTAGTTTCGGAAATTCATTATACTTCTCCAAAACTCAATCAGATAAAGTTTAATCACCTTTAAACTTTCCGAAAATGAAAAAAATCCTTCCCAAATCAATTAAGATCAGAAAACTCGTCAGAAACTTCCACCAATTATGCCTATCACAAACAAAGCACAATACAACTGCACAACTTTTTTTTTTCTTCTTCAGAATCTACGAACCAATTTGAAACATCAATATCTCCCAACTCGTGTATCCTTTTTGAACGATTCCAAAACCCGAATAAACTTCAATCAATAATATTTTACTAGAAAAAAGAAGTTACCTAGTAGGCTTAGCATAACACGTTCAAAATATATGATCGATCCAGCTGCAATTTTAGGCCAATACTGAGAATCCAAAATACTTTCACTAGATAGTCGAAGATCTACCTTTGCTCTTGATACCAACTGATATGAATCTCCTTACGAAGATCCTTGATATGAACCTCCTTACGAAGATCCTGGTTTTGCGGAATGATTAAGAGCACCCTCCAAAGTGTCGATCGAAAACACCCCTTTCAAAGAAGAAGACACACTTCGAGATGAAGTTGAAAGACACAACTTTTGAACTTCATGAGTAACACAAGGTCGAATTCCATACGCCAAGCACTACTTGCACCAAATTGAGATGGACACACCTAGATCTCAAAATCGGGTGATACGAATATCCACAGGTTATTCTTCTATGTTATTTCCAGTGCCAAGGTCTGGAAGGAAAAAGTTTTTCAATGTTCTCAATACTCTTATGAAACAAGTTCGTGATGAATATTAGAAGAAGATGGGGGCTATGCTAGTTATTACTCTCATTTTCGAAGATTGAAGTCGTGAAGAAGTTTTATTGAAGTGCCTTTAAAGAACCGACTGGGCCTTCAATTAGTGGGTTGGTTCAACAACAGTTTATCGCTATATTATTTAGGTTATTTTATTGTTTTTATTTAAGAAATTTGTTCATACCTTTGTGTTATGGTATGATGAATTTTAATTACAGTTAAATAAGGTTTTAGCTTGCAAAAGCTGCCTTAAGTGTTTCCTTTTTGGTTAAGATGTAATATTCCTTACCTTATTGTATCCTGCACTTTTTAATCACCCTATAATCTTATAAATAGGGTGGTGAACGAATTTATTCAAGACAATTATATACAACAATCATCTTATATTGAGTTTTATCTCATTTAACCGTTAGGTTAGCCTCTAATCGCTAGATTAGGTCAATCATTAGATTGAAACCCCCGATTTTGAGATCTAGGTGTGTCCATCTCAAGTTGGTGCAAGTAGTGCTTGGCGTGTGGAATTCGACCTTGTGTTACTGAAGTTCAAAAGTTGTGTCTTTCAAGTTCATCTCGAAGTGTGTCTTCTTCTTTGAAAGGGGGTGCTTTCGATCGACACTTCGGAGGGTGCTCTTAATCATTCCGCAAAACAGGATCTTCGTAAGGAGGTTCATATCCAGGATCTTCACAAGGAGATTCATATCAGTTGGTATCAGAGAAAAGGTAGATCTTCGACCATCTAGTGAAAAGTATTTTTGGATTCTCAGTATTGACCTAAAATCGCAGTTGGCTTGATCATACGTTTTGAACGTGTTATACTAAGGCTATTGGGAATATTATTTTTTCTGGTGAAAGAGGATTGATTAAAGTTTATTTAGGTTTTGGAATTGTTGAAAAAGGGTTTTCGAGTTGGGAGATATTGATGTTTCAAGTTGGTTCGTAGATTCTGAAAAAGAAAAACAAAATTGTGAAGTTGTGTTGTGCTTTGTTTGTGATTGGCATAATTGGTGGAAGTTTCCGATGATTTTTCTGATCTAAATTTATTTGGGAAGGATTTTTTTCATTTTCGGAAAGTTTAAAGGTGATTAAGCTTCATCTGATTGAGTTTTGGAGCAGTATACTGAATTTCCGAAACTAATTGCTTCAGTTTCCATACTTTCTTCTAAATTCCATATCTTCTTCGTTATAACTCCGATTTGGGTGATTCAACTTGTGTTATTTTCCTTATTCTTTATAGAATTTGGATATATTATTCTTACAGCCATATTATGATTTATCCCTATTGAACGGTTCAATGTATTTCACATCATCTATCTTTACGGGTAATGATGGACCCGAAGCATATTTGGCTTGGGAGGGACAATTGGAATATCACTTTCAATTTTACAAGTTCGACGAATGTGAGAAGGTTCGTATTGCTTCTGATCAGTTTGAAGACTATGCTTATGACTGGTGGTATGACTTGAAGAAAGATCGTCGTAGGCAAGGGAGGTCTAAAATCGTTACTTGGGAAAAGTTGAGGTACTATTTGAGAAAACATTTTGTCCATGTATCTTTTCTTGTATCTTTTCTGGAAGAACAAGAACGTCAACGGAAATATCAAGACATCCGGAATTCAATTCAGAGTATTCCTCGTAAGATGCATGTGGAGACACCAAAGGTTAATAGGCATTCTACTTCTCAAGTTGTTGAGGTTTTGAAAGAAGACCATCCTCTATTCCATGTTCCTGAAGTCGAGTTTGTGCTTAATGATGTTGTTGACCATGTTGGCGATGTTGGTCCTACTTTTATGGAGAGTGATGTTCGGGTTGCTGACTATTTCCTTAAAGATGTTCCAGTATTCGACGAAGAGGTTAAGGATGATGAGGTTCTGGATGTTTCAGTATTCGACGAAGAGGTTAAGGATGATGAGGTTCTAGATGTTCCAGTATTCGACGAAGAGGCTAAGGATGATGAGGTTCTAGATGCTCATTATGTTTTTGATGAAATTCCTACGTTTGATGATGAATATATTCTAGTAGTTGCAAGTGTTCCCGAAGTTGTTGTTGATCAGACGTCCATTAAAGCTCATATACATTCTGATTTTGGTGTTAGGAATCAAGAGTTTTTCCATGACGCATATTGGGTATCTCTGGATTTTAAGAAGCTGCTAAATCCATTTCGTAAGAGAAATATTTTTCTTTCGTGGAGTATTTATGTTGATCTCATTTTCTTACATTTAGCCAAGATTCGAGGACGAATCTTCTTGAAGAGGGAGGGAATGATACGAATATCCACAGGTTATTCTTCTATGTTATTTCCTGTGCCAAGGTCTGGAAGGAAAAAGTTTTTCAATGTTCTCAATACTCTTATGAAACAAGTTCGTGATGAATATTAGAAGAATATGGGGGCTATGCTAGTTATTACTCTCATTTCCGAAGATTGAAGTCGTGAAGAAGTTTTATTGAAGTGCCTTAAAAGAACCGACTGGGCCTTCAATTAGTGGGTTGGTTCAACAACAGTTTATCGCTTTATTATTTAGGTTATTTTATTGTTTTTATTTAAGAAATTCGTTCATACCTTTGTGTTATGGTATGATGAATTTTAATTATAGTTAAATAAGGTTTTAGCTTGCAAAAGCTGCCTTAAGTGTTTCCTTTTTGGTTAAGATGTAATATTCCTTACCTTATTGTATCCTGCACTTTTTAATCACCCTATAATCTTATAAATAGAGTGGTGAACGAATTTATTCAAGACATTTATATACAACAATCATCTTATATTGAGTTTTATCTCATTTAACCGTTATGAATGACTTTTTAGTCATTTTATGACGTATTCATGTATTAGTAAAACTGGGGCGTTATATATAGAC
This sequence comes from Cruciata laevipes, assembly GCA_963678965.1. Classification (NCBI taxonomy): domain Eukaryota; kingdom Viridiplantae; phylum Streptophyta; class Magnoliopsida; order Gentianales; family Rubiaceae; genus Cruciata; species Cruciata laevipes. The sequence goes on along the minus strand of OY787641.1, from coordinate 5,565,620 downwards.
ATCCCCGTTTAATTATAAATAAAAAACAAATAAATAGGAATGCTTTCATTCTACTGAATACTACAGTTGGAAAAATGTCAAGGTCATCGTATGGCTTTGCAACGGTAACGCTGCATGTGGATGATCATTATCCTCTTTTATTACTTGAGTCGTCGAATGCTCAGGATTGAGCTCGTGATCTTTTTGATGTAGAACAAGTAATAATCAAGCTAAAAAAAAAAAAAAATGAGAAAATCAATATTTGCAATCTATTTCAGTTAAAGACGGTTCTATAAAAACGCTCTCACATACTATATTAATCATTATCAAGAATTTCCACGCCGTGAGTAACAAGTCTAAAGGTCATCGAAACGACTTCACATATCATAGACCAAATGTACGTCAACTATGCTGTCGGAACACTTCTGTGCATAAAAGGAGAAACCACGCATACAAAACAACTACTTTTAGTTTATAATAATGGGTGGAATAATGCAATTCTTCAGATCTGTGTGTTTCATGGTTCTTTTCATCAGTCTATCAATCTGCGCAACTCCGGCAGCAATCCACACAGTGCCGCCTGCGGCTGCGGCCGGGAGAAAACTCAATCCTACCACCACCTGTCCCCCGCCAGCACCGGTGCCCTCACGGTTAGTGATCAGAAATTTAACTTTAGAAAACCCTTTTTTATTTCAAAATATAAAAGAAAAATCTATTTTTATTTTCCCAGTTTAATTTGGTTATTTAAAATAAATTGTTTTCCGCCATTGATTCTTTTATTTAGAATAATGTCTCGAACTTGATTTTTTTCAGGGTCATTGTTCCGGCATCCCCACCGGGTCCTCATTAATAATGGCAGCTTCCACAATTTCATGCATCTTCAGTTCCCATTTGTTTCCTAGTTCACACGACAACTTATCATATGTCCCTCTATGTAAACACAGATGACTAAATATTGTTTGATTCGATATTTAACTAAAAAAGTTTAATTGTAATATATAAACAAGTTTCTAGTTATATATGTTTATATTTGAGTTTCCATATATAGTTTCTACACTTCCTTCTTGTGATCACTAAAGTACTTATAAAACAATAAATATTCGTTACATGTATGTCCTGTATAATAATAATAATAATAATAATAATACGGTTTATAATAATCTACTTGCATGCATGTTGAATCAATTTTAATTTAATTTTGCACAAGTTATCAAACATCAATATGAATCAAAAAGTATTGGTGGATTAACTATACAATCGCCTCACAACTCACAAGATACCACTTTATAATTTTTATAGATAAATAAACAAAATTGTTGACAACTGATTTGCTGTAGTTCATTAGATAAATTCTCAACTGATATATCTTAATTAATTTCACTGAATAATCATACTTTTGAATGTGAGAAAATTATATATGAAATGAAAAAATCACTAATAATACAATAAATTATCATGATTAAAATTAGTATGTACAAATTTAATATTAAAAATGAGAAAGTCAAATTGACACTGGTTTCACACAAGATTTTTGTTAATGTGTATTTTTTCTTAAAAACTAGGTGATAATACAAATGGACCTCTAATTCCTACGTGAAACCTCAAATTTTCATATAAATGTTTTTCTGGTTTTGTTTGACTTTTAAATACTACTCCGAACTTCTTCAAAATAAATGATTTTTTAAAACCTTGGGGCAAACAATTGATTTTTTTATCCTACAAAAAAAGTCGTCCACATGTTTTAATACAAAATTTCGTTATCTAACAACCATTCTACACGGTTTGCAATTCCCACCTAACAGACTGACTTTCGAGTCATTGACCAAGTCAACCATGTTGCATGTCGGAAAATTAAACTTAAATATTTATCATGTGTATAAAACTAGAAACCAATTAATTCGATGGCTAATTATTATCATAAACATTCTATAAACAATATGGCTCAAATGATGGCATTCTTCAGAGTTTTATGCTTTCTGGTTTTGTGTATCAGTATCTCATTCCACACAACTGATGCATATTTGATCCGCACAACGATTCATGCCGGAAGAAAGCTCAAACCTACCGCCACCGCAGCGCCGCCACCACCCCGCCCTCCTCCGCCGCCTGAATACCGGTAAGTAGTGAATGTTCCGCATAAGATGGCCGGAATACCATTTGATACAAAATATTTATATATTGATAAGCTGCCGGAAGTTTTGAATTTAAATTCTTGACCTATATACGTCTTTGTTGAAGGTGTAGTTTGGGAAAGATGTTCTTGCATATAAAATATTATAAATTAAACAGCATATATATATATATTCAGGGTGCATGGTTCTTTATATATATATATATAAATAATATATATATATATATAAATAATATATATATATTTATATATAAGTAATATATATATATTTATATATATATATATATATATATATATTTGCATAATTTATGTTCTTACGATTTGTTTTAAATTTACAGGGTGGTTGTTCCTCGCTCCCCATCAGGTCCTCATCACTAGCTAGGCTCCAAAATACATGTATTCTCATTTCTTTTAATTAAGTATTTTAGGGTATTTATAATTTAATTTTTACATCTTGTACTTTGGGGTGCTTATTACCTCATTATCTTCCGCTGACATTGGAAAAAAATCAATTATTATATATATATATATATATATATATATATGTATGTATGTATTTGTGCATTGTAAAAAAGCACAATCTTACCCTTTATGTACTCATAGTATATAAGAAAATGATTTGAATTGCAGTAAAAACAAAAAACTGCAAACATCGGTTTCACCTTTTATGAAAAATATGCAAAAGGGGAAAAAAAAAACAAACATCGCTCTCTGCCAACCTTTTGTCCATCCAGTGAATGATTGTAGTAAACAAATTATACCGTAGTCTTGTTATTAAATTAAAGGGAAATTTTAACGTTTTAACAGAGTAGACTATTTTTTATAGTCCAATTAAAACCTTTAAAATGGAGAGTTTTAAAAATAAAATAATGAAGCGTTTGGAATTACAAACCGTTTACGACTATCCTCAATTACCGTTCCATAGAATAGAATACTTGACACTCTGTTTGAAAAAAAAAACATTGAAATTTCTAACTATTTAGTAACGAGAAAACTCTATTTGGAATAAACCATAAATTTGACAAACCTGACCCAGTTTTTTAGAAAAATCAGGGATGAAATATGGATTGGTCACTAACATTCTAATACGTATAAATAGTACAAGTTTTAATCTTTAGGTAAAGTTAGTGTACGTAATAATTACCATAGAATAATATAACTACAACTGGACCGATTAAAAGTTATCGGAGTTAAAGCCGGAAAAATATTTTGGTCTAACTATAATTCTTTTCCACTTTTAATTCACGTAATCAAAAGTTTAGAGAAGATCAGTACACTGTTTATCCCCATTTTATTCTGAGAAGATCCTTAAACTTTTAGTATCCTTCCCGAATCAGATAAGTTCAAAGATTGCCAACTAGAATATAGAGATGTTTGGGGAAAATAAATTGGAAAATTATTCTCTTGAGAATATATTCATGTCTATGCTACTCTCTTAGGAGCGGAGAAGGGGACCTCTACGCGTATATTTTAAAATTTCTTAATTCTTGTGTCAAATGTAAATAAAATACATGTTAGTTTCAATTGTGACTTAACAAAAAATGATTGATATCAATGAGTTTACACACGAGTAAAAGAGGATATGATCATGTAGTTATATATATCACGAAAATGGTAATATAGACAATATTATTATTACAAAATTCATTTGTTGATTTGTGTATCTAAAGAAAAAAAATCAATACATTTCCATAGTTCATTAGCGTGTAAGGCCCTGTTTACCAGAGCTTATCTGTAGATCAGTTCAGTTCAGTTCAGTTCAATTCAAGTCAGTTCAGTTCAGTTCAATTCAGTTCAGGTCAGTTCAGTTCAGTGAAAATGCAATTTGATGAAATTCAGGTTAATTCAGTCATGCTGATTCCATTTTTCAATACATCAATTTTCATTTCAGTTCAGTTCAGTTCAATTCAGTTCAGTTCAATTCAATTCAGTTCAGTTCAGTTCAGTACATCAGGAAATAAGCTCTAGTAAAAAGGGCCTAAATCATTCTTTTTCTTAAATGTGTGCTCAAAAGTCGATTAAGTAGAAAATGAAATATTCATTGGGAAACATGTTATATTCTTTGAGAATGTACACTTGTTGCTGAAACCTTCTCTATCTTTCCAAGCGGAACAGGAAAATAATGCAGCAAAGTCTCAAATTATTGGGCAAATTCATGAATAATTGGTTGTTTTTGAATCTCATTGCTCAAGAATCGGCTTAACTGTTTTTTTTTTTTTAATTATTCATGACACTGGGAAAACGCCCAGTTGCGATTACAAGTGAAATCAACATCTAATCGTCTAATCACCAAAACTAATATAAATGTTGAGGCTTTTGTAACCTTACTTAAGAATTTATTCTTTCAGTTACTAAATGAATAAAAATGAGTAATTTTTTGTTACTTGTTAAGTTTCTCGGCTAAAGTTTCTATTGGTCAAACATTTGACCAATTTTCAAGATTAATACGGTCTTTTCTCTTTCAATGAATTTTCAAGATTAATACACTTACTCCTTAAGGTATATTCATCTCATTGCTACAGGATTCGGCCTGATATTTTCGTTGCAAAATAAGTCAAAGATGGTTGCGCATTGTGTCATGGTCGGATATGCAGGCTTGCTTGTTTTACACTTCATTACCTACTTTCTCCATTTCGTCCCCTCCGTCGCCGACAACATCTCCCAGGGGCGTCCAAATCCACCTTTTTCATTCCTGATCTCTTACCTGTAGTCTTCCTCACCTTCTTAAATCCTGGAAACGTTGATCCTTGCGATTTCTAGAATTTCGGTGAATTTGAATGAATCATAGAATGGTTTCAATCATATCCGCCTTTTTCATTACCTTCATTACCTACTTGTTAAGCTTTTGTCACTATATAGTACTAGATAATACCCGGACGTCAGAATTTTAATACATTGTATAAGGAATTGAAAAAATGATAAAATTAATAATAACTTCTAGAAGTATATACATGAAAAAAATTGTTGTAGTAAAACTATTTGAAAATAAATAAATGAAGGAAAAAATAATTATACATAACAAATTGTGATAAAAGTGAATGACTATCATGGAAAAATTTTGATTTTAATATTGAAATTTAACCTTTTGCAATTGCTATTCTCCAATAGAAGAAGAAGAAGACAATTTAAAGATGAATAGTTGAGATTAGAAGGAAAATAATGTGAGATTTAACCCTACTTTTCTTAATAAGGAGCACTGTTTAATAATCAATGTCCATTGTGATTAGAGGTCCGAGTTGGCAAGTTGCAGAAGCGTACTCCCTCTGTCCCTAATTATATGTCTTACTGAAATAGTAATTTTTTCTTACATCATGTTTGACCATTAATAACTTTAATTATACTTAATATTAGAGTAAATAATTTTAATTTTTAAAAAGTACATCATACGAGAATTCTAACGATATCTCATGTGAAAATATATTATTTATATATTATAAGTTATTAATGGTCAAATATGGTGTGAAAAAATTGACTCAATAAGTAAGACATTTATTTGGGGACGTAGGGAGTATGAGCTTAAGAGAGGTTGTGTTGGAGAAGCAATAGGTTTTTTTTTAATGTTTATAGAAGGCTAGAAGCAGTAGTTGAACATAGTGATTGCTTTGTAAATTATCTCACGCACCTCTATACTGTTTTTTTAATTTAAAATAAAATATTCAATGAGAATAAGCAATGGTGAATTTATTTATTTTTTTGAATGAAACAACCATAGGTGGGGATTTATATTGGCTTCCCCTTACCTTTTAAATAACAAAAAAGAAAAGGTTACAAGAACCGCTTCAAAAAACTAAGCTGTAGAAAATAGAAAACCTAAGATAAGGAGTTTTATAGGTGTACCTTCTGCTAAAGGAAACTACACAAGGCTAATCATAGACTTCAAAAATAATGAGTTAGGCTAAACTATATACTCACTCTGTGCTAAGAACCATAAGTGATCCGTTGAGAAGAGGGACTAAAAGAGTAAAAGATCCACATGCTTATTAGAGAAACTGAGCAAACTGAGACTCAAGGCAGCCGATGGAGAATAAGCAATGGTGGTTAAAATTAGATACAAAATATGTACTCCCTCCGTCTCACCCAAAACTGCACAGTTGACTTTTCACGGTCTTTAATGATCGTGTTTCACTGTTAATATTTTTAAATACATATAGAAACAATATATAAAAATTTACTTTTCGGAAAAAAGAAGTTATGATGAATCTAATGATATCTCATATAATAATTTTATCATTTATAAATTGGCCTATAATTACAATCAAAATTTTCTAAGTTTGACTCTGAAAAATCAACTGTGCAGTTTGAGGTGAGACAGAGGGAGTACTACAAATTCAAATTTTGCATTATTTTGATACAAATATCTTATATTAAATAAAAAAATGTGCACTATATAGAAATTTATAATATGTGTTTTTAGATATCAAATATTCGTGTATTTCGGCAGATCGCACTAACCACCAAGAAGTCTCATATGTGCGATTACCAATTCCCATCGAGAAATCAATCTCCACCGGAGCGGGAATAGCAATCAAAGTCACCGTCAACGGGCTCTCCAACTCGTTCGTACCGTTCGTAGCCAACCTGATCGAGATTGGGCTTGGATTCGTCTCCGGGACACCAGATCGCACTAACCAGCCACTGCAGATCGCACTAACAAAGGAGTTGTCGGGATTTTAGTTTCGCCGCTGCCGACTTGTAGCCAAGAAAATAGTGCCCTGCAGCCGCCTCCAACTGTTCCGCCATCGCCCTATTGCCACCACTGACCGTCGCCGCCTGCTTGTCTGCTCGTCTTGGTCAGTCACGGCGGTAGTTCCGCCACCACAGATCACACTAACAATGGAGTTTTCGGGATTTTAGTTTCGTCGATGCTTGTCGCCAAGATAACTGTCCCCTTCAGCCGCCGACGACTGGTCGCCAAGAAAACAGTCATCTGCAACCGCCGCCGACTGTTCCTCCGTTGCGTTGAGCCGGTTGCCACCACCGCAATTTTCTCGGTCGTCGGGTGATTTGGGATTTAATCATGATCATTCATTACATATGTTTCTGCTTCGGAGATGGTATCGGGGGTGGAGGTGCCAAAAAGAAGGACAAAGCATATAAGAAATGGGAGGATGAGAGTAAGAAAAAGAGGAAGCCCGTAAGAAAGAGGAAGCCGACCAAATAGAGCAAAAGAAGGGAAGGTAACAAGCTGAAAAAATCGAACATGGGAGAGAGACACATAAGGAGGAGAGTCTTAGGATTGCGAAAGAACAAAAAGATCATAAGAGGGCAACATTGGAGAGTGGCAGGAAGGAGAGGGAGGAGAGGCAGAGGGAGGAGGGAGAGGGAGAGGGAGAGGAAGGGAAAAGCAAAAGCAAAAGATGATGATAAGGAGAAAGAGGAGTAAGTTCTTGTTTTTAATTTCACAGTTACTTTGTTCGAATTTTATGACTATGTTTTGCATGAACTCAGTTGTTTTTTATTTGATATATAGTCATGCTAATTGTGTAAAATATTTTTATTCTACAGGTTGCAGACATTATTCGGATTAATTTGGATCTACCATTAGATGATATTGATTTGGATATCACAGCCTTCATTCAAGGAATCAGGAAATGTTGTGTGCGGGATAGGTATGAGGTTTTTATAAATTATGTTGATTTGAAAGATATCCCTAGATCCAGATGGGTTAGATTTACATGTCCTAGAAATGCCTCTTTCCCTTTTACCCTTATTGTTTTTGCGGCACATGTTAAAGAGGCTGAGGACATTGATAGGGATGTCTCCATTACTGCATTGATGAGAAGAGCAGACATGTACATCCTAGCTTTGGCAACGACGGATGCAGGTCTATGTCTTGACTACCAAGATCCTAGGGTTTGGTATGTGTTGAAAGGAGCCAAACTTAGATTTGTAGGCTCTACAAAAAATAAACCAAAAGAGTTGAGGATTGGGATTTCCTACACCACATGTTGAGGTTATTGTAACCTACTCAAAAATTTATTTTTTCAGTTACCAAATGAATAAAAATGAGTAATTATTTTTGTTACTTGCTAAGTTTATCGGCTAAAGTTTCTATTGGTCAAACATTTGATTAATTTTCAAGATTTATATGTCTTTTCTCTTTCAATGAATATTCAAGATTAATACGCTTACTGCTTAAGGTATATTCAATTACTTGCTATAAAACTCGGCATGTTCTTTTCGTGGCAAAAGAAGCCAAAGATGGTTGTGCATTGTGCCATAGTCGGGTATGCAGCCTTGGTTCTTCTACTATTCATTAACTACTTTCTCTATTTCTTCCCCCTCTGCCTGCATATTTCCTCTGTCGCCTACAACATCTCCCAGAGGCGTCCAATTCCACCCTCTTCATTCCCGATCTTCTTCCATGTCGTCTTCAACGTTGATCCTTGCGATTTCCAGAATTTTGGTGAATTTGAATGAACTATAGGATCGTTTTAGTAATATCTGTCTTTTTCGTTTCAGTCAAATCGTTCCAGTCAATACATTTCAGACGAATTGGGTTTAAATCATAGTGGGTTTTGATTTCATCGAATTTACGGATCTAAACCGGTCAAAATTTGAACGATATCATCGTGAGATCCTTTATTGAATGGCAATTTTCCCGAGGAAGAAGTTGTGAAGTTTTTGAAGGTTGGATTGCTTTGTGTCCAACAGATGACTAGGCTTGGCCAAAGATGAGCATCACGCTAAAGATGATGAATTATGAAGTCATCTAGGTCTCTACCTCATTCATGTTTGTTTTCTAGTTTAAATTATGAGGTCATCTTGGCTTTTTCTGTTTGATCTTTTTTATTTTTTGTTTGATCATTTTCTGTTACCACTTCTTTGTTTTTTTTTTCATTTTCAGTTATCACTTGAACTTGATCTATATCCGTTTGATCTTTTTAATCTTTTTCTTGATTTTTTTCAGTTATCACTTGACCTTGATATTTTTATGTTTGATATTTTTAATCTTTTGCTCTTTTTCAGTTATCACTTGAGCTTGATTTTTTGTTTACTCTTTTTAAGTTTTTCTTTGATCTTTTTCAGTAATCACTTGAACTTGATCTATTTCCGTTTGATCTTTTGAATATTTTCTTTGATTAGTTATCACTTGAGCGTGATTTTTTTGTTTGATATTTTCAATCTTTTCCTTGATCTTTTTCATTTATCACTTGAGGTTGATCTAATTCTGTTTGATATATTTTCAATATTTTCTTTGATATATTTCTGTTTGATCAAATGAATTTTGATGATCTTTGTGTAGTGATGACGATGGCACCATTTAAGGTAGAAAAATAAGTTAAGTGAATAAAACTGGAGGAAGGAGAAGCAATGACGAGAAGAGGGGAGAAGGACAATTCAGCATTAGATCTGCATTCAAATCATTGCAACCAGTGTTCAGTCCTCTCAGATGCCACTCCAAGTTGTGGAGTAATCGGGTTCCATCGAAAATCTCTATTTTTATTTGGAAACTTCTCAATACCTGGCTCCCCTTTGCAAACATTTTGAGGAAAAGTGGCATAAATATGGTATCAAAATGCCCAGCCTGCAATCATGTTGATAATATCTCCCACTTCTTCAACTCATGCCCACTGATATTGACTTTATGGAACAGAATGCATGCAATACTAGGTCTGCCTACTCTTAGTTTTCCAACAATATTTGATACGTTTGCATACTACTGGTCTTGTAAATCTAGGTCATCTGTCACTCAATCACTCCTCTCCAACCTTCCTATGATAATCTGTTGGAAAGTTTGGAGGAGTAGAAACAGATATCTATATGATAATTAGAGTTTCCATTCTGACAATATTTGGAAAAGGATTTTAAATCTATCTTTCATGATATACACTGCTATATCTTTATGTTTATCACTTCCTTCTGATAGAACATACATAAATCATGGGATTATTCCATTTATTCAACGAATGAGAACCAAAACTATCATGGTCATTAAATGGAACCCTCCTGATAGAGGCTTTAAGGAAACTGTGATGCCTCATTTAAGGGCCCTGATAAAGCTGGACAAGGATGTATTGTTAGGGATCATAATGGAAATCTCATTGTAGGGATGCAGGATTTTGTAAATGCTACCTCACCTCTGTATGCAGAGTTTTCTCTCAATTGCTGCAGGACTGGAACTATCAATTCAGAGGGGACTTCGGCCTTAGAGGATGGAAACAGACAACTTGCAACTCACCCAAGTACTAAAGAAGGAGCAGTTGCCACCATGGACACTCAGGAACCAGGTTGTTCAACTGATCAAACTTTTGGAGGAGAAACAAATCATGATCTCTCATGTTCAGGGAGATAAACACATCACCAGACTTTTTGGCCAAGAAAGGAAGGGAAACTCAACGGAGACTAGTCTTCTCTCGGGCTTCAATTCCCCATGAACTTAAGGGGATCTTGTTTACTGAGCAATCTCTCCCTCATTTCAGGAGAATAAATGCCTAGAATGCATTCTCTGATCTGTATTTTTGCACAGATATCATTCTTTTGTATAGGCATTTTTGCTAGTCACTTAGTAGTCTCACTTCTCTTTCCTTCTGCTTGATTATGGAAAACCTGGCTTGGAATCTGAATATCACAGGGTTGCAGGACACCAAGGGGTAGGTGCTCCAAGGGTGGTATTTCTGGATCTCAAAAAGGTTTCCCATGAATCAGTCTCACGGATAAAGAAGTGCACTAGTTAGAAATCTTCACTAGTCTATCTCAATAGTCTTAATCATTATTGTAACAAACAGTTTATTTATTTAATGAAGCTTGGGAAAGCTATAAAAATCCTCCACCTTGGTGGTTTCAAATTTTAAAAAAAAAAAAAAAAAAGAGGAGAAGGAACATCATTTTCCTATTTTAGATTTTGAGTTTTTACCGTTCAGTCCCTCAAGTTTAGCGCTTCTTATTCCGTGGCACTGAGTCCATTTAATTACAAAGTGACCCCCGAATTCTAGAAACTCTACTTTTATGTATGTAACTGGACTAATTTAGCATTGGCTCCACAATGACAGGTCTCACCCAAAAATTTCTCAAAATAAAATTAAAGAAAACATAATTGCTATTTTTTAGAATATAATTTTGAAATTTTAAACTAATCTAAAAAAATATTTTGTATTATTTATCCGAAAGTTTTGGCAGATTCTTCCCGAGAATTCGTAATAAGCGTCCTTACATAATTTGAAATTTGGGATTCGGCCGAATTCAGATTTGGATTATGACTCTGGATTTGGACATGGAATTCCTATTCGGATTTGGACTCTATTTATTTCTCTATGTTTGTGCTTAGGTATGAAGTTTGTGATGATGCTACTGGTGGTTTCCTTGGGAGTATGTATTGTTGCACCTTGTATCATCTTGGGTTTAAATGTAAGTTATCTAATGATTTTTTTTTTGGAATCTACTTTGCTACATTGCTGCTCTTGATACAACGAGTACCTCGTCTTCGTCGGTTGTATGGTTTTGGTCCGTCTTTCCTCTCTACTTTCCTCTCTATGACGGATATTTAATTTCTCATGATACTGAAGGCCATGGTACTCACATGCCTAGCATTGTGTCAGGAAATTACGTTAACGATGCTCGGGTGAGTGGGAATTCAACAGGACCTCACCGAGGTACTGCATATATATCTGGCAACCTTATGAGTTACAAGGTGTTCTGTATCAATTGTGACTACGGAAGTGATCTATAGAGTCAGCGGTCAATGATGCTATAAATAGTAATGTTGATGTTATTTGCATCTGCCACAATGAACAATGAAATCTACTTCATTTTGATCCAATAGCTACTAATTCTTGTCGAGTCGTGATGACAGGAAATCAGAAGACCATTAGCCAGTGAAATCAGAAGACCATTAGCCTAGAAATCAGAAGACCATTAGCACTATACAGTATTTTTTTTTTTCTTGAGGGATAGCGCCTGAAAGATGGTTGTTTGATATATCATTTTAGATCTAAAGTCACACACAATCCAACTGCCAAATTCGGCTGTTGCTCAAGTTCCTGGAGGCAAAATAAAAAAATGGGTAAGTTCAACATTGATCACAAAATTATATGGCTTACAGTTTCAAGAGATGTTCCAAGTCACCAAGGGGAGTAGGCACAGAAGATAGGCCACACAAAAAAAACACTTACAGAGTATCCAAGTTACCAATGATAGGGATAGATGGTTGGATGACAAATTACTCAAGGAAACAAAAATTACATAAATGTCTTCTGAGTCAGAGCAACACAAGGTTTTGATTGCTTACAGAGGCTATTAAGATTGGTACATTCTCCACGAAATAAACCCTATAAATAAACAGCTTGACCTTTCGGGTGAGTTTAACACAGTGTTGTACTCCCCAGTGTACCCAGTTACCGGTGTCATGTGCTCATCAAACAAAACATGAATTTCTGAAAAATAATAATTGCCAGCTAGGCCTTCAAGGCATTTGTAAACGGCTGTGAATCCCAAAATTCCATCAACCACTTCCTGTATGTCCTTGAGTACTTCCAGGATTTACCCCCAAAAATATGTTCGTCTTACCCTTTTTTGCGGATCAAACCTGTAGAATTTCAGTCAAAATAAAACGTTAGTGCCAAAAAAATATTCTAAACATTCACAACCATTATAAATAAAGTGGTACCTGCAAGTGCCGTCTTCAATTCAGTTCGGAATTTGTGCCTATCAAATAGGACGGCTTGGCTCTGAAATACTGGATTTGAGCTGAGTCTTTGCCTTGACCATTGTAAAATTCTTTGCCGTCTTTGTCTTTCTTTGGGATCTTCAAATATTGTCCATGTCCCCACTGTCTTGCAAATGCTCCACCTAGCCCAGTATTTTTCGGCGACAGTTTCTCTATCATCCGGGTGCCCAAATGTCTCCGATGAGCCTGTAGAGTTCCGAGCTGGAAAAAATAAAAATAAATTAAATTAAGCAACAAAACTTATATACTAAACTAACCACAACATATAATAACAATATGGCGATTGAAATCATACACTGTCGTCAAAGTCTGCATGCATTATTTCTCCTCCATTGTAATTCTTGCCTGGCCTCAATCCATGGATCGCATATGCCTCATCGTTGTACTTTCCATCTCTATCTACAAGTACAAGTGGTGAATGTTTTTTATCATCTCTTTCTTTCATTTGGTCGGCGACTTTGAGGACTTTCACCCTGGAAATTGCAAAATTGTACCAGTGTGGAGGCAGTGGAGGCAATTTCGAATAATTACCGCTAGCATAATAATGTGCCATCCTGACTTGTCACCTACAATAGTCAAGTATGCAATTATGACCACAGTAGACAATCTTGACAGAGCCGGTAAAACTATTAAAGACCATAAGAAAGAACCCACACATGTTTTCGCTATACGCTCGGGGATTGCCAATCCATGGAGAGCAAGCGACCCACGGTTGGTATACGACGGTGATCCTATGGAAGAAATACAACGGGGCTTGGAATATAAAAATACTGTTATTATGGTGACATTTTGTGGATGCGAATGCGATAGGAGAGTTGGGTTAGTTTCCTCTCCCTTGATTCTAATTTGTTTCTGATTCTAGCGGCAAAATGTAACCAAATTGATCCCATGTTGTTGAAGCCCTTGGCTCTAATATTCCATTTTTCCAAGGCTAAATAAAACAATTTCTCAAATAAAGTGTTATTTTACACCATTTCTCTCCAATTCACAACATTATATTTTACCCACAATAACATATTATATCCTACTTAATTATTATATCATGATCTCTACTCTTCAGCTTAGAAGAGAAAATATATTTTAATTTACTGATCATGGTGAAAATATTCTTTAATTCAATATATATATACTCTTCTACTAAATAAACTGTTAATTAAATCGGCAATCTCTTAGCCGCCCGAACCACAAAACTATAAAATTTATTCTTTTTTCCCATCTCCTCAATCTTTCATTGTTTTTCATTGAATTTTGTTTTTGAATAATTAAGTGTGAAATTTTCATACAGATGTTTTTAAACATTCGGATCTGAAGTTTTTAAAATTTTTCTGTTTCAATGACGATGGTCTTGTCAATCGAAACCCTTACTCAATTTATAACTAGATTGAGGTCCTGCGATTCGGTTATTTCAACTGAATCTGGTATTTGAGTGCCTGGTTTTGTATTTCAATGTGTCTATGGTTCGGATCAAGGCAGGGGCGGAACATAGGGGTGGCCCAGGGTGGCCTGCCCACCCCCAAAAAATTAAAAATTGCATATTATACCTTTGTAATTTTTTTAAAAAAATATAAAAATTGCATTTTATACCGTTATAATTATTATTATATTAAAATTTAGTGTCATGGTTTTACTTTTTATTCTATTATGGCCCCTTCGACTTTAATTTATGGGTCCGCCCCTGGATCAAGGTGTTTACACTCGTGTTCGTGGTGTTGTAGATGTTGAAGATCCCTATTTAACAGGGTGGATTATGCTTGGATGCAGATCCTTGTTAAACGTGTTTGCAGGTGGCCGTATATTTCTGTGGGTATATTACTCTTTTATTAAATCTCATCTTTGTAATGACAAATTCTTGGGTGAGGCAGCCTCACCCAAGAGGCAGGACCAATTAAACAATGTTTTTGGTGAGATTTGATGAACGGACACAAAGGTTTTGATGAGATGACATGTTTGATGAACTGACACCGATGTTTGATGAGATGGAGTCGAGATTTGATGAGGTGGTAGTGAGTTATGATGAGGTGGCAGCAATGAAATTTTCCTTATTTGGTCTTGCCTCATGGGTGAGGCTGCCTCACAGGAGAATTACTCCTTTGTAATATGTAGGACAATTAGGCTAATCAAATGCATGACTCCACTTATTGTAATCGTAGTTGAGCGTTTCCTAACCTCATAATGATATTTTTTAAAAACAAAATGAACTGATAATTAATCGTACGTGTTCATTTGGCAATTTGTGCATAATTTATCCAGTTAAAAAATTTCCGCTCAACTTTTTGACGTTTCCTTCCAAAGCATTCACATTAGCCTGAGTTAATTTTTTCTTTTTTATATACATGGCCTTAGTTAATTGACCAGTACAATTGTTCAAAGTTACACTTTTAATTAGGATCGCGTGGTCTTGACTTTTGATTCTTTAAAAAGAGAAAGGAAGTCATGGTTGATCTGGTAAATATATATTTCTTTGGATGGGATACTTTTTCAAAATCAACTCGTTATTAAAATTTGTTGCCAAAGGAAGTCTTCCTTAAATTCCAAACAAGGTGATTAATTATTTCAGCAAAATAGGGTTTTGCAATCAAGTCTGAATAGATATTGTTTCAGCTAAACAATTAAAATTTTGACATATATATATAAATATACAGATGAAAAAATGTAATATTATATGTGTTACTATTGCATTCTTCATAATATTTCATTTATAAATATCTAATAATTGATATTAACAATTAAATATGTAGCTTGAAAGAGAAAGTCTCATATACGTAAACAAATTAATGTTACTTATGATAATGTTGTCTCTTGTGAAAGAAATATATTGTCAATTATTGATAAAATATATACATTGTCAAATATTATTGACAATTTGATCTGAAAAATTAGGATTTTTTCTTATCCATCATTTTACACATTGCAATCAGTGGCTGTTACTATCATTTGAGAAGAATAATATCTTCCTAGTCTATGTACACATGTAAAGAAACTCGGAGTTGACCAGTCATGCTAATACCAACAAATTTGAATTATTCTTTTTTCTTTTGTTTTTTTTTGGAGAATAGCACCAAATTGAATTAATTTTTGAGTAAGACTATTTGACTGTAGCTAGCTAGTGTACCATAAATAATTCAAAAAGATTAATTTTGTAAATAAAAAATGTAATAAAGCCAAAAACACGTGTGTTGAAAAGTTTGGTAGCATTTTGACTGGCTCGCGACGTTTGCATGCCTATAAAAAAAGCATGATCACGAGCTATCTAAACCCACAAATATCCCATAATTATTCTGAGCCTTACCAAATAGGTAACCTTCTACTTTCTGTACTGATTCATTTCCGGCCGTCAGCAGATCGGAAAAAATGGTTCGGATATCACCTGCGTTCAGAGTTTTCTGCATGGTTTTGTTCGCGATTGCCGTTGTATTTCTTTCACTTGAATCAGCTTCAGCTCGGCGGCTATCATCTCCGGCGACGTTGCAGAAGTTCCGGGGAAGGTGAGTGAATCATTCTGACGTCGTCGATGTATCTGTTTCGTATTCATCATGATCTTCCATAAAAGAAAGAACAGTTAATTATTAATTTACAAACAGTGAAAAGAGTAGTTGATTTACAAACAATATCAGTGAATATCTGTGTATATATGTACGAAATCATTAACAACGAAACTTTGAAAATATGATGATGAATAAATTTGAATCTACTTAATTTATATTTTCTTGGTGAATCTCCAGAGTACCTGTACCGCGGTCCCCGTCAGCGCCGCATCATGCTCAACGCTGGGAAGAACTCTTCACCTGGACGCAATAATCATTGCTAGAACATCAATGTTTTTTCTCATTGTAAAATAGCTTAAGGATTGTTTTTCTTCATTGTAATTGGTTTGCATTTATATATAAGAATGTTAATGCAAATTTTTGAAAGTCGTTCATATTTATCCATTTGAAAGTCATTTATATTTTCAAGGCTTGTGCATTTAAATTATAAGAATGTAAGTGCACACAACTAATTTTAATAATACATGTAAAATAAATGATAATAAGAAATATCGATTCTTCAGCCACGATCTTTTTGTACACCCCTTCCGCTTAACTTTCTTCCCTATGTTCCTATCATGCGAGATGTGAAACAACTCACTAGTACAAATTAGGCCTAATATAACACTTTATGGTTAACACTTATTAAAATGTTACATATGTTAAAAATTTGTAACACTTTCAATAAGTGTTACATTTTATAAGGCTAATGTAACACTTTCTAAAAAATGCTGCAAATTTACTACCTGCTGTAACACTTATGAAAGTGCTACATATTTGAAAGAATCTGTAACACTTTAAAAGTGTTGGCAGTACAAAAATGTATGGGATGGGGTACACTTATGGAAATTCTGGTTTAAAGGCAGGGAGGGACCATTTAATAATAATTTTATATGAGAAAGTGTTGAGTGAGACCTGTCCTTGTGGAGACCAAGAGCAGGGGAATGAGCATTTACTGTTTCTGCTTGATCTTTTAGTTAGTTTGTTTGATCTTTCAATCAATGTCCTTGAGTATTTTTGTTTTGCCTTGATTTTTCAGTTAATTTGATCTTTCGTTCAATTTGCTTGATCTTTCGATCAATTTTCTTGATCATTTCCTTGGTCAATTTCACCAACGACAAATTCAATCAAGGAAATCGGCGGGTTTAAAGCTCACCAACGACAAATTCAATCAATAGCAGTGTCATATAATCTTTGGTCTCAAATGAGAATTTGCCTAATGCGGGATGGGGTACAGTTTGTAATATGATGAAAATATGGGGCTGCCTTCGAACTTTCCTCTTCTTCATCCCAAATTTCCATTTTCCCCAAATTGCATAACCGTCTCAGTGCGCCAATCGTCTTCTCCGACCATCGCTGCTCCTTCTCCTCCGATCTAAGGCTTTTACGGATCTGGCGCCGAGTCACGACGGTTTCGCGGTTGACAGGTGTTGTCGGAGTAGCTTTCCGGCGGTGCAAAGATCGTCGCGGCGGTGGCGATGAAAATTGACGTCTTCGCCTGAGCAAATCCACGATTCTGGTGGCGATTTGGAGTCGCCGCGATTTGCAGATTTGATGATTGATGATGGGGGAAGTTGCTGCCACGAAATCGGTTTGTCGACGGGGGAGTTCTGGCGACAGGGAAGTTCCTCGACGAGGCACCACAGCGGCGGTGGTGGTGGCGCAGCGGTGGTGGAGGTAAGAACAGTGATGAATTAGTTAGTGGTAATTAGTTTTTCGATGTTCTTTTTCTCTTTAATTTCAATTGCATAAATCTGCATATTCAACTAGGGTTTCAGCGCAATTGTTAATTGATTCGAAGGTTTATATAGACTCAAACCTACATATATGTATTAATATGTTATGATGATTAAGTGAATGCATTTTAAATGTTTGAATATAGAATTTGAAAATTCATGGTTCACTATATACACTTATATAGTTTCATGGCTATTGTCCATATAGATGAACGAATTTATTGTTTGATTTTTTTGAATGATTTTTTTGAACGAATTCATGGTTCACTATATACACTGGGTGAGCTGAAGTAGATTGAGCAGAAATATAATGAGCTAAAGGTTGAAACGTGTTTCATACATATATACTTACTTTGAACTGATAAGTGCATGCTTCTTTTTAGCATTGGAAGTTCTTAGTTGTTCATTCATTTCATTTTTCAGGATGAGATGGGGAAATATGCAGACAATGATCCTGCTAATTTTGATAAAATGAGTAGGATTTTCTTCTTCTTTACCGTTTTATGTTTGTACTTCTATATATGATGAACAAAATTGATTTAAATCAACAGCTTTTCTTACTGTGATGCCAATTTGTTTGTGTGTTTGTTTGGGCCTAATACAGAACTGTACTCGTAGTGTGTTACAATAGACCTAGTTTGCAATAGTGACTGTTACTATTTTATTTTATTTTATATTATTAAAATACTATGATCAATACGCATCACAGAAATATTGATTTATTCAAAGTTTTGTTCAGGTCGTGTTTTTGTGATTTGTATTATTCTCAATCTGATTGTACTGATTGTGTTTTCATCAATGATTTATGTTATTCAAGGTGCTAGCAATTTATAAGGAAATCTCTGTTGACATAGTGATTGATGTCATAGATGGCCCTCTCTGCCAAACTGTTGCAGTTTACCTAGTTATAGGTTAATATATCCAAGAAAAGTATAACTTATTAATCTATTATTATTTATAGTACACAATATTGTTCTATTATACATGTACTTTCGTGTAATTAATAGACTAATCGCACGGAATACAAATTCCACTCTGTTATTTATAGGTTAATATATATATATATATATATATATGTAAATATGAACCTTTTCTTCACCTTTGTTATATCTAAAGAAATTGAAAAACTATCGGTTTTTCTTTAGAATTAATAAGTTTTTTCATCCCAACTTATTGGGGTTTTTCTTGGACAATTTGTAAAGTTTCAAGATTTTGAGTTACTTATGGTTAAGGGAGCCAAATAAATATCCCTCCAGCATTGCCGGTTTCATTTAAAAAAAATAAAAATTGAAAAACTATCGGTTGTTTGAAGTTTCTACTAGTTGTTTTCAAACCTAGCTACGATGCAATATTCTCTTCGCTCACTCATATAAAAGGACCAAGTGTACGTAAAAGCGGAACTAATACAATACTTTTATAATTATAGCTACTTTAGAATTAATCATGCTTAATTTTCAGCCAAATAATATTCTATTAAACGAAACCAACGTTGTGTTGAAAAGCAATCGCTAAATTCCTTGACCGGAACTATTCAACCGCGTTGCAATCTTTCCTATAAAAGAAGGCTTTGCGAACAAGTAATTAATGCTTACAAATACTAATCTCAACAGTCCAATATTTCGCCGTGATATTAATAGTTGTAATTTTTCTCACCGTCCGGCAACCAGTACCTGAAAATGGCCCGGCGATCATCTACTTTCCGAGCTCTCTGTGTACTATTGATATGGATCGTAGGTATTTCAGTTTTAATTGAGACAGCATCAGCTCGAGAGTTATTATTTGTCCCTCAAGTTACTAGGGCTGGGTGAGTGAATATATTGTGTGCTTTTTTAAGTCATTTTACAGGCAATATTGTTTTTCTTTCTTGCATTTGGAATTATAATTATATACGAAATTGTAACTTTCTTAGCTCAAATAAGTATTTATTTCATTTATTTATTTTAATTTTTGCAGGGTACATGTGCCAAAACCACCAAAAGATCCACATAACTGAATACCGGGCCGGGAAATTAACCACGAGAGCTAGTGTGTGTATATGAACAACAGAAGGAAATTCTACAAAAAATTTAATTTTTTTTAAAAAAAGTAAATAGTTACCACTGTAGGATTATTCAATTTACTTTTTTTTTTCTCGATCGACCGTCTTTGTATCATCATCAATGTGCTTCATAATTACACGTGTAATATCCAATTTAAGATATTAATTTTGTAAGTGGGAGCAACTGTATATGCTCTCCACTTTCACTATAACTGAAATAAATTGAAAATACATAACACGTGTACGGCTCTACTCTAGCTTCCGATTTGTTAGTTTTTTTTTAGCATAAAGTTATAACTTGCGCGCGCTAAGCATATGCACCTAGATTAATTACTTTTATAACCTTGGTAATAACTTTTAATCCAATATTGTTTTATGCTCCAATATGTTTGTGAGGTGGAATTAAGTTTTTTAAATTTTATTTCAATGCATATATAGCGGGCATTTAAAATGATAATTTTCCATTTTATAACTTACTTTTATTTAAACCAAGGCTATTACTATTGAGCGTGTATGAATCATAAAAAAAAAAAAAAAAAAAATTCGTCAAAAAAAAAAAATCATAAAAAAAAGAAGGATCCTGAATCACGTATTATTTTTTTTAAAAAAAATAATACTAATTACTGCCATGCACACGTAAATGTCATGTATATGCATGACATTTACGTGTGCATGGCAGTAATTAGTATTATTTTTAAAAAAATAAAAACTTTTTCAAAGGGATAAGAAAAGGCCAGCGAAATTAACATTGAACTAATGTATATTATAAGGATCAAATCATGTTTAGGAACATAATTAATCCGCGTTAATTTTATTCTTCAAATTGTTTTGCTATATTAGAAGATGTTTTGTGTTAGATTATGCCATTCAAATAAATTGCTTAGGAATTATATACACGCATCCTTGCATGCCTCTTTTCTAAATAAATAAAAGAAAATTTAGCACTTGAAACCTGAAAAAATGAAAGCTAACAAATCAAAAGCCAGAGATCCGTACACGCAGGTGTATATATCCATAATTGAAAATAATCGAGGCCTAACCTTGAAAGTGAGATGGTGTATTACCATGGAAAATTAGGGAAGAAACAATGGAAATATTTAATCAATTTACAGTTTTTTTTATAAAATAAAATAAAATTATAAAGTTCGCTAGGGGAATTCTATATAAATGAGCACCAATTGATCAATTGTGTCACAAAACAAACACTCAAGTTTTTGTGATAATTTGAAAAGGAACAAGTCATTTCCCAATGGCGAAAGTTGTGGCAATTTTTGCCCTCTTCATAATTGCATTTGCACATCGAATTTCACCAGGTACTCAATTAATCTTCTTTTATCTTACTCTCTCTATATATGATAGTTTAGCAACTAAAAGACGGCAAGTGTTGGAAAAATCAAGTAAAATTTTTACTGATTGAATTCTTCTTTCAACTAATAGCAAATCTACGGACATATGTTTGTTTTTCATTGGGCCATAAAATCAGTACAATGAAAAACCAGCATATAAAATTTTCTAATATCGGCATATAAATTTTTTTGAATTGAACAAAAAAACTTTGTAAGATTATTCTCTATGCTAGTTTTCTGGCCCAACTAAAAGGTAAAATTTTCCGAGTATATATGTTAATAATTTGTTGTTTGAATGTGATACGTGGAAAAGGTACAGGAGAAGATCCATTTTGTGATAAGTTCTACCAGGGCCGGCCCTCCATGTACGCAACTTACGCAATTGCTTGAAACCCCCAAATAATTTTGGAAAAAAGGGCCCCATTTTTAGAAAAAATATATAGTATTTTTATTAATTAAAACTCAATTAAATAAAGAAATTGTATCATTTTCTATAATTATTTCCTTAGATATCGTATGAAATTAACTATAAATAAGAAATCCAATATTTATAGTGATTTTTAATGTATAATTCATAGAACATTTTTATATAAACCTATTTTTATATAAACCTATTTTCAGTTTTGAACACTAAAAAATTATTACTTTTCGCTTGATGCCCCCAAAATCTCAGGACCGGCCCTGGTTCTACCCAGGGAAATGTGACCCTAAGGGTAAAGAACAATGTCTTAGAAGTTGTACCAATGATATTCCACATCATAAAGAGTGTACGGCCGAGAAGAAGCCGCTCCTCACGTCCGCCTGCACGCCTGAAAATGGTGGACGCTGCAGATGCTATTTTGCTAAGCCCTGTTGCCCATTTTTAAATCGGCATGGAATTTAAAGTTGAGGGGCAATAATAGAATAAAACTAAAATTATAGCACTAAATTTTAATAAATTAAAAATTATAAGAGTATAAAATGCAATCTTAAATTTGTTGGGGTGGCCCATGTTGCGCCTCTGCATCCCCGACTCAAGCTGTAACTCCGGCACCGGAATCTGATCGATGAATATATTATACGTTATTATTATGTAAAAACGCTCATGTAAGCTAATTAATATATGCTTGTCAATTCTAGTGTATTTCATTTGCAGATTTGATATTCACCACTATCATTCATTTATATGTAATCATAGTCTCTTAATTAAAAGCTTAAACTACTAGTTGATATCTTTAGGTTCAACTTTAACTATATTAAGTGATTCGTCAAACAATACGCGGATAATTTAAATGTAAGAAACAACAGATATGTTAGGAAATTCAACATAAAATCTGACTAAAGACAACTCGTTTTAATCAATAAAGTTTTTAATTTGACAAAAGGAAAAAAATGGATGATTTTATATCATCAATATGTACTTGACTTGGTAGTGACATTAAGCATGTCTTTAAAATATTGCGTGGTCTACGATTTCTCGTAAATTGAAATTTTAAAAATTGTACATCTGAACGATAAATTTTAGAAAATATACGCTAATAAGTGGAATGCATTTTATTTTAAAAATGAGAACTTCATTGTTAATTCAACTATATACTCTCTCCCTTTAGAGAAAACGAGTGTTTTCTTTTGAAAATTAAGTTGACCAAGAATCTATATGACCTTTTCGTGTTTGATGACTTTTCTTAATTAAGAATAGCCATTAAATTATGTTGGTTTAATATAATAGGGACGTAATCAAATTTACTTAAACTTAGACCTATTATTCTAAACTTTTCTATAAATCAATTTAGTTCAATTTACTTTAATACATATGTTTATATATTTTTTAGTTAGTTTAATAGTTTTTATTAAAAAAAATTAGTTCAAATTATTTCAATTCTGGTTAAATATATTAAATTTATTTCGGTTCAATTTCCCTGCAAACAGTGTGCCCTAATGTATTTATTGAGAAATTACATCCGTCAATTTCCCCATTCCTATTGTTTTCATTTCTTGTGGCTCAAAGTCTTTTGCTCAACGAAGTCAAACTAAAATGTTTATTTTTTATCATAGTCAGACTAAAATGTTAATGTCGCTGTAGACAAAATATATATATATATATATATATATTAACTTAAAACTAAAGCAAATACATTTGACAATAAAGTAGTAGATCTAATGTGTTCTAAGTTTACCACTTGTCTATCTACCTTCACTACTCTGAACTCCATGTTTGCTTGTTCCATGAACCTACTGATGTCCTGGTTCAGAGAAGTTAACTGCCAAGGTGGCTGAGTGTCTCTGTCATTTAATAACTTTTCTAATAACAGAGAATCAGTTTGTATTAAAACAGCCACTTCTGAAGCACTGGATATGTGCTGTAATGCCTTCCAACATGCATACATTTCTGCATGTAAAGAGGAGAAAGCTCTGAACTTTTCCTCTCCTTTGAAATCCTGCAATTCTTGGGAAGTCCTCAGTTGACAACTCCATGCTGCTGCTGCTATTCCTGTTTGTGCTTTGAACGCTCCATCAAACCTTATTAACCAACCTTGATTAATAGGATGTATCTGATTAGCTTCTTGCTGAGGTAGCCTAACATCTTGAATATCTTGTATTGATCCTCTTGCCATTACTCTCTGTTGTTCCTCTGAAGCTTGATTTACTACCAGAAATGGCTCATTTTGTATATTCTCAAAAATTACACCATTCCTATTCTTCCAAATACACCATATAAGACAAATGCTTAGTGTGATATCCTCTGAGCTTGGAGCATTTTCAAACCAGTCCCAAAACCAAGTCCTGAAATCCAAATTTGGAGTATTCTGAAAATCAAAACCAAGCCTAGACAATCTCCATATTCTTCTAGACTTTTCACATCCTATAAAAAGATGTGTAGAGATTAGAGATTAGAGATTAAATCCTATTTTAGGGAGATTCGTTAATTATGTGGTTGGTTTGAATGTTTTGTTCAATACCTTGGATTATGATTTTGTTCCTATATGCAAACTGATTACAACCTATGTTGCGTGTTATAATCCTGGTATGGTTCCCTTAGTAGGTTTGAATGGATATGTTCAGATCAAGTTCATGAAAGGTTCAGTTCAGATGCAAAAGGTTTGTTTCTGTCTTTCTGCATAACTCTGTTGAACTGTGTGTCTATAATCTGATGGTGTTTGTCTTTCTGTTAACCACCTGTTTCTACGAGCACGACTTGTCGAGGCTAGCAAGAATCAGTGTGAGCACCAACAAAACTTCCATTTTTTTGAGGAAATTAAGGATGATTATAAATATATTGTTATGTCTTCTACAGGTTTTATGTTCTCTAACCATGGCTCCATCGAGTTCATTAGCTCCAGATTCAACCAAGGTTCAGCTTTCATATTCTCCATCATGGACAGGAAATCGAAGATCGACGAATTAGGAATGACATTAGAAAGCGTCAAGGGAGAGAGAGGCAAGGTAAAAGCAAGAACGAGTTCAATGTACAAATTATGGAACGTTTGTATAAATTATTTGTGGGGTAATTTAGATTTATTAGATTTAGTCCAGTAGTTCATATAGTTGTATTATGATAATGGTTGATAATTTTTAATTCAATTTAATTTTAATTTTAATTTTAATGCCAATTTTTTTGCCCCGAATTTGTTTTTTATTTTTTTCCCAGTTGTGATGAGGCGCTGAAACATATTGAGGTGCTGAAATGTATTAGTCAAACAAAAAAAGTCTAAGCTCCATCTAAGCAATACTCATTCAACTGTCCAGTGAGCATGAGAGACTTTCCGGTGGATCCCGGTGGCTGTTTCAGCAGTCCGAATTTTTCTGTCGTTCCACCCCCAACAACAGCGGTCGGGCTATTTTTTCGACCGCTGAAATGGACATAATTAGACCGCTGTTACTGGACTTTTTCCTGGTAGTGAACGGTCAATGATTCATCTTTAATATACTCATTTCAACTTAAGAAATATTGTTGGGTTGTGAACCAATATTTTATTTTTTTAGTCAAACCACCTAAGAGGTGTGAGGATTATATTAGGCTCCTCAGACCTGTTAAAAAAACAAATACATAGTAAAAAGAGGCCAAGGCCAGTCATGTTTGTTACATGATGAGAGCAAAGATCATGAGGCAATATATTTGCCTCCAAAAGAATGAAGTAGTAGGCTAGACCTAATTTATGATCAACCTCATACTTATAATCTCCTAACAGTTTAGAGAATCATCGAAATGAAACTCAACTTAGTCAAAAGATCAAGATAGAGGTGATTATATATACAATCAAAAAATGCCGATCAAGATAGAGGTGATTATATATACAATCAAAAAATGCCTAAGCCTATGCAGAATGAGCTCAGTAACAGAGATGAGCTCCAGTACTTCAGAAAAAATTGGAACAAGGGTAGTTGTCGGACATTCCTTCATCCACCCTTAAGTTTGGATCAGTGAGCACACTACAGGAGTAGATGTGTATTGCTAGAGCTTCTGTACAGATATAGAAGGTGATTTGCATCACCTCTTATTTTTCCTGAAAAAGAAGATTCATACATTAGTAGCATCCATTATGGCAATTCTCAGAGAGGGTGTTCCCATTTGATCTAATCTGATTAAACCTTGAATCCTATCAGGAAGAGAGCCAAAACTAAAAGATGCATCATGCTTGTTTCCTAGACATAATTTAGCTATAGAATCAGCAGGCATATTCCCTTCTCTATGAGCATGGATCAATGAGAATGGAGAGATGAGATTATGAATTGTTTCTGCCAAATGAAAAAACTTCCAATGGACAGTGACTGGATTGAGAATAGAAGAAATGGCATTTAGACAATCAGACTCAATAATAATTGGCTCGGAAAAACTACTTGCATAGTTTACAGCAAACTGAATAGCTTTCATTTCAGCCTCCAGAGGTGATTCAGTAGAGATATACTTACTTTGAGCAGATATAAAATCACCTCAATTATCTCTAATGAGGAGACTGATACCAGCATATAAAGAGGAAGAGGACCATGAAGCATCTACATTGAATTTAAGACCTGAGATAGGCTTAATCCAAGCAATTTTGATTTTTTTTGGCTTTGGTGGTCTCTTTCCAAGTGGTAAAAGGCTATGTTGAGCAATTTCTGAGTCAATAGCAGAGAGTATATAAAATGATTTAACAGAGAACATCAGGAAAATCATATCTTTGATCTGACTCGGAACAAAGGATGAATTTGCTTGTATATTATCATATAGCCATCTATTCCTGGTTTTCCATAAAATCCAGCAAGTCACTGAAGGAGAGAGTCTAATGATCTTATTATGAAGAGCACTCAGTCCTTTATTATTAAGATAGAAGGAGAGTCTCTCCCAAATAGATGAGAAGCTTCTATCAGAAATACCCATGAAGACATGCACATTTTTCCATATCAGTAATGAGAATTCACAAGAATTTAAAAAATGATCTAAAGAATCCTCATTACAGCACATGAAGCACTTAGATGTCAGTTGAAAATGCATTTTTTTTTCTAGATGTTATCAAAGGGTAAAAAAGAATTTATCATTTTCCACATGAAAACTGAGATTTTCTTCTGAATTTTAGGGTTCCGTTGATGATGAATAGAAGAGAATCCCAGACTAAATTCGTGTGAATTATCTAAATTCGTTGGGATAATTTGACTTGTTATATAATTACTTCAATTTACGCTAAATAACTTCATTTACTACTAAGTATTTTATTCTTAAATCATTATTTTTCGAAATGCGTTCTAAAGTTTTTTTAAATAATATTTTTAGAAGTAGAGGCAATTGCTCGGAAGTTCCATTCTATAGCTACTAGCATCCGTCCGTGTTTTTCGGCCGCGACCGACGGTGATTTCAAACTTGAGTTTCAGCCTAAACAATATTCTATTTAATTATGAAGCTTACGCTGTGTTGAAAAAACGTTGGTCCTTCGATAGAACAGTTCAACCTAGTGGCAGATTAATACTGGAATTTTTTCCTATAAAATCAAAGCATCTAAAATAGTTATGCTCAAAATCATCAACAGTCAACATTTTTCATCGATCATCTTTATTCCGAGTTTTCTGCATGTTATTGGTTTGGATTATGATCAGTCTAAAATAATGGAGGGTAAGTTAATTATACACATTTTGGATCAGATTTGTTTTTCAAGATATATATAATTTTTTCATTGGTGAATACTTTTTAAGATATTATTTTTCAAGATTATTTCTAGAATAGGGAGCAACTATGGTTCGGTAACTGTCATGTCATTTACAATCGTTAAATGTATCCAATGGTATTATTTGTCACCTGTTAATTAATGATAATTGTGCGTTTTAAAAAATTAGGCTAGTACATGTTCATTTTCTACTAGAAGTGGCTCAATACAATTCAGTTATAGCTTGATTTCATCAATTAACTCATACATATTTTGTTACATTAATATTTCTAAGTATGTGCAAATGCGAGCGATGCAATTTTAATATTTTGATAATACAAGTTATACATTACGAATTGAACAAAATAATACCTAGCTAATAGTTTCTAAATTGTTTATGGATTCAATTTTAATGCTAAAGTTAAGCCATTTTGCCTATATGAAGTCAAATTAATTAGTATATTTTACATAAGTATGTATAATTGAAAAGCGAAGCTCTAAAATAAAATTTTCTAGATGATTGTAATTTTTGCTTCCCATGACTATTCTGTTCATTTGTTTATTTTAACTTTTCCATGGTACCTGTGCCAAAATCAGCTGATGATCCACATAACTAATTAACATCCCCGAAGAGAAAGTATCAAATAACATCCACCTTCTACCAGAGAGTGAGGGTTACCATAAAATTATTTTAATTATTTGAATTATTTTTGTTTGAGGCGCCTGATGTTTTTACACTTGAATTTGATCTTTTATTTGGTTTGATCTTTTAAATTTTGAGCCTGATGTTTTTATATGGTTTGATTTCTTAGGTTTTAGACAAAACAATTTCACTTTATTGATCTTTTATGTTTTATGGCCCAAATAATTAAAATAATTGTATAGTAACCCTAGTCTTGTATAAAGCAGCCTTCTTTTTTGACATACTCTTTCCGTAAGGTGATTTTACAGGAGACGTTCTCATATAAAGGATACCAACGAACTTTATAAATTTAAAAATAATTGATTAACTCAATTCAATTATTTCACCCTTACTTTCCATGGTAATACACCATCTCACTTTCATATGTATACCTAAATATTTTCAATTAGGGATATACACCTACGTGTACGGCTCTCCACTTTCATTATAACTGAAATTAATTGAAAATATATAATACGTATACGGCTCTAGTTATGATTAATTAGAAATAATTATGTAATATTAATTTTATAGTTTTTCATTTAATATTTTAGTTTTATTTAAACCAAGGCTATTGTGCGTGTATGAATCATAAAAAAATCCTATAAAATGTTCACTATAATAAAAAGAGAGATCCATAATTGAATATGATCGAGGCCTAACCTTGAAACTGAGATGGTGTATTACCATGGAAAAGTAGGGAAGAAACAATGGAAATAATTTACAGTTTTATTTTTATTTTTAAATAAAATTATAAAGTTCACTAGGGGAATTCTATATAAATGAGCACCAATTGGTTAATTGTGTCAAAAAACAAACACTCAAGTTTTTGTGATAATTTGAAAAGGAACAAGTCATTTCCCAATGGCGAAAGTTGTGGCAATTTTTGCCCTCTTCATAATTGCATTTGCACATCGAATTTCACCAGGTACTCAATTAATCTTCTTTTATCTTACTCTCTCTAGCTATATATGATAGTTTAGCAACTAAAAGACGGCAAGGTGAGGAGCAGAATGCCAAATGATTGTAATTTGTATAAGGATCCGCTCCTCACGTCCATGTGCACAACTGAAAAAGGTGGACTCTGCAGATGCTCTTATACTCAGCACTGTTGCATGCATTTCCCTCCGGCGATGCAGCTGTAACTCCGGCGACAGAATCTGATCGCTGCATGCATTTCCCTCCGGCGATGCAGCTGTAACTCCGGCGCCGGAATCTGATCGCTGAATATATTATACGTTATTGTTAAGATAAAAACGCTCTGTATTGAATTGTGAATATTCCAGTATTTGCGGATTTGATATTCAAATCATTTTCATTTATATATATATATATATGTAATCATAAATTTCATGTGGGCTCTTAATTAAAAGACACTCAGGAATACTCTAGTACTGTCACTGTGTCACCAACCAAAATCGTACCATCAAAAACCAACAGGTACTAGTCAACCAGTTGGGTGGAAATTGTAGGAAAATATTTTTTGGGCTTGCTATTAATTTGCAGCTCGTATTTTGATTATTTGCAACCTAAAAATGAAATACATATATATGTTAATATATACTTAATAATAAAGATTTTTAAAATTTGGACACAACCATTATCAATGATATTTCGAATCAATAAAATTTTATATAAAACATGTATCAAAATATATAGCAATATATTCATTTTTCTACTAAAAATACAAACGGCAATATAATAATATACGAGCCTACAAATATCAGGTCAGTTATTTTTTGCATGAATTTGACGACATATATCCAACATTTAGGATTGTGAATAAATGGAGCATCTAAGAACAAGTCCAACAACTTCCCTACAAGATTCTTCAAGATATAGTACTCATAATCCCTATCATTTTTTTCATCAACTCCAACATCTTACCTAGTGTGGGAATTGGAATTTAATGCGTGTGCATTAAATTTTAGTATTTTATCTCTTTTTTTGTTTTTTTACAATTCAAATATATTTTGGATTCTTAATATTTTAAATTATGAACGATAAAAAATTGTGAAAAATATATATTATTAAAATATACATCACAACGATCATAACAAGACCTCATATGACAATATTAGAATTTTTATGTACATGTGAACATAGTCATGTATGATCTTGTTTTGTTCGTCATAATATGAAATTTAATAATATATATTTTTTATTACATATAATTGAAGATATTCACATTTGAAATATATGTATTTGAATTATTAATTTATTACATTAATTAATAGAGTGAAATGATTTACATTAATGGAAAGAGCATTAAATTTTGTTTCCTCAAATATTTTTTCTCTACGGATTTGGGGAAGCAACATGGAGATTTCTTCAAAATTCCCAAGTCGGAGATTGAGATAGAGAATCTGTTGGAGCTGAAAAATGTCTCATATTCGCTAAATTTGTTGAAATTCCCCAAGTTAAGGAAGATGTTTGACTTGCTCTAATGTGAATAAAAATATATTGCATGCTTACTTGACTTTTACCTTTTCTCACAATTTAGTTCAGATTTAGGGTCTTCTCAAATTAAATGTACCATATTCGTCAAACAAGACGCGGATAATTTAAAAGTAAGGAACGAGAAAACGAGTGTTTTCTTTGATAACTAAGTTTAGCTTGACTTGATGAATTCACCAAACAATCTATATATATATATAGTAATTCTCTTGTGAGGCAGTCTCACCCATGAGACATGGCCAAATAAGGAAAATTTCATTGCTACCACATTATCATAACTCACTACTACCTCATTAAAGCTCGACGCCACCTCATCAAACCTTGATGCAGTTCATCAAACATGTCACCTCATCAAAACATTTGTGTCAATTCATCAAACCTCACAAAAAAGAGTGTTTACTTGGTCCTGCCTCTTGGGTGAAGCTGCCTCACCCAAGAATTGCTCATATATATGACCTTTTCATGTTTGATGACTTTTCTTAATTAAAATATTCATTAAATTATAATTGTTTGATGTAATAGGTTAGTAATCAAATTCACTTAAACTTAAGCCTGATTTGACTAAATATTTTTAAAAAAATCAGTTCAGTTCAACTCACATTAGTTAATTTTTTATTTTTTTTTGGTTTGGTATGTTTAATTTTTTTTACAATTCAAATAAATATATTTGAATTTTTTTTCAAGCTAAATTTATCATATATATTTATTTTAGTTCAGTTAGGGATTAATGTATTTACGGAGAAATTTCATCCGTCAATTTCCCATCCTATCGATTTCATTTCTTGTGGCTCAAAGTCTTTTGTTCAACAAAGTCAAACTAATTGTGGTTGTATAAAAGATTAACAGAGCAAGTATTGTTCTAAATTGGTGTATATATAATTAAAGATGAACAACATGAAGAATCACTACGCATTAGTGATCTATCTTATGAACATGATGATTATGGTCGTCTTCCTCTTCCATTCAACCGGAGCATCACCGGGTCGGAAACTCGACGCTGCAGAGTGAGTACTACTTCCTATCCTGATCTTTATGTTGCGTTTTCCGATCTACTTTATTGCACTTTATTCAATTCAGATCAGTTCATTTCACATAATTTCACATGATTTTTTGAAATTTTACTAAACTTTATGTGTTTTGCTAAACTTATTATTTTTATTTGTTTGCGTAAAAGAAGAGAGTGATATCCCTAGCTACTTTATGATTGGCTCAAAAAATTCTTACTTCTTGTTCCGTATTTCTGCTTCATTTTTTATTATATTGTTACGTGTTTATTTTTTACATAACTTATAATTAAATTCATTGGTATTTTCTGTTATATATTATGGTGCCAATTATGTTTAGTTCTCTTAATTCTGATGTTGAAGTCTTCATTCGGCAGCGTACCCAAGCCAGGATCTCCCCCTAGTACACATCCATGATGGCAATTAAGAGTGAAGAGTCGAAGATGATTTCCTTTTGTTTCTTTTGATCAATATTTGATGATATCATGTAAACCTGTTTATTAAGTGATTTGAAGATTTGTTAAGATCTAGTATGATTTATGAAATCCAATTTCCAGCGGATCAAGTTCTAAAATGAGTTATAAACAAAGACAATTTCAACAATACCTACATGGTAATTGGTGATCATACGATGGAATAGAGAAAATATAAGAAAACCAAACATATGAATTATGCTACATATACTAAAAAAATATTATTAAATAGGTCATTAAAATAAAACAGATTGTGACGCTCATGCCCGACACGTGCCCCGGTTTGCAACCATCACGTTTTTCCTTAAATCTGTCTATCTTGGCGGCCCGGCCCAGCCCCGCCTTGTTCTCGGCATGGTTTTCCTCGATTCTAGCCTACCTAGGGATATTTTTTCTCATTTCATATAATCTAAATAAATACAAAATTATTTTTTGTGTAACTAAAATACAGTAAAAAGTAATACATTAAAAATTGAATAAGTATAGTTAAATGAATCTAAAATTTCATAATTTTTTTTATTTACTAAATTGAATTGACACTAATAAATTCAAGAGAACATATTGATAATACCGAATGTGAAGGGCAAAAGTATCCTTCCGGGCAATTTCCGATGCACGTGATGGACAACTAAGAAGAAAATTCAGTTGGTACAGTCACGTGACCAGGACCACAGCGAGGTACAAAGGATGAGAAGGCACATGATAAGGCTAAAGGCGCCTATAAATAGAAGCTACAATCAGTCATTGCTAGTAAGTTCTCTAACTCTTGAATACAGAATTTTATCTTTCCATTCAATACACGAAATCTCATCATCACACCGGGAGCTGCTACCCTCGGCTGGTTTCTGGGGTTTGTTTTGTAGGATTCGGACGAACGGGTCCTTAACGAGTCTCATCCGAGGCCCTAGCCTGGAACTCAGACAAACAGGCATTCGTAGCTAGCAGTCTTCATACTTCACCAGTTATCTACAACTCGAAGTCCTCGGATACCTCAACCATCCGAGGCATCCATTTACTCGAGCGGATTTCCCCGCATCACATATTTACATTACTTTTCACACGCATGCAAACGCAACTATTTCAAGTTAAAAATTAAGAATTATATAATCTCACCCCTAGTTCTCGACCAACCAAATTATAATATTTATTGAAATAAAAATAAGAAAACTTATTTACAGTATATATATTCTCTTTGAAGAATGGGTAAATGGCATCTACGTACGTCTTCTTGACTTGGCATGGTTACTTGATTCCATTTGTTTTTCAAAAAGGTTTTACTTAGAGTCATCAATTTTTTTAGTTTTTTGACACTTTTGACATTTGTTCGTTAATTAATTATATATCTACCAACTAAGTGCGCGTAAGGGCATGAAAATTTCCCGCTGTCGTATGTATATAATTAAAATAGGGGAAAAAACTTAGAAAAATATTGGAACATCAAATTGGTGAACTGGAAGATTTTTCTATTGATCGATCGATGGCGAAGATAGGGAAGAATGCATTAATATTGTTCTATCTGATGATCATCTTCCTCTTCATTCCTTGGAAACATCTTGGGGCCGAAAATTGATTGAATCTCGCGGGTGAGTTTTACTCTTTATAAAAAATAGATTAAAATTTTAGACATTAAATTTCACTCTCTGAACAATTTGTCAGTTGAAATTGATCTAACTGAATAATTATGCTCAATATGTAAAAAAAAAATCAGTTTTGGAAGAGGTTACACATGAAAGTGAAAATATCAGTAGTCAAAAGGTCGGGATTAAAGATCTCTATCAGTTTTGGAAGAGGTTACACATGAAAGTGAAAAATATCAGTAGTCAAAAGGTCGGGGTTACACATGATTTGTTCTTAATTAGTCTTAATTAAAGATCTCTACTCAAGTGATATCAAGAACTCTTTTTGTGGGAAAAAGTTATTTTTAAAATTTTCATTTTCGGAACAGAAAATTGCATGATTTTTGCTTCCTGAGATAATGTTTTTCTTTTGTTTGCAGAATAACCACACCCAGCTCTCCCCCTGGTCCGCATTCTTAATTAGGTTCTCTCTCGACTTTGCACAGTCGGAAAAGACTAATTTATATTTTATGATTTCAAATCATCAAATAATCAGCAAAGCTTTTAAATATCCCTTCTTTTAGTATCTGTAGAGAGTAAATTGTTATTACTCGGTTAATATTTTACTGCCCCTGGTTAAAATTAAAAACAATGTTGTCTGTCTCTCATGTGAGACTTGTGTCTGGTTTGTAATTGTTAATTTAACCAAGAAAAAGGAGCTAATTAATTAAGGTCCTTAATATATTCTTGTGAATTAAGTCTTTGTATTCTGTTCCCTAGCTTTTGTATATATTAAAATAGTGTTATTATAAATATACTCCATGTGTAATTTTATTCTTAAAGTCATTTTAGATTGAGAATCCATTTTTAATTTCCAGTTTTGGCTACAATGGGATTTCTTTTTCTTTTTCTTTTCATGATGATGTTCTAGGGCAAGTTGTACATGCATGCATGCATGCATGCGTATACGTAAACCGGAGGGTTCAGATGGGCTCTAATCTTTTCAACATTTAAAATATATTAAAATCGCCTGGAGAACAAAAAATATTTATTACAATTAAATATAGTTAAAACGCAATTAAATTACACTCAGAATTTCAGAACACAACAAATAAAACAAAGTCCACATCGATCGATTGTCTCGTATATTTAACCAGGTCAGTAAAGAAAAAGAAGAATTAATCGAAAACATTTTGGCGTTCAGGAGTTTGTGTTGGATATTTTCTCATTATTAAGAATTCTCGTGTCCAAGCTAATTTATACATCAACCGATTAATCTAATGAGATAAGTTCTTGACTTATATATCTATTTGATATGCATGCCTCTGCCTTTGTTGGTTTGATGATTAAATATTTTCATATCTTGGATCGGATGCAAGTATAATTGATTGCATAAGTCTTAATTAGGAATAATTGATTGCATAAACCTTAATTAGGTATGAAAACGTACAAGTATAAATTGCATGCATGTTGAATTAAGAATTGCTTAATTAAGAATTGCTTTGAATGAGTTATAATCACCGAAAATAATGAATGTAATTTCTATTGGTTCATGAGTTATATGAAATCGATCTGTTTGCATGCTGGTTGTAAAATTAGATGATGAGAAATCATGCAAATAGGTTTTTATTTATTGGCATAAATTTTGAATTATGCATCGAAATGTGCAAAGTGAAGCAAGATAATAGCACTACACCAAAACTAGCCTTCAGTGACAAATCGTCACAAGGAACCGTCACTAAAGATGGTCTTTAGTGACGAATAATAAATCTTGTCACCAGAATTCGTCACTGTAGAGATCACTTGTGACGAAAATAATATCGTCACCAAAAGTAAGATTTAGTGACAAAAATAGTGACGACAATCAGCTCCCGTCAGAATAATAATATTTAGTGACGCATTTAGTGACGAAATAAACGTAGGTGACGAGATTTAGTGACAAGAACGTTCTGACGGTTATAATGTCGTCACTAATGGGTTTAGTGACGAATAATTTTGCGTCACAAAAAGATTGTGACGGAAAATATTAGCGTGAGGAAATGCGTGACGGAAAATTGAAAGTTTAAGACTTGGGCCTATGGAGCCTTGGGCTGAATATTTGGGTTAAAATTTGAGATGGGTTACTTAGAAACTTGAAAATATTTGGTCGAATTATGGACCGAAATTTGAAGAAATCAGATTTTGAATTTGGAACTCAATTTTTTAATTAAATTTTTAAAAACATTTGGAAATACTGTATTTATCATGTAATAATTAGATGTCAACTATGAGTTATTCTTAAATACAATAAAAGGGGTTGCTCCATGTAGGTACGTTTTTCTTATGCAGATCCAATTTTTTACAAAAATACCCTTGACATTACTAAGGCTAAAAATACTAGCCAAAATGCAAGGGAGCATTTGAGGGTATTTTGGTAACAATGTAGATCTGCATGAGAAAAACTTACATGCTTGGAGAAACCCAGTAAATTTAACATCAACAAATTAAAAGTCAACTATTAATTGACTTTATAATACTAACTGAAATTGAATTTAACTACTTAAAAAAGTTAAAACTTTACTTGATGTTATATAAATTGAATTTAACACTAACTTAGTTAAATATAACTAATTAATGGTCAAATATTTTTTGACTTTTTAATACTCTCATAATTAAATTAAGTTAAACTAATCAAAAGTCAACTTTTATTTAACTTACTATAAATTTTAAAACTATATTGAGTTTACCTATCCATAAAATTCTTACTTTATCTTCATTTAGGCTAAACAAATGTAAAATCTTACCTATTTATTCATAGACACTCAAGTCATTGAATTTAAATAATCAAAATTTGACTTTCTACAACATTTATGAGCAAATTGACTTTAACTAATCATAAGTCAACTCTTGATGTTGTATACATTATTTAAATTGCTTTTAGATAATTAAATGTCAAGCCTTACTTAACTTTCGTTACACACCAACTAAATTGAAATCGATAGTCAACTCTTATGTGACTTAATATACACACTAACTTACTCTAATACATTACTTTTCACCAGTTCAGTTCATAAGCCCGGGAAAACAAGTCTAAGTAAATTGAGTTTAACTAATCGAATATCAACCCTCACTTGACATTTTAAAAACATTGACTAATTTAAGTTTAACTTACCAAAAGTGAATCATCATTTAACCTTTTATAATCAAGTTATTACTAAGAAATAGTTTGATTCTCTATAACAAGTTTCAATCTTTACTAAATTGCTTTGACAAATAATGATGATTCTTTATTTGACTTTCTTTACTCTAAATTCAATTTAACATTGGTCAATGAAATGGTCAATCTTACTTGATAGTTTGTAAACACCGGTAAAAAAATCAATTGCCATGCTACCCTCAATGTCATCTTAGAGCATCTCCAATGCTACCCTCAATGTCAAAAATATCAATTGCCATGTAAGATTGATGGTGAAAAAATGTAAAATTAATCTCCAATGCAAGCATCAATGTGAGGGTCAATCTTATGTGGAATATGAGGTGGATTGAAAGCCTCAATTAGACCCTCTATATATTGATGGTCACATTGAAGCCTTCAATTTGATTACTTTGCATATTTAGAACTATTTTCCTTTTTTCTCCAATTCCTAGTTGAATTTAAAACACTAATTTTGGTAGCAAAAAGTTTACATGATAATTGACACTCTTGCATTGGAGCACACAATTTTAAATTGGACATCAACCAAAATTTCAATGTCTATGTCATAGTGATGCTCAATTAAAACTTGACATATGTATCCTATTTTTGCTCTTGACACCCATAGCATTGGAGATGCTCTAAATACATTTAGTTTGACCAAAGAAATGTCAATTCTTACTAGACTTTCTATAAACACTAGTTACCATATTGAATTTAACTAGTGAAAGGTTAAACATCAATTGACTTTTTATAAACACTAATAACTACTAGTAGTTTAAATAATATTGACTCAAAGAATAAATCTCATTTGATTTTCCATAGCTAAATTGAGTTTAAATAATCAAAGATCAAATCTAACTTGACATTCTATAAATATTAATATCTATATTGAGTTTAATTAATGAGAGATCATAACTTATTTGACATTCTACAAATACTAAACTGAATTGATTTTAACTAGTGAAAGGACGGCATAACTGACATTCTATTAAATTAGTAAATGAATTAAATTTAACTAATGAAAGGTCAAATCTTACTTGAATTTTTATAAACAAACATGCATTAGTAATTAAACCGAGTTTAACTAATGAAGGTTCAAAATATTTCATAACTTTCTATAAATACAAGTAACAAAATTGAGTTCAATCAGTGAAATGCCAAATCTTATTTGAATTCTTTAAACACCGGAAGGTCCGGAACTAAGCTAAGTGAAAGGTTAAAACATACTTTATTTTCTTAAGAACTAAGGCCATGTTTGCTAGAGATTATTTCTTGATATACTGAACTGAATTGAACTGAACTGAAGTGAAAATCAATGTATTGAAAAATGGAATCAACATGATTGAATTAACCTGAATTTCATCAAATTACATTTTCACTGAACTGAACTGAACTGAAGTGAAAACCAATGTATTGAAAAATAGAATCAGCATGACTGAATTAAACTGAATTTCATCAAATTGCATTTTCACTGAACTGAACTGATCAACAAATAAGCTCTGACAAACAGGTTAAGTCAATTTAACATTTTTTAATCACTAGTAACTAAATTGATTTAAATTAAATTTAAATTATAACTTTAATTTATTTCTTGCATAACGTTCAATATAATAATAATTATATTTCTTAAATAAAAAATTGTATTTATTGATCTCTTTTAATCTGAACCATCAATCTTCTCTGCAAATTGAATCTCGTCCGTCAAGACCATGTATCTATAAACAACAAACCCCTGCTTGTTCTCCAACATTATCTTCTCAGATCTATCATCCACCACAGCCGCGCCCAAATCTCATATCAGTCACACAGTCAAACTGTTGATCCCGACGACTCCATTGCACCGCACCCCATTGGGAATCTGAAAGACTACACTACGCCGCACCACCGCACAGCACTGCACCACCACACCGCCGATCGGAACGCACCGCCCGGCACCCCCGCACCGTACCACCGCACCGCAACTTGCTAAAAACGGCTCCCGCTTGCATCCCTCGTTGTTTTTCCCAGGTTAGCTGTTGTTTGGGGCCAAATGCTCCTAATTATTTTCTTTATAAATAGTTTACCTTTGTTGGCTAAACGATACTCAGTGGTATGATTGAATTAATCAAATAATGGCAAGCTCCTTAAATTAGTTGAATTTGAATTTTCCGGGCATATGCATTACATTTATTATTAAAACCTAATTAATATATGAGCTCATGATTAAATGCAATGAAATGCTGGAGCATGTTAGCCATGATTTCTTTGGCTATTCTGTATAATTGTTTAGATCTGTGGATCATATTTTGGGGTTGTTTTTGCATCTTAAACATGTTAATAGAGATGCTTTAACTTTGTCTAATCTAAGCCCAGATGACATGGTTATGGATTATGTTGTACTAGTTTTCGAGGAATCCTTTGCTCCACTGCCAACTTACTTATGTGCTTTTACTCTGCTTTCACTCTTACTTGTGATACTCCACTGCCATAATATTTTTCTTAGTTTTTCGTAATGAGTTATGATTGTTTTAGTAAGTACTTGGTCAGTGATATAGTGGTAAATTGACCAGTTTCAGTTCTGTTTTATAAGTGCTTTATGATTTTTCAGAATTTTGTATTCATTTTTTCACCTTATAATAGAAAAGTAAGTAGACAAAACTTCAGTTATACCTCACCAAAAACTAATCTCTTGAATTTTGACTTTTGGCTTTAGGTGGATCTGCCTTGGAGAGTTGAAGACTGCCCCAAGGAGTACCTTCTCCTCTCCTCGGCTTCATTGGAAAGGTACATTTGCATTAATTTCCTATGCTTAGTCAGAAACACAACTATTTATGTTGAATTGATGGTAAATGAATTGCATATGTTTCAGAAAATGGGATTCAAGAAGTAGTGGAAGTTTAGCTGGAAGAGACTCTCGATGGAAAACAGGTCTCGTGATTTTTTTCACTGTGTCCTATAATCCCTTTTCTTGATTTCTGAGTTTGGACACAATTTTAATGAAATCTGTATCATGAATGCTTTCTATGAAATGCTTTCTGTTGTGCACTATGAAAATATTCTGACATTGAGGCTAATCTTGAAGGTGATGCCCAAGAACACAAGCTAATTGGCCCATGAAATAGCCGTTATCTCTCCAGGTTTGTGTTTTTGTTTGGTTAATTTATCAGAATCTCTTTCTACAAAAAAGATTTATTAAGATTGATGTTACTCGTCATGTATCATTAGGGAGCATGGATGAAGAATTTATGTGTTTTTTTTTCTTGTTAAAATGTAGGTTAAAAGGTTGTCCGTCTCTAGCTTTCTTGAGGCTTTCATGTTCCAGGTTATCGAATTCACAGGTAATGCACTTTGTAGAAGTAGTGTGCTTGTGGATCTTGTATACATTTTAAGTATGGAATATGTAGAGTATTGAGGTGGTTGAAGTACTGATGTACTGATAGATAAGTCTATGAACTGGACCTATTCAGCTCACTAGAGACTTGTATTATTTATTGCTATCTAACTCGTATTTTACTTGTATAGGTGGCTGAACCTGACCATAATGACCCTAAAGATTACAAGCCTACTGAATGGATTTCAAATTGGAAACCAAATATTAAAATCAATTTGGTTGATGATTTCACAAGGTATGTTTATTCTATATAGAAGTTTGAACATGTTGCCAAAAGCAGCATCATCATGTCTTCAGAAATCCCGGTTTTGACTTGAACTGTCTGTTTATTGTACATCTCAGTGGAAACAATTATCATTATCTGTGGTTACTTCATTATCATAGAACTTCTGTCAAAATGATTAGATTAATTTTAACAGATAAGAGTTGGGCATCATCTTTTTGGGCTTCTGTTTATTTAGTTATTAGAAGTAGTCAGTTACCATACATAACTTTATTTCAGAGAGCAGATTGTTTCTAGTATTTGCTATTTCCTCTTTTGGTAAAACTGATCTCTTCTATCCGTTCATCATGTTTTTTTTGGTACCAGCCTTTTATTTTGGGATTAAATGATTTGTTTCATCTTTGCAGATTCATCATTCTTATTCGCAAGTCAATACGAGTTCTTAAGAGTGGAGTGGATAGAAAAGAAAAGGAGTGCCTCTAGAAGTAGAATTAGTTTTATATTCTAAATGTAATATATTTGGATTACAAGTATTTGATATATATATATATGAATTCTTTTTAGTTTAAAAATAATTGTGCTTTGTCACAAATGTTGTCACTGATGAGTTTGACCTTAAGTTGACCATTTGTTATTTAGTGATAAGAAAGTTTGTCACTAAAGTACCAATCTTGCGTCACTAAAGCTTACAAACCCTGATGGTGAAATTTCGTCACTAAATCATATTTCGTCACTAAATCAGCCCAACAGTGACACAATAAATTTGTCAATAAAGACGTTGACCGTCACTAGTTCCGTCACAAGTTTTTTTGTCGTCACTATTTTGTTCGTCACAGAAGATACCCTTCACTGACGGATATAGGACTTTCAGTGACGGCAATATAGTGACGGAATTTGTTGTCACTAACTTAGTGACAAAGAAATTTCGTCAGCAAAGCAAGGCTTTAGTGACGAGTGAATAGTAAATCCGTCACTAGGGCCTTTTCCCACGACCCTTTTCCAAGGAACAAGTGACGCCATCACCAAAGGATTTAGTGACGAATATTGGGCTTTTAGTGACGGATTTGGCTTGTCACTGGAGGCCAGTTTTGGTGTAGTGTAGTTAAACTTGTATGCTATTGTTTTATTGAGAAACAAGGATAATTGTATGGTCAGGAATTTTTTCCATATAATATGAAGTATATATGGTTAGAACGATCTTGGTTCAATTATTTGCATGAAATTGGTGCATAGGTTTGCAACTTGAACTCCCTGTACTATGATGATTTGGGTCACTACTGTAGAGTTTTGATCTTTGTATCCTATATTTTATTATCTGAAAGTACGGTACAGTGTGTTGCATATAGATGATTTGATATTGTTAGCCAAAGTATGACAGACTTTGAGGCAGAGTTACAAGCAATTTTAAATTGCAAATATAGAACTAATAGTTCTGGAAGAGAATGGTGATTTCAAGGAAACCTAAACTCTTGTGAATAGAATCATGTTTTTGAAAACTCTGAAAATTCTATTGAGATGTAAAAGGTAAGAAAATTCTAGAGAAATTTGGGTCATAAACGACACCCAAGGAGTCCAATTTGTGGAAGGATGGAAAATCCTGTAAATTCAATGCAAGTGAATTTGAGCATGTATTTGCATATTGATGAAAGTG
Organism: Cruciata laevipes; assembly: GCA_963678965.1. Taxonomy (NCBI): domain Eukaryota; kingdom Viridiplantae; phylum Streptophyta; class Magnoliopsida; order Gentianales; family Rubiaceae; genus Cruciata; species Cruciata laevipes. The sequence continues at coordinate 5,523,511 of OY787641.1, read as the reverse complement.
ATGATGATATAAATTGTCATGATACTAGCTAGAAAGTTTGAAAGAAAAATCTGGTCAATATATGTATGATCAAAGAACTAATGGAATTAGTTGGAAAATGAGGAGACTGTTACTCCTTGGCTATGGCCTTTGCACATAGTTAAAGTTGTGATCACAAGTACATTTCAAAGATACGATTACAAGAGTGAAGCGGTGTGAATATATTCATCACCAATTTGATATGACTTCACGTTTTCAAAGGGTGCAAGTGATCACATATGAAGGGGTGCATGTGTAACACCTAGAGGCATTGGTCTATGAATAGACAAGTTATCTTCATTTGAAGGACACAAAAAGAATATGAGAATCATGTAAAACTACATGAGATATAAGAGAAATACTCTACATGAGAAAGAAAACATGGTGGTAAAAACATCCATGAGATGAGACTGAAATCCATTACATAGACCATACAACGGTGGAAACCTCAATTGAACGCTAACAAATTGTTTAGTTTTGAATTCAACGAGTGAAAAGTACATTGTTACATGGTTGGAGTATATTGTGAATATGGTGCTCATTTCTCGCCAGTATATGAGAGGCCGAACCTGGTGTTCTTAAAAGGTTAAAGAAATGTCAAATACGTTGTATTCATATGTAGTTTGCATGAAAGAAAAAATACTTCGTATGGCACAGGCATATGAACTTGACTATATGTGTGTAGACTTAAAAGTCAATCAAAGTTCTGATTTGAATTTTGGAAACACTCATGAACAGAATAATGACACGTTGATTGATATAGGTTGTTCCATAACAATTTAGAGGAAGCGAATATGTGTGTAACTAATATATGTGGCTTGTCACATAAATGATTGGTTCAAAGTTTAGGCTACCAAGCGATTTGACAAGTTTCAGAAACTTTCACTAAGGTAGTGGTTCAATCGAAAGACACCATTGCTAATGCACAAGTTATCAGTGTGGGTTCGGTGACCTGAAGATTATTTTCAATAATCGAAAATGGTGGGGGATTGTTGGATATTTTCTTATTATTGAAAAGATACAACTTGATATTATTCAAAGGATGTGTATTCATCATACAAGCAATCTCAAGAGATGCAACTCCAAGACACATGACTCTTCAAAGTCAAAGGTTGTGTCTATTGGAAAGGCCATTTAAGTTCTATAAATGGGGTCTGAATGATGTAACTTTGGCTGTAAGATAAATTCATCATCAATTCTTAAAAGAATTAATTCTGCTCTTACTTTTTTTGTTTCATCGGGGTTGAAGAAGTTTAAGAGAATTCTTCAACACCGATTCTTCTCAAGTCTGATGCAGCGAAATAGCACCAACAGTTTGAGCATTAGCTAAATATTGTTTGTAAATATCCAAGAGAAAGTTTCCTGTGATCAAAATCAGTCTGAATTAAGATTGGGACAAATATTGTTTTTTCACTTTCCATTTCGATCTTTTACATTTAATTAAGACCATTCACTTTGTTATTTGTTATTGTTGATCTTCTCACATTTAAAATTGAGGTTATACATATTAAATATAATCAATCATTCAGTAAAAGCAATTGAAACAGATTTTAATTGAGAATTTGTCAATATTGACAGCCAATCATATAAAATAAAAGTAATTACACATAAACTTCATTCTGATTAATTCACTTAAGTCGTTATATATATCCATTTTAAATCACTCAGTCTTGCACAAACGGGCACTCAACTATTTCAAGTCAAACGACATATTTCAATTAAAATTTAAAATTGAAACAAATTTCAATTTTGAATTTATAATATCGACAGCCAATCTTATAAAATAGAAGTAATTAGGCCCTGTTTGCCAGATCTTATCTATAGATCAGTTCAGTTCAATGTAAATATAATTTGATGAAATTTATGTTAACTCAGTCGTGCTGATTCCATTTTTCAATACATTAATTTTTACTTCAATTTAGTTCAGTTCAGTTCAGTACATCAAGAAACAAGCTCGCAAACCGGCCTTACACAGAAACTTCATTCTAATTAATTCACTTAAATCGTGAATATCCATTTTAAATCACTTAGTCATGCACAAACGCGCACTCATCTATTTCAAGTCAAACGTATATATACATCAATTAATTTATTTCACTCCATATCGTCCCACTTTTGATAATAAATAAAACAAGATTGGTTTAATTAATTTAAATAGATGGTAAATGACATCTTTGGCTTGTTGACTTGGTTTACTTTATTCCACTTTGGTTGAAAAGACATTTTAATATAGTCACCAACTTTGTCCAATTAAGCTCTTATATACAAAATGATGGCTATAAATTTAATTTTAACATCTGATTAGTGAAGAAACATTTCATTCACAAATGGCGAAGACATGGAAGAATGCAGTGTTGATCTTTTTGTTTCATCTGATGATCATCTTCTTCTTTCATTCCTCAGAAAGATTTCTGAGTCGAAAACTGTGTGGTGGCGTAGGAGGGTGAGTATTTCTTTTTCGACCATTTAAAGGTTTACGTTTTTTTCATTAGAGGTTTCCCGTCTAATTGAGATAGGTTAAATGTTAATTTTCTCATTTTCATGCCCGATCATCCATAATTGCCTGTTCTTTGTTGATCCTTCTTACTTTCAAAGTTTAATCTTTCAATTTACATATTATGTATGCCCATTCAGTATATTACTATTAATTTTCTCAGTTCAGGTTATTGTATTGATATAATTGTTAAATATAAAATAAAATCATTTTCACACACCATGTAATTAAAGAATTGATAGTGAGAGGTATATTAATTTGAAAAATATTCTTGGCAAATTTATCTTAAGTTTGTTTTTGTTTATTGAGCATATATATATATATATATCTGATTATCTGACACTAAACTTTCTTCATTTGGCAGCATACATCCACCCCCCTCACCCGGTGATCGACATCATTAGCTTTCTGGGCTTTGCACAATCGGACAAGACATTAATACTACGGTCTAATTAATGATTTATTAGACCACATATTTAGTAATATAATTAGGTTTAAATTTCGTTCTTTCTGTTGCATTTGCACTAGTATTCATCGAGAAATAATGAAATGAATTGAGTTCGTACACATTTATCTATGCAAATTTTTTGTTTTAGACTATTTAATTATATTTTCCCCAAAGAAATTAAGAACCCAAAATATAAAGCTTAAACGAAGGAGAATCTCACACGAAAATAACCTTTAGTTTCTCATATCAAGAACTTTAGCTCAACGAGGAAAATAATACAATGTATTAAACTCCGTGAATTAAAATCCAGTGGTAATACTAACCTTGAGTGAATTGGAAATAATAGTGGTGTTCTATCTAGGCTATTATATTATAAACGTAATTGTGATATACTATTTTAAAACATATTTTGAAAAAGTTGAACTCTGACATAACCTGTTAAATAGTAACATTCTGACGGTCAATTTTTCAATTTCTTTAAAATGGGTCCTACGAAGGTCAAAACTTGATTTATAAACCTTGCTTGTAAACCGAGATTGATTGGAAACTGGAAAATCTCACGTGAAGAACGAAAAATATACAAATTAAGTTAGTTTGACTAATCCCTTTTTGACAAATTCTTCAAGCAAGTTTTTTCTCCGTTTTGTGTTATATTTGTTGACATCTAAAATAATTGTTGAAACTGCATTCCACTACATAAAATACTCGATCAGTTTTGCATTTCTCATGTCACCTGCAAATTATTACTTGAATTTATTCATTTATGGTTTTTTTTTGTTTTGCATTTTCTTTTATCAATTTATGAATTTTAGATTCGTTGTCGACTATGATTCATACGCTTTTTATGTAATACTAGATATGGTAGACTGCACTTTGTGCAGTTTCTACCCGGACTTGTGGAACTCATTTGAACATTTCGTTAAAGCAACTGAAATGGAATCTTTCTTGTGAAGAACCCATACATTCAAGTCGGCTTAGTTTGACTTTACAACATCATCCATACCATGCAAACAAGATTCTTTCAGGAAACATGTTACAGAAACTCTTCGGAACTTCACATGTTTAAGAAAATATACAAGATCTGAAACTAAATAGAAAAAGACTTGATTAGTAACAACTAACAATTCCAGCATGTTGGCAAATCTTCGTCTTGTTTTGAATCTCTAACATTCACAAGGCACTACTCCAACCTTGGTTCAAATGCTCCAGGCTGATTAGTGAGCTCAATGCGTAAATAGAATGCTGTGAAAAATCTGCATAAAAAAGTAACCTTCAATAAGGGTAAGCCTAATACCTCTAGGCAATGCCATTATATTGAGCAGGGGTAACGATGCCATCATTATGCATATAACGATGGTAAGATCAACTAATCTGTATGCAGTTCGGAAGGTTATTTGCTCACAAAAGTGCCATTCAGATTAGTTGATCTTATCATCGTTATCTGAATCGCATCCAACAAAGCATGTCAGAGAATCAGCCTAATAATCAGCACAAAGTGACAATACTGTGAACATTGTGGTAAGAACACATATTTAATGAAAAGCCTATATTAAGACATAGTAAGATACTGCATACACATAGTAAGCCTATATGTTATACCGCAAGAGAATCATGCCGTTAGACCCAAGGATATTTGTCTTAATTATGATAACAATGGAACTGGAGCAGAACCTTTAGGAAAGCTAATACACATAGGGACACATAGGGTTAAAGAAGGTGTCTGAAGCTGATTAATTTGAGCTTGTACAGATTTTCATTTGATAAAAACTTTTAATTCTTTAACCATCATACCCATTGTAGTATAACATAAATACATAATACACATTCTTGAACAAAATCAAGCCATTAAAAAGGATAATCAAACCAGTGAGCCACTGGAAACTTAACAATAATCCACACCATAAATGCATTTACTTAACAAAACAAAATCTCCATGGGTCTTTGTAGTATCTTGTAGATTAAACAGTTACCTAGAAATTGCTCCAACAGGTAAAGAAGTCTTGTTATCATGAAATTTAATGGCAGAAGCATTTCAGTACTATCATCAGTCAATTTCAACTTGCAAAATCAATAGAATAACATTAAAAATAGGAGGTTTAGATCAAGGAGCATATCTGTCACATTAGTGTTTGTGAAACAGCCCACAAAAGCATCTCATTAAAACTGAATGTGATGTAATATTTCAATGAAAAATCAAAGTAAATTTTGTAGGAATTAAAACAACACGTCATGTAAAACTCACCAGGATGGAAATTAAACCGGTGAGAAGCCGTGGCATTGAAAACAAGAGGAAAGTGGTGGCTTCCAAGTCCCAACCCAATCCGATGATACAGGCAGGTGGCTGGCTGAGGAAAACAGAAAAGAGACCAGCAAGCAACACGTGGTCTCAAGCTGCAAGTGAACCGGGTGGAAAATCACGCCTTCAGTTGTAGAAACGACTGGATACCGGCGCACAAAGTGGGAGCTTTGAAGCAGGAGCAGTGAAAGCAGGGAGGAGGGAAATTCATGCTTAGACACTCAATTTACCGTCTACCTGGTACCGCCTATACTTGACCGGCTACCGTTTGATACAGAAGTGAGAAACAGACATCAGCTGGAGTTTAAACAATCAAGGTGACTGCTTACCGTTCGTTTACCGTCACATAAAAGAGGGATTCCCTCTTTTAAGATAGTATAGATTGTAAATTCATTCTGTATATCCATGTTCATATTTTACCCAACACTTCTTCTTTTTTTACACTTTGAGACAAAACTGAAAAACAATCTTCTAAACCTTCTAAATTCCGTCGTGTATCAACTCGCATCTCGCGTCACTCTTACAAATAACAACGTCAACGTATAACGTTTTTATAATTAAAATTTTTATATAAATAATAATATGATATTATGAGATTAGTTAGTTAAGAAATGAAAAAATACTGTTGAATGGAGGGCATACGACTCTGTTGAACGTGGTTTGAATTTTTTATTTTTTTTTGGAAAATGAGAAGATAAATAATAATACACTAAATGATCATGATTAATATGTAAAAGGTCAGGTTTGAAAGTGAGAATATCAAACATGAAAATGAGAAGATCGGCAATAATATACTGAATGATCATGAATAAAGAATTGGATTTGAAAATGATAAAATCAACATTTGTCCCTAGTACCAGGACCCTTGGCTAGTTTATAAGCCTACTTTGTAGACATGCTAGTTTAAGAGATTGGGCACCTCGTAGGGGTTCAAGTCGTGATCATCGATCTTTGCGTGCAGGGGTTCAAATAGATTATGGGTTTAAGCGTGCTTGCGACCTCCGATCCATGCATAAATGTGATAGCTATTTAAGAATTGTGTGTTGGAAATTTTGATCCCTCTCTACCAATCAAAAATAATAGCAAGCAAAAGAACAAATACAACAATTTATGTGGAAACTCAAATTGAACCAAAAACTTAGGAATCAAAAACTCCAATCAACAACAAGAAAATAGAAGAGCTTCGGAAAGTATGTTCCATCTCTCAACATACTATTTCTCTCAACCCTCTTCTATCCTCCCAAAACTAAACACCCAAACTCACAAGCTCTAAATTTCTAAATTGGTGGCTCTAAAATAAACAAGGACTACTGATTGTTAAATCATAGCTATAATCTATTAGGCATAAACTCTTGCAACCCAATTAGAATTAAATTAACCCTTAATCACAACAAACTATATTTGGAATTTGGGGAAGAAATCCGCTAGATAATAATTAATCATGTGCAAATGGATTCTAGTTTTGGGTGTATGTGCGCAACCTGCATGCACAAATATGAAATCTTTTCAATACTTGCACAGTACCAAATAGGGAACTAGTAAAAACATCTCATTACATAAATCCTAGAGTATCAATTACGGGTGTAAACGAGTCGAGTCGAGCTCGAACATACATGTGTTCGAGTTCGAGTTCGTGAAAATTTTGTATGTTTGTGATCGAGTTTGAGTTCGTGCGAGCTATAATATTTTAGCTCGAACTCGGTTCGTCTAAGTTTTAGAATGTTCGAGCTCGACTCCTGAACTCGATTATTTCAAACCTACACAAGATTAAATAATTTTAACTTTGATGTTTAGAAGCCCAATTCAAGCACAAACATCTAAAATATGGTTTTGCACATGGAAACTCACCAAAGCAAGTTGGACTAAGAAGGGTTACGAAATGAATGGAGAATCAATTTGTAACTAAGAGAAGATTTCTCCTTTTCTCTTGCCATCGATGTGGGATTCAACCTTTCCTCTTTTCCCTTTTTTTTTTCCCCTCAAGATTTAGTTTTCTTCTTTTTCAATCATCCTAACATCATATCTTATTTATTTCTTATTCAAAATGTATCCTCTTAGTTTTTTTATATAAAAATGACTAAAATTAACACACATATAATTACCTTAATTAAGATATGTAAATTATTTTTATAAATTCTAAATATTGTATATATAAATTATTCTCGAGCTGTTCAACGAGCCTATCGAGCTGGCTCTTTGATCTCGAGTTCGAACTCATTTATTAACGAACGAGCCCGGGTTTTTAACCCCTTTAAATACTTACCTTTGACCTTTCTGTATACGAGACTTGTAGACTGTTTGGGATTGGATTCCTAGCTTAGTTCAGTTAGATCACCAGATATTGCTTTGACCTTGTAGAAACAACTAGTATATAAAGATTATCGTCTAATATTGAAATATTCCACATTGCGTATAATGATTAATTTCACATAGTCCCAAAAAAAAAAAAAAAAAATACACAGTCAACTTTCCTTTCCTTTATCGTGAGCAAACATAAATTATAGGGATAGGTTTTTCCTCCAATTTATATAAAAACTATATAATTAACATAAAATAAACACAAAATGCATTTGATCAACTTTATCATGAATCCATTACATTGATTAATTTTGATCAAAAGAACATCTTATTGAATAATATACCCTTGAAGGAACATGGCACATATGACACCTACGGCTTCTTGACTAATTAGTTTTCTTAACTCTATTTGTTTAAGTAAATGTGTATTTAATTAGTCACCAACTTTTTTACTTTTACCCGTTCTTGCATGCGCTAAAGACTTTGGACATTGTTATTTCTCTAATCAAAATGAATACGCGTGTATATATATATATATATATATGTATGTATGTATATGTATATATATATATGTATATATATAACCTACGAACTCCGATCAAACAAAGATAAATCTCTTAAGTGAATTTAAAGAAACCTTCTTTAAACATAGTAAAATCAATGGCGAAGAAGATCAAATCAGTTCTGCAGGTTTATATGTTATATCTGATGCATGTAATGATGATCATCTTCCTCTTCGATCACTCCGGCGTAGGGATATCTTTTGGCCGGAAATTGAACTCAGTGAGCCTTGCACGGTCCGCTCGGTGAGCTAGCACTTCCTTTTAGTTGTTTGGAAATTCCTAGAAATAGATTTTTATTTGAGAAGTAATTAAATTCCTTCTTCATTATTCTCGTTTTGAAAAATGAAACATTGCAATATGATTGTATGATTAATGTCATTTATTTATATTTAAATTCCTTGGTTTATATATACTTCTGAGATAATTTTTTATTAATTGGCTGCAGGCTTCCCTTACCACCCGCTCCTCGCGTATGAATCCAATGGTTGGCGGCTACCAAAATAAAACTGATGCAAGGCTTCATTATTATGACGTTTTATATAAATATTTATGAATATTATGTAAAGGAGTTTTTCAGCGTATTTTTATCATTTATGTAATTGTAATACTTTCATTTTATCTAGTTAGTTTATATTAGAGTATTCAATTTCATTAACAAAATAAGTAGGTGGAAAAAAAGCAGTTGCCATTTTTTAGTTCAAATCATTCTCCATTCTGCGTGATGGAGGGATCCATAATACGTTTTGCTCTAGCAGCTGGAATTCTCGCCGGAAAATAATCACAGTACCAAATAATAATCACATTTCTCATTAGATAATTCATAGAGCATAAAAATTTCCTTAAGTTTTATAATTGACATTCCTAGTAGAATTATAATTGACATTCCTTAAGTTTTATACTGGCTGGCCAATTTGTTTTTCAAAAACAACAATTTTATCTGTCCAAATTTCAAAAACATTTGGAAAAAATGTTTTTTGGAACATAAGGGCCATGCCTTATTTAATATTCCAAATTAAATATTATGAAGTAATATGTATCCACGATCACTCGTACATCTTAAGCCTTACATTGTAGCAATATTATAAGCTATAATTGTTTTTGTAATTTCATGCAAAGTGTTTATAGTACTTAAATTACTGGAAGTTTTATTAGAGAAATTTCTCTGTATCTGAATCTGACAACTAGCTGGTACTAGCTAGGAACTTATTTTTTTGCTGAATTAAACTAATTTAGAACTAAACTGAAATTAAAATCAATATTATTACATGAATATGAATTTAAAAAATAAATATAAAAAATTATACAAAGTCTTAGGTGTGAGACCAGATTATTGGTAGGACGAATGATAATTCGTGTATTTATTAGATTTGTTTGTATGTTTCTAAATTTTGTTTGTCATAAGTTGTGTTCATGCACTAATTAAGTTATAAAGGTAAAATAAACTTAAATACACAAGCAAAGGTAATAAACACATCTAAATTAATTAACATGAACTAATCTCATATTGTACTAAATCAAAGAAAACGGAGCCTAAAAGTCATTGTGGTAAATATACCATGAATGAAAACTGTGTAAACATATAGATCGGATAAAGAATATTACCGAAGGCCAATCAAATTGGTTTTAATTGTCAGAAATTTTGAATACATTGATCCCAACGTCTTCCTTTCCCCAATTTTAACCTATTGGTCCTCTAACGATCGACATATATCATACGTGTCAAACAAGATTAAGCACGCAACTGTATATAAAGATTAACTTCACATAGTCAACTTTCTTTTATAGTGAGAAAGCATAAATTACAGTTGCGAAATAATAAAATTATTATGCATTTTATTTTAAATGTACATGCATGCATTATGATGATAATTAAATGTACAAATAAAACATATATAATGTACATGCACTAATATAATACACAAACACATTAAACTAAAATACATTATTAAGATAATGTAAAATGGTACATATATTTATGAGTTGGGACCATGAGAATACGAAATAATTTGAGCCAAAATAATTACAGAAAGAGAAAGTGTTGGGTGAGACCTGTCCTTGTGGAGACCAAGAGCAGGGGAATGAGCATTTACTGTTTCTGCTTGATCTTTTAGTCAGTTTGTTTGATCTTTCAATCAATGTCCTTGAGTATTTTTGTTTTGCCTTGATTTTTCAGTTAATTTGATCTTTCGTTCAATTTGCTTGATCTTTCGGTCAATTTTCTTGATCATTTCCTTGGTCAATTTCACCAACGACAAATTCAATCAAGGAAATCGGCGGGTTTAAAGCTCACCAACGATAAATTCAATCAATAACAGTCTCATATAATCTTTGGTCTCATTTGAGACAGGTCTCAAATGAGAATTTGCCTTACAGGAATATGCATTTGATCAATTTTGTAATGAATCCATTACAGTAAATAACATTGATCAAAAGAACTTCTTATTGAATAATATACCCTTGAAGGAACATGGCATATGACACCTACGGCTTCTTGACTAATTAGTTTTTTTAACTCCATTTGTTTATGTAAATGTATTTAATTAGTCACCAACTTTTTTACTTTTACCAGTTCTTGCAACTTGCAAGCGCTAAAGACTTTGGACATTGTTATTTCTCTAATCAAAATGAATACGCGTGTATGGATGTATATATATAATCTGTGACTCCGATCAAAGAGATATGTATATCTCTCAGGTACTGAATAAAACGAAGCCTTGCTTTTTTTTACACAGAATAACAATTCATGGCGATGAAGATTAACGCAGTACTGGTTTATATGTTGTATCTGATGCATATAATGATGATCATCTTCCTCTTCGATCACTCCGGCGTAGGGATATCTTTTGGCCGGAAACTGAACGCCGCGATACACATGAGTGACCTCAGCAGCGCTCAGTGAGCATGCAATTCCTTCTCTATCTGTTTCAAAACCTAGAAATAAATTATTGTTTTTGGAGAAGGAAATTCCTTTTTTTACTACCCTCGTTTTTAAAAAGAAACATTGAAAAATGATTGTTGTATAAAATGTCATTTATATTTAACTCCTTTTTTTTTTTTAAGCATATATTTAACTCCTTGGTTTATACTTCTGATATATATATATATTTTAAATGGCAGCGTTCCCGTACCACCCTCTCCTCCTCAACCACATCCTTAACTTCGGAGGCGTATATAATAATCATATTGGCGGTTCTGTACTAGCAATAAGCTTCCAAAACTAGTGCAATTTTTATTTTTTATTTTGTCAAAAAAAAAAAAAAACTAGTGCAATATTAAAGTTTCAATAATGTGACGTTTTATACAAATAGTATTCATATATATATATATATGAAGATTATATGAAGTGGAGTTTTTCAGTATATATAGTATTTTTATCATTTATATATGTAATTAAAACCTAAACTATAATTTAGTTTTCATTTCGGCTTACATGAAAAAACTAGAAAAAACCCGATGCCCGAGGGTCTTCCGGAGGAACATCATGGGAGGAAGAGGATGGAGAAACCCATTGGAAGTCCTTCGCCGGAAGTCGCGACAACGCCACTGGAGAAATTCACATCTGAGTTAGGGAATAGCACATTTATGGAGCCATGTTGATTGCCTTGCACTTCAGTATTCTGTTTATAGCTCATTCTCTAGCGTTACTCACGAAGTCGAGCACCCTGCTAGTTAACGCGCGCATATGGCTCTTCTTAGCCATGTTCAACCGCTACTAGACGATTTCCAATGATTCAAGAATGATATAAATATTTATTTTATAAAAAAAAAAAAAAAAAAAACAGAAACGTCATACTATAGACTACTAGTACAAAATGTATCAAATGAAATGTCTTCTAAACATGGTTTTAATAAAGCCATAGAGAAAGGCTTTAAATTTTGACAACTTTCTTAGAAGAAACAAATAAATCAAGAAAGAAGCCATTGCACAAAACTCATCTAAACAAGATGGTGAAGAAAGAATGGAAAGATGTGTATGCATGAAAATATTGTGCATGTTAATAATTTGATTGTGATTTCTATACATTCATATTGTAATGCACATAAAATGTAGATACAACATGTTTGTATTGCACGTAATTGGTACCACATGGGTACTATATATAAGAATGGTAAGAAATATTTTGTGGAAAAATTCCCTATATAAAATAAACCATCTATACAATGAGCACTAGCCTGGGTTTTGGCTAAAATGATGCAATCCCATCTTTGAAATGGGCTAATATCACTAAAATGGGCTGACTTTGTGGGCCAATTTCAACATAAATTCTGGAACTAGTCTTTTCCTAGGAGGAGCAACTGCATCTTTAGCTAAAGCTTCACCATCTCCAGCATGAATAATGGCAACAACATCTTCAAACATATCGTCTCTACCGCCTCTCATTGGGTCCTATCAATGGTAAGCACGCCGAAAATCAATGTTATTTTTCATTCATACCTAGGAATTCTTGAAGGCAGAAAATCACAGAGGACAAAACCATAACAATCTAAAGGACCTTCTGCAGAGGTTGTTTAAGGTTCCATGTAGTACCTGAAGGAACAGGTCCGTGTGAGATTTTCCCTCGTATAGGATTGCTTCCCCTTCCGCTCCAACTTTCTGAAGAGCTTTTGCAAAAGATACACTGGACATTGCAAAGTACAATATCATATGACCTATCTTCAAGGTTTATTTAGCCATAGGATAGTAACTTAAGATAACTATCATAGTATCTTTTCGATATGATACTGATTAATGGAGTTATTTGACTCAATTAGGTTAACAAGTTTAACTTAGGAGCAGCTTTTATAGCTAAGGTTCATTGAGAGGAGAACAAAGTAAAGTACCTGGCATCTGAGGGAATAGAATAATCTCCGGTGCCATGGAAAAGGTAAATTGGTGGTAGAAGGGAAGCTGCATTTCCAAAAGCTGGATCTTGCACAACCAATTCAGGCGAATACTTGCACAGATTTTCTTCGCCGTCCATTATACTGAAACGGTTATTTCAGCCAGGAGTGAGATGGAATGATCAAAAGGTAAAAGGCAATAGATCATTCTTGCAATGTAAATAGGGGGAGGAAGGGGTGGAAAAAATGGGTGTACCTTATAAAAATTTTACGGTATAAACCTCGGCTGTGGAAGTGGTCAACTAGGTTAAGAAGATTGTACCTGCACAAGAAATTTCAATGCTTAAAGTACATGGTAAAAACAGCAGAGCAGAGCAGACTCGGCAGGAAACGCTCTTTCTATTTACAATTACCATGCACACTTAAGAAAAACAATGATAAAATTGTCACCATATATTCTTGCCTGATAAGACTCTTGAAATCATGAAGACTGTTACCTAAAAGTGGAGAATTTAATATTCACTTACCCTCCTGACAGGCCAAAATAAGCTTTGATTTGAGAGACGCTCCACGAGGTGCTGTCTCCTTCACCTGCCTCTTTCATTGCTTGATCTACAAGTACACAACCAGCAATATGTGCACCAGCTGACTGGCCCATCAGGTAAATTCTGCAAGTAGCACAAAAAATTAGTACTGAATCTATTTAGACAAAAAAAGAAAAAAGAAAAAAAAAACTGTGAAGAAAATTTCTGTTTACCTGTTGGGGTCACCTCCATATTCAGCAATCTTATTGCACACAAATGAGACTCCTTCAGAAGCATCCTTAACCATATCGGCCATGGTTCCCTGAGGGAAGTTTCTGCAGTTCGTTAAAATTGTAAACTTCAAAAAAGTGGCAAAACTTCATCTTGCATCAGATGTAATTATCAATGTTATGTTTTTGTGTGTACGTGTGTGAGTTCAATAATCCTATGGCCATTGGTCCATTTCAGAAAATACAGTTTATAAATCACAAATTATGCAATTATGGATTAAAAAAGCACACCTGTGCTACTTCTCATGAATCAGACCATAAAAATTAGGCAGAAATACCAGATTTTTCAGATTAGAACTATTGTAATCTACTGTCAATCTGTACTACATCAATCACACTCTGGAGCCAGCTGATTTAAATATTTTCAATATTGAACCAACATCAAACTAGGAAAGAAGAGATGCTGTATACTCTCTTTTGGATCAGTTTACAAACAAGTACACCACAAGTACTAAAAGCTCTAATATGTGTAAATAAAAGCTCTAATGGATCTCGCAAAATACATAATTTACGTATAAGAAATTGAAAATAGCCTGTTTTCTGGCCACACAAGTATACCAGAATCTTCTATTATATATACCATTTTGTGAGAGCTGAATCATACCTATAGTCTATGCATGCCACTATTATATCTCTTTCTGATAACTGCTGACCTAAAAGAGAACCCCATGCTTTATACCTGCAACCAGAAAACAACTTAGTTACATAGAATCAGAAGACACCAGAAAAGAAATAAGGGACGACGTAGACAATTTGACAGCACAACCTTGAGGCAATTAATTGATATAAGTACTTCGCAACATACAAACTTTGAGACACAATATTACATGACAAAACAACAGAACTCTAAACACTTCTGATGTCTTGAAATATCAGTAATTGCCTTTTTTGAAATGTGTACCATTTTTGCATTCCCTGCATATTGCACATATCGTGATTCATCAATTAATATTTACTCATAAACCAAAAGTTCATGTTTGTCATCCTTTTTGTCTCTTTTATGTTTCTATCTATTTTCACCCTTCGATATGAGCAATCTCTGAAAAGAAGGCAATCAAAAAAGTACTTCATCACTCACCCAATTATCCAGGCTCCACCAGTTATGAAGGCAACAACTGGCTTTGGTCCATCGCTATCTTTTGGCAAATACAAATCAAGCCTGCAACAATAAATTTGTGTTACTGATTAAAATACGCAATGCAGTTTTTAATCTTTTTAAACAGGAGTGAGTTTCAACTCGAAATTTCTCCATGCCAGGACTTTTAAGGCTCGAAGTTATCAGGCTGAGGAGTCTTAGGTTTATAGAAGGTGCAAATTATGTGGTTTATTGTTGTTGGAAAACAGATAAGAGTCACCTGTCATAACATCCTACCTGTTTCTTGGCTGATCACCATAAACAATGCCTCTGTGTACTTGAGTAGAGTAGAAGTAATAATACCCAACTGTAACAAAGGTATCAATACGTCATGCCAAAAAATTCAACAGTTTAAGTTTATTATCCACACTACAAAACAAGGTAGGAGAAAACACTCTTCGAATAAAAAAGTAGCTACAGTATAATTAAGATTTTATGATAAATCAACATGATTATTTATTTATTTATAAAAAATAAAAATAAAGAAGATCAGGGCAAACCCAGAGCAGTAGACACCCGAACCTCGCAAGAAACCAGGAATAAGCAAAAGTGAATAACAGCCAAGAGCAAGGAATCTGATTATCCACCTGTAGCCTACCCTGAAGAAATGCAAAATATGCATCAGAGATTCAGGCTTATAAACAAACCAGATATACACCCTGTTCAATCAGTGCGAGTAATAATTACTATTTATTATTTTATAAGTTGTTGAACTATATTTGAATCTGTGTGAGGGAAAAAGATTTGTTTATGTGGTTGTGGTTTATACACAAACAGAGAGAACCTACACCTCTTTTATCATCAATGTTCCAATAGTCTATTGATTTGGTTTCTGTAAGAGCTTCCCACAATTTGTAAATAAATAGACAAACACAACCTTCTACCAGCTAAAAATTTACGAAAAATTCCCACATCAAATTCTCTCATGGTATTCCAATGCAGAAAAATAAAATCTCCACAGTGACTCAAGCCTAAAGGTTATTCAATCAATTTTAGCTCAACGTCTCAATTCCACAGACTAAATGATTCTACCGGAAATTATGGATCCTTAAGCGCACAATGAAGTCAAATGCACACAGCAACCCAAAATCTCTCACACGCAAACACACATTCTACTTGAAACAATGGATTGCTAAATGAATAAAGAAGACAAAAACACACAATTGCATAGTCAGTAAACAGATAAATCCGAATGGCATTTTGCACCACCTAATTAGTGAGATTTCACATTTACTATTGAAAAGTATTTACATTATGATTGATAATAGCAAATATTCTTCAGAACTCAAAATTTACAGCAATTTAGCAACTCAAAGTCAAATTCCACTCTGCAAACAACAAAACAAGAAAGTACTAAAAAGTTACCCAAGATATTTCAACAGCTTCAAGCTTATGCGGGTAATGGCATAAGTCCCCGAGGCGGCGTGGCCGACATCTTCCCGGAAAGAGCTCCCATGCGCACTGCCATCCGAAAAAAAGGACAGCACGCTGTTTGCCCGCCGTCGCCGCTGCTGCTGCTTCGAATTCGAGCTCCCGGACGACGGCGAAGAAGACGAGGAAGAAGAAGCCGACACTGAATCAGCGTAGCTCGAAGTCCTGGAAATTAAGGGCTTGGTGGCCTCGATTCTTCTGATATCATCGTACGATTGGGAGATGAGTATCCTTGTGGAGGGCACCTCGTCCTCCGATTTGAACAGCAGCGTCCCTCCCCCGGAGGGGCTGGGGTCAGTTATGGGGAGTATGTACGACTGCATTTCGGATGAGATTGGCGTAAAGATTGAATCTTTATTCGATTTGTTTATGGTTTTGATTTTCCCTCACGTTGTTGGGATCATGGGGTGATTTTGGATTCGTGAAGGTTGGTTTTTTGAGCTGTTGCAGATTTGGAGAAGAGGTCAGAGAAGGGGGCGGGATCAAATATGGGGATCTGATTGGGCGGGAGAGTGGGGCCTCGAGGCAAGCTGGCGCCACGTGGCTTGTGTTGTTGTGGCGGAGATCTTCACGTAATTTGGATTTTATGGACAGAAACTTCTTCCATTGTTTTCAGTTGGGAATGTTTTTTCTAGGTGGAATCGGTACAATACCATGTTTTTTTTCTCAATATCATGTATCATACCAAATATTTCGGTACACATATTTTAAATACCAATATCAACCAAAAAGTTCGATTGATATTCGGTATATACCATAATTGTACCAAAAAAATGATTTGAAAAATAAAATAAAAATACATGCAAAATATGAAATTCGTCTAAAAATAATAAATGAGTTAAATTTTAATCAATGTGACATGTTCAAAATAACTACTAATTTTCTTACTCGTGATATTAAATCAAGAAAATTGTGGCATTATTCAAAAATTTAATTTAAACTTAAGAGTTTAACATAAAAAACAAAAATGAAATGGAAATAATTTGGAGCCTAGACAATGAAGTGGTAAAATACGTGCATCTATTTTGGGATCTCATCTATTTTTACCGTGATAATGACGGAGTGTTGTGAGATAAAAGACGTTTACAAGTTAAATTTGTACAAAAATATCATAAGCATTGTCAAAAAAATAAAAAGAACAAAAAAACACTCGCTTGAAAAATATTTAAGGCAACAAATATTTAAGTCTTGTCAATATTATTTATTTTAAAATTTATATTATTATTTCGGTATGGTACGGTAATACTATAGTATTGAAAATTCAATACCAATACCATACCACTAAAGTCGGTATATAATTGGTATGGTATTTTTGGTATGGTATTGGTTGGTACGATATTTCGGTACATTTTGCCAGCCCTAGTTTTTTCAAGATACAACTAAATTTGGGAAGTATCATGAATAAAAGGTTTTTTTTTTAAAGTTTCAATTTTAGTATTCTACATTAGGTAACTTTAAAATTGAATTTTTTCACATTAATGTGAGTTTTAAATTGGAATATTGATGGTGTTTGGAAATTAACTTTTAGCTTATTGCAATCTAAATATGCATTTTTCCATTCTAAAGTTATGTGGAGTTCTCTTTCAGATTATCTGAAATTTTGTTAAGTTTAATTTAGAATTCTGTTCATCTATAATTTGAAGAAATTCATGTTAATTTTCATTTGATTCTATTTTTAATACGTTAATTTAGTTATTAATATCAGTAACAAATAAGCTCAGCATAATAGTATCTTAGGCCTTGTTCTCTTCACAGTATTTGAATTTATCTGAACTCATCGGAACTTAAAAAAGTTTATCTGAACTTAAAAAACTTTATCTGAACTTATCTGAACTTAAAAAGCTTTATCTGAACTCATTTGTACTTAAAATAAATTAGCTGAACTCATTTGAACTTAAAAATTGAGCTGAATTGAAATATATGGATAAATTGAACCGAACTAAATTGAAACTAACAAAATATATGATCATTACCAATACGTTTGAAATTTATTAATCTAAATACAACATAGTATATTTTATATTAAAGTATACTGAACTGAGTTGCACGGATGTAGATAAACTGAATTGAATTGAATTGAAATATAAATATGATCAGTTCCAATCTATTTGAAATTTATTAATCAAACTAGTATAATACATTTGATATGAAAATATATAGAACAAAGTTGAAATGGAATATATAGATCAACTGAACTGAAATGAAATAAATATGACATTTTCAAAACATTTGAAATTTAATAATTTGAGTATAAGGCCATGTCCAGTTGAGTTGGAGTGGATGTTGCAGTAGTTTATTGGTGCTGCAGTGGTGCAGTGGTGCTGCAGTGGTTTATTGGTGCTGCAATGGTGCTGCAGTGATTTATTGGTGCTGCAATGGTTTATTGGTGCTGCAGTGGTTTATTGGTGCTGCAGTGATTTATTGGTGCTGCTGTGGTTTATTGGTGCTGCAGTGGTTTATTAATTGGTGCTGGAGTGGTGCTGTAGTGGTGCTGTAGTGGTGTTGGAGTGGTGCTGCAGTGGTGCGGCAGTGGTTCTGCAGTGATTTATTGGTGTTGCATTGAAATTAAAATATATGGAATTTAGTATAAATAGATGAATTCAGGAGCAAATAATTTAGTCAATTAAGTGAAAATTAAAATGAAGATGTATTAAAATGAAGATGCTAAGAGAGCATCAACAATGGTAATGTGTTTAAGGAGCACTCATTTAAGTGGCAAGTCATTTTTTTACAAAAACTATGTCAGAAGTAAGAACCAACAATGAAAGAAAAGTTAAAAACTATTTCTTATTCAAATTTAGGAGACAATAAATATGAGTTGCATTTTTCTTATTGTTTATAACACACGAAAATAGGAAATCACTCGTAAAGCAAGGACCAAATCTTTATCAAGGAATGGTACTTAAAACTTAACAATGGTCATTTCAAAATAAGTAGTGCTCAATAGGATTTGGAACTCAATAGGACGCGAAGCTGATGATTTAGATAATGACATTGAAGAAAGTGATTAATAGTGGACGCTTGTATGAATTGATGATTGTAAGAATTTTTCGTGATATTTGAATAATATATATGTTATGTGTTGGAATTACAAGCTAAATTGTAATGAGATTTAAAATATATTTAACTGTTGAGTTAAACTTAAAATGTATGCAATTATATTATATAAAAAAATTGAGTTGAATCAACTAAACTAAATTTATCACAATCAACTAAAACTGGATTGAATCAAACTAAGTTAAAGTTGCGATTAATTTATTCGTGCTGCAATGATGCTGCAGCCGTGCTGGAGTGGTGCTGCAATGGTGCTGCAGCCGTACTGCAGTGGTTTATTGATGGAGTTTATTTCTTGTTGAACTGAACTGAATTGAATTGAAATGAAGTGAAAATTAATGTACTGAAAAAAAGGAATCAGGATGACTGAATTAACCTGAATTTCATCAAATTAAATTTCACTGAACTGAACTGAATTGAACTGAACTGAATCGAAGTAAAAATTAATGAGTTGAAAAAAACGGTATGAATAAATTAACCTTAATTCATTTCATCAAATTATATTGTTGTTGAACTAAACTGATATGAACTGAACTGAAGTGAAATTAATGTTTTGGAAAAAAAAGAATTGGTATGACTAAATTAATATAAATTTCATCAAATCATATTGAAACTGAACTAAACTGAATGAAATTGAACTGAACTGATACGAACAATTAAGCTCAAAAGAAGAGGGTCTACGACTACGACGCATGATAGTAAAATCACAAAATATTTTTAACATTATTTAAATTATTATAATATGAAAAAATTGAACAAAACAAAAATGAATTGACATGAAAAATATAAAAATATTGAAACTGAACTAAACTGAATGTAATTGAACTGAACTGATATGAACAATTAAGCTCAAAAGAAGAGGGTCTACGACTACGACACATGATAGTAAAATCACAAAATAGTTTTAGCATTATTTAAATTATTATAATATACAATATTGAACAGAACAGAACTGAATTGGCATGAAAAAATATAATATTATTGAACTAATTTAAACTGAAATGAACTAAAATACAAATAACTTTATTGAACTTAACTTATCTGAAAATCAAATAAGTTTACTGAACTGAACCCATCTGAACTGAAAAAAGATTATCTGAACTCATCTGAACTTAAAAAACTTTATCTGAACTAAAAAAAGTTTATTTAAACTCATCTAAACTAAAAAATATTCAAATAATCTCTGGAGAGGACCTTAGTGATATATTTTACCTCCTTAATAAACTATTATGGTATCTATAAAACTATCTCTAAATTAAGACAAATGAAGTACGTACGTAAACTTTATCTGCCCAGATTGCACCAAATGTGTCACTTTTCAAAAATAAGTATTTTATTGTAAAATTTTAAGGCTCAAAAAGAAAAATGAAATAAATATTGGATACACAAAAGTAAACCATCAAGGGCAAAAAAATATTCCTTTCAAATATAAAATGAATGTTCATCTAATTCATTAAATTAATCGTAAAGGTAATTAATTTGCCCATATGAACTCATCTTTCACCATCTTTCACCAAATGTAACGTCCTTTTCATCGAGTAGCTACTCAAACTAATATTAGTGATCGTGATAAATTAATTTAATACATAGTATTAAATTAATACATAGTATGTATCTCCAATGCAACTATTGTCTCCCCAAAACTCTAGCTGCCCCTCTCCTAAAATCCTCCCCAAACTCACTCTTTTCTTCTTCAATTTTCTTCCCCGTCTTCCCATAATGGGGAGACGGGGAAGCAATCGTTCTTCTGTTTATTATTTTTAATACTGTTGAATAAGTGTTTCAATCCACATAATAAGTTCTTCGACTAGATCTTGATTTATGTCGAAGTTTTGTTCTCGATCCAATTATAAGGATCGTGTTTTATGATTTGTGTCTATTGCTCTGATCTGATTATTCAGATCGTGTTTCCGGTCATGATTTATGGGTTTCAAGGTGCTTGCAGTTTGAAGAACATTGATCATGTTTTGGATCAAGTGGTGTTGCGGTTGTAGTAGATCCCTGATTGGCGAAGTGATTGATGCGGGAGACGCTCCTCTATGCCAAGCAGATGTGGTTTTAGCAGTTATTAGATAATATCCCTGAGGGCGATATTACAATTTTTATTTAATCTCTCAAACTGTAATAGTACAGACTTGTTACTATAAGTCTGGTTGATATTTTGTTCGGTTGTTCTTGTAATAGACTAGTCGAATTGAATGTCAATTCCACTCATTGTAATCGTTTCTGGGCGTTTCCCAGTGCCGTGAAAGAATTTCTCTAAAAATTTTAATACATAGTATGTGGGCACGTGTTTTTACTCAATTAGGTTATTTTCCAATACATTAAAGCTAAAAAATTACTTCATATATTTTTTTATTTTTTTTGAACGTAATTACTTCATTTATCTTGCACGTGTAATATGAGTGCACGTGCCTAAGTCGTGCATGCAAAACAAAATGTACTAAAACCTATATTATAGTGTTTCTTCAATTACTCCTACAAATAATATATATTAAATGTATCTAAATTTCGAGTTCATGTATAACGATCCATTACCTCTTATGAACGTCTTAATCAAAAAATGAAATAAGAAAAAGAATGTTGTTTTAGCATTGGTCCAACTCAGACTTTCTGGAATGTTCTTGCAGATCTCAATATTCTAGCATTGTTCAACTCGGAATTTCTGGAATCTTCTTACAATTTCAGGATACTCTTGTTGATACGGTGAGCCTGGTAATTAACTAATAAGCCGATGCTTATTCCGTTTGATGTGTGATCTATTCATATTATAATCTTTATCAATAAATTAAAAGGTTAATTGATTTGTAGCTTAATAAAAAACTATAAAAAACTATCTTATGTGTGTGCTGTAGTCGTGCATGTAATTCATGGTGGCTATAACTACAGGCAAGAAACCGAGAAACATGCTTTTTTTTTTTTTTTTGAAAAGAGAAACGTGCATTTTTTTGTTCTCTTATTTTAGTATTAATTATTTTAAAATTCAGTGCTCTTAATTGTATTAAAATATTACATTAGGTCAACTAACAATAAATAGTAGCTCGACATCTTATGCAATCAGATAAAATTTTCATAGTTAATTAAGTTAATATATGGATTCTAGATATCTGATAGATTTCGAAAAAATATTTTTACTTCTATGAATTCTAGATATCTGATAAATTTTAAACTTGGTAAAAAAATTAAATTGTGAATTAATATATTAGTTAACATACAACAAATATAATAAAAACACGAACTAGTAAAACTTCATGATTTCGCAAAATATGAACTAGAAAATTGTCACATCTAACATCTAGAGCTAGGTTACATGTGAAGGAATACATGTCAATTTATTGTCAAAATAAATATAATCAGACTGTACACTAGCTAAATATTGTTAGCCTATACTATATTAAACTAGGTGGAGAAGCCAACCCGTGGTGAGAAGAATATAATTTGTTAAATAATAGAATATGTTATTGAAAGAATTCTGTAGTGAATAAATTTAATTTAATAGCCGGATTTAATTTCTTTGCCATTGTTTGGTTAATACTTAACATAAAGTTTGGTTTGGGGGAATTTGTAAATTTTGTATGGTGAAGGAAATGTAAGTTATACACAAATTTATTTTATTTATTATTCGTAAATATAACTAAGCATAGTATTACAAAAGCACTCATTATATACTATAAAAAGGAAAAAAAATATTATCGTAATATTTAGAATATATGTTGATTCTCATTGGCTGCATGTTGATCACACTCTTTGTTGACTGCTTGATGTCTTTATTTTGTACTTCCTTGGAGTATGATGATGCAAAAGAGAGCAAACATGCATAGTAGTTGTATTAGAAAACGATGTAACCTAGCTTGTTTCTGCACATATATAAAGAAATGGTAAGTTAAGATTCTTCAGAATCATGTGCACTAAGAAAGAATGGGAATTATTGATCTTTGCTAAACAATAATGTCTCTTTGCAATTTAATCATATTTCATAAAGCAAACATATCAGGGCAATTCACTCATATTTCAGCAAATAAGGAGAATGTCTCCAGTATAAATAAGAAGGCCAGAAATGAGTAAAAGAGATTCTCCTGAGGAAAGAGACTCTGTTATTATTATTGTGCATAAGTACAAGTAAGATAAAGTAGATAGTTTAAACATGAACCATTCAGTTCATTCATCCTAAACAACACACTCCACAAAATCAAAATTTGACTTAAATATTGAATTCAAAGAGCAGAATACAACTCCAAAACATTTTTATACGGAAAAAATGGATTTTGCTTAATTTTAAAATATAATCAAACAAAGGCTTCCAGAGGCATATTAATTAGGTAGAACCTAGTGTTGTGGCAGGTTTATGTAGGTGTAATAGGAATATTGTAATTTTTTGTTCCAAAGAAAATAAAAATGGAACAGGTATTTGCACTTCAAAATATAATGTCACCAACAACCTGAAAGGATATCAAAATATCATGGTATGAAATAATAAAATACACAAATTTTCATTCATGTCTTTTGCATGTTAGTATTAAACAACTATTTGCAGAAACTTTCTGAAAATGTTGCATATTTTTATCCTTATGTTGAAGAACTATTGAGATTCAGCAATTGCCAAACAAAAAGTGAAACATACACAACAACATTCATCTGTATGATTGAGACACATGTTTCATTTTAAAGGCAAAGTAGTTTAGAAATGTAAACAAACATCTTGTGTGCATAATTCATAAAGTTGCTGCAAACACTATGAACATAATGGAAAACAAAATTACTAAATTACCAACAGCAACAATGGTACCAAAGACGATCCTAATTATAATAGTTAGGAACTTTGTCACAGGAAAATGAAACGTAAGTTAACATTAATTCGAACATCCAGGGTGTAGAAAAATGAAGGACATGATACACATAAAGTGAAATACAGTAAAAGATGAATTAGTTTGAGCAATAAAGATGAGAAAATAACCCGGTCGGAGAATTAGCAGAAAAACCAAACGGGGTAGTAACAACAATCGACAGAGAACATCCAGGGTCTAGATAAACATGAAGCAGGCATGAGGAGGTAATGAAACAGGCAGCAAGGGATGGAGAGGAGGATAGGCCAGGGCAAAACAGTAAAGGTACTCAATTCGTGGCTGGTTATAGGAAGAAGTGGGAAAACATAGGTGAATGGGCGGAAGGGAAAAGTAGGCGCAGAAGACAACAAAAGACAAAAAGTGACTGGGTAATGGGCTAAAACAGGTCGGGGCTGAGTTTATTGTCTCATGAAACTGATATGTCGGAAATGAAAATAAATAAATGTTGGAAACTGAATGAGCTAATTGAACACAAAATCAATTTCTTTGTTCCTGACTGAAAAGCTATTTAAATTTCTAAGAATCAGGAAATTAATAGTGCATGATTAGAACAGGAAATTAATAGTATGTGCCCCCAATGCTATTACATTTTGCAACCACAATGAACTACAATTTATTCTGTCACTTGTATTTGAAAGCAGCAAAAAATGTACCTTGTATGATGCTAACACTTAAATGCGAGGAATTGCCCAGCACGAGGACTTAGTACCTGTGACCAGTTGAGAATTTTTATTCAGCAATGGAGGATAATCAAAATGAGGCAAAAAATAACATAGTTAAAGACACACAAAATCTCCAATAAAAACTCCCTTTTTTGCAGCTATATAAAAGTAGCAAAAATTGTGTTTTGTGGCAAGTATATCTTCAGAAAACACGAAGCAGGAGGGTGAGGGATGCATGTTCAAACAAATCCTTGTTCAGAATTTTTGACTCTTAGTTAGCTTACAAAGTTTGGACATGATTTAAGAGGTTAACTCGGACATTATCTTTTCACAAAAGAACAGTCCACTATTGACATATATCACCTGGGATTTTCGTGGACCAACTCATAACCAATGAGCATACTAATCAGCTTGGCATTTCATCAAACAGATAATGATCAAACAAAACAAAAGTCGAAAGAAAATAGACTGAAAACGAACTTATCGGTCAGTCTATTTCCCACTGAAACGGAATAAAATTTAAGCCATGCTCAGTCACAGCAGACTTAAAACCCAATTATCTCTATCAATAACTATGCAAATTCAAAAATTCCAGATTCTACACCCTAGAGCATGTTACAAGGATTTCACAGGTACAAGAATCAACAAAATCAGAGTTGGGGTTAAAATGACATGGGTTTTTAAAGTCAGGGTTGTGCTGCAAACATGGATGGAAGAGGGCAGAGCTTCAAAGTGAATTATCTTGCTCTTTAATTGTTCGATTTCAAGGATTCCAAGTTCACCACTGTAACCAATATTATCAGAGCTACAGAGGTGAAAGATTTGACTAAATTAGAGTTATGGTTGCTGAGATGGAATCATTTAAAGGAACGTGTTCTGAAAATCTCTTCTTGCAGCGACCAAGACAAGCAGCAGATTTCTAAGCTTATTATCTAACTCTTTAACTATCCTTTTCCAGCAATTTTAAGTTCTCAAATGAAGTTTATTTTGCAAAGATTACACCAGTATAAGACTCAACAAAATATAAGTTACAGTTTATGAGATATGAGATTTTTAAGTTCATATTTCTGCTGCAACACGAATGGAAGAGGGAAGAACTTCAAAATTCTTTTTCTCCCTCGTTTCTAAACCAAATTGGACGATTCTTGATTCTAATTAAAGCTCTGAATCCTGGTCTTCCAACAATACCAATTTCAGATTTTAAAGATACAGTATTTTAGATCCTTGTGCTCCAGTTAAACCAAAACTTTACAGATTTCAGGGTATTCTTCTTACTCTACTTTCTTTCCCAACCAAATCTCTTCTTACTCTATCCTAACATATATCACCTGGGATTTTCGTGGAACAACTCATAACCAATGAGCATACAAATCAGCTTGGCATTTCATCAAACAGATAATGATCAAACAAAACAAAAGTCGAAAGAAAATAGACTGAAATCGAACTTATCGGCCAGTCTATTCCACTGAAACTGAATAAAATTTAAGCCATGCTCGTACCCACAGAGAATCGGATTTTGACTGAACATCCCAAATATGTTTACTTAAAGCTACCCTCTTCCAAAGATTAGAGTGTCCTAATCCCAAACCACCAAAAGGTGTAGTTTGTGTAGATAAACATATAGTTGCAGTGAGTAAAAAGTAATTGAACCATTTTATTGAACATGTAAAGTGCATAAATTGAAAACACAGGAAATCAAACATTTTTTATTTTCTTTAGCCCTATTATTCCATCACCACTTATTCTAACCTCTAAACACAGAGAATCAACAACAAAAACATCATCTTTTGCAGGTTTATGAAAAAATTATGAGAGTTAGAGAAAGGAACATGAAATCTTACTGAGGAAAGAGAAATATAAAGTATAAGGGAAGCAGGAAAGAGAAATATAAAGGACAAAGCTTTACCCAAAATATGAGTCAGACGGGTACGTGTCAGTAGGGGATGCAATTCAGCGACGAAGCAGGCAGGTGCGTGTCCTTGGCCGAGAAACTTGACCCACGGCGACAGTGAGTGATAGACCTAGAATGGGCAAGGGCAAAACAGAGAAGGCACTGGTTTGGGGATAAGCTACCGGAAGAACGAGCGAGATTTTGGTGAAGCAACCAGGAGGAAAAGGCGGGCGCCGAAAAAAAGAAAGAGGTGATTTACCCGGTACCAGGCTACAGACAGGCCAGGGCAAAATTATTCACGCTTTTATATATAGTAGATACATCCTTCGGTTTCGAAATACACAACATATTAATGCAGATTTCACACGCTTCCCCATGAAAAAATAAGGGAAGTTTTTACCTTGACAATCCTTTCTTAATTTACCGTGCCTTTCTTGACGCCAAAACTCGGCAGAGGGAGAGAGCTGGGTTCCGGAGAAGACTCAAAAGTGGAACCGGCGAACGCATACTGGAATCTCATATACTTGCGGGATTTCGCCAGAGCTTTTGCCGGAGTGTTTTCTACAGACTTGTGAGGAACTACGTTTCTGGCCACCTGGCTAACTTTCTCCGGCACCGGCGCCGGCGGAGGCAGAGTCTCGCCCCTTTTCAAAATCTTAACCTGGCCCATGACCGGAGCTGCATTTTTCTTGGTCGGAACGTCAATCTTTCGGCGCTTGGAAGAAGATCTCCGGCCACCGTTGACGGCCGGACTCGGGGACGAGTTCTGGTGAACGCGCGGTTTCACGACGGTGAAGACCGGCTATGGCTGCCATCTATTACTAATTTACACTACTAATAATTTACAAAAAAAAATAAAAAAAAAGTTTTGATCGAAATGTTAATTCTGAAGCAAGCTAGGTTGTTTGTGTGTTTTAGCAGTGTAGAGTCCATTTTTCATTGGCTAATTTGTGCAGATTCGATGTTGCAACATCGATTAGGGTTTAGCAGAAAAGTGACGGAAATTCCAACACAGCTGTTAAATGATGTTAAATGGCAAGTGAATATTTGCGTGTGGGATTTATGGTAAATACAGTCCAGAGAATATTAATAACTCAGTTTTACACTATGGAGATTTGATCAATGAGATGGAGCCAAATCTTTCCGTATTTTTCATTCCTTATCTTCAGAGATTTTCATAATCAAATCAAGCGTGATTGAAGGAAGGAATTCCAAGCCGTGAAGTTACCTGTTGAAACACGGCATTGTGCTATAAAGGGATATCAGTTGCGCTGCTCAAACTAACGATTTTACACGCAACAATTCTGGTCTTCAGAATCTGTTTTCTAGTTTGAGCAAAAGGCAGCACAGTCCGCTTTACTTCATACCAACCATTTGAACGTGTGGAAGCATGTGTGTTCGAAGTCACTATAAAGCTCCTGGTGTGGGAGTGATCGTAGACTAGGGAGAACTAGTGGTCCGATTGGAGCGAGGGATCGCAACCACTTAGAAATTGTAAAAGATAAGTCTGTAATCTGTCTTTTGACAATATAGTGGAATGATTTCAACACAAGGCTACGGCTCCGCAGACGTAGATACATTGCACCGAACTGCGTGATCAAATTCGTGTGTCTTTTACTTTCTGCACTTTGCATAAACTGAAGTAGTTTTAAATAAACAACTTATTTGATATTAATCTGGTAGATAGGAATTTCAAGGAGAGGTGAGACTGTGTTTATATAGTCACAGAAATCAATGCTGCTTTTTCCTTTACTGTTTTAGAATCAGAATTTGGGTCATTTTACTATTGTACCTTTACTGTGTAGGAACCGGAATTGGCTTCCCAAACCCTAAAACATTTTCCACTTTCCTGAAATTACCTGACACAGTATTTTGTCGATATTCAATTTAATTCTAATTCATTACTTGTTGTTTTAGTTTAGTTAAATTCAACATTTTTATTAGTCATTGGGCGTTTTGGCCAGAGGCGGAAATACAGCCAGGTTAATTATGTGATCTTCCATTTTTTAAAAACAATATATATACATTTTATAGGTATAAATTTAAAATAATAGGAAAGAAAATAATCCTTTGGCAGAGCTGGCACAACCACATCTATTTTCCATTGGCTATTTCGTGCACTAGTAATTCCAACTGTTAGGTATGTTTATTATTTTAGTAAATGGAGGACGCGTGTCTTTACATGAAGAACACAAATGAGACTTAAGGACATTGAAATAATAGGACAGAAAATAAAAATAAAAACCAAAACCCAACAAAGGCTTTTATTTGACGCAGCCTCGTGACTCGTACTTGATAGTTAATTAACCTGGACTGAAACAGATGGCAAAAAACAAGAATTAACGTTACATACACATAGTTAGAGAAAATGAAATAAATAAGGTAAGAATTATATATGATTATGAGAAAGAAAGAATTAGTTCATACCAAAGATATATATATATATATATATATATATATATATATATATATATATATATATATATATATATATATATATATGTGGATCATTTACAAACGGGGCCTCCATATCTACATTGACAAGCCCCGTTTGGAAGACAATTTTCAGCCACTGGGTATGATTTTGCTACGTCCTCTTTCTTTCCCATCTTATCCAATCCAGTTTTACATTTCCCGCCGCATTCCTGGGATGATTTGCACTTATCCATCAGTCTTTCGCAGTAATTCTGATTTCCTCCTGCAAATATATATATATATATATATATATATATATATATATATATATATATAATATCAGACTATGTACTTGCGTTGAAAATCAATTGTCCAAATTAACAAGATTTGTACCTCCAACTGGACCTGGTGCTAGTGCTGGTTTTGGAGCTTTACCCATACCTTTTCCACGTATCACATTCAAACAACAAATTATTAACATACTCGGAAAATTACTGGGGTAATTGTCATATGGCAATAAAATTTTGTTCAATTCAGAAAATTTTGTAGGCTGATATTTCGATTGAATATATATAATCAGAAAATTTTGTATGTTGGTTTTTCGTTGTATTGGTTTTATGCCCCAAATAAAAAACTTATATATGTAACGTGTTAGTGGATTGGCTATTAATTAATAGAAGAATTCAATCAGTAAACTTTACTTGATTTTTACAACACTTGTCATATTTTGTAAACCTAACACATGTACATGTCAATGAATTTGCTATTGTTAGAAAGCTGATTTTCAATCAATAATAATCTAACACAGGTAAGTGGATTTGCTAATAGAAAGATGAATTCAATCTATAAATTTTAGATAATTTTTACAATATTTATATCTCTTAGTTGGGTCATAATAATGAAAACTAGCATAGAGAATAACATAAAGAGGCTTAAAATGTAAAGCAGCTAAAGAAGATTAACTGTGTACCTGGTGAAATTTGATGTGTGAATACAATTATGAAGAGGACAAAAACCGCCTCAACTTTCACCATTTCGAATGATTTGGTCCTTTACAAATCACAACACCTTAATTTATGAACACAATTAATTAATTGGTGCCCACTTATATAGAACTCCCTCAGCGCACTTTATATTTGTTTTTAAAAAAAATGAAAATTGATTAAGGCCTTGTTTGCTAGATTGGTTCAGTTCAATTCAATTCAGTTTAGTTCTCAATTCAGCAAAATGAAAATGTAATTTGATGAAATTCAGGTTAATTAAGTCATGTTGATTACATTTTTCAATACATTAATTTTTACTTCAGTTCTGTTTAGTACAGTTCAATTCAATTCAATTCAGTACAGCAAAAAAATAACTCTAACAAACACGACTAAATATTTCCATTAAATTGGTAATACACCATCTCACTTTCAAGGTTAGGCCTTGATTATTTACAATTAGGAACATATACACCTACACCTACGTACGTAGGGATCTCCACTTTCTTTTTGTAAAAATACATAGCACTTGCACATTTAAAATGTATTCTAAAGTTTCGACATGATAAAATTTTTGTTGAATTAATAGTTTTGTAAATTTTGACTTGAATTAACAAAAAAGATTGTTTTTTTGAAATAGAAATCATAAGCTCACAAGTGAAATAGGTATATTGAAATATTTTTGATTGGAAGAATTTGATGTTATTATTGCTTTATTTCAGTTTATAATCCGAAAAATTGATTAAACTCAATTATTTCTCTCTCCTACTTAGAAAGGTTAGTACGCTATATATACATTTCAGGGTTACGCAATATAACTAACTCATTAATTTCACATTAGGGATATCAGAGCATCTCCAATGCAAGCATCAAATAGGTAAACTTCACTACCCATGTCATTTTAGAGCCTCTCAACTTGAAAAACAATCTCCAATGCAACCATTTTTTGAAACCTTTAATCCTATGTGTCAACATTAATTATTGACACCCTCAATTAGACCCTCTCAAAATAGAGGCTCATATTGAGGCTTTCAATAATTAATTTACCATGTATATGCCATTTAATGCATTAAAATCAATTCATTTTGTTCAAATATATCATGATGAAGATTGATTCATGATACTTGCATTGGAGAACAAAATTTCATTTTCAATGTCTCTTTATCCATGTCATAGAGACGCCCAATAAAAATTCGCCAAATGGCTCCTATAAATATGGGTGAGGCTCTATGCATTGGAGATGCTCTAAGGTACGTGTACGGCTCTCTGGCTTTTGATTTGTTAGCTTTTATTTTTTTTCACGTTTCTAGTGCTAATTTTTAATTTATTTATAAAAATAACAATATTAACACAGTCTCTCTTAATTTACTTCCTTGCAACATGCATATATACATTCATACACGTGTATATATATATATATATATATATATATATAAACAACAAAATAAATTATCTAGTATTGAAGAAAAAGAACAGGTGTTTACTTTTTCAATACCCACTACAAAAAAGTCTCAAGTAGTAACGCTTATTTGGACCTTTTGTGACGATTACAAACATCCTACAATTCTTAGCGACGCTTCAGGGAGCGCCCTTATCTAGTGTGTCAGTAAATAATTGAAACACGTTAACGTATCGTTAAATATTTGCGACACTTATCAGTTTTAGTGATAGATTCAGATGTTTTTTAAAAAAACACAATTATGATTTCACCCATTCAGTTCCAATAATTGCAATTCAACCAATTAGAATCTAATAATTACACAACAACATGTTTTTTCCCACGATTTTCTATTCAACAACAACCGGGTTGAACCCTTTAAAAGTTATCACAAGCTCCTTATTAATTTTAAAATTACATATTATATAAATACAAAGAGAGAAACTGATAACATAAACAATAGATCATAGCTCAATCTGCATACAAATTTTAAACAAAAAATAAAACCATATACAAGATAAACACATATATTAATTATAACCTGCTCAATATATAGAGTATTAACACACACATGCACACAACTGTTATGATATTGTCTATGCAATTATGCAGTTTGCATACACATTTTAAAAACAAAAATAAAAAAGTTTGCATACACATGTTAAATTTGATTTTGATATGTTACCAATATTTGTGCTAATCTTGAATTGTGTGAGTAAAATTACATTAATTAGGTCAATTATTAAGAAACTGTAGCTCGATATCTTAAGCAATCACATAAAAAATTCATAGTTATAAATTAAATTATATGGATTCCAGATATCTAATAGTTTTCGAAAATATTTTTGCTTCTATGGATTCAGATATCTCATAAGAGATTGAAATCGTGAATCAAGAAATTAGTTAACATACAACAAATATAATATAACACAAACTATCAAAATAAAACTACATGATTCCGCGAAATATGAACTAGAAATATTGTCACATCTAACATCTAGAGATATATAGGTTACATGTGAAGAAATATATGTCAATTTATTGTCCAAGTAAATATGAACAGCAGGTAGAACAGAACATAAATATAATCAGACTGTACGTACACTAGCTGAATGTTGTTAGCCTAGACTACATTAATTCCATCCTTCGGTTTCGAAATATTAATGCAGATTTCACACGCTTTAATTCCCATGAAAAAAATAAGGGAAGTTTTTACCGTGACAATCCTTTCTTAATTTACCGTGCCTTTCTTGACGCCAAAACTCGGCAGAGGGAGAGAGCTGGGTTCCGGAGAAGACTCAAAAGTGGAACCGGCGAACGCATACTGGAATCTCATATACTTGCGGGATTTCGCCAGAGCTTTTGCCGGAGTGTTTTCTACAGACTTGTGAGGGACTACGTTTCTGTCCACCTGGCTAACTTTCTCCGGCACCGGCGCCGGCGGAGGCAGAGTCTCGCCCCTTTTCAAAATCTTAACCTGGCCCATCATCGGAGCTGCATTTTTCTTGGTCGGAACGTCAATCTTTCGGCGCTTCGAAGAAGATCTCCGGCCGCCGTTGACGGCTGGAATCGGGGACGGGTTCTGGTGAACGGTTTCACGACGGTGGAGATCGGCTATGGCTGCCATCTATTACTAATTTACACTAGTAATAATTACAAAAAAATAAAAAAGTTTTGATCGAAATGTTAATTCTGAAGCTAGCTAGGTTTTTTGTGTGTTTTAGGAGAGGTGAGACTGTGTTTATATAGTCACAGAAATCAATGCTGCTTTTTCCTTTACTGTTTTAGAATCGGAAATTCGGCTTGTTTTACTATTGTACCTAGCTAGTGCTGTCAGTTCAGACCCGAACCCGAAAAACCGACCGAAACCGAATTATACCGATCCAATAATAACCCGAGAGATATAGGTCACCGAACCGAACCGACCCGAACCGAATTCAACCTGAAAACCGAACTGACCCGAGAATTTAGACCCGAACCCAACCGATATCCGAATTTGCACGGTACCGAACCAAACCGAACCGAAATCAACCCGACTTGTAACCAACCTAAACCGATTCAAACCAATAAATAACCATCATAAATCAATCGATTCAATCAACCAAAGAAAATGGAAAATTGCTATAAATGTAATTAAAGTTTGTATTACTACTAAGCAAATAAAACTTTCAAACTTCCTAGTTCCTAGTTCCTACCTATTTATTTAAACTAAAATTTTGATAGTAAACATCTAAAATATAAAATAAACATATTCTATATACAATTCTACTCAATTTTAACAAAATAAATGTACACATTAACACATTCGACTTTTGTGTTAAATATTTGCAATTTTATTACTAATTCATATAGAGAGGAAAATAATTAAAAGTAATCAAAATTGTTAATCAGGGAATTAATCGCTTGACATTGATCTCCAGTCTCCACCTTAAGTACAATCTAAATTTTTAATCAGGGTTCACAGAACATCTGTAATACCATAAACAAGATGATTGTGGTCAAAATTATAAAGATTTTGTATCAAACTATAAACACGTTGGAATCGCAAAATTAAACATTTAAATAGCAAGAAGTAGTAACAAAATCATGATCTATTATAGATCAAAAACAAAAGTATCAGATGAATCAAATAATAACTAGCAATTACATTAATCTAT
Organism: Cruciata laevipes; assembly: GCA_963678965.1. Taxonomy (NCBI): domain Eukaryota; kingdom Viridiplantae; phylum Streptophyta; class Magnoliopsida; order Gentianales; family Rubiaceae; genus Cruciata; species Cruciata laevipes. The sequence goes on along the minus strand of OY787641.1, from coordinate 5,489,252 downwards.
AAAAGAATCAAAAGTACTCAATCTGCTATGGAGATCGAGAAAAAATATCGATTTAAATGAATCAAAAACAAACACACATATATATATGAAAATATATATATATATATATATATATATGAAAAATCAAATTCGGCGACAAGAACAAAAAAAATTTAAATGAACTTTATAAAACCAAACATATTTTGACCCAAAACCATTTCAACCCGACCGAATGACCCGTATTAACATCAGTATCCAAACCGAACCGACCCGATTAATATTTATTTAAACCCGAAATGAACCGGAAAAGAAAAAATAACCGAATAAATCCGACCCGACATCAACCCGACCTGACCGATATTAACCGAATAGGAAAAAATGACCGATTTAAACCGAAACCGTTTTTAACCGAACCCGTTTTTGAAAGATCGAAACCGACCTATTTACCCGAATCGACACCTCTAGTACCTTTACTGTTTAGGAATCGGAATTGGTTTCCCAAACCCTAAAGCATTTTCCATTTTCCTGAAATAACCTAGTATTTTGTCAATATTCAATTTAATTTTAATTCACTATTTGTCATTTTAGTTTAGTTAAGTTCAACATTTTTAACAGCCATTGGGCGTTTTGGCCAGAGGCGGAGATACAGCCTTGCATGGCAGGTCTTGTGACCTGCCATTTTCTTTAAAAAAAAAAAAATTTACATGTACAAATTTAAATAATAGGACAAAAAAATAAAGCAATTTCTTCATGCATGTCCATTTTTCTCTTGCAGGTCCGTATTTTTACCATAATGCCCCTAATGAAACTCTATGATTTCAAACCCATTTTTTGCCTTAACAATATTAGGGGTAAAAATACGGACCTACAAGAGAAAAATGGACCTGCATGGAGCAGGTCCCAAAAATAATCGTTTGAGCAGGTCTTGTGACCTTGCCTCAAACGATTTTCCTTTTGAACGGGCACAACCAGTAAAAACGGTTGGAAAATGCGTTTGTTGGTGCGTTTTAACCGCCTCCATTGGCTATTCCACTAGTGATTCCAATTTCCAACAGCTAGGTACGTTCATTATTTTAGTAAATGGAAGAGGCATGCCTTTACCTGGAGAACACAAATGAGACTTAGGCTCTGTTTGGTATTACTTTTTATCTACTTTACTTTGAAGTAAAGTAGTTTTTTGTGTTTGGTAACTTACTAAAAATCATCTTTTTATATGGAAGTAGAAGCTATTTTTAGTATAAAAAATAGAAGTAGGTTACATCAACTTTAAAAAGAAATACTTTTCACCCAACTTTACTTATAAGTAAAGCTCTACCAAACATGACCTTAATGACATTGAAATAATAGGACAGAAAACTTTCACTGTTCCTTCTCCTCCTCCTTAACCGCCTGCCGCCTTCTTTGCCCGTACCCCCTTTCCACCGATTTCCACGACCAAGACTAGAAACGTGTCACCGTGTTATTAACCTGCACATACGTGGCTTCTCCTCCGATTCCCCCCCCCCCCCAATGACTCATACAACTCACTGCCTGCCTTCATGTGTGAAAACCCAGCGCTTCTGCAACTCTCTTTCCCGATCACAATAGATGCTCATCGCCTTCTGATTAGGTATGAGTTTGGTCCGAATTGCACTACTTGTCTACAAGGGTTTTAGTCTATTAGTTTCATTCCAGCAAAATGGCGTTGAAGTTCTGGTTTTTGATGTTTTATTTGGGTTTTTCATGTTTTATTGTACCTGATGTCTATTACTTTACGAAACATTGAAGATGGCAGTGGAACTTTATGTTATCCACCATCTGTACTCCTAAGTTGTCATTATCCATCAACTGTATACCTTTCTGACAGTATTCCAATTTTCTGCACACAACATGTTCGATAAAATGCTTCACCTGATTTTCCCTTTACTACTGCTCTTGTTTCATATGTCCTGCTTTGTATGAATTAATCTTAATGCATTTTATGAAAATATTAACCAAATCTATTGTCTTTTACATGAAATGAATTGGTCAAATATCTACAGATTTCGAAGCAAAATCATTTGAAACAATATATGTAATATAACTTTATGTCTTCTGCAATCACTACCATCTGACCAATTTTTTTGTTTCCGGTTTCAACAGGTTTCCTCTGTTCCAGTTGCTGTGTAACCTCACATTTCTGTCTCCGAACTCTTTTGTCGTGGTTCATTTTGTCCCCTTTGCGTTCGGTCCTCGTTCATTCGTTCCTGTGAGTTTTCTCCAGTCGCTTTTTTCAAGTCTACATGTTTCTTTTGTGATGTCCAAGGCTTGAACTACATATTCCATGATGCCTTTATTCTAAATTTCAGCGTCAATAACATGCGCGCGATTGTCGTTGTATTTGGTGTCTGATTTTAATTTTACTATTGCTTTCCACTGCGTTTTAATACCTTCCATGAGTGCTTATTGATTATCAGATAGCCTTTTTTTTTCTGTTACATGGTGCCTTTTTTTGCTATATTGGTGTCGTTGCATTTTTGTTTGTTGAGTGACCTGAGGGGTCAAAGTTGACATCTCTTAGGTTCATTGGCCCATCTGAGTGCCCTTATTGACCAGTTCATGTGAGGTGCCCTTATTAACCAATTTGTTTCTGCTATGAAATTTTAGCCTTTCATAAACATTTTTATCATTATTATTTTGTAACATTGATGGATAAAGGTGCTAAACTGATTATTATTGTATCATAATTTTTTTGTGAAGTTACTCTATCGATACTCGTAGTGCCCCTCCAAATTTTAGTCTTGTAATTACCGGGGCGTTACAAATGGTATCAGAGCTGTAGTTCCAGGACCACAATAAGCCTAAAAGAAGTCTAAAACAAACTCATGAACTTCCTAGGATAAATCGTGTAACTCGACCAGTCTATTTTCTGGAAATCTGATTTTTGAACCCTCAAATCTCTTGATCTATTCCTCAATTTTGAACAAACTTAGTACCAAAATAAACTTTGGAATGTGGACTATAGTATAGTACTTTGAACTGTCTAAATAGACTGAAAAATGAGTGAAATAATCATCTTTTAAGTCTGCTGCGTTAGGCTGCTGCAGAATGAAGATTGTAGCGAGGCTAACTTAAAATAAGCATATCTTGCTAACCATGACTCTGTTTTTGTTGATTCTTGCATATTTGTGATCCTAAAACTCTGATCTTCATGTTAATTTCAATAAACCTTTGATTTGGTTGAGGAACCAGTACTGAAATTGACTGTAAAATTACTGCTGCAAATTCCAGTTGTGTAATTTCGGTAATCTTGTTTAAAAAGATTAATGTTGCTAAAGATGGCTAAATAGTTTGTATGATACTTCCATGTCTGATATTTGATCTTTCAAGTTTAATCTTAAATCAAGTTGGAATGTTTTTGCCTATATATGACAGCGAGAAAAATATTTTTGAAAGGAAGAGTGATTTTTTTAATTGTATGATAACAAGAGTATCTTTTAAACCGTGGATATGTTAAATACAAATCTTACCTCTTTGCAAAATCTGAGATAGATTGATACATTTTGATAGCAGAATTGATTATAAAAGATGTTGATATTTTCTTAGAACTGTTGATATCATAACATTTTTGAAGGCTGTTATTTCTCCCTTCGCTGCTTCCTCTGCTGAACTCAGGTTACATACTTGCGAAGCTCACCAAATTTCAAATAAGATTACATGTTTCTAACTATGTCCTTTTCACCGTTTCCTATACGGTTCCAAGATTCTGTTTTGTTATTGTCTTCAAATAAACATATTTATTTACGAATTTACACAAGCCTTTTTCATGTTTCATAGGCTAGCCATTATGTCTTTGCTCATCTTGGCAATTGGCTTACGTATGCCGCCATGCCTTTCAACATTAAATTTAGGAAGAAATGTATTTTTTCTATTGTAAAACGTATTTTCTAATACACTGCAAATACACGTTTGTCTTTATACACTGTAATAGATAAAATTTAAAAAAATTTATTCTCGTAAATTAGTTGATGTTTACATTGTATTTTACACTTTTTTTTTGTACATTTTTATTCTGAAAGATACTTTTTAATTTTGACATATAGATTATAATTTAGTGCACCAAAGCTGCGACACTTTCAGATTTACTTTGAAGTTCTCACAGTTCGTGATGGCTATTGGATAATTAAGGCTTTTTCTCAAATACGCCATTATTGTTTCTTCTTAGCTTTTGATAATTTTTATTTTTTTCGATATAATTGGAGAGGTTACTTTTTCTTCTGAAGTGGGAGAGCTAGCTTCATTTCTGTGATGTTATGACTTAAGCCCAAGATTTTGCTAGACTAAGTGAGTATAACTTCTGCCTTATCTGATATATTTTTTAGGTGATTTTGATATTGGTTTTTCTGAACATTGACAAACACTGCCAGAGGTCAACAGGTCATATATATTTCTTATTCTCATTTCTCTTAAATGGTTTCTAACAGGTGGCATTAAAGACACTGATATTTATTCATAGAACATTGAGGATTATGATAAAAAAAATTTGTATCATAAAATTTTTGCTGGCCATACAATCTTCTTTGTACTCTTACTTTCCCTATAAGACATCATATAATTTAGAGCCTGGAATTATCAAAATTGTATGGCTTAATTCCAGGCTCTAAATAAGACATCATATAATTTAGAGCCAAACAGGTTTGTGTGTTTTGTTTTTTATAAACAGGGAAAATCCCTGTTTGGCTCTACATTGTTTTTTGCCACCCATATATCTTTAGTACATACTTTTGTCCCAGTAGCTAAAATTAAAAACACAATGCCCCGTCCAAAAATAGATAAATCCAAAATCATAGAAAATACTACAGATATTCCTACATCTTCAAAAAGAAAATACCCATCGTGGAAAAGAACATGAATGTGAGGATCCTTACATGCATATGGTCTATGCAAGTGAGTCATTTTCTCTCCCAAGATTATCATACCATTCGTCCATAATCTTAACTGTGGAAATGTGTTGTTTTTACTGAGGTTAATTTGTCTTGTATTTTTGTCATTGTTGCACCATCCTGGGCTCTGTTATGCATATCAGCGCACATGGTTTTAAAAAATATTCTCTTATCTGTCTACGATCAATTGGTAGATATCATTCAGTGCACAAATATTCAACTCATATGTGCTTTTTATAGTTCTCGATTATGGAATTGCAAATTTCCTCAACACCTTATCAATTCTCCAAAATCTGTGTATAGGTATGACACTCAGCACAAGTTGTTGAGATATCTTCATAGACACAAGCAAAAGATCTTTCTTTATGTCGTAGTATGATTCCCTTGGGTTCTTGTATCATGATATTGAATGCAACCGCGGATCATAAATTTTTCGAACAAGCTGGTATAATTCCCTATTCCTGTACTTTCTCATTATTTCAGACTTTAATACAGATTACCATTTCTTGTTAATTGGTCATTTATGTGTGCTTTTTTTTACAGGACATGGAAGAAACAATATGCGAAGGAGCATGTACAACTCAAGAATAATAAAGTCTGCTGAATTCCCATACAGAATAGCAACTAAAGATCAACCGTCAGACACAGTTTATATTGTCAAAGAATTACTCATCTCCTTCTATCTTTCACTATACAACAACTTTGTACTTTACTTTTGAGAAAATCTAAAGCATGTATATCTGACACTTTATTGAATTTAATAAATAATGAAATGGTTGAAATAAAAATATATTGTCCGATCAATTTATTACTTTGCATTAAAATAGCTTAAAAACGCAAAGTCCGGGTGCAGATTGCACGAAGTGCAACTCACCCCACCTAGTAATTACGAAAAAGAAAGAATACCAAAGATAGATGGATCAGTTCAGTTCAACTGATCTACCAAAGAATACCAAAGGAGCATGTACAACTGAACTGAATTGAACTGAACTGAACTGAACTGATCTACAGATAAGCTCTGGTAAACAGGGCCTTAATCCAACCAAATATATATCGTATTAAATATTTTTACCATAAAAAATATTCCAGGAAAATATACTGAAATATTCGTTTTACCGTAGGATTTAGTTTAAAATTTTGAAATATTTTATATCCAAAAATGGTAGTATTTGTGCTTTCCGATATATCCATGATTATTCTATATTTTAGTCAAATTAATGCTTAATGAGTATATTAGCTCCAACAGGTACGGGAATGAAATATTTGAGCTATAATAAATGAAAATTTTCTTTCATATTTAATATTGATGTTTATTTGTATTTTTAAACAAATTACAATCATACAAATATTATTTTATTAATTTTAAAATAATAAAAGAATTTTCAATCCTGAACTCAAGACGGAAACGTTTCAAATTAAATAAATATAAAAAATATTAAATACATAGAATAAAATATTAATATAGAAAATTATTGAATTTAATATGACCCAACATGGAAATGTCTGTATTTATAAATAAATAATTATCTCTATTATAAATTAAAATATATAAAATACTATTAGTTGTATTGTTAATTTTGTTTGACTAATTATTAAATGATAACAATAAAGTATTGATTGTACTAAAGCTTACACACCTACTAAATAGGGGTGTAAATAAAGTTTAGGGGAGTGTAAATAGAATCACCCATTACAAATAGCGCCTGCATATCTACATTCACATGTCCCTTTTGGTAGACAATGTTCAGCCACTGGGTATGAATGTGCTACGACCTCTTTCTTGCCCACCTTATTCAATTCAGTTATACATTTCCCACCGCATTCCACGTCGGATTTGCACTTATCAATCTCTCTACCGCAGAATTTCTGATTTGTTCCTGCAAATTTATTATTATATATATATGTATTAGACTGTGTACTTGCGTTGAAAATAAATGTCCAAATCTTGTACCTCCAATTGGTTTTTTAGGATCATACATAGGTGGTGGTGCTGGTGGTGGGGTTAGTTCTGGTGCCGGCGGTGGGTAAGGCTTCTTATACCCACCTCCACGACCATGCCCACCCCCTCCAGCGGCTCCTTTACCCTTACCTTTGCCACATGTCAAATTCAAACAAATTGTTAATATACTTGAAAATTATATATATATATATATAATTATTGAAAACTTTTGTATGCTGGGTAATTGTCTTATGGCAAAAAAATATAGTATATGTTTGTGGATTTGCTATTATTTGAAAGATGAATTCAGTTAGTAAATTTTACTTTAAGTTTACAGTGGTCAATTTTTATTTGGGCCAGAAAACTAATATAGAAAATAAGCTTACAAAGTTTTTTGTTCCATTCAGAAAATTTTGTATGACAATATGTCGATTGAATATACCGATATTTCGATTGAATATATTTATATATCGGTTATCAGAAAATTTTGTATGTTGATTTTTCATTGTACTTATTTTATGTCCCAAATAAAAAACTTACACATGTAACGTGTTAGTGGATTTGCTATTAATTGATAGAAGAATTCAATCATTAAACTTTATTTGATTTCTACAACATTTGTCGTCTTTTAGTTGGGACAGAAAACTAGCATAGTGGATAACCTAGCATAAAAAGTTTCTTGTTCAGAAAATTTTGTATGCTGATTTTTCCTTGTACTAGTTTCATGTCCCAATAAAAAACTAACACATGTCATTTGGTATTGATAGAAAGCTAGTTTTCAATCAATAAAAAACTAACACATGTCAATGAATTTGATATTGATAGAAAGCTAGTTTTCAATCAATAAAAATGGATCAATTCCAAGAATGTTCAAATTGGGAGTCCAAATTCCCAAAATATTCAATTTTTGGTTCAAATTCCCAAACTATGTAACTTGGCATATGGTTTGCCAAGTTTCAAAAGATAGAGTAATTGCTAAACCAACACATAGTTTGTGATAATTATAAATTTACCCACAAACTTTGTAATGAGCAATATTACAAACTCTAACTCAATTTATATAAAAGGAAAATTAAAATTTTCTGGATATAAACAAATTGAATTACATTGCTATGTGGACACCGGTGCAAGCATGTGTGTTGCTAGCAAAAATGTAATACCCAAAGAACATTGGGTAAATGTAGAAAGACCAATAAGAGTAAAAATTGGAAATGGATCACATATCATACTCTCTAAGGTCTGTAAAAATCTTAATATATTGATAGCAGGTGAAATATTTCATATTCCAACTGTATATCAACAAGAATCTGGAATAGATTTTATTATTGGAAATAATTTCTGTCTGTTGTATCATCCATTTGTCCAATACACAGACAGGATAATTTTCACTCTAAACAATAATCCTGTACATATAGGAAAAATAAGAAAAGCTCTTAAAATAGGAGTTCCAGGTTATTTAGAATACATGAAAAAGAAATCTAAATTACCAAAACCAGAGGCGCTAAATATTAGCCCTAATAAAATTGCTTCTCTTTTAAGGAGGGGGGGTATGTATATTAAAGAACAACAACAACAACTTTTTGTGTTTCAAAATACAAAACTTTGTAAAATAGAAACACTTTTAGATTCTGTGTGTTCAGAAAATCCAATAGATCCTAACAAATCAAAATATTGGATGACAGCAACCATAAAACTAATCAATCCTAAGACAATTGTAAAGGTTAAACCAATGCAATATAGTCCTAAGGATAGAGAAGAGTTTGGAAAACAAATTAAGGAATTACTAGAATTAAAAGTGATTAAACCTAGCAAATCACCTCACATGTCTCCAGCTTTCTTGGTAGAAAATGAAGCTGAAAAACGCAGAGGAAAAAAGAGAATGGTTGTCAACTATAAAGCTATAAATACAGCTACAATAGGAGACAGTCATAACCTTCCTAATAAAGATGAGTTATTAACTCTAATAAGAGGAAAGAAAATATTCAGTAGTTTTGATTGTAAATCAGGATTCTGGCAAGTATTGCTTGATGAAGAATCACAATTATTAACTGCTTTCACATGTCCACAAGGTCATTACCAGTGGAATGTTGTACCCTTTGGGTTAAAACAGGCTCCAGCCATATTTCAAAGACATATGCAGAATGCATTTAGGACCTTTGAAAAATTCTGTTGTGTTTATATTGATGACATTTTAGTCTTCAGTAATAATGAGACAGAACATCTGTGGCAAGTAGCAGCAGTATTAAAAAAATGTGCTTCTCTGGGAATAATACTCTCAAAAAAGAAGACACAGCTTTTTAAAACTAAAATCAATTTTCTAGGACTAGAAATTGAAGAAGGATCTCATCGACCTCAAGATCATATCTTGGAACATATTCAAAAGTTCCCGGATATCCTTGAAAACAAAAAACAGTTGCAGAGATTCTTAGGAATCCTCACTTATGCTTCTGATTATATTCCTAAGCTTGCCCAGGTCAGAGCACCCTTACAAGCAAAGCTTAAAGAAGATATTCCATGGGAATGGAAAGATTCAGATACCAACTATATGGTAAAAGTAAAGAAAAGTTTAAAAAACTTTCCTAAGCTTTATCACCCACAACCTGAGGATAAACTGATCATAGAAACTGATGCATCAGATTTATTCTGAGGAGGAATTCTTAAAGCTGAAAATAATGGTAAAGAATACATTTGCCGATACACTTCAGGAAGCTTTAAAGCTGCTGAAAAGAATTATCATAGTAACGAGAAAGAATACCTTTCTGTTATTAGAGTAATTAAAAAATTCTCTGTTTATCTAACCCCTTGCAAATTTCTAGTAAGAACAGATAATAAGAATTTTACTTATTTCTTAAAGATAAATCTAAAAGGAGATAATAAACAAGGTCGTCTAGTTAGATGGCAAATGTGGTTATCTAGATATGATTTTGATGTTATTCATATTGCAGGTACCAAGAATTATTTTGCAGATTTTCTTACCAGAGAATTTCAGCAAGATTATAAAGAATAATACAAATGTTTCTAATGTTTGTTTCCTTGTGAAGCGTCTAGCATGGATGAAATGGAGCAGCTAAAGCTGCATGAACGACTTTTAGTCCAGGAACTGGAGCTGGTCCGAGCCAAGCTCAAGTATCTTAACCTGATCAAATTGGGTAAAGAAAAAGAGCAAGCTTCTGAAAATGAAGTAAAAAAGGTTATCTTATCACCTTCTCCCTCAAAAGAGAAAGATAAGACTATTCCAACGCAAACGGCTGTTGGTAAAGAATCAACAAATCCGTTGAAGGCTGTGGATTTGCCAAAAATCCAGAAGGAAGTACAAACTTCCATTAAACTGGTCAGTCCAGTAGATTTTTGTTTAAGACCAAATCAGGGAATTCCAATCCCACAGACTAAAGTTACACCTTTAGCATCGGAGAAATCCGAAGAGGGAATTCAAATCCCAAAAAGATCTAAAACATATTATGTGGTCTATAATGGCCCTAATGCCGGGATCTATGAAGATTGGAGCTTCGCCAAAAAAGCAACTGAAGGAGTCTCCAACATTGCACACAAGAAGTTCAAATCCTTCCAAGAAGCAAGAACTTCAACAGACCTATATACTGGGTCATCTTTACTAGCACCTCTGGAGCTAATTACCAATGGAGAGATGATGAAGCCTAACACCTTCAGCGCAGCTCTATTGTCCAAAAAGAAGTCATTAACCTCGCTAGGAAGACTTCCCAGCAAACCAAGGGAAGACATGGCAAAATCTACGAAAGTAGATTACTCCGATGAAATTACGGAAGCAGGGTTCGAATACTGCTATCGATATGCGAGATCTGCCAATGAAGAAAAGTTTTTGGAGGAAAAGTTCTTCACTACAGACTCCAAAAACTTAAGTTACTAAAACTTCACCAAGAATGCTAATCCTGAACAGGTCTATGAGGCATTCCAATATGGTTTGGTAAAAACCATTTATCCAAGTCCTAATTTATTAGAAATTAGCCATTTTCCTAAGGCTATTATTGATACAATTAAGACTTTCAGAAAGAAATGCACCAAACCAGGGCAAGAAGTTTTTCTGAAAATTAATAGTTCCGGTCCATACTGGAATCAATTAGGATTATTGGTATATCATCCTCAGCATTTAGTCCAGATTGGCATTTGCAAAGGAGATCATTATCATCCATCTCAGCCCATGGAGTGCAAACTTGAGGCTAGTGATTTGCTACCATTAGCAATAAAAAGATTGGAAGGTTTTGTTCAAAAACTTTTCAGTTTCAGTTCAGATGATGGACTATTTGTCAATTATCAAGATGCCACCATCTTGATATACAGCAAGTCACCCAAGAAGATCAGCGAAGCCGATGAAGGCAAATTTGTCAAATTCCAAAATACTTTGGTTAATCCATTTATTTTGGGAGAACATATTCCAGACCTTTGTAAAAGGTTGAAGAATTACCGCAACAATTATCTATGCGGTAGATGCTCAGAAGAAAGTGGATCTCCCACTAAAGAAGATAATGACATCTCCACCATCAGGGCTGCCGACAGTCCTATGGACCCCTCCACTTCAAGTGACAGCAGGTAGTGGTATAGTAATGCATCTGCTCTGAGTGGGTGCAATAATGCAGTAGTGCGTCTACTTTAAGTAGAGGCAATAATGTAAGTGCGTTTGTACGTAAGGGATGACGCACCCCTCTTCAATAATACAGATCCTTCCTTCTCTATAAAAGGAAGTTCTTTTCTCGTAATATGGGAGCGCCCCTCACTTCTGCGCCTCATTGTAATTTACTTTCAACCTCTGTAATCCCCTGGAGACGAACCTCGTCCAGGATTCTGTCTGATCTTCGGATCTACTATGTGTGAATAAAAAGCCCTTTAGGGCCCTCTTGTAATTACATGTAAGTTTCTATAATCTATATCTTCTTTCTTATTATTAATTGTTGTATACATGCTTATCTGTTATAATGAAACCTGGAGTCCATAGAATAGGAGTACCGCTTAGGCAGGTGGCCGTTTAGGGAAACAAGATTCGCAGGATTGGTTAAGTTATAAACAGATAACATGATAACCATACACTCTTAATAATATAGATAGAAAGATATAAGAAGCTTGTATGTATTACTTAGGGTTCTAAAGTATTAAATCCATAAATTACTTTAAATAAAATATCGAAGCTTGAATGAGCAAAAATATTTGTACATCTATTCTCAACAGGGAAATATCAAAAGAAGATAAAAATTTATCTGAATTCCATAGGAATAATGACAATAGTCAATCCAGATACAGTTTTTGTACTAAGTTTTGTAAAGAACATCAAACCCAAATTCATATACAATTTATGAATACCTTTAAAGTATGCATAAAATGTGTAAAAGAATCTCAAGAACGTTCAAAAGGATGAACTCTAAAAATCATCCAAATGAGCAAAAACGTTTGTAAATCAATTCTTGACAGAGAATTAACTAAAGAAGATAAGAAATTATCTAAATTCCGTAGAGTTGGCCCTTATAGTCAATCTAGGTATAGTTTTGGAACAAGATTTTGTGAAAAACATCAAACTCTTGTACATTATATGAACATCTATAAAGGACGTTTAAAATGTTTAAAATAAAATTAAAATTCCGCAGACCTACCAAAAACCTGGTATCAGAGCCATGTTTAAAATAAAAAGAATTATTTGAAAGATTCAATATTAAAATGAATCATTTAAATATAGAAGAAACAATTGATGAAAATCAAGATGTTTCTAGTGTTCAAACCTTTGAATCTAATCAAGGATTCATAGGAAGTTTCTTAATAAAACATGAACTACTTTCAAAAATTAGGTCTTCCAAACTTAATCTAAGAAAAGAAAATATCTTTAATATACCTTTTTTAGAAAAATTAAAAAGGAAAAATAGCATCTACTATTTTGTAGGTACTAAAGAAATGCATGTAGATATCAAAGATACTACAGGAGAAGTATATTTACCTTTAATTACTCTAAAGGAAATTAAAGAAAATTTAAGCAAAATAGATAGTAAAATTAGAGATACTATCACAATGGTACACTTTGGTGCCGTCAAAATCCTATTGAAATCAGAATTTCAAGAGGGAATAGATTCTCCAGTCAAAATGGTCTTGATAGACAACAGAATAAATGATAGGCAAGATTGCATTTTAGGTGCAGCTAGAGGAAATTTAGCTTACCAAAAATTCATGTTTACAGTCTATCCTAAATTTGGTATTAGTTTAGATACAGCAAATCTAGACAAAACATTATCCTTCATTCATAAATTTGAAAGAGAAAATTTGATGAATAAAGGAGATAAAGTATTCAGCTTAACCTATCTGGTTGCTTATGCTTTAACAAATAGTCATCACAGTATTGACTATAAAAAGAAAGAATACATTGAACTAGAAGATGTATTTTCTCAAATAGGAACTGTTCAAGATAAACAGTTTTCTGAAATCTCCCCTGTGGATAATAAATGGGCTATTGATATAGCTAAAGATAAAAAACCCATGGGAGAACGTTATAAATCAAGAATTGAAAGGAATAAACTTATTATTGGAGAACCTTCTAGAAGAAGTATTTCCAAAGAACCCAGCGAGAGAGATCTCTTGATGGGAATGTCAAAACGAATAGAGGACATGAAAATTCAGCTTGAAGAAATGTCCTAATGAGTTTTACGGAAATAAAAGAGGAGATAAACGTTTTAAAAACAAAATTAGAAGAAATTCTAAATATTCTAACTAAAGAAGATAATAAGTTAGAAGCTGCAGCAACAAAAATTATCATTGAATTAAAAACAGTAATTCAAGAAAACCATAAGGTAATCTTAGATCAAAAAGATTTAAAAATAACTCCTATAGGAGACGAGGAAAAACCAAAACCTATAAGTTTAGGAAAATATTCTTACCCCAATCATGGAGTAGGAAATGCAGAATTAGGATCCTCTGGAAATCCTAAAGCATTAACTTGGCCATTTGGTAAAAATGACAAACAACCAATATGACCAACTATATACCAAAGATTGAAAAAATATTTTGGGATCACCTAGATGGTGAGGAGTTACAGGTAAACGAAGAGAACTTCGATTTACTTGACCATGCTCTTAGGTTGCTAGAATTAGAAAATGATGAGCTAGCAAACCAAGAAATAGAAAATAGTCCTAAACTAAAACAATTGTTTGGATTCGAAGACTTGAAAGTCTTAAATAATGAAGAATCAGCTAGTGAATCTGAAATAAGCGAACAAGTAATTAGCAATTACGATTCAGATGACGTACCTAAAAACTTTAACATAAATGTTAAAAGAGAAGAAGGAGAAAGCTCATATATGGGCTCTAAAAGAAGAAGAGCTAATCAACCATGGTATTTTCCAGAAAGTGCAAAATCCAAAATAAGTAATTCGAAAGGATCAGATGATAATTTCCTAAATATTGACTGTCAAAATAATAGGAAAGAAATCATTGATAAATGGGCAGCAGAATTAAGTTTAGTAATTCAAACTAATCCTGATGCCTATACAGAATCAAGAACTATATTGCTATTAGTAGAACATAAGAGTCTTGGAATAGCAAAAGAATTTATAAAAAACACCATTTGGACAGATGATAATAACAACATTCCATATAATATTCTAGATATAGTTCTAGATGGGTTATATACTATGTTCCTAGGAATTGATTTTACTGGTGATAAAATACATGAAAAACAAATAGTACAAGAGAAAGCTAGAAAACGATTAGCAGAACTACAACTCTGTGATATATGTTACCTAGAAGAATTCAATTGTGACTATGAAGTAAATCTTTACAAACTAGAACAAATTGAATTTCCAGAAATGATACTTCAGTATCTTAGAAAAATCCCTTTGGTAGGAGAAAAAGCCTTAGAAAGGTTTAGATCTGAAACTTTAGGTAGTAGAACTACTAGTTTCAGTCTAGGATATGCTATGAGAATAGTAAAAGACGAACTGTCAAAATTCTGTGAATTAATAAGAACTCAGAAGAAACTTAAAAAATTTGATAAGAAATGTTGTGCCATTTCGGGTGAGATACCTGTAGAATATGGCTGTAGAACAGAACATAAAAAGAAGAAAAAATTCTTTTCTAAGAAAAAATCTTCTAAATATAGGTTTATTAAAAAGAAAAAGAGATTCCAACCAGGAAAATTCTTTAAGAAAAAATCTGATAACAAAACAGAAAAACAAAAATTCTGTCCAAAAGGAAAGAAAAATTGTAGATGTTGGGTTTGCAACATAGAAGGACATTACGCTAATGAATGTCCTAATAGGCAAGATAATAACAAAATAAAATTGTTAGAAATTGCATATGAAATGGGATATGAACCCATAGAGGAAAAATATGATGAAATAGAAAAAGTTTACATCATAGAAATATATTCCAGCTCCAGTGAAACAGAATCAGATGAATCAAGTACATCTGATTAAACCTTAGGGGTAAAAATAAAAATAACAAATAAAATGGAGGACTAAAATGAAAAGGCAAAACAAAAGTTCTCAAAGAGAACATTTTGGGAATTTTGTGTACAAAAGTGCATATTCTCGGAATTTTCCCAATAAAAATCTAACGTAGGTAAGTGGATTTGCTAATAGAACCATGAATTCAATCTATAAATTTTAGATAATTTTTACAATTTTTACAATTTTTATATCTTTTAGTTGGGTCATAAAACTAGCATAGAGAATATATAAGATAAAGAGGCTTAAAATGTAAAGCAGCTAATTAAAGAAGATTAATTGGGTACCTGGTGAAATTTGATGTGTGAATACAATTATGAAGAGGACAAAAACCGCCTCAACTTTCACCATTTCGAATGATTTGGTCCTTTTCAAATCACAAAACCTTAATTTATAGAGAGTGTTTTGTTTTGTGACACAATTATTTTTTTTTAAATGAAAATTGCTCAAATATTTCCATGGTAATACACCATCTCACTTTCAAGGTTAGGCCTTGATTATTTTCAATTATGGATATATACACCTACGTACGGATCTCCACTTTCTTTTTGTCAAAATATATAGGGGTGTTTGGTGATTAGCTGATAGCTGATACCTGTTAGCTGATTGTATTACCTGATTTGACTAGGTGATTGTATTAACTGATTTGACTAGCTGTTTACATTAGCTGATTGTATATAAGTGATTGGTAAAATTAGCAGATAACTAATAGTTGTTTGCTTAAAAAACAAGGTAAACTGACGTTTAAGGGCCTACTCATATTGTATTAACTAATCATTTTATGAATAGCAATAATAAATTTAATATAATATTATATTATTAGAAAATATATTATATTAAAAGGTGAATATTATATTATTTTACAAATATATTCATAAATTTATAGTTTTTCAAACTAATTAAAATACAAATTAATTGGGCATCACTAGTTCAAAACTCTTAACTTTAAAAATTAATTTAATAAAATTCACTATACTTGCACAAAACCTTGTACATATTATCAACTAAATTAAGTTAAGCTACATTTTCAAAAAATAAAAATTTAAGTTAAGCTACACTTTAATTAAAGTAGTTATTTGACAAAAAAAAAATGTACATTAAAAATGAAGAATAAGTTTTGGAAGTAACGGTCACTATATAGTGACCAGAACTAAATTATAACTTAAAAACGCGGAGGGGTTTATGCTGCAATTTATTGAAACTTCTGTAACTCACGCTCCGCGCGTGTCTTTTTATCCTTCTAATTTCGGTAGTAAAGAAATGGTAGGAGCACACGCATCCTTCTAATTTCTGGGTCTTTCTCTTGACCGAGTACATGTGCGTGGAACAATTTTCTTTTTTTTTTGGCTTCTTGTCACGAATTGGAGCAATTACTTACGCAGGAATTGTTTTTAAAATTTTGAAGTCTCCCTCTTTATCCCACAACTTTTTATACTCAAACCTTCCTTCTTTTTATCCTTCTTTGTCCTAAAACAATTCAGCTTAAAAAAAATCCCATTTTAAAATTTAAAATTGACAATCAAATCATTTAAACTAAAAAGGTTATGGTTTTAACTTAAAAGATTGATACTTTAACTTGAAAGTAGTAATCACATGTTTTAATTTATAAACTTCATGTTTGTTACAACTTTAGATTTTAATATAATTATCACTCCTTAAAAGTGAAAGGTTGACAATTAAGAGTGAAAAGTTTGTATATGCATTTTATCTTTCTTAAAAGGTTGTTGTTTAATAGTGAAAAGTTGACATTTAAAAGTGAAAAGTTGATTGTTGTTATTTGTATATGCATTTTTATCGTTCTTAAAAGTTTGTTGTTTAATAGTGAAAAGTTGACAATTAAGAGTGAAAGATTGTCTGTAGTTATTTGTTTATGCATTTTTATATTTCTTAAAAGGTTGTTGTTTAATAGTGAAATGTTGATATTTAAAAGTGAAAGGTTGTCTTGTTATCATTTGTATATGCATTTTTATCGTTCTTAAAATGTTGTTATTTAATAGTGAAAAGTTGAGAATTAAGAGTGAAAGGTTGTCTGTAAGTTATTTGTTTATGCATTTTTATATTTCTTAAAAGGTTGTTGTTTAATAGTGAAAAGTTGACAATTACGAGTGAAAGGTTGTCTGTAGTTATTTGTTTATGCATTTTTATATTTCTTAAAAGGTTGTTGTTTAATAGTGAAAGGTTAAAATTTAAAAGTGAAAGGTTGTCTTGTTAGCATTTATATATGCATTTTTATCGTTTTTAAAAGGTTGTTGTTTAATAGTGAAAAGTTAACATTTAAGAGTGAAAGATTGTCTGTTATTATTTGTTATGTATTTTATCTTTGTTGAAAGATTACTATTTAATAGTGAAAGGTTGGTATTTAAAAATGAAAGATTGTCTTTTCTTTTTTATTATTTTTTATCGTTCTTAAAAAATTACTGTTTATTAGCAATTATTCATGGGGCCATATGCATTTGCTGGAGAAGGGAAAACGGAAGACAAAATGTGAATTATTCTCATGGGTGCCCATATATAAGTTGGTGAGAATATATAATGGAAGAAAAGTCAGGTCATCATCAAATGTAGCGCGTGTGCGCGTGATTTCTAAAACTTTCTGAAATTGCACATGAAAGACCTCCGTGTATTTGAATTCCTTTAATATTTGCTCTCATTTCCTCTATTTACAGTCTGCTCCTTGGTCACTATATAGTGACGGTCACTCAAGAGACGGACTCAAAAATGAATTCACAAAAACATAAAGAATTTGGTAATGAACTATTTTGCTTTAACCAAGAAAATATGAAAAAGGAATATATATCTACGTTGACATATCCTCCTAAAATTTTATTTTAACATTAAGAAAAAAAAACGTATTTTTAAATTTAAAAAACCAAACAAAACGTAAAAGAAAAGGTAATATTTGGTAGCGTACAGCCATATAGGTGAATTATGAAAAAGGGTACAGACGGAAGGATATTAATGAGGACAATCAGCTGATCTAGAAATACTCCTTTTTTGAGCGTTTTGAAAATTAGATTTTTGGGCCCAAACAGCTAATTCTTTTTTTTTTTAATTTAAAACCAGCATTGCTGGAGGGATATTTATTTGGCTCCCTTAACCAATAGTATCTCAAAGTCTCGAATCCTTACATATAAGTACAAGAAAAACCCCAAAAGGTTGGGATGAAAAAACTTGAGGAGTTCAAGAAAAACCCCAACTACATGGGATGAAAAAACTTGGTAGATTACAAGTACCTTGAGACAAAAGTTAGATAGTTCTAATCGATATCTACTCAATCGATCCAGGTTAGTATTCGACAGGTTGCCCTGACTAACACAAGTTTGCCCCGATGAGGATAACATTTCAAGGAGCAGGTTTGTAATCATCAAGGTGAACTTGACAAGAAACAACTTAGCCACTTGAATGTGATTAGAAAAAGCTAACTGTTTCAATAGATTATTAGAAAGAAAACAAGTTACTTCCAGAGCTGTTGTGGAGTAGAATTTTGTGAAATAATCCATGTCCTCCATAGATAAGAAACTGCCAAGGATGACACAAATGTACTCCAGTCTTTTTAACATCCTGCATTTGTCAGCCCTTCCTGTCATAGTGTTGTAAAAATGGTCATCTGAGCTTAGATTTACCACAAGGCCAATGGCCTTGTGATTTCCCTGAAAAGACAAAGGAGAAGACCAGTGAAATGTTCTAGACACAGGGCTATGTAAAATCTGGGAATTTTGTAAATTGAAACATGAACACCTGAGCATTTCTTCATGGTCCCAGATTCTTTTTGATTGTGATTGCTTTCTATTGATTCCAGTCATCATACCCTGAAATAGCAAGAAAAACCAGCAGCAGTATCCAAGAATTCTAATAAAGCACTTATATACTTCTAACATAGGGGAATTCATGGCTGTCTAATTGGACTAGTCCTTTAATGTTAGGTGGTAGAGTTTGATGAGTAAAAGTCCTAGATAATTTGCTAGTGCTAGCTAGCTTTGCAAGTGAATCTGCTACAGCATTAGCTTCTCTAAAGGTATGAGAAAAGTTGATAGAAAACTCACCAGCTATCAACCAAATGTTTCTCATCAGTTCTGTGAATCTCCAGGGAATTCTGAACTCTTTCCTCACCATTTTTAACAGGATTAAAGAGTCCACCTCACAGTCCATGTCCATAATATCATGTGTATAGGCGGTCTCAAGGCCTATGGACAAGGCAGTGATTTCAGCTTCCAAACTATCCATATTGCCCAAAAATTTAGATTTTGCTATCAGTATCCTCCCTTGCTGATCTCTTAGAACAACCCCTGCTCCAGCTGCACCATTGCTCAGAGATGAGCCATCTGTATTGAGTTTAGCCTGTGTTTGGGGAAGTTTCCACATCACATGTATCACTTGTCTTGGTATGGTACCTGTAGAAACTGAAGCCAGAGACAGCAAACTTGCAGAGATATTATGTGTTTCAGAGAGTTTCCATTGTTTCCCATGGATCTTCATGATTGCTTTTATTGTACTATATACACTAGAGGCCATTGTAAGCCAGTTTGGTATCTTTGATTCATATAGCCATGAATTCCTAGCACACCAAATGTACCAAACTGCAATGCTTGGAAGCATTCTTACAACTACTTCCTGTGTTTTAGATTTAAATTCCATGTTCCAGTAATAATAGAATCTATCCCATAGGTTGTTAAAAACAATGTTTTGAAGGTCCAGCCACTGATTCAAGTATTTCCAAAAGATTTGCACTTTAACACAGTCATTTAAACAGTGGTGTATATTCTCAGTATTGTTCTTACAAAATGGGCATATAGATGGCAAGTGAAATTTAAAATCCTCTAAAACATCAGGGAAAGGGATTAATCTATTTAATAACCTCCAGGTAAATATAGTGAACTTCCTTGGGATATACTTTGACCATAAGTGTTTAAAGGATGGAATTTCCTCTTTCTTAGGTCTAAGTAATGCATATGCTGATCCAAGTGTGAAATGACCATTTCTCTCTGGTTTCCAGATTAAGGTGTCAGGGTAAGATTCAAACAGAGAGAAATCTTTGGTCAATAAAGCAATATGATCCAAGTCTAAGCCAATATGAAAGCTTTGCACATAATTTTCCTGATCAAATATAAATTCAGCAATTGTTAAATCAGGAAATGGTAAATCATGATTTTCATTCCAAATATCAGCTAATTCAAACTGCGCTCTTTACCAAACACTTTAAATAGCTTTTTGAGTTGGTCAAACAACTAATTGTTGTCAAACAGCTAATTTTGTTCCAAAAAGCTCTTTATAATAAATTATTATTATTATTATTGACAAAGTGATGCTTAATTCATAAATTATACTAAGGCCTTATTCGTCATTTTGCTATATTTGTTGAACAAACATCTATCAGCTAATTTTACCAAACACTCTTGCAGGGGCGGACCCAGAAATTAAAGTTGAGGGTGGCCTTAATAGAATAGAAGTAAAATCATAGGATGTAAAATGCAATTTTCAATTTTTAAAGTTGAGGGTGGCCCAAAATTATAGCACTAAATTTTAATAATTTAAAAATTACAAGGGTATAAAATGCAATTTTTAATTTTTTTGGGGTAGCCGGGCCACCCCTTAGGTCCGCCTCTGCACTCTTGTACAATCAGCTAATGCAATCATCTAGTCAAATCAGGTAATACAATTAGGTAACATCTAATCACCAAACACCCCATGGCATTTGCACATTTAAAATGTATTGTAAATTAAAGTTTCGACGTGATAAATTTTTTGTTGAATTAATAGTTTTGTAAATTTTGACTTGAATTAACAAAATTTCTTTTTTTTTTGGAATATAAATCATAATTAAGCTGACAAATGAAACAGGTGTATTGAAAGATTTTTGATTGGAAGAATTTGATGTTATTGATTATATGGATGGGATCATGTGAAAAGTTTTCTTTATTTCGGTTTATAATCCGAAAAATTGGAGTTTTTTGCCCAAATAACCTTATTCCTAAAACTAATTCCCAAAATAATACTAATTCCATAACTAATGCTCTTGAACTAAAGCTTAATTAGTTTTAAATCCTAAAAATTCTTATATATTCCGATTAAACCCATAAATTTACCATCAACTGCCACAAATGTTTTGCAATCAAGTATGACCGCCGCCGTGTGAATAGCATCCATTTATTCCCCATTTCATGATTGTCAAGGAAGCCTCTGCAAACAACAAAAAGGAAATTTAAATGAATTTGCTTTCCATCCAAACAAAGAAAACCAAAAGTCTCTGGATATATTTGCAAGCGAACTATAAACAATGCAGACAAGAAGCCTCACAACTTTTTCCTTAGAAGCACCTGATGACTGGACCTTCTTTCTGCAAATTTAAACATATTAATATTAAATGTTTGTTACCTTCCAGCTTTTGGATAATCCTGCTTGTTTACTTTGCATAGTGGTACCTTCAAGGGCCCAGAAAAATCCAATTAAGCTGGAAGAGCTATCTGAAATTTCAGTTTGTATTTTCACTGACAAATAGATTTTACATTTCGATTAAGATAACAAGAACAGAGATTAACTCAAGTATACTGTATTCGTATTTTATCCAAGTATTATTTCTTCATGCAGAGGTCTAGCGATGGCCTGGTTAAGACCCAAGGATCGATGGCAGCTGATGAGGACATAAAGCAGTCCATCGTGAAGTATGAAAAGGAGCAGGCACTAATGTTCTTCTTCACTTCACTGCTAAAAAGCCAAAATGGGGATTATTTATCAGGGTGTTGATGAATCAGTGGCTGACAAACTTCTATCACTTTGGCAGCTGTTAGGATATTTTGTGAATATATTGTGTATATCTGATTGATTAAAATAGGTTAGGGGAGATACTGTTCCCTTTTGGGATTCTATTTGTAACTGGTTATAAAGCCTTGTTTTGTGTATCAATACAATCATAACATTCTACGATATCTTTCTTTACATGGTATCAGAGATTCTTTCCTGAGACCTTACGATACTTTCTTACCATAATCTTACCTAATTTATCAAGTCGCCGCCGACCGCTGCTGCCAGCTGCTCCACGCCGCTGCCGCCAGTCGACTTCCGCTTGCTACTACCACTATGTCGATTCATGGAGATGATGGTTCCGACGCTGCCCGACAGGAGGAGGCACACATTGCCACCGCCGACGCTGCCCAGTCTGCCCGCGATGTCGCCGCCGCCTTTCTTCAACAACTGATGTTGCAGACCGTCGGTAATCATCCACTTCCACCGGTTACTCGACCTTCGAACTCTGCCGTTTTTCATCCACCGGTTTTTGCTGGATCGGCCGCCGCTCTTGCTGCCGTCCCTCCACCGCCGGGTTTTGCCGCCGCCGCCTCGCCCGGCTTCGACCGTTCGGACATCGGTTCGGCTTTGACCGATGAACAGTGGCGTACCGCTCTAAACCTTTTTACTAAAATGCATAATCCTACTGGCAATATGCCAGGTAAGCTTGTTCTACCTTGGATACTTGATTCGGGGGCTTCCTATCACATGACTGGTGCTAAGGGTGCTCTTTCTGATATTGTTACTGCTGATCACACTGTTGACGTTGTTTTACCTGATGGATCGATTTCTACTGCCTGTGAATATGGAACTATTACTTTTGGTGGAATTACTTTACCTCATGTGCTTTATATACCGGAATTACGTTGCAATTTATTATCTTGTTCTAGATTGTTAGCCTCTTTAAAATGTCTTGCTTTGCTCACTGAAAATTATTGCATTTTACAGAAAGTCAGTTCGAGGATAGTGATTGGTGTGGGTGAACAGTATGGTGGGGTTTATTGGCTTCGTACGTTGGATGACGGTGATAGCTTCCGTCCGCCGCCGTTGGAGCCGAGTCGAGCCGCCGCCGTTCCTGCTTCGTCCTCCAGTCTTTGGCATCAACGTTTTGGACATCCATCCTCAACGGTTTTGTCTTCTCTTTTTCCTAGTAATTCAAATAAAAATAGTGCTCCTTGTTCTGTCTGTTTTAGAGCAAAGCAAATAAGACATAGTTTTCCTGAAAGCTCTTTTCGAGCTAGTGATTGTTTTGAATTGATACATTGTGATGTTTGGGGGCCTTTTAGCCATCCTTCTACTAGTGGTGCTACTTATTTTTTGACTATAGTTGATGATTTTTCTAGAGCCGTCTGGGTTACTTTGCTTGTTGCAAAATCCGACGTTGCTTCTAAGATTAAGAATTTTTTTGCATTAGTTAATACACAGTTTAGTCGACAAGTTCGCCGTGTTCGTGCAGACAATGGTACTGAATTCCTACCTTTGCAGTCATACTTTGAAGAGAATGGTATCCTTTTCGAGACTACATGTGTGTACACGCCTCAACCAAATGGTAGAGTGGAGCGCAAACATAGACACATACTCAACGTGGCTAGGGCGCTTCTTTTCCAAGCTAGTTTGCCTATCAAGTTTTGGGGTGAATGTGTTATTACGGCTGCTTATTTAATCAACCAGACACCAACTCCTTTTCTTGATGGTCGAACTTCGTTCGAGCTTCTCCATGGCCGTGCACCAGATTACAAGTTATTGCGAGTTTTTGGATGCCTTTGTTTCGCTTCTCAACTTCCAAAGCCTCGAGACAAGTTTGCCTCAAGAAGCCGAAGGTGCATCTTTCTTGGATACTCTATTGGGAAGAAAGGATATCATCTCTTTGACCTTGAAACACATACATTCTTTGATAGTCGGGATGTTGTGTTTTTTGAAGACCACTTTCCGTTTGCTATTGAGATCGCTCCTTCACCGCCGACAGACTCCTCTCCAGTGGCTTCATTGCCACTTTATGATGACCTGCCGGATACGACTCTGCCGTTGGCTGCCGTGCCGCTCCAGTCTCGCCCGTCAGCCTCGCCTGAACCGTCTGAGCCACTCGAGTCTCGGTCTCCAACCTCGTCCGAGTCCATCCGGTCTAGCTCTCCAGTCTCGGCCGAGCGGTCCGAGTCCATCCGGTCCAGTTCTCCAGCTTCAGTCGTGCCTCTCGAGTCTATCCGGTCTCGTTCTCCTGCCGCGACAGATGCCTTACCACCACCTGCTCCTGCGCTCAACCGTGACTCCGTTGCTTCCCTAGTTCCACTTGGGAAACTATCAAGGAAAAGACCTGGATACTTGGATGATTATGTCTGTTCTGCTACTGCTACTAATAAACCCCCCATTACTGCTTCTTCCACTTTGTCGTCGTCACTATCTTCAGGTATTCCATACCCTATTACTGACTATGTTAATTGTGATAGATTTTCTGCTTTGCATGCTAGACTTTTGTGTGTCGTAACATCTAGTACAGATCCTACTACATATTCCGAGGCGTCTAAGCACGTTCACTGGCGAGCTGCTATGGGTGAGGAGCTTGGTGCTCTAGCCCTTAATGGCACTTGGACATTATCATCTCTCCCTTCGGGCAAGTCTGCTATTGGCTCTAAGTGGGTTTACAAGACTAAGTACAAATCTGATGGATCTATTGAGCGACATAAAGCACGTCTGGTCGTTCTTGGAAACCGTCAGATTGAGGGGACAGATTTCACTAAGACTCTTGCTCCTGTTGCGAAGATGGGTTCTGTTCGCTTGTTTCTTTCTGTGGCTGTGATTAAGGGCTGGGAGGTTTATCAGATGGACGTTCATAACGCGTTTCTGCATGGTGATCTTGAGGAAGAGGTTTATATGCGGCCACCTCAGGGTTACACTGTCCCACCAGGGGTTGTCTGTAAGCTCCAGAAGTCCTTGTATGGTCTGCGGCAGGCTCCTCGTAATTGGTTCGCAAAGCTGACTTCAGCCTTACGAGCTTTTGGCTTTGTTCAGAGTAAGGCCGATTATTCCCTCTTTACCTATGTTCGTGGTACCCTCTCCCTACATGTTCTTATTTACCAAGACTTTGTTGACTGAGTTCAAGACGTATTTGAGTTCGTGTTTTCATATGAAGGATCTCGGTCCCTTGAAATACTTTCTTGGGATTGAGATTGCTAGGAGTGCTGATGGCATGTTTTTATCTCAACGAAAATATGCCCTTGATATTCTTTCGGATACAGGCTTGTTGGCATCCAAGCCTACAGATTTTCCTATGGAGCAACACCATGATTTGGCTCGTGTTGAAGGACCTTTGTACGACGATCCCGAGCAGTATAGGCGGCTGGTCGGTCGTCTCATCTACTTGACCATTACTCGTCCTGAGCTTTGTTATGCGGTTCATACTTTGGCTCAGTTTATGAAGGCGCCATGCGTTCCCCATTGGCATGCTGCTTTGCGAGTTCTTCATTACCTAAAGAGTCATCCTGGTCAGGGTTTGTTCTTGTCGGCTCGCAGCTCCTTGCAGTTGACGGCTTACTGTGACTCGGATTGGGCAGCTTGTCCTATTACACGCCGGTCTTTGTCAGGATATTTTGTGATGTTAGGAGACTCTCCAGTTCCATGGAAAACGAAGAAGCAACCGACTGTTTCTCGTTCGTCTGCTGAAGCCGAATACCGAGCTATGGCTGCAGTTTGTTGTGAGCTACTATGGCTTCAGTCATTCTTATCCTCGTTGGGTATTGAGCACCGTCCTCCTATGCGGCTTTTCTGCGACAGTCAAGCTGCTAATCATATTGCAGCGAATCCAGTATTTCATGAGAGAACTAAGCATATTGAGGTGGACTGTCACTTTGTTCGTGATCTTGTTCAGTCAGGGGCGATTGCTACTTATCATATTCGTACACATGATCAACCTGCTGACATTTTTACTAAGGCTCTTGGCAAACATCAGTTTCAGACTTTACTTGGCAAGTTGGGCATTCTTGATCTTCATGCTCCAACTTGAGGAGGAGTGTTAGGATATTTTGTGAATATATTGTGTATATCTGATTGATTAAAATAGGTTAGGGGAGATACCGTTCCCTTTTGGGATTCTATTTGTAACTGGCTATAAAGCCTTGTTTTGTGTATCAATACAATCATAGCATTCTACGATATCTTTCTTTACAGCAGCACACATTACATAACCATACCACAACTCCCTGAGCTCGCCGGACTTTCCCCTCGGTGATCCTCTGCGTGCATTACATAAACAATGCGCACATTTCCTCCACCACTAAGTTTGTCGGTGATCCGATAACGGAGCTCTCGGAGGGGCTTGTAGGAGGCGGTGGTGGTAGCTAGCTAGGAGCTGCGGTGGGGCGACAGGAAAGATATGGCGGTGGTGCTTGCGTGTGGCAGAGAGCAAATTGTTGGTAAGTTTATGGGTTTAATCAGAATTTATAAGTTTTAATACTGATTAAGGTTTAGTCCAAAGTATTAGTTATGGAATTAGTTTCAGCAATAAGGTTATTTAGGCAAAAAAAAATCCGAAAAATTGATTAAACTCAATTATTTCTCTCCTACTTAGAAAGGTTTGTACACTATTTGCATTTCACGGTTAGGAAATATAGCTAACTCAATGATATCACATTAGGGATGTATAGTATAGGTACGTGTACGGCTCTCTGGCTTTTGATTTGTTATTTTCACGTTTCTAGTGCTAATTTTTAATTCATTTAGAAAATAACAATATTCACACATCTCTCTCAATTTACTTTCTTGCAACATGCATATATATATATATATATATATATATATATATTCATACAGAGAAAGTCTTGTGTGATAACTGTCTTTGTGGAGACCAATGACCAAGAGAAAGTGTATTTACTGTTTTTGCTTGATGTTTCAGTCAGTTCTCTTGATTATTCATGTTTTGCCTTGATTTTTCAATGAGTTTTATCTTTCATTCAATTTGCTTGATTTTTCAGTCAATTTCCTTGATCATTCCTAGTCCTTGGTACATTACTGTTATTCTGTACAAATTCACACCAAATCTCGCCTTGAGTCAGCCAGCTCACATGAGAATTTGTATATATATATAAAACAATTCATACATATAACAAAGCGATAATGACTAATCTAACCCTAAACTAAACATCAAATTATTTTTTATATATAATACATTTTGATACAATAGTAACTAATCTAACCCTAAACTAAACTAGTGATATACTTGATTCGCTCTCACTTTAATTTCTTCTACCAATTTAATATTTCCTTCCACCAATATATAATATTATAATATTATTTGTATGAGTGCCTAATATATATGTAGGCAAAGATGTACATGGCCAGTTTGTCTTGGAGTTCAAATAGTTTTTGGCCTTTTCTCATTAATATTATACATTAATTTATTTGAGTAGGACGAATTTTATAAACTTTACTTCTAAAAAATCGGGAATGAAGAAGAAGAAGAAGAAGAAGAAGAAGAAGAAGAAGAAGAAGAAGAAAAGAAAGAAAGAAAAAACAATGAAAAAAAATGAAATGAATAAAAAGGGAAATAGTTGAAAACGAAAATTAACGATAAATAAAAAGTTTGGAGTTAGGCTAACATTTTCTTATAAGAGCTGATGTGAGTATTTCGAAAAGATTGGGGATCGGGAAACAATTACTCGAATAAATATAATCGTGGCTATTACCATCCCCGATTGTTAACCTAGACTATGTTAAACATCCTTCGATTTCGAAATATGTACACTAGGACTAGGTTACAACATACATTGCATATTTCACACGCTTCCTCGTGAAAAATAAGGGGAAGTTTTTACCGTGACCATCCTTTCATAATTTACCGTGCCTTCTTGCTGCAAAAACTAGGCAGAGGGAGAGAGCTGGGTTCCGGAGACGAATCAAAAGTGGAGCCGGCAAACGCATACTGGAATCTCATATGCTTGCGGGATTTCGCCGGAGCTTTTGCCGGAGTAGTCTTTACGAGAGACTTGTGATGAGCTAAGTTTATGGCCACCTGGCTGGCTTTCTCCGGCACCGGCGCCGGCAGAGGCAGAGTCTCGCCCCTTTTTAATATCTTAAACTGGCCCATGACCGGAGCTGCATTTTTCTTGGTCGGAACATCAACCTTTCGGCGCTTGGAAGAAGATCTCCGGCCACCGTTAACGGTCGGATGACGGTGAAGATCGGCTATGGCTGCCATCTATTACTAACACTGGTAATTGGTAATATCAAAATGTTAATTCTGAAGCTAGGTTATTTGTGTGTTTTAGGAGACGTGAGACTGTGTTTATATATATATAGGCACAAAAATTAAATCAATGCTGCTTTTTTCCCTTACTGTTTAGGAATCGGAATTGGATTTCCGAACCCTAAAACATTTTTTGTTTTTATTTTCATTTTCATTTTCCTGAAATAACTTGGAAAACAAGCCAAGTTGAATTGTTTCCATTTTCAAACATGAACGATCGAGATGTTACGAATGATATCCAAAACGGAAAAGGGTACGAATGGTCATTTTCATCTGAATAAATGTCTAGCTAGTGAAAATGTCTAGCTCTCTAATATATTAATATTAATATAATATACGATTTCATTTAAAATGTATAAAAAATGACAGTACTAATTAATCATTTTCAAAACTTACATGAACAGTGCAGACATACAATTAGCTATTCAGAGTTTATAAACAAAATTTTCTAAAAAAACTCATGTAAAATTACAATAATTGCACAATGTAATTAATGTACCAATATATAAGACAGATATCTCATGCTGACTGTACAATTTTGACACGAAATTAGGTGTGAGATTAGAAAACATTGCTGACATGTACAGTGTACCAATTTTAATCAATTAATTAATTAACGGGCATTTTATTGTCATCTCATATGATTAATACTTCTGAAACAAAACGTGAACGAAATGTCACGAATTCTAGTTGACTTTCGTTATCATGATCTAACAAATGATATGTCCACATGGATGACACTGAAGATATCATAGCTTAATCCTAATTTAGTTTAATTATGTTTTACCAATGTACCATAATTTAGTTTAATTATGTTTTACCAATGTACCATTGTTCAAAAAAAAATGTTTTACCAAAGTCATGAATTAATGGTTTTATCCAATACTTTGTATGGAATAAGTTTACAGACTTGGACTAAAATTAACCAAAACAAGTATAACAAAAAGTAGGAGAAATGAGAATAAATTAAACTAGATTTATCAAGTTCGTTTTTTTAATGAATCAAAATGGATTAAACTAAAATAATACCAATTTTTAAATGAATTATCACACTTTTAAGAATTACTTACTAATTATTTTAAATTTTAAATTTACAAAATAAAAAGTATAAAATATATCACTTAGCACTATTAGCAAAAGTCAACAGCGATCGTACATGTGTCAAAGTGGAGCTAAGCGGCTAAGAGTATCTCTAGTGCTTAGAAGGTTACGATTAAAATCCGCTTTTATTTGTCAACTTTTAATTGAACGCCAATACGATATAGATTTAAAAATTTTATTTTTAAAATTTTGCTCTCCAATGGACAAATGTAAATTTTTACAACATTAATATGAAAAGGAAAGTAAAAATAAATTTGGTAAACAAATTAATCGCAATATTATACGTTAAAAAGGAAAGTGAACACAAATTTGGTAAACAAAGTAATCAACGCCTTCAACATGAGTGTCAATATACTGAAGGTCTATTTGACACCTTCACTCCACATGTGCATCCACGTCAAACTGACATCTTAATTGATGTTTGCATTGGAGATATATTTTAATCTCTTGTAACAATCAACCATATGTGTCAATCAACATTTTCAATATTGAAAGTTGCATTGGAGATGCTCTAATAGGATCAAAGAGAGCTGAGCAATGGTGTTTCCTGCAAATGTTGAGCTGTGAGCAACAGCCGTCAAGGTTTAACCGTACCATTTAGGTTTGAACTACCAAAATTAAGATTATGGATCATTGACATTGAGATTTGTACCACCAATGTTGGAGAGTTTGGATTGACAACATTAACATTTGGGTCATCGGCATCGAAACTTGGGTCGTTCACGTCTTGGTTTGTGTTACCAACGTTGAGGTTTGCCTAGCTAGAGATAGAATGAATTTGTGTTGCCAACGTATTGAGATTCTAGATTATTAACATTGAAATTTGGATGACCAATAGTAACGTGGCTGTGAGATGGCAAGCAAGACATTTTTATTAGAAGGTGACCTTGTTTACTTTTACGCAAGATTTGAATTCCAAATGTTATCCTTATCATGTCATATGACTTATTTTTTAACTTTCGATAAAGATACAGTTTTGGGTGAGACTTGTGATCCGTCCTTGTGGAGACCAAGGGCAAATGGAATAATCTTTTATTGTTTTTTCTTGATGTTTTAGTCAGTTTGATTGATTTTTCAGTCAGTTCCCTTGAGTATTCTTTTTTACCTTGATCTTTCAATTAATTTGATCTTTCATTCTTTTTGCTTGATCTTTCAGTCAATTTCTTTGATCATTCCTAATCTTTGGTACATTACTGTTATTTCGTACAAATTCACACCAAATATCAGTCTCGAGTCGGTCCATGTGAGACGGCTGAGCTCGGGCGGCAACATCAACCTAAAATCTAACAATGGCGGCGGGATTGAAACTCACCAACGGCAAATTCAACCGATATCGATCTCTTATAGCACTTGGTCTATATAGAGGCGGGTGTCAAATAAGAATTTGTATTTGATAAAAATAAAATTCATTTTACCGACACAATATCTTATTATTTACCTCAAGGCTGCAGAGGAACTTAATCCAGAATATAATGTCACTTATCTTCACTTTCCCGACATCTCCCTTTTGAAGATTGTGATTCTCGAATCAGTGCATTATGAGAATATAAGAATTAATCCCGTTAAAAAAAATGTACCTCGAAGAACAAATAGAATTTTTTAATTCACATTAGAATTTTCAATTTGATCATCCACGTATTATATATAATCATTCAACTTATTCTTCTTCATATTTCAGAGATCCTTGTACGAAATAGCACAAATTAAAACGCAATAGTTTTAGTATAATATTTGGTCGAATAATCCAGTCATTAATTCCACGCATGGCCAAAATAGTACTTTATACCCATAAAGGCAGACATTCGAGGGAGAAAAGATGCAAAGGTAGGAATCCATGCTCGATTGATGGCACCTGCCTAATTAGTAAAGAAAAGTGCGCAGATGAAACTTAATTTTTTTTAACCCGAGTTTAAAAAAAATAACCTTCAATTGGATAAAAATATGAAAAATTAATATCTTTACAGATGAGCTATTGAGTATTGACTACCGCTGATTAATGTAATTTAGTAGACTTATATAAACTATTGTATTTGGAGTTTTCTTCGTTCCCATCCATTTTGAAACATGTTTGAAAAAAAATTGTAATAACATTATCATTTTCAATATTGTTAAATCTACTGTTCAATTTTGAATTATAAGATGTTTAGACATTGTAGATACGTTAAGCAAACTGGTGGGGACGCGCTTCATTTTTTTCATATGGTGCACCAGGAAACAGAGTCCTCGGTGGATTTTGGTTAGGACCTTTCTGGTACTCATAGCACATTCTCTAGCAAACTATGTTAAGTCGGTATGATTCTTGGGTTTCGCTCCTGAGTTTTCTGTCATTCATTTTTGGACGATTTGCAGAACCTTGAAGTTGATTGAATGAAGTATTACATTTTTCAAAAAAAATTGATGATCATATATACATGATTTTGAAAATGTTTACAGATACGGGATTAATTCATGTGTTTATCAGTGTTGTTGGTCTAGGTTACATGAATATCTAAAAGAGTCTTATTTAAGGAAATTTAGATTTTTGGTAGAATATACTTCATACTTATATATATATTAATGTTAATTTGTTAGTTTTATATTCGTTATTACTATCCTCTTAACTATCTTCCCCCATTGAGGAGTAAATAGTACAGTCTCTGGTATAGGGCATTTCGAAGAAGTATATGCCCAATATACTGATCATGAATCACATTATTCGGATTGAGGATTAGATTGAATGAATGTGTAGCTTAATCCATTCTAGATTGTACTTCTCTCTTTCTTTTATTTATTTTATCCTGGAAATATAATAATAATTGGATACTCTTAACTATTTGTGTGTACACTTGCCACCATCTGATTAATGGCATAATCTTGGAATCATTCTTATAAACCGCGGGAATCGAATGCCTGGAATTAATTTTCATAAATCTTTCTAAGAATGTTAAACGATACTATGAATTATTGAAATTCATAATAGCATGTGATGAGGATTAGTCTTATATTTCACCACAAATGTCCATATTAGAATAAAAGGCATGACGCCATTGAAAAGAAAAAGGCAAATGAAACGAACCTTCGACGTGTATATATCAGATTTTAAATTGAATTAGCCAGATCGATTTATTGGACTAATTATTTGACTAAACGGGTAAAAGATTGTTACCACCATGTCCCATCGTTGAGTACATTTATATCCACCATTCGCTATATACGTATGAAAGTTTCAAATAATGGCACACCTTACCATAAGGACAGTCCAAAAGAAAACCATGTTCTACGAAATTAGGGATTACTATACAATTATTTGAATTATTTTTGTTTGAATCTGATATTTTGGTACTTGAGTTGGATCTTATTTAGTTTGATCTTTTATTTGGTTTGATCTAGGTTATATCCTTGGTGTTTTTATTTAGTTCCATATATCCACGATTCTTTGTGTACATATTTCATAGTTATGAACATATAATGATCAGGCATGAAAGCGAGAAAATGAACTGAATGATCATATTTAATATGTAAAAGATCAAGTTTTGAAAACGAAAAAATCAACACTTCAACACAGATAACAATTGTTAAGACAGATGACAAATGACAAATATCGATCTTTCTCACTTTTACAAAACTATGTTATATTGTTTCTAGTTTTGTAAACCGAAGCTTATATTGCCTTGGCGCCAAATAGAAATGCGGGTGTGGAGTATAAGGAGCGAATCAAGTGTGGAACCGCACCATAAATAAAATTGGCATCCTACTCATTCCACCCATTATCAACTTATGGCTTCTCATTATTCTGCATGTATTTGTACAAGGATTGGGAAAACGTGGATTTTTGGGCACCTCTTCATTTATTTATTGAGAAAGTATTGGGTGGTACCTCTCTATGTGAAGACCAAGGGCCAAGGCAATAAACATTTACTATTTTTACTTGATCTATTAGTCAGTTTGCTTGATGTTTCAGTCAGTTCCCTTGAGTATATCTGTTTTGCCTTGATCTTTCAATAAATTTGATCATTCATTCAACTGTTATTCTGCATAAATTCACACTGAAACTCAGCCTCGAGTCGGTCCATGTGAGCTGACTGAGCTCTAGCGACACCAACAATCTAAAACCTAATCGCGGTGGTGGGATTGTAGCTCATCAACAAGTTCAACTGATAACGATCTCTTATAGTGTTTGGTCTTTGTAGAGACAGGTCTTCTATTTTGTTTACCACATCTCTCATTACATTTTTCTATTCTCGTTTCTTTAAAAAAAATAATTATATAAACTCATAACATTTTTCAAATCAAAATTTATCTCCAATGTACGTAGTGTATATTTCACGAAGATATAGATACATTAAAATTTTATTAGAAAATCAGTTCCATGTATCCAAATCTTTGCATTCTTACAATCTAGTGGTGCCAAATGCAAAATTCGTTCTATTTGTTTTATCAAATACTTTATACCTAATTTTGGTAAACTGAGCTGGTCCTATACTTCTCAATGCACAAAAAGTTGTATAACGGTCTTTCATTAGTATTAATTATTCATGCATAAGTAAAGGAGATACGAAAATATAAAAAATTACACAAATTCAACATAAAATGTCAGTTTATTTAATAATAATTAAATTAATAATGTAAAGTTTTAAAAATAACGGCCTTTTTTGACATGAAAGACAGCAGCGTATCTTTGAGTCAGCCACCTCTACGAGACTATGAGCACCGTCCCAGATTTCCTACTCAATCTATATTAGATTTGCACGGCTACGAGTTTACCATTTTTCCAATTTTATTTTATTTTTAGTGCAGCATATTATTCACATAATTTTATTTTATGCAATACTTATGGCATAGTATTGTAGAATATTGGATTTTTTATCTTCACTTAATGTATATGTTCCTTCATATACAAAGGAACAGACACTAGTGCAAAACGCTCAATTCACGACTTCATATCACGAAATCTCTACACAAATTCTAAAACCGCCATAGATGAGACCCAGACCAATAATAACACGGGTGTTTAACATAATTAATATGTAAAAAATCGGGTTTAGTTGGATTTGATATGAATACCAATATAATTGTTTTTAAAGGTCATTTCCTAGCTCTCATGTAGATTGATGTCAATGCCCTTGATGATTTTGGCCACCATATATGCATGCACTTGATACGTTTTTTTCAGAAAAGGTTCTTATAAGAAACCACTTAAAACTCTTTTACCAATTTAGCAGGGCTTTCTTTCTTTTCTTCGTTACCAAAATTATGAATACGATACAAAACACATGTCTAGTTTCGTCAAGAAACCAAACTACATATATAGTCGTGTTGCTAATCATTAAATAGATTACAAAAAGGTAAATTCAGGTGTCAAAATGTGTATATATAGGTCTCTAAATTTAAAGGTGGTCGTATATATATGTCGTTTTACTAAAGATTGCAAAACCAGATGGCAGCTTTGGTATCACGAAATCCATCACTCGCAGGTTCCGTTATCTTTAAGTAGGTGTGAGGATGGAAAATATACTTTTTCGAATCAGCTGCCTAGTCCATTAGAGGAAATGATATTAGCCTTTTTCGACACAATGGTGTTCAGCAATAATAATCGGAGTTTGCATCATTGATTAAGGAGGTGTGCGTTCCCAGATTTCTGAAATAAAAGTTATTTGTTTGTTTAAAGAAAAATGTGCGTTCAAAGTTGAGATGCAAATTTTATTTTTTTTAGGAAACGCACTTCACCTGTCCTTGTAGAGACCAATGGCCGAGGAAATGATCATTTATTGGTTTTGCTTGATCTTTTAGTCAGTTTGATTGATCTTTCAGTCAGTAAGTTCCCTTGAGCATTCCTTTTTTACCTTGATATTTAATTTGATCTTTCATTCATCTTTCAGTCAATTTCCTTGATCATTCCTAATCCATGGTACATTACTGTTATTTCGTACAAATTCACACTGAAACTCAATCTCGAGTCGGTCCATGTGAGACAACTGAGCCCTGGCGACACCAGCAACCTAAAATTTAACAACAGCTGCGGGGTTGAAACTCACTAACAGCAACTTCAACCTTATAGTATTTGATCTCTATAGAGAGGTACGTGTCAAATGAGAATTTGTATATAAGGAGCATGGCCCGTGGAACTAATTAATGATTCTTTTAATAATTGTCGCGCGTTTGATTATTTTCTAGAATCCAAAATTTGTTAAACCCTAACTTTTTCACAAAATAATAATGGGTTTTGTAGCGCACTCTTTCAAGCAATATACAAACACGTACGGCTGCCATCATATTATACACATTAATGTTGAGGGTAAAGTTCTCGACATTTTTAAAAATAAATTAAAATTAATTGAGTATTTAATGGCAGTCTTAAGGATAATATACGATAATAAGATTTGAATTGCGCTTGATGATGCCAATGCTACTTTGTAACGTACGAAAACGAAATAGTTCAGTAAAATATATGATAAATTTCAGATGACAATTTTAAAAAGACTTTGTTCATTAAAGTGGGAAACGTAAAATAATTGCAAGAAAGAAAAGTCTTTTTTCGTTATCTTCAGCTTAGTGGATATCAGGCTGGTCTAATTAGAGACAAGCTTTGTGAGTATGATTGAGAAATAGTTTATACAATAACTAATCCCATCTTAAATGAGGAAATTTAAAACATTAAGTGGCTGTTAAGGGGCCAAAGCTTCCAATTTCCAATCACAAACATTTTGCCCCTTTGCCATTTACAATTTTTCTTTTTAAATTTCAAAATCGAAATTGATGAGTACCAAATTGAAGTTAATTGGAAAATTTTCATCAAAAGTTGTATCCACTCTTGTCCGAAATTGAGTATAGTCCATCGACTTGTTCTACCCCCATTATTTCCGCAACTCAAAAAAATAAACAAAATAATTTATATGATTTAAATATATCATATTAGAAAGTAATATTAGGTGATAATGTCGTGAATGTCTTTCACGTATTTGTTCTACACTTGCGATTTCTGTATTCAATCACTTCTAATGCCTTGAATAGTCAACTCAATTTATTTATAAGTGTTTATGGAAACTCAATTACGGATTAACTTTGGTAAATTCAATTCAATTCAGTTACGATTATTATTTAAGCAAGGTTTCCCATTTATTTAGTTACAAAGTCTTGGTTGATACCGTCCTACCATAAGTTTATGGTAGGACTTATGGTAGGACGAATGATAGTTCATGTGTTTAATACATTTGTTTGTGTGTTTCTAACCTTTGTTTGACATAACTTGTATTCATGTGTTTAATACATTTGTTTGTATGTTTCCAATTTTTGTTTGCCATAAATTGGGTTCATGTGTTAAAGGCAAACAAACCTTACAAACACACTAAGAAACCTAACAAACACATGAATTATCATTTGTCTTACTATAAGCTTATAGTAGGACGGTCTCATCCAAAACCTTCTTTTATAAATTTAGTGGGTTTAGGGTTTAGTGGTTTTAGGTTTGGTGGGTTTAGTGAGTTTTGGGCTTTAAGGTAAGATACCCTCACTTTTAAGTTAAAATAAATTAAAAAGCCCTTAAATTATAATGTTAAAATGAGCCCAATAATTATTCTATTTCATGGTTATTTTATTGTTAATATAAAAGTAATAGTCGTTAATCTCGTATTAGTTAATTTAATTTATTATAAACATATAATTATTTACATTTTTATATATTCATACTTAAAACTAAAGTTTCATATTTATATTTCAACCATACTCATTTTAGTGTTGATACAACTTAGAGTAATTGTTAACTTCGTATCTTTGTCGAAATTTAATGGTTCGACCAAAACTCGGCCTGAAAAACAAAACCAAACTGATAATACAAATGACTCACCCAAAGGTGACCACCTTCCAGGCAATTTCCAATCCACGTGACGAAGGACGGGGAACACGTGATCCGTCAGTTCTCGAATAGTACAAGATGACGACATTCCACAATGAGTCTCCGGGATAAGTACATTTTGGCTGGACCGGCCCTATAAATACCACTCTACATCAACAGCACAAGGTACGTTCACTCACTCTAAACTTTTGCTATTAAAGTTTTCAGTACCTTTTCATACAAGAAATCTCATCACCACACTGAAATCTCATCATTACCCTCGGGTAGCTCCGGGAATCTATTTTGCAGGCCTCGACAAACAGCCTCGGCCACCCTAAACTATCCCTCGGATCTCGTGAACAGTCTGAGGGAAAGACGCTAATCATTTTTGCACAGCATTAAACTAATACCAACTCGACCTTATAAAACCGACACAAACTTGACCCGACTCGACATAAACCTAACACGAACCCGATCCGAAAAGGCGATCTCGACCTATTTCAAACCGTACCTTTTTAGATCTAAACCAGAGATTGATTTTTAAATCTGAATCGACACCTCTAAAGCTCTAATGATAGAATATGGTCTAAGGGTAGCATCCAGGCCTATAACTAAAAACAGAGAGATGTAAAAAAAAATAGTAGCATGAAAGAGATAGGTCAGTATTTAATTTTATTTTTCTTACATAAAAAAAATATAAATCCAGGCATGGGAGTTCAACATTTATATCAACATTACCGATAATCCAAATATACTCAGAGGTAAATAAATACCTAAACATAGAGATGATAGAATACCACAACCAACACTACTACACACTATATTTAGTTATTAAAAAGGTAATTAGCTACTCGGATAATCAGCGAGATGATTAACTATAGAGTAATTCTCCTGTGAGGCAGCCTCACCCATGAGGCAAGGCCAAATAATGAAAATTTCATTGTTGCCACCTCATCATAATTCACTACCACCTCATCAAATCTCGACGCCACCTCATCAAACCTCGGTGACAGTTCATCAAACATGTTACGACATCAAAATATTTGTGTCAGTTCATTAAACCTCACCAAAAAAATGTTTATTTGATCCTGCCTTTTGGGTGAGGCTGCCTCACCCAAGAATTAGTCTTAACTATAACATTTTCTAATTTCTAGATTTAATTTTCATTAAAAAATAGATTTAAATGGCACTTTAAAAAAACAAAACTAAATGTTGTTTATGCCCTACTCCATAAACAAGAGAAAGAACCGAAGAGAAAGAAGTGGGAAAGTACCAATGATCATGTGTTACACTAATAATAATAACTCTTGTGCAACAAGACCCTACATTTGTATTATATCAATGGTTTAAACAAGGCCAAGAATTAATCCATCCACTTCAAACTTAAACATTTATCTATTTTCTCCAAAAGGCTCCATGCATAACCAAGTACTTAACAAACTCTAAATCCGGTGACAAGTTTTTCCGGTGAACGGAATCATTTTAGCCACATTTTTCCCAAGTGGAAAGAAATTATTTAAGAGCATATAATTGGCATAGAGGATATTTCAGAATGTGCTGTTGGGGAATTTTTCTTTCCCCTTCATATATATAAAGTGCCCAAAACCTCAAATTTTAAACACTCACCCAAAACTCATTACAACTTTTGCTCTTTTTTGCACATTTCTTGAAGAAAAATCAGTGCAAAAAAAGCACCAAAAATATGGTGAAATTCTCTAAGCAATTTGAAGGGCAGCTAATTCCAGAATGGAAAGAGGCATTTGTAGACTATTGGAAGCTCAAGAAAGAGCTCAAGAGAATTCATCTCAAAAACTCTGATCTTCATCAGAAGCCTATTCAACAAACCATTCTCTCCAAATTCTTCTCCCTTCTTAGACATCAGAAGAGACAGCACAAACCAATCCAAGTACTAGCTCTTCTTGTTCGATTTCCCGCGAAAAAAGCAACACGATTTTTGCATTTTTTCTTCCATTGTTACAACTTTCAACTACTTATACAGCTCACATGAAAAATGTGACATGTTATAACTTTAACTGACCATTTTCTTTCTTTCTTTCTCTCTTAGGTTCACTGGAAACGCGCTTCATCGGCTAGCAGCAACGGGGACCTTTACGAGACAGAACTGCTGGACAGATTCTCTGACACTGATGCAGCCAAAGAGTTTTTCGCACTTCTCGATCTTCAACTGAACAAAGTGAACCAGTTTTATAAGAGTAAAGAAAAGGAGTTTCTTGAACGAGGTGACTCGTTGAAGAAACAAATGCAGATTCTTGTAGAGCTTAAGGAGGCACTCAAGCAT
Source organism: Cruciata laevipes (assembly GCA_963678965.1). Lineage (NCBI taxonomy): Eukaryota > Viridiplantae > Streptophyta > Magnoliopsida > Gentianales > Rubiaceae > Cruciata > Cruciata laevipes. Next base: position 5,449,759 of record OY787641.1, on the reverse strand, counting down.
CGCGCGAAATGCTCGAGTTCTAAGGAGGATGACTCAATCTCCGGCACCATTTCTTGTGGTATGGAACTTCTTTGAGTGCATTCCAATCATTTTCCACGCAGATTCCGATCATTTCATCTTTCTTCCATGAAAAACGTGAAATCGAAGTTTTTCTGCCATTCTTTCTCACATTTCTGCAACAGAAAATCACAAAACAAGGGAGGTAGAGCACAGAGTATATCATAGGCCTAACTGAACCTTTTTTCTAAAGAAATTTAAAAAACATTGAAATCATCTTTTTTTATTATTTCAACAAATAGTAAAATCAAACGTAACAAGATGCATAAGCCTAATAATTAGTAATACCTAACATATACATATCTGGAAAAAAAATCAAATTAGTGAGAAAGTGCTCCTAAAATCTTCCATTTTACAATCTCTTTCATCATTTCAACTGAAACAGATGAAGAATCGAGCAACGACGTGGCGGTACTAGATCATGAGCAGAGGCAGGACAGTACATGTGACGAACCCGAAGAACAAGATGGTGAATTTGTTGTCTCTCCAAAGACTGATGAACTTTTGGACCAATCTCTGAGTTCAAACAGACAGGATTCTGGGAAACTCCGAAGCCTTTCGAATCGAGTCATTAACTGTCAAGGGAAGAACTTGAAAATACACATTCCTCTAACGAATCCAACGCGAACTTTTTCAGCCATAACATACCTTCTTTGGGATGATTTAGTCACCCAAAAATCCTCCAAAAAACATATTTCAGAAATCAAAAGATTGCACATAAACAAAACAAAGCTGCATGATGCAGAGAAAATGATCAGAGGAGCATTCGTTGAAATCTACAAAGGATTGGACTATCTCCAAACCTACAGGTATATATATCAAGATTATGACCTTATTTTTTTGAATTTTTCCCATTTTTCTATGAAACGATTGAGTAAATCCTTGAATATGCTTGATATTTTTAGGAACTTGAATATGCTTGCTTTCGCGAAAATCCTGAAGAAACTCGACAAAGTGAGTATTTTTAAGGGGCAAATCCTCTTCATTTTCTTAGCTCAAATTTTTAAACATTTTTGAAGGCCAAATGAATGAATTTGTCAAGAAAATTTCCAGGTGACTAACCAGCAAGTTCTACCTATTTATTTACGAGTGGTCGAAAGCTCCTACTTCAACAGTTCAGACAAGGTAAAAATATCTAGTGAACATGTTATCATGAAAATGTGACTATATATGTCATAGTGCATTTCTGCTGCATATAACATATGTGATTGGAAGATGATCAGTTTTAGCCGTCACATCGCCAATTATGCTTAGACAGTGTTGTATGAGTGCATTTCCACACCAGCAATGGCCTTGGATATGCTTGTTTTATTTATGATAGTTCGCGAAAATTGATTAATTTATTCAAAAAAATTAAACAGATTCTGAAGTTATCTGATGAAGTCGAAGAGATTTTCGTCGTGCATTTCGCCGAAGATGATAGAAGGAAGGCCATGAAATACCTGAAACCAACACAGAGAAAAGAATCACATACTGTCACCTTTTTCATTGGTGAGTCTTAATTTCTTCCTTTTTTTATATAATGCTTGTACAATTGGCTTCTTTTCCTTTCTGTTTTCTTAAAAAAAAATCTTCAGAAATCTAAAAGCATTTTATGCTACTTGAGGTTGAATCAGCTCAAGGGTCCACAGAAAGAAGGGAAAAATAGTCTTTATAGGCCATGATCATTTTTATTGACCATAGCTTTTGAACCTCAAAAAGAAACCATTTCTTGCTTGCTCAGTGTGTGATGTGAGGTCATATATGAAACTGCTAAATGAAATGCACAACAATGACTTACATTTTCCTGTCCTGTCTTAAAAAAACGCGGATCTCTAGCGCATATTCTCTGTCGCAAACAAGACAATTTTCTTAATTCACATAATAACATACTTAGGAAGACTAATTAAGTGAAATGAGGAAGTTCTAATCATGTTCATTTAACCTGCAGGACTATTTACTGGCTGTTTCATAGCTCTTTTGATTGGATATGTCATCATGGCACGAATCACCGGAATGTACAAACCTAGGTCTAACACAGTTTACATGGAAACCGTCTACCCAGTGCTAAGGCAAGTTTTGTGGCAAAACTAGCAAAAACTTTTGAGAATACATTATGTTAATTCTTACAAGATTATTTTAAATTGATGTCTAATAATGTGCCTTTTTTATTTATTTTTTTGCAGCATGTTCACTCTTATGTTTCTCCACTTCTTTCTGTATGGATGCAACATTTTCATGTGGAGAAAGACGCGAATCAACTATAACTTCATCTTCGAGCTGCCCCCGACTAAAGATCTCAAGTACAGAGATGTGTTTCTGATCTGTACCTCTTCGATGACTGCTGTTGTCGGCGCATTGTTTCTCCATTTGTTGCTCATAGAAAAGGGATACAATGCTCAAGTTCAGGCTATCCCAGGCCTAGTATTATTGGTAAACTAATTGAACTTTTTAACCTAATAAAGTTACATTTATGAACCTTCATTTCTAACTAATTTTCCATTTTTTCTTCTTTTTATAGACATTTCTGTTTCTTCTGGTCTGCCCTGTCAATATCATTTACAAGTCAAGCCGGTATCGCTTCCTCTGCGCTTTACGAAACATTGTTCTATCCCCTTTGTACAAGGTTGCCATGCTGGATTTCTTCATGGCAGATCAGTTTTGCAGCCAGGTAAAAAGAATTCCATCAAATTGTTACACTTTTGGTGTAACACTTTCTGTCACACATGTTTAACGGTCTGACACGTGTCAGACTGTTAAAACTGTTTTACAGATAGTGTTACACGACGTCTCTTGTAAAACCTTAAACCGCCCGAAGACATCTTTACTATAAGAAATCAAAATTAAAATGCAGGTGCCAATGCTAAGGAATCTTGAGTATGTGGCTTGCTATTACATAACCGGGAGCTACAAGACACAAGACTATGGCCTTTGCACAAGAAACAGAACCTACAAGGACTTGGCTTATGCAGTTTCCTTCCTACCATATTATTGGAGAGCTATGCAGGTTAACAACTTAAAACAAACATTTGTCACATATAGAAAAATGTATATTTTAGGCCTAAAGAAAGAAAATTCACATAAAACTAAAATGAACTGAACTGAACTGAATTGCAGTGTGCGAGAAGATACTTTGATGAAGGCCACACAAGCCACCTGTATAACCTCGGAAAATACGTGTCTGCGATGCTGGCTGCAGGGGCCAAAGTAGCATATGAGAAAGAAAAGAGCAATGGATGGCTTTGCCTGTTGATAATCATGTCAAGTGTTGCAACATTGTACCAATTATACTGGGATTTTGTTAAAGATTGGGGATTGCTCCAATTCAATTGCAGGAATCCATGGCTAAGAGATGAACTCATGCTTCGCCGAAAATTCATCTACTACTTCTCCATGGTATGCATCCATTACTAGAACAATGTCATTTTTTTAGCGTTTTAAATAACCGCTAATGGTAACTGTCTGATAGAATGTAAAACTCACACTGATGGCGGATTATTTATCGCAGGGGTTGAATCTTGTTCTTCGGTTAGCATGGCTGCAAACAGTTTTCCACTACAATTTTGGGAATGTAGATTATAGGATTACAGGGCTATTTTTAGCTGCCCTGGAAGTTGTTAGAAGAGGACACTGGAATTTTTACAGGTATATATTCCATTATTCATGCTGTTTTTTTTTAAAAAAAAAAATCATTATCTTGATCACAATGAATAATGCACCAATCCATGTTGCTGAAATTCTTGTTCTCTGTGCAGATTGGAGAATGAGCATCTAAATAATGCTGGGAAATTTAGGGCTGTTAAAACAGTGCCACTTCCTTTTCATGAAGTGGATGATCAAGATTGATGATGATTATGAGGACAATGGGATAAATCCATTATCCAATCCGAGAACAATTTTTCGGACTGGAATTTTGTTGACCATAGTTGACAAGTTGGTGTCTAAAAGGATGTCAACATTTCTTTTTTCTATTTTGATGATTATCTCTAAATCCCATATTGAGGGAATATTTATTTATACTTGTAGTTGTACACATTAGAAGTGTTGTGTTTGTAACTCTGTATCTACTATTCTTAACTATATACCTCATTTTAATGATCTAATTTTATGTACACCTTTTGAAAAGTGAGGCAACCTCTTGTGTAATATATTTCAAATTAAAAATATAAAGAAAATAAAACTAACAATTGCCAATATTAAGTTATGTATAAACTGAATCCGACAATAATCAAATCACAATTTGATCAAAATTTATAATGATTGTAATGTTCACTCAAAAGCAAACTTATCCCGACCCAAGCTGAACTGATAAACACGAATAGCCAACATCAATTTCGTTCTGAACCCAACCCAACCTGATAAATAGATCTGACCAAGTATTAATCGACACCACTGGCAAGACCTAATAAATACTCCCTCCGGGCTCTTAAGAATGGCTCCAACTTTATGGGCACTTGGATTAAGAAGAATGTGATGGGTGGATGAGATTGTGTTTGAAAGTTAAAAAAGTAGAATGTGTGGTTGAGATTGAAGGAATATATCCAAAAATGGAAATAGGACAATGTTAGAAAACCATCCAAAAAAGGAAACAAGGTCATTGTTAAGAGCCCGGAGGGAGTAGAATCGGACTCATCTCAATTTGATACACCATAATCCAAATTATTTCAACTAAAATAGGAGGTCAAACCGTTTACCAACTGACACTAGTGTAGACTGTGTAGTCTACGTTTTATATTTATTTGTTGAATTTCATATTTTTTAATTGTGATTTATTGGTATTGGTTTTAAGTTTTAATGTTTAAATAACTTCTTGTTCAACATATAGGTTTTCTTTTCTCATACTAAGTCATAAGAAAGTTTGTCCAAAATAACTATGGAGTGTAATTTTATGATAATAAAAAAAAACAAGAAATAGAGGGAATGAGGGAGTATATTATATTAAATAATTTAATTTCGACCGCCACCTCCACCTGCTTTGCTCCCGGAGCTATGGCTTCGTCTTCCGCCATCATCAGCAATTGCGCGTGGAATGGGTTTGCTTCTCCGAGCTCCTATGCGTTCACCAACACTAAAGCGCGTGAACCCACTTCCTTTCTTGCCTTCTCGCCCCGGTTCATGCCCGAAACTGCTTGTAATTCATCAAGGTTTTAATCCCCCTTTGGTGTAACTGTTTTACTGAAATTATCTCTTTCACCCTTTCATCTTGAATTGCATAGTTAAGTTAATGTTTGTGTTTTGAATTGCCCTCTTTTTAAATGTAGTTTATATGAGCGGGATTAGTTGAATTGAATAAAAATGCAGTCTTGGAGTATAAATAAATGTATATCAGTTTGGTGATATAATTGAGGGATATTGTAGGTTGAGGATTTGCATTAGAAGAGTCGGCTCAAAGCGTGCTCCAGTGCTTTCATGTGTAGGAGGAGAGGGTTCTGGCGCGATTCCGAAACCAGGAGACTCCTCATATCCAAGTGATTCTCAAGAGGTAATTGAATTTGAGCTTTTGATAGCTAAAATAATGTGTGTTCTTGTTGAAAGTAAAAAAGGCTGGTTTTGCTTGAAATATGTCCTTTTAGATGGTTGATAGTAGTTACTTGGAGTTAGATTTTGGACTGGAAATCCTTTAGCTTTGTTTTCTGGTTTGTAGCTCTATTTTCTGTTTTTTTTTTTTTTGTCTTGCTGTAAGGCTCCATTGTGCTTACTTTTATGCATCAAACGTCTGTTTTTGCTTTGCAGAAGGCAAGTATTGATCTTAAACTTCCCAGGAGAAGCCTGTTGGTGAAATTCACTTGTAATGCGTGTAGTGTAAGATCCGAGAAGTTAGTGAGCAGATTAGCTTATGAGCGGGGAACTGTTTTTGTACAGGTATTTTTTATGCCCTTAACCACGTTTTGTTTGGTTGAACTCAATACGTAATTTGGATATTTTCATTTGCATAAGTTCATTTGCGTAATTCGAAAGTGCTTTGTACCTCTGTTTGTATTTTAAAATGGTACTGCAGAGTTTTTTCACTAGTTTAAAAATCTCTCTTTTTCGGCATTCTGATCTACTTGTGAAATTATGGTCGAAATTGAACATGTTTCACGATAGTCTTATTTGTGGGGGGAAAAAATAAAGGAATTGAACATTCTGGTTTAATATTTGACACACATGGATGTGCTCTTAATCAGTTATATTATGAGGCATAATGCATTTAGCATCCTTTTAATCTCCGAGAGACTTATATGATTCTCAATGGGCCGAGAGACTTTATTTTGTTTTTTATGCTTGAATAGATGATTCCTTGAGTAGCTGTTCTCTGTTGAGTACCTATCTGCAATACAATGGAGTATTATTACACTTGGGATTCTTTAGAACAGGAATTGCACAAATTTTTAAGCAAACTAGGACAGAATAGTCCTGCTATGGGCTGATTCACCTCTTTTATTCCTTTCTATTTTTTTTTTACATCTGTAACTTATTTTCTGTAAACTTAGCTCCACTCCCTCCATTTGACATTTGGAGTTCTGTTTCTATGCCAACTTTAGCTATAGAAACCGGACTCCATATGTGGACATGATGAGGGTACTAATTTACTAAAGTACACATCAGTACTATTTTTATTTCTTATGGCTGAAAAGGAGACGGCTGAAAAGTGAAATTCTTATTCTTCAGTGTTCAGGTTGTTTCCAATATCATCGGCTAGTGGACAATCTTGGACTGATAGTTGAATATGATTTCAGAGAGGAATTAGATGCAGATCCAAATGCTAATACACAGTGATAAAATTCTTATTCTCCTGTCAAGATGTAATAGGCTGGTACGATGCTCGTATTCAAAACTTATCTCCGCAAAAGTGATTAATGGAATTTAAGATCAGCATAATTCTTCTGTGGATAATGCTCTCGCAAATTCTCTTTCCCCTATATGATTACAGAATGTTGCTTTTTGCCTTTTGTGTATAAATACAAGAATACTAGTAGAATACATAGAATAGAATAGTCGTAGATAATCCTAGTAAAGACCACATCTTGGATCTTCCTTGTCGGTTATAAAGGGATCCCACTCCATTCTGAAAAGTAAGAAAAGATGAATTAGTTTATCTCAAGTCCTATTTTTATAGATCTTTGTTACTGTTTGTGAATGAAATTACCGAATCAAGACTAGGGGATGGTGCTGGCACTTCCACAGTAGGTGGTGTAGGTGGAGCAGGAGGGCTCGGGGGTAAGGGAGCCGGTGCAGGAGCATGGTGGTGATGCTTGTGATGCCTTTTCTTGTGATGATGTGGGCCCGGTGCAGGTGCCGGGGAAGGTACTGATACTGGTGTTGACACTGCCGGAGCAGGTGCTGGTGCTGGCGGCGCTTTGGGCGATGGAGCTGGTGCTGGGGGAGGTGGTACATGTGACGGAGGTAATGCTGGTGGTTGTACAGGTGACGGAGGTAATGCTGGTGGTTGAGCGGGACTAGGCAGAGGTGAGATTTTTGGTGGTTGAGGCGGTGATATGGTGGGAGTTATTGCGGGTGGTAGTTTTGGTGATGATGAAGGTGGTTGTGGTGGTGCCACGGTGGGACTTGATGCCGGTGGTATTGGATTGACCGGAGCTACTGCAGTTACCGGTGGTGGTGTGGTGGTGGAAGGAGAGGCTGCCGGAGACTGTGCATTGGCCAAAACCAAGAAAATGGTGAGGCAAGATGAAAGATATACCCACAGCACAGAAGTTGAGGCCATTTTTGTGGTGTTGGAACTGATAAGATGAGTCTCTCTATATATATTGCAGAAACTCAAGTTTGGTGGATGGAGAAATGTAACTCTCAAATATATGTTATGGCCATTGTGTTAGAATTTGGCTAAGCAATGATCATGCAAGCCAATTTTAATCCCTGCATGATCAATGTTATGGATTGGTTTATTCATTTCAAAGTATCTTGCAATTAATTGCTCTTTTTTTTAATATCCTCGTTGTGCCTCTAAATAGTCTATTATGATTAACTCAAATTCTGTTATGATTAATTGATTATGTTTTCTTATGATATATTGAAGAGTTGGCTTCAAAATTTCTATGATAATTATCTGTGATCCTGCAAATCCCTGTTTACCAGAGCTTATCTGTAGATCAGTTCAATTCAATTCAGTTCAGTTCAGTTCAGTGAAAATGCAATTTGATGAAATTCAGGTTAATTCAGTCATGCTGATTCCATTTTTCAGTACATCAATTTTCAGTTCAGTTAACCAAGAAATAAGCTCTAGTAAACAGGTCCTTAATGTGTAATCAATCTCTAATAATGTTGTTAATTTTAGCATTTGATTAAAACGACAACCTATCTTTCCTGTTATACCAAACTCCTCTAAGTTAGGCTAACTGAATGGAGATCACGATGTAAGAGCTAGACTTGGTTATGTAGTCATCCTCACTGCCAATAAATCTATTAAATTATTCCATTCTTTCCACGTTTTGTTTGTTGAGAATGACAGCTTGAAGCTTCTCAAATATTCTTGTAAATAATGGTTTTCTGTTTGCTTATTCTAAGTTACCTTCCATTCAAGGTTTCAAAAGGGAAATGATTATAGGTTCAATACACTCACTTATTTTATCCAGACAAAATCAAGATTTTTTATCATAGGTAGAGTTTATTTTATAATTGCTCCCTTACAAAATTGCGATCATATATCAGTTTGAATTCAATTCAATTCAGTTCAGTAATTTAATGAAGTTTAGCTTAATTCATTCATGCTGATTTTTTTTTTCCAAAAAATAATTTTTACTTTATCAACTCAAATACAATACTCTTAACTACACATTTAACAAGAGCTCTGAAATACACTACTATTTAAATTCGAAAATAGAATAGGCAAAAAAATTATACCATAAATGTAATGATTTACATTTCGTCAAAGTCTATCCCTTGGAAAATGGAAATATGATCCAATTCCGAATGGTATTTAGTTTCTTGCCTATAAATAAGATTCCTAGGGCAATGTCCTGTTTTTTTTTTGCGCTTAATTAGTTCATGCAATCAACCTGAAATATACATAAACAAGAACAAGAACAGCTATGGCGTTGGCGATCGAAGAATACCGTTCAAAAGTACGAGTTTTCGAATGGGACGCGAGCCTCTTAGTAGAAGAACCAGACGACCGAGAATGCTCGGTCCACGGCGTCTCCGATTCCCGAGCCGGAATTGTGATCGTGATCCGCTTCACCACCGCCACCGGCAGCTCATCGGTAATCGCTGTGCCGTATTCCGTCCAAAGGATCGCATACGCCCTTTCTCCGACCAGCTGGTTTCTCGAGATCATGAAACGCATGCCTTTACTAGGTACTTGCAACAACCTCGAATGGCTCGCATCACAGCTCTACTTAGATTGGTTGTGTAAATTCCCCTATCAATTCTCATGGAAACCTAATCGAACCCTAGTTTCTTTCATCGATCTTAAAATAAACCGAGTCAAGTCAAAAGCACGCGAAAACTTCAAGAAAAAAGTTTCTCATGCGCTCCTTTCTTCCATCTGTGCATGCAAGGAAGGAGCGCGTGTAAAACCAGAGTCAGAAGAGGTTGTAGATGTTGAAGAGATGAAAGTTGAGGAAATCGAAGGGTATCTGAATGCGTGCCCTAATTTGGTCGTTGTGGGCCGGGGGTCGTCGGGGATGAAAGAAGCCAAGGCTCCTATAGAGGTGGGTGTGGTTGGGAGCGGAGAAGATGAAGCCGAGTGTTCGATTTGTTTGGAGATGTTGTCCGAGGGTCATAGGGTTGCCACGACTAAGTGCTCGCATAGGTTTCACAGAGATTGTATTTGTAGTTGGATGCTCGATCGCGAGTTCGATTGGGAACAAAAATCATGTCCGATGTGTAGATCCACACTTAGTGTCCGTCTATGAAGATTCTTGTGAGAATTTGTGATTATATTGTAAAATGGACATATTTCAACATTATTTATTTCAGATGCTTCGGATTTGTTAATGATTGCGCTATGATATGAATCAAGTTGAAAATTATGTCACGAAAGGGAAAGATGTATTTTGATTAGTTCGTATATAGAGAAAAAAACCACCCATATTTTTTGGTTTACTACAACAGTTTATCACATTCAAATTAGAGGAGTACTAGACACATTTCATATATGTTTTGTTCAGAAAGTAGATAGGTATGTAGTTTGTAACGAACATAACATGCAGTTTCTTTTAATTAATTTCGTGGTTTTTACATTAAAAAAATTCAAATTAGAAGTTCCTTTTAAGAAAAACAGATTAAAAAATCTAAAAAGATACAAGTGAACAACAGTACTTTGAAAACATTGTCCCGAGATTGTTGAGTCTATTTCCTCAAACAAATGAACTCAATGAGTAGAAAAACAAAAAAACGGTGCTAATATAATACAACAAAATGAGGATCTTATAAACAGAACATGATGTGGAAAGCATGGTGCATCTTACTCAGGAACTTTGAAGGGTGGTGTGACACTTGATGCTGCCCCGAAGGCGGCGTTGTGGGGTCCGGTGACTTATCCTTCTTTCTCCGGAGCCGGAAAAACTGCTGCATCCCATCGGCACATTCCGCTTCAAGAACTCTTCGGCGAACGATTATGTTCGGGTGGAAAGGGTGGACAGGAGCAGATGGCTTGTTTGATGACTCTGTTTCATTTCCTCCGTCGCCATTGGGGAAAAGCCTGCAATTGTTGTAAGAGAATCGTTATTTTTCTCCCGAAGAAGATGAACTACTTCCAACTGCTGAAATGGGGGGAATTTGTGAAAGCATTACCTGATCCAGCTCCCATCGGCTCCCAGAAGCTTATTTGGAGCCCCCCAAACAACAGCGTCGATTCTGGCTTGAAATATAGCCCCAGCACACATTGGACATGGTTCAAGAGTAACATAAAGAGTAGTCCCCTACAAGAAAAGCAATCAATAGTAAGACATAGGACCTATCATCAGACTAAACATTCCAAAGTACCACTGAACATAGAACAACTCAGAAACTATTGTAATTAAGTTCCTCCTCATAATCAACTAAAACCCACCAATTATACCGATGATTAAGTTCTAGCTACATTTACATGATTCGAGTGCATTTTCGTGATTTACATTTGACATAATGGATCACAATCATACATTTCTTAGCATAGTTAACCAAAAATTGTCATTATAATAGCATTGGTAAGGCAAGAGTAAAAGTTACCGAAAGCCTCCATGATTTAAGTACATTTGAAGCCTCCCTTATGCAATTGATTTCAGCATGAGCAGTAGAATCACGTAACTCTTCAACCCTGAAATATTGTCATTATAAAGTGATCAAATAAGCAATATGTTACTGAAATGAGAGAAAACGCACAAGCCTGCTCAACTTACAGGTTATACCCCCGAGCAATTATCTGTCCATCCTTCACCAGTACAGCCCCGATAGGAACCTCCCAACAATCGGCAGCTTTTTTTGCTTCTAACAATGCTTCCCTCATGAACATTTCGTCAATCCTTCGTTGATCAGTTTCAAGCCTATATGCTTCCTCCCATTCGTCAAATCTATCTTTCTCTAATTGATCACTCCTTCCAAGCTTCTTTCTTTTCGACTCCTCACTTTTGCCACCAAGTGCAGGTTTCTCAGCAGTGGGAACTGGTACGTTAGTTTGTAAGCCAGTTCCACTGCTTGACCCTTTGCCTTCTATAGCTTTTGGTGACTTTTCAACAGGTGGCATTTTAAGCTCCAATGAAGGAAGTACACCAGATGATTCCTTCACATAAGAGGCTCCTTCACCAGATTGGGAAGGAAGCAATTTTAATGCTGAATACTTCTCAGGCACATATGATGACGATGGAATTGAAAGAGCTCTTTTCTGCTTCCGGTTCCCTGGTGATTTAGATGAGTTGGAGACTTCCCCTTCACTCCCAGGACTTACTGTTTCTTCTTGTCGAGGATCAGTAGGAGTTGATATTTCAGTCAAGCTTTTCCTACCACTTTTCGTGTTTGGATCAATGTTTTCCTCATGATCATGTCCAGAAAACCATGTTTCATCACTTGTGGATTGAACAGGAGAATTTTTGCCACCAGATTTGGCACCTGAACTATTGGTTTCAGAGCGAAAATTCCAGCGCAAGCGAACTATGTCTCCAATGACATTCCACAGAGTCTTTCCTGTTCTCTTCACATCCACCTTCTCAGCCGTGCTTTCAGGGGGTTCCTGAGCAGATGGTTCAGAAACATCCCAAATTTGATCAGAAGGTCCCTTTGAAGCTGAACCACGAGATGAACTCCTTGAGTTACGATCCTTTGATTGAGAAGCCTGGGAAGTATGTGAACTGAGATTGGCCTTACTATGCTGCTCATCTCCGTGTGCAGACTTTATCTCCTGAGTTTCCTTCATTTTATGGAGTTCAGAACCAGAAATTTCATTCTTTGCCTTCTCAACAAACTCTCCAACATGTTGCAAAGAAGATTTCTGCAGCAGGGCAGCTGAAGCAAGCCTATCCCCACAGGAAACAAATTTCGAATGTTGCCCGCCATCATCTTGCCTAGCATCATCCGAGCTTTGATAATGGAATCCTTCAGATCTACCAAGTGTGTGCTTGTCCGGTGAGGTTAAGGAATTATCCACCATTTCATCAGCAGCCTCTTCAATCAACTCAATACGAATTGGACCTCCAACTGCTATTTGAGGCGAAGATTCCATTACCATACCAGTTCCTGATACGCCAGTGGTTTCCTGTGAAGTATCACTTGTTTCCTGAGCGGTATTTTGATTTATAGTAAATTTTGCAAGCTCGTTTCTCAAGTTGTACTGTGACTTGTAACTGGAGCTTGAATTGATGTCATGTTTTTCCATTCTAGAACCACTTTGTCTCCTTAAAATAGAACTGCTGCCTGAATCAAGGTCTTCAGTTAACTGCTGATGCTTTCTGCTCGAGTCCAGTAGCCCACTGGTCTGACTAGATTGGTGCCGCTTCTCTTCAATCTTGCTTGAAGTACTCAGAGCTGTGCTTGAGTAATCTTCCTCTCTCGTCATTTGAATTCCAGATTGTCTCACAACTGTGGATGACACTCGATTTTCAATTTTTTGTAAGTTTGATGCTTCAGTAGATTTCCCAGAACTCCTCAAATAATCATCTTCAGTGCGAATCTGGCTGTGTGCAATGCGATGGTCACTTTCTTTTTGAACAGAAGTACGCGATTCATGAGCTTCGTCCCTACTTCTGTAGCTCTTACCTGTTGTAGAATATGTTTTGACATCAGTAGCACGGCTCTTCAGAATATCTATAGATTGTTCGGACTTCATCCCTCTTTCCCTTTCAATCATTTCCGTCGTGATTTTTTCATCAACATTAACAGTTTTACCCGACCGAAATTGCTTCTGCGCTAGCTCCTCACTGGACCGAATTTCCTGAACCGATGAGTCACTAAGCTTTTTCTCCGATTCTTTTCTCCAATCATACACAACTGAAGAAGATGCTCCAGAGAACCCTGACTTAGCAGTTTCCTTCCTCAAGACAACTCCTTGCTCCCTCGTTTCCTTCCCCTGCATCTCGTCCTTGACTTCATCAGACACAATTCTTTCACTCTTTCTTGAATCTCTTAAATAACCACCCGATATTTCTTCCTCAAATGCTTCCTGATCATGCTGAATTTCATCATCATACTCATACTCAGCAGAACTAGCAGAGTAATAAGAAGAGCCGCCTGATCCATCTTTCCTCAACACTTGTTTACGATCCTCTCTTGCAGACAAACTCTCCCTCTCTTCAAGCCTAGCCCTTTCCCTTCGATCATCAACAAACAAATCCATGCTTTTCTTGTCTTTCACCAACTCACTAGAATCTTTTCTCCGAGGTTTACCCCTTTCATCTCCTATCCTCCCTTTCCTTCTCCTATTATCCTCTTTCACCTTAGACTCATACTCAAACTCTACTCGACTCTCTAAAACACCCGAATCCACACTCTTCTTCCGTCTCCTATCACTACAGCCACCTCTCTCCACCACTTCTACCTTCCTACGCGGTTTCCGCTCTCGTCTCTCCCCTACATTCTTACACTCATCACTAACCTCAGCCAGCAAACTAAGGATAGCCTCAACCTCATCGAGACCGCCATCACTACTGCTGCCACTTCCATCACACTCCGACACTTCCTCGAACACCATTCGCCTAAACCTCCCATTTCCCAGCTGCGTCTCCCGAAAAACATAATCATTTTCACTCAGCAGCCTTCTACGATAGCTAAACCGATCCACATTACTCAAAATCAGCCGCTTATGCGGCGACCATTGGATCAAATTAGACTGCCTTAACCCACTACAACAGCTAGAAAATGAAACTGAATTCGCGCAGCAGCAACAACAACAGGAAAAAGAACATGGCGTGCTCGGAAATGAAGATGAATAGAGTGATGGGTTCCGATCGAACCCGTCAATCAGGCAGGCGGAACAGTCGTTGAAGGAAAATGAAAGCGGCCCTCTGTAGCTCAAGCAGGCGCTGTTCATGGCTCAGAGTGTGACTGTGTGAGAGAGAAAGCGGGGAGAGTTTACCTTGAGATTAGCAGAGGAGTGACATATGAAATGCTGATTCTTCTCCTGCCCGAGATTGACCTGCGCCGGCATGGTCAGTAAAGAATAACGCTGAAAATGGTAAGCGCTGAAATAAAGTCGCCGTGGATGGTGGTGGGAAAACTAGATCGGCGGTGGTGGTGGAGAAGCGGGCGGTGGCGCGAGGTTGGCAGAAAGGGTATAAAGGTGATTAGAATTTAGAGGGCGGTCTTGTTTATATAGTAGAGGCCATAGCCACTCAGATTAAATGGTAAGAGAGATCAACGGTTCAAATCTAATTAAAATAAATATTTTTATACATTACTGCAGTTTTGTTGGAATATTTCTTTCTTTCAAAACAAATGCATTCAGAATGTTACATTTAATTTTTTTCGGTTTTTAAAGTTGGAAAGACTATAATATAGTATCATAATTATAATTATGTTACAATATAAATTCAATTCAAAAAAAAAATGAAAATAAAGCGCGAGGTATGAATGATCATGATCAAACTTGATTGACGTTGATTGGGACATGGCAGTGAGACATCGATTTGACGTGGCGATGACAGTCATGGTTGAAGTTGGAAGCCAATGATTTTCACTTGGAAGAAGATGGTGCTATCATGATGTCATGCATTTTTTAGAGCTCTGAACAGGGCTCGTCCGGGCGGCGGAAACCAAATACTGTTCAGACATGTGTTTCTAGAAATTTTGGGTTTATGAGTTTGTGTATATGCTTTGTGAAAAAAAAAAATTAGTTCAACCAAAAAGGGCTAAGTTTTGCTGAACAAATGTTTTGTTATCTAATTAATGTATCAGCATTCCTATTACTATAGCACGTGCAAGATATGCTAAATATTTACGACATACAAAATAATTTTAGTCAATGAACAAGAATTTTACTAATCTTGTATAGTTGTATCTCACCATTGTATGATTCGTGATTTTAAATGGGTATTGTTAGAGCATTCACAATAGTTGTGTTTTGGAGTTGCTTGGCAATTTTTGGAGTAGTTTACTATTGTTGCATGCCACATCATGTAGCTTTCTCAAGCTATGTAGTTCCACCAAACTAGTTTGAGGTTAATTTGGTGGATCCCACACAATTAATTAAATATATTTTAGTAAGAATTAGAGTTATGCATAACTATTTGCTATTTTATCTCATTAATACAATCTATTACTTGTTGTAGTTTACCATTGTAGTTGCATGTAGTTTGTCAATTCATTAATTTTAAAATGGGTCAAGCTACATGATTTTGTAGCTTACCATTGTGGATGCTCTTATTTCACGCACTCTATTTTACTAAAACACGCCCTATATTTTTACTATTATTTGATTATATTTAAAAAAAATTGATTTTGAAAAATCAGAAAATATATGTATATTGTGTTTAAATTTCTGCAACTATAGAATAATTTTAGTCTAAAAAAAGAACAAAAATAACTATTTTAGGGTGGATTTATACTATTTCAAGGCGTGTTTAAGTAAAATATAGGGCGTGAAATAACAATTCTGTTTTAAATCGTGGTTCAAAATCCGATTAGTTGCGGAATTGGATATTTCAACAGTTATTAGCAAAGACATCAATGTAATAAAAAGAAGAAGACTGTCATTCTATTTTTATTTGTTTTTTCCCAGCATAGCTAAGCCGCGGGACTGACCTTGGGCATCTACTGCTACACCATCATAATTCAACTGAACTTTTAAACTATTAATGAATGAAATAGAGCATTTTGTCTCGCAAAGAAAAATAACTAAAGGAGATTTTAGGCGCACCAGAGCGCGCAGTTCCTGAACTGTCTTAGAAGCCAAGTCCCTCAGGCCCCCTCTACAGTTCCAGCTGAGTAGACTTATAACTCTTGGCGGGACTGGGCCTCGCCACTCTCCGCCTGAATAGTGGTAACAGCCCCCTCCTAGGAAGTGCACACCTCGCTTGCCTTAGGTTTCTTGCTTCCCTGGCTCCCGCCTTCATCCACTGCCTCATTCACCATCTCCAGCTTTCTTTTCGCTGAACCCTGCATAGCACTGCCCTCGCCAATCGAAGCTCCCTCGACACTATCTTGTGCCTCCACACTAATCCTTCCTCTCCCTCGTCCACGACCCCTACCTCTCGCCCCTTTACTCGCACCCTCCTTGCTTTTGCCTATTTTCTCCTTTTGTTTCTCCAACATACGTCATGGAGTATCCAAGCCAACTGGAACCTGAACCAAAAACGGACTCAGCGGGCTGATCGGAACATCCATATTCACTCCCTTCGGCAGCGTCTCCGCGGCTGCCCCCGCCGTGAACACCATTACAGATTCAAGTTCCCTGCCTACATCCTCTTCCCGCCCATCTTTGGCTGGTTTATCCTGAAGTTGCACATGCTCGCCCTCATTCTGCACCATGTCTGCACCACTTCACTCCGGCACAGCGTCTTCGCGTGGAATTTCAACAACCATAATGGTTTCGACGTCGCCCATCTCTTCGTTCATTAGCTACGGCTTATGGTTTGATGCGTCCAGCGACATATCAACAACCCCAGTCTCTCCTTCGCCGACCTTCATCTTCCCACGCCGTTTCTCTTCGGCTAGTTTGAATAGCCAATCTGGGTCCGGTGTTGGGAGCTCCCGGAACTTCACCGGGCCCGGTTTCTTTAGCGTCGGAGCCGCGACAGTCTTCGACTCCTCGTACCTCTCATCCCCCTGCCGAGGATGATCAAAACCTGGTGGCGCACCCAAACCCCTCGGCACCCACCCAGGTCCATTGTCTCTCGCATTAAACCCTGCCGCTCCCCCTTCGCCATAGCTAGGGTTACATTGCTCTTTAGAAAACGGCGACAAGTTTGCCCCGACACAAAGGAAGATCAGATATTTTACCTGATCTCGATCCTCCCTCGGCGCACGAAGTCTGCTCGCACAGTCCCCTGGCCCATGGCCGATGATCCCGCAATACGTGCAATAGTTCGGAAGCTTCTCGTATTGCAGCAGCAGGAGCTTCTCCACCCCCGGAAGGGCCTGCATCCGCTTGATCGGACGCGCCAAATCAATTTCGCAACGGATACAAAGGTACTGCCCCATACATCTGCCTCATCGGTCTTTCTCCACACCTAAAAACCTACCAACTTCATCCCCGATTTGTCTCGCAGTAGCTTCATTCCTTCTCTCGAACGATACCTTGTGTGAGTGGATCCACAGGGAAACCCTAGTGAACTCATACCCTAGCTCCTCCGATCCTGGCTTGGGTTCAATCAACACCATAAGATGCCTCTCTTGGACATCGAAGAGCCACGGTTCCTTCTCCAGAACCCGTTCTTATCCACTAGATCGGAAAACTCGAACAAAGTGACGTTCTCCTCCAACGGCGAGCATGTCACTGTTCCCGCCACTGCCCATCTATTGCCGAACACAACCGCCACGCTCCCGTGTGGGATTCGCCTGGGTGCCAAGATCTTTCCGACAAGGAGTCGGGAGAGATCGTTCATCTCTATTGGCGCCGCTGGTGGTGGTGTGGCCGCCTTCTCGTCTTCGTGCAAGGAGAGGCCTGCGTAAAGCTTGGTGAACTCATCCATGTCGAGCGTGCGCGCGGTGCTGTCGAGATGGATGCGATATTGCCGCCGGAGACTGGATTATCGCCGTTGCTGTGGTGCTTGCGGAGCAAGATTTTTTCTCTTAAACCCTAAGTTTTAGAGGTCGGTTTCTTAGTGCATTTGTGTTAATGATGTTTGGGTTCTACTAAATCTTCACAAAAGTATGCAAACTTACTTTTATCAATCCAATATTCAGTTATAATCCAATAGATTAAATTTAACAGACATATTTTCAGTTATAAAATTCTTACAATATTTGTTTTACCCAATTGTTTATTTATTGAAAGTTGTTTGTATTTTTTGTGTATAAACAAATAACATCAAAAGAAAATTCTACTTAAAATATTTTGCACTGTTAACATCATGATGATGATGAAGACGTATTTCTCAATTACAAAGTATTGACTATTATATAGTAGATAATTTTAAAATTTTGTGATTTTAATTAATATAATTATGTTGTCTCAATATAAGTAAAACAATTTGAATCATTATAAATTAAATTAAATTAAATTAAAATTTCACCTCAACCATGCAAAAGTGATCCCAAGGTAGGCAAGAATTTTTTGCCCTTTCACATTAAGGTAGTATCCATATAAACAACCCGACCCAGTTGTGCCTTACTGACGTCAGGAAACGTCGCGTTAGTGGATTCCACCTGAACGAATGAATGAATAAATGCATGATGCGCTCAGACGCTCCTTACACCTTTCCGTATACTGCTTGTCTCTGCCATCGCCGCCGCCGTGCCTCCCGACTCCTACCTCTCCGTCTGCCCTGCTAACTCCGACGTTAATGATCTCCGCCCCAGGGAATATTAGTGGGGGTAATTGTTGATTTGAGCTGCTTGATTATTTTTTGAAGATTTATTAGAACCCTAACCCCCGTTTTCACTAAATTAATGTCTTTTATGCTGTGTATCTTTGTCATAATTAGGGCTGAAATCTTACATTGTGTATTTTATTTGTTCTGTTTTATTTTCATATACTTGAAGTGATCAAGAGGATTATGAAATTGGGAGGGGTAAATATAGTGAAGTTTTTTAGGGGATTAATATCAATAACAACGAAAAGTGCATCATCCTGTTAAGAAGAAGAAGGTGAGAAAATTAATTGCTTAATCTGCTTCTGGTTACCAGCTGATACTGTCGCACTTGTTTTTTACTCCAATAGGCTCATCAGTATCTCTAGTTTCATGTAGATAAAAATGATTAAGATCTTAGAACTAATGCTATATTAGTGGGACAGAGGAATACCTGTTTTCTAATCCCAATCCAAATCCAGATCTGAATACAAAACCAGATCCAAACGCCTAAAACCCTGTTTAGCAGCCTATATATTGTCATCTTTGCCATCAGGCGAAATAAAATCTAGTTTAAAGAAGAAGAAGAATAAGGTGAGGGATATGGAGCCCGATTGGTCATCCCTTCCAGCAGATCTGTTGATATTGATAGCGGGTTTTTTTACCCTGTTGGAGGATTTCATTGTGTTTAGAGGGGTTTGTACCTCTTGGCGATCCGCAGCCTTTAATGTTAATTTTGTGAGTAAGGTCCCCCTTCTTATGCTATCGGAGAAAGAGGACACCGATGAACGCGAGTTCTTTAGCTTGTCCAAGCGCAAAATTTGTATGAAAATGTCATTTCCTGATGCCAAAGGTAATAGATGCATGGACGTCGGATTTGGATGGATTCTCACACTTGCTGAATCAGGTATTGTTTTTATTTTTATTCAATCAAATTTGAATATTTCTCCGATAATTATTATCTAGTATTGGTTTTTATTCTCTAATAATGTCCTACTTACATTTGTGAAGGAAATTGCAACTTAGATTAGTGAGGCCTTATTGTTTTTACAACCTATGTTAGAGAAGTGGGGGACATTGCAAGGGATATCACCATTACTCGTATCAATGAGAAAAGTAGACATGTAGTAGTTTATTTTAGAAGTGTATGTTATAGAGGTGGGGGCTGTTGCAAGGGATATCACTATTACCGTGTCAATGAGAAAAGTAGACATATACCTTCTAGCTTTTGCAAATCATACTAAACTGCACATATATGATTGAATTGATGTTGATTAATATAAACTGTTGTATGGAATCCCGACCATGAAACTGACGTGTGTATTTGATGCTTTGATGTTTGTAGGTGATGTTTGTATGTGGAAACCCATATCATCTGCAAGAATCCAACTCCCCAACTTCAAAACGTTCCCTGCATATAAAATAATAAGGAGTTGTCCAGAGGTTTGTTTTATACACCGAGCTTGGCTTACAGCTAATCCATCTGAGACCTCAAATTTCGCGTTGTTGATGCTTTTGAATCAGAATTATTTGGGATTCTGGAGGGATGGAGACAAGTGTTTGGGGATGATTAAACGCAGAATCAAAAGTCCTGTTATGACTTTCCTTAAGGGGGATAAGTTTATACTATTGGATTTGGATGGTAATTTGTTGATTTGGGATCTCCAAGAAACTGATATCAGCCGTCCGAAAGCGCTAGTATTGAATGTGGATGATGGACCAGACACTTTTGCCACTGGATGGAAGGATTATTTGGTGGAATCTACGGCCGGTGAGTTACTAGTAATTAGACGACGCTATGAAATCTCAGCTAAATTTTATGAAAAGATGCAGCTCGCAGTTAATCATTTTGAAGTGAAGCAGCTCGAGCGATCGACACTGAAATTTACAAGCGCAGATAATCTGGGTAAAGATGCTATCTTTATAGGGGATAATGTCGCAACCTCTGTTGATGCTACTCAATTTCCCGGTGTTCTCAAACCCAACAGCATCTATTTCACAGACGACAATTTTAATAAGTACAGTCTGAAGAAATATTGTCCTAATGGGGGTGGAAAAGACATGGGAATATATGATTTTGAAAATCATTCCGTTGAAAGGTTTGAAGTTGAATCTCTTGGCCTTTTATGCTCACCACTCTGGGTGTTTCCATCGTTTTAAACGTTTGTGTTGGGACGTCTGGTTAGGGAAATGAAGAGGAACAATGTACTATAAATAAACTAAGATTGTTCCTCCTAACTCCTAGCTTAAATGTTTAGGTTAATTGTTGAAATGTGACATTGGCAGCATAATAAGTTTCATGATATTAGCTTTTTTTTTTTTAAGGTTTATTTGAACGTGCAAATAAAACCTTTTTCTATAGGTCAATAGATGGCACTCAGAATTTACTATGAAATCTCAATTGGTTCTCCACCTCAACTTGCAGCAGACTGGCCATTCTCTGATGTTGGATTTTTTTCACACATTTTCTGACCAAGACACAAGATGGACGCAGGATCGATGCATATCTTATTCTTCCCCTGGTAGTTTCTTTGGTAAGATTTTGTGAGTGGAGTCTCTCTTGCATGTGTTTATAGATTTTTAAAACTCAATTTTTTTCCGGTTAATGTCTTTAGTGGAGGCTGGTGTATGATGTCCGCCATGTTCAAAATTTGATTGTTTTTAAAAACAAAATGTTTGGCACTGTTTCTGTTCAGTAGTTGTTCGGTAGCTGCTCAGTGTCAAACATATATACTGCTAAGTATCCTCGGGTTGCAACTGCTGTTGATTTCTGCATCTATATTTTGAAATTGAAACTGCTTTGATCTCCACGCGAATGTATCTTGATGGTGCTGACATGGTTAAAGTAACCATTTGTTGCGCAAAGCCTATTTGATAAAATGCTTGAAACAAAGTCAGAGAATGAGCAAGAGACCTTCTCTTGATCTTGTAGCAGTCCGGTTTGATTAAGATTAAATTTTGTGGTGCTTACGATTTAATTTTCTATTGTATGCTCTTCCTGGTGCAGTTATTTTTCTTTTCAACTGTAGCCTTCACTTATCAATTTTCGTGTTATCTTATTACTTCCATCAATCTGTTAACTATTAAGCATTCCGATTATCATCTCACGGGTAACCGTGAGTAAATTTGTTTTCCCCAGAGATCCTAGAGTTTTGCTGTTAAATTTCATTGTTTCAGGGCTTTAAGTTATCCCAGGGCACGTGATGGGGCATGTATGCGAATGAGGATGTCTTACGCCCCAGCAAATACATTCCTGTTTCTTGTTCAATGCTTTGATTGCCGATCTAGAATGCATGGTGGTGGGAAAACTAGATCGGCGGTGGTGGTGGAGAAGCGGGCGGTGGCGCGAGGTTGGCAGAAAGGGGATAAAGGTGATTAGAGGGCGGTTTTGTTCATATAGTAGAGGCCATAGCCACTCAGATTAAATGGTAAGAGAGATCAACGGTTCAAATCTAATTAAAATTAAAAAAATTATACATTACTGCAGTTTTGTTGGAATATTTATTTCTTTCAGAATTATACATTACTGCATTCAGAATGTTACATTTAATTGTTTTCGGTTTTTAAAGTTGGAAAGACTGTAATATAGTATCATATATAGGCCCTGTTTACCAGAACTTATCTGTAGATCAGTTCAGTTTAGTTCAGTTCAATTCAGTCCAGTTCAGTTCAGTTCAGTTCAGTGAAAATACAATTTGATGAAATTCAGGTTAATTCAGTCATGCTGATTCCATTTTTCAATACATCAATTTTCACTTCAGTTCAATTCAGTTTAGTTCAGTTCAGTTCAATTCAGTTCAGTTCAGTTCAGTTCAGTTCAATACATCAAGAAATAAGCTCTAGTAAACAGGGCCATAATTATGTTACAATATAAATTCAATTCAAAAAAATTTAAAAAAAATTAAGCGCGAGGTATGAATGATCATGATCAAACTTGATTGACGTTGATTGGGACAGGTAGGGATGGCACTGGGGCAAGTTTTGGTGGTGACCCGCCCCATCCCCGCCCCAACCCGCCTCATCCCCGTTATACCCGCCTCATATCCGGCCCGCCCCAATATAATTATATTAATAATATTATTATATATTAATTAATAAAAAATAATATTAATTAATTTCTTACTATAATTTAATAATCAACCCCTAATAGTTAAAATTAGAAGAAAACTAACAATAATAATGTATTTGGACTATTGTTTGGCAATCGTTTTATAATTACAAACTTGTTTGCTTCAAATTTGAGTGAGATTTCAATTACATTTTTTTGTTTGGGTTTGAAATTTTTGTCTTTTTAAAGATTTTATATTTCTCAATATAATTATTATTGCGTTTGAGTAAAAGTTATATAAACAAATGTATTTTAAACTGATATAAGAGGTGGGTGAGGATGGGTCATGGGTCATGGGGCAGGGACGGGTCATGGGGCATGGGGTGGGGCGGGTCATGGAGCGGGGATGGTTTTATAATAAAACTCGATGGGGCGGGGATAATTTTTAATTTTGTACCCATCATGGGTTATGGGGCGGGGATGAGTTTTAAAATATTAGATGGAGATGAGGATGAGATAGCTAGTACCCGCTCCAAACCCGCCCCACTGTCGTCTTGGTCAGATAACGAAACCCCTAAAACATCCAAGGAAAATTATTACAACTAATTAAAAAACATAAATAACCTAAATAAAAACGAAAAAAAAAACCGTGTTTGTTTAAACCAAAGGGGCCAATTAAGTAGGCCCCACCTTAATAAAAATGAAAAAAAATAAAAAAACAAAATGGGGGAGCTGATTTCCCCTGGCCCGCCTGACAGACGGGCCCTACCAAATATGTCAACTTCAGTGTTTATATGAAACACAGGGAGGGGTGTGTTTCGGTTAGACACACCCTCCAAACACCACTATTGTGGAGTTCTAGTGTTTGAGCTGTGTTTGGGGCAACCACACCTCTTCAAACACAACTCCAAACACCTATTGTGGATGCTCTCATGGTTGGAGTTGGAAGCCAACGATTTTCACTTGGAAGAAGATGGTGCGCTAGCATGATGTCATGCATTTTTTTACATTAAAAAGACTTAGAGTCCAATATTTTCTATTTTGGTAGTTTAGAGTCCATTGGAAATGTTTTGCGTATCGACATCTTGCATGCTCATTTATACTCATATTCAACTCTATTTTATTGGATATGTTCATGTATTGCTAGTTGATTTTCATCCTTTGCCGACAAAGTCATAATCACATTCGCAGTTGGTAATTTAGAACGTGACAAGGTTGGGTCATGAGCATATTTTATTTATTTTTACATGTTTAAGTTGGTAGTTGAAAAGTGAGAGAATAACACGGTTAAATATAGGGGTGGTTCTCGATCCTAATAACATTGGGTATAAGAAGTATAAGTTAGGTGGATTGATGGCATGTTTGTGGAGTGTTTTTTTTTAAACACAGATATCGCACATAATGTCAAACCATGAGTTAACTTCTCATACAAACTGTCAAGAGTTTAAACTGCATAGGAACATATAAATGGATTGTAACTCACTTAAAAATGCCATTATCCATACACCATTTATAACTATTTTAATATCTAATAACAAAATCATCTCGAAACAAATCTCCCCACTCCATCAGCCACCACGAAACTTAATCATCACCGTGATTTTGGATCCATCCTCGATGTCATACTCATCAAGGGGCATGTCATCATGCAGCAACTCGTAGCCTAAATGCACGAGTTTCAAATCACCAGCAGGGACGCCCAGGCTCCTCTCAATCATCAGCTTGATCTTCCTAATTTTCATCTCCACTCCCAGGAGAAGAACCATGATGCGTTTCCATGGGAGAGAAACGAATGAGATACCAACCTCATTATACTTAGCCTTACAAATACGCTTGTGGCGGCTCTTCGGCACAGGGTCACGGAAAGGGAGTGAGCACCTCTCACACTTGTAGTTGGAATCCAGTCATTCCTTGTGATCATCCCTGATGTGTTCATTCATATTCTCCCAGCTATGAATTGCAATGCCACATAAACACTTTCATAGGTTTTCTCGCATCAACTCACATCTACAAATCCTTTTCGGGCGAGGTGTTTCCGCAGCGCGTACTCCTCTTTGAGCTTTTTGTCCAACATTTTTGGGCGATGGAATGCTTGATTTGGATATGGCGATTTGATCTGCTCTGCACGATTGGGGGATTTGATCTGCTCTGCGCGATGGCTATTTAACCAAGGTCAAATACGGATACTCTGGTGGATCCGAGGTGGAATTGATTGGATCCGAGGTCTACAATACGGATACTCAGGTGGAAGGTTTTATTGGAGCGCGTGTAGACGTTATTAATGGGCTTATTATCGACTATTTGACCAACATTAAGCCTGAAATATCGGACTGGGATTTCAAAATGTTCGACATTTCTTCTACTATAGATGAATCGAAACAGAAGTTTAAGGAACTCCTAATTTGGTTCGATATAGATGACCTGACAGGATTGGATCGTCGAATGGATAGAAACTATTTCCGTGGAAGTATGAACGATGAACGCACGGATGAGTTCTTGTATTTCATCTCCCAACTTGCCCCGCATTTTGTCTTAAAGATTGGAACGTGTGAGTACAATGGAAAGCTTCTTCTCCAAAGCAGATCAGCTCAGAGCTCTGAACAGGGCTCGTCCGGGCGGCGGAAACTAAACACTGTTCATACATGTGTTTCTAGAAATTTTTGGGTTTATGAGTTTGTGTATATGCTTTGTGAAAAAAAAAATAGTTCAACCAAACAGGGCTAAGTTTTGTTGATCAAATTAATGTTTTGTTATCTAATTAATGTATCAGCATTCCTATTACTATAGCACGTGCAAGATATGCTAAATATTTACGACATACAAATATATTCTGAGACATTTACCATGTGCAAGATATGTTAGCAAACAAAGAGAAATATATATACCACACGGTGAGCTATAGCAAATGGCTCAATGGAAAACTAGAAACTAACTATAGATTAGATTAGATAAATCAGGGAAGAGAAGAACACTAATATTTAAATCAACACCAATGAGTTTGTGTATATGCAATGATGTTTCTTTCCTTTGTTTACCTTGTTACATTATATAAATTATATTTTTGTGAACCCCAACAGTTTCATTTGCAAATGTATGGGTCATTAAGGAGCAGCCCACCCCAAAAATAAGAAGCCAGCCATCAGCCAATCTAAAGGCCAAAATAAACGAAAATAAAATAAAGTTGCGGGTGAGAGACATGGGCTCAAATTCGGATAAGTAAGGACTATTTTCTAGAGTTTATTTCCACCATGTACCGAACTGAACTGAATTGAATTGAACTAAACTAAACTGAACTGAACTAAAGTGAAAATGGTGTATTGAAAAATAGAATCAGCATAACTGAACTAACCTGAATTTCATCAATTACATTTTCACTGAACTGAATTGAACTGAACTGAACTGAACTGATCTACAGATAAGTTCTGGCAAACAGGGCCTAATTGTATAAATTCAATGGACACGAATTTTACTAATCTTGTATAGTTGTATCTCACCATTGTATGATTCGTGATTTTAAATGGTTGTTGTTATTTAACTCCTTCTATTTTACTAAAACACGCCTTATGTATTTACTATTATTTGATTATATATAAAAATAATTTGATTTTGAAAAATCAGAAATTATATGTATATCGTGTTTAAATTTCCGCAACTATCGAATAATTTTAGTCTAAAAAATAGAACAAAAATAACTATTTTAGGGTGTATTTACACTATTTCAAGGCGTGTTTCATTAAAATATAAGGTGTGAAATAGCAATTCTATTTTAAATCGTGGTTCGAAATCCGATTAGTTGCGGAACTATGATATTTCAGCAGTTATTGGAGATTGTTTGAATCTCGTTCAAATGGTGAGAGATTTCGAACCACATTCTCTCATGCAAGCAAATAATTGTGGAGTTAAGACTTCTAATTAATTAGAAGTGATATATGATTGATTTAGTAATTTTGTGAAATTGTGTAATTGCATACATGTGTTTAGGCTTTCATTTTTTAGTTATATAGGGGCTTTTTTGTAATATATATAGTTGTGTAAATCATAATAGAAATCAGTTTGACAAATTCCCTTTACATTTTCATCTCCAAACCAAAATTATCATTTAATTTTTCTATTGTCACACCTCCCTTGCGATGTTTGACATGTTAAATTTTGACAGATAATAATATTTTAAACACCTCCCTTAGCAATGTATGCAAGGAAGAGGCCGGCCAGATACTAAGTTAAGTTGATATGGGTGGTTATCTAATTTTCTGTTGTCAAACAACAATGAACGATTTTCATTAACATGGGACACTAGTGGAAAAAGGGTCTACCGCGGCTCTTTTTCGCGGCGGTTCCTGCCAAACTTACAAGAACCGCCGTGCAATTAGGTTGCGAGTTCGCAACCTTGATCAGGTTTCCCAAAAACCGGTGCTTGATCGGTTGTGAGTTCGTAACCCTGTCCGGATCATATTATGCACAGTAAACCGCCGACCAACGATACGTTACGCGGCGGTTTTGAAAAACCGCCGCCGTCAGATCCAGTTACGACATCGTAACTGGTGTTACTGTTCTTTTAAATTGATCCTGAAGTAGTGGCGAAGTCGCAACCTATCTAAATCTGAATTAACTAATTAGCAAAATTTGCAATAATTTCACTAATTAAGCAAAATAATCAAAGTGTTGGATCTTAATATCCATTTTATTGTATATGAGGAACTTTTCATATAGTTAAAAAAAAACACACGTTTGAGGGGATCTATAGTAAGAACGCTGATGTTTCAATGAGTATTCACTACTTAACCAATAATTTCACTAATTAAGCGAGATAATCAAAGTGTTGGATCTTAATATCCATTTTATTGTATATGAGGAACTTTTCATATAGTTTTAAAAAAACAACACGCATTTGAGGGGATCTATAGTAAGAACGCTGATGTTTCAATGAGTATTCACTACTTATACATTATATTTTAACTTAAATATATATACTATGTTGTCATGATTTCTTCTCAATTTTGACTGTTTTATATATACTTAATTTGATATAACTACACCCCACATTGTGACACTTTTCAAAACATTCTAAACATTATATAATCGATGATCGAATTCATCAATAGGAGGTCATAGTGAAAATTAACATAAAATATTATTGAAAATCTTAAATTGTAAAGGTATAGATAATTATTAATGTTTGTTACGATCATATAATGTTTATAACTCGTCGCTTTCTTATTAATATTTACATATAATTACTTTCAAAAGTTCTTAATATTTCATAAAAAATTAGGGGTTTAAGTGAAAATATTAAAACTTATTATTTAACCAAATTTTTTGATTCATATAATTATTGATTCAAACACATCACCATACATATAATACATGTTTTACTCTACTTTAGTTGGATATAAATAATTTTAAATTAGTTTCATTGAACTGATATCAATCACATTCAAATGGATTTGATGAATATTATTGAAACTAAACTTATTTAAATATCAACTACAAGTAAAATAAAATTAATTTAAATACAAAATGAAATTGATTATAATTGGAGTCATAAAGTTCAAATAAATTAAGAAAAATAATTTAATTTGTCTGAATCCATATAGAGAATGATATTTAATCACTATAGAATAATTAAATTTGTACTTGACTGTTCTTAAACACTATAAATTAGTTCTTAAACACTCATCACAATATTATTACTAATTAAAATTTCATTGAAAATAAAAATAATAATTTATTTTAGTGGTATATAAACTAAATCTTCTTTCCCTTATCCTTTCAAATCTCAATCTTCTTCCCATCTTCCCCCACCCAAAACCCCGCCCTGTCGCCCTCTGCCCTTGCCGCCTGCCGGCCGCCTCCCGTCGCCCATCCGCCGGCATCAATCCCGCCCACCCCACCCTCTTCCTTGCCCGTCCCGTCGCCCTCCCCCTGTCGCCCGTCGCCGTTGCCGTCGCCCTCCGCCTGCCTGAGCAAATCCACATCGTGTATTCAGACTTAGCATCTCTAATTCGTCAAGTAAGTTTTCCGATTTCCCCCTTTCATCAAAAGCCCTAATTTGGATTGTTGTCGATTGAACTTCAAATTTAGGCTTATTTTAGTTTGATATCAAGTGATATCAAGTCTATTTGGCCGAATCAGTTTGCTTTAGATCAGTTATATTAGGTTGGATTGATCAAGTTTAGTCGTTTTACAAACTGCAGCACTGCTCTCAGTCCTGAGCCTAACCAGTAGCTAATTACATGTAGGAAATTAGGACAAAGTCTATGTAAATAAGTTATATGATAAGTTG
Organism: Cruciata laevipes; assembly: GCA_963678965.1. Lineage (NCBI taxonomy): Eukaryota > Viridiplantae > Streptophyta > Magnoliopsida > Gentianales > Rubiaceae > Cruciata > Cruciata laevipes. The sequence goes on along the minus strand of OY787641.1, from coordinate 5,420,535 downwards.
TGCCTTGAAGGTGTTTGAGAAAATGCCAAACAGAGAATATTTGTTTTATTAACTAGTGTGTTGGTACCCTTAGAGACAAAGAGGATTGCCATGAACTTTAGGTGGTTTGCGATTTAGTTCTTATTTATGTTCATGTGCATTATTTCTCCAATCCTTGCATGTGAATTTGTTTTGAAGGAAATTTTTTAACATGAAATCTAGTTGGCTAATACTAATAAAATACTAATATAATATTTATGTTAAAAACAAAAATTGTATTTATCTTCAAATTATCTGAACCGTCAATCACATCTACCAATTGAATCTCACCCGTGTATATGTCTTTGCCTAATCTAAAACCCTATCGCATCTTTCATCTTCAATCTTTTTTTCTTATCTTCTGAACCACCAGATCGCGTCCTTCGATCCATTGACTTTCTTTTTTCCGGAGGATTGTGTGCCTCTCGTCGTCGCTGGTGGCTTCCCTGAAGCCCAACTATGGTGCCTACACGGCGTCCAAAGCGGCGGGGGAGGCCATGGTCAAAATCCTCGCCAAGGAGCTCAGAGGCACCGGGATCACCGCGAACTGCGTGGCCCCCGGCCCCATCGCCACCGAGATGTTTTACGCCGGAAAGACGGAGGAGATGATTAAGAAGGCGGTGGATGAAGTCCCGCTGGGAAAGACGGAGGACGTGATGCCTGTGGTGGGGTTCCTGGTCAGCGACGCCGGCGAGTGGGTCAACGGTCAGATCGTTCGGGCCAATGGTGGCTATGTCTAATCATCAATTGTTCAATGCGTTCAGAATGGTAGAAGTGTTGGGAGAACGCAGCGGCGACGCTGGAGCTGAAAGGGAATATCGGAGATGCAATGCGGTGGCGGGTGAGAGTATCAGTGATGTGGAGGTCGGCGACAAGCTCCGTAAGATTATTGAAGGCTTCCGTGGTGTTGTGCTTATCATCGGTGCTAAGTAAGTAGCGATTTCCTCTTTTTTTCTTGCTCTCGATTTGCTTACTGATAAAAGTTACATCTTTTACTTGAGGATTACGGTCAATTTATAGATTTTGGATATCCAGGAATGTTGACTGAGTGCTTTGATCCTTTCTAAAAGGTTTCTTACACAGTATAGACAAGATTATTACATCAAATTGACCATAATCCTCCTTTTTGATAAATTTTTAGAATCATTTTCTGTGTACTTTGTCCAAAAGTTGGCTCAAAAGTAGTTTAAATTTCTAGGGTGCTTGAAAAACTTTACTTTGATTAGTGGTTGAAAGGTTTTCTTGATTAACTACCACAAACCAAAGTAGTTGGTGATGCTGGTGATTCACTGACAAACTTGAACTGTAATCATTCTGAGCAAAAGCAAGAGGGTAGATGATCATGTAAATATGTTGATATCTACAACCCTTATCATCTTAGTTTCGTGTGCTGCAAATTACATGTAGGAAATTAGGACAAAGTCTATGTAAATAAGTTATATGATAAGTTGTGCCTTGAAGGTGTTTGAGAAAATGCCAAAGAGAGAATATTTGTTTTATTAACTAGTGTGTTGGTACCCTTAGAGACAAAGAGGATTGCCATGAACTTTAGGTGGTTTGCGATTTAGTTCTTATTTATGTTCATGTGCATTATTTCTCCAATCCTTGCATGTGAATTTGTTTTGAAGGAAATTTTTTAACATGAAATCTAGTTGGCTATATATGTTTGAAAGTTGGTTTATGGCCTGGTCCACTTTTAATGATCATAACTTTTTACTCGTAGCTTTGCTTTGGTTAATGTTTATGTAGAGATAATCTTAGAAACTAGAACTGGGATTTACAGCCAACAATGAGCTAGTTTGATTAAGAAATGGTCAAGAAAATGGCTTTTAAAACTCTGCACTGAAGCTGTTCTTGGCAGCAGCTGAGACGTATTTAAAAAAATCATAACTTCACAACTATGATTCGTTTTTGGCCAAGATTTACACTTTAGTAATCTTAGAACTCTGGGCTACCATTAGAAACAGGAATGGATTAATTTGGTTAAGAATTGAGTAAGATATAGCATTTTAAAGATCTGCGTTTTATTTTTCTGATACGGTTTCTGGCAGCAAGCTAACTGCTACTTAAAAAGTTCACAACTTTATAACCGTAACTCCTTTTTGCCTGATTTCTAAACTACTGTAATCTTTGAAATATGAACTATGACCTAGAGTCAAGAATATATTAATTTGATTAAGTAATGAATCAAATAAAGAGGTTTAAAGTGGCTGCTATACATGTCTTCCTCGGATTGGAATGTTCTAATGTATTGTAAATTCTGAGTACATGGTTGCATATAGGCTTTAGTTGCATGTTTGATCTCTGAATAAGAGATTGAAGGTTGTGAATGTTTGGTGGGTTTACTGATAGATAAATAGTGGATGTCACAGGTGTTATCAAAAGTGATCGCGAACATTAGGATACAAGGTGGAAAATATGATTTCTATGGTGCTGCTACCAGGATGAAATGAGCGTTAAAGAAGTGAGACAACTTGAATATATTGAAAAGCAAAGAGTTTTTGGTGATGCAGGGAGGTGCACAACAGTAGGATGGTTAAGATGATCCAGCTGAAGAAATCGATTAAGGAGCAAAAAGAAGTTGCAAACTTCCTTGATAAACCAACCTCTTTTCTTTGATAGGTGAAATTCCTAATGAACTTTTGATTGCTCCGATTTTGATTTAATTGTATGAAGTCACGTATTAGTATTTGTAGTGTATCGAATATTCTTCTTTGGTCATATTGAAGTATATAGTTCTGTTAATTTTCTTCGCTGGTGGCATTTTCATTTTACCGGCCAAATTGGCCGGTATTTTTTTTAGCAGAACCTAATTAGGTTACGACATCGTAACCAGGTTCAGGAACAAACATATACCCTAACCTGAAATGCTGGTTGCGAGTTCCCAACCTTTGAACCGGAGGAGCATCCGATGTCGCAACACTCGAAAACAACCTGCAGGTTCTAGCTCGTTACGAACTCGCAACCGGATGAACCTGACAAGGTTGCGAACTCGCAACCTTGCGCGGCGGTTCATAACCGCCGAGCAATTTTTCTTCCGTTGCGCGGCGCAGCCGCCGCCGGCGGTTCATAACCGCCGAGCAAGGGGGACGGAACCGCCGCTGTTGCCCTCCTCCTGCACTAGTGGGATAAGATGAAAGAAAAACTAGTTATATATGATTCAAAGATTCCACTGTTAAATCGGTTGATACTCCCCTACTCTTGACATTGTCGATGCAGCTCTCGCCTCTCGAATACGCATCTGGAGACTTGACTTAGAGAATCGGGAAAAATGTTTGAAAAATTATGCTCTTAAAAAGATTTAAACCTTGATCACTGCTACGTATTGAGTGTCCTGCCCACTTAATCTAACCCACATAGTTAAGGAGGCGTCCCTTCAATTCTTAAGGTTTCACTCTCATATGATTGACAAAACAAAATAATTTTAATGCCCTTTTTGTCGTTTTTTCTCTTCGTCATTTTGTTTTTATGGACAGTTGTATATTTTAGTTTTTTAAGAATGCAACATTGGTAAATTCGAACCAAAAATTTCCGGCAAATTATTCTACATGCACAGCGCAGGCATAAAAAAGCCAAACAATTAACAGTTTGAATTAAAAATAGAGTTTTTCCAAGCAAGTGATATATAGTTAAAATAAATACCATGATCTACCCTCCGTCCCCAAATAAATGTCCTACTGAAATAGTCAATTTTTTTCACACCATTCTTGACCATTAATAACTTTCATTATACTTAATATTAGAGTAAATAATTTTGATTTTTAAAAAGTACATCATACGAGGATTCTAACGATATTTCATGTGAGAATATATTATTTATATATTATAAGTTATTAATGGTCAAATAGAGTGTGAAAAAAATTGACTATTTCAGTAGGACATTTATTTGGGGACGGAGGGAGTACATATAAACTCAAAATACTTCATAATATAATATATATATATATATATATATATATTGTTTGATATAAAGTGTCTATACTTACTCTTATAGAGTTTTAGATGCAAATATAGACACTTTTAGATGCAAAGAATATGCATATATAGACACTTTATATCAAACACTTATCCCAATTAATGGCCTAAACGAATGAGAAAATACAGTGCACTCAATGATATTAATATAATGCAGCTCCTTTTTGCAACTTATTCCAAAAGTAGCAAAAAAGTGGATGCATTATTTATTTCTTATAGTAGTATATGAGTTCTCAAAAGCAGGATCAACATATTAAACGTTTCTCGCATTATGCTCATGTTCAATTTGTATTTGTATATTATTGTTGACAGGTACTTTTTTTTTGTCACAATTCACAGTTGCCAACTAAAATATAATATAATACATATTTATATTTGTAAATGACGATTATTTTATAAAACAAATAATCAATGGTTTTTTTTTTGTCAAGTGAAGCGTAAATTCGCACATGCGTACAGCATAGATGTACTCATTAGCCATATAAACTGTTCTGTATAATTTGAATCCGTTGTAATTCACTATTTATAAACGCTCATCAATTATTTATCTTTATAAAAAACAGACTAGATTCAAATCTCTAGTTCGGAGGCCAATAAACCAAGATCAGGTCAAAGATTGCAGCAAAGCTTGCAATAATCAGAAGCTTCATAATAATAATTAAATAGAAGTAACAAAATATGCCAAAAAAATCCCAGTCTCGGTTCTCTAGGTCATATCTTGGACGCGGATTTTACTTTTATTTTTTGTCACTGATCAATGAATATATTAAATTAATAATTATCAACGTACAATTCGTATCCATGTTATTAACTATCACATTTCCCTTTGACTTTCTTCTCAAGAAAGACCGATTAAAATTATAGCTGGTCTTTGTTTAACAATCCGTTATAATTAGTTGGAGTTTGAAATGTATTTTATTTAATGGTGTAAAACTCAAGTGAACGAAGTCATTCGTGACGTACGACCGATTCTTCTTTATTTTGAGGCTCTGAAATTTGTCAACTCGACCGTGCAAGACCGTAGGGTTCGGAGTTATTGGTTGTTCTGGAAACTAGTCCTAAAGTCAAGATAATAGGCTATAACTAAGGACACGATCTCTCAACTGATTTGAATTGAATTGAACTGAGATGAAATTATTTAAACTTACTTAAACTAAATTAATCTTAAATGAAATAGAAGTTAATGTATTAAGAAATACGAATAGAACAACTAAATTAAGTTAATGTATTATGAGCATGTCTTCTTTCTTGTTAGACCAATATCAATTGATACTAGCTAGGGACAAATGTTGATATTCTCACTTTTAACTTCAACTTTTACATATTAAACATGATCATTTAGTGTATATTGCTGATCTTCTCATTTTTATGTGTGATCTTCTCACTTTCAAGAATAATCGTTTACATTTTAAGCATGATTATTTGGTGAAACCAATCGATACAAGTCTCAATTGAGAAATTTGTTTAAATTATACTTTATCCGGTATGAATTAAACTGATTTTTGAATTGAATTGAACTGCAAAAATTCAGGTAGAATCACCTCTAAATTCTATACTATAAAAAAAGGTTGAAAATTGTAATTTTGGAATTTGCATGAAACTTCTTCAAAATGACCCATTTGGAACGCACACGCGGAATTCGTAAATTTAAAAATAATAATAAAACTACTCATTAAAATTGAAATTACTCAAGATCTTCAGTTCATTTAAACTCTTTTTTTGCCGCACATTTAAAACTTCACGTGAAATTCACGAAAATTTCGTGAAGAAAATGAATGATAGAGAGAATATCCTTACTATGGTTGACCATGACCAATAGTTTTGACCTTGACCATCAGTTACGCCGATAAGTGTAGCTAAAGCTAAAAGCGCCACAAACTTTAAAAGTCGTGTTTAAGCAGCCGATGGCGGGCACGAGTTAGCCACTGGCATCAGATATCCCGCTATTTAACAACTCCAGATTAGGGATGGCATTGGGCGAACTGGGCGTGGATAGTAGACTATCCATGCCCATCCCCATCTAAAATTTTACTATCCATCCCCGCTCATTTACCCATGACGGGTACAAATTTAATATCCATGCCCATCCAACTGGATATCCATCTCATCTGGGTATCCGTGGATATCCATGCTCATGTTATACCCACATTCCTCATCCGACTTATTAATCCATATTTATAAAAAATTAACCTAAAATATATTAATTATCATAATAAATTAAATTAAAGCACTAATAATTCAAATATTAATTATTAATAGAACAAAAATAATTTATAATATGCTAATCATTAACTTATAAAATTCTTTTTATGTTTCAAAATAGACCAAACATGCTTAAAAAATGCTAAAATTAATAATATTATTAATATAAATACAAGTAATACTATTAATATTATATATAACGGATATTATACAAGTATTATACGGGCGGGTATGGGGCGGGTGGGGCGGGCGGGTATGGGGCAGGTATAAAATCAATATCCATACCCACCCATTTACCCATGGCGGGTTTGAATCCAACATCCATACCCATGGCGGGTATAAAAAACTCATATCCATACCCGCCCCGTTGGGCGGTTGGCGGGCGGGTATCCACCAAATACCCGTCGGGTGCCATCCCTACTCCAGATGCCTGATTACGATTTTTTTTTTTTTGATCATTCTGATTACGATGTAATATCCGATATTTTGCTTTGTTTATTAAATAAGTTTGGTTTTTAGCGTGACATTTCCAACCATTTAAATACAAATTTTGTTGGGACAAATTTTAGGCTAATGAAGAGAGTGCGACACGTACTTTTCGAATTTTTAATACCTGGTTGTTGCTAATTATTATACTTATCGAAGTTGACACCCAATCTCATCCTAATCACTAATCCCATGCTGCTTAATTAATCAAGTGTTAGATATGCATTATTCGCTGACCTAATAGCAGTTGCGCAAATGTTAGTCAAACTGAACTGATTTAAATTAAATTAAATTGAGTTGGTCTAAATGGAACTGATTTGAACTGATGAAGTGAATATTAATATATTGATCATAAATAGGAACTTAACAGCTTAATTAAGCTAAATATAGTCAAACTATAATTCATCATATCTGATCATCTGAATTGAATTGATCTGATAACTTAAAAAATCAAATAAGTTGAGAATAACATACCAACTGGTTCAATTTTTATCGATTCGGTACAATTTAATTATACGAAGAAACTAGGTCTCTCAATTGAGACTATGGGAAAATATTGATTTTCTCAATATACATGATATTTTACCTATTAAACATGATCATTGAATGTATTATTACTGATTTTCTCACTCAAAACTGATATTTTATACCTTCAGTGTTACCAATTGAGTCAGGGGTTCAATTGAGAATTTGTCACTTATATGACTATGATGGAATTTAGTTTAGTTTAATTTTTATTGTTACAATCTTCAGTTTACTTAAATTTTACTTGACATTAATTCATATCAAAGGAAATAATGAGTAGTCACTTTCAAAATCACAACCTAATTGGTATTTTTTAAAACATAAAACCAGCTATGTTTTAGTACAAAGGGACCATAGGTCTATTTTGGGAAGTAAACAATTAGGTTTGTTGCCAAATTGGAATTTTGTAGTATATGAAAGTAGGTGCATTGTACATTTTGGATTCATTTTTCTTTCCAATAATTTAAAGATCGGTTAGGGTTTGCCAACGAGTGCCTAACTTCCAACATTTATATTTTCAAACTGAAACTTAATTAATTACGTGATTATTAAAGTAAACGAAGTTCAGATCTTGCATTAAAGCTGCCTTAAAATATTGTTGACGTTGAAATAAATGAGCATGGTGGCCTCGTGGGTTCTCTGTTTTTTCTTTTATTTTTTATTTTTTATTCGTATAAAACGAATCTCTACTATATATATAGCTTCAAAATTTATGAATGTTATCAAATTTTTATTCTGAAATATGAAGGTTTATTTTTATATGAGGACCTTGACCTAAAAAAAAAGGTTTTCAAATTAAAAAAAAACTAAAAAAGAAAAAAACTAACAGTGAGCTTGTTAGCATATGTATATTCCATCACTTTTCGTACAGCACACAAACTGAATATTCTTTTTATGAACTTTGCTTTCAGCATGAGTCATACTATTGGAGGCTTGCTTTAATAATATGGTTATATTCATAAAGTTGTCGTCAATTCTATGGAGTAGATAGTGTAATTTCGTCACCCTATCTAGATTTTGTTACTGCTGAAATAAACAAATAAAATTACTTTCATTGAACTACAAACACAAACGTTAAATTGGGTAGATAGATATTAGTCATACGTTTTTCTCTAGAATATTCGTATTTATTTGCTATATATATTCGTATTTATGTCCTTAAGTAAAAATTGTATTTTCAATCACTTATACTTATGTCATAAGATTTTTCGTCATCCGCGTGAGCAGACCGCTCTCCAGAAACTAGTGAACTAAGATATAATACGAGATTTAAAGTTTTAGAAAATAGTCGATCTTGGACCTTAAATATTTAAGATTCGATTTCACATCTTCCTCCTAAATATTTGTAGTCTGATTCCACTATTGAAATGAACGTTGTATTATCCTTTTAGGCTACAAGTGAAAGTGAACAACACCATATATTGTTGATCATTTCACAAATAATATACTCTTACGTGTGATTCACGAGGAACAATAGGCCGCAAGTGAAAGTGAATGTCAACATATTGCTTTAGCTTTTGTCGGATTTGCATGCATCTTAATAATCAAGTTCTCTTCTTTTTAATTAAAAAAAATCAGAAATGTTTCTAGTTCATTAGTTCTAATGTTAATCAATCACATGTTAGTGTAAGTACTATGTACAAAGCTCGTGCATTGCGCGCAACTAATAAAATTAAAGTGGTTTAAAATACTCAATTACTTTACCTTATTCAATCTTTGGCCTTAGTTGATCTTCCACTCAACTTTTACTAAAGTTTGGAAGCTAAAAAAAACAAAAAGGCAAAGGAAAGACGTATGTTGTGAAAACTAGCAAAATCAAGAAAGGAGTGGCTGGCAAGAAAAGATTAACGAGGAAGGAAGATAGCTATTGTAAAACCTTTACAAATTTGCATTTTTTTTATTCGATTTTCATGTCCTAGTTGGATATCGAGGTAAAATATATACTACGAACAATATCCAGCTGGAAAAGTCACTATGTTGAACCAAATATACCGTGAAAATTATTGCATTTGCGAAGCCATTGTCCAAAGCCTCTCAAACTCATATGATTGAATATAGTTCAAATAAATATAATATAACATCTATCAATTCGAAATTTTCAGAAAGCAACTCGCGCTTTTTCTTCTTCGCCAGACAAAATGCTTTAGGAGAAACAGTATGAAATTCATATAAAATGGAATTTTCACATGCAATTGGCCTAATTAATTAATAGGCGGAAAAATGCCCTTAATCTGCCTAACCAGCTACGGCTACAACGTATTAAGTTGCCGACTTGCATTATGTTTGCGACAAAGATTAATCGAGTGTGTTTTTGCGACCGTTTGGTTACAAAGGAAGTGTTTTTTTCTTCCTGTCGAGAAAGTATTGGGTGAGATATGTCCTTGTGGAGACCAATGGACTAGTGATTGAACATTTACCATTTTTGCTTGATCTTTTAGTCAATTTGATTGATATTTCAGTCAGTTTCCTTGAGTATTATTGTTTTGCCTTGATTATTCAGTTCATTTGATCTTTCATTCAATTTTCTTGACCTTTCAGTCAATTTTCTTGATCATTCTTAATTCTTGGTACATTACTGTTATTTCGTACAAATTCATACCGAAACTCAGTCTCGAGTCAGTCCATGTGAGCCGGTTGAGCTCTAGCGACACCAACATCATAAAATCTAGCAGTGGCGGTGGGATTGAAGTTTGCCAATGACAACTTCAACCGGTAACGGTCCCTTATAGTACTTGGTCTCTGTAGAGACAGGTGTCAAATGAAAATGTATTTGCGTTTTGGAGGGATGGATTAGGTTAAACACAATCTCAAGAAAATTAGTTTTTCGGAATAGTCGAGGTTGTAAAATTTGCATATCCGCGGGAAATATTGTGATCAAATAAGCCTGCAATTGTTGATGAAATCAAGATTCTTGAATCGGTCATGTTTTCCCTCGTAAATTGAGAGGACGGGGAATCTCGATGCAAGACGATTTATTATTAATTATTAATATAGTACAATTTTCTGAATTTTGAAATATTCAAAGAGTACAACTAAAATGTTACTGTACTAGTAGAAAAACAAAATATAAACGTTAATTTCCACTTCATGTTTTAATTAAAGAACCGCTGTCCAAGCAAGAATTTTTCGGCTAGTCTGTTTGGCGACCACTTCTGGAAATAATATAGGTAGGCTGCCATCCAATAAAAAATTACTCAAAAAATAAAATCAAAGTGTTTGTCTCAAAAATTTAATACGTTAAAGATTAGAATTGAAAGTTATAACACATGTAATAATCAGATATAAAAGTGAGAAATTCAATATTATTATACACTGAATTATCATATAATATATAAAAGATTAGAGTTTGAAAGTGTGAATATCAACAAAGTATGTAATGTGTACTAACCATGTATGAAATTGAGATGATTAATATGTATCGTATTTAATTAATTAGAACCGTTCTACGGAAAAGTCTATAATTTTTCATTGAAATTATTGGGCCATTAATGTATGTAGTTTTTTATGAACAAGAAAACAAACCGGTAGTTGCTAGTTTAAAAAATTGGTTGCGGTCTCCGTTGGATAGTTAATGAAAAATGATATTGACTATTGAGATAGTACCGGTGAAGAAGTCCTGATTTACTGTTGAAAGAATAAAAAATAAATCATATTCTTAGTGCGACATCCGAATGGTTAGTATGTACAAACCACTAATGAGACCAAAGATTATATGAGACTGTTATTGATTGAATTTGTCGTTGGTGAGCTTTAAACCCGCCGATTTCCTTGATTGAATTTGTCGTTGGTGAAATTGACCAAGGAAATGATCAAGAAAATTGACCGAAAGATCAAGCAAATTGAATGAAAGATCAAATTAACTGAAAAATCAAGGCAAAACAAAAATACTCAAAGACATTGATTGAAAGATCAAACAAACTGACTAAAAGATCAAGTAGAAACAGTAAATGCCCATTCCCCTGCTCTTGGTCTCCACAAGGACAGGTCTCACCCAATACTTTCTCTTTTTTGTTACTTTAACATGTTAGTGAATACATTTGGTTGCATTTGTATTTTAAAGATATTAACAGTTGAATGAATACGTTGCAAAATATGCGTACGTATATATACTAGTAGATTAATTTTCGAATCCGTACAGTACAGATTATAAAAAGTGGGAAGTGTATAGAGCAGTAGACTTGCAGATGTGGACACGTGACCCAAATCAAATACTATAACATAATAAATTATTTTAGGATTTAATAATTTCATGTTTCTGAAATTTACTTTCCAATCATCTTACTGATTTGTTTAGAAAATCATAATAAATAATAATGAGTTGACCTTGTAGGTGGAAAATTACAAATTCAAAGGAAATGTATATTTTCCATAAACATAACGTAGTTCAATATAAACTTAAATGCGACAAGTTAATTTACATTTTGGTTCAACGTGAGACACAGGAGAATTCTAGAAGATTAAAATTCATTGAAATTGAGAGTACGATTCCATGGTGTGCCTAACTAATTAATTAATTCACAATATTCTACTCCCCTAACGAATTCACATTAAGGCCCTGTTTACCGGAGCTTATCTGTAGATCAGTTCAGTTCAGTTCAATTCAGTTCAGTTCAGTTCAGTTCAATTCAGTTCAGTTCAGTTCAGTGAAGATGCAATTTGATGAAATTCAGGTTAATTCAGTCATGCTGATTCCATTTTTCAATACATCAATTTTCACTTCACTTCAGTTCAGTTCAGTTCAATTCAGTTCAGTTCAGTTCAGTACATCAAGAAATAAGCTCTAGTAAACAGGGCCTAATTGTGAGGTACGTAAAAATCAAAGTCTTCTTTTTTTATGATAAATAATTTTAAAAAATCCAATAATTTAGTTGTTTTCCCTGTTTTTAATTCTTCAAATTTTAGCTTAGATAATGGCTTTTCAAAAAAAATTATCAATTGTGAAATCCACCATTGTACTTTATGCTTTAAAAAAATATTATATTGGTCCAAATATAAAATAATTGCTGCTAATTATACAAATTCTCATATATTTAAAAATATTTTAATTCCAGATATAAAGTACTGTGACAATATTGAAGTATTCACCCAATAAGTTTACAAAATATTGATACATAAAATATTATTATTTTTATAAAGTTTTGGTAAATTCTTATAAAAAGATTATCTAATAAGGTTTCCTAGACATCAATTAATTAGTTCTCATTCCGGTAATAGAAAATGAAGTTGGATGATTTTCTTTAAATATACCTAATTTTAAATAAAAATATGGTCAATTTTCTTCTTCAACACGCATGCGTGGAGTGTGATGATCAAAACATTGCCAATAATAGACAGTAATTGATCCATATAGAGATTCAGTGTAAAAAACAATCTAATACCCATTTTTGTAACATTCTAGAACCGAATATGAAAGGAATTAATTTTATATATTACTAAAATACATACTATATGTATAGCAAGAAAGTAAATAATGAGTAAAAGAATGTAATGAGCAAATATGAGACAAAATGATTATTTCTTTATAACTATTTTGGTATAAATTAATCACTTGATAAACTTTGAATCAACTTATGAATTTGACTTGAATTTTCAAGTGCAAAGATTAATTCTAAACTTTATTTTAAAAAATTATGGTACTTGTGGTAATTTCTTTTGTAGAAAAACAATCATATAATAAATTATTCATTAATCATTATGAATCACTATTTATAGTAGTATAATTTTGACCCATAACTCCACGTTGTTGCACCTTCACCCTCCATTTCGTCACCTACTAATACAATCATTGATTTTTTTAACCTTCATTTACAATCATACATATTATATCCTCCATTCCATTAACGTACCAATATTTTATTTACATTAAATTTAAATACAAAAACAATAAATTTTAGAGCTGCATATTGGTCACATTCCAATATTAGTTGAAAATTCTTGTTATTTTTTACATGCTGATATTCCATATTTTTCTCACTATATCCAATTTTTATTTTTATTTTTATTTTGATAAATACAGTATACAAATTGTTAAACGGATATATTCAAATATTTTTAGTAAATGACATCTGCTCTGTCTCCTTATCATAACAAAATACTCCTGAATAAATGATCCAATATTCTTTATTTTATGTCCTAAATTTGAGATTTATATTATCATTTTCTCCTATTTCTCTTCTAGAAGATCTAAATGAATTCAGACCAAATAAATGCATGCGTAGATTCACGAGCGATTAATTTCCCTTTTACCGTTCCTTCCCGCGAAAAAAATATATATTTATGACATCATCGGAGACGTAAGCAACCCACCTCTGTCACTCCTCTTCTTCACCTCTCGAAACCACATTAAACTTTAAACCCCAATTTTTCTTGCTTCAAATCATTTTTTCCAAAAAAGGGTTTTTTTCATTTTCTTTATGTTTTTTTGAAAATCCACTGTTATTACAGAACAGGGAAGATTTAAGGTGGTAAAGTCAAAGGGGATGAAAGAGAAAGAGAGGAAAAAGATACCTTGGAGAAGAGGAGAGAGATTAGAGAGAGAGAGAAAGAGAAGTCAATGTTCAAAGGCGCTTGGGCTGAGTCTTTGTGAGTGAAAAATCAAACCACAAGAAACCAATTCTTAAATTCCTCATTACATTGCCTGGCTCCTTCTTCTTCATCTTCAGTCCTATATATCCCTTTTCTTGATTTTTATCAGCACAGATAATTCATCTTTTTGTATAAACTCTGTAGATATTTGTTGGAATTTTTCAAAAAAAGACTCATACTTTTAGCTGTTTGAGCAGCAATTCTTTGAGCTTGCATTGTATTTGCACATTCTGGGAGCAAGCTCAGTTTTTGAGAAATTCTTGCAATACAATACCATTTTTTTTTTGTTTGGGTTGAGGTTGTTTTTTTGAGTCTGAAAATGGCTCCGAAAGAGAGGAGCAGGCTTGGTCCTAATGGGAAGAGGAAAAAGCTGCATTTCAGCAAGATCTACACATTTAGATGTGGGAAAGGAGGGGTTCAAGAAGACCATTCTAACATTGGAGGGCCAGGATTTTCTAGGGTGGTTTATTGCAATGAGCCTGAGAGTTTTGAGGCTGGTTTAAGGAGCTATCCTAGTAATTATGTCCGGTCCACGAAGTATACAGTTGCATCTTTCTTGCCCAAATCTCTGTTTGAGCAGTTCAGAAGGGTGGCTAATTTCTACTTCCTTGTTATTGGTGTTTTGTCCTTCACAAAACTGGCTCCTTATTCTGCTGTCAGTGCTATTATTCCCCTGATTATTGTTATTGGGGCTACCATGGTCAAAGAAGGCATTGAAGACTGGAAGAGACAACAACAGGTACTATTTACTTCTTCTTTTTGGATGTTTTTGTAGGATCAGAATAGAAAGTTCTGTTTTTGTTTTTTGGATTGAAGTGTCTTGATTCACCAAAGATTTGTAGTTTTTGTGATGAATGATGTTTGGACATAGATTAGTGGGTGGAATCTGAATATCTTGTTAGTTGATATGATGTTTGTACTTAGTACTATGATGATTTGCATGTGATTTCTTTGCTTTTTTGGTTATTGATGGGATAGAAGATAGTGTTTGAAATTGGTGGATGAGTATAAAGTTAATATCATGGTGGCTTTTGACTTTGTTGTTGGGTAAAGAATGGGGTTGAATCAGTAGCTTCTGGATGTAGATTCTTGGCTGACTGCTAATATTCGGCTAATTTGTACTTATCATGTGTTTGCAAACTTTGTCCAGGATGTGGAGGTTAATAATCGAAAAGTGAAAGTGCATGCTGGTGATGGGAAATTTGAGCAGGTGCATTGGAAGGATCTTAGAGTTGGTGATATAGTTAAAGTACAGAAGGATGAGTTCTTCCCAGCTGATCTCCTCTTGCTTTCGTCCAGCTACGAGGATGGCATCTGTTACGTGGAGACGATGAATCTTGATGGTGAGACAAACTTGAAACTCAAGCAGGGATTGGAGGTAACTTCATCCTTAAATGAAGAGGCAGACTTTAAAGAATTTAAGGCCCTTGTGAGAGGCGAAGATCCGAATGCAAATTTGTACACTTTTGTTGGAAGTATGGAGCTTGAAGAGCAGCAGCATCCTCTTTCTCCTCAGCAGCTGCTACTCAGAGACTCCAAGCTAAGAAACACGGAGTATATCTATGGTGTGGTTGTTTTCACAGGTCATGATACAAAGGTAATTCAGAACTCAACTGACCCTCCATCGAAGAGAAGCACAGTGGAGAAGAGAATGGACAAGATCATCTACCTTTTGTTCGGTGTCTTGTTCACACTTGCTTCAGGAGGATCGATATACTTTGGTATCACCACCGAAGAGGACAGAGATGAGCACAACAGATGGTATCTTAAACCTAATGCTGCTGAGATTTTCTTTGATCCTCATAGAGCTCCTGCTGCTGCTATATATCACTTCTTTACAGCTTTGATGCTTTATGGAAACTTAATTCCTATCTCATTATATGTTTCTATAGAGATTGTGAAAGTTCTTCAGAGCATGTTCATCAATCAGGATGTTGAGATGTATTACGAGGAAACCGACAAGCCTGCTCATGCTCGTACCTCAAATTTGAACGAAGAACTCGGCCAGGTGGACACAATCCTTTCTGATAAAACAGGCACATTGACTTGCAACTCTATGGAGTTCATCAAGTGCTCTGTGGCTGGGACTGCTTATGGCAGGGGTTTTACAGAGGTAGAGAGAGCCATGGCGAAAAAAACTGGTTCTCCATTGTATGTGAATGGAAAGAATGTTTTTGATCAAAATGCCAAGGATGAACCCAAGTCTTCTGTTAAGGGTTTCAATTTTGACGATGAGCGGATAATGGATGGGAATTGGGAGCATGAGCCTCATGCTGATGTCATTCAGAAGTTCTTTCGGTTGTTGGCTGTGTGTCATACTGCCATACCCGATAAGGACGAGGAGACTGGAAAGATCAGTTACGAAGCTGAGTCACCCGATGAAGCAGCTTTTGTGATTGCAGCACGAGAAGTCGGATTTGAATTCTCCAAAAGGACTCAAACAACAGTCACAATCAATGAGCAGGACATTTCAACTGGCAAGAAAGTTGAGAGGTTAGTATTATTACACTTGGTTTTTTGCAAATTTCAATCTAACTTGACTTTAAAATTATGCATTCTAAAAAAATCCCTTTTTGCAGGTCATATAATCTTCTGAATGTCCTAGAATTTAACAGCACTCGGAAACGTATGTCTGTGATAGTAAAGGATGAAGAAGGAAAGCTTTTATTGCTCTCTAAAGGGGCTGACAGGTTGGTAAAATCTGCATTTAATGTTTTATGATACACTCTCTTTGGTCTGTATCCTTTCTTGACACTGTTTCTATTTACTTATAGTGTCATGTTCGAACGGCTAGCGAAGAATGGTAGGCAGTTTGAAAAGGATACCAGGGAACAGCTCAATGAATATGCTGATGCAGGGTTGAGGACTCTGATATTGGCCTATAGAGAAGTCAGTGAGGAAGAGTACAAGATATTCAGTGAAAAGTTTTTAGAGGCCAAGAATTCAATCAGCATTGATCGTGAGACCTTGATCGATGAAGTGACGGAAACGATGGAAAAGGATTTGATTCTTCTCGGTGCAACCGCAGTTGAGGACAAGCTTCAACCTGGGGTGAGTTCTTCGGTTACTATTCAACAAATAATTACCTGAATTAGTAAGATGATTTATAATGAGACTGATTTTTCGTTTGTAAATTGGTTTTTATTTGTTTTAGGTCCCAGAATGTATCGACAAACTTGCTCAAGCAGGCATCAAAATTTGGGTTTTGACTGGAGATAAGATGGAAACAGCCATTAATATTGGGTATGGTCTCTTGAAATGAAACTAATTCTCCTAAACTGGCTTCTTTGTTGGTAATCTTAAGTCCTAACTCTGAAATCCCTCCTTGCAGATATTCTTGTAGTTTGCTTAGACAAGGAATGCAGCAGGTTCTGATAAGCCTAGAGAATCCAGAAATCATGGCTCTTGAAAAAGGAGAGGACAAGAAAGCTATAACCAAGGTACAAAATTATAAAAAGGAAACCACCTTTTATGCACTTACTTGTTGCAGAGCATTTATTGATATGGTTTATTTTTAAAACAGGCTTCAAAGGCTAGTATTGTTCGCCAGATTACCGAGGGAAAGGCTCGGGTTAAATCAACTGCTGATCCTTCCGCCTTGATAATAGACGGAAAATCTCTTGCATATGCATTAGAAGATGACCTAAAGGATTTGTTTTTGGAGCTTGCATTAGCTTGTGCATCTGTTATATGCTGCCGATCGTCGCCAAAGCAGAAAGCATTGGTAACAAGACTGGTAAAGGCTGGAACTAAGAAGACTACATTAGCCATCGGTGATGGAGCCAACGATGTAGGAATGCTCCAAGAAGCTGACATCGGTATTGGAATCAGTGGCGTCGAAGGAATGCAGGTAGATAACTTATAAATGATTACAAAGCACCCAATTTTCATGATTCATTGCCTGTAACTTTTTTTTAACATTTTTGTTTGCAATTTTCAGGCTGTTATGTCAAGTGATATTGCGATCGCGCAGTTCAGGTTTTTGGAACGCTTGCTTCTGGTTCACGGGCATTGGTGCTACCGAAGAATAACCTCTATGGTAATGACCCCCAACATTTTGATCCTTTTACTGTAATTGATAGAATCAATTGTCTATATGTCAGTCATTTAATCTGGTTTTACCCTTTCTCTTTTGCAGATTTGTTATTTCTTCTACAAGAATCTAGCATTCGGTTTGACTCTTTTCTTGTATGAAGCACATGCTTCATTCTCCGGGCAACCTGCCTACAACGACTGGTTCTTGTCTCTGTTCAACGTCTTCTTTACATCGCTTCCTGTTATTGCTTTGGGTGTTTTCGACCAAGATGTTTCTGCTCGGTTTTGTCTCAAGGTACATATTCTTCTCATCCATCTCATTTTTCAGTGTATTCTTACACTTTTGACTGTTTCTAGTCATCATAACAACCATTAGGACAGTTATTTCCTTTATCCTGACATTGCTAAATGTATATGCATTGTTTTGCAGTTCCCATTGCTCTATCAAGAAGGCGTGCAGAACGTCCTCTTCAGCTGGCGCAGGATCATTGGATGGATGTTCAACGGTGTTTGCACAGCTGTCATCGTCTTCTACCTGTGCCTAACGGCGCTCGATCCACAGGCATACAAGAAGGACGGAAAAGTTGCCGGATATGAAGTCCTCGGCGCAACAATGTACACGTGCATCGTCTGGGTGGTGAACTGTCAAATGGCACTGGCTATCAGCTACTTCACCTTGATCCAGCACATCTTCATCTGGGGCGGCATTGCGTTATGGTACCTCTTCTTGCTGGCATATGGTGCCATGTCTCCAAGCATTTCTGGCACAGCTTACAAGGTCTTTGTGGAAGCTCTTGCCCCTGTGCCAATGTTCTGGGTGCTCACGCTCTTCGTCGTGGCATCGGCTCTCGTTCCATACTTCTCTTACAACGCGATTCAGAATAGGTTTTTCCCGATGTACCATGGGATGATTCAGTGGATAAGGCACGAGGGGCACACGAGCGACCCCGAGTACTGCAATGTGGTGCGACAGAGGTCGATACGGCCCACCACTGTCGGCTTCACGGCTCGTTCTCTGGCGAGAACGAACCCTTTGGACAGTACTAGGAAAATGCCGACAGCGAAGAGATAACATCGTACTCAGCTGTTGTATGCTGTTGTATGATATGTTGAATAGAAGGAGAAGAGGCAGTTTGTAAATGTGGTATAATTAGGGCTTAGAAGGTATTTGCATATTTATTCTTTCTTTCAAATGTTATGACAGAGAAAAAAGGCCAAATTTAGACAGCAACATTAATCTT
Organism: Cruciata laevipes; assembly: GCA_963678965.1. Lineage (NCBI taxonomy): Eukaryota > Viridiplantae > Streptophyta > Magnoliopsida > Gentianales > Rubiaceae > Cruciata > Cruciata laevipes. The sequence continues at coordinate 5,401,468 of OY787641.1, read as the reverse complement.
TTTCCATTCTTGATTATGTAAGCAAAGAACTGTTCCACAATCTTATAATCTGCTAACGCGAGTTAAATGGTCACATCATTGTATGATATTTAGTGGAAAATGATTCAAATCATCAGTTTAGTCAGCATAAATGTACAAATCTCCACTGCACTATTTATATGTACAGCATAAAACAATGACTTTGCAGAAGTTCCTGCCACTTTCCCAAATCAGCCTTATATCATCCTCTTTCTCCAAACAACATCATCACTGTTCTCTGTAAACAACAAATGTACGAACACATTCACAAAATCATGAAAATGGACTAATATATGCAAGAAAAAAGACAAATGCTCGCAAAAGAATACGATGTAATTAATTTGCAGTTGTTAAGTGTCATTCAATTCCGTCTTAAAACCAATTGGTGAAGAGTATAGTTGCTGAAACCATGTATCATCATTTTAGTACAAGATGAGATTCTAGGACCAAATTTTTAGCTTCGATTTTCATTATACATGCAAAAGATATACTCTAATATAGTATCATACTAGAATCATGAAATTTTAACCTAAAATTTTTCTAGAACATCAAACTTTAACCTAAAATGTAATGAATTACCTTGTTCATGACTCTAATATACCACTGTTACATTGTACCATTTTATTTTATGATAGAATCTCGTGACTCTAATAATATTTTGATCAAACAAGAAATGCAATGTGAGGTTTAAAACCACTATATTTCGATGAATGTCAGATTTACAAATCACAAAGCAAGGATTTTACAACGGTAATGACATACCATTAACGTACGTAAAACCGACAATCACGATGAGGCGGTTAGGCCGAGGAAATCATGAGCCGATTTGCCCATGATTCCGGCGAACTCATGGAAGCTAATGACGCCGTCGCCGTTGGTGTCGGCGTCCCTCATCATCTCGGCGAGCTCCTTGTAGGTGAGCGGCTGGCCCATCTTGGCCATCTGCTTGGCGAGCTCCGCCGCCGTGATGAAGCCGTTGCCGTCGCGGTCGAACGACCGGAAAACCTCGAGCAGCTGCTCCTGGTTGATGAGGACCTCCTCGTTCTCGAGGTCCGGCGCGATGACCTCGACGAGCTCGTCGAACTCGATGAGGCCGTTGCCGTTGGCGTCGATGGAGTTGAGCATCTCGTAGATCTGGTCGCCGGTGGGGCGGAGGCCCAGTGACCGGAGCAGGGCGGCGAGCTCCAGCTGCGTCAGGCTGCCGTCGCGGTTCATGTCGAACCGGGTGAAGATGTCCTTGAGCTGCTTCATCTGGTCCGACTGCAGCTTCTTCTTCGCCATGATCGTCGTCGTCGGAGAAGTCGTCGGAGAAGAAGATGGACGAGGAGAGGAGAGGGATCAAATGGCGACCGGGAAAAGTGGGATGATGGGATCAGAAAAGTCAATTGTTGTCCTGGTTTTTTCTAATGTGGGGTGCTGAAAAGTTTCTGCAAATTGGATGATTCTAAAATGTTTTGGATGAAGCTAGTTGTCAAGTTGTAGGAGAACTACGTAAACTTCTCCTTTGGTTTGCCATAATTGACTACAATTGAATCCATCTTGGGGAGAATGTTACACGCAGATAGTATTCGCAATTACCACCCTATTCAGTTCAACTTATGCACAACTACCACCATATTCCGTTCAACTTAGGCCCGCCTGCCTAAAATTTTCAATATATCAATTCATTTCAGTTCGATTCGGGAAAATATATTTATGTTATTTCAAATTAAAATGCCACCATTCATGGCATCTTCACGATATTTGAATTCATCATAATTTAAAAAAATTATCTAAACTGTAGCTCACCCACGCGTAAGGCAGATAAGGCCATCATTGAGCCATGGGCCCATCATTGCATACAGCTCTCTTGAAGGCCTAACAATCATATAGAGAAATTGCTCAGGTTAAACACTCGCAGAGTCATAGTATTGATTGAAATGTTGGCACTTATAAACTAATTAACTGGGTTCCAATCCACCCAATGTGGGACTCCGTACTTTCCAAATCCCGTGTGGCAGAAGTCCAAAATACCTTTACGATCATTAATACCTCTTCCGAACTCATCTAAAAAAGATTATTTGAACTCATCTGAGTCCGTTTTCAAAGCTCGGTTTGATCCGTTCGAACTGAAACTCGAGTTCGTTCGTTTATATATGGGTTCAAACTCGAGCTCATAAGAGCAAGCTTGATAGGCTCGTCAAGCAGGTCAAGTATATTTTATATGGCTCCGGATCCTCTATACCACATTGGTGTACCATCCTCTACAACACCAATCACATCATGACACTTGTTTTAATCAATTTAACTCCTAACTCATCCCACTAACTATGATTAACCAATATCTAATTAAACTAAAATATTTTATTTTTACCAAAGATTTTGCCTACTCTCTTTTCTCCGGCAGAATTTCTAACCGCCGGAGAATTCGATCGAGAAATGTACTCTCGTAACATCTCCAGAGACCGCAATCACCGTTACTAATATCCGGCATCCAGATTCTCTAAAAATAGCGTGCTCCGCTGCTTCAACCGCCATGCTCTCATCCTCATTGGTCATCTGAAGGGCTTCCATATCCCCCAAATGGTCCTAACCCCATAAAACCTACTCATCATCTCCGTTAACCCACACCCTTCGTTCTATCTCCTCCCGTCGGCCGTCTTGAAGAGATGCAGTTTAATTGTTCGAGTTGCGAGCCATATGCATTTTAATTAACAGATTATTATTATCTTGGCATCTAGAAACACCTAAAAGATGCAATTTTGTTTCAGCTTAACTTTTTTTTAAACCTTTATATATCCAGCCTGGGCCTTCGTTATTATCTCGAAATTCCGGTTCAACGACCTTGCCTTAAATGATGTTAAACAAAAATGAGAGGCAGCATCTCCCTTGAGGCTAGTTTTGTTGGCGGATGGAAGGATTCGCTTGAATTAATTTGTTTTGATATGCTTGTTGATTCAAACAAGAGGTTTTAGATTAATCATGATCAGCTAACCAAGTGATGCAGAGAAGATCAACTTCAATGAAGATTGATATTTTTTGTAACAAGTCTTGCGAACAAAATGCTTTCAAGCGACATGTTTCTCTATAATCAGATGTTCATGTTCAGAGTATTGTGAAATCATTTTTGGCGTTTATCTACAACATTCTAGATGTTTCTATTCTAATTCAGTCTTTTCAGATGTGATATAGTGCTAGAATTTTGAAGAAAAGTAACTCTGTTTAGGTTTCAGATTGATTTTTTGATATCCAACTTGGAGAAATTGATTGTTGGACTCTGCGGTAGCTTTCTCGGTTAAATTCTCCAGCGATTAGAAATTCTGCCGGAGATGAGAGAGAACGCAAAATCTTTGCTAAAATGGAAAGTATTTTAGTTTAATTAGAAATTGATTAATCATAGTTAGTAAGAGTTAGTGTGATGAGTTAGGAGTTAAAATAATTAAAACAAGTGTCATAATGTGATTGGTGGTGTAGAAAATGGTACAACAAATGTGGTATAGAGGATCCGGAGCCAATTTATATACTTTTATATATAGAAATAAATTAAATTCATTATTAATTGCGTCGTGTGCTACTTAACGAGGTCAGACTAGTTGGAACTCACACGAACTCGAATTCGAACTCGATTACGAACATACCAAATTTTCACGAATTCGAACACAGGTCTGTTCGAGATTGATTCGACTTGTTAACATCCATAAATCAAACTATTAAATTGCAAACAATATTAAATATGAAATCAACAAGAACATGAAACTTTGTGTACTATACTTCCAATATTTCCGTCCACAACTTGTTGATTATCATTACTTTATAAAAATTGCTAAGTTCTAGGGTAGGAATCAAAGACCAAAAAAGGAAGAAATGCCAAGAAAAGTACTTGGAATCCCTCTCTAATTACTCAAAATCATCTTGAAAATGCGAAGGAAAAATCATTCTGGAAAACAGCAGCACATGTTGCAAACGGGATTTTTTTTTTTTTTTCCAAATTTGGTCGAACTCTTCAGCTTGATCCTCCGATCGAGTCTTTAAGAGCTGCCTATGGTTTTTTTGAAAACTGAAGTTCGTGCAATCGTAAATTTTACAAAGTTGAATAAAACTTAAACTCAAGTGTCTAATAAATAAATATGATAGTTCTAATTGAGACGGAGGTTAAATATTTCACTATCATGCATGATCATTACATGTTTAGTGTTGATATTTTCATTTTTATAGTCTGATATTTTACCTATTAAGCATGATCATTCAGTGTATATATTATTGATCTTCTCACTTTCAAGTCTGTTGATCATGATCTTCTTACTTTTAAGTCTAATCTTTTACATATTAAACTTTTGAGACCAAGTTTCAGTTGAGAATTTGTAATAAATATACCAATTTTAGTGATACATAGTAAATTCATAAATGTACAATTTCAGCTAATTAAAAAAGTAGTACAATTGCATATATTGTTTATATCATTTGCAAAAGAAGAGTGAAAATAAAATACATGAGTAACACTTTATTCTCAACTCTTATTGGGAAATGTAGCATTTTAAGAGGTGGTCTTATGTGAGTCAGGCTTACAATAGGTTTAGTTTAATGTTGATGATTTGTGAAATATCAACATGAAATTAAAGTAAAATCGAGTAAATTCACAGAGAATTTGTGTTTGTTTAAATCCTAGCTAGCTGATGATATATTATTGAGGAATATGGTAAATAAATTTAGTCATATTGTTATTCCTCAATATACATCGAATCCCTAATTACTTTTCAAAGTTAAGTCAAGAATTGATTAGCTTTATCCAAAGCAAATCATTTGTAAGGACTAGCAGCTTTGATGATACGGGATCGAGACCGACCTAAGTTTGTAGGGATGAGGATTTTTTTTTTTTTTTTTTTTTTGGAAAAGGGGATGAACAACCATCTTAATAATTGGAACATGGGTTGATAAAGATGTTAAATAATTGTTAATTGGCATGCTTAACGAAGTAAGCTAGACATATCTTTTCAAACTTCAAAGGAACAAAAAGGATGGAGTAGAGGGGCACTTTTATATTTTGTCAATGATTTGTCTAAATAATCAATCACTTTAGAAAAAATTAATGGTCCCCTCATACTAAACCTATTTTTATTCAAATTGCACAATATAGAGGTGTAAATCAGATTGAATATTGTTATCTATTTACTTATATATAAAATTTATAAACTTATGTGTTATAAATAATTTCGAATTAAGGTAGTCATTTCAGAAGTAACGGTACTAATTTTGCATGTAAGAAGTTGAGTGATGGACCAATGGTAAATATATAAATCAGTGAAAGCTACAAAAAGGACATAAACAATATGAGTTATTCATAAAATGATTGATTTTTTTGATCATGCATGTCCTGAAAATTATGAAATTAAAATACTAGAAACAGAGCAATGGCCAATGGCCAATGGGCTAGGGAAATATAGATTATACCATTTGTGAATATGGGAAAAAAAGTGAAGTGAACCGTATTATTTCTTGCAGAATTCTCTGTTTGATGCTCCTCAAATATTAATAAATGGAGCAAAAAAACAAGAATCCAAAAAAGGAGATTGGATCACTTGTAAAATGATGTCCAGCAAACACTAAAGAAACTCAAAGCTGGAACAAAGACTGATGATCAATGCCATTGCTGCTGCAAGATCCAAACATTCGAATCAAATGATAACTAACAACATCATAGTCAAGTTCTTGGTGATGATGATGATGATCCAAACATGTAGGAAACCTCTCCTCACCAACATCCCAGAATCTCCCAAACCCGAACTCGCCTTTGTCGAAAAACTCCCCCAAAACCCTCTCAACTTCATCCATATTGCAGCTCCCAAATGCTTGGAGCTCCTCATTGTTTGCTGAGCTAGGACCAATAGGACTAGTTTCATGTTCATGTAATTCATGGCACAATTTTTTCTTTTTCCTCCTAGTTTTCTTCACATTCTTGATCTTCTTCTTCCTCGGATTCTTCAGCTTCTTCTTCGCGAAGGCTATAGCGCGTCGGAAAAGCTTGTAAGGGAGCTTGAGCAGGATGATGATGAGGAGTTGCAGGATCAGGCACTGGCAGCAGCAGGAGATCACGAGGCAATCGGCCGCGATCGCGTTGAGATCTTCTTCCATGGTTTGAGGAGGAGGGGAGGAGAAAGAGAGGGGAAGAAGATGAAGAAAACCATTGATTGAAGTTATCCTAATTAGTTCTTCTTGGAATAAGAGTTATTATGAAGTGTGAAGCAATAAAGCTCTTCTTCTCATATGAGATTTTTGCATATATAATGTGACTCATTGACTTGGGCTTTCAAACTCATGGCCATGTGCAGGCAACGTTATTGTTGTTACTTGGGAGCTACTTTTCCCTCATCAAGAAAGATTCCTTGTGTGACTTGCTTGCATTACTTCTCTTTTAATGGAAGGTTTAGATTGACCACTTTTCACTTTCAGTTCAGCCTCTCTTTATAAATTTGCCTTCACACATGAGGTTTTTACCATATTGCATAATCAGTAGTGAAGGATTGCAATTATTGCAGTTTAGAATGCTGTATGGTTATGGTTTTCAAAGCCTATATCTCAGTAGATTACTGCCCCACAATAAGCTTTTGTGTCTTACGTTTTGCACCATGCATTTTCTTGAGAAGACAGTTATCTGCTTACAATTTTCATTCAATATTTCAGTTTGTTTGATTGACATTTGATATAATATGGTTTGATAGTTTAACATAACAATGTTTCTACAAATTCAGTATGAAAATGCTCAGCAATATTGAAAGGCAATCAAATTACTAAAATTTGCTTCGATAACGCAACCAAAAGATGTCTCCATGTAGCTAACATTCATAAGTAGAGTACTAGTTTCGAGAAATAGAAGCTAACATAGAACAAAACAAAAATGTCGATAGACTAGCAAATGTATTCACTCTTAACAGACTCCATGAACACATAACAAAATGCAACAAGGGCCGAAGCAACGGCTTAGAAGATGCGGACTGGCCTTCCCATGGTACTCTTCAAGTACAAGCACCTCACGTTCTGCCAGTTCTTCTTCAGCAAGGAGACGAGGAAGTTGACGCTCATTTGCACGTTCTGGAAAATCTGTTTCTCGTCCATGTCACAGTTGCCGACAGCAACGCCCATGCAGAGGACCTTCTTCAGCTGGAACTTGACAGTAGCCTTGATCTCATTCACCTTGGCCTCCAATGACTCTTGGTGAGAAACCAGGGTGGGAAACTTACCTGCAAATTATAAAGAATATTAATCTTTCCACACAGATTTAAAGTTTAAAATGCGGGAAAGAATATCGAGATACATGCCTGCCTTGTTGAGCCCAGGACCAAGAAGACGTGGGATCTGCTTGATGACAGCTTCAGATGCCAAGAAAGCATGGTACTTCTTTGCCAGCTTCTTCACCAACTTCTTGTTCTTGTTGAGCTTCTTCAAAGCCTCAACATCCATGGACTCAAGTCCAATCCTTGCTGCCTACAAATAATAAGATATCATCTCAGAACATGATTGCGTCAAAGACCAAGTTTAAGAATTTAAAGGCACTCTTATTTTACAGACATAACAAACCAATGAAGAATACGGAAAAGAGACATCTAGTTACAACATAATTTCGGGTGTCAAATTTAGGTCAGCAAGCCACAATCAATGTCATATTATTTCACTAACAACCGAATCATTATAACCAGAAACGAAACACACACACACCAACGAAGAAAGTGCTGCATTTGAAGAGAAACATAAATTACTGGCACAGCAAGGCAAACAAAAAGGTCATGAGTGTCAATATAGGCTACTTGTTCTATATCGGTAGATACAACAGATTTTCCTCCCAATCATCACCCTTGAGAGACAAAATAAACCTGGAATTCTAAATCTAAGAATCCCCAAGCTACAAACAACTAAACTTAAACTAAGATTCATAAACAACGTCCAATGACAGTCGATTACATTTCACCAATTCACTAAGCAATCTTCACAGATTTACACTTTAATATCCAAGTGACAACACAAATCTCAACTTCCAGACATCAAATTTTCCACAACATAGCAAAGAAACAAAATGCACATAAGCCACAGAATTACAAGAAATAGCAGAGTGTTGAGTTTTCATACCCCTTCAACGTGCTGAGCATCTCCGAGCATGCAGACCTTCATCTTAGGACGGGGAACATGCGGCAGCTTGACGGAGCCACTGAAACGCTTGTCTTTCTGGGGATCATAGTTCTTGAGCCCAATCTGGAGCTCAATCGTCTCCGTAAAGTTCCTCTTCTTCTCCTCAACAGATTTCTTAATCGTCGAGATCGCCTCCCTCACCGCCTCACTCTGCAACTTACTGTAAGAAAACAAAACTCCACAAAATTACACTCCTCTTCAAACATCAAGCTAAATCGACCACTATAAAAGCTATTTACACCAGATCAATCACACTCATCGTATACAAACAAACCTAAGCATTTCAACAAACAATTATATACTTTTGACATTAGAAAGAGCATAGTAATCATCAGGAAACACGGGAAATTGAACGAAAGGATCGAATCGTACCTCATGACTGATTACGTGAGCAAACCCTGGAAACGAGAGCAGCGGCGAGATTTTACGAAGCTTTGAGAATGCTAGGGTTTAACTCGCAGCCGTGCCATTTTAATATTGGATGGATTTCATGATTGGGCTCACTTAGTAAGTATTGGGCCTTTCAAATATTTTTAATCTGCTAATCGTCGGGCCCTTTTTTGTACTTGTGAAATCTAGGTCTTTGTCAAGCTTGAGCTCGGAATCAATGGAGAAATGGGGAAAACTGTATATTTCAATATAATTGGGGACAAACAATAAAAGCCATCAGGCAACACAATTGATCATTCACACTGAATTGATAACAAATCCATACTTTCCTATTGCTACTTATACTAGATAGCTACATTCTTGCTACTGGAATTGTAACAGAATAGAGGTGGTGTTGTGGCCGTGCATTCTGCAACGGTAAGTTGTTATCCAGCTCAGCTCACTATGCCAAATGACCACTTTGCCCCTCCTACTCAATCCTTATCCTGACAATCCCCTTCCCTAACAGCAGACTTGTCCTCAAGGCTCAAATAATTCCACCCCATCAAACTTCCCACACATCAACACTTTATCATAACAGTTCCAGAACTCCAACACTTTGAACATTTCAGAACTTCATGGAAGGAAAAAGATGTTGGATTACCTCAGCTTCTTCCCAAGATGCTTCTTCCATAGGAAGATGTTTCCACTGTACTAGCCACTGCACCATAGAAGAACTTCCATTCTTAACCAGCCTTCTTTGTAAAATCTTAGCTGGCTCCCAAGATATGGTTTCATCTTCTGAGATTTCTGGTGGAGATGAAGGATTGACAGGTACTGTGCCCACAAACTTCTTGAGCAGTGAAACATGGAATATTGGATGAACCTTGCTGCTCTCATGAAGCTTAAGCTTGTAAGCCACTGCTCCAATCTGTTATGTGATCATAAAAGGACCACAATATCTGGGAAAAAGCTTATCCTGACCAGTACCATGAAGTGATTGCTGCTTGTATTTGTTGACTCTGAGGTAAACCCAGTCACCCACTGAAAAGACTCTTTCAGTTCTCTTCTGATCAGCATAAAACTTCATCCTCTCCTAAGCTTTCTTCAAATGCACCTGGAGTTTCTGTTGGACCTCATCCCTGGATTTGAGCATATCTACAGCTGCTGGAAAGAGAGAATCTGTTTGCAGTCCCAAAGGCAGATGTAGAGGTTTTACTCCATATAATGCTTCATGTGGAGACATGTCAATACTCACATGGTGGCAAGTGTTATACCACCTTTCTGCCAAACTGAGCCAAGACTTCCAACTGCTAGAATAATCCCCACACAAGCATTTTAAGTAGTTTTCCAATACTTGGTTGACTCTCTCTGTCTGCCCATCTGTTTGGGGGTGATAGGCAATGCTGAACTTTAACTGAACACCCATTTTTGAGAACAGCTCAGTCCAGAAATTGCTTGTAAATACCTTGTCTCTGTCACTGATAATGGAATCAGGAATTCCATGTAGCTTAAAGATCTCATCCATGAATAACTCAGCCGCTTGCTTAGCTGTGAATGGATGTGCTAATGGTAAGAAGTGAGCATATTTGGTGAGTCTGTCCACTACCACCAACACAGTATCATAGCCCTGAGACAGAGGTAACTTCTCCACAAAATCCATGGATATTTGAGTCCAAGGGATAGAAGGAATGGGGATTGGTTGCAATAGTCCAGGAGACTGACAATGTTCCACCTTGTTCTTCTGGCACACTTCACAAGACTGAATAAAAGTGATAATATCTCTTTTGATCCCTGGCCAAGTGAAAACAGATAGAGTTCTCTTGATAGTAGCAGAGGCATGTAGAGAAGATAGGATGTCCTGCCTGATTCCATTAGCCTTGCCAACATACAACCTGTGATCTTGTTTCAGAATGCCATTATGAAAATTAAGCTTGGGGTATGCATTTTTTAACATCACAGCAGCAGCAATTAAATCCTGAGCTTCTTGATCACCACAGTAACTGGCTTCCAGCTGTTCCATCCAGGTGGGAATCACTGTAGAGGTAGTAAATTCTTTCTGAGACACTCTTCCTTGTCCAAAGAAGCTTCCCCTTGCTTCTCATCATTCCATTCTCCTGAATTCTCAGTAGCATTCCATCCCTCTATCAATTCCCAGCCACTCACAGATTCTTCATCCCATACAGGAGGTAGATCCTCATCCAACTCAACTGCTGTATTCTCCATGTTTTCTTTCCCCTCATTGTTATCTTCCCCTTGAGGTCTTCTAGACAGAGCATCTGCCACGATATTAGACTTTCTAGTTTTGTACTGTATTTCAAAAGAAAGTCCAAGCAACTTTGTCATCCACTTGTGCTGAATGGCACTGTGCAATTTCTGCTCCAGAAGATACTTCAAACTCTGGTGGTCGGTTTTAATAATAAATTTATGACTAACCAGATAATGCCTCCATTTGTCCACTGCCATCACCAATGCCAATAATTCTTTCTCATAAGTAGAAAGTCCTTTATTCTTTAAGCAGAAAGCTTTGCTCAGAAAAGCTATAGGTTGTCCATCCTGCAACAATACAGCTCCCATTCCCCCATCACATGCATCTGTTTCTATCACAAAAGGCTTTTGAAAGTTAGACATTCTCAAAACAGGAGCAGAAGTGATGACCTTCTTTAGTTTGTTAAAAGCTCCCTCAGCTGCTTCATTCCAATGGAATGCATCTTTCTTTAACAGATCATGTAGAGGTCTACAAACCACACCAAATCCAGCTATAAACCTTCTATAATACCCTGCCAACCCCAAGAATCCCCTGAGCTCCTTCAAGGTTCTTGGCTGGGGCCATTCCAGAATTCCCTTGACTTTCTGAACATCCATCTCTACTCCTTTACTGGATATGATATGCCCTAGATATTCTACCCTTTCTTGTGCAAACACACACTTAGAACCCTTGGCATACAGCTGGTTATCCCTCATGACAGTCAAAACACTCTTCACATGCTCAATGTGTTCCTCAATAGATTTACTATAGACTAAAATATCATCAAAAAATACTAAAACATACTTTCCGAGATAATTCTGAAAAACTTTGTTCATCAATGCTTGGAAAGTAGCTGGTGCATTGGTTGAACCAAAACGCATCACAACAAATTCAAACTGTCCATGATGTGTTTGAAAAGCAGTTTTAGTAATATCTGTTTTACACACCCTAATTTGATGATAACCCGATCTAAGATCCAATTTGCTAAATACCACAGCTCCTTGCAATTCATCTAATAATTCGTCAATAACGGGAATAGGAAATCTATCTTTGACTGTCAAATCATTTAATTTTCTGTAATCAACACACATTCTCCAAGTACCATCTTTCTTTTTAGCTAATAAAACTGGGGATGAATAAGGACTTACACTCTCCTGGATCACCTTGTTCCTTAGCATTTCCTGCACTTGAGCCTCTATTTCTTCTTTATGAGCATGGGGGTACCTATATGGTTTCAACTTAAAAGGCTCAGATCCTGGTTTTAGGATAATCTGGTGATCCACTTCTCTCACTGGAGGCAGTGAAGTAGGGATTTGAAATACATCTGAGAAATCATGTAATATACGTTTCAAACCTGTAGGAAAAGATTTCATGTCCAGTCCTGGAATAGCTCCCTTCTGCTCAGCATTAGAATCCTCTACCTCCAAAGCATAGACCCTATCTGAATCACTGTACCTTCCAAACTTGAATCTCTCTCTGCACTTATCCCCATCTTTGTAATCAAAATGCAACTGAGATTGTGTGGCTTTCCTTTTTCTCAGCTCAGAAAGCTCTCTGGCCTCTTGATTCCTGATGAGATGGAATTTTGTGTGGTCACTGTTACCATGCAGATGATAATGATCCCCTTCATAGCTGATATACACAACATCAGTTCTGAAATCAAAAGCTATAGGGCTAAAAATCTTCATCCAGTCAACTCCTATTATCATATCCATATCTCCCAAGTCTAAAATCTTCATACAGTATTTGAACTCCTGGTCTTGAATTTTCCAAGCCACTTCAGGCACCACAGTGGCTCCCCCCATCTTACTACCATCTGCAATGGTGACAATAAAAGGGCTAACAGCCATCCTTTTCATATTTAGTTTGTTAACCACCTCAGGATGGATGAAACTGTAAGTACTTCCTGTATCCAACAACATTCTCACTTTCATATTGCCAATGTAACCTATCAGCTTAATGGTATTAGCTCTTCTCTCATTGGTAGCCCCCACGGATTTCAGTTCAATTTCTTCTATCTCTCCCTCTTCCAGTGGTGATAGTTCCTCAAAATTCCAATCAGCCACCCAAATATCCCCATCCACATCACTGGTTGGAACTGCTTCAGCTTACACACATGGCCAGGGTGAAACTTCTCAGCACATTTGAAACACAATTTATTCTCTCTTCTCCTCTGAATTTCTTGTGCACTTACTTTTTGAACTCCTTCTCCCATAATCTTCTTCTCCAAAGGTTTTGTTGCAGCAGGTTTCCACTGAGGTTTTCGGTACAAAGGCTTCTGGAAACCCATGTTAGAGTTGCTCTGACCACTAGAGTTAGGACCACCAGTCTTAGCATTCTTAAGCCACATCTCACACACTTGTTCCTGGAACAAAGCTGACTCCACAGCAGCATGCAAAGAGGTTGGTTTGGTAGGATTAACCAGTACTTGCAACTCCATTTTCAAACCACTGATAAAATTTGAAATGAAATACTGCTCAGGCATGAATGGATAACTGCAAACTAGCAATGACTTCAGCTCCTCAAACTGCTCCTCATATTCCCTCACAGTACCATTCTGATAGAGTTTGTTAAATGCAGCAAAGTAGTCCTTAATTCCTGAATCAGAGAATCTCTGTAAAACAGCTACAGAAAACTCCACCCAGCTATTGAATGGATTAGTTACTTTGACTGAGTTGTACCAGATTTGAGCCTTTCCTTCTAGCACCATTTCAATGGATCCCAACTTTTCCCTATCCAACAGTTGGTAAAAGTTGAAATACCTCTCACACTTATGCAACCAGTCCCTGGGGTTTGTACCATTAAAGCTAGATAGTTCGACTCTAGGCAACATTCTATCACCCTGAACATTCATAACCTCCCTCCATTGCACTATACCCCCCATTCCAGTTCTAGCACAGTCATTATTCATGTTCATTTCCACTCTATTCGCAGGCATTAACACCCTAGGAAACTCATCATTAGCATGCATAACAACCCTAGGATACTTATAGGAATCATGCATTGGCTTGGTCTCAAACTGAGATAAGTTCCTAATGTCAAAATTGACAGGCATATGAGGTACCTCTGCCGATTTGTGATCGAGAATCTGCACTGAAGTCGGCTCCGACTGCTGAAATGGCTGTTTCGACGGATTCCGGTAGCCATCATACTCCGGAGACTCTCCTCCGCGAATTACTGCCTTAGTGCTGCCCCGCGAACCCTCGCCGATCTCGTGATGTGCTCCAGTCAAAATTTGCGCTCCAACTCCGGTGTTTAACTCACGAACTTCTCCCACTCCCTTTGCTATCTCCGGTGGTGGCGCCGCCTTCATCTTGGCGAACTCTGCCATCATCCTCTGAAACATCATCTCCTACGACTCCTGAATTGTCTTGCGAACTGAGTTGCGGACTGATTCCTGCAACGACTCACGAATCAACTCCGCGGACCTCTGCGACTCCGTCTGCATTGCTGCCATCCTCGTCTCCAAATCCGTGCGAAGATCGGTCAGTTGCTGCGCGAACTCTCTGTCTCCTTGCTTAGCTGGTGCCATCGCTGCCGAGAACCGCTTAGCTCTGATACCACTTGTCAAGCTTGAGCTCGGAATCAATGGAGAAATGGGGAAAACTGTATATTTCAATATAATTGGGGACAAACAATAAAAGCCATCCGGCAACACAATTGATCATTCACACTGAATTGATAACAAATCCATACTTTCCTATTGCTACTTATACTAGATAGCTACATTCTTGCTATTGGAATTGTAACAGAATAGAGGTGGTGTTGTGGCCGTGCATTCTGCAACGGTAAGTTGTTATCCAGCTCAGCTCACTATGCCAAATGACCACTTTGCCCCTCCTACTCAATCCTTATTCTGACAGTCTTCATTAAGCAATTAAATACTCCCTCCGTCCCAACCAAAACTTCTTAGTTGACTTCGGCTCGGATTTTAAGAAAAATGCATTTTATATCTTATAAGTGAAGTTTTAAGGGGTATAAATGGAATATCACTTATTGTTATGGTTGTTTGTAAGATTTCATTAAGGGTATATTTGTCTTTTTGCAGTCAATTTTTTGCTAAAAGAAGAAAGAATGAAAGTAAGAAGTTTTGGTTGGGACGGAGGGAGTATATCACTCCATCCAAGTTTAATTTGCACATTTTTTATCATCTTTTTCATCACAAGTTTGACCGTCAATAACTTTATGTTATAATACACTATTATGATCTAAAAATTTTATAGTTAAAAAATAGAGCGTATTGTAAATCAAACATATCTCGCATGATACTGTTATAACACATATACTAATTGTAATATACGGTCAAACATACTATGACAAAGTTGACTAAAAACTGTGCAGATCAAGCTGGGACCGAAGGAGTATTGTGGATGTCATGTTTTATAAAAAAATTCTCGTATACAATTTTTTTTTCATTTAAATTTCATTTTATAAAAAATTATATGTATACAATCAAAATTTTAATATGTAAAAGGTCAGGTTTGAAAGTGAGAGGATCAACACATAACAGATAATGATTAATTGATCATGCATGAAAGTGAGAACATTAAAAGTAATACACTGAATGATCATGATTATTATGTAAAGATCGGACTTTAAAAGTAAGAATATCAACACAAAATATGTAATGATCAGACATTAAAGTGAGAAGACCTGTCCTACATGATACGTTAATGTTTGTGGATGATTTCTTAACACTAGTAGATTTTTACTATGAAATAGAGTTGGATTGAAGTATTTTTATTTAGAGTTGGATTGAAGTGTTTATTAAAGATTTTTTTTTTTTTTTTTTTTGGGCGAAACCATCATAGATGGGAGGATTATTCATGGCTCCTCAACCGAAATAAAAACAGTACATAATACACATAAGACCAAAGAAAAGTCTTAGTGGCTACAAGGTGCCCGAAGGCTGTTTCTCCACAAGTGGAGGCAGTTTGGTAGATAACTGAAAAATTCCTGAAACATAGGCAATTCTAATCTTTCCTGTATCTGAATGAGTTTGCCCGAAGGCAGTAATTCCTAGGCTTTCGCCCGGAAGCTAGGTGTTGCCCGAAGGCAATGGTGCCCGAAGGCAGTGGAGCCCGAAGGCTTACATCAAAAAGGGGATATATCTTAAAATTCTACTGTCTGAAACTACCTGACAAGCGTAGCACCTTAACTTTGCATTCTAAACTATGTAATCAAAGTCTACTAGTCTAGGCTATACCTAGTCCAGAAGCCCATGGGGTTTTCCCTCTCGCCAATTAAGGGTTAAGAGAGATATAACAAACAAATGGGCAAGGATACTCCCCAAGTCTGTCAGGACAGTTTCGCAAAAAAGACCGGTTTCAAATCATATCCCCTACTATAAGGTCAATACTATGTGCAGATTCCAACCAGTTCGGAATATAGTGAGTGGAGATTCAAGTGTTTTCCTTGAATTTATTTATTTTTTTCATCAAAAGTTTCCCTTGGATTAGTATCTGTGTAGTATCACTAATTTTGTCTATGTTGTCTAAATCAAAACTGAGATATTCCAAGTTTTCTTAAGATTTAGAGCTATCTTTATATTATTAGAACATGAGTGTAAAGAGCCTGTTCTTTACAATTTGGATGATGGTTTGGTTATTAATTTCACACACATTTATCCAACAAAATGCGAAACCATAGCCAGAAAAACTAGACCTCAATTCGACTAAAATATTCTCTTGCACATTTTCCAGACAATTTGCAGAAAATCAAGAGCAAATTGGCTACACATACTTAAAGGGGAAAACAATTGTGCAAAGAATAGAACCATTGCATATCAACATGACCGAGTAAAAAAAAAGGGTTATGTACAAAGCTCTAACCCAGAGTATCAAAATTATGGAGTTCAGGCCGATTGGAATGCCTTGTGTGAACGATCCTGCCGGAACTTGCTTTCAGATCACCGGCCAGGTCATCAGTGGAATCCGACATCTACTTATATTTACCATAATCTCTGGCTAGCTATGGCTATTTGTATTTTGAATATGGCTATTTGTATTTTGACTGAAAAAATCCGTGCTGAAATTTTGACTACCAAATGCCATCCGTCTGAACCATCTGATTTCTTCAGATTGCTGTGCCGAGTTGTATATCTGGCTTTCACCGACTTTCATTCCATTTGTCAAGTCAGATGTCGCAAGCGTGTCAAAAGCTCTAACAACCTGCACCAGGAAGGAATTCATAACTTGAAATATGGACTTGAAAAAAATTGGACTGTTTTACTTTTCATCTAATTTGAATTAAAAATGGAATTTACCTGTCCCATCTGTGGTCTTTTTTCAGATGAATGACGCACACAAGCTGCTGCAACTTCGATCAGCCGAATCATTTCACTATCGACAAAGTTGTCACCGAGTCTAGGATCAACTAATTCATCAAACTGCTCTGTTTCAATGGCGTGAGCGAGCAGAGGTCGGCCCTGACAGATTAATTGATTGTGTTAACACAAGCTCAACCAAAAGAGACATTGTTTAAATGGTAGGGAATTTAAAGAATATATTAAGTACGCTGCCATATCATCCTATGGACAATCTAAAGGAGAATCAAGGATCTCAACTATGCAGGAATTTGTTTAAGATTCTAGGACTTAATTAAAACTGTAGCCATTAGTTCAGGTGGGTGAAAAAACAGAGTTCACGTATCAAGAAAAAGTCAAAAAAGGCAGTCAGCGAAACATAACTTGGACTCCTATAAGATTCGATAGCTGAAATTGGCCAGTTGAAACAAGAGCCAAAAACCTCAAAAGGCAAAGTTGAGATTTACAAATACATGCGTAAAGTTGAGGAACAAACCAAAACAGGTGGTTCAAAAAATCTTTATTACTTCCTTTATCGAACAAAATATATAGTAAAACAGGACCTCAAAACCAAAAATGATAACTTCTACAGGATGCAGAGGAGGAGGGGAACAAAATAAGAGGCAAAGATCAAGCAACTTTTGTTCATTTGATGGCTTCCTTAATCGGTGTCTAATTTTAGCGATAAAGTTCTATATCTTGACTTGCACGAAGAACAGACTTATTTCCAAGTTCCAATTTAAGCTACAACATAATGCTGAAGAGTTAATGTCAAATCTCAACTTACCCACTCAACCAGGCTCTCCTCACCAATAGGCTGAGATGTATCAACAGGCTTGCGTCCAGTAATTAGCTCCAGAAGCACAACCCCGAAAGAGAACACGTCAGACTTTTCAGTCAATTTGCCACTTGAAGCATACTCAGGAGCCATATACCTATTTTTAACAATGAAATGGGATTAAATATCCATTGCAGTACAGTCAGAAATTGCAGGACATGAAAAACAGGATTTCTAAACTACAAAGAAATGCATACCCAAATGTTCCCATAACACGTGTAGAGATATGAGTGTTGAAATCTTGACATAATTTAGCCAGTCCAAAATCACAAACCTGTGTTTTCATAAGTGAACTTAAGATTAATCATTCCATACACAAAGTACCAAGAATTTGTCAAAAGATGAGCAAACCTGAGCTTCAAAATTCTCGTCTATGAGAATATTTGATGACTTTATATCTCGATGGATGATTCGAGGATGGCCTGTCATGTAAATTTGAATATGTAAGTAACACGTGGCAATGTAATGATATTTGAGTCTTCTAAAGAAGGAATATAACATAATAGGGCATAAAATGAAGGAAGAAGAGTAGAATTAGTTACAATCTTCATGTAGATAAGCTAATCCACGAGCCGAGCCAACAGCAATCTTGACACGCCTTGGCCAATCTAAAACAGGTCTTCCTTCCTCTACAAAAAGAAAGATATATAAGCACACCTCAGATATAAATTTCCCTGCAAAGTTTAAAGCCAATTTTTTAAACCATAAATAAAAAAATTACCATGAAGATGGAAGTAAAGAGTGTTATTTGAAACATAATCATAAATAAGTAGCCTTCTATGATCAGAAATGCAAAATCCCACAAGTGAAACTAAATGCCGATGATGAATGCGACTGATGATTTCAACTTCAGCTCTGAATTCCCGTTCTCCTTGACTAGCATCAATTTTCAGCTGTTTTACCGCCACCACTCTGCCATCCAACAAATGCCCTTTATACACACACCCAAATCCTCCTTCTCCCAAAATATTATGGGCTGAAAATCCATCTGTTGCAGCAAATAACTCCTCATAGCTGAACAGTGATCTTGAATTACCCATTCCTCCAGGTTCATTAGGTGAATAGACAAAGTCACCCATAGAACCACTTTCAGTTCTGGCATTAGTTCCAGATTTTCCCACCGTTAATAATCCAGAGTCTGAACACAAATAGAGATATTTGTCAGAAGTATAAAACCGGTCAACATTTACATTTTTGCATCTAATAACGAAATCCCTAACAAGAATATTTCATGATCAACATTCACATGTACAATGCAACATCCATAATATGATGCATTCACACTTTACGATGTAATAACACGGATTCACATTTTATGATGCAACATCAATATCTCTAACACGAATGAATTAACATTACACCTTATCTCTCTCTCCTAAGTTCGTTCCTTGGGTTACTCTACTTTTTACTTCCAAGAATAATTTTAAATTATTAATGTCTTTAATCACATGGTGAATCAAAAATTACAAATTGTTGATATACTGAAAATAGTGTTATGATGAACAACATAACAAGATCCAAAAATAACACCTGAATTTTACCACAATACCTGGCTATATATATGGATCATATCACGTCAGTATCTTACACAATTTCTAGTATGATCAATGTGCATTACACTAGCTAGCTGTCAACACAACACATCCTTATGGTGAGTGTATAACACACTTATGTGAATTATGCACAGCATGATTATTACAAGATCCCACCTGATAATATTTTTGTACCAATAGTATTCTTATTACTATGAAATAACTTGACAGTCTAAGGGAATGCATGGAGTAACTCGACAAATAAATATAATTTGAAATTACATTAATGGTAACTTGGTAAGTGACAGAAACAAGTGGAAAATATCATCTACAAAAATTACCTGATTTAGGAGAAGCAGAACCCATGGAAGTTGGTAAAATGTGGCCCCCATTGGGTCCAGAACCCTTCTTCTTCCTCTTCCATAGGCACCAGAATGCTGCACCAATTGCAAAGAGCAATATGAAGGCGACACCTACGCCAATGGCTGCTGTTCCAGCAGTCCCAATACCTCCTCCATTGCCCGATGATAATCCCGAGCTATCTGAGGCATTGGTGGTGGAATTGTTTGTATTTGGAGGAGCTCCAGGAGGCACAGGAGAAGGCAATGATGCAGGAGGAGAACTAGAAGGCGGAGATGGTGGGGATGTGAGTGGCGGAGATGGTGGAGATGGAGGAGAATTTGCAGGTGGCTTTGCTACAGGTGGAGGAGGTGGACTGTTGGTGGGAGGGTCTGCGGTAGCAGGTGGTGGAGGAGAGCGAACTGCTGGAGGTGGTGCTCTGGGGACTGACGGGGGCGGAGGAGAATTCTCAGGTGGAGTTGATGATGGTGGCGGTGGTGGGGATGAAGATGTAGGTGGTTGTGCAGTTGGTGGCGGAGGTGAACTCTCCGGCGGCGGTGGAGACCGAGGCACAGGTGGTGGTGGAGAATTTGCCGGAGGATCAGCTGGCTGCGGAGGAGGTGGGCTGGCTGGAGGAGTCGCTGGGACAGCAGGCGGTGGGTTTGAAACGGTTGGGGGATCAGCTGGAGGTGGCGGTGGTGGACTGGATGGAGGTGGCGCAGCCGGTGTAATCGGCGGCGGAGAGCCGACCACGGGTGGAGATACTGGCGGTGGAGCTGTTGTCACCGGCGGAGGTGTACTGGGGGTGGTGGATGGAGGAGGTACGGCAGGGGATTGGGGGGGTGGGGCAGCCATGGGAGGCGGGGCGGCAACAGTCGGCGGAGAAGTGGCCTCAGGAGAAGTAACAGACGGCGGAGGAGCGGTGGTAGACGGCGGAGGAGTGGTGGTAGACGGCGGCGGAGCCGAGGAAGAAGATGGCGGTGGAGAAGATGGAGTAGAATTTGGAGATGGAGATATGGTTGACATTCTCTCAACACCACCCAATTATATCATCCCATTCGATGAAAAGCATCAATTCTTATAAAAATTCATACTTTTCCTCAATTTTTCTAATAATGCATCAAGATTCCAACAAGAACAGTTCAAACACCAGACACCAAAATTCCAAAACCTTTTCTTGATTGAAACTGTCACTTCAAAAAAGGTCCAAATTCAGTTACAACCAAAACCAGTTTTAAAATGGACTCTTCCGATAACAAAACCTACTGAAAATATAACTGAAACAAGATTTCAATTCCAAGAATGACCAAAACGCATCAGCTCTTCAAAACCCCACGAAAAAACCCAGATGCCGAAATCAGCAAAAAAGTCATCAAAATGCAATCTTTGATTTCTTCGTATGCGAGGAAATTAGTAACCAGCGGACCAGAATTTCTACTGGCTGAATCATTCAAAATGTGGTACGCACGGTAGAACTAGACTCATCGTTTGTAGCCTTTGAGTCTTGAATTTCGCCTAAGACTAAGCTTTTTTTGTTTGTTTTGTTTATGTTTTTTTTTAAAAAAATACTCGTATACTTAAAATTGAAATTCATACGAGCATTAAATATTGGATTAAATAAAAACACGGAAAGTGGGGCCAGTGAAATCCAGAAGCACATTCGATGGTGAAAAATATATGCGCGTTTTTTTCCCAAATAATAAATGAGTTTAATTACTATTTTTCAAACACTTCCATGTTTTTCTCAATATCAGTATTTCAGTTCAAATATCATACGTGTCATATACTCATATGGTAGTAATAATATATTCTCAATATGTATTAAGAGATAATTATAGAAATAATATATACTAGATATGGTAACTTATATTCTTTATATATTGTAAAGAGTAATGATATATTAATTAATAGAAAAATTATAGGAAATTATATTAGGGAATGATGTTTCAATGTAGGTGGCACTTTCATATCATCATTTTCAAAAATAAAAAATCATTTTATTTCTCTTAAATCCAATCCTAATCATTCATTAATTCTTTGATTCCTATAAGCTTAAAACTCTCCCATTAAAAATTTATTAAGGAATTGATGATGGAGAATTATGATTGGATTTGGAAGGGAATAAAGATTTATTTTACTTTTGGAAATGATGATATGGAAATGATACATTATTCACTATTATTTTTCCTACAATTTTCCCTCTCTATTGTAAATAAATAATGTTTAATAATATTGTATATATTTACAATATATACTGTGGATTAGATTAGATAGCTAAATATGTATTAAAATACCATTATAGAAATTATATTTACTAAATATGGTAACTTTAGTATATATTGTAAATATTATATTTACTAACATTAGTTTATTTTAAATGAACGGGAAATATATGATTATCTCACATTTAATACTAGGTGAATATCAATGTATATGATTTAATATATTCGCTGTGTTGTTAACAGTGAAAAAACTTAATGCAGATTTTACGTAAATCTATTTTATTGCAGAATGGTCAAATGTGTTTTTGACTTTTGGTATATTTTGGAGTTGTATACTTAATTTAGTAATAGTTTGATTCAAAATTTGTTTGTCAAACAAAGTTAATTTTGCTTTGCTTACGTTTGTACTGATTGATGATTGATAAGTACTGTCCGATTAAACAAATCAAAATTTTGTCAACCAAAATCAAGGTTCCTTCTGTTTTGTCCCAAGGTCTATTTAATAATTCCCATGAAGAAACTTTCTACTACTACCCTATTTTAGTATTTTTAACAAACTGTACGTGAATTATATCCTAATATACGATTATCTTTTACACCATTTTAAATATGTATATAGATAAATTATACATTAAAATATTGCTATACTTTATTTATTATTATTGAACAATATATGATGACAAACATTTACTCTATAACATCATTCTGTTTCCGGAATAACATACTATAACAATTGGTTAAGTACATGGTTAATTGCTTCATAAGTAATGGTTCAAATTTCAAATCATGTCAGCTGTTGTGACACTTTTGGACAACCTAATTTACCTCCGCATCAACTCATAAACAACTCTTTGACAACGTGATTTACCTCCCCATCATTCTATGGACAAATACTTTACAATGTGATTTACCTCATCATCAACTGATGGGCAATGTAATTTACCTTCCCATCAACCCATATATACCAATTGGCAAAAAATCTTTATTTTGATATAAAATCTCAAGGATTTTGACCCATATTAATTAAACACTAGTAATCTTTTTTTGGCAAAAATCTTTATTTTATATAAAACCTCAAGATTTGACCCATATTAATTAAACACTACGGATAGTAATCTTTTGAAATTTTAATCACAAATTGACATTTGAAATTCATAAAACTATTTGCCACTGTGACAAAACCGCGTAAAACATAATATAAAAAAGGAAGAAAATGGAGTTACCAATGCTTTAAGATACGTGCAAGTTCTAGAAATTTTGGCTTAAGAAAAACTTTACACCACCATGCTAATAAAGTCCCACCAAAACCATACAACACAAAAGTGCATCACATTTGCAACAATAATTACAACGGGAAGTAATCATTATGATCTTGAAAAGGTTTTATATGAAATATTAATTTTATTTATTTATGGATTTTTTTTTTTGGTTACCTTCACTAAAAATACTATCATGCATAATATTCTCGTAAAAACCTTAAATATTACAAATACAAATACCAGAATTACATAAATGTTACTATTATTTTTTAGATCGATCCTACTCAATAAAAATGAATATTCATATAATATATTAATATGGTAGTATAAACATGACTAGTACTTCATTAGTGGTGTAATTAGGTTGGCATTTTGGCAATTATGTGTGTCGTGTGAGTGACCAATATATCCAACTACATTTTGGAAACTAATTAATTTCAACATTTTCACACATTTGCTTACCTAAAATGGCTCGTCGTCAAGTTTTGCACGATTACCAATCAATTTTTATTATTTTTCACGTTCAGACATGGTGGCCATCTCGTGAGAGACCTCTTCGGTTCTAAGCAAACTCTTATTTATATTCTCAATTTTATATTTATACGTTTATTAGCCCTCTTAGTAAAAAAAGGCAATTATAATAGTTGGAATATGGATAATTTTATTTTTATAATTTGACTATATTTGTCATATAAATAAAATGTTACAATTTAAAGATGAGTAAATGAATTGGTTATTCTAGAAATTTCACATTTTACTGATTCATAAGATTAATTCAGAAGAGAAGGCTAAGGAGCAACTATGGAGATTAGGGTTTGTTGGAGGCGGTAGGAAACTACTATATCTAGTGGCAATGAAAGCAAGGTTCAAATTTTGGCATTCTATTTGTGAATCCAGTTTACTTGTTGTGATCGTGACAAATTTGGTGTGATTCTGGCCGATTCGATGTGATTTTGGTGGTACCTCGATAACACTGAGGTTAGGAATTATATAGGACTGTTAGTTGTGAGATTACAATTGCTGGCAGTGAGGTTGACGAGGTTGAGACCGTAATGTTACCAGCGTTAATGGGTTGTTGAAGTGAAGTTTGTGTTGTCGGTGTTGATGTTGAGATTGGGTTACTGACATTGAGATTTTGGAAAACACAGGTGTTGAGGTTTGGTCACCAGCGTTGAATTTTGAATAGATGGCATTGATGTTTGGGTCATCTGGTATGTTGATGGTGGATTCGATGAAGTGGAACTAGGTACATATGAGAAGAATTGTGGGATCAAACACAAAAATGTACTCCAAAAAATTACATGAATGTGTTTTTGTTATACAAACGTCACAAAAAGACTCATATAGGGCGATCAAACTGTAAATAATTTGTGTAATATCAACAGATTATCAAGTAATATCAAACAAATTTACGGTAAAACCACCTCATAGGAGATCATATCTACATACTTACAGTTATGTGTATGTTTCGTATAGAGAAAATCTCAAAAAATATTTGAAAACGGAAGAACTTATATATTCAAATGAAGAATTATGAAATGGGTAAAATATAAGAATTTAAAAAATTTAACTACAAAGTTTTTACTGAGGAGACTATTTTAATATAAATATGTTTTGTGTTTAACATTTTATAACAAGAAGACGAGTAAAGTGTATTGACCAGTAGATTTATCATTTGTATCAGAAATAGGAGCCAATAGCTTAAACGTATTCAGTGACGTTTACACATATACATACATATATACATATAGCATATACCGATATACGTGCATTGTTCTCTTTCTTAAACATGTTTTTTTACATGCATTTGAGTTGTCCGAATATTATTTCATTATCAGAGACTGTTCAACTCGTGACTTTTATATGGATTAAGGTTGACATCTTAACTGTAATGGATTAATGCTAACGAGAATGTCTTCGAACATTTATTAAGTGATCGTATTGCAATTTTTCCCATGAAAAAGTGAGCCGATGTCGGTGCTTTAAAAAAAATAAAAGTCTCCAAATGATGATCTTCTCACATTTAAATCCAACATTTTACGTATCAAACATGAACATTCAATGTATTATTGCTGATTTTCTCATTTTCATGTATGATCTTCTCACTTTCAAAACTAATTTTTATATATTAAACACGATTATTCAGTGAGACTAGTTGAGACACTTTAAAATTTGTCAAAAAACAAACATTATTAAAGAGCACATGTCGGCGCATTCAGGCCATTATATTTTGTTTCTTAGATGTGCCAATTTTTTCTTGTAGGAAATCACTATATAATGCAATCATGCAAGTGATGTTCAATAAAGTTGTGTTGTGAGGTCTTTTCATCAAAGGAAAAAATGTGAACTACATTTCAGATATTGTATCATTATAATATACTCATTTGTGTATTAGATAGAAAATTTTATTTCAAAAATAGGCACTAGGACAAGACAAATAATCACTGATTAATCATGCTAATGTATAAGGCCCTGTTTACTAGAGCTTATTTCTTGATGTACTGAACTGAATTAAATTGAACTAAACTGAATTAAACTGAACTGAAGTAAAAAAGATGTATTGAAATATGGAATCATCATGACTGAATTAACCCGAATTTCATCAAATTACATTTTCACTTCACTTCACTGATCTACAGATAAGCTCTGGTAAACAGGGCCTAAGAGATCAGTCTTGAAAGTGAAAAGGTCAGACATGAAAGAGAGAAGATCATCAGTAATACACTGAATGATCATGGTTAATATGTAAGAAGGTCAAAATTGAAAGTGAGAACAACAACATTTTCCTTTATGACAATTTCAACAAAATTCAAGGTAGTTCATAAATGGATGGAGAGTGTACTTTTTAAGGTACTCCATGCTGTAGTGAACTCTGAATAGATTTTTTTTTTTTAAGGGAATTATTTTTTCTTGACCAGAAGAAGAAATATGATTTCATTCCAGTGTATCTCAATGTCAGCAAAATTGTTTCATTCCAGGAAAACTTGTCAGAAATTCAGACAAAAACCCTATTCGTTTTTCTATTTCCAAGTTCAATTTCTGGACTCAACAAGCTCAACTTCATCTTCTCACTTGCTACAGAATAACCGTGCGTTTGTATTGACTAAAATTGAAAGCCATAGCTTCAGATCACAAGATTCACATGATTCATATCTTGCAATCTCTTTCCTGAGTTCATACATCTAAACGTAAGTTCATCAATGGCTCCCTAAAGAGTACCTGAAGCGAATCTCGGGCCAAAAAGGGGTACAAAAACCTACGGCTAATTTGGATTTGTCTTGGCCTTTCTTCGCGCATGGATCTCGGCCGCCCAACTCTTTCCTATCTCGGTCTGAATCTTTCCTGCAAATGGACATGATTTCAGAAGTGATCCAATGATTGATTATACAGGAGATGACAGTATAAAATATCGAGGAAGGACAAGGCAGTACCAGCTGTCGAAAGGTAAAACTCATCCAACACCTTCCCATGTTCTGCAATTATGGAATAACATAAGAAACATCACAAGGTTGAAGTTTTTGAATACTATAAGGAAGCATCACATGCATAGATGACAAAGTCACAAAGGCATTTCCATGGCTTAATTAGAATAACATTGTTGCCAACTGCCTTGCCTTTTCTTATATCTGTTTCAAACGTGTCTTCTACTTCTAAATGCAGAAGTAAACAAAATTGTTAAAGTTCAATTTTGTTGTAACCGGTCTTACTGAAAGTGATTACAACATCACCAACTTCACTGTCACGTATTCCCTCCACCAAACATGTAAATCAAATCTAGCCACTGTCACTATATATGAAAAGGGTAAAGCCAACCAGTTCCAACCTAATTCGTAGAACAGCCTAACAGAGACGTGGGAGAAAAATGACAAGGTCACCAGGTTTCATCGAGGTGTTAAAACTATTTATGACTCAATTGGAGCATATTCTGCAGCTGTGCTTTCTTTGGTAATATAACAATTTTGCCACAACGTTCAAAGTTCAAACATAGACTAGAAAGAACATCATAAGCAATGTCCTAAACAGAATTACAGCAGGAAAAAAAAAGAAAAAAAAAAAGAGGATTCTGCAATTTTAGTATCGTGGTGTGGTGCACTGGTCTAGTGTTCACTAGCACAGGATAGACTAGTGCCTGCTGTCAGCCTCGTTTTCTTATAAATTTGGTACCCTTGCAAGTGAGCATAAATAAGAGATAAAGTAAATTTACTTGCAAACTACTTTAACTAGAACTCACCCATTTCATACTCCAAAGCTTGCAGAATCATTTCGATCTGCAAAAGTATCATACTCTCAATACAAAGAACTCACTCAAATTGCAAGAACTCATAAGAAATTAGAAATTGATTTATATATGTTCAAAAAATTGCAGATAACATCATTACAGCAGGGGCTACGTACTTTGTCGAAATCTTTAACAAGGTTAGCCTCTAAGGAAGCATTATTTTCATATTCTTCCCAAAGTTCTCGAATCTCTTCGGCTGCAAAAACACGAGAGAATACTGAATTGGAGTTTCACGAGACTTATTTAAGTTAAAAGCCATTCAGATTGTAAACAAATATCTAATACCTCTACTTCCTCCAAGAATCTCACACATTTGTTTTAGAGCTTCCTGCTCCATTTTGCTCTTGACTGCCTTTGGCACATTATCAGAGGGAGTTATATCTCCCACAATAGCTGCATGGATCAAAATAAAAGACAAAACACCAGAACTGATAAGAAAGAAAGATAAACCATCACAGGTATGCATAGCTAATATAAAACAGGAAATAATTCCAAAGAGATACTCAGAGGATGGTTGCAAGTCAGAGCAAAACGTCTAAAATCAAACTTTGAAGTCAATGTTCCTAAACTACTGTGTTTAACATTTAGCATAATAGATTATCTGTTTTATGCCACTAGTACAATTCATTTGAACAGGTGATTTTATTGCTGTGGTTCAAGAACCCTGATTATATCCAATGCTCTTAGAATCTATACGCTATTCTCTACATAATACCCATTCAATTAACAGGTTATTTTATTACTGTGATTCAAGAACCCTGATTATATCCAATGCTCTTAGAATCTATACGCTATTCTCTTTACATAATACAATTTTTAGTGAGAGGACAGGTGGGAGAATACAAGGAAAATATTTTAAAGGTCAACGAGAAAACAACCTAAGAAAGTATTCTAGTTAATTATAACCAGATTGGCATGAAATAAATCACCAACTTGTGCAGTCAACTGAGGTATTTGATAGACAACATCAAAGCCAGAGTACGTATGATTCAAAACTTATACCAACATTTGTTTACTCAAAAATCTTGTTTTACTGCAACTGTTGGGCAATTTGCAATTTTAAGCAATTGGCATTTCAAATGGATGATCAGTTAGTTAGACAATTTAAAAGGTTAAGATTAATAAGATGCAGTTTTTACTTCTTACATAGCACAATGAATTGAGTAATAAATAAATGCAAAGAAACCAAAGAAAGAGGTACCTTCAGCAATATCATGAACAATGGCCATCTTAATACACCTATTCAAAGAACCGGGATTTTTTTTAGATAAAGGGGTGAATGTCAGATAAAATTTTACAGGGATAGAGCTGATGTATGTGTACAAACCTTTCCCTGTCAACACCAGGCAGATCACAAGCAATTAAAGCCATCAAGGACATTCGGTACATGTGATCTGCAATGGACTCAGGATCCTTTATGCTATGGTTAATCCAGCCCTTTCTCTTTGTAGCCTGGGAAGAAAGAATGAGTAATGCAGAAAATAAGAGGATTCGGAGGAAAAACTTGCAGAGAATATTGTAACGTGCACATGAACTTAACAAGAAAAGAAATCTAACATATAATGCAAACTGATCGTACATTTCCTTGGCTAAATGTTTGCAAACAATCCAGATTGCCATATTTTACTGTAATGGAGTCAAAATTTATCAGAACTAAGATTAATGGTTTTCATTGAAGTAGTTTGCAACCAATAAGTTACCTCACTGGGACAAAGTTCAAAGAATTCATAATTCGTAAGTAGGAGTATTAGTAGCTTCATTGCCTTAAAAGTAAGTTCAAAAGAGACTTCATTTACAATGTAAGTAGGAGTATTAATGATTGGGAGTTCTCTTATCTTATGTCATGTTGCAAAACAAACAAACTTTCGACTCTTCACCTTTATGCACAATCTCTCTGGCTTCTCTCTTGCACTTAGATTAGCTACCAATAAAACTCTCATTCAACATCACCTTCTTCAGTTCCAGAGAGCTCTAAACTAAAGCTTTTGTACAGAAGCTAATGCACTATAATAAACAACAAGCAAAGGAAGACTTCATACAGAAATCATAACTGGCTATCACGTATCAATTATACTCAAATTAACAGCAACAAAACAATTAAAATAGTAGCGAAATTGTGTTTTTTAGTACCTTAAGACTGTGGCACAGGGTCAGAAAATCAATAACAGATGAAGCAGACGAAGCAGATGATGCCTGTGGATGATCATCATCGGGCAAATGGGTCGAGCTATTCGACCCGGCTGCATTTCCGGGCGAACCCACAACGAATGAATCCGAACCGGGGCTTTGGCAACACACGGAAACCAACCTAGCCCTTATGGGACCTTCTAAAAATGGAAACTTTACAGAAAATGGGTGACAAAAACGAGGGATTATCGAAGAACGGTTCCCAGGTAGACATGAATAATGGATGGTCGATGATTTCAGAACAGCCATTGTAAAATTTTGGGGAGGGGGAAATACAGAAGACTAGGAATGTTCTTGAGATTTTTAGTGTAGAGATTCAGGCTTTGCCATTTGCATTGCTTATTGCTTCGTTGAATTGTTTTTGTTTTGTTTTTTTCTTTCAGACAACGCCGAGGAGCAGAAAGTGGGTAGGTTGGATTGTGGGCTTTCTCTATTTGTTTAGTATCCACGGTAAGTGAACGCACGAGGACTGTTCGTGCTGGGAACTGTTTGTTTTGGGCCTCTAAAATCAATTGACGATCAAATTTTGTACGTATAAAATGTTGTTCGAGTTCGCCACATAATTATAAATGGTTCTACTCCCTCTGTATCAGGTAGATCTGCACTCTTTATGGTCAATTTTGTCGGAGCATGTTTGACCGTAAATTTCAATTGATATATGTATTATAATAGTATCACACGAGATATTGTTAGATTCACAATGCGCTCTATTTCTAAACTATACAATTTTTAGACCAGGTTAATATATGAAAATAAAGTTATTAATGGTCAAACATGCTCCGACAAAGTTGACTTTAAAGAGTGCAGATCTAGCTGGTCCAGAGGGAGTATAAGTTTTGGTGACGAGGCTCCGATTTGGTGTCGACGAGGTTGCGATGGTCATCGACATTGAGGTTTAGATTGCTGATAGTGAGATTCCAATCGACCACACTGAGGTTGAGATTACAAGATTTGAATCGTCGGCATTGAGGTTTGGCCCGTTTGGGTAGTTAGCATTAAGGTTTGATGGCAATTGGTAATGTTTGGGTTGTTAGTATTGAGTTTGTGATTGCATGTAGTGCGTTTGTATTTACAATTGTTGATGATCAGGTTACGATTTTGCCAGGGTAGGTGGGTCTTCGTTGGCGTTGAGATTGTCGATAGTGAGTTTTGGGTCAGTGATCATGATGCCTAGTTCGGTTACAAACGTTGATATTTGGGTCATCGAAGTTGAATGCGAGGTTTAGATCATTGAATGTGAGACTTGGAAAAGCAAAGATGAACACTAAACCACCGACATTGAGTATGTGATGTGGCAATAATATGGAAGAATTGGGGGAATAGAAATAAAAATAAATTATTTACATTTTAACCCAAAATTTTATATAAATGTGTTTTGCAATATGTTACTTAAAGTTTTGGGAAGAGGTATACATGAAGTCATGAACCAGGCCAGGTTGGTAAAATGGCCTGAGTATAGACTCGAAATATGTGGTATGGATCCACGGGTTCGATCATTTCAATTCCCAAGCCAGGTTTTTTTCAAATACCGGTTCATTCATTTCAATTCCTAGATCCACCAACTTGACATTTAACTGATTTTTAAATCTCAAAGTCGTGATCTGAATTTTTGGTCGGAGCTATGGAATAGAACAAGAAATTGTGGCGCGATGGAACCTATCAAATTCACTTACTCATAAATTGGAGATGGATCTTGCTGCATTGCTTGTTGGATCAATCAATCTCATGTCCAGTCGTTTAATAGGCGTCAGTTTCTCTAGTGGATATTATATCACCTTTTCAAATCGGATAATGTTTTCGGTGTTCATAACTTGTCAAATTAATTTCTCTAGTGTGATGGAAGAACCATGAACCGTCCACTGGAAAATTTCTCACTGCTCGTAGCAATGAAAATCTGTTTTGCCAGAGCGTTAAAATTCAGTTTCTGTAACAGTCATCTTCCTCATGAATTGGGAATTCGGGAATACAAACTCTCATTTGAGATCTTTCTCTACAGAAACTAAATACTATAAGGGACCGTTATCGGTTGAAGTTGTCGTTGGTGAGATTCAACTCCGTTGTGGTTGTTAAATTTTAGGTTGTTGGTGTCGCTAGAGCTCAGTTGTCTCACATGGACCGACTCGAAACTGAACTTCAGTGTGAATTTGTACGAAATAACAATAATGTACCAAAAATTAGGAATGATCAAGGAAATTGATTGAAAAATCAAGCAAAATGAATGAAAGATCAAATTAACTGAAAGATCAAGGTAAAAAAGGAATGCTCTAGGGATCAATTAAACTGACTAAAAGATCACGCAAAAACAGTAAATGATCATTCCATTGGATTTTGGTCTCCACAAGTGCATGTTTCACCCAAAACTTTATGATTGGGGAAAGGATTCAAATTGGAAGATATGTAATACTATTTCAATTATTGTAGAAAAGTCCCCTCTAATGCCGCTAGAGTTTTACTGTAGTGTTGTACCAAATATTTGTGGAGACAAAATTTACTAGATTTCTATAGATGACTCAATAATAATTGAAAACAATAATAATTTATCAATAATAATTTAAAATATAAATATAAATATTTTAGTTTTTTATTTTTTCATTTGATCCGCCTGGAATATTACTTACGTGTACAAATTCTCAATTGACACCTGTCTAATTGGTCTCAATTAATTTCGCTGAATAATCAAAAGATCCGTTTTAAAAATAAAAGATATAAAAGTGAAAAAATTAATAAAATATAACATATAATCATGATTAATATATAAAAGTTGGGATTATAAATGAAAAAAGAGAAAGTCTTGGGTGAGACCTGTCCTTGTGGAGACCAAGAGCAGGGGAATGAACATTTACTGTTTCTGCTTGATCTTTTAGTCAGTTTGTTTGATCTTTCAATCAATGTCCTTGAGTATTTTTGTTTTGCCTTGATTTTTCAGTTAATTTGATCTTTCGTTCAATTTGCTTGATCTTTCGGTCAATTTTCTTGATCATTTCCTTGGTCAATTTCACCAACGACAAATTCAACAAGAAAATCGGGGGGTTTAAACCTCACCAACGACAAATTCAATCAATGGCAGTCTCATATAATTTTTGGTCTCGTTTGAGACATGTCTCAAATGAGAATTTGCCATGAATAAAAACAACTTTTATCCCTTTCTAGTAGAGCTTCTAATCTTTCGGTCAATTTTCTTGATCATTTCCTTGGTCAATTTCACCAACGACAAATTCAATCAATAGCAGTCTCATATAATTTTTGGTCTCGTTTGAAACATGTTTCAAATGAGAATTTGCCATGAATAAAAACAACCTTTATCCCTTTCTAGTAGAGCTTCTAATTTACATACGTACACCCTGATGGAAAGCATTTGACTGGTCAATTATTGATGATGTTTCCATCTTACCTGCTCCAAACCACAAGTCAATTTGCAGACTCCATTATTTGTGTTGAACAAGAAACAGACGGAAAATATCATGAAACACATTTTCCATGTTTGTGCACTCTTCAATTCATGCTCAATATTACAGTTTTCATGATTTTCATGACGCATTTTTGTCTTGATGCTTTTCACTTATTTCGGTGAGGTTTTTATTTATATATTTCTAGAATATATAATTTTATTACACGTTATATAACGTAGTGCTAAATAATGTGAATTTGAGAATTTTTCAGTGATTGTGCATTCTAAAACTATGAAATGAATGAAATTATTACTTCTGTCCGAAAAATATCATTATTCTTTGCTATAATTTCACTTTACTATTCAACATGTACTAAAACTAAAAGTAAAAAGGTAGCTGGCATGCGCTTACTTTTCCTTGTTTAATCAAATAAAGAATTAGAAACATAAAATTAATAAAAAACTGATGGTCAAATATATGTTTTTTTCGTCAAGAATATATATCATGATAAGAAACAAAATTCAAAAAGGATGTTCTCTTGAGCAATTTTTGCAAAGTTAAAAAATTACGCGCATGTACAGTGTTTGTTACAGTACAGCTATGGTATTTTGCTACAGTAACATGAGAGATTTAATCCAAAACAGAAGTTTGCTACAGTAAGATGAGGGATTTAACTCAAAACCTGAAATTTACTACCGAGTTTGTTACGATAACATGAGGGATTTAACCCAAACCTGAAGTTTGCTACAATAACATGAGAGATTTAACCAAAAATCTGAAGTTTGCTACACGAGGGATTTAACCCAAAAGCTGAAGTTTGCTACAGTAATATGAGGGATATAACCCAAAACCCAAAACATCAAGTTTATTACAGTCACGTGAGGGATTTAACCTAAAATCCGAACTTGTAATTTAGAAGATGATTATTAAAACATAAAACATGGGGAATTTAAACCAAAACCTAGAAGATGTTTATTATCTAATAAACTGAACTTGTAACTCAAAAGATAATCATTATAACATAAAACATGTGGAATTTAAATAAAAATGCGTCACTTAAAACATTGAGGTTATAACCTAAAACATGAGGAGTTTAAAGCAAAACCTGAAAGAAAGTTAATCATATAAAAATTGGTAGAGTATCAATCATCTAAAAACCTAAAAGCCGTAATTTATAAATCAAAACATGATCAATTTAAAATAAAATCTGAATTGTTTAAAAAAATGGAATTAGCACTGTAGCAGTACTGTTTACATGTTACTGTCCACGCGCGAAATTACTGTTGCGCGTGAAATTCCTAAATTTTTAAAAATTATAAATTATAAATTAGTCCCTCATTGTTTTTGAAATATTAGACTATTTACAACTTAACCCGTGCGCTTCCAAGACTTTGCCAATTTAAAATTGTAACAACCAATTAAAAACATAGGAATATAAGCAGAAGTATATCCATAAACCGCATAAATTCATGACTGGGGTACGCTGTCCCCAAACTATCCTCATTTTCCACGATTTTTCCTACTACTAGTACAATAAGAATAAGTTCAAAAATTAAAGTTTTTTTATGTTCGTAAAGTCAAAAAAAACACATTATTCATGATAGCAAAAGAAAGTTTATAAATAGCAAGCACTAAATGATCCAAAATATTATCCCAAGCAACACAGCTGGAACCAGTGGAGTAGAACTATGACGTTGCCAACAAAACAGTTCATGCAAATTTTTGCAACCCATCTCATCTGGGCATGGAATTTCATGCTCCGCAACTTCTTCCACCTCTCTAAAACTCAATCCTCTCCGGCCAAATCACTTGCCGGAAAAAACAGCCGGGATTCGAGTCAGGCAGAAGGAAGGAACGGAGATGAACACCTCCGGCAGCCACTGATGGTGGAAGAGGTGCAGCCACTGCTTAAGTTCTGCCATCCGGAAACAAGCCACCGCGGTTCAGATTCATGGTGGCTACGTTAAATCAGATTACACTTATGTGATAATGGTCTTCCTTTTTTCTGATAAGAAATATGATTTTTTACACTTTTTGTGTGTTCTATTTATATGGTTCTTTCGCCTATTATGAATTTCACAAGTATTTAGATTGGGTGAATTAATATGATAGGAAAATAAACAGTTAAAAAAAAGCATAATAAAAAAATGTTTGTTTTCATTGATTCAAAGAAAATTTTCAGATGCTCGTAACATCACAGCATGACAAATGAAAACTGCACAAAACAATAACCTAAAAAAATGTGATTGTTTCGAACCCGAGGCTACGCTCAAAAAATCAAACTATGATGCTACTATTAGGGTCCGAAAGAATTAGACTCAGTTTGATCTTTCAATACAGGTTTACAAAGTCACCCCCAGAATAATGATACAAAACTAAGTAAAAAATAAAAGCCGCTTAATTTACAAGCTCATAATCCACTCATCATCCCCCTTCATGGGAAAATCTAGCCAAACTCGACATGAATCTCTCCCAACGAAGAGACTGAGTCACCGGTTCAGAACTCTTTGAATTGCATTTTGTTGCGATGTTGTCAAACTCTGGGAAAATTTTCGATGTGCAGAAGAAATTCAGTAAAAAAGAAGCTAGGTTTAGGTTTTGCTAAAGTGTTACTATTAGAGCATGGAAGTCAAAACAAACCTGCATCAGGCTATTGAGGAGTGGTGAATCACTCTGGGAAAACTTGACGAGGAACTCCACCAGATATTTTACCAAGTTAATCTACAATGATGATGTCACAAATCAGCTTTTCAGAAAGGAAAGTTTTTAGGCATCAATATGGAAAAAATAGGGATAAAGGGCACCTGGTTAAGAGGATCGGCACCACTGAGAAGATCATCTTCACAATCATCATCCTGAACGGCCATAAAAAATGAACAGGGAAAGAATACAATAACTATCAGAGTGGACAAAAACGGCCTAAAGAAACTTCAAGAAAGTTGGCATTTTGGCAAACCTCATTGAAAGCTTTTGCCATTGCATCAAGATACGAGTCCGAGGGCCTGCTATGTGATGTAGCAGCAGCCATATGTAGATACTCCACTCCATTTCCGATGTCTCCTTGAACATCTTCCCAATCACTATCCTGAATTATCAGTTAGGACTAGCATAAGACTCTGATACCCCATCCTCTGAAAATATGAGAGTGTTGGAATTATACATACCTCCTCATCACCCTCCAATTGCTCTTGAATTTCAAGTATGGCATCGGCCAATATAGCAAGGATCTATGAATATGTTGAAAGGGCCAAAATATTGAGGTTGAACCAAAAAAACATCTCATTGTCTTTGGCAACAAATAGATAATAATTCACTTTAGCATTAAAGAGTACCCCTGGATTAGAGAAAAAGGAAAGGAAGTACCTTTGCAGGAAGTGGCATAACTGTCCATTGATCAGGGGCTGCTCTAACTCTTGAGCGAGTGGTTATCCCAACATGGGACTTCAAATATAACATAAAACTTGTAAGTTCTTGAACAATATGGTTAATGTGTAAAAAATAATATGTTGCATCTGTACCTTAATTAAGCGACCTTGGACATTAATCTTTACTAATTCTGCATGCCTAGTGGATAACAACAAAGCCAAAGCAGTGGTTGTTACTTTAATCTGGTAAGCCCCCTGAATTTCACCTATATTCAATAGCCATAAACCATCAAATTTATGAACTTATCAAGGTAAGATCATTCACAAAAAGAAGTAAGAAAGAAAAACAGCATGAATACTAGCCTTGGTATTTGGTCCATTCAGACATTAGATACGTAAAGGAGTTTCCATAGGCATCGGCAGGGATTGAGACTAACAAATCGATGAAATTTTCAACTTGTGGAAGGCTCATGTGGACCTGCACAAGAGAAGAAAAGAGATTATTGTAACTGAAATTTTAAAAAAATTTACTTTGAGCAAGAGAATAATAACATATGACTGATACACACATGATATGGTTTTACCAATGAAGTATTCAGCACAGTTCATATCATGAAATATGGGACTACAAATTTAGTATCCTCTAATTTATAGTCTTTTCATACTATTGCCAATATCCCCTTACATTCTAGTACCAACTACACTCAGTTCACAGCTTGGCATGTATCAAAATCCATTTTCAAACATCTTCAGTTGCAAACATAAAGACTAATTTTGCTATCATGACACACAAATACAGGATCTAGATGCGCAACTTCAGAAAACTATCATGCGCAATGAAAAATGCAGGGCACTAGAATCAAAAAAGCAATAAAAAATTTTACATTTCACTAGATTATGATAACGAGTGAATGGCAGTTATTAAAAAAGACTTTGAGTTGAGCAAAATAATACCAGTCTAGCAAAAATCAAAAGCAATGAACTTCTGAGTCCTAAACTGTCACAAGATTGCATCCGCCTAATGAGAGCAATAACTAAACCCCTGAAGTGTTGTGCCATTTGCGAGGGTAAATGAAGAATAAGTTGCAAAACAAACATGCCAACAAAAAGAGATCCAGAGCTTTCACGGTCAGGGTCCAGCAACCTGCAAGAAGATGACAAAAACAGATCACTAATTACTTCAAAACTAAAGCAGTAGAACTTCACTTCTCTCTTGATAAGCAAAACAACAAAATGATGCTCTCTGGGATGAAGTTTCTACCACTCAATTCAACCCCATTACGAAAAGCTACAACTTAAAAACATATTTTTCAAATTGGAATTACATTGCATGGTAGATGGAAACTTAAATGAATTCCCCAAATTAATAGTTTAGGCAACTGCAAAATCATCAAGGAAAAAGTTCATAATACGCTGCATAGCATCAGTGACATCCTGACCCCCAACTCCAAAAGAAAACTCAAATGCAGATAAAACGAGGAAATTAACCAACTACATTATTTAAAATTTTAAGAAAACCAATCTGCCTTGAAAGTGTTGGTGGAGTACGATGAGAATGTGGTCAATAGATTAGAACGCAAAAAGGCAATGCATTATTGTCACAAATTTTGGCAGATACATGTCAGAAAAATATTTAAAAGCCACAAACGAGAAAAAGAATATGTTTAGAAAAAGCACTAAACCTTGAAGCTACATCAAGCAGAGTTCTCATAGCCAATCCAGAATCTCCACACCACTCAAGTAGCTCTTCCTTCCCACCAGAAATTAGAGATGCTAGGCACTGGGTAGCATTCTGGAAAGGAAAAAAAAAAGGCATGACAGAAACATCAATTTTTTTCGGATTTATCCTGATAATTTCACTAACAGCATAGAAAAGTAGCACTCGATCCGGGCAAGAAACTAAAAGATAGAACAAGCAAGAACCTGTGCTTCACTGTGGTCATCGCTTTGAAGAACTATGAGCGATATAGGAGCAAAAGAAGCTTCAACAATTGCACGGACAACATCTTTAGGAGCATTCTGAAAAGTATGTATGTAAATTATGAAAATGTCAAAAAAGAAAAACTTTCTGACCACAAGAAAATGTCCATGAGGACTTGGAAAATATTTAAATTTTTAGGGGCAACAAATTCACCTTCAACAACATTGATAAAAGGTCAAGTGAACCAGAAACTAAACCATCAGGCTGCTGATGCGGCTGCAAATAGTAAACACATCAGAAAGTGAAATCACATAATAAAGTTCCCATTATGTGATGGACAAGTTTATTCAAAACTTACATTGTTAAGAATTGAAGTGGTAAAGGGCAAAACACGAGATACAAGAGGATGAATACACCCAGGAGCATCTTTTATGGCCTATGGCAGAAAAGGTCAAAGATATAATTAAAATGATAACACCTACATATAAGTATGTGCTTTGTCCAAAGTATTGGAGAACGTTCAAAGGTATAATGTTATCCATCCAGGCAATTTATAAAATGAAGGCAGTAAACTGAACCAAAATAGTAGAAATAAAATCAATAAATCCTTTCAACTACAACCAGAAGATGCAGACAGTAACTAGAATGGCAGTCCGTTTTTCTGTTCAAACTGATGCAATTTCATATTGACTCTCCAAAAGCAACTTGAATGTGTCTTGCTAACTAGTGTCACAGTAAAAAAAGCGAGAAAAGAGTATACATAAACCACACGTTATCTGCTCAAAAAAGATAGAACCCATAATTACTGAAAACCTGAGGAAAATTACCTCCAGCACATCAAGGGCATCAATGCTGATGAAAGGGTCAGAAACATGTGATATCCACATGTTAAGAATGATTGGAGAGAGAATATGTTCCAATGATGCCAATGATCTTTGACCTGAGAGTATAACAATGGGAAGTAGATGTTTAGCGAAACAAAACAGAAATTACCAAGAAGTAATATCTCAAGGGATCGAGATAATGCAAAAGCCTGTTCGATCTCCTTGAATGCTAACCTGCAATAGCAGCTGCACGTAAAGACTCCAATACTAGATGCATTGTTTCCTCAGAGGCCTAAAAGCACATAGATACAGTTAGATGTTCCTCAAAGATAAAAGGAGTGGTGTTCAGAATACCCCACAAACAAACATCTAGAAGGATAAATGTAACTTTACATGGTTAAGTAGATCGATGAGAGAAGAAAATAAACCCGACATATGAGGCTGAAGTGTTTCACTGTTTACATCAGGTAAAAGCTGGGAGAGTGCTTGGCAGGCACCAATTTTCACTGGTGGAGGCCTGTGGAATAGTAATTAGAGTGGAAGTATGATTTAAAACCGGTGCAACTGAACAACAAGCTAATTCAAGATTGAGCTTACACATCCATGCCAACTGCCTTAAAACAGGTTAACAGATATTGCTCTTTCATGTTGATCTGAGGAAGATATAGGAGTCAAATTAATTCAGAAAGAAATATCAGCACTAAAAAGAGTCAATAGATGCATGGTATCAGTAGTTACCACAGTGTAGAACTTAGCAACTGCTGAGAACATACGAGCGTGCAGGAAAGGATATTCGTGCATCCCTGAAATTATACACAAGATACAACTTAAAATTTTCCCTCGACAATGTACTTCCATCATTAGAAAATAAAAAATTAAAATAAAATCCCATGAGCACTAAAAATAGACAAAAATCGTGATTAAGATTCAAAATGTGTAACATTCCCTTCTTTTGCCATTTCATCCAACATCAATTCAGTTAACAATGCCCGCCCATAAATATTAAGACCTGTATTTCTAAACATATGAAACTATGCAATCCCAGGCAGTTGACTATATGTAGTGCAAATGACAATGAGAGAACATACCAGTTGTCATGTCTTCAGCAAAAGTTTGCTCTATAAGATTTTTTAAACTATTATTTGTAACTTCAGAATCCTGCAAAACAGAAGATGAGACAATCAAATAATAGGATAGAGCTAAATGGCCCAACGAGCAATACCAAATCATTCACTGCTGTGAAAGTACAGATAATCAGAAGGCAGATGATACAAATTATATTACTTCTGCTGAATAAACACTACATGCTAGAGGTTCTCTAAATCATGATTTTCATAATTTAAATGCAACAACATGCTTAGTGAAGGGGGAAAAAAACTGAGAAAACAAACCTCTACTTCTAGCAATTGATCTGATACAAAGGCCAGAGCAAAGATGGTTGCTTCACGCATCTGCAAAATTACTCCCACAATAAGTATGCGTAACATTTATTTCATAGGCATAAAAAGTGAAATAGCCACTACTGAAACTATACCGATTTCATTTTGAAGATTGGATATATCAAAGGAAAACTGTTAGACAGTAAAATAAATTATATGTTTTCCTATTTTGATCTGATAACATCAAAAGAGAGCTTGAATGGCATAGTATATCAGTCAACAATTATACCTTCACCATTAGCTAATATTTATTGATTGGCCTCATACAAAGACAGAGAATATACATGTGCACACAATATGAATAAATATGAGTCATCAAGAAAGCATCAAAACATTAGATGCACGACGAACTAGATCAAATGAAACCGTACTGGTTCTTTAGTAGTAAAATATGATTGACATGTAATCACAATATCCTTAAGTGGTTCCTAAGGGGAAATGGTAGGCTAGATCTGTAACATTTAAAGATAATCTCCAATAATAATAGAGTGGTTGAAGAGCTTACTCTCCACCAATTAGCATCACCAGAAGCTTTTGCCCTTTGGGACTCACTGAATCTTCTTCTTGCAGAATCAAGAACAGCCTCTATCCCAGCAGCACCAAAGGATGTAATGACCTCCTCAATTAGAAGTGCACCTGTGAAGCACATAACTCCCATAAGCAGTGTAGTTTGCTCGAGTAGAACACACATAAAAATAAATTGCACATTCAAGCTACTTAAACAATTAAAATTGCTCTCAGAGACTAATTTACCAGAAACACGACAGCTAAAATTGCTGTCATCCTCATCAGCAAGATACTGGTTAGCATCAAGGGACCAGGTATGAACCTAAAGTAACAAGTCAGATATGAAGATTAAGTTAATAAAGTAGGTAATCATGCTATAAGCAGTAGATATCATTTATGAAGTAAGAAGAATGATTA
Source organism: Cruciata laevipes (assembly GCA_963678965.1). NCBI lineage: Eukaryota > Viridiplantae > Streptophyta > Magnoliopsida > Gentianales > Rubiaceae > Cruciata > Cruciata laevipes. The sequence continues at coordinate 5,359,854 of OY787641.1, read as the reverse complement.
TTACCCAAATCTATTATATAATAGCTCGTGAAATAGGTTTAATATGAAGAGGAGTTACACAAAAGAGCCTTACTTTAGCTTTCAGAAAGATAACATTCAGATAAGTAAAGCAGTTTTGTAAGAAATTGAAAGAATCATATTTAGCTAAATGATCTGGCCACCTAAGCCTTTTTATTCCACTCAAACCCCACTATATGGATCACATATCACCATCTAGTTATATTTTCTCATATACGTGTAAGAGTATCATGTAATCAGTGATTTTTTTTTTCCCTACTAATTTTTAAACTTGAGAGTAAGCAGACACATGAAAAGAAGCACAAAACAAAATACCGCATCCCTAACTCGAAAAAGAAAAAGAAAACTTTGCTAGCGGCATTCAAGTTAATAACATTACATATGCAAGACTGATACTTTATAACAGATGACATTCCAGAGTTATTACCTGCTGTTCTGTCATCTGCAACACCGCGATAGTATAGCAAACCAACTCCTTTACATTACATGCAATGACCTATTAACAAGTTTCAAATAGGAAATCAGCTCAATACAGAGCTTACAATTACAGATCATAAAACCAGTATCGAGGATAAATACACACCTTTTTAAACCTTCTACTACCAACTATGGTCGATAACGTCTCAAGTACCTGCACCACCAGAAAAACACAAGAAGATTTAATTTATAACCAGCCCAGTACCATATCATTTCAAAGTGTAAACCCTGAACCTTTGACACAAGGAAAGGTTAAACTTAATACAAGGAAAAGACCAAAATGATCCAAAAGAAATACAAAATCATCAAGATGTTGGTATTTTAAGTGGTAATGATTCCGCAGAAGAGAAACCAGGGAACATATCAATACACTTTTAAAAAGGATCTGCTCAATACCCATTTCCTGCAACAATTAGCTATAAGGTTTTCAAAAATCAATCTAAAGTTTTTCCTCCAAATAAAAGACTCATTTACCTGCATGACAAAAGACTCTAGACTATTGTCAGACCCATCAGAGTCATATCTTCCCTCAAAAGCATCTTCTAGACCTTTGATTGATGCTCGATCATATACTCCAAGAGAAGATACAAATGTCTGCCACAGTGGCCCCAATATGACTGAAATATCAAAATAACACCTAAAAGAAATGAATAACTGTAAAAATGTGTAAGGTTCATAATGCTAAACGGAGTTTCAGATCATGAAAATCGGTACCTGTAAAGTGAGCATCCATAAGACTTGGGAAATTCTGAAGGAGCTGATTCACGCACTTCAAAACCTTTTTATCAGAATATGTGAAGAATTTTCAGGCTATTGAATTAGCTTGAGATATAAAATAAAATTCAAATTATGATGATTAAAAAGGTAAACCTCCATCCTAATGCACCAATCTTCAGGGTCTTCAGATTGCACAGGATGTCTTAGTACATCACAAAATTGAGCCACCCAGAGCTGAAGCATTTCTGACATTAATGCCATTGTTTCTTCCTAATTACAGAACTCCAAATCAGCCACACAGATCAGTTAGCTACAATCTACCATAAACTGGGTCATCAATAGTTAAAAGTCTAGAGTTTGCGAGAACCACCTTGTAGACACCTTTCATAGCCCCGAGAATGGAGATAAAAGAATAAACTACAGAGAATGCTTTTGTACGGAGAGATTTGTCATAGAGCTGAAAAATTGTTGTCATCAATATGCACCACAAAATTTAGAAGAGTTCTATAATGAAAAGTTCTATATGAAAATTAACCTGATGAGATGATACAACTGCATGCAAGCAAGGGAATATGGGGAGAAGACTTGGAACGATCTTATCATCAAAGTCAGCAGATAGAAGAGCCAAGCACCTTAAAGCTCCATGTACTGCACCAAACAAACAGTAATGCCATTTAACTCACAAAAAAAAAAACACAACTATAAGTTCAATAAACATGTCAATAACAGATTTAACATAGGACTAACCGGCATTTGCATTACTCTGGTCACTGATCAGCTTTAGAATATACGGCAATAGGTCTGGCCAATCCTCCGGCCAGTCAAACTGAGCCACAGTTGCCACAGCCATACAAACGGCCGTACATATTTTCCTATGGGGTTCATCAATTGACACAAGAAGCAGTTTACGGATGGTTTCCTGATTACACAATGCAGTTAAATTTTAGAACTTCATAACTGAAAAATAGCATAAAATTTAAACCAAAAATAACCCCCAACCTTCAATTAAAAAGGACATTCTTCCTATACTCAACATAGTGAGAGTTAGATCAACAGAAGTTGAACGAAAGGAGATAAAGGAAGGCTAACCTTTTCCTCACTCGAAGCAACTGGATGTTCAAAGGATTCTTCATCTTCCTTCCAGTGTTTCTTAATGAATTGCTTCAAGAGAACCGCAGCTAAGTATACTTTACGTTAAAGATACACAGAATATACAGGAGAGTGAAGCAAAAAATAATCATTATAACAAGATATCTCAAGATCAATAAAATTTATACGAAAGAAATATGCTAAATTCGTATAAAAGGATATCTGACGCAGACCAAGCGAAATATCCCTGTTTGCTGCAACTCCAGATAAAGCTATACCAAAACCTTCAAAAAAAAGGTACCCGGAAAAGGATTAATACATACTCTGCATAACTGCCACAGCACATTCAACATTATGCAAACATTAGCAATCTTAAGACATTCAAAACCCGAATCCTGCTCGAACATTCTATGATAGTTCAAAGATGGAGCTAAATTAAAATTTCCACATTAATTGCAGCAAAAACAATCAAAGAAAACAAAAACCGAAATAATTACATTCATTAAACTCAAAACTTCATTTTCAATTGCCCAGGGGGAGCAACCTATTTCTTCATTATTTCTTGATCCAACACATAAGCAGCTAAACTTAACAGTCCCGTCAGCCCATTAGAAATCAACGATTCAGCGGAATTCCCATTGATTTACAGTCAAAATAACTTCTCTTTTTTTACATGAAGTGGTAAATAAATGCGAACCTGGCTGAAGGGAGGCCTGCTGGAGCGATGCTTCTGCAAAGGAGCGAACTTTCTGATCGATGTCCAGCGTGGCGTTCAGGCAATTGATGAGCCATTGCTGCTCTTGATTCATGTTTCTTTTTTCAGAATGCAAGAAAATCGTGGGTTTTCTGCAGAATTCGGAATTGTTGAGTGAGAGGAGAGTTGCAGGAAAATAGAGGGAAAGATGGGACTTTTGGAATTTGTTTTGGGGCAATTGATGAAGCAACTCAATACCAGAGTGTACTTGTACTTTATATAGGGTTTTTGAGCCCGGCCGGGCAAAGGTTTAAGGATGCTTGGGTAATGGCTAGCCCACAGGTCCATCCATCATATTGCCATGCTTTTCATTAAAGTTTCCAACAAAACCAAAAAACAAAAAAACTTCAATTCTTGATATTTAAGATTAAATGACTCTTTTTTTTTTTTTTTTTGAATGACTCTTTTTTGGTTACTATGATTAAGACAGATGGAAATCATGGAATGTATGGTTGAAATTGTATAGTGGTAAAAATAAAATATGTTGTTGAAATTGAGGGAATCTTGCCAAAATGGAAATTATAACAAAGATAAAAAATCATGCAAAATAGGAAAATGAGACAAAGATAGGAAAATGGAGGGAGTATACATTTATACAATTTGGATGATTTTGAAATGAAAAATAAGTTAATTAAGAAACTAAGGTACTAGTCTGTACAATCCACACCAACTTCTTGAGACCTACCATCACCAACAAGACGAGCCTTATGTCGCTCAAAAGAACCGTCAGATTTAGTTTTATGCCGAAAAATCCATATAGAGCGAATAACATTCACATTCGAAGGACGAGGTACAAGTTCCCACGTCTTATTTTAATGAGAGCATCATATTCATCTACCATGGCCAATTTCCAATTTGGATCCCTTAGGGCATGGACATGACTTTTTGGAAGAGGGGACATGATTGAACTACAGGTAGAGACACTTAAGTTGAAAAGACGTTTGGGTTTAAAAATGCCATGTTGGCTTCGGGGGTGGAGATATAGGACTCGGTGATGGAGTAGTGAAGTTTTGATTGGTTGGAGCTGAGCTAGATGGAGAGAGATGACCACTGGAATCAAGGGAGACACTAGGAGATGATATAGGACTTTGGTCGAGACGAGGTGGCACAACCTGAGAGGAATGGTTAGGTGGGTGGGGAGATGCTGACTGGTGTATAAGGTGGTGGAGGAAAGGAGTGGTATCGGAACTTAGGATATCATATGAGGATGAAGGCATGAAGTGCAATTTGGAGAAGGGAAATTGACTTTCGTCAAAAAGCACATGTCGAGAAAGAATGATGTTGTGGTTATTTAAATCATAAAAATGTAACCCCGATGATTAGAATGATATCCTAAGAATACACATGGTTTGGAGCGTGCTTGTAACTTGTTTATGACTTGGGAAGGAAGAAGAGGATAACATAAGCATCCGAAAACCAGAAGATGAGAGTAAGATGGATTCTTTTGATAGAGAATTTGGGTAGGGGAATGGAATTATAAGATTTTGGAAGGAAGAATGTTGAGAAGATAAGTCGCCATTTGGAGGACATGATGCCAAAAAGAGAGAGGCATAGAGGAGTGAGCTAGCAAGGTACGAACAATATTATTGATGGACTTTATTTTTCTTTCAACTTTCCCATTATGAGGAAATGTGTAAGGGAAAGAGAACCGAAATTGCATGCCATTAGATAGACAAAAATTTCGGAAGTGAGCATTGTCAAACTCTTTTCCATTATCACATTGAAAAGTTTTGATCTCTCGCTCAAATTGAGTTCGGATGAGGACGCTAAAGGATTTAAAAATGGAGAACACTTGAGATTTGTTGGAGATAGGGAAAGTCCAAAAAAATTAGTGTAATCATCAAGAAAGAATAGATAATATCTATGGCCAGCTGAGCTCATAACTGGAGATGTCCATAAGTCACTGTGAATAATATCAAATGACATTGTTGTAACAGACAAAGATTCATGAAAAGGTAGCTTAATATTTTTCCCAAGATTACAAGAATGACAAAGAAATTTGCTTGCCTTATTACATGGAAGAAAATTCTGGCTACAAAGAGAATTAAGAATGGCATCTCCTGGATGACCGAGGCGAGAGTGCCATACACTAGAAGACAAAGCTGTAAAGGCAGAGGCTGAAGAAGGATCTGGTCAATTGGCAGTGATAGGATAAAGGTCACCCGTGCTCTCACATCGCATTATATGCGCCCCCGTCTGGAAATCCTTCACAGAGAAACCAAAAGGATCAAACTCAACGGTAACTAAATTATCATGAGTGTATTTTCGAACTGAGACAAGGTTTTTGATTAGTTTAGGAGCATGTAAGACATTGTGAAGGTTAAGAAGGGGATTTGGAGGTGAGAAAGAGGTACTGCCATGCCCAATAATCGGAATTGTATGACCATTACCAACAGTGATATTTGAATTAGAGCTCAAATCAAAATAAGAAGAGAGAGTACCTTAGTATGGCCACGACCACCACGACCACGGTAGTTACAGTTGTTCTGACCACGACCGCGCCCAGATCATTTTCCAGTGTTGTTGTTCCCACGATGTTGACTAGAAGGTGATGAAGAACTATCGTCCACCGTAGTTGCAAGCGTCGTAACAAGCATGGCAGCAGCAGAGTCACGAGAAGCTCGTTTCGCCATGCTAGTCTCCTCAAAAGTGAGCATAGTCTAGCGTGCCTTAGAAAAAGAGGGCAGTGGATCACTTTGTTGGATCAAGGTTGCGACACCACTATAAGAATCATTTAAACCTGCAACAAGCTGTAGAACCATTCGTTGATCCGAAACCTTTGGACCAACATTACCCAATTGATCGGCAAACATTTTTATGCGCTGACAGTAGGCACCAACAGAAGGGAAATCGTCCATATATGTGTGGGAACATTGTTTTTCGAGATGGACAATTCGAGTACCTTTGTTACCTTGAAACAAATCAGCCAATCGATTCTAGGCAGCCATAGTCGTTGAATATGAGTCAAGGATCGTGTTAAGAAAATCATTAGATATTGTGCCATAAATCCATTGAAGAACAATGGCATCCAACCGATCCCAAAGGTCGGGATCCGCAGAAGAAGTAGATTCTGGTTTCTTGGCCTTGTTGTCTTCCGACGGAGGAATAATGTGGTCAAGAACTTGATATGCTCGAGCATGGATTTTGAAAAGAGTTACCCATGAGTTGTATTGAGCATTGTCCATGTCTAGAAGGATTGGGATGAAATTCTTGAAATTATTTACTGCCAAAGCAGGGTGAAAACGTGAGGTTTGATCAGCCATGGCGGACGGCGGCCGCAAGGAGGAGAAGGGTTAGGAAAGTTGCGTAGAGGGAAAAGAAGAAAAAACCCTAGTCCGATACCATGATGGAATACAATCCATACTTCTCATTAATCAGTAAAAGAGTTGATATACAACCTTACAAGGCTAATCTAGTAAATCAATAAATACAGTATACATATATAGCATACTGCTAACAATATCGATATTTTTAAAGAGTAGCCAACACATAAAAATTTACGTTATGCACATCTGAACTCATATGGTTAAACTTGCGAGAATGGTATTTGTGCTCTTACAAAGCCTAAACCTTAGTAGAATGTCCAAACCCCTTCCACACCCTCCCCAGGATGTCATCGACGTTCCTGTTACATCCGTCAGATGATTCAGATGTGTTTCAAAGCAATGGCAATCTTATCTCTCAACCCCTCAATTTGCCAAAGCTCACCTCAAATACTAAAACACAGACGATCCCAAAAATGTTCTTGAACCATTGAAGGTGAGCTTGGTCCGAGAATCTCGCACACCATACTCTTTCATCACCCAAACATCAATAATGTCCATCCGTGGATCTATGTTGGCAAGACACCCTCGAAATTAAGAGGATTGATTCATGGTTTAATACGTAAAGATCAGTGGCATTCAGATGAGTTATATTAAAGTTTTCTAAGTTCAGATGAGTTCAGATAAAGTTTTTTAAGTTCATATGAGTTCAGATAAAGTTTTTTAAGTTCATATGAGTTCAGATAAAGTTTTTTAAGTTCATATGAGTTCAGATAAGTTCAAATACCGTGAAGAGAACATGACCTTAGTTTAGATATGCTGTTTCCGCTACATTTGCTCTGCATCCGGTTTGATAGTAACCAACTACCACCTAGATATTTAATAATACTCCCTCGGCAGTATTTTTAGTCAACTTTGTCAAACCATGTTTGACCGTAAATTTCAATTGGTGTATGTATTATAATTAGTATCACACGAGAAATCGTTAGATTCACAACGCGCTCTGTTTCTATACTTAAAATTTTTAAATCATGTTAATACATGAAAATAATATTATTAATGGTCAAACATGCTCTGACAAAGTTGACTAAAAAGAGTGCAGATCTAGCGGGTAGGGGGAATGTAAAATTTTGCAAATTCATGGTAGAAACTCATCATATGGCATTTCACATTTCATTTTCCTTCTTTTCAATTCAATGTTACCGATTGAAGTTTGAGCAGTTGTGGTGTTGAGATATTCAGTGCGTGGTTTGAATTTTTTCGAGTAAAAATATATAGTGAAGGAGGAAAATCAGAGAACGTTGATATCGCGTTCTTGATACAGTGTATATTAATTGGTTGCAGTAAATAAAAAAAAACAAGATATTTCAAGCTGATTTCCACTTCTTTAGAACCATTTTTGGCTCTTAATTACCTTGTGCATGTTTGGGATACAGCTAAAGTCATAGAGCATACAAAATTTTCATTCTCACATACATGTATTCGGTTTGTTCAGTAAAAACAAATCAATAAAATGTGCATGGTAGTATTAGTATATTGATCTTGATTTTTCTCCAGAATCCTATTGTACTCATTATGTTCAGCAAAATTTTAAAAACCTCTTGCTCTGCAAGTACACTACCGACGGCGATCTCGATCTCCGACGAAATACAGGAAGCACACCGATCGCACTAAGCGCACATTAGACATGGACGAATTTGCCAAGCTTTACGCAAAGCTCTCTCTGCGTGAGGATGAGAAGGCAGCCGCACCTCCGACGGCACCGATTGAGACGAATGACCTATCCAAGCTTTTGGTCGGAAAGATTCTGGCTCCGAGAAGGATCCCGCACGGGAGTATAGCTAACGTGTTCGGAAGCAGATGGGCGATGGCTGGGCAAGTGACGTGCTCGCCGTTGGAGGAGAACGTCACATTGTTTGAATTTTCTGATCCAGTGGATAAAGAAAGGGTACTGGAGAGGGAACCTTGGTTGTTTGATGCCCAAGAACGCCATCTCCTGGTGCTAATGGAACCTAGACCAGGCTCAGAGGGGCTAGGTGACGAGTTTACCAAAGTTCCCTTATGGATCCACGCGCATAGAGTTCCGTTCGAAAGGCGGAATGAGTACACAGCAAAACAGATTGGGGATGATATTGGTAGGTTTTTGGGTGTGGAGAAGGATCGATGGGGACGGTGTATGGGATCATATTTGCGCATCCGGTGCGAAGTGGATGTCACAAAACCGATCAAGAGGATGCAGGCTCTCCCAGGGGTGGATGAGTTGATCCCGTTGCAATATGAAAAGCTTCCGAACTACTGCACATACTGTGGAGTAATCGGACATGGGCGTGGAGATTGTGCGGACAGATTGCGTGCACCGAGAGGGGCAAGGGACGAGGAGCACTACCCGAGTTTCCTTAGAGTCGGGGCGAATCTGTCGCCTTTCTCGAAGGACCACCGAAACCCTAATTTCGGAGAAGGAGGATCGGGGGGAACCTACGCGAGGGAGCCAAGGCCAGAACGGGGGCCGCGCGGCTTGGAAGGTAGGCCTCGGGACGAACAACCCAACCAGGAGGGGGATAGAGAAACAGCATCATCGGAGCCTACTGCTCCGGTGCTCCGAAGGCCGGGGCCAGTAAAAATTCGGGAGCTTCCAGCCCCGGACCCGGATTGGGTTTTCAAGCTCGCGGAAGAGAAACGGAGGGGAAAGATGAAGGTGATGGAGGGAGAAAGCTTGGAGGCGACGAATCTGGATGATACTACTCCAGTTGATTCGGCGTTCGGGAATGGGGAGATGGGTGAAGTGGAGACGATCATGATCGTGGAGATGCCTCGAGAGGAGCCCGTACGTGATGAGGATGTTTGCATGGCGAACGTGGGGGACGAGCAAGGGCAGCAAAGGGAGGAGACCGTGAATGCCGAGGAAAGGATGAAGCCCGAGAAGACCATGGTTTTTTCGGCATCGGCAATCAAAGCAACGCCGCTGAAGGGGACGGTTATTACAGAGCCGATCAGTCCACTAAGCCCGTTCTTGGTTCCTGTCCAAGTAAACCTAGATACCCCGGGTAGCATGCTGGAAAAGCACAAGGAGAAACTGAACAAAAATAAGGATGGACCGGGCAGAGGGGTACGGGGAAAAGGTCGCGCTAGAGGAAGGGGCCGGAGTGGCGGTGAAGCGAGGGACGGAGTTGGAGGGGCTCCGAGGGACGACGGTGGTGCCGAGCAGGGATCAGCAAAACGCAAGCTAGAGATGGTAAATGAGGCAGAAGGTGGGAGTGGAAACTCGGGGAGCAAGAAATTTAAAGCAAGCGAGGTGTGCGCTTCTTTAGAGGGGACGGCTACCACTATTCAGGCGGAGACTGGCGAGGCCCAGTCCCGCCAAGAGCTATGAGTATACTCAGCTGGAACTGTCGAGGAGGCCTGAGGGACTCGGCTTCTAAGACAGTTCAGGAACTGCGTGCCCTGGTGCGCTTAAAATCTCCTTTAGTTATTTTTCTTTGCGAAACAAAATGCTCTAGTTCTGTTATTAATAGTTTAAAATTTCAGTTGAATTATGATGGTGTAGCAGTAGATGCCCAAGGTCAGTCCGGCGGCTTAGCTATGGTGTGGAAAAAACAAATAAAAATAGAATGGCAGTCTTCTTCTTTTTATTACATTGATGTCTTGGCTAATATTTCTAATGTAAGGTTACGGATTACTGGAGTGTACTGTGAACCGAACCCAAGTTTAAGACAACAGGCTTGGATTCGGTTCCGTGAGCTGGCCAGAGGGGAGGATGTTCCATGGCTCTGCATGGGCGACTTCAATGAGGTGCTGGCTCAGGAAGAATTTGAAGGGAGAGCGCCGCGGTCTGAAAGGCTAATCGAAAAATTTCGGGAGGCCTTGAGACACTGCGGCTTGATGGAGGTTCGGGATGAAGGTTATGAGAACTCGCGATTTACCTATGTCAGAATCCGGAGGGGAGAGCCGACAGTGAGGTCGAAGCTTGACAGGGCTACTGGAAACCAGGCGTTGCTAAATGCTTTTCCGTGGTCATCCAGCAGCACGCTAGCTATGCCGACTTCAGACCATATGGCTCTGCTAATTCAGCTTAGGCAGAGAGACCCCTCTGCGAACAGGAACAGAAAGAAGAGGCGATACAGATTTGAGGCATTCTGGGTAAAGTCGGAGGAATGTGAGGTTCAAATCAAAGAATCATGGAGTGATGCAAACATCCATCTGGCGGATAAAATAGAACAGTGTGCGGTGGGGCTTATGGACTGGAGCCGACGATCTTTTCCAGCTAGTGCAAAGAGGATAGAGGAACTGAAGAAGTTGATCCATGCGATGGAGAATAGGGATTCAGCTGGGTTGGATCATGATGAACTATTTTCCCTACGTCAGGAATACAGCTTTTTGCAGGAGGCGGAAGGCATCAAATGGAGGCAACGGGCGAAACAGCACTGGTACCGCGAAGGGGATCGCAATACCAGATTCTTCCATCGTTTTGCGAGCAATCGTAGGGCGAGAAACCAGATAGCAGGCCTCAGGGATGCATCACAGACTCTTAGAACGGATGTGGATAGCATGGAGAGGATCATAGTGGACTACTTTGGAGGACTGTTCTCATCGTCCAACCCGGATGAGAGAAAGATGGCACAGGTGTTGGATCGAATGCCGAGGAAGCTCTCTCAGGATATGGCGGACAGCCTGTCGAGGCCTTACCTTGAAGCGGAGGTATCAAAGGCGGTGAAACAGATGCATCCACTCAAGGCCCCTGGGCCAGACGGTATGAGTCCTATCTTTTTTCAGAAATTCTAGCATATAGTTAAGAAAGATGTAGTTGCTTGTGTGCTGGATTTTTTGAATAAAGGTGATTGGAGCCCGAGGATGAACTATACCCACATTGTCCTCTTGCCAAAAGTACAGCAGCCTGAACTCATTACCCAGTTCAGGCCTGTAAGTTTGTGCAACGTGGTGTATAGATTGGCCTCGAAGGTGGTAGCGAATCGGGTCAGGACGATTATCGGGAGTGTTATATCGCCATCACAATCGGCTTTCATCCCCGGAAGGCTGATTACGGATAATGTACTAGTGGCACATGAGGTCCACCATGCGATGAAGGTGAAGACGAGGGGAAGAAGGGGAGAAATGAGTATCAAGCTGGACATGAGTAAAGCTTTTGACAGGATTGAATGGAGCTTTGTGACGAAGACGTTGGAGAAAATGGGGTTCCCACCATCCTTTATAGCTACCATCCATCAGTGCCTGTCATCAGTCCAGTTCTCATTTATTCTGAATGGGGAGGAGTTCGGGCAACTCTCGCCGCAGAGGGGAATCAGACAGGGGGACCCCCTATCCCCATACTTGTTTATCATATGCTCGGAGGTGTTATCTATGCTACTTTCGGATCTGGCAGATGCAGGACGGATCAAAGGAGCTTGTGCATCACCGAATGGGCCAAGAATTTCTCATTTGTTCTTTGCAGATGATACACTACTGTTCGGGGAGGCATCAGTGGAGGAGGCAAGCAGGATACAATGGGCACTGACCCTTTATGAGGCGGTTTCGGGCCAGAAGATCAACGTGGATAAATCTGGGGTGCTGTTTAGTCCGAACACGCCTAGGGAACTCAGACCTAGGATCTGCGAGGTGCTGAAAATTCCAGAAGTGGAATCTCATGAGAAGTATCTGGGTTTGCCTACAGTAATAGGGAGGAGAAAGGGAGAGATTTTTCAGTCGATTAAGGATCGAATCAGGCAGAAGATAGATGGATGGAACGAGCAGAATCTATCGAAGGCAGGGAAGGAGATCATGATTAAGTCGGTGCTTCAGGCTATTCCGAGCTACACCATGAGCTGCTTCCAGCTACCAGGTTATGTGGTGGAGGAGATACATGGCCTGCTCAGCAGCTTTTGGTGGGGCGGCTCTTCATCGGAAAGAAAGATTCCTTGGGTAGGATGGAAAAAGATGGCTCGATCGAAGGGAAAGGGAGGATTGGGCTTCAGGGATATCGGCGCCTTCAATCAGGCTCTGCTAGGGAAGCAGGCGTGGAGGCTACTTACAGAACCAGGGTCGCTGCTTGCCAGGGTGATGAAGGCAAAGTACTATTGCAATGGGGACCTCTTAGCGTCGGCATTAGGATCGCGGCCATCATGGGCATGGCGGAGCATCCATGGATCTTTGGAGCTGATCCGAAAAGGGGCGAGGAAGTCAATAGGCTCAGGAGGGCAAACATCGATATGTAATGATCCATGGATTCCAAGGGATGAGAGCTACATGATCCAGGATCCACTGCATATCCCGGGACATTTGCTTAGGGTGGCTGATCTGATTGATGAGGACACCGGGTGGTGGAAGATGGGGCTGGTGGAGGAGATGTTTACGAGGGAAGATGCGGAGCTGATTAGGGGAATGCCGCTTCGAAATCTGAGCTCATCGGATAAGTGGATATGGCATTTTTCGAATCAAGGGAAGTATACGGTTCGTTCTGCTTATCACGTTATGGTAGAGTCGAGGCAACGGGCTCAAAATGCACCGCCGGCCTCACATGCAGAGAGTCCAGCTTTTTGGGGCCGTTTCTGGAAGTTCAGGATTCCGAAACGGGCGCTGCATTTTGCTTGGAGACTTTGCAGAGATTCTCTTCCGACGGTCTCGAACTTGAGGCAGCGAGGAGTGGATGTGGCTTCGACGTGTCCGTTCTGTTTGGAGGAGGAGGATTCGACGGCTCACCTATTCTTTGAATGTGAATATGCCAGAGCCGTGTGGGGAACAGTCAACATGATGCATAAGGTTGATGATGTTATGGAGCCGAGAGGAGATGCCTGGTTCAGAAAGCTTCTGAAGAACGAGGATGACGAATTCTGCTGCCTCGTGGTGATGGTATGTGATGGAATATGGTTTCAGCGGAACAAGAGGATATTTGAGCAGACTCAGTTGGCTGCCAGCGTCACTGCTGCAGGGGTGGTGGCCAATCTGAGGAACTACAGAAGTGCTCAGAACTGGAGAGAGGAGTTAACCAGCTCACTGTTGCCGCAGACTTTGTTGAGACCACCGGATCCAGGTATTCAGGTTAACTTTGATGCTGGAATCCTGAACGGGGACGCAGGGGTGGGAGCTGTTGCACTAGATGAGTCCGGACACTTCCTGCGAGCTGTGGCAAGGAGGATACCGCATGTCAGCGATCCGGCCTTGGCGGAATGTTTGGCCCTGGAGGAAGCGCTAGTATTGGCAAGAGATATGAACCAGCCTGGAGTGAAGCTGGTGGGGGACGCCCTTCATGTTGTCCAGATGGTGTACCAAGAAGTAGATTGCTCGGTGAATTGCATGGAAACAGTTCTCAGGATCCGAAGCCTGCTAGAGAACAATACTTGGTTGGGACCGTATTGGGTACCCCGTAGTCAGAACTTTATAGCTCATTCTCTGGCAAACTATGCTAAGTCGAACCCCCTTCTGTATGATTCTTGGGTTTCACCCCCGAGTTTCTTACCATTCGTTTCTGGACGATTTCCAGAACCTTGAAGTTGAATGAAAGTATTACATTTTTCAAAAAAAAAAAAAAAAGCAAAATTTTTGTAATTTTAGTAATTTGCTGTGGGCTTTGGCGAATCGAAAGGGCAAAGTTCTCCGGGTTTATTTAGTAATTAACTCAAACTTGGGAGGTGGATTTGGGTTTATTTTTTGAAGTATAAGGTTTCTCTTTTTTCCTGAAGAAGTCTAAAGAGCCCACTCACACGGAGCCTTCGCCGGAGCAACTCAGACGCCACTCGCCGGAGCCAAGGTAACCAGCAAATTTCAATTATTAGGTTTCTGAGTTTTTAATTTCGATAGCTCCGTTGATGCCACCGATTGTAAAGATGGTTTGTATTTCACAAATCAATGTTTGGCTTCTTCATCACGCCGCATATGCAATCTGCAACACAAAAGTTGCTTCTTTGATCAGATATCACATAAGCCCCTTTAGTTACACCCTTAGCATTTATAATGTTTGTAAAATAAAAGCCCCTTTTCATATTACTATTGCTGCAAAATTGTTTGTAGAAATCTGTTCATTTGTATCATTGTATGTTACAATCTTCTAGATTGGTTTTATATGTCAAAGAATCGAACTTGATGGGGGTACTTGTCATTGCTTTATGGTGTAAACAGTATTTCATAAGACTAAATGTCACTTGCAGTTTAGGTTTATCTTCCACAGCCTTTTGAGCTTGTAGAGAACCCTTTCTTGTTTCCTTGGAATGAAACTAACAAACGTTTAACTTGAGTTCCATTTTCTTGATTCGTGAATCGTGAGTAGAAAACTGCATCCTTTGCTTTGGTCGACGATTTATATTTTCCTGATGCTGTTCTTTTGTAGCTCAGCTAGTCTAGTCTTAACTGGATTTCGATTGGTTTCACTTTCACTGTTTGACAAATTACGTCTTTTTTTTTTGTTTTGATGCGTTCTACTATAAGTTAGTTATTAATTTATTATGCCCAACAGATCACACTTTTGTAATAACCTTAGAATGAGAATGACTGGCTATAGTTTAGCAGGCCCTATTGTTGTTTACTCTTCTTCAAAAATCCATATTATCTTATATCTTGTTTAATGCCAATGCTGTTGGTACTTGCTCAGTAATGTTGTTTTCATGTTTTGGAATTCGTATACACGCTTGCATTGAGTACTTATGGACCTTATACTTGGGCAAATATAAGGTCTAGTTTACTCCCTTAAGGAGTAGTAATGTAAACAACAGAATTTCCAGTACAATGATCACTATATTCCGTCCATGCTGGAATCTTTCATCTCAGCATTTTTCTCCCAAATTTAATTTGGAGTTTTCTTGTATGTGCTCTTTTATTTCAGCCATAAATGCCCTGGTTTTTATGTGTGTTTTTTAACAGGAAGGAAAATGAAGAAAGGAATTCATCCTCAAACGCAATGGATGTCCTACGTGACTCAAAGTGGAAGGCTGATTAATATAATGATGACAAAGATACACCAAGAGGGTAAAGTGTATCACATACGAGCAAGGAGGCAGATGGCTCAAAGCGTTGGCCAGATTGCAAAGTTTAAGCGTCGTTATGAGCAAGATGCAGAGCAAGAAACTGAAAAGAAATGATAGGTTTCGGTATCTAGACAGAAAATACCGATTCCCATCATTCGGTTTTGAATTCTTGATGCTCTAGTTTGCCATTCTGCTCAAAGATAGTGTTTTAGTTTGTTTGCAATGCTTATCTAACCTTTTTGGATAGGTTAATAATTCTCAGTGTCTGTTACTGCTCTCTAAATACAGATCAACAGCATTTTTTATTTTTTTTTTTGAATTTTATAAGATGTCAAATGATATTTCATGAAAGAGTTGTGTTGTGTGATAAGTTTGAAAATTCCATCGAGTCGGTCAAATAGTCAACTACTCAATTAATAGTCAATGTATTGTTTGCAGTAACATTATACATGGAAAATACCTTGATACTCCTTGGCAGTTGCCAATGTCATCTCATTGACCTTAACCAGTAAATGTTTTATTGAATCTTGGTTTTTGGTCAAATCACCATTTAGCTAAATGTGAAAAGAATAGTTTGTGCAGACTTTTGTTGGTTTGGTTTGGGAGAAAATTCAACATCCATATTTCTCGACATCATCATCTATATAAGCTCAGAGAAGTGTTCTGATAATAATACCACCATTTTAGCCATCCATTGTTCTTTCTGGTTTGTTTCAAATACTCTAATATGTATATTGCTAGGCCACTTTCTGAATACAGAAAGAATCCAGATGCTCTTTCAAGGCCCCCGGATGGTCCGAATTCAGGATACATGGTGATTCAGGACAGAGATTCAGAATCATATTCATGTTGCGGGATGTTCAAGAACCGAACTCTCAAACATCTGCCATTTCCTCAGAACAAGATCATAACTGTTCATTATGAGCTGAGTATTGGCGGCGGTGGTAGTGATGTCAGCACCACTTATTTTTCTCTGAATGACATCATCTTCATTCCTGTGCTTAATCTTCCCCTGTCTTCCAACCGGTACTACGCGATCAAGCCTCACGGGAATCATAAAGGGTATGCATTTTAATCGTGTTTTTTCATTCAATGCGAGATTTGATCCATATATAGTGGAATAATGTCTTCTATTCTTGTTAGTTTGATGGTTTTATTGATTGTGTTGTTTTAGGAAAGCATTCACTTGTTCGAGAGACGAAGACATGAGGACCTGCTGTTTCTGCAGCAGTGTGAAAGACATTAAACAACAGCCATTTGATGTGAACAACATTTACCAGCAAATGGAAATCAAAGTGCATAAGTCGCTATTCGATGGGAAGGGACTGTTTTACGCCAAATCTGTTGCACCCGATGGCCATCCTCCTGACTTCATGAGAAGAAAAGGATGGTCGGTTGACATAAAGACCCCGAAGCGCTACAAATTGGAAGAAACTTATGGCCTTGATGCTTCCCTACGTGCCCGCCGGCTGGAGAAGACTTCTGAGGCTGTTGTTGTTGGAAAATGGTACACTCCTTTCATGTTTGTCAAGGAAGGGAAGGTGCGAGATCAGATGAAGAGATCGACTTTTTACATGGTGACATTGGAGAAGAAATGGGAGAAGATTTACTCGAGCAAAAACAATCATCAAGGAGGAAAATCAGTGAAAGTTGATGTGGATGTTGATCTGGAAACAGTGCATGTTGGTGGCAATAAGGCGGTTTGGGACGAGAAGAATGTGGTTGAGAACGCGGTATGGTTCAAGAGTCCGGGAAAGAAAGGTAAAGTGGGATTGGCTGTTGAATTGGTTCAAAGAATGAAATGGGAGGAAGATAGAGGTGGATGGAAGGGTGGGAGAGGACAAGTGAAAGTGAAGAGGTCAGAAAAATTCGAAGGAAATGGCGTTTGGAAGGATTTCGGGTGCTATGTTTTGGTTGAGAGTTTTGTGTTTAAGAGAATGGATGGAAGTGTGGTTTTGACATATGATTTCAGACACACTCAACACATAAAAAGCATATGGAGTTAGTCTGGGATCCTGCATTTTTTTGCATACCTAGTATTGTTGTTCGAGAACGCGAAAATATTTTTTCAGTATTCAGTGAAGCTGTAGAATACAAATACTGCATTATTACAAGAGTACATAGGGAAAAAGAAGTCAATAAAATGTGGAAGTACTGCAAAATTTGATCACTTTCATTGAAGAAAACCTACACATTTACTGTACTGCTACAAAACATTATTCTTTATTAAAAAACAAACCAGCAAACTTCATAGCACAAAGTATCAAAGAGTAGACTGCAAAAGCATAATCCTAGGGAAAAATGCAGATGAGTTCCTTGTAGTGTTTAGAGGGAGAAACAAGGGTCCCTCTAAAGGCACATATCTCACCATATCCCCGGGGAACGCCATCAATCGCCAAATCCTTCCAATCCCCTTTTCTCGAATTACACGCTTGAAATCCTTTATTAGAATTTTTTAAAACAAGCTCACAATCATTCAAAAGGAAAACATCTATATGCAATTGAGGAACATGGAAGGTGAGCTTTGTCCAAGAATCTCGCAAACCATACTCCCTCATAGTCCCCGTGGCTGGATACCACGGCAAGACATCCTCGAAAAACCTTAATCATCCAATATCTATTATTTTCATCAAATTGTGCACAAGGAAGTGGCACTTGCTCAAACTGAAAGACGATATCATACATCGACGAGGGCCACTGTCAGTCACTGACATGCCTTCCAATGTATGGAGCCATCCATAAACACTCCAACATACATGTTTATGTAATTAAGGAGTTTGTAAACCAAAGAGTTATCGAAATTTGAAAGTTTCCTCCAAGTTTTCAATTTAAAGCTGTAGATATCCACAGATTTTCCTCTTCCACGATATCCATATCCAGTAAGCGAGACGATTTTGTAATCATCATCATAGTAGCCAAGACCATATGCTGAAAACCTTTCACTAGGGATATCATCATCATCATCATCATCATCAAGTACTCTTTCATATTCTAAAGTGATGGGATTCATCAAAAAATTCTTGTCCCAACCATTTCCATCTACAAGCAGAACCAAACCGTTGCATGAACCTCCCACCTCAAAATCAACCTTCTCCTCCTCATCAAACGGAGATTCTATCTTTCTCAAAACACCGTCCTTCGAGTTGCCTTTCTCTGTGCTGAAATTAATTACGTACAGAGAACGATGATCATCTACACATAAGAGGTCTTCTGGATCATCATTGTTGTTTGAATATTTGAGGCGGGATTTGGCGAACTGAGGGGTTTTCAGATAAGATTGCCACTGCTTACAAACGCACATGAATCGTCCGAGGAATTTAATTGGAAGGCGGGAAAGTATTTCTTCGATGAAAGGTATTTAAACCTTGTGTTTGTTGTTGTTGGGAGACACAAGGCTCCCTCTAAAGGCACATATTCGTTGGCTGCCCAAACTACTGGTAACGCCATCAATTGCCAATTCCTTCCAATCCCCTTTTCTTGAATCCCACGCTTGAAATGCTTTAGTAATCGCGATCGGCTCTTTTACAACAAGTTCATAGTCATTCAAAAGGAAAACAACATCACGCAGACGATGGTACCATTTGTGACAATGGAATGTGAGCTTTGTCCAAGAATCCCGCAAACCATACTCCCTCATCACCCAAACATCCATCGTATGGTTATCGTAGTAGTAGTCCCCGTGGCTGGATACCACGGCAAGACATCCTCGAAAAACCTTAATCTTCCAATATCTATTATTTTCATCAAATTGTGCACAAGGAAGTGGCACTTCCTCAACTTCCTCGCGAGCCAAACTGAAAGACGATATAATTTGTCGACGGACACTGCCAGATGTAGAATGAGATGCCTTCCAATGTATGGAGCTACCTACAAACACTCCAGCACAATGGTCTGAGTACTCAATGCCTTTGAAATTTGAGATTTTCCTCCAAGTTTTCATTTCAAAACTGTAGATTTCTGCAAAATTGCCTCTTTCATGTTCATGTCCAGTAAGCGAGACGATTTTGTAATCATCATCATAGTAGCCCAGACCATATACAAAAAACCTATCATAAGGTCTATGGTCATCAAGTACTCTTTCATATTCTAAAGTGATGGGATTCATCAAAAAATTCTTGTCCCAACCATTTCCATCTACAAGCAGAACCAAACCGTTGCATGAACCTCCCAACTCAAAATCAACCTTCTCCTCCTCATCAAACGGAGATTCTATCTTTCTCATAACACCGTCCTTGGAATTGCCTTTCTCTGTGCTGAAATTAATTACGTACAGAGAATGAGGATCAGCTACACATAAGAGGTCTTCTGGATCATCATTGTTGTTTGAATATTTGAGCTGGGATTTGGCGAATTGAGGGGTTTTCAGATAAGACTGCCACTGCTTACAAACGCACAGGAACCGTAGGATGGATTTAGCAGGAAGGCGGACAAGAATTTCATCTATGAGATCTTGGGGTAGGTGCGGAAGAGGTTCTGACATGGTTAGGGTTTCAAGATTTGGGGTTTTTTTTGTGTGCAACCAGATTAACGCTTCTTATAGGACCTGAGATTTCCGAATCTTTACAAGAATCTGTAATGGTCCAAGCCTCCATAAAGGAATTTTAGGATATTTTGAAAACTTTTTGTATTTTACTTTAATTATTTGAACGGTTTAAACTGAACTAAAGTGATTTGAACCGTGTTAAACCAAATTGAGTTAAACTCATGTTAATTAGAACTTTTCCGTAGATAATTTCAGTTCAGTTCAATTCAATTCAGTTAAATGTATTTAAAATTTTTAGTTCATCAATATATATTCAAATTTATTTCAGTTCAGTTCAGTTGGGTCTTGTTCAATTCAGTTAAATTTATTTAATTTTTTCCAGCTCAGTTAAATATAATGTACACATTTTCATTTGAAACATGTCTCTACAGATACCAAGTACTATAAGAGACCGTTATTGGTTGGAGTTGCCGTTGGTGAGTTTCAACCCCGCCGGCGCTGTTAGATTTTAGGTTGTTAGTGTCGTCATGGGTCAATCGGCTCACATGGACCGACTCGACACAGAGCTTCGGTATGAATTTGTACGGAATAACAATAATATACCAAGGATTATGAATGATCAACGAAATTGACTGAAAGATCAAGAAAACTGAATGAAAGATTGAGGCAAAACATGAATGCTCAAGAGAATTGACTGAAAGATCAATAAAAACGACTATAAGATCAAACAAAACTAATAAATGCTCATTTACTTGGCCCTTGATCTCCACGAGTACATGTCTCGCCCAAGACACTCTTTAAAATTTATTCCAGTTCAGTTGAATTAAATTGAACAAAAGATGAACTTAATTGAATTGAATTCGCCCAAGTTTGAAATGCTCTGAATAAAAATAAAATACTTAACAACGGGCTGCGTCCTTTTCAACAGAATCTAAAAACATTAGGCATCTTTCTGCAAATTCTCAAAAATGTTATATCTCCCCATTTCAATAGACCTTACTAGAATGTGCAGCAGCAATTTCAAACTCCAGTTTCTGCTCGTCTGACTCGATAATCACCTACTAGTACACATAATTTACTGTACTAAACAAGAGGAATGATTTGATTGAATGTTAATTCGATCAGTTTCCATGAAACATAAACATTTATCTTTATTAAAACAAACCAGCAAACTTCAAAGCACAAAGTATATTAGGCCAACACATTAAAAGTCATAATCCTGAAAGGTACAATAAACCTTGTATTGTTTAGAGGGAGAAACAAGGCTGCCTCTAAAGGCACCTATATCTGGTGCATATCTGCCACCCAAACTCCGCGGAACGCCGCAAAAAATACACAAATTTACAGACATTAGGCAAATTCTGTCCATTTGCTCAAACAACTGATTGCTCTCTGCTACACCTTACTGCCATATGCTTCTTATATGCTGAGAGTGTTTGAAATCATATGTCAAAAGACTCAAAACCAAACTACCATCCATTTTCTTAACCAAAACATAGCATCCGAATCCCTTCCAATCGCCGTATCCTTCAAATTTCTCCGATCTGTTAACACTTACTTGCCTTTCTTTCCCACCATTAGTCCATCCACCTCTTTCTTGCTCCCATTTCATCCTCTGCACTAGCTGCACAGCCAGCCCTACTTTCGCTTTAGCACTCGCGAACCATATCATATTATTCTCATTTCTGTGACTTTTCTCATACCAAACAGCCTTATTTCCAGCAATATACACCATTTCTTGATCAAGAATGACATCAAAACTCACAGAATTGTCTCCAAGATAGTCATTTTGAGCTGCATAAATCTGTTCCCATTTCTGCTCCAAAGTCACCATATAAAAAGGCGATCGCTTCACTTGATCTCCCATTCTCCCTTCCTTAACAAACATGAATGGAGCGTACCATTTCCCGACTACAACTGCCTCAGAGGTCTTGTATGACAGCGGTGTCTCCAAGCCTGGAAGACGGGCACGAAGGGAGGCATCGAGGCCAGGAGCTTCTTCAAGCTTACAGCGTTTGCGAGCTTTAATGTCAACTGACCATCCTTTTCTTCTCATGAAGAAAGGCGGATACCTATCTGGTGCAGAAGATTTGGCATAAAAATGTCCCATGCCAACAAATAAGCCCTCATGTACACAAATTTCAAATTGCTGATAAACATTTGTAGCATCAAATGGCTCTTGTTCAATATCCTTCACACCACTGCAAAAACAGCAGGTTTTTGTGTCTTCTTCTCTTGTACAAGTGAATGATTCTCTGTAAGAAAAAAATCAGAAACAGCAGATCATTAAAATGAACAAGATATAGAGCTTTGCATACCCTTTATGATTTCCATTTGGCTTGATGGCGTAATACCGGTTGGAAGACAAGGGGAGATTAAGAACAGGAATGAAGAGAACATCGGTCTGAGAATAATACGTGCTACCGACTTCACCAGTACGCAGTTCATACCGAACAGTTAAGATCTTGTTTTGAGGAAAAGGCAAGTCTTGAAGTGTTCGATTCTTAAACAAACCGAAACAAGAAAAAGATTCAGAATCATCATCTTGAATAACCATGTATCCTGAATTTGGACCATCAGGAGGTAAGAAAAGAGCATCTGGATTCTTATTGTATGCAGAAAGAGGCCTTGCAACATACATAATTCTTATTGTATGACTAAAACAGTGCTATTTTATTTGAGTTATGAATTATTAGCTGCTTTCTGTCTATAATATCACCTTCTCTGTGGCTTTATTTATACAAAATAGGATGACTTGAAAACTATAAACTATTAACAATGTTGAATTTTCTCCAGTTCCAACCAATCTAAGTCATTGAAAATTCACACAGATTTCAATTAACACTTCCACAAACAATGCTGAATTTTCTTCAGTACCAAATACTCCAAGACATGAAAAACACAACCAGCAACTGCCAAGAAACATCATTGTAATTTCCAGAAAGCAAAGCTCACCATTGTTTAGTTTGTCTACAACTTATCAATCAGGATACATTAAAGGTTTTACCTGGATTTTATTGACTGGATAACAGATTCAAAGGATCATAATATGATACTAACAACTGAGAGACTCATAAAACATGAACATTACTTGCCATTGAAACCTCTTATATTACAACAATAGTACTATAATATTCATAAATTTTTTGCAGAAGTAAAGCAGCGCACACGCACACACACACACACACACACACCAAATTCTGATGAAACTACAGAATTTCACTGATTCGCTCTCGATAAGACTTACTCCCATACGCTTTTTAAGTGATCAGTGTGCTTGAAATCAAATCTCAGAACCACATTTCCATCCATTCTCTTAACAACAAAGCTCTCAACCAATACATAGCATCCAAATCCCTTCCAAACACCATTTCCTTCGAATTTCTCCGATCTTTTCACATTCACTAGCCTTTCTTTGCCACCATTAGTCCATCCACCTCTTTCTTGCTCCCATTTCATTCTCTGCACTAATTCAACAGCCAGCCCAACTCTTGCCTCCTCTCCAGCTTTTCCATAGCTCGTGAACCATATGGCGCCTTCAACCACGCTTCTCTCGTCCCAAACGGCTCTATTTCCAGCAACATGAACCAGTTCTTGATCAAGAGTGACATCAAAACTCACAGATTTGCCATCATTTCGACTCGAAAATATCTGCTCCCATTTCTGCTCTAAAGTCACCTCATAGAAAGGAGAGTTTTTCATTTGCTCTCTTAGTATTCCCTCCTTTACAAACATGAAGGGAGCATACCATTTCCCCACTACAGCAGCCTCGGAAATCCTTGGCTGGCGCGCACGAAGAGAGGCATTAAGACCAGAAGCTTCTTCTAGTTTGTAGCTCTTAGGAGTTTTTGTTCTCATAGACCACCCTTTTCTTCTCAAGAAACATGGAGGATATCCATCAGGGGCAATCGATTTGGCGTAAAAGTGTCCCCTGCATACACATGGTGGATTGTGTTCATGAACTTCAAATTGCTGATAAATGTCTGCTTCATCAAATGGCTTCGGTTTGATGTCTTTCACGCAACGGAAGAAAAAACAGTTCCTCATGTCTTCATCCTTAGAACAAGTCAATGCTTCCCTAAAACAATCCAATCATTTCAGATCATCAAACTGTAAAAGCTAACAAAACCAAACAAAAAGGTGAAAAAATAGACCAAAACTAAGCTAAATAGCATCAATTCAAAATTTACTGAACTGAAGTGAAATGCAAGATAAAGTGGAGGGAAAAGGTCTTAGCTAAGTACTGCATTACATACCCTTTGTGTTTTCCATGTGGCTTGATCGCGTAATACCGGTTTGAAGACAAGGGAAGATTAAGAACTGGGATGAGCATAACATCATTCAGAGAAACATATGCATGCTCGCCATGGCCGTGTTTATAACGAATGGTTAAGGCTTTGTTTTGAGGAAATGGCAAATCTCGAAGGGTTCTATTCTTGAGCAATCCGAAACAGCAATATGTTTCTGATTCTTCATCCTGAATAACCATGAATCCTGAGTTTGGACCATCAGGGAAAAGTGAAAGAGCATCTGGATTCCTTAGGTAACCAGAAAGAGGCCTGGCAACATACATTTTTAGATCAAAGTTCAAGAACAAGAAAAATAAACTGATTGTTTGATCTGGTTAATGATCTTCAACTCTATCCTTGTATATATATAATGAAATGAAGAAGTTGACCTTACATTATTTTATTTTTCATCTTAGCCAACTCATCACCATAAGAAACGTGTAAGAACAACCTGGTGATGCAAGGAGATTGAATTAGTGGTAATTCTGTATTACTTTTTACCTTGGATATCCAGTTTCAGAGCAATAGTCTAACATTTCTTATTGTTTATCTTTTACAGAAAACTCCATTGCTAATCCCAGAAATTTCCTCCTGATACATCTCAGTAAATAATTAATAAAATATGGTGGATCTGTACTCTAGCATAGACTTTGTCATCTGATGGCATATTGACTTGAGAATAATGCAGCCATGTTCTTTTCTCTTCAGTTCAGTAAATTTCTATTTGATGTAATTCAGTTTAAATCAGGTGAAACCTTATATGGTAGACAAAACTCTGAACTAAATATTTAGTGAAAATACAAACTAGTTCCAAATATATTCATGACAATTCACACATTTACAAACATTACATGAGGCATCTGTAGTAGCTACTAACCACAAGCTTTAAATCTAATAGACATTTCAGAATTCAAATGTTGTTTCTGTTCTATGCCGACTTTAGCTACAGAAACTCGACTCTTCATGTGAAACGAGGTGTGCAACCACTCGAGCAGACTCACTCCCACATTGTCTTTATGTGCTGAGTGTGCCTAAAATCATACTTCAAAACCACATTTCCATCCATTCTCTTGAACACAAAACTTTCAACTAAAACATAGCATCCAAACTCCTTCCAAACACCGTTTCCTTCGAATTTCTCTGATCTCTTCACTTGCTTTTCTTTCCCTCCATTCCATCCACCTCTTTCTTGCTCCCACTTCATTCTTTCGACTATCTCCACGCCCAACCCGACCTTCACTTCCTCCTCACCACCTCGGTTAAAACTTTTATACCATATCGCATTCTGAACGACATTTTTCTCATCCCACTCAGCCATGTTCCCAGAAACATGCACCATTTCTTGATCAAGACTTACATCAAAACTCACAGATTTGCTTTCATGATAAACATTGTGGCTGAAAAATATCTGCTCCCATTTCTGCACTAAAGTCACCTCATAAAAGGTTGAGTTCTTGACTTGCTCACTCACCATCTTCTCCTTGATAAAGATGAAAGGAGCATACCATTTCCCCACAACCACAGCCTCAGACTCCATTTGGGAAGGTGGGAAATCCAATCCCGGGAGACGTGCACGAAGCGAGGCATCAAGGCCAAGAGCCTCCTCCAATTCATAGCTTTTGTGACTCCTTAGGTCCATTGTCCACCCTTTTCTCCTCATGTAGTAGGGAGGGTGCCCATCTGAAGCAACCGATTTCGCGTAAAAGTAGCCCTTGGGAACACATACTCCCTCATGCACATTCACTTCAAACTGCTGATACACATTTCTTGGATCAAATGGCTGTGGCTTAATGTCCTTCACGTAGGTACAGAAACAGCAGCTCCCCGTGTCACTATCCGTTGAACAAGTGACCGCTTCTCTACAAATAAGAAACAGTCACAGGGAATGATCAGAGAACTGAACTAAACTAAACTAAACTAAACTAATCTAGATTTCTTCATTTCAACATATACAGAACTAAACTGAACTGTAGTTAAGTTGAAAACAACGCGAACACATGATCATTCAAAAGAAAAAGAAGATGAACAACATAGGTACAGAAACAAACAAGAAGCTCCTAAAAGTAAGAAACAGTCACATATACTGATCAGAACTGAACTAGATTTCATCATTTCAACATATGCTGAGCTAAACTGAAGTGCAGTTAAGTTGAAAACATACCCTTTATGGCTTCCACGTGGCTTGATCGCGTAGTAGCGATTCGAAGAGAGGGGGAGATTGAGAACCGGGATGAAGATGATCTCATCAAGAGTGGCGGTTGTAAAGTCGCCAGCAGTCTGCGTGTAGCGAATGGTTAAGGCCTTGTTCTGAGGAAGAGGAAGGTCTTGAAGAGTGGGATTCTTGCACATTCCGAAACAGCAGTATGTTTCTGCCTCTGCATCTTGAATCACCAAGAAGCCTGAGTTTGGACCTTCTGGAGGAAGTGAAAGAGCATTTGGGTTTTTCTTGTACTCAGAAAGATGCCTTGCAACATACATGAGAGAAATTATCAGAATGATACAAAATAATTTGAGATGATAAGATAATGATGATTTGAATATCCAGAATTGATTTGTAGCAGAAAATGAGTATTCAACAAGGTTTTTAGCATTCAACAAGTTGAAATTTCCACTCCCTTATTTTACTAAGAGCACTTCCACTCATCACACTACTTCACACTCTCTCACACTACTTTTTCACTTTAAATAGACTAAAAAAGTTTTTTTTAAACCCTAAAATCTGTAAGAATTAGTTTTCTAACTCCTAAAAAAAACACTACTTTTTCACTTTAAATAGACTAAAAAGGTTTTTTCTGACCCCTAAAACCTGTAAAAAATAGTTTTCTAACTCCTAAAAAATAGTGCAGGACTTATTACCCTCAAATTTTTTTAATGAGTTTTTATGGCCTTAAGGCACCTCCGTTATAACGCCTGTTATTTTTAGGGGCACTTTAGTATTTTCAACCCCTTCCCACCCATGCTGACGTCAGCATCATCCATTTCATCTCTGCAACTCCCGGCGCCGGAGATCTGCCAGTCGCCCCCATCTTCATTCACAAACCACCACCGTTGGTCTGTTCATCGTTCACAAGCCACAACCGTTGGCCCTGTTCTCCGTTCACAAGCCACCACCGTTGGCCTTGTTCTCCGTTCATAAGCCACTACCGCCGTCGAAATGGGTCGATTTGAATAAAATTTTCGTCCAAATCCAAATCTTCGTCTCCGTCTCCGTCTAAGCCAAAGAAACACCAATGTGAGCTCCATCAATCTCCAAATCGCAAACGATGTCGGAATCATTTGTAGAATCGTTTCCTAAACGAGTGAGTTCTTTTTCTTCTTTTTTTGCAAGTGAGTTCCTAGACAATTAATGCAGAATTGAATCTGCAGTTGGGAGAAGTCTGAGAAGATGATGTGGCGTCAGCATGATGTGATGCTGAGGTCATGCTGCAATTTTATTTTATTTTTTGTGTTTCAAAATAATAAAATGAACGAAATTACTAAATTAACCCAGAAGGAAACCAATAGTTATAACAGAAATGACCCTTGGGCTACGAAAACGCAATATAAAATTAAGGGAGACCACAAAAACTCATTTTGAAATTACAAGGGTGATAAAAACTGCAATATTTTTTTAGGGGCCAGAAAACTACTTTTTACCGTTTTTAGGGGTCAGAAAAATCTTTCAGTCCTTTAAATAATATATTTATCTCTTCTCACACTAGTATCTCAGGCTACCACTCTACTATTCAGTAGACCCTACTTGATTCTCTCTCCTACTCATTTATTCTATTATAAATGTATTTATTTCCAAAATAATGTTGTAATTAAACTTTATAAATATAATCATTCAATTTTGTAATTACATAATTTTGTTGTAATTAAAAATCATGAAATAAAATTTTAATAATATAATTGTTAATAGAGCTAAAAAACTAAAATATTGATCTAATCTGACCAATTATTACAAATCAAAAGAACATAGATATTAATCTAAGTTTTAAAAAAACAGATTTAAAATAAATAAATTAAAATGAGACACGTGACCCAATTACAGGATGACACGTGTTCCCTAAATTGTGACAAAAATGGGCCGTCTGACAACGGCCCCAGCCCACTCGCGTGACAACGGCCCCTAAATTTGTAGTGTACTGTAGAAGCTGAAAACATTTTTTTTTCTTTTTCTTTCTTTCGTTTGTTTTCTTTTGTACCAATTTCTTTCCTTTGTTTCATATTTATTCTTTTGTTCTCCTTTTTATCTTTTCCTCTTTCTTTTCATTTTTGTGTTTTTTTTTACTCTTTTTTTTTTATTTTTTAAGAGAAAAACCTTAAGTTATTTAATTTTATGTAATAATTATATTTTTTAATTCTATTTAGTTACAATTAAATATATCAAGAGAATCACAAGATATTAGTACGTATTATATAAATTAAAATAATAAATGTATTTGAATAATAAGAAAATCACATCAAACCTCACAATTTATAGAAAAAACTCACAATACATATTTGATAAAAAACACACCAAACACTCGACAACAAACATGGGAATGTAGAAAAATTAAAATAAAATAAATTTTGGAAACATGAAACGATAAATATTATAGATATAAAAGTACTTGGTTGCATTTCTTCTCTTCTCAATAATCCTCCAGGAGGTCTGATCCTGAGAAGTGTACTCTTGATATTTTATTAATATAAGTTATTATTATTAATATTTAATTCGTATTATTCAACCAAAGTTTCAAGGTAAATATTTAATTAATATAAGTTTGCAACATAATATAGGATTATAATGTATTAATATTAAGATTCGTAAAGAATAAAAATGAATCTTCTGTAAATACACTGTAGCAGCTGTATTTTAGAGTGAACCATTAGAGTAAATACACTGTAGCAGCGGTAAAAAACACTGTAGCAGCTGTAAAAAACACTGTAAAAGCTTAAAGATTGCTCCAAACCATTAGAGACGTAATTTTACACCTTGGGGGGAAAAGAAAAGAAAAAAAAATCAGCTCCAACGGAGCTCTATTTTTCAGCTAAATTGTGCATCTACTACGGGGCAGAGGCAAATATACAACCCACTGTTCTAGAGCAAAAGCCTTTTTTCTTTCTCTTTTTGGCTTGTTCTCTTTCACTTTCCTTTTGCTTCCCTTTTATTTGCGTTTGTTTTTATTTGTCTTCTTTATTTTTATTTTCAAATCTCCTTTTCCTTTCTTTGATCTTTTCATAATTATTTTTATATTTTTTATTAAATAAATATATGTATTACAACTCATTTTAAGAACATTATGTTCACATTTCCTCCTTTTTTTAAAAAATGATTATGTTCTTTTATCTTCTTATATGTTTACGTGATGAAATTTTATTTTATGATAAAATGGAAATTAATTTACTAAGATTAAATTATAAAGTAACATAATACGTCATTAAATAATAAGGGAATCACACCAAACCTCACAATTTTATAGAAAAACTCATAATACATATTTGATAAAAAGCACACCAAACCGTCAAGAACAAACACAAGAAGGTAGGAAAAATAAAATAAAACGAATTTTATTAAAATAATTTATTATTATTATTATTAATAAAATATAGAATTTTATTAATAATTAAAATCATATATTTCATTAACGTTTCAAGGTAAACATTTAATTAATATAAGTTTCCAACAAAATATAGGATTACAAATGTAATAATATTAAGATTTGTAAAGAATAAAAATGAATATTTTGTAAATACACGGTAGAAGATGTATTTTAGAGTGAACCATTGGAGTAAATACACTGTAGCAGCTGTAAGAAACACTGTAAAAGCTGGAAAATGGCTCAGAACCATTGGAGATGCTCTAATGTAGAAGAAAGGTACTGTTCAAATGGCTTATATTGCATGGATATTTTATTTTATTACTTTTTTTGAAAATGATTTTATTTTATTACTAGTTCATGTTTTTTGAGTAGTGACGGTAATGTTTCTGGTAAAGAAAAAGGCCCAGGGTATAATTTGACACACAATGTTGTTTGTGTAATTTATTATTTTTATAAATATTTTAAATTACATATATATATATATATATATATTATGATTAAAAATACTTAGCCATGCATGTCTGATGAAATTAGTCCGAGTCTTAAATTTTTAATTGCTGTCATGGCACATCGGTAGTATTCATTGTTCAGGTAACCTTGTCGTTTTGCTTTGTCCAAATTGAATTGTTCAGATAATGTTAAGGAAAATAACAAGTTCAAGTTGTGACTAGTCAAAGAGTTTCTTCATCCCTTCGGTTTTCTTGAAAAATAATTGACTGCAATTATTAAGAACAAATTCTATGAATAAGTACTTTTATACCACCTATTATTAGGAACTTATAATACATAAGAATTGGCAAATTTACAAACATATGATCATCCAATGCTATAACTCCAAATTGTACACTTCTACTGATTCCAGATGCTTCTTATGTGCTGAGTGTGTTTAAAATCATACTTCAAAACCACAGTTCCATCCATTCTCTTAAACACAAAACTTTCAACCAAAACAAAGCATCCAAATTCCCTCCAAACACCATTTCCTTCAAATTTTTCTGATCTTTCCACCCTCACCAGCCTTTCTTTTCCACCATTATTCCATCCACCTCTTTCTTCCTCCCATTCCATCCTCTGCACTAACTCGACCGCCAACCCGACTTTTGCATCCTCTCCAACTCTGTAGAAACTCCTGAACCAT
This sequence comes from Cruciata laevipes, assembly GCA_963678965.1. Classification (NCBI taxonomy): domain Eukaryota; kingdom Viridiplantae; phylum Streptophyta; class Magnoliopsida; order Gentianales; family Rubiaceae; genus Cruciata; species Cruciata laevipes. Next base: position 5,329,111 of record OY787641.1, on the reverse strand, counting down.
ATCGGTCCTTCAGCCGGATTCCTCTCATTGCATGCTGCTTTGCTGCCATTCACATACACCATTTCAGGCTCAACTGATGCATCAACATTCACAGCCTTACCTTCGTCGGAATCATTTTGACTGAAAAATATCTGCTCCCATTTCTGCTCTAGAGTCACCTCATAAAAGGGTGATCTTTTCACTTGCTCACTTAGGATCCCCTCCTTGACAAACATGAATGGAGTGTACCATTTCCCGACGACAACAGCCTCGGATTCCTTGCACGAAGGAGAGAAATCCAAGCTCGGGAGAGAAGCACGAAGCGAAGCATCAAGGCCAGGAGCTTCTTCAAGTTTGTAGTTTTTAGGAGTTTTTGTTACAAGTTCCCATCTTTTTCTTCTCATGAAGTAGGGAGGGTGGCCATCAGGAGCAATCGATTTGGCGTAAAAATAGCCTGTTCTAGCACAAGCTACCTCATTTTTACCAACTTTGAATTGCTGATACACATTTCTTGGATCAAATGGCTTTGGTTTTATGTCTTTCACAACTTGGCAGAAGCAACAGGTTCTCATGTCTTCATCCGTCGAACAAGTGAATGCTTCTCTGAAACAATCCAACCATATCAAGTCAGAAAAAAGCCACAAAACAGAATCACTGAAATAATAACTACAACATGCTTTAAATGAAGGTTAAAGAACTTTAAACTACTTAAGAGTCATATTTTTCTACTTTTGAGAGGCTTTTAGTATAAACAAGAACAGATAATCACTTCAACAAATCAAGAAATTCATACCCTTTATGATTCTTCCCTGCTGGCTGGATCGCGTAATACCGATTGGAAGATAAAGGAAGATCAAGAACTGGGATAAAGATGGCTTCATCCAGAGAAACATGTGTACTCTGGCCAGAAGACTGGGTAGTGTAACGAACAGTTAAGACCTTGTTCTGAGGAAAAGGCAAATCATCAAAGGAGGAATTCTTGCACAACCCGAAACACGAATATGTTTCTGAATCTTCATCTTGGATCACCATGAATCCTGAATTCGGACCATCGGGGGGCTGCGAAAGAGCATCAGGATTCCTTCTGTACACTGAAAGAGGCCTTGCAACATACATTATTTTGAAACCTAGTACTAAGAAATGAAAATGTCTGAGAATATAGATCAATGATCTTGTGATATAACTCCTTATATAACATGAAATGATTGAAGATAAGGTTTGAATCTTCTATTTTTCCAAAACAAGAAAATTCAACACGGTTGGAATGTATCCAGGGCCTTGAAAATTCTACCCCTTCAGTTTTCCAGATGGAGGGCAAAAACTATGTACGGTTCAAACTTGTACACTTAAATACAATGACATTTACCAACTGTAAGTTCTTCATTCCTTTGTTTTATATCACCTGTTATTGACTAAATAGCCAGGCATTCTGCCATGAAAGATCCTATGTGCTATTAGCCTATTACTATGTAAAAATTGATGTGATGTAAACTTTACCATATATATCTGGCCTGCTATTTGCAGGTCAGATTTTATTGTACTGTTGTGCAGTATAAATCCGACTTGCATGTAGCAGACCAGTAAAATTTGTACAACTTTTACTGATTCCACATGCTTCTTATATGCTGAGTGTATTTGAAATCATATGTCAAAACCACACTTCCATCCATTCTCTTGATTACAAAACTTTCAACCAAAATGTAGCTTCCAAATTCCTTCCAAACACCATTTCCTTCAAATTTCTCCGATCTTTTGACGCTTGCTCGCCTTTCTCTCCCACCTATCCATCCACCTCTTTCTTGCTCCCATTTCATTCTTTGTACCAGCTCCATAGCCATCCCTACTCTCTCTTCCTTCCCGGCTTTGCCAAAACTCCGGAACCATATCGCATCATCAAAAACATGAGTGCTCGAATCCTCATCCCAAACAGCTGCATTTCCAGCAACATGCACCATTTCTAGATCATCTGTTACATCAACATTCACATATTTGCCTCCAAGAGAACTATTTTGACATGAATAAATCTGTTCCCATTTCTGCACCAAAGTCACCTCATAAAAGGGTGATTTCTTCACTTGATCTTTTAGTCTGCCCTCCTTGACAAACATGAAAGGAGTATACCATTTTCCTACCACAACAACTTCAGAAGTCTTTTTTGTTGTTGGGAAACACAAATCCGGCTGACGAGCACGAAGTGAAGGATTAAGGCCTGCTGCCTCATTCAACTTAAACCTTTTTGGTGTTTTAGTGAGAACTGACCACCCTTTCTCGCGCAAGAAGTCGGGAGGATAGCCATCGGATGCAACAGACTTGGCGTAAAAGGAACCCTTACTAGCACATGATCCATCTTGAACACAAATTTGGAATTGCTGATACACATTTCTTGGATCAAATGGCTTTGGTTTAATGTCTGAAACATGTTGGCAGAAACAAGAAGTCTTCATGTCTTCTTCCCTCGAACAAGTGAATGATTCCCTAAATCAAACAAATCATTTCAAGTCATGAAACAAACAAACAAGCAAGCAAACAAACAAAAACAGGAAACTGAGACTTCATTTAATAAATAATGCATACCCTTTATGATTCTTCCCTGCTGGCTGGATCGCGTAATACCGATTGGATGATAAGGGAAGATCAAGAACTGGGATGAGGATAACATCATTCTCTCCAAGAGTCAAGGCCTTGTTCTGAGGAAAAGGCAAGTCTTCTATGCTTAAATTCTTGGACAATCCAAAACAAGAATATGTTTCTGAATCTTTATCTTGGATTACCATGAATCCCGAATTCGGACCATCGGGATACAGTGAAAGGCCATCTGGATTCTTGATGCATTCAGAAAGAGGCCTTGCAACATACATTTCTAGAAACAAAATCAAAGAACAAAACAGAATGACCTCTTGTAAATGAATGGTCAGAAACAATGCAATTTATGGTCTTTATCAATTAAGCAGTAGTTGACTATGCTAATTAACAAGATGGAATTATGCTGCTGTCAAAGATCAATAGTCAAGAATTCCATATTCTTTAATCAATGATTAGAAACTTCCATGGGTAATTTACACCAGCATAGACTTTATGATCACCTATTTATGTTTTGTATTTTTGTACGTAACACAATAAAAAAAACAGTTGCTTGATTATGTTTTCCTAATGTTGAATAGCAGAATTAAGATTGATGTATAAAATCCTAAGAAACAATACACAAAAGCAAAAAATCACTGTTATTTATGCCTGTTTTGCTTGAATTTAAGGTACAGCAGAGAATGTAACACAACATGAATAGATTAACAGAAGATGGATGCAACAAAAGTGCAAGATTATGGTTTCTATATACTATGCTAAATCATCAGTTTCATGCCTTCAATGCAGAAACCTCATTTTTCTTGCTAGAATTTCTCAGACCAGAATAATGCCTGGAAAGCCATTTCCAAACCTTGTAGCTATTAGTCCCCCTTTTGTACCCCCTATCATTCACCGGAATCCTGCAAGAACCGCCGTCACAGAGAAATGTGTCACCCCTAAATCCACCAGAAGAATGATCAGAGACCTCATTGATCCTGAAACCCGAAAGCTCGGGTTTTGATTCAGCCGACAAATCGAGCTTCAAATCGATGAAAGCAGAATCATCCATGGCAGAGAAATCACTCTCTTTCACTGGAAAAACACTCCTGTGAGGGACACTATATGTTCTGTCAAGCTCAGAAGGGCCATTTCCATTCCTCTTCATCATCATCATCATCCCATTGGTCTCAGCATCAGACAAGCGCCTGCAACCGCTTTTTCGCGGCTCTGCATCATTAAACAGCCCTCTGAATCCGCTCTTTCTCGGCTCACCATCATAATCGAAGAGGATTCCACCGGTGAAATCGGAGATCTTCGCGCTGGAGAAGCGGTAATCGCTGCTGTCGTCTGTGTCGTTGAATCCGCCATTTCTGAAGCTGCAAAGAGACCTGGATCTTGAAACTCCCATAACATGATCAGGAACGTAGAATTCACTGCTTTTATCATCAAAGTTTGCATCTTTTTCACAGCCCTTTTCTTTCTTCTTCCTGAAAAGCCTCCTGATCTTCCAGAATCCCCTGTATCTCTTCACCTCGACGCAGCTGCTGCTGCTCCGGCGAAGAACAATCACTTCTGGATCAGCGCCTTTTTTCTCCTCTTTTTTCTGATTCATCTGGTTGAGATCGATCTTATCGGTCTCAATCAGAGAGGAGATTCTCCCGACGCTGCCGACGTCGGCGGCGCATGATGACGAGTTTCTGTACGAGGAGGATGGGATGTCTGTGCAAGAACACGAGGACAAACGTTGTTCTCCACACTCTGAGCAGACCAGCTTCACCAGCCTCTCTTTCAGACAGAGAGCACAGATCCCAACTGAGGAAGACAGTGGATGCTTCCTGCATGGAACCTCGGATGAACAAGAGTAGTTGAACAACTCCATATCCACGGCTTTGCCTCTTTCTTTCATGGATTTTCTCGAGAAAGCTGGTAAAAGGGCAGAATAGAGAGAATTGGGGAGGGAAATAGTCAGAAAAGTTGCAAATTCTGCTTCATTTTAAAGGGAGGAATCAAGAAATGGGTGAATAATTTAATGGGCTATTACTAGAAATGAAGATGTGTGTAGGTGTAGGTGGTCAGAATCTGATATCTAGGATTATTACCAGAAGAGAAAGAAAAGGGCACTTGAGTTTCAATGATCCAAAGAGAAATCCTTTAAAGTTTAATTTAAAGTGGTAATTTGACATAGTTTCAAAATATTCATTCCTTGTGCTACATGAAAACATGTTCTTTCAAATATTGAAATAAAATAAAAACCTCTAATTTCATGTCGAATAATTTAAATAAGTAAAACTGGTAATATTTTAAATTATGAAATAACGTTTATTCAAGGGTGGCAGAGTGAGGAGAACACACTAAAACAAACGTTCTTCTTCATACTTAAACTTGTGAATTATTCGAAAAGTGCTATTTTCAAAGTGATAAACAATTCTAAACTCACTCAAATCGCACAATGGGTAATTTGATCTGTATTCAAATACCGTAGCACATAACTAAGAACTCGGAAACAAGAACTTTATTTCTAGATCTTGAGATTGGAGGAATGGGAGGAGTCACTTTTACGTTTTCTTTGTCAAGAAAAACAGTGTGTTAGTAATTGTGAAGAAGAGTGATGGGAAATGCACACTGTCTTTGTAGGTATCATTTGTGTGGGGAAATTGGACAACTTTTTCTAAGTAGAGTAAAGCAGTGAATCTACCTGTTTTCTCCCTCTCTTCTGTTGGGCACTTGTTTATAAATGATGCCTGTTTCCTCTCTGTTTGCATCATGCAACAAGTTTCATCATCACCGCCATCATAATTTTACCAAAATTTTATTTTGTAGTAAAAGAAGTCAATCAAAAATGCACTTTTTTGAGTTTTCACATCTTCATAAAATGTTCATCAAGAACATAAATTTCTTGCATCCCAATAATTTAAATGAAGGACCAACAAAAACCCACGAAAATGAGCTTGAAGGGATGCATCTTTGATCCCCCAACCCCAAATCTTTAAAAGATATGGCTTTCTATCGAGTCGGTTAGTGGGGTACTATGAAATGAAATGAAAGTAACACACGAGAGAGCATGAGCCAAACGCTTGAACAACAAATTGTAATATTATTCAAAAATGCAATAGAATTTATTTGATGTATAAACTTTTCATCAAATTTATAGCAAACTAATTTAAAAGAGAAAGTCTTGGGTGAGACATGTCCTTGTGGAGACCAAGAGAAGGGGAATGAGCATTTACTGTTTCTGCTTGATCTTTTAATCAGTTTGTTTGATCTTTCAATCAATATCTTTGAGTATTTTTGTTTTGCCTTGATTTTTCAGTTAATTTGATCTTTCGTTCAATTTGCTTGATCTTTCGGTCAATTTTCTTGATCATTTCCTTGGTCAATTTCACCAACGACAAATTCAATCAAGGAAATCGGCGGGTTTAAAGCTCACCAACGACAAATTCAATCAATAGTAATCTCATATAATCTTTGGTGTCATTTGAGACAGGTGTCAAATGAGAATTTGTAAATTTAAAAAACATCAATACCTTTACTACCTTCTATTTCATGCTTAGTTTGTATAAAAATAAAATAAAAATTGTTTGTATAATGTTACAAAGTAATAACCATATAGCACAGTATCATACTGAGTTGGTGAATTCATTTTCAAGTTAAATGATAGAGAAAACTCCTAATTTAGGCACGGTTTGCTAGAGCTTATTTCTTGTTGAACTGAACTTGAAGTGAAGTGAAAATTAATGTATTGAAAAAAAGAATTATCATGAATTTCATCAAATTATATTTTTCCCGAACTGAACTGAATTGAACTTAACTTAAGTGATCTACATATAAGCTCTAACAAAGTTCTTTAGGCCCTGTTTACCAGAGCTTATCTGTAGATCAGTTCAGTTCAGTTCAGTTCAATTCAGTTCAGTTCAGTGAAAATTCAATTTGATGAAATTCAGGTTAATTCAGTCATGCTGATTCCATTTTTCAATACATCAATTTTCACTTCAATTCAATTCAATTCAGTTCAGTACATCAAGAAATAAGCTCTACTAAACAGGGCCTTAGTATATATTAATATGTCTCTGAGTTTTTATAAAATGTTGATACGTTCTTGGACCAATGCAGACTTTTTAACTATAATCCTTGAGTATTTTCTTGTCGGGCAAAATTGATTTGAAAATACAAAATCACACAAGGTTAAATTTGATGGTCATTTATGTCTCAATTAATTCGCACCATGTATTTCAGTTTCATTACTCTCACATCCGCTCCATCAATGGGGTTGTGAGTCTTTCTTCTTTACAAATCAACACATTTGATCAATCAAAATCAATTGCACCTTAAAATCAGCTCTTTTTAAGAATTGGCTAGCATATTAATACATACGAAATAATACATACATAAAAAATTAAATCAAATTTTACATTACACAATATTAACAACATGATGTAAGTATGGAATGACAATTTATTCTGTGATGAAGACTTTAGAAGTAAAGAAAAGGAAGAATGGACCTTTCTTTTTCGAGAAAAAATGTGAGAGCACGTGTCCCTGTTTGTTTGCTTGGATGGACCTAAGCTATGATCGTGCGAAATCGGATCAGCCACTCCGACTTGTTCAATCAAGGTTGTATTTGTATATATTGGTTTTGACTTATTAGTTCGGACACTCACTCGTTGGAGTGTTGTTAGTGAAGCTATTACCTATTATACACTACACTACTAGCTAAAATGTTTGTTAAGGATGCTGTAATTATGGAGGTCACTCACTATAACCCTGGCCGGAGGATTTGAATCCGGTGCTTTGGCGTGTCGTGCTCGAATTCTTCTCATTTATCATCCAAGAAGTAGAATACAACATGCTAGTCACGTAGGACAGTTAGTTAGGTCGGGTTGGCGGATCGAAGACTTTTTAAAATCTAAATTTATGTGAATAATAATTTTGAGCTTGGTTAAGATTAGATTCATCAAAACAGGATATGATACATACGATGAACCTATGACATACTTCATCATAGAGATTCAAAAAGTTTACCTCTCGGCTGAGTGCCCTGATCTCCGCTGGGCGGACTGAGTGACCATTTGATCTAGTTCAAGTGGTTAGTTAAACTACTGGATTTCTCTAGGAATGTACGTTTTTCTTATGTATGTCCACATTTTTACCAAACTCTCAAATGTTCCCTTGCATTTTGGCTAGTTTTTTTAGCTTTAGTAATGTTAAGGGCATTTTTTTAAAAAAATGACCTACAAAAGAAAAATGTACCTGCATGTAGGGCTGTGCATGAACCGGTCCGGACCGGAAAAATGGACCGGACCGGAAAATAGTGGACCGGAACCGGATATATAGCATTCCGGTCCGGTCTCCAGTCCTTGTTTTTTCATAATTCCGGGTCCGGTCCGGACCGGAATTTTGTATTTAATATTATTTAAATTATATTTATATATTAAATATAGTCAATGTCATTACATTTAATGTTAAGAGTTTATTTTAGGGACCGGAATTTTGTATTTAATATTATTTAAATTATATTTATATATTAAATATAGTAAATGTCATTACATTTAATGTTAAGAGTTTATTTTAGGTAAGTTTATATTCTATTTTATGTATTGAAATAAATTTTCAATTTATTAATAATATCATGGAAAGTTTGAAGATCGTTGACATTGATGATAAAATATTTTTATATATTTAGAATTCAAAATTTGAAAAATTGGATAAGTACGGTAAGTTGGAAATGAATGATATGGATATTATATTTAGATATCACTTACTATAATATTTACAACTTACCAAAGTTTAATTTATGGTATTAAAATAAAGATGAAATAATTATGTTATGATTAATCCGGTCCAACCGGTCTGGACCGGATGAAGACCGGAATAATTCCGGTCCGGTCCCGGTCCCAAATGTTAAATAACCGGTCCGGTCTTCGGTCCAAGAATTTCGGACATTCCGGTTCCGGTCCGGACCGGTTGTACACCCATACCTGCATGTAACTAGGGGTGTAAATGAACCAAGCCGTTCGTGAGAAACTCGTGAACAGTTCGATAAAAGCTTGGTTCAAGCTCGAAACAAACGAACACGAGCCGAGCTCGAGCCGGCTTGATTAGTAATCGAGCTCGAGCTCGAGCTTCACGACTATGGTTTGATAAGCTCGTCGAGCCTTAACGAGCATGTACATGTATATATAAATTATTTATTATATATAAATTATTTTAAAAAAAGCTTTTAAAAGGTTTAATTAATATAAACGAGCCGAGCTTGTTCGAACGAGCTCGATTTACCCGAGCTAACGAGCCGAGCTCGAGCTCATTACAGCTAATCGAGCTCGAGCTCGAGTTGATGTTTTTATGTTCGAACAAGCTCGAGCTCGCTAATTTTTATCAAGCCTAATCTTGATAAGGCCAAAGCTCGGCTCGGCTCCTCTTCAATTATTAGGTATATCAAATTTCTAAATTTACAAAATATATCAGCTAAATTATTATGTATATTATAAATTTATAAATAACCAAAAAATAAAACATTAATCAAATAATTATCACTCAACTTGTTATTCATAGAAGTCTTTAACTTTGTTTATCGGGTTTTATTTCATTATGTTATTTTTGAAAAAATCTCTTATATTGTAATAATTTTGCTAGAACTATAACTGTTCCTCAATCATAATTTAACTATTTTAAATAGGGTTAACAATGATGACATTAGTACTCGTGGTTGCCTTTATAAAAAGTGAAAATTCAAATTCCACTAGTATATCAATACTACCAAATTATTTAAAAAAATGGTCTAACATATAGATAGCGTCATTTGGGAGGAGCTGACTTGACTTTTGATAATACGGCGAGCAGTTTATTTATAGAAGGGGTTCGTGTGGTGTTTAATTATTTATAGTCCTTTCAAACTTTGCAAAAGACAACATTAATCATTGATAGTCCTACAATATATAGTGCCTTATTTCCACAAAAATCTATATATAAAAAAATTATTAGCATCCAATAGATTGTTAGAGAGCATACTCCCCAACTTATTTGAATTTTCAATTCAATTCACAATAGTTTAATTTAGTTCGTATTATAATATATCAGGTATGTAAGATAATAAAAAAAATAAAATTTGATGATTTTTGATTAAAACTAGTCATGCATATATATCTTGATACATTCATTTTTACTTCAATTCTAATCAAAATCAATTTAATTCAATTTAAAGCAGTTCATATATGTTCATATAAGTTGGGAAACACGCTAATCTTGTGTGATTAACTTATTTTTAGCACATTTACAGAAAAATAGTACGAATCAGTTCAGTGTTTTTTCTTTCATTTTATCACTTTTAACTAATTTTATTATGTTCAACTCGTAACAACCAACCTTTAGTAACATCAGACATGGGCGGCTACGATGGTGGAAGGTTGGATCCAACCCAGAATTAATTCTACCCAGTGTATGAACAATAATTTGCAAGTTTCTACCTATAATCTCTTATTACAGTTATGCCGCCTACATATTACTACCCATCAAACCTTAAAATTTAGTTCTAACTCTGCCACTTACACCAGCTATCAACGTTTTTCAACCTAAGATACAACTTATATATATGGTGGACATTGCATATCTAATTATAACTCTTTCCCTAACTCAATTTTCTATCTACTCTATTCTACAAGAAATTTAAGAGAAGTGTTGCGTAGCCATGCAGCTAGCTCGCGGGGATGAGAGCACGTTTGTTGGAATAGGCAAAGGCAAGGTACACACACTTATTACCAAGGGCGCACGCACCAATCACGCCTACGCCCAATGCATCAGTTTTCCCCCCAATTTTTATTAATTTATTTTATTCACCAATATATTTTAGTTATATTTACTTAGGAGCATGATTAATTCATATCCTATCATGTTATGTGGTTGGTGGAAGCATTATCATGCAATCCCATTCCCACACCATATAATGCACTAAATTATCAATACACTTCTTATCATTTGCATTATAAAAGTTATAAAATAGGTCCCAAAAGAATAGCACAAAATAATATAAAATACATTTAAAATTTTAACATGAGTTGCAAAAATTATCTTAAAAACAATATTTCAGTAAAAACATATGTAAATTCACACAACAGTCTGTTTTTTAAATCCAACTTGTACTCACCACTAGCAATACATTAGTTCTCGGTTAGATGCTGGCATGTGCAATGTGAACATTTTCTCTTGTAGACAGATTCCTTACAAGCACCAAGAAGTAAGCATATGTTCAGTGTGCATATACCACAGACTTTTGGACGTGATTTACCTACTTAATACTTATCGACTTGTGGTGCTAGAATGACAAGTCCATGCAAGTAAGAGATTTGCCAATTTTGCTCCTAAGAATAGTACCCAATTGTAATTGTTGAGTCGTGTGATATTGTAATCAAATTTTCGAACGCATTTGCACGTTGTGTTCTTGGAAGATGGTGGCTTTGCTAGCGTTTTTGAATCTTTTGAAGATTTAGTTCGAACACCAACATTCAGATACAGAAATTTTTGGCGTAGAAAACATGCATGTCTGTTAATCTCAAAGTCCAAAGTGTTGTCCCCCTTTTACCATGCTCCCAATTAAACCACACCCAACATGCAATCATGTTCTTCCCATTTCCACACACTAAAAAGAATTCAAATGACATGTTGCCTCACCATTTGCCAATTACAAAGATCGACTTTTCTTGCATTTTCCCCTCATCATCATAAAAGGGAAATGTTTTAACGATTAATCAATGCCTATAGGATGCTAAATTGGAGTGGAAGTTCTAAATCCAAAGTTAAACACCTTTAATTTTCACAAAGTTAAATTGAAACTTGTTTTGATTTGTCTTACTGAATGATCATGATTAACCTATAAAAGATCAGTTTTGAAGTTGAGTAAATCAGACTTGAAAGTAAGAATATTAGCAATACTACAATGAATGATTATGATTACTATGTAAAATGTCAAGGGTTAAAAGTGAGAACGTCAACATTTGTCTCTGGTCTCAATTGAGACTGGTTTAACAAGAGACCTTCTCAAAATATTTTAGTAACCAGTTATAATGAGAAAATCTCTTATAATAATATTTCATTATAGTCTTATGATGAAATGAAATGGAGATGTGTTATTAAGTTGGTTCATATATCTTGTATTGTTTATTTATGTAATTGCAGAAATTATTTATGCTCATGTTGGCAAGTACTACATTTCTTATGCTTATGTTGACAAAATGAGACTAATTATATTATTGGGCCAAAAAGATCCAATAAAACCCGACCCGTTACAAAATTCACCCTTTCTTCTTCTCCCGCTAAATTCTGCAAACCCCAGATGAGGGAGGAGAAGCCATGACTACGAGTCTCCTCAACCTCAAAACCCCCAAATTTTCCCTTATTTCAAAAACCACCCATCTCCACCGCGCCAGTTTTCAATTCAGTCCCTCGTTCAAACCCAGAATTCCCTCCAATTCTTCATTTAATTTCAAGTGCAGAAATGTTCAGAGACGGGCAAGCGCCGAGGCTCCTATGTGGGCCCAGGAGGAGGAAACTGGTGAAGATGGAAGCTTGGAGCTGAATTACTTGGCCCCAGATGGAGAAGTTTATCAGAAGACGCTTAGGCTTGTGGAGTGTGCTATGTTTTCTGCTGTTTCTGGTTTAACTTATCTCTTGAGCAATTCCCTTGCTATTGAGGTACAAAATTAAGTTTGATTTTTTTTATTCGGAGTCTATTTCTTTTGGTGAATCGGTGCTCATTTGATTCAGCAGAGTTTATTTGTTTACGTTGTGTTTCTTCTAACAGTTGAACTAATTTGAACTGAATTGGATGCAGTTGAGTTGAAAAGAATGGCAGTAAGTTTGTATAAGGGGTTTAGAACAAACAGAACGATTGTAACAAATCAAATGGGGAGGAGGAAGATCGAAAGAGTTTTTGCTGTTGTTTTTGTTAACCACTGAATTTTAGCTGAATTGGATGCTCTTTTTGAGACTAGGGTGTGGTTCTTGGAGAAAAGATCCCCTTGAAACTTGTGTATTTTTTTCAGTAGAGCATAATGATTTTGATGTTAATGGTTAATTTTGTCTGAAGAATATGATATGAAGGGAACAATTGAATCTTTTCTTTGTTTATTTGCCTCGTGGGCTATATTGGGTACTAATAACTAATAAGCGTGAGCTAGTGAATGTCTTATTTTTCCTTCTACCGTTTCTCTTTCTACCTCTTGAATCAGTAGCTCTTTTCCCATACACTCCATATGTATCATTGGTCCCGTTTCCCATTTCCATTGTCCTGCATTTCAATGTTGAAATGCGGTCAGTTCATTAATTTTTGTGTCTGTCTTTCTTTACAGAATTACTTTGGATGCTTTTTTGCTTTGCCGATTGTGTTGTCTGCAATGAGATGGGGGGTTTCTGCTGCCAGAAAAACAATGGTGCCTGCCTCTTTTTGTCATGTTATATGAAATAGACATTATCATAGATTGGCAACTTGTATTATTAACATTTTCTCCTTGGCAGGTTGCAACATTTGTACTGCTCTTTGTATTATCCGGTCCAGTCAAAGCGTTAACATACTTGGTATGTTTTGTAAAAATTCTTACCTTTTGGTTTGGTTCATTGTTGCTTTGATAACTCATAGTCAAGCTCCCTGGCTTCTTTGGCAGAAGTGTTTATTCAAGCTCTTTACTCTCTTATTTCATTCTGATTGGTTGGTGGGGGTTCATATTTATTTAGTCTAATGTATTAATTTGATTTACTGTCTCTTTATTTTCTTAATTGTCTGTTCAGCAGGCAAAGTTCTGATTTCTTGTTCTGTTTTACTCATTGTCCTCTCAGCTGATGCATGGTTTACTAGGTTTTGCCATGGGATTTATGTGGAGGTATGTAACTCAAGTTCTAAAATTTCATCTTCCTTCATTGTTTCTTTAGTACATCTCATCTGCAACTGGTGTGAAATGAAATAGATATTTCAGTGATGTTATATTTCACCACCTCGCTTTCAGTAGAATAGTATATCTAAATGGTTCTATTTGGTTTTTTATTTGCAGAAGTAGAGCAAGTTGGAAGCTCTCAATATTCTTCTGTGCAATTGTACAATTTTCTGTTCTTGATGCTGTTCTTATTTAAGTTCTGATTCTATTAGCCGCAATATAAGCCATACTGAAAGCCTATGTTTCACCTGCAGGTTCGAGCAATCGGTGCTGTTGGTTATGTTTTGGTATCCTCGTTTTTAATAGAAGAAAACATACTTGCATTGGTAATTGATAAACATACTGATATTTCCATGGCTTCATTATTTAGTTACAGGACAAGTTTTTTATTATTTAATGATTGCCATTTTCTTTCACTAGATCACTGTGAATATTCATGCTTCTCTGACATATATATTGACCGCCATCGGCTCTCAGTCAGTTCCATCAATGGATATTATTTACACCATTTTTGGTACCCTGGTAAGCTTCGATACTGCATTCTCTGTAGAGTAAGCTGTGTATATGTTGGAAACTAAAGCTTATCTTTTGCCTGCTTTATCTTCTACTTTGGCAGCTTTTGATCAATACCACTTTCTTCGTGTTTTTGCTGCATCTTCTGTACGCGTTGTTCTTTACCAAATTTGGTATGAAGTCATCCTTAAGGCTGCCCAAATGGCTCGAGAAAGCATTGTGACGTCTCTATTCCACCTATGTGGCAACTCAAGTACATTTTGCCAATATCTAGAGTGGTTATCTGGAGAAAAAATTACTTCCACCAGATAATGTAATCACTGAAGCTTTTTTGTTCATCTTGTACATTTTTTTCTATTGTACTTCCATGAGAGGCATAGTTCCAGATAATGTAATCAAAAATGCTTTTTTTTTCTCCTATACCTGTTTGTGTTTTTGCTTGAATTGAGAAACAAGTAGCCATGCCTACACAAATATTTGATTGACAAAATTATGAATCAATTTGACAAGTGAGATCAATAGATCTATGTTAGGAATTTGAATTCTGAACATGTTGAAATGGCCTATTAAGCAACTAATACATAAAAGCAATGCCCTATAAATTTTGTTGAGTCACTAGTGGAGTTTAGCTTCTCTCCTTCATCAATACAACGGTTTTACGCCAAAATTGGATCCAGGAGCCTTCATTACCAAAGCAGCCAACCTAGAAGCCAAAAAATTGTGAAACGGAGAAATAAATACCAACGAAAGAAAGTAAAAGAAAAACATCATTGTAAAAAGGAAAAATACCTAGAGGAATGCTTGTAAAAGAGATTTGAAATCGACTCAAGCCTCTTTCCTCGTTATCCTGCATTGAATATTACAAGATACATCAGAATCTAGTGTCTACTTTACAATCTACACTTCAACATAAGCCACATATATTCATTTTTTCAATAATAGAAGAAACCAGAGCAAACTCAGCAGGCATAAAAAAGCAATGCACCAACCTGAAACAACAGATTCCCAGGGCTGTTGTGATTTCGTGAATCACAGATGTTGCAAACTGAAGATAGAGAGACACTGAACAAAACAAGGAAATCAGGAACAAGGGTAAGAACTAAGATGAGAGAAATATATCGGGTAATATAGGAAAAGCAGACCAATGACATAGTAGTAACTAAACCATGAACTTAAGGCAACCGAGGAAGAAAGCCTTACTTGTGTATACACAGTAACCAAGGACGACCCAGTACTCATCAACCAAAGGAGCTCTGCATAATGAGATAAAATCATTAAGTTATTGCATACATTCATTTTTGCCAGAAATGTACCAAGTTGCATATGAATAAGTCAAGAAACGTAAAGCATACCCATCATTTAGTCTGGCAGTGAGTGCATTTGCAATGGCAAAAGGCAGGTACAACAGTGACTACAATAATAAGAAAGTTTCAAAAATCCATTTAATCAACACAATGGCAAACCATAGGTTCATTTGCATAAAATATATCGAGATAGCACACAAATGCATACCATGCACATGCTGGTTTTCAAGCCTTTGGGTTCATCACACAAGTGGGCCAAAATCATTCTTCCCTGTAAAACCAATGTCAATCAGAATCAGTTATGAGTACAAAGGGGCTACACTACTTATATGTAACAACATTCTGTACATACCAAATTGGCCTATTAGCTATGTAGAAATTTTGATCGATTTCAAATCTTTAACATTACAAAAGAAGGTAGGGAAGAGCTTTGATTTAAAGAGTAAAAGAGCAAACAAGATACAAGGAACTTGTACGTCATTACAAGTTTAGGCAAACATGTAGAAATAAAAAAAATTGCAAATATAGCATTCTAATGAAACAATTATAGCTACTCTAGAATTTATGCTTCAGGTACAAGAGGATGGCATGAAACAAAAATGTTACTACAGAGGTGAAAAAATTCTGAGTACTCTATACATATAAGAAGAGAGAACATCAAGGTTTCAGCATAAGTTCAGCAGTTCCATGTTGTAGAGAATACATCATACCACAAGAAATCCAAATGCAAGACCGGTTCCCAATACAACATGCGGAACATAGATCTTCAATAATTCAACTGGAGATAGATAGTCCCTGGAAAATAAAAGTTCAGAAATGATGATGATATATAAAGAAAGACCGGATATAAATCAACAGGATGAAGGAGGCTAACCACACAAGAACTCCACTCAAGAGCACAATGAACGGATAAATCTGACAAGAAGAGAAACAAGAGAAATTAGCAACCAATTAGGAAAAAACAAATATCAATGGTGCAAAGATTCTTTACCATGGCCAAAGCAAGCAACATACTTCCTTTTCTTCCTTGAACTACCTTGTAAACGTTGGAAATACTGCATGCAAATATAACACCAAATAAATCTACAAATATATACATGTATCCAGATACAATGTCTTAATCAATATGCAATTTTACAGATACTAAAATAGCACATAAATGAACATTGAGCCTTCTTTATGAATTCAATAGATATAAATAATAGATGCCATAATTGAAACACTCTGAGAACGATGATATTCAGCTGAAAGGCAGTAAAAATCCTTGCTTACTACCTCCAGAATCATAAATTACTCAAAAAGATGAGATTTATAAATTTTCAGAGAGTTTATAAAAGATGAGATTTAAATGTGATGATACTCACTTGGAGTATATCGTTGGTATAACAGCGAAGGCTATCATTAAATAGAGCACAGCTACATTCATTGGTATCTCTGTACATCAACAAGAAACGGAGTCAACTTCTCGAAATTAAAAGCAAAGTAAAGCAAGAATAAGAGGTTAAAAAAAACACAGAAAAGCTAATTTTTGCTGTATAAAAACTAATCACCAAATGTAGGAGTAGTATTCATAGAGTAAAAGAAATATTTGACAGTCAACAGCAACAAACACAAAATGACTTGGAACTAGAACAGGAAAGTGATGTGCAACATGAAGAATGCCTCCAAAGGAAAACAATGTAAATATTAACCAGTCTTAAATTCTGTCATGATAAGTTCATATTCAACCCCAATAAAAACTAGGAGCTGCAGCCAAAATGGTAAAAGATAGATTAAAGAGGAAAGGATGGAACAGTCAATGCAATTTAGTACGAAGTCATCGATCCAAAATTGAAAAGGTGCGTCATCAGAACTAACCATTTAGATATGGAACCCAGTCAAATATAGGAATAGACTTTCCAAATTGTTGAGCCCACCACTCCGCGCCTGTAAGTTAGAAATGGAAAATAATCCAAGACAGGCTTATGAGAACTGCTAAAATATAGGGAACTATCTTGCATAACGTAGATCAGCAGAAATGCAAAACATACCAACAAGAGTTGTGAAAAAATGGACCACATATATCAACATAAGACCTTCTGTTGGTCCATTAATTGCAGGAAGAATAAGAGTGTTGGTGAAGTAACTGCACAAAAAACAATAACATTAGCAAACA
This sequence comes from Cruciata laevipes, assembly GCA_963678965.1. Classification (NCBI taxonomy): domain Eukaryota; kingdom Viridiplantae; phylum Streptophyta; class Magnoliopsida; order Gentianales; family Rubiaceae; genus Cruciata; species Cruciata laevipes. The sequence goes on along the minus strand of OY787641.1, from coordinate 5,311,682 downwards.
TCCAATTCATACAAGACTACAGGCACCATTAAGGAAAAGAAAAAGTCCCATTCACCAAGACTAAAGTTGCATCAAATGCTTTTCATTTTTAACTTTACAGATGCTAGAAGAGCTATTTAAACTCAGGTAACAAACAATAACTACATCTTTGTTCTCTTGAGAGATGATGCTCATTTCTACCATAAGTTGAAATAATTCATTTAAGTAATGAATGAGACTTGATTTAAAAACTTACTGTTCCCATGTGGCCAAATAGAAAGGAACAGCAGATATGACCCAGAACCAGAATGTATTTCGCCCACACATTGCTGTACTTCCAAAGGCAATAGCTTCAAACTGATAACAAACAAAATAATGTCTGAAGCCCATTTAATAGTATTTTTAACAACAAAAACTCAGTAAATAAACATACCGCGCATGCAAGGGCATCACAACCTACAAAAGTTGAAAACAAAATTAAACATCAGAATATGGACTGAAAGTATCATGTCCCCAAACAGACAATATACACATGTACTTGAGCATAACACCGTGTGTGTGTGTGAGAGAGAGAGAGAGAGAGAGAGAGAGAGAGAGAGAGAGAGAGAGCACCGTGATCAAAAAGTTCCCCAAGTGGACTAGAGGAATTTGTTCTCCTAGCTTGCTTCCCATCAACAGCATCAAAAGTCTATAAAGGAAATATTCAGATCAGAAAATATCCAGAAAGGAAGCAAGACTCGTACTGAAGAAACAGCAAACCTAACCTACTCTTTTCGACGTAAGAAATTTTTTTTCCTTTATGGGGAAAAAAAAGCACAAGTTTGCATGATAATTTTAAGAGGCTGGGGCACAGAAAATTGGAACTTGGAAGGACTAATACAGTGAGCGGCAAGAGGGTAATTTGAAACAGGAAGGGCTTACGAACAAAAAATATTAGGAGAAGCATAACATTGAGAAAACAGCACAAGAAGTTCAAAATGATAACCACCTCTGAGCACTGAAAGCTCCTGGACAAACAATAGATGAAAGCGTACCTGGTATAAGAACAGAAGGAGTCCATGTGCAAAATGAACCCATCTTGGAGGAGGAGAATCTAGTTGAGGTGAGTATACCTGAATATAAAAAAAATCTCACACTCATATTTCCTAAAAATTATTCTGGAGAAAACAACTGTTAATTCACCAACAAAAAGAACAAGCAAAAACAGATCAAGGAAGACAAAGACCATTGGAACTTATAGTAACATATTTAGTAGAAATAACCATTCACAGAATTGAGCAAAGTTCTGCAACTCACATATCCAAGGAGTGCAGATGTAACCAGAAATATAAAACCTGTGAGTGTTATCTGCATAGAAGGTAATAAGAACGCATAAATATCAGCCTAAACAAATTAACACAGAAAAGCTTAATGTCTCAGCAAATAGTGTAGGATGGAGAAACCACTTACCATATTGGGTCTGAAAAGGCATCCCATGCATACATGACAAGAAGAGGCATGAGTTAGAAATGGATTAATGAATAACGCATGAAAAGGTGCACGTACATGGCAACAACAACAACAACAACAACGACAACAACAAAAGGGAAATTAACAGAGAACTACTTAATTGTTTTTCAAAGCAACAGTTGTCATTTCGAAAAATATCAATTACTTTTGAGAAGACAAAATTACTCCAATAACAATTCTCCCAGCACTTTGCACAGGATCCTAAAACCTATCTTCTCGGGTTTCTCCAAAACAAGAATTAAAAATCTTGAAAATTGACGTTTTTCTCAAAAGGAACGAGTGAGTAACTATAGATTCCAGAACAGCAAATATAAGGATGACAAATATATATAGGTACACAATATTTTCTAGACATGTAGGGTGGAATTAACCCCGATACTTTGTTAAAGAATATCATCACATACAAATTGATCATTTCTTTGACAGCTGAAGAAGCAACCTAATTACGTATCTAGACTTTGATTAGTTCATAATTTCTCCAAAAACAAATCCTTGAAAGGTATAATAGATTACAAGCAGGACAGTAGAGCACTTTCATCTGTATTAAAATCTATATCTCAAAACGAATAACATCAAACTATAGTTAAACTGCTGGCATAGAAATAATCAAACATATACTAATAAAACGGCAGAGCACTCAAACACCAGAAACATACACACAATCAAATCCAACATAAATCCCCAGTTAATACAACTAAGTTGAACCAACAGAAATCCAACTGAACCTCTCTGTAAAACCATGATGACTGTCAATTTAAATTCATGGAGCAACATCAAAAAGCTTCAACTCAAATTGCCAAATACAAAAACAAGGATATCCCACAACTCAAAACAGCAAAAAGTTGCAAAACTCACGGCATCCAGAGAGGGAATAAGGTGACAAAGCGGGTCCAAAAGGGCTGCAAAACATATTTCGCAACATACGAGTAATCTACACCACTGTACTTGTACTTGTGTAACGCCTGCACTCCATGAGCCCCTATGTAACCCATGTTTTCTCCTTCCTGCAAATGATGCAAAGAAAGCTTTTTTATCAGCAAAGCGGTAAAAAAGCTCAACAAGGTAGGATCCTCTGCAGAAACAAAAACATGGGATCGTAGTAGAATCAAGAAATCAGGAACAAGATCGTTACTTTGTGAGAAAATTAAGAATGCTGGAGATTCTTGGGATTGAAACGGGAAAATGGATGGTAATAAAGCGAGAAGGGATTGAGCAGAGTTCGTACCCTGATTCGAATAATATTTATGAGTGATGATTTTATTGAAGGAATAAATGCGGGGAAGAACGCCACACACACACACTAAACACGCAGAGGAGCTTTTATGGCAAAGGCTACCCTTTTTCCGTTTCATTTCTTTTGCCTTTTTAAAGTGCCGAATCAAAGACAAAAGAACTAATTTTGGTTTACTTTTTATTTTTTTTCTAATTTCATGAGATTATCGTGTTTCTTCTAAATCTTATTCCCCATATATGGCATGGAGGTTGATATGCAGGGTAAAAATCAGTGGCGGAACCAGAATTTTTTTTTGGTGGGGGCTAATTTATAGTTTTGTAATTTCATAATTTTCGGTGGGTGCTAAATTATATATTTTTTAAAAATTTTGGGGTTAATTTAGAGTTTTAAAAATAATTTACACTGTAATTGTTTTTTCTGGTGGGGGCTGGAGCCACCACCAGCCCCCACCTGCCTCCGCCCCTGGTAAAAATGGTATGGATTTAAATGAAATAGAAGTTCTTCCTAAAAAAACTAAATAGAAAGAAACATAAAAGTAAAAGCAAGCTTTTGAAATGAAACTGTATCAACCTCCACATGATTAAAGACAGATTCCGTTATTATAAGATTTTGTTTAAAAAAATTTAAAAAAAAGGTGAGATGATAATTTGAAGTAAAGACGATCTATCAGATTTGTAATATCTAATTCTATAAATGGCGAGGGTATAAAAAGTGACCGTCGATGGTAAAGTAAAACCACCCAATAACAAATTAATCAAGGTGAGCATCTCCAAGAGTTAAATTTATTCAAAAATCAATAAAAATAAAAGTATAATCCCTTCCTAAAGATGAAAACGCTCTTTTTAAAAAAAAAAAGAAAAAAGAAAAAAAAAGTAGAAGTGTCTAATTTTTTATTTTAGAAAATACTAAACATATAGAAAAGCTAAAAATTTTGACGAATTGAGAGGATCCGAGGCGATCGAAAATGCCAAAACTTGGTTATATTTTGTGTTCAATAGTTTGGCCAAAATGCCAAAAAAAATTGTTTCATGCATGTCCAAGGAAGGTCTGAGGTTTTTTCCTACTGTGGTCACCAAATGGATTTGGTATATGTTATTTTTCATGGTACAAAAATCTCCCCGTTCATCAAGATTTTGGAATTAGGTTTCAAAATAAACCATTAATTGAATCATATTAATTTTAAATTTTATAAAAATAAATGCACATATTTCAAGGTCAAGACTGAAGATGGAATTGTTTTCATTTTTGATCCAATCAAGGCGGTGGAGTCCAGTGCTCCCATACTTGGCAACTTCCAAAAATTTCACAGAAATCTCAGATTTTCAATTGTTGTTTTCCTGCATTCCAAAGTTTTCCTATTGATTTTATGATATTCTATGTTTTCTCCGCTTGGAAACTTGATTCAACGTTTGATAATGCACGTTACCGGACTATGCACGATGCCTCTACCCGAGCACTACTTTTATACTGTTGGTTTTCGAATGTGGGATTCCGTCTAATGTAAAGTCGAAAATACGCAAATTTATCTAGTAACATATATTGAAGGATCAATTGTAAATCGGTATTTTACTCATGATCGTTCAAAATACTTTTGAAATGACGTTAATGCCTAGTAGTTTGGTAAAATCTTCTAAAATCCAAAAAATTGAGAGCATTATATATATTTATATAGTTTTTGGACTACGCAATTAAAATACTGGACTACATTTAGTAACACCTCTATATTCTTCTTTACTTGGAACTTTAGATAGGATTTGTTGTGTTGGCATCAAATAAACAATTACAATTACACCATTCTACTAAGGACTTTAAGGACATCATCCATAGAAGGTCTATGAAGTGGATCATCCTCAATACAAGCCTTAGCCAAAACAGCAAGACACAATGCCTCAGCAAGAGGATAATCATCCTCAAGACTATCATCAACAAGCTTCCTCAACTGGTCAAAGCAACCACCCTCATCACCACCGCCCCCTCCCAAGAACGCCACCGCCTCCGCTAGCGGCTCCTCCTCGGAATCCTCCTTGCCTGAGATCAGCTCAAGAAGCACCACCCCAAATGCAAGTATATCCTCCTTATGGTCGAAAAAGTCCCTCGAGGTCATCACACTAACGTTGTCGTGGTCTTTCGAGGATCCAACGATTGACATTGCCTCAAAAACCGCGATTCTCGCTCTCAAGCGCTTTGTCAGAAAGATGGTTTTGCTACTCACTCTCTTGTGTGTGTAGGGTGGAACTACACAGAAGTGCAGGTAATGCAGCCCCGTGGCAACATCGGACGCGATCTGAGTCCGGTTTTTCCACTTAAGAGAAGGATTTGAGCTGGACTCAGACAAACAATCTCTCAAACTCCCATTACCTGGGAAATCAAAAACTAGGTAGCACCAAGAGAAATGATCATCATCATCACCATAGCAAACTCCTTGGAGCTTCACTATTTGGACATGGTTGAGCTTGGAATGAACATCAATCACTTGCTTAGTATCCTCAAACCTCATCTGTCTGATCAGCAACTCAGCTTCATCAATACAACCTTTGTAAACATAGTCCATCACGCGATTTTCTTCACTGAATTCATTAGTGCATTTCTTGATCTCATCCAAAGAGTAGTTCTTCACCGAATACTTAATGCTCTCCAGCAAATCGGGCGAAAGAGGCGAGCCTGTGGAGCTCTTATGCGGGGTTGGACCCGATAACTGAGAACAGCTCGGGGTTGAACACGATGTCATCGAGCTTTTTCGTGTTATAATCCCTATTTTCTCAGCCTTGAATTTCCTCAGTGCTCTAACATATAATCCACAAGCAATTAAGGTAACAAGAACAAGAAAGAATCCTACAACAGCAACCGAAATGTAAACCTTTTCAAGCTGTTTGTTTCTCTGAGGTTTCTTCTCCACGGGCTCTGTGGGGACGAAACCTGGAGAGGTGCTGCTCGAGGAATCGAAGTTCTTAGGGGGCTCTGATCTTAAGGGCACTAAAATGGTTGTGTTCTGATAAACTGTGGTTAAGGAATCTACATGGTTAGCATCAAACAGGCTTCCGACAGGAATGTTGAACTTCTTACAAACAATTTCGAATGTGTCGTTTTCGATGAAGGGATAGGTGACAAGGTACTTCATCCCTGAGGCAAGAGAAGAGCTGTTGTTGTCAGGACAGGCACATTTCAGGGGAACTCGAAGAGTGGAGCCCACACGCAGGGTCGAATTCGCGGGGAAGAAGCTGTTATCCATGCTCAGAACAGCTGACTTGGACAATCCCTCGAACACGCCACAGGCAATGTCGGAAAACGTCATGTTCCCTGGTACAACGTAGGTCAGATCAACCTCGTAAAAACGGCGAATGCAGGAACAGGTGACCGGAATAACAACCTCGCGGCCGGGACTGAGAATCTGAAAAGCTGTTACATTGTTCTTGGCAAGTAAATCACCGGAATGGACTCTGAGCAGGGTTGAGATTTTCTCAACGGAATCAAACAAGCTGTTTGCCCTGAAAATCAAGAAAGTTTTGCAGGTTTTCGGGGAAGAAGAGGAATTGCACGTGTACCTAGTACCAGGAACATTAACTTCCTCGAAAGATGAACACGACGATGCTGATTTTCCATCGTAGTACTGATTGTCGCCCTGTGTCGATCCAATGGTCATGAAAATCAGAACCAAGAAATATATGACCATTTGTGGAGAAAAAAATCAGTGATTTTTCCTGGAAATGATGCAGATTCAGGGGAGATTAAGAATGAGCAAATCATGGTCAAGATTATGACTAATGTTGTCAGGAATGATGATGCAATGATTGTTCTAAACAAGTTGTTCGATTAGATTATGGTTTTGTGCCGACTGGGTTTAACCTTATTTGGATCATCTAGTGCTGTAATCGCACCAAAAGGGCATACGTCATAAGCCTGCCGAATTGCTAGTGTCCAAAGCCTAAACAGCAAACTTGATTGCTTTCTTTAACGTTTTGTTGCCTCGAGAATCTATTGAATGTAAAAAAAAAAAAAAAGGATTTTAGCTGAAATTATCACACACATAAACTTCGATGGATGAATTATTAAATTTGTATGAAATCCTTCAAAAGAAGGTCTCCAATGATGTAAGAGAAGATCTCCATGATTTGAGACTACGTACAAGTATTGATCTTCTCACTTTTAAGAATGATCTTTTACATATTAAACATGATTGTTTAGTAGAAAAGTTCATGTGAGACCAGTCTCAATCAAGAACCTGCTTAAAAAATAAAAGTCTCAATCAAGAACCGTGACAAATGTTGTTTGATCATTCAGTATATTATTGCTGATCTTCTCATTTTTATGTCTGATTTTCTCACTTTCAAAACTGATCTTTTACCTATTAATCCTAATCATTCAGTAAGACCAATTGAAACATGTATCAATTAACAATTTGTCCATAATTATCTGGTTTACATGGAAAATTAATTTTCACATGGACTTGTATTTTTAGTTTTACCTTTGAACGAGTTAAAAATTGTAATTTAGTCAAACTGTGTTTGACAAGATTCGATGTGTTTCCTTGTTGCTTGTTATTCTTGCAGCTTGCAATTGTTTTTTGTAGCAGCAGCCTAGTGGGGTTACTCCAAAACTTTCTTAATCCAACAATTATTAATAAGAGCTGCTAAGAAACCTCATCACTTTGTCCACATTGTGATAATATAATGTGGTAAAGTGTCAAATTGAATCAAACCTATTTGACAGTTATTCAGTCTTATATTCATCAAAAAAGTCAAGAACAGTTGAAAACATTAGTCAACAATAGTCTTAATCAAGCTTTCTTGTACAAGTTTGTACAGTTTTCATGGATAATCAAACTGAAAGCAGCAAAAAGTTACAGTTTGCCACAATCATACTTAGAATGTCCAGTTGGATCTCTAAAGAAGATGACAAGAAAGACAACAGCAAAGAACTTGACAGCTGATGAAGTTGCTCCAATGATCAGACCAAATAGGTAAGCTTGTGCAGACAATCGCGCAATCCTCATTCTCCTCTCACTCACATAGCCACCAAGTGCTTCCTCGATCTTCACCTGACTCAGTACAACGTTGCCATCCCTACTAATGACCTTCTGCGACAGGTTTCTCGCGAGCACCACTGCATCTTCTAGGGCAGCTGAGCCGCCCTGCCCTAAGAACGGCCCCATAACGTGCATTGCATCGCCAAGAACAGTCACTGATCCCTTGTGGAAAGTACTTGTCAAGATCTCCCATGGATGTCTGAACCTTAAATGTGTGAAGGACAATGAGTCTAGGTCACTTTTTTCGACCATTTCCAATGTATCAGCTGGAAAACCCTTAATTAGTCCCAATGTTGTCTGTTTGATCACCTCTGGATCATCGGTAACTGTCCCCTCTGCAACAAAGACATTAATAAAATGTTCAGACTGATGCTCGAAATCTAGGATGTGTACTATGTTAAACAACACTATATTCGCAATGTAGAAATTAAAACAACTAATACCAAAACAGCTGGTCAGAGAACATCAAATCGGATAAATGAAACATCAAACATGACTAACACCTACCAGAGAACGAAACAATCATGTGTATGGTACAAGAATTGCCTAGGTGAGATAAGCGATCAGCGAGAAACCAGTAAACCAAGTTGTCAGTGATTGGAACTCGTCCAACCAAACCTCCATTTTTTGTGTCTCTCCTTCGGAGAAACCTAGGAGGGAAACAATGGCCATTAGGATAGTTTGTCAGGCCTCTAACAGCACCCAAGCTGTACAATGATGCAGGTTTCAGTCCCAGGAAATGCGCCACTTTCGAATGTGATCCATCACATCCAATCAGAACCTGAACCAAAACAAACCACAAATTATGAATCAATTTGACCTAATACATAAGATCTTAGCTGGTAATCAAATCCTCGTACCTGAGCTCGAACGTTACTGCCATCATCAAGTTGAAGAACAGGTGACAGAGTCCGAGGATCCATTTTCACATCAACTACGTTGCAACCAAAACTAACGGTTTTTGGTGGCAATGCATTAAGGAGAGCTTCAACTAAATCCTTCCTCTGCAGGCAACGAAACTCCCCATTCGCATGCTGCATCTTCGGACTCTGGATTCCTTGGTCGGAAAACCGCACATCTTCTCCTCCGAGGAGAACAATAGCCTTGTCTCGGAGCTGAGCTCCGACTCCGAGCTGGTCGAGAGCTCGCCACCCGTTCGGACAAACTCCGATGCCGGTTCCCTCTGCTCGCAGGCTGTCGGATCGCTCGTAGACGGCAACGTCGTGGAAACCTTTCCTGTGGAGCGCGAGGGCGGTTGCGAGGCCGCCGATTCCCCCGCCGACTATTACGAACTGGCTGTCAACAGAAACCATTTTATTGTCGTTTAGTGATAGATGAATCTGGTTTAAGCTTCTTGTAATGCTGAAGCTGTGAGACTACTGAAATGAAGAGAGATTTAGCAAATTCTAGTCACTGCGCAATTATTTATTGTCTTGTTGAAATTGTTTATGTTTTAATGTCGACGCAACTTGCAAATATCCATTTATAATTTCATTGATTTGTTCTTAATTAGGCTTACTTCTCGGTGGGATACTTTGCAATTAAATTAGGCTTAAAAACCAATACAAATAAACAATGATAAAAGAGATAAAGTTATACTATTTCATTTCAGTCTTTACTTATAATATAATAATCATAAAAGAGTTTGTTTGTGTGTAAGGTCTTGTTCTCTTCACGGTATTTGAACTTATCTGAACTCATCTGAACTTAAAAAACTTTATCTGAACTAAAAAAAGTTTATCTGAATTTAAAAAACTTTATCTGAACTCATCTGAACTTAAAAAACTTTATCTGAACTAAAAAAACTTTATCTGAACTTAAAAAACTTTATCTGAACTAATCTGAACTTAAAAAACTTTATCTGAACTCATCTGAATTTAAAAAACTTTATCTGAACTCACCTGAATTTAAAAAACTTTATCTGAACTCATCTGAACTAAACTCATTTGTACTTAAAAAATTTAGCTGAACTTATTTGAACTTAAAAACTGAGCTGAATTGAAATATATAGATAAATTGAATTGAACTAAATTGAAACTAACTAAAAAATAAATGATCATTTCCAATATATTTGAAATTCATTAATCTAAATATAACATAATACATTTAATATTAAAAGATACTGAACTGAATTGCACTGATGTAGATAAACTGAATTGAATCATTTTAAGCAAACATTTGAAATTTAATAATTTGAGTATAACTTAGAGTTTGATAGAGTTTATTTCTTGTTCAACTGAACTTGATTGAATTGAACTGAAGTGAAAATTAATGTACCGAAAAAGAGAATCAACATGACTGAATTAACCTGAATTTCATCAAATTACATTTCACTTCAATTTACTGAACTGAATTGAATTGAATTGAATTGAACTGATATATAAAAGTTCTGGCACACAGGGCCTTAATGTTAAAAAATATGATAATGTTTGCAAGCTAAACATATTGATTTGAGTTGAGCTGAAGCATATAGATAACTGAACTGAACTGAATTGAAAATTAATAAGTGTGATGAAAATAAACGGTATGAATAAATTAACCTTAATTAATTGCACCAAATTATATTGTTGTTGAGCTAAACTGAACTGAACTGAAGTGAAATTAATGTATTGAAAAAAAGAATCGGTATGACTAAATTAATCTAAATTTCATCAAATCATATTGAAACTGAACTAAACTGGATGAAGTTGAACTAAATTGATATGAACAATTAAGCTCAAAAGATTAAAATGATTTAAATTGAAATGAACTAAATTACAAATAAGTGTACTGAACTTAACTTATTTGAAAACTAAAAAAGTTTACTGAACTGAACTCATCTGAACTGAAAAAAGATTATCTGAACTCATCTAAACTGAAAAAAGATTATCTAAACTCATCTGAACTAAAAAACATTTATCTGAACTAAAAAAAGTTTATCTGAACTAAAAAAACTTTATCTGAACTCATCTGAACTAAAAAACATTTATCTGAACTAAAAAAAGTTTATCTGAACTAAAAAAACTTTATCTGAACTAAAAAATATTCAAATAATCTCTAGAGAACAGGACCTAAGTTTTGTTTAGAGGTGTAAATGAACCAAGCCGTTCGCGAGAAACTCGTGAACAGTTTGACAAAAGTTTGGTTAAACTTCGAATCAGACGAACACGAGTAGGGCTCGAGCAGGCTTGATAAGCAATCGAACTCGATCTCGAGCTATTTGACTATTGTTCGATAGGCTTGTCGAGCTTAATGAGCTTAGTATTATGTTATATATAATTTATTATTATTTATTATTATTTATAAATAAGAGTATATTTGTGTAGTACGAGCTTGAGCCGAGCTCGAACGAACTCGAGTTTACGAGCTAACGGCCGAGCTTGAGCATCTCACAGACAACCAAGCTCGAGCTCGAATTGATTTTTATGTTCGAACGAGCTCGAGCTCGAGCTCGAATATGATTTTTTGTTAGCGAGCTCGACTCGATAAGGCCAAAGTTCAGCTCAGCTCGACTCGTTTACACCCTAGCTTTGTTTGTCTTTCACACATGAACAAAATTTATGGTAAACAAATTTTAGAAACACACAAACAAATGTGATAAACACATGAATATAGCCTATAGCAAACAAAGCTTACAAACACACGAACAAATGTAATAAACACATGAACTATCATTGGTCCTATTATAAACTTATGGTAGGACGGTCTCACCCAAGACTCTGTAATCATAAAATAAGGTTAATAGAGTCATTCGGTATTGTATTCCTTTATTTATCAACCTGTTTGGTAAGTTTTAACCTTTGAACCTTTGACTACGTCTCCTGTAGGATGGACCTAATTGAAAAAAGATGACAAATGTTAATTTTTTCACTTTTATCCATGATCATTACCAATTATGTATTGATATTCTCACTTATATCCATGATCATTACATATTCTGTGTTGATTTTCTCACTTTCAAAGTTTGATAATTATATATTAAGCATGATCATTCAGTGTGTTAGTGTTGATCTTCTCACTTTCATATTTGATCATTACCTATGTTGTGTTGATCTTCTCACTTTCAAGTCTTACTTATTAAACTTTTGAAAACCAATTGATATCAATTGTGTATCAACTCTTCTCATTCATTTGATATTGGAGACATGAATTTCTCCCAAATTTCCATTTCTCTAATCTTCTAAACATATGAATATAATAGATTCTCACAGTTTTCATGGTATTACAAGGATATTATTACTTTGTAAAACAATTGTATTGAGGAATATAGAATAGATATTTAGTAATATTGTTATGTTCTAACTTTCGTCTTCAATGTGAAATGGACAATACAATACAATTATACAAAGTATAATAGGAAAATGATAAACCTTCTATATTCCTAATAATATCTATTCTATATTCCTCAATAAATTGTAAATATAATTAAAATGCAAAGTTCATTCTTTCAAGCAAATCCACTTCATATATACTCCTTCCCCAAATCCTCAAAACTGTAAGCACAACTTTACAGTTTGCCACAATCATACTTGAAATGGCCAGTTGGATCTCTAAAGAAGATGGCAAAAAATGCAGCAGCAAAGAACTTAACAACTGATGGAGTAGTAATTCCAAGCAGCAATCCAACCAGGTGAGCCTGCGCGGACAATCGCGCGATTCTCATCCTCCGCTCTCTTACATAACAACCAAGCGCTTCCTCAATCTTCACCCGACATAGTACAACGTTGCCATCCCTACTAATGATCTTCTGCGACAGGTTTCTCGCGAGCACCACTGCGTCTTCTAGGGCAGATGAGCCGCCCTGCCCTAAGAAGGGCCCCATAACATGCATTGCATCTCCAAGAACAGTCACTGATCCCTTGTGGAAAGTACTTGTCAAGATCTCCCATGGATGTCTGAACCTTAAACGCGTGAAGGACAACGATTCTAGGTCACTTTTTTCGACCATTTCCAATGTATCAGCTGGAAAATTCTTAACTAGTCCCATCGTGATCTGTTTGATCACCTCTTGATCATCGGTAACTATCCCAAAGAAATTTTTATAAAAACATCAGACTTATGCTCAGAACCTAGGATATATGCTATGTTAAACAGCTACAGATTCAAATAGTTAACATAAACAGCTGGTCAAATCAGCCAAATATATCGAGAAGGAGTTAACCTTTTTGACCTTGTATATTAGTTATTAAGCATGTAAGAAACCAACCAAACAGGACAATAGTACAGAAATTACCTGGCTGAGGTAAACGATCTGCGAGAAACCAATAAACCAATTTGTCTGTGATTGGAAATCGTCCAACGAAACATCCACTTTTCGCGTCCCTCCTTCGGAGATTCATATGAGGGAAAAAATGGCCGTTCGGATAGTTTGTCAAGCCTCTAACCGCGCCCATAGTGTACGATGATGCAGGTTTCAGTCCCAGGAAATGCCCCACTTTCGTATGCGTTCCATCGCATCCAATCAGAACCTGAAAACCATGACAAAAAACAACGGATTCTGAATCAATTTTCTGGCTCAAATGAATTTGATCTAATACATATTTACCTGAGCTCGAACGTTGTTGTCATCATCAAGTTGAAGAACAGGTGACAATGTCTGAGGATCCATTTTCACAGCAACTACTTTGCAGCCAAACCTCACTGTTTTTGGTGGCAATGCATTCAGGAGAGCTTCAACTAAATATTTCCTCTCCAGGCATCGAAACTCGCCGTTGAAATGCTGAATCCTTCGACTCATGATTCCTTGGTCGGAAAACTCTACAGCTTCTCCTCCGTGAAGCAAAACGGCCCTGTCTCGGAGCTGAGCTCCAACTCCGAGCTGGTCGAGAGCTCGCCAGCCGTTCGGACAGATTCCGATGGCGGTTCCCTCTGCTCGCAAGGTGTCGGATCGTTCGTAGACGACAACGTCGTTGAAACCTTTCCTGTGGAGTGCAACTGCGGCTGCAAGGCCGCCGATGCCACCACCGACTATCACGAACTGGTTATCGACAGAAACCATTTTGTTGTTTGTTCAGGGAAAGATAAATCTGAATTTTGCTTTGAGCGTGTTGTGATTTGAAGCTGGGAATGAAATGGAGAGATATATAATATATCCAGGCTTGTGATTAATAATCTATTGCAGTGTTGAAGCCGTGCAAATTAACAATTTCTTGTAGTGTTGGCTTGTTTTTTGTGTTTTATTAGTAATATCCATTAATTTATGATGATTAATGCGTTCTTTTTTTTTTTTTAATAGAAGTTGAATGTTTTAAAAGAGAAATTTGATCCATCGACTATTTACAAATCACATATCTGGTTTACTTGCACATTATTGATGGTGTAACATGATGCAGGTTTTTATCAATGATAGCGATCCCTTAGCATATATTACGAACTCGAAACATATATACATGTATTATAATGATAACCTTGACGAATTACCCATTGGAGCTCAGTTTTGATGACTTACATCCGAGATTGTTGATTCACGAACAATGGCTAAAGAATACAAGGGAGGTCACAGATCCTCGTGCATTAGTGGACAGATCCTCGTGCATTAGTGGGCACGTCATCTAGCTCCTCTTCTACTACAGGGTCCAAAAATTATGGTGGTTGGCATTGGCAAGAAGAAAAACAAGAACAATCGCAACAAAGGAGGCCGCAATTAGCCTTTAGTCTAATAATTACGAACTCGAAACATACATATATAATTCATGGTTATTTTTATCTTTTCAAATCACTCAGAGAACAAGAAATAAACTACTCAATGCCAGTCAGACCTTAGGGTACACGAGCACTTCTGAAAATCAGAGATGTATAAACACTTATCAAAAAAAATTTTAAAAAGTACCAAAACATTTTTCTCTAAATTAAATTAAGAGTAGAACTCTTACGTATCTTCAAGACTTCGAGTTCCGGAATTTACGCTACTCGGTTTTTGAAAGTGTTGCATGTCTTCTAAACCAATGAAATTTGTTTAACTGCAATCTAGTAGCGTCTGACTAATAAAGACCAACAGCATCTTTATGGTCAAAATCGATTTCAAAAGATGTTTCTTCTTGGTCGGATCAAATTTGGTGTACATTTTTGTGTCATAGAGTTTGTCCTTGTCGCCAATCACAAGTAAAAAATTATGCCGTTGAGTTAGAATAGTGGGTTTTGAAAAGGATTAAGGCTCTGTTTGGCACAACTTTTTACCTACTTTACTTCAAAGTAAAATAATATTTTGTGTTTGATAAATTGCTAAAGTCAGTTTTTTTTTTTTTTTTTTTTGAAGTAAAAGCTATTTTGTATCAAAAGTAAAAGTTGGTCACATCAATTTTTTTTAAAAAAAAAACAATTAGCCAACTTTCCTTATAAACACATCTCTACCAAATGGTTCCTTAGCTAAGTGATTGGCTTAACAATGTATGTCAACGGACCTGGACATTGCCTAGATGAGAAGCATATTACACATGCAACCTTCGTATATACAGTAGTTGCATTCATGTCACAGCTAAGAGGTGAAGTAACTTATCCATATTTTCGTTTTTATTAATTAAAAATTCAACGCAAGACTTGTAATTTTTATAATAACCACGCTATTTTTCTTCTCAAATATTCTTATAGTTGAAAGGTTGAACCTCACTATTAATTGCCACAATATTAAAATGCCATAAAAGTAAACAACATGTATAGTTGACATTTTCTGGTTCGAAAATTTCACATTTAAATAATAGCTAGCCACGTTATATTTTTCAAAATATTCTATGCTTGCATCCCACTTTATATTTTACTTATAAATGCTACAATTTTAAAATACAATAAAAGTGAACATAACTACTCCCTCCGTACCAGCTGGATGTGCACAACTGATTTTTCACGGTCTTCGTTTGACTGCTAATATCATTATCTACGTATATTCTCAAGATATAAAAATCTGATATTAATAAACTATATGGTATGACGATTCCAACAATATTAGATACGATAATATTTTAATTTATCTTTGCATTCAAAAATTCAGTCAAAATTTAGCATATTTAGTGAAAAAAGTCCCATGCATGTGTAGAAACAGCTTGTACATACAGAGTAATATATTTGGTACTCATATTATTGGGAGGCCATTTTCAAACCTTTAGAGTTTTCCACAATCATACTTAATGCGCAGTTTGATATCTGAAGAAGATAATAACAAAAACAACAGCCAAGAACTTGACAACTGATGGACCAGTGGTCCCAAGCAGAATCCCGAGCAGGTAAGCTTGCGCCGACAATCGCGCAATTCTCATCCTCCGCTCTCTTAAATAACCGCCGAGCGCTTCCTCGATCTTCACCGGACTTAGTACAACGTTGCCATAATTCCTGCTGGTGATCTTCTGCGACAGGTTTCTCGCTAGCACCATCGCGTCTTCTAGAGCAGTTAATCAATTTTGATAGTTTTCTCAAAATTGATTATGACTAGTCATAAATACCAAAAGCAGATGTGATTACTCCACAACTCAACGATGTCATAAATGCTCGCTTTTTAAAGTGTTTCAACTGCGGAGAAAATGGTCATCGATCAGTTCAATGTAAGAAACCTCAGAGAAGAATGTTGTTCGTGGAAGATTTTAAAGGTGTCGTCAATGATGAGCAAAGTATCCAAAGGTGATAGATGAATCTGAGTGGACTCGAACAAACATCTTTCGGTCTACTTGTACGATATTCGGGAGAATTTGTAAATTTGTCATTGATGCTGGAAGTTGTGATAACATCATCTCCACTGAGGCTGTTCAAAAGCTAGGGCTTAAAACGGAGAATCATTCCAGACCTTATAAACTTACTTGGCTGTCGAATGGAGGGGAGATATCAGTCACTAAGCATGTACTTGTTCCTTTTTCGATAGGACCTAAATACAAGGATGAAATATGGTGTGATGTTGTGGATATACCCTGGTAGAATAATCGACGAGTTATCCATGATGATCATTTGAACAGTTATAGCTTCAAGTTTGAAGGAGTAAAGATCACATTGCTCCCCAAGAAACGTGGGAATAACAAAGTTCTAAATGATGAAAGTGGAAAAACTGCAAGCTTACCATCCACGAGATAATTTGAGAAAGAGGTTAAGGATGAAGATAAAATGACTTTGCTGATAGGATTTGAGTCTACTGAGTGTAAGAAAATTCTTGAAATGGCGAAGCCTACTTTAGAACAATTCAAAGATGTGCTTTTCGAAGATCTACTTGCTGGATTGCCTCTTCTGAGTGATATACTACACATCTTAGACATGAAACCTAGTGCTATTTTATCCCAAAGGTCTCATTCTATGACGAGTTTCACTTCCACCGAACACAATGATTTAAGAACAAATGGATGGATTACCTGCCGAAGGGATGAATGATTTTAAGGTTGGTAAAAGGCAAGAAGTTGTTTTGAAGATCAAATAGAATGGGAGACATACAATGTGCTTTCGACTTGTTCATACAATATGCTTGTTCGATAAGGGATCACTGTGAGGCCGAATTCGAGACCGAATTCTGTCAAACCCCGGGAGAATGGTGCAGGCAGGACTAGGAAGATGCAAATATGTCACATTTCCGAGCCATAGCCATATACATATTTTGGTTGGTTTATTTGGATCTTTGGATTATTCCAAAGATAATCATTGAGGAATTTTTGGGGTTTTCCCTGTCAAGGTTTAGAGTTTTTCATGAAAAGGGTTTTTTTTATCTAGGTAAGAAGGAATCGATCTCCTATTCAGAGTGGGAATCGGTATCCTGTAGGTAATAGGATAGAGATTGATGGGTTATAAATACAGCCCTTTGCTTTGTAATTAGGAACATTTGATTTGATTTGAGATAATATAATTTAGTTTTCAGTTTATGCTCTAATTTTCCGGGCATTCGAAGACTCAACGGGAAGTTGGATACTAATCAAGATTGAATTCAACTTCCAGACATTCTCAGGCTCAACGGACCTTGAAGGCAAATCTAGATATATCAAAATTACAAATCAAGAATAGAGTTTAATTTCCGTTATTCTTAGAATACTAATTCTCAATTGAGACCTGTCTCCGTTGAGACCAAAAATTATATGAGACTACTATTGATTGAATTTGTCGTTGGTGAGCTTTAAACCCGCCGATTTCCTTGATTGAATTTGTCGTGGGTGAAATTGACCAAGGAAATGATCAAGAAAATTGACCGAAAGATCAAGCAAATTGAACGAAAGATCAAATTAACTGAAAAATCAAGGCAAAACAAAAATACTCAAGCACATTGATTGAAAGATCAAACAAACTGACTAAAAGATCAAGCAGAAACAGTAAATGTTCATTCCCCTGCTCTTGGTCTCCACAAGGACAGGTCTCACCCAAGACTTTCTCTTCTTAGAATCAACGGATTTTAAAGGCTAGTCTATATATGTTGGAGAAACTTGTGAATTTGACCATACAATTAAAAAAAATTCATCTGAATTCTAATTCACCACATGAATTTTATCATCACCCTTTTTTTACCCCCAAACCACAATGTAGATAAACGAAATTCTGTGTAAACCCTAAACTTGGGGCCTATAATGTTTGAACCCTTTTTTTTTATGAAAGACCTATAATGTTTGACCCTAAAAACTATGTCTTGCATTAAAGTATGATTCTAGAAATATATAACATAGTCTTTCTCTTGTCTAAAATTAAATTAAAAATAATAAGAAATTTATATCTTTCTCCATAAAGGGGAATGAGAATGGAATGAGAATGATAATAGTGTGGAATAATTATAGGGGGAATCATTATAATAGTGGGAATGATAATAGTGTTTGATTAGAATTAAGGGAATGAGTTTACGTACTATAAATAGATAAAAAATTAACTTAAAAAATTTTTTCCAGTGCAAAATTTTGAGCAAGTTTATCTACTTATTTCATGGGAATTTTATTCTAACTTGAGGATGAAAGCAGCATATATAAAAGTTACAAATTAGTAAGCCGACCTTTACAGTTTGCCACAATCATACTTAGAATGTCCAGTGGGATCTCTAAAGAAGATGACAGTAAAGACAATAGCAAAGAGCTTAACAACTGACGAATCTGCTCCGACAATCAAACCAACCAGGTAAGCTTGCGCAGACAATCGAGCGATTCTCATCCTCCGATCACCTACATAACCATCCAGCGCTTCCTCAATCTTCACCGGACTTAGTACAACGTTGCCATCATCCCTTCCGATGACCTTCTGCGACAGATTCCTCGCGAGCACCACCGCGTCTTCTAACGCGGCTGAGCTGCCCTGTCCTAAGAACGGCCCCATAACATGCATTGCATCGCCGAGAACCGTCACTGATCCCTTGTGGAACTTACTCGTCAAGATCTCCGAAGGATGCCGGTACCACAAACGTGAGAAGGACAACGATTCCAGGTCACTATTTCCGACCATTTCCGATGTATCAGCCGGAAATCCCTTAATTAGTCCCAACGTTGCTTGTTTGATCACCTTTGGATCATCATCGGTAGCTATCCCCTCTACAAACAACAGAAATATCAGACAGATGCTTGAAAAAATATAGGATATGTCCGAGAATGTACGTTACCTAGGCTGGATAAGGGAGCCACGAAAAACCAGTAAACCAATTTGTCAGTGATTGGAATTCGTCCGACCAAACGTCGAGCTTTGCTGTCTCTCATTCGGAGAAACATAGGAGGAAAAGAGTGGCCATTAGGATAGTTTGTCAAGCCTCTAACCGAGCCCAAAGTGTGCAATGATGCAGGTTTCAATCCTAGGAAATGTGCCACTTTCGAATTCGATCCATCACATCCAATCAGGACCTGGAAACCACAAAAAAATGTTTCGAAGACGGTGAAAAACATTCCTTGAAGAATAATCTGGGACGGAGGAATATAAATGGACCTGATTATATATACCTGAGCTCGAACACTAGTGTCATCATCAAATCGAACAACAGGTGACGAAGTCCGAGGATCCATTTTGACAGCAACTACGTTGCACCCGAACCTCACGGTTTTGGTTGGCAATGCATCGAGCAGGGCTTGAACTAAATCCCTCCGTGGCAGACGGCGAAACTCGCCGTTGGAATACTTATGCATCTTTCGGCGCTGGACTACTCCTTGGTCGGAAAACAAGATATCTTCTTCCTCGTGAAGAACAATGGCTTTTTCTCGGAGCTGAGCTCCGACGCCGAGCTGGTCGAGAGCTCGCCAGCCGTTCGGACAGACTCCCAGGGCGGTTCCCTCGGCTCGCAAGGTGTCCGATCGTTCGTAGACGACAACGTCGTGGAAACCTTTCCGGTGGAGTGCAAGAGCGGTTGCTAGGCCGCCGATGCCCCCGCCGACTATCACGAACTGGTTGTCGACAGAAATCATGGATATGAATCTGGATTCTTGTATGTATATCAATTAATATTCAAATTGATTTGTGACGTTGTTGATGAAATGCAGAGAGATTTATATGTGTGTTTCCAGCTCGTTCATGAAATGTTTGATTATGTTTTTAATGTCAATTGTCAACACTACACGCACATATATCCATTTATTATTAGCCCGCGACCTGCACATATCCATTCACAGATTCTTACGTTATTTCATGCATCTACAATTATTCGTATTAGGCAAATTCTCATTTGAGACCTGTCTCAAATGAGACCAAAGATTATATGAGACTGCTATTAATTGAATTTGTCGTTGGTGAGTTTTAAACCCGTCGATTTCCTTGATTGAATTTGTCGTTGGTGAAATTGACCAAGGAAATGATCAAGAAAATTGACCGAAAGATCAAGCAAATTGAACAAAAGATCAAATTAACTGAAAAATCAAGGCAAAACAAAAATACTCAAGGACATTGATTGAAAGATCAAACAAACTGACTAAAAGATCAAGCAGAAACAGTAAATACTCATTCCCCTGCTCTTGGTATCCACAAGTACATGGTTCACCCAAAACTTTCTCTTTGTATTAATAAAACATGTGCTTGTTAAGAAGTATTGTTCATGCATAAAAAACAAGACAGCTCAATAATTGTGTTCATGCATCATGAATCATGATAATTAGCCAAACTAAATATTTATAGTTTATATTTAAGTCTCGAATAATTGATCAACTTCTTTTATGCTCCCTCCGTCCAAAGATTTCTAACCAATTATTTTTGATACAATATTTAAGAAAACTGATGTAATACGGATGACAGTAAATATTTCTAGTTTATATTATAAATTTTTTGACAAAATAAGAATGGATAATTTGTTATATATTTGGCTCTAACATTTGAGATTTTTCTCAAAATTTTAATTAGTCTCACTAAATAATCATGGTTAATTAAAATGTCAGATTAAAAAAAAATTGATATTTAGCTTTAGTCTCGATTGATACTATTCTCGAACCTCCTATAAAATAGTGTCAATTGAGATTGTGACGAGTTGAGGGTTCGAAACTTCGAATAATGTCTATTTTTAATCTTTCTTATCTTCTTTGAATTTAATTTTTAAAAAATGAGAGTTTACTGAGTTGACGAAGATTAGAATACTTTTTACACCTCAGCTCTTCTTCTTCCCCCCAAACTACCAAACCCCCCAATTTTGAACCCTGATTTCTTCCCGGGAGACACCGACGGCGGCGAGGCTTCCCTTCTCTCTGATATTGAATCGGTGAGAAATCAGCTCTGATCTTTTCCGGCAATTGAAAGAATCTATTGTCTATTTTCTTGATTTACTTTTTGTCAAGTACGCAATTGAACCTGCAATTTATTTTATTGAATTGAACTCTTGACTGTGCTGTTATTTGAGCCTCAATTAGGATTCATCGATACCTGGTACATGCTTTATATATGAATAGTTTAAGTTTTGGACAGTTAATTCATGATCTCTTGAATCGTTTGTTTGTAGTTTTGTTTCGCGTGAGATCATTTGGACTTGCCACTAACTCCTAAAAAGCTCCCCTTGATGTCAACGTTTTGGTTAATGTTCGATTCCCGCCATTTGCAGTAGTTCTGCTGTCTAAATTCGTTTCAAGAATGTATTTTGCTGTCTAAATTTGCTTGTATTGCTACTTAGTTTTTATCAGATGGTTGGATATTTCCCCCCTATACTCCTATGTTAACGTTCGATTCCCGCATTTGAAGTAGTTGTGCTGTCAAAATTTGTTTCAACAATATATTGTGCTGTCTAAATTTGCTTGTATTGCTACTTAGTTTTTATCAGATGGTTGGATATTTTCCCCTATACTCCTATGTTATGCTGGAATACAAGTTTTGAACTGGCTGACAGTGTTTTCAGGTGACTTATTGACATGGCATCTTTCCGAGCATTCTTGAACAGTCCCGTTGGTCCAAAGACTACACACTTTTGGGGTCCTGTGGCCAATTGGGGATTTGTCGTTGCTGTAAGTTTCTCAGCTCTGAATTGAATTCGCAATTAGCTCTTTTCTGCTGAAATATAATCGAGTTTTTGTGTACGCAATTTTTTGGCAGGGCAGGGTTTAGTGGATATGCAGAAACCACCAGAAATGATCTCTGGAAATATGACTGGAGGTTGTGATTAATGTTACTCTATAAGTTTGTGTTTTTGTTTGATTGGCTGGTTAATGAGTGAACCGATGTTTAGTTGGTTTCTGATGATTCTAAGGTTTGTTGTATTGCAGCCATGTGTGTTTATTCAGCGCTGTTTATGCGGTTTGCATGGATGGTTCAGCCCCGCAACTACCTTCTTCTGGCATGCCATGCGTCGAATGAAACCGTGCAGATGTATCAACTGTCCCGTTGGGCAAAGGTTCAAGGGTATGTACGATGAATCTATCTAATATGATATACTATGATGCATATTCTTTTACGATAAGCCTCATCTTGCTGGAAGAAACCTAAGCCTATTCCCACATCATGTTTTTGAAACCAGAGTAATTTACTAACTATTGCAGACGCGTTTTTTCTAGCTATTCTTTTAAGGTTTAGTTGCTGCTGAAAGATGCCAACAATCAATTGTAGTAACTTAGTATTCATAAACCTGTTAGGTTTTGTTTTTACTGTTGAAATGCGTGTGAAAGCTTTGGACTTAACCTTGATATCGACTAGAATTAAGTATTTACAAAGTTCTGATTCGCCTGGATTCTTGAATAGATATTGTGCTATTTGTATATTGTGTACTAAGGCTTCTGCTCATTCTCTTTGTAGGTACTTGCCGCAGAAGAAGGAAGACAAGGAAGCATCCAGTTGAAACGTTTCCCGACTTCAGCTCTGTCTCCTGCAATTTTCCTTTTTTGATTGCTCATCTGTTATCGATGCTACGTTTCAAAGCCATTTGGAAATGGTTTTTCAACTTTTCATAACCGAGACCGAAAACATGTACTGATTGGATGCAAATATTTCGTGTGCATTCAATTCAAACTCAAGATTTGGAAGTTTAAATAAAAAGAATTGCCAGAAGAGATGCTTAAATAGTTGCTCAAAATGAGGTCTTTTTGGTGCTAACTGTTCTCTGATATATATCAAGACTCCTTTTTGATTGGTGAACAAGACCAACTTTCAACATATCTATACGTTGGTGTAAAAGACGTGCGTCAAAGTTGTTAAAAAAAAACTTACTTTTCATAATTCCAGTCATATTCACAGATCAAAACTTATTCATTGAAAAATCGTTTCCCGTACCAAAACTTGAAGGTGTTCATTTCTCATCAATGTACGTGTAAGAGCTGTCGATTCGGGTCTAAAGGTCGACCTCGGGTTCGGGTCTAAAAAGGTTCGGGTCTAAAAAGGTTCGGGTCAAACGGGTCGGGTTCAAACGGGTCTAAAATATCTTTTCGGGTTTTGTCGGGTCGGGTCGGGTTCGTGTCGGGTTGATGTCGGGTTGGGACTATTCATCGGGTCGGGTTGGGTCGGGTTGGTATCGGGTCAGTTTTATTTTCGTGGCGGGTTCGGGTCAAAATATTATATTTTGACAAATACTCATAACTATATTAAATTTAACAATTATTCTAACTTGTATTAACACTTCGGTTCGAAAGAAACTCTAGTTTTAAATATGAATATTAAAATGTCAATAATCACGATGTCAGTAATAAATTAAATTACCAAAAAATAAGATATCAACAAATACTCTATTTTATATTAACACCAAAATAACATGAAATGAAATAATTATTGGATTGATTTTGATATTAGAATTGGGCATATTTGTTGGGCTTACTTTTGTCTTAAAGCCCCAAACCCCAAAACTCAAAACCCACTAAACCCTAAACCCACTAAATTGATGTAATTAATCGAACTAGAAACCTGCTAACTAACAACGATAACTAAATTGAAATAAATTTACCAAAAATTAACCTTAATTTAGTTTCAATAAACACTTAAATAAATTTAGTTACTTCCAAATATTATAATTAATTTATTTATTTTTATAAATACTATGAAATAATTTATATTGAATTTTACTAATCAAATGTCAAACTTTACTTGACTTTCCATATGTAACTGAGTTTTAATGCTAACACACTAACTTAATTGCATTTAACTAACCAAATGTCAAATATTACTCGACTTTATACAAAAATTAATTAAGTTCCGTTTAACTATACAACTGTTAACCATCACTTAATTTATAATAATCAAGTAACTTATATTTATTCAAAAATAGGGATGCTCTATAAATTAGTGATTAATGTTTACTTTGTTACTTTCGACAATTAATGAACTTCATTAACTGACTTTGTTTACTATGAGTTGAATAGAAATAATTAAAGGTCAAATATTACTTGACTTTTATAAACGAATGTAACTAGTATATTGTATTTAAGTAGTGAAAGATCAAATATTCCTTGATTATTTATAAATAATGGATAAATTGAGTTTAACTAGTGTTAGATCAAACTTACTTGATTTTCTAAAAACACTAACAAGTAATTAAAATTAAATAATAAAATATCAAATCTTACTTGAGTTTCTATAAACACTAGAACTAAATTGAGTTTCACTACATTCCCTTATAGTTCAATCCAATTTTATACTTGATGAGTTAAAAATTGTATCGTCGCCAGAGATTATTCAATTTAACTCAAGGCATTATGACGACATGATCTTCATAAAATAAAAATGAATTGAAATAAATATTAATATACACAATATACTGAATTGATATTTTTATACTTATATATATATATATCAACTCTACTAGAGAAAAAATGCTCTTGTAATAAACATATTATTTTTTACTGAACAATTGCTATAATCCACCAAATTATTCCTATAATGGACTTTGCTAATATCTAGTATTTAAGCTCAGTAATGGCATGTCTATGTTGTAATTCATTCAACAAATTGCAGTGATCATAAATATATTTATAAACATTTTTATGGAAAACAAATTGCAGTGATCATAAACATTTTTACACCAATTCTATTACTACAGCTAGTTCATTAACTTAATTTTAGAGTTTGGGTCATTTCCGGGTTTGTGTCAAATCGGGTTCGGGTCACTTTCGGGTTCGGGTCATTCTCGGGTTCGTGTCGGGTTAAAATTTATTCGGGTTCGTGTCGGGTTCGTGTCGGGTCGAATTTGACCTAATATTCTCGGGTTTTAATCGGGTTAAAAGGTCATTCGTGTCGGGTCAGTCGGGTCGGGTTTTTCGTGTTCGGGTCTGAATTGACAGCTCTGCGTGTAACGCATAAATGGCATGAATGTATCACTGTTGTGAGTCATAATTTGAATTAAAACACAACCATTTCAAATACAGATACTACTATAAAGTAATAATATTGTAAGAAGCAAAGTACATAACCAAACATTAGGTGTTCTCGTGAACTGAATTGAATAGAAAATTAATCTGTTGAAAAAAGATTCAGCATGCCTGAATCAACTCGAATCTTATCAAATCATAGTTTCATTAAAATGAACTGAAATACAAATAAGTTCAAAAGAATCGGCATAGTTTCCATGCTTATGAATTTCCAGTCTCAAATCTCATTGGAAATGTACTGAAACCATGAGTTTATTTAAAACTAATGAATCAATTTTTGGAAAGGGCATCCACCATCGTCTTCGCCATTTTGTTCAAACCCACTTCATACATATTAATCAAATCCTTAAAATCCAAGCTCTCCATCGGATCAACCGAAAACGACCACCGAAGAACACATCCGGCAGATTCATCATCTTCACCGTCAATCCTCGGATCCCTCAAAACTCCGATGGTGGAAACGTAAGAACTGAACGCTATGTTACCATCCACCATCTCGTAGCTGAGTGACATCTGATCAGAATCTACGGCGATCAGCTTCTCCTCCGACCAGCTTCTCCGGCCATCTCGCGACGGTATTCCGGATCCCTCGCAGCGCCGGACTGAACCCACCTCGCCGTTGGCTCCGTGGACCCCACGTGAGGCGGCGAGGCCTGGGAAGTATTTCTGAATGCCGAAGAAATCTTTGAGAAACGGCCATATTTGATCGGCGCTTACGTTTGGAACTCTGGTTGTGACTGTGGCTTTCCATTTTATGTCCATCGGAAATTTGAGAGATGGGGTGATAGAGGTGTGATAGAATTGCGTTTACGTAAGTATGGAACTGAAACTGATAGATCAAGAAGTATACATTCTTATAATATGTTTTTTGCTTGAGTTCAACGCTGATTAAAATGTGGTGATAAATGATAAGAATGTGGAATATTAATTTTCTAGATGCGGTAATAATCTCACATGAAAGATTCATGCCTCAACTAGTAAATCCTTTTCATCTCCAAAAGTCATACCCAAGGTTGTCACGGCGCCTCGGCGAGTCACGGCACTTCTGAACCGCCACGACGCCAGGATGACATGGCGGTTGCCGCGGCTGTAATTTGGAGAGCACGGCGAACGTATAATATATATTAAATATATATGTTAATGTATAAAAGTCGAACCCGACCAAACAGAATTTCCGAAGAATCCTTCGATTTGGCTGAACCGTCGCTGAAATCTTCAATTCTACTTCTTACAAACTCAAAATTACAGTAAACCGTCGTTGAACCGTCGCTGAACCGCCGCCGAGCCACCGCCTAAGCGTGAATGGCGACGCCGGGACGCCGAAGTGATGCCAAACGGACGCCAAATCTCGCCGGATTACAACTTGGCGAGGCGCAACCTTGCGGTGGTCGGTAAAGACCGCAGGGACACCAAATGGGCGCCTAGGCGTCGCCTTGCCGTAACAACCATGGTCATACCCCTTCTCTATCTCACTCAAAGTGTTTTGGTATATAACTTTTCAAAAGTTAAACTATCTTATCATCCCGGTCAGCCCCGACGCCATCGGAAGCTTCACCGAGAGCAGGCCTCACACCACTATTCCGATTGCAGTCCCTCGGCACCAGAAATAGCAGACCGGCTCCACTGCTGCTCCGATGCGGGCATTGACGTCTCGGAAGCTCCACCAAGAGTAGGCCTCACGCCACGATGCCGACACTACAGTCTACGCCGCCAGAAGTATGTGAGGCGGCCAAGATGGGTCAGTCTGTTTCGGTTCGGATCGTTTCAACCGGGTCACATGCATGGTTTCTTTGGTTCTAGCCCAACTAGAGGAGAGGTGGTTTTTTAATCATTTTCATATTTTAGCACTCATGAATATTTGAACTGATTATTATCTATCAAACCTTAGTTTTCCGGACGGGTACGTTTCTGTTTCGAAAACTTTGGTTGATTTCAACTCTTGTTTATGTGTGATTAGTGAGGAGAAATCCGAGTAAGAATAGTAAGTACATATTTCTGGCGATACTGTCACATTATAAACTAGATTTGTAGACTGTGGAAGTTGAAGCTTCTCTCGTGTTAGATAATAATGTGGTTCAAATTTCTATATTATGTGGTATTTGATAGCCAGTTAGACCCGGATTGGTGAATATGACCATAGTATTGACTTTAGTGTAGGGGATATGATTTGGAACTGGTCTTTTTGCGGAACTGTCCTGACAGACTTGGGGAGTATCCCTGCCAATTTGTCTGTTATAACTTTCTTAACCCTTAATTGGCGAGAAAGTAAACCTCATGGGCTTCTAGACTAGGTAGTTTGTGCCTAAACGGGTAGATTTTGATTATATAGTTTAGAATGCGAGTTAAGGTGCTACGCTTGTCAGCTTGTTCGATACTCTCGAGTATTAGAACGTATAAATTTATGATGTAACCTTTCAGGCACGATCGCCTTTCAGGCATCACAGCCTTCAGGCACTACCGCCTTCGGGCATCACAGCCTTCGGGCTACACCTTGCTTCCGGGCGAAAGCCTAGGAAATATCGACTTTGGGCATCTGTATTTTATTTCAGTTTTTTGTTGTTTACGGCATGGAGAAGCTAATATAAATCATCCCTCCACCATTGGTGGTTTCAATTAAAAACAAAAAAGTTAAACTATCCAATATTAACAACTAGCTAGTATCTTTATTTAAGTATGTGAATTTTTTTTAAAATATTGCTTAAAATATTTGTTATTATAAATTCAACAACACATTACCTAATAATTATACTCTTGCATATTAAAAAATAAATACTAATTGTTAAAATCGTTTTTATTTTACTTAAAAAAAATCGGTGAGGATGGTTTGATTGGATAATTTTGATCAAACAATCCATTGGGTTCAAACACACATATAATCTAGTTACAATCAAACAACCTAGTATAAATCAAATATCAACCGTTGCTTTATATGCGACATTGATACAATTATTAATATTATATAAGTTGTGTTAACCGTTATTTTTATTTTCGATATAACACGGTACCAGACAAACAACCTAGTATAAAACAAAAAAATCTTGTACATATCAAACCGCATCAAATATTTTACACTCCATAGCGATGACATTATTAGTTACATTTCCCAAATTTTGTTAAATTAATTTTTCCATTTCCGACGTAAAATGGTACCTAATAAACAACCTAGTATAAATCAAACTAACATAGTACTAATAAAAACGATCTATTATTTTATATACCATAGTTATACCATTGTCAATACTAATCTTGCATGGGCTCGTTTATATTTTAAAAGTAACATGGTAACAAACAAATTAATCTAGTATCAATCAAATCAACCTAGTATCAATCAAATCAACCTAATTTAATTTATCTTTGATAAATTATGGGTATTAAGAAAAAAATAAAATAAAATTTAATTAATCAAATCAACTTAATATTTTCACGCCATCTCAATTCAATACAGTTGAGTTCAGCTCAGTAAAATCAAATTCGGAATAATTAAGTTAAAAGTAGTATGCGATTTATTAGACATTGATCTAATAGATCAATAAGTTTTATCCATTGGATAAATGGATATCTGATCCATTTAAATGGTACCAATGGATAGATGGGTATCTGATCCATTTAAATGGTACCAATGGATAATTAGGCCCAATGGATAATTATCCATTTGATCCATTTAATTAAATGATCCAATGGATAATTATCCATTGGATATGGATCACGGATATATCCGTTTTATCCGTTTGACAGACCTAATTTGGGATGAGGAGATTATAAAGTAATTTTAATTCTAACAAAATTCAATTCTAAGATGATCCATATGGTAATAAAGTAAGAGGCCGTTCGTTGTACCCTCCCGTCCCAACCAAACAATATATTTTTTTTAAAAAATTCATTCATGCTAATGGTAAAACGCCTAGTAACGATTACAAGTGGAATCAACATCTAATCAACTAGCCTATTACAAGTCTAACTAAATAATATGCTAACTAGACTCATACCGTCTGTACTATTACAAATTGAGAGATCCAATAAAAAAGTTGTAATACCGCCCTCGGGGATATTATTTTGCAACCGCGAACACCGCAATCGCTTGGCAGAGAGGAGCATCTCCCGTATCAATCACTGCGCCAACCGGGGATCTGCTACAACCGTAACACCACTAGATCCAAACCACGATCTATGTTATTCAAACTGTAAACACCTTGAAAATCATAGATCACGAATAGGAACACGATCCACCACCTGTCCAACCAAATCAAGAACTATAAGCAAAAAAACATGAACCACGACCTGTCCAACCAGATCAGGAAGAAAAACATCGATGAACAACTAAATCATGAATTCAACCGATCAAATCGAGAACAATTTTATTGTGTGAATCACACTTATTCAATATAGTAAAGAATCAGTAAACAGAAAAACAACGGTTCCCCATCTCCCCATGATGGAAAGAAGAGGTTTTTCTTATTGGGCGGCGGCAGGGTTAGTCCCAACCAAACTATTTAGTTGGTTAATAAAAGTCAAATTGAACTAACTAATTATATTATGAATATCTTTAGTCTTTATTTGTATGTTAAAGAAAATTAAAAAAAAATTATAATTTGGAAAGATTTGATAGGATAAATCTAAAAATACATGTACTGTATTAGTGCTAAATATATATTAATATAAATTAATAGTCAATGTCGGTTATGTTTGACTTTGAAAAGTTGATTTAGCAGTTTTGGTTGGAACAGATCGATGTAGTTTTTTATATATGATATTTGTTACTCTAAATGTATTAACAATTCTTATGTGGTATACCAGTGGTAGCAGCTAATGTGCATTAAGGCCCTGTCAGTTCATTTGATTCAATCAACACTTCAGCACCTTTCATCACTAATCAGCACATTCCAATAATAAGCACATTCCAATAATAATTAATACATTATAAATATATGAATTTTGCAAAATAAGAAACAAAATATCTACAATTTCTCAATTTTATGTTACGTAAAGACATTATACTTCATTATTTGAAAAATAAATTATAAATATTTTGTTTTAGCCCTTTCAACACATTTAAGCACCAATCAACACCAATTAGCACCTTTTAGTACCAATCAACTCCAATCAGCACCAAACAACTCTACCTTAGTTTCTGCTCAAGGGTATGTGCATTATAATAATTAAATGCACAAATAGAATTAATGTAATACACATATACAAAATGTATTAACATTACACAAAATGCACATTCAAATAGTTAGAGAGATGATATCTCCAATTAATTCTTCTAATCTTCTCCTATCTTTGATATCACATGATCATCTACTACTTTGTGCCAACTCAGGGTCTCACCACCACTTTGTCTTACCTTCGATTACCCAAAGATCAATGTTGGCAACTTAAGTCTCAAAGTTGATGAATCAAACATCAATGTCGGTGACCCAAACCTCCATTAGTCCAAACCCTAATGTCGCCTCAAATCTCAATACTAGCAACCTGAATCTCAGTCGTCTCATACATACTCCAATCTCACTAAAATGAAATTTTGTGAATTTTCAATTTCTCTTTGAATATAATCGGTAATAAAATTAACCATGCCCTCATGAGCTTATATATGTACATCTCATTCTACAAAAATTACGATTTCGTGAACTAGTCAAACTCATGATTTCATTTTTCAATACATCAGTTTTCAAATTCCATTCACAACCAATCATATTAGATACACGCAAGTCGGCCGGTTTGGGTTATTTCATACGAAAAACTACACCATACAATTCCACGGAAGATCAAGGAAGACAAGAGAAGCTGGCAATCAATTCAGCGTCACGTGTCCAAGAACCTAACTAGTGGGTGCACTGCAAACTACGTATACAATGAACGTGGGTTTCGAATCTCTTCGATCGAGTCTCAATCTAATCCAATTTTATTTTTTTTAAATGATCCAAAGGTTGTAATCAAATTGCAAGAACCAACTACGTTTATTGAACTACATTTCCACGCCAAAAATGGAATGGATTCCAATTATGTACATCAGCGACATGTGAATTCTGAGCCATGGAAATGAACCGTTCATATTCACCGAGTTTTACACTTTAGATTGGATTCCATACAATAATGCATTGTACTTTTGACTTTTGAGTCATGGATTAAATTCTCAAAATCACTCATTGGAGACCAAGAATTTGGTTTGGAGATTGTGTTGTTATTAAGGATTGTAAATGTAGTTGTGATAATGTTGCCTCTATACATTATGGCAAATTCTCATTTGAGACACCAAAAATTATATGAGACTGCTATTGATTGAATTTGTCGTTGGTGAGCTTTAAACCCGCCGATTTCCTTGATTGAATTTGTCGTTGGTGAAATTGACCAAGGAAATGATCAAGAAAATTGAACGAAAGATCAAGTAAATTGAACGAAAGATCAAATTAACTGAAAAATCAAGGCAAAACAAAAATACTCAAGGACATTGATTGAAAGATCAAACAAACTGACTAAAAGATCAAGCAGAAACAGTAAATGCTCATTCCCTTGCTCTTGGTCTCCACAAGGACAGGTCTCACCCAAGACTTTCTCATATATTATATTTAGGCAAATTCTCATTTGAGACCTGTCTCAAATGAGACCAAAGATTATATGAGACTGCTATTGTTTGAATTTGTCGTTGGTGAGCTTTAAACCCACCGATTTCCTTGATTGAATTTGTCGTTGGTGAAATTGACCAAGGAAATGATCAAGAAAATTGACCGAAAGATCAAGCAAATTGAACGAAAGATCAAATTAACTGAAAAATCAAGGCAAAACAAAAATACTCAAGGACATTGATTGAAAGATCAAACAAACTGACTAAAAGATCAAGCAGAAACAGTAAATGCTCCTTCCCCTGCTCTTGGTCTCCACAAGGACAGGTCTCACCCAAGACTTTCTCATATATTTAATGTAATATATATTCATGATTCTCTTAATGCAGATCTCATTTGATATACAATTACTAAAACTTAAAGACCTCTTTGAAAGTGTTGTCTAAATGATTATTTTGAGAAAAGTGCACATGTACTGTGAGTTTGTTAACTGCTCGTGTGCCCCTGAATTTTTGAAAAGTGCTTTGGTATCCTAGACTAACGTTGACTTTGTGAATCATATCTTTAAAAGTTCTCATTAGCATCTTGATGATTATTTTCAAGTCACCCATTAGTCGGAAATACATAATTGAATACCCGACCAGAGTTTTTAAAGGTTCAGTATATACATCAGTTCAGGAGTACCGGAGAATATTTCAAAGATTTAAGAGTACATGAGCAAAAATTTCAATTTACAATGTTTTGAGGTTCAATCATGTCGTCATGTTCTGTATCCATCAAAGATTTCAAATCAACACCAATCAAATACACAATCTATATTAAAGGTAGAAATTCATCCAATCATCTAAACATAAAAAATGGTTAATCCAAAACATAAAAAATGAACTAAAAACATCAACTTCATCCATGAATTCGAAGGGCATTATTCCTTATTCTGCAAAGAGTCCAAAAGAGGGTGTGGCGGAAAGAGCGAGGCTACTTTGGGAGAAAAAAGAAAATACGTGTGTGGCGGAAATGGGCCTCTTTTGTCAAATAAAAATATTCTTACACAAAGACCCACAAACTTTGAAGATTCTTTATCATTGCACCATTATTAAAAAATAATTATTATTGCTATTATTATTCAATTTACAAAGATTGGCCACTCATGACTCAGATCCAGGGAGGCCAGCATGCCCATTTGAAATCTTCTTTTTGTCTCTATCTGCACGAATATTATAATAGCACTCCGCTCCCCACTTCTTGTATTATTGCAATTCCACCCCTCTTTTCTTACCAATATTTTTTTATTGCCCTAACAAACTTGGAATCATTTAAATTAAAATATAATATTCATGGTTCTTGCATGGGCGGTCCCCTTTGGAGAATAAAAACAGAATTGATTATTTTCATATTTTAAGATTTAAGGATATAGGTATTTTATAAATATGACTCAACAACAACCAATGATTTCACCAAGAAAATGTAGATGTATTCGTCACTTTTCTTCTTTATGTATTGTGCATTTGTTGTAAGCATGAAGGAAAAGATGTTCTTGTTATTTAAATAGAGTATTCAAGAATTAATACGCATCATATCATACCCACTTAAAATTCCAAAAAAAATTAAAAATGTATATCATGGATCATACGAGGAAAGGTGGACAAAAGCAAAGTACGGGATTTTTTATTTGTGTTTTTTAATCTCAATTTGATAGTATAAATCAGGATGACATTCATAATTTATACTCTATCCGTCCCAACAAAAATGTCTTGTTTGACTTTTCAAAATCAACTAGAGATACTTTGATAATTAGCATTTATTAGTTAATATATTAGACTATTATCTCAGATATATGTAATATGTTGTTGGATTCTTAGTAACATATATTTTCAAAATATATTTTTTTAAAAAATTTTACACTTAAATAAAGATATTAGTTTGACTTTAAATCAGACACTATGGCCACAACGGAGAGAAGTATTTTTTAAATGGTTAATGTTTGACATAATGTTGATGTCATGGTCATGAAACAAAATTATGATGATGCTCATGATTTTTATACTTTTGAAAATGTTTATATTTTGGAGAAAACATGATGTTTTCTAAATCAATTATTGGTGATGTAGGTGTAACATTTTATGTTTCACGTAGTATTGATGTCTGGATGTCCATCTCAATTTAGCGGTCATGATTTTCGGTGTTGAAACTTGAGAGTTAATCTCCTAAAATAATATTTTATTTATATTGAATACTCTAACAATATTATGTAATAATACATGCACTTTCCCGTGATGTTGATGTAATTTGATTAATGTTAGAAGGATTGTATATAATTAGATTTACTTATTGCAATTATGAATTAAGATTTTTCCCTCATTATGAAAAGCCGGTGATTTTACCAAATCGCATAGTTTGACTTTGTAAATATCAATGTTTGACTTGCATATATATTCAAATATATACATAAATAATTTTGAAAAATAAAATAAAATAAAATAAATAATTATGATAAAGTTAATTATATTTATTTAAAAGTGAAAGTAACGTATTCTAATTGAGACAGACATAGTACATATTTTTATAAACTCACTCATCAATTTATAGTGACGAGATGACGTATACGGAATATTTCTAGCAAGTAGCAATATGAACGTTACATGCGTTGATATGAGTAGGTGAGAAGCATACACAACCTTTGAATGATTTCATTCATGTGGACAGCTATTAGGAGGAGTAGTACTTGTACATCTTATCCATATTTTCTTTAAAATAGCAATAATACAACTCGAATCTTGTAAGAGAATAAAGAAAATAATATTAGAATCAATTCCCATTACCTGAGTGATGAATATATGGTAAAAAGAAAAATACAAAACATGTTACAACAAAAAAGAAGAGTCACCATTCCACATTTACGCAATTAATATTCAAATATTCATCAACACGAGAATTTTAATTTATCTAGGATTTATATTTGAAAAAAATATTCCTTACTTGAGATGCCCCTAATTTTTAATCCGATAAAAACGTGAACTGATAATTCCGATTCTGTTCTGACCAACTTTTAAAAAAAATTATCTAAACTATTTGGAAAAAAATTAAGCTATAGCAAAAAGTCCTACTATTGGAAAATTTAACAATTTTAAAAAAAATTCCACAAATAATACAACAAAATTATATAAATCTGTGTGTGAATCTGTCAAAAGGGAAGAGATAACAATAACTTTTATGATTTGATAAAAAAAGCAAAAAATGTTAATATCAATTAATGAGAGAAGCTGGTAGAATCTCTTAATAAGGAAGGAAAAGGAAAAATAAAAACAAATCAAATTCCAGGTGGAAGTTTCCTTGGTCCAAACCCAACTCCGAAAAGGGCAACGCAATAGTAGCCACAAACTCGCATAGGATTTGAGGGTACAACCGTCTTTTCCCGCAGCGCGTTGTGACCAGGGCCAGGCTATAAATAGGGACCCAACCTGCCAGTAATCTAAACGCTTCCGATATCGCAGTTGGCAACTTGTCTTTGAAATCTTCAAACCACAACTTCCGCCAAACTTTCTAGGGTTTCCATTGTTGTCTCCGCCGCCGCCGCCTCAATCTTAAGGTTCGCCATTGTTCCGTTCTTCCGTTTCCGGTCTAATAATCACCGTTGCCGTGTTCGTGTGATTAATCTGTTTTTGATTCTTGCAGTTCTGTTGAAAAATCTATTCGGTTTCGGATCGGTTCGCTGTTCATCGGCTTCAATTCATATCAAACCCTATTGTAAGTTCCGATTCCTTCGATTCTTCGTTGATTAATCCGTGTTTTTGCTTGTGTTGTCGTTGGAATCTTCCGTTGATTAATCCGTTTTTGCGTTGATTGCTATGTTATCCGTTTGAATGTTTAGATCTGTTGTGTTGTATTGCTATTAATTGTTTAATGTTGATAGGTTATAATCTGGTGATTTAATTGACCGATTGTTTAAGAACATATAGAATAGAGCGTTCTCATAATTTAATTTTGACATCTGTTGATTTAGAACATATAAAACATAGATTGTTTAGGGTTTGGCATCTGTTGATTAAGAACATATAGAATATAGATTGTTTAGGGTTTTGTTATGTGCCTGTAGATGCTGTTTAATCTGCTTAGGTTTTGACAATCTGAGATTCGTATGTTTTCAGTGTTTTGATATCGATTATTTGATCTTTGTTGTGTTTCGTTGCTTTGCTGGTTGTAATTTGTTCAGTTATCTGACCTTGGTTTGTTGTTGATTGTTTGATGCAGAAAGATTGAATGTTCTAATGGAGTCTAAAGGTGGGAAAAAGGATTCCAGTAGTAGTTCTTTATTTTACGAAGCTCCCCTAGGATACAGCATTGAGGACATTCGACCAAACGGTGGCATCAAGAAGTTCAGATCTGCTGCTTACTCCAACTGCGCTCGCAAGCCATCCTGATATCGCCATACTAGTCTTTCGAATCACGTCGTTGTGGGGCGTGGTTGTGTGATAGTAGGGCATATTAAGATTAGCGTAGATTTTTTGCTTTCAACCCCGGTTGCTCCTTTTCTTCAGTCAGTCTCTCTTCTGTCCTCCCCCGTTAGTCTCTTCTCCGTTTAACAACACTCCTTGGTTTTCATTACCTCTCGGTTAGAAATGTCGTCGGCTATTGGTTTTGAGGGTTACGAGAAAAGGCTCGAGATCAACTTCTTTGAGCCTAGCTTCTTTGCTGACCCTGAGGGCAAGGGCCTTAGGGCTCTCGCCAAGTCTCAATTGGATGAGTTCCTCCAACCGGCTGAATGCACCATTGTGTCTTCTCTGTCCAATGTGCAGTTTGACTCGTATGTCCTGTCTGAGTCGAGCCTTTTCATCTATGCTTACAAGCTGATCATCAAGACCTGTGGAACCACTAAGCTGCTTCTCTCCATTCCTCCTATCCTGAAGCTGGCTGAGTCGCTCTCCCTCACTGTCCGGTCAGTGAGGTATACTCGTGGGAGCTTCATCTTCCCTGGTGCTCAGACCTTCCCTCATCGCTGTTTCTCCGAGGAAGTTGCTGTTCTTGATGACTACTTCGGAAAGCTCGGCTCTTCAAGCAGCAAGGCCTTTGTCTTGGGCGATTCTGATGATGCAAAGAAATGGCATGTTTACAGTGCTGCTGCTGCTGCTGACCAGGCCGATGCGCCTGTGACTACTCTCGAAATGTGCATGACTGGCCTGGACAAGGAAAGGGCCTCTGTGTTCTTCAAGACCGATTCTTCATCTGCAGCCCAGATGACCAATGAATCAGGCATCCGAAAGATCCTCCCAGATTCCGACATCTGCGACTTTGAGTTCGACCCTTGCGGTTACTCGATGAATTCCATTGAAGGATCTGCCCTTTCCACCATTCATGTCACACCTGAAGACGGGTTCAGCTATGCCAGCTTCGAAGCTGCTGGATATGATCTGAAAGTTATGAACCTCGGCCACATGATCGAGAGGGTTTTGGCTTGCTTCAAGCCCGCTGAGTTTTCCGTCGCCCTTCATGCTGCTGGTGGTCGTCTCCCTGCTGATCTGGCTTGTTCTCTGGATCTTGACGGCTACCGTTCGGGCGATGCCTGCTTTGAGGACCTGGGATTGGGTGGTGCAATGGTGTACCAGAAGTTCACTAAAGCTGGGTCTTGCTCTTCTCCAAGATCCATTCTGAAATGCTGCTGGAATGAGGAATCGGAAGAAGAGAAGGAGTAACATTTGTTGGGGTTATTTTTTCTTAGCTTCTTCGTACTCTCTCTCTGTTATCGTGTTCTGAATAAGGCATAATGCTGTCTTGCATCTGTAGAACAGCTGCCACTGTTTTCTTGTTTCTGTGTTTTTGAATTGTTTTTCATCATCTGGGATATGTTATTTGTTATGGATTATATCGCCTTTTGAGCGACTATTATTAATATGAATGATGAGATTTAGTTATTTTGGTTTTGTTATTATTATCAGTTTCATCAAAGATTAGTTTAAAGTTTGAAGTGGAAAAACCTTTTTAGATGGGAAAGTGGATGCTGTGTTCGTGCGGTGATAATGGAGAATAAATTTGTCCGGGCAACTAATAATGTTTGGTGTACAAAAAATGACAAATTCAGAGTTTCAAACCCACAAAGTTTGAACAAATTCATTCGACGTATCTGTTGAGAGCGAGTGGTTGAAGTCAAGTGCATAGTCCAAATACTTTCATAAATTGGAAGAAAGTGATTGGAGACGCTAATTGGTCAAATCAACCATATAAAAACATGATTATGCTAATCACTCAAGTTCTTGGATAATTTTGCCACGGAAAAGATTAGTATTCCACGATCATAGCGACTGCCCCACATTGGATTTGTAGTCAAAAGACTCAAAACTCACAGCACAATATATTTAAATAAGACTACTTAGGAATTAGGATACAATTATGAAACAATTTTAAAATATACCTTTAAATGTGAAGAATTAAGTATTTAAATTAAGTGAATTTTAGCTACATTTCCGGTAAGAGTCTTTGCCTAACCCACTCGGATGTCAAAGTTAGGCCGAAGATTTGATAGAATTTATCTGATAAGTGGAGTTTGTGATCTTACCTTCAAGAACTCGTATGGTTATTTATAGAGCGAAGTGTCAAGTAAGCAACTTTGGACCATTAGCCTATTATTCACGAGCTATCACTTCTAAGCTTGGTTGCCTTATGTGGCCCGATCCAGTAGAGGATTTGGGTTTTGTTCCTTTGGGTTGATTCAGGCTCAAGCCTCATCAGAAGGTAAATGAGATGATGTGAAAGATTATGCCGTAGTATGATTTTAGGGCGGTAACAAAGAATCACATTTAAAATTTATTGAATTTAATCTTAACTCGATTGAGTCAAGAAAACTTTGCTTGATAGAAACTCGAACTCGAATTAAGTCTCGATTCGAACCATTGGTCAAATATATCTTTAGTATTAAATTTATTGTTTAGCAAACATTAGTTGAAATCGAAATCAAGTTTTCGCATGTTGGTTAACAATTCGATTTATTTAAAAAAATTGCTACCGTGTAGAGGATTTATATAATTCGATCAAGCAACAAATATTGTGTTACAGATATTATGGATACTATTAAAAGAATACTAATTCTCAATTGAGACCTGTCTCCATTGAGACCAAAGATTATATGAGATTGCTATTGATTGAATTTGTCGTTGTGAGCTTTAAACCCGCCGATTTCCTTGATTGAATTTGTCGTTGGTGAAATTGACCAAGGAAATTGACCGAAAGATCAAGCAAATTGAACGAAAGATCAAATTAACTGAAAAATCAAGGCAAAACAAAAATACTCAAGCACATTGATTGAAAGATCAAACAAACTGACTAAAAGATCAAGCAGAAACAGTAAATGCTCATTCCCCTGCTCTTGGTCTCCACAAGGACAGGTCTCACCCAAGACTTTCTCTTAAAAGAATTGAATTCTAAGATTGCAAAAAGCATTTAAAAAGTTAAATTGAATACTTCGCCTTGCCGCAGTCAAAAGTGGCTGTAGTTTAGTGGTTAGAATTCTACGTTGTGGCCGTAGAGACCTGGGCTCGAATCCCAGCAGCCACACTTTTGTTTTTCAGTTTAGCAAATCCCGACTTGGTAATATGGACCGTTCTTTGAATGGCTTTGTTTTGGGCCACTATGCACAAATTCTTGCTTTCAAGGATAAACCATGAAATTTCTTCAAAAAACAAAAAGGAAAAAAAAAGGATAAACCATGAAATCATCCAAAACCCAATTCTTTGATTTTTGTAAAAGTGGAAAATACACATCCCAAAATAACAATTAAATAAATTTCTTTTGCCATGTACAATATTTATCCATCAGCAGACCGGTCAAGTTTACGATTTTTACATCCCTATTTTTCAGAGTATTTTTCAGTAACCGGTTAAATCGTGACCTTCACCAGTGCTTTACATCTTTACAATAGAAAAATAATATTAATCTAACTAAAGCCCTGTTTGCTACAACTTATTTCTTACTGAACTGAACTGAATTGAAGTGAAAATTAATGTATTGAAAAAATGAATCATCATGACTGAATTAATTTGAATTTCGACAAATTACATTTTCACTAAACTGAACTGAAATGAATTGAAGTGATCTACTGATAAGTTCTGGCAAACA
Source organism: Cruciata laevipes (assembly GCA_963678965.1). NCBI lineage: Eukaryota > Viridiplantae > Streptophyta > Magnoliopsida > Gentianales > Rubiaceae > Cruciata > Cruciata laevipes. The sequence goes on along the minus strand of OY787641.1, from coordinate 5,271,626 downwards.
AGAGCCTAATTATATAACTTAATGTGATATTCATATTATATATAGGTAAAGTGCGCAGTATTTATATCATCTTAAAAACTAAACTAGATGAATATGGTAATATTATGCCATAATTATTACTACTCCTGCATGGTGATACTATTGAATATATTTTTACATCACACCAGTTAATTGTGTGTAAAATGCAAAATCTAGTATTTCTAAATCTTTGAAACAATAATCATAATACAAAATTCATGTATTTTATACTGACAAAGGTTCCATATATAGACTATATTAGCATATAATTATAAATACTCTAATGGTATGTAGAGAATGAGTATATTACCCGCGGTATATTAGTGATTGCTTATCTTTCGAAAATATTAGTGACGGCTTATCTTTCGAGATGAAGATAAGGGTTTGCACGGGCCCAATATCATGCCAGCTTGTTTACAGAAGTGGAAGCCAAATTCCATATGTACAATACCTTTTATATATTAAGCATGATTATTAAATGTATTATTGTTGATCGTGAATCTTCACACTTTCAAGAAAGATGTTTTACATATCAAGCATGATCATCAAGTCTCAATTGAGAATTTGTTTTAATTTAGTCATGCCGGTTCTATTTTTCATACATTAATTTTCACATCAATTCAATCAGTTCAGTTCAAATTAGTTCACAAAGAATAAACTTAGGAGTCTAGAAATGGTTCCTTCACGGTTCACTCCATGGTGAAAAAGGCAGAGCAAATTATTCATAGTACACTTTCACCAAAAATTGCTATCATTCAAATCATCATGTTCCTTTCATTCATGCTACTATCTTGTTTGAATTCCTGTTGGAGGGAAGAAAAGGTACGCAATTATTATCATGGTACAATGGAGCTTGTTTGTGCAACAAACACTGTTCTTCAGTGCTGATTTTCAGGGTTTCCAACCAAAATGCTCTGTTCTGTTCCTTTGATCTGACTACTCTTGCTTAATATTGTATGTGTATAGTATATCGATTTGTTCTTGAAAAAAGTTTGAGATGAATTAAGATTATAAAATTTGGAGTAATATAAAATGTAGAGGTGAATTACAATTATTAAAAGAGGACAAGCCAACCAACAAATTAAGGCAGAAAAAAGGGACTTTTAAGGACATTTTAAAAGAAATGCTCCATTATTAGATTGCAACTTATCAAGATTCAAGACTCACGACTTCTTTATAGGTTGTTGTTGCATGATAAATCAGCTCTTTTTTAAAGGAATTTTCCTTATAAAGTGTGAAATGTTTCATAGGACTAAGAAATATACAAAAGTAAGGCTTATTCTTATATGATTTTTTTTTTTTTGATCCGATTCTTATATGATTGTAGTTTGTTTGATATGGTTATCAAATCAAATGTGTGGTCTGTGAAAAAAAACAGAGTAAACCCCGGCTTAATCTTGGGTTCTTGTTGCCACTAGAATGTTATGAAGCTGGAATTCATTACTATATGTACACTTATGAGTTATGAGGCTGAAAAACCTCTCAAACAAGCATATGAACTTTATATGTTTAATTTTAACTACCAAATCACAGAGTTTAGTTGAGACGAAAAGAATAAGAATTTATATATGTGATAACTTATTGACCACATAAATCGTTCATCCTAATTCATATGTAATATTAATATTCTAAACCAATGGATAATAGGTGGAGTTAACATTCAAATATGAGATATTATCTTACAAACAATGGATGAGATGTCATTACATAAGCATAAACATAAAGAAGATTAGATTTGATGGAAATGGTATTTGTATAGTACATATGTTTTTTTTGTTCAAGTATAGTACTCCATCTGTCCCATAAAGCTGCACAAGTCACTATTTATTTAGTCAAAATTGAATATTTTCAACATTTAAATTGAACTAGTATTAGTAATTAAATATGGTCGTATGAGATTTTGTTAGATTCGTTGTAACATGTACTTTCATAATATCGAAATTTCATCATAAATAATTTTATACATATATAAAGATATTGATGGTTAATAAAAAAAAAAAATCAATTTGTGCAAGTATCGCTGGGACGGAGCGTACATATGTATGCATGTATGCTCTTATTCCACTATTAACTTGCTATGTCTCATAAGCATAGGTTAGCGAATGATCTTAAATGTAATAATGCCATATGTAATGTTTCTTAAACTAATGAAAGTTCTATTACTATCAAAAAAAAAAAAAAAAAAACTTGCTATGTCGGTCCCAAGTATTGTTAATGCCTAATTGGTGATAAAGATTTGTTGAATTGGTGATCTCCTTCAACACCATAATTATCCATATGATATACGTGGTCAAATTGCATCCAAAAATCATGGTTTCTTTTTTCTTAATTTTCCATGGATTGAACATGTGGTTGCATTTCACTCTATGGTCTCAATTTAAAATACACAACTTTTGAATATTAATGATAATTATTTAATGATACCAATTGAGACGGTTCTGTTGGTGTTTTTGTGAAACATATTATTTAAGTATATTTGGATTTGAGTATTGTGAGCTCGGGACGTTAGAACAAGGTCGGTGGTGCGGGGTGCACACTTGTTTAAACTGTTCTACGAGTTTACTGTTTAATACATTGTACGTAACATTATGTCTTTTAGACAGTCACCTGTGGTTTTGTATCTCTTGAATTTTGCACCTGTTTATTGTGCATGAAGGAGATAAGAAAATAACGACGCGTGTTTGGTATACGTGTATGTTAGCATGGTGAGATGTAACGATGTATCGTTACAAATGTGGTTACTGCAGTTTTCTTGTGGTTACTGCAGTTAATCGTACGTTTGTATTGTAACGTTTCAGTTGTTCTCCTATAAAAAATGGATACGAAAAGAAACACATAAAGATACATTATTTTTCACCACAATGAAGATCATTCATGATTTTCGGTATCAATCCATAAACTCAAATACTTAGAAGCTTTCTTCTTGTTCGAAGCCTAAAACAAGAAGGTTCGATTGTTTTATCTCTTTAGGGATTTCGTGTAACCCAGGCTTTGATAGGGTCGAAATACTCTTTAAGGAAAGCGTTTACGTGACTCATATCGACTATCCAGATTATCACAATTGGACCATTTTCCCCAACAATCTTAAAGAATATTTTCTGATTGTGATAATGGCATCGTACGAGATATGACATCCAAGTTTGAAGGCGTACGTTTTATCCACATCAATGACAGATGCAGTGGAGATGGGAGAATGATGACTACATATGTCGCGGTCACATCTTAAATGATGGTGACATTATGACAGAAAAAAAGGGAAAATGATGACTGCCGTTCGCATAAACCGATAAGTTTTGATTTAAGTTTTGTTTATACTGCTTGTGTATAAATACATGTCTGTGTTTGTTTTAAAATTTGAATGAGTATCATGTGGTCTTTTGATGATGAACGATTTGATCTAACATGTTTATCCAAATGGTAAAAAACAAGCAAGAAAAGTTTTAAGTTTTGTATTGCATATATATGATTAGGTGGTTAATTAATTTTAACCTGGATGGATGGATATTTAATTGAATTTTGAGTTAAATATGATTCGGTATAAATTCAAATTACGGATTGACGTCTTGTGAAATTTTAGATGCGATTGAAAATTGATTAAATGTTTAATTAATTCAATTTGATTTCTGTTGGACGGTTGTTTTGCTTACATAATGTTTACTCTGATTATGGAAGGTAACTGTTCGGACAAAACCGTGATGGGAGAGGATGAAAATTCTGATAAGAAAAAGGAAAGACACGACTCTTCAACCAATTACGTAAGGATGCAGGCAGGTTGGATTTGCCAGAAGAATGGTATCACACCATTTGGGCAAGAATCCTAGGCTAGATGTGAAATTGATGGTTGAATAGTTTCGGGTGCAACCAAATATGCCTGCAATGACAGTATGTGGTTGAAGTAATATGAATGGATAATGGATGATGATGGTTACATTTTTCATATGGGAAACTATTCTACCGTGAATATTAAATGGTTGAGGAGACGTTGCACGACATTTCAGTCGAGTTACTATAAATTTGGTTGGTCTCCAACAATAAAAACAGATAAGTTTTCTTGTCAAATTTTGTGTAAATTATTTGTGAATAAATGTGTATGACCTTGATTGACATGTCTGATACAATTTGAAAATTTATTTTCTATCTGAACATGCATGTATACGGTCATAATTATTTTGTGGAAACTCAAGCATATGAGTAAAATGCAAAATTTGTTTATAGTAATCAGTGTGAACTGAAGAAATATGAATGATTATTCTTGTGAACAAAATTATGATTTGAAAATATCTAAAATTATGTAGAGAAATTAAAGGTTTCAATTACCTTTGATCCGGAGAAATTGCTAGAGTAATTTATAATTGGATGAATTGCTAGAATAATTTATAATTGGATGAATTTATGTTGGTGTGGTGGTGTCGAGTTTATTCGACAAGTTTCCATTTTTATGGAATGATTTTAACCACGTGTTTAAAAATAAAGGAATTATGGTTGTAGTGATATATTTTAAATGGTATGTACAACTCTTTTATGTCTACCAAATGTGGTGTTGTGGAATTACTAGAGTCAAAGTACATGGATGAGGATGCTTCTAGTCATCTGGTAAGAAGTTCATTGTTGGTAATTGTATGAATTACAAAATTCCTCTGAATTTTGGGTAATTTGCACAACATAACTTGGGAAATAAATATATGTTTAATTTTGTGTCGAATATATTTGATACTATTTATTTAATTATGAGAATTATGAGGTTTGAAAATGCATGGTATTAATCATATTTCACTTAGAATTATATCATGGAAGTTGGTATGTTTGTATGCATTATTTTGCATGTCATAATGTTAATATTAATATGTCAATACCTTCTTAATGATGTTTTATGATTTATTGGATTATTGTTATATTTGGCAATATGTTTATGAATTGATTTCTTGATCATTTAGAAATCTGGAGGAAATTTAGAACGGTCAGTTCTTGGAATGGATTATGATTATTAGATAATCATAATGAACAAAATTATGATTTTGAGACAAATCTGAAAATTCTGTTGAAATGAAAAAGGTTTGAGAAACCTTGATCTTATGGAATCGCTCTAGATTTTAGAGTGATTTCAAAATGGATGGATTTATTGATGTTGATTAAAATTAAAAAAAAAACTTTCATTTTCTTGAAAGGATTTCAAAGCACATGCTTCGAAAGGAAGAATTCTCTCTTTTCTAAGACGGGAGTCATTTGTGATTCTGTGCATAGAGGCGTATCTAAAGGCACGGGAAAATGATTGGCTCAAAGTGAAGAGATAATGAGATATTGAAATTTACTAGTAGATCACTTGACGAAGTGAATTAACTAGGGACTTGGTATAAGTCGGTTATCGGGAGGTTAAAGCCTATATAATTCTTTGATAATGGGATACCCAATTTCGCTCTAATACGATGTTAGAGTCAAATTCAATGTGGAAGGCCTATTGTTTAAGATTGAAACATATGATTTTATCCCGGAGGTAATATGTTTGGACATGCATGAAGCTAGGTTGAAGTTTAGCTTCTTAATGAATCTTTTGACAAAGTACATGTGCATGTGTACGATTAAAAGGATTCACCTATATGGAGTGTGAAGTGCAGCCGCTTCAGCAAGTCAGGGCTGGACTATGTATACACCCATGAATGGATAGGGACACATGGCTTGTATAGTGTCAGTTTGGCTTTTGAGTTGTATTGAACTTGTGTGTGGATTATCTTCAGGTGTTCAAATGGGTTGAAGGGTTCAATCTTTAAGATACCCCGATTCTCGAGCATTTGGAATGTGTAATTCACTAAGATGAAAATTCAATCTTTAAGACATTTTCATTTATGCACTTGTTTGGTTTGGTTGGATTGTTGGATTTTCCGAATCAAGGAGTATACTTAAATGGGGGAGGATTGTTGGTGTTTTTGTGAAACACATTATTTAAGTATATTTGGATTTGAGTATTGTGAGCTCGGGACGTTAGAACAAGGTCGGTGGTGCGGGGTGCACACTTGTATAAACTGTTCTACGAGTTTACTGTTTAATACATTGTACGTAACATTATGTCTTTTAGACAGTCACCTGTGGTTTTGTATCTCTTGAATTTTGCACCTGTTTATTGTGCATGAAGGAGATAAGAAAATAACGACGCGTGTTTGGTATACGTGTATGTTAGCATGGTGAGATGTAACGATGTATCGTTACAAATGTGGTTACTGCAGTTTTCTTGTGGTTACTGCAGTTAATCGTACGTTTGTATTGTAACGTTTCAGTTGTTCTCCTATAAAAAATGGATACGAAAAGAAACACATAAAGATACATTATTTTTCACCACAGTGAAGATCATTCATGATTTTCGGTATCAATCCATAAACTCAAATACTTAGAAGCTTTCTTCTTGTTCGAAGCCTAGAACAAGAAGGTTCGATTGTTTTATCTCTTTAGGGATTTCGTGTAACCCAAGCTTTGATAGGGTCGAAATACCCTTTAAGGAAAGCGTTTACGTGACTCATATCGACTATCCAGATTATCACAATTGGACCCACTTTTCCCAACAGGTTCTAGGTTAAGAATTTTTCGAATTATCGTCACTAACATATGTTATCACCCGATTAGATCACTCTTTATTTGGTGGAAGTAGGAATTTTGTTAAGCAAAGATGATATATGCTCTAACCTAAAAGTAATGGTTGTGGTAATGAGAATCCTATGTTCCAAAGGGTTATTTTATTTTATTTTTATAAATGAAAATGGGAATATATTCTTACTCAATTTCTTAAAATAGCTTCTGATTTCTTGAAAGGTCCATAGTTAAAAAAATTATTTATATTTTGGCAATTTCTCCATGCAGATCCATTTTTCTCTTGCAGGTCCACATTTTACCATAATGCTCACTGATGGAACCCTATCATTTCAAACACAATTTTTTCCTATTAGGAGTATTATGGTAAAAATACGGACCCCTATATTTTTTTATCTCAATAAGGCAAAAAAAAGTGATCTAAACTCGAATGTCAACTTCTGAGTATGTGCCTCTAAATCAAAATTTCGAGTTCGAATCCCATTCAATGCAATAAAAGGGTTAAAAAACAAAAATCTTACCAAATTTCATGGTTTGGAACAAAACAAATGATCCAACATGAAACCTAGTACTGCTGCAGATTCTATATTAAGTGAGATGAGGACAATAATGTCCTTTCATGAAACCAACTTCTGCTGCCAGAAAATTAAGTACCTTATAGTAGTACATAATTATCTCACACCATTTAGGTAAGCTAGTTAGAGTTGACCTTCTAAATTTATTTACTTATATGAACATAAATGAAAATTAATATACCGGAATTTAGAATCAATATGATTAATATAGCCTGAATTTTATGAATTAAATTGAACTATATTGTACTTATATGCCTGATGCATGGTTTCAATTAGATATAAACATCATAAACATCAGTGAAATATAAATTTACACAAAATCAGCACGAACAATGTAATCATCATTTGATAACAATTGAAAATAAGGGTAACACTCAACAAATAAAGGCATACTATATCTACTAAAAGTCTAAACCACCTCACTAAATTATCAATTACAATTATAATTATCAACTCAAATTTATTATAAAAATAAACAATTATAATTAAATGAACAATAAAAGTATAGTTTTATGTGAAATGAAATGAGTATAATAATTCCAAACATGGTGCAATGATTTCCTAGTCATTTGGTTATCAACTACAGTGCATTGCCTCCAGATTAAAATGATTAAGGTCAAAGTATACTGTGCCATTTAATTTGACCACTTTTTTTTTGTGCAAAGCTCCAAAGCAGAGGATTTACTGCAACTGATTGATGAAATGACACTTTGTTAATGGAAGAGGCCATCTAAGAGAATCATTGAGCTTATTGGAGATCATCACTTGAGCCCACTTGTTGGATTCTTTGAGCTAATAAAGAGAAGCAAAATATCACATCTTCTGTTCCAAAATTAACCAAGTATCAAAAACTACAATCTAGCTTGGAATAACATTAATTAAAAAGTCACAATAATGCAAATTTGCATCAAACAAAGGTGCTCTAATTGTACCCACTTACTTTGTGCTTGTGAAATTGACATGGAAGGCTCTAGATGACAATTTTGTTAAAATATTTAATAAATTTTAAAATGTGGTTTGAATTCTAAAATGAGAAATCTTTTAGAACTGTTTTAACTCTGTGAAAAGTAGATTTTCCCTTTTAATGTTATGATATAACTGTTGAAATAAAAAGTATACAAGCAAAGAGACTAAGGTAGGGGAGCGCGTTTCTTCGTGGTGGGGTGGTGATGGTGCGGTGACGGAGACAATGGAGATGTGTTGTCAATGAATGGGTAGCTTTGGATGAGTTTGGATATGTGGGAGTGTTGAGAAATCACACGACTAGAAATAATGGATAAACGATATAAGATAGAAAAAAGGAGTTTCACATTTAGAGAAATAGTTAACACTGTAAATTTTTTATAGTCTCGTCAAAAGTTTTTAAAGGAATTTTTTTTGGAGATATACAAATTAATTACAGAAAATTTTCTGTGAAACAGTCTAAAGATTAACCAATTGATGTTCCTTAATTTTATTTTGATGTTCATTAATATCATGTTGACGATACCAATTCATGATCATCCGTCAACTTCCTCGCCCCTTTTTTCCCTTTTTCTCTAGACGCTCCCAAGACCACCTTTTTTCTTCAAACTTTAGATCTACTCCGGTGGAGTGGCCGCCGGCGATCCCCTCTGTGCCTGACCACCCCCGCCACCCTACCTAGATAGATATAAACTCTTAGCCTCCCCATTCTTCCTCGAATCGGAGTCCCCATCCCTACCGACCAGCCACGGTCTCCGTCGCCGGAGTTTGCAGATCTTCTTGTTGAACGTCGGCCTCAGCAACGGAGCTTGGACCAAAGATCGGGCATACGTGCTCACCGTCCAGATCCCGGATCCACTTCGCACTCGAGCTGCTGACGGATAGGCCAAAAATTTCAGGTAGTTTCAGTCCATCCTTGCTACTGGATCCGTAGGAAAAGGGGCGTTTCGGCCTAAGCCGCACAGAACACGCGCAACCGAAACCCCACGCATTGATGCGGCATACGCGTTGACCACGCTCCGCCGTTAGTCGGTAGTTGCCTGTGCCTCCACGAGCCACACGCCCTGCCGCGCGTGGTATTCTCGCGCCGCTGCTACAATTCCAGCAGACCCCATTATCTATGGAGGATTGAGAGATAAAGAGAATCATTTCCTTTTATTTTTTGTTTTATTTTTTGTTTTATCTAGTTTTACTCTAGTTTTTATTTTATTTTATAGGATAGTTTATTTTCCAGTTTTTTGAAAGGGAGTTTCATTTAAATTAGGGTCGTTTTGTTCAACTATTGGTCAAGTGGGTTTGTCTGCCAATTCTTTGTTTTTCCGATGAGACATTTTGCTTCGTTAATCTTTGTTGGCTTTTGATCTGTCTTACATCGCAGAAAGAAGAAATCCAAGTCGGGGTAGTTTTTGAACTGACCTTTCGGCGCCTTAGTCAGATTCAGATTTGTAGACCGTTTGGATTGGGAATCATTTAATTCATAAGTTTAGTTCGTGTTAGTCAGCCTGCTGATGTGTCTTGTCTCTGTACAAAACAACCTTGAAAGTCTTTTACATTAGTTGGAGATCTTAATCACTCGCAATGAGACTGACTAAGAAGTGATTGCAGTTTCAAGGTCATCGTCTGATACTAAATCCACATCGTAGTCAGCTAGTTAGTCTCAGATTAGTTGGAAGTACATTTGGTTATGACCACTTATCTTTCAACACCCTTTCCTTTTTTCTTAGTTTTGTTATTGTAGTTTTAGTTCTTTAGATAGGCTATTCTGGCCTTAGATAAAGAGAAGATTTAGTTTTGAATATTGTTAGAAACCTCTCTGTAATCTATCATATCGCCTCCACTTGTGGAGAAACAGCCTTCGGGCAACTTGTAGCCTCTAAGACCCTAATTTGGTCTTATGTGCATTATGTTCTGTTTTTTATTTCGGTTGAGAAATCATGAATAATCCTTCCATCTATGATGATTTTAGCATAAAAAAAATATATTCACAATACTTATATTTTATAATTGATGTTGTACATTTATTTTTTGAACTAGATATAAAAGTTTATATAAAATTAGTCGCTAACTGAACTAGTTACAATCAACTGCGCTAGGCCAAAGGCCATGCCTTGGTTAGGGGAGGTCTTAGTTTCGAATCCCCGTCCTCCCAGGGATTTGTAGGGACTAGGGGAAACCCTAATTTCCTCTAGTTTCCAAGTATCAATTTCCTCCACTGCAAGAGGCGTGTTTAGGTGAGCGACGGGAGCTGCATCGGCTGGTGTATCATGTGAAAGTCTCACCTCACTTCTATGTAAGGCATTAGGCTAGGTTGTTGTAATAGATTAGTATCGTAATGATGATGTATCTCTAAAAAAAAAAAAAAAACTAGTTACGACTAGCCTCCGGTCATCGGTGCTCCGTTCACCGACTGACTAAAAAACACGATGATAATTGATGAAAAGTAATCTAATCAAAGCTTATAAAGAATGTTTGAAGTTTGAACAGAGTCAACTCTGATGATGATGTCTGCAATGCACGTGTATGGAAACCGAACCAATGTACGCATGAAAGCTGGTGCGCTGCGTCTTGGCTTCTTGCCTGAACCCTAATCATCATCATTTCCGATTCCGACCCTACAAAACCTAAACAATACTAATAAATGTACAATCTATCACAAATCCTACCTAATTTGTTAATCAATGTCCTGCTAATTGTTAATGAAAATATTAACAACCATAACTTCATCTTAAATGATTTTCCCACCAAGAGGCAAACTTTTCAAAGTTTGCTGTTTCCTTTATCTTTGCGGTGGGGTGAAAATTTGAAAAATGAAAATGAACAAGTAGCTTTTGCTTTACTGAAGTGGGGGCTTCGATGGGTATGGAATATGGATTTGGTTGGACTGTTTGTTGACCTCTTAAGGTATCAAGAAAAGGGTAATCTTAAACAATTAAGAGCAATTTTAAGAAAGTTTAAAGAAAAATGATATACGTTGATATTCTCACTTTCCGACCTTTTACCTATTAATTATGACCATTCAATGTATTATTGTTGATCTTCTCATGTTCGTGTCTGATCTTTAACTTTCAAGATTGATGATCATTGAGATTAATTGAGACACATCTTACGTTAAGTAATCCTTCATAAAACTATTTTAACGTTAAACTGAAAGAAAACATTGCCTTAAACCCTGTTTTAAAAGTGTTTAATTTATGTATTTAGCAAGTATTGACAATTGTTTTTTTAGTTTTGGCAAATTAATTATATAGATGATTGAAAAGAAAAGGCAAAAAGAAAGTGGGAACATACTAATTCACTGAGTAAAGTTCTCACGACGAACTCAATTACGTCGCCGATCTCGAGTTTGTGTGATCTCGAGATTCTCACCTTTTGGATCAATAAGTGGTGTTTTTCTTCGTGATTTAACACTCCAATCGCTTATACTCTTCGTCACAAGCTTAGTGCTCGCCGGAAAAATCCATCTCCGGTTATTGCTGTCATGAAAGATCGCTATCAACCATAGCTAAACTAAACTGAATTGAACTGAACGGAAGTGAAAAATTATTATATTGAAAAAAAAAGAATGCATAGCTGAATTAACCTGAATTTCATCAAATTACATTTTCACTTAATTGAACTAAACTGAATTGAACTAAACTGAACTAATCCATAATTCCCTCAAACATGCCCATTATCCATAATTCCCTCAAATTATCCGTATTTTAAATTAAATTAAATTTAAATTTCCATAATTTAAATTGCCTGTAAACTAAGTAAAGTATGGCCTGTATTTTTTTTTAAAAAGAGTAAAGTATGGCCTGTACTTCCTAAAGTTTTAGTAAAAATTTATGGTATTTATAGACTCTATCCAATATTGACATTATCTTTTATCCAGTTACCATTTTTACTTTTATTAACGTTTCTATATTGGATTATGGATAACACCGTAAAATTGCCATATTTATGGCTGCAATATATCCAAATTTTGTTTGCAAAAGAAGAAATAATTTATTTTGTGGAATGTTAGCATTGTCCAAGATTAGCATATATACTGAAACCAATCCCAATACGCATGTCCATCACCAAATTCCAACCGAATCTCACTCACACACTACACACCTAGGTTTTCACACACTCACACACTGATCTATATGAACAGGCGGGCCCCACAATTACAAGCAAAAGAATTTTGAGTTAAATTTCTTTATCACAAAAGTGGATTATTAGTGCTTAACAGTCAGAAACAAGGACCCCTTTATGAGCTTTAATTTCCTACTTTTTATAGAATTTTCAAATTTTATTAATGCATTTTTGTTCACTTTGATGTATTCTTTTCTTTTTATTCTTCACAAGTGGAAGGCATGTTAGTTGCACCTTTTGCTACCTAAAATCTCTGTTTTTCTCTTCCTAGTTTTTGGACACAGGTTTTGAGTGTGTGTAGTTTTGGGCATTCTGAGTGACATATTCTGTGTGGAAATTCAGTTGAGGTTGTTGAGGTGTGTCATCCTAGCTTAGTACAGCACAAACATTGTCCTAACAGCTCCATACTTTCTTGATTTTCTTCCTTCCTCAAAGTTTGATCCAATGAGACACAGAAAAGAGCCTGCTTTCTTGTTTTTAGCCCTTCTGCTAAGCTGTTCATCTGCCTGGATTTCCCCTGATGGCATCAATCCTGAAGGTGACTGTGTGTTTTTTTCCGGTATCGAATGATCTTCGAAAAACTAACATGGATGTTGTTGTAATGTTGCATTTGTGGCTTCTTTTTCGCAGTGGCGGTTTTGATGGACATTAAGGATCATCTGGAGGACCCTCACAAAGTTCTGAATTGGGATGTTGGTGCAGTTGATCCATGCAGCTGGGCTATGATTACATGTACACATGACAATAATTATGTTCTTGCCATGTAAGTGTTTTCCTTTTTAGATAATTATTAGGATTTCATAATGTCAAGATTCTTGAAAAGTGGAAATATATTAGCAAATTTCTTGAATTTGTTTGGTGTTTTTGTTTGTATGTTGCAGAACAGCTCCAAGCCAAGGTTTATCTGGCCATATAGCTCCTAGCATTGGCAACTTAACACATCTTCAGAATCTGTGAGTACTGCTCTGTGTCTGGACTGAACACGATGGCGAGATATGATCAACTTTCATTGTTGTCGAGTGTCGTAAAATCGTAATCACTAATCTGTCTGTTTTGTTTGCAGGCTTCTGCAGAATAACAATATTTCTGGGAGTTTGCCTCCTGAGCTGGGAAAGCTCCCAAAGCTTCAAACCATTGATATTTCTAATAATTTGCTCACTGGGGAGATTCCTTCTTCTGTTGGTGAAGTGAAAACTCTGCAATACTTGTAAGTTGGAAGCAACAAAATTAGTTTAGATTTTTTCCATGCATTTTTTTCTTGTTTTGAAGAAGAGATTGAGCTAAATTTGTGATGATTTTGGTTGCAGGAGGCTTAACAATAACAGTCTTTCTGGACCTATACCTGTGACTTTGGCAAATATGACTCAACTGAAATTTCTGTAATTTTCTTGGCCTTATTTTCCTAGTTCTAAACTTGGATTGTGTTTTTTCTGATATTTTTGTCTGCTTTTGCAGAGATTTGTCTTTCAATAACTTGAGTGGTCCTATTCCAAAGCTTCCTGCCAAAACATTCAAGTAAGCTTCCTTCTACTGTCTCTATTTCAAAAACAATCTTACTAAAACCGACTAATGTCACCATCTTAGAAGAACGGAAAGAGTATTTGGCTAGTCTGCAGATAGGCCAAACATAAGAGACTAAATCGACAATATAAGTGACTAACAAAACTAAAAACCGCAACTTGGATTTGCGAAATATCCTTCTGTCAAACCGCAACTTGGATTTGCGAAATATCCTTCTGTCAAACGTTTGTGAGTTTCAAGATTGAGGTTTGATTTACAGAGTTGTGACAAAGTTTTTGTTATACCTGTTCAGCATTTTAGGAAATCCTATAATATGTGCTACTGGGAAGGAGCCTCAGTGCAATGGTACAACTGCAATGCCCATATCAATGCCACTAAACAACTCCCAGAGTAAGAAATCAACAAACTTTATAATCTTTCCAACATTTTCTTACACAATCTTAGGATTAGTTAAGGGATTTAAATGTACCATTCATTATCAGGTACAGGTTCTCAGCCTCTACCAAGGCCAAGAACTCACAAAGTTGCCCTAGCATTCGGCACCAGTCTCGGCTGCATCTGCCTCCTAATTCTCGGATTTGGTTTCTTCCTCTGGTGGAGACAAAAGCACAACCAACAGATATTCTTCGATGTCAATGGTAAGCAACAGCAACATGTGAAGTCTTAAAACAAGAATGTTTAAGATTCCATTTGCTGAAATCAACCTTTTTTCTGTAGTCACAGAGCACTACCACGATGAAGTGTGCCTCGGAAACTTGAGGAGGTTTCACTTCAGGGAGCTTCAGGTTGCCACACACAACTTCAGCAACAAGAACATCCTCGGAAAAGGCGGTTTTGGCCACGTGTACAAAGGCCACCTCCAAGACGGCAGCATTGTAGCTGTCAAGAGACTAAAAGATGGAAGTGCCCTCAGCGGAGACACACAGTTCCAAACCGAGGTTGAGATGATCAGCCTCGCTGTTCACAGGAACCTCCTCCGTCTGTACGGCTTCTGCATAACCTCAACCGAGAGGCTTCTAGTTTACCCTTACATGTCAAATGGAAGTGTTGCCTCACGGCTCAAAGCAAAACCTTCCTTGGATTGGAGCACAAGGAAAAGAATCGCCATTGGTGCTGCTAGGGGCTTGCTTTATCTGCACGAGCAATGTGACCCGAAGATTATCCACAGGGATGTGAAGGCTGCAAATATTTTGCTTGATGACTACTGTGAAGCTGTGGTGGGGGATTTTGGTCTAGCTAAGCTCTTGGACCATCGGGACTCTCACGTCACCACGGCTGTCAGGGGAACTGTAGGCCATATAGCACCTGAATATCTCTCAACCGGCCAATCTTCAGAAAAAACCGATGTTTTTGGTTTTGGCATTCTTCTCCTGGAACTGATAACTGGACAGAGGGCTCTGGAGTTTGGAAAAGCCGCAAACCAGAAAGGAGCTATGCTGGATTGGGTAAGGTTTAAGCTAGGCTTTTACTTGTATTTTATCTATTGAATGAATCATAATCCTATGTATCTTTGCAGGTAAAGAAGATTCATCTAGAAAAGAAGCTTGACTTGCTAGTCGACAAAGACCTTAAAATAGGCTATGACCGGATTGAGCTAGAGGAAATGGTGCAAGTAGCTCTGCTATGCACTCAGTATCTTCCTAGTCAAAGACCTAAGATGTCAGAAGTTGTTCGAATGCTCGAAGGGGATGGACTTGCAGAAAAGTGGGAAGCTTCTCAGAGAGCTGAGGCTACAAGATGCAGAGCAAACGAATTCTCATCATCAGAGAGATATTCTGATCTTACCGATGATTCTTCTGTGCTTGTCCAGGCAATGGAACTCTCAGGGCCTAGGTGATATTGTTCCCTGGACAAATAACAATTGTATGACCTGTCAAATATATGGAAAACAATGTATTACACAGAATAGCGAGCTTCTACATGCGATCCAATCATCTGCAGATGGAACGCTAAAGCAAGAACAGATGTGTACAGATAAGCTGGGAGGAAGCAGCACAAAACTTCAAACTGACTGTAGATTATGTAACTGACATCAAATAATCTCTAAGTTGTAAGAAGGTTTTATTCCTTACCTTTTTGTGTGGCTTTTCCTATGTCTGTCCTATAGACTGATTGAAATTTTTCATGGGGCTGTACAAATAACGCTTTGTAACAAATCGATTCAATAGATCTCATGCTAATACTACCGAAAGAATTGCACTATTTATTCATTACACATGTTTAGCACAGAGATGGATGCAGTTTGCAAGCATGTATTTCCGTAAACTGCAAACAGATGAAAGTAGTAGGATAGGAAAAACATCCTGTAATTATTCTAAGCATCACAACATCGAACTGCAGCAATTGTTTTTGAATATCCCATAAATCTACATTTTCAACTAAATAGATGATTTATTTTGACATAAGGTCTCTATGTCAGACTTACATGTAAGATGTACCTGATTTTTTCCTAGTATGGTTTTCTGCTGTTCTCTAATATAAATAAGATAAAGCTCTGAGAGACACGGGCTAAAGAGTTTCTCCTGGAACAAATATGACATCAGCTTTAGCAGAAGCACGCCGAAACCTAAGCATACTCACAGACATACTTAGTCCTCCATCAGACAGAGTACTAGGAATAACCGTCATTTGTTCTAGGTCAGGAGTATGGTAGAGTAAGAACTTGATAAACTCCATTTCACGCTGAATACCGCACACCTCTGTAATCTTTACTCTCTTCAGGTGATTGAACATGTGATTCACAGGGCACTCTTTCTCCCAAACAACCAGATCGGTAACTTCCATATCAGCCGGTGCATTTGAAGCACCCTAGAGAATTATCAAGAAGGAAATGTTTATTAAGTAGAGACCAAAAAGAACAGAAATAGCAGGTTGCAGTTAAACAGATTAATGCTACTTACTGAGATATGCAGCTCTACTAGGTTCGGGGAGTTCGCAATCAGACGAAGAATTGCTAATACTTCATCCAGGTCTTCAAAATTTACTTGACCTAACTCAATACTCTTGAGATGCAAATACTTAACAGGCTTTCTTCCCGTGTCGATCCCTATGCTTATATACTGAAAAAAGAGAGGATATACCGTATAATCAAAACAAAGAGCAGAAAAAAGGCTAAATATTGCAATCAATAATTTATGCTTTAAGATAATGGATTATGTTTTCAAGAAGAACTTGCCTTTGTGAAGTATATTTGTCCAACAAGCTTTTCAAGACGTCGAATGCCACCAAGAAGCTTGTCGAAATTGCAGTTTGAGCAATTCTCTAAGCGTTCAGCTACATGATCAGTCACATAGTACATTGCAATCGAAGCAGATACCAACTGAGGGGTGTTTTGGAGGCATATGTCCATAAACTCTCCTTCCAAGGTCAGGTGCTTCAGATTTGGAGCCTGAGGAGATAGCTCCAAGCCATCAAAGTTTGCTAATGTCAAACTCTCTAAACTTGGGCATCTAGAAATAAGTACGTCAATGTCATCTGAGGATATAAGAACTGACTGAAGGCTGAGATAGGTCAAACACAGGAACCCTTTGAAATTCTCGGGAAGATCAATTTCACAATGAACCAGCTCTAGATGAGTTAGCTTGGAAAAGGTGAAAACACAAGAAGGAATCCTGAACAATTCATCGTCACCTAGTTCCACCATTAACTTCTTGATACCCTTCCTTGAAAGAAACAGAAGCCACTGATCCAGATCAGGTGAATTAGGCAGGAATGCAGATGATAAAGAGAACTCATGAATTGGCCCATCGTGGAGAAAGAGAAAACGAGTGATGAAATTCACTAGATCCTTCTTCGCAACCCCCCAGTCACGGCTAGAATACACGCATCTGTCGTTGAACACGAGGTTTGTGATAGCTGTCCACTTATACCTCCATTTGCTTGACAGTATGCTCGTTTTGACAACTTCTCTGAGTGGAAGCTTTGCAAGGATCAGCTCTTGAATGCTTTGTGGAAGATCACTGATCAGATCCATAGTCGAACAATCATCCATCACCCCTGTTAAGTTGGTCGAATCTGATCATCCATTCAATACAGAAACGCAAAGCTAAATAACACCAATCATCGAATTTCATTGTATATTTTTAAGTGATCATTCGAAAGCTGAAACACAAACCAAAACGATACCGATCATCAAATTTCATTACACTTTTCAAGTGCTCATAAAAAAACAGTCCAAATGGACAACAATTGACTACAATCCATACGACTCATAAAAACACAACCAAATTTCTTAGTCCAAAAAGCTACAAATTTTTTGAACTTTTCCTATTGATTGGGGAAATGGGATCAAAAACTGCAATAGCAAAAATCAAGAAATCATCAAACTCTACAACCAAAATGCTGCAAACAACCTTTATCCTAATTTGATGCGGCCCAGAAAGCATAGACAAACGCAAAACAATTCAAGGAACCATAAAAATCACTTTTTTAGAGAAATCTCCCAACAGTTCTTAGAAGGCAATAAGATCAAGAACAAAGAACAGATACCAGCGATTATGGAATGCTCATGCTTCTTCAATTCGCCATTTTTCGGTGGGTTGAAGAGACTGCTACTTATATAAATGCTTGTAAAGCAAAGTCATAACCAGAATCCTCTTTTTAGAATTTAGTCATTCCAAATTATCATTCTTTTTTAATATTAAAAAGAGAAGAAAAAGTGCGAGTTTGGGCTGACTGTTATCATTTTATTTTTATATATATTTACGAATTGGGAAATCAGAAAAATAATAAAAATATTTTCGTTATATTGTATTCTTCTTTCAAACGAGGAAATATAATCTAGTCAATGCAATTATTGCGTTATCTTTTCCCATTCGGCCATCATATTCAAAAATCAAACAATTTTCGCTACAATAAATGTAGAAAACACAGATAATATGTAAAGCAAATATTCATAACAGTGTCTCCATAAAGTATGAACGCAGTATCAACGTTTCAAGTTTAAACATGAGTACATGACAGAAACAACAATAGTTTTGCCGAAGTCTAAATGCCCGATAAACTCTAACATGCAGGTTTTCATACAAATTGAAACAACAGTCCTCTGTCAATGAAAAACTGGTTTGGAAAACAGAAATCGGTGAAAGCACGAGCTCATTCTTCAACAGGATCTTCGTAAATGACTTCTGCCAGAGGTGAAGCCCTTCTGTACTTAGCCAGCTCTTTCAATATGGCGTTCTCGGTGTACTTCTCTGCATCGTTTTCATCCGACATTGGCTGTATCACCATCTTCTCCAAGCTCGGTGACCTTTCCAGTAGAAGCCTGATGAACTCCATCTCAACCTGGGTTCCAGCGATGTATTGCAGCTTCACTTTCTGAAGTTTATTCAATGTTATGCCCGAGTAATCTTGCACAATTATGGCCTCTTCATTAACATCAACATCTTCAACATTATAGGCCTAACAGAAGAAGAAAAACATGAAGCCTTGTGAGTATATGCTCTATCCATTTTCCTCTAGTTTTAGACAAACTAAGAATCTGAGCTTATTAACAACAATAGAGTCTCAGGCTAAAATAAAAGCCAGCAACATCAACATCCAGGTGAGTCAAACAACAAAAATGAACGATGGAAATGAGATCGGGTTTCGATAAAAGGCTATATACAAAATGTGCAACATCAGGCACATGACAAAAATGAACTAGATTGAATGTATGAGAAGCAAATTTAGTCCTTCCGTGAGCATTTTTTGCTGAAAGCATCGTGTACCTTTAGTTTTCTAACACCTACAATTTGTAATCTACCCTACATTTATAGTCTAGTAAATTACTGATAAAGCTAAACGACTCACCGAAATCTCTAAGTCAAGCAAGTTGGGGGAGCTTCTGAGTATGCAAATGAGAAAATTGAGCTCATCCTCCACATCCAGAGATATAGTGGTCATAGTGAGATACTTAAGATGGATTAGAGGAGTTGTAACTTTTGCAGGGACTCCACCTGCACAAACAGACTTCAAAGCAAGCAAGACCCACATATTAGGATAGCACACCAAAGTACAATTTATTACATCATAGCATAAAGGCTAATGTATCATTTACCTTGATGAAATAATAGTCCATCTGCAAATTCTCAAGACTGGGAAGACCACTGAAATACTCATTGATACTTTTTACGCTCTTGCGGAAAATCTCTTCATTTTCATTAGTATCCAGAAAAAGCCAAACTTTAGAAAGAATCGGAGTGTTCTTGAAAAACACGCATTTTACAGGGCTATGGAGGAGGAATGACTTTAGCTTCGGTGCTACAATATCAAGATAGTTCAAGTCATCTGAGAGTTTCAGCATCAACTTCTCCAGTATAGGGCAATTGGCCACTAAACTTGCAAGAGCTTTAGCTGAAATAGAAACTTCACCCAAACACAGGCTAACCACTTGACTAAAACCATTGAAGGAAGGGGGTGGTGCTATAGAACAAGCCCATAGATTAATACCCCGCAGACAAACACAAGAGAAAAATGATGAGGGCATTCTGTAATGATGGTTCACTAGCTTGAGTTTGAGGGTGAATTCCTGAACCCCACTCCGAGACAGAAGCACTATCAAGTTGTCTATTTCCTCAAATCCTTCAAGAGGTAGGGTTAGATCAAACTTTAGTATAGGTCCCTGGTGAAGTGAGAGAATCTGAAAGAGAACTAGTACCAGTTTCATCCTAGTTGCATGTTGAGCTGGTAATGCTAGGCTTTCAGTAAATTCATCATCTATTACAAGTTGTGGGATTTTACACCAACTATACCTCCATTTCCTAGACAAAATGCTGGTTCTTGCAGCATCTCGTAAGGGCAAGCACATTAGGATGCTTTCTATGATACTACTAGGAAGCTCGCTAATCCTATCAGATACTGGGGTCTGAGTCTGAGTCTGAGTCTTCCTAGCACTACGGGTCTTTTTGGGAGGCATTTTGGAATGATATTTTTATTAAGGAAAATGAAAGGTTCAAAGCTCAATAACCTCTACTAAAGCAGGCGGAACAGAAACCAAAATCCTAGCTGTTGCATCTTGCTTCCTGACAAACAATGAGTGGGGATCAGGATCAGCATAAGGACTTACCAGCACAAATTATGCACAAATTAAGCACAATGAACAATGCAAAATGCACAAATTAAGCACAATGAACAATGCAAAGTGCACAAATTAAGCACAATGACAATGCACAAATTAAGCACAATGAACAATGCAGCACAAATTAAGCACAGTGAACAATGCACAAATTAAGCACAATGAACAACGCAAAATGCACAAATTAAGCACAATGAACAATGCAAAATGCACAATAGGTCCAGAAACTGATTTTTGTGTAATGACACAAAAAAATCATAGAATAATAACACAATATCATAAACATGTTTAAAAGAACTCAAAATCAAGCACACAAACCTTCAAGTACAATAATAAATTCAATGTCTTAGAACTAAAACTCTAAGATCGAAGATTTCCAAATATTATAAGGCCCTAAACTCTAGCCATTAGAAGAATCATCATATCTACCAAAACTATCCTTCACCAAAAGTATCTCCATCTTCCTCAACTAATTTTATTCTTCGAGATATTGAACTAGAATAGGCCTAAGGAGCTGGGGTAGAATCTGTCCTTACCATGTTTGTTTCCTTTTATTTTATTCAGCTCTTCTTTTTAAACCCTAGCCAGCTAATAATTATTAGGAAAAAAAGGGGAAAAAGAGATAGATCCATAATATGCCTAAAAGTGCGCTTTTTTAGCGCTTTGTGCGCTTTGTGCCCTGACAAAAATGCAGCAAAGCACACATCTCTGTGCCACCTGCACTTAATGCAACAAAGAGCAGGTCTAGGTCTTAAAAAGTGCGCAAAATCTAGGATTGATCTATTGTACTTCTCCGGGATACTTCATTAGGAACAGGTTGAATGACATAAGCTAGGTTCACATGCCCCCAAGGTAGAATCTGCCCTTATTATGCTTGTTTCCTTTTATATTGGTTAGCTCTTATTTCTAAACCCTAGCTAGATAATAATTATTAGGAAAAAAAAAAGAGAAATCCAAATGCCAAAAAGCGTACTTTTTTGGCTATGGTGCCTTGACAAAAAACACCACAAAAATGTGCGGCTTTCTACGCTGCATGCATTCAATGCAACAAAGCGCTGATGCGGCGCTTAAGCGCGCTTTTTAAAATCCAAGGTTGATCTATTGCATTTCACCAGGATGCTTAATGACTAGGGCTCTAGGCTTCTTACGATTGGCACATTTACCTTGGCCAGTTCTTCATTCCCTTTGGTCTCCCCAACAAAGGTCAAGGTAGAAATCAATCATAGGCAAGTTTCTTCTCCCGTTGCCACACCTTTTCAATGAATGTTGCCGTGTAAATTTCGGCTTCCTCTCCCTCTTCTCTTCTTGTTGGAAACAAAGCAAGCAACTTTATGCTGCATCTAATAATACACTTACCTTCTATTGATGCGCTACCTAGATAATTTTTTAACAACACCATCATCACCATCCTCAACATGGAAGGCAGTGGGGTGGGCGGGGAAGGTTTGGGCTTCTATACCAAGGCATTACCCTAAGTTGCACCATTTCCCCTAATATGTCTGTCAGTCTATAGATATCATTAGGTTCTTTTCCTTATTGTTCACTCAACTATGCTATTTAGCTCGTGACCTTTAAAAACAACAATTACATTCTGCAACAACTTATCATCTAAAACTAAATCTTCAGATATATAAATGAAATGCCCTTTCAATTAAGTAGTTCAAACTTCAAACCTATCCTTATATTTGCCTAATTTTTTTTACCTAGGTCAATTCCTATGCATTTATCCTATTCATCGTCACCTAATAAATCCTAATAACAAAGCCACTTCCTTCCACATTGAAGGAGACATATGAATTACAGAATTTCAACAAGAATTTGGCACATTGGGGTGGAAAAACAAAAAGTTAACAAACAACCTCAACACAGGATAAAGATGAAGACAAAACTACGAGAATTCAGCATAAGACATAATTGTTTCCACTAAAGCGTTAATTTCCTCGAAGAACATTGAAAACCAGATAGAAACTTACTTGAATTGGACGAGAATTAGGTTTGGACATACTGGAATTTGTTGGTGTGATGGTGAAGACGACGGCAGCTCGTAATCCTTTTATATGCCAAAGGCTTTGACGTGTCAAATTGTTAGAGGGGAATAAAAACATCCTTAAAGCCCAAAAAGAAGCCTATTTTAAATCGGAAAATTATTTGATTTTTTTTTTAAAAAAAAACAAAAATGCGTTTTCCACGTTTCTGTTGCTGGGAGCGTCAGTCTGAGAAACCAGTGTCGGAACCTCTTCCGATTCTCCCCGACGACCTCATATGTAACGAGATTCTCCACCGCCTTCCTGCTAAGTCGGTCGGAAGATTCAGATGCGTGTCGACGCAGTGGAGATCTTTGCTCTCAAGTCCTCAGTTCGTCAAATCCCACCTTAATTTCCACATCCAGTATCCTCAACACCTCGTTTTCATCGACCACTATCCTTGCCCCTCCACGCTCAGAGACACCTGCCACGTACTAACATTCGGAAAAAGTAGCAGCTTTGAGGACGGGGTTTTAAGGAAGTTAACTTATCCGTTGGAGAACGATGTGCGTTTTCAGGTGGGAGATTCTTGCCATGGTTTAGTTGTTATTAATGTAGATATTGGAAATACTAAGGTTTTGATGAATCCCATCACTCTAGAAGCTTTGAGAGTGACGGGTTGCCCTCCTGATAGGATGTCCTTACATGGTCTGGGATATGATTGCTGTAGCGATGATTATAAGATTGTTAATGTTGTACCGAATTTAGTTGTAGGATATATTAATGATGTTGATGTCTATAGTGTTCGAATGAAGCGTTGGAAGAAGCTTCCGGTTTCTCGAGATGGTTTCCATCCTTTTCTGCATTTTGATCGTGCTCGGCCTGGGAATGGAGTGTTTGTTAGTGGCTGCATACATTGGATGGGTACTGATAATAGGAATACAGAGATTTGCGGGCGTATTGTGATATGCGCTTTCAATTTGGCTCGAGATGTTTTTGAGGTGGTACAGCCTCCATGTGGTGTTGATTTGGGAGGGGATAGATATCTGGTTAAGAATCTTCAAGGATGTCTTACGTTGGTGTCTAAGTCATTCTGTTCTCCGGTTGAGGTTTGGCTGATGAAAGAGTATGGTGTGCGGGATTCTTGGACCAAGCTCGCCATTAGTGGTCCTTTTGATTATGGGAATGTGGGATACGAGGTTGTTTCTCTTTTGAACGAGGATGAGGTTGTTCTGACAAAGAGTTGTGAGAAATTGGTTGTGTATAATTGTAGAAGTAGAGTTTGGAGAGATATGGTAGTTGCTGATGTTCCGCTGTGTTGGATTAGAGCAACGGCCGTTGGAGGGAGCCTCGTGTCTCCCAATTACAGATAGATACGCGAGAAGATTTTCTTCACTAATCTGGTAATGCATTTCTGCTTAGAGCTATGTTTGTAGAATGTGATTAGTTCAATTAATTTGTTTCATATTTGGTGTTAGTTGAACCTCTTTTTATATGATCTGTAAATTGTCTTTATGGAATTTTTGGCCAAAACTGTATGAATCCATCCAATATAGTTTGTAGTTGATGCATTATGCATACACAGTATCATCTGCTCTTGTTTCTGTGAGCTACTTCAATCATTTACCGATTGAAATTAGGAAGGAAGAGTTAGGGTTATCTTCACCTCTTCCTAATTCCGATTTATAACAAGTTTTTCTTCAAATAGTATTTTCTCCCCACTTTCAATAACTTACTTTTAAACCCAAACCAAGATTGTAATAGGAAGTTATCGAATTAATACCCTTAATATATAAAGATATATAATCTATTCCTGTATTTTTTTACCGGGCAAGAATCTTTTGAAGTGATCTGCATCTTGCTCTAATACAGATTCCTAAACTCTAAGAAGAAGAATTGTCTAAACCTTAGCAATGTCTGAAACTCTTCCTACTCTACCTCAAGATCTTATTCAGGTGTGTTTCGAAGCAATGGCAATCTTATCTCTCAACCCCTCAATTTGCTAAAACCCACCTCAAATATATCAACACCAATGATCCGAAAAATCTCTTCTTTATCGCCGACTGCTCTCCTTATGTCTCGACTTTCAGTACTGGAGAAAGAAGAATTAGTGGCGGCATTTCGAGAAAGGTAAAATCTCCATTTAAGGAGGACATAGATTCGAAGTTGCCAGTATATGATATCGTCTTTCAGTTTCTCGAGAGGAATTTGAGGAAGTAGCACTGCCTAGTAGTGTAGAATTAGAATTTCGATGGACAAGATCATCTGGGATGGTGGTTCTTCGAGGATATCTTGCCTTGACGTTCGTTCGTGCCCGTGACATAATTGAGTGTTGGTTGATGAAAGAATATGGTGTAGGATTCTTGGACCAAGCTCTCCATCCATTGGCCGAATTCTTGCAGGTTTGTTATGCTTTTGAATGAGTATGACATTCTTATGAAAAAGTATGATACTGCATTTTTTTTTGAGCGATCTGAGAAAAGGAATTAGGAAGGATATTGTTGTTACTGGTGTTCCATCAAGTTTAACTAGAAGTGATATAGTCTTTAGAGGGAGCCTTGTGTCTCCCAATTACAAATAAAACAACAGAAGGCTTACAATGTACTCTGTGACTGTGTTTTTGCTCCTAATGCTTAAAATGTCCTTAAAAACTTTTGTTTGCTTCGTTGTTTGATTTTTTTAATGAGAGTGAGTTTTTGGTTCGCTGTCTTTTGGTCTTCATGAGGTTTCTGTACGGATTAATTGCAAGTGAGCTATGTTTTTTTTGAAATGTCAGCTGAAATATTTAATGTTCTACAAAATTCTCACAATTGTTGTTTTTTAAATTTTCCAAATCAAACTACCAAACTCACCATGTATCTGATTCATCTGCAAATTACCAGAACATGAAAAGGTGAAACCAAACATAAAAGATGATGGCATAAATTCACGAAGAATTTTTACATTGACAATTTTTATATTATGTAATACTCCCTCCGTCCCAACCAAAACTTCTTAGTTGACTTTGGCTCGGATTTTAAGAAAAGTGTATTGTTTATCATATAAGTGGAGTTTTAAGGGGTATAAATGGAATATCACTTATTGTTATGGTTGTTTGGAAGAATTCATTAAGGGTATATTTGTCATTTTGTAGTTATTTTCTTTACCAAAAGAGGAAAAAATGAAAGTAAGAAGTTTTGGTTGGGACGGACCAAAAAGGAAAGTAAGAAGTTTTGGTTGGAACGGAGGGAGTATATTACAACAACAAGATAAGCGAGTTTGATGAACAAGATCAATTGAGCTCGAACTCAAGTTTGAATAATACATGAGATGACTCGAACTCGATCTCAAATACGAAAAAAGTTTGACCGAATTGGCTTGGGGAGTTGTTCATTATTGGTACGTTTACACCTCTACCCCGCTTGTATCTCCCACTTCCGTAAACTGACATGCAATATTTGTCCTAAGAATTATGCTTTGCGATCTTATACTTGCTTACTTTAAAAATTGTTGAATCTTTTCTTATTACAGTAAGAAAATATGTTCGATATTATAAAGTCACTAGGTTTATTGGCTGCTTTGTGGAAAATGATGTTGCAACATTCGATCTCCACAAAGCAACCAATAAACTTAGTACAAACTTAGAGACTTTACAATTTCCCACGTTGGCAATTTGTGGACCCATCCATGACGCTTTGGATGGTATAGGCAATATGCAAATATTCTTCTCAGATAAAAATCACTTATCAAATAAACTCCCCTTGAGTTCAAAAACACTAAAATCTTCAAAAACAGACCACCAATAATCCAGCAAAATAAAACCACCGACAGATACAAAGTATCAAAACCAGTCACCAAAAAAACAAGTATCCCATATCATCCAAAATATATTACTCAAGAAAGTGTCTTTTGATCAGATTCATGTTCATTGTGTATGATAGCGTCCATTTCCGATTTATGCATTATTAATTATCAATACATTTTCTTCTACTGGTTTTGAATGCTTAGTATGCAGAGATTCTGAAACAAAACTCAACATGAGAATAATACTGCAATTGCATAGCTCTTCATGGTAAAATTCAATACCTCAGGTTCAAAAAATGTCCAAACCCTCAAGAAAAAGGAATGAAATCTAGGTGGAGATTTGCAGAGACAAAATGTATGTTAGGATCGATCCTACATCGTGATTCGTGAATCAATAGTTTCTGAGGATTCAGTATCTAGTAAGTCCCCCCTTAAAGAATAAGATGCCTAAACCGCCTATTGCCAGAGTCGCTATAAGAGACACGCCAACAAAATCACTATACGCTGTGTCGATATTCTTGCTTAGCTTGGCTGGCCTGCATTTTTCTTCCGTGTTCTTGCGAAGAACATTGCCCAGGTTGTCCAGCTGATGTATCATTTGCCGTTGACCCCTCGATATGTTGGATATCTGATGAAATTTGAAGGGGAAAAGAAGTTCAGCAAAATGAGTGCTTAAAAACATCAAGAAAACATATAACATAGACATCAAAACATGCCCCAAGAATGAATTGATTTTTGCCCCAATATAATTATTTACTGCAGTAATTCTACCAGATATAATCCTCACACTGAACACTATGAAAAGGTAAAAGCGCACTTATGAATTATGCATACCTCTTCAACAAGCTGAGCATCCTTTGCTAATTGCACAGCAGAAGCGGAACTTGGCATGATGCTTCCAGTCAATGAACCGTTTTCCAAACCAGAAATGAAGTAAGAAGTTGGAGCAGAGCCGTGGCAAGCTTCAGGTTGGACACTCGTATTTTGAGAGGGGGGCGATGACCTTTTGTTGGTCAACCTTGTATTAAGCTCTTCAATCTGGGACGTGAAGTCATCCATCCGAGAATTCAGTGTAGATATTTGTTCTAACAGCTGTGTGATAATTCCCTGTACAGTTCAAGGGAAAAAATGTAAGTAAGATTATTGGCCTCATAGCATAACAATGTCAATGATTTGATCTGATTCTAACCTGGTTAGCTAATGATGACCTGTCATCATAGGTTTCTTTAGTAGAGGAGAATCCGTTATACTTGGAATAATTCTTGTCCCTGTGTGTTGTATATGAATGTGACATTCCCCTAGAAAAAACCCCAATACATTTTAAATGAGCTCCTTGTTCATACTTTATTCTGAATTGATCAAATAAAAAAGAAAAGGTAACACAAAAAAATGACCCTAAAGGGTATTAATATAGCCAACCTCTGAAGATTTTTGTTCCTCTGTGCCACCCTTTCTGCTGATAATCGAGATAACGCTTCTTTAGGGCTGGAAGCAATATCTTCATCTATGCTCAGTTTTGTCTTCAAATCATCTGGGAGCGCCTGTAAATAATAGGATTAGGTACACAAAATGAAGGCTCCAAACAAAATTTGTGGAAAGTATCATACCATCACGTCGTTCACAAGCTTCTCCAGCTGTATTTGTTCAATATAAGTGCGTGGAGCATAAGCACCATCCAGACCAAGCTGTTCAGCAACACTTTTAACGAGAACACGATCTCTTCCCTGCACCTATTATTGGTGGGAACAGGGGAAAATGACTGAAGTTATTAATTTAACCATTACACTTAAAAGTAACTTCTACTTAAGAGCAAAAAACTTAAAAAGAACAGACATACTAGAACCAACAAACAGAAAAACCGGTATTTTCCCTTTAAATTGTTCACTACCATTCCTTGGTGATATCACAGACCAACAAGAGATAAAAAGGGGCAATACCTGGACATACTGACGATTGAGTTGCTCCAGCCAATCAATTTTCACACAGACCTTATCATCACATAA
Source organism: Cruciata laevipes (assembly GCA_963678965.1). NCBI lineage: Eukaryota > Viridiplantae > Streptophyta > Magnoliopsida > Gentianales > Rubiaceae > Cruciata > Cruciata laevipes. Next base: position 5,243,050 of record OY787641.1, on the reverse strand, counting down.
CACATGGCTAGTTCTCTTAAGTATAGCTGCTATTGTGTAACCCAGTGCCATCAAACCTCCAAGAAGCCGCACGCTGACTTCAAAAGTAATTCTTGGTGATATAACAAATGGAGGATCTGTGACCCATTCCTACAATTCAGTCACAGCATTAATATCACAATTTTTGAAGTGTTGATAGTTAAAATACAATAATTGTATGAAAGAACAACTAAAAGTCTGTAAGGAGACTAAGACCAGCTGCAAAATTCTTTCATGTTATTTATATAATTTAACCGTGGAAAAATGCATACAAAATATTAGCATCACTTTTCTAAAGACATGCTGAATAAAGTTATACGGTTCTGGATAGCCCTCACCAAGAATGTCAGCGTAGCAGAAGCAAGTAAGCAACAACATATGAATACCCCAACCAAATATGTCTTGGTTATTGGACACATTTTAGAAAACCCCGCCCATACAGTATTGAAACCAGAAAATTCAGAACCAATCATATAAATCCCATAAACCCGGAATTAAAGTATAAATGGAAAATACCTCAAACATAAGGTTGTATTTCCCATCTTTATTCCGCATCCTCAAATAAGATTTGCATGTCTCAGGATCCTCCCCGGGTGGTAAGAGATAGATATCATAAGTCTCTTCATTTGTTTCTGAGTGTTCTTCTGACAGGACAGACTTCACTTGATCAGCCGTGACCTTCCTAGAAGACTGAAATGAACAGTGGTTATAAAGTTGGTGAAGGAACTCGTCTAGAAACCCTTACAAAGTCCTATTCTCCCTATAGTTTATTTGCTTCTGAATTCATGTATTGGGACCACAAGGGGTCAAAAGAATGCAAGGAAAGATGTCAAATAGTACCTTCAAGATATAAGTAGGGCACTGAAACCCGGCAAATGGATTGAACTTGTTGATGATTTTAATATGTGCAGTCTGAAGATCAGGCTCAATGAAAGCCTTGTACATTGGATACACCTGTCACAAATTTACTAGAAATTAGCTTCAAGATGTTATTCTTTTAATCATTACCATTATTTCCAGCTGGTCCAAGTTGCGAGAGATGACTAACCGTTTCGGATATTTGATGGATTATTTCTTCAGGCTGTTGTCCCGCTCGTTGGATGTCCCTCAAAACTCGTTTTACAAGGTCAAAATGAACTCCTCCAGTGACAGATACACGGAGATCCAACAAAGGCCTCAGTTTCTCGCTTAAAGCATAAATTCCTTCAATAATTACAATGCGGGAGCTAGGAACTTCAAGTGTCCTGCCTCAGAGAAGTTAAGATGGCATCAGAAAGAATGAAGTAGTAGTTCAGCAGGATAAAAGAATATAAATATATGCATACTCGTAGATGGCATATCATGTCCTGGGACAGAGTTCATAAAAAAATTCCCAAAACTATTGCATGATTGAGTTCAGAATATAAGCAGTCAAACTTCAGGAGGAATTTTGGTGGCTGAATAACCTAGCTAGAGCACATGATATGCATAAATTTTTTTCTAGGAGGCCAAGGACAGCAAATAAATACACACGTCAATCCTGAACTAAGATGATCTATTAACAAGTTTAGTTGACTTCACATCCAGGAAAACTTGAGCTTGCTGAACACAGAAATGCTAAGTGATTATTTCCTTAGGCTATAGTATAATTTAATAAGTTTCTACAAGAGTTCAAAAGCAACAACCAACCTGTATCCCACACGGGAGCTGGATTTGAAGTCATAGATAGGAATCTCCACCTGGTTCCCAGCTTTAAGATCTTGGAGATTTTTTAGCAACGTGTCATAGTCAGTCAGTCGTGGATCTGCATCCAGAGCACAAAAAAAAATATTACCAATCTCAAATCGTGTAAGCTTTATGGTGAATACAAAGAAACTAAAACTAAATTTGGTGTCTGTGAGGCGATTCAGGTCAACGATGTATGGACTGAAGATGACATGCATGTGTTCCTTTAAATATATATAGGGTTGGGAAAATAAAGTGCAGAACGAGCACGTCGAACAAGTCTGTTGCCTATAATTAGAAACAAGACCAGATTTGCGGGCTAGATGTCTAAAAGCTTAATCAAGAAATGCAAAGAAATTTAATCGATTCAGGCAAGTTTTAAATAAATGTTGACTTCAGCATTGGTCTTACCATCATAGTTGCCATCAATTATTCTACTGGCGTCGTTGTAATTATCCATCGAAATGACGGCAACACTTGGCATAAAGTTGATAATTTTCTCTGTAAACACAGTCTTCCCAGCACCAGAAGGACCAGCCACCCCTACTATAAGAAGCCCATCGTTCTTTTGCGTCAGCAACTGACATGCTCGGATTACAGCAAAGAAACCTTTCTCAAATTGGAGAGGATTAGCTATAGGGTAAATCTCATAGCGGTCAGAATCTTTTTTCCTAGCTAGCTGAACTTGATCCTTTAGAAGAACAGGTTTTCTCTGCGTAGCCTCATCTTTAAAACTGTCTTGAGACATTTGACCACTTCTCCTCTAGAAATGAAAACACCAAAAGTCAGACATAAAGATTTTGCAAATAAATCCACAAAAGATCAATCGTCCTGATAAGCAAATTAAGTAAAACATAACGAACAACATCGTAAACTAACGATGACCTTAACTTTCCTAATCATTGCATAAACCAAACACTCAATCAAACATAAAGAACAACATCGTAGAGTAGCAATGCCCTTTCCTTTCCTAATCATTGCATAAATCTAACACTCAAAAAAAACCTAACGACTTTACATTCCTAAAATCAAACACTGGATAAAACATAACGAACACCATCGTAACCAAACAAACATTGCACAAATCAAACAATCAACCACCACAAAACTTTTTACCATAAATCAACATAGAATCCCCTGAACCTCAATTCGGCAAGATCGCAATAACTAGGGTAAACAACAGACAGAGGAAAACACATACAACCCGATAATCAAGCAATTCACTGTGATTCAAGGGCAACAGGGTACACAAACACACAGTAAGGAATTCCTCTGGCACAAACCACAACTCATTTTGAAGAAATCATACAGAAACTAATAGAACTTTGCAATGTAGCACATAATTAACAAAAACAAACAATAAAAGTTACAACTTTATACTCAAAGAAAGGAACCAACATAACAACATCACCTGATCACACCCCCTAATCCTCAAAAACGAAAAATCCAATCAAGAAACCCCAAAAGACACGTACTTGGTGTGTGTACGGATCTGATGGGTAATGATACCAACCAAAACCAACCCCACTCTCAGATACAACAATTTTTACAAATTCAAGCCGAACAGGAAACAGAAAAACTACATAAAACAGGAAAAACCCAGAAGATCTTTTGGGTTAAGCATACCAAAAGGGACATAAATGTCGAGAAAAATCTGCAACGAAAATTACAGAAATTAATTATGTGGATACTGACCTTGCTGTGTGCTCTGTGGAAGAGAGAAGAGAAGTCTGGTTCATTTACACACTCTCTTCTGTTATGGGCGCCGTGAGTTCTTGGTATTTATAGGTGTCACCGTGTCAGCATTTTTTTTTTCTTATGAATTTTTGTTTCTTCAATTTTTATATATCAGAAATGAGAAAACTGTCAATATATGGAAAAATCGATACGTTTTTTAATCAAATTTTGAATGAAACGTCGTGTATTTATAGAATTTGATTGAAATTATTATTCGTGATTTTTTTTTTGAACGGTATTATTTGTGATTTGATTTTGTAGTTTTGAGAAGAATTGCTAGTGAAGGAATGTGAATTTCAAGAATTTTTTGGGAAGTGGGATTCTGGTGAAATCAATGGTTTTGATTCGCCAAGACTTCTCCATTTGCTCAATAAATGATGAGTGATTCAGTGAAATTAATGAATCATATATCTTGGCAAAATATCTTTACTGGAGTATGTATAAATGATCTATTATCAGAAAATAAAATAAAATCAAGGAATCAAAAATAAACACTTCTCTATTAAACTATACACTTTTTAGTTATTTTTTCAGAGTATATTTGACCATAAATTATTATTGATATGTGTAATATTTGTAGAGAAGGTATTGGGTGAGACCGTCCTACCATAAGCTTTTGGTAGGACGAATGATAGTTCATGTGTTTAATGGATTTGTTCATGTGTTTCACAGCTTTGTTAATTCATTTACACATTGTTACCGATTATAACAAACAATATTGTAAAACACAAGAACAAATCTGTCAAACACATGAACCCAGCTTATAACAAACAAAACTGTGAAACACATGAACAAAACTGTGAAACACATGAACTATCATTCGTCCTACCATAAGCTTATGGTAGGACGGTCTCACTCAAGACTTTGTAATATTTGTATCATGCCGAGATATTTGAACATTCCTCATAAACTCTATTTTTAAACTATAACATTTTTATACCATAATAATATATAAAAAATAAATTTATTCATGGTCAAACGTGCTTTGAAAAAATTGACTAGAAAATGTAAAGTTGGCGCGGAGAAAGTAATCATACTTGATAAAAATTATCAATTATCAAAATAGAATATGTTGTTCACGTTTCACCATAAAAAAATTGTTTACTTTCATGAAAATCAACATCGATTCTTTAAGCATAAAATAAGAAATTTGGGCTCGAATATTATTTTCAGAATTTCTGTATTCATTAGTGAAGTAACTGACGGAGTCCTAATTTTTTAGGTAAGGAAGATAGAGATCAAATTATCGATATATATCATCGGTTGTTTTTTTTTTTTGAAAAAGATCTATATCATCGGTTGAGAAAAGAGAGTTCACTAGGAAAAGAAAAATATTAAATTAGTCAAAAAATTGTAAAATGAATATCACCTCATTACAATCATGTAGAAAAAGGAGTATTTATATCGTATAATTGTAATTGTTTCTAATCCGGAAAGAAATTAAAAAAAAAAAAGTAATCTAGAAGTTGAATGTTTGATTTACTTCTACCAATTTTTGTTTTATCTTTGACCGCATTGGTTACCAAGACTTTGCAATGTATTGCATTATTATTTTTATTCTATTCATGGAGTAATAGGTTAGGTAGGAATTAATTGTTTTCATATAAATAAAGTCAAAAAAGTATGCGTTTACGTTACGGTAATTAATATTCATGAATTATATTGATCTCTTATAATTCTTATCAAATTAATTTCCATTTAATATAAATTATGGGCATTACCAAATTGAAGGAGAAAAAAGCACACCACCTTTAATAAACTTGTGACTTGTTTACATCTAGCCATTAATATATATCCTTTACCATTCTAATTAAATCGACCATACCACATTTATCATTTAGGTGTTATAATAAAGGACGTTATAGTATAATTTAGGTGTCAACATTGAAGGTAATCTGGACATCGTGATAGAAGATAGTACTTCTCTGTTTCCATTTCAAAATGGAACATGTGAATTATAATGACATGAATAAAATAAAGAATGGACATCCACAATGTATCATATAATAACGTTACCAGAATGAGCCATCTCGGTAACTCTATTCCCGCTAGTGTTTGAAGTGACCTTTCAAGAAGTATTCACGTTGAATTGGATTCTTATGGTACTTCCACACTAATTTGTTTAATTAGATCAAAATGTAATGATATTTCCACTAAATTAAACTAAATTTGTTGAAATACACGTATCAAGAATATTTGGATATATGTCCGAACAGTGGCGGAACCCCCTTGGGCCATCCCAAAAAATTGAAAAATTGCATTTATACCCTTATACTCGTTTATATATATATATATATATATATATATATATATATATATTAAAATTTAGTACATATATTTTTTTATATTCTATTATGTCCCTTCCAACTTTAAATCCTGGTTCCGCTATTGTGTCCGAATGAGATCCAAATATGTACTAATTTCCATCCATAATGCACTTTCCAACCCTTATGTAGCCTTAATTAACTTTTCCATAGTCGGATGAGAATCAGATCTAAAGAATGTGTGTATTAGGCCGTTATAAAAGTTGGCAAACAGCTAGTTGATGGATTCTTTTATACACAAGCATATTTAACCATATACTTGATCATATAAGTGAGATTTGAATGGTTGAATAGTGATGAAGAATATAGTGGTTGTTTAGCTTCAAGGGGATAACTAGAGGATTTTGCTCCTATTTACTATGGTGGTTCTGCATAATCTTGTGTACACTATAAAAGATGAACATTATCAATTATGTATCTAGAATTTGAAAGAATATGGAAAGAAGATAAAAAAAATAAATTAAAAGTACATAATGATTTGGTAGAATTCTGCATTCCCAATTTCTAAATCAGATCTAGTCCCTCTAGTACAGCTGTGTCGCTACCCATAATCGCCAACTAGTATTATCCGACCTACCTGAAAAAGGGTTAGTTTCACAACTATTTGCATTTCCTTTCTTTTATTAGATTCCAATTTTTTTCTAATATCTATGTTCAAAATTATGCATATAAAATAAAATAAAAATTGATTATGGTTCAACTCATTGGCCATCACCAAGATTTTCGTACCTCACGGGATAAGGCAAAGGCATGATTGAGGTCTTTCTTCGATACAGAAAAAGAGCCCCAAATAAAACGCATCGATTTGATTGGATGGGCAAGCAAGCATGCATGAAAAGATGATGCAAAAAATCATAGCCAAGAATCTATTCTTTTGTCTCTTTTTGTTTGAAGTTACTGTTAATTCTCAAAATTGTTTGTCCTCATTATCCAGAAAATGATTTAAAAAATTCCAGCCAAAAACAAACACTATGCTAATATATATATGTCAAAATTTCATGGAAAATGCATAATAGTAATGAGTGTCAAAATTTCATGGAAAATGCATAATAGTAATGAGTGTGATTTTTAATTCTATTTCTGTGCATATCGTTTTCAAAGGAGCATTTAATAAAGACGGTCAAGATTGGAAAAGGGCTGGAAAGTGCATTATGGATAATGCGTGGACACAATTACAAAATCTTGGCATGCAAAGAGAACCAATCAAACGAGTTGCAAAATATAATTAATTAGTCGTTTTTATGAAACTTTTTTATTGTTGTGACATCACTTGAAGATTAATGTCAAGGTATAAAATATTGACAGTTATATAGCCTCCTTATCCACGGTAATAGGACCCGTATAAAATATGTGAGTACATGGTAAAATTAGTATTATATCCAAAGTGATATGACCAGTATAAAATATGTGAGTGCATGGTAAAATTAACACTGTATATTAATTTTATTACTGTCAGTTTCAAAAATAAAAGAGTACTATTCAATAACAAAATATTATAAAATAGTGTATGTTGGAGATTGCTACCACTTCCTTGCATCAGCATGGTCAAACATCTTCAAATTTGACGAACCAGAATTTCTTAGTTGACTTTTCAAAATTGATTACTTAAAACAAAATCGTAATAAATTTAACTTATATTCCTTTCATCTCAACCAAAACTGCTTAGTTGACTTTTCAAAATCAAATCGAATCAACTTTGACCATTAATTTATATTCCTTCCATCTCAACCAAAACTGCTTACTTGACTTTTCAAAGTCAAATCGAATCAACTTTGATCATTAATTAATATTAATATATATTTAGAATTGAAAATATATTTTTTTAGATTAATCGTACCAGATATCTCTTAAATATTATTTTCTACATTTTTTAAAAAACATACTCCGTACGTTTCCACTAAATTGGCATCCTCACCATTTTACACAGTTCCTCACCGTAGAAAAGTTATAAAATTTGTCTAACCTACCCTTCAGTAGTTACTAAATTGACAAGAAAACCTCTCAAATGATTAGATGGAGCCACTTCATTCGTTGTTTCTCGCATTCACATGAGACCAAACCCACATGGGACCACTAAATTAGTCACTTCATATCCACCTTATATTTTCACCTTTTTGATATCACTGTATATATTGCCAATTTAGTGGAAACGGAGGGAGTACACGCAAATATATTCATAATAACCATAAAAGCATTACTACAAGATTGTACAAAGTTACTTTGTATGTGTATACATTATCTTACAATTTGTGCAAAGGATGAATTAATTAGAGGGAAAGAATTAATGATTGAACTTTCCGGAATTTGATAAAATCTTTGTCGACCACTTCTGAGTAGGGTAATGAAGAAATGACCAGATTCGATTGGATTGCCATTGGCTGCCGGCGCCGATGATGTTTCGTTGACTTTTGAAGACCCAAATTTAAAGGGACATCATTGGTGGGTTGGGAAGAAAACCCCACCATAGAAAAGCTCGTACTCGCAAATGAATGAATTGGTGCATTTTGCTAATTTGAGCTCTGTAGCTAATTAGCTATTAATGGATGCATAATCACTTGACTTGACACTTGGAAATAACAATTTGTTGGATGCCTAATTTCTAACTTTTACGTGAGAGATTAAAATTGTAAGAAGATATTGGCCCTGTTTACCAGAGCTTATCTGTAGATCAGTTCAATTCAGTTCAGTTCAGTTCAGTTCAATTCAGTTCAGTTCAATTCAGTTCAGTCAAGTTCAGTTCAGTGAAAATGTGATTGATGAAATTCAGGTTAATTCAGTTATGCTGATTCCATTTTTCAATACATCATTTTTACTTCAGTTCAGTTCAGTCCAGTTCAGTACATGGTGGAAATAATCTCTAGCAAACAGGGCCATTGTAAGTAGATGTTTCGATCTAGTCGATTGATGGTCACTAAGTTATTCTATTTCTCTTGATTTAGTGGTCAAGCCCACTTTCCATGTTTCCATTAACTTGACATCAGTAATAATGTCATCATCGCAAGCGGAAAGGAATGGTAGCCGTTGCGCAGAGGAAAGGAAGCTCTGGGGATACATCTGGTCTAGTGGAATACCAGAAAATATCAAGTTTCTGCTTTGGAGAATGATCCAAGGTGCATGTCCGATCAACCCGAACTTGAGAAAGAGAGGAATGAATGTTTCATCGCAATGTGGAATCTGCTTCAAAACTGCAGAAACAGTACCACATATGTTATTCGAATGTGATTTTGCCAAAAGGGTGTGGCGTGCATCACGACTAGGTATCAACCTGGAAGGATGCCCCCCAACGACACTAGCTAAATGGCTGGGAAACTGGATTCAAATTGCGCCAGAAAAGGAGGACAAGTCGTTAGCATGCTACATCATATGGGCAATCTGGTGTGTGCGGTGCTTGGCAACAATAGAACAGAAAGAGGCAACCATTCTGGGAGCTCTGAGCATAGTCAATGATTTGGTGGACCTGGAGTCCAGGGCCAGGGCCATCCAACGACTGAGGAGGGAACAACAACAAATAAACGAAGGCAATCTCAGAAGCCAAGGGGACACAAACGAAGACCAACAGGAACAAGCACTACCTGCCGTGGAACGAACCAAAGCGGGAGACATAAATTTAGTGTGGGTAAGGAAAGGTATTGGCCCGCAGGCCCTTCATCTCCCAGGGACGACAATCTCAACAGATGCAGCGTACTGTAATGTAACTGGGAAAGGAGTGGCAGCGTGGATCGCGCATCCAGGTAATTCTCAATGGCAAGGCTCGGCAAGGATACATGCATTGGATGCAACTCAGGCGGAGTTGACCGCAATCTTTCATGCACTCAGGCAAGCGATAAGAAGAGAATCAACCCAGGTGAACATCGTAACCGACTGTGGTAATGCTTGGACTTACATCAACAAATTCCCAGCTATCCCCCCGGATATCGACCCAATAATTAGGCAAATCCGCACCATAGCAATAGGTTTCCCAGTTTGCTTCATCATCAAAGCCGATAGGCAATTCATGAATGACGCGCACGTGTTAGCGCAGTCGATTCAAACCTGTACTGAACACTATTTACCGTAATGTATGAGAAGATCCTTTTATCAAAAAAAATAAAAAAAATAATGGCCAACATATTATTCTTAAAGTATATAAATATTACGCTCAGCTGAAGAATTTCTGTATTTGAGAGCTAAACGTATGGGCAAAATGGGCAAAGTGATTTAACTTTTAGCAAGTATTATATTTTCTTGTGTAATTACTCATTCCTGGATCTTTGTATCAGGCTGCCAAATTAAGAGGAGTAGAGGGAGTTGATTAACAAGTTTTGAATGTAAAAGAAATATTGGATAAGTGTGTATCGTATAGGGACGGTACCCTATTGTTTCCACACAGATCCTTTTTTTAAGACACAATATGTTTTTACCCTACAATTTGTAAATACAAGGTTTCTTGTGAATCGGTCTCAGTTGAGAGTTGAGACCATGTACAAATGTTGATCTTTTCACTTTTAGATCCGAACTTTTACATATTAAGCATGATTCAGTGTATTATTGTTGATCTTTCTACTTTCATGTATGATCTTCTCACTTTCGAAACTGATCTTTTACATATTAAACATGATCATTTAATGAAACCAAAGTATCAATTGATAATTTGTCATTTTCAAATAATAATGGTAGAAAGCATAATATTTTTAGACGCAACGAATTTTTACCCTACATCTAACAAAATTTTAGATTATGAAAATAATTTCACATCTTTAAAAGAAATATTAATTTTTTTCCAGCCTTTGTAAAAATATAACATTTCATTACGCAATGAGATATATATATATATATTTTTAAATGTAAAGCCTTTTGAAAATTATGTATTCAGCCTAGAATTGGTATGGGCTCAGAAAGGCTTGAAAAAACCAAATGCTGGGAGGCCTTTTGTTGGCCAGGCCCATTTTCCCGCTACTTTTCAAGATCAAGGTTTCACTTTCGCTCAATATTTGAGGTAAAGTTTACAAGCAATATTACCGTTTATATATATGAATGTATATTGAGGTAAAATGGAGCTAGAGATATTCTCCATATTATGATCCAGTGGATTAACAAGTTCTTTAATGTAAATTTGCAGAAAATATAAAAAAAGAGGGAATTACTTTTACATTAAAAAAAGTACATTCTATGATTGACCTCTGTTGCGATGCTCATAGCCTTGATTTATACTAGAAACAAAGAACGGAAACCGAAATCTATGAAAGGGAATCAAATAGGAATTTCACCTTTGTACCTCGACTAGATACAAGGGTGTTGTTGAGGTCAACTAGGTCAATTGTATGCCAAATGTTTTTAGACTAAAACATCTTTATCACAAACTAATTATATGTGAAGCAAGGTTACATTTCCATGATTTTGATTTAAAAGGAAAAACACTATAATTTCATTACAATGAATAATTTGAAAATAAATTTGACAAAACCAATACAAATACAACTCGTAAACAATACTATACGTTAAGCATTATTAATGCTGATGCTTCTTGAATCTTGACCAAAAACCATTGATTTAAAACTGAACTCCAAAAAACAACATGCCTCTTCATGTGTTCACAAACCTGCAATTCCTCCTTACTTCTCCATCAACAAAAGTATCAGGCTCAGTGATGTTCCCCAACTTCACCATTGATTCTGCAAACTGTTCAAAGAATGCAATCTGATCCTCGGCGTACTTCCGGACCAGCTTCTTGGTTTCGACACCAAGAACGCTCGAATACAGTTCCTGGTCCGAATTGATCAGCCCTTGTCCCTTTAACAGGATGTGGTAATATGAGTTGTCGAAAAAGTTTGGAGTCAAGTAGTCCATTGCTGATTCATTGTTGTTGTTTCTTCCGTCGAGTTGAGGACATTGCGATTTCAAGGCTTTGAGATTGCTTTCTGAAATTGGATCCATAACAGCTGTGGTTTCATAGTCTCCATAGATTCTGTTCCTGAAGTTAACACACCTTGCCTTTCCAATTGTGTGTGCACCTGTCAAATATCAGATTCATTATGTAATGCAAAAACTGTATATTTTCCATAACATATGAACAATCACAGTACTTTTTAACCTAAAATGGTGATATTCTACTATATGGACGTTACAAACACGGCTACTATAATATATAATCATATGACAATGTATATGACAATGCATATGTATATGTATATGTATATGTATATGTATATGTATATGTATATGTATATGTATATGTATATGTATATGTATATGTATATGTATATGTATATGTATATGTATATGTATATGTATATGTATATGTATATGTATATGTATATGTATATGTATATGTATATATATGAGTTTGTGCATGAAGCTCACCGGAGAGAGCCACCATATCTGTGACGGAAAGTCCCTGATAAATGAACTTGGCGATGATGGAGAGGAGTCCATCATCTGCAGTTGGAAGATTGGTGTTTGACAGTTCATAGCCTGCTGTCCTGGAGTCTTTTCTTCCCAATGGAACATCCCAATATGGCCCTCCAACCTTAAAGAAGAAGAAGGAAATTTAGTTCTAGTTTAGTAATTGTACAAACAGCAAAAAATCACGACGCATAACGAATAATATGAGAATAAAAGATTTCAACATGTAGATGTCACTTTGGTTACTATGAGAATCATTGTATTGAACTGAACTGTTGTTAGTACATTCAACTTGCATAAAAAACCGATCCAAATAATAAGGCGTCAAGTCTTTAGGAGAAAGGAGAAAATAAATAAAAGAATAATTTGGAGTAGTTTACCAGAATAACTGCATCTCTAGCTGCAACAGTGAGAATATCAGAGCAAGAAACAATCCCAGGGCACTCAGATTCTAATAAATTCTTGATCCTGTCTATGATTCTGAATCCCTTCAAAGCATTTTTATTGTTGGACGCTTTCTTCTCGCCTTTTAACATTATAGTATCATCCAATAACACTGATGCATCACAACCCTGAAATATACCATTTTCTCATTTAATTTTCATGCATATAAATTTGAGAAGCAAATCAGGGTCTCAAACTGAACAAGTTACCTGAACGAAGCAATCGTGGAAATGTAACCTCAAAATCAAGGCAGCGTTACGAGGATCAGACAGAACAGCACACTCCATTTCTTTCCTGATCAGTCCAATAACAGTTGGACATGTTTTCTTGTAGTAATCCAACGTCAAAGGCGGATCACTTCCATGTACGGAAGAATAGCAAGTAGTGTAAGTTAAAACTACAAGAAAACACTGCAAGAATCTGAACCTTGATTCGAGAAAGTGCGCCATTTTTCCGGCTTGATTTACTTTTGAAGTTTAAGGTTAGGACTCAAAAAGTTTATCACAAGGAGAGTTAGTGCAGGAGATCTGTTGATCAATTGTTGAGACCAAGTTATATAGTTTGGAAGGAAGAGTGTAGAAGGGTTTTGCATGTGTGGAAATGGATTTAGTCAAGTTTTTTGTGTTTTGAGTAAAAAGTTGTGAAGAGGTTTTTCATAGTCAAGAGAGGATGCAACTAATATTGGTCTGGTTGGTAAGTACTCCTAAACTTTTAGGTCTTGTATTTATGCATATATTTGTATTGCAATTTGTTTTTTACTTGTAATATTTTCAAGAAAGTGAAGATCTAAAACACTTTTTACTTCTAAACTTGAATAAAATAGGATAGCATTTGATTTCTCAACTGCTTGATGACAAGAACCCTTTAATTGGATGGCCAAGATGAATGTGAAACTACCTCTTTTTGGTACATCAACTGATTAACAGCTTAACAAAAAAAGGACACTAGTTTACAAACTATTCATTTGACCATAGATTTAACTTTTTACTCAAGTAGAAGCTTTCTTATGGGATTCTGATTCTGTGTGCTAAAACTCAAAGTCAATGATTATATTTGCCTAATTAGCTTCCTAAGCTTTCTTCACAGACAAGAAAATTAGCACCAATTTTCTTGTTCCATTTGTCCTAGACTCCTAATTGTGCAAAACAAGTTTTTCCCAAGATCAACCCTCAAACAAAAAACCTGGCAAACGTTCATTACAATAATCTGACTCGATAAATAAACGGATTTCAAATGAACTAAACGGAATCCATATGATTCAAATAAATACAAACAGATAGAATATGAAATGATTAATTAGACTGCCAGCCAGAACCATTCAAATAGTTCCTTCATGAAACATTGCACATATCAAGATGTTAACTAACAAGAGCCTCTCAAGTAAATCAGTTCAGTCAAAACTGACAGCAAGTCTGGTAGATATTATAGCATCATACAAGAGAAGAAGCGAGAACTAAAAGATCCAAATAGCATATTGCCACAAGCAAAGCTAGTCCAGGAACATACTTCTCATGTATACAAGTCAGAATCGAAAAGTTTATCCCGAGAAGAATCATCATTGTTGGGAATCTTAGTAAGGTCCAATCCAGGTGAGGCCTTGAGCAGTATGGATTTCACAAGCGATTTAGATGCAACACCTAATTCAGGCCATGAAAGGCAGAGGGTCCCTTTGATCTTCCTCAACTGACACTGAGCCAAAAGTGCAGCGGCCAAGCCATCAACCATGCTTCCTGATGGGTAATAGTCCAGACCAGTTACAAGCGAACCACCTGAATCGGTTCTTTCATAGGAAGTCTCCAGCTTGAATGCCAATTCATCATCTCTTGAAAGTCTACCTCGGAAGTTACTACTCTTGATAGAATCCAAGATCAAAACTCTTTCAGGAATGATTTGTTGTCCAATCAACAACCTTGCCACATCACGGGATCTCTCAGGTGTAAGAGGGTATTGAACAGACACGAGTACAATGGACTCATCAGCTTCATTCAGGGTGTAGATATTGCATGATTTATCTTTAAGTGACGGTTCAGTGGAGTTTCCAGACAAGGGAAACTCAGGGAGGATCAAAGATCCAATTTGAAATTTGGACAGATGATGAATTATGTAATTAGAGGGAGAGGAAGAAGCAATTATGAGGAGAGCTGGACGGAGGGTCTTTGTGGACTTGGATTTGGAGATTAGAAGCAAGGGTGAAGGAAGAGGCGGTGCTGGAGGAGTAAATATGTTAAGATCTTCTAGGAGAAACCTTGAAGGTGGAGGAATCTCTGTTATCACATCTTCCATTTTCAGTCTAGGTGCTCCACAAACTGTATGTAAATAAAATGATGGAACATATCAGTAACCTTCACAGATAGATACACAGAAGCATGAAATTCATAGATAATTAGCATCTCTAGTCTCACAGTGGTCACAAAGAAAGAGCATGCATACGACATGCACATGAAAGAAAGTATTGTTTTATAATCTTAAGACATAATGATCAAAACCTCTGTTTATAAGTCACCCCGCTAAAACAGCTGCAAACGTCAGAAAACATAAAGCAAGGTTAAGTCACAAACTATTTCTGTCATATGGAGAACATGAGAAACCCCTTCCCTTTAAGCCATTGGATTATCACAAGAGTAACAAAGTTACAAGTAAAATCTTATATTGTCAGAAATAAAGTATAAAAAGATACAAAAGAAAAAATTTGACTTGATCGAATTTTGAAGAACCTTATAGAAATTGCAAGTGAGGCAGTGCTTAGAGATGAAAAGATCAAATTTTCTATTGTACCTACAGTTTTCACAATGATAGCTGATATTCAATAAGTTAATAATCTCTAGTTCTCTATATTTTGACATAAAATTTAGTTTTCAAAAAAGTTGGAGTCAGATCCCAACCACAATAGTCCCGTAGCTCTCAAAATAAGAATCATAATAGTTTTTGGCGGGTTATGAAGGTCTACATATCTTCAAGAGCTAGCTTTTATTCTACTATAACAATCTCCAGCTGTGTCATCTAATATATACGAGCAAAAACATAAGCAAAGCTACATATGTTTATTAATGCCTGATGGTTATGTTATTAAGCAAGCATCAGCTACCAGTCGAGCATATCACAAGTTATAACTTGATTGCAGCTTCCAAATTCCAAGTCATTACTTTGCTTCTTATTTGCAACAAAGCACTTATCAGCAATCTGTTGCAATTCAAACAAATACTTGGAATTCATATGGATTGCATCAAAATCACAGATTTATTCATTGATCAGAGATTATTAACTCATCGAGTATCAATTACACATTGCTATCCATACATACAAAGAGCCTAGACATTCAATCTTAACACCATTACCCCACTTGCTAACGTTCTCGGAAATACTCAATCAAGTCAAGAATCATCAATTTATTCAATCAAAACTAAAGCGAATCAATAACAATTAGAGCTCAACAAAAGAAATCAATTAGTTTATGTTGAGGGTTTATGCGGGCAGCCGAAAAGGGTTTAAAGATCCAAATAGGAAGACCCAATTTAAAACGATTACTCTTCACCTACGAGGATGCCAGGATGAAGTATTACCTGCAACAAGTCGGCAACGACAGAGAGACGGTGGAACTGCGAAGGCGGTGAAGCAAGAAAGAGAAGGTTTCTCTAGTTTTAATCTGGACGAGAGCACAGGTTAGAATAGACCTTTTTTTTATATATTTATCGGAGAGCAATTCAACAGTACATTTTCGGGTTCTTTTCTTGATTTTGTTTACGGTAAAAACTCACCCATGGCCTAGTTTTTTAGCGCCAATTTAAGGCTCTTGTTATTTTTTAATCTTTTAAATCGAAAAGGAAAAGTATTTTTTAAGCGCGTTAAACAATACAATCAATGGTGATTTTAACAGTCAACCATACATAAAAAAGACCAATTCTTCGGTGAGTCAGCAGTACCAAGTAAACACTTTTTTGGTGAACTTTGATGAACTGATACAAAGATTTGATAAGTTGACATGTTTGATGAGCTAGCATCGATGTTTGATGAGGTGGTGTCGATGTTTGATGATGTGGCAGCAATGAAATTTTCCTTATTTGGTCTTGGCTCATGGGTGAGGCTGTGTCACAGGAGGATTACTCAAAAAAAACATCTTTACTTATAGGTGAGACACCGTGGAATTCCACCAAATGCATTATTAGTTAAACGACCGTTCTTTCAAGACTCAAATATAAAAATTTGAGTAATTTTCCTATGAGTCAGACTCACCCATGAGCCAATGCCAAATAAGGAAAATTTTATTGCTGCCACATCATCATAACTCAATACCACCTCATCAAATTTCGACGCCACGTCATCAAATCTCGATGTCAGTTCATCAAACATGCCACATCATCTAAACATCGGTGTCACTTTATCAAATTTCACCAAAAAGATGGTCACCCAAGAATTGGTCTAAAATTTTTTATCGATATATAATTTTATAACAGTTTTATTTATAAATAAAGTGTCACGTAATTCATGCAAAAAATATTATATCGAGGTAAACATGTAATTTCGTTTATCATAGGACAATCACCATTTTTTTTTTTGAAGAAATAGGACAATCACCAAGTTAATTGAATTAACTTGGTCTAACTAACTTATATAAGAAAGTATTATTGTTGAAATAAAATAAGATTCGTTCACTGTTATAACATTTCATAAGTAGAATAAATCCCCTACATGATGATCAAACAATTCATGTTTAAAAGAAAGCCATTTTGAGTTTCTAGTTTCTACCATGACCAACTGGTTGCGTAGAAAAGTTTAACAGAAACCAGCAATAGTCAATAGGCAATGTTGTTCTGATTAGTGGATCAAAGAGGCCATAAAAAGAAAGGTTCACAAATCACAAACTATTGCCAACAAATGTCAAATCAAATATATTCTATAAATGATAATACGTGTACTTTCCTAGCTTTCTTAATAAGCATAACTTGCTTGACTTTGTCATTACCCCCACTTTTAATCCACATGCCTCACTTCCCTGCTCTTCACTGAACCTTTCTGAACCCCTCTTTTCCATTTTAGTTCTATGTGTTGGTACTTTTAAACTAATGTCATGTTCTCTTGAGTGATAGAATATTAGAATACCAGTTTACTTGAAACTTGTTTAGTTTAAATCAGAAAACTGGATTGAACTATATATTTATTTATTTTTAATTATATTTTAATACACTAATTTTTATTTCAGACCCCGTTCAAGAGTAATCACTTTTTTTCTTTGTTAGTTATGTGTTCGACTAGACTTTTACTTTTGAAAAGAATTTGTTTCACATTTCCAATGTCTATAAAAGAAGTTATAACATCCGAGGGTTTTTTGAAATTCACTGATAAAAGTATTTTAGTAAGAATTTTATTCAATGATACTAATATATGAACTAATCTTTCATCTTAGTATAAATTTATGAAGTTATGGTGAAAATATAGTTCTAGATTATAAATTTATGATTGATATGAGTAGACCAAAATTTGAACCCCTCCATCTCACATGTTTCCGGAGTTTAACTACCATTATTAAAATTGAATTTGAATTGATAAGTAATCTACAAAATAAAGTCAAAATTGCTCATATATTTGTATTAATCCAAAAAAAATAAATTGAATTGATAATTAACTTAAAAAATGATAATGTCATATATTTGTCATGTATTTTAATCTATCAGTTTTCAAAACTTATATCTGCACATCATTAGAGATAAATATGACCATACATTTTCAGAGTTAGCTGATATAAAATGGAATTCCATGTCAGCTGCGTCAAAATAAACACTTTATAGATTCAATTCTCTACACTTTGTCACCGTTGAATTCAGTTTCTAAAGGTTGGGTTCATAGCCCCATTTTGCCAATCATCTAAACTTGAACCTTGTGACCCCTTTCCCAGGACAGCACCAAAGATCCCTTTCAAACATTTCTTTTTCCTCTATAAAACCCCTGCATAAACCCCATTTCTTCAATCTTCATCCTCAAACCTCATATTTCTCTCTCAACCAAGAAAGAAAGAAGAAAAATGCCTGTTGCACACTTCAATTTCGCCTTCTTGAACATCATCTATGAGTTCTACTTCTTCCAAGACCAAGTTCCCGGCCACGGCCACCCACACAACATCTTCGCCTTCGCGATTCCGATCCTCATCAACATCCTCCTCCTCAAGTACCAGAATCAGCACCGATCTCCGTTCGAGACGCATCCGAAAACCGCCATGTCCGTGATTCTGGTTCTTCTCCTGTATTTCATGGCTTTCGATTATCAGCAGAGGCTCGGAATGCGTCTCCACCGCCCGCTGGCGCTGGCCGGGCTCGTCCACAGATGTGTTCTGTTTCTTGGATACATGGCAATGGCGATTCTGGCGTCGCTTATCTTCCCTGCTTCGGCTAGCCGTGCGGTTTACGCGCTCTATATCGCGCTTTCTGTCGGCGATGTGGTGGTTTTGGTGTGCCGGAAGATGGGAGGATGGCTCCGGAGGAGGATGGTTCAGAGGAATAATAATCAGGGGCATTTGCTTCCACTCTAGTCTCTAGCACAGTTCAAAATGTTGTAATAATTCTTATGTATTCACTTTGATGTTAATTTGAAACCTTTGATTATTGTGTAATTGCGTTCCGTTCGTTTAAAAGTGAAAGCAGAGGTTTTGGTCTAAAAAGATTCCCGTGTGGTAAAAATATTCAATTGCACTAAAAAGATTCTGCCGTGTAGTTTAAAAATAAAATTACTTTATTACCCAGTAAAAAATAGGATTAATGGAAATTATAGCCGAGAGATCATAATGGAACAGACTATTTTAAAAATGGGAGATATGGGGAAATTTGCAGAAAATTGGGGAAAATAACTAGTTTTATTGAGATTGGAATAAAGGTACGTATATCCTTTTGATGTAATGGCGGCGAAGATTGAAGACGCGTTGGTTCGCCGCAAAGGAGCTGCAAGATTGATTCAGCCGTAACTTTTGCATGCGGTGTCGGAATGAGATGATTTTGGTGGCGTCGGAACCGTCTTGACGAGCTCTATCCCTTGGTGGATTATTGTTTTTCAATTTGAGGCCGTTTAGGCCCTCAAGAAGACCTTTTTCTATTTTCGGGTTTTTTCTTTATTTCTGAATTCTCGTTTTTACCCTCTTGGGGTTTTGTTTTACTATTTAAGACATTTTGTAATGTTTGGAGGAGGATCTTTTTTGACAATAAAATTCTGAGAAAACTTTCTCTCGTTTACGAGAAACTAGGGTTTGTGCTTGCAGCCCTTTATTGTTCTTCAAGATTCGTGCTGGCGGATCTTTTCTGATTGTTCCACTGCGTCAGTTGGTATCGGAGCAGGCCTTTTCCTGTCCTTGTCAATTGATCCACGATGGGAGATCAAGTTGCCACCAAGGCTGATTTGGATGCGGTTATCGCATCAATCACAGCTTTGGCGAGTCAGATGAGTGCGTTGACAACACGTGTGGATGGTTTGGGCCACGCTGAACAGCCCAAAGTGAAGAGTTCGAAAGGGAAGAAAGTTGTTGAATCCAGTTCCGATGAGGAAGAACTGATCCCGGATGCACGGAACCAAGGTGATCGACAGAACCCTGATTACCGGGTTAAGGCTGATATCCCTTTCTTTTATGGCACCATGAGCGTTGAGGAACTGCTAAATTGGCAGATTGAGGTGGATCGATTTTTCGAGGTC
The DNA here is from genome assembly GCA_963678965.1 of Cruciata laevipes. NCBI lineage: Eukaryota > Viridiplantae > Streptophyta > Magnoliopsida > Gentianales > Rubiaceae > Cruciata > Cruciata laevipes. The sequence goes on along the minus strand of OY787641.1, from coordinate 5,222,774 downwards.
ATGGAAATTCCTGAGGACAAGAAGGTTAGGATGGTCGCGGTTAAATTGAAGAGCACCGCCGCTGTTTGGTGGGATCATGAGGTCGCTAGGAGGCGCAAGCAACAGAAGTCATCGATCAAAACTTGGAGGAAGATGAAACAGCTGATGATGGGTCGATTTTTGCCCTCTGATTATGAGCAGATTTTGTACAAACTGTACATCGAGTGCTCTCAGGGAAGGAGATCAGTGCAGGACTATACGGCTGAATCCATGCGCTACTCTGAGCGTAATGAACTTGGCGAGTCTGAGAGTCAAAAGGTGGCTAGGTACATTAGTGGCCTGAAACCTTCGATTCAAGAAAAGATGGGATTGCAGACTGTGTGGACTCTGACAGAGGCTCAAACTTTGGCGATGAAAGCAGAGATGATGGAGAACTTTCCTCGTGGGAGTAGTGGCTTTTCTGGTTTTCGAAAAGTCAGTTTCGAGCCATCTGGAAGCAATGATAAGGCTGTTGTAACAAGGGACTCAAACCTTGGTACTGGTGGAAGAGGCTTTGGTGGCAGTGGCTCAGTTGGCGCGCCAGAAAAAAGGGTGTTACCAACTAGAGCACCAATGCAGAAACCGCCAGGCAACCCATATGCTAGGCCACGTGGAGATAGATGTTATCGTTGTAATGGTGTCGGGCACGTATCTAATGTGTGCCCCTCCAGGACCGTCGCTTTTCTGGAAGATTATGGTGAGGACAATGCAGATGATGATTATGACGGAGCTGAGTTTGCTGAAGAAGAGACCACTGAAAAGGTTAGCATTGTGCTGCAGCGAGTTCTGTTATCATCTCAGGATGAGGGGCAGCGTAAGAATCTTTTCCGAACTCATTGTTCCATTGATAATAAGTTATGCAACTTGATAGTGGATAATGGTAGCTCAGAAAATCTTGTTTCTGCTAAACTAGTAGAATACCTGGGTTTATCTACTTTGGCTCATGAAAAACCTTACTCCTTAGGCTGGGTTAGTAAGGGAAATCAGGTTAAAGTGACATTGACTTGTAGTGTTCCGATTTCTATTGGGAAGCATTACAAAGAAGATGTTGTGTGTGATGTGTTGGATATGGACGTTTGTCATGTACTGTTGGGGCGACCTTGGCAGTTTGATAATGATGTTACTCACAAGGGCCGTGATAATGTCATGTTGTTTGCATGGGGTGGACGCAAGATTGCTATGGCACCGGTTCAACGTTTCGATAGCGTCGCTAGAAATAGCCGGTCCAATTTTCTAGTTATGACACGAGATGAGGAAGAGCTTGATAAGGATGTTGTTGAAGCTGATTGTTTTTACCCTGTGGTGATGAAGGGGTTGCTGAATGTTGAGAAGGAGGAGACTGCGATTCCAGCGGAGGTGAAGGTGATTTTACAGGATTTCGAGCTAATCACTGGTGATGAGCTTCCTAATGAGCTACCACCGATGCGAGATATTCAGCATCAGATCGATTTGGTTCCGGGTTCCAGTTTACCAAACCTTCCTCATTACCGCATGAGCCCGAAAGAGAATGAGATACTGCGGGAACAGATTGAAGACCTGCTGAAGAAGGGTTTTATTCGAGAGAGTATGAGCACTTGTGCGGTACCTGTTCTTCTTGTTCCAAAGAAAGGGAACCAGTGGAGGATGTGTGTTGATAGTAGAGCAATCAACAAGATAACTATCAAGTATAGATTTCCGATTCCTCGGTTGGAAGACATGCTTGATGAATTGGCGGGTTCGAAGGTGTTTTCGAAGATTGATCTTCGAAGTGGTTACCATCAGATTCGTATCAGACCTGGAGATGAATGGAAGACAGCGTTCAAGAGCAAGGATGGACTGTATGAGTGGCTCGTGATGCCATTCGGGTTGTCTAATGCCCCTAGTACTTTCATGAGATTGATGAACCAGGTTTTACGTCCTTTCATTGGCTCTTTTGTTGTAGTTTACTTTGATGATATCCTGATTTATAGCAAGACCAAAAAGGAGCATTTGGAGCACTTGAAGCTGGTGTTACAGGTTTTGTTTGAGAATCAGCTTTATATTAACCTGAAGAAGTGTATGTTCAGCACCAACAAGCTGCTTTTTCTGGGATTTGTTGTTGGTGAAGAAGGAATTCAGGTTGATGAGGAGAAAGTTCGAGCTATCCGCGAATGGCCAGCACCTACTTCTGTGACTGAGGTACGTAGTTTCCACGGCCTGGCTACGTTTTATAGGCGTTTTGTCAGAAATTTCAGTGATGTGACTGCCCCCATAACCGAGTGTTTGAAGAAAGGGAAGTTCCAATGGGGTCCTGAGCAGGAACAAAGTTTTGCCTTGATCAAAGAAAAGTTGTGTACCGCTCCAGTACTAGCTTTGCCTGATTTTGATAAGGTTTTCGAGGTGGAGTGTGATGCAAGTGGTGTTGGAATTGGAGCTGTATTGTCCCAAGAGAAGAGGCCAGTAGCATTTTTCAGTGAGAAACTGACAGAGACGCGACAGAAATGGAGTACTTATGATCAGGAGTTCTATGCTGTTTTTAGAGCTCTAAGGCAGTGGGAGCATTATTTGATTCAGAGGGAATTTGTTCTGTTCACTGATCATCAAGCGCTGAAGTTTCTACATAGCCAGAAGATGATTAATAAGATGCATGCTCGATGGGTCAGTTTTCTACAGAAGTTTCCTTTCATCATTCAACATAAGTCAGGGAGCTCGAATAAGGTGGCAGATGCTTTGAGCAGGAGGGCTTCTTTGATGGTTACCTTAGCACAAGAAATCATTGGGTTTGAGTGCCTCAAAGAGTTGTATGAGGAAGACGCTGACTTTAAGGAGATTTGGCTCAAGTACAGCGAGGGGAATGTGGGTGGAGCTGATTACCATGTTCGTGATGGTTATTTGTTCAAAGGAAACTAGTTGTGTATCCCTAACTCTTCGTTGAGGGAGAAGCTGATTCGAGATTTGCATGGTGGCGGCCTCAGTGGTCATCTAGGGAGGGATAAGACCGTTGCCAGTTTGGAGGAGAGATTCTATTGGCCGCAACTGAAGAAAGATGCGGCCACCATTGTCAAGAAGTGTTACGTGTGTCAGGTTTCTAAAGGCCAGTCTCAGAATACTGGTCTTTATATGCCTTTACCTGTTCCTGAAGATATTTGGCTGGACTTGTCCATGGATTTTGTGTTGGGATTGCCTCGTACGCAACGAGGAGTAGATTCTGTATTTGTGGTGGTGGACAGGTTTTCCAAGATGTCACACTTTATTGCTTGCAAGAAGACTGCTGATGCATCCAATGTGGCGAAGCTGTTTTTCCGTGAAATTGTTCGTCTTCATGGAGTTCCTAGGTCTATTACCTCGGACAGAGATACCAAGTTCCTCAGTCATTTCTGGATTACTTTGTGGCGGATGTTCGGGACAGCCTTGAATAAGAGCTCGACGGCTCATCCTCAAACTGACGGGCAAACTGAAGTGACGAACAGAACGTTGGGGAATATGATTCGTAGTGTTTGTGGTGAGAAGCCGAAGCAGTGGGATTTGGCCTTACCTCAGGTCGAATTTGCTTATAATAGTGCTATGCATTCAGCTACAGGAAAATCTCCGTTTTCCCTTGTTTATACTGCAGTTCCGAAGCATGTGGTGGATTTGGTTGAGTTGCCGAAAATTCCTGGAATCAGTAAGACAGCAGAAACTATGGCTAAGGAGATTCTGGAGACCAAGGAAACTGTCAAGGCGCGCTTGGAAGCTACTGGGCAAAAAAATAAAGAAGCTGCTGATAAGCATAAGAGGGTCAAGCTGTTCAAGGAAGGTGATGATGTGATGGTGTTCTTGCGCAAAGAGAGGTTCCCAGTTGGCACTTATGCTAAGCTCAAACCACGTAAGTATGGCCCATTTAAGGTGTTGAGGAAGATTAATGATAATGCTTATGTTGTGGGGCTTCCAACTAGTATGAGCATTTCCAACACTTTTAATGTGGCTGATATTTATGAATATCATGAGGATGAGGTTCTATATCCTGATGAAGAGAACTCAGGGTCGAGTTCTTCGGAGGTGGAAGAGACTGATGTAATGGCGGCGAAGATTGAAGACGCGTTGGTTCGCCGCAAAGGAGCTGCAAGATTGATTCAGCCGTAACTTTTGCATGCGGTGTCGGAATGAGATGATTTTGGTGGCGTCGGAACCGTCTTGACGAGCTCTATCCCTTGGTGGATTATTGTTTTTCAATTTGAGGCCGTTTAGGCCCTCAAGAAGACCTTTTTCTATTTTCGGGTTTTTTCTTTATTTCTGAATTCTCGTTTTTACCCTCTTGGGGTTTTGTTTTACTATTTAAGACATTTTGTAATGTTTGGAGGAGGATCTTTTTTGACAATAACATTCTGAGAAAACTTTCTCTCGTTTACGAGAAACTAGGGTTTGTGCTTGCAGCCCTTTATTGTTCTTCAAGATTCGTGCTGGCGGATCTTTTCTGATTGTTCCAAAGAAAGGGAACCAGTGGAGGATGTGTGTTGATAGTAGAGCAATCAACAAGATAACTATCAAGATAACCCTTTTCTGATTGTTCCACTGCGTCACCTTTGAATCACATTTTACAAGATTAGGGGTTATTATACAGATTTTTAATTATTTTTGTTTGTGGCTGATTTTTTTAATACTTGAGTTTGATCTTTTATTTGATTTGATCTTTTAAGTTGAGCATGTTGTTTTCATTTGGTTTGATTTTTAGGTTTTGGGCAATATTTTTTACTTTATTTCCTTAATCTTTTATATTTTATAACTTAAATAATTAAAATAATTGTAAAAAGTGGTATTTTACCGTAATTGTAACCTTTCGACATGTTCTTACCGTAAACGCTCTAGAACACTTGGATACCAATTATTTTGTATTTTAGTTGGATTAAATTTGAATTTTATTTTAAGTATTTGTGCAGTTATGATAATAAAATGCACAAATAAAATAGATACAAAATAAACTAATAAATTAAATTACATACACATTAGGATTGTGTAAAAAACACATTTATAAATTATAAGTGGGTTATGTATCCTGACATACCTGGAAATACCAAGTGCTTTAGTTGTCAGTTGCTTTTTTGAATTATTTTTAAAACGAGAAGCAAGAAAAGGCGGCATCAAATGTCATAGACTTTCCCGTCAAAAAAAAAATTCTCTTCTTACCTACGGGTCATTATCGGAGTCTGTGTAAGGGAGGTTTGGGGCAAGTGGTGGCTCAGCCCCACCCGAAAATACTATATGTTAATTTTTTTTAAAAATTTAAATTAATCCTAATTTTTTTTTAAAACAAATTAGCATCAACCAAAAATTATAAAACTATAAATTAGTCTCCACAAAAAAAATTTGGTTGGTTCTGCCTCTGAGCAAAAGTTCATGATCCAAGTGAGCAAAAGTCCATATAATATTCATACAATATTCCAAGTTAGTGAGTGACTCACCCCAACTAACACTCTTGCAATTATATCATCCCTTCTTAGCTTCATACCCAGCTGCACTCGTCTCTGTTACTAAACAGAAAGAAAATATGGGTGTTCCGTTCTTCAATCTGGCTTTCTTGCGGAATTTCTGTGGAGTCGGCTTCAATCATCATGCTCAAGCTGAAGCTCCCGGCGGGAACGGGTATCCCCACAACATCTTCGCATTTGCCATTGCAATTCTCATCAGCGCCGTCAACCTCAAGTACCAGAACCTGCCGGAATCTCCGTTCGAGACGCATCCCAAAACCGCGGTTTCCGGGATCATCGTCCTCCTCCTCTATGTCCTGGCTTTCGATGTTCAGCATAGACTCAGAAATCGTATCAACCATCAAGTTGCGTTTGCTGAGTTCAAGCTCATCAACAGGTGCCTCTTGTTCTTGGGATACATGGCAATGGCGATTCTCGTGTCGCTTATCTTCCCCGTCCCAGCTATCCTGGCTGTTTACGCTGTGTATTTCGTGATTTCTGTTGGCGATGTCGTGGTTCTGGTGTGCCGGAAAATGCTAAAATGGCTCAGGAGAAAGATGTCTGAGGCCGAACAGGGGATTCCAGCCGAGCAGGCAGGGGATTCCGCTGTTTGAGCCCTTTCTTAAAAAGAGATTAAACAAACAGAAAGCACAATCACCAAAAGCAGGGGGTTCCAATGTTGTTTTTTTTTGTTGTTGTTGTTGTTGTTGTTGTTGTTCGATTTAGTATGTGTAATCTCTGGTAAAAAAAAAGTGATAATCCCCATCTCAGATTTGTGTACTTCAATTCCCCTGCTATTTTGCTATGTTTGAATTAGGCCCTCTTTGCCCGCTTATTTCTCACTGAACTGGATTTAACTTGATTAATCTGAACTGAAGTGAAAATTAATGTATTGAAAAAAGAACCAGCATAACTAAATTAACCTAAATTTCATAAAATTACATTTTTATTGAACTAAACTAAACTGAATTGAACTGAACTAATGTGATTTAGTGATAATTTCTGGCAAACAGGTTATTACTCTCTTTATTCCATGGTTTTATAATTATAGATTTAGTCAACTAAAACATGTGTTCTTCAATTCCCTAAATTCTTCAAATTGCATTTTCACTGAACTGAACTTAATTGAACTAACTGAACTAATATACAGACCTAAATGTATCAAAGATGCAAAAAATTAGAATGATTAAGAAAGTTCCCAAAAATCAACTATGGTAGCCCAAAAATATTGTTAAATGACAATAATGCTCCCTGAAAGTAGCCTAAGTAGTTTTTCATGAACTAAAATTTGGAAACATTTATGTCTTTTTAACAACATTTTGGGGTACATGAGCAGAAATCTTGGGCTACAAAACCATGAAAAAACACAACCAGGAGTCCATGACAGTGGACACCATACCATAACACCATTTTAACAATATCATTGGGTGATTTTCATGACTATTTCACGTTTCAGCTTTTTTTACAACCAACTTTTTTGGAGCATTGTTGCTACTAACCTCACAGAGGACCACATTCCTTCCAAACTCCCACGTACTGATCCATTCTTTCACCAACCCCCTCAAACTGGAAAGCTCACTTTTTGAAACCTTATATATACACACATCTTCTAAAACACCATTAATTTAACCGCAACTCAAATGGCACACAATCTAATACTATCATCTATGCACTTCCATTTCGCATTCTATTACCAAAGCATGGTTTCCAACCAACTTTCCTTTGTCATTCCTATATTACTAAATTTTCTGGTCTTGAAGTACCAAAACCAGGACAAATCGCGATTCGAAACCCACCCGAAAACCGTCCTTTCCGGGATCATCAGCTTGCTCCTCTATTGCCTTTGCCATGACTGTAGGCAACGGCTTCACGAGCCTCATCGGAGATCATCTTCATCGCCGGTGATCGGGCCTGTGCTTCATTGCTGTGGCCTGTTTTTCGGTTATATGGCTATTGCATATTTGGCATCGCTTTTGTTCCCTTATTCTGCTAGCCCTGTGTTGTACGTTTTTTATGGCCTGATTTTGTTTGGTGAATTTCTGTGCTTAGTTTACCAATGGATCAAGATGATGAGGCTAAGAGGGGAAGATTATTTCCAGGGCTGGAGGCTGAATTCCCTGGTTTTGTTGAGGAACTTTACTCAGGAACAGAGGAACTTACTTCCCTTGTAGCCCAGATTACTTTTGTCATCTTTATTAATCATGGGTGTTGCTAAATTTAGCCACTCTTTAACTTTGTAACCCAAAATATGGTTGAATATACTAAATTTTTTTTTTTTTTTGGTAAGAATGTAGTCATTCTTACAGATGTAGGCCTCGTTTGGCATTCAGCTGTTAGCTGTTAGCTGATTCCACCAGCTGTTAGCTGTTAGCGGATTTAATTAGCTGTTTTGACTAGCGTTTTGACTAGCGGTTTGTATATGAGTGTTTGGTAAATAACAATTAGCTGTTAGCTGTTTTATTGTGTTAAACGACTAAAATAGACATTATTACAATTCATTATATATTTTTTTATTTTGTATCTGTTACTTGTTTTGAAGTATTGAAAAATATTTTTATTACTATATGTTTGTTTTTTTTATGTTATTTGAAAATTGAAAAATTATTCATTATTAATGTTTATACCCATATTTGTTTAAAATTTATTTTTAGATTAAACATGAATGTGTGGCCCCTTTAATTTTATTTATTTATGTGAGGTTTATTATTTTTTATACTCTTGCATAAAAAAATATTTTTATTTATTGAGGTTTTTAAATAAATACAAAATTAATGTTTTGTACGGTTACCTTCGTACAAAAAGTCACGTAGATAAAAAATATTGAGGTTTTGATGAAATAAAGAAAAAGGAAATTCTTGAGAAATAGGGATAATATTTTTTTAATGAAGTTTTTGTAAACGCTGCTTTTTTCAGCGTTTCAGAAACGAGAGGTTTCACCAAAACAGCTACGTAGAAAAAGCTATTCACCAAACACAGTAACTAGCTGTTTGACTAATCAACTATCCATATTTAGATGAAAAAGCTAAACACTCTTCAAACCTCTCGTTACCAAACGGGACCGTAATATAGTCATTCTGGGACTACAAGAATATAATTATGGACAACATTTAGCAATTCAGTTAATTTATTATGTTGACATGTTGTTTTCGAATACGATTGGAAATGGAGGTTGTTATCCATACAGTTTGCTGATATTATTAACATAACAATTATTAGCTGCCAAAGCAATCTTTTGATAATCTTCCTAAACTACCATGCCCTATTATAATTATGTTTTCTATTTCCATCTGATTTCTCTGTTTCGACGGCATCGCACCAGCATTCAAATATCGTTGTCACAGGATTCCATGGCGGACTACTTTCAGATATACTGTTCTTGTCGATGCTGGCCTCGCAGGAGCTGAGTTCCGGCAACATTCGACCAAGCAACCAACTCTGATGCAGGTTCCGGCCCTGAACTTGCTCACCTCCGATCCCACCCACCGACTTCACTCACAATTTCGTGCATGGAACTATCAATCTGTACAAATCAATCCTTCTGATTCTCTTACGAAACAACGAGCAATATTAATATTTTAATAAGGCATTAATATGCCACATAGAATCTTTTTGTTAATTTCATTGATGTGGCCTGTTTTCGGATACATGGCTATGCGCAACTAAGATTAAATAGGATTATACCCAATTAGTACCACCAATCCGTAATTGTTAGAAAGTGCTAATTAGTGGTAAAACTATCGATAAGGTAGTGATTATAAACTTGTAGACATGTTAATACTTGCATTATTAGTTAATTTGTCTAAATTGGGTTTCGTCATATACTAATGCAATCATACAACTTAGACATGATTTTACCAATTAGGTTTGATTTGATAAGAGAAATAGTTAGTTTAAGCGTTTCTTGCTAGCTATCGATAAATTAAGTAGGAATTGGGGTATGTCCGCTGCATTCACGACACCCTATAACTGGTTGGTTCATGGTCATTAATAAAATCTTTGCATTAATGATCAGAACATAATATATGACAAGGAATTATTTGAGATGAATTTCTTCATAATTTGATCTCTTTGCAATTTAGTTAATCACCCTGTTTTCTTTCGTAGCTAATAATTTAGTAGTCAATCAATTTTAAATTGCAAAGTAAATAGTGTGGTGACTAAACACCGAAACTGATCTTTAGGTAAATAAAATCGTTAATCGGTTATCTGTGGGTTCGATTCTACTTGCTGCTATATTATTTAATACTCTTAGCATTGTAGAAAAGTGGTATTTGACACCGACCAGTATTCATTAAACAAGCAATCATATTCACTTTGGTTTTGAAAATCCCATTTTTGAACTGGGATCGTGTTAGTGTTATGACCCTGGACTATTTGTCTTGAAACTGATATACAATTGCCTTTCTGTATAATCAGCGTGTCAGGGGTTATAAGTTCAAAGTTACTCCACAAAAATACTGCCAATATTGAGGACCTTTCACGTTTGAATTGGAGAAGCGACACGAGATTTTGTAATTCCATTTCAGAAGTGGAGATCGTTAAGAGTTTCATGTTCCATTTTAGAATTGATGTTTTAATATTTTCCTATTTTGTTTATTATTTTTGTTTTAGTTTTTAAGATTTTGTAATAGTATTTGTAGGATATTTGTATTCATTAATTTACATTTTATTTTAAAGAACTATGTTTTTTTTTTTTTTTGGGAAGAATGAAGACGTTTTTTTTGGAAGAACCAATAAATTCTAAACGTAAGGACACGGAAGCACTTGCAATTTTTTACCATCTTCATATTTATGTCGGCGGATTTTTGGAATGGACGAATATAAAGGTGAATGTATGTTTGACTTGCCAAGGCGTTTGCTAATGGAGTTTTAATTTCGGGTCCGGATGATCATTGATGACGTTATCACAATGACGTAACGTTTGATAATGAAGTCGTTTGCTAATGAGCTACTGAGCTATATGTGTATCGTGAATCCGTGATATCAACTGGACAACTGGATAGGGCCTCCGTGTATTCGTGAGTTACATCCACGATACATCCTCGTGACATTATTATTATTTTTTTGTGAAAAATCCTAGTGTCATTGATTTTTTTTTTTTGAAAGGAAAGACATGTTATCATTTCAGAGTCCTGGAAAACGTCCAGAATCGTTTGATACAATAAAAGGGGGTGGAGTAGTCCACGAAATAGAAGAAATCACACTCGACTTTGCAAATTGAGCTAGCAAATGAGCCGAGGAATTTTCCAATCGTGCCACCCAATATGGGAAGTCTAGGCTATGTGAATGAACCAAACTTCTGATCTCTCTCACCACCACTGCAGCATCTACTAAACACGGGATATCTCCTCGGATCATTTGCACTAGAGCCAAAGAGTCCCCCACAATAATCGATCGGTGAACATGCAATGAAATAGCAAGATCAATAGCATCTTTTGCCGCAAATGCTTAAGCAAGCAGAGGATTATAAAACCGGTTTCGTTTCGTCGCAACGGCTTTAATAAACCTCCTTGACCGTCCTGAGCTATGATACCAAATCCCGCTACACCGTCTTCCCCTAGCCCAGCGTCGAAGTGCACTATAGGGACACCCGATGGAGGCCGGAGCAGGGCCGTGTCTTCCAGACTCGAAGAAAGCCGTTCCGGCCAAAGATTGGCCCTATGGAAGCTATGAAGATTGCCTGCAACCATACCCGCCACAGTAGAGCCATCAAGATGCGAATTCTCAAAGACATGTTTGTTGCGTTGTGTCCAAATAGCATCACTATCATCTCCGCCGTCTCCGAGCTATTATCCATGGTGAAACTTGAAGAGCTCTTCAGCGTAAGTTATCTGTCGTGGGGAGACAGTCCGTAGCAAGTCTCCAGGAAAAATGAAGGGCTCGCCCTGACACACGTAGACTCCAAAGTTTTTTCCAGAAAGTTTAGTCACCCGGGACCATTGCTTGGAGATTGTGGTGCTGCAGGTGTTGCGGTTGCTCCACAAGAACATGATACAAGGACTTCACTCTAAACTTACTAGAGGAAGTGAAATGTCACCACCAAGGGTCCCATCCTCCTTGGGTTTCGATTGGAATAGATCTTATGATGGCAATGATAAATATGGTACTATTCCAGCTACCAATTATGGCCTATCCCGAAGGCCCAATTCGGACCGGACTTGGAACCGGCCCATGGACGAGTTGAAGGACTGTAGCACCTTTTACTGTGCACATGTCAGCAGCTCCAGCTGCTATATAAGGAGCCATATCTACTTTTACAGAGGGTAAGTTCTCTGCTCCAACCTTTTCCACAGACACGCTCCAACCAGACTTTCATCCTCTAATTTAATCGTCGGAGCAGGCGCAGGTTTAAGCCGGCCTGTCTGACCTTCGTTGTATATGTGCAGGTTCCGAGAGCAGAGCAAAAGTCAAGCTACAGGAGAATCCCATTTTCCGCATTAACAGGAAATATTCGTTGGGTCAAAATGAGCAATAAGAAGATCCTCTCTCCACCAGCCTGTATCCGGTTCGATAAGATCGCTTACCAAACGAAGAGTGTTTGGCACTGTTCCTGGGGATGCAACAAAGAAAGACTGTGTACTTGGCAACCACGGATCATGACAGATGCTTATGTTTCGTCCTGAAGCAACATGCTTCCTATAGCCAATACAGAGTGCCTCAATCCCTCAACAAATACTTCTTCACGCCCAAGAAGGTCTAGACCCCAAACTGGCCTGAAAAATAGATGAAGTAGAGAAGTACTTATCCTTATACACCCTTGCCAAGAGAGACGATGGGTTAGTGAGTATTCTCCAAGCTTGCTTGCCTAGCATCGCTAAGTTGAATGCCTCCAAATCAACGGAATCCTAAGCCACCATTTTCTTTGGCTCTTTCCATCCTCGGCCAAGAAGCCCAATGCATTTTCCTCCTATCCTCGTCACCACCCCACCAAAAGATACTAATCATGGCCTTAACATTGTTATAAACAATGTTTGATCCCTTCAAACATGAATATCTGCTGACCGAAGAAACATACATATTGTTGTATTCATTTCACGATTACATGAGAATTAATATTGTAATCTAGCTCTTCAGATTGTCAAAAAAAAAAAATCTAGCTCTTGTAATCTAAGCTAAAACCATATTTTAAATTAACGATTATCTGAAACAAGTTTAATTGTTGAAGCACACACATTGGCAAACATTATCCTCCTCAAATCATAGTTTTATGTTGATAATTTTGCTAATCCATTAGCGCCAAGTCAGAAAAGTTAGGATCGATGTTAGCTCTGGCCAAATTTTTTCTCTCATACCCTTTTATCAGTTTGATTCTCCCAATTGGTGAGGACTTTGAACTTGGATAATGGTGGTATGTGATAAAAGAGCAAGAGCTGATGTCTCACTGGAATTGGATTCCGCTCAAAATTTGGTTCCGTTGAGTGAATCGGGTAGGATAGGAAAAAGGATTTGTAAAAATTGGAATATCAATCTGGAGGATGTCCGAATGGAAAGGAAAGGAAAAGTGTACATTCTAGGTGTCCTAATGTCGGACGAGTGACTTTGGGGGATGCAAGATGGTTTATTCTGATCAGAAAGAATGGAGTTTTGGATAAAACATGTGTTTCAGGACTATTCGACGTTTTGCCAGGTTCGCTAACAGGTGCCCTTCGCTATCTTGATCACCAGGTACACCAAACGGGCTTCTAGCAGAGTATATTTATGTTGATTGTGTAGAAGAAACATGTAAGAGCACTAGAGTTTTGCTACTCAAAGAGCACCAGAGATTAAGGCAGTCATCAAATGCTTGTAATCTGTTAGGGCACTGGTTTGATGATAGAGATTATAATGTTGAAATCTTTCAAACCCAATTTCAGAAGTTGTGGGGGTGTTGAAGTTAAGGTAATTAGAAGGTTACACAATAATATGGTACTCAGTTTTGAGGAAGAAGATGACATGTTGTATTCCCTGCAACATAGTCCATGCTATATTAAAGGGGGTCTACTGGGATTAACAAGACGGGAAGTAGACCTCCCACTTTGAAGCTTAAAGGTTACAAAACTGCTTGCAAGAATAAGAATTCTTTATGTACCTTAGGAGCTGATAAATCAGGATTTAGAAGAAAAACTAGCTTGTATGATTGGTGAAGTAGTACGAGTTAGAAGTGGTCGTGTTTTGGATTCTAGGGAGCAGTATGTAGAGGCACTGGTTTAGGTGGATCCATATAAACCCCTAACCCCTGGTTTCTTTGATTGAAGGAAGAAATAATCAAGATAGATGACTTCTTTGTGCGTATGACAAAGTCTTTAAAATATGTTCTTGGTGTGGAGTAATTGGTCATCCTATTTCTAGGTGCAAACTGACAGATGAGAAGAGTTCGGAAGACTTTGTCAGCAATCTATCTGGTATCATTTTAATCAACAAGGTAGAAAGTTAGGAATAGTGATAGTTGTCAAAAACTGATCCTGCTGAACTAGAGGACAGAACAAGAATATCTAATCTTCTTGTTCCATATTCTGGAAATTGGTTCCCAGCAAATGGTGGGAAACGTAAATGCCTCATGAAATAATTAAAGAAGGAGATTCAGCACACAAGTAAAAAGCACAAAATATCTCTACAACAGGAATCAGTAGGGAAAGCAATTGACATGGAGGTGGATGAAGCAAAACCGAGAAGAAGTGGAAATGATAGGGTGTTTTCATGGAAAAGGGTGAAAAAGAAAAGAAAAAGAAAGAGCTACGAGGGAAAAGAGGATATGCCAATAATCCAAGTGAAGAAACGATTGATGTGTTTGGAAAGTCCATATCTGTTGATGGTGTGCAATATGGACTTGCATCAGCCCCATGCAGAGCAGGGGATGTCACAACCATTTGGTCTGGCAGTTCCAATATCTCTCATACTTATGGAATCAAATCAGAAAGATAAGGAGAAATCATAGTGGAATCCGGTCTGATTTGGTAGGGATATCAAGGAAAAGCAAAGAGGAGATCATATGACTCATTCTCTTTCTCGGAAAGATATTTTTCAGCGGTTCTTTAGCAGGTCCAAGCAACATCAAATAAACTAGATCGAGAATAAGAATGTTATTGTGAATATTCCTGGAAATGTTGAAAAATCAAGAAGTGAATCGGCTAGTCCCTCAAGTGGTGTGGTTCAGACACGCAGACAGACTGAGCAGTTGGAAGTTTTTAATCAAAATATAGAGACAGATAAGCAGAAAAAGATCTAGACAAACAACAAAAATATGTTAAGGTTTTCTCAATGTCTATTCCACTGATGGAGGAACCAAGAAAGTTGCAAGAGTTTAGCCTAGGAAGATTTAATTCGGGCAAGGGGTGGGTGGTTGTGTGTGATTCTAGCATGCATAAGGAATGAGAATTTGACACACTGAAGCTTCCACTCATTATGTTTAGGTACTTTCACTTCCTGCTCAAGGTTGTCTTCACCAAAGTTGGACTTGGCTAAAAACGAACAAACACAACATTCCATCAAAGATAGAAAGGAAATTTGGAATGAAGTATGGAGTTTCAAGGCCCCATACAGAGGTTCATATTCAAATTCAAAAAGGGATATGGAACAACCTTGGGAATTGGTTCTCATGGAGAAGAACTGGATTGGTAAAGAGGAGAATGTGGAGCATAGTCAGCTTATAGTAGCATTCCAAGAGGAGTTTGATACCAAGGTATATCTTCTGGTTGCATTGGCATTCTACCGGTTTAATCTGTTGAACATTGTTTCCAATAGAATATCCAAGGACAAACTAAGACAGATCGGGCTAAGAGGAAATAAAAAATGTAGATGGAAAAAGGTCTCGAACAACTTGCAACCAGAGATATGCAAATACGAGAAGAAATAGAATATGGAGTAAGATCTGGAACTTCAAGGTTCCATATAAGCTGATGAATCATATTGGAAGTTTGGATCTAATTCAGCGCTCACTCTATGCATATCCCCATCACAAACAAATCTGATAGCTTGTTGGGGAACTCTCAAAGCAACAACCAGAGTTTCATCTCAAGATGTTGATTTGCTTACGGTTTCATCCGTTCAACGGCCAGCACTGTATCATCACGAGTATGGGTAGGGGGAACACGTCAAGATTCTCGTCTAATCTTGTTTCTCAATCTCAAGTGGTACTAGTTTTATGTGTAAAGGCGTTATGCCTAATGTGCTTTCTTGCATTTGTTATGTATGTACTCGTGGCCATATGCCTAGTGACTTTAATTTGTATTTTTCTGTTTTTAATAAATATTGTAGTGTTGCTTTTTTTAAAAAAATAAAAAAACATTATTTGGATTATATGTTAAAAATGTACATTAATTATACTGATCATGTCACACATTGGGCTACCACTTTAGAATTAATGTTGTTTGACTTTTCAAGACGGTTTATTTCGATAACAAAAAAACTCTCCCCTGCCGTTGCCATGCCATCCATCCATCCAAACCCTCTATTGCTCTTCAATTTTCGGTGACATCAGGATTATGGCGCCATTAAGTTGTTGATCTACTAGTCATTTTTAGGACAGTGACTTGTGTTTACAGAATATGTCGTTTTCAAATGGGAAAATACCTGTTCTTTTGCTGAAATGATAGTCAAATGGGGTTCTTTTTCTAATGACAAAATTCAATGCTACATATAAATATAAACAACACCAAAGTAGAAATTGTCAATGGTGACGGAAGGTTTATAGATCCTTTTATAATTGCCTATAAAACACCGGCCAGCTCAAGTCTCAAACCAAACATGAATTCCCAAATGTCTCATCCTCCAAGACTCCCTAATCGGTTCAATTACTACAGCATGGTTTCCCATTCCCATGCTTACACTGCATTCTCGATTCTCATTCAACCACGGGAACCGAGCACCGATTCTCATTCCCATGCTTACACTGCATTCTCGTTCGCAATTCCAACTCTGCTCAACTTTCTGGCCCTGAAATACCAGAAACAGGAGGAGTCTCCATTCGAAACCCACCCGAAAACCATCCTCTTCGCCATTTCCGCCCTACTCCTCTATTGTCTGCTTCATGAATCTCCTCTCCGGCGGCGCTCATCTTCTCTGGTAATGGCGCGTTTAGTTCACCACTGCACCGTGTTTTTCGGGTACATGGCGGTTGCAGGTTTAGCATCCCTTCTGTTCCCCGATTCAGCTAGCCCTGTATTGTACTTTCTCTACGCCGCGATTTCAGCTGCCGATTTACTGTGTTTCCTCTATCGGAAGATTGTGCTCGGGCTCAGGGGACATGGAAACTTGCTTCCAGTGTAGACCACATCAGCAGTACGGAAGACATGAGTTGATTTATGTTGATGCTTTGTACCAGTAAAACAAGACCTATGTTGTATACTTGTAATCCCTCTTTCTTAATGTTTTTAGTAATCTTTTTCTTTCATTATGTTGATGCTCTGATTTGATTTCATAAATTTATGTTGATGCTCTGATTTGATGTCCAAAGTCACAAACATTTCCTTCATCATAGATGTTAAACTAAAATAGTATTTTTGCTTTTAGTCTCATTGTAAGATGGAAGAAATGGTATGTCATCTACGAAAAATACCCCCTAAAAATCACTGGATTAAGGTCTAAAAGAATCCGATATCATTATATCTCGCTATCATGTCCAGTCAAACCACCCTATTCAAAATGCATAGATGCATTAAAGTTGACTGCTTATACGAATGATCACAAATCAATAGAAACTAGTCATATAAGGAGTACAAATTCCTACAAGACAGAATCAAAGGTATAAAAAAAGATTTACCCGCACAATTGAAGTATATAACATGACGATGGTTTCTTACAAACTCCACAAAAACAAAGCCATTCATCAGATTTGGCCATTTGTGGCTTTTCATCACCTAATCCCACATTTACAAATGTAATTGAAATATCAGATTGACTACTTATAAATAACCTTTTTACCACAGTAACCACAAGTTTCATACAACTAAGTCACCAGACCATAGCATTTGTATAAAGTAATGAATCGAATGTTTATACTAGTCGGGATAAGGGGAAGGACATGTTCTCGTACAGTTGTATACAATTGTACATACAAAATATCAATTGATGTCTACCCAGGGCACTTTCTACGCCTTCTTAAGAATGGTACTAGTTACCTAGCTGAGTTACAAAAATCATGAAACTCCATAGCACGATTAATCTTCATGTTCATCATCCTCCCCTTCAGAATCTACACAAGCAAATAAACCCCGTGTTAAAAGAGATCTTATAGAAAGATGCCTAGAATGCTTGGTTATGTTCAAAAGTTATGTCATACTCTTCGGAGCAAATTGTGGATCAAACGACATAGGAAATGAATGATAACACTTATTTTCTGATAAAAGCAGTTGATTTCACTTACCAGATCTGACATCTTCACTAACTTGGCCTCGAGCTTGGATTTGTTTGACAAGCATCCGGTACATGAGGACCCACCAGTATATATGCAGCACAAGCAAGCAAAATAGAAGGGTATTGAATAAGTAGTAGTAAATTGGTCCTTCATGTTTGTGTTTCTCTTTATCCAATGTCTGGAGAACCTCATAACTGCCACAGTTGGAAAAAGAGAAGAAATCAGGCACCGAAGGATACTGTAACAACTGCACATCCAGTAGGTATTACCACAACATTTAGGAACTTCTCAACGAAAGCAAAGGAAAATAAAGACAAGTGGCATATTATAGTGTCTCATACGTTATGCCACCAAAGATTTGTATAGATTTCATGCTAATGCGGTAACATACACCTAATGTGGAATATGACAGCATTGATCATTTTAAAATGTAAGTTGTAATACTGATACCAGTTCCAAAACTAGGATAAAACTCATCAAAGCATAAATGACTCGTGGAATCAAGGCCATAGATCAGATGCAAGAACATGAGCTCCATATCAGATAAACTCTCAGAAAACCTTTAAATAGTTAGAGAGATTTCATTCAATATTATATAGAGTACCTTGTGCTCCAGAGGATCCAGAAAGGGTAATAAGTAAGACGGAGAATCACCCAGGAGATAACAAAGAGAACAAACGAAGAACTAGCCAAGGCTTCTGCACCACTGTACTTAGACATCTTGCCAACTTCCAGGAAAACATCACTAGCATCATGAAGAGCCAAAACAACTGAACCAACACGAGCAAATCTGCAAAAGGGGAATGCAATAGGAATCTCAGTTTTATACCAGAGGCCAACAACATTCTTAGTTTTAATTAAGTTCAAGAGCTTTACTATGTCAATATCTATTTTCCCCACTTAGATAATCTTATTCACTCGAAATTGCCATTACAATTTTTGTAAAATAAGTCATAAGTATGATACTTTGAGAAACACAGTTGACAACAAAAGCCACTAACCTCCATATATATGATAATCCAATGAGAACGGCAGTCGCGACATGGTGACTCATTGATACTCCAAAATCAGAGCGCCTAGTTTCCCAAAATATGAGGGCGAAAATGGAATATGTGTAAAAGCCACCAGTGTACATATAAAGGGCCTTCAACTTTGTCCTAAATATACATAGCAATGTTTCAGCCGATAAGGTGAAAAAATCACTGGTAATTAAAGGCCAGCCATAAAAATATTAAGCACGGGAAATAGGCCAATTCTCAAGTATCTGTTTCTCTTGTCTTAGGAAGCTAAAATACATGCAATAAGCATTCTTACTTGTACAGCTGATCAGGCCAGACCTGATTCCCAGGCCCAACCCAAAAGTACTTGGTCTTCGTGAACCATGGTTCATTGTATGTCACAGAAAGTGCAAAAATCTCGGCCGAAAGGTAATAAATACATTTCCACGCCGACTCCTTGAACTTGCTTATTTTCTTTCTTTGATCCTCATTCAGATCGTCGCGCATCAGTGGTCCTTTCCCAAATATTAATTTTCTACCCAATTTCTGAAACATGTACAGAAAACAATCAGAAATCGGAAAATATTCGAAAAGGAGCACAACTGAGGTAGCAGGGGTGTTCACTAATCAACAAAAGCGGAGACAAAGGAAAAGGTCCTTGGCATGCAATACACTTACAAAATATTATTATGAAACGATCATATCCTTCTTTAAACGATCAGATTCTAGATCCTCATTTTCTTTATGAACAAAGGGCAAATACAATAAACTCTTAATATCGAAAAATCTTAGCTTCTTCTATTTCATATACTAGAAGATCACGACAAAATTCTTGTTCGAATTACACGTGTGAAACTATAAGTGGAGGAGTACATAATCCAATGCCTATTCAGATTTACTCATTTACTGAAAACATATCCTGAAAAACCAATGATTAAAAAGAAAGGAAAGCGGACAAGGATATTTCCCTTGTTCTAGATCACAAAAAACAATACAGATTTCCTTAAGCAAAACTCTAGCTTGAAATACATAAACAAACATATGAACATACAATTCAACATGAAATAAGTTCCAGAGCTCCAAACTAAAAGAAATAGCCCCTATAACCAACATTAACTGCAATACAAAGCTACTGTACTAATCTGTCCTTTGCCATTCTATTCTTCTTCTTCTACTTTCAAAACTAAAACTTTCTATCAACTAAAAGCAAAACCCATCCTCAAACAACAAAGTAAAATAACAGAAACATAGGATTCCGTTAACCTTAAGCTTATTATACAACCAGTCAAAATAGAAATCACTAAAACACAAAAGGGTCGAACTTTGTATTACCTCAAACACAAATCTGTCCAGAAAAAATCTGACTGTCGGAAAGAATATAGCAAACAAAGGGAGCACAAGGAAATCTTCATACTTGGGGCTAGATTCTTGCTCCCAATCAATCGAACCCCACAATTCCAACAACCCCATTTGATCAAACCTCTCGAAATATTTCTCAGTAAATTGTGGATCAGAGGGGCATTGGAATCTGCAAATGGTCTGCTACTTAATGGTTATTGTTGATACAATATTTGCAAGTAAGAAAGGGTATGAAAGATTTTTAAACTATTGTGTGCCTGTCAACTTGTCAATGGCATGAAGAAATTAGGAAGAAGAAGGAGGAGGAGAATCAATCTGGGTCATTGACAATATTATCATGTGTATTTTCTTGAAAATTCATGGTTCTTTTATAGCTTTGCAGATTTGTCCTTCGAGGACTTCGAGGTTCCACTTCTACCTCATTTTTAGTGTCTAGGATTCTACTACTATATATATAATGTATTTTTTCTCTTATTCGATTATTCCAAATCCAAATGCATGTTTGTCTCCCTTAAATATTACTCTTTTGGTCTAATACATGGTTTGATAAATTCATTCACGGTCAAAGTTAATAAGATAATCTTTAGCTTACTTTTTATATTTTTTCCAATATTTTATAAGTCGAGTTTTATTACGGGTAAATTTGAAATATAAACTAATTTGCAATCTCTGATATTAAGACCGATGTATTTCAAATGTTTGGAGGCCCCGCGAACTCGAAGTTCTTTAGTAAGTTTATCGGTATTTTATCAAATTCAAACTAATTGGTTCACTAAACTTGGTTCTTGTAATATATTAAAATAGTGTGGAATATTAATTTTTAAGTTAAAGCAGTCTAGGATCTTTGAACTTGGTTCACGGGCATTCTGATAGCGTTGACCTTATTTAAGATAAAATAGTTAAGGATTTTTAAATGAGTGAGGGAAAAGATGTAGTATAAATGTTGTACAACTTATTTTTCTATGAGTTGAATTGAAGTTAAGTGAACTAAACTGTAAACTCAAGAGAACATGGCCTTATTCATAGTTTCTATTGTTACATTTCAAAACAAACACTATGCTATATTAATTTCAACTTATATAAGTTACACTATATGTTCTATCTATTTCTGCACACTTTGACTTCCATCAGTTGATTCAAAAATTCTTGCTCACTAGTATTTTTAATTATGTTCAAACAAAAATAATAAAAATTAATACATTACTACTCCAACAAGATCACAAATAGTAATTTTTGAAGTTATTTATCAATTCAACTTTAAGGTCAAAGTTAAGCAATTTTACCTTTATGGCAAAAATATGGTGGGACAGAGGGGTTACTTGAATTTAGTTTAAGTAAATACAAATTTATTAAACTTCAATTTATTTAAAGCAATTTTAACTTTTTTTTTTGAAGAAACACTACAACGACCGAATCTGATACAAGTATCTTACCCTACTCTAATCTAATCCTACTCTAACCTGCTCTACTCTACTGATCTCGTATGTTGAGTGGACGAGATCCTCACCATGCTGCTTAGATTGGAGTGAAGATCTCACTTACACCGTCGATGCAGTTCCGACTCTTGAGTTGAGTACGACTGGAGACTTGACCAAGGGGGTCAGGGAGAATTGCGTGAAATGTTGCACCTGATGAGTTTCGAACTCCTGACCTTCCCTGGGCGGGGCAAGCCCTGGCCAACTGAATCAATTTTAACTCGGTTTACACTAAATTAAATGATTTTGTCGACACTAGTGTGTTCTAATATGTGTGATAGGAGAACATGGGAATAGTTCAGAAGAATGAAATACAACCAAATGTTTTGAAACTACGAATAAAACGGGTTAGGAATGAAATAGATTGTAGGGAGTTTATATTTTCCAAATTTTGACAATTTTATTTTTTGAAGGTGAGCACATTTCCTAACACTAAGACCGAATCTAATACATGGATTCTACTCTATAATAATCTAATCCTAATCCACCTATTCTACTGATCCAGTACATCGATTGACCTCCGTCCTCACCTTGATTAGAGTGGATAAGGATCCCACTTAATAGTTACACCCGCTCATGACCGTTGACGCAGTTCTCGTCACTCACTTAAGCACGCCTCTTGCATATCGATCTCATCCATCTCAAATTGGGGGAGTGGGGGTTTGAACCTTGTATATCTTCTATATGAGGTAATGTGTTTGGCTACTTGAAGTAGACCAAGTGGTTAAATTTTGACTATATATGTTTAGCTAGAGCCTAAATGTGGTGGTTGAATTGTGTACTTGTTTATTTGATTATTTAGAAGAAAGATTAGCCTAAAAAAATAAATCAGTTTGTTGAATGTGAGAGATATCACTGATTTTTATTATTATATTTTTTTAAACATCAATTTATTCATTAATTGTCGTAGACAAGAAAGAGCAGAATAAAAATAGAACAATGAATAATTGATCAAAATGGCATTTTATTCTTTCGGTAGAGACTTGCACCGTGGGAGTATTTCATGACTCCCCATCAGTAAATAAATAATTTTTAAAAGCTATACAATTCTTTAATTGTTTGCTTATTCAACCTTATTGATTTTGCTCTCTTACAAAAAATCCAAAAGGCAAAATTCCCCACAGAATCTGTTGAAATTAGAACTAAAAGGATCTTTAAAGTATACTTTGTAATCATCCCAACAGTACAGAGTAAATTGTTTTGTTTCTTAAATTAACTTTTTCTGAAATATTTAAAAACAAAATCGTTGTCTTTTAATAGGGATCCAAGCTCAAACATATACATGATTAGAACTCTTTAAACCTCCTTACTTTTAAAAAGATGGATTAGAAAGTTTGAAAAAAAAAAAAAAAAAACTCAATCTTCCCATAAACTCAATACTTAAAACATTTGAAGATGAATAACAAAAATATATAGGCAAAATCACAGCAAATTTAAAAACTCAAGCAAAACCACAGCAAATGTCAAATCGATCATTCCCCATTAATCATCACAATCGTTTTCGACTACTGGTTGCTACAAAGTAAGCCAAATAAAACCTCCAATATTTTTGGCTGAGTAGCCGAGATACCAGCTTATTAAAGACAAACTAAATGAGTTTTATGGTCTGAATCGACAGCCTAAGAAAACAAGCAGCATCAATTGCACTACTAAAGAGCAAGAACCTCAAGCCAACTCAGTGTTGAACTTGAGGCAAATTCCCATGCTGAAAAGCTCCTGGCAGAGCAGCTTAGCACCATAGGGGACACTGACCTTCACTATATCCTCCACTGAGTCGCAAATGCGGCAATGTGGGCCCCGAACTGGGCGGCCATAAACCGTCCTCCGGTATACGTTGGCCATACATCTGCACTTCCTGCAAATGTGCATCTCAGAGCAGTCACTGAGGGTGAAGAGCCGCTCGTGCAGATTGGCAGAAGCACCATGGGCTATGAGGCAGTCCCTCTCCATCTCACCAAACTTGATCCCACCAAACCTCTTCCTGTCAGCCACTGGCTGACGTGTCAGCGGGTGCACAGGCCCGGTGTTCCTGAACTTCACCTTGTCCTCTGCCATGTGAGTAAGGCGCTGGTAGCATGTAGGTCCCATGAAGATGAGATGCTTGCACATTTGGCCATTTGTTCCACTGTACACTCTCTCTGCTCCCCACCTCTGAAATCCAAGGCTGCCATTTGTATTCAACAGCATTAAAATTCAACAGCGGAAACCCAAATGCCAAATGACGATGTAAGGTAAACTTACCTGTGAAGTTGGTCGCCTATCCCATCAGCAGATAAGGTGGAGTATGGGGTGGCGTACTTCAGAATCCCTCCAAGGGCAATTCCCTTGCCCAAAGCACCCTCTAAAATCTGTCCAGGAGTTTGTCTGGAAGGAAATGCATGGGGGTTGATGATGATGTCAGGAACAATTCCCTGTGCAGTGAAGTTCATGTTCTCCTGAGCTTCTAGGAATCCCAGAACACCTTTCTGCCCATGCATGCTCGAGAACTTGTCTCCCATACATGGTGTACGAACCTAAGCCAGAACAAAGATTAACAAAAACTAAATGCCTGAACAAGATACGCAAAATGGTCAAGTAGACATAACGGGTGTTAGGGGTATACCTGTCTGAGAGAGACTGAAGCAAAGGTCTTGCTATCATCATTGGAGGACATGATAACCTTCTGCACCATGCCTCTTTCAGTGTGCTTGAGTTTCACGCTTTGGTCAATGCCTGATTCTGTATATTTACCTATGACTATGTCACCGGTGGAAAGGCTAGCACCAATATATGGAAAACCATCATCGTCAAGGCTGTCAACACGCCCAATTTTACTGTGTGTTTTTCCAAATTTCACAGCATCTGCAGGCCTCCCCCTCCTTGCTGAAGAATCCACCTCATCAATCTCAGATTTGTAGCTTCTGACATGCTCTGTGCGAAACATTCCACGCTCTAGTGATGCTTTGTTCATCACTATGGAGTCCTCCTGGTTGAATCCTAGGTGCACATTCACTGCTACTATAGCACACTGCCCATTGTAAAACTGTGGCCGTGGTATCATCCCTTTGTGACGAGAATCTGTTGACTTTCCAAGACAATCCGAAAGCATCGTTCTGAAAAGTGGTCTCTGAGGATAGTAGAGCTGGTGGATATTGGTGTCTGCCCGAATGTTAGGGTTTGTGGAATAATACCCGATTGCCTGCTGAGAATGCTTCTCAGCCTGGTAGAGAACTCTGCGAGCATGGTCGTGATTTGCGTAAGGGATTAGGGCACAGCTCAGACCTAATAAGAAGGATGAATCCAGCTCACAATGAGTGTAGATTTGGGGTGGATCCTCTTTGCTTCCCTCCAGCAGAAGCTCAGTCCCCCAAGCAGCAATAACATCTTCTTCCTCTTCAGGTCCTATCAGCTCGATTATCCCACTGTCTAAAAGAGTGTGGAAAGAGAACTCGCCTCCTTTCAAATTCTGAATCCTCCGAAGATTCCCAACCACCAAAAGTGGACGGAGAATTCTTCCAGCATCAGAGAACACCCTAACTTCCTGGTGCAGTGCATCTCGTTTAATTTCCACCTACAATGTAACATAAAAACCACCTCAGACATAAAATAAATAAAAGTTAATCATACAATTGATGATTAACATCAGAAAACTAGACAGAAGTGTATAGAGGATAATTATAGTACCTGGTAACTGATTTCCTTGTTGCGGCGTTTTCCCCTAAGCTCCGCCACAAATGACCGGGAATCTTCACAGGTTCCAACCCAATTTCCATTCACGAAAACCTTGTACTCCCCTTCTAGCAGAGATGAAGCATCCTCTGGCATCTCTTTGAAGCCACAATCAAGCAACTGGTCAAGAAGCGGCTCGGATACAGTAGTACTGACAAGTCCCAAACTTGCTAGATTCTTGACAAGGCCACAATTCTCTCCATCTGAGGTTGAGAGGAAGCAAACTTTTCCCCAGTGTGAGGGATGTGGATATCTGGCATCACCAACTCTCCCGGTGTATGAAACTTGCTGCCTGGTTTTCCTCATGTCAGATGTTGCCTGGAGAGGATTTGTTCGTCTGAGAGTTGCAACCACACCAGAAACCCTTTCCATTTTCTTGTAAGGATGCACCCATGCTCCAGTTGAAAAGGCTCTGGAGAGGCCATTAGTTACGATGGTAGCATCGATATAGTGATCAACACTTTGCAAATCTTTATCTCCATAAAGATCTCTCTGCATTGCCTTTATCATCCGTCTCTCGGAGTGTTTCAGGTGCACTTTCAACTCCCTCTCAAGTAATTCTGAAGCCAGCTCGAGTCTCTTGTTTCTGAAATCATCACGGTTATCAATCTTTCTACGTCCAATAAAGGCTTCCACAAGACATTTCACCATATACCCAAGAAAGCGAATCTTCTGCTTAAAGCTTTTAAGATTTGGAAACAGTAAGCTGCTAAAACATTCCTCAACAGACTCTGTAGGTGGGAATTTGCAATTCTTCATCAATTTTTCCACATACTGGAGAGCGTTGGTACCTTTGCGGAAGTCTTCACATGCCTTGTCTGCCCGATAAATTGAAGTAAGAAGGATATTTTCTATCCTGGTGTCATTGATATCCAAATCAATAAGATCCACCACCTCTTTATCATGTGATGCACCAAGTGCAAAGAACAATATCCAAACAGGCATTTCTGCCACGAGAAAGTACACAGTGAGGAACTTATGCGCTCCAATTCCTCCAAATCCATTGTCATAATCCATCAGCTTCATGAACACTCTTTTCCTTTTTGAAACCTGACGATAAGAAACCATCCAGGTGGGGCTATTGGAGATCCAAAGTCTATTCAAGCAGATTTGCTCCTGCGCTATGAATGTCTGTTGCAAAAATCAAAGAGATTATCAATGATAGAAAACAATTAAAATGGCCCCAGAAAAGAACTGATGCCAAGATGCTACTCTCTACTCCAAAATGGATAAACAAAGAAGCATGGGAAGCAATCGATAAGCAAAGAATTTTCATGCCTTCATAGGCAGCTAAATTTTCAGCTACATAGACAATCAATAGTTTCTCTATTTAGTTTCCCGCTTCTTGACCAAGTGAACATAATTAATATTTCTGTAAAATCATCCAATTATCTTGCACAAAAAGCTAGCTTATAGTAACAATAAACAAACACATAACCGAGCCACTCTTAGATCAAGAAACTAAGGTACATAAAAAGCACATAAATATATTCAAACCTTTTCAGCCCCCTTGATGATGAAATATCCACCATTATCAAAATCGCAATCATCCTTTAATTTATCTTTCATATGGCACAGATCTGATCCTACCATAATTGGAAGCCTTCCAATTACGATGTCAGACTTCCTCTCAAGTTCTAATACTTTATCAACATAACGAGATGTTCCAGTCTTGAACTTTTCAGAATCAACAACTTTTTTTTTGAACACCTGTAATGTCCCATGCAGAAACCTCAAGTAAGTATCTTTCGCCCAAATGCTATCAGTTAAATAATGGATATTGTAGTAAGTTTGACAGAACTAAAGAACATTCTACACTTAACTTGACTTGACATCTTCACAATGTTGATCGGTGTTTAGCATTAGGACATGATCAGCTAATACAAAAATATCTTACTAATGCCATAAAAGCAGCAGAAAGTCATCTAATTTATTTCTCAATCTGCTTGTGCAAATGGAAAATCATAGCAACAGGCTTACGGCTGGATCTATTATTATTCAACCAAAATACATTTTAGAATAGCATCAGCCAACTTTAAACCAGGTGAACATGATACCTTCTCTAGAGTTCACTAAAAACTTAATTAGAGTAACTTCAAAGTTTATATACCAAACTTCTGAGCTTTGTTACTGCAGTAGCTTGCTGTGTATCCTTAAGATATATGCAGAGTATTATTATATTGTAAAAGAAAATAAACAAAAACTTCCAATCGTTAGTACACAAACGTACCAAATCAAAGAGAGACTTCAAAAGATATCCAAAAACCAAGAGAGTGCAAAGAATCTCCAATCTAGCCTATGTGAACCATTGCACAGCAGACATAAGATATGTATATGCATACTACCCTACACACAGATAGTATAAGCGATAAAAACTAGGCAAGTGCATCACCTGTATACAGGTCTCCACAACTATCTTGGAAGCATAAGTCATATTCATAAGGCGTGCGTGACGAGGAAGCAATTTCAAATTGGCACTACCACCCTCTCCAGAAAACTTGTCACTGGTCCAAAACTCTGGACTCTCAAGCTGAACCTTTCCAAACTTGACTGATGCATATCTCCAGTCAGTCACATCAGCCCTCTTGGAGGGATCGAACCCAGGCTCCACTACAATCTCCCCAACAGAGTCAATAATCTGTTGAAGCCTATCCTTGATGAACTCGTTGTATGAGTTAATCTGGTGACTAACAAGACCATGTTGATCGAAGAAAGCTGTTGTTGCTTTCCTACAAAAGCTCTTCAACATCTTCAGTGCATCCTCGTGGTCCAGATACATGTCATCAATATCCATATCAGCGCCATTAGCAACTCCAGATTTACTAGAACTTCCAATTACCACCTCTCTGTTCTCATCATTGACCTCCATTTCCTCAGTTCCTCTTTCTGCTTTCACAAAATGTAAGTCAGGAGCAAATCAGATTTCCCACAAAACTCAATCAACAAAACCATACACTTTAAAATCAATAAAAAAAATCAAATAAAATCCTCCTCCCATTTGTGCTTGCAGAAATATAGAAATGACACACAGCAACAGAATTTCACAAAAATGTCAAAAAATTAAAGCAACAATTCTTTCAATTCCAAGATGCATCACAAATGACACTCTCACACTTGCATATTAGAACACACACACGCGCACAAACACACACACACACAAAACCCTAAAACCTAACTCTCAAGATCTTCAAATAAGCAATCATAACATGCATAACTTCCCTAGAAACAAGCTAAAAATGGTTACATACAAAAAAAGCCACAACTAAGTACAATCAATTAAGCACAAGCTAAAAATAAAAAGCTCCCTCTTTTCTTCTCTCCTGGAGAAGCTCAATCTCTAGGGAATTGAATCACAGCTTCTCCAAGAAATGAAATGCACTTACATCGAATTAAAATTCAAAAAAACAAAAAAAAAACAAACAAACCAAAAAATGTGCTCGAAATTAAACAGCAGGAGAAAGCTTACATGAAAAAAGCGGAAGCTTTTATCGGAAAAATGGTATGGATTATCAATCTGATGGGCAGAGTACCAAAGTTGGCACCTTTTGTTTTTCTCCAGAAGAGAGTAGAGACCGAATAGAAGAACACACTAAAACAGTGTGACTGTGGGAGGAGCGGGGTCAGGCCGAAGGGTACGGGGTTCTTTATATAGGTGCGGATGGCGGAATAAACAAAGTTGTACTGGAATTTTTTATTTTATTTTTAAAGCTCTTTTGTGATGGTTTTTATCATCAAAAATTAATAATAGCAATAATTTTGAGGTTTTGTGATATGTGAAATGTGTAACGTGTATGTTGATGATGATTTTGAGGGGGTAAAATACGATAATTTTTTTGGTTATGAACATACATTTATGTATTTAAATGAATACAAGCATATAGATGTATATTTGTGACTAACTCATGTTGATGCTCTACCTCATTTCTCGATAACTTATACTTCCCCGTCTCAACTAGTGGCGTAACCAGGATTATTATAGTGAAGGGATAATTATACCTAAATTTTCCACCATTTAATTGAATATACTTGATAAATAATAACATTTTTAAACATGGATAAATAAACCAAAACAAATATGTATCCAAAACAAATATGTATCCAAAATAAATATCATCAAATTCAAATACAAATCCATAAAGTACTTTAAAAACTAATATTGCAATGGAGATCGACGCCTAGGTTTCTTTGCATCAAAACGTTTTACAATTCCATCAATGGTTACTTCCATGAACAATTATCTCTCTAAATAAGTAACCAAGTTATCATTCAACAAATCATCTCCCATGCTATTACGCAATTTTTTCTTGATATAAGTCATCCTGAAAAAATAACTCTTTCCACACTTGTTGCCAACGAAAGAAGCAAAACTAGTTTCAAGAGCAAATAGACTCTAAAATGAGGGTATTTGCTCTTAAAATCACAAAATCAAACAAATTCAATTAAACTAAGCACTTCAATTAATCTATTTATTATTCTCAGTTTCTACTATCCCAAAATAACACAAGTTTATCCATATATAACTAATTAACTAGAAAAAAATAACAAATTCAAAAGTAAGTAGTTGAACCAATTTCTACCTTAATGCAATCCATATCCAAAACCATGTAAATATTTCGACAATTCGACTAGATATAGACAATTGATTAATTAAGGGAAGAAATAGAAAACCAATCATATAAGATACAGACCTGGCAGAATGTAGTCGCAGAAGCGCAAAGGCAGTCTCATACTCTCAGTCCGTTCGTGAAGCCACCATCGTCGTCGGGAACGAGGAAGTTGTGGGAATTTTAAAAACTAATTTGTCGAGAGTGCACCGGACCGCAAATATTGCCGAACTGGGAAGGATGGAGTCGGCCCGATGTCTGGCCACTAAAGTGATTTGGAAGGCAATTGGGATTCGCCCGATTGAGATTCTGTGGGGTTTCTGACTGAGAAGGTTCGATTAACAACGGGGTATGTTTGGACAAAAGAATTTGGGAATTTTTTATGTGGGTTAACGCAATGCAATGGTATGGATTTATATGCAGATTTTATAGGTATTACATGTAATTTTTTGTACGAAGTAGTGGGGGTAAAATTGTCATCAGTAATGTTGATTGAATATAATCAGCAATGTTGATTAAACATAATCTTTATGAATCCTAATATCTATAGCTAACCCGCAATATCTACAGTTTAGGTATCATAAGAATATTAGAAGATAGATTGTCATAGTTCCGAATTGGAGACAAATACTTACAAAGTATTGAACGAGAGGGTATATATGGTTCCAAAATGATAACTATACTACAATCCATTTACAATTTTTTTAAAGAAGTTCCAATTTTGGAACTATTGAAGTTTGACCAAATCTAAAGCTTCACTTTTGCCACATTTTCATCCTCTTTAGAGTACGTCCAATGTGCGTTTGGGCTTAGGATGGGGAAGGGAAGTTGTCAGAAAATATAGATTAGTGGACTGGGTATGGGGAGGAGTATGGGCTGCCCAAATCATGGGGGCCATAGGAGCAAGCTCATACAAGAGCTGCTCTTTTTTATTTATTCCTCTGAGACATGTGTCGTCCCATTAATGGGTCACGTGTCTTTCTTCTTCTTTTTTTAAGAAAAGAGACGTTAGAATTGCAGGTCCAACGACACATTTTCAGATTTTGCAGGTCCAATGGTTACATTTCAAAATTTTAATTTTTTTTATATAATTTAATTATTCTCCTAACCTTTTCTAACTCTATAAATACATTCATAAAAATTACAATACTTCACACAACTCCCAATTCTCTAAATTCTAAAATTCTTGCTTTTCCCAAAATTCTAATCTATGCATATACACATATGGATCCAAGTAAAGTTTCAAATGGAAAGGATGTAGTTCCTCCCAATTCTTTTAATTTCATTGTTGGACAATTTGTTCCAAATTCTAAGTATTTTTCATACCCGTCAAACCCCATTCAGCAAGTTGGATACATGACTTACCGAATTCCAATCCCTGCTTCCCAAACTGAAGGAGGTGACACTCCATTCCCGACGAATTTATCCCAAAATTCAGTACAATTCTCTCAACAACTTCCATTTGCAATCTGTCATTCCCAACCTTAATTCGAAAATCCCCAACTTCCATTCACGGCTTACCTTAATCAAAACGTCCATTCCGAAGGAGGTCGTGGTATACCAGACCAATTTCTTGGTGATCAACAAGGTCGGCAATCTCAAAGTTACAATGTTCCACATGGTAAGCCACATTTACCATTTATATATATATATATATATATATATATATATATATATATATATTATTATGATTGTGATCAATTACACTTTTATATGTACATTGGAAAATTAAAATTACTATTTTTGCACTAATTAACTATAATCATGATATTGAACCTAAATTAGTATAAGTCGGGATTAGTTGATTTTAGTTAGACACTTCGATGATAAATTTTGGGATAAATTTTCCTTACTAGTGATAATATTTAATTGTAGGAAATGTTGTCCATGATGAAATTGACGACGTTGTGGAGGTCTCTGGGAGTAACGAAGGAAAACGGTTATATGGAGTAATGAAGATGATATCGTATTATGTGGCGCATAGTTCACTCATTCCACCGATTCTATAGAAGGTGCATATCAAAGCGGTGGTGTGTTTTGGGATAAATAACAGAGGAGACGAATGCGCATCGAACACATTGTACCCGGACAATGGCTTCATGCAAGTAAAGATGGAGCAAACTGTCTCACGACGTCTCAATGTATATAGGAAATGCAAGGGAAGCGAGACGCCACTTTGCGGATCGTGGAAGTGGCGGTAGTCTAGCTGACGAAAAAGATATGGCCATGAATGTTTTCACAGAGTATGGTATGAAGCCAAAATTTACATTTTTTCATTGCCTTGAGGAGTGCAAGGGTAATACCAAATTTATATCTGCATATTGTGAGCACAATGGAGTACGTCAGGCATATGGCTTGGGAAGTCAGGGAGAGGAAAGTTCAGCACTGGCAAGTGACGATCAAGGTACACCGCAGTATCCATCGAGGCCTGAAGGTGTCAAAGCCGCAAAGAAAAGGGCAAATGGAAAAGGGGAGGCAAAGGGACATTCGGAGCAAGAAGATGGCTCTAGTGCGTCCAAACAACTGGTGTTCAAGTCAATATTCGAATATGCTAACCGAAGGGCGGAAAGAATGGAAGAGATTGAGAGGGAAAAAATTAGAATTTAGCATTAAGCAAGAGGAGGAATACTAGCACAAATAAGCAGACCAAGTCAAACAACGAAAGTTCCTCAATGCACAATCAAAGCGTGATCAATTACAGACAGAGCGTGATCTAGTAAAGTTAGAGCATGAAAAAATGGTATATCATCAAAAAACTCTCGATCGCTTGATGGTTAAGTCAGAACTCACCGAAGCTAAAGAAGCACTAAAACGAAAACTCGAGCGAATCATTTACGGGTAATTATTGCATTTACTTATTTTGTAATAATAGGTCAGACTAGACCTTACATTTATGTTTTTATTTTTTAATAATTGGTCGGATTAGATCAATGTTTTATTAATATATGTTTTTTTGTTTGTATTTTTACAACTTTGTGGTAAACGTTGTCTATGAAGGTTTCATACATATATTCTAATCGTTTACGATACTTCAAGACAAAACTAATAGGATTGTCATAGAGACATCAAATCTCATCAACAAGGGTTTGAATTCAAATTTTTGAATGAATCTTGCAGACAAAGATAGTGGGATTGTCATAGAGACATCAAATCTCATGAAGATGAGAACTCTCAAATTCCCCCAACCTTGCCCAAGAAAAAGCGAAAGCAAATTAAGAGAGATCGTGAAAGAGCCCAACATGTGATAGAGGCACAATATTTCATTCAACCCCCTGAGAGAGTTTACGATGATTCACAATTTCGGAATAGGTACCGTATGTGTCGAGATGTATTCATACGTATCGTTGAAGCTGTCACTAACCATGATCCATACTTTCAACAAAAAGCAGATGCCACGGGACGTCTAGGATTTTCGCCACTCCACAAGTGCACAGTGGCAATGCATCATTTAGCATATGGAGCCTCATATGATCAACTTGATGAATCCTTTCAAATGGTGAAAACAACTGTTGTTGATACTGTCTTGCGTTTTGCGAAAGCAATTATTGCCGTCTATAAGGAGACTTACCTCCAACCAGCAAGTGATGCCGATGTCATGCGCCTAGAACATATAGCTCATTAATGGGGATTTCCTGGTATGATTGAAAGCATTGATTTTATGCACTGGGAATGGAAAAAATATCACATGGCTTGGCACGACCAATTTAAAGGTAGAAGCGGACGCGCCTCAATCATTTTGGAAGCAGTAGCTTCGTACGATACATACACATGGCATGCATTTTTTGGTATGTCTGGAGCAAAAATGACATCAACATTCTCAACAAGTCACCATTGTTTGATGATGTGTGTGAAGGAAAAGCTCCCAAAGTTCCATACATAGTCAATAACAACCTTTACGAGTTGGGCTATTATCTCACTGATGGGATATATCCAAAGTGGGCAGCTTTTATGCCGGCATATACGAAACCAAATGAAGAGAAGAAAAAACTATTCACGAAGTTTCAAGAGGGTTACAAAAAGGATGTCGAATGTACTTTCGGTATTTTACAAGCTCGATTCTCCGTCTTCGCAATCCAGCTCTATATTGGGATATCAAAACGATTGGTTATGTCATGATTGCTTGTATCATATTACACAATATGATAGTTGAAAATGTGCGGGATACTTATGGATTGCATGTTAGACCAGAAGATTACGACTAAGCTGGTGCAACTCCATTCCACTTTCACTTTGGTCGTCATGCCGACATAGCTACTTATGGAGCCAATTAGAGGGAAATAAGTGATCGAGTTTTACACGATTGTTTGAAAAGCGACCTCACGGAACATGTTTACCAACCCTTTAGAGGAATGTCAGCTCAATAAGTTCATGTTTTTAGTTTTCTATTTGAATTTTCTTCAATATTTCAAATAATTGATTAGACTAGATCAATATTTTATTTTTCGTAATGTAATAATTGGTCGGACTAGATCAATATATGTCATTTAAGTCGATGTTTAATTATTGCATTAAAAATTTAAGGGTCTTGCTATATGCAGGACTGAATTACTTCTGCAGGACCAACTCTTAAGGTTAAATGACTATTATGTCCAAACTGTTATGGGAAGCGTTTTTGGGGGCATCTGTGCAATAAAGTGAGCATGGGGATTTAAAAGGCATAAATAGCGAATGAAGGGTACATTTGCAAAGCTCAGTAAACTAATGCGAAAGCTCTGAAAGGGATGGCGATTTTCGACGATTGTTTCCCGGCCAAACTTTCCGAGGTCGGGTAAGATCTAGCGGTATGCTCACTAACACCCAGATCCTGATGGGCAACGAAGGAGGAACAGGCAGAGGAAGTCTTGAACCTATTAGGGATTTTGGTGGATGTGGGTGGCGATTCCACCGGTGGAGATGTGGCTGGGGATGTTTCCGGGTGTTGATGCTGTAATCGCGGATGAATAATTTCCGGTGAAAATTGGGTTTATAGTTGCAGGTTGAACGAAAATTGGGGACGACGACTAACCGTGATTCTCATTCTTACTTTTAGTATTTAATTATATTTATATTTTAAACATGCACATAATTTTCTACAAGAATGCTGTTGAGAAGTTGGTCTCCATCAACATATTTTTAATTGTTTGTACTTTTGTTTTGGCAATACACAACCGTGATTTACCAAACTCAAACCACCACACAACATAATGCCTTATCTTCTTTATTTTAAATTTAAAATTATTTATTATTCATACATGTATTCATTCATTAAATGGGATTTAAATAAATTTAAATATAATAAGGAGGTCCACAGTGTTACAACTCACTACTATCTCCTAATATTATACATGTAAAACGTTTTGTGTTTTTTTGAGTTACAGAAGTAGGTGTTGTAGAACAAAGCAGAGTACTTTAATAGTGAGCATACGAAGGCTAGAAAGATTAGTGTTGATGTATCTTCACCGGAAGGTAATTAGA
Organism: Cruciata laevipes; assembly: GCA_963678965.1. Taxonomy (NCBI): domain Eukaryota; kingdom Viridiplantae; phylum Streptophyta; class Magnoliopsida; order Gentianales; family Rubiaceae; genus Cruciata; species Cruciata laevipes. The sequence continues at coordinate 5,187,425 of OY787641.1, read as the reverse complement.
AAATTTAATTGGGTGAAAATTAGAATGTTAGTTATGGAGACGTTAGTTAGAAATTCTTTCAAGCAAATATTAATTTCGACGTTTCAACAAATTTTTTATTTTTTTCATCTATGTCCCTAAACCAAATTGAAGCTATACGAAATGTGAAAATATAGTTTAAAGGTTTTTTGAGGCAACGGAAAAGGTAAAAAAAGTATTTACATATGTTACCCAAAAGTTTCATATATGCTGATACGGCCCTTTATAAAAGTCAAAATTTATGGTATATGTTTACTTCTACAAAAAAGCATGTTCCAGTAGTTGGTGTAATGTCCAGTGTTGAAGTGCTAATATGGAATGTGGCCAAACAACCAAGGTTTAAGCCATGTAATAAATATATACTCCCTCCGTCCCCAAATAGATGTCCTATCTTTCAGTCAAATTTTTTCCTACCATGTTTAACTATTAATAACTTTAGTTGTACTACATAACAGGATAAAAAGTTTTGATTGTTGAAAAGTACGTTATACGAGGAATCTAACGATATCTCATATGTTAGTTAGTTATTTTTGTACTACAAATTATAGTCGGTCAAATATGGTATGGAAAAATTTTGACTGAAAAATAAGACATCTATTTAGGGACGGAGGGAGTATAATATAAAGTATATATTTAAAATAGACCTCAAGACACGTGCCTGCAATTGGGAAAGATAAGATGTCTATTCCAAATCATACTCTCAGATCTACCGTAAAAGCATTTAAATACATCCATTTTCCGTCAAAAATCTCGCGGGTTTCCGAAATCATTTTTTCCCTTTTTTTTCGTTTAGATCAGATTAACAATGAAAAGATGTAAATATGTGGATCACAATCTCGTTTATTATTCAGAAATCACGGTTCAATCAAATACGTACAACAATTCATTCCTTTGCGGCGGTGATGCCATGGGTTGTGGCGGAAGAAATCGACTGTGTTGGAATATTGCCTTGGCGGATTCGACTGTGTCGGAAACTTTAGAAACCGCCACCGCCACAGTACTCGGCGCCGCGTCTCCAGGAATCGCATGGGTGATTTCCACGTCTTCCTTAACCGGAGGCAGGCCTTTCCATCTTCCCACCGGCCTCAGATTTGGACGGCCGGAAAACATCGAACAGAAACTCTGCATTTGCCTCATCCTGGAATTTGAATGAATATTGAGGATATCCTTGCAATTACTACAAAATCCAGGGCAAAGGACTCAGAAAATCACTCCAAAACTAAAGAGGGCAATTCCGTCACTTCAGGTCAAAGTTGGTCCTGCATGAGTAATTCAGTCCTGCATCTAGCAATTCCGAAATTTAATGGTAAAATTGATTAGTAAAATAGAGAAAATTAAATGGGTCCATGAATAAAAGAGAAAGTTATATGAGATGGTTGGAGAATGAATAGAATGATTGTATGAGTAATGAGTTGGGGAGGAGAGAGATATGTTATTTAAATTAAAAAAGTGTTATGGGGAGGAATAGCCATTGTAACTTGTAAGTGCTCTTAGTCTTCATATTATCCTCTCTTATCCCATCAATTTCTCTCCCTCCACCACCACCCCCAACACTCTTCACCCTACTTATCAAAAACTCTTGAATCAGTCTACTTCAAACCCCCCCCCCCCCCCCCCCCCCCCCAAAAAAAAACCCTCTGCATCGACAGGGAGGCACCGGCCGGCGTTCTTGCCGGTTCGGTGGTGACCTCCCCACCCCTATTAGTTGTAGTTTAGTTTTCTAAACCACTTTTCTCCGCCATTTTACAGACTCGAGGTGTTTTCCGGCATCCGGAGGCCAGCACCGTCGCCATAGCAGCGGCGGAAGTAACGAACGGCTCACCGCTGGCGTCGAGCTCTAGCCGACGCCAAGCCCGAGCAGATCGACGGATGGAGCAGCAGTTGGAGCAGATCGACGATCCCGATCGAAGGGCGATCTCGATCGACAGAGCAGATCTGCAAATCTGGAAGCAGACGAGCCCCTGGCTTGGAAGAAGGATCTCCGGACCGCGCAGAGGAAGAAGGATCTATCGACCAACGATCCAGAGCTCAGTCCTTGCCCGAGCGGATCGCCGGAAAGAAGCCCACCGGCGTACCTGACCAGACCACACAGTGTGTTTTTTGACCAGTCCTTGACCGGTCCGGTCCTGGTCCTGGTGCGTCCGGTTCGACCGGTTCGGCTCACCAGCACTCTCTGGTCTGGACAAGCTAGGAGGGAGGTGGTTTTTCAAATTTAATTTTAAGTTTTTTGCTTTTTTATTTCAACTGGGATAAGTGCTTTATTGCTGTGTTTTTGCTAGTTAATTAGACGAATGCTATCTGTCAAATTAAGTTTCCGACGGGTCCTTTTTAGTTCGGTAAACTTTATTGTGACTTCTAATCTAGCTATTTAACGGGAGGAGAAATCCGAGTCAAAAGTAGTCTTTACTCACTTGTTGGCGACTCCGTTTTCACTACATTAGTAGACCGTGTGGGCTGACTTGTCTGCTTATTGCGTGTTAGATAGCATTCATGCGTGCTTAATACTGTCATATAGCTTTTCGGAAATTCTCTTTCACCGTGAGATGACCGGAGAGTGAGAGTTTTGAGCTGATAGAGTCTGAACTGACCGGGGTTTCTTTTACCGTGAGACTTACCGGAAGGTGACGATAGTATCTATGCGTAGTCTGATTTTCTGAATACTACTTGGGCATCCAACAGGTGAGACCAACACTTGTTGGATTGTTGGTAGTATTGATTCTTTGTATCCCTGTTTCTTAGTTTCTAGTCGTAGTCTAGTGTAGTTTTAGATATGCTGTTACAGGCATTAGACACAGAGAAGTACTAGAATTGCTACATTGTTAGAAAACTTCTCTGGAGTTCTACTCATCGCCTCCACATGTGGAGTTACAGCAGCCTCCTGGCTACACCCTGCTTCCGGGCGAAAGCCTAGGAAATATTTCGCCCGGAAGCATCGCCTTCGGGCATCTGTATTTTATTTCTGTTTTGTTATTTATGGCATGGGGAAGCCAATATAATCCCTCCACCAACGGTGGTTTCAATTATATAAAAAAAATACTTATCAATTTCCGTTTTCTTACAAACTCCAGCCAAATAGCTTCCGATCGGCAATATAATATGGATTAGACTTGCAACCGAAATCAATTCTAATATATTTGTGTTGCAAATTTTGCTGCTTAATTGAAACTCATTAATTATAAATTCAATTTGGATAGGGTTGAGTGATTTTCGTTTCAATGATTTAGGATCGCTAAGTGTTTATGTTTATGGTCGTAGAGATTCAATCGCAGCCGATTAGGCCGATTTTTTTTGATATGACGTCAGACTAGTTCAGAAAGCAAAACTGTTGTCAGAACTCAGAACTATGAAACTCTTTAACATTAGATACAACTACTATCGGAAGTAGTTCCGTCCTCAAAACTCAACAAAAATTAAAATTAAAGTCTGCATAATGAGAAACGCAGCTCAAACACCCACGATGCCGTTAAAAGGCCAGTCATAGGTGTTCAAATAAATCAAATTCAACACAAAATTGGACAAGATAAGTTGCTGAATTGCTATTTGTAGCCCAAGGTTTTTGCTCATGTAGCCCAAAAATAATGTTAAATGACAATAATGCCCCCTGTAAATAGGCTAATAGTCTTCCAAAGAGTAAAATCTGTCTTTTAACAACATTTTTTGGGCTACATGAGTAAAATCTTGGGCTACAAATAGCAACATGTATCAAATTGTGCAACATATTTGAGAAAACTTAAAACAATTCAAAAAACCTAATCCAACACATAAAAGTTAATTAGATGCATAACACTCAAACTCAGAACAGTTTACAAAATATTGCAAACGTTTGGATCTCCCATGGGGTAGTCGGAATAGTATGCTCGCTGCTCATACGGATCATACGAGCTTGGTGCCATGTTTGGACATCTGTAATTCTGATTCTCTTCAACAAAACCAGATCTTCCATGTGCGCGCGAACTATACTCATTCTGATGATAATATTGTGAGTTGCTTGCATTATGTGCACCAGAAGGAGAACCATATCGAGTCCGCTGCTTATACTTCGGGTAATGTGACTGAGAAGGAGGCTGATGCTGCTGCGAGTTTCTTTCATCAAACCGGCAACTCTGAGAGCGCAAATTGTCCCGCGAAAATGCCTCACTTTGCCTGTTCCTAAACATGTTAGGATCATTGGACACTTTTGGCTCATCTTCTTCTCTATAATTCCGGCACACATATGTTTCGTCTTCACGATCATGGGCATAGCCACGTGGATAAGCTTTTCCCTTCTGCTGATCATTACTAGAATGATACTGATGATCAGCTTCAAAACCCTGATCATCTCTCTTAGCATTATTGCTCCTTCTTTCCTGATGAAACTCGTTCGGATTTCCACCGCGATTTCTCGGAATCTCCCTGACATCTTCAAAACCCTGATCATCTCTCTTAGCATTATTGCTCCTTCTTTCCTGAAACTCGTTCGGATTCCCACCGCGATTTCTCGGAACCTCCCTGTCATCTTCAAAACCCTGATCATCTCTCTTAGCATTATTGCTCTTTCTTTCCTGAAACTCGTTTGGATTCCCACCGCTATTTCTCGGAATCTCCCTGACATCTTCAAAACCTTCATTCTCATTATTATAAGCCTCTTGTTGCTGCTTATGACCATAATTACCATGACCACCATTTGGCCGGAATTCTGGCTGCCGCCGGGGAACTTCTTGGCCATGTTTCCGATCATTATCCTCCTCAAAACCTTCATTTTCCTTAGCATGAGTACTCATCGGTTTTTGGTTTCTCGGGTCACTTTTCCGATTGGGGTGGACATCGGGAGCCGGAGCCGGCGCCAGCGCCGGCTCCATGTTGTACTGAAAGAGATGTGCTCCGGCATCCACCTTTCTGATTTCTTCTTCGATAATAAAAAGATTTATCGAGCTTCGCATGCGTAGCCTCATGTTCTCGGAATCAAGTGCCACTTGGGAAAGACCTGTGTAATTATTACCAGTTTCACAGTAAATGTAATGGTTTCAAATCCTCAAATAATCAATAACTAAATTTTACAGCTAGTTGCGAATTAACATACCATTGAATTTTAGGAACGTTGCCTCTAGGGCTTCTTTGCTGCATTTGGGACTCAGTTGAATAACAATTAACTGCGAAAAATATAATTTAAACCTATTAATTAGTTTGAGTAAAAAGATCACAAATATTATATCATCAAAAAGTTCCATCACTTGTCATTTACCGGATCGTTGAAGCCTGGTGTTTGATTCATTGCAACTAGCTGTTATTTTGGATTATTACTGCAGAAACTGTCAATCCAAAAGTAGAGGATTTAGTAAAAATTTAACAGAATTTCAACAAAAAGCTCAAATTTGGGGTTCAAAGTTTATGAATTTACCTGATCGGCTGAGAATGCATCAACACATGAAATCAAGCCAAAGTTGTGCACAGAGACGGCAGAGAAAAGCAGTTTGCGGCGGCGGTGGATCGTCGATATGCTGGAAAAAAAAGTTATGGATAGGTAAATAACTCTGTATTTAGATTGTGGAAGACGAGTCTATACAACAAGTATATATGGAATGTGTATATTTCTCATGAGAATGGAAAGAAATATGTGCATGAATATGGTATGATTGAGAGTGTGTTCCTCAAAATAGGAATGTGTTACTATTAATAAAACCGATGCTTACGGAATATACGTAAATTTTAATTTACGGAATAAATTAAAATATACGGAAATATTTTAATTTATTTACTGAAAAAAACTAGAATTATTCTTGCACAAAACTTTTATATTTGGCTATGTTGTCTTGAGCTTATTCTATCAGATTTTTTTTTATTTATATAATCAAGTTAGTTTAGTCATACTAAGGTCTTGTTTGCTAGCTAGAGGTTATTTCTCGCTACACTGCACTGAACTGAATTGAAAATTAAAGTATTGAAAAATGGAATCAGCATGACTGAACTAACCTGAATTTCATCAAATTATATTTTCACTTCACTTCACTGAATTAAACTGAACTGGTCTACAAATAAGTCTTGGCAAACAAGGCCTAATTCTATACATGATTTTTTCAATTCAGTTCTATTCAGAAAAAAAAAAAAAAAAAACAACTCAGGAGAAGCCTAAAGGGTAGGGAAGGGATATTATTTCATGAATATCATCAATAATGCTATTTTTACACAAAATCGACATAACGAAACCAACATCCATTGATATCAATTGAAAATGTGATTCAAAAAATAAATAAATCGCATCAGTTACGATCTACGATAAAAGGTTATCAAGAAACGTAACAACACATTGTTTGCTAGAGTTTATTATAAAGACTATGTACTACTCAAATTCTACCATCAACTCCGGCATTCCTAAACCTCAACGACGTTTTTCCCAAACCTTATTAGGGTGATCCAAACCTCACCGTTCGAAAGTTCACCAGTAATGACCATAATCCTAACGTCACGGGCCCAAACTTTAATGCCTACTGACCTAAACTTCAATCCAACAAGTTAAATTGTCGATACTCCAAATTTTAAGTCCAAACCAAGCCTTATCACTGGCAACCACAATCTCACTATTATAAAATAAAATAAAATAAATATTTTTCATAAAATAAAATTTTAACTGCAAGAATATATATTTTTCATAAAATAAAATCGCTGGTCAAATATTTTCATAGCTCAACATTAAAATTTGACACCTATGTTTATAGAACAGACAATTGTTGTGTAGGGGACCGAAAATCAGGTGAAGCTAGCTCCACGGCTGCAGCAGCCCAACCCGTTAACATCACTTGCATGTATGATGTACCTTACCCAAATAATTTGCATCCATCAGTATTCTATATTTTAAAAATGTGCTCACTTATTTAGAAATTAAAAAAAACTGATCTTATCAACATTTTGCTACTAATAACCTTTTTGAACTAGGATCATTAATTAAAAGAGTTTAATTAAGTAGATTTATATATATACTTTGATGTGCATACTTAACCAAACAATGGAAAACAATCTCATTAAAGATTATTAGATCACACCTCCTAAAACAGGATAAACAACTAAACATGATATTTCCATATCAGTGCACTGTTGCCTTGACATATCTTAATGGTTTTGGAACCATAGCTTTACTCACTTGATGTGAACATTTGTTCTCTAACATGGGATCTTTAATTTATCCATTGTTGGACTCTTGTTATTATTGCACTTGCACATGTGCAATCCCTTTTTGTGAGAATTCAAAAACTTGGTTGGCTAAAAGACATTTCCTCCTCTTCCAATCTAATATACTAGAACAAAGTGTATTTTACGTTATATTTTCGACCAATTTTTAATGATAGAAATATGGTGATATATGAAATTCAGTTCAAATTCAAAGGATGATTTTTTTTCCCTTTCACATAGGCATATGACGAAATTAGACCTATCAACACATGACAATCATACTTTACATATATAAAACTCGTCGATCAAGGTAGCACTTATAAAAAAATCTTGGGTTTTATTCTCACTTAACCCAGAACAGAGGGTCATCACCCAATATACTAAGGCCCCGTTCTCCGAACTTATAATTTCTTATGAACTAAACCGAACTAAATAATACTGAATTGAACTAAAAACAATGTATTGAAAATATAAGTTATGTCACAAAATATTAGATCATATCGAATCAGATCAAGGTAGTCGAGACAGAATTAACGGTACTAATTGCATGGAGGAGGTGGTTGGGTGGTGTGGTGTGGGGTGGAGGAGGGAGCTCATTCGTCCATAGGTATAGCTGGGAGAGAACTTGACGGAACTAAAGAACATTTAAACGAGTGTCAGTATCCATACGCATGGTGGTTTTGTTGTCATCATTAATATGGAAACACATAATACAAACAAAGGAAAATGCAAATATATATGATCGAATCCCCAGCTAAGTGAATGATGCCTCGTTGTTCATACAAGCTTCCAAGGATTATCTTGAAATGGAGCCCAACCCTAGCAAAAGTCAAGAATCAATCAAAGTGAGGATAGAGTTCCCAGAATAATTCAAGGGGCCTCCTATTTATTTTGTCACAGAGAAAAATATAATAAATTGGAAGCTACAAAATTGGCCAAACTGAGAAGGAAAATGTTGGTTGGGATGTAACGAGATGACAGGCTGGGTAACGAGAACTAGGCAATATAATTACATTTTGCATTTACCCTAGTTGAAGAAAGTATATATCCCCACGTGGTAGCAATATATCTTCATTGTCCTAGTTGATAAGAACAAACAAGTGTAATAAAATTCGAAGCATTAAGTTAAATGTTACCTCTATCAAAATGTTTAACTTAGTAAAACATTTAGTTCAAAATAAGTCATTTATGCTGAACTCGTTGCAGTCACTCAATTTATCCTTTTTAAATTTCACTTAGGAAGACGTCAATTACTCGACTCTATTCGAAATGGTTTGACATATTCTGAAAGGATAGATTTAAAATAAATGTATACTTTCCAAGGTTATTTGTGTTTGATGTCAAATTTTGACCTGGAAGTAAATGTTTATAAGTTTAAATTTGGACTTCACTGAGTAAAAAGGTAGTGCGAAGAAGTTAATTTGGGCTCTAAGACATTGTTTGTTAGAGTTTATTTCTTGCTGAACTGAATTGAGATGGATTGAACTGAAGGGAACTGATCAACAAATAAACTCTGACAAACAGGGCCTAAATTATCCTATAACTTGTTTACATTAACTGAACTCGTGGTACGTGTTGAACACATCTAATAGAGTATTTGGAAAATAAAAAGTCATACTCTTTACAGTAAGAAGGTTGAAATTGCCCAATCAAACTCAACCGAATCTGACTATAACTAAATAATTTTCATGTTAGGACCATTTTTTTTTATAAAAAAATTACTCATAGATCATGTCCCGTTCACCTTATTTCAATCATCTTCACCTACAATCATGTACTTTCTGAATCAATCATTTACTTTCAACACAATTCATCTCAATCATCTACATTTAACACTCATAATCATCTAGTTTGAACATCAATCAATTAGTTTAACACCAATCATCTCAATCTTTACCTCCAGCATCGTCTCAGCTGAACTGCCCAGGACCATTATCTGAAACCATTGTTTAAAGGGAAAGTTGCATGAGTGGGTATACAGTACACCACATGCACAATAATTTGTAAAATGACAGTAAAACACTTGTTATTGTTATGTAGTATTAACTTTGCCACACACAAAAGAGACACAATCCTGCTTTACAGGGGCTAAGACAGGAGCCTAACGAAGGGCACAATGGAGAAGGGGGGCATAATGAAACAATCAACACCAGGTAGAAGACGCCAAAATACAGTTGGGTTCACTGTATCATTTCACATGAAAGGCTGCTCTTGGTAGATGACAATCAATTAAAGCCTTAATAATATGGAGTACCAGTACTTCTTTCACAAGGCCCTCCCCAATTTTCTGATTATTATTTTTCAACATACATTCTTTCCATTTCTAGATTTCCCAAATTAATTCTCCATTTTTGTTTTATTTATGACCTTAATAGAGATTGGATAGATAATTTGAATACTTATACAAATGATCTGAGGTTCGAAGAGATGTGATTTGTTGGAAGTGTAAGTTATAGTTGTATTTTTCGGGCGCAAAGATTCGAGTTCAGGTCTTAACCCATATTCGGGTGTTAGGTGTAGAACTCGGCCATAGTTTTGTTTAAAATGGAGTATTCAAGTGTTATGTTGAACATGCCACGCGTCTTATATACTCTTTCTGTTCCAACTATTCATTTGGTCAGGCAAAATTAATTTATAAATGAGTTAGAATACTATCATATGTGATCTTATTGAATTTGTAATATTACATATTTTCAAAATATTTAATTTTTATCACTTGTATTTACACGTAATTAAAGTATTAATTATCAATATTTTTTTAATCAAATGACAAAAGTCAAAATAGGCTTATTCTACACTAGCCTTGCCATAAAGGCTAGAGAATTTATAACAACTTCCTTTTGGATTTTGAGCCATGGCACCATCATTTCAGAAGGTACAGCTTCTTATCCCTGAGACTACATCCCTTTTAGCAACTTCCTCTTTCCTTTCTTGAATCTACCTTTCTGTTTATAGAAGAACACCAGAAAAAAGCAATGGATTCCTCCAATAATATTGGAGACGCAGAAGAATGCAGCAGCAACGAATCTGGATGGACCATGTACATTGCTTCACCGGCCGATGAAGACAATCCAGACGGCGGCGATGATGCCGGCGACAGCCATGGAAGTGGAAGCAGTGAGAGGAAAGAGTACAAGTTTGTTCATGGTGAAGACGGTGGAAGCGATGATTCCATGGCTTCTGATGCCTCTTCTGGCCCTAGCCACCAGGGAACATTCAAGAAGAGCCATGACAAAGGTAACAGAAGAATCTCCGGCGATAAACGAAGCGAGCGAAAAGGCGGTGATCGGAAACCGAAAGCCGGAACAGAGGAGGAGGAGGAGGAGGAGGAGCATGGAGGCAAGGTAAGGAGTTCAAGAACTAGTGCTGATGTTTCCAGTAAAGGCAAGTCTAGGAAAAATAAGTAGGTCAGTTTCAAGGCTTGAGAATGATGGATTCTTCCAAATGTTTTCTTTCTAATTTGTCTTTTCTTGTATATTTGTTCCATCATAGTTTAATAGATCTTGCATGCATATCAAGAACAGCTGGTTCACTGTTTCACTGTTACATTTATGCATTTTCTGTCAAAATTATTTGGATTTCATGGTTTTGATTCTTTACAAGAACCTCAGGAATGCAAGATTAAGAAAGGTGAGTTGCTGAGTTGTCGAGTTGGATTAAGTTGCTCCACGTTCCACTTGAAGAGTCGTGTTTCTGTGCAAATTTTGTTACAGAAGCGTTGACTCTTCACATGGAAGAGAGGGAATAAGTGTATTAACAGCTTAATTTGGTAAATTTTAGGATATAGACAAAAGAGACACGCGTTAATGAGCTGTTACAAAGCCGAAAGAACAAGTTGAAAAGGCTAGGAAAGTGATGTTTTTTTTTTAGTTATTATACTATGTTTCAACTAAAGATCAGAGTGATGAAGATGAAATATGTTGGTCCAAACTGGGGTGGACCAAACAGATGGATGTGGTCACATTTACTATTGGTTTGTCCAAGATCTTTAACCAGCAGTCAAAACACAAGTTTCTCTGAGTTGCTGAGTAGTTTTACGATTATCGCATACTCGACAAGCCTTCTAAAACTCATAGGAACTCTGGCCAACCTGATTCGTTATATTGCAACGGAGTTCTAGTTCGCAGACCAAAAAGAGAACAAACTATGCTAACTCAATGCTGTAACTGTAAAGGTTTAGGCTAAAGAAGAGGTTATGCTCTCAAGCATGCATATAAATGAAGAAGAAACTGAAAAGGGTAACAAGAAAATGAAGAAACTGAAAAGGTTAACAAGAAAATGCAGAAAATAAATGAAGAAGAAGGTATTATATCATGAAGTTACAATGCCAGTAAGTCTACATTCTGTCCACAACACAAACAGAAACATAAAAGAAACTCCATAAAATTGTGTCCACAAAAGAAATACAAATCAAACTTCATATGAATTGACAAGACTCGAAGAAGGGGGGAGTGCCTCTGGGGAAGTTCCGACAGTGAGATCATTCACAAAGACACGTTATTCAAAGGAAAAACTAAAGACAGAAGTTAAGTAACAATGGATACTCAAATTTTGGACGATTGGGCAAGCTTGAACCATTCAGTGTGGAAGGCTCCTTCCATATCAACCCTCTCGTAAGTATGAGCACCAAAATAGTCCCTTTGTGCTTGGACCAAGTTAGCAGGCAGCCTTTCCCTCCTGTAAGTATCAAAATAAGCAAGGCTTGTAGACATACCGGGAGTGCTGATACCTGCATTGATAGCAAGGCAAACAACTCGCCTCCAAGCAGCCTGTCTCTCAACGATCTCCTTTGCAAACTCGGGGTCCACTAAAAGGTTCGCGAGTTCAGCCTTTCTGTCATATGCCTGCTTGATTCGGTCCAAGAAGATAGCACGGATGATGCAGCCGCCCTTCCAGATCCTAGCAAGTTCGCCTAGCTGCAAGTTCCATCCCTTTTCAACACTCTTTGCACGGATTAAGTTCATCCCCTGAGCATAACTACAGATTTTAGAAGCATAAAGAGCCTGCCTCACATCATCAATCAGTTTCTTCTTGTCCACATTCTGGTCAACGAGGATTTCATCGACACCACTGGCCTTGAAAACTTTAGCAGCTGCAGTTCTTTCGTCTTTTAGCCCACTAAGGAATCTTGAATCCAATGAAGCTGCAATGGTGGGAGCAGCAATTGACAGGTCAGCAGCTTGCTGAACAGTCCATTTACCGGTTCCCTTCATCCCGGTTTTATCTAGGACCTTGTCAACTAGATATCCATCAGCCTTATCGTCCTTGATTCCAAAAATGTCTGCTGTGATTTCAACCAAGAAACTCAGAAGCTCCCCCTTGTTCCACTCAGAGAAAACTTGATGGAGTTCTTCGTTGGAAAGCTTCCCAACTGACTTCAGCACATCGTAAGCTTCGGAGATCAGCTGCATGTCACCATATTCAATTCCATTGTGCACCATCTTGACAAAATTTCCAGATCCTCCTTCCCCAATATATGTAACACAAGGGCCGCTATCAGGAACTTGAGCAGCTACCTTCAGAAGGATGTCCTTAATATTCTCATAGGCTTCACGAGAACCTCCAGGCATCAATGAGGGGCCATTCCTAGCACCCTCTTCACCACCAGAAACACCCATACCAAGATAAAGAAAACCTGCTTCCTTCATGGCTTTCTCCCTCCTCTCCGTGTTCTCATACCATTCGTTTCCACCATCAATGATGCAGTCTCCTTTCTCCATGTATTTAGTAAGGCTCGAAATGGTGGCATCAACAGGGGCACCAGCCTTCACTAGAATTATGATGACACGGGGCTTCTGGATCGATTGCACAAATGACTCGGGATCGTGGAAGCCGAATACAGGGATATCTCCCTCTCTTTTAGCCCGTTCCACGGTCTCATCAACCTTGGAGGTTGTTCGGTTGTAGACAGAGATGGGGAACCCTTTCTCAGCAATGTTAAGAGCAAGATTTTGTCCCATCACAGCTAGCCCACAAAGGCCGATTCTTGTTGGTGTTGCCATTTTTTTCCTGCAATAATCATACCATCTATCCTTTAAAAAAAGCACATGATGGATATAATCCATTCAAAGATCCACATACAAAACGCTCAAAATAACTATTGCAGGCATATTTAAAAGGTGGAGAGGCAAGGTCAAATTGTTCAATAATGGCAAGCCAAAACAATCAACTCTTTGTTCATTTACCATTCTCATGCCAATCTACTCTTTACTGTCATTTTTTTTTAAATCTCTGGATAAAAATATTAGCCACAAGTATATGGGAGTCAATTAAAGACATCCCAAAACAAATGAACACTTTATTACAACGTTTGAGACATTAGAAAGTAAGATTAATCAAAACTCTGCTTTCCTTCTAACTTTCACAAGAAAGTGTTCTGATCCAGTAGAGACTAAACAATGCAGATTGAAAAAGGAAAAGGGATAAAAGATAATGCTTGGATCATAATAGATTTACAAGAAAAATAACAACTTGATACATGCTTAACTCACAGATCCATCCATTAAAACCAGCAAGCATTCGACAAACTAACTAGAATCACAGACTAGTAGAATATCATTTTGTATGCTCATTAGCCAAAGTGTATATATTCTAGGCACACAAAAAGTTGCTACCTTTACGGATCAACCATTAAAGAAAAGGTAACAATTCTTCAGCCCAGAAAATACACAAACAGCATAAAAAACAAGATTGCATCTTTAAGATCATACAAACACAATTTGCACATGATCATTCCAGAAATGGTGATAACATTAAACATGCATGAAACCAACTAAAGCAAAACAGACAAAACCCAGGATTCCAACACTTTTGTCTAGATCAGAAATCGATCCTAGGAACTGAAATTACCTCAAAATTTTCAAGAGTTGGGGGGAAATCACAATCTAGGTAGAGATTTTAAAGATCACAATCATATATGTAGGAAAAAAAATCTAGATTAAAGAGACAATTCTCACCTAATTGGACGGGTTTAGGTGGAGCTTCGCCTTTGTTGAAAATGATGTAATGTGAATTGGTGAAGATTTTGCTCGGTACAGCATTGCTCTTTATTCAGTCAATCAAGGGGGCTGCTGAATTATTTTTAATTAAAATATTATTATTGACAGCATTTTATTGGCCATGATTTTATTCCAAGAATATTCAGTCAAATTTCCTCATTGGCGGCGGTAATAAAAATTGTGTTCACCATTTATAGGTCAGATAGTGAAAATTGATTGCTTCAAACGTCCAATTTAGAAGTTCAAATCTAGAAATACACTATGAATATAGTTAATTTTTTTTTTTAGTTAGTAGATAATTTTATCTGAAATAAGTTTTTGCAAATTTGCAATGTAATAAACATTGCTAGTAAAAACATATTATTATACATTTCTACTAATTATTTATATTTTTTAAAGTATGGAGTAGAATGTATTGAAAATTTGACCCATGCCTTAATTTTGGTCTGGTGGATAGCGTGGCAATTCTAATGGGGCTGGCCCAAAGATAATGATAATTTTTATAATTCAGCAGCCACGGCCCGCGGCCACAGCACCAAGGCAATTTTTTATGTTTTTACATTATTTTTTCAAAAATAAATTGTGAAATGTTACTCAGTAACTGCCTGTATACCAGAGTTTATCTATAGATCAGTTCAGTTCAGTTCAGTTCAATTCAGTTCAGTTCAGTTCAGTTTAGTGAAATGTAATTTGATGAAATTCAGGTTAATTCAGTCACGCTGATTCCATTTTTCAATACATTAATTTTACTTCAGTTCAGTTCAGTTCAATTCAGTTCAGTTCAGTTCTGTACCATCAAGAAATAAACTCTAGTAAACAGGGCCTATTTCTGTTTGCAATTTAATTATTTTTAATTAAATTATCTTCTCTGTTTGAAAAAAAAATCACTTAGTTAAAGTTGAATAATTTTAATCTTAAATTTGAATGATAAAAAAATAATTTAGTATACTTGTTTTTAAGATAAAATTAATATAGTATACAATCATATATCATACTGTTGTTATGATGTTTGAGAAGGTAAAAAGAAGAAGTTTGAACCCAACCTTGTCGTCAACGAATGCATCCTCACCACCACACATTGCAACTTTGTCACCACCTACATGCATAACCTCATGCATAACTTTGTCACCAACTTTGGCAATCACAATCTCACCACCTACATGCATAACCTCATCATCGGACAATCATTAGGCCACCAGTATCACACTCAATATGCCGGAATCACAACAAGGAAACTGCATTCAAAGATAAAATGCCAAAAATTGATCATAATTCAACAGAGCTAGAACCATACTCTCATGCCGATATCACTATATCGCAACTCATTCTCAATTTCACCACCCAAGTCGAAGGTGTTCTCCAAGAACAACCTCAATGAAGAATTCTAAAGAGCTCAATCAACAACCGTTGTCCAATTACATTCACATCATCCAATTATGTTGTCACAACACTTCTCTCCGCCATTGTGGTGTTTCTCGCTTCTCGAACTTCACACCGACCACATCTCTAAACCTACAAAGTCTACAGCGCAAACATTCTAATCTACGTCACCTTCTTAAATCGTATCCAATGTGACACCTCTTCGAACAATGTCGCTGAAAATCTTGAAAATTGCTACAGTCGTCATAGCCTTTCGACTAAAGCTGTTGTGAGTGTGGTGCAATAGAGAAGATAATAAAATATTTGCATTTTTGCAAAAAAAATAAATAAAGAGATTATGTATTTTAGCGGAGTTCACTATTGCACCGACTATAAAATATTTAAATTTTGACCAAATATTTTATATAAAGAGAATTTCCTGTGGTGTTAAACGAAACTTATAATATTGAACGAGTGGGGTGCTGCGAGCGAGTGTTGTCGCCTTTTGTCCTGAGAATTTCATATTACGAATTTGCAATACTTATCATGTGCATGCTTCAAACAACTTTTAGACAGTAAAAAAAATCATAATTTTGCAAAACTTTTGAACATTAGAAGAAATTATAAATACTACCATGTGCTTAAGTCATTATTGTCTAACATTTTCTTTGTCAGAACGTTATGTTCATTATAATTTTCTAGATTAACATTTATTATAAATACTAACATGTTTCCATGGCTGATTGAGAGGGACTATTTTTATACTCTATTATATACTCTATTTTGGTTTGTAAGACCTTTTTCTATATATCAATTCAATTAAGAGAAAATGTAATTTGATAAAGTTTAGGTTAATTCGATCAACATATTAATTTTTACATTAGTTCAGTTCAGTTCAATAAATTTCATTTTAATAAAAAATACGTTCTAGTATAAAACATAAGTGAATTAAGTGGTGCAAATAATGAAATCTGTTGCCATGCATTTCTTGACACATTTCTACCGCCTCAAATATAAGTTTCAACTGTGATATACGGTTAATATTAATCCAGCCAATTACTCTAAAGTTGATCATCTCATCTCATACTACAATAATTATTAAATCATTCAAACTTTAACTTACCATATTACCAAATAGCTCATATTCTTAACTTATTTAAATATTTAATTGCAGTTTTGGTTCAAATTACGATTTTGAAAGTGGAAATAATAAATCGAGAATATATTCCTAACATATAAATTAGTACTATATTATGTTCGTATATCTTTTGTGCATATATTGGTGCAAACTCCAATGGAATGAAGAAGAAAAAGATTTTTCTCCTGGTGCTGGTGCATGGTAAAAAGTGGGATAGATGTGATTGGTAAACTCATAAAAAGTAGGAATGCATGGAAGCATGGGGAAATTAATCCACCATATTACAATGTTTACTACAAAATATTCTTGCAAGGATGTTAAATTATGAGTAATTATGTTTGGGGAAATTTGATTGATCAGATGAAAGTATTATTGTAAGATATATTGCTCTATGTTTTTCAAACGTGTGCAATATTTAGTTCTCAGTTAGTTTCGCGGGCGGAATCATGATCAACAACAATCATCACTCTAAATCAACGACCAACAAGTAAGCAACACATCATAATTTTACAGTTAATACTCAGTATTTAACAATTTGATATTTTTTTATTTTGAATTATGATCGTCCTTTGATTTCAATTTTTATAGGGTACAATGTTTTTACCATATTATGGTTGTGCTTTCTGATTTTGATTTTAATAGGGTATTTAAAAAATATTTAATGAGCAGTTTAGAAATTTGACATTTAATTGTTTGTTTGTTAATTTTAAGATATATTTATTTTATGGATAATAGAATGGTAAGTGAATATTTGCATATGAAATGAGAATTTTAGAAAATGTAACATTTAGGGTCTAGGAATAGTTATACAAAATATTTGATTTTTTGAGAAAATAAATAACACAATATTTGATTTGCAATATTGATGTTAATTTTGTAGAATTATGCAGTGCATTTGTAATTTAATATTTTTTCGAACATAACACAGTATTTGAGTTGCAACATTGGATTTAGTTTGTCAAAACCGTAGAATATTTGTTGTTTTATTTTAGTCATTTTTTTTTGGTTTTAGAAATATATGTGTATCTTTATTGATTTTAATTACTTATTTGTAAAATATGATTTTGATTTATTTTTAGAAATGCAAATCTTTTTATTAATTTTAACTATTGTGTATAAAGATGGATTGATTATTCTTTTGGTATGTAAAATAAAATAGGATTTTTGGCGGGCGTGTCTGTATTTCACTATTTTGTTATAAATGTACAAATTCGACCTTAAAGAAGTTTAAATATATTTGTGTTTGAAACTGAAAACCTGGGTAGATATGAGTTTGACATGATATGAAGTAACTATATATTAGTGTTCCTTTGTTCGATGATTTCATGGATAAATACATATTTAAAAAGATTGATGGCTTTCAAAAAAGAAATTGGCGGCTATATCATGAATTCATGATATGGTTTATTCTTCTTCTTTAGCGAAAAATATTTAGCCTTATGTCTAATTTACCTATAGATTTTTAGAGTTTCTAGCAATATGGAGGATCAAGTAAGTCATGAAGCATGCTCGGATGAAGGGTTTCATATGGAGTCGCGGTCTATTCTAGTGTTTTACTTTGTGATTGAGACCTTTCAACTCTTACATTTTATTTTATGTTGATTCATTCAATATGGAAATACTTCTTTTCTTCTACTAACACTAAAAGCAAAATTTCAAATTTCTCTTCGACATTGTTGTTTAATTATTGTGTTTATAATAATTTTATATTACCAGCTACTTAATGGAATTCATATACACTGCACAACGTGCGGTGGTGCTCAACTAGTCACAAGAGTAATGATAGAGAGATGGGAAAATCATAGAGAAAAATAATGGTGCTCAACTAGTCACAAGAGTAATGATAGAGAGGGAAAAATCATAGAGAAAAATGATAGGGAATGATGTGTCATAATAGGTGGCTATTCCATATGATCATTTCCAAAATAAAAATCTTCAAAATCCAATCCCCTTCATTCATCATCAATTCTTCAATCTCTTCAATTTTTAAAACTCTCACATTACCATTAACTTATTTCCTATAATAACTTTTCAAATATGCCATGAATCAAACCTTTCATTGCATCTAGGCCATATAATGCATGGGAACGTAAATAACATTCTGAATTTTGGACCATATAATTTAAAGACGTGAAGTATCGCATCAGCCACATCTCACGCTTTGATCACCACAAAAACTCATCCATTCTGATAATCCTCAGAAGAATAAAAAATAAAAAAACAAAAATAAACACGCGCGCACACACACACACACTTGTCAACCGTCGCACACCCGCCGGAAGATAATGCTTCTCTCCCACAGCATCGCCATTTCGCCGCGAACGCCTCTCACTCTAAAAACCACGCGGTGGAGAAAAAACGCCGTCGTCTTCGCTCAGCAACAGCCGTATCTACCGCCGTTGCTGGCAGTCTCCGACGAGGGGCTAGAGTCCCGCGGCTTCAGCTTCCACCGCACGATCAGCCAGCTGGACCTGGACCAGCTGAACACGGTGTTCGTGGCCGTCGGATTCCCGCGGCGGGACACGGGGAAGATCAGGGTGGCGCTGGAGAACACGGACGCGCTGCTGTGGGTGGAGCACGAGAAGACGCGGCGGCCGGTGGCGTTCGCTAGAGCGACGGGGGACGGCGTGTTCAACGCCATCATCTGGGACGTGGTGGTGGACCCCAGCTTCCAAGGGATTGGGCTGGGGAAGGCCGTGATGGAGCGGTTGGTGAACGACCTGTTAGCGAAAGGGATCACCAATATCGCCTTGTATTCGGAGCCCCGGGTGCTGGGATTTTACCGCCCTTTGGGTTTTGTTGCGGATCCGGATGGGATCCAGGGGATGGTGTATTCTAGGAAACCAAAAAAGAAATGATAATTTGATTTGTTTATTTATTTAATTGTTTTTCCAAAAAAATTACATTATATATATATATTTTTTTTTTTTTGAAAAATGATAATTACTTTCATTCAACTTCAGGGTCTTAGAAATCGTCCAAAAACGAATGACAAGAAACTTGGGGGTGTGACCCAAGAATCATACACAGGGGGCTCGACTTTCGACAAGTTCGAACCAACCCTAAGGCACCATGGATACTCCTCCAATCCCACGACGACCTCGACCCTAGCTCTGAGGTCATCAAGTCGCCATTCCTATAGTACTTAGCCCTGAGAACCTGAGGTAGCAGCGAATTCGGCTGTGAGAGAAGCCTCCACGCATGCTTCCCTAGGAGCGCTTTATTGAATGCCCCTAGGTCTCGAAAGCCCAATCCGCCAGCTCCTTTCGAACGCGACATCCTCTTTCAAGCCACCCATGGAATCTTCCGCTCCGTAGAAGATCCCCCCACCAGAAAATTGGTCAATAGACCATGTATCACCTCCACCATATAATCCGAAAGTTGAAAATAACTCATCGTATAACTCGAGCATGTAGAACAGATTTTATCAGTATTTCTTTTCCCGTTTTCGACAAGTTCTGCTCATTCCAACCATCAATCTTCTGCCTAATGCGATCTTTGATGGACTGGAATATCTTCCCATTCTTCCTTCCAATGACAGTAGGTAGCCCAAGATACTTCTCATGAGCCTCCACCTCCAGAATTTTCAGAATCCTACATATCCTCGGTCCAATATCTGAAGCCGTGTTAGGGCTGAACAGGACACCCGACTTATCCACATTTATCTTCTGCACAGAAATGGTCTCGTATAAAGCCAATGGCCCATTGTATATGCATCACCTCCTTATCCGACGTCTCACCAAAGATAAGGGTATCATCTGCAAAGAACAAATGAGAGATTCTTGGTCCGTTCGGGGAAGCACAGGCTCCCTTAATCCGCCCCGCACTCGCCAAGTCCGTGAGTAGCATAGAAAGTACCTCCGAGCAGATAATAAATAGGTATGGAGAAAGGGGGTCCCCTGCCTAATACCTCTGTTCGGCACCAACTGCCCAAACTCCTCGCCATTCAAGATGAATGAGAATTGCACCGAAGACAAACACTGTCGTATGATCGATACAAATCCTGGTAGAAATGCCATCGGCTCCAGTGTCCCCAGAACAAAACTCCACTCAATCCTGTCAAAAGCCTTGCTCATATCCAGCTTAATACTCATCTCCCCTCTCCTCCCCGTCGTCTTCACTTTCATCGTATGGTGTATTTCGTGGGCCACCAGTACGTTGTTAGTGATCAATCTCCCTGGTATGAACGTCGATTGAGATGACAAAATGATGCTTCCGATGATAGGCCTCACCCTATTCGCCACCACCTTCGATGCCAACCAGTACACCACATTACATGAGCTGACTGGTCTGAACTGGGTTATCAGCTCAGGCTACGAAACTTTTGGTACAGTACAATATGGGTATAATTTACCCTAGGGTTCAGGTCACCCTTATTCAAAAAATCTAAAACACATGCAACTACATGTTTCTTAACTACATGCCAGAATTTCTGAAAGAAAATAGGCTCATACCATCTGGCCCGGGGGCTTTGAGGGGATGCATCTGCTTCACCGCCTTGGAAATCTCCGCCTCCGTGTATGGACTGATTAGCTTTTCCACCATCTCCGGTGTGACCTTCTGAGGCATTCGTTCCAGAACCTGCCTTGTCCTTCTCTCATCCGGTTCCGATGACGAGAATAGACCCCCGAAGTAGTCCACAATGATCTTCTCCATGCTCCCAGCATCTGTGCGCAACACATGTGCCGCATCTTTGAGGCCTGAGTTGTGATTCCTCGACCTTCGATTTGTTGCGAATTGATGGAAGAATCTGGTATTTCTGTCCCCCTCTTTGTACCAGTGTTGTTTCACCCATTGTCTCCATTTTATCCCCTCCGCCTCTTGGAGAAAGCTGTATTCTTTTCTGAGCGTAAACAATTCATCCTGGCTCATATCCGTTGGGTCTCTCATCTCCAACTCGTGAATCAGCTTCTTCAACTCCTCCATTCGCTTTGCACTGGCGGGGAAAGTCCGTCGGTTCCAGTCCATGATTCCCACCGCACATCTCTCCAAATTCTCTGGCAGATGTATATTATCATCACCCCAAGACTCCTGAATCCTCACTTCACACTCCTCAAACTTCACCCAAAATGCCTCGAATCTGAACCTTCGTTTCTTTCTGGTTCTGTTCGCCAAGGGATCCCTAGCTCGTAACTGGACCAACACTGCCATGTGATCCGACGAAGGCATCTTTGCTGTAGAGCTCGTAGACCACGGAAAAGCATCCAGCAAGGTCTAGTTCCTCGTGGCTCAGTCCAGCTTAGCCAGCACCGTCGGCTCGTTCCGCCGAATCCTTACCCAAGTGAATTCTGAGCCCTCATATCCTATACAAGTCATGTCCATCAACCCGCAGAATCGTAGGGCTTCCCGAAAGTTTTCGATATGACTCTCCGGCCTCGGGCCCCTTCCTACAAACTCCTCTTGGGAGAAAACTTCATTAAAGTCCCCCATGCAGACCCAGGGAACACTATCATCTCTTGGCAGCTCCCGAAACTGAATCCAGACTTGTTGGCGAAGCGATGTATTCGGCTCACAATAAACTCCAATAGTAAAACTAGAAGAATGCATCTTACAAAGAAAGATAATTGAAGGTGCTTTCAAGCGCACTAACATGCGCAATTTCTGAACTGCCTTAGTGTCCTCGAGGCCACCTCGACAGTTCCAGCTCAAGAGACTCATGGCCCATGCGGGATTGGGTCTCCTCGCTAGTCTCCGCCGGTGTAGAGAGCGAATCTTCCTTGAGGGCAGCTCCGTCAATGCAAACCCTAGGCTTCTTCACTCTCGCGTCATCTTCATCATCCAATTCTTCGACCACAACCAACTCTAACTTCCTCTTAACCGTACTTGGCACCTTTGCAGACCATGCCATCCCATCTCCCCCCTTGGGAGCTACCTCACCAAGCGTAATGGCCGCGACGCTCGCTCTCCCAAGTCCCCGTCCTCCCCCTCTCGACCCACGCCCAACTTCTGTTTTGGCGCGGTTCTTTACCATTTTACCGATCTATTTCTCTAGCATCTTCGCCGGGGTATCCATCTCCACCGAGACTGGCACAAGAAAAGGGCTGAGCGGTGATGCTGGTTGTGTTGCCTCCCTTGTGTTTCTCGGTGGCGTCACCACTACCGCGGAAGCCGAGAGCTGCATAAACACCACCTGGCCGTTGGCCTCCGCCAGTGGTGTCTCCACCTCACCCATCGCGGCCTGTGTGTAAGCTTCGTCTTCCTAGTTCCTCATTACCACATCTTTTTCATCCTCTGTCATAAGCGGTAAAGTGGATTCCTCGTCCTCCACCATGAGCGAAGGCTCAGCTTCATCATTCTCCGTTTGGCTTCTTGGCTCAGCTTCCCCTCGTCAAGATCCTTTCGGAGCTGCTCCAGGATTCTCGGACGCGGTTTTCCCTTGATATAGGGATTTCCCATTGTTTCTCCTTGCGGAACTGCTCCAAAACACGACACGGGCCGAAGGGGCACATGTGATTCCAAGCCAACCACTGCAGTTCCAATTCCTTCTCAACGTCGATATCCACAAAGTTCCCCACTAGTTCCGAGACCATCTGCTGCCAGGGCTCGACCTCCATGGCCACAGCTCGAACCATCTCCCCCTTCCTGTCACGATCTTCTCTCTTCTCCGGCTGCCGAGTTTGTGGTTCACTCCACTGATTACGATTATCAGGATAGGGATTATGCCTTGGATTAAGCCTCATCCCCTCCAGATAATTGATCACGTTCCTCTGCTCGGCCGGCGCCTCCCACCTCGCCGTGAAACTCCCCTAAGTGTGACCTATAATGCCACAAAAACCACAAAAGTCGGGCAGCTTCTTGTACTGGAGTATCAACATGTGTGACGCTCCAGGTGGGATCTGTACCTTCTTCAGCGGCTTCGTCACGTCGATCTCGCAACGAATTCGGAGAAATTTTCAGACGATCTCTCCATCCACATCCTTCTCTACATCGAGAAATCTCCCTATCGCGTTCCCGATTTCCTGAGCTGTCTCAATATTCATCTGATCCTGCGTCGGCTTATGTGCAATGATCCAAAACGGAGTCCGATCAAAGACCATGTCTGTCGGCACTACGTCTCCTCGCGATTTCTGTAGCATAAGCAGGTTGCCGCTGAGAATCCACGGCTGCATCTCCATCGCCTTGTTCCGTGATCCAATGTTTGGAAACGAGAATTGTTAAGTATTACCGGCTAGGGTTTTTACCTTCAATTCCGTACTTAGCCGCCACGCCCTAGCAAAGCATGACTGCATGTCAGCCGCCAGAAACCTTCTCGGCGCCAACAACTTCCCGATCAAGAGCTTCCAGTGGTCCATAGTTGGAGGCCGCTGCTGTGTTGCTTGCGGTGTCCGCCGTTCTTCCTCCGTGAGCGAAAGCCCAGAGTACAACACCGCGATCGTATCCACTTCAGTCATCCTCAATAGTCGATCGAATATCGCAGAGATTACCGTGAAATCGAGTCCGATATTGCAAGGTTTTTTCGTTCTCGTCTTGCCGCAAACCCTAGGATTTTAGGAGAGAGAAAGGTCTGATGTTCAGTCAAACAAAAATAGTACATAATATTTTTACTAATCAAAATAGTTCGTGGAAGAAAATTGAGTTATTTGGATATAAGTACTAAGGCCCTGTTTGCTAAAGTTTATTTATTGATGTACTGAATTGAAATAGAAATTAATGTATTGAAAAATTGAATCAACATGACTGAATTAACCTGAATTTCATCAAATTACATTTTCACTGAAATGAACTGAACTGAACTGATCTACATATAAGCTCTGACAAACAAGGTCTAAAGGATCACAACACCAAGGTTCTGTGGCTAATCCTAGTCCTAGTAATGTAGTGGACATGAGTAACTGGAAACATGAAACTAGTGGGGTATAAAAAGATGGCAACAGAAGGCCTGTTGGTAAAAGGATTGCTACTTTCATCAAATATTTCTCTTTCTCTGGTTGGTTTTGCTGATTCTGATTGGGCTGGTTGCCCCACCACTCATCGCTTTACCACTGGATGATCACCATGCTTGTATTTAATGGTTAAATTGTCTTTCATCTTGTCAATTCACTAAATTACTCCTTGTAATGTGAATTCTCACCAGGGCAAAATTTTGTTTCGAAGTTTCGATTCACTAATTTGCCCCGAGAGTTGATATTAATTGGAGATCGTTAAATTTTTCTTTGAAGTTTGTAATTTCACAAATTTTTACCCAAATTAACTCAGGTTTTTCTTGTACAATCATGTAAATACTTGAGATGACTTTATGCCTTTTAAGGGTTTAGGGAGTCCAATAAACTTCCCTCCACCTCTGGTACTTTTGAATTTAAAAATTAAAATAATCCCCCAAGTGTGTATATATATATATATATATATATATATATATATATATATTATTTCGATATTCATACTAAATTTTACTTTTTTTCACACACGTCCCTTCAAGAAAATATGAAGGGTATCAAAGTATTAAATTTACTACTCAAAAAAATAATTAATTCCATATAAAATGTAAAACTACTAATTTAAAATTGTTTGTGGCAGAGGAAGATGAAAGAATTACCCAAAAATTTTACTTATACCGTTGTGAGTTGTGTGACCCTCTAAATAATCTCCATCACTTAAAAAGTTTATAGGAAAATAATGAAGCATATGGCACTCCAATGAATCGAACCGTGATCTTCTGCCAAATAGAACCAGATATACTTTCAATCCCTTACCCACCAGATCACGTAGTCTTTCGTATACATTGCTCTGCTCTGACGTTTTTTTAAACAGAAAAAATGAAGCAACATGGCTGCGCGTAGCAGCCACCGAGATGGTGCGCTAGCGCCGATCACCACTGCTCCAAACGCCGCCCCATCTAGCCCATTCACCACCGCCAATCCATCCTCCCAAACGTTGCCCAAACACCTCCCCAGACAACTACTAAACTACGCCCGGCCGCGCAATCGTCCACTGCCCAAACTCCGACGCCTCCCCGACTCCCCGTGCCACAGAACCCAGACAGACGAGCTTGAATTCAGACGACTTTCAACATGATAGCCGGGAAGAAGCTGAAATCAGAAGATATTCTCCGGCCGGGATCGGGATCGAGCTAGCTCGAGGATATACAAAATATATACATCTGAACGGGTCCAGAATAAATATATTTTTTAAAAAAGAAGAATAAATCTCATAATTAAGCTACGCGTTATCCAAATCACATTAGTTTGAAATAATAAGAAATATACAACCAGTTCATATGGACGATATATGTTAGAAATATACACTCCATCATAATAAAAATACAAAATAGAAACTAGGAACATCAGAAAACTTACATAACAGAGGATTACCAAAATAAATGGTCACAAACATGTTGGTCTACCTGCATAAAGAATAGGACGAGCGGTACGGAAACAGCACCGGACAAGAACACAGTTGAACCCGACCGGAAAATCTTTGCCAGTCGGGGCCGATTGTTCGAGAACAAGGCGCAGAAAGAAGTCGAAAATCCACACATAACCAGGATCAGGAAAGCTTGGAACGAAAGCGGGCTACCTTCGAACAGCACGGTCGGAACTTGGTTGCCGGCAGAGTCTTGTTTGGTCGGAAGCCAAGTTGTTCCCACGGCCATGCATGACGAGAACACCAATTTCTTCAAATCCGATGCTGTCGGATCTGAGTTCGAGCCATCATGAGTCAGGTTTCCCTGTGTTTCCATGGAGTTGAGTTTTTTTTGGTTCTATCATATTGAACCTTTCGGTTGAAAGTGAACCTTATAATCAGTTAGATTGAATAATTCATGAATTGCGGCACTAAAATTGTATATTAAATTAAAAGTGATTTGAACACTAAACACAAAGCGTTCTTCAGCTCAACAAACACAATACAAAGTTTTGGGTTTTGTTTTTAAAACAAAATAATAAAATGCAAAATTTTAGGTGATACGCTTTTATCGTTCATGTGTTTATAAAATCCGTTTATGTGTTTCAAATATTTTATTTATCTTTTTAACTTAACTAATTCATGTAAATATGAACTGTGACAAATAAATAGGTGTTGCGTGTTGCTATTTCACGCCCTGTATTTTACTAAAAACATCATGTATTATAACTATTATTTGATTATATTTTAAAATAATATGATGTTGAAAAATCAAGAAATGTATTTAGATCGTGTTTAATTTTTCGCAACTGAAGTATAAATTTAGTTTGTAAAAATTAACAAAAATAAATATTTTATGGCGTATTTACACTATTTCAGACCATGTTTAACCAAAATAAAGGGCTTGGTATAGCAATTCTGAAAATAAAATGACAAAAAAGCGCATAATAGTCTAACCGGCAATATTGACTTTGGGGTCTTTTTATATTTTTAAAAGACGTTGGAATCTTCGATCACCTACTCTTTTCTTTTCCTTGTAAGTTCTAGTTAACAAAAGACTTGGTGAGCAAAAATGCGACACTTTGGACGTTTATGTTTTTTAAAAATTAATCACCCCTTATGTGGCAGCTCAAGCCTAAGTCCAAACACTAATAGTATTTCATTAGTTAACAAATCAGAGAATTAAATAGAATTAATAATGATTTTATGGAACTAAATATGAACAAAAATTTTAATGGGACTAATATTTAGTATGAGGAACATGAAAGCAAACTAATATTTAGTATCAGGGACAAAAATTTTAATGGGACTAATGATTTTATGCAGCCGTTGTTTTAATAGAAAAGGCCTTGGGGCCATATTGTCCAGATTTTATATGTTGGTGTTATAAATTAGGCATTTTAAAGTTTAGATTAAAAATTGATCATAAAAAATAATTTAAAGTTTTACAGTTTGTTTTTATGTTTTGACTGAATATTTAGTCACGTAATATTATTTTAATTTTTAATTTATTTTTATTAAGGATTTTTTGACTACACCTTCAACTCAACCACGGCGTAAGGTAAAAAAATAAAGTTTATCAAATTTAAAATCAAAATTGTATTATTTAGTTCGAGGTTGAATTAAAATGGCCCACTGAGTTTTGTAGATACAATGGAGGAAAGAAATAGCCTTTAAATTTGGGATCTAGCAATTGAAATCTAGTGGTTTAAAAGGTTGAGGAGTTTATAAATTCCCACTTTCTTTTTGAAAGCGTTTAATTCCCACCCAGGTCGATTCATGGTGGGGTCAAGATTTTTATTGGGGTTATTTAAATTATTAACCATTTTAAAAAATATATAACAAAATTTTTGATTTTATTGAGTGCTTACTCCCTCTTACCCCCAAATAAATATTTTACTGGAATAGTCAATTTTTTTAATATCATATTTGACCATTAATAACTTATAATATATAAATAATATTTTTTACATAATATATCGATATAATCCTCGTTTGATGTACTTTTTAAAATTAAAAATCATTTACTCTAACATTAAGTATAATTAAAGTTATTAATGGTCAAATATGGTGAGAAAAAAATTGACTATTCAAGTAAGACATTTATTTGGGGAGAAGAAGTATTTTATTTGAATTTTAAAATATTACCGGCCACCTGTAACTTTCAGTAACGCCAGCACCTAGTTTTGAAATTTTGCATTGAGTGGGATCAGCTAAAATTTAGCCATCTCACTCAATTTTAATACATTTAAAACAAATAGCTGTGGCGTGATAGAAATGAGAACACATTCGAGAGTTCAAAAGCTTTGCAGCGTTTGTGACTTACATATGAAAGCTCGGCCTCCTTGTAAACCCCGGATGGGTTTAGAATTGAACTTAAAATTTTGAAATTCTGTTGTACAATTTTTACTAGGAGCTCTAAAAGAAAGTATATGCTTTTCAATCTAGTTGGATTTCTCCATGTATGTACATTTTTCTTATGCAGATCCATAACTTTATCAAAATACCCTCAATTGTACATTTGATTTTTGATTAACTTTTTTTAGCCTTACTAATAAAGGCATTGTTGTAAAAATGTGAACATGCATAAGAAAAACACTGCATGAAACAACCCCTAGTTTCGCTTTGACCCGTTCCAAACTCACACAATAGAGGTTTGGACTCGGAACGCATCAAGCCACATCCTTCTGTTATTCTTTCTCTAGAGTGTAGACTAGGAAAAGATTGGCGCTACTGCTACAAAGACCGCCTTATTTTATGCTCATAGGTTCGATAATCTCTCATTTGCTATTTGCAGATGATACTCTCCTCTTTGGGGAAGAATCACTTGAAAAGCGCGAGCCGAATACACTGGATGCTGACTCTCTACGAGGCAGTTTCAGGTTAAAAGATCAGTGTGGATAAGTCAGGTGTGCTTTTCATCCCTAACACGACTATGTAGCTCAGACCATGAATCTGCGATATGCTGAAGATTCTTGAAGTGGAAGCACATGAGAAGTATATTGGTTTACCTACAGTTATATGAAGAAGGAAGGGAGAAATTTTCGAGGCTATAAAGGATCCAGCATTAGCTAAATGCTTAGCCCTAGAGGAAGCACTCGTGTTGACGAGAGATTTAAACCAACCGGAAGTGAAACTGGTAGGGGATGGCTTTCATGTTATACAGACGGTGCATTAAGAATTGGAATGCTCGGTGAATTGCATGGAAACGATTCAGCAAATCCGAAGTTTGCTGGAGAGTAATACTTGGTTTGGGCCATTCTGGGTCCCTTAGTCAGAATTTTATAGCTCACCCTCTAACGAACTATGCTAAATCGAACCCACTTTTGTATGACTCTTGGGTCTCACAACCGAATTGAATGGAACCTTTTTTTATTTTTTAAGATGAACCACCATAGGTGGGGGGGGGGGGGGGTGTATATTGGCTTCCCCAAGCCATAATAGGAAAAAAATAAAAAATTACAATGTTACATATGTTGTTGGAAACTAGCAACTAATTAAAAAACCTATACTAGCCATAGAGCTGTTTTTGTGTAGAAAGTAACTACACAAGGCCAAAAAAAAATGGCATAAAAAAGAATGAGTTAAAAGGCTAACTCATTCTGTGGTAAACAAAAATTCAGGAGAAAATATAGTCAAGGAGAAATAATCCACTTGCTTGTTAGTGAATGAAAGTGAGACACAGTCAGACACAAATCAGCCTATGGATTATTTTCATCCCCAAACAAGATTCTTCAAAAACTGCATCTGTACTTTGACTCCAGTGTAAGCAGGTTGATGTGGAATGAGCACTTTGGATCTCCATTTGCATTCTCTGATGGGTATGATCATTGGGGCAGCTTTGCAGTGTACCTGTCATAAGAGACAACATCAGTATCTATTCTGATCCATAATTCTCAAGTTTGGGACTTCTTTAAGATCCATATCTATTAGGGCTTTGATGTATGGAGGGATAATGGACAGCACAGAAGAGATTGAGTTTTGTAAAGAGTGTTTTGCTAGAGCATCAGCAGCTGTATTGGCCTCTCTAAAGATATGATGCAAATGGATATCAACTAAAAGCAGCTTAATTTCATCTTATAAGTTGAATAATTTCCAGTGAGCAGTAATTGGATTTAAAATCATGGAAATACCAACCATGCAATCAGATTCAATAATAAAACTATGTAATCCTATAGATTTACCATATAGGATTCCATGTTTTATTGCTTTGATCTCAGCTTCCAGTGGAGAGGAAGCATCAATGAGAACCACAAAAGCAGTCACAAAAAGTCCTAATATGTTCCTAATTATGCAAGCAATACCAGCTTTACCCTTTGACCAGGAGGCATCCACATTAATTTTATAATCATGTGATGGTTTTTTCCACTTAACTGGGATAACTCTTGGCTTTGGGGGTCTGGTGCATATTGGTATCAAGTTGTTGGAGTATATATCAATGTCAAATTGTTTGTCAATGTAAACAGGTTTAGCAATAAAGGAATAAGATATCATGTCCTTGATTTCAATTAAAATAGCATTAGCATTTGGTTTAGCATTTTCAAAGAGCATCTTATTCCTTGCCTTCCATAAACTCCAGCAAATATATGAGGTTATATTCTGAGTTATAGTGGATTGCAGTGCTGTGATACCAGTGTATGACAGTAAATAGGCTAGTCTGGCCCATATATCAGAGAAAGTTTGATCAACAATACCAGCTAGGCACAAAGCATTTTTCCAAGTTTTGACAGATATGTGGCACTCATTGAAATAGTGATCAATAGAATCAGCAGCATTACAGAAACAACACTTGGATGCAATTTGGAAACCATAATGTGTAAGTACATTGTCAAATGGCAGTAAGGAGTTAAAGAGTCTCCACATGAAGCTAGATATCTTCTTTGGGATTCTTTTATTCCATAATTTTGAGAGTGATTGAGATGTACCTCTTTGTTGTCTGAGCATCTTATATGATGATTTGAAAGAGAAATTTCCTTTGAGCTCAGGTTTCCATATGAGTATGTCCTCTCCGTGTGTTAGCAATGTTGTTTCCTGCAAAAAATAAAAGACATTAGCTGGAATCCATGGTGCTATAGATGGTAGAAAAATGGTCTTGTTGTTAATGAAATCTGCTACAGTTGCAGTTTCTGGAATAATGGTTTGAGCATGATTGACAAAGTCTATCATGGCTCCCCATTGAGTCCATTTGGTGTTCCAGAAACTGCATGTCCCCACTCCATGGAGGACTCTGATGTACTGTGTAGCAAACTCATCCACAAGATTAATTCTTCTCCAAGTTGATGAATTCCTATATGAGGGAGGCATGGATGCAATGAAAAGAGTCCAAGGGGCAGATGCAATTTGAAATTTCCACCAAAGTTTTACTGAGCATGCAAGTATGATGGTGGAAAAGGACCTAAAACCTAGACCATTTTGTGTGGTGGGGAAACAGAGATTTTCCCACTTTCTCCATGATTTTTTTGGTTTTAAGTCAGTCTCACCCCAGAAGAAGATTGAGATCAATCTAGTAATGACCTTGATGATGTGCTTTGTTGAGGATAAAATAGAGAAAATATGTTGTGGGAGAGAGTATATGCAGGATTGGATTAGAGTGAGCCTTCCACCAGAGGATAGCCACTTATTTTTCCAATTGCTCAGCCTTTTTTCCACCATTTCCACCACAGGTTGAAAATGTATGTTCAAAGCTCTACCTTAGATTGTTGGGCATCCAAGGTATTTGAAATGAAAACTACCTTGTTTCATGCCTAGGATGTTTCTAATCTGATGTACCTTTCCTACTAATGCATTTCTACCCACATAAAAATCACTTTTTTCAAAATTGATTTTTTGTTCTGTCACTATTTTAAACTGTGTTAAAAAAGCCTTAAGCCTAGTGAGACTTATTTTTGTGGCTTGCATGAAAATCACAGTATCATCAGTATAAGAAAGATGTGACAATGTAATTGCATTCCTGGGTAAATCAAAATATTGCAATTTTCCAGTTTCAAAAGCAAATGAGATACTCCTAGTAAAAGATTCAGAGAAGATGTTAAAAAGGAAAGGAGAGAGGGGATCCCCCTGCTTTATACCTCTAGTTGGCTTGAAGAAACCACACGGCTTACCATTGACTAAAACTGAAAACCAGGATTGGGACAAATTTTTCATTATACAGTGTACAAACAAACCATGAAAGCCAAATTTCAGTAAAACACTGTTTAGAAAAGACCAGCTGACCCTATCAAAAACTTTCCTAAGATCAAGTTTGAAAATGCAGTTAGGGTTCCTATTTTTCCTATTTATGTGCCTAACCATCTCATTTAGATAGAGGATATTATCTGAAATATCTCTGTCCTTCATGAAGGCTGTTTGGTTAGGAGAAATCAGCTTATACACAAGAGGTTTCAACCTTTCCATTAACAGTTTAGTAAATATCTTATTGATGACATTGGATAATGAAATTGGTCTAAAATCATCAAAAGATATAGGAGAAACTTTCTTTGGAATAAGTGTTATCCATGTGGATGATATTCCTCTAGGTATTTTTGCTGTTGAAAGGAATTCATTTACAGCCTTTGTAATATCCATGGATATTATATCCCAACATTTGATATAAAAAGAAGCTGTGAATCCATCAGGGCCAGGAGCACTGTTTTTATTGAGGCTAAAAACAATGCTCTTGACCTCCTCATGAGTGGCTGTGAGGATTAAGATTTCATTTTCCTCAGGAGTAATAAAGTTTGGTATTTTAGTTAGAAAATGGGAGTAAAAAAGACCTTGGACTGGATGACTATTTAATGAAAGCAACTCCTCATAGTATGAGACAACCTCATTTTCTATTTCAGAATTTTCATCCAACCAATTCCCATCTCTACCTTTGACTTTGGTGATACTTAGTTTTTTCCTTTTCTCCTTAACAGAGTTGTGGAAAAAACTAGTATTTTCATCACCATGTTTCAACCATCTGACCCTGGATTTATGCTTCCAGAAACTCTTCCTCTCTTTTATTGCCCTGGTTAACATGGCTTTCTTCCTATGTAGTTCTGAGAGTTCATGGTTATTTGGGAAAGTGTCAAATTGTATTTCCTGTAGTCTAAGAGCTTCTTCAGCTATGTCTACATTTTTGTCTATATTTCCAAACACTTCCTTATTCCAGATTTTTAAAACTTTTTTTAGCCTTTGTAGCTTTAAGAAAAAACCAATCATGCCATCCTTATTTAGGTACTGACGTACTGTCCCCAGTTTTCCTTAATGAGAGGCATGAGTTCTTTTCTTTTAAGCCATGTGTTTAAAAATCTAAAAGGCTTGGGACTAGATGTGATGTGTCTGCCAATTTGTAGAAACAAAGGACAGTGATCAGATGTGAGCAGTACGTTTTGGACCAAAATGACCTCCACAAGCAAAAGAATGACAGTGCAAAAGAATATCACCTTGTTCTTCTTCGGGAATGCATCGTCGAATGACTTGGTCGGAACCTACCTTCCAAAGATATGGCTCATCCCAAATGTAATGCTTGCACTCACTCTTCAATTTCAACTGTTGTGCTCGACTGAGAATGTCTGGAGCATCTCCCGTGGTGATGAAATTCACAATATCGGCATACCAAGGATCTTTATGAGACTTATTTTTCTGCTGTACAGAGCTCTGTTTGGCCAAATCGAGGCATGTTGCAGCATAAAGGTGCTCTTCGGGAAAGGACTCTTGAATCGGTGTAGCATCTTCAGGCCTAATCAAACGACTCAAATGGTCAGCAACATGGTTTTCTGCACCCTTCTTGTCTCTTATTTCCCAATCAAACTCTTGCAACAACAAAATCCATCGGATTAACCTTGGCTTTGACTCCTTCTTTGAAAACAAATACTTCAAGGCTGAGTGGTCCGTATATACAATGATCTTCGACCCAAGCAAGTAGGATCTGAATTTTTCTAGAGCAAAAACAACAGCCAACAACTCCTTTTCGGTGGTTGTATAGTTACATTGAGCTGGGTTCAATGTTTTGGATGCGTAATAAATCACATGGCTTTCTTTTCCCACTTTTTGTCCCAAGACGGCTCCAACGGCATAGTCGCTTGCATCGCACATCAGCTCGAATGAAAGATCCCAATTCGGTGGTTGTATTACCGGAGCTGAGATAAGCCTCTCCTTCAATACATCAAAAGCATGCTTCCGATCCTCGGTCATTTCAAAAGCAACATCATCTTGAAGGAGCTTGGTTAAAGGTTGTGCGATCTTTGCAAAATCCTTGATAAATCTCCTATAAAATCCAGCGTGCCCCAAAAATCCACGAACCTCTCGCACATTAGTAGGGTAAGGAAGTTGCTCTATGGTCTCCACCTTGGCCTTGTCCACCTGAATTCCTTTTTCCGACACCACATGCCCCAAAACTATGCCTTCATTTACCATAAAATGGCACTTCTCATAATTTAATATGAGGTTCCGCTTCACACATCGAATCAAGACTTGCTCCAAATGGCTCAAACACACCTCAAAAGAATTTCCATACACCGTAAAGTCATCCATGAACACTTCAATACTTGCCTCGATCAAATCTGAGAAAATACTCATCATGCATCTCTGGAAGGTGCCTGGAGCATTACATAATCCAAAAGGCATTCTCCTATATGCATAGGTGCCAAAAGGACATGTAAATGTTGTCTTCTCTTGATCCTCGGGGTTCACACAAATCTGAAAATAACCACTATACCCATCCAAGAAGCAAAAGAAACTACTTCCAGCCAATCTTTCCAACATTTGATCAATGAAGGGAAGTGGGAAGTGATCCTTGCGAGTTGCGGCATTCAACTTCCGATAGTCAATGCACATCCTCCATCCGGTGACCAAACGAGTAGGAACCAACTCATTCTTGTCATTTTTCACCACTTGAAATCCTGACTTCTTCGGCACTACATGAACCGGGCTCACCCATTTGCTATCGGAAATAGGGTATATGATTCCCATGGACAGTAATTTGAGTACCTCCTTAAGAACCACCTCTCTCATGTTGGGATTTAGCTTCCGCTGAACTTCTCGAGTAGGCTTCGCATCATCCTCCATCAAAATGTGGTGCATACAAATGTCTGGACTAATCCCCGTGATGTCGGCTAAAGTCCATCCAATCGCCTTTTTGTATTTCTTCAACAAGGTGATTAATTGCTCCTCTTGAGTATCGGACAACTTGGTACTAATGATCACTGGAAGGGTTTCAGCATCCCCTAAATACACATACTTCAGATTAGGGGGTAACACCTTTAACTCCAGAACCGGAGGTGAGACATCAGATGGGAGTGGTCTGTCACCCGGGCTCTGTTTGGCCAAATTGAGGCCTGCACGTTCTGCCCTTTGCTGGAGTTCACTATCTGATAGCCTCTGTTTGGCCAAATCGTGGCTAGCATCTGTACTGAATACCTCTTCTCGCGAGTAGACTGAGCATAACAAGTCACGTATCTCTTTATCACTCAACCCCTGCACATTCAGTTCGTTGGAACCTGTAGGTAAAGGTAACACCATCTCATCCTGCAAAATTCCGGTCTCAAGAAAATCTTGGACAAGAGGGTCAATAACATCAATGGCATACAAATTTTCAGCATCTATAGGTTTTTTCATAGCTTCATCAATGCTAAATGTAAATTTCTAGCCATAATAATCAAGACAAATAGTTCCATTTCCCACATTAATTATGGTGTTTGCTGTTTTTAAGAAAGGTCACCCCAACAACACACCCGAGGTCCCATTACCACTAGCATGATTCATCTTTATCACATAAAAATCCGCAGGGTAAACAAAATCATTAACTCTTACGAGCACATTTTCCAACAACCCTTCAGGATAAACACATGATCTATCTGCCAATTGGAGTATTACTCTAGTGTTTACCATCTCTGCTCCACTTAAAGAATTATAGACAGATAATGGCATAACATTGATAGATGCACCCAAATCACACATGGCAGACTCAATTTGAACTTCACCAATATAACATGGCAAAGAAAACATACCGGGATCCTTGCACTTGGGAGGTAAATTCTTTTGCAACACCGCTGAGACAGACTCACCCATAATAA
This sequence comes from Cruciata laevipes, assembly GCA_963678965.1. NCBI lineage: Eukaryota > Viridiplantae > Streptophyta > Magnoliopsida > Gentianales > Rubiaceae > Cruciata > Cruciata laevipes. The sequence goes on along the minus strand of OY787641.1, from coordinate 5,151,393 downwards.
TCTTACTCGCGTCCTTAGGTTTCCCTGCAATAAAATCTTTCAAAAATTTGCTCACGGGTGGAATCCTTATAGCCTGCAAGAACGGAAGATTAATCTCCATTTTCCCAAAAATAGATAAAAAATCAATAGAATCATTTTTCTGTTTCGCTAATCGACGAGGAAATGGAGGAAGAATCTTAATTGAAGTATCTTTTAGACTCAACCTTGGACTTACCTCCTCGGATTGATCACTTTTACCTTCAACCATATTTTCGGATTCTGGTTCTGCCCTCTGTTTGGCCAAATCGAGGCCTGCGTCTGGCTGCTCAACGGTCTTCTTGGTTGCTTTGGCTGCGGGTTGAGGTGGAGGTGTCTCAACTTCCTTTCCACTCCTCAAAGTGATGTGGTTTGCTGTCTCCCTGGGGTTCATTTGCACTTGTGATGGAAGCCCTGGTTGCTTCATCCTCAGCTCATTCATCGAATTCGACAATTGTGTTATTTGCCGAGTATGTTCCTCCAAAGTTGCCTCCGCTTTCCTTGAACTTTGCTTCTGGTCATGAAGCATGCTCATCATCATATCAAGCTTATCATCCATGGATTTCCCTTGAGGGGGTGGCTGGTTCTGTGGAAAGGACTGTGGCGCCCTTTGATTTGGAGGAATGTAGGATGACTGTGGAACTTGAGTGCTTGGATCTCTCCAACGAAGATTCGGGTGATCTCTCCAACCCGGATTATAAGTGGCTGAGTAGGGATCCCTCTTGGGCTGCCTATCATTCCAATTCCCCATTGCATTCGCTTGAGCCGGTTGATCATCCACCGCAAAATGGCATTGCGACTTAACATGGCTATAAGTCCCACAAATTTCACAAGGGCTATCACGAGGACCAACAACGGCCACCTTTTCCACCACCTTAGAAAGGACCCTTTCCATTCTATCCATCCTTTCTTTGAAATCGTCTTGATCAGAGGTACCTGTGTGTGCCACTTTCTTCAAGATTCGAACTTCCTCCGTGTCATACTCCTTCTTGGCATCAATGAGCTTCTTGACAATTTCCCTTGCCTCATTCACTCGAATATGGGAGAATCCACCATTGCTCGACGTATTCATCAAGTCTTTGTTCACAGCAGTAAGACCTTGGTAGAAGTATTGAAGTAGTTGACCCTCCGAGAATCGATGATTCGGACACTTATCCACCAATTGTTTGAACCTTAGCCAAAATGCGCTAAATGGCTCATCGTATTCTTGCTTGATGCTTGAAATCTCCTTCTTCAGCGCCTCGGTCTTGGTGGAGGGAAAATAGTACTCCAAGAAAAGCTTCTTGAGTTCATTCCATGTAGAGATGGAGTTCGGTGGCAAGCTAGAAAACCATTGATTTGCTGCACCCGTCAAACTGAAAGGAAAAGCAACAAGCTTGAATTGCTCTTCGGTGACATTGGTAGGCCTCTTTTGCACTTTGCAAATTCTGATAAATTCACTCAGAAAGTTGAAGGGATCCTCAGTACTCCTCCCATGAAACTTCGGAAGGACATTCAAAAGAGCCAATTTGATTTCAATAGGGCTCTCCGTCTGTGGCACTCGAATAGGAGTAGGAGGGTCCTCTTCATTATGTCCAGTAAGCTCCCACATATATGGATTATCAGCATTGGGGTCCAGAACTTCGTTAGCCATTTCGGTATCGGAAAAAGCAAATTCGGACTCAGCTTCGGATTCTGCTCCAGGAACAGCCTCTGTTTGGCCAAATAGAGGGTCTGCGGCAGAATTCAATTTCGCCTCTTTAGTTGCTTTCCGAATTTTTCTGGCTGTCCGCTCAATCTCAGAATCAAACAATAATTCGGACTTCTCAGACCTGGTCATAAACCAGCACTAACACACAATCAGTAGGAAAAAAAAAAATAGAAATCGACAAACCGTTCCCCGGCAGCGGCGCCAATTTGGTGAGCGTCGTTTGACACACCAAAATAATCTGCAATACTCAACACACAAATTAGTATAGTCGCAAGCAGAGTCGATCCCACGAGGAACGGAGCAATATCAAATTTTTTTTTTAAACCTACTAAAACGATTTTTTTGGTTTAGCAACCACGCCTTAAATTTGAAGAATTGTTTCTATCAACTATGAAAACACTGAATTTAAACACACTAAATATCAAAGAAAAATATATATAAAAATGCAATCGGCTCAGACTAACTCCGTTAATACACTCATTGGTCATCGGCTCACTGGTTCGAAACAATCCATGCAAATCAGCCAGTTACAAGGAAGCAAGTATTTGCTAAACTCCCCAAATCCCCTCTTATTTTATCGATAACAAGCAAGTATTCGCTGAACTTGTTATTTCTCTAATTATGATGCCTCTAGCAAGTATTCGCTAAACTAGATACACATCATAACAGCGTTAAGAACGAAGAGGACCCGACACAGACAACCATCCAAGTATTTGCAAGTAACAATTGTCTACCTAATTGTTCCACTTTCTTGTTATTACAGTCTAAACGTTATCTGTTTTTCACAAGAAATTTGCTACTTATTAATTCATATCCAACAATTACGGATTGGTTGAATTAACTAGCTTTAGCCTACAATATTCAAGTTGATCAGACTCAAAAAGTGCAAGCATGAATTCAATCAAGAACAATCAGGAATTTACATGAAAAGATAACGAACACAATTGAGCCTCACAATTCATGCATTAACATCGTTAATCTAAACCGATAAACTAATTTAGCTACTCATGATTAAACTAGGAAAACAAAATATATATAAAGAAAGTATGAAGAACTAATTTAAGGATGAAAAGAAATCACCAAAATGGCTATCCAAGAGAAGAAAATTCCCAAGTTTTTTTAACTGAGTTCTGCTTCTGCGGCCGTAACTGTCTGCTTTCGCTGAAAAGCTTGACAGCATAATTATACTGCCAAATACATCAAAGCTGGGCCGTTACTCTCCCCTCTCATATGCCTAATTATTCCAAATCTTAATAAGCTAGCTAATAAAAGGAATCCTAATGGCAATATTCAGTTACAAAGCCAACTAATTAATTATTCCTAAATTATCTAAAAGCCATTTAGACTTTAAACAATAGTAAAGAGCTGAATTTAATTCTTTTTCCTCTTTCTTTCTTTAGCTTAGCTCTTCACATTCTTATTGGATCGCAATCACTATCTCATTAAAAACCTCGTGGGGAAAAAGAGTATAGTGATCCGATTTGTAAACTCCATCAGTTTCACCTCAGCCCGGATCATATTCACGGAGCAACTTAGTGATCGATAAACGAAACACAACTCTGCCACATGAAGGATTCCGAAATAAGGGTCAACTGGATCAACATCTTTTGGCTCCAAATTGCTCCAAAACAGCTCCATATTGCAATTTATTGTTCTTCAGTGCCATCTCCCAACATGTGTAAAATCTGCCAATAAAACAACTCATAAGCATCTAAATGCATAGTAATTGGCACAATTTCACCACCATTAATTTATCATTTAAACAATATACCAGAGCTTGTTTAAGACTTGGATAGATGAAGATGAAAACTTCAAATTCCAAGAGGTAGTGCACAAGCCTCTATCTAGTTTCTCTATGGTTGGGGATCTTAGTCTAGCATTTGTCCATGTGAAAATGTTACCTACTGTGTTAACACTTTCCAGAGCTAAATTATTTATGAATTGATTGAACTCAGAAATACTAGCTAGATTGGGAGAAGATGGTCTTTTATATTCAGCCACAGAAGTCATAGCATTGAAATCACCTATAAAAATAGTATCAGGGCATGCATGCAAAGTTAGGCTATTCCAAACGGACCTTCTACTTCTTAAATTTCTAGCAGCATACACAAAAATAGCATCAAAATTAGCATTTGTGAATTGACAGGAAATGGAGACCTGCAGGAATTGATCATGATCATGTTTAAGAGATACTTGCAAGTCATCATTCCATATAAGCCAGATATTGCCTGAAGCAGATTGTATGCAATGACTGTAATGAAGCTTGTTCATGTACCAAACACATTCATCATTATTATGTTTTGGCTCAATGAGACAGATTAATTGGAAGTTGTGTTTAAAAATCATGCTTTCTAATCTTTCCAAAGATGTGTCCATACCTCTAATATTCCATATCAGCATTTTGTTTTTGAGGTTTGTACACATTAAAAATCATTTTTATAGCTGTTTGAAGAACCATGCATGAATCTGTTGACTTGTGTAAAGAAGGTTTTTAGAGGAACCTTTGTTTTACTAACCTTGCTCTTACCTTTCATTGAAGATGGTATAGCTGAAGTAGTGGATTCATCTGTGGAGCTTTCTGATAGGGATTCTTCAGCCTCTTTGAAGATGTCCTCCTCTCTGAGCATGCTTTCCTCTTCTTCCTCCGTTATCAATGGCATAAATTGGTTCCTGTTTCTGTCTTGTGAAAGAAAAAGAAACTGATCAGGTCTATAAGGATTTAGTGGAGAGGAGCTACATGTGGTCCTTCTGAGGTGTATATCATCCAAGGAGTCCCTCGTATGTCTCCTGTGTTTTGGTGTGATGAAAACTTCAGAGAATGATTGAGGTGTTGGAGCAGCTATGTGTGTTGAGGAATTCAGTAGTGGTGATTCTGGTACAAATTCAGAAATCTCCTCAGAGTTAGAGCTCTCTACTTGGTGTACAGTGTGTTGAGTGGCATTGGATAGAGGTAGTTGTATTTGAAAGTCATTTTGTGTCACCATTGGGATTGAAAGCTGATCTTCCAGTGGTGTAGCTATCATCACTGCTTTAGGTATGTAGGTCTTTTTTGGCTTTTGGTTTCTTTGGAACTGATTGTAAGGGGCTTTAGAAATAGGTTTGTGTGAAGGGTTCTGTGCTTGTATGGTCTTAGCCTTATCAATTGCAGCTACTCCAGATGGTCCTGCACCATCATCTTGATCCTTTGATTTCAGTGGCATAGTAGGCTTAACTGTTGGGATAGCGGATAGTGGAGGCACTTCTTGAGTGACCTTCTTATCAAAACCTTGTTGCCTATTTCTCCTAATCTCAGGATGAAACTGCATACATTGATCCACATGATGGCCTATGCATTTACAATGGGAGCAGTAATAGGGGAGGTTTTCAAATTCAATTGGGAGCTTTTCAACTCCATATTCAACACCATCCTCCTCTATTCCTACTCTTATGTAATTAGGTAACCTCTGTTGCACATCAATTTCAACGCAAATCTTAACTACTGATGGCCTAGATAGTGTGACAGTGGCAGTGTTCATCTTTATGTACTTTCCTATTTGGTTTCCCATGGATTGAATCATATGATGATTATAGAAGAAAACTGGTACCTTGGGGATATTAACCCAAATAGGAACGATTGAGCATCTGTTTCCGATGAGAAATCGATGGTCCACTTCAAGACCTTCATCGGAGCTCCGGCAAAGGTCCAGTTTCCTTTTAGCCAAACACGCTGGTAATCTTCCTTGAATTGGAATCTGATCAGAATGTGTCTGTAATCGATAGAGCCTAATTGGTATTTCCCTTTGAATTCCACAGATTTAAAAGCTTCCTGTAAAGCTTCCATTGTTGGCTTGGCTCTTGAGAATTTCCCGACCAGAGTATTTTGGTAGTGGTTAGCCAGAGCCTCCGCCTCTTTGCGTGTCACTATGCAAGCTATATCCCCTTTGTAGCTTGTTTTTTGTTCGATTTTTGGGTTGGATGGTAGGGAGTTGCTCAGAGGTGGAGGTCTATTTGGCAAAGCTTGAAGAAACGTGGTTCCGGTGCCCGTGCCGCCGCGGTGAGGCGGAGGCGCCGTCATGGCTCCGGTGGTTTTGTAGCCGTTTCTGACCGTTTATTAGTCAGAACGGATATAATTGAGTGAAAAGGTATGGTTGGTGTGAGGAAAAGCTGATTTCAGGAAATAGAGGAGAGGAGAGAGAACGGAGAGAGAGTAGATCAATATTTTTGTGTATTTTTTGCCATAGTAGGATCAAACTGAAGTTGAGCCGAGTTGAATGGAACCTTGAAGTTGAATGGAAGTATTACATTTTTTCAAAAAAAAAGAAAAAAAAGAGCAAGTCTAACACATGCTCTAAAATCATCTCCAAAGTAGAGTATGAAATTGGAGAAACTCTAAAATTTTCTTAATCAACTCCAACATGTACTTTATTTTACATATTCTAGCATTTGTTAGTGCACTAATAATTATTTGCATTGAATCAATAATATTTAATTTTTATTATTTGAAAATTTGAGTTGATGCAAATAAGTAATATAAATTTGTAGTATTAATATTTTAATAATAAGAATAGAAACTTTTGATACAAATAAGGAATAGAAATTAGCAACATTAAATTTTAGAGGCTAAAATTCACTCTCTACATTTTTAGCTATCCAAATCTCATCTCTCCTCCCAATTGCGATTTTAGAGCACCATATAACATAGCTGTTGGAGCTTAAATGTGAACAAAATTTCTAAAATTTACCATTTTCGTTATTTTATCATAACTGTTGGACTTGCTCTGAAGTTCGACAAACTTATCAAAAAATACTAAAAAAGCTCGATTTCTATTGGTTATCAAGCCGACTCAAACTGGTCGACACGTGTTGGTCTGATTCGACTAAACTTTTGTCGAATAATTCACGAAATGTTCACAGACGTCATGGACCATGGTTGGCTTGGTTGATTAGTTGTGAGTATACGGGGAAATGTGGAGTACAAGGTAGTGTGCAATTGAAATACGGAAATACCCATGTGATTGGAAGCCCCCAGGGCCCCCAGCCAGAATATCACGGGGCAACCGACGTCCTTTGTTAAATAAGGAAGTTTTTCTTTACGAAAAAATGGTTAACAAAAAAGCGTATAGTGCTGTGTAGGGATGGCACCCGACGGGTATTTGGTGGATATCCGCCCGCCAACCGCCCAACGGGGCGGGTATGGATATGAGTTTTTTATACCCGCCATGGGTATGGATGTTGGATTCAAACCCGTCATGGGTAAATGGGTGGGTATGGATATTGATTTTATACCCGCCCCATACCCGCCCGCCCCACCCGCCCCATACCCGCCAGTATAATACTTGTATAATATCCGTTATATATATTATTAATAGTATTATTTGTATTTATACTAATAATATTATTAATTTTAGCAATTTTTAAGCATGTTTGGTCTATTTTGAAACATAAAAGAATTTTATAAGTTAATGATTAGCATATTATAAATTATTTTGTTCTATTAATATAATATATTTGAATTATTAGTACTTTTATTTAAATTTTTATGATAATTAATAGATTTTAGGTTAATTTTTTTATAAATATGGATTAATAAGTCGGATGGGGAATGTGGGTATAACATGGGCATGGATATCCACGGATACCCAGATGAGATGGATATCCAGCTGGATGGGCATGGATATTAAATTTGTACCCGTCATGGGTAAATGGGCGGGGATTGATAGTAAAATTTTAGATGGGGATGGGCATGGATAGTCTACTATCCACGCCCAGTTCGCCCAATGCCATCCCTAGTGCTGTGTCGACATAAAAACACTCTTTTACGTTTAATAACTTCCTGGAAATAGCTCAATATCTTCTCCCACGTTCTTCTGCGTCCATCTGGTAAATCTCTCTCTCTCTCGTGCTTTAAATATTAAACTTTCAGATAGCATCTAATTAATAGCATCTAATTTTGATGATCTGTTTTAAAATTAAAAATATAAATTTATCAATTCCAATTTATACATATGTATGAATCTAAGCCGAGAGGTTATTGACTTTGGGTTTTTTTTTTTTTTTGAAAAGTTATTGACTTTGGGGTTTAATCCAACTTTGTTTAAAAAAAAAACACCAACTACAAATTACTTGTTTAGTTGGGACCCATCTTTTTCGGAACAACGCGTCTAAGTTAAGCCACCCATTTTGTACCTTGCTCTCAAAATTCTAGAAATCCTAAAATTGCAATAGCGTTCATAAAATTCCACCCATATTATTGATACGATATTTACCTATTGTCCTGTTGTACTACAAAAATTTGTATAAAATTTATCAAGATATCGATGAATTTACATTTTGACACAAAATATATGAGACTAGTTGATGTGATTTTGGGAATAAAAATCATCTTGAACCAATAACATTATGTAGATAAAAACAACATTGAGAAATTTTAAAAAATAACTCTAAGGTTATTGGAAACTAGCTACTAATAACACTAGTGTATTTGGGATTTTGATTCTTGATGACTAAATATGTAGGTTCAACATACAGTGAAACCTCTATAAATTAATAATGTTGGGACCATGATATTTTATTAATTTAGCGAAATATTATTATATTGATAAATTAATAATTTATTAATTTAAAGAGGTTTGACGGGTGACTTTTAAATTAGGAAATAACTTTCTAACCAGGATAAGGGAAACAAATAAAATCCTAATACAATAAGATTAACGTAACCAATACGGAACAGGATTAAGGAATAACTATAAATGTACATTGAATTTGTTTTAAAATCACATCAACAATGGCTCCTCCTAACCTAAAAGGTGTTCAAAAATCAACCATGACCAATCAATAACTATAATGAATGTTACGAGCTTCAAAGCATTGAAGAAATTGTGGCGGATACCATTAAAAATCAAGTTGATGATGAAGTTGAAGATGATTCAATAGCGTTGGAACCAATCACTCGGAAAGAAGCATTGCAAGTATCAACAACTCTTCATAACTTTTTGTTGCAATACGAGAAGACAGTGCCCAAACTCTTAAATGCAATAAGGAAATTTAAAAATGAACTCAATATAGATTTGAAGTTCAACAAAAAATAAGTTACTATAGCTTCATTTTTCACTAGACAATCTTAGAATTTTGAAGCATATATGGAATTTATTTATAGTAATTATTAATTTATAGTTTTGTTGGGACCAATATATATACACTGGGGTTTCAAAAAAATTATTATCTTATTATTTAATCGAGTGAGGTCCAATTTAATACTGGTCCCGAGTTGGGACCGGACAAATTATTAATTTTACCGAGATGATTAATTTATCGAGTATTAATTTATAGAGGTTTCACTGTACCTGGGGATGGTGTGGATGAAAAGAGACGGCCGGAAGGAGCTGTTCAAAAAATCAAGCACGTAAATTGGTGGGTTTTAATCGGTTTAATATTAATGATGATAATCAAATCCAAGAGTACTAGTGGTTGAATTAGTTTCAAAAAAAGAGTATAACAATGAAACCTTTATAAATTAATACCTAATTTGGAACTGGACCCCAATTAATAAAATAATAAGATTATAATTTTTTTAAAATACCAGTGTATATTGGTCCCAACAAAATTATAAATTAATTGTACTACTAGGTTATTTCAAATTTATAAGATTGTCTAGTAAAAATGTCTATAATCACTAGTTTTTTTTTTTTTTTTTAAATTTCAAATCTTTACCGAGTTCATCTTTAAATATTTTCATTGCACAGAGTTGTAATATATATATTAAAACTAAAAGGTGTGAATAAAAATTATAGAATGTGATTGGAACTTAATTATTTTTGTAAGTTATTTTTCATTTTAACTAATATACATTTGTAATTTAAAATTTGTATGTAAAATATCTTTAAATTATCAATTTATCTATATAATAATATCTCGATAAATTAATAAAATGAAATATCATGGTCCCAACATTATTAATTTTATTGTATTATAAATGCACAATGGTGAAAGTTTACTTAATTTTGATGGTTACTAGCTAGTGTTACTAGAATCAAATTTCAAGTACTGTTTATTTGTTTTTTTGTAAACTGCAGCTGTAATTTTGGCTGCTTAATACGCAACTAAAGAGTACATTTCGACCCGATTACCACAGTACCCCTTCATTCTCCATTTGCTCGAGCCGCCGCCATGGCCATGAGTCATCTCCTAGCGCTCCCCCACCGTTTGACTATTTCAGCAGCCGCTCCACCGCGCAGTTTCCGACCCATGGCTGTGAACAGATACAACAAGGCTGAGCGCCGGCAGAAGCTCCGGCCGAAAACGGTAAAATTCTCAACTCTTTGACTTTACGATGACTTCGTTGACTGCGTGAATAAACTCGCTTATGATGATCAATCAGGATCCCGCCGTGGTGCCCAAATCTGTTTACGGACGTGCTGACTTTGAATATGGGTTGATTAAGGTAAAGCAATCTCTCAGATCGCAACCATTTGCAGGTGATCATGTTGTTGCAGGTCATGTTATATCATCATCTTATTGCAGGTATTTCTCCCCGGAATTTCGCCGGAGAGGGTTACCGTCGTTGGGGTAGCTAGGTTTCCTGCCGTTGCCAGAACTTTGGGGCCTGAAATTATCATCAGGTCCGGCGATTTCTTCCGTATAATTATTTGGTCCGGTTAGACCCTAGAAAAACCAGTGAATCCTTTTTGAAAACCGTGTCATAATTTGTGGTCAACCGAGGCGGCCCGCGTAACCGCGTTGGTATTTTTTAAAATATTGTTGGAATACTTTCTATTTTACATTTTTTTCCATCGAACTTTGGTAAACTAACCTACATATTTTAAAACGAGATTTTGGTATAATATTTTTCAAAAGTTTCATATTTGAATGTACTTTATTAATTACAAAGTAAAATTTCAAATTTATAATTGGCAATAGATTCAAAAATAATTTTGTTTTTAATTGGTTCATAATTAACTCTCATTTAATTTAAGGAAAATTAAACTTTATACAAATTGATGATTCATAATTTAATTTTAATGTTCATTGACAATTTATTGATATTTACTAACACTTTTAATCAACATCAACTACTTGACTAAGAACATCAACATGCAATCACGAAACGTTAATATGCCAAAAACTTAGCCCGGCCACCTTGTAGAAGAATTTCCGAGCCCAATTGTTGTAGCAAAATTTTCCTTTGATATGATCTAAAATGATTTTATGAAGAATTGAGTAGATGAATTTTCAATAATCACAAACCATTTATTAAATGTACAAGATTGAGTGTGGTTCAGTAGAGAACTTGATAAATCCCATACAATGGGACATGCATGACATTGTTTGGAGTCTTGGACAGGGTGATTGGAGACAAAACATCCAGTTTAAAATATACTTGATTGGTTGAGGCTTGAACTCAAACTCAACTTTAATTTACTAAATTGCTTGCTAAATATACTTGATCAATATTTTAGAACTTCTGCTCCTAATTTTTGCAAGAATTGAAACTACAAACTAATTCATCAGAAAATTTACAAAGCTTATACATATCATGAAGTGCAATGTGTTCAGAGAAACCACGTATATAAACAGATGAAATAAGAGAGGGTGACTTTACTGTAAGGCATCTTGATGTTGCTTGATAAGTTGTTGATGTTACACTATACTACTGTATATTTTTTGGTGTGTGAATTTCATTAGCTAGCAGAGGGTGGTTTATTTAAATTTGTTGGAAATTCATTTTTCCCCTGTCAAATGTCAGTATTAATAAGGCTTCCTTCCGATTAACTGCAATGCAGAACACCTTGTTATACTACTGTACATTTCTTGGATTTTAAATTTGCAGTGACAATGGGACTATTGCCGCTGCTGGTGATGATCACTGGCATTGCCATTCCATCCTTATCAGTGGCATTTTGGTTCCATGTTTTTCTGCTCATGAGTTTTCAACAGCTATTGAATTTATGACCAAAAACGTGAGTTGCATAATTTCCAATTGAGTTTCTTCATTTAATTTTTTAGGGTTTTCTGTAATTGATCACCTGAATATATATTGGATCAGGTACCCTTCAAAGGCAAAATGCTTGGCTTATTCAACATGGCTCATCCTCAGCTGCAGCAGGATATGATAGGGCATACAGCAAAAACCATCTATAAGTCACTGCATAAGTCTCATCACTACCTTGACAACGAGCATCTGCTGCAAAAGGTTTGCTAGCTTGCTGCTCATCGATCTTTACTGTAACTTATAATTAGCATCTTACTATAAAACTAATACAGGTAATGAATGATCATTCCCGTGGTATTCCGGCCGATACAGCTTCCTTCATGGCGCTACTTGAGATATATGCCTCCGGCATGCCATCTGTTAACATGGAAATGATATCCAGGTCGGTGATTCTGGCCACCCTTTAGATCTCTCTCTCTCTCTCTCTCTATATATATATATATGTATCTAAACTTTAGTAACAGTGTTATAATCTCCATATCTAAACTTGCAGTGGGAGGATTGCTGGTATCATGGGTGCCCATGAGCCTCAGCCAGCATATTCTGTTTATCATGTTGGTGAATCCAGCGGAACTCAAAGCTCTTCCCATGGAGATGATGATCAGCTGCCCGAGTCCTACTCACCGGGTGCAAATGATCAGTACACTGTCATTCCAGTTGACGAGGGACCAGTCAATCAACCTTCATCTTTTCAGATTGACGAGGGACGGCCAGTCAATCAACCTTCATCTGGATACTTTGGTCGAATTCGGTCAGCCATAACGGGCAATCTTGCTCGTGCCGCTGGATATATTCGGTCTGGTGGAACCTACACAACTATCCCAGCTAACGACATAGAAGCTCAGAGGCTTAACGGCGTGATTCCAGAGACACAACCCAGTTTGAGTGATCAAGTTAGTATCGGAATAGCTGGAATTGGGGCAACTATAGACATTGGTGTTCTGGTGAAGACAGGGGCGAACGAATCTCCATCTGTGCGTGATTATGTTGTTTCATTCATTGCTCTCGTCGGAATCATTTTCTGCCTTCTTGCTCCGTTCAAGCGCAGCAACAATCCGAAGGGTTCAGAACTCCTCCTGAAGATCGGTGCTGCTTCTACAGTGGGTTCCGTGTTGGTTCTTAATGCTAGCGTCTTTAAGAACGTTACCGTCGCCTGTGCCGTGGCCGCTCTCCTTGGGACTTTCACGGTTTCCGTTCTCATGTGTGTTTGACTGATCGACTGCATTCAATAATTGTGATTTTATGATCATGATCACTCCTTGTCTGTGGTGGAGCTCAATTGATAACTGATACAACCGACAGTACGTAACTCTCTCTCATTACGATTTTGATGCTCGTGTGCTTCCTTAGTTACATTGTATGTATTGTTCCTTTATCGTGAACTTATATTGATACAGTTCTGGCTGGATTGAAGACTTATATGAATGCGTTACATTTCAGATTTATGTAAAACATATACGTGTTTTCATTGAAAATGAGCGACTCATGATTATTTTCTTTTGCTGAGTTGGGGTTCATGACAAGGGATTTTGCTGTTTGCTAAGATATCATGATCAAATTCATCGATCCTGGCATGGTAGAGGGGATTCAAGAAAGGGAATAAGAATCGGCACCATTTTTTCCATTTGATTTTGTTTGGATGGAATTTTGTTCAAAAATTCTCTCCATTTTCTATGTTTTGTTTCCCCAAAAAACTTAATCACCAAACAACCCTTAAGTTGTTTCATCTTTTCATTTATCAGAATTATATCATTCATATTTGATATCTCATATAAGTTTTAGTAAACATTTTTTTTGCCAAACGGCCATTGTACTATTCATCCATATTTTCGTGGTGCATAACCTATTAGATCAAGTCCAACATCTTCCACAAGTTAGAGAATTTCAATGATTTTAGGGATGTTGTCTTTTTTCAACTCTAACAGCTTGATCCCTATCTCTATCCCGATCTTAGGGATTTTGAAGAGATATGAGATTTACTTTTCCAAATCTCTAGAGAAATGAAAAAAAAAAAAACTTAGGGGAAGCAAAATTTAACACTCCCTACATTTATATTTCACTATTTCCTTTTTAATATTTGTATTTATTATTTTACTATTCAAATGTTTTAGCATATGTAATTTAATATATTAAAATTTGAAATCATCTTTCAAAAGGAAAAAAAGGGAAATAATAAAACATTGAAATTTAATGCATATGCATTCAATTCCATTCCTTAACTTAGAGAAGTTGTTGGAGTTGAAGTGAAAAAATATATGGAATATTGAGTTTTATTTCCACATCTAGATAGTGGTAGGGAAGCTATTGGACTTGCTTTTAGTATCTTCTGTTTAAGTACTCCTGCTACTACAAGAGAAGATATTCACGACCCCAATTGACGACGGTCTTTGCAGAATAAACAAGTTCTGACGTCGGAACTCGTATGCATTATTTTCATCGCTTGGAAATTTTACTACGACGGTTCAAGAACTTACCACAGCGGTTTCGGAGGAGCCACCGTGAAAGATCCCAGTTCCGCTATGGCACCATGTGAAATTGAGTGGTTTTTAAAAAAAACAAAATTTAACTAAGAAAAGAGAAAATCATACAAAATTGGAGGATGCGCCACCGAACGTTAAACCGAACATGAAACTTATGAAATTACATGTTCAAAATGAGTTCCGAAGGAGTAACTAGATGTTTTGGTTGGGGTGGGGGTAGTTCTAATACCGGAACAATAGTAATTAGTCGTGTGTCTCTCGACAACCAATTAATCGAGCCGTGTGTGTCTCGACAACAATACCGGAACAACCTTATGTCCCATGATTTGAGATCTAAAATCTCATTCTTCTTTATTTGACTCATATCTCGATCCTACCTGAATCTAAACCATTCATTCTTATTTTCTCCACCCAAATCTCAAATCTTTGTACTCAAATCTTCTTCGAATTACATTCTACTAATTTCCTAACCGTGGGTTCTCCTCTCAAGCCAATTGGAATTTCAAAGAATTGGTCATTGGTAATTGTTATTGATTTTAGATTCAATTTGCATTTGTTTTTTCGATTGGTGTTGGTGTGTTCTTGAGATTGTGTGGTTGATGAATGAGTGTTGGTTTGTTCTTGAGATTGTATAGTTGATGATTGGTGTTGATTTGTTCTAGGCATTATTATTTTATTGATAAGTTGATTTGTTCATAAAATTGTGTAGCTAATGAATGGGTGTTGATTTATTATGTTGTTGATGAGTTGATTGGCGTCAAACATACAAAATTCCGGGCACTTGTTTGTAAAATGTCCAAAGTAATGAAAACTGTAAACCTAATATTTTAATTCAGAAAAGTAAAAAAGAAACGCATGCAACGCGTATACTACGCATGTATGCGGACGTAGTTTCTTTGCTTTTATATACTACTTATTTCAAAAGACGCACTACATACCTACCGGCTTACCTTACGTAATGGTTGGGTTTGGGGAGGAGTACTGGAGACCGGTGCAGCGGCCGGGGAACGCCGGTGATCTCCGCCAGATACGAAGTTAGCGATATTCTCAATTTCTCATATTATATCACATATATATAATAGTTTAATTCTATCAAAATTATTAGCCAGTAAACAACAGAACGTATATATTATTGAGCTAAATAAATATATATTCATTAATCTGATTTATGTATTAGGAGATAATAAAAACGATAAAAACTCCATCACTCATACGTACACAAATTATTTACAAGATTTTTTTTTGTATCATCCTATATATATAGAGTCGGTCTCTGAGTAGACCGTCTATATTCTGTCAGAATATAGACCAATGATTAAATTGTAAATAGTGTATAAGACAAAAACACGGAGGGACCTTTATGCAATTTTACAAAACCACGGAGGGACCTTTATGCAATTTTATAACATGGAACCTGAAGGTTAAAACATGAAGTTTTTAACATGTAACATGAAGGTTTTAACACGAAACATTAAGATTTTAACACGAAACATGAAAGTTTTATAACATGGAACCTGGATGTTCAAACATGAAGGTCTAGACTATTCACGCGCGGGTTACTGTAGCGCGTGAAAATCCTAATTTTTCAGAAATTGCAAATTGGTCCCTCCGTGTCTGTATAGTTAACATATCAGTCCCGTCTATATTTTGATCAGAATATAGACGGTCTATTCCAAGACTTATCCATATATACTAGACTCACCTGACGCGGCACCGGATCTTCAGTTTGTGGACCTCTTCTGTCGCATCTCTATTGAGACGCCCGGAAAAGAAAAAAACGAAGATACTTAAATTGTGATCATTTACCTTCTGCAGAATGATCAGCATGCACATCTCTTCTCCAAAATTCCATTCAACAAAGTCTATTTATAGAATGATAGAATGTTTTAGATTTGAGCGTGTGATGTTGTTTCATGAGGTCAGGACCGGGGGTGGTTTGCCCTTTAAATAAAGTAAAGTTGGCCATCTGTCAACATTTTTTTATAAAAAATTATTAGAAACGCCCACGAATGATTATTACTGTGGAATTAACATAAATTCAACTGGCTAGCCTATCTATGTAGCATGTTAGTTAGATTGCTATATAGCTCGAGAGATTCAATAACTCATGCCCTTTCTAGAAATGATTAAATAACTTAGATTAAGACATAATAACCTCCGCTTTTAATTATTCCCATAATTAAATTCAACTAGCAAAAGCTTTGAAATTATTATGTACATACTGAAACAGGAGCAGGTGAAGAATTATACATAGCGCAAAAAGTCCAAAGGTGAGGACAGAAAAGTGGGAAATACTTATGGCACAAGGCGGCTAATTGTTGTTTTAATTAATTAATTATATACGTCCATGTCAGTGCATATATACGCCATTCAAAGCCGGCCGGCCAGTACGTCATTCTTAATTAATTTATCAGAAAGAAAAAATGTCCTCTCTTTAGAATAATATTAACTCATTTATCATCTGTGTAAAGACTTGACGACGAACACTCCAACTCCGGTCCCAGTCCGGCATCGCTCGGAGTCTGGTCAACGTTCTGCTGGACGTCTGTCAGCGCCCTTCCTCGGCTGTTATCTTGTCCTCTGCCGCCGCAATAGTGCTCTTGGCCATCTTCGTCTTCAAGAATAAAATACCTGGATTTCTACGGCCATCTGTCTACTGTTCTCTTAAAACTTACTCATGTATTATCTTATTTGTATGCGTACGTGTTCAATTGAATTTTATCAGAATTTGCCGTGTGGTCTGGTGTACTCCATCGTTCCCTTCATATACGTTAACAAAATATAATTTATATTTAATAAAAATAAAAGATTTTTTAATTGCACATTGAATTTTGAAGTCCTTTAAGATCTTTCGTACATCTAAATTGTATATTTTTTATTAGAAAAGAGTATACAAAGACTGTTTTTCTTAATGACTTAATTAGTATGTTAATATAGACGTAAGGGAAGCTTAGATGTAGAAAAAGTTGATACATCCAGGTATTTTGAGTTTGATTTCTGGTGTGGGTAAGGGAGTGTGTGATTTTATTGCGAATACACTTATATTACCCAAATTATTTTTCTTCAAAAGGTTTAGAGAGGAAAGCGAAACGAAGGATAGAGTAGTGCGAATATGGAAGTAAAATACCAAAACACTGTCATTTGCAACCCATGACGCGCGGTTTTGCAAGTGACATTAAAAAACATCACTTGTCATCACTTTTTCATCATGAACATCACTATTCTAGTTAGAGTGCCTTAAATTTGGGTTAGTGGTAAATGTTTTTGTGCTAAATTCAAGCATTCACCACTACCCTGATTTAAATTGAATGTTACCAAGTGTCAAACAACATTTTTGATATACTCGTAAAGAAAATGGTGTAACGGGTCAGCCAAACATCTATTAAAATAAGAGGACTTTTATTTGCAGTCCTTGTAATGCATTACAGTTCAAAAAAGATTAGTACACCTAATTTGTGCTAGGTGTCAAATTAAGTTAGTGGTGAATGTTTTGTGCTGGATCACATCAACCTAGTACCAATTAAATGAATCTAATAGAATTTACTTTAGAAATTATGGGGTATTTAGTGTATTTTTTAGGATATGAACATCGGATATATCCATTTTATCCATTTAACATGCCTAATTACAACCGTATGTCCAATCAATTAGTACAGAATATGGGTGGGCATATATGTAGATTCTAAATTTCTATTTGCATATCCCATAAATTCTAAATTTTCTAAAATAACCCTTACTAAATTACTATTTTAGTTTAATTGAGATTTGTAAGGTCCTGTTCTCGTCACGGTATTTGAACTTATCTGAACTCATCTGAACTTAAAAAACTTTATCTGAAGTTAAAAAACTTTATCTGAACTCACCTGAACTTAAAAAACTTTATCTGAACTAAAAAAAGTTTATCTGAACTTCAAAAAAACTTTATCTGAACTAATCTGAACTTAAAAACTTTATCTGAACTCATCTGAACTGAACTCATTTGTACTTAAAAAATGCAGCTGAACTTATTTGAACTTAAAAACAGAGCTGAATTGAAATATATAGATAAATTGAATTGAACTAATTGAAACTAACTAAAAAATATATGATCATTTCCAATATATTTGAAATTCATTAATCTAAATATAACATAATACATTTAATATTAAAATATACTGAACTGAGTTGCACTGATGTAGATAAACTGAACTGAATTGAATTAATAAATATGATCAATTTCAATATATTTGAAAATTATTAATCTTAATATGAAATATGTAGAACAAAGTTGAACTGGAATGAAATAAATATGACATTTTCAAAATATTTGAAATTTAATAATTTGAGTATAACTTAGAGTTTGATAGAGTTTATTTCTTGTTCAACTGAACTGAACTGGATTGAATTGAACTGAAGTGAAAATTAATGTACCGAAAAAAAGAATCAACATGACTGAATTAACCTGAATTTCATCAAATTACATTTCACTTCAACTTACTGAACTGAACTGATATATAAAAGTTCTGGCACACAGGGCCTTAATGTTAAAAAATATGATCATGTTTGCTAGCTAAACATAGTGATTTGAGTTGAGCTGAAGCATATAGATAACTGAACTGAACTGAATTAAAAATTAATAAGTGTGATGAAAATAAACGGTATGAATAAATTAACCTTAATTAATTGCACCAAATTATATTGTTGTTGAGCTAAACTGAAGTGAAGTGAGATTAATGTATTGAAAAAAAAGAATCGGTATGACTAAATTAATCTAAATTTCATCAAATCATATTGAAACTGAACTAAACTAAATAGAATTGAACTGAACTGATATGAACAATTAAGCTCAAAAGATTGAACTGATTTAAACTGAACTAAACTGAAATACAAATAAGTTTATAGAACTTAACTTATCTGAAAACTAAAAAGGTTTACTGAATTGAACTCATCTGAACTGAAAAAAGATTATCTGAACTCATCTGAACTGAAAAAAGATTATCTGAACTAAAAAACATTTATCTGAACTAAAAAAACTTTATCTGAACTAAAAAAACTTTATCTGAACTCATCTGAACTAAAAAACATTTATCTGAACTAAAAAAACTTTATCTGAACTAAAAAAACTTTATGTGAACTAAAAAATATCCAAATAATCTCTAGAGAACAGGACCTAAGTTTCAATTCTATTCGATATATCAAATACATAAAATACACCCACAATCTTTATGATTAGTATTTGCAACTAATCTCACTAATCTATTTTCCCAAATAATTTTAGCACAAGAGCCCCATATTTGAAAAAATAATATTTAATTTTTATTAATTTAAATAAATTATGTAAACAAAATGTGTTTTTTTTCTTTAAAAAAATACAACACTCATACATTATATAGAACTACATATAAATAAGAAATTAAATATTTATAGGAATTTTCTTATGTATATTCATAACATTTTTACTACAATTGTTTAAAAATATTAAATTTTACTTTTAAAATCCTAAA
The DNA here is from genome assembly GCA_963678965.1 of Cruciata laevipes. Classification (NCBI taxonomy): domain Eukaryota; kingdom Viridiplantae; phylum Streptophyta; class Magnoliopsida; order Gentianales; family Rubiaceae; genus Cruciata; species Cruciata laevipes. The sequence continues at coordinate 5,131,758 of OY787641.1, read as the reverse complement.
TTTTTTTTTTTTTTGAGGCCCAGATCCTTCTCTTCTACCAGCAGCTTGACCAATACAGGGAGATAGCAAAGCTATTGGTACCATCGGAGAAATTTGGCCTCGAGGAAGGCCAGGCAAATCTCTCAGTGGAAGTTGATAGCACTATCAGATATGTCATTAGTATTTCCCAATTAATTTGGAAGTTGATAGAGTGAATTTTATAAAGACCCTCCAACCTTTTTAAAACTATTGGTTTCATCCCTTTCAAATTTAATGTCAAAAAACCCAAACCTGTAATTTTTGCTTAATTTGGACTCCTATGGCTAACGGGATTGTTAACTCATTAAAATTGTTAAATATCGGGTGTATAATAATAATTTTATGCTCAATTTGGGTTTGAACCTAGGTCTCCCTCCTAATAAGCAAAACATTTAGGGAAAAGTGCTTGTGTACCCTTGAGTTATCTTGTATGTGCGCTCATGTACCCCTTAATACACTCGGATTTAATTCTTCCAGAAATTCATACAGCTTGGAGAGCGACATTTATCCAATAGCAGATGATTCGACGTAAAATAATTTATTTCAATACTGTAAATTTCCTTAAATTACTTTGACCACAAATTTTATATAAATCATGAATTCATACAGGAAGCACATGCATGCACCCAGGCCGGACCTGATTTGTGTTAGCGGCTGTCGATTCGGGTCTAAAGTTCGACCTTGGGTTTGGGTCTAAAAAGGTTTGGGTCAAACGGGTTGACAATGTCTCTTCGGGTCTTGTCGGGTCAGATTCGTGTCGGGTTGATATCGGGTTGTGACTATTCATTGCTCCGGGTTGGGTTTGTGTCGGGTTTTATAGGGTCGGGTTTGTATCGGGTCATTTTTATTTTATTGTTAAGTCCGGGTCGAAATATTAAATTTTGACAAATACTACCGACTATATTATTTACCAAATATGAGTTTAACAATTATTCTAACTTGTATTAACACTTCGATTCGAAAGAAACTCTAGTATTAAATATGAAGATAAAAATATCAATAATTACGATGTCAGTAATAAATAAAATTACCTGATACTATCAACAATTACTCTATTTTATATTAGAATTGGGCTTCGTAGTGAATCATTGATTTTCTAGTTTCTTTCTTGTTATAGAGATCTTGTTATAATTTGTTGTGGATCTAACGTTGTGCATATATTAACGTGTGCTTATTAATTTCAAATGCATCATTTGATTAGAATCCATCCTTAGCTCTATGAAATTTTTTTACTTTTATTTTTGTGTTAATCTACTTAATTTTGAGTTCGGGTCATTTTGGATTTGTGTCGAATCGGGTGCGGGTCATTTTCGGATTCGGGTCATTCTCGGGTTCGGGTCGGGTTCGTGTCGGGTTAAAATTTGTTCGGGTTAATTTTGGATTCGTATCGGGTCGGATTTGACCTAATATACTCGGGTTATGATCGGGTCAAAAGGTCATTCGTGTCGGATTAGTCGGGTCGGGTTTTTCGGGTTCGTATCTAAATTCACAGCTCTAGTGTTAGCATATACTTCCCGTCCAAAACTAATTATAGTTGACTTTTCGAAGTCAAACTGAGTGGGGTTTGATCATTAATTTCTATTTATTTTATATTTAGAGTTAGGCCCTGTTTACCAGAGCTTATCTGTAGATCAGTTCAGTTCAATTCAATTCAATTCAGTTCAGTTCAGTTCAATGAAAATGCAATTTGATGAAATTCAGGTTAATTCAGTCATGTTGATTCCATTTTCCAATACATCAATTTTCACTTCAGTTCAGTTCAGTTCAATTCAGTTCAGTTCAGTTCAGTTCAGTTCAGTTCAGTTCAGTTCAATTCAATTCAGTTCAATTCAATTCAGTTCAGTTCAGTACATCAAGAAATAAGCTCTAGTAAACAGGGCCTTAGTGTATTCTATTTATTTTTAGATTCATCATATCATAAATTTTCAAATTATCATTTTTCTATAAAAATTAAATATAAAAATGAAGATATTCATGGTCAAAGTTGACTCAGTTTGACTTTGAAAAATTAACTAAGCAGTTTAGGCTGGACAGAAGTTAGATCTTCACAAGGTATCACGAAGACCCACTTTGTTACACGCTTCCGTTTCTTATGTGACAATCTCTTGATGCTTATTGCTGTGGCATCGTGAGTTTGGGGATGTTAGCATTTGTATTAGATCTTCACAATTTGCAGATGCTTCTTGTATATGTATATATATATTCTTAACGTTTCTCCGGTGAATCGCATTTTTGTTGCGAATCAGTGTTAATTAGGTTGGTGAAATTATGCAGAAAATAAAAGATGAAATTATGCAGAAAATAAAAGAAGAGAGCAGAAGACTTTCAAAATGAATAGCGATATCACTTTGGTGCAGGTACAGCAGTCCAAATGGAAAGGAAATCCAAGTGTTTCATACTATATACAACATTTCTTCCCAAACGAAAAGAGATTACAACATGTTCATGGCCAAAATAAAGGATTTTTTTTTTCTTTTTTCAAATAGCACAATCCCAATCGGCTCACAGAGGAGCATATGATGAGGGCAAAGGTGATGACGGGGCCTTGAAGACGACGAGCACCAAGATCAGGAGGGAGGCTGCAATTGACAGGAGAAGAGTCGAGGAGGCCCTGAAAAACATGGCTAACTGGGGCCGGTTATTGGTGTGCAAGACGCAGAAAGAGGCTGAGAACCCAAACATAACCAGCATCACGAAAGCTTGATAGACAGAGTACGGCTGACCGTCAAACACCATGGTCGGAACTCGGTTGCCGGAGGAGTCCATTTCCGTCGGAAGCAAGGTTATTACAGCTGCCGTGAATGATGAGCCGATCAATTTGCAGCTATCATATACTCCTATTCTATCATACTGTTCTAAAGGGCATGAGCTAAGACGAATCACCTTATATATCTTAAACATTTCCATGGAGGTTTACGAGATAGGACAGATATCACAGATATTGTAGATTTGAACATATATATATATACTATGAAGCAGTATAGTACATATATACTCTCCCGGACACTTACTATAATGAACATGTTGGGGTCGTTTAGAAAAAATGTAGCCAGCTAAAAACACAATAAAATAACAACTCAATTGGCCCGTTCTACAGACGACTTGTTTCATGCCTTTTAATTTTCTAATATATATATATATATATATATATATATATATATATATATATATATATATATATATGACGTGTACTCTAACCATCTAACACGCCAAAACAACGTTTGCTGGACATTGACAGGAAAAGTCTCTGAGCGGAACTTTGACTTGGTGGTTAATGGAACCGATAAACGCGTGCTGTGACATAAAATATGCTCTTAACATTTTTATATATACTATTATTTTGAGCAAACGTACTGCTAAGTTTTTAGCATGTATTAATTTATTTTGTTAATTTTTGAAAAGTTCTTGTAATTTCCATTGATATTTAGCTGATCAAATATGTTAATACTCTCTCTGATTATGTTATATTGGCATAGTTTCAAAATAATATTTGACAGCAGTTTTCACCACCATTAAATTTAGTTATATATATTAATTAAATCTAAACTTTTGATATTAAGAAAATTCATTTTACAAAGAATCCAAAACTATATTATATAATGATATTATTATTCATATAATGCTTTAAATTTATACTCAAACATGCAACAAAAACTATAATTAATAGTATATTTTCAATGAAAACTATGATGAGATTTCGAGTATTGACATCATCGTTTTTCAATTTGGACAAATGATATCATCCTTTGGTATCAAAAGTTTTTCAATTTGGACATCATCGACAAAAATGTTGTTTTGAATTAATACAATTTCATATAAGACATATATTTATTTAAAAAGTCTTGAGTGACATGCATCCTACCTTAAGTTTATGGCAGAACAAATGATAGTTCATGTGTTTATTAGATTTGTTTGTGTGTTTCATAACTTTATTTTCCATAACCTGGGTTCACGTGTAAACATACTAATTTAGTTATAAAGGTAAACAAAATTGTAAAACACACAAACAAATCTAATAAACACATGAACTATACAAAAATATAGGCTAGAATACATTAAAATACAGGCCAGAAAAAGAAAAACTGTGTAGGTTATGCATGTACATATATAAATGTATATTATCCGTATATCTCGAAATATTTCATGTATGAATGTATCATATGTATGCATACGGACTTAAACCTCATTGCCTTTTATTAATCAATATAAGCGAAATATAAATTAGACCTCATTTCCTTTTTAATCAATATATTCTAATCATTTTGTTCCTCTCCTTACGCAATTTAAAGAGAGAATGAATGGGTGATTTTCGGTGATATATATATATATATATATATATATATATATATATAGTCAATCATTTTGAGACGACTACTGTTCATCGTGCTAATCTCATACGGCTCAAATAGGTCATGCTTCAGTATTTTGATGCATTTAAAAATGTTCACAAAGCGTGTTTAGAAATAAACAATATCAGTGAAAATAAACTGATAAAGCCAAGTTGTAAGACTCTTAGTTAGTTAATGACTGGTAATTAACATATGCCAATAGGTTTAATCTAAAGGGCTGATCCTGAATCGATCTGAATTTTCCGACAGCGCTCTTTTAGTGAGTTCAATACTTTGGATCTGATGGGGGGAAACGTGGATGAGCTTCAGAAGTACAAAGATGCTATGAATCTGGTGAGATAATATAAGTTTCAGATTTTCCACCAACTGAATTTTCCGACCACCATGAACATACAACGTAATTTCTTCATTTTTTTTGGATCAGGCACACTTCCATAACCAAGGGCTTATTTCATTACACCGGAATGCTCCGGTTATGCCGCGGGTCTGGATAGAAGGTCAAGTGAACGCTGCCTGTACGGTGATTGTGTCTAAATCTGTTCATGATCCGGTGTACGGACATGTGCTGTACGAGGTATGTTATTTTCTGTCTGCTCAGTAAGATAATTTATCGAAATTAATTTCTGATAACAATTTCACTAGAAATTCATTAACACAGGACATGGACAGACTGTCCCGTGGAAATACGGAGGAGAAGGCTTTTGCGGCGGCGCTAGCTAAGACACTGGCCCTCGCCGAAGCTGAGGACCCTGATACAATCGAAAGGATCCCCAGGTCAGCAGAACTAAGTAAACTGTGGAGATGGCGGGCGAAAGATGATGATTCCATTTTAAGCACTTTTCGAAAGATAAAAATTAAATTAGGGTTTCCTTTTCTTGAAATAATCTCATTTAGGTTAATTTATTAATCCTTGCAGTTACTGAATTTTCTTAGGTAAGATCCATTTTACACAAATCTTGTGTTTACATATTGTTTAATTTGAGGTAAAATTTCTATCAAAGGGAGATCGATCATTCCATTTTTATTATCCGCCGTCCCTGGTTAATTAATTTTTTTAGAATTTCTTCGATTTTTTTGATATTTTTTGTTTCCTTTTTTGCTTGATGTATAACTCTAACAACGGTGTTATGTATATATATATATATCGCTGTATATATGAAATTGCAGTGAATACCAAGGATACGAGATTGAGGCGATTTCTGCTCGAATAGGCTATAACTGCAGCAGTCTGACCGAGCCTCTGTCAAGCTTTGTGTTTGGGTTAACACCTTCATCAGTATCTCCATCTGTATTTACAGCTTCAATGGCACAGAATAAAAACGTGGACATCGAGGCACAAATGCCTATCAATGAGGCCGGCACACCCAAAAAGGCTAGGTTCAGTACCGAAGCTAATCTGGCAGCTGCTGCAATTTCCGGTTCAACTTTTGCTGTGATGCTGGCGTCTGGAGCGGAGGATTCGCCGGCTCTGCGTGCTTTCGCAGTCACTGCTGGTGCCGGATTCCTCTGTAGCTTTCTAGCGGCGTACACGGCCGGGAAACCTAAGGTGTCGGGGTTCCTGTCCAAGGTTGGCGTCATCGGCACGGCGTCTGCGGTCACGATTGCCCTGGGGAACACGATTCGCATCAACTTCTGTCTCATCAATGTTGGGGTTGTCATCTTCGGCACATGATAAGTGATGTTGTGGATTCTAACCTTTCATGGATTCATTTTGCGATTGCATCTCTTTGTTGTAAGCCAAGTTGCACGGTTTGGAGGTTTTTGTAGTATTTTGAGACTAGCTAGTAGTAATCCACCCTCTTTTGATCCTAAATTTGCACGGTTTGGAAATTATATATGCTCCTCCTGTGATTAGTATTGTACGTACCCACAATAAAACCTCCTTTGCCGTCTCCCACCTGTGATGAATTATGCTCCTTCTTTTCCCATCCGCGTGATCTTCATGAGCGACATCATTTGCGATTGAACATAAAAAGTTTAGAAAAAAAATCCCATCCACGAAGTATACACCATGGAACTGAGGTTTTTCCCTAATCTATTTGATAGGCCCTAGATATACTCTTATTTTGTAGCATTTGAGAGCTGTTTTAGATAGTATTTTGTATATTTATATTAAACTTTTGGACCAAATCATTCATAGTGGTTTGAAATTGAAGACGTGCATTTCGATCTTGAATTGCACTTGCGATGGATTTGAGTGATTTGAAGACCTTCTATGACCGTCCTGACCGCGATTGATGCATTGAAGAACCGGTCGTAGAAGTGGCGTGAAGGCACACTCTCGCGGGCCGCGAACCCTAGGTCGCGAACCGCGAGGGCGTGTGTTGCTGTTTTGATGATGCCGAGTTTCGCGCGGTCCGCGGAACTCTGGTCGCGAGCCGCGAGGACCAGACGCACGGTCCGCGAAACTCCGGTCGCGAGCCGCGAGGACCAGCACGAGGACCAGCTCGAGGACCAGACGCGCGGTCCGCGAAACCTCGGTCGCGGACCGCGGAAACCGGAGACGCGCGGTGCGCGAAACATCGGTTGCGAACCGCGGAGGCCACAGCGCGCGGTCCGCGAATCCTCGGCCGCGAGCCGCGAGAACCAGGCTCGCGGTCCGCGAAGGATTTCGCGCGACCCGCGAAGGACCTGCAAGTGGCATTTTGTTTTGTTTTATTTTTGTTATTTTGAGAAGTATAAAAGAAACTTATCCTCATTGTTTTGGGGATCGAATTTTACAGAGCCTTAAGCTCTTTTCTTCATTTTTCTCTTTGGATTTTCACTTTGAATTCACCATGTATTATTGTATGGATTATGGTTATGATTATTTAGTTATGATTGTAGGCTAAAACCCATCTTGGGTATGTGAGATTAAACCTCTTGTTATGGTTTGAGAACATGGTTTATGAAGCTTAGGAATGGTTGATTTGTCATTGAATGATCATAAATTATATGTGTATTTGATTGTTGAAATGGTTAGGAATAATTTCTTAACCATAGATATGTGTTGGATATGTGTTAGACATTGCCTTTCCATGGTTGAAATGCTATCATTTCTTCTATGTAAAAGTAGTGAATTAGGAATCAAATATATGTTGTTATCAATTGTATTTGTTCTTGAGATCATTCATTAGCATTATATTTATGTCAATTGTGTTATCACATTGCATGGGTAAGGTGGGGAAACATCTAATTTGAATTAACATTGGTCAATTTATCTATTTGCTATCATATAGATAAGTTGCCAATAAGAGTTGTGAATATGCTTTCATGATTCACAACTAGAATAGAGATGGTTTCTCATTAAAAACAATCACCATTCTCAAAGTATCATAAGTAGGTTTGAGGAAAAATCCATAACAAGAAGATACAAATCTCATGTACCCAAGTCTCTTATTCTCATTAGTTAATCCTTTAGTTGAATCTTTAGATGCTAAACTAGTTGTAATTCTAAAGTCCTAGTAGTTTTACTTAGTAGTGTCTTAAACAAAACTCAACTCAAACCCCCCCCTTGTTTACATTGCTTTTTTATATATGTATATGTATATATATCCTACAAGATATACATAGAAATAACATTTTCCCTGTGGAACGAACCTTACTTGCCATTGTACACTTAATAGTGTGGAAAGGTAGTAAGCGATCTATAAATTATATATTTGAGAGGTACGGCGACGACCTCCCAAATTTTGGCGCCGCTGCCGGGGACAAGGCGTATTTTTATGTGTATATTGTAGTTTTATTTCTAATCTATCTTTCTTTTTAGGTTCTATTTTGGTTTGGAACCCTATTGCTCTAGCTCTTGGTGCATGGTTCTTACACGATCCTCGAACCAAGACCCTTTGCAATACGATTCCGAGCTAGTAAGAAGTCTCCGCCAACTTAGGAGGCAAGTGCAAGAGTCACTAGCATCTAATCCTTTCTCCCTTGAAAGTGAATCACTACCTTTCAACATGGCGGACGATGAAGAGGATACCGGCCAAAACCCTCCCCGAAACCAATTCTACAACCCTTTCCAAAACCCTAATCCTTCTCCTACCAACATTTCTATGAGAGAGTACATGTCCCCCAACTATGAGCAACAACAATCGAGCATTGTTTACCCGAACTCTCAATACGAAATCAAGACGGGAGTGATAAATTTACTTCCAACTTTCCATGGTAGAGAAGTGGATGATCCGAATGACTTCCTTGAGGCTTTTCATAGGGTGTGTAGTAGTTTGAAACCTTCCGAGATGAGTGTGGATGAGTTTAAGCTGAAAACCTTCACCTTCACCTTGAAGGACAAGGCCGCTAAATGGTTAAGCCGTTTACCTTCATCATCAATCACTACATGGCCACAATTGAAGAAAAAGTTCTTAGACAAGTACTTTTCTCCCTCTAAGTCCTCGGTCTTGATACAAGCCATTAGCAACATCACTCAAGACGATGATGAGACGTTGTATGAGTATTGGGAAAGATTCCAAACTCTCCTCTCAAGTTGCCCATACCATAGCTTCACCGAACCTCAATTGGTGTGTTTCTATTACAATGGTTTGAATGATAGAGAAACCGAGTTGATAAATCGGTCTTGCTATGGCTCCATTGCTAACCTTGGCTCTTCCGATGCCATGATGCTATTTGAGCAACTAGCCGAAGGATGCAAACCAAAGAGAGACCGGAGGCTACGAGTGGGTAACTCCGGTGGGAACAATGATAGCTCTCGTCAAGATATCAAGGAGCTTACGGCATTGATGAAAGGTTTCATGATGGGAAATAGCTCCGGGGGGAACCAACCAAGGCAACAAGTGATGACGTGTGGGATTTGTGCTTCGAACCATCTCACCGAATCTTGTCCTCAAGCAAACGAGGATTATAACGAAGAAGTCAATGCCATGGGGGTTTATGGAGGAAACCAAGGTTTTAGAGGCGATCAAGGAGGAAACCAAGGTTTTAGGGGCTACCAAGGAGGACGAGGCTACCAAAGTGGTAGGGGTTTTCAAGGTGGACAAGGCCAAGGTGGTGATAGGGGTAACCAAAGGAAGTATGATCCGTTTGCTCAACATTATAACCCCGGAACTAGAGATCACCCCAACTTTCGGTGGAGAGATGAACCGACGGGGCAACAAGGTGGCTACCAAGGGGGTTACCAAGGTCAAAGTGGTTAATCCTTTGATAGGACGAGGGGGCAAAATGACCAAGGCTACCAAGGAGACCAAAGCCACCAAAATCAAGGGTACCAAGGTTACCAAAACCAAGGGTACCAAGATTTTGGCTATCAAGGGTACCAAGATCATCAAAACCCTCAATATCACCCTCAACCACAACAATACCCAAGAAACCAAGGTCAAGGCCGTTTCAATAACCGTACCCCTCAAAATGCTCACCCGAGGTTGGAAGATAAATCTCATAACCAAGGTGAAAGCTCGGACCAATTCCCACAAGATGCTAGACTCAAAAGCATTGAGGTGCAAATGAGTCAAATGGCCACGGTTTTGGGAAAGTTGGAAGCACAAAACTCCGGGAAACTACCCGCGCAAACGGAGTTAAATCCAAGGCCTCATGCGAGTGCCATGACCTTGAGGAGTGGTAAACAAGCTCTTGAACCCGAAGTGGTTGTGAAAAAGGCACCCAAGAGAGGCCTTGTGAAGAAAAGTTTAGCCAATGACGAGGTTGAGGCGACCTTGGCCGACGAAGAAGTAATTCTTGAGGGGCTAGCCAAAGAAAAAGGTGATGCCGAGGTTGAGAAGGAGAAAGAACTTATTGATGAGGAACATGTAGACACAACTTCTCATGTTGAACCAATGTCACCTCCATTCTCACCTCTTCACAAGAAAACTAGGGTGGACACTACCTTTGATGTGGAAGCACCATTTCCCGAAGCTTTGAAGAATACTCGGAAAAAGGAGATGGACAAGGAAGCTTTCGAGGTCCTTCGAAGGTGTGAGGTAAATATTCCTTTGCTCGATGCTATTGATCAAGTTCCTAGATATTCTAAGTTCTTGAAGGAATTATGTGTAAACCATCGTCAACAAAGGTCTAAGCATGTTAAAAATGAAAGAGTCAATGAACATGTGTCGGCTTTATTTCAAGATAAAATGCCTACTAAATGTGGTGATCCGGGCATGTTTACCATTCCTTGCATCTTAGGGAACACTTACTTTCCTAGAGCCATGCTAGATCTAGGTGCATCCATAAATGTCATTCCATATACATTGTATGAATCGTTGAATCTTGGCACTTTGCATAAAACCGGCGTGGTAATCCAACTTGCCGACCGCTCTAATGCATACCCTAAGGGTATTGTTGAAGATGTCTTGGTAAAAGTCGACAAGTTGGTGTTCCCGGCCGATTTTTACGTTCTTGACATGGAACATGATAAATTTGCTACCCCTGTCTTGTTAGGGCGTCCCTTTTTGAAAACGTCAAGAACTATTATCGATGTGCATAGTGGTAGGCTTACCATGGAATTTGATGAGGATAAAATAGAGTTCAACATTTATGGTGCAATGAAATACGATGATGAAGAAACTTCTTGCAATGCTATTGATGTGATTGAGGCTTATGTGAAAAAAGTTTATGAAAATGATGTTGATGATCCTTTGTTAAATGCTTTAGCTAATAGTTTACACACAAGTAATGTTCATACATATGCTTTGAGTGCTAACTTGAAGGAAAGCATTTTTGAGCTAGATACCTTTGAGGAACTTTCTCTTGATGCACCAATTTTAGACCTTGAGGTATTGAAGGGCTCGGGCAACCGACCATCTTTCAATAAACCTCCGGTGGTGGAGTTGAAACCACTACCCGAGAATCTAAAATATGCATTCCTTGGTGATGGTGAGAAATTGCCGGTGATCATCTCCAACAAACTCACCAAGGAACAAGAGGAAAGGTTGATGAAAGTGCTTCAAGATCATAAGGAAGCCATTGGATGGACTATTGCCGACATCAAAGGTATGAGTCCAAGTACTTGCATGCACCATATACTATTGGAGGATGATGCTAAACCCATCCGACAACCTCAAAGGCGGTTGAACCCTCCTATGATGGAGGTAGTAAAAGCCGAGGTTCTTAAATTGTTGGATGCGGGAATGATCTATCCAATCTCCGATAGTAAATGGGTAAGCCCAACACAAGTGGTGCCAAAGAAAACCGGAGTGACCGTAGTGGAGAATAGCCATGGCGAATTGATTCCCACTCGTGTCCAAAATGGATGGCGTGTTTGCATTGATTACCGAAGGTTAAATGCGGTAACAAGGAAAGACCATTTCCCTTTGCCATTTATTGATCAAATGCTTAACCGGCTTGCAGGCCACTCTTTCTACTGTTTTCTTGATGGCTATTCAGGGTACTTTCAGGTTGCCATTGCACCAGAGGATCAAGAGAAGACCACCTTCACATGTCCCTTTGGCACCTTTGCATATCGACGCATGCCTTTTGGCCTTTGCAATGCACCGGCCACGTTCCAAAGGTGTATGGTTAGCATTTTTTCAGAATATCTTGAGAAGTTTGTAGAGGTTTTCATGGATGACTTTACTGTTCATGGAAACTCTTTTGACAATTGCTTAATCCATTTGTCATTAGTCCTAAAAACTTGCATTGATAAAAACCTTGTGCTAAATTCTGAAAAATGTCATTTTATGGTAGAAAAGGGCATTGTGTTAGGTCATGAAGTGTCATCTAAGGGTATTGAAGTAGACAAAGCAAAAATTGATATCATCCAATCTCTTCCTTACCCTACTTGTGTGCGTGATGTGAGGTCCTTTCTTGGCCACGCGGGTTTCTACCGCCGTTTCATAAAAGACTTTTCAAAAATTTCTTCCCCTTTATGTAGATTGTTGCAAAAGGATGTGGAATTTGTGGTAGATGAAGGTTGTAAAAGGGCATTTGATTGTTTAAAGTCTATGCTAGTGTCGGCCCCTATTATACAACCTCCAAATTGGTCCCTCCCATTTGAGATCATGTGTGATGCAAGTGACTACGCCGTTGGTGCGGTGCTAGGTCAAAGGGTGGGGAAAATTCCCCACGCCATCTATTATGCATCCATGACTCTCAATGATGCTCAAAGGAACTATACCACTACTGAAAAGGAATTGCTAGCGGTAGTCTTTTCCTTAGAAAAGTTTAGGCCATATTTGCTTGGTACGAAAATTATTGTTTTCACTGACCATGCAGCTCTTCGTTACTTGATGACGAAGAAAGAAGCAAAGCCTAGGTTACTCCGATGGATCTTGCTCTTGAGCGAGTTCGACTTGGAGGTCAAGGACAAGAAAGGAGCTGAAAATCTAGTGGCCGACCATTTGAGCCGATTGGTGCCCAATGAGGAATTTGGGACCAAAGCATTGAAGGAGCATCTTCACGAAGAGTTCCCCGACGAGCAATTGTTTGCTCTTGGTGTTTCTCTCCCATGGTATGCCAACATTGTGAATTTCCTTGTCACAAGTAAGTGCCCTTCTCACTTCACAAAAGCACAAAAGGATAAGCTAAAGCATGATGCTAGGTTTTATGTATGAGATGATCCCTATGTATGGAAACATTGTGCCGACCAAGTGATTAGGAGATGCATTCCTAATAATGAAACAAATTCAATCCTTGCTTTTTGCCATTCATATGCATGTGGTGGTCATTTTGGTGCTAGGCGAACCGCTAGGAAAGTGCTAGATTGTGGTTTCTATTGGACTAGCTTGAATAAAGATGCATACACATTTTGCAAGTCTTGTGATAAATGCCAAAGAGTAGGAAACATCTCTTCTCGGAATGAAATGCCCCAACATTGCCCTCTATATTGTGAACTTTTTGATGTTTGGGGAATTGATTTTATGGGACCTTTCCCTACTTCATTTGGTTTTAAATATATCTTGCTTGCGGTTGACTATGTTTCTAAGTGGGTTGAGGCAATCCCCACTCGTACTGATGATTCTAAAGTGGTTGCAGAGTTCATCAAATCTCACATCTTCTCTAGGTTCGGGGTACCCCGAGCTCTGATCAGTGATCGAGGCACTCACTTTTGTAATAGAACCATTGCCGCATTGTTGAAGAAATATGGGGTAAATCACAAGACTTCTACCGCCTATCACCCACAAACAAATGGACAAGCCGAAGTTTCCAATAGGGAAATCAAATCCATCCTTGAGAAAACGGTTAGGCCGACTCGCAAGGATTGGAGTACTCGGTTGGATGATGGATTGTGGGCATATAGGACGGCTTATAAGACTCCAATTGGTATGTCTCCATACCGATTAGTCTTTGGAAAGCCGTGTCATTTACCGGTGGAGTTAGCACACAAAGCCTATTGGGCAATCACAAGGTTTAACTTGAACTTGGACGAGGCCGGGAATGAAAGGAAGCTTCAATTGCAAGAGCTTGAGGAAATCCGGAACGAGTCCTATGAGAACGCGGCCATTTACAAGGAGAAGACGAAGGCATGGCATGACAAGATGATCATTAGAAAAACTTTTGAGGTAGGTCAAAAAGTTCTTCTATTTCAATCACGTCTTCGGTTGTTTCCAGGTAAACTGCGTTCTCGGTGGACTGGACCATTTGTAGTTGTGAAGGTTTTCCCTCATGGAGCAGTGGAGATCCAAAGCGGTGAGGATGCCAAAATCATCAAGGTCAACGGCCAAAGGTTGAAACCGTATTACGAGGGTTTCAAATCGGAGATCCTAGAGGACATGTCTCTAGACAACCCGGCCTACGAGTGATCTTTACCATGGAGGTACATCGTGCCGACGATGTTAAATAAACGAGTTTTGAGCTTTTAAAGGATTTCGTCAAACAATTTTAACATTTGGAACATTACTTTCTTTATATTTATTTGCTATGTACATTTCATTAAGCTTGTAATTCGAACATTACGCTAGTTTTTATGTTGTTTTTGTAGAAATAGGTTTGAAGTGGTGCAAAACAACAAACACCAAGGAACCATTCCTCGCGGTCCGCGAACGATACAGCGCGAACCGCGAACGGAACGCGCGAACCGCGACGGTGTCTCGCGGCCGAGGATTCGCGGTCCGCGAGAAAAGTTGGATTTCCTGGAAATCCCTGCCACAAAAACGTCGGTTTTCGCGGTCCGCGGCTTGATCGCGCGGACCGCGACACTATGCTCGCGGTCCGCGATTTTATCGCGCGGACCGTGAAGATTCACCGAGCGCGGCACGCGAATTCATCGCGCGCGCCGCGACGAGCTTCGGCGCGCGCGGTCCGCGAACGATACAGCGCGAACCGCGACGGTTTGACGCGCGGTTCGCGATCGAGACCGCGCGACCCGTGAGAAAACAGGGGATTTCTCGGAAATCCCTGGAACAAAAATGCCACTTTTCGCGGCCCGCGGCTTAATCGGGCGGCTCGCGACACTATGGTCGCGGACCGCGGTTTGATCACGCGGCCCGCGAAGATCTGCGCACGCGGGGCGCGAATTCACCGAGCGCGCCGCGACGAGGCTTCGCGCGCACCTCAACGGTCTTCAGCGCGCGGTCCGCGATTTCATCGCGCGGACCGCGACGGACTTGTGCGCGACCCGCGCACACGACCCGCGACCATGCCGAGTCTTCTCGAAATTCCCTGCCACAAAATGGGCCATTTTCGCGGCCCGCCACGGAGAGCTCGCGATCCGCGAGGGATCGAACCTCGACTTAGTCTAAAACCTTCTTTCTTTTTCTCCTTCTTCTTCTCCTATTCCCTCCCGACCCCAAACCCATTTTTTCCGGCCACCTTCTCCAACCTTCCATTCCGGCGAGTTTTGAACCGATTTCTTCCACCCAAATCAATCCTCCAAGCTTTCCCAACAAAACCCACCAAAAATCCCAATCCAAAACACCATCTTTTACCCACATTGCCGAATTCCCACCGGAAAGTTCTTCACTCCGATTCGCCGGCCTCCGGCGACTTTTGTTCCAAACCAACTACCCAAAAACCTTCCCTCCACCACCCTTAACTTTTTCCCAATCACAAATTCCAAATTCCAACTTCCAATCAAATACCCCCAAATCTTATGAACCCTAATTTTTGGATTCTTTGATTTGGTGGTGTTTTGATCAAATTGATGATCTCCTCAAGCTACATTGCTTCCTAAAGCTTCAATTGACGGTACCCTACTGAATTTATTTCAATTTTGGGTGATTTAGGGCTTGCCGCCAATAGGTTTTCATTGAAATTTCAAAGGCTTGCCGCCTTTAGTTATAAACTGAGCTTTTTGAGTAGGGGCTTGCCGCCTTGTAGCTAGTATAGTTGTGCTGGACTGTTGTTGAATAGATTGTGATAATGGCACCGAGGAAAAGGTCTCGCCGAGGGGAAGCCTCTAGCTCACGTGAGCCCGTGATCCCCGAATCCCCCCCTCGCCAACCTAGCCCTCCCCCTGCAGAAAACCTGCCTCCTATTGACCTTATGGGACTGCATGGTTTGGATGACGATGCCCAACAACGGTGGAGAAAGTTGATTGGGAATGGGAGGCGAACAATCATGGAGACGAAGTTCCTCTCCTCTGAGCTACTTCAGGAGCTAGGTTTGCAGCAGCCTGTGCTATTTTTATTGGATCGCGTTGGCATGAGAGGATTCATTGATCGGTCGGCACCGACATACATCCGCTATACACTTGAGTTCCTATCCACTCTAGCCAAGCACTACGACGAGGACCATGACAGGCATTACATTACCTTCAGGTTGGATGATGTAGACCGCAGGATGTCCTATGATGAAATCCAAGATGCTTTTGGATTCCAATATACGGAGGGCTACAAGAATCCAAGAGAATATGCCCCACAAGGATTTGATCTAGCTTTCTTTTGGCATTGTTTGTCTGGATCTCCCAACATCACGAGCGCTACAAAGAACAACCACATCATACATCCAGCTGTTCGTATGGTGCACAAGCTCCTAGTGATGACGATCTTTTGCCAGGGGGAGTTGACACATATCAGCAGGGAACAAGTCCAATGCCTTTGGACTATGTTTTGGAGGATAGAGCACCCATGTTGGGTAGACCTCTTTGTGTAGAAATGTCTGGAGACCTCCCAGAAGAGCTCAGGGAAGATACCGCAGGGGGGTATGATTTCTCTTCTGGCAGCTTATTTGCGCATCCATCTACCTCCAGACATTCAGGCGATAGGCAAGACAGCCGAGAGAGCTCACCAGTTACACTCCATTGCTTCTTTGGAGTCCACTAATGTCTTGCAAATGCACAAATTCCCTCCTCCTAGATTCATCTGGCTAGTAGCCAAGAATCAGCACATGTACCTGCCAAATCCGGAGGCTGTGCACCTGACTGAGCGCACCCGCATGGAGGAGCTCACCTTGCCCATCCAGATCACAGTCCCTGCACCTACCATCGCCCTTGCCAGGCTAGAGGCACCTCCGGAGCATGGAGATCAGTACGCTCCTCCACATCACGATCCTCAGTATGTCTCTCAGCAGCAATTCCAGGAGTTCACGCAGAGGCATGACGCGTTTACTCAGAGGTATGAGGACGACATGGAGGTGATGTTCGCCATGATGGCATCCATGCACCCACATGGACCAGGGGCATTTGACTATGAGGGCCATCGCAGATCGCGAGCTCAGCGCCGTCGCGACGGTTCCGGCCTCTCGCAGTGAGTATATCCTACACTCTTTCTTACACTATGATTTTCATTGATATATTTAAACATTGAGGGCAATGTTTAGACTAAGTCTGGAGGAGAGGTGTAGGACTTTTATTACTGCTTTTGTTGCTGCTTTTGTTGCTGTTTTTTGTTGCTATTTTACTACGGTATTTTCTTTAAAAAAAAAAAAAAAAAAAAAAAAAAAAAGCCCGGATGGTTCCAAAAATACGAGAGAATCAGGCAAAAATGAGAGGCAAAAAAAAAAAAAAAATTTCTTTTCTCTTGTTTAAACATGTAAGCTCTCAAATGTTATGTGCTTAATTATTTAGAGTATACACTTGAATCTTAATCGTTCTTTCTCGAGGACGAGAAAGGTTCAAGTGTGGGGGATTTTGATAGGCCCTAGATATACTCTTATTTTGTAGCATTTGAGAGCTGTTTTAGATAGTATTTTGTATATTTATATTAGACTTTTGGACCAAATCATTCATAGTGGTTTGAAATTGAAGACGTGCATTTCGATCTTGAATTGCACTTGCGATGGATTTGAGTGATTTGAAGACCTTCTATGTCCGTCCTGACCGCGATTGATGCATTGAAGAACCGGTCGTAGAAGTGGCGTGAAGGCACACTCTCGCGGGCCGCGAACCCTAGGTCGCGAACCGCGAGGGCGTGTGTTGCTGTTTTGATGATGCCGAGTTTCGTGCGGTCCGCGGAACTCCGGTCGCGAGCCGCGAGGACCAGACGCGCGGTCCGCGAAACTCCGGTCGCGAGCCGCGAGGACCAGCACGAGGACCAGTTCGAGGACCAGACGCGCGGTCCGCGAAACCTCGGTCGCGGACCGCGGAAACCGGAGACGCGCGGTGCGCGAAACATCGGTTGCGAACCGCGGAGGCCACAGCGCGCGGTCCGCGAATCCTCGGCCGCGAGCCGCGAGAACCAGGCTCGCGGTCCGCGAAGGATTTCGCGCGACCCGCGAAGGACCTGCAAGTGGCATTTTGTTTTGTTTTATTTTTGTTATTTTGAGAAGTATAAAAGAAACTTATCCTCATTGTTTTGGGGATCGAATTTTACAGAGCCTTAAGCTCTTTTCTTCATTTTTCTCTTTGGATTTTCACTTTGAATTCACCATGTATTATTGTATGGATTATGGTTATGATTATTTAGTTATGATTGTAGGCTAAAACCCATCTTGGGTATGTGAGATTAAACCTCTTGTTATGGTTTGAGAACATGGTTTATGAAGCTTAGGAATGGTTGATTTGTCATTGAATGATCATAAATTATATGTGTATTTGATTGTTGAAATGGTTAGGAATAATTTCTTAACCATAGATATGTGTTGGATATGTGTTAGACATTGCCTTTCCATGGTTGAAATGCTATCATTTCTTCTATGTAAAAGTAGTGAATTAGGAATCAAATATATGTTGTTATCAATTGTATTTGTTCTTGAGATCATTCATTAGCATTATATTTATGTCAATTGTGTTATCACATTGCATGGGTAAGGTGGGGAAACATCTAATTTGAATTAACATTGGTCAATTTATCTATTTGCTATCATATAGATAAGTTTCCAATAAGAGTTGTGAATATGCTTTCATGATTCACAACTAGAATAGAGATGGTTTCTCATTAAAAACAATCACCATTCTCAAAGTATCATAAGTAGGTTTGAGGAAAAATCCATAACAAGAAGATACAAATCTCATGTACCCAAGTCTCTTATTCTCATTAGTTAATCCTTTAGTTGAATCTTTAGATGTTAAACTAGTTGTAATTCTAAAGTCCTAGTAGTTTTACTTAGTAGTGTCTTAAACAAAACTCAACTCAAACCCCCCCTTGTTTACATTGCTTTTTTATATATGTATATGTATATATATCCTACAAGATATACATAGAAATAACCTTTTCCCTGTGGAACGAACCTTACTTGCCATTGTACACTTAATAGTGTGGAAAGGTAGTAAGCGATCTATAAATTATATATTTGAGAGGTACGGCGACGACCTCCCACTATTTCTATTCGATTATGGGCGATGATTTACATCCATATAGCCTTTCCCAGTATACAATCCACATGTAATTTTCCCAAAAGAATATGGGTGGGAATATATGCAGATCCTAAATTCCTATTTGCCGATCCTTATTTATTCTAAAATTTCTAAAATAACCCGTATTAAATTACTATTTTAGTTTAATTTTGTAAGTTTCAATACATAAAATACAACCAAAATCTTTAAAATAAGAGAGAGTCTTGGGTGGAACCTATCCTTATGGAGACCAAGGGCCAAGGAAATGAGCATTTACCATTTTTGCTTGATCTTTTAGTCATTTCGATTGATCTTTCAGTCAATTCCCTTGAGCATTCCTTTTTTACCATGATCTTTCATTTAATTTGATCTTTATTCATTTTCCTTGATCTTTCAGTCAATTTCCTTGATCATTCTTAATTCTTGGTACATTACTGTTATTCATACAAGTTCAAACCTAAACTCAGTCTCGAGTCGGTCCATGTGAGACGGCTGAGCTCTGGCTACACTAGCAACCTAAAATCTACCAACAGCGGCGGGGTTGAACCTCACCGGCAACTTCAACCGATAACGGTCTCTTATAGTACTTGGTCTCTGTAGAGACAGATATCGAACGAGAATTTGTATTATAATTAATATTTCCAACTAATCTCACTAATCTATTTTCCAAAATAATTTTAGAACAAGGCCCCGTTTTTGAAAAAAATATATTTATTTTTTATTAATATAATATATTATGTAAACAAAATGTATTGTTTCTTTTCAAAGTAGAGCCCTCATACATTATATAGAACAAAATATAAATAAGAAACTTAATATTTATAGGCATTTTTATGTATAATTCATCATATTTTTGCTACAATTCTCTAAAAATATTAAATTTTACTTTTTAAAATCTTGCTTGAGGCCCAGATTCTTCTCTTCTATCAGCAGCTTATCCAATACAGGGAGATAGCAAAGCTATTGGTACCATCGGAGAAACTTCGCCTCGAGGAAGGCCAGGAAATCTCTCAGTGTACTGCCAGAATCGAAAATGGTCAGGGTAGCGTCTGTCGCACGGTTGAAAGAGAAATAGATGGAATTAGGGCTAGTTCCCGATGCCGCGGTAGCAGGGATGCACAAGCAACTGTTATCACTCAAAAATATGGCCTCAACATTGTCATCTCCGTTTCTCTCCAAAGTGTGCCTTTCTTCCTCCTTAAAAAACTTGAGCTTATGATCACGATCAGCTTCCAAGGTTCGGGTACCACCTCCAGACTCATCAACTTTTGGGCAAGCCGTCAATAGTCCTCCATATTTCAATATTAAAAAAAAACCCTAAAATGTGAAAGCTCTTGGAGTTGATGTAGACTATATAAATTGTTTCAGGGAAGTTTGACTTCAGCCTCTATAATAGAGAAATGTTTAGGAAAGCTGTTGGACTGGCTCTAATCATAGGGCTAACTGTTAGAATATAAAATATATAAAAGGTGATAATGAAATTTAAAATGACACTTCTATTATCATCAAAAGGTAATTCATCAAAGAGGATGATAACAATATTTATAGGGATACATAAGAGCCCCTATCCTTCCATCTTCCGATGTGGGATAGATGCATACTATACAAAATATAATAGGAAAATGTTATTATTCTATATTCTATTTTATATTCCTAATATAACAATATGACTATTTTATTTCTTCTCTATACCCTTCCTCAAGTTGGAGAACGATGATCAAGAGTGTCCAACTTGCAAAAAAGAGCATGAAATTATTGTCCGATGGAGCACACTACCTCATTAAAAAACCTAGTGGGAAAAAGAGTATAGTGTATCTCCTCTTCATTGGCTCCATAGTTTTCAACAGTAAAATATCTTGTATCGATTCCAATCTTCGTAGTAATATCATCGGTAGTAAAATATATATATATAGTAGTTTCCATAGGTCGGAAGAGTCGGCTAGGGAGGTAAGGCTGGAAGAGTTCGGCGAGGAGGAAGAAGACACTGCCGGTAATACCTGGAACGGCAGGACACGGAGAAGAGCCATCTAGATGGCCAAACAATCCTCGAGGTCGAAACACACACTGGACCTGGACGTGTTGCTTCCATTGCAAATACGTCGTAGCATCAAACTTGGTGTTGAGGAGATGAATCATGGTGTTGAACGAAAGCCTATCAGTGTTCTTGTTATCGGCATGGAAAAATTAAAAGTATTCAAAAGAAAATTGGGGAAGAGGGAAGGTGGCGGCCAAAAAAAAAAGAAAAAAGAAACAAGAAGAAATGTTTTCGAAACCCTATAAGAAAGATGAAGGATCGCAGATGGCGACTGATACCAAGTGATATATTTTATATATAAAGTTATCACTTTATATATATATTTTATATTCTAACACCAACCCCAGTGATACTCTAATATTATTTTGTTCAAGTTGTATATAACCGCGTATCTTTTCTTATAACTCTCTCTGAAAGCCACAAGAACAAATTAAGGCCACGAGGCCAACTGGCTTGTGGTAGGAGTGATGGATTATGAGTCTTGCTAGCTATTTTCAAGACTTTTGATGCTGAATGCAAGCAGTAGATACATTGAAGAAACAGACAAAATAAAATGGCATCTTTCAATTACATTCAAAGTAGTTAAATTGTATTTCGTCATGACGATTCACCTTTTTTTTATAAAGTCAAACCACCACATTGGGGTTATAAGTTTATAACTTCCCCAAATTCTATATAGCAAGCAAGAGTATCAGAACAGCCAATGGCTTACAAGAGTGAGTACAAGGAAATGTCTAAAAATCTTACAATAAGAAACTAATCTAAAAATACATAAACGGAGTCGATAAAAGAAATGGTCACAACCAACCATACATTCAACAAATTCGGGCCGGACTAGCTAATTATTAACCGGTTGAAATACCAAACAAACACCTTATAATTTGTAATCCCTTCCCGATCAGTTTCATTGTTCTTTCTACTTCACTCGGGTAGATCACAATTGGTAGATTTTAAAGATCACAATCATATGGCACTTCAGTGAGTCGAACCGTGATCTGCCAAATAGAACCAGGTAATATGTTCAATTCCTTAGCCACCATACTCTGACGTTTTTTTAAAACAGAAAAAATGAAGCAACATGGTTGCGCTAGCGCCGATCACCACTGCTCCAATCTATCCTTCCAAACGCCGCCCCACACAGCTCCTATCGCCGCCCAGACAACTACTAAAATACGCCCGGCCGCGCAATCGCCACCGCCCAAACTCCAGCCACCTGATCAATCCAGTTCACACCTAAACTCCGACGCCTCACCCGACTCCTCGTCCCACAAAACCCAGAAGAAACACCTACCGTTCAGACGAGTTTCAACATGACGGCCGGGATCGAGCTAGCTCCAGGATATACAAAATATATATCTGAAGTTCTGAACGAGTCCAGAATAAATATATTCTTAAAAATTCGCTTAATGAATTAAAAAAAAAAAAACTCATAATTAAGTTACACGTTATCCAAATCACATTAGTTTGAAATATTAAGAAATATACAACCAGTTCATATGGATATTAGAATACACTCCATCATAATAAAAATACAAAATAGAAACTAGGAACATCAGAAAACTTACATAAGCAGAGGATTACCACCAAAAACGTGGGTTTATTAATGGTCACAAACATGTTGGTCTACCTGCAGGCTTTGTGCATAAAGAGTAGGACGAGCGGTACGGAAACAGCACCGGACAAGAACACAGTTGAGCACGACCGGAAAAACTTGGCCAGTCGAGGCCGATTGTACGAGAACAAGGCACAGAACGAGGTTGAAAATCCACACATAACCAGGATCAGGAAAGCTTGGAACGAAAGCGGGCTACCTTCGAACAGCACGGTCGGAACTTGGTTGCCGGCAGAGTCTTGTTTGGTCGGAAGCCAGGTTGTTCCCACTGCCATGAATGATGAAATCATCACTTTCTTCAAATCCGATGCTGCCAGATCTGAGGTCGAGCCATCATGAATCAAGTTTCCCAGTTTATCCATGGAGTTGGTCAATCCTATTGAACCTTTCGGCGGAAGTGAACCTTATACCCGGTTAGATTGAATAATGTGTAGAATTGTATATTAAATTCAGAAAATGCGATTCTAATAGAGATAAACAAGGTATATATATATTTAAACCTTGTTAACTATAATTATTTAGTGTATTATTAATTTATTCACTTTTACTCCTAATTATTACCTTATTTGTCTGATTTTTATATATTAATTATAATTATTCCGTTTCAATTGAAATTTTGTGTTAAATTAAAAGTGATTTGAACACAAAGTGGCCAGTCAGCTTAACAATAACACAAAGTGCTTTGAGCCAGAAATAAAATTAAAAAACAAAAGCGCATAATAGTCTAACGGAAAAGTCTTGGAAGAGACCGTCTCTATATAGAGACCGGATTAAATTGTAAATAGTTATATAAGTCAAAAACACGGAGGGACCAATTTGCAATTTCAGAAATTTTTTAAAAATCACGCGCTACAGTGTCAAGCTGTGCTACAGTGCCGAGTCGCTACAGTACCAATTTGCTACAGTGCCGAGTTGCTACAGTAAAACATAAAACATGGACAGTTTAACTTAAAACATGAACATTTTGACTTAAAACATGAACATGAACATTTTAACTTGAAACATAAAACATAAATATTTTAAATTAAAACATAAAACATGGACGTTTTAACGTGAAACATGAACACTTTAACTTGAAATATAATACATGAACATTTTAACTTGAAACATAAAACATAAATATTTTAACTTAAAACATAAAACATGGACGTTTTAACGTGAAACATGAACATTTTAACTTGAAACATGAACATTTTAATTTGAAATAGAAAATATAAACATTTTAAATTAAAACATAAAATATGGACGTTTTAACATAAAACATGGACGTTTTAACATAAAACATGGACGTTTTAATGTGAAACATGAACACTTTAGCTTGAAACATAAACACTTTAAGTTGAAACATAAAACATGGACATTTTAACTTGAAACATTGAAGTACACTGTTGCAAACACTGTAGCGCACTGTAGAAAAATACTGTACACGCGCGGAAACACTGTAGCGCGTGATTTTTTTTAATTTTTAAAAATTGCAAATTGGTCCCTCCTTGATTTTCTTGATTGCACTATTTATAATTTAGTCCGGTCTCTATATAGAGACGGTCTCCTCAGAGACCAACTCTGGTCTAACCGGCAATATTAACTTTGTAGAGACGGTCTCCTCAGAGACCAACTCTGGTCTAACCGGCAATATTGACTTTGGAGTCTTTTTTATGTACTCCAAAAAACAAAAGCACATAGTAGTAGTAATTTAGAAAAGCTTTGGAATCTTCGCTCACCTACTCTCTCTTTCCTTGAAAGTTCCGATTAACAAAGAGTGTGATTAAGAAAACTTTCAAAAAAAAGAGTGATTAAGAAAACAATTAAACAATATTTAGTGTTTCCCATTTTAATCATTCTTCTATTATTTTAATCTCAAATCTTCTTTCCCATTTTTCTTCTTCTCCAGAAATTCTCGCCGCCTTCTCCACTCAAATCTCCAGAAATCTCCACTCCAGAAATCCAGAGGCTTCTCCAGTCTTTCATGTTCATCGCTTTCTCCAAACTCTTACTATGCTTTCTTCCTCTTATTCTTTTCAATCACTCATTCACACCCCTAATCCATCGGACAAATGATTTTCTCAATATTTTGGGCGCAATCGGCGTCGTCTCCTATCTCCATTCTCCACTTCCGGGAGCGCTTCTGTGATCCCCGGCCCTCACTCACCGTAAGGTACTATCTTTATTGTGACAACGAACTCGATTTTTCAGCGATTAAATTGCTTTCAGTGAGTTTTGTTTATGATCGACATCCGACCTTATGTTTTGTGAATCACAGGTGTTCGGTGATTATCCAAAACTAATTTTATTATCGTGCCTGAAGAACCAATCTTCGATTCACACTCTTAAATCATCAAAGCGGTGGTCCCAGGTAAATTTCAGATGAATCAGAGGGTCTCCGGTGGTCAATTTCTTCTAGCAGGTAAAAACTGGGTTTTACTCCTGGGAAGTTAATTTTTTGTTGGTTTATGGATGTTTTATAGGGTTTGTAAAAGCCATTGAATAAGTATGGATATATGGATTGGAATTGTGAAATAACTAACTTGCATGTATGGAATTCTAATTTATAATAGTCTTTGATTATTTGTAGTTATTTTTGGTGTAGAATTCTTATTATTCAGACCACGGGGTTCTTAGGAAATTTTGAATTCCTCAACCATTTCAAATTAATTTACAGGTATTTGCTCACTTAAATGCATTTCTTCTGTCACCTCTTTGCTTCAACTATAGGCTGCTTTTAAATAACAAACAATGATGTAAATGTCAACAGTTGTAGATCAAAATGAGTCTCCAACTTTTTTCAAAAAAAAAAAAAAAAAAATGAGTCTCCAACTGCATTCAAGCCATTATACATGTTTGTCCATACTGTAGTAAGAGATTTTGTTTTTTTTTATTTGTGCAGTAAATGGCACGCAGAACTGAAGGAGCTAAGCGCGCCATAGTTCACATATCTTGCATCATTTTGCATATGGATTTATTTAGAGCATCTGTACTCTGGTATGGCCTTTCTTTGTCATGCTCTTTCATGTGTTGTACATATATACCTTGGACCATCAATCGCTTATGAACCTCCTCTTCCCCACACCACCAATGTAGAGACCAATATGTTTTATATTAAGCTCCAACATGATCAATATGTTTTATGCTGGAGCTTAATATTTTTTTGAAAATATTAATATCCCATGTTCATTTCCAGCATCTGTTGTTTTCGAAAAATATTAAGCTCTAGAATTAGAGCTTAATGAAATGTGAATGCTGCATTAGTTATTTAAAATTGGAGTGCATATATTATTGTTTTCTAGCTTTTAATTGATGCCTTCCGTCACACTGCTTTCCTCCACTCAAATCTCCAGAGAATTCCCCACACTGAAATCACAATTTCTTCCCCACCAGCGCCATTCTCCAAAGCCCAAACTCCAGACACTTCTTCAATATTTTTCTTCCACTTGGGGTTCCACTTTTACAAACTCACTGACCTTCTGGAATATGATTATAGTAGAAGGCTCAATTGCCCCACGAATTAGGGTTTTCTGATTGAGGCGGTGTTGGTTGAGCTGTGGACGGAAAAGAGCAACCCGACTCATACAACGGTTGCTGGAAGGCTCTACATCCTGTACACACTTCTCAACGCCGTCCTTCTCCTTATTTCCGTTGTACTAAACAGAGCATATATATGCCTGATATTGATAATTTCTTTTTGGAGATGTGCTATATATGCCGATTACCTTTGTTTATTCTGGTTTCGTTGGAATATGATCTGTTTTATTCCGCTTGCATGTAAGGTGTTTAATTTGCCCAATATTACTTCTCCTCGGGTATGTGAGAATTCTTATAGTTATAATTGATGAGTTATGGTTTTTTTTACAGATTAAGTAATCTAACTATGTGTTTCAATAAATTTCAAGTTCTCATATCAGGTTCAATTTTGATTTACTTTGCATGCAAGGCTTCCGATGATCAGTTTTGATTTCATCCATTTTGGTGCTTCTCCAGGTGCGTTGAACAAAAACTTTTCCATGGTAGCTGAGGCGAATACCATTATACAAGCAACATATCTTCGGGCTTCAAGAGTCTTTAACTATTCTGCATATATACTACCACTGTGAGTTAGAAAAGAAGTTCCTTTTCCAGTTTTTCGTTTCTGAAACCACTTGTTATATTTAGCATAACTATGTGAATGTTGGCTAACTAGCTGAATTAGAAAATCTGGTTGTGAGGAGTCCAGAAAAGAAGCTTGATTCCAATTTCAAAAGATTAAATTTCATACAAGTCAAGCTCAAATGGACTTTATAACGAATAATGTCTGCAATCTGCAATCTTTTGTGCCATTATTGTTCTCTTCTTTTTTGTTTCAGGTGTGCTGTGATTTTATACAAAAGGTTCTGATTCCAAAAGGGAGAGCTTTGATTCCTGGATGTGGTTATGTGAGTAATTTTCTTAGCTCATTTTTTTTTTCCTGGAGTGTTTTTCTTAGCTCAAATTTCACGCTTTCTTTTTTGTCTTTGGCATGGACATCTTCCTCTTCCATTCATTCATATTGCACTGATTAGCATAGAATTGAATTTGTGAGAAGATATTGTTGTAATAAAAAACTATAATTTACTTCTGCAGAGATGAAGTTAAACTTAGCAGTATGGTGACCAACTGATGTCAATGGGAACATACATAGGGTGGTCCGTCTGGCATCGGAAATCATAATTTAGCCAACTTAAAAAGAACAGATTATACAAAGAACAATCATGAAGCATGATTGTGACTTGTGACATGCAATGGGCTATGCTGGCATTAGAATGTTCCAGTTAATGTATGTATTCTCTCATTTTGTTCTTGAGTGTATTCTGGACTTTTTATTGCATTCTTGTTTAATTTATTTTGTTTCAAGCATATTTTTGTTTTAGTGTTGCAGATTGCTGTTTGATATTCATTGTCGTAAAGACTTCAATTTTGCTTCAAATAGCTGCTCGGCAGGCTCTGTGGCCTTCCCTGTACTTGGATGCCTTTGGAGAAGAGGTAGTTTTCATTATCCACGCAGCACAGTGATAACATGCACAACTGCATCCAGTTGACATGTCCATGATTTGTTTCAGGATAGTAACGTGGAACGGGGACGTCCTGCCTTCATCCCCCAAAGGTTGAATTTTATTCATATTGTGATTGTTTTTGTGGTATTCGCACTTTTCTGTTCAGCTTGTGTTTTTTATGGTACTGTAAGATATATATTTAGGTGTTTATTGGGGAAATTTATATTTCAGGTCTGGATTCTCTTAGAAAATTGGAGGAGTTTTTTGGTTCTTATGGTTATGGTGAGTTTCATTGAATTTTAGTCTCATTCTCCTTTCTAATCTGTTCGGCCATTCTCTTATTATATATTGTCATTTATGTGAGTCATGAGTGTCAATAATTTCATTATATTGTATGATAACAATCTTTCATTAGCTAATAATCATATTCTTTTGATGATGGTTTGCGATGTTATCTAGACTTTCAATATTTTTAAGCTCTGGTTTGAATTTCATCTTGATGCAATATTGTGGGTTTGATGCTTATAATACTCGAACAAAGGTGTTAATTGGTCCAAATGAATATCTAATGCAGTAGAGAATGCTTTAATGATGCATTTATTTTTTCCATATCTGATATCGCATTTGTGACAGATAAAAGGTTCACTGTCTGAGTTTGAGCATACCAGTTCAAATTAGAACGAGAAGGTGGATTTTTAACTATTCTAAATCATCCAGTACTAGGAGTCGTGGTGGTTTAAGATCATGCATATAGAGATGCTCCGGGCCATGAGGAATTTGTTCCGGTATGCATCAATCTTGTTGATACAGAGTTTTTTTTTCCTCAGCTTTAAAGTCTTGTCATGTACTCTAATTCTTTGCAAAAACTTAGATATATTTAAACCGACAAACATTAAGGCATAATTGTTGTTTCCTGTTGTTTGATTGACTGATATCGGTGTTTTTCAATTGCATCTTAGGTGTTTGGATCGAATTTTGTCAAAGATCAAACAAATGTTGAAGATTAGATTTGATGAACCTTAATGTGCCCTTTCAAATCTCCTACCTAAATTTAGAATGAAGACATGTATACTTTAGGTCTAAAATTTCAAGGACAGTATAGAGGTTAATTTAAAAACAAGAGAGCTTATTGAAGTTTGATATATATTGGTGATACAATTATGATAAATTTGCCAAACTTGGACAGCCTGTATATTACATTTTCCAAGACAAATGGTTTTCAGCTGTTTTTTGCCTCATTGTTTCAGTTTGTTGTAATTTGATTTCATTTGATTATGATTACATGTTGTTTGATTCAGATTTGCAGTTCTGGAGATGTCGGGCTGATACCAGTTTTACTAATTAAATTTCATTTTGAACCTCTATTTTATTTTTTAGTAAAAATAATATTATACTACTTGTCAACTTTGCAATGATATCAGTTTATACTCAAACATGTATGTTAGATTAAGAGGTGATAAAGGATTAATTGGATCTGGCATTTTTGCTTCATGACAGTACTGAATTGGTGATGCAGCGAAGTTGCATGTTTATAATTAACTAAGAGATACTCATGCTTGTCATTGTGTTGCAAGTTTTTTTTTTTATATGGTTTCTGTCCCATTATAAATACAACCTGGTACTTTACTCAAGCAAAAAGACATAATTGTCATTGTGTTGCAAGTTTTTGTTTTATGGTTTCCTGTCCCATTTTAAATATAACCTGCTACTTTACTTATCCTGGAAATCTAATGCTAACGTCGGCTCCAGGAACTCTTGGGTTTCATTTATTTGATCGATCAGTCTTATCAGTTCACTGAAATGATTTCTTTATGCTTTATAAAGGCTTCCCATTTGCTGCGGCAAGGCATGGAATCTGGTCGGACGGGATGTGGCATTCTGTAAAATCATAGTTGTTGAGCCAAGGAATGCTTTAGGCCCTGTGTGGTTTGCTTTGTTTTGGTTTTGGTTTTTGGTTTTCGAGCAAAACCTGGTTTTAGAATTGGTTTTGATCAAAATCAGTTTTGGGTAAAACCTTGTGTGGTTGGAAGGATTGGGTTTTGGGTTTTGAATTAACTATTATTATATATATTTTATTATTTTAGTTTTGGATTGAAAATTTGACATGCCATTTGATTTTACTTAGTCATCTATAATATTTTATTAAATAAAAAATTTGGTATATTAGACCGGGGTAGATAATATTTTATAAAGCATTTTATATCAGGTTGGGTTATGAATTTATGATCAAATAAAAATTTTGGAATTTTTTTGACCCAACCTCATTTTACAATGTTTGCACCAAAATTTTAATTTTAATTTTGGATGGGGTCAACAATTTTAATTTGACTCAAATAATTCAAATAATGCATAGCTTTTAAGTTTAATATAATATTAAAATAATAAATCGTCAATTTTTGAGTAAAAACTATAAACCCAACCCAACACAACACTTATTCTCTAGATGAGTGATATTAAAATTTTTGATTAAGAAAGGCTAGATGTTAATTTTTGAAAAAAAGAAGAAAGAAACACAATTCAAACTTGAATAAAATTTTATTATTTTAAAATTAAAAAGAGATTATAAATTTTGACCCAACCGTTCAGAGTATACAATTTTAACTCGACTAAATACAAAAGACAAAATCAAGTGTGTAGTTACTAAACTATTTGTAATGTTCTTTTAAATGGTCAATTTTGGGTCAAAACACGATTTTTACAAATTTATGTTTTCATGTTAGAAAATGTAAATTTTAATGATAAAATATTTAATTTTAGCGGATTTATAATGTTTATAATGTTTTTAGAATAAAATGATCAACTATCAATCATATGTTTATTACTTATGTAATATAATAATTTATAAAAAAATTATTTTATTAAATAATTTATTAATAAAAAATTACTTTTTATCTTATTTTATAAAATTTATTTATTTATTATATATTTGTCCTAATTTTATACAAAAAAAAATGAAAAAATAAGAAAAATATAATTTAAAATGAAAAGTCAAAACCTTGAAGCTCCGCAATTCTCGCTCAAGCTCAAATCCCTTTGAACGAATCCGCCGCCCTCCCTCGGCGCCGCCATGACGGCGGAGCCAATCACCACTGCTCAGCCGCCCACCCCACAACCATCTGTCCTACGCCCATGCCACAAATCCAGATCAAGCTAGAGCACCCTTCAATCCAAAACCCCGGATTGATCATTTGGGCGAACCAGGTCTTCACTTTTCCGACAAGGAATGCGACAGGCTTGAAGAACCCTTGAAGCTCACGCTCGTTGGGAAATTTTCCAGGGCACGACCCAAGCTCGATAAATTGCGGCGCGATTTCCAGACTGCTGGCTTCAAGGGTCATATGGAGATCTATCTCCTCGACAACCGCCAAGTACTAATCCATTTTACTCTTTCTGAAGATTACTACAGGTGTTGGCTGCACAAAGTGTGGAACTTTGGGGCTTACTCGATCCGAATCACCAAATGGAGCCCAGATTTTGATCCCAACGCAGATTCCCCAATTGTTCCGGTATGGCTTGCTTTTTATGGTTTAAAACAACAATTTTTTGAAGAATATGCCATAATGTCCATTGGTAATTTGGTTGGTCATCCTGTGAAAGTAGATAAGGCTACACTAAATAGAAGTAGACCTCATGTTGCTAGAGTCTGTGTTGAAATAGATGTAACCAAACCTTTAGTGGAAAGAGTTTGGATTAGTCATAGAAGAACTGGATTTTGGCAAAGAGTTGAATATGAGGGCATACCAGATTACTGCACTAAATGCTCTAAAATTGGTCACCTAAAGGGATCTTGTGAAAGACAACACATTTATAAACAAACTGTGCCTTGGAGACCAATCATTCCTGAAACTATTAATCCTGAAACTATTAATCCAGAACATAATGCATCTTCATCAGGAAAAAGCTATAGTTACAGTGGATATTTCTCAACCTAAATCTGTTGTTCAGAAAGTCTCCTTGGCAAAGAAAGGCAACAATTTTGCAGGTTTTCACCATAGGCAGCATCAGATACAGTACTGGCAGGAAAAGCAGCCTCAGGATCCCAGTAAAGCACCAACTCAGATTCAACCTCAAGATGTCTCTCGTACTCCACAGCTGCATAAAGCTCATGTAGTGACCCTAATAAGGATGGAGCTCTATGTCAACAGGAGGTAACACTGAATTGGTAATGATTGAAGATATTACTGAGAATGACACTAATCAAGTAACTACCAATTCAGTTTTTGATGATGATAATGATATATCTGCCATAACTCATCACACCAGAGAGGTAAAATCTCCTGGTGAGAACAGTGAAACTTATATGTTCAATAAGATGTGTGCAGTTACAGAGCAGATACCAGACTTAGCAGGAAATGAAGGCAACCAAAATGAAGGGATTCATCTAGGGAATAGTCAAATAAAAAGCATTTCAGATGAGTTGGACAAAAATCAGGTAAGTACAGGTAAATCCAACCCAACTACTCCTGGTAAATTGTCTACTGAAGATAGAATGCTAATAGATAATCTTGTTTCTCAGCCTAAAGTAGTTTGGTCAAAAAGTAAAGGAACCAAGGATAAAGATGGTGACATTTTCCTTGAACCATAGGAGGTGCTCCCCCCGTATCATCGATATTTTATCGGATGTCCTCCAAGAGGACATAGGAGATGCTCCCATAATTAAAAAGAAGACAATTTCTTTTTGAAGGAGCACAATTCCTTTCTTTTCGGGATAACGCGTCTAAGCTAGTGGCCCATTTTTTAATCCTATTTCCTCTCAATATTCTAGAAATACAATTGGCTTTAGCGATCAAATTCCACATAATCTCTAAATAATAATAATAAAACTATAGTATTTTCAAAATAATAATAATAAAACTATAGTAGTTATTTGATTCAAATCGTGTGTATGGAAAACTGGAAATTTCAATTATGTAAATTGACAAGTCATGCGTTGCATAATGGCAATCAAGAATTTCTGAATTTCTAATTTAATTTTTCCCTCTTATGTAAATCCATTCATAAGATAATTAAGTTATTAAGTTAATATATGTAAATTTTTCAAAAAAGTGAATATATGTAATAAAGTTATTCGTTGATAAAAAGGAACTTAAAATTTGCGATATTGTTTTACATGATTTTCTTTTTGTCTATTTAATCAAAGTTTATTTAACATATTGACATTGTATTTATTGAAATATGTATTTTTGGTAGATAAATATCATTCATGCTTTTAAGGATAAGAAATCTTGTTTGATTTTATACATTGTAGTACATGTACTCCCTCCGTTCCTCTCAATGTGGCAGCATCCACATTTTTACACTGTTCAGACCATGTCAAAAGTCCATGCAAATAGTCCATAATATCCTTTAGCATGTGTCATATTTACAAAATTTGGCCAAATTCATCTCAAGAAAATGAATCGTGTGGATCCAAATGAACAAGGGACCACTAAAACTTGTCAGATCATGTTTTAATTTCTTGCCCACTTCATATTTTTTGCCTTTTTCTTTGTACTGTGCATGCTGCCAATTTCAAAGAAACGGAGGGAGTACAAGACTCTATCAAATTAATTTTAAGTATTTTCTCTATTTTATGATAATGTTATTAAATTAAAATATTAACTTTACAATATATGTTTATTAAATATGTTATTCACCTTAATGTGAAATGCCTCCTTATAGCAAGTCTAATAGCTTCCCCGAGTTGGGGAATTTCAATGAATTTAAGAAATTTGAGTCATTTTTAAAGAAATTTTCAATAGATTCTCAACTTGGAAATTTTAAAGAAAGAAGAGAGTTACTTCCAAAAAAACGGTAGAGAGATAAGTAACGTTTTATTAGTATTCTACAAATACTAGTGAAATATTTGCACACACGTGCTAGGTTTTGCAGCTACCAATATATAAATTGAAAAGTACTAATTAGGTGGTTATGTATTTGAGATTTGTTTTTGATACTTGATGACTTTGTACTAGACCAAACACTCATGTAAGTAGACTGAGTAGATACATGAGTAATCCACGAATGACTTTCTGAAGGCATGCAATAGCTAAATTATGTGTATTTACATCCAATTACTAGCTATATACATTTGCCTAAATTATTGATCAGATATAATCACAATAACATTGGGAGACATGATAAATTGATTTTTTAATATTTTTTCCAACTTGTAATATGATTTGAATTGAGGTAGGCAACTTTTGAATCATCATAGCAAATGATCAACTTTTGGTATAATTTTAATTTGCAGTTAACTTTAATAGAAAAGATCCATTTCTCACAAGTACTTTTAGCTGCCGCGTTAAACTATAATCCCCATTTATTTTCTTCTTTCTCCAAGTGTTTCCTCCATGAAACAACCCCATTTTAATTTGCAGTTAACTTTAATACAAAAGATCCATTTCTGGCAACTTTTAGCTGCCGCGTTAAACTATATAATTCCCTAGCCATCCCCATTTATTTTCTCTTTCTCCAAGTGTTTGAGCCATGAAACAACCCCTGACCCTCTCCTGCGGTTTTACTATTCCAGCCGCCGATCCACCGCTCATTTTCCAAGTCGCGAATTCCATGACTGTATCCGGAGACAACAAGGCTGGGCGACGGGGTCTGGTAAATATTTTTTTACTATTATGTTGACTAGTATGTTGACTTGGTTGATTACCTGAATTTTCCTCGCTTTATGATGACCACTCAGAATCCGGTTGTAGTGCCTCGATCTGTTTACGGACGAGCTGATTTTGAATATGGTATGATTAAGGTAAAGTAATTGTAATTTATGTATGTTTACTGTTTACGACCCATTTCTCATCATCGATCGTATTGCTAGGAACTTCTCCCGGGGGTTTCGCAGTGCAAGGTTTTCGCCCGAACTTTGGGCCCTGAATACATAATCAGGTCCAGCAACTTTCGATTAATTAATTGCCCCTAGAAAACCCCAATACATCCTTTTCGAAAATCGTGTGATATTTGAATGCTTTGATGTGATTTTTAACTAATGTGGTAATTATTTAAACAATATTTGCTAATTTATTGATATAGGAGAATTACATGACTTTTTAATTAGCAGAGGGAGGTTTATTAAATTCTGTTTGACATTTAGTATAATTATATGGATTTACTGCAATGTGTAGAACACCATGCATGTTGTATTCATATCATTCCTTGGATTTAAATTTGCAGTGACGCTGGGAGTACTATTGGTGATGATAAGTGGCATTCCAGTTCAATGCTGATCAGTGGAATTGTCGTTCCATGTTTTTCTGCTCCTGAGTTTTCAACGGTCATTGAATTTATGACTAGAAACGTGAGCTAATTTATTCCAATTTAGGGTGTTCTTTAATTGACCACCTCATGAATATATTTTGGATCAGGTACCCTTCAAAGGCAAAATGCTTGGTCTATTCAACATGGCTCATCCTCAGCTGCAGCAGGATATGATAGGGCATACAGCAAAAACCATCTATAAGTCACTGCATAAGTCTCATCACTACCTTGCCAACGACCATCTGCTGCAAAAGGTATGCTAGCTAGCTTGCTGCGTACGTGTCTCATCTTTACTATAATTAGCATCTTACTGTAAAATTAATACAGATAATGGATGATCATACCCATGGTATTCCGGCCAATACAGCTTCCTTCATGGTGCTACTTGAGATATATGCCTCCGGCATGCCATCTGTTAACATGGAAAGGTCGGTAATATCAATATGTATAATATGCATGCACACTGACACGCATCTCTCTCTCTCTCTCTGTATATACAGTAGATATATATATATATATATATAACTGTACCTTTAGTAACAGTATTATCTCCACCCAAACTTGCAGTGGGAGACCTATGATTTCTGGTATCTTGGGTACCCAGCCCCAGCCAGGATATTCTGTTTATTGTGTTGGTGAATCCAGTGGGACCCAAAGCTCTTCCCATGGAGATCATGAACAGCTGCCAGGGTCCAGTTCGAATGAGTACACTGTTATTCCGGTGATATGTGAGCCCGCCGGAGCAGTTGACGTCAAACAATCATTTTTCTCTGGATTGCTTCATCGAATTTACGGCGCGCTAAGTCTTGCTCTTGCTAGTGTTCAGGGACACATTCCGTCTGCTGGTAGAAACTACTCAATGATCCCAGCTAACGACATTGAAGCTCAGAGGCTTAACGGAATGAATATTCCAGCGGTAGAGCCGGCCGGGTTGAGTGATCAAGTTAGTATAGGGATAGCAGCAATTGGAGCAACAGTAGACATTGGTGTTCTGGTGAAATCAGGTGCAAAAGAATATCCATCTACGCGGGATTGTGTTGTCTCATACATTGCTCTCGTCGGATTCATTTCCTGCATTCTTCCACCGTTCATGCGCGGCAACAATCCTAAGCGGGCAGAACTCATTTTGAAGCTCGGTGCTGCTGCTACAGTTGCTTCCTTATTGGTTCTTAATGCTAGCGTGTTTAAGAACGTTGCCGTCGGTGCTGTGGCAGCTTTCTTGGTCACGCTCACAGTTTCCGTTCTTATCTGTGTTTGAGTACTGATCCATAAGCAACCACATATTCGTTAATTCATGACCACTACACTCTGTAATGTAGCTCAATTAATGACTGTACAATTGACATTAGCACTCTCTTAGCTCAATTAAGAACTGTACAATTGACATTAATTAGTACTCTCTTTCTGTCTCACTATCTAGACCCCCTTTTTTTTTCAGGAATTTACTATTAATGGAGTTGGGCTGGCATTTTAATCACTTCATTACGATTTTGATGCTCGCTTCCTTAGTAATTGTGTGTATACATAATGATATTTCCGTTATCGTGAACTTATAATATGGATGCAGTGAACTTAAAAAGTATACTTCCAGTCTTGTGTGTATACATAATGATATTTCCGTTGTCGTGAACTTTAGAATTGGATGAAAACTACATATTAGATGATGAAGAAGAAGATGACGACGATGAGATTTATTAGTCTTTTTAAATTTTACAAATTTAATATAAAAATAGAGGGCTATTTCGGTCACTTACATCATTTTTATATTGACTGGTGTTGACTTTTATACAAGGGTACATGAGCACTTTTTAGAAACTCATGAGTACATAAGCACTTATAGAAGAACTCAGGGGTACCCCAACTCTTTTCTCTACATGTTTTGATTGAAAATGAGCACTTTAGTTTCATCTTGGCCATAACAGAAACAATACATTGGTTGTGGCCTCAGGATTTTAAATCGCTGCAATCTATACACAATTGCTATTTTAGAATGAAACAACATCCAGAGAAAGATTCTTTGCCTAGGTGGACTTTTGTATGCCATATTAGCTTTGCTCTTGGATCCCTCTCCCTCCTGTTAATCATCAAATATTCAAATCACTTGGATGTTAGTAAAAGCTAATATGAGGCTTGGTGAGGCCAAAATCTCCCATAGGTGATAGTAAAAGCCTTCTTTTAAGTCATCTTTATTCATGGGCTCATCAACATGAACATTTGGCAAAATAGGGAGAAATGGGCCCATGTGAGTGTAGAACTACCATATTAGACCAGTAATTGAAGAGAAGTATGAGAGCCCTCATTTTTTTTTTAACAATGGAGTGAAGATACACTTGACAAGTACTATTTAGCATTATGAAAAGGAAATTCAAAATTCAAAATTTTTGAATAGATAAATTGATAATATTTTTTGAATTAATAAATTAATATTTCGACAGTCTAAATTTACATTAGGATTAGACTTTGAAAATTTAAAACGGGGTGCTTGATTAAGGAGTTTGGGAGTGGGGTATGAGTTTCATTGTAGAGTTTTTTTTTTTTTTTTTTTTTTGGAAAGGAAATTATAGAGTTGGTTGTTTGGTAGACTATAATCATTGAAGATGAGCCACCACCATTACCTCATACTGGCCAATCCCCCATTCCTCTCAAATATGAGAACTTTGAGTTTCATTACTCTATAATGAATGAGACCACTATTAATCACTATTTTTAGTTAATTTTAAAATCAAATTGTTATAGTATATATGTAGTTTATTAATATTAAATTTTTATATATCAATAATATACTTAGTTATATATATTAACCGTGAAATACATGTTTAGCACTCGGTGAAAAAGATTTTGTGCAAATAAATCTGGTAAGGAGTATTATTTTATCCTACTCGGTAGCCGGTATAATATATATAAGAACAAGTCCAAGAGATCCCTCGTAATAGAGGTTTTGCTAGTTTTTAAGGGTTTTCGTTAAACCCTTAAAAATATATATAGAAACGCCTAGAAGGAAAACGCACGGGATGGGTGGAACAACTCTCAAAAGTTCTTTGGGCCTACCGACCACACCAAGAACCCCAACGGGCGAAACGCCATATAGCCTAACTTACGGACATGAGGTGATGATCCCTATAGAATTAACGATATCATCGCCTAGAGTCACTTCTTTTGAAGAATCTCAGAACAACGACACCATGAGGCTTGACTTGGACTTGCTTGAAGAGCAACGTGAACGGGCGAACGTGAGAAACGCCAGCTACAAAGAAAAAGTTGCAAAAGCATACAATCGCCGCAGCATGGAGGTTAGATTCAAAGTTGGTGATCTAGTTCTCCGAAAGAATGAAGCAAGCCTGGCAGAAAAAACAGGAAAGCTTTGTCCTAAATGGGAAGGCCCATATAAGGTTATCGAGGCTAGGCAGTCAAACTCCTACAAGTTAGCAAGGTTGGATCAGGTAGAAAACATTAACGATCAGTCAAGCAACATTAAAGATCATGCAAACAATATAAATGATCAAGTAGCACCCAAAGAATTCAACATCCACAAAATCATCAAGCAACATACAAATAAGATCAACACAATTTGTAAAAAGCTCCAAACACGCGTTCAATTAAAAAAATGGCAAAATACTTGTTGGCCGTTTCTCATTCTTCTTCTTCTTCGCATCGGGAGACTCCTCTGCATATTTCTTCGGATCATAAGTCAAACACTGAGGAAATCGTCGGAGGAAAAATTTATCGAAGCTATGGAGATGATGATGAACACAATCGCAAACAACTCAATCAAAATCACTAAAGGCTAACAAAACCGATCGCAAACAACAATAATCGCACATGAATTCAAAAGCCAAAATCTCAACAATATATCGCCGGCGAAAATCCTAGATCGGACCACAGAAAACGATTAAAAATCAAAATAAAATGAAGACGAGATGAAGAATACTTGACGCGCGCAGGAAAACGATGGATATTGCCGGAGGAAAACCGTATCGAATCTCTGGAATGGCAATGAACACGATGCAGTTCTAATTTGGGGAAATGGCAAATGAAGAAGATGCAGTTTCAATTCACTCTTGTTAATAACGCCTAGTTATATCAAATTTAGAATCTAGTCCCTAAACTTTTGGCTAATACTGGTAAAAACCCCTTCCACTTTAAACTGAGTCTATTGTCCCTGGTCTCTATAGAGACAAGTCTCAAATGAGAGAGAAACATTTAGGGCAAATCTTGGACTTGAGTGAT
This sequence comes from Cruciata laevipes, assembly GCA_963678965.1. Lineage (NCBI taxonomy): Eukaryota > Viridiplantae > Streptophyta > Magnoliopsida > Gentianales > Rubiaceae > Cruciata > Cruciata laevipes. The sequence goes on along the minus strand of OY787641.1, from coordinate 5,092,694 downwards.
GTTAAAAATATTATAGAGATGGTGAGTTTCATCTTCTAGCATGTAACCAAATTTAGAGCAGCTCTTGGACTTGCTCTAACCACTACAATACAATGCTTTGCGATGGTGAAACTAGTTTGTAAAACCTAGCTACAATATTTATGATACTGACAAAAAGTAGAGCAGGTGAAGAAATAGATTACTACAAAAAGTCCAAAAGAGCTGAGGGCATAAAGTGTGAAATCCAGGACCTGTATTGCATCTTCGACGCGTACGTATAACGTGTGCAGTATTTCTTCCATTTTTATATCCATTCCGAGCCGGTAGAAGTCTTGCGAGTAAATCCAACCAGACATCGATCGCCGGTCTTTCTTTATTGTTTAGTTTATCAGAACAGAAAAATGTGCTCTCTATAGAATAATCTTAACCGGTTTATCATCATTCTAGATTACCATGGAGAAACCCCGAGGGAAGACGACGAGGACTGGAATTACTCTGGGACCAGCCGGAATCAATCCGGCATCGCTCGGAGTCTGGGTGCTTGCAGTCATCTTTGCTCTGTTTTTGTTCTGGCATCCGTACGAAATAGGCGCCGCCGGGAATCGTATCTTGGCCGGAAAGCTCAAGAATTACCCGGAGTCTCAGCAAGCCGTCGTTCTCCTGGTCATCTCCGGGTTTTCGACGTCTGTCAGCGCCATGTACTCGTCGGACCGCCCCAAGTTAGCCGCCTTCTTCAGGGTTTCCTCCTCTGTTATCTTGTCCTCTGCCGCCGCCATAGTGCTCTTGGCCATGTTCGTCTTCTAAGCACCACCAACAATAAATACCGGGTTTTGTTATGTTTTTTCCTTTTCCTTTAGAGCTTAACTACTGTATTTTCACTTGCATTGTAATTACCACTTTCTTAGACATTATAAAATTGATATTTATAATTGTGAAACACATGAACTATCATTCGTCCTACCATAACGGTCTCACCCAAGACTTTGTAAAATTTTAGGGCTCATATCCGTGTTTTAGCTTCGTCCTTGATTGCAGAACTTTTTTGTATTCAATTCGGTGAAAATGTATGAAATTCATGTAATTCAGTCATACTGATAATTTTCAGTTCATTTCAATCCAATTCAATGCAGTTTAACAAGAAATAATTTCCAGCAAACAAGGCCTCACTTTATCAGCAATATTTATACTCCTTGTAAATTGTTACTAGCTAGAATTAGAAGATATTGGAAATAAAGGATCCAAATTGAAACGCAGAGTCGATTGGGAACCTAAATGCATTGCTGATGGGACCATTCTTCCTCTAGACATCCTGGACATTATTTTGGATAAATTGTTTCATGTCTCGAACACGTCCGGCGGTGATTAATGGGACTGACCACAGAATTACCGGGAAGTGACTGCATAATTTAGAATTATTGTTTGATAGTGTATCCAGTTAGAGATAGTTAGTTCGACCAGGATTAGTTTGTATTTCGGCTAGCTACAATCATATCTATTTTATCCCCTTTTCATGTTGCACTAGTTCTATTAGGAGTAGTTTAATTACTTTCGTTTTAGAAACATAGAAGATTATAATCTGTTATCTCTCGTTAACGTTATTGTACTTTATTTGCTGGTTTTTGGGATTCCACTAATAATATACCTTGCCTTTGGCGGTTTCACCTTTTAAATAAAAAAAAAAAAATCAAATCCGCCGATTTGGTGCTATCTGCTTGTAAAGGGATATATGTATCAGAAAATGTTAATTCCTATTCATAATACATGTATGAGTAGTAAAAGAAATATTACAAGATAAAATCAATCTCATATGATAAAATAAATCTTAGGCCTGGTTTGTTAGACTTTTTCGGAAGATTAGATCAGTTTACCACATTATATTATCAATGTCAAAAAGCTACAATAATTCAAAAAAGCCAAAAAGCCTTCTCATCAACGTCTTCTCAAGTTGCATGAATATATGTTCAAGGTGATTTTTTTAAGAAGAACAGACGGTGCCAATAAAGGTGTATTGTGTTCAACTGATAATAATACACTGCGACTTGATCATTCAGAGAATCTAAAATTTTAGGAGTACTAAAGGAATGATTCAGGTCAGTAAAAATTAAGAAGAGCAATTAACATTTAGGAATGATTCCAGTTAGTAAAATTGTGTTTCGTCACGATGATTTACTAAATTGCTACATATAATGACTACATATTGTTCTCTTCTTTAATGTTGGTCAGTTCCATTTATGTTTAAACTTGCTTATGCTATCATCCTTGAATATGAACAGGTTGCATCTTGACTTCTGCCATTTGGAATCCATCATTTAGGTATAAACTAAAAGCCGTGAGAAACAAAAATTACCAAGGAAAAATTTCATAATACTAATCACAAACTTTTTCAATTCCTCAAAGAAACAGACTATTCTTCCAACGTGAACATAAACATAAACATGATACACTTTCCCCTACAACTTTGCTTTGCGAGAGTACGGTCTTCGCTTAGCGATTGCGCAGAAATCGATCTTTGGCTGGCCTTCAATCCGTACCAGTTCGAACATATACACGACCCTGCCGGAGCTAGACGTCTCAGGCCAATACTTAACGGCATCATATAGGCCATCATAAAAGTACTCATATGTATGCCTTTTCACCTCGATTTTGCGAATAACACGAACAGGGTACCTCGCATCGATGCTGTTCTTCAGAGCAAGATTTCCCCCTTCCAGTGCCTGATCCCTTGAGAACTTAGCCTTGACATCGCGATTTCCACCGTGGCCGGAGTAGACAAGAATGCCGGAAGATTTTGTCCGGTTGTCGTACCGCCCTGCATCCACAATGCTGACAGCATATTCTCTGTCACCAATGATTGTGCTGCTGATGCCATAGTTGAACTCAGTGTGCAGACCGATAACTGCCATTTCCGCCCTGAACTTGTACTTATCGCCGATCTCCACGCCAGGGACATGACCAAATGTGTGCTTGGAGTTCAGGCATTTCTTCTCTTTCCTGAGAATCATGGCTGCTTGGCTAGCACAACGTTTAGTGACCGGTCCTCCATTTCGCACTTGCTCGTATTCCATGGCCAACTTCTTGTACAGTTCATTAAACATGTTTAGAACCTCTTGGACCTTGCTCCGAGCATCTTCTTCTTCTCCGGCAGCTCTGTCTCCACCAACATTGTCACAGAAATCTTTCTGCTCGTCATCTCTTGTCTGATTATCATCAGCATCTTCTTCTCCGGCTGCATTATCTCGAGCACTGTCACTGAAATCTTCTGGTTCGTCATCTCTTGTCTGATTATCATCAGCATCTTCTTCTCCGGCAGCATCATCTCGAGCATTGTTACTGAAATCTTCTGGTTCGTCATCTCTTGTCTGATCTCTGCTGCTATGATCAGCTTCTCCCTCTTCCCAATCAAAAAAGCCACAACTTTTAGGGCTTTTTGCTAGCACGCAGTCACCATCTATTGTCCGATCCCTGCTTCTATGATCAGCTTCTTCTTCTGCCCAGTCAAAAAAGCCACGACTTTTAGGGCTTGTCGCTAACACGCAGTCACCGTAATCATTTACGATTTCAATCGGCTCGACCTTGCCCATACCGGAATCAGCCGTCGGCCGGTGCTCCTTCTCAGCCTCTGCCACCTTTTCCACGTCAGCAGATCGGCCGCAAAAGCTAGGGGAATCTCGAGCAGAATCAACCGGCCGGCAGCGCCGGAGCTTGAATTTGGTACTCCCACCGCCAAGGCTATCTTCTACTTCACGCGGCCGCTTTCCATGTGCGTTGGAAGATTGGGCTAGCTGAACTGAAAGCCTCATGCTGCAGCAAAAATTTCTAGATTAGTGTTCGTAGATCTAAAATCCTAGAGAATCGCAGGAGAAACCCTGAAACGATAGAGATGACAAGGACTGATTTTGCTAATTTCTGGAATATGAAGAGTTTACTCGAAGAGATATATTTATAGAGGGATAGTGAAAAGGGCATATGTGACCTGTCTAAGCAAATTCCGATGACAAAATGGAAACGGATGAGAGCAAATGAAAATCCTATGGAAAAAGGATTTTTGTCTTTAATTACCTAGTCAAATAATTAAACTCCTAAATTAAAAGGACTGGATAAAATAAAATCTTGTGATAATTGGGGAAGTCAATTGTGAAACCATTAAGGTTAGTTGGTTGATATTTTATAATTTTATGGTGATGTTTTTCAATAATTTGTTGATGTACAGTATTTATTTGTTGATTCACCTTCTTTTCAATGATACTACATTGTTAATATTGAACTTGTCTAAAAAGTTCATATTTGTGGTGAATAGTCAATTGCTCAATTTTTACACTGTATCATATGAAAGTTTGGGATGATTTGTCATACCTCAAATCAAAATCAAAATAAATGTATTGAAAAATACACTTATATGGTACTTAAGTTATATTTTATCAAATCGTATTTTCACTAAACTAACTAAATTAAACTAATTTACAAAAGAATAAAGCTTATATAAGAAAGTATAGTTACCCTTATGCTTGTTGAACAATTGTTCAAATCCTTTCACCAAATGAATTTTTCAATATGGTAATTTTTAGTTCAGTTTATCAAATTCAGATAAGAGGCCAATATTATCATGTAATCTGACATATCCTTATTAAAAAGATTTAATGTTATTTCTTTCCCTTCTAAATTTTTTTTTATTATTATTTTAGGAATTAACTAGTAAATTAAGGAGAATTATCCGTCTTCCACGGGATTTACCTTCTTTCATCCTTTTCATCTTTGATTTCGGAATTTGCTAGACAGCTCCAAGGTCTTTACTGCCTATAAATACAACCCTTGGGGCACGGTTCTCCCTATTGTCATCATCATCGTGGTCGGGGTTTTTTCCTGCAAACCCTTAAATTCCACACAAAATTTAATTTGACCTAATTAAACTGAAACTGCTAATTAAACCAACTCATATTGAAAAACACACACTCTTAATCCGCCACCATGGATACCCGCTTCCCGTTCTCACCGGCGGAGCTGAGCAAGGTCAAGGTGGTGCAGTTCGGCGTCCTCAGCCCCGACGAAATCCGGCAGATGTCGGTGGTGCAGGTTGAGCACAGTGAGACGACGGAGAAGGGGAAGCCGAAGCCCGGCGGCCTGAGCGACCCGAGGCTGGGCACGACGGACCGGAAGCTCAAGTGCGCGACATGCACCGGGAGCATGGCCGAATGCACCGGCCACTTCGGCCACCTCGAGCTTGCGAAACCGATGTACCACATCGGGTTCATGAAGACTGTACTGAGCATCATGCGCTGCGTCTGCTTCAGCTGCTCCAAGATACTGGCGGATGAGGATGACGCCAAGTTTAAACAGGCTTTGAGGATTCGGAATCCGAAGCAGAGACTGAGAAAGATTGTGGAAGCGTGCTCGAACAAGAAACAATGTGCAGGGGGCGATGATGTTGATCTGCAGGGCCATGATTCTGATTCGGATTCGAAACTGGATGAAGCAGTGGAGAAGAAGAAGAAGAAACAGGTAGGTTGTGGCGCGCAGCAACCGAAGATATCGATTGATGGAATGAAAATGGTGGCTGAATACAAGGTTCAGAAGAAGAAGAAGAATGATGAGCAGGAAGAACAGCAGATGCCGGAGCCGGTGGAACGAAAACAGCAGCTTTCTGCAGAGAGAGTTCTCAGTGTGCTGAAGCGTATCAGTGACGAAGACTGCGAGCTGCTCGGTTTTGACCCCAAGTTTGCCCGTCCCGACTGGATGATTCTCCAGGTTCTCCCCGTGCCTCCGCCTCACGTCAGGCCGGCGGTGATGATGGACACGTCGTCGAAGAGCGAGGATGACCTCACTCATCAGCTGGCCATGATCATCAGGCACAACGAGAACCTGAAGAAGCAGGAGAGGAACGGAGCTCCGGCACATATCATCGGGGAATTCGCGCAGCTGCTGCAGTTTCACATTGCCACCTACTTTGACAATGAGCTGCCTGGACAGCCCAGGGCCACTCAGAGATCCGGTAGACCGATTAAATCGATATGCAGCAGGCTGAAATCGAAGGATGGTCGTGTCAGGGGTAACCTGATGGGCAAGAGAGTGGACTTCTCTGCCCGGACTGTGATCACCCCTGACCCGACCATCAACATTGATGAGCTCGGTGTGCCATGGAGCATCGCGCAGAATCTCACGTATCCCGAGACTGTAACTCCATACAACATCAAAAAGCTCGAGGAGCTCGTTGAGAATGGCCCTCATCCGCCACCGGGGAAATCAGGTGCCAAGTACATTATCAGGGATGATGGACAGAGGCTCGATCTTCGGTTTGTGAAGAAGAGCTGTGACCAGCATCTTGAGGTTGGATACAAGGTGGAGAGGCACATGATTGATGGTGATTTGGTGCTTTTCAACAGGCAGCCTAGTCTGCACAAGATGTCTATCATGGGGCACAGGGTTAAGATCATGCCATACTCGACGTTTCGCCTGAACCTCTCTGTCACTTCACCATACAATGCTGATTTCGACGGGGATGAGATGAACATGCACGTGCCACAGTCGTTTGAGACGAAAGCAGAGGTTGCAGAGCTTATGATGGTGCCTAAATGCATAGTGTCACCTCAGTCTAACAGGCCGGTGATGGGAATTGTCCAGGATTCTCTTCTTGGATGCCGGAAAATGACCATGCGAGATACCTTCATCGAGAAGGATGTGTTCATGAACATTCTGATGTGGTGGGGAGATTTCGATGGGAAGGTACCTGCTCCAGCTATCCTGAAGCCAAGGCCTCTTTGGACAGGAAAGCAGGTGTTCAATCTCATCATACCGAAGCAGATTAACATCAAAAGAAAGGCAACCTGGCATGATGATGAGGAAAAAGGACCTATCACACCAGGAGACACCATTGTCTGTATCGAGAAAGGCGAGTTGCTCACCGGAATTCTGTGCAAGAGGACACTCGGAACCTCCACTGGTAGTCTCATCCATGTCATTTGGGAAGAAGTCGGTCCTGATGCTGCTCGCAAGTTCCTTGGACACACACAGTGGCTTGTAAACTACTGGCTTCTGCAGACTGGATTCAGCATTGGAATTGGTGACACCATTGCCGATGCTGGAACCATGGAGAAGATCAATCAGACTATCTCAGATGCCAAGGAGAGTGTGAAGCAGCTCATCAAGGATGCTCAGGACAAGAAGATGGAGCCTGAGCCAGGTCGAACCATGATGGAATCCTTCGAGAATAAGGTCAACCAGGTGCTGAACAAAGCGCGTGATGATGCTGGAAGCAGCGCTCAGCAGAGCCTGTCAGAAAGCAACAATCTCAAGGCAATGGTGACAGCAGGATCGAAGGGGAGTTTCATCAACATATCTCAGATGACTGCTTGTGTGGGGCAGCAGAATGTGGAGGGAAAGCGAATTCCCTTCGGGTTCATCGATAGAACACTTCCACATTTCACTAAGGATGATTATGGTCCTGAAAGTCGAGGTTTTGTCGAGAACTCGTACCTGCGTGGCCTGACACCACAGGAGTTCTTCTTCCATGCTATGGGAGGTAGGGAAGGTATTATTGATACTGCTGTCAAGACTTCTGAGACAGGGTATATCCAGAGGCGGTTAGTGAAGGCTATGGAGGACATCATGGTCATGTATGATGGCACTGTTAGGAACTCCCTTGGTGATGTGATTCAGTTCCTTTATGGTGAAGATGGCATGGATTCTGTATGGATCGAGTCGCAGAATCTGGACTCGTTGAAGAAGACGAAATCAGAACTTCTGGAGATGTATGAGTATGAGTTCGATGATCCAAACTGGAAACCAGACTATATCTCGGAAGAACATTTCGAAGACCTGAGAGGTTATGAATATCAAAGAGTGTGTGATTTGGAAGTAAAGAAACTTCTAGAGGACAGGGAGCTGCTGGCAAGATCGATTGCTACGACAGGCGATACCTCCTGGCCTCTGCCTGTGAACATCATGAGGCTTATATCGAATGCAGCTAAGACCTTCAAAATTGACCCCCGAAAACCTTCAGATATGCATCCAATCGAGGTAGTTGATGCTGTCGACAAGCTTCAGGAGAGGCTTAAGGTTGTCCATGGTGACGATTTTCTTAGCACAGAAGCTCAGAAGAATGCCACTATTTTCTTCAACATCCTGCTTCGAAGCAGTTTGGCCAGTAAAAGGGTTCTGAAGGAGCACAGGCTAAGCAGGGGTGCATTTGAGTGGGTCATTGGCGAGATAGAATCGCGTTTCTTGCAGTCACTCGTTGCTCCCGGGGAGATGATTGGCTGTGTTGCAGCACAGTCCATCGGCGAGCCAGCTACTCAGATGACTCTAAACACTTTCCACTTTGCTGGTGTGAGTGCTAAGAATGTCACTCTTGGTGTTCCTAGGCTGAAGGAGATCATTAACATTGCCAAGAAGATCAAAACACCGTCTCTATCGGTTTACCTGAATCCCGAGTCATCCTGTTCGAAGGAGAGAGCGAAGAATGTTCAGTGTGATTTGGAGTACACTACGCTGAGAAGCGTTACGCAGATGACAGAAGTCTGGTATGATCCAGACCCCATGAGCACCGTGATTCCAGAGGATGTCGATTTAGTCAACGCGTATTACGACATACCGGATGAGGAAGTTGATCCTGAGAAGATCTCTCCATGGCTGCTTCGGATGCAGCTGAATCGCGAGATGATGGTGGATAAGAAGCTGAGCATGGCTGACATTGCAGCAAAAATCAACAAGGAGTTTGATGATGACCTAACCTGCATATACAATGATGACAATGCTGAGAACCTGATTCTCCGTATTCGTATCATGAACGAGGAAGCTCCAAAGGGCGATGAAGCTTCTGAAGACGACGTGTTCTTGAAGAAGATCGAAAGCAACATGCTGACAGAGCTGGTTCTCCGAGGTGTCCCGGATATCACCAAGGTTTTCATCAAGCAGGTGAAAGTGAACAAATTCGATGAAAATGAAGGCTTCAAGACTGAAACTGAGTGGATGCTGGACACTGAAGGGACTAACCTCTTAGCTGTCATGTGTCACGAAGAAGTCGATGCAACGAGGACCACCAGCAACAACTTGATTGAAGTGTTGGAAGTGCTTGGAATCGAGGCAGCACGCAAGGCATTGCTGGATGAACTGCGCGGCGTGATATCCTTTGACGGTGCCTACGTGAACTACCGACATCTGGCTGTATTATGCGATACCATGACCTACAGAGGCCACCTGATGGCCATCACCCGGCACGGGATCAACAGAAACGACACCGGCCCTCTGATGAGGTCCTCGTTCGAGGAAACCGTGGACATCCTCCTCGATGCTGCTGTTTACGCAGAGAGGGATGCTCTCAAGGGAGTAACTGAGAACATCTTCCTAGGTCAGCTTGCACCAATCGGCACAGGTAAATTCGACCTGTTACTCAATGACAAGATGCTGAAAGGAGCCATGGACCTCAACATTCCAAGCTATCAAGAAAGTAGCAACAACATACAGTTTGGCGAGACACCTTTCCGCGATATGGCAATGATGACCCCGAGCAGGTCTCCAAGTTACCAGCCTTCACCTTTCAACAATGGAATCCAGTTCTCTCCTGCAATCAGCAGAATGCAGTTTTCCCCGCCTAATACAGACAACAGATCCTCATTGCCGTACAGTCTATCATCTCCGGATTATTTAGCGACATCTCCTGTCTATACTCCATCAACTCTGAGTTACAGTCCACTCTCTCCTGCTTGTACTCCATCAAGTCTGAGTTACAGTCCGCTCTCTCCGGTTTTATCTCCAAGATCAGACTTACAGTACAGCCCAACATCACCGGAATATCGCTACAGTCCATCCAGTCCATATTATTCTCCAACGAGCCCCGCGTACACTCCCAGATCTTCTACCTACAATGCCTCGTCGAGTTACAGTCCTACTTCTCCGGCATACACCCCGACTTCACCTGCATACACCCCGACTGCTTACACCTACAGTCCAACATCACCTGCTTACACCCCAACATCACCCTCTTACAACCAAACATCACTCTCGTATAGTCCCACATCACCTTCACCTGTTTACAGCCCAACATCACCCTCGTATAGTCTTACATCACCTTCACCTGCTTACAGTCCCTCCTCACCGAGCTATAATACCTCAAATGCATACAGCCCTTCCTCTCCGAGTTACAGCCCGACATCCCCGTCTTATTCTCCATCAAGTCCGAGTTACAGCCCGAGTTCCCCATCTTATTCTCCATCAAGTCTGAGTTACAGCCCGAGTTCTCCCCAGTACAGTCCGACGAAGCGAATATGAAGGATGATGATTAACTAAGTTTAGGAGTCAATTGCTTTGTACTTTGTAGCATTACATTTGAAGCAAATTAACCTTTTTTATCTTTACTACATTACTCGTTTGCTGTTATCTATATTTACTGTTATTCATGTAGTGGTAGATTATGTGTAGTGGTAGATTATGTTTAAAAAAAAAATCATCGTTCAAACATGAATGGCACTTAAAATAAGGTCAAAAGTGTGGATTAGGCGCTGACCTGCTTAACAATAGTTTTACCCCTGGTTCTCCCAAAGCTTGTTCTTACAAAACTGAAATGAATTGAACTAAATTAAAAAAATACAAATCTTAAAAACAGTAACCTAACTATACTGAATTTCATCTTTCTTTCTATGCACTTTATCAAACTAAGAAAAAGAGAGTAGCGCCCTGTTATTCATCCCCATTGATCTTTCACAAATTCAAACCAAGCTGAGACAAAGATTAATGCAGTTGAGGAGGTAGTCTAAATTGGTTCGAATTCAAGTTCACAGATTCATAGTTGCAACATGAAATAGTACAAAGGATGGATCCTGATTTAGTACAACATTAAAAAAATCAAAAAAAAAAAACCTACATCCTCAGACAGCTCCCTGGAGATGTTTATTGAGCTTGCATCTTCCCAAACAGCATAATGTTTGACCTGTATGACATGTGATTAGGATTTGAAAATCAACATGGTGCAGAAAATGTATGATCATTGCAGCAGCAGACTGAACGAGATCCCATATATATAAGGAAGAAAAACAGTATGAATCTGTAAACAGTACGAAATAAACAACCAACCAGAATCAATACAGAGATGCAGATGTGCCAATGGAAAGGTGAAATCGTGTAATCAGGAAATACTCAAGAAAGGGGATATGGTTGACAGTTTGAGGACAAGGTCATCTAATCACTATGGCTTTCTATATAGTCTCGAAATTAGTTCAAAGTTCAACAAACAATGGATTCTCATATCCAGTGACCTCATCAATCAAGACCAATCATCAAAACCCGCTAATTCAGAATCAAAATTTTCTGTATAAATCGTATAAACCTAAAACTTTGTACCGGTTCTGATACAGTTTACAGTATCTTTAGACCGGTTCTGATAAATTAAACAAGCATCTAATAATCTTCATGTTGACAGGGTCAATTACTCATTCTGGATTCTCATATTTACTGATTCCTTATAGTCAAAAATCACACACATTATAAGAAGGAAATTGCAAGGCAGGGATACATAAGGTAGAATGAGCAAACAAAAACATACATTGAGCATCACAGAACACTCAACATTTAACTGCAACAAAGATCATGCACAGCAGTTCCAACCGAAGAGTAAGAAACTAAATCATATAATTCAGATTGAAACCAAGTGCTGGGATTAAGAGCAAAACAAATCACGAAATGGTACATTAGATAGCAGAAACTGTTAAAAATTGCATCTTTTTGAGAAACTGTTAAAAATGCAATCCCAAGCTCCAGCTCATCTAATATGCAGAACCCAATTCAATTTCACCTGAACACTCAAGTACAATTATCCAACAACCATCAAAACCCACGAAAACTACATTAAAAATTACCTTACTATTTTGGGGAGGAATCAAGAAAGGTTCTTGGCGTTCTGAAAGAAAGCGGCGGAACACAAGATGGAAGCGATGAAGACGAACAGCCCCAGCCCGATCATCAGTGAAAACCCAGCGACGGTCAAGTCCATCAAGCACTGAATACCCAGTCCCAGAACCATCTTTACTGCTCCTTATTGTGGGTGATTCACCGATAGTTTTACCGCGCGATGTTGTCGAGGCAGACCATAATCAGGAATTTATGGAGCAGAGAGAGTGGGGGAAACATCGGGAAGAGGGAATTGGATGAGTCATCAGTGTCATCCCGACCAGGTGCCACTACCTCGTTACCGCCATAACGGTCCAATCAATAGGGGGCGCGTGGAAATGCGGAGCGGTCAACCTTGTGTACTTGCAAGTCGCAAGTTGTGCTAGTATCAAGTTTTAAATGAACTATTTAAAAAAATAAAAAATTAAATGAACTAAATTAAATTAAAATTTTATATATATATTGAAAAATGTAATTACTAGGTGACTAAATTAATCTGAATTTTCAAAAAAAAATTTTAATTAAATTGAATTGAACTGATATATAAACAAGCTCAAGATAACAAGACCTCAATCATATCAATACACATTCAAAAATTCGAGGTGCTTCAGTGTTTTGCTCGGTTTTCCTTGGGAGTTGTCTATCACCAACAATTGGAGCTAGCACAACAAAAACAATAGACGTGGTGATTTTACATCAACGAGTAAATTCCATGCCGTCAAGTAGATTTCAAACAGATGACAACAAAATGAGATAATTTTTGGGTTTGACTCACATCAACGTCAACGAGTGGAATCACAATCAGATCGAAGTCAATCAATTAACACATGTGTTACTGTAAAATCATCGTTGTGGGAAAATTGTGGATTATCGTGGTTGAACAACTAAAAGTTGCATCCTCTTATTATGTGGCAACAGATGGTGAGGTTAGGTTGATATTTATCAAACGTTGAGGTTGGTGTCGTCCATGATCATTATACTTAATATTGTCATAACATAACAAATATTAATATAACTAACAGAAATACTACCCTAGATCGACAATTATACACTAATCTATGGGAAAAAGTCCTCAAACATGACTGTACATTTGTCATGGAAATGGAGAATGCATGTCCTCAACCTCATCATACCACCCTAAAGTTCATTAAGACTGGACACTAACTGTTTTCTGCCATGGATTTGAAACAGAACATCCTAAGTTTATGTATAACACAAGAAATGTTTATCGTCCAGAAAGTACACGTCAACTATCTCATTGCTACTACCTTCATCATGTCGTGATAGGAGTCCACTTTGTAAGTCACCTTAATTAAAAGGACATACAATAAAAGATGAAGCAGATTTGTCTGCGTCTCAGTCATCAAAACATTACAGCAAAACACAAACTTTCTGGTTTATTTGACAGTAAAATACATTCAAGTTTCTCATTCTACACTTAAGATTAGCAGACATCATTTTTTCACTTCATTAAACTGGCAAAATGAGCTTAAAAAGTCCCTTCTCTAATATACACTGGAGAAAGAAATTTAAAGGACAATGCATCGTAGGTAGCCATTTTCGAATACAGCCAGAAACATCAGTACCCTTCACCATACAGTAAAACAAAAACAAAAAACTCATTTAATTCTCAACAGTTAAAAGGAATGGTACGAATTATTTTTTCTACGAATGTAATATCAAAACCCACAGACCACAGATGAGTCAACTCATCAACATGAAACCAGTCCAATCAGCTGGTAAATAGCACTTTACCAAGTTACCTACTTGGACAACATCAGACAGTAATAACATATAACTTATAAGTTTATGAAAGTGAAGAGTAAGAAAAGGAAAGAAGAAGAATTACCATGCCAGAAGCAAATAGGATGAAGTTACCACCAAAATAGCAGATGATGTACCAATGAGACTAATCTTGGACAGGATTGTTGCCTGCTTCGGCTTTCTCCTAAACAATATTGCAAACAAACTACCAAAGAAACCAATACCAAGTAGCAGCCATGGATGTACTGATACGAGGAAGATGATCATCTTCAGATATATCAAGTATTACTTCTGCCCTTCCTGATGTTTCTCGCTGGAATGAAAAACACGGCATTTTGAACGTAAGCTGAACCAGTGTTATGTCCTGGATCTGTCTCTTTTGATATATCAGGTTGATTCAGATCAACAGAAACATTGTGTAACACTATCATAGTTTTAGCAGCTTCGTCTGGATTCACCATCACCGTATTTTTGTTGTCCTTTTGCAGATGAGATTAACGGAAACCTGGAGGCAATGTACCAACAGGAGAGTTGGATGTACTGACAGGAGGAAGTTGATAATTTTCTGGTACATCGAATACTCCATCATCCCTGGCTGATGCTCCTGGTTGGATAGGCAACCCATTATTCCATATATGGGCAGACTGAGGACTTCGAACATAACCTGCAACAGAGTTATGCATATCACATTGGCTGGTCTCCTCAACATCACGTCCTGCCATTGTTTCCTGTTTTGCATCTCTGTAAGCACGTAATTTCTCCTTCTGCAAGATTCACAAGAAATGCGAATGACGTAAATATGGGGAAATAAATATTCAGGTGAGTTCTATCTAAAAATGCAAAGTTTCTTGCTCCCCTACGCTTGAAACTGTCGATGCAGCTCCTGCCTCTCTCGAGTGAATACGCATCTGGAGACTTGACCCAGGGAACCAAGGAGAAATACTTGAAATTATACTCCTGGGAGATTTCAACCCTGGTCTCTGCTGGGCATTTCGAGTATTGATAGCTTTCAGGTTTCACTAAGTTGCAACAAGAAGAGTACTGACAGCAGTCCTGTTAACTTCTTGCAATGTAGGAATAATTTCATGGGATTATGCCAATGTAGTAAGCATCGTTCCATAGCATGGATTTTTATAAGTTAAGATCATGCACACAATCTGCAGACCATGTAATGTTGCTCTGGACAATGAATCGAATCATGGCTAAAATGTCTTTTTCACAATGAATTTGATTCAATCTCACTGCTGTACAAAAGGGAACCTGAGAAATCTTTGTACTACCCATCTATGCAACAAATCGGTGTAGTTTCTGTCATTCGAGTATCTATAGTTAAGGACAACAATGAGGTATGACTGAATAAACTTTCTTCCCAAATTTAAATTCAGCTCCTAGATAAATGCAGGTCATCGAAATCAGATGCCTTGAGCAGCAGCTTTACATCATTCCAACATCAGTATCCAAGCTAGACCCGAAAATTGGCTGAGCTCTATGACCAGCATGTTCTGAGCCGGAAATTCTTTACCCGAGCTTCATCAGGGTGGAAAAAACACCAATGTCAACGAACCTTATATAATCATGCCTCTGCCTCGGCTTCTACCTCTACCTCTGCCACTGCCACTGCCACTTTCATTGCCAACTGGTCCGATTCCTGAATAACAAATAGAAGTTGTTACTTTGCACCACTACTTTTACAGCTGGAAAAGGAAGGAAATTTACAGAATAAGAAAATAGTCACCTGCAGTTGGTGCCATTGGCATTTTTGGTATAGGGAAATTGTAGGGTGTGGAATCTTTAATATCAACCACAACAGCATTCGACGTTAGGAAAGTGTTGGCAACTGATGCTGCATGTTCCAGGCAGCATCGCACAACCTGCACCATTGAGATGATATTCGAACATCAGAACTCCAACAAAAAAAATTTAAGTGTTGCCCATTTCTAGTGTTAGGCATAGAACAAGAGACTTAACCTTTGTTGGATCTAAAATCCGAGCAGCCATCAAATCCTCGTACTGGTTTTTGGCTGCATTGTAGCCATACATAGGATCATCTACAGATAGAATCTGCGCATTGTCAATACCTTTCAATGTTAAACCTCGCTTGCTTAACATCATTTTCCAGCAGTTCTAGGATTAGGTAGAAATAATGAGAGAGAGACCTTATCTATCACAGTATTTCCATTCACGCCAGCGTTCTTGGCTATCTGTCTTACAGGATATACAAGCGCCCTTTTAAAAATATCAGCACCAATCTGATCCCAACCTCGAAGAAAATATCATTATCTGATGGACTGATTATCCTTTAAATATGAGATTAAACGTAAAAATAGACAGACCTTTTGTTCTTCATTGTCTAGCTGTGTTTTGATATTTTCCACCTTTGCAGCAAGCCGTAGAAGGCAACATCCGCCACCAACCACCACTCCTTCCTCGATGGCTGCCTGAGTGAAATCATCATAAATAATTTATTTTAACTGAACTGGAAAATAAAGAAATTACAAGAACATTGATATGATCATCACCTTCGTTGCATTCAATGCATCTTCCATTCTAAGCTGTTTATCCTTCAGCTCAACTTGTGTCTGCGCTCCAACCTATCATTTACATATCTAAGTTCCATAATGTCACAATTGATTTTAGGTGATCAGATGGTCACTAAACTCATCTTATACCTGAAGAATAGCAATACCCCCTGATAACCTTGCTATCCTTTCATTCAACAACTTCTTCTGGAACTTTTCAACGGTATTCTGCACAGTTTACTCATCACAATTGCATTAGTCTTTCCTCAGCCAGTTCGATAGGATAAAAGAAAAGACAGATACGGAAAAGGCAGACCTTGACGAGACCTTGTAACTGCAAAACTTTTTTCTTAACAGCTTCTTGATGTCTTCCATCAGTAACAATCAATGTGGAGTCTTTAGTAACTACCACCTTAGTTGCATTCCCAAGCATACCCTTGTGAAATTTCTCAAGTGTCAATCCCATATCTTCTCTAATCACAGTCCCTGAGAAAAGATGACAGATTTTTATTTCTTTTGCCTGAAAATGATTGATTAGTTGTGAAAGTGCCAAACATAAACTCAACTTTCATTTTAGCCAAATTATATTTTTTTGAAAAATTATCTGCACAGCAGAAAAAAGGTAAAAACATTGTTGAAAACGCGAAAAACCATCATATACCTCCTGTCAAAATAGCAATATCATCTAGGTACTGGCTCTTTCGCTCATTGAAGGCTGGAGCTTTGATAGCCACAGCCTTGATAGTTCCTTTGAGCTTGTTCCTAATAACTGGAGACAGAGCTTCTTCCTCAATGCCTTCAGCCACTATCAAAATCGGGTAATCCTCCTTAACCGCATTATCCAATATATTTAACATTTCCTTAGGATCTGTGATTTTCTTGTCAACCAAAAGCAACTGAAACAACCAAAGAGTCCAGCATCTAATTAGTGAGAATAAAACATATGATGTTAAGAGCACAGCAATTGTACCTTACAATCATGGTGTTCGGCTATCCTCTGCCGTCTGTCAGTAACAAAATAAGGAGACAGATAACCGCGATCAAACTGCATCCCTTCTACGAAAACTAGGTTATTTTCAGTATGGTTCCCTTTCTGGATGGTGACAACTCCATGTCTCCCTACTTGCTTAAAAGCATCAGATATCATGTTTCCTATCACATAATCATTGCCTGCACTGACGGCTGCAACATCTGCAAGCTCAGGATCTACAACCTGAGACAGCTCAAAATGAAAACTTTTGAGGATTTTATGGTTAAAGTAAATTGGAATAAAAAAAGCCCTACAATTACCTCTCTAGACATCAGTTTCAGTTCAAAAACTAGGGCTTTTGCAGTTCTATCAATTCCACGAGCGATCTGAATAGGGTTCATGCCAGCTGCCACAACCTAATAAATGGGAAAAACAATCAGCCTATACCTATTTTCTGACAATTTCAGCGTTCAAGACAAAATGTAGATTATTTGAGAACAGAACCAAAAATTTGAAGAGCGTGGTTGCAAAGTGTACCTTCATGCCTTCTGCAATCAGGCCTTGTGCAAGTATTATCGATGTTGTGCAACCATCTCCCGCAAGCTCATTAGTTTTCGCTCCTGCTTGCCGCACTAATTTTACTCCCACATTCTCCAAAGGGTCTTCCAATTCAATCTGTATGCTGAAAGCAAGTAACTTTAGTAATATCCACAAACAATACTCAAACATATAGAGCAAAACTTCCACACATTCATGTCTCAGCAGTCAAAATGAATGCATCAAATTATATTCTTTCTTCGACAAATGCAAAATTTTACCCATCAGCAAATGCCACAAACCCCAGATTTTCATGTACTTTTCTCAAACAGATTGTGACTACCTCATTAGCAGACATCCTTTTTGACAGAAGTCAGTGAAACAAACAAAATTCAATCTTTCTTCAAAGAATTCATACTTTTACTTGACAATGGACTTCAAGTAAACTACATTATCTAGAAATCTAACAAAGTGAGCAAACAAATTACAAAAGGATGAAATTGGGAGGGAAAAAATGACAACAAGTTATATGAGTACCTCTTTAAGAACAGTTTCACCATCATTAACAATCTTCGGAGGTCCATACTTGTTCTGCAACACCACATTCCGTCCCTTGGGCCCGAGGGTCACTCCAACCAGCTCCGCCACCAAGTTCACCCCAGCCTGCAACCACAACAATCAAAAACATCTGTCAAATATATTGAAAATAATAGCAAGAATTCGACTTTCTACCACATTTCCCATCAGAAATCAGAGTCAAAATGTATAATAATCAACCTGGAGCTTTCTCATTGCAGAGCCATCATGATTGAAGTGCAGCTCTTTAGCCATGGCTGTTATCTTCATGGGTGAACTTGAGCCCCTTCTGGTGATAAATCTATTCATGGTTGGCTTTCTTATGGAGATTGAGTGCAAAGGGTTTATAGAGAAACCCATGATATTTGTTGTTCAAGAGCTTTCAGGGATGCTCAAAGCCGATAGCTGCCAGTTTTCAATTTTTTTACTGGAAGAGTTTGGTGCTCTGTTGGTGCTTCATTATCTAGTAGTACTAGCAACTGTCTGAACCACAATACATCCTAAGTCCTAACATCCAATATCCCCTGCCTCTATTTCTGAAGTATATAGTGGAGTACAAGTTTTGATGATTAAGTTTCTGATAATTCATGTTTCAAAAAAATTTCTGATAATTCATGTTTCAAAAAAATTTCTGATAATTCATTTTCCAAAATAATAATATTAATAATAATAAAGGTTTTAATAATTCAAGAATGATGGTTCAATTTTTAGGGAAAGCAAATAAACCATGTAAGAAATTAAATGTAAAGGTGAGTGTAAATTCAAATTCAAAATCTAATTTTACTATTTTTTTATGTAAGAAATCTCATTCAATTTATTAGAAAACGTCCAAAATCGTTTGACAAAGAAAATTTGGAGCGATGTCCAAGGTCCTCCCCCTACATATGCATCCTTCATTGCAAAAAGACGCAAGAAAACGTGCAACTATGTTTCAATCTCTAGGAGTTCATAAGAGATCCGCAAAGCTATCTCTAAGAAGTTGAGCTCGAATTTCATCAATCAACTCTACGTAACCCATGGTCGCGGGCTCAAGTGCTTGGGTCATGCGCATAAGGGGCAACCAGTCTCCTACGAAAAATGGTGTTTCCAAGGTGAGGTTCCCTTGATCTTATTGAAACTCGAAGTGCTAGTCCCCCTATAAAAGTCGGATCAGAGATACCCTTTCCGAGCTCGAATAAATGTTTCATACTCCTGTATACCTAAAACTCCAATGCATGATGTTCCAACCTGTATCCCAGCATAAAAAAGGACTCTCACCACTGAGACTAAACTTCAGTCAAATGAAACTATATAATTTTCCTTCTAAAGATAGATAAGGCTAACATGTATTTTGGTAAATTGGTTTTATGGACATGCATGAAAAAAATGGACATAATACATATAGCAACTCCCAAGTTTTATCCTTTATAACTTGAATTTCCTCCACAATATTAATAAGTTTAACCGTCGTTGGATTTGGGTTTAGAATGTCCAACGCGCCAACCTGGCATTACCAACCCTATTTGTAAATTAACTACGGGGTTTTGATTAATTATATATATGGGTCATCCCTTGTCGGGCCAAGGTCCAGTTTGACCTGGTGGATTGAGCTAGAAATGAGTGTTCCACGTCAGCACTATTTGGTCTCTTGTGAGCCACGTGCAGGCACGCTCTATAGAGGAACTGGATCGTATACTCACGTGTCTCGATTCCCCGAAGGTACATATAATCGTGATTCATTCATGATGTGTCATTAATAGTTGGCCTCTTGGCCAAGTCACCACTATGAATACTTCAATCAGCTACACACGTCACTCTAGCTTGCTCAAGTTAGGGATTTTGTGAATTCATTAGCAAATCCATCTCATCATCACACGAAACTGCTACCCCCGATTAGTTCCAAGGCTTTGTTTTACAGTATGCAGGCTCGAAGGTGTTGTTTGTAGTTTTGGAGCAACAGACAACCCGAGGACCAACTCTCCACTCAACTGTACAGATTATAAAAGCATTTTAGTGGGTCGTAAACAGAACCATCCTTTCAATGAAACCCAAGTCTTTTTCCTTTTTAATAACACTTTCAATTATATTATTTAAAGATTGTTTTACAAACTAGCAAGTATATGTAAACCCTAAACAATGTAGTATAGCAAGAATTCAACTTTCTACCACATTTTCCATCAGAAATCACAGTCAAAATGTAGTATAACCAACCTGGAGCTTTCTCATTGTAGAGCCATCATGATTGAAGTGCAACTCTTTAGCCATGACGGTTATCTTCATGGGTGAACTTGAGCCCCTTCTGGTGATAAATCTATTCATGGTTGGCTTTGTTATGGAGATTGAGTGCAAAGGGTTACAGAGCAACCCATGATTTTTGTTGTTCAAGCCGATAGCTACCAGTTTTCAAGTTCTTTACTGGAAGAGTTTGGTGCTCTGTTGGTGCTTCATTATCTAGTAGTAGTAGCAACTGTCTGAACCACAATACATCCAATATCCCCTGCCTCTGTTTCTGAAGTATATACAAGTTTTGATGATTAAGTTTCTGATAATTCATGCTTCAAAAGAAATAAAAAAATTCTAATAATTCATTTTCCAAAAAAATGAAAATAATAATGTTCTGATAATTCAAGAATGATGGTTCAATTTTTAGGGAAAGCAAATAAACCATGTAAGAAATAAATTTAAAGGTTAGTATAAATTCAAATTCAAAATCAAATTTTACTTTTTTAAAAGAAAATGTAAGAAATATCATTCAACTTATTGGAAAACATCCAGAATCATTTGGCAAAAACAATTTGGGGCGATCCTCATGTCCTCTCTGTATATGCGTCCTTCTTTGCAAAAAGACGCAAGAGAACGTGCAATTATGTTCCTATCTCTAGGAATTCATAAGGGATCCGCGACGCTATCTCTAAGAAGTTGAGATCAAATTTCATCAATCAACTCTACATAGCCCAGGATCGCATGCTCAAGTGTTCAGGTCATGCGCCCAATGGGCAAGCAGTGTCCCATGAAAAACGGTGTTTCTCAAGGCGAGGTCCCCTCTTATTGCAGATCGAAGTGCTAGTCCCTCTGCAAAAGTCAGATCAGAGATATCAGATACCCGTCTTAACTCGAATAAATGTGTCATACTCCTATATAGCTAAAACTCCAATGTCATACAATCATTTTCATTTATGAGAATTGATTGTATGTTAATTCCTTTCTTATTTTATAAATATTAATTAGGTAGTTTTATCCTCTTATAACTTGAATTTCCGGTCCCACCATATTAATAAGTATAATCGTCGTTGGATTTGGGTTATACATATATTGATTAAGTCGGATTTGGATTAAAGTTGTCTGCTTGAAATATTATTAGGTTGAGTTTGAGTTTGAAATTTAACGCACCAACCTGACCTTACCAACTCAATTTATAAATAAATTAATTATATAATTTTGATGATAAAAGCATGTTAGTGGGTTGTAAACAGTAGGGGTGTTCATAACCGGGTACCCGCACCTTCGGGTATTTGAAAATGCAACCCGGAGTCCGACCCGGAAGTGCGGGTACCCGCACTATCGGGTACCCGAATAGTTCGGGTCGGGTACCGGGTACCCTTATACCTGTTTATATAAATTTTACACAAAAAATATTGAGATTTTTAACCAATTTAAAAACTAAATTGTTGTCATAAAGTGCATAAAACCCAAAAAATATAAAAGTTACAAACTAAAATCACAGTCAAACCATATCCACCTTAAATTTGTAGACTTTTTAGGAATATTTTAGGAAAAAATTATTTTATATTATAATAATTATAATAATTTTATTAATTTATTAAAAATAAATAATATTTTATCGGGTACCAGGTACCCGGAAAAACCTATTTTTGAGACCCGTACCCGGTTGAATGCATAATTATCGGGTCGGGTACCCGACCCGAATTTATTACTAAATACCCGGATATTAACGTTCGGGTTTCTCGGGTATCGGGTCGGGTAGTGCGGGTCGGATATTTTTGAACACCCCTAGTAAACAGGGGATCCTTTCAATGAAACGTTAGGTTTGAGAAACTTTGAATAATATTCTTCACTCCGGTGTATAATCATCATAAACATATATTAAACTTGTTTGAGCTAGCTCAAACTCTTCTCTCTCTCTAAAACAAAAGATCCTCTTCTCTCTAGGTTTTAAAAAAACTCCGCCGACGGGGAGGTGGTCGTCGGCGTTAATCAGCCGCGCTGATCACCTCCCCCCCCCCTACTTCTCACACCTAGATGTAGCTCTAAACACCCTCCCCCCACTTTTTCCGGATCTCCTCTCATCCTCCGACTATCTACAGATCTGAACTTTTTCCGGATCTCTTCTCCCCCTCCGACTATCTACAGATCTGAACTTTTTCCGGCTAGTAGCTCACCTCCCAACGACCGGCTCCACAGATCGCGAGGAACTGAGATCCGTCGCCATCGTGGCCGAGCCGTGATAGACGCCGTCGCCACTGAAGCGTTCCGACGCTATCAGCGAGCGGCCGCCGCCGAGCAGATCGGGGACATCGTCATACAGCGGCTCCATGGAGCAGATTGGGGTCACCACCAGGTGGCCAACGCCGTGAGCTCAGGCCCATTAACCACCAAGCCGCGAGCAGTCAACGCATAAGCAGTTCTGAACCGCTCTGGTTCGATCGGTCTGTTGACCGGTCGGGTTGTCACCCGGTTTGGTCCCACGGTCAGATGAAAACTGGTACTGTTGGATCTGGAACCCTTAGGAGGAGGAGGAGGTGTTTATCCTTCTTTTTGGTTTCTTTAGTTCTGTTTGAATTTTTCTATTTCAGTAGGATAAGTAGGATAGTGCTTATTTTTAGTCTTTTGTTGAATATTGGACGAAATGCTATCTGCCTAATCGAGTTTCCGACAGGTCCTTTTTAATTCGGTAAACTTTGTTATGGCTTCTGATCTAGGTTTGAACAGTGAGGAGAAATCCGAGTCAAAAGTAGTTGGTTAACTCACTTATTGGCGCCTCTGTTTCACTAGATTAGTAGACCGTGGGGCTGATTTATCAGGTTTTGCGTGTTAGATAACTTTCAAACGTGCTTAACATTTTCATATATCTTTTCAGAGTATCTCTTTTACCGCGAGTTAGACTGGAGAGTGAGAGTGTTGAGCTGATGGAGCCAGAACTACTGGTGGTTTCTTATACCGTGAGACTTACCCGGAAAGTGATGACAATATCTGTGCGTAGTCTAATATTTTGAATACTACAAGGGGCAGCCAACCCGTGAGACCAGCATTGGTCGGAATTGCCTGTAGTATTGACTTTTTATGTATCCCGCTTTTTGTTTTAATTTTAGTCTAGTTTCTAGATATGCTATCATCAGATACAGAGAAGATTTAGATTTGTTAGACTTTTAAAAACTTCTCTGTAATCTTAAAAATCGCCTCCACTTTGGTCATTATAAGGGTTTAGGGTGGCCAATAAATCCCTCCACCACAATGTGGTTTCAATAAATTAAAAAAAAAAATCATAAACATATATTACTGTCTATTCCTTTCCTGCTTTAGCTAGGCTTTTGTGTGCATTTCCGTCATGTCCGTTTGTTTGTTTCTGCTGGAAAATCTTGGAGTGGTAGCTAGTAATTTCGCACCACTTCTTTCTCTCCACAACAAATTTAACTCCATTAAAAATGACTTTGTCCAAAATCAAACCGCACATCTTTACCTTTTTAAAATTACAAGTATTTAATATATTATGAAAAAGTCTTTCGTATTGTATTGAGTATCTATTTCCGATTCCCTGAAAAAAGTCTATTTCCGATTATCTAAATAGTCTTATTCAAAAACACATGTTTCAGTTTAAAAACATATGTTGTTGTTGACAGCTGGATAACAATTTTCTCATGATACGCTGCTATTGGTTGTTTTTTTTCGTTGCAGAAAACCGAAGCAGACAATCAACATTGTTAAGTTCTTGTTTGCGTATGTCACTCACAAATTATGCCAAAAGAGTTAATCTTGATCATAATGGATGTTTACCACCATTCGTCTTGCCAATTATGAGCCACCATGGCTAGCATTTCCACCATTATTTGTCCCTCAATTTGGCTTGTGTGATGCACACAATTTGTTATCATGGAGCGTAAGTGGCCCTTTCTCAGGTCCCGTCTATTCAGGTTATCATGCTCATTTCCGCCCGTGTTCATATTTGATCGATTTTGAAAGTAGATAAAGGTTTTTTTTTTAGATTTTTTATTAAAAAATAATTCGCTTGCAATCCATCAAGCTGGCATTGCGTGCTTATAGAGAGACAAATCACGGTAATTCAATGTCGATAATGTTGAGCGATCAACTGTTCGTCGCATACAAGAACTTTGCTTTACAGAAAATTCCTATACTATTACTGGCAAAACTCGAACCCAAAAAACTAAGAGCAATTTAACCAATATTTCAACCACTAGCTTACACGTAACTTTACCGATCTAAACACAATTCATACGAAGAGTTTAACAAGTAATATGTATTATTATATGCTATATAAGATATACTACTTTGCTTAATGTCTTCCATTTGCATTAATTATATTCATTTGCATTTGTTTACATCTTGGAAAAGAATGAATGCCCTGGCCCCAGTTTTGATATATATATATATATATATATATATATATATATATATATATATATATATATTCATCAACATCCGTTTTACTTTATCCACGTCGAGCTTTCTCTTCGACCCTATTTAAGGAATAACTGAGTACAGTATCGATCCACATTCTAGAACATATCTTGTGGGTTCAATCTTCAAACCATACAAGAATTGATCAAAATACTTTCATATATACTTTTCTGATATGAATTGGAGTATTTTCTAAACTAAGGTAGGAAAACCATGAAAGTTAATTAAATATTCAACAGTGGAATACTAGACATAATTAAATAAATATGTTAATTTTTATTTTTTATTTTTTTGCACTACAAATTTATAGTGTGATAGTTTAGCCCAAAATTCTCTTTGTACATATATATTTATATAAGAAAAATATAGTTAAGTTGAATAAAATAATAATTATTCCAAGTACCAAAGGTATATTGTGTTGGGAGTTTAGGGTCCAAATTATAAAACACATACCGACATGTTTTATTAAAGAGTTTATCGAATGTAACTTTGCACATTTAAAATTGATAATTAATATAAAATTAAAAGTATCATATTTCTATATCAATATAATGAAGTTTAGTGTAAGGAGCTTTACACTAATGATGTTGCTGGATAATTTGTTGATGTTACACAAACATCATTCGATATCAAAATATAAGATCAATCAACATTTTACGATAAGATGGCCTTATATAAAATTTTGTGTATTTTATAGAAGAAACCTTAGAACTAATGATTCCTCAAGTAAACAATAACAAGAGTATTTAATAAATGTTCATTAACTTCCGATTTCATTTGTTAAAAAAAGTACATAGGAGGAAGAGGTGGGGAGAAAAGAAAGAGAGTCGTCACTCGTTACATCCATGGGAAACACAGAACAACAGCATAAACAAATTAAATAGAGTCAGTGCAGAATATGCATGCGTTCTCAAATACTGCTGATATTCGATCCACCGGAAGATTCCTCCCGGAGATCATGAACATCCTCAAGATCGTCGAAAAACCCGCCGTCGTTACTATCAATGAAGTCATACGGTCCCCGGACCTGGATTTTTCCGAGCATTCGGCGGAGATCGGAAACCTCTTCGTTCAGGCGAGCATTTTCCTTAGCCATTTTGCCCTGCGAGTCCGAGAAACCGTTAAGCTTTTCGACGAGGTTATTGTTTTCAGTCCTCAGGCGAACAACCTGCGACCAGAGCTCGTCCAGGTGCCGCTGCTTCCTCATCCGGGACCGCCGTGCCGACTCGCGGTTCGATATCATCCGCCGCTGCTTCCGCTCGTCGACGACGCCGTTGCCGAGCTCCTCCGCCTCGTCGGAGGTGTTGCTGAGGTACAACGGCGGCAGAGGAGCGGCGGCGGCGGCCTGGAAATTGGTGTTCAGGAAAGCGTTGAGTTGGAAAGCTGGAAAGTTGGGCTGCATGATCATATTGCTAGAGGAATTCTGATCGGGACTGAAGTAGTGGATCATTCCTGTTGCTTCTGATGGGATCATCTTTATTTGTTTCTGTGTTTTTGTGGAAATTAAGGTTAGCGATTTCGAAGAACTGATCTGAATTATCTTGTTGTTGTTGTTGGATGATGGTCGTTTTTGAGGATTGCATGAAGGATATGGTGGCTTTTATAGCAGGTGAAAGGCCGGATTCAGCTACAGGTTTTGGCTGACGGAGGCAAAATGTGTGCCACTAGATTTGATAGTGCTTATTATTTATTTTTCTTCTTTCTTTCTATTAATGTATTTATACATTTATGTATTTTCTCATGGCTTTTGTGGCTTTCCATTTCAACATCATTTTGATCCTCATGCCATGCATCCCAACATAAGATTCATGTTCCCTCCATCCAAATTTTATTTTTTATTTGAATTTCTTTTACTACTTGAAGAACATTTTATATGCAGATTTCTATTGTGTTCTGGTTTCATGATCGTTGACACGTGTCTAATTATCATTCTTTTCTCGTTCCTCTCCTCTTCCTACATGTATTAATTAACCGTCTATATACTGTGTCATAAAACCAGCACACAATATAAGTCAACGTGTAATTTTTTCTAAAACACATGAGATATGCTGACTTCCGTTCATGATATAGATAATAGAATTTTATGTAATATTGTAACTATCCAAATTAGTATTTTGTATATGTGGAGAATAGTGAGTATAATAATAAACCAATAATTTATAAAGAAGCACACTTAGGCAACCAATGGATTTAATGTGTGTTAGTTGAGCTGACAAGTTGAATAGAATGCTGTTTACCATGAAATGAAACACGCATACAAACTTTATATATGTGTAATATGTATCATCATGCAATCATGAGATTGGAGGGTTTTTTTTCTAATTTTTTTTTAAATGGCTAATTATCTTGTATTGTAAGGATCATGACCAAGGATCAATTGTGGAGAGCACTGTTTTTTTCCAATTTTCTCAACAGAAGAAATGGAAAAGTTTCTTGAATTATTATGAAAAAACAATGACGAAAACTAGGCCGTTTTTTGAAAAGGCAAAATTATTTTAAATATTTTTATACACAATTTGATGCCCCAAAAAAACACCTAGTGAAAGTGCGGTCTCATATGAGGATAGGATCGAAGAAAAGGGTCCCAAAGAAACCCAACTGGGATTCTATTTTCTGGATTTATTCATTCGTGTGTAGACTTTTGTTTCTTAATGAATCATGAGAGCATACAACAAACAAAGCTTCCTCTGTTTCGAAATGGGACAAAACAAAAAGACTTGTCTTTTTCCACCTTCAAATGGAATCGTACGTATTTGACCGCCTTATCGCCATAAAAAACATCCCGTTAAACTTTCGGTGTAATTGTGTTTCTATGAGGAATTTGATTTTGGTGGTACTAGTATGTATTAGTGTTTAAATATTTTTTGTTGATTGTGGTGATTACAGTTGTGATTTTGCAGTTTTCGTTGGATTGCTCGCCCATTCTAATGTGTGACAACAACAGTACTATGTATGTGGCTCAGAATTCTGTTTCATACTGGTATAAATTACTACTATGTTCGAGAATTAGTTGCCTCAAGCAAGTTTCATGTTAATCATCTTCCTACCTCGTTGCAGCTAGTGGATTTTTTCAGAGAGAGGATTTTCCGAAGTTTTTGTTCGAGAATTTTCTTTTTTGAAGCAAAGAACACACATTTCGACTTTTGAAAACCATCCAAAAACGAGAAATGACAAAAACCTATGATGATCATCACACAAGTTGACTAGCAGGGAACTCACTTTGCACAGTGAACTAAAACAAGAGATATAGATTTGTAATTACGTGGAACCCAAAAAGACCCCTTTATCTGACTCGCATAAACATTGCCTGCACAACACTGATTCACAATTACCTGAAACTCTTATTTGAATTTTTTTCATTCCAAACTTTGTGTTTCCAATCCAACGCTTCACTTGAGGGTGTTAAGTGAATAATGAGCTTGACATACATAAACAGAATTTATTTAGAATTTAGTAATTTTAGCTCTATACTCTTATATTGTCCATAACACACCTTAATATCGAGATTTCCCTCAAACAGATCAAACTGTTTAAATTCATTGTGTGAATTTGTAGTCAAACTGGGAATATGTGTGGTGTCGGAAATTAGCTTTAATCTTATCCTAACATGGCAGTGAAAACCATTTTGATACCTTTGAATGGAATATGTTCATGTTACCTAATTTGACTGAAGCTATATGGTTCAGTGCACCACAATATATCCCCACTAATCAATCGTGATAAAAAATCATCCAAAATTTTCGGCTTTGTTCCTGCATGAAATAGCATCTCATTGTACATATGCATCAACTTCGAATAGTTGTTGTACAGTTTATGTAAAAAAGTAATTGTATTTATTACAAAAGTATGCTTTTTAATTAGAATTTTTCAAATCATTTTCTTACCTTTATAGTATTTGGATAAATTTCTTACAAATGATTTAGGTAAAATATTTAGGTATAACTCTCATTCTGAAAAGGTGATATTGTAATTATCGATCAGCGGATTTTATGTAAAGAATAATTCTGAACGTATTAGTTGGATTTGATTGGTTTAATTCTGGCATATGTCTATGTAAAAGGGCAAACATGCCTTATAACTTTGAATTGAAATTCATCTATCATCGAATTTCACTAGTCAAAAACTAGTCAGAATGTAGTATATGGTTATAATAGCATTTATCAAAATTACGGGTATAATCGCACTTAAATCAGAATTGAGGTTAATAGAGCACTTTTGTCCATTAATTCAAAAGCCATGTCTTTTTGAATGAGTTTTAGCAGATAGTTATAAATATTATTCAAACACATAAAGTTTTATATAAAGCTCATGTAACAATATTATTAGCAGTGAAAGTTATGATAATGAGTGAAAATATAGGAACCATAAAATAAAAAACTGAAAACCTGAGATCGACGTGTAACAGAAAGAACAAAGTGTTCGAACAATTATAGATAATTTAATAAGGAACACTGAGAAGAAGATTGTAGAATAAGAAGTTATAACTCCAATATTGCTATGAACTTGTGGCTACAAATTAACTGAAGTTAGGAATATTATTCAGGAAGGTGAAATTAGGAGTGCACTTTTGAACTTGAATTTAATTGGCGACTCTTTCCTAATCCGATAAGATGAATGTACTTTTCCTAATTAATTATTAATTTAAGTTAATTAGCTGATTAATCTGCCAATAAAATTCCACGTACAGATTAAGTGGAGTTAGGCAGATCCAAGTTTCTGCATTCTAAACACAGTTGCGTATTCGGTGATTCCTCTTGTTGTCATACTCAAAATTAAAGAGAGTTTTGCATTTTAAAGTGCGTACGGATTAATTAAAAATATGTTTAGGAAAGTGATTAATCTGTGGTTAGCAAAATCTTTTGAGTAAGCTAAAACTTTTCTTGCTTTCTTTCATGGATCTTGCCAAACTGTTTATAGTGTCCCTATCTTTAATTCAGGTGTCAGCTAACCCAGAAATATTATATGTTAATATATTTAGATAATTAGCACTAACTATTATGTATTGAATATGATGGGCTACATGTTTATAGTAAATATCATACGCAGCATATATATAAACCTTATGAAATTGCAGAAAACTAGTGAAAGGGAAGCATATTAGTTCACCACAAATACTTTCGAAATTGACCACTTTCACATTAATATAATTCAACAAGGCAAGTTAAAATTGCGCAGTATGAGAAGCACGTCTTAACGTTCTCAACAATTGCAAGACGTTCATCCTTTGCCACTTCGTAAGAGGAGCACAAATGGGGTTTTAGAAGCAAATTAGTGACACGTAAAAAACCTCACTAACTTAAAGTAAGTATCGGGGATCGACATGAATGCTGAAGATTCATGTGATGTTCGTCGGTGTGGAATTGGGGCAGAGCAAATAGAGCTGAGTGTAATTGGACAAAGTTGACGAATTTCATCGGATCGAATGCTTTGACAATGGATGCGGCAATCACACAATTACGATAATCTATTGGCAGTTGCAATCTAAGTCACAGTTCACTGCTATGTACTGCTTTGTATGATAGGTGGTTTCAGTGAGGCGGCGACAATGGTGGTGATAAGAACACACATGATAGTGATGAATTTGTTGATAATTTGATGTTGGTGATATGATTGCCCTGGCAGAGTGTTGGGTTGTCCGTAACGGGATTAGGGTGTTGTCTCGTGTTGATGTTAGGGGTCTCCATTGTTCATATTTGGGGTTGTGAAATTGAGGTTGAATCTCGCAAGATTAGGATACCTGATGTTGATGGTGGGGCCACCAAATTTTTGGGTCGTCGATATGAGGTTGTCGACGTTGAGGTTGGGGCTTCCGACGTTGATGTTTATGTGTGGGGTGGAGGTGTTGGGGGTTTCCGACATTGATGTTTGTGTGTTTGGTGGTAAGGGTGGCAACAAAATAGAGGTTGATGAGTTGGCACAAAAAATATAATAATTACATTTTAATCCTATAAATTATGGTATGGGCCTATGAGTGAGGTTGTCACACAAGAAATTTTCCGTTAAATTATTAATTTATATGTTATATATGATCTGTGTTAAATAAACATTTATCCATTAACAACTATCTAACACTTACTCAAATTAGCTCAAACAAAATATAAAGGATAGAGTGAACTCGGTGAGACTATCCTATCAAAAGGTTTATGATAGAACCGTTCCTCACAACACATATATTAGATATATATTAGATAGTTTATGTGTGTTTTTTTAATTATTTTTCTTTGTTTACTTTAAATATCATAAATGAAAATTAGAGAAACAAACTAAAATTATAAACAAACTGCATCCTATAAAAATCTGGTGGTGGTCCGTTGATACCATTTGAGAATTATTTATTAATCTGAACGCATTCTTCCAAAACGATTGATTAGTGTCCACTGGTAATTCGATTAGAAAATAATTAGCAAAAGCTGTATCGAAAAAGTCTTACCAAATCCCGCAGCAGCAACTTGCAACCGCACATATATATTTTTTATCCTAGTTAATGTTAGTTCAAAGTTCCACCACCGTCTACCGATATGTACACGAAGTAACTTACCAGGATTATAACTGATCTTGCTTATAATTATTACTTTAGTATAATTTTGTTGTACGTAATGTTTCAAAAGAAATCTTTTCCACATTTCATTCCTGTTAAATCAATATATAATATTTT
This sequence comes from Cruciata laevipes, assembly GCA_963678965.1. Classification (NCBI taxonomy): domain Eukaryota; kingdom Viridiplantae; phylum Streptophyta; class Magnoliopsida; order Gentianales; family Rubiaceae; genus Cruciata; species Cruciata laevipes. The sequence continues at coordinate 5,061,187 of OY787641.1, read as the reverse complement.
ATTCTTTTCTTCCTCTACAATTCACTGATTGGCTTTCAAAAGTGTTGTAATGTTGTATTTTTTTAATACATTTAAACCATTCAAAGGATCGATCAGAGTATTATCCATGACTTCTCAACAACTAAATTGCTCGGAGGCTTACAATCTAGTGATGCCCATTGCCCGAAGGCCACTCGAGGGGTGTGAGCCCATGTCGAGGCGAAAATGATACTCAGACACAGGGTGTGCACCCGTATCGAGGCAACAACTACTAGTCTATAATAGAGCAATAGGAATAATAAATAATAGTGGTCGTACTAATTGAATGCACGTCAGTTGCAATGTTGAACTTGTTAGAATGCAATACTGAATGGCTGAATTGCTCATCTGAGTTTTCTGTATTCATTCATATAAATAGAACTCTGTACAACTAGATTACCTAATATAGCAGATAATTACAGAAAGAATATATTCTAAATATGCTAACTAATATTCAGTAAATATTCTATTTACTAACACTTCCCTTTAGTCGAAGCAGGAGCAGAGCGAATGCAAAGACTAGAACGAAAATCTAGAAACAACGGGGTGGTGGAAAACCCTTCATAAATATGTCAGCATACTGAAGAGCCGATGGAACATGAAGAACACGAACTTGTCCGAGAGGCACCTTCTCGCGAACAAAGTGAATGTCAATCTCCACATGCTTAGTACGTTGATGGTGTACCGGATTAGATGAAAGATGCACGACAGAGATATTGTCACAATAGACCAAAGTAGCCCGCTAAAGAGGAACACGCAATTCACAAAGTAAGTTGCGCAACCAGCACGTCTCGGCAACAACATTAGCAACACCTCGATATTCAGCCTCGACACTCGATCTAGAAATAGTGGGTTGCAGCTTGGAAGACCATGAAATGAGATTGTCACTGAAGTACACACAATAACCAGAAGTAGACCGACGAGTGTCCGGGCAGCCAACCCAATCAGCATCTGAGTAAGCTGTGAGGGCTGAGGTAGAGGATGCCTAAAGATGAAGACCAAGAGCAAGAGTACCCTGAATGTACCGGATAATTCGCTTGAGAGCCTGAAAGTGTGATTCCCTAGGGTCATGCATAAAAAGACAATTTTGCTGCACAGCATAATCAATGTCCGGCCTCGTGAAGGTGGGGTACTAAAGGGCACCGGCAAGACTGCGATAAACCGAAGGATCAGCTAGAGGGAGCCCAACATCAGCAACAAGTTTTGACTTGGTGTCGACGGGTGTAGTAGCAGGCTTGCACGAAGTCATCTTGGCACGATCAATGATATCCCTAACATACTTCTATTAAGACAGAAAGAGACCTGAAGAGGCAGTGAGAATGATGTCATCAACATATAGGAGCAAGTATGTTGTCTCGTCTTGGAAGGTGTAGATGAAGAGCGAGTGATCGCTCTGACTTCAACGGAAACCAATCCTGGAAAGATAAGTAGCAAACCGGTGGTACCAAGCTCGGGGTGCCTGCTTCAGCCCGTAGAGAGACTTGCGTAGTAGACAAACATGGCCTGGATATAAACAGTCTCATGCAAATCTCCATGTAAAAAAGCATTTTTCACATCAAACTGGTGAATGGGCCACGAACGAAAGACGGTTATGCTGAGAATAAGCCGGATGGTAGCCGGTTTAACCACGGGACTAAATGTCTCATCATAATCCACTCCGACTTGTTGAGACTTGCCGTTAACCACCAGGCGAGCTTTATACCTCTCAAGTGCGCCATCAGACATGTACTTATGCTTAAATAGCCACATTCAGCGAACAATATTAGCACCAGTCGGTCTCGGAATCAAGTCCCAAGTACCATTTTTAATAAGAGCGTTAAACTCATCATTCATGGCGGCACGCCAATGGGGGTCCTGCAGGGCTCGTAACGGAGATTTAGGAAGAGGGGAGACTTGAGAAGAAAAAGTCAAAAGGTTGTAGTGAAGATTAGGTTTGGAAATGCCAGCCTTAAGGCGTGTCGTCATAGGGTGACGAGGAGGTGGATGAAGAGGAGGTGGATGAGGTGATTGGGTAGTCGGACTGAAAGTGGGCGAGGACATAGGTGGTGATGGTGGGGATGACATGGGTGAGGGATCTGGTGAAATTTGATGAACAAGATCAGATTATGGGATATCATTGTTGGGTAAAACCATACGGAGTGGCGAAAGGAAAAATGGTTTTGTCAAATACGACATGTCTAGAAGTGATGACTCGATGTGAGCTAAGATCTAAGCAACGATAACCTCTATGGTCGGGAGCAGGGCCCATGTATAGGCATAGAACGGAATGGGAAGCCAAATTGTGAGGAACAGTGGCTGAGGTGTTAGGATAACACAGACACCCGAAGGTCTGAAGATGTGTATGTAAGGGTTCCCAATGATATAAGATAAAAGTGGTGATTTTGTTATTGATATCTTTGGATGGAAATATGTTATAAAGGTAGGTTGCCATTTGGAGAGCTTCGACCCAAAACCTAAGGGGAGGGAGACATGAGTTAGCAATGTACGGGCAATGTCTTTGAGGGTGCGAAGAGCTCGTTCTGCTTTCCCATTTTGAGGTGAGGTTTGAGGACATGAAAAACGCAGAAGAACCCCTTTTTGGGCACAAAAGGCACAAGGTTGTTGTCAAATTCACTCCCCATATCACATTGGAAAGTTTTGATATTGGACTGGAATTGAGTTTGGATCATGGTATGAAAAAACATGAATTTGTGGTAGATTTCAGACTTGTGTTTACCCAGGTGCAATTAGAGTAGTCGTCCAAAATCAACAAATAATATTTAAAACCACTAGTGCTGGAAATGGGAGAAGTCCAAATATCACTATGAATTATATAAAAATGTTTAAAAGTAACAGTATGAGAAGGAGAAAATGGAAGATGTCTATGCTTAGAAATTTGACAAGACGAACAAATAGTCGAACAAGTGGCTACATTGAAAAATGAAAATCTATGCTTGAGCTGGTCCAAAACATTATCGCCCGGGTGACCCAATGGAGCATGCCATGGTGGTGGTTGGGAAGCAACAAGGGCGGTGGGTGGAAGGTTGTTGGAGGTGACCGGGTACAAATCCCCAAGTCTATTACATCTCGTTTTGATTTTCCCCGACTCTAGATCCTTGACAGAAAAACCGATTCGGTCAAACTCCATACTAACATTGTTATCAGTAGTAAATTTACGAACAGACACTAGATTTTTAACAATGTCGGGAGTATGTAAAACATTCTTCAGCTGATAAGATGGACATGTGGGTAAAATTGCAGAACCGTGACCAATGACGGGAATATTATTTCCATTACCAACATAAATGGGAGCTAAATTACTCGAATTAAAATAGGTACGAAGGGTACCTGAATTTGCAGCAAGGTGGGAAGATGCGCCGGAGTCCATGTATCAATTGTCGGAAGGTGGTTGCAGTGACGTCGTGCTGAAAACCGGAGAAAATGCTCATGGATAGAACTGTTGCGGCCCAAGGAAGGCCTGGACCGCGAATGGACCTTGACTCGCGGTTGGACCGGCGGTTTGACCGTAAACCGCGGCCTGACCGTTAACCGGACCGTACCTCGCGGTCTGACCGTGAACCGGCCCATAACTAACGGGTCCTTGACCCGCGTATGGCCCAAAAAATGGTGTACGGCCCATGTTGGCTGGTGGTGAAAGCCCCCTACGCGTCTGGAAACTGATGCCCTAGCCTCCACCAGAGGACGGAGCGGCGGTGGGGTAAGGGGATGACGGTGGTCCCCATCTGGTCGGCCATGATGCCGCCGATGCCTTGGAGTACCAGTTTCTGGCGAAATCTTGATGAGGTCGCGGACCTGAGTTTGATTCACCATGATTCACGTTGTTTTGGCCGGAATTTCGACGGCCACGCGATCGATTTCTCCGGTTGGAATTGGGCTCGGCGGCATGAGCTGAGGCATGGGACGGCCGAGACGCACTTGCTGCAAGCATGACATGGTTCTCCTCCATGTGGCGGCTCCGGCGAGATTCCTCCTGTGTAAGCATGCTTCGGGCGACGGAAACAGTCAGAAGGGGTGACATCTTACTGATGGTATCATAGGACAAAGACAATCCGTTGATGAGTTGCAGAACAAGACGTTGTTCGCTAACTGGGGCCTCAACACCTCCAAGCTAATTTCCCAATGATTTTAGATGCTGGCAATAGGCTGAGACGGGGGGAAAAGAATCTAAACGAGCATTGATGAATCTACTTTCGAGATCGGCTGCTCGAGCTATTCCGTTGTCAAGAAAAATACCTTTGATGCGAAGCCAGGAAGCACGGGCAGACGAACCGACTTGGATGACGGTGAGGAGAAGATCCTCGCCGATGGTACCGTAAATCCAGTTGAGAACAATGACATCAAGTTGGTTCCAAGTGTCGTTACAAACATTGGTAGGACGGGGTGAACCGTCGATGTGATGGAGCACATTATGTGCACGAGCAGTAATCTGAAAAAGTTCAGCCCAAGTGTGATATTGCACCTTGTGCAGATCAAGAATAAGGGGAATTTGACTACGGATATTGGTGACAGATTGTGCGGAATGGAAGCGTGGTTGTTGTGGTGGTGTCTGATCACCGGTGTGTTTTGGTGGTGGTGTCTGATCGCCAGTGGGGATAGAACTCTCGGTCATGGGATTGGAAGAAATACAAGAAAAAATTTATTGATCAAGGCTGTGATACCATGTTAGAATGAAATACTGAATGGCTGAATTGCTCATCTGAGCTTTCTGTATTCATTCATATAAATAGAACTCTGTAGAACTAGATTACCTAATATAACAGATAATTACAGAAAGAATATATTCTAAATATGCTAACTAATTTTCAGTAAATATTCTATTTACTAACAGAACTAACACCTCGAACCCGTGATCCATTCCCGTCTAATCTTATTTTTACTTCTGGTCCACTCGATTTCGTAAGTTTCCAGACTTACCCAATAAGAGAATTCATGGATTATTAGGTTTACAAACGCAAGAAACAGGGAGCTATTTATTGCTTAATCGAAATATTAGAAAACTGATTTTTACTAAAGTAAAAATTAATATAACATATAAAAAAGCATGCATTCATGATGTCAAAACAATGAATCAAATTGAAGTAAAACTTACATATTTTTGGTAGACTTGATTTTAATGAAAGACAAATTCTTGATTTAGATATGTCGGTCTCACTGAATGATCATCATGCTTAATATATAAAGGGGTTTGCTACATGCATGACCAATTTTCTCACGCATGACCAATTTTTTACCAAAATACCCCTTTTATTGTAAAGGCAAAAAAGCAACTCAAAATGCAAGGGTACACTTGGGGGTATTATGGTATATTTTCGGTCCTGCTTGAGAAAAACGGTCCTGCATATATCAATTGGGTATATAAAAGATCGGTCTTGAAAAGTAAAAAGATCATATATAAAAGTGAAAAGATCAACAATAATGCATTGAATGATCATGGTTAATAAGTAAAGGTCAAATTTATCCATAGACTCAATTAAGATCGGTCTCACACATGAAACCTTTTCTTTTCTCAATGAAAAACGACGACAAATAATACGACTTTGTGATAGGAGGAACAACCAAAAACTTCATCAAAAGATTCAAGATTTTTGACTCGAGAATGAGCAACATGGGCATGAAATAAGAGTCGCATGAAAAACTATATACTAGGATGAGGTCAGATTCTACTAAAAATTAGTGTGGAAATACCATGGTTTCACCTAGCTCCACAATTCATAGTCTCCTCGGTTGGTTCAGTAAAATTGCCGTTTGTTCACGGTGGTTCAATCTGACCATCCTTTATTAATTATTACCATTTATAATTTATAATAATTGTATCCATGTAATCAAAAACAAATTCTCTCTAGGATGAAAGAAATTTATGTGTTTCAAATTTTCTGAGTACCAAATTTGATGAATATTTCAACCGTTGGTTTTTTTTTTTTTGTTAATTAGCCATATGCGTGGCTGCGGTGGTGGCGCGCGCACTATCTTGCCACCCAATTGCTCAGCCCGTCACCTCACCGGCTCCAGCACCCCCATGGCCTGGTCCCTAGCTTTGCTGCGCTCATGCCCTTTTTCTACTATAAAGTTTTTTTTTTTCTTAATATATGTAACCAAATTCTATAGCCCCAACAAAATTTTTATATATTCAGCAAATCTATAAAAGATTCAGCAAAATTACGCTGGAATTTCCTACTCTTTTTTTTTAGTATAATTGTAATGTTTAGAATCAGACCTTTTTTTAATATTGTTGATAATATTATTTGGTAACGCTCAACAATAATCCATTGACGGAATCAGAATGGAGAGATTTAACTAAATCGTTATTCATCGACATGAATTTGAAAAGAAGAAAAAAGTTATAAAGCAGGATATTAGAAAATATATATTTTTATCATTACACTCTAAAATTCTAGTTGCCGGAATTTCAGTAGAACCCTAATCCAATAACTCTTCTTAGTACTATTACCCTCACCACTAAATTTTAGATAAGTCTCGAGGCCTAACACGCCTATTACTAATTCTTCTCTCTGTTCTACTACAATTAAAACCTATCACTCCAAATAAAAGAAAATAGAATAAAATTATCACATCAATTAATTTTTCTTTGTTAACTGTCTTTCTCATAGTGTATGTGGCAAGAAAGAGCTAGGTGCATGAATGCAAATATTTGCTAACTTCGTCACAGATTGTCTCAGGTGGTAGATCGATGATCTGTTTCTTCTTCTTCTTCTTCTTTTTTTTTTTTTAATTTTTTTTTTATGATTCATAAGGTATAATACGGTACATGAATTTGTTGGTTCTCATATTGGGTACGGAATTTCGTTTAGATTTAACTGGGATTTTATTCTGAATGAGAGGATATATCCTATGGATAAGTCTTGGAATAGACCGTCTATATTCTGATCAAAATATAGACGGGACTGATATGTTAACTATACAGACACGGAGGAACCAATTTGCAATTTCTGAAAAATTAGGATTTTGACGCGCTACAGTAACCCGCGCGTGAACAGTGCCAGACCTTCATGTTTGAACATCCAGCTTCCATGTTATAAAACTTTCATGTTTCGGGTTAAAATCTTAATGTTTCATGTTAAAACCTTCGTGTTACATGTTAAAAACTTCGTGTTTTAACCTCCAGGTTACATGTTATAAAACCTTCATGTTTCGTATTAAAATCTTAATGTTTCGTGTTAAAACCTTCATGTTACATGTTAAAAACTTCATGTTTGAACCTCCAGGTTCCATGTTATGAAACATTCATGTTTCGTGTTAAAATCTTAATGTTTCGTTTTAAAACCTTCATGTTACATGTTAAAAACTTCATGTTTGAACCTCCAGGTTCCATGTTATAAAATCTTCATGTTTCGTGTTAAAATCTTAATGTTTCGTGTTAAAACCTTCGTGTTACATGTTAAAAACTTCATGTTTTAACCTCCAGGTTCCATGTTATAAAACCTTCATGTTTCGTGTTAAAATCTTAATGTTTCGTGTTAAAACCTTCATGTTACATGTTAAAAACTTCATGTTTTAACCTTCAGGTTCCATGTTATAAAATTGCATAAAGGTCCCTCCGTGTTTTTTTAAAATTGCATAAAGGACCCTCCATGTTTTTGTCTAAAATTTTCTAAAATTGCATAAAGGTCCCTCCGTGTTTTTGTCTTATATACTATTTACAATTTAATCATTGGTCTATATTCTGTCAGAATATAGACGGTCTACTCAGAGACCGACTCATATCCTATATTATTATTGAATATATTTTTTTGATTAGTACTCCCTCCGTCCCGTATTAAACTTCACACTTCACTATTTGACACTATTTGCTTTTAAACTTTGACCATATATTTGAATAGATATATTAATATTAATATCATCATATGTGATATCACTAGATTCATCGTAACATGTAGTATTCAAATATTAAATTTTTATGTGCTGATAATACATGTAACTAAAGATATTTACGGTCAAACATCTACATCGGCATGCGTGAAAAGATTATGTGAAGAATAATGTGGGACGGATGGAGTATCCATTTATCGTATCCCAGAACGGTAAGTGCTGATTCGATTCTTTAAGCAAAGCTCATATGGCACAGTAAAACTGTAGAAAGAGCAGCATCGATCGTGCATAGCCAAAATAGTTCGTAGCACCTTTGGAAATAACAGGATATATGGCTTTGTCATTGTACGAGAATTATAGCTACTGTTGCTTCTTGGATTCTCTGTTCAAGATATCAAGCATAGAACAATATTTACTTTATTGTTTTTTGTTTTATTCTTTTGTGGTTGAGAATCGGGTGATTACTACGTTACACTGTGTTTCCAGAAATTGCGTTTGAGAGAATGATAACCTACAGAATAACATTTGCTTTTCATATGTGTACATAATATTTTTTTCAGTACGTTATTATGAGCGTATATGGAAAATCCGATAAAAAAATGTTGGGATCTTAGAGGTTTTGAATTTTGTCATAATTTTCTAGATGATTAATGAGTGCGAAAGAAAAATAAACATCATACTCCTGGAGTATAATACAATTTTAATTTAATTTAAATCACTTTAGGTTCTTGGGTGAGACTTGTCCTTGTGGAGACCAAGAGCAGGGGAATGAGCATTTACCGTTTCTGCTTGATCTTTTAGACAGTTTGTTTGATCTTTCAATCAATGTCCTTGAGTATTTTTGTTTTGCCTTGATTTTTCAGTTAATTTGATCTTTCGGTCAATTTTCTTGATCATTTCCTTGGTCAATTTCACCAACGACAAATTCAATCAATAGCAGTCTCATATAATCTTTGGTCTCATTTGAGACAGATCTCAAATGAGAATTAAGCTGGAGAATACCTTTGTCCTTAGTACACATTTCAGTGACGCTTCCTTTTATGTTGTGAAAACTGTGACCCTATTTGGGTGACGCGCCTTTTTATGTGGCGATAATTATTACCTGGTAACCATTTTTTGTATTAATTTCAAAGGTTACCACCTATACAATTTTTTGGACTTTTCACCTTACAAGTAAACTGAGACAAAAATAACAATATTTTTCTATTGCAAAATTGTGCAGCCTAATAAAAACTATAGGCTCACTCTAAGTTCGAACTCTGTCAAAATAAGTTGCCTGAGGTCCTCCTCCTTCATCGTACTGTGATCGAACACGCGCCTATTCCGTTCCCGCCAAAGTTGATACAGAGCAGCCCCTAGCATGCTAAAAACTTTGGATCTTCTTCTACTCCAGTTAAACAAAAATCTGCACAGCTCCGAAAAGGATGAAAACTGAGGGAGATTCAACAATCTGAGCAGCTCCTGAGTATACTGACAACGAACAAATATATGGGTGATAATTGTGACACTATTTGGATGACGCCTCTTTTTATGTTGCGATAATAGTGACACTTATTTTGATGACGCGTCCTTTTATGTTGCGATATTTGTGACAGTATTTCGATGACGCCTCCTTTTAAGTTGCGAGTATTGTTATTGTGACACTATTTGGATTATCGAATTTTTAGTAACAAATAAGTAGGTTAATTAGTATTTTGATTACCATATTTCACTCTTAAAGTTTCAGTTGTTTATTTCTCAAAATAAAATTAAAAATTCAGTTGTTTACATTTTAAATACCACTTTAATATTTCAAAAGTCTTAATATGATGAAAAGCTCTTTATCCAACATATTGTCCACTTATTACTTTATTTTTTGTTTGAAAACGTCCACTTATTACTTGGTAAAGAAGTAATATCAGTTAAAGTATCAGAAACAGAGACCCTCTTGTCTTCGTCGTCTTTCTTTTCTTAGCTCAAAGTCTTTTTTTTTTTAAAAAAAACTCAAAGTCTTTTTTTAATTTATAATTTGTGAGCTTGATTTGTTTTTGGAGCCCTACTACTACAAAGCAAATAAAAAAGTAGTACTTCATTAGTAACACTTATTGTAATGTTGTCTTTAAAATCAAGATAATACATATAAAAATGTTACATAGACCCAATTTAATTTTTTGAAATTAAACACTATCATACAGTTGCGAAACGCCCACTGCAGTGCAATTATAACGAAACTGATATTCAATCAAACTAATCTATTACAAATATAACTAAATTACTTTAAACTAAACAATTGTATTCAATATTATTATAATAAAAACATCTCCTTCAAAACGGTCATAATTAAGACAGAGGGGCAAATGCATGTATTCTGTGTTGATATTTTCACTTTTAAACCTGATGTTTTACCTATGTATAAAGCATAATCATTCAATGTAATATTGTTGATCTTCTCACTTTCAAGTCTGATCTTTTACATATAAACAGGATCATTCAGTGTATTACTTTTGAGAAATGAAAATGTGTATATTATTACTAATATTTTATTTTACCACTTTTTCTTAGATCGTGCTCGCTAATTTGCTAAGCAGTGACTCAACTAATTCATCTCATAGTTTGTATTTCTTAAGGGAAGAAAACAAAAATGAAAGAAGCTTTGATTGGCTCAATCAGGATAAGATCCATCGATCGATCGCCCCTATGTTGGATGTTATTCTTTCTCCTTTTTGTTTATTAAATTTATGAATAATTTTGGGAACGAAAGTAGCATTAATTTATTCCATTATATGCAACAAGTCAATAAAATAGTGCTTGTTCGTGAACTTTAAACATTAATTTATTCGACATTATATACACTGATTGATTAACTAATGTGTTTAGTGAATCTACTTATTGATGTTTCTGTTCACAAGTTTGTCACATATTCTTGTCTTGAGTTACAATATCAGCTGAAGCTTTTTCGCTTTAGATTGTTATTACGTATCGCAGTTTGTCTGGTTAGAATAATAATGGCATATGGTGCGCTTAGAATAATTAGAACAGCTAAGCATGATTAACTGTGTTTACGTCAGGTGATTAATGTCTTGATCCACTCAGAATTTGATTAATTTGGTTATATATCCCGAAAAAGTTACACATAATAGTTTCTGTGAATAATCATGTCTATGTTCTAGTTATTGCTTAAATATTGTATTTTTCTTTTAATTTATTGCATTAAACAGTGAAATCGAAGACTCTATATGCACTGCAATCAGGGTTAAAAGGTGGGCTATAGCTAGGTCTCCAAAAATTTACTTGTTGCTTACGGATTAAATGTGTAATTTAGTTTTAGATATCTGGGTAAAATTGTGGACAGTTATTTGCAACCGGGGAAGTTTCGTGGCGTCTTTACATTATAAACCTTCCCACCGCAAGAGTTAGGCCCTGTTTACCAGAACTTATCTATACATCAGTTCTGTTTAGTTCAGTTCAGTTCAGTGAAAATGTAATTTGATGAAATTTAGGTTAATTCAGTCATGCTGATTCCATTTTTCAATACATCATTTTTACTTCAGTTTAGTTTAGTTCAGTTCAATTCAGTTCAGTTCAGTTCAGTTCAGTACATCAACAAATAAGCTCTAGTAAACAGGGCTTATAAATCAAATCAGGATATGAGAGTTAAACCCCTAAAATTAAGTGAAGATCCCCTAAAATTACGTTTTACGTGGCTGCTTAAGACACCGCCTACTTAGAGCATCTCCAATGGTGAGAGGGTCATGAGTAAAAATAGGTTCCAATTGTCAAAATTGTATTGGGCGTCAATGTGATGTAAGATTGAAAACTTTTAATTTGAAGTTTGGTTCTCCAATGCAACCATCAATTGTCACAAAAATATTATTGAATTAAATATTGCATTTAATTTTCAAATTCAAATATGGAATGATTAATTGATTAAATTAGTAAAAAAGTCTAAATATGTTAAGTTGGCGGAGTGATGCCTTCAAATTGAGCATCAATTTATAGACCCCTTAATTGACGCCTTCAATCCATGTCATGTGACACATAATACTGACCCCTTAATTGATGTTTGGATTGGAGAAGATTTTTAGAATTTTATAATATTAATCTTACGTGGCCATCAATATTTTTGATTGAAAGTCTTGCATTGGAGATGCTCTTATCCATTTCAGCCCTGACTCGATTCACTAGATCCAGCACGATCTTGTGAGTGATCGACAAATCTACACATATAAAGTTTAAACTGGAGCAGTAAAGAACGCTAAAAATCATAGAAAATTTTAATCATGAAATTTCTAAAAGATTAAATTGGTTATCAAAAAATAAGAAGATTAAATTGAAGTCTTTGGTCGGAAATGTTTGTGTCCACACTATGCTTTGTTTAGCTTTGTACATGCGCCAATTTATTTTGAATAAAATTAAAATATCAAGGACAAGGTTACTCTGGTCCAAACTTCTATTCCATAAAAAAAAAAAAAAAAAAAAAAAGCTAAGTCGTCATTTTAGATTTTATTGGAGATCCATTTAGATTATTATCCAATTTTTTTTAAAAAAGTTACTCTTATCCTTTTCCAGTATTCAAAAAACATGGGTGTTGCTATATGTAACCCAACATTTTGCTCTTGTAGCCCAAAATACAAGTGAAATGACAAAAGTGTCCTAATTTTTTAGTTTATGAAAAACTAGTTGCCTAAATACAGGGGGCATTATAGTCATTTTATGGGGATTTTGGGCTACAAAAAGTAAAAAAATATGGGTTACATTTAGCAATTCAGAAAAATATTGGTTCAATTTTTGGGTATTCTGTTTTTATTAATTTCGCTCGGTTTAATTCTACATTTTTACGGTTGTGAAAATTTGCTCGTAACGCCTATAGGCAATCATAACGGTTAGAATACAGTCGTTAATATAATGGCACTTCTCTCTATGGGTGATTTTTATAGCTAAGATCATGCATTATAACTTTTAAAGATAATTTATGATTTATATGGTTAGTATGAAAATGTTTAATACACAACTACTATGACTATCACCAATTACAAAGTAAAGGTTTAAAACGCGCATTAAAAATTCACTACATACACTAAGACCCTGTTTACTAGAGCTTATTTCTTGATGTACTGAACTAAATTGAATTGAACTGAACTGAACTGAACTGAAAATTGATGTATTGAAAAATGGAATCAGCATGACTGAATTAACCTGAATTTCATCAAATTGCATTTTCACTGAACTGAACTGAACTGAACTGAATTGAACTGAACTGAACTGAACTGATCTACGGATAAGCTCTGGTAAACAGGACCTAAGAGTATGATACAAGAATTATAATTGGTATACTTAGCCCGCCTAAAATTTTATGATGTCTTTTGATATTTCCAAAATGTATTATTATTTTTTGCATGCCACATAAATATTTTTTTCCAAATTAATGTACAATATTATTTATATCTGAATTGTTGGTCGACCAATTACCTGAATGCACGTCCAACATGTTATCAAATGTACAAATTCTCATTTGACACCCATCTCTATAGAGACCAAGTACTGTAAGGAACCGTTATCGGTTGAAATTGCCATTCGTGATTGTTAAATTTTAGGTTGTTGGTATCGTCGGAGTTCAGCCGTCTCACATGGACCAGCTTGGTGTGAATTTGTACGAAATAACAGTAATGTACCAAGGATTATGAATGATCAAGGAAATTAACTGAAAAATCAAATTAACTGAAAAATCAAGGTTAAAAAAGAAGGATCAAGAAAACTGACTGAAATATCAATCAAACTAACTAAATGATCATTCCCCTTGTCCTTGATTTTCACAAGGACATATTTCACTCAACACTCTCAAATGTTATTAAACGACTTAATTACTATTAACTTTATATAAACTTAAAACTTTAATCATATTTATAATAAATAGTTTATTGTCTTACCGATTGTATGATCTTATTAGTGAACAATTTATTTTTGCTTTCTACCTACCTGTCTTGCAACGTATGGTTCTTATGAAGTTGATTTTGCCCCGTCTAAAGTTTGTGGCCGTGAATTTAATACCCAATTTTTTTTTTTTTTTTTTTGAATTCAAGATAGATTACAACCTACCTATTACATATACACGTCCTAATCTAGGACTAACTAGGAGACACCACATTAGATCCATGTAAGCACAGTGAAGCTATACACGCTCCATCCACGTAGCTCTGAGACGTCCTCCTGAGGGACCCAGCTGCTTGCACCAACGAGCCACCGAACCACCGAAGCCGGAACTACCGATCGCACCATCATGAGTCACCACCTGCAGCATGGGAGACCACAGCGGGGGCCACCAACACGGCCCCTGGGAAACCACCATCGGCCCCTCTACGCTGGGTAGACCCTGACAAAATTGTGAATATTACCAGGGGTGTGTTTTGAACCCTGGACCTCTCAGTTATAGAGAGGGTGAATTACCACTGAACCAGGCCCATTACACAATACCCAATTAATATTAATCTTATGTTAAAAATGATCAAATATTGGTGGTGATTTCTCCATCAAAGAAGTACGGATAATGAACACAACATTTTCGCCAAACTTTAAACTTGTTATAGTAATATTATTGAAACCTAATTAGCCTATAAAAAGAAGACAACGAAAGTGTAGATTAGCGCATGATACTAATCCTAAGATTAGTTGCTAACCACAAAAAGAGATCTCATGATTTTTCCAAACAATTTCAATGGAGAGGCTGTCGCACATCACTCCGCACCATTTCATGTGTATAGTTAATTAATTGGTCGTTTAAGTCGTCTAATAAGAGGAATTTAATTTGTCAAACCAAATCATTAGAAATTAATTATCGATCATATACATGATTAAGCCATCCTCGGATAGGTTCTTTTAAGTCTCCTCCGATAGGAAAAATCCCAGACACCCCCAGAGGCGGATCCAGAATTTCAAAAGTAACGGACATTTTACTCATAATTTTTTTTTTCACTTCAATGCATAAAAAATAACTTAAAATGCAACAATTTAAATACGAATTCATCAAATAAAAAGACGTATCTTTAAAAAAATGTAATTCAATTCAATTAAATACCCTTGAAGTACTTAAAATAACACACTAATTATGTGTATTTTCACAAAAGTGATAGAGCAAAATAATAAATTTAAAATTTAATACCTAAAAAATACAAAAATTAATAATTTTTGGGTGGCCACTAATTAAGCTGCGTCCGCCTCTGGACACCCCTATCAAGGTTAAAGTTTCAAGTCGAGATAATTTATGTATTAATTTTTTAGTGAATGAGTTTGAATTGAATATGTGGATCATATGGGTTGTAGAATCTCTTTATTCTAACTTGATTCGTATTAGGCAAAGTTTTTAAATGATTTGATTATGTGAGATCGGCTTGCAAGGTCTCTTGCTGCCGGCTGGACAACTCTTAATAGAACTGCCTAAGAAGTTATTGCAGATTTAAGGTGTTAGTCCATTATTATACCGAGAGCGTGTAGCAAGTTAGTTCGATGCAAATTAGTTGAAAAAGTCATTAGTTACAACTACTATATTTTTTTATCCCATTTCCCTATTTTTAAGTTTAGGTTAGAAATGCTACTCTATCCTATTACTCAGACATCAGATTCATAGAAGATACGGTGAAGTTATAGCGTTACAAACCTTTATGCATACATATCGCACCAATTATACCGTTTTCTTTCTTCATCACTAGATAATTTATTTGCAATATGATCATGTATAATAGACGGTGAAAATAAACTCTAATAGACCCAAACTTTACCTATTGTTAATGTTTTAAAACTGAATCTCTCAGTCTAAAATGTTAATTTCATTATAATCGCTGCTAGGTATTTTTTTCTCCATGGGGAATGATTGATCGAGGGAGGGTGAATCTCATCCACATATGAGTGATAAAGCTTTTGGGAATAGTTTAATAATGGTGACAAATAATTATCTGTGGGTTTAATCTTGTTCCACACTAAGCACTCTGCGTCAATTCGTCACCTTAATCTGAACCTAACACACACAAACACAAAAGAAGTGGCGAAAAAAACTTGTCAATTTCACAGCTTTTTGTTGTCTCCAACTCTCCATTAGTAACTCCGTGGGCCCAGTTTTGCATACCTCACACCTCACTAAATCAAATCATATTATTTAGCATTCAAGTTTGTTGCCCATCAATATGGATAATGGATATTGGAAACTCACACTAAAAGTTTTATATATTTGATAAGACTTGATTATCTAGATTTTAATTGTTCAATTTTCATAATTACTCAATATATCGTCACACAACTTTTATAAATATCAACTTCAACTTCCGGCCTTTCCCGAATCACTACCGAATTTTTTATCCCAATTTGTTTTTTTCTAAAATAAAAATTATACTTCTCCATACCTTCCAATCTTTTGATTCTATTTGTTTTTAAAATGGGGAGCACGTACGTATAATTTTCGTTGTACTCAAGATTCAGCTCTTGTTCTGAAGTAGGGTGGGTGGGATCGGTATATAGAATTTTTTTAACTAGGTAGTGATAATACCGACCTCCAGCCTGCAATTCTGAGCCTAATCCGAATGCGTGAGTCAGATATTTGAAGAGGGGTCGAGTTAACTTCAGGCATTTAGTGAAGCACTACAGGGCCAGGGAGTAAAAGGAATATATGTCGGTGTGCCTTGTCATTTGTCCAATCCATCACTATAAATACCTATATCAAACAATAGTAATGTATGCGACTCTCTCTCTAAACTCATTTTAAAGAGTTTTTGTACTTTATCTCTTCAAGACCCAATTTCCTCACACCAGAACAGTGTTGTTGGATGATTCAGGGGTCTTGTTTTGCAGGGTGTGCTCCCAAGGTGATCACAATCCTGAGGCCCGAGCATCTCAGAACCCAAAGTAGCCTTGTAGCATCATGTACACTATGACTCAATGGAGTTTAGATAGTTTGAGTACGTCTAGAGAAAAGTGAGAAGTAATTTGAAAGTGTACTCTATAAATAATTCTATTCAGTTTATTTAACGACAAATAAGTTCAAAAGAACCTGATATTAGTCCAAATCAAAAGTTGGGTTGTGAGGACTAAAAAGTCAATACATGCATGCATGTCAATCCAATGTGGAAGCTTTGGAAGTTCTTGTTTTGATGATCAATGAAAGAACTATTTAGAAGCAACAAACAAAGTTGAGAGAGATAGTTAAACACTAACAACTAAAGGTGCGAAAAAATAATCCAATATAAGGGTGAGGTGCGTGGTTTAGTGCCAATTATGATTATCCTTTTGATTGCAAATAAACATCAATATATGTAGAAAGATTACTTGGCCTACCCCCCAAAACATCTCATCCAAAACGTCAGTTATTTTCGTGTTGTCCCATATTACAAAAAAACGACTTACAAATTAAGGTAGAATTTCTTTTTTTGGCCCATGGAAATCGATTTAATTTTGAAAAGGATTAGACGTAAAATAATGCATCTTTTAAATTATTTTGCATAGTCCATTTGATTTCTAATTAACACCTATATGCAAAGGTGGCCATACTATTATAAAAGTAGAGGGATAAAATTTTTAAATACAACAATGTTTTTTTGTAAAGCTTTGTAATTATACTTTAATAAGGTAAAAATCAAAATAACAAGGTGAAATTTCCAAACAACAAGGTCAAAATCGGAAAATTCCCAAAAACTTCTAACCTGCTGTATTTACTCCTAGTCTCGATTCATTTTTTGCTACACAACCACCTGATAGTATATTTACTCCTAGTCTCATTAATTTTGAAATTTTGATTAAAAAGTAGGATTTTTGACCTGATATAATTTTCTTTCCAATGGAGTGAAAATAAGAAATAAGCATTTAAAACTTTTTTGTTTTGTTTTTTGAAGGATGGCAACTTTACCACTTGTAAGAATGCAAAGATGATTGTGGGAAAGTGTGTGTTATTCACCACTGAAGGGATAAATATATACGGAACTACAAAGGAGTATACAAGGTAAAATAGGATTCTACATATCAATCTAATATATTCACAATATATACTAAATATTCCTCAATACTCCTCCTCAAGTTGGAGCATGAAGATCACGAATGCCCAACTTGCCAAGTAACACATGAAATTGAGCACGACCAAGGGCCTTGGTAAAAAGATCAGCTGGTTGATCCTTCGTAGAAATGTGAGAAGTAACAACAGCCCCAGACTGAACAAGATCACGAACAAAATGACAGTCCACCTCAATGTGTTTTGTCCGCTCGTGAAACACAGGATTTGCAGCAATGTGAAGAGCAGCCTGACTATCACAAAATAACCGCATAGGAGCTGAATGAACAACCCCTAGAGAGCGAAGAAAAGCCTTTACCCATAAAAGTTGACAACAGGTGTAGGCCATGGCACGCTATTCAGCCTCAACAGAAGAACGAGAGACAGTAGCTTGCTTCTTCGTCTTCCAAGATACAGGCGAATTACCAAGCATGAGGAAATAACCCGTCAGAGAGCGACGAGTGATGGGGCAAGTAGCCCAGTCCGAGTCACAGTAAGCAGTGAGCTGAAGGGAACTACGGGCAGACAGGAACAAACCTTGGCCAGGGTGACTCTTCAGATAGTGCAACACACGTAAGGCAGCATGCCAATGAGGAAGACATGGTGACTGCATAAATTGAGCTAGTGTATGAACTGAATAGCTTAACTCAGGCCGAGTAATAGTGAGGTAGATCAAACGTCCAATAAGTCGACGGTAACGTGCAGGATCATCAAAGAGGGGCTCCTTCACACGTGCAAGGTCATGTTGTGGCTCCATCGGAAAGTCAACCGGCTTACTAGCTGAAAACCCAGCATCAGACAGAATATCTAGGGCATATTTCCGTTGACACAGAAACATCCCATCGGGTCCGCGAGCCACCTCAATCCCAAGAAAGTACTTCAAAGGACCAAGATCCTTCATGTGAAAGCACGAACCCAAATATTCCTTAAGACTGGCGAGGAGAGTCGGGGAGCTGGAGGAAATGACCAGATCGTCAACATAAAGCAAGACATGCATGGATACTGAACCCCGAAGATACGAGAAAAGGGAGTACTCAGCCTTGCTCTGGATGAAGCCAAAGGCCAACAAGGCTGTAGAGAGCTTCTCAAACCAGTTACGAGGCGCCTGACGTAAACCATATAGGGACTTGCGAAGCTTACAAACCAGACCAGGAGAGAACCATAACCTGGTGGCGGACGCATGTAGACCTCCTCATGTAGATCGCCATGGAGAAAGGCATTGTGAACGTCCATCTGATGAAGCTCCCAACCACGAATGACGGCGACAGCAAGAAACAAACGAACTGAATCCATCTTGGCAACAGGAGCAAAGGTTTCCGTAAAGTCTGTACCCTCAATCTGACGGTTACCGAGAACAACCAAACGTGCCTTATGACGCTCAATGGATCCATCAGACTTGAACTTGGTGCGGAAAACCCATTTACTCCCAATAGCCTTCTTGCCGGGGGGAAGGGAGGACATGGTCCAAGTACCATTCCGTTCAAGTGCTAGGAGTTCTTCAGACATAGCAGCACGCCAATGTGCATGCTTAGAGGCCTCCAAGTAGGTGGTAGGATCTGCACTAGAAGTTACCGCATACAAAAAGCTAGAATGCGAAGCAGAAAAATTATCATAATTTACGAAATCAGAAATAGGGTATTGAATACCTGAGGACAGAGGAGGCACTGCAGATGAAGTAGTATGGGGGGGTTTGTAGGCAGTGCAGACGTAGTCTTTCAAGTATGCTGGTGAAGTACGAACGCGAGTGCTAGGTGCTCGGGCCGGAAGAGGAGCTGCAGATGGCGAAGCTAGTTGAGTCGGAGGAGCAGGGCGAACCAGAGATTGAGGCGGTTGAACTGGAGAAGCTGGTTGAACCGGAGGTTGAGTCGGAAGAACCGGAGGTATTGGTTGAACCGATGATGGATTCGGTTGAACCAGAGGTAGAGGTTGAACCGAGGGCTGAGCTGGTTGAACCGGAGACTGAACTGATTGCTAACGTGAATGGCCTATCTGACCAGCAGAACCGGCTGAACGATCCGGTTCCAGTGGACTGATCAGAGGAGCGGCTGGCGGTGACATGAAGAAGTCAGCGTCGTCGTAAAGAGCCGGAGATGGTTCTGATGTTGAAGTGACCGGAACAGCAGCAGAAGAGTCCTCAGCAAAGGGAAAGATATGCTCGTAGAAGAACACATCGCGACTGTCAAGAAAAGATTCAGACTCTAAGTCATAAAGGTGAAATCCTTTCTTTCCAGGTGTATAGCCTAGGAAAACGCAGCAGCGGCTCCTTGAGGCGAACTTGTCGCGAGGACGAGGAAGCACAGATGCAAAGCAAAGGCAGCCAAAAACTCGAAGCTCTGAGTAAGAAGGTGGAGTTCCATAAAGCAACTCAAATGGAGACCGATTCTGAAGCAAAGGTGAAGGAGTGCGGTTGATGAGGTAGGCAGCCGTCTGAATGCACTCACCCCAAAATCGAACAGTTAAACTGGCTTGAAACATTAAAGCTCTAGCAACGTTGAGGAGATGCCTATGCTTTCGTTCAACTCGGCCATTTTGTTGAGGAGTGTAAACAATAGTAGTGTCAACGAGGATGCCTTCGTCCGCAAAGTAGTTTTGGAGAGGTAAGAACTCGGTTCCATTATCACTTCGAACCCGACGAATTTGTCGATTAAACTGAGTCCTAACTAAAGCACAGAATTGCTTGAATTTAGAAGCTACTTCTGACTTATAGACTAAAAGTTGAACCCAGACATATCTAGAGTAATCATCAACAATAGTTAAAAAATAAAACGATCCATTAGATGATGAGGTTTTGTAAGGCCCCCAAACATCAAAATGAACTAAATCAAAGAAATCGTTTGCTTGAGACAAGCTTACAGGGAATGAATGTCTAGCTTGCTTTGCTCGATGACAAATGGAGCAGGGAACAGTTGTATTATTAATAACTTTTAAAAAGGGAATGGAAGACAACACCGTAGAGGATGGATGTCCAAAACGTTGATGCCATAAAGCAGAAGACGAAGAACGAACAGCAGAGATGACTCCGGTAGGCAGTTGAGATTCCTCCTCCAGTGTCCTAAGCCAGTAAACCCCACCATACTGTTCACCCACGCCAATCACTGTCCTCGTGCTGATTTTCTGTAAAATACAATAGTTTTCTGTAAGCAAAACTAGACAATTTAACGAGGCAAGCAATCTAGAGCAAGATAACAAGTTGCAACGCAGTTCAGGAATATGTAAAACATCATGAAGTATAGTAGTTCCAAAACGCAAAGATCCAGAGTAAAAGGCGGAAGACAGTGAACCATCAGGCAGATATACATTAACCGACGCATGCATACGAGTAATATTCGTGAGGGCATCCTTGGCTCCAGTCATATGATAGGATGCACCGGAATCAAGGATCCAAGGGAGGTGAAGCTTACCAGGCGCGTTGCCAGAAGAGGTATGTAAGTTACTCAACAGTCGTTGAACTGCACCCCATTGATCATTGGTAAGATGATGACCAATAGAGGACCGATCAAGCGGCGGGAGGCTAGTGGCAGCCGCAAAGCCCGGCGGTGGTGGCAGCGCGAGCGGGGTCGAGGTGGCAGAAGCAACGAACGGAGTTCCCTGTGGCAGGCGGCGGCTGGACGAGGCGTCATTGCCAGGTGGAGCAGCAGCTTTGGACTTGGAGCCAGTGCGAGATCGAGGATACCAGTCAGGGTACCCGATGAGCTTGAAACACGCGTCCTTGTCATGACCTTTAACATGGCAGTAGTCACAAACTGAGCCGCGGCGGGGACGACCATCAGAGGCGGCAGATCCAGAAGGTGCAGCCGGATGAGAAGGGCGATAAGCCGCAAGTGCTAAGGAGTCAGGGACAAGCTCACGAGATCGAACCAAAGGCTGAGTGATCTCCTCCTGAGTCACAAGATTGTAAACGTGGTCGATTGTGTCCAGTGGAGAACGGGCTATGATCCCATTGCGCAAGTTGTGATAACTGGGATCGAGACCGAGAAGGAACTGGAACACCGTGGCACGATTGCGGGCAGTGAAGATCTTCGACTCGTAGTCGCAGGTGCAAAGAGGCTTGCAGACAGCACACGTGCAAACAATCGCCGGATTGAGGGCTTGAAATTCGTCGATTAGAGGGACTAGTTTCGAATAGTATTCAGCCACCGTTCGACCATTCTGACGAAGCATGTTGATCTCATCCTGTAGCTAGCTGAAAAATACGAGAGCCATTGTCAACACAAAGGCGAATCTTCAACGTATCCCAAAGCTTCTTGACGTCCTTCACGAACGGAACAGATTTGCGAATTGTGGGGTCAACTGTGTTCATGAGCCAGTTGACGAGCATGGAGTTGACGAGGAACCAGGTGGTATGATCAGGGTGCCCAGAAGGAGGACACGTGATAGAACCATCAATGAAACCAAGCTTATTTTTGGCATGAAAAGCAGATTCAATGGCTGTAGCCCATTCACGATAATTGTTTGACTTGAGGACTGTGACGCTGACAATAAGGCCAGGGCCCTCTGAAGGATGCAGAAAGTAGGGGTCACCGT
Source organism: Cruciata laevipes (assembly GCA_963678965.1). NCBI lineage: Eukaryota > Viridiplantae > Streptophyta > Magnoliopsida > Gentianales > Rubiaceae > Cruciata > Cruciata laevipes. Next base: position 5,038,815 of record OY787641.1, on the reverse strand, counting down.
AATTACGACCGTGCGGCGAAGACGTCACAGGTGGGGGAGCTCCCACGGCAAATTGCTGTAGTTGACGGAAGAAGGCGAAGGCGCGACGCTGCTCCTCAGCTTCAGCGCTCAGACGGTGCTGCTCGGCGAGACGCTGCTCCTCGGCGAGACGCTGCTCGGAATCCAAACGCAGCTGGGCGAGACGGGCTTCCTCGGTTGCACGCTCCTCCTCGGCGTGAAGGTTCGCCTGAAGAAGTTGCTGCGCTTCGAGGTCGGCGGCTGCGGGGGGAACATCGGAAGAAGACATGATCGATCGGTGAGGGTGACGTGAAGGTTGCAGAAAAATAGAAATTGAGTGTCGGCGGCTGCAAAAGGTGAACCGGCGTAGGAATTTAGTTTCAACAGAAAACCTAAAGGAGGATTAGGTTTCAGAAAGGGAAAAATATGTAGTTTTGCGGAAAAAAATAATATTTGGTTCAGGAAAGAACCGCTCTTGATACCATGTAAGAATGCAAAGATGATTGTGGGAAAGTGTGTGTTATTTACCACTGAGGGGATAAATATATACGGAACTACAAAGGAGTATACAAGGTAAAATAGGATTCTACATATCAATCTAATATATTCACAATATATACTAAATATTCCTCAATACCACTGCTACAATTACCATAGAGTAACTGCGATGAAAATAAACTTTTACCCTAGAGGAGTTTTCGATAAAACAGAGAATATACTCTATCAGTGTATGATTCTCGATCGCATTGAAGCATATTGGGGAGTTTTAGATTTGTTAGAATCTAATTCAATAGCCTCAGTTAAAGGCACTTAATTTAGATCCTCTGCGCCAAATCATATCTTCAAACTTTCTACTTAAATTTTTAATTAATATATACTTATAAAATAGATTAATATTCGATAATTATCATTATAAAATAGATTAATATATACTTAATCTCCCATGATCATCATAATTATCATTATAATATTCAATAACAATCAAACATATTTTTATAACTTATGGTTGTTTCGATGATGATCCAGTCTGATTTTAAAACTCGCACTCAGAAATATCTACATTCAAAAACACTCTCGTTTACATATTGCCGGAATTAGTCGTAGTACTGGAAAACGAGCCGCCGGAGGATTCATCCCGGAGATCATCAAAAAACCCACAGTTGTCACTGTCGCGATCACTCAGCATTCGTCGGAGATCGGAAACTTCTCCGTTCAGGCGAGCATTCTCCTTAGCAATCTTGTCCTGCGATTCAGAAAATTGGTTCAGCTTATCTAAGAGACTGTGCTTCTCCGCCGTCAGCCGGTGCACCTGAGACATGAGCTCGTCGAGCTGCCGCTGCTTCCTCATCCGGGACCGGCGCGCCGACTCGCGGTTCGATATCATGCGCCGCCGCTTCCGCTCGTCGATGACGCCGCCGCTGATCTCATCCGCCTCGTCGGAGGTGGTGCTGAGATACATCGGGGGCGACGGGAGGAGTGCGGCGGCGGAGAAGTCAGCTTGGAAGGTGTTGGCGGCGGTTAGGAAGGAGGAGTTGTTGAAGTACTGGAGGTCGGGAAAGGCGGCGGCAAAAGGCGACGGGATCTGATCAGCGGCGGTTAAGTAGTGGATTCCGGCGGCTTCTGATGATGGCATCATCTTGTTTTTTGAATTTGCTTGTTCTGATCAAATTTCTCTTTTTAAGTTTGGTTGAGTTTTTTTGTTGGAATGCATGAAATGTTGGATGGCTTTTATAGAAGGTGAAGGGCTGGGATTCATAGATTATTTCTTGGCTGACGAAAGCCAAAATTTATGCCACTATTTACACTTTTGTAGTGCTTGTTATTTTCTATGTCTTTTTTTTGTTTTTGTTTGTTCCTTTCTTCAATTAATTCATTATTTACTTTACATAAATGAATCTATATATTTAAATTGATGCGAAAGAAATGAGAAGTATAGAATAATAATGCGCTGGCCGCTAGGAATTATAGAGGTGAAAAAACTAAGGAAAAAAAACTTTATAATGATAAAATGATTATGTGTTTATTTAAAAAACAATAACTTTCCAATTAAGGTTTTAAACTAATCACAAAAAGTTTGGAAGGGTATCCCATGCGTTGATTAACAAGTGACTTGACATATAACCAGAGGCGGAACTAGGGGAGTGCGGGATCGAGACCGCTCCCCAAAATTTAGCTAACCTCGATATTTTAGCCTTCGGAAACAGCTTTCTGTAGTTTGATCTCGCTCTCCCCAAACCCGATCTCACTTCCCCAGATATTCGTGACAGCTGACGTAGAATGCTAACATATTATCTCCAGAAGTATGATCTTCAGGAATCCAAGGACCAACAACCTGGCTCATATCTTCCCAATACCTTCTCACAAACATCTTCCCAACAACTTCTCACAAACAGCGCTAGACATATACTCCCTCCGTCCCCCAAAGGTTGTCCTAGTTGTTCAGTCAAACATTTTTAAACCATGTTTGACCATTAATAACTTTCATTATACTTAATATTAGAGTAAATAATTTTGATTTTTAAAAAGTACATCATACGAGGATTCTAACGATATCTCATGTGAAAATATATCATTTATATATTATAAGTTATTAATGGTCAAACATGGTGTGAAAAATTTTTACTATTTCAGTAGGACATTTATAAGGGGACGGAGGGAGTACATCAAAATACATCACGCTTTTTTGGTAATGAAAATCAATTGTCATCTTTTTTTAATTTGTTCATGGCTTGCGCTGTATATGTCTTCCTTTTTCTTGATGGGTTGTCGAGTGGACCAGAGGGTTTGAGCAAAAAATGGCCTCAATTTGTTTAATTAACCAGATTAATGTTAGTTTTCTTGGTTCTGCATTAATTAATGGATTAAAATTAATGACTTGATTTTATTCTAGAAGGGTAAAGAAGTCAACTGGGAAATATCCGGTGTGTCGGGAATTAATGAAGATTAATCGTACGTAAATCTTAGGTTAAGATAATAAGATTCATTGCATAATTTCCTGTAAAGAAATTCACATCGATTCGTTTGTAAGGAATATATATATATATATATTCACTGTATTTGTGCTTTCGATTATTTAATATAAGTCATGTTAAATTTACCACTAAAATCTATTATAATAGAAGAATATTAACGCACGCCAAATCGGTACGAAAACTTGTGGCTATAAACGCTCAAGAATATTCTTGAGGAACTGAAATTCGAAGGACACTTCACAAAACTTGAGTTTAATTGGTTTATGTTTTCTAATCCTAATCCGATCGATCTGATAAAAGTACTTAAAAAATTAATCTGAGTTATCCCTTCTCTCTCACACACACAGATGGTGGAGCTGGGTAGAATTCAGTTTCTGCACTGTCAATGCAGTAGTTTATTATTGAGTTATTCTTCCTCATAAAGATAAATCGAATAAACTTTTCTCTTAAACTCAATGATGTGCTTCTTTTTTTTACTTTAAAATTAATTATACTCCGTAGTTTTATAATTTAGAAATAAAAGTTTTAAGTTTGAATATTATATTTACAAATTCTCAATTGAGTGGTAGTTTAATACGTAAAAGATTATTCTTGATATTTAGTGAGAAGATCTACACATAACACATGTAATGATCACGCATAAAGTGAGAAGATCAATAATATTACAATGTATAATCATGTTTAATATGTAAAAGATCAGATTTTGAAAATGAGAAGATCAACTAATAATAGGTAATGATCAGGTGGAAAAATAAGAAGATCAGAAGATCAACATTTATCATCTGTACCGATTAGAACCGTCTGATCTATATAACAGTAAAGAGAATCAACTTTCTGTCAATGGATTAAGAGAATACATGTTTATAGAAGATATAGCATGCCTTTGGAAGCAATTTTAAAACCAAACTGAAGCTTTTCCCACGCTTTCCTTCATCGGATCTTGCCGAACAAAATACTGTTAATAAAACTACGTAATTTATAGAACAGACTTGTGTGTTTAATAATATTAATAAAACTTTTAATAGACACACGTTATGGAGAGTATTCGAATACGTAATTTTCTGACACGTTTTATGCAATTTGTTTACATACATTTGTATTTCAAAACCGTATTTCAATTTGAAACTACAATACTAAAAGGGATAACGGAGTGTTCTGATACAACGGGGTTCTGTACGTACGTCCATGTTATACATACTATTAATTGATACCATTTTGTACTGACATTAGTTAATGCAAAAACATTCTTGTTAATCCATCAATTATTGCCACGTGTCTACTAATCTTTGGATAATTAAAAGTGTTCAGGTTTATAAAAATGATTAAGAAAAGTTGTATCGAAAAAGTCTTACCAAATCCCAGCAGCAGCAACTTGCAACCGCACATCTTTTGGCTTGCTAGTTTTCTCTTTTTGGTGTTAATTCAAATTTCCACTACCAATATACTAATATAAGTTAGATAATTATAAGAATACTTTTGCATTATATCACCTCTAACCCAAATTTAATTTGAACGTTATATAGGATACAATATTATTGTCCTCTAAATCAAGTTTTGTTTCAATTGTATCAGATTCTGTTTGATGTAATGATTGATCTGTGGTATGGTGTACTTTATTTTTTTTGTCAAACGATTATTGCTTTCACAGTTCAACTTCCAGAACATACAGTACTTCAAATTTATTAGATCAGTTAACATGTAATAGTACAAGATATTATTAACATTTTAAATTTATTAAATCAGTTAATTAACATGTAATAGTACAAATATTATTAACCTAATTGACGTTGTTTTGTTATATTTGTTATAGTTTAATTGAATTGGATATGTTACTAGCTACTGTGAACCTTCAAATACTATCAATTGGTATGAATGTCCTGATTACCAGAGCTTATATGTAAATCACTTCAGTTCAGTTCAGTTCAGTGAAAATGCAATTTGATGAAATTTAGGTTAATTCAGTCACGATGATTCCATTTTTCAATACATCAATTTTCACTTTAGTTCAGTTCAGTTCAATTCAGTTCAGTTCAGTTAAGTTCAATTCAGTTCAGTTCAGTTCAGTACATCAAGAAATAAGCTCTAGTAAACAGGCCGAATTGTTTTAAAAGACATATGTAAGCACTCGAAATGCGATTTTTAAGTGTCAAAATATACTAATTATGAAATACACTAGACTCTATTGAATACCTTGAAATAGACGTATTCTCTACGTATATATATATATATGCCGTGTAATTAATGGAATTATATGGTGGAGTATCTGGAATATTTGAAATTCGGATTTCACCTCCACGCTTCTCTCATCTTATTCAATTCACATGTAAATCAATCAAATATTCCCATCGTCCCATGTGAGACGTACCGTATGAATATTCCCACATGAATATCGTGAGTCATTATAATATTTAGTGCTTATTCGATTCTTTGGCAAAGCAAAATATTTAACTGTTCAGAATACTGCAGCGTGCCTAGCTATATTAGTCGCAGACATATTTGGACTTAGAGGCGGATCCAGTAATATGAAAGGGATGGAGCAATTTTATAATTTTCTAAATATTACAAGTAATTTTGGTAAAGTTGTGGGAGCAAAATTAAGATTTTTAAAATTTTAGCACATAAAAAAAAGGTAAGAAAATAATTTTTGGGTGGCAATTGCATATGCTTGGATCCGCCACTGTTTGGACTGTTAATATATATGCAAATCACTCAGTATAATCATTTAACTAGTAGAATAGGAAAACTATAAACCACTCTTGTAAGACCTTATCTTCAATTATTCATTCTCATATATGCAAGTCATGGTTGGCTCCCAAATCCAGGACAACCTTAGTCACATCCTGTTTTTGTTCGAGTATTTGCCTTCTATTGTAAAAAAAAAACTAACATTTTATTTTTCATGACAAATTATTGAGAGTGGAATAAGATTTGAGACATTTTGTTACTATTTCACAAATCACACACCAGGATTAATAATTCGCTAGTGAGAGAACATTATTTAGGTTGATATATAGAAGGCGTTTTGGAGGATCTATAGGTGTTTGACCCTTCCATTATCTTTTGTGACAATAATTAGGAGATGCGCAATGAGATAATTAAAGGTGCATGTAATTATTTTTTGCCCTTAGGTCATTTTACTGTTTTCCTTACCATTTAAACATTTATTTATTTATTTTTATTTTTTGGAAAATTTAAACATTTATTTAAATTAATTTAATTTAAATGAGGTAAGTAAATTTTTTTTACTCTTCTTTGCTAACTGTTGGGGGTAATATATAGGCATATTACCCCTGTTTGCTAGAGCTTATTTTTTGATGTATTGAACTGAACTGAATTGAACTGAAAATTAATGCATTGAAAAACGGAATCAGCATAACTTAATTAACCTGCATTTCAACAAATTATAATTTCACTGAACCGAATTGAACTGAACTGAACTGATTTACGTACGAAAAAGCTCTAGCAAACGGGTAAATAAAATGTGGGTAAATAAAGAAGGTTATTACTGATCATAATGGAAGATAATGCGTTTATAATACAAGTAATTAGGACAGCCACGCTTGTTTATTTTTGTTGACGTCAGGCCATTGAGGTCTTAATCCACTATCAAATTTTGATAATGCACTTCTATAACCCCGTTTAAGGTAACATAATTATCTGGGTTTATAATTCATTTCTTTCTATCTAGCATCTTTACGAATATTTCCATCGAGCTTAGTATTTTTTTTAACAAATAAATGTACCATATAGTGGGTTGTATACTCTTATACATAATTTAATTGTTAATCATACAATAACCCCAACCCGCATTACTCAAAAAGTTTTACTTTTCCTTGATTAGGATAAAATATTTGACCTTAATCCTAAAGTCTGAATTTTCAAATATAACTTTATATCCAACTAAAAACTAAAGTTAAATGACCAAAATGTTTACATTAATTCTAAATGTATGGCTAAAAGTAGACTAAGGTCGTGTTTGGTAGAATTTATTTTTTTGTTGAACTGAACTAAACTGAAGTAAAATTAATGTATTGAAAAAAGAATCAGCATAACGAATTAACCTAAATTTTATCAAATTACATTTTCGCTGAACTAAATTAATAACACCAAATTGCATGACTTGCCTACCACTAACTTGATAACCTAAATTTTATCAAATTGCATTTTCGCGGTAGTGAAGTGAATTAACCTTAATTTGGCTACTTCTAATGTGCAAGGGACACTTATCTTAAGGACGTCGGTCTCAGATATCACTGTAGTTTATGGTAGTAGGCATAATGTTGATGATGCATTAAACTACACAGCACCTTTTCCCCTTTCAGTTCAAGACCATCGAAACTTTTAAAGTACAATGCTAGAACCATGTATAAATAATTAAGACTTTTTGTACCAGATAAACAAGATAGATATTATATTCTCCTAATTAAATCTTTGATTTTCATGAATCATCCTTATTTTACAATTAAAAAATGGGTTTTACATGAAAGTATAATACTATGGAGTTTCATTTCATAAATTCATTTTTGGATACAAATCCTTAAAAAGTAATTATACTAGAACTTAAAAAAGCAATGAATTTCTATAGTTCTTTGATTACGAATTGTCAATTGAGGCTCAAAAGTTTTACATTGAAAAGATCAGAATTGAAAATGAGAATATCAACACAAAATATATAATGATCAAGAATGAAAGTAAGAAGATCGCTTAATACGGAGTATGTAACAAAATTGACTTTGAAAAATGAGAATATCAACAAAAAAACATGTAATGATATGGTATGAAAGTGAGAAAATCAATATTTATCATCTGTTTCAATTAGAATGGTCATATAAGTGACACTCTCTCTTTTCTTTTATTCTTTGGGCAAAAATATATTTCGATCAAATTCAGCACAATATAGTTTTGATATATAATTTTTAATATTAGTAACACATACTCCCCTAAAAATATATTTGGGAGTCAATTGGATAAAAAGATGATTGTGCCATGTTGTGTGTCATTGAGAGCCATTTGTTTGTGGATGATTTAATATTTTTAACATAAAAATAAATAATTGGTGGTGCTCATTTCTCTCCACCAAAAGTACCCAAGCTTAAGCCAATCGTGAAACATCAGCCAATACTCAGAAGGCAGCATTCTAGCTAATAGACTAATTAATACACTAATCTTGTAATTAGCAGCTAACCACAAAGAGAGATTTACAGGATATTTCGTAGAAATATGAGTGGAGAGGCTGTCGCATATCATCCTACACGTAGAGTTTTTCAGTGCATCGATCGGAAATTAATTGGCTGTTTAAGTCTTTTAATACAAGTTAATTAACTGGATTCCTCATTCGATCTGATCATTTCTATGCTCATTTGTTAGCACAGTTTGCAAAGTCAACCGATAGTTCATTTATTTTGTAAAATTACCCCCTCATTTTTTTTTTGCACCAAACCAATTCTAGACGGTTTTCGCGATCTCGAATGATAACACCTTTGGTTAATTCAATTAAACCCTTTAAAATAGTTTATTGCTAGAATTAAGACGTGAGTGAGATTTACTAGGAATTCATTTGAATTATTATCCTTTAAAAAAATAAAAATTATTTAGCGATAATAACAAGAATCAACTCACAAAAAGGGCAAATATTTTAGATTTGGGGTTGATTTCAAAACTATGCTTAACTTGAGGAACCTAGTTGTATTTTCTGATGTATCTGAACTTGAGACACTCCATTATAGTGCTGCCGCGGCCAACACGTCACACAATAGAACTGTAGCGTACACTTAGCTAATCGCACTCCCGGTTTCATAATTAGGGCTTAACGTAAACCAACAGTTTGTTCCCCCTTTTCTATGTTTGCACCATATTTGGGCATTAGTTATAGAATGTAAATTTTTTGATAAGTCCATATGTAATTGTAAATATTGGAAAATGCTCGCTACTTTGAACCAGTATTGATTTCGTATCTGAAATGGTTGACCGACATTTAAATGTTTTTTTAGGTCTTTGAGCAAATTGAAAAGAAAAAAACTTTCGTGAATCATAGGGTTTAATAAATTAGAATGAAAACTCCCTCGTAGATGTCCACCATTTATATAAACCTCTGCCAATTTCTAGTTGTCTGACATTTCAACGACATTGATCAACGTATTATCATCTCTAACTCATGATTCAGTTAAATTTATGTTTTTTCAAATCACTGTTAAAAATAAAAAAGTAAACAATTCAAAATCAGCAATTTACAAAATCAATGCAAATTGAAGCGACTCATAAACATGCACATGTCCAACTTGCCTACTTGCCTACTTGCAATCCTTTTCCTCCCACTATAAACATAAGCTACGAAGATCAAAGATTGAAAGATCAGAAATCTCTTCTTCAAACATGGCTAAGTTTGCTAGTTACTTTGTTCTCCTCTTCCTGGTTTCTTCAGGTGAGTAGAAACCATTGATTTTTTTCGTTATTAAAATTTTCCCTAACATTTTTCAGTTTACTTCATTTAGCTCTCTTTGTTCAGTTTTGACAACAGTGGAAGTTCATGCTCAAGGAATCTGTCCTGCAAAATCGTGTACGACTAATGCTGATTGTCCAGGTTGCAGATGTTTTCGCTATGCTCGCGCTGGTGTGCTGTCTAATTGCGGCCTTATCGGCCCTCCATCATGAAATCCTCGCTTATAGTTATGGGTAATTACTAATACCCATCAATATGTATCAGTTTAAATAACTTGTTTGATGTATCATCATCATCATCATCAAAGAAAACACATCACATCAACATGAATTTTCGATCTAGCTGCTTGGAATAAGATTATATATCGATGATCTGATACAGCTTTCGAATGGATGCAAACAGATTCTAATACAGCATTAATAGCAGCAAACAAAAATTGTTATACAAACAACATGAACTAGATTAAAAACTCAGCTAAGAAATATTCAGCTCAGAGAGACTTCAAACCGTCATGGAAAGCCGCAGCAAAAGCTTCCATTCTAGCCTTGGGAAGGCACACGCAGACCTCCACCGCTGGACGATCCCCTCCTCCGGCTCCACCATACCTGTAGTTGCGTGTTCCACAGAGCGAAAACGCGCCGGTTTTGTCAATGGAAACATACTCAAACCTCACAGGCCTTCCCCAGCAAAACCTCATCTTGTAGAAGTTGAATCCGGGCGAATTCGCCACCATTTCATCCTTCTTCTCCAGATCAACACTCCTCAGATTCACCAGCCATTCTTTCGCGCCACGTCTTATCTTCCCCCCATCAACACTGGGAGTTGGCCCGTAAGATTCTTCTATTCTGTACAATTTAGCTTCCATTGCTGATCTGATAAGTCCAGCACCATATTCAACCGATCCTTCATCCACCAGCTCAGAATGATTACCAGAAGCTACGCAAACCGCCAAGCAGTTCCCAAAATAGTTCCAGTCAGCCATAAAATGCACTCTGCATCGACAATCAGCGAAACACACAAGTCGATTTTGTCTGCGTTTTCCTATCTCGTCTTCTTCTTCTTCTTCTTCTCCACGGGATTTAACCAGGCAGGACCATGCATAAGCACAGGCGACCTGGAATTTGGACCGAGAAGGAGAAAGAGCTTTCAGTGATTTCACGTTATTGAAGCTCAGTGAGAATGTGCGGCGAAGCTTGGTGGTGCTTGACGGACGGTCTCTGCCTGACTGAAGAATGTTCTGGGAAATCTCGTCCCACTGTTTCCGGTACGTTTTTCCGATGCCGTCCCGGTCCTCGATGATGTGCCTGTAATAAAAGGGGAGCAGCTTCGTTAGTCGGAAGAACTCGACGGTTCTGGCGACTACGCCTAGCTCGTAGATTCCCATGGTCTCCGGGCGGCCTTCGCCGCGTGCGTTCGTGGACCAGACCATCATGAACCGGTACATCGTGTTGCCGTCGCCGGCCGCCGCGTGGTTCGTGAGCCCGATCGAGAATCCCTTCCCCGGGAACAGCGTGATCTGCACGGCGATCATGGCGGAAACCGTCGACCCCGAATCGCTGACTGCCTGCTTCAGTTCCGGCACCAGAGGGTGTAGATCGGAGCAGTCAATCGCGTGATCGGCGGTAAGTGAATCGAAATCAGCATCAGACTCGGCGGCGGTTAGGATTATGGAGTCGCCTTCAACCCAGAGGATTTCGGGTTCGCCGGAATCGGAATTCTGAGGTATCGTCAGGGTTCCGGCCATTGGGAGATAGTTCCTGAGGGTTTCAGATAGGGGAATTCGGAGCTTCGGGACGACGTCGTTTAAGAAATCGGCCTGGGTGATTCCGGGAATTCTGTAGTATAGTAGGCGCTGGGCTGGCGGCGCGTAGAGCCACAGCAAGTCGAAGTAGGTGAGACGGAGAGACATTCGGGACACACTGTTTTCGTCCGGCGACGGCCTGACCTGGAATTGGGAAATCACGGTGATTGGTGCCGCCATGGTGATTTAGTGATTGTTATTACTACGAGTTTTTTTCCAGTAACTTTGTTTCTGAAACTAATTTCCAAAGGGATACTATATATAGGTACAAAAAACCTATGTACAGGTATATTTTAATAAATAATTTAGTATAATGCCCCTATTCTATTCTAGTCCTATTGAAATTCTGATTTTATAATTTTAGTCCTTATCATATTCCAATTCTGAAACACTCATCCACAAGTTTCTATAAATTACATTAGGTCTTGTTAATATTTTTCACAAAATTTCAAAGACAAATATGGATCATGATCAATTCCCTGGAGATGAAAATCATCCATATATACCATTATTTTACGGTGCGTTTTTCAATAATTATTTTTTCATAAAACAATGTTCATCAAATTCTTGAACATTGATTTACAGCATACTCTAGCATAGATCAACATTCATATTTTTACCGTATGTTATAGTCTTATCCACCGTATTTACTGTAAATTAGTATTGTTATTTACCATATAATTCTACGATAGATCACTGTTTATATTATAAGATTCTCGTATAATTCTTCATGATAATCATTCTTTTTTCACCGTAAATCACTCTCCTTATTTACTATTCTACACTTCTTATTTACTATTCTCAACACCGGTATCGGTACTATTTTGAGTACGTGTACAATTACACATTCACACCATACACTATCGATACTCGGTAGTATTCCCAGCACCGGTATCGATACTATTTTAAGTACGTGTACAATCACACGTTCACACCATACACTACCGATTCTCGGTAGTAGTTTTTCTATTTTTTTCCATAACGACTTTTCAAAAAGGAAGCATTGTATTTATTTCTTTAAAAAACGACGTATTTATACTTTATTAACTATTTTATTTTATTTCAAAAAAAAACTATTTTAATTTTAACAATCCTTCTTTTATTTATTGAGAATAATCCTAATAAAAACCTAATTCTATGTAACACTAATCTGATTACGTAACACTATTTACTTTATTTATTTCGTTATTTAAGTTCTATGAATTCTATACGTAACATTCTTCGACTAACCTGGTAACTTTATCGATTTTTTACAATATTTAAATTTAAAATTTAAACTGAACTTTTAAATTTATCACAATCTTGAACCATATCATAAATTCATTAAATCTTGTTGAGCTTTGTATGTACCTTTTTTCAATGTACCATATCCATGATTTATTTACTTTTTATTTTTTCAACGTAAATCACTGTTTTTATTTACCACAAATAAACTTACTCCTCTTATTAGTAGTACCGGTATCGGTACTCTTTTTTATACTTGTACAATCTCACATCATAGATACTACGGAGGCCTTTTTCCTTTTTTTTGTTTATTCTATTTTTTGTAACAGTTTTTTTTTTAAATTGGTTTTTCTTCGTTGTTTTTATTCAAAACATCGTCTTTATGCTTTATTCCCAAATTTAGTTTAATAAATTGGTCTAATTTTGTTTGTTTGTGTATAATTTTTTTCTTACACCAATTTGAGATATATTGGTATTTACCTTTTAAAAAATTTTATACTGTCAGGTTTTATAGAATATTTTGAAAATTTGTATAGACTATTTTGAATATAAAATTAATTATTTTGTTGTTAAAAACGATTTTTTGAAGAAAAAAAAGTGATTTACAAATGATTGAGTGATATTAATATTTTTGTGAAAATGAATGATATTCATTGCATCGTACTAGTATATAATGAGATGAGTTTGTTTGTGTGTTTTCGTTTACAATTATTTATTGTATAGTATATAACATATCTTAAAATGAGATATTTCTCGTAAAATTTATCATAATGTAATCAATACTTTCGTGTATTTTATTTTTTGATTTTGAAAATAAATTGTATTGTCAAATGAAATTAAATTCTTGACATCATTTTTCTTAAGTTTCCACTTTGATAATCTGTCTGTCTGTTTGTGACACTTCAACATCTTTCGTTCCTATTCAATGTATATATTTTTAGAATACATCCATTCATTCCAACATAATGATACGAAAATAAAGAAACATGCAATTACCTGACCAAGTGAAATATAGTAAGCCACATGTCCACGGAAGTTCTTAAGTAAATCTGGACTTGCAGGACCACCCACAATTGAATCTTGTTTCTTCAACACATCGTATTCTTCTAGTATAACCTCATCTTCTTCACACTTTACTGACCCAAATCGACCTCGTCTGATCACTACTGATCCATGTTTTGAGGCTGGGGTTAAATTTTGTTCCATCTCATTATGCTCATCAACAACCATATCATTATCATTCTCAACACCAACATTATCATAACCATCATCAACATCCATATCATTATCATCCTCAGCACCAACATTACCATTACCATTACCATTACCATTACCCTCGTCAACAACATCCTCATTATCATCACGATCAATATCGTCACAATTATATGTTTTCCGAAATGAAGCAAGAGTTGAATTAACAGCATCACTCAAAGGTAGAAAATCCTCATCTGGTGCTTGCTTAAGCAAATTTTCAATAAAAAATAATTTTTCATCTTCTTCATCCTTTTTTGATGGACCACATTCAGGCAAGAATGGAGCTTCAGTAGACACATGTTCGCATTTGTCAATATTATGTTCACTTTCATTGATCACATCCGGTGTCATCATAGTGGATGTATTTGATCTCTTTTTAGAACGATGTTGCATTCCTGGATATTTTTGACGTCTTGATTTTTTAGACACCTGAAAATTGCAAAAAACAAAACTCCTCTCATTAAAATGAATCACCTAAATTAAATACAATAAAGTGGAAACTCCTATAAAAAAATATAAAAAGTTGTAAGAGAAAAGACAGACTCTGCATTTGATCAATATATGAAATATTTATAAAATAATGTAAATGCAGTGAAAATATTTTTATGATACTAACATGAAATAAACAAACTTACTTTGGTAATTATAAATGTATGTTAACGAACCCTAAATTTATTCAAATAATATTTTATTGTAAGAAAAAATATATAGAGGAAACAAAATATTATTTCAGACTAAATTAAATTAAAGTAATTATTAAAACAAAAAGATAAGACGGTGTAATAAAAATGAAAATAAAAAATAAAAACAACGGAACCCAAAAAATGCGTACTACCAAAAAAAGAAAAAAGAAAAGAAAAAGGTTACTACCGGTTCGGCAGGCAATATGTGTTTGTTCAAAATACGCGGCAAACAGTACCGGTTCGGCAGACAATAGATAGTGTACAGAAAAAAGAAAAGAAAAAGGTTACTACAGATTCGGCAGGCAATATGTGTTTGTACAAAATACGCTGCAAACAGTACCGGTTCGGCAGGCAATAGATAGTGTGTTTGTACAGAATACGTAATAAATAGTACCGATATCGGTACTATACACATATCAGTAAAATTGAATTACGGTAAAATAAAAAGTTACTCTTCTATATTTATGGTTGGTAAAGATAAATTTAAAATTCAAATTTTATATAAAGTAGATAGATTTATCACTTATCACGTATAATAATGGTTATAATATATTTAATAAAAAATAACAAAATCATATAATGCATATGGCTACGTGTTTCTCATAAGCATTTAATAACGATTTAAATTTTGTATATTTTGATTTTCATTAGGATAATTTTCTCATAAATAAGCGGTAAGAAAAGGAGCATCACCTTAATATAATATTTTTGAAAAATTAAAATACATCATGATACCAATATAAAAAATAGAGTTGGTCTCTTGAGTGACCGTCACTATATAGTGACCACTAGTCAGTAACTACATTGCAAATATAATAAATAGAACCTCAAAAACACGGAGATCCTTATATGCAATTTTGGAAACATTAAGAAAATCACGCGCAGTGCACGCGCGCTTTTAACCTTTGAATTGCCACCCAACCGTATAACCTTTGAATTTGCTCCCCTTTTCCCTAATTTTACTTTTATTTTTATTTTTATTTTTTCTTGGCTCTAGTGCTACTAACACACACTCTCTTTCTTGCAGCTTTTGTCCATTTCCTTTTCTTCAATTTTTTAGGCCCACATGTAAGAAATATCTATGGATAAAACCTTTTACAATTAACATTGACCTTGACATTTTCAACACTCTTTACCTTAACATTGACCTTTTACATGTTAAAACCTTCATATTTCAACCTTTTTTTTGCAGTTTCATGTTCCATGTTAAAACCTTCGTGTTTTAACTTTTTTTGTAGTTTGATGTTCCATGTTAAAATCTTCATGTTTTAACTTTTGTTGTTTATGTTCCAAGTTAAAACCTTCATGTTTTAACTTTTTTTGCAGTTTATGTTCCATGTTAAAACCTTCATGTTTTAACCTTTTCCGTTTATGTTCAATGTTAAAACCTTCACGTTTTAATTTTTTTTTTTTTTTTTTTTTTTTTGCAATTTATGTTCCATGTTAAAACCTTCATGTTTTAACCTTTTCCATTTATGTTTTATGTTAAAACCTTCATGTTTTAACATTTTTTTGCAGTTTTATGTTTCATGTTAAGACGTTTATGTTCCAAGTTAAAACCTTCATATTTTAACTTTTTGCAGTTTATGTTGCATGTTAAAACCTTCATGTTTTAACCTTTTCCGTTTATGTTTCATGTTAAAACTTTCATGTTTTAACTTTTTTTTGCAGTTTATGTTCCATGTTAAAACCTTCATTTTTAACGTTTTTTGCAGTTTATGTTACATGTTAAAATCTTATGTTTTAACTTTCACCGTTTATGTTACATGTTAAAACCTTCATGCTTATATATTTAAAAAATTATGGTTTTACATAAAAAGATTCATATTTAATTTAAAATGTTGCATTTTTAATTTAAAATTTTAATTTGTTATTTAAATTAAAACATGTGTGCTGCCCTGCTGGCTTTGTTTTGGACTGTCCGGCCCTATAAATGAATGTGGAATTAAACTCATGCCCAGCCAAGCCTATGATTTTAATTCCCCAATCAAGGTCGCCATCACTCTTGCACGCGCGGTTTTACTTTTCCAACATATTACACTCACGCGTGAAAACTTAATAATTTGTAAAATTGCAAGTTAAACCCTTCAGTGTTTTAAAATTTAAAAAGTTTCATTGGTCACTATATAGTGACCGTCACTCCCAAGACTTTTCCTAAAAAGTAAATAAACTTAATTTAGTAAATTATAAATGTATGTTGAGTTATAGTTTGATTTATATATATTTTAAATAAACTAGTTAAATTTTCCACGAACACCAATTAATCAAAAATAAAATAAATATTAAAATTAAAAAAACTATCATTTGTGCATTTTTGAAAGAACGAGGAAACAATTAATGAAAAATTGAGGATAGTCGAGAAAAAATAATAATAAAAAAGTAACAAAAAGTACTAACGGATTCGGTAGTGTATGTTGTAATTGTACACACACCAAATAAAGGCTAGTAATCATGCTGTAATAAAACATGCCAGTAATTATGGTAATAAACGTACTACTACCGAGTTTGGTAGTACACATGTTGTAATTGTACAAGTACAAATAGATGCGTATCAATATGGTGTGAATAAATTTTCATGATAATTAACAAATTTAATAAGATAAACAATAAATTTTCATGATAATTACCAAATTTAATAAGATAAATGGTATTACTTACGTATTTCATTGTCAATGTGGATGAACAATAAAAACATACATAATCTAGTTCAAGATATCAATGGTAAAAAAATCGTAATTAGCAATAATCTACATCAAATTGAGAGTTATTAGAAGAAAACGTGCACCTTACAGAATTGTTCTTGGCGACGGTGGTTACCATTACGTGATTCATCCTCATCCATGATTCTTACAAATTTTTGTGTAAGATTTAGGCTACCATGTTTATGTAATTTATATATAGTTAGAGGGATTGTTTTAGAATTAGAATTTGATAAGGATTAAAGTTGTATAATTAGAACTTTATTAGGATTAAAATGTAATTGGGGGTATTAAAGTAAATAACCAATTAAAATATACCTGTACATAGGATTTTTGTACTTGTACATAGTACTTATGTTTCCAAAATAACACTCTTCTAAAACTAATTCCACAACTAATATTCTTGGACTAAAAATTAATTAATATTAAAATCAACAAATTTCCATAAATGCCGATTAGACCCACAAATAAACTAAAACTTTTTTACGTCTAATTTTTCATCCCTTCCTCCCTCTTCGCCCTTGAAAGTTAAACATCTCATTAGCCAGCTTCAGTCACAGCGCTCACGATAAAAAAGGGTGTGCGCAGAGTCTCCAGAAATACTAAATTTTTAGACCGAAACTCCCTGAGGGTGAGCATCTTGCTTCGGTTTTCGGAGATCCCCGTTCGGCGACAAAGCTCTCTCTGCATCTGTTTTTGGCTACATCTGGATTTGAATATAACTTGCTGCTTAATTAGAAGGATTCAAAATTAAAATCTAGTGAACACGGTAATTAATCAAACAAGGCCGAACAAAATCACAATCAGAAGTAACTAATTATATGAAAACTTACATAGAAAGCTTGATTGTTGAATTGATGTTAAAAATAAAAACCACGAAAAACAGCACCCAAGTTATTGAATGGAAATTCGGATTGGAGTGAGATTTGTTGCATTGAAATGTTCATGAACCAAAGCCGGAATATATATAGGCCCTGTTTACTAGAGCTTATTTCTTGATGGTACTGAACTGAACTGAATTGAACAGAACTGAAGTGAAGTGAAGTAAAATTGATGTATTAAAAATGGAATCAGCATGACTAAATTAACCTGAATTTCATCAAATTACATTTCACTGAACTGAACTGAACTAAATTGAACTGAACTGAATTGAACTGAACTGAACTGAACTGAACTGATCTACAGATAAGCTCTGGTAAACAGGGCCATAGTGGTTTTAGGTTTTGACGCCATAATATATATAGTGATTGAACCAAAAGAGATTATACATGGGAGCTTCAACTTCAGTCAAGAGAGATCGGAAGGGGATGAAAAATTAGTTATAACAAAAAGTGTTAGTTTATTTTTGGGTCTGATCAAAATTTATGGAAATTTAATTGATTTTACACTAATTAACCTTTAGTCCAAGAATATTAGTTATGGAATTAGTTTTAGAAGAGTATTATTTTGAGAATTAGTTTAAAAAATAAGGTTATTTAGGCAAAAAACTTTTGTTACTACGGTGACAACTGACAAGCACTTTTGTATAAAGTTAGTTGAATCTATTCAGAGTTGGATTTTAAACCGTTGGGATTGAATAAGACTTTTGTATAAGGTAAATCTAATTTTGTTTGGAATAAAGTTAGATAGTTATATTCTGATTATGTTTATGTTTAGAATATTTTTATTTTGGTATCTATGTATGGATATCCTTTATGTATATCATGTGCTTTTATTGTATTCCGCATCCGAAAACAACTCCACATATATAATATCCACTTAATTAGCATAAAAAATGGGTACTTCCAGTGGTGGATCCAAGAATTAAAATTAGTGAGGGCCATAATAGACTATACATGAATTATATGTACTAAATTTTAATATATAAAAATATGAGGGTATAAATATAATTTTTCAATTTTTTGAGGATGGTCTGGCCCCCTTGAGCCACCCCTGGAACTTCCCACATTTTTTGTAAAGAGTACCTAAAAGGACCTGTTTATTGAGAAATGTAACAATTGGTCCAACTGAATAATCATGTTTAATTTATAAAATATCAGTATTGAGAGTGAAACGAACAGGCATTAAAATGATAAGATTAGCAATGATAAACTGAATGATCATTTTTAATATGTATAAAGTCATGGTTGAAAGTGAAAAATCAATATTAGACCTTAATCTCAGTTTATACTGCACGTGACCTTCACTTGTTGATGAATGTATTGTATTGAGATTAATTTCACGATAAGTATTGAGATGTGTTTAACCGTGTTTATAGAAAAGCAAACATATTTTGCTATTGGTAAAATTGAGGAGCACAATATCACGACAGCTCACCAGAATCGGCTTATATTACTGTAACAATCAGATATCCATCATAATTCCGCAAATACAAAATCGGATATTCCATTTTGAGCTCTCATGAAAGACACAATCAATCCATCATTTTCAGACGGTTTGAAAGCTCAACACCAATTTGAAATTTGAACAAAGATCTAATCAGTTTGGTCAATCAATACAAAACGGTTCAATAATGAACACCGATGACACAAAATAAATGAGTCTATTTACAAGATGTTCTACTTATGTTTCGAGACAGATAAACAAGGCCTTTACTATATGCAGTCCAACTTTACTTTTTGCACTCCATATTTATACATAAGTTGACTAATATAGCTTTCATTAGTTTTAACACCACTTATCATTTGCCTAATCAATAAGGAAAATTGGGATTAAGGGCAGTGGAACATTAGAAATTGGAAAGTGGGTGTAAGTTTCACATAATTTCTGAAAAGGGCACTGAATAATTAAATTAATTAAATTAAATTAATTATTAATACAAAGACAACAATACCCTTATTTCTATTATTTTTATTTAGACTGTTGTGCTTAGTTAAATTTAGTTTAGTTTCAATAAGTTTACTCCAATATCTAAATAAATGTATTTTATGTAGTTTTGGTTCAATTCAATTTAGTTCACCGTAGTAGTTTTCGATTCAGTTTCATTTCATTAAATTATATGAATTCACTCAAATTTAGTTGAATTCGGTTCAATTTCTTTCCCTCTTAGTTTAATTTAATTTAGCTTTTTTCGAATCATCCAAAATTGGACGAATTCAATTCAATTTAAGTTATCATTTTTGTTTAGTTTAATTCAGTCCCGCTTCATTACATTTAATCAAAATTTTGGTTAAAAATAAAAATCCAAATCAATACATATCTATCTAAAAAATAATATTTACTTTTATTTAGTTCAATTCAATTCAATTTGGTTGACTAAATTCATTTATACTTGGCTAAATTCAATTTAATTAAGCTTCATCATTTTTTCAGATTTATTAATCCAATTTAGTTCACTTTCTTGGAATTTACTTCAATTAAGTTTCATCAAGTTCATATGAATTGGACCGCTTTGACCTGAATTGAAAAGATTTGATTAGAAATAAATTTTATTTAAAATGGAGTAAAATAAAAAAAATAAAGCTAAACTGAATTTAACTAAATATAAGGGATCGAAAAAAAGGGTCTTCTGTCTTTATATTAATAATCATATTAATTAAAATTAAGTTGATTATTCACTGTGTTTTTTAGAAATTATGTGAAACTTACACCCCACTTTCCAATTTCTAATGTTCCACTGCCATTAATCCCAATTTACCAAGATGTCATTATCCACGTCCTTTTATAGCAAGTATGTATTTTGTGTACATTCTTCAATTGAATTGAGCTTTTCCTATATATATATATATATATATATATATATTTGTTTTTGAAGAAATTCTTTCATGGTACTGGGAAACGCCTAGAAACGATTACAATGAGTGGAATTGACATCCAATTCGACTAGTATATTACAAGAACAACCGAACAAAATGTCAACCAGACTTATAATAACAAGTCTGTACTATTACAGTTTGAGATATCCAATAAAAAGTGTAATACCGCCCTCATGGATATTATCTAATAAGTGCTGAAAGCCTGAAATCACATCTGCTTGGCATAGAGGAGCGTCTCCCGCATCAATCACTTCGCCAATCAGGGATCTACTACAAACGCAACACCACTTGATCCAAAACATGATCAATGTTCTTCAAACTGCAAGCACCTTGAAACCCATAAATCATGACCGGAAACACGATCTGTATAATCAGATCAGAACAATAGACACAAATCATAAAACACGATCCTTATAATTGGATCGAGAACAAAACTTCGACATAAATCAAGATCTAGTCGAAGAACTTATTATGTGGATTAAAACCCACTTATTCAACGGTATTAAAAACAATAAACAGAAGAACGATTGCTTCCCCGTCTCCCCATTATGGGAAGACGGGGAAGAAAATTGAAGAAGGAGTTTAGGGAGGATTTTGGGAGAGGGCGGCTAGGGTTTTGGGGAGATAGTTCTCACTTCTCAACCCCACGAGCTTTTCCTATATTAGTATTCAATAGATTCGGTAAAAACTGCTAATACCAATTATGTTCAAAATTTTCCTAAATAGCATTCAAACGTACAGAATGATAGTTTTAATCTAATTGTTTCTAGATGTTTCTAGAGGTTTTGTTTTAGGAAGTTTCATTATAGTTTAGGAAAAGTTCAGGGAAGGATTATTTTAGGTATCTAGATTAGAAAAGGTTTTATGGTTTCATGTTTTGTAATGGTTTTGCGTTTATAAATAGAGAAAAAGAAAAGGAGGATCGTTGCGCCACAAAATTATTCTTGTTTTTCATATATTTTTTGCTTCAAAGAATTGTGTTCGAAAGCTGAAGTTCCAACACAGACTACAGAGTATATGTACCCAGCTATAATCTGGTGCTAAACATTGCTAACCATCATCGTCTTCATGCATCATATATATTAGTATTTGATTTTCTTTAACATCCTCTTCCATTCATCATCATGTGTGGATTAAAGAAATGGTTTTCCAAAAATTGTTTCTCATGCATTAAGCAAGCTAAGCTAAGAAGAACCTCGGAAAACGTCACTCATGTTGAAGATGTTTTGCTGCCAATTCCCCTTTGCAATAGTCATTCGGTAAGATTCGATATATTTTATTTAAACTTAGTTCAGTTTAGTTTATTCGAGTTCAATTCACGCGTCTAACACTTGTAATCATGGCTGTTTGCAGGTAGATATAGACACTGGTCACATGAAGAACGAGGAAAAAGAAGAAGAAGATCGTGAATTTCCATCGTTCAGACAGTTCGTAATCTTTAACAAAGAATCTGAAAACAATCAGATTTCTGATCCTGAAGATGGAGAATTCAGTTTCTGGCCAGTGCAGAAAGAATCTGATGAAATCTTCTTACAAGACTTGAAAGAAAACAGATCTGCTGCTGATGATACATGGCTGCCTATTCCTTCACCCAAAAACACAACGGTAAGATTGTTATTTAATATCTTCAATTTCTTTCATGCTTTCCAGAAAATATAGTAAACCCTAAAAAATTGATAGGAATTGCAGGTATATAAGGATAAAGAAGAACAAGAATACAGTGGTTCTGAAAACGACGAAGAATGTTTTGAGTGCTTGTAAGTATAGATAGACATTGCTAATCGGCGGAAGCAATTTTCCAGCAAGGAGGAAGAAGAAGATGGTGAAGAAAGTACTGATGAAGAGAATGTTGAAGATGAATTCAGTTTGCTGCAGAAAGATATAGTGCATGGGAGAATCAAATTCGATAGCAGAAGATGCACAAGCAGGAGAATTTTATCTTGCTTAAGCAGCCAGCAGCAGAAAAAGAAGGTGAGATTCAATCTAGTTGAAAACACAACGGTATGATTGTTATTTAATATCTTCAATTTCCTTCATGCTTTCCAGAAAATATAGTAAACACTAACAAATTGATAGGAATAAGAGGTAAATAAGGAGGATAAAAAAGAAGAAGAAGAAGAAGACAGTGATTCTGAAGATGACGAAGAGTATTTTGAGTGTTTGCAAGTACAGATAGACATTACTAATCGGTGGAAGCAATTTTCCAGCAAGGAGGAAGAAGAAGATGGTGAAGAAAGTAATGATGAAGAGAATGTTGAAGATGAATTCAGTTTGCTGCAGAAAGATATACTGCAGGGGAGAATCAAATCTACAGTCTTAACAATGTCGGAAACTGAATATCTTTCTCCCCTGCAGTATATCTTTCTGCAGCAAACTGAATTCATCTTCAACATTCTCTTCATCAGTACTTTCTTCACCATCTTCTTCTTCCTCCTTGCTGGAAAATTGGTGGAAGCACTCAAAACATTCTTCGTCGTTTTCAGAACCACTGTATTCTTCTTCTTCTTTATCCTTATTTACCTGCAATTCCTATCAATTTGTTAGGGTTTACTATATTTTCTGGATAGTATGAAAGAAATTGAAGATATTAAAACATGAAAGATATTTTCTTACCGTTGTGTTTTTGGGTGAAGGAATAGGCAGCCATGTATCTTCAGCAGCAGAGCTGATTTCTTTCGAGTCTTGTAAGAAGATTTCATCATATTCTTTCTGCACTGGCCAGAAACTAAATTCTCCATCTTCAGGATCAGAAATCTGATTGTTTTCAGATTCTTTGTTGAAGATTACGAACTGTCTGAACGATGGAAATTCACGATCTTCTTCTTCTTTTTCCTCGTTCTTCATGTGACCAGTGTCTATATCTACCTGCAAACAACCATGATTACAAGTGTTAGACGCGTGATTTGAACTCGAATAAACTAAACTGAACTAAGTTCAAATAAAACATATCGAATCTGTACGAAGGACTATTGCAGAGGGGAATTGGCAGCAAAACATCTTCAACACGAGGGACATTTTCCGAGGTTCTTCTTAGCTTAGCTTGCTTAATGCATGAGAAAAAAGTTTTAGAAAACCACTTCTTTAATCCACACATGATGATGAATGGAAGATGATGCTTAAAGAAAATCAAATACTAATATATATGATGCTTGAAGACGATGATGGTTAGCAATGTTTAGCACCGGATTATAGCAGGGTATATATACTCAGTAGTCTGTGTTGGAATTTCAGCTTTCGAATACAATTCTTTGAAGCAAAAAAAAAAAGAAATTTTTTGTGGCGCAACGATCCTCCTTTTCTTTTTCTCTATTTATAAACGCAAAACCATTACAAAACATGAAACCATAAAACCTTTTCTAATCTAGATACGTAAATAAACCTTTCTAAAATAATCCTTCCTTGAACTTTTCCTAAACTATAATGAAACTTCCTAAAATAAAACATCTAGAAACAATTAGATTAAAACTATCATTCTGTACGTTTGAATGTTATTTAGGGAAATTTTGAACATAATTGGTATTAGCAGTTTTTACCGAATCTATTGAATACTAATATAGGAAAAGCTCAATTCAATTGAAGAATGTACACAAAATACATACTTGCTATAAAAGGACATGGATAATAACATCTTGGGAAAATTGGGATTAAAAGTAGTGGAACATTAGAAATTGGAAAGTGGGATGTAATTAAGTTTCACATAATTTCTGAAAAAGACAGTGAATAATCCACTTAATTTTAATTAATATGATTATTAATATAAAGACACAATACCCTTATTTTTTGTTTAGATCCCTTATATTTAGTTGAATTCAGTTTAGCTTTATTTATTTTATTTTACTCCATTTAAATAAATTTTATTTCTAATCAATTCTTTTCAATTCAGCTCAAAGCGGTCCAATTCATATGAACTTGATGAAACTTAATTGAATTAAATTCCAAGAAAGTGAACTAAATTGGATTAATAAATCTGAAAAAATGATGAAGCTTAATTAAATTGAATTTAGCCAAGTATAAATGAATTTAGTCAACCAAATTGAATTGAATTGAACTAAATGAAAGTAGATATTATTTTTTAGATAGATATGAATTGACTTGGATTTTTATTTTTAACCAAAATTTTGATTAAATGTAATGAAGCGGGACTGAATTAAACTAAAAAAAATGATAACTTAAATTGAATTGAATTCGTCCAATTTTGAATGATTCGAATAAAGTTAAATTAAATTAAACAAAGAGGGAAAGAAATTGAACTGAATTCGATTATGTGTGGTTTCGCAAACTTCGAGAACCTTTTTGCACATCTTCGTCTTCACTGATACGCCGCCGCCTAGGGTTTATCCCTATGGCTGCCGTCGTGATGGCGGAAACGCCACCGTAATCTGCTAATCCTCAACCCATATCATATGCAACCATCTTCCAACCTTCTACTAGAACTCCATTCAATCCAATCCACAAAATCGAACATTTGGGGGAACTAGGACTGAAATTTTCAGACGCAGAATGTGATCAGCTAGAATTCCCTCTCAAATTGACTTTGATCAGGAAATTTTCAAGGAGCCGACCAACTATGGAAAAGCTCAGACGTGACTTTCAAAGAGCCGGTTTTCACGGTGAAACAGAAATCAATCTGTTGGATTCTCGCCAGGTATTAATCAAATTCGCTTTACAAGATGACTATTATCGTTGCTGGCTTCATAAAATCTGGAACTTTGGGGCGTATTCGATCCGCATCACGAAATGGACTCCATTCTTCGACCCCAATGCTGACTCGCCGGTGGTACCAATCTGGATCGCCTACTATGGCATTTCCCAGCAGTTCATTGCAAATGATCCGATGATGAACATAGAAAGCCTCGTTGGTGCTCCGATCAAGGTCAATAAGGCCACTCTCAATCGTACTCACCCTCATATTGGAAAAGTCTGTGTAGAGATTGATATCACTAAAAAGCTGCCTGAAAGGGTTTGGATGGAATTTAGAGGCACTGGCTTTTGGCAGCATTTGGAGTATGAGAATGTGCCAGATTACTGTCGTAATTGCCTGAAGATTGGTCATCTCTCGGGATCGTGTAAGGTTTCTGAATTCAGAAGAAATGGTGCATGGAGACCACAAGATCATCAGCTTCCTAAAGCTCAAGATCCGCCAATCAACAATGCACCTAAAGAAGCAGAGCCAAAAGGTAAGTTTCCTGCCAATTCTTCTGGTTTAACTGCTTAGGAAAAAGGTACAACATTAGTTTATAAACCAATTCATATGGCTGAAACTGATAGCTTAAATAAGCAAAAAGATCAAGTAAACCAATCAGTTATTATTAATACTCAAATTGAAAATGTAAAAGCTCAGGTAAGTAAGGTCAATCATTCAATTTTTACTAGCACTCAAAAAGAAAAAGAAAAAGAACATATTGAGTTTAATGTATTACTAGAAAATCACAGTCCAACTCAGGTAGAAGAAGTTACCATTGTTGAGTTAAGAAACAATGCTGAGAAAAATAAAGGGACTAATGGTAATGATGTTGATAGGAATGCCAGTGGGAGTATTTCCCCTGGCTTAGGTGTTACTAATGTCCAAATTGGACATATTACAGAAACAGGTTCTCGCATTGAAAAAGGGGCAAATGCAGCAAACTCTTTGGAGCATAAAGAGATCACAACTTCATCAAAGGAACCAGTGTATGAGGACAATCCAGAATTGGAGGTAAGTTCAGGTAAGACTCAAGCATAAAAAGATGGTTATCTACAGGTGAGTTCAGGTAATAATGCTCTTTCACTAGTGGAGAAACAATTGATCCTTGATATGCCTGAAAAACATAACTTAGAGTGGTCTAATGAAAAAACTTCAAAAAATAAAAGGGGTGATATTGTTTTTGAACCCAACTTTATTAATCAGAATAGATTTGATGGTCTGATAAATGATTTAGATTTAGATGACTCTGATTTAGAAGTAGAAACAAAAAGAGGTGGTTCAAAAAGCTACACTGGTACAGTGAAAACTGTAAAAACCAGGTTTCAAAAAGAATCAAACTCTTTATGTTAATTATGATAGGTACAAATATATATGTGTGGAATGTTAGAGGCATTAAAAATGATAGAGCTCAACATAGAGTTAGACATATTACAAGGAAACATGGTATTTCTTTATTTGTCATAATTGAACCTTTCATCAAAATGAATCAAATTAGAAACATAGCTTTTAATCTAGGTTTTAACAATTTTTATGCTGAACCTAGGGATAAAATTTGGCTTTTTTGGAAGGATGATATCTCAGTTACAGTAATGTCTACACATGAACAATTTATTTTGACTGAACTGAAACATTCTTCCTTCCCATCTTCTTGGGAAACAGCTTTCATATATGCTAGGCATATACAGTGACAAGAAAAACACCGTTATGGTCAGAGTTGAGTAGGCTAAGTATCAAACCAACATTATTAATTGGGGATTTCAATTGTATGAGAGACTCAACTGAATACTTGGGTCAATCAGAACCTGATCTTAACAACATGATTGATTTTAATGATTTCATTGATAATAATCATCTTAGTGAATTGCCATCCTTAGGGAATCATTTCACTTGGACAGGGGAGGTCTAGTAATGGTGCCACAGGTAATGTATGGGAAAGATTGGATAGAGGTCTTGTATCAGAGGCCTTTAGCCAATTATTTCCAAACAGTAGTATAAAAGTTAAATCTAGGTGACCCTCTGATCATTCACCATTAGTTGTTAAAATAGATAGTCAAGTGTTCAACATTGGTTCTAAGTCTTTTAGATTTCAACATGCATGGCTGACACAGATAGGTTTTAAAGATGTAGTTAAAAATAGTTGGGAAGGAGGGATTGATAGCTTTGGCATGTTAAAATTCTCCATTGAGCTTCGAAGGTTAAAGAATAATTTGAAAGAATGGAATAAGACAGTTTTTGGTAATATTCATGATAGATTAAAAGAGGCAGAAGAGAAGGTAGAACGGATGGAACTCAGTCATCAGATTCTAAATAATGACACTAGTAGAACTGAGTTGCATCAGGTACAAGCTGAGCTAGTCTTAGCTTTAAAAAAAGAAGAGATTTTTTGGAAACAAAAAACTAGCATTAAGTGGTTAAAGCATGGTGATCAGAATACTAAATATTTTCATGCATCTGTCAGAGCTAATCACTCAAAACAGAAAATATCTGCCATAAGAAACTCTGATAACCACTGGCTTACTAATCCTGATGATATTGGCGCTGAAGCTATTGTTTTTTTAGTAAGCTACTTGCATATAAGAACACAGATGTCACAGGTGAAACAACTGCAGAACTCTTAGCAAATATACCTACCAAGGTAACGACAGAAATGAATGAATCTCTAATGCAACTGGTGAATGAAGAGGAGCTGAAGCATATAGTACATCAAATGGACAAAGAATCTGCTCCGGGAACGGATGGATTTACAGGTACTTTCTACTGTCACTGCTGGGATATAATTAGTCATGATTTGGTTGATGTAGTGAATGAGTTTCTAAAAGGGGTCCCTATACCTAGATCTATATCATCCTCCTTCATAACATTGATACCTAAAAGACAAGTAAATTCACATTTCTCTGATTTTATGCCAATAAGTCTCTCAAATTTCTTAAACAAAGTGTTTTCTAGAGTTTTAACTGATAGAATGAAGCCCATTATACCAACTCTGATCTCCCCTGAACAGTCTGCATTTGTTCAGGAAGAGAGTTGGCTGACAATGTTCTCCTGATGACAGAATTAACTGAATTTTTAAATAATAAATCAGGAGGATACAATGTGTTTTTTAAACTGGACATGATGAAAGCATTTGACAGAGTCTCTTGGTCATTTTTACATAGTCTTATGCTTAAATTGGGATTTCATGGATCATTGGTTAAAATTATAACGGGCAACATAGTTGCATCCTTTTTTTCAGTACTTGTTAATGGCAAACCATATGGTTTTTTTAAATCTTTTAGAGGTATAAAACAAGGTGATCCATTGTCACCCATTTTTGTTTATAATACTTACAGAGGCTTTTTCAAGAAAACTATGTGTGCTTTTTCAGAATTCAAGTATTGACTATTTTAGGGTGCCAAATTGTGAAACTTTGATAACACGCTTGAATTTTGCTGACAATACAGCTGTATTATTAAAAGTAAATAACAAGAGTTTGAGAAATTTGATGAAATTTTTGAACATATACGAGAAGGCTACCGGTCAGAGAATAAACTTTGAGAAATCTTCCTTTTACTTGTCTAAATATGCACCATTATCTTATAGGAGGATGATAGAAAACCACACCCAAATATCACAGGGATCCTTTCCTTTTAAATATTTAGTCTGCCCTATCTTTAGCGGAAGAGTCCAACACTGTTACTTTCCAACATTGTACATTTTAAACATGTTTTTAGAGAATCAAATTCAGTGGCAGATGCATTAGCAAAGTTAGCAAGTACTTCTAGAATGACAAATTCTTTTGATCATGATAATCTGCCAAGAGAAATTAAAGGATTGGTTCATTTAGACAGTTTAGAGACCCCGTACATTAGATTTTTAAAATAAATTGCATTAGAATGGGTACTGCTTTGGTTTGTTTTAATATGCAGATTCGAAGATCTGGAAGAGTTGCAAAAATTGGACAAAGAAATGCGAGTTGGGATCAGGTGTACTCTTCTACTATAATGAATTCAATATGTTTTCCAGTGGAATACTTTTACTAGTGTTTCCCTTTTGTGTCACAGAGAAATCACAAGGCCCTAGGGTCTTGTGTTCAACATGAAAAGAACTCCATTGATTTACCGGTGCATCTTAGATGGAGCTATGTTTGCTGCTGGTTTATCCACCCGACAGGATCACTTCTATGGAATACAGGAATCAGTTTACATGATCATCTCAAGCTAGCTTTTGATGTAAATCATCTACTGTATAAAACCTTCTTTGAACAGTTAGTATTTTCTGATCACATTCAAGTGGCTAACATGTGCTCTGTCAAGTTTAACCTTGATCATCACAAACCAGCTCCTTGCAATGTTATTCTCACCGTGGCAAACTTGTTGTTTAGACTGGGAAACTGGTCGAACACTAACCTGGATCGGTTGAGTAGATATCGATTAGAAAATACTAACTTTAGACTCAAGGTACTTGTAAACTTCCAATTTTTTTCATCCCAAAAAGTTGGGGTTTTTCTTGATCCTCAAGTTTTTTCATCCCAACTTATTGGGGTTTTTCTTGGACAATTTGTAAAGTTTCAAGACTTTGAGCTACTTATGGTTAAGGGAGCCAAATAAATATCACTCAAGCATTGCTGGTTTAATTTTAATAAAAATTGAACTGAATTCAACTAAATTTGAGTGAATTCAAAAATTTAATGAAATGAAACTGAATCGAAAACTACTACAGTGAACTAAATTGAATTGAACCAAAACTACATAAAATGACATAGGCCTAAATTGGACTAATTTGAATATAAATACATTTATTTATATATTGGAGTAAACTTATTGAAAATAAACTAAATTTAACTAAGCACAACCAGTCTAAATAAATGTATTAATAAGGGTATTGTTGTCTTTGTATTAATAATTAATTTAATTATTCAGTGGCCCTTTTCAGAAATTATGTGAAATTTACACCCCACTTTCCAATTTCTAATGTTCCACTACTTTAATCCCAATTTTCCCTAATCAATACTCTAGTGTAGAGTATTTTTCACATTCTATGCTTTCTTATAATTGCCGAGAAGTTCTCAATGATTTTAATTCATATATTTATTCTTACCTAGGACTTTGAATCATTATCCTTGGCATCATCAATGTTCATCAGCCTAGGATTTGAATTATCATCCTTGAGTGAATTCCGTACTCACACAACAATCCAGAATCACAGTTCTTGTCGTAAAACACGAAACGCTTCAAAAATTGCATGAAAATTTGAAAACGCTTTAAATTATTGACAAATTTTATTATCAAGTATATAATCAAAATAAACACAATTTATTTTTTGAAGAACACGTGTTATAATTATTTTACACTTGTTTGAAATTTATTGTTTAAGCATTTAAAATAATAATTATGTATAGATAATGACTAATTCTTGGGTGAGGCAGCCTCATCCAAGAGGCAGGACCAAATATACCCTATTTTTGGTGAGATTTGATGAAGTGACACAGAGATTTTGTTGAGATGACACGTTTGATAAACCGACACCGATGTTTGATGAGGTGGCATCGATGTTTGATGTTGTGGTAATGAGTTATGATGAGGTGGTAGCAATAAAATTTTCTTTATTTGCCATTGACTCATGGGTGAGGCTGCCTCACAGGAGAATTACTCATAGATAATTTACATTCATTAAATAACACAAAAATTAAAATAAAACAATCACCTAAATTATTATGGTAATTTACATTCAAACTTTTATTCCTTTTTCTTCAAAAACAATAAAAATTAAAATTTATTCCTTTGATTATGTATAGAATATTGATTAGATATTTTGGTGAATAATTTATATATATATTTTTAGTTGTTACAATATATTCAATAAATAGTTAATTATTAAAGTACGTAAAATATCACCTTAATTATTATGGTAATAGCTAGGGGCGCAAAACCGAGTAATTAAAATGTCTTCTATCTATATAGCTTTACTCTGATCATATGCAGAGTAATTATCCAACTCTGATATATTCCTTTTCCTATGTACATTAGGTTATTTCCCATTCACTGTCTGAATTAGGTTTTGTAATAATTTCAAAGAGGTTTTATATACTTTCTCAAGTTATCTTGTTGCTTCAACATTGCTTACAGACCAATATTCATTAGATCACCATGGCGGCCTCGGTCCTCGTGCTTTCCGAATTCCAGGTCAGGCCGCCGCCGGACGAAGACAGGGTGTCCCGAATGTCTCTCCGTCTCACGTACTTCGACATGCTGTGGCTCCACGCGCCGCCCGCCCAGCGACTGCTCTTCTACAAAATTCCGGGGATCACCCAAGCCGATTTCCTAGACGACGTCGTCCTGAGGATCCGACTTCCCCTATCAGAAACCCTCAGTAACTATCTCCCAATGGCCGGAACCCTGACGATACCTCAGAATTCCGATTCCGGCGAACCCGAAATCCTCTGGGTCGACGGCGACTCCGTAGCCCTAACCGCCGCCGAGTCTGGTGCTGATTTCGATTCTCTTACCGCCGATCACGCGATTGACTGCTCCGATCTTCATCCCCTTGTGCCGGAACTGAAGCAGGCGGTCAGCAATTCGGGGTCGACAGTCTCCCCCATGATCGCCGTGCAAATCACGCTGTTCCCGGGGAAGGGATTCTCGATCGGGCTCACGAACCACGCGGCGGCCGGCGACGGCAACACCATGTACCGGTTCATGAAGGTCTGGTCCATGAACGCACGCTGCGAAGGCCGACCGGAGACCAAGTTGGACGATGTTTACAAAACCAACCAATGGGTAAAGGAACCCGTCGAGTTCTTCCGATCAACAAAGCTGCTTCCCTTTTACTACAGGAACATCATCCATGACCAGGAGGGCATCGGAAAAACGTATCGGAAACAGTGGGACGAGATTTCCAAGAACAATCTGCCGGCTGGGAATATTCCGTCAAACACCACCAAGCTTCGTCGCACGTTCTCGCTGAGCTTTGATAACATGAAATCACTGAGAGCTCTTACTGATTCTCGGTCCAAATTCCAGGTCGCCTGTGCTTATGCATGGTCCTGCCTGGTAAAATCCCGTGGAGAAGAAGAAGAAGAAAGCAGACAACTTGTGTGTTTCGCAGATTGTCGCCGCAGAGTTCACTGTATGGTAGAATGGAACTACTTTGGGAACTGCTTGGCGGTTTGCATAGCTTCTGGTAATCATTCCGAGCTGGTGGATGAAGGATCGGTTGAATATGGTGCTGGACTGATCAGATCAGCTATTGAAACCAAAAGGTACAAAATAAATCGCGAAAAAGAGCAAATTGATGGGACGAAGATAAGACGTGGCGCGAAAGAATGGCTTGTGAATCTGAGGAGTGTTGATTTGGAGAAGAAGGATGAAATGGTGGCGAATTCGCCCGGATTCAACTTCTACAAGATGAGGTTTTGCTGGGGAAGGCCTGTGAGGTTTGAGTATGTCTCCATTGATAAAACCGGAGCGTTTTCGCTCTGTGGAACACGGAATTACAGGTATGGTGGAGCCGGAGGAGGGGATCGTCCCGCTGTGGAGGTCTGCGTGTGCCTTCCCAAGGCTAGAATGGATGCTTTTTCTGCTGCTTTCCGTGATGGTTTGAAGTCTCTCTGAGCTGAATTCAAGCACACTAGCACACTAATGATGTTGTGGGAAAGTAGTTGAAATAAATTCTCAAATTAATCTCCGTGTATAGATTTCTCAAATTATAGAACTAAGCCTGTTTACCAAAGCTTATCTGTAGATCAGTTCAGTTTAGTTCAGTTCAGTTAAGTTAAGATGTAATTTGATGAAATTCAGGTTAATTCAGTCATGCTGATTCCATTTTTCAATACATCGATTTTTACTTCAGTTCAGTATATCAAGAAATAACCTCTAGTAAACAGGGCCCAATTAACCAAAACAGAAACAAAAGATTTGTTCAATTAGGGTTTTAGATGTGGTTGGAAAATTTGCTAGCGGAATATATGTAACGTCCTAGAGTTTCCCCAATTCCGCTAGACCCCAATTTTAGCCAATTTTAACAACATTTTGAGGAAGTACTGTAAAATTTTAGGAGAAGAAAATATTGGCCTCTTTTTTTTTGGAGATCAGCGTTTACCTGGCGGATCCAAAATGTGGCAAAGGATGGAATGAAAGACGAAAAAAAATTTAGTCATAATTTCGCCCCACTACTCTAATAATCCTGGATCCGCCTCTGCCTCGTACCTCTTAACATATTTTATTAGTTGTTTTGACAAGCGGGTTTGACAAACGGTTTGTATATGAGTGTTTGGTAAATAACAAATAATTGATAATTGTTTTATGTTGTAAATAGGGCTGTGCATGAACCGGTCCGGACCGGAAAAATGGACCGGACCGGACCGGAATGAAGTGGACCGGAACCGGATATATAGGTTTCCGGTCCGGTCTTCGGTCCAACAATTTTCCATATTCCGGGTCCGGTCCGGTCCGGTCTAAAACCGGATCTTTTCCGGTCCGGACCGGATGGACCGGTTTACATATACTATATAATTAAAATTAATAATTATGTGATAAATTTGGTAAGTATTATAATCTTAAATGAGAAATACTTATTTTAGTTAATATATTCATTGACTTTTGCATCTTGGTATGTTTTCTATTTTATGGAAACCTACCTTTTATTACTAATTAAGCAATTGAAGAGTATTATTATGTGCAAAGATTGATTTGATATATTAAGACTTAATCAAAGGCTTAATTTGAGTTACAAAACTTTAATTTAAGATTTTATTTTCAAATTAGGCAGATTTAGAAGGTAAAATTGAAAAAATTTCGTACCATATTTATGTAAAATTAAATCTCAATATTTAATGTTTTGATTGATCGGGTCCAAACGGTCCGGTTCGGTCCAAGACCGGAATTATTCCGGACCGGTCCCGGTCTAAACTATTGCCTAACCGGTCCGGTCTTCGGTCTAAGAATTTTGAGAATTCCGGTCCCGGTCCAAACCGGTTCCGGTCCGGTCCGGTCCGGTTGCACAGCCCTAGTTGTAAATGACTGAAAAGACACTAGCATAATTTATTATTTATTTCTTTTACATTATTTAATCACATGTTTTGATGTATCAAAAATTATTTTTGTTACTTATATTTATTTATATATATGTTAATTATTATTTGAAGAATTATTCATTATTAATGTATATGAGATTTTTTTAAAATGTTTTTGGTAATAATCCAAATGGACCCCCAATAAAATCTCACCCCCTTTACCCCAGCGAGAATCAAATCCAGGACATTTCTTGATAATTCAACAAGTGTTTTACCACTTGATCTATTATCAATTCCCGTATAAGAGATAATTGGCTTTAAAATAAAAATTAAAAATGATAAATAATTATAATTTTCATTTGGTAAACTTTTAAGGATAAGTCTTGGAATAGACCGTCTATATTCTGATCAAAATATAGACGGGACTGATATGTTAACTATATAGACACGGAGGGACCAATTTGCAATTTTTGAAAAATTAGGATTTTCACGCGCTACAGTAACCGCGCGTGAGCAGTGCTAGATAGGGATGGCATTGGGCGAACTGGGCGTGGATAGTAGACTATCCATGCCCATCCTCATCTAAAATTTTACTATCCATCCCTGCCCATTTACCCATGACGGGTACAAATTTAATATCCATGCTCATCCAACTGGATATCCATCTCATCTGGGTATCCGTGGATATCCATGCCCATGTTATACCCACATATCCATCCGACTTATTAATCCATATTTATAAAAAAATTAACCTAAAATCTATTAATTATCATAAAAATTTAAATAAAAGCACTAATAATTCAAATATATTATATTAATAGAACAAAAAAATTTATAATATGCTAATCATTAAGTTATAAAATTCTTTTATGTTTCAAAATAGACCAAACATGCTTAAAAAATACTAAAATTAATAATATTATTAATATAAATACAAGTAATACTATTAATATTATATATAACGGATATTATACAAGTATTATACGGACGGGTATTGGGCGGGTATGGGGCGGGTGGGGCGGGCGGGTATGGGGCGGGTATAAAATCAATATCCATACCCACCCATTTACCCATGGCGGGTTTGAATCCAACATCCATACCCATGGCGGGTATAAAAAACTCATATCCATACCCGCCCCGTTGGGCGGTTGGCGGGCGGGTATCCACCAAATACCCGTCGGGTGCCATCCCTAGTGCTAGACCTTCATGTTTGAACATCCAGGTTCCATGTTATAAAACTTTCATGTTTCGTATTAAAATCTTAATGTTTCGTGTTAAAACCTTCATGTTACATGTTAAAAACTTCATGTTTTAACCTCCAGGTTCCATGTTATAAAACCTTCATGTTTCGTGTTAAAATCTTAATGTTTCGTGTTAAAACCTTCATGTTACATGTTAAAAACTTCATGTTTTAACCTCCAGGTTCCATGTTATGAAACATTTATGTTTCGTGTTAAAATCTTAATGTTTCGTGTTAAAACCTTCATGTTACATGTTAAAAACTTCATGTTTTAACCTCCAGGTTCCATGTTATAAAACCTTCATGTTTCGTGTTAAAATCTTAATGTTTCATGTTAAAACCTTCATGTTACATGTTAAAAACTTCATGTTTTAACCTCCAGGTTCCATGTCATAAAATCTTCATGTTTCGTGTTAAAATCTTAATGTTTCGTGTTAAAACCTTCATGTTACATGTTAAAAACTTCATATTTGAACCTCCAGGTTCCATGTTATGAAACATTCATGCATGTTTCGTGTTAAAATCTTAATGTTTCGTTTTAAAACCTTCATGTTACATGTTAAAAACTTCATGTTATAAAATTGCATAAAGGTCCCTCCGTATTTTTGTAAAATTGCATAAAGGTCCCTCCGTGTTTTTGTCTAAAATTTTCTAAAATTGCATAAAGGTCCCTCCGTGTTTTTGTCTTATACACTATTTACAACTTAATCATTGGTCTATATTCTGTCAGAATATAGACGGTCTACTCAGAGACCGACTCAACTTTTAATAACATATCTTACCAATTATAAAAATATTCTATATATTGGTTTAATTATAAAATTAAATTGGCTTAACTTTGGAAAAGTGCACCAACACACGCAAATAAAAATTGGAATATTGTGCACCAACACACGCAAGGCTTGTCAATAAGCTGCTTCCACCATGATAAATGAGTTCTTTGATTAGGGATACAAGATCTTTGTTGAATAATTTTCACTTGTTTTTTGTTCAAAAGGTAAGTAGATCTATGGCAAAATCTCTGCTTTCTGCTTTTATTTGATAGAGTGCTTGTTACGTTAAAAAAAAAAAAACACACGCAAGGAATGATATTAGTACCACAAATATTAATCAAATATAATAGGAAGGAACGTAATTTTGATAGTGTTACAAATATTAGTATTATGAATAAAATATTTTTATAATTTTAAATTAGTTGGGTGATATTAATAGTATAAATAAATTATTTTGTATAATCATACCAAATTAGTCGGGTGCGCAATTTCTAAAATAACCTTCTATAAGTATATTTGTATTATATTTATTTGGAAAATTTAATTGTATTCAAACATCAAACAACTAAGCTTAAATTTATAAATCTACTCATTTTACACAAGAAAAACTGAAGTGAATTGGATTTATATATGTACTATGATGAAAGAGAAGAATTGATAACTTATTTTTAGAATTAAATAAAGAATCATTTATATAAAATGGTATGCACCTGCCCCGGATTTGTAGGAGTATGAATAACCGCCCATGATTTTTTCATTAGAAAAAAGAATTTTTTATTAGGATTAGGATACAAGGAAATTATATAACATTTACCTAATGAATTAATTACTCTAATGGTCCCATAAAAAGTCAGAACGTTTTCTTTTAGTCCCATTAAAATTTTCTGTTTCTATTTGGTCCCATAAAAGTTATTATTGTATCTATTTGGTCCTTTAGTTAGTCAACTGACGGAAAAAGAGTGTTGACTAACGGATTTTTTAAAACAAATTGTACAAATACCCTCCATTTTTATTAAAAGATCAAAATATTTAACTCTAATATATTTAATCAACATCAATCAAGTTCTTTGTTTTCTTTTGTTCTCACTATGCCCGCTCATGCACAATCACATGGAGTTTGAATAATTTCGGGTAATATCTATGAGATTGAAGGTGATATATGAAAATATAAAGAGATCCTTTATGAATAATTAAATATTACCATACATTATATACATGTAACAGTAAAACTCACTAAAATATTAACTAGCTATAAGCACCGTGACTGCCATAGCTAGCGGTTGAGAGTAATTTTTTTTTTCAAAATATTGAATTTAATTATTGTATTAAATTTTAGTTTTATTCTTTATTTGAGGTAGAATTTTATAAATTGATTTGCTTCATTAATTTTAACGAAATTTAATATTTATAAATAAGAGCTAAATTAATTATCCTAATGTTATTTAACTTGTACTGTATGTTTCAAAAATTACAAGACTAAATTGATGTTGTAATAAAAATGAAAGGTATTTGTGAAATTCCGTTAGTCAACAATACTATTACGTTAGTTGACTAACCAAAGGATCAAATATAACCAATAACAACTTTTGTGGGACCAAATTTAGGGAAAAAAATTATGGGACTAAAAGAAAACACTATGAACTTTTATGGGACCATTAGGGTAATTAATTATTTACCTAATTATATAACATTGGTGGCAGTCACCAATGTTTCTACAATGCAGCAAATGTGATTGGCCTATTAAAACACGTTTGAACATCATAAACAATGGGGTTGCTCCATGCAGGTCCGTATTTTTACCATAATACTCCTAATATTGTTAAGGCAAAAATGGGCTTGAAATCATAGGATTCCATCAAGGGGCATTATTGTAGAAATACGAACTTGCAAGAGAAAAATGGACCTGCATGGAGAAATTGCTTAAACAATACATGTAAGAACTATTAAAAACATGCAAGGGTAGTTTGAACTGAATATAAAGATTTCAGGATATGCAAAATTATATGATAATTTTTGCATTAGATAAACCCACGGCCAGTTTGCTTTTAGTTGCTTCACTATATTACTATCAAGTCATATTAAGAATCTCACATAGAATAGGTGAAAACATAGCATCAGGTACCATCATTCTCCATTTACATATGTGTGAATCTGAATTTTATTTTCTATGTGTTTCTAGGAAAGATGTAGTAGAATATTTACCATTTAAGAAGAAGGCGGTCAGCTGGTCAAATACTTTTACCTTACTACAACTACGAAATCATTTCTACGTTACAAAAAGTTCTATCAGCTTATATAACCAAACTACATAAAAAATATGACTGGTTATGTAAAAAGTCCTATCACAATACAGGAATTATAAGAGGAATACCACTAAGGGAAAAATCAACTAAACGCCTGAAACCCCTAATTATATGAAACAGAGGAAATCACATTGAAACAAAGCAAAAAAGGAGAAATTGCTCCGAATACTCCATGGAACCATTGTCTAGTGCCTGAAAACATATTAACCGTGGAAAATGGAATTGAGCAGGGCTGACAATAAAAATTGCAAAGGAAGAAATGATAAAAATTGACACCTTATGATAAAAATGACAACAATTTCTCTTGCACCATATATCAAACATTCTGCATCCTGCAATTAAAATTAATCCAGAACACAAGATAGAAACTGTTAAAATTAACAGGTTGGCCCCTTATTCAAAAACACTTGTCACCGGAAAATAAAATAGATCATAATCTGAAAACATGTGATGAAATGCACGAACACACACGTCAATATGAACAAACACTTAACTCGACAGTAGTATCCCATAAAACAATGTCAAAGAAAAAACTCGCTTACGTACCCGTGATAAATTTAAGTCAGAAAAAACAGCGAACACCTTGAATGCAAAGAAAAGCTTCAGTGAATATTGACGTGTAGATGGAACCATGTACAGAAAGCTGATTCAGTCAAAGAAGAAAACATAAAATCCCAATAAAACACGAACCACATTTACAACAAACAATTTTGTCTGTGAACTTTGAAAATCATTGAACACCTTACCATAAAAATAAATCTGAGAGCATCAGTTCTCATGGGTATATCACCAAGACACCAACTCTCAAACATTATGTCAAGAGTGTTTACCTTAGTCTTGACGGGGACGATGTTCATCACTCAAACAGGATCCTAGGCAAAGTTTGTAAGGACCACGTGGGACTGTTTCATTGATCAGCTCACAAAGCCAAGGTTGTTGAACCTCTTTATTGATCGTCTTTCATGCACAATCTCAAACACCTTGCATGCATCTTCAATGAAAATACAGTAAGGCGGAAGAAGTTTTCATTGAAGGAATTCTTCTAACTGCCAAAATTGTAGCAGTAAGTTCATGAACCGATCTGTACAAACTTGCATGTATTTATCATGCTCAGCCTAGATCAGTTAGGAAACGGTTACAAAAACTTATCTACTCAACTGAATCCACTTGGATCAGTTCTAAATGTCTAACTGAAATTGGCGCCAAAAGCCGTTGGCTGTTGTCACCTTTGACTTCAGAGTTGACCTTCCCAGTTGTGTTGTAAACCAGCTTCTGTTCTGATTCAGTTATTCATCACCCTCCTCTCAAGTTGGAAATAGACAGAGTTAGCATTCCCAACTTGCTCAGGAAGAACTGAAACAGTGGTGGAGCTAAAGCCTTTGTGAAGAAATCGGCTACTTGAAGTTTGGTTGAAACAAACTGAGGATTCAAAAACCCAAGGAGATACTGATTTCTGACCACATGACAGTCCAACTCAATGTGTTTTGTGCGTTCATGAAACACAGGGTTGGATGTAATATACAAGCCTGCCTGATTGTCACACCACAAAGGAATAGGCTTGGGTACTGAGATCTTGAAATCTGTTAGAAGAAAAGCAAGCCACTGCAATTCTCTAGTAACTGCTGCTATACTCCTGTATTCAGCCTCAGCTGAACTACATGAAACTGTAGGTTGCTTCTTAGTCTTCCAAGAAACCAAAGAATTTCCAAGAAAAACACAATAGCCTGTGAGTGATCTTCTGGTTGTTTTGCATGTTGCCCAATCAGCATCTGCAAAGCTTCATATTCCAACTCCAGTGTGAGAGGAATAAAATAAGCCTCTGGTAGGACATCCAGAAAGATATCTCAGTACATGAACAGCTACCTTGAACTGAGCCTCTGTAGGTGCCTGAACAAATTGACTTAGATGTTGAACAGCATGACTGATGTCAGGTCTTGTAAAGTTTAAATATAAGAGC
Organism: Cruciata laevipes; assembly: GCA_963678965.1. Lineage (NCBI taxonomy): Eukaryota > Viridiplantae > Streptophyta > Magnoliopsida > Gentianales > Rubiaceae > Cruciata > Cruciata laevipes. The sequence goes on along the minus strand of OY787641.1, from coordinate 4,998,045 downwards.
TTCCCAATCAGCCTTCTGTATGAGCTAGGATCACCCAAAAGTGTTGTTGAATCTTCAGTGAGTTGAGTTCCAGGGGGCAAAGGTGTTGAAACTTGCTTTGCATTCTGAATTCCAGCTTGCTGAAGGAGATCAACAATATACTTGTGTTGATGAAGTATAATCCCTGATTTATCCCTAGCTATCTCCAAACCAAGGAAGAATTTTGCATTTCCTAAATCCTTGATGGAGAACTCAGTGTGCAGAAAGTGTTTCACAGCTGAAATGTCTGCTTCAGAGCTTCCAGCCAGTAAAACATCATCCACATAAACCAATAAGGCTAGAAACTTATCTGAATCATGAAGAGTAAAAAGGCATGGATCATATGGTGATTGACTGAAACCATACTTGCAAAGAGCCTTTGAGAAAGTCTGATTCCATTGTCTACTTGCCTGCTTCAGTCCATATAAAGACCTTCTCAGCAAACATTTATGATGAGGTGAAGGGACTTTATAGCCTGGAGGTGGATGCATGTACACCACTTCTTCCAGCTTCCCATGCAAGAAAGCATTATTAACATCTAGCTGATGAAGGGATAAACCTCTAGAAGCAGCAACAACAAAGAAAACTCTCACAGTAACCGACTTTGCCACAAGAGAAAAAACTTCATTATAGTCCTCCCCTTGCTTCTGAGTATATCCCTTAGCCACCAACCTGGCCTTATGCCTTTCAACAGAGCCATCAGAGTTAAATTTCACCTTAAAAATCCACCTGCAACCAACAGCTTTTTTATTCTTGGGAGGAATTACCAAATCCCAAGTGTGATTTGCTTCAAGGGTTCCCAATTCCTTCTGCATTGCAAGTATCCATTCAGCTTTGGTGCATGCTTGACTGTAGGACTGGGGCTCCTGAGTGTCCAGTACATTTCCAAGAAACTGATCAGGAAAATTGCTGAATACTTGATGAGAAACAAAGTCTTGAAGCCATGCTGGTTTGTGTCTGATTCTGGGAGGAAGTTGAGGAGAAATATCCTCATGAATAGACTCATCAGGATGAATAGAAGCTTGATCTTCTGATGAAATAATGACTCCATGATCTGAAGCAGAAGGAGTTGAAACTTCTGATGGAACCACATCCTCATACACAGGAAAAGAAGGTAACACTGATGTGACCAGCTGAGTTGAATGTGATGTTCCAAAAGGAAAACATGTCTCATAGAAAATAACATCTCTAGAGCTAAAGATTTTATGCTCAGAGAGATCATAAATCTTATAAGCCTTTTGTCCAGTAGCATATCCAACTAAGATACACTTCTTAGCTCTAGGATCAAATTTTGATTTTCCTGGAGTAAGATTGGCAGCAAACACCAGGCATCCAAAAACTCTTAAGTGTTGAAGATCAGGAGACCTTTGAAATAAGACTTCAAAGGGTGTTTTCCAAGAAATAAAAGAAGAAGGTAACCTGTTCAGCAAATAAGTGGCTGTTAGAACAACTTCACCCCATAATTTTGTAGGCATATGACTCTGAAATAACAAAGCCCTTGCAAGCTGTAAGATATGCTGATGCTTTCTCTCCACTACTCCATTCTGTTGAGGAGTATAAGCACAACTTGTTTGATGGAGTATCCCTGACTCAGAAAGAAAATTCATAAAGTTGGAATTCTTAAACTCAGTTCCATTATCTGATCTAACTGTTTTAATGGAGACTCCAAAATGATTCTGTACCATCTTGGTAAAATCCTTGAAAATAGAGAAAACTTCAGTCTTGTAGGCCATAAGATAGGTCCATGTGCATCTAGAGTGATCATCCACAATGGTGAGAAAATACAAAGCTCCAGTAAAAGATTTCTCTTTGTATGGTCCCCACACATCCAAGTGAACTAAATCAAAACATTTCTCAGCACAATGATCCCTTAAGGTAAAAGACAGTCTTCTTTGTTTAGCAAGATGACACACATCACACTCCTCATCAGAGAAAATAATTTTTTCATTCACAGGCAAATGTTTGAGTACAACTATAGAAGGATGTCCCATTCTTAAGTGCCATAGCCTATCTTTGGAAATGGTTACATCACTTTTACAGGATATAGACTTACTCAACACATTCCTAACAGCACTAAGGTATTTGGATAACCTTTGGATCTCCAGTGCTATATAAGCTTTGTCAAAAGACTTCTTATGGAGTATGTACAGTCTTCTTTCCACACCTGCTACAGCTATGACCTCCCTGGTGATAATGTCTTGAATGCAACACACATGAGGATAGAATGTGAACAGCAATATCTGATCCTTAGACATCTTATTCACAGATAGAAGATTAAACTGAAAACCAGGAACATGCAGACAGTCAGACAAGCTTATCTCAGAAGAAAGTTCAGTTGTGCCTATATTTTTAACACACTTGATTGAACCATCTGGAAGATAAACTGGTATATAATCTTTCTGTTCCTTATAGCAAATCAGACTACTTTCATTTGCACACATATGGACAGAAACACCAGAGTCTATGATCCAGGCATTAGAAAAACTAGAATCAAGAGAACTGAGAGCATGACAAACAGTTGTACCTGAGAAATCATCCAGGTGAGCAAAGTTGATCATTGCTCCTTCCTCATCAGCTTTGCCTTTCCCTTTGATCATTCTTGCAATCTCCTGCTGAATCAAAGCTCTTATATCTAGCCCTTCCAACACAGACTGTGATGAGGAAGTGTTTCCTTCAGCAGAAACTTTAGCCTGATGAGCAAAATTCCTCTGATTAGGCATCTTCCTTGATCCTTTCCACCAATCTGGAAACCCATAGATGTGATAACATGTGTCTTTGCTGTGTCCTTCACCTCCACAATGATCACATTTTAAGTCTTTCTTGCTCCCAGTCATAGGCACTTTCTTCTTTGTAGCAGACTTGTTTGCTCCAGCAAGCACAGGTTGACTCAGGAAAGCTGTTTGGTTAATAGGCTCCACAGATTGAGCATGGTTATTTTTCTTCCTCTCTATTTGCATCATCATAGAGAAAACCTTATCAACATGTGGAAAAGAATCCATGACAAGAACCTGATCCTTCATAGCTTCAAAACGATCATTCAGTCCCATCATGAACTGTAGTACTCTTGTCCTATTCTCTCTATCTGAACTTTTCTTCACAGAACCACAAGTACAACCACACATACATGAAGACACAGGAGATATATTTGCATACTCATCCCAAAGCTTTGTCATGTTTGTGTAATACATTGGAAGCGATGTATTACCTTGCTTCATGTTGACTATATCTGTGAGCAATTGATTCTCCAGAGTTCCACTGGCATAACCAAAACGTTCATGAATCTGCTTCCAGATCTCTGCAGCACTTCCAGAGTACATGAATCCATCGGCAAGCTCATTCGAGATCGAGTTTAAAATCCAGGAAGTCACCATCATGTCTACATCTGTCCACTGCTCAAAATCTTCTGCATCATCTTCAGGTTTTGGATAAAAACCTGCAACGAACTTATACTTCTTCTTCGCACCGAGAGCAAATCGCATCGCGCGGCTCCAGTTGTGAAAAGTATGCTCGGTCAGCTTATCTGCCACCAGTTGCAGACCCGGCGAATCGTTCGGATGAAGATACAACATCTTCTGCTTTTCCGATGCAGTCCCTCGCTTTGCTCCAGTCGCGCCTCTTCTGAAATTATCATAACCGTGCACGGAGCTCTCTTCATTATCGCTGTGACCTTCTGCCATTGCGAGGGAGCTTCAAAAGTGACGAAGATGGTGATCAGATGGAACCGCAAGGATCAGAGAATGGAACCGATCACAAACAGGTCGTGGAAGAGACCTGCTCTGATACCATAACAGAAATGTAAAACATCTTCAATGAAAACACAGTAAGGCGGAAGAAGTTTTCATTGAAGGAATTCTTCTAACTGCCAAAATTGTAGCAGTAAGTTTATGAACCGATCTGTACAAACTTGCATGTATTTATCATGCTCAGCCTAGATCAGTTAGGAAACGGTTACAAAAACTTATCTACTCAACTGAATCCACTTGGATCAGTTCTAAATGTCTAACTGAAATTGGCGCCAAAAGCCGTTGGCTGCACCTTTGACTTCAGAGTTGACCTTCCCAGCTGTGTTGTAAACTAGCTTCTGTATCGATTCAATTATTCATCACATGTGCAAATCATAAGTTAATTTCCACAACAAAAAGAATAGAGTAAACAACATCTGGCACATAAAGAAGACGCGTGGCTTAATAAAGTAATAAAATAATAAAGTTCACTGTAGAAACGAACGACGAAAAACACTATACATTCGGGATATTCGCTTTTAAGATTACTAGTGGTAGCGCGGGCTGGTGGGTATTTGTTAAGTGTTGGTTTTTTTTTTCATAAAGTGTGGGGAATTTATTAGGCACCCCAAACCTGTAATCTTGCCCGTAGGCGGTTGCCCGAAGGCTTACATCCAAAGCGCATGTTAAGTGTTGGTTTTAATTAAGAGATATTAGAGATAATCTAAAAATAGAGATTATGCTTTTCAAAAAAAACAGAGATTACAGTTGTGAGGAGAGTTGGTATTGGTTTTCATAAGTATAAATTGAAGTATTGCTAAGTGCATGCTGAATTGTGAGAAATTATAATATACAATCTAAGTACATGCTTGATTTATTGAATACCACGTCTCATTAGACCCGCTTAGTTCCTGTTCTCTAGAGATTATTTGAATATTTTTTAGTTTAAATAAAAAAAATTTAGTTCAGATAAATGTTTTTTTAGTTCAGATGAGTTCAGATAAAGTTTTTTTTAGTTCAGATAAACTTTTTTTAGTTCAGATAAATGTTTTTTAGTTCAGATGAGTTCAGATAAGTTCAGTTCAGTAAACTTTTTTAGTTTTCAGATAAGTTAAGTTCAATAAACTTATTTGTATTTTAGTTCAGATAAGTTAAGTTCAGTAAACTTATTTGTATTTTAGTTTAGTTCAGTTTAAAGTAGTTCAATCTTTTGAGCTTAATTGTTCATATCAGTTTTGTTCAATTCCATTCAGTTTAGTTCAGTTTCAATGTGATTTGATAAAATTTAGATTAATTTAGTCATACAGATTCTTTTTTTTCCCAATACATTAAGTTCAGTTTAGCTCAACAAAAATTTAATTGGTGCAATTAATTAAAGTTAATTTATTCATACCGTTTATTTTCATCACATTTATTTATTTTCAATTCAGTTCAGTTATCTATATGCTTCAGCTCAACTCAAATCAATATGTTTAGCTAGCAAACATGATCATAATTTTTAACATTAAGGCCCTGTGTGCCAGAACTTTTATATATCAGTTCAGTTCAATTCAATCCAGTAAATTGAAGTGAAATGTAATTTGAAGAAATTCGTGTTAATTCAGTCATGTTCATTCTTTTTTTCAGTACATTAATTTTCACTTCGGTTCAATTCAATCCAGTTCAGTTGAACAAGAAATAAACTCTATCAAACTCTAAGTTATACTCAAATTATTGAATTTCAAATGTTTTGAAAATGTCATATTTATTTCATTTCAGTTGATCTATATATTCCAGTTCAACTTTGTTCTACATATTTTCATATTAAATGTATTATGCTAAGATTAATAAATTTCAAATATATTGAAATTGATCATATTCAATTCAGTTCAGTTTATCTACATCAATGCAACTCAGTTCAGTATATATTAATATTAAATGTATTATGTTATATTTAGATTAGTGAATTTCAAATATATTGGAAATGATCATATATTTTTTAGTTAGCTTCAATTTAGTTCAATTCAAATTATCTATATATTTCAATTCAGCTCAGTTTTTAAGTTCAAATAAGTTCAGCTAAATTTTTTAAGTGCAAATGAGTTCAGTTCAGATGAGTTCAGATAAAGTTTTTTAAGTTTAGATGAGATCAGATAAAGTTTTTTAAGTTCAGATTAGTTCAGATAAAGTTCTTTAATTTCAGATAAACTTTTTTTAGTTTAGATAAACTTTTTTAAGTTCAGATGAGTTCAGATAAAGTTTTTTAAGTTCAGATAAACTTTTTTTAGTTCAGATAAAGTTTTTTAAGTTCAGATAAGTTCAAATACCGTGAAGAGAACAGGACCTTAGTTGCCAACAATATTAGACGTCGTGGAGGACAGATCACAGATCCATAGTAGCTACAGAATTTCCATCTTCCTCATTTGTCACGATTGTTACCTGTGACATTGGAGTATTATAAACGCGCTTTATACTAACTAGAGAATAAAGGGAAATTCCAACATACCGGCTTCAACAAAAGAACCTCTTTACCCTTGAACCTCCAATTTCCTCGATATATTTAGAATCAGCATAGCCAAGATCATCGGGACTTGGAGTAATCAGTTTCAACTATAATCCAGGGCAGAAAGAAAACACCAGGGAAAAAATACCCATAACTCGAGCTAACTGACAAAAATATACTTACCAGTGCAGCACCAGTTGTACAGCAGAATCGACGAAGATCAAATTTGGAACTGATTCTCAAAACCATAAGCTAAAAAAAGAATTGACATTAGAAAAGATGATTAACCAGATAGATAACAAGATTCGTTCACCCAATCGTGGAAATTGCAAGAACAAGAAAATTTAACAAATATGGGCCATTGTAACTAAATATTTCTGGTCCAGAAACTTGTATAACGCACAGAACTAAACCAGTACCCAGACATGAAAACCATGCAATATAATTCTCCTCTCTTTCTTCTTCATTACTCATTACACATTTATGCTTTAAAGATTTACACAGTTTGTACGACGCCAAAGCATCAAAGCCAAAAGCATGTGAATAGACACCTGGAAATCATCAACGTACAAAAATATATCAGTAAGTTTCTAACCAATGTTTTACAGTTTTTTCAAATGATGAAAAACAAGTACCTTAAAAATATCATTAGTACTGTTGTGGCTACAGACAAGAATGCTGCTGCGAAAACTGTTGCCTTTGAAAACAGAGCTGGTCGTCCAAACATGACTATCTGCACTATTAAGAACGCATACAGAACAAAACCTAAGAGATATGCTCGTTAGGAGATATATGATGAAGATGTATTTCATTTTACTTCAACTTAAAGTCTTAGACAAAGAAATGAACACAGTATAAATCAAGATAATAAGACAAACATATTCTGTCTGAACAGAATGTGTAATAAAATTGCAAGGCATGCCTGGATGTGCAAACAATATAGTATTTGTACTGATAAGCATGATGTCTGAAAAACAACCAAAATTATATGCTTTTAGCATTTCTAGAACATGGAAAAACTGATTATAGTCTAATTAGATAAACAATAAGGCTAATTGAGTCTCTAATCCTGCATTTCCAGACCAAGTGAATAAGAAGCTCGATTCAAGTCCTAATTAGCACTTAGCACGGATTAGGAATTAATAATGCACAAAAAGCCTGCATTCTATCTCTGATGATAATTTGTACCGAAAGAATCAGCAATTTAAGTAAAAGAACCAATTTGTACCGAAGCAATTAACGATTAAGCAGAAATCAGCACCGCAAGAATCCTGAAATTAATAAGAATGGGAGCAATCTGCATTCAACAATAATAGATACATACCACTTCATTTTTCTATATAACCTTAATTACACCACTGGAATCTGGCTTCCTGTCCTCCTCCACATTACCATTGCTCAAATTTGAACTTAACCTTCTATAGAACTGAAAAACAAAGTGTCATCACATTAAAAAAATGCAGGAATAAAACTATCAACATGAACATGAACATGGGATATAATTAGTACCTGTGGTCATTGAGTTCAACAGCCCCCCTGAAATAAGATTTGTATGCAAACATTCAAATACCAATGGAGGCAACAAAGAAAAACATAATAAAACCATAAAGTAGTTCGGGTTCAGAAACTATTAGTTGAGCAAACCACGATCACGCTCGTATTAACAAAACATCATCAACCATTCAACATGTTCCACTTTACTTTTTCCCCATTTCAGAAATTATAAATAATGTTTCATTTCATGTAATTAACTAATTATCATTCAACATGTCACTCCATTTCAAAAAATTAATAATACCTGAGTAAGATACTGAAGATCAGGCTGCTTCAATATTGTGAATGCTTGTGTAGCGGTATCCTTAGTCAACATGCTGTTGTTGGTCTAGATGTCAACAAAGCATCCCTGAGTATACATTATAGAAATGAAAGAGTGAAGAAATTAGAATGTTTTCAGTGTATCAAATCAGCAGGAACATATGTAAATGATGGCCACTCAAATTCTCAAGTTTAAACTGCTACAAGCCAACTAAATCAAACATTCTGTTCTACAGATTAGTTGAGCATCGTCTCTGGTGGAAATCGGCCTTGAATAAAAAAATATCATTGATCCTATGAAAACAGAAAACAGAAAATGTTGGAAATTTGAGGGAAATATTGTAATTACCCGAAACTTTGGGCACGATTTTGAGATAGTTAAAAGTTGAATTAGCTCGAGATTTTGGTACCGTTGGATTCTCCTCCGTGAGACTACAAAATCGGTTATTAGAACACTCAAATCGGATCAAGGATAACCGAGTTATGGATACTCAAAGATGGTCTTTTGAAATGGGAATTTTGTGTACAAATCCCACATTGGAAACGTAGAGAGAAATTGTTTACTTTATAAGTGTCAACATTTCTTAAGAGTTCAAGCGAGCAATCACTTGATGGGTTTGGGCTTGTTTTGTATTTTCTGAAGCTTCTGTAAGCTTCCGTATGCTTCCAGAGGGCCTAGAAAGCTGTCCAAATTCGTTGGATCAGTTGTACTGTGAATCAGCTAATTTTGTTAAGCTGAATCATCAAATCAGATGAATATTTTTGTCCAAATTCGTTGGATCAGTTGTACTGTGAATCAGCTAATTTTGTTAAGCTGAATCATCAAATCAGATGAATATTTTCTCTGATTTTGAAATCAATCAGAACTTTCTTTCTGCCAAAGTAAACCTGAGTAGAACTATTATAAATAGAGCCATAGAGTCAGTTAGAAAAACCATCTCATTCACAAGCTCATTCAAAACCTTAAACACCACTCATAATCTCTCTCCTAAATTTGTCTTTGTCGGCTCTAAGTTCGTTCATCGAGTTCGTCAGAATCTCAAGTCAGTCATTGATTATGTGATAGATGCCTTCGGGCTGTGCGCTAGTACGGACTTTAGTCACAGGTTGACTAGAGATTTGATGGTTTTATCCTAGGGGCGAAAGACCCGTATAGCGGCGCCTATTCGCTTCAAGGGCAGTGCACGCACTACTCCGTCCACGTTGAATATGTTGATATTTATGCTTAAATTTCATGTAATATATTCAGTTTTGAATAAATATATATTATTTATAGTATTTATTTATTTTGCAATTTAGTCCTGTAACTTTTAATATTTACTAAAACCCAAAGACTTGAATTTTAAAGACAATTCCTAATTCCGGATGAAGCTCATCAACAATTCCTAATCAATCCATCAATCAAAACGAAACCCAAAGACTAAATTTTAAAGAGAAACCAACTGAATCGGCAATAACGAATCAAATTAAAGCTAACCTACATTGGCTGATCCGGCCTGTGTGGTAGCCTGGTAGGGTTAGAGAACAAAGGAATTCTCTAGGCATGGGGCACGTGGAGGTTGAATAACATGCAGGGGAGGAGGAAAAGACGCGTGGAAAGAAGTTAAGGCTGGGTAGTACTGTAGAAAAGAACGACGAAATGTACTGTTCATATGAGAATCTCCGCTTTTAATTAGTTTAGTAGATAGATAGACTGACTTTCCCTAAAGAAGAAATAAGTGGAAGCGGAGAAGGGAATTATGGTGTCTTTTCCTTCTTTTAAAATGTAGAAAAGCTGTCAATTCAGACCCGAACACGAAAAACCCGACCCGACTGACCCGGCACGAATGACCTTTTAACCCGATTAAAACTCGAGAATATTAGGTTAAATTCGACCCGACACGAACCCGACATGAACCCGAATAAATTTTAACCCGACACGAACCCGACACGAACCCGAGAATGACCCGAACCCGAAAGTGACCCGAACCCGATTTGACACAAACCCGAAAATGACCCGAACTCTAAAATTAAGTTAATGAACTAGCAGTAGTAATAGAATTGGTGTAAAAATGTTTATGATCACTGCAATTTGCTTTCCATAAAAATGTTTATAAATATATTTATGATCACTGCAATTTGTTGAATGAATTATAGGAATAATTTGGTGGATTATAGCAATTGTTCAGTAAAAAATAATATATTTATTACAAGAGCATATTTTCTCTAGTAGAGTTGATATATATATAAGTATAAAAATATCAATTCAGTATATTGTGTATATTAATATTTATTTCAATTCATTTTTGTTTTATGAAGATCATGTCGTCATAATGCCTTGAGTTAAATTGAATAATCTCTAGCGACTATACAATTTTTAACTCATCAAGTATAAAATTGGATTGAACTATAAGGGAATGTAGTGAAACTCAATTTAGTTCCAGTGTTTATAGAAACTCAATTAAGATTTGATATTTTATTATTTAATTTTAATTTACTTATTAGTGTTTTTAGAAAATCAAGTCAGTTTGATCTAACACTAGTTAAACTCAATTTATCCAGTATTTATAGATAATCAAGGAATATTTGATCTTTCACTACTTAAATACAATATACTAGTTACATTCGTTTATAAAAGTCAAGTAATATTTGACCTTTAATTATTTCTATTCAACTCATAGTAAACAAAGTCAGTTAATGAAGTTCATTAATTGTCGAAAGTAACAAATTAAACATTAATCACTAATTTATAGAGAATCCCTATTTTTGAATAAATATAAGTTACTTGATTATTATAAATTGAGTGATGGTTAACAGTTGTATAGTTAAATTGAACTTAATTAATTTTTGAATAAAGTCGAGTAATAGTTGACATTTGGTTAGTTAAATACAATTAAGTTAGTGTGTTAGCACTAACACTCAGTTACGTATGGAAAGTCAAGTAAGGTTTACCATTTGATTAGTAAAATTCAATATAAATTATTTCATAGTATTTATAAAAAAAATTAAATTAAATGTAAGATTTAGAAGTAACTAAATTTATTTTTAAGTGTTTATTGAAAATAAATTAAGGATTAATTTTTGGTAAATTTATTTCAATTTAGTTATCGTTGTTAGTTAAGCAAGTTTTCAATTCGATTAATTACATCAATTTAATGGGTTTAGCGTTTAGTGGGTGGATTTAGGGTTTAGTGGGTTTTGAGTTTTGGGGTTTGGGGCTTTAAGACAAAAGTAAGCCCATCAAATATGCCCAATTCTAATATCAAAATCAACCCAATAATTATTTCATTTCATGTTATTTTGGTGTTAATATAAGGAAAATTCTCATTTGAGACCTGTCTCAAATGAGACCAAAGATCATATGAGACTGCTATTGAATGAATTTGTCGTTAGTGAGCTTTAAACCCGCCGATTTTCTTGATTGAATTTATCGTTGGTGAAATTGACCAAGGAAATGATCAAGAAAATTGACCGAAAGATCAAATTAATTGAAAAACCAAGGCAAAACAAAAATACTCAAGGACATTGATTGAAAGATCAAACAAACTGACTAAAAGATCAAGCAGAAACAGTAAATGCTCATTCTCCTGCTCTTGGTCTCCACAAGGACAGGTCTCACCCAAGACTTTCTCTTAATATAAAATAGAGTACTTGTTGATATCGTATTTTTTGTTAATTTAATTTATTACTGACATCGTGATTATTGACATTTTAATATTCATATTTAAAATTAGAGTTTCTTTCTAACCGAAGTGTTAATACAAGTTAGAATAATTGTTAAATTTAATATAATTATGAGTATTTGTCAAAATATAATATTTTGACCCGAACCCGACACGAAAATAAAACCGACCCGATGCCAACCCGACCCTATAAAACCCGACCCGAACCCAACCCGACCCGATGAATAGTCCCAACCCGACATTAACCTGACACGAACCTGACCCGACCCGACCCGACAAGACCCGAAAAGATATTTTAGACCCGTTTGAACCCGACCTGTTTGACCCGAACCTTTTTAGACCCGAACCCGATGTCGACCTTTAGACCCGAATCGACAGCTCTTGTACTAACCCCACCGATTTTGTACTAAAGACTTGTCATTTTTACTTGTACGTGTCCGGTGTCACAATAATTTAAGGAAATGAATGGAGAGGAACAATATTTAATAGAAATTAAAAATGAGAATTTAGAAACTAAGTCTATGAGTCATTGTGTTACATACTTACAGTAAGATGGAATTTAGCTCTATTTGCTAAAGTTTATTTCTTACTGAACTGAACTGAATTGAAGTTAAAATTAATGTATTGAAAATAGAATTAGCATGACTGAATTAACCTGAATTCCATCAAACTACATTTTCACCGAACTGAAGTAAACTAAACTGAACTAAATTGAAATAAACTGATCTACCGATAAGGTCAGATAGTAGGCCAAGTTTTTTTATTATATATTTAGTTGGTTCTCACCTAAGTTAATCTAAGTTTGATCAATAATATATATATATATATACAATATTTAAAATGACGAGAATTAGAGATAATTACTTGGATCGGTAGTTAAGCCATGATTTCGAGGCTTTTTTCGAACTAGCGCCATCTTGTGCGCATATTTTATATTAGTCTTATAAGAGATCTTCTCAGATTAATGATATACGACTTTTTAAAGGCAAATTCTCATTTGAGACCTGTCTCAAATGAGACCAAATATTATATGAGACGGCTATTGATTGAATTTGTCGTTGGTGAGCTTTAAACCCGCCGATTTCCTTGATTGAATTTGTCGTTGGTGAAATTGACCAAGGAAATTATCAAGAAAATTGACCGAAAGATCAAGCAAATTGAACGAAAGATCAAATTAACTGAAAAATCAAGGCAAAACAAAAATACTCAAGGACATTGATTGAAAGATCAAACAAACTGACTAAAAGATCAGGCAGAAACAGTAAATGCTCCTTCCCCTGCTCTTGGTCTCCACAAGAACAGGTCTCACCCAAGACTTTCTCCTTTTTAAAAGGACAAGAAAAGAGATATGTAATTACTTAGAATCGAGGCTATTTTTTACGCTTGAATGGCAATTTTTTTTCCATACATGTTATGAATAAAAATTCAGAATAATCTCAAATGAGAATACTGTACTTTATTGTTGCATTATTTGATGAATGGACCCTAGAAAATTATCATAACATATTTGTTCCATTATTGTTGCTTTATTTGATGAATGGACCCTAGAAAATTATCATAACATATTTGTTCCATCATTGTTGCTTTATTTGATGAATGATGAATTATATATATAGTGTATTTTTTACTTTATTATTGTTTTTTTTTTTCATTGAGCATTATTAAAATCTTAAAACAGTTCTGATTTTTTCACTATAAATTGAACCCCAACGAGAATCAAATTAACCACACAAGTTTTAAACATCTAAAATCTTAAATGTTACTTTTGCATCTAAAATTAAACATGGCCAAGTTTGCTATTTGCTTTGTTCTCTTCTTCCTCGCCGCCTCAAGTGAGTACATATTTTATTTATTTATTATTTACATTGATGTTTCTCCCTCTGGTCAAATCTGCACACTCTGTTTATTTTCATCTTATTGTAAAACGTGTAATTTTTTATGGTAAAACTTTTTTTTTTTTTCCATTGCTAGTGGAAGTTCAAAATGCTCAAGATGTGTTGTTTGCCAAGCAAATTTTGGACAGCCTGAATATCGTCGGCTTCGAAAGCTGTGGTCAAGTTTGTTCTCCTTTCGAGATGCCCCCTTGCAGTTCTTCTCCAGGCTGTTCCTGTATTCCCTATGGTTTATTCGTTGGAGCCTGCATGAAATGAATCAATATCGATCGTTCGTTTTTATTTGTACTTTTCAATCCAACGACGTGTGTGTTTCTCTGAATAAAGTTTTTGCATTTTCCTTTTCTCTATGTATATAAGATAAAAAATGACGAATATATATATAAGATTAAAAATCACCTAAATAAAAAATTTCTACTCACAAAAACAAAGCCTTAAATCATTAATTGTAGAATTTAAAATTTCATCCATTCTGGTAAACATAATTATTCTGAGAATTAAGAAGTATAATATTGATGCTGCTAAAATTTAGCTTATAATCTACCATGTATTTGTTGGTTGTCGAATCAACCAAATCCAAATTTGTATAATATTGTTCTCTCAACTTTGCAGAAATATTGTGATACAAACAACGTACAATTTAGATTAAAAACTTATAGAATACAAAGTCATATATATATATATATATATATATATATATATATATATATATATATATATATAACACTTCCATTCTAGCCTTGGGAAGACACACACAGACCTCCACCGCGGGACGATCCCCTCCTCCAGCTCCATCATACCTGTAATTCCGTGTTCCACATAGCGAAAACGCCCCTGCAGTTTTATCAATGGAAACATACTCAAACCTCACAGGCCTTCCCCAGCAAAACCTCATCTCGTAGAAGTTCAATCCGGGCGAGTTCGCAACCATTTCATCCTTCTTCTCCAAATCAACACTCCTCAGATTCACCAGCCATTCTTTCGCGCCACATCTTACCTTCCCACCTTCAACGCTGTCGTAGTAACCCTGTTTTGCGTACAATTTAGTTTCCGTCGCTGATCTGATAAGTCCGGCACCATATTCAACCGATCCTTCCTTCACCAGCTCTGAATGATTACCAGAAGCTACGCAAACCGCCAAGCAGTTCCCAAAATAGTTCCAGTCTGCCAAACAGTGAACTCTGCATCGACCATCTGTCGAAGCACACAAGACGGTTTTCTCTCTTCTCTTCTGTTTCATCTTCTTCTTCTTCTTCACGGGATTTTACCAGGCAAGACCCTGTTTAGGCCCTGTTTGATAGAGCTTATTTTATGATGTACTGAACTGAAGTAAAAATTGATGTATTGAAAAATGGAATCAGCATGACTAAATTAACCTGAATTTCATCAAATTACATTTTCAATGAACTGAACTAAACTGAATTGAACTGATCTACAGATAAGCTCTGGCAAACAGGGCCTTAAATTTGTTACAGTATATACATTTTTAGATTTGACGTATCATATACTTTCAACTTTAAAAAAAAGTATCATATACTTTCAAATTATCATTTTTTAAAAATATACAAAGTCAAAGTTGATTCAGTTTGATTTTGAAATGTCAACTAACCAGTTTTGATTAGGATAGATGGAGTATCATTTTGACTAAACATTTTAAAATCAAATGTAAGCAAATAAGAAACTCGCATGTGTAAAAGAAGTTTTTTTTGTTTGAATAAAATATTTATTGCATTATTGATTACTGGAATACGTCCAGAATCGATAGAACAAGGTTAAGAACAGCCCACATTCGTTAACTAGTGGGGTGCTCTTGTTTGTGAGTAATTCTAGAGAATGAGTTATAATAGATTCTGAAAAACAAGGCTAAGAAAGAGCCCCCATTCGTTAACTAGCAGGGTGCTCTTCTTTGTGAGTAATGCTAGAAAATGAGCTATAACAGATTCTGAAGAACAAGGCGACCAATAGGGTCTCATAAAAGTGCTATCCTCTAATTGAGATGTGATCCTCTCCCGTGTCGTTGTTGCGACTGCCGGACAACATTTCCTTAGAGCGAAGGACTTCCATAAGGGGTCTCTAACATGTTTCTCACATGACATACGTCCGGAAAATTCTCGGACATCTACTTCTTCCTCGACAAGATGAACCTTCTCGTCTATTATTTGCACTAAAATGAAATACTGGAATGAGAAATAAGTAAAAATAAAATAAAGCATAGACACACTATAGTGCATTTCCTAAACTGTCTCGAGATCTTTCGACTCAATTTTAAAACCATCATGACAGTTTCAGGGTCTACTTATGACCCCTGATGGGACTAGACTTCATCGCTAGTCTCCACCTGAATAGTGGGCACATTATCCTCCACGGAAGTTTTTATCTCGATAGCCCTCACTTTCTTGTGTCCCGAGCTTCCGCTTTTGTTCCCATCCTCCGCCATCAGAAATAGTTTCCTCTTAACCGATCCCCCTTTTCAATCCTTTCAAATTATGATATATAATTGTGATATGATAAAAAAATAAATTTCAAATTTTTTGTATTAATAATTAGGGCTGGCAAAATTTACCAAATTAAAATAGCGTACCAACCAAAATACCAACCAATACCATATCAAAAATATCATACCAATTTTATACCGACTTTAGTGGTATGCTATTGGTATTGAATTTTTAATACCATGGTATTACTGTACCATACCGAAATAATAATATAAATTAAAAAATAAATAATATTGACAATACTTAAATATTTGTTGCCTTAAATATTTTTCAAGTGAGGGTTTTTTTTATATAATATTTTTGGCAAGGCTTATGATATTTTTGTACAAATTTAATTTGTAAACGTCTTTTACCTCATAACACTCTGTCATTATCGCGGTAAAAATAGATGGAATCCCAAAATAGATGCACGAATTTTACCACTACATTGTCTAGGCTCAAAGTTATTTCAATTTCATTTTTGTTTTTTATGTTAAACCCTTAAGATTAAATTTGATTTTTGAATAATGCCATTATTTTCTTGATGTAATACCATGAGGAAGAAAAATGGTAGTTGTTTTGAATATGGTACCTTGATTAACGAATTTCATATTTTACATGTATTTCTATTTTATTTTTCAAACCATTTTTTTGGTACAGTTACAGTATATATACCGAATAGTTTGGTTGGTATTGGTATTTCAAATATGTGTATCAAAATATTTGGTATGGTACATGGTATTGAGAATTGTACCGATTCCACCGTAATAATAATCTAAACAGACCCTAATAATTAAAATCCCAACCATTCCCCGCTTTCAAAATGGAACTATCCCAAAATTAGAGATTGTTTAGGTGAGGCAATCTTAAAATATCCCAAAATTAGAGATTTTTTAGGTGAGGCAATCTTGAAATTTATGAGCGTGGATATGGTAATGGGTTAATGAATTATTTAATGAATTATCGTTCCATTAGTTTATTCATAGCAACCATATGTTTATGGGTCTGGTATATGTCAAGGCATTATAAATGAAGCTCAAATCTACGAGGATCAAAGCACGTAATTAAGCTTCCATCTTTTCTCAAATCTAAAGCAATGTGGCTAAGTTTGCTAGTTACTTGCTTCTCTTCGTCCTCGCCGCCTCAAGTGAGTATATATAAGTATACACATATATAGAAACATATACATATATATATATATATATATATATATATAATATGTGTGTGATTTGATTTTGCCTGATTTTAACATCATCTTTGCATTTACAGTGATGTTGATGGAAGTTCAAAGAGGTCGAGATGTGATCACAGCCGTTCAAGTAATGGATTGGCTGAATTCCGGCAGCCTCGCTGGTTGCGGTGGTACTTGTGTATTTGGTTCCGGCTGCCCTTCTGGCTGCTACTGTTACTCGAGTGGTTTCAGTTACTCAGTCTGCTTACCGAACAACCATGCTGCTGCCCAGAAATGATGATCTGATGAATGCTGGTTCATCGATCGATATGTTGTTTGTTTGTATTTAATTATGTGTGTATTTCATCGTTGCATGCAAGCTTGTACTGGAACGCAATTCAACGTTGTGTTTCGATTAATAAAGTGTACGTGTTTGCATTTTCTTTTGATTTCTTTCAAATAATAAAAGTGTGTATTTTGAACCTGGTGCGTGTGGATTAATGTACATAAAAACTTACAATGTTTTATTGAATACAAACCAAGATTAACATTATTAATACATCTCATGGTTGTAATATATTAATATTAAAGAGATTGCCTATCATAAATTTATGGTCAAACTAATGATTTGTCACTTTTTCAAAATATTTGATGTGGTGATTATAATAATGCAATTTATTAGTTAGCAGAAGAAAATATTATGCTCCGTTTCCGTCAACACAATGGTATAAAATATATTATCCTATTAATCATATAAGTGGAGAGAAGGCATTTAAATTCTGATTTCGGATAAAACTCTGATCACTTAACCTAATTCCCTTGATTCACATGAGTACGTAAATTGAATAATGTCATCTTGGACAATTGTGCAGAGACAGCACAGATGATACTGATGTTTTGTGATGCAAGGAGGTATTTGAGAATACCCATCTTGACAGCTCCATCTTAATTGGCATCAATGGTTGCTGGTAGTCTGTTAAGCTTTCATGGTGCAAATCTTTGGCCAGAACGTATGTCATCATCTTTGGAGGACACTGCTCTTCTTCGACCTCGTAGTGACTCTCCGACGTGTTCTTTGACGCTGGTTTGGGAGCTGGAGAAGTGGGGTTGGTTGCTTTGGCGTCAGACCATCAGGGCCGTTTTATTAGAGCTGTTGCACGGCGTGTGCCGCTTGCGGGGGACCCTCTTGTAGCTGAAGTTATGGCTGCTAGAGAAGTCGTTGCTCTCGCAGCCACATTGCCTATTCGCCCGGTCCTAGTTTGTGATTCCTTAGCCCTAATCCAGATGCTTCAGGGAGACAATACATGCTCTTTGGAAATTTCGGCTTACACTTAGTGCATTCCCATAATCTAGCTTTA
This sequence comes from Cruciata laevipes, assembly GCA_963678965.1. NCBI lineage: Eukaryota > Viridiplantae > Streptophyta > Magnoliopsida > Gentianales > Rubiaceae > Cruciata > Cruciata laevipes. The sequence goes on along the minus strand of OY787641.1, from coordinate 4,979,451 downwards.
CCATGTTGGGTTCCGCGCTTAGAAAATTCCTCGGTTCATTTACTTGCCCAATTTACAAAGCCGAGTGTTAGTTCGTGGAATTCCCCACCACCTTTCCTTGTATCAAACGATTATGGACGTTTTCCAAGATTTTAAAATGATAGCACGCCATTCTTTAAAATAAAATAAAACATATTATATAAAAATTATGAACCACCACAAATGAGAATACTTATCATTATATATGGACGATTATTATAACATATCTGTTCCATTATATTATTGTTGCGTTATTCGATGGATGATAAGTCATTTATAAATCGTGTCACCTAAGTTTCATTGTTCCATCAATATAAGGTCAAAACCATACGTCCAAATATGGGCGTGATTAGGGATTATTATTAAAATCCTATATAAATTGAACCCAAAGCTACGAGTATCAAACCACACAAGCTTTCATCTTTGATCTTTACCATCTTATGAACATACTCTTTATACATGGCTAAGTTTGCTACTTACTTCGTTCTCTTCTTCCTCGCCGTCTCAAGTGAGTACATATTTTTTCTTTATTTTTTATTTACATTGATGTTCCCTCTCTAATCAAATCTGCACACTTTCATTATATTGTAATTTTCTATGCTAAAACCCAAATCGCGAAGACCCATATTTCGGTTTTTATTTCAAATTTAGTTTTTACACAAACTCTTGGGTAAGACTGGCCTATCGTTCGAAGTCGTGAATAATAATTTATTCTTAGATGGAATTTTTTTTTTTTTTGGAAAATCTTGATGTATTCCGTTTTACGTTTTTGACCGAAAGTTTAGTTAGTTAATAATAATCTTTACCCAGTAAACTTATCTATTTTTGAAATATTTAAATTTAAATTCGAATTTTTCCCCACCCTCAAATACGATCATGATTTACGTAACTGAATTTCGGTCTCGAAGTATTAATAATGCATGTACTCATCCAAGTTTTTTTCTTCTCTCGTCGGTGGATACGATTTACTTGCATATAATTAACTTTACCACACCCCATTTCTTCTCTTGTCTAATAAAAATTAACTATATTAAAATTAAAGTGTCTGCAGTTGTACAGTAGCAATGGGGCTTGGTATGTCTAGGCATTATTGGAGTCTTGAAATAGTTCCATCCTTGTTTTTGCTATAAATTGGAGGCCAAATCTCAACTAAAGCTTTCATCTTTCTCATATTCTAGAAATACAATTTTTACCTAAAGCATGGCTAAGTTTGCTTGTTACCTGATTCTCTTCTTCATCGCCGCCTCAGGTGAGTTCATCGTGATAGTGATTACTTTATTATTTACATTAATAGTTGTTCAGCAGTGTAAGCCTGTTTGCTAAAGTTTTTTTGTATATCAGTTCAGTTCAATTATTTCATTTTAGTTTAGTTCAACAGGGAATAAGCTCTAACAAAAACATGGGCTAACTAATTATTAAACACCTTTTACACCTATTTTTAATATAATAATTTTTTTATTTATAGTGATAGTGATCATGGAAGTTGAATGTGGTCGAGATTTGACGATCGGCGATAGTGTTTTGGACCGCCTGAATATCGCCGGCCCCCCATTGAGATGTGCTCAATTTTGTGCTGATTTTACGCCGGCCACTTGCGGTCCTACCTGTTACTGTTTTACGGATCATGGCCGTCTAGTTGTTGGATTCTGCGTGGAACGTGAGTTTGCTGCCGGAAATCATCAGCTTGCTGCCGGAAATCATGATCAGCGGTAGCGCCGCTTCAGATTACGATGAACAATGCTGGTTCATCATGTTATCGATCCCTTGTGCTGTCTTGAACTATTTCTTGCATGCTTGTATTAAGACGCCAACGTTTGTTTGTTTCGCTTAATATCCATCAATGTATTATGTATGATTTGCTTTGATATTTGAATGCGTGTGTTAAATGTAATGGAGAAAGTCTTGTGTGAGGGTTATATTTGAAGGTACCCGAATATCTGAACTTATATTTTATCTGATCTGAATTGAACGGAGCAAATTGAACTATTTATATTTGAACAGAACTAATTTGAACTAACGTAAAAATAATCAAGGGCGGACCAGGGGTGGCCAGACGGCCCAGACCACCCAAAAATCAAAATTACATTTTATACTCTTGTAATTTTTAATATATTAAAATTTAGTGCTATAATTTTACTTTTATTCTATTAATGCCCCTCAACTTTAATTTCTGGGACCGCCCTGAAAATAATGTTATGTAAACAATATATGATCTGAACTGAACATACCCTAATAAAATAAAATGAATCAGGAAAATATATAGAACTTTTCAAAAAATTAAACATATTTAGAAATATGCTCAGCTGAACTTTAATGAACTGAAATAAATTTAAATATATTTAACTGAACCGGATTGAACTGGAACCAAACTAATTTATAGAAAAAAGTCTAACAAATTTAGTGAGCGGGTTAGGAAAGACCAAAAAAAAAAGAGAAATCTATAAATTTGATATTTTTTTCGAAAAGAAAGTAAAATAAAATTGGGGGTAATTTGGAGTTGCCACCGACAAATCAAACCTTTTTCAAAATATTTGATGTGGTGATTATAATAATACAATTTATTAGTTAGCAGAAGAAAATATTATGCTCCGTTTCTGTCAACACATTGGTATATAATATATGTTACGGTTTTTCTAACGAGTGCCCATGGGCACTCGTTAACATGGATGAGATTCCATGGATTATTGTGCACTTAATCTTGATAAGTGCAGAATTAATTATTACGAACATCTATACACTAATTGGGTGTGAGTGCATTGAATTTATGTGGTAAATACATCTGTTTGTCTTAATTACGTGGTAAATATCTATCTTTCTCAATTACTGTATACTTACGATTAGATTCTATTTACGGATAATTATATCAACGATAATGATTATTTATCGTACACATATTTAAAATTTACAGTGTCAGGTAATAAATATATTCATACAATTTAGTGGTTATATTTTAGTTTTTATAAACCCACCAACTATTAATATAACAAAGTTGTATTTAGATAGCTTTATAAATTTTATAAATAATGTATATGATTTTTTTTTGAAATAATACATGTAATAAACATATTAAATATTAATTAAACAATAATGGATTCAAACATTTAAAATATTGTTATCTTGGAAATTTTATCGAATGATATATTGTTTTAATACCATAAACACAATTTATTTTTTGAATTCAAATATATTGTGATTTCAAATGGAATAATATCAAGTAAAGATAATTAATATGTTTATTAGACGGATTTTTTTTCCAGATATATGTGTACCATGAATAATTATCGTCAGAAGAAACCAAGTAGATGGTAAATATAAAGTAATTAAGACAAATAGATGTATTTACCACGTAAATTCAATGCATTCACACCCAATTAATGTATAAATGTTCGTAATAATTAATTCTGCACTTATTAACATTAACTACACAATAATCCATGGAATCTCATCCATGTTAACGAGTGCCCATGGGCACTCGTTAGAAAAACCGTATATGTTATATCATTAATCATAGAAGTGGAGAGAAGGCAATTTATAAGAAGCATTTTTTTCATCTTTTAAAATTTAGGAAGAGATTTGAATTCGGATTTCGGATAAGACTCTGATCACTTACCTCAGTTACCTGTGATTCACATGAGTACAGCCCCACTGAATTTATTATATTTAGGGCTCCAAATAATATTTTTATAGTTAATTCATTAACATTTTAAAATATGTAGCATGTTCATATGTTAAATTCACATCATTTTCGTAGTACATTCATTGCAAAATTCAGAATTAATGTATGTTCAATGGAGAACTGTACCATGAGCACGTTAATTCATTTAAGCCTTTTTGTAAAAATAAATTGAAAAATTATAATTATTTACTTGTACGTGTAACATGTCACAATAATCGAAGGGAATGAATGGAGAGAAACAATAGAATTTGAAACTAAGGACAAGCTAGAGTTTTTTAATATTTGTTCATTTCAATTCACTTCATTGAAATATATTGAATTGTTTTTAGTTCATTTTAGTATAAATAATTTTTCCAGTCCGGATAAATATATCTTATTTTTTCCAATTTATTTAAATATGTTTTTTATTTAATTCAGTTCAATTTAACTGTTGACCAATTTTAGTTCAGTTCAGCAAAATTGTAATTTAGTGAAATTTAGGTTAATTCAGTCGTGCAGATACCAACTGCTTTTGTTCAAGAATTCAATGTTTTTACATAGGATCTATGCTTTATAAAAGGTTTCAAACAAACTTGGTGAAATTGGTCTCTTAAAGGTGAGGACTTGGTTGAACGCACTTGAGTGTATTTCACTCTTTATATGTTGTTTATATACTCCAATTAAACATATAAACTGTCAAAATATTTTCAAATCAACTTACAAAATTCAGCAGCTGATCTTCCTAATCAGATCACACATGTATTATACTCAATCACTAATTAGTGGTTTAACATTGAGAGATGTTGAAAAACCGATCCAAACCATTCTCCATTCACCAAAGGTTAGCAACAATTTGGTGGGGCTGCTGAACACAGTGAACTTAATCCTCTCGGTGGTGATTCTCGGCGGTGGGATATGGCCGACGGTGGTGGTGCTGCCGGGTGCGAGAGCTTCTTCCAGAAGGCCCTTGTGGTTTCACTCGCCGGCATGATCGGCGCGTACTGCGATCTCGTGGCTGCTGTGGCTGTACGTGGTAGGGGTGGGCGTCGGCTCGGTTTATTCGGTTTCGGGTTACTTGGTTCGGTTTGTTCGATTTTTTTCAAAAAAAATTCAATCCGAAAAACCAAATAACCCGAATTCCATTTAAATAAAATTTTAAATCTAAAAAATTCCAATCACGGTTCAAGCCAAAAATCTAATAAAACCTATAAATAAACATAATTCGGTTATTTTTATTATTCATAGATAATAAAACCTATAGATGGTCCCCTAATTTTGTTATTTTTATATTCATAAATATTTATTTAATTTTTATATTTATTAATAATTAATTTAATTAATTGTAAACCAAAAACCATATTTATATTTCGGTTTTATCAATTCGGATATCCGAAAACCATATATTTAATTCGGTTCGTTTATTCGATTTCGGATTCGGTTTCGGTTCGATTTTTGGTTTTTCGGTTTTTTGCCCAGCTCTAGTACCTGGTGGTCATGTTCCTGCTGATCATCCTGCTCATATGCTTCGGGATCTTCGACTTCGTCGTGACGAATAAAGACGCCGACGAAGATTTGCCCGAAAAAGGGTATATGGAGTACAAGCTTGTGGATTACTCCAATTGGTTGCAGAAGAGGGTTAATGACAACAAGAACTGGGTAAGATTCAGAGTTGCCTTCAGGATGCTAAGCTTTGCCAGACTCTTATTGAGGCCAAATCTGCTGATCATGCTGGTAATTTGGAGGCAAAGAAACTAAAGGTTAGCGAGCTCAGCGACGCTTCTTTTAAAGACTTAACTACCAGTACTCAGGCGGAGACTCAGAGTTGCCTTCCCGCAAAAATCCATGAGTAGAACCAGTTGGAACTGTCAGGAAGGTCTCAAAAGAGTGCTGAGGGATCTCTAGAGAGTTCAAGAGCTGCGCACCATCGTGCGCCTATGCTTTCTTTATTTTTTCTTTTCAGTATTTCAGTTTAATTCAAATAAAGAGCTGATGCCCGAGGGTCTTCCGGAGGCATTTCATGGGAGAAAGAGGATGAGTAACCCTTTTGGAAGCCCTTCGCTGTAAGGAAAGTTTTTCCGGAAATCGAGACAATGCCAATGGGGAAGTCATCTGATTTAGGGATTAGTACATCTATGGGGCCATGTTGGTCGCCTTGGTCTCCAATATTCTATTTAACTCAATCTCTAGCGTTACTCGCAGAGTCGAGCACCCTATTAGAGGGAAATCTTCTTAACCATGTTCAACAGCAGCTGGACGATTTCCAATAGTTTACGAAAGAAATAAATATTTTATCTTAAAAAAAAATCCCAAAATTAAAGATTATTTAGGTGAGGCAATCTTGAAATATCCCAAAATTAGGTGAGGTAATCTTGAAAATTAAGAGCGTGGATATGGTAATGGGTTAATGAATTATCGTTCCATTAATTTATTCATATATAGCAACCATATGTTTATGGGTCTGGTATGTCATTATAAATGAAGCTCAAATCTACGAGGATCAAAGCACATGATAAGCTTCCATCTTTTCTCAAATCTAAAGCATGGCTAAGTTTGCTAGTTACTTGCTTCTCTTCGTCATCGCCACCTCAAGTGAGTATACATAAGTATACATATATATATATATATATACAACAACGCGCGTGTTAATCTCAACAACGCGCCTGTTTTTTGACAGCCATTTGCCGAATTCTGCTGCGAAACATGATCAGCAGAAGTTTCGATCTTTATACATCACGATGATCATAATCAGGGCCGGGCCTGATGGTGGGCTCAATGTGCCAAGGCACAGGGCCTCACCAAGTCAGGGGCCCCAAAAAAATAATTTTTTTCCCATGGGCTGTAACATTTGTTACTACAATGACAAATAAGACGTAGTAATTAAGGAAAAGCTACAAATCAAGCATAGTAATTAAGGAAAGCTTATACAACGTTAGGGTTTTTTTTTGAAAAAAATCAGAAATTGATAGAGTGAGATTTGATTTGATTTGTGTACTGCTATAAATGGGCTACATAAATGGTTGATTTGCGTTTAATAAGTTTCCATGTGTGTTAATTTGTTGAATTTTAGCTTTATATCATAAATGAATGATAAGTTGTAAAATAAGAATAATTTATAAACTAAATATATAATTGTTTTAGCTTTGAAATTTTAATTATTTGTGCAAAATCTAACATTAACATTAATTTTATTGTCCACCTTACTTTTTGTTATCTAAAAGTAATTAAATTATATTTTAAAAATTAGTAATTTAGTTTATTAAGTAACTGCTACAAAATTTATCATGTAAACGGCTACAAAATTTATGGGCACATTTAGTTTTTATATAACTTTAGCAATATAAAATTTTTTAGATCATAATTTTAGTTTTGCACAAGGCCTCCAAAATTTCAGGGCCGGCCCTGATCATAATGATGATGATGATGATGATGATGATGAATAATGCTGGTTCATCATTTGCTCGTTTTTATTTACGCCATGATATATTATAAGTTTGTGGATTATCAAATAAACTGGTTTTTGACTACTAAACTACTGCTAAAAAAAATTTAAAAATCAAAGTTGATCAGCATTATCAATTCATCACGATATAATGTTTCTGAAATACCTATCAGATCAAAGAGAGTGTGATGATTGACATTAGAATATTTTATTACAAGGTATAAATAGTTTATTGGTACATTTTTTTAAAGAATTGACATCCAAATAGAGCTTTAAAACATTTAAATCTTTAATTTAATATATTAATATTATACAAACTACTTTATGAATTTTTAAAGGATTATATATAATGTATTACATATATAAGGGAGAGTCTTGTAATAAACCGTTTATATTTTACCAAAACAAAATCAGGTCAGATGTACATTTAAGTTGAAAATTTATGATTTTTCTTTTAAAGGTGTTTTTGGTATAAAAAAACAACCTTTTACTTAGACCATGTTTGATAGAGCTTATTTCTTGATATACTGAACTGAACTGAACAAAAGTGAAAATTAATGTATTGAAAAATGGAATCAGCATGACTGAATTAATCAGAATTTCATCAAATTGCATTTATCTGAACTGAACTAAACAAAATTAAAACATCCATCAACGCCCTTTTTCTCTCTCCAGGAGCGTCATTTCTCTCTAAAAACGGAACCCCCAAATCCCCATCGGCGGGGTGGCCGCCGGCGTCCTCCGCGTCGCCGGTCACCCCCGCCACCCCTACCTAGCTAATATGACCAACCTTTCCCCTCCCTCTCCCCTCCGACCCCCTACTGCGTATAGGCCACACGTCGGTGCTTTCTTCCGTCGTCATCATAGCGGCACGGCAGCAACGACACCCCGATCCGTTAGCTTCTCGGCGGCCCGAGTCCAACTGGAGAGACCCAACTTCTTATTTGCAGTTTGGCTCTGACACTAGTGGGAGAGCATAGAATTAACGGATGTTATTTGGGTGATAGAAGGCATTTTGGAGGAGCCATAGGTGGCTGAGCCGTCCATTGTATTTCGTTAGACAGCGTTTAATTAAGAGACGTGCAATGAGATAATTAAAGGCTTTTTTAAACGTTGTCCATTGTTTATTTTCTAACCGTTGTCCATCTATTTCTGGCGGCGGAACTTAAGATTCTGGGATTTACTCTACATTAGTTCCGTGTTCGGAAGTTAGTCTTTTCCGTTGATTTGCTGCCGGGATAAAATTATCCGGCCATTAGGTTTATGAATACAAGTCCATATTCGATTTTGCATAGTTTACATATTCTAGTTTCCATTCTGGTTAATGAGTATTGTTTCGAATTAGGAAATCAAATTCTACTTGGTAGTTGTTTTTCACCATTTTTCGGATTCTAGTAGCGTTTCGATTTATCATACATTACTGTATCTAGTATGAATTCTAGTTAGTTGTAAAGTTTCCGACATCGGAAATTCAATTTTGTTTCGCACAATTTATTACTGTATTCCAGCATTGGTTCTGTATTCTAAGAGCGTTTCGACGTATTGGCGTTTCTAAAAAAATGCAGTCTTTTATTACTTTGGACATCTGGTATTATAAAATGCCGTTCATAAAAATTTTAGACGGCGGTTCAGAATTGACCGCTTTCTAAAAAATTTCAAACGTTGTCTAATGATAGAGCTCCTAGTTCCTATATCGGAAATATTGTTGCACAGCATTTTATTGAATTTTTCGACGAACAGTCTTCCATTGAAGCCTTTAATCAAACTTTCCGCAGTAGTGTGACGTCCCCGATCCGGCCATTCACCGACGTCCCGAGTAAGTTTCCGATTGGGCCAAATGATGCGGGAAACAATAGGAGGAACCAATCCATCCCACCATCATTGATATCTCGACGGGAAAGCCTCAACTCGCGCCGACGCACCGATGGTTGTCCGGCCAGATCCGCCTCCACGGGTTACCTGCAGTGAGGAATCTCTGCTTTTTATTTTATTTTTTTACTTTTTAGTTTAATTTTACATTGGTTTTTCCAGTTTCCTCATCAGGGAATGTATTTGTTCGAGTCTTTTTGTTGCAATATAAGATGAAATCTATCTGCCCATTATGGTTTTCCGACGGATCCTTTTTGCTTGGTTAAACTGTTTTTGGATTCAGATCTGGTCAAGCAATTAGGAGAAATCTGAGTTATAAGTAGTTTGTAACTTACTTTTTGGTGATTGACAGTTTCATAAGTGTTAGATAGCTTTGGCACGTACTTATTACTCTCTTTTTGCTTTCTCGGAAAATCTCTTTTACCGTGAGATGACTGGAAAGTGAGGGTTTAAGTTGATAGAGTTTAAAGTGACCGGATGTTTCTTTTACCGTGAGACTACCCAGAAGGTGAAGATAATATCTGAGCGTAATCCGATATTTGTATACTACAGTGTGCATCCAGCTAGTGAGACCAGCATTGGTTGGATAGGCTGGTAGTTTTTTTACCTTACCTTTTCATCCCTGTTTTTAGTTTTAGTTGTAATTTTTGTATTGTAGTTTATAGATATATTGTTACCGGCATTAGACACAGAGAAGATTTAGAATTTTTCTAGATGGTTAGACACTTCTCTGGAGTCTTACTTATCGCCTCCACTTATGGAGTTATCTCTTGCCTTAGGTGCTGTTAGTCACTCCTAATTCCCTTACTTAAGGGTTCTAGTTCGTATCCGCGCTGTGCTTGACAGCGGATTTGTATCTTTTTCATTTAGTTCTGTACGGCATGAGGAAGCCAATATAATCCTCCCACCAACGGTGGTTTGATCCAAAAAAATAAAAAAATGAATAGAACTGAACTGATCTACCGATAAAATCTGACAAACATGGCCTTAATACAAGTTATACAACTTAGATAATGCAAACCCTTTTAAGCATCGGCTAAACTGATTTATTTTCGGAAACCAAGTAATTTAAGATATTCAACTGATCATTGTAAATACTCAAGTAATTATAGATACTCATTTAAACAAAATAGCCAACCAACTAACTTTAGATACTCATTTATTCCGAATAATAATGCAACACTCATATTATGTTCTGTTTCAGTCAACACATGGTTCAAAATATGGAGTATAAATTTCTCCATTAATCACATAAGAATGTAGGTGACCGATTTTTTCTTTTAAAATTTGTAGTAAAAACAATCCAGGAATTTAAAAAGAAAATATCGAGATTGTAGTAAAATCTGTCATGTATTAATAGGGTTATTTATTTTTTAAAATTGTAAATTAATAAAAATAAAATGGTGGCTGGTTTATTAGACATGTGTGTCCTATTGTAATTTTTCCAACGCCTATACATATTCCCTCTATTTCAGTTCTTTTTGCACATTAATATTTATAAAGTTAAAATTGGTTAACTTTAACCTCTTGAAAATGAATACACATAACTCAAAAAATCATCGTACGTTATTTGATTTTGTTAGATTCATAATTATGTCAGGTATTTTTAAAATATTAATTTTTTACAACTTACGGAGAATACTGATATTTTCCAGCGGTGTACGGTAGGAATGGGGGCATGGTATGTCTAGGCATTATTGGTGTGTTAAATATAAAACAGCTCGACATCCTTTTGCGCTATAAATTGAAGGCCAAAGCTACTAAAGTTTCCATCTTTCTCATATGTATTCTACACATATACTTTTACCTAAAGCATGGCTAAGTTTGATACTTACCTGATTCTCTTCTTCATCGCCGCCTCAAGTGAGTTCATCACGATAGTGATTATTTTATTATTTACATTACTAATTGTTGTTGGGAAGTTATATGTCCCATATCGGAAAACGGAAAATTGATGGAGAATATTATCTAATTGATTTTATGATGGAATCTCACTGGAGTTGTGTAGTACACCAGTTTGGACCTGCTACACATTATGCGCCCGTGTTAAATTCACGCTCTCTTGATTCTTCCCTACGAGTACCATCAATTGGCTATCTCGTTTTGGATGCGAATCCCTTGTTAATTAAGCAGATTATGGCTTAATTTTGCTGGTACGGCTTTGCTGGTGGTTGTATATTCCTGAGGGGACAATATTATTCCTTTACTGGTGTATTTTGGATACTAGAGTGTTTATTGGTCTATTTTGGATACTCCTTGGTTCCCTACACCTAGTTTTAATGTTTTTTTTTAATATTATTTACAGTGATAGCGATGGAAGTTGAATGTGGTCGAGATGTGATGACGGTCGCCGGTCGAGTTTTGGCTCGCCTGAATACTGGCTTTGGTGGTTGTGGTATTGAAGGTTGTGCTGTTTTTAGGCCTAACATGTGCGGTTCAACCTGTTACTGTTATATGACTGATTTTGATTTTGGATTCTGCGTGCCCAAGGTTGCTGCGTGAAATGATCAGCTGCTAATTCATATGATGATGATGATGATGAATAATGCTGGTTCATCAATTAATTTGTATTTTCTTTACCTTTGCACTCTTTTGATTTCTTTTAAATAATAAAACGAAAGTAATTGCATTGCTTGTTACCGACATTGTCTCCCTAATCAGTACAGTATGACAACACATTCAAGTAAAATAATAATAAAATGAAAATTATTTGAGAAATGTTTAATATCTGGAAATCAAAGTGTTAAAGAAATGAAAGAATATTGAATGGAAGATGTGACCATAATTGTGTGGGACAAAGAAGATATTGTTTATTGGTCTTAAACTTGAAAATTTAAGTTTGGATATATATCGTTTGAAAATGGATCAACATATATATATATGTGATCCATTATTACATGTATATCCACAGAAACCACAAAAAAGAATAAGTGAAAAATAGTGACTAGTCTGATATATATGTCACTATTTATTGAATTATTTAATTTATTCATTGCAATGGGCGTGGTATGGGCATCATTAGAGTATTGAAACAGTTCATTTTTTTTATTTCTTTTTTTTTGCCCTATAAATTGAACTGTGACATCTTCCATAATTAAAGCACAATATTCATATATACTTTAATATGGGATAAAATCATTTAACTTATTTTAACATTATTACACGTAAATGAACTGAACCGTTCGTGAACAACTCCGTCAAAGTTTGTTTTTAACTCGAAAAATTAAATGAAAAAAGGGAGGATCAAAGCTAATTAATTTTGCTGCTAAAAAACATGAAAAATTAAATTTGATATACGATAGTTTTGTAACAAAGCTTCAGATTTTGTAACAAACGCAAAGTTTAGAGGGTTGACAATCTCCACCAGAGAAGCCTTTGACAACACATTTACTTTCACAGTCTGTCTGAGATGTGCACCTGAAATTCGCGCCGCCGCCGTAATCTATCATCTGAAATTTGCTGAGATATTCTTTCTTCAATATTCCTGTTAATCGAAACAGCTAATTAATTACAGTAGAGAAAATTATATTCTCGAAATAAACAGTTAATTCTGCAGACCTTCATTTTCAGTAGCTGCGATGCATTTTATCACCCCTGACAACGATGGACCTGCGAATTTAAAACAGTAAGATTCTTTCCCACACACACAGAGACACACAATCACACACACACATATACATATATATATATATATATATATATATATATATATATATATATATAATGAAGGGAAAATTTTAAGACGAGAACAGTACTTGATACAGAAATCAAGAGACTGATCAGAATAACAAATTTGGTTGAGTATATATATAATGAAGGGAAAATTTTAAGACGAGAACAGTACTTGATACAGAAATCAAGAGACTGATCAGAATAACAAATTTGGTTGAGTTCTCCATAAATTTCGTAGAATTGGTTTTAATTTGTTCTGTGGTTTGTCTTTATATATAATATATAGAGAGAGAGATTTTTGCAGAGAATTATGAATATTATATTAGCATGTATAAGAGCAAGTCCAACAGTTTTGCTATAAATTTTTCTAAAGTAGAGAATGAAAGCCAATAATCTCCATATTATTTTTTCTTAACTCCAACAGAATCTCTATATTATTTTGAATTAATCTCCTATTTTTGGCATATTGTGTGGTGGAGAATTTGATGAGAGTTAGAAAGGTAATTTAATTCCTATTTTTAGTAAACATACCATAAAATTAGTTCTCTAAAAATTTGTTTACAATCTGCATATATAGAGATTTTTTTCTGCTCTCTCCTCATTTTTCTATTTTAGAGAATCATATAGAGATTCTGTTGGAGTGAAAAATTTGTCAAAATCTCCAAATTTGAATAAAATCTCTATTATAGCAAAACTGTTGGACTTGCTCTAATTAGGTTATACTTGTAAGTTTGGAAAACTCAATTTTCAAGTGATTCAAAGTTGCAACGGTTGGTTAACATCACTTTCCAACTGCAAACATTTATAGTTACATGTGTAACAAATTCGATGTTCTAATTTTATACGTAATTAATTAAAGTGATCATCATTATTAATATTTGAGTACCGTCAAAAATTGTGCAGTTTTAAGATGTAACAAATTAAAGTTAAAAAAGGATTAGATGTTGAATTAAGAAGACAGGTATAAAAAAGTAAAATTGGAAGGCAGTCATTCGTTGAGGATTAGGCCCTTTTGCCAGAGCTTATTTGTAGATCAGTTCAGTTCAATTCAGTTCAATTTGATGAAATTCAGGTTAATTCAATCATGCTGATTCCATTTTTCAATACATCAATTTTCAGTTCAGTTCAATTCAATTCAGTTTAGTTTAGTTCAGTACAACAAGAAATAGGTTAGAGTAAACATGGCCTTATTTGATTTGACCAATGTTATTCGTAAAACCCTAGCTGACCAATATTATTCTCTGAGGATTAGTTGACCAAGTTTTTTTGTCTTTATTTATTTTCAATCGAATCGAAACGTGGACCAAGATTTCATTAGCCTTTTAAATTTGATCCAAATTTAAACTTAAGAAATTTTAAACGAGTGAATTTGAGATGGGTTTTTTTGAGCTTGACTCAATTCATTTACAAAGTTATAAATTTAGTATCTGCGAGAAAGGCTTCTCCAACTGCTTGACAATTATGGGGATTTGATGTCTCTACATTTTTTTTGATTAGTCACCTGAATTTGAAATAGTCCGTGTATTTTTCTCTTGAATCTCCTTAATTTGAATTTGTCCATTCATTTTTTTGAAAAATTATTCAATTACGTTTGTCAATTTATTTTCTTCAAAAATCATATTTCGAATAATATCATAATAAAATTATGTGATATATTTCTTAGATAATACATTTTAATAATTTTCGGACCTTATTTTTGTACTGAGCTATATATGCCTCCAAATTACTGGAGATGGTTCTAATTGGTATAATTAATAATCATCAATTAAAAAATATATTACATTCTAATATTATAATAGGCTTACAAGTAAAACTGAAATATTAAATTTCATATTACAAATTTTCATATTACAAATTTCATATTATAATAAGCAAGTTATTTTTTGAAATGTTTGGTGAAATGAGAGAAAATCATATCATCAAAAGTATAGTATGATTATTTCTAACCTTGAGAATCAGCATCACGGCAAATTAAATACAAATATTCCCTTCACAAGCTTTGCAAGCTGAGTGTTTGCAATCTGCGTGAACCTGCGATTTAGAAAAGTTAATAAAACAGACGAATTTATTTGAAAATAAATGTAAAGATGAGAGATATTACTTGTAACAAAAAGCAGGAAAGTTATTAGGATAACAATTTTGATTGACTTCTCCACATATATATATATATATATATATTGCTAAGTTTCAAACTTTGCTTGATTTATTCTGTGGCTTTTCTTAATTTATATGAGAGATTTTGCGAAATTGGTTATTTTATTATTACTTTTGATATATAATAAATAACAAACTATAACTATGAATAATTAGGTGAACGTAATTTTTAAAAACTCAGCTTCACAATTAATTAGTTTCAAAACCTGTGTGGAAACAAATTAAAATTTATTAATTGAACAAAGAGTCGGTCTCTGAGTAGACCGTCTATATTCTGTATAAGACAAAAACACTGAGGGACCTATATGTAATTTTAGAAAATTTAGACAAAAACACGGAGGGACCTTTATGCAATTTTACAAAAACACGGAGGGACCTTTATGCAATTTTATAACATGGAACCTGAAGGTTAAAACATGAAGTTTTTAACATGTAACATGAAGGTTTTAACATGAAACATTAAGATTTTAACACGAAACATGAAGGTTTTATAACATGGAACCTGAAGGTTAAAACATGAAGTTTTTAACATGTAACATGAAGGTTTTAACACGAAACATTAAGATTTTAACACGAAACATGAAGGTTTTATAACATGGAATCTGGAGGTTAAAACATGAAGTTTTTAACATGTAACATGAAGGTTTTAAAACGAAACATTAAGATTTTAACACGAAACATGAATGTTTCATAACATGGAACCTGGAGGTTCAAACATGAAGTTTTTAACATGTAACATGAAGGTTTTAACACGAAACATTAAGATTTTAACACGAAACATGAAGGTTTTATAACATGGAACCTGGAGGTTAAAACATGAAGTTTTTAACATGTAACATGAAGGTTTTAACACGAAACATTAAGATTTTAACACGAAACATGAAAGTTTTATAACATGGAACCTGGATGTTCAAACATGAAGGTCTGGCACTATTCACTGACACTGTTCACGTGCGGGTTACTGTAGCGCGTGAAAATCCTAATTTTTCAGAAATTGCAAATTGGTCCCTCCGTGTTTGTATAGTTAACATATCAGTCCCGTCTATATTTTGATCAGAATATAGACGGTCTATTCCAAGACTTATCCTTGAACGAATGTATGCATAGTTCAAATCTCTACGGCACTGGTATACCACATGATATATAATGAAACCGTTTAATCTTTTCATATTTGAATGCGCGATTCATATCTCAATTTCATAAATTTTAGGCCAACATTTTTGAGTTGTACCTAATTAATACTAATTAACATGCAATAAATGACGTGTAATTAATTAACGTGATTGTGTTTGTTTTGTTCATCAATCATATGGTAATTACACGTTTAATATAACTGAGTAGCTAAGTAAAAACTCTTACCAGAGAATACCCCGTTTTACAAATTACAACTGTGAGAAATATATCTGTGCATGTTTACTTTAATATTTACTTTTTTATCTTCTTTTTTTACAGCGATATTGGTGATGGAAGTTTACTGTGGTCGAGATGTGACGAACGCTGCTCGAGTTCTGGACTTATACTTTTTTTTTTCGTAAATATGGACTTGATACTTAAATCAAGAGAGTGAGCATTAAGGTCTGTTTGCCAGATCTTACTTAAATCAAGAGAGTGAGCATTAAGGTCTGTTTGCCAGATCTTATTCGTAGATCAGTTCAGTTTAGTTCAGTTTAGAATAGCAAACAGACCTAAATAGCAATATTAATTCTACCAATTGCTTTTAATTTGTTCTAGGCTTGTCTTAATTAATTCATATAGAGAATTTTATAGAGTCGTCCAACCTTTGCTAAACTGTCAGTTTGACCTCTATCGAATTTTAATGTCAAAATAACCACCTAATCGTTCATTTTTTTTCTTCGTTTGGACCTCCTATGCCTAACTGGGTTGTTAACTAATTAAAAACAGTTAAATATTGGGGGTATAATAGTATTTTTAAAGTTTAATTTAATGGAAAAAATGTGCAACAAGTGGGTTTGAACCCGTATCCCCCAAAATAAAACATATAGAGACAGGAGATCAAATAAAGCAAACAGTAAAGGAAAATTACAATTCAAGTGGATCTCAAAGTTGTTGATATGGTCCTTAATTATTAGATTCCAATATTATAATAAGCTTACAAGAAAAACTTAAATATTAAATTATATATATATATATTTTTTTTTTCTTGGCTGACAATCACCCGCCATGGGGAGCTTTTGACAACACACTTATTTTCACAATTCGGATAACATTCATGCTGCGGGGATGAGCTTTTCGAATTTTATCTCCGATCCTGAAATTGTTCATATAGTTTCCCATTATTTGCAAGAAATATCAAAAATTAAATCAATTAAGAAATGGGTATAACCACTAATTAAAAAACTCTATGAAATATTTCCCAGATGAGTCAGATTTTCGAAATCAACCGGGGAAAGTTATTTCTTGACAACATCCAATCCCATAAAACAAAAGTTTCAGTGAAATGAGAGAAAATTACAGTATATCATAAAAAATATGGTATGATTTTTTCTAACCTTGAGTCTCAGAACCATGGCAATTACAAAGACCTGCAGCACAAACTTTGGCGCCAGCACAAGTTGCCATAGTAAGACACTCTGCGCTTGTTTTGCATTTTTTACTACTTACGTTAAACGCCGAACCTGCAATTAGTACAATTTAGTTTCATAAAGCTGTAATAAAACAGACAATTTAATGAAATTTTACCATAAATGTAAAGATGAGAGATGCATTACTTGTTACAGAAAGCAAGAGAGTTATTAGAATAACAATTTTGATTGACTTCTCCATATATAGCTAGCTAGGTTTCCAACTTTCTGTATTGTACGATATTTTTTGAGTGTTTGGTTTCTTCTATGCAGCTTGTCTTAATTTATAGGAGAGATTTTTCGAAATTGGTGATATTATTATTAATGTTGATGATAAATTAGGGGACTAAATGAGTCGAGTCGAGTTGAGTTCGAGCAGAGAGGTGTGTTCGAGTTTGAACTCGATAAAAATTTACGAGTTCGTACCGTTCAAAAATAAAGTGCTTGAGCTCGACTTGTTTGTCTTTTTTAAGTGCTTGAGTTGACTCGCGAGTCCAATAAAATTCGAGTTCGAACTTGAACCAACTCAGTTTATAAAACTCAACAAGTTCAAATCAAGCTTGCTTGTCTTATTTAAATCTCATTTATGAGATATTCTAACCAACAATAACCAAAATTATAGAAATTAAACTTTTTAGACAAAAGAACAAGCGGAATGTGTTCATTTATTATTTCCTATTATTTGTATTTCATTTTTTATTCTAAATTTTTTCCTCATTCATACAAAATCCACAATAATAATATATTATACATGTTTGTTTGATAGTCTAGTTGAGTCTATCGAACTGGTAAAAATATGTTCACGCTCAACTCGTTCTATAGATGAGCGAGTTCAAGTTCGAGTTCGAACTTGGTCAACCCGAGTTCAAACTCAAGCGTTGACTGAGTTGCTCGAGAATTGCTCACGAACGATTAAATTCATTTGCATCCTATGATAAATAACAAACTCTAACTATATGACAAAAAAAAAAAAACTCTAACTATGAATAATTAGGTACGTAATTTTAAAAACTCATCTTCACAATTAATTAGTTTCAAAACGTGTGGAAACAATATTTTACTTGAACAAATGTATGCATAGTTCAATTCTCTACGGTACTAATATATAATATGAAGTTGTTTAAACTTTTGATAATTTTTAGGCCAGCCTAACAAGTATAACTGAATCCAGGAGATCGGGAAAGTAATTCTTCATCAGTAGCCACCGCCAAACCTTGGAAGTGGGCAAGAACTTCATTAAATAGAGCTCTTCTCAAGAGTTCTTATTACAGTATAACCTAATTGTATATGTACGTGTTAAATTGATGTTTCATAATTCTTTACAAATATCTCTCATATATTATACATAGGTAGTTAAGATATTCCACCTCATTGATAAGGTACGAGCCTAATAACTAATATATAAGATTAAAGGTAACATCACCAATTGGTTGAAATTCATATAATTTAATAATAGGGTCTTGGGTGAGATCATCTTATCATAAACTTATAGTAGTACGAATGATAGTTCATGTGTTCAATAAATTAGCTTATGAGGGAGTCTTGATTGAGACCTGTCCGTGGAGACCGAGGGACAATGGATTGAACATTTATCGTTTTTCCTTGATCTTTTAGTTATTTTGATTGATCTTTCCATCGGTTCTCTTGAGCATTCTTGTTTTTCCTTGATCTTTCAGTTCATTTGATATTTCATTCAATTTTCTTGATCATTCATAATCCTAGGTACATTAATGTTATTCTGTACAAATTCATAACGAATCTCAGTCTCGAGTCAGTCTATGTGAGCCGATTGAGCTCTAGCGAGGCAACTTCAATCGATAACGGTATCTTATAGTATTTGATCTCATGTTTCAAATGAGAATTTGTATCCGCGTATAATAGTACGAATAAATTTAGCTTATGTATCAAACATATGCGAGAATTTGTATCCGTGCGTAAAACAAACCTTACAAGCACAAACAAATCAAATAACCACATGAATTATCATTCGACGAACGGATGAGTTCTAACTTTTGCCGGCAACTTTCATCATTCCCCCCATTTTCCTTTTAGCTTTAGTTTTAGAAAATTAAAGTAAAGAGTACTCTTAACTTTGTTTTTAGTCACACTTCTTAACTTGATATTTGTCTTATATAATTTTTAAAATTAAGTAATTGTAAGAGTAATTTTTAGTGTGTTAAAAAATATTACAAGAATAAATGATCCTATTTTTGTTTTCTAGTTCGTCTCCTTTCTATCTCTTTTCGTTTCCGCCGCCGCCGTCCTCCGATCGACCATAGATTTTATTACTGGACACACCTAATTAAGAAATTGGTCAATTGGTTTTAAGAGTTACTATTGCTTTAATTTGTATGGCCCAATAGCCCCCAATTAAAATGACCTATGCATGCATGGTTGATCCATCAGTTATTTTTCCTCTTTAAATACTACAAAAGTCTGTCCTGATAGGCAGATTTTTTTCAACGGTATAAATCTCCCTATTGAACAATTCCCTCAGCAAGAAATATACATAGAGATGTGAATTAAAAAATAAACAGTAAAAATAAATTAATATTTGCTTATATTAGCGATAATATGATCCTTAATTATTACATTCCAATAATATTATAATATCAGGCTTATATATAAATATATATATATATATATAAAATTCATATATATGTTATGGGTTGACAATCACTAGCTTGAGAAGTTTTTGACAACACTTATTTTCACAATCTGGATAGTATTCATGGGGTTGAGCTCTCTCCAACTTCTATCTTCGATCCTGAAACTTATTTTATTTCCCGTTATTTGGAAGAAACATCAAACATTACATAAATCAGGAAGTAAGAGAAACCACTAAATAATGTATGAAATATTTTCCAGATCAGATTTAGATTTAGATTTCGGAGTAGAACAAGACCCGTAATCAAAAATCAGTTGGATATAGTAATTTTTTGAAATCTCCAATCCCATAAGACAAATTTTTTGTGAAATGAGAGACAATAATATCACCAAAAATATAGTACTATGATTTTTCTAACCTTGAACCTCAATGGCAAGTACAAGAACCCAAAAGGCAAACTTTGGCGCCAGTACAGGTTGCCATACCATTACAGTCTGAGTTCATTTTGCACGCTAAACCTGCGATTTATAACAATTAGTTTCATAAATATGTAATAAAACAAACAATTTAATTAATGAAGTTTAATGAAAATGAATTTGTTTGAGAATAAATGTAAACACGAGAGGTGTATTACTTGTTACAAAAAGCAAGAGTGTTATTAGGATAACAATTTTGATTGACTTCTCCATAACTTGTGTACTTCGAGAGAGTATTGTATGATCTCCTAATTGCTTGATTTGTTCTATAGCTTGTCTTAATTTATAGGAGAGATTTACTATTGATAATAAATAACAAATTCTAATTGTGAATAATTAGGTAAACTTACAATTAATTAGTTTCAAAACCTGTGTGGAAACAAATTAAAATTTTATAATTGAACAAATGTATGCATAGTTCAAATCTCTACGGCACTAGTATACCACATATGCAATGAAGCCGTTTAATCTTTTCATAATTTGAATGCGTGATCATTTGATTCATATCTCAATTTCATAGTTTTTAGGCCAAAACATTTGAGTTGTACGTACCTACCATGTGTGTGATTTGAGTTGTACCTAATTAACAGGTATACAACTTTAATTTTCAGTTCGTACATTTTTTTTTTAACCCTTTCATTTCCGCATGTGGATTAAAAGAACGAGAACGTGGAGAAAATATCAATAACACGGAAAATCTCATGTTAAATTCCATCTCTAGATCTTGTGAATCACTCACTGCAATAAGATAATTCACTTATGGTTTGGATCTACGGTTCCGCGAGCTACTGAAATCGAACGATGCGGTGAACTGATCTGCATGATAGGTGACGCAGTTTGGTTTCAGCAAAATCAACAACTTTTCGAGGACAAACATATATGGAGGCAAGTTTATGTGCAACCATGATGACAGTGAATCTGAATCGCTTTCACGAAGCCAACCACTGGCCGGAATGGGGTTCTCCGGCCCTGAATACGAACCACTGCACCCACCGAAACCAGAATTCGAGTACTATTTGATCGCTGCTATTGGCGTGATCATCGTGGACGAACAAGGGGTTGTTGATCCCACGTATGCAGAAAGTTTAGCTCTAAGGGAAGCCATTCAGTTGGCATCGGATTGCGGCATCAACATTCAAAGATGTTAGGAATGTCTCAAATTTCAATCAATGCTGAATTAGAAAATCTTCATGATAGAACATGAATAAACTTGGTAATCCTTTTGGAAAAGGATATGCAGTTTATCAGTTTCTATTAGGATTTCTAGTATAGTTGAGAGGTCTATATAAACTCTCATTCACCTCAATTAGAGGTGTGCGAGATTTGACGAAAACGCTTGGAGTCTGAGAACAGGCCCGGCCCAGACTATGAGGCATGTGAAACATGGGCCTCAGGCCACCATTTGGATTGATAAATTAGGGGCCTCAATTTCAAAACTTTGTTTACTATTTATAGTGTATTTTTATAAAAAAGTGATGAAATTAGCCCAATTATGGACTAATCAGGAGTATATTTTATGTATATGGGCTTAATGTAAGATTAAAAAGGCCTCAAATTTAAACTAATTAGACTCTATACTTATAGAAAGTAAAAATTAGACTATTGTTTAAAATTTGTCTCAGGCCACCAAAAGTTTTGGGCCGGCCCTGTCTGAGAATCTTGTTACCAATATGTTGAGTCATTAAGAGAGACGGGTTGAGAATTCAAGAAGGAGAGACACGAGACATTGGAGGAAGAAAAAAGGGTTTTGAAGGAGCTGAGAAGTATTCCCGTTTTTTGTGTGAGCATTTCTGATTCGAGGTCTGATCAATAGGGTACCAGAGTCCGTTTTGGCTGAAATTTTGTTAACATGTTTGTGACTTTTAGGGTTTTGATCTGGACGGTTGGATTGTCAGTTTGTGTTCTGGTTTGGGAGATACAGCAGTTCGAACAGCAGCCTTGTTTGTGGTGATATTGCACCGCTTGTTCCTCTTGTTGTTGGTTAGTTCTTATGTATGATGCTTGTGGTGGGTTTTAACCTTTTGTAGACTGGGTTGGGTTTGTTACCCTCATTTTATCATAATAAGAAATTTTGGGTGGACTCCTCAAGTCCCGTGGTTTTACTCTTCACACCGAAGAGGTTTCCACGTAAAAATATCGTGTGTTATTTGTATCGTTAATTTCTTGTTAGTTGGTCTGTTTCATCTTGGTGATTGTGTTTTGAATATTGGTTGGTTGTTTTGCCGTGGTCGTGAGTGGGTATTTCCGTGGTTCGCCCCAACAGTGGTATCAAGAACTAATGTTATCTTTGGCATAATCATGGAGTCCGGTGGAGGTAGTTCTATGGTTAAGTTAAAATCATCCAATTATTCAATTTGGAGACCTATGATGGAAGACTTGTTGTACTGCAAAGATTTGCATGATCTGATTGCAGTGTTTGATGTGGGAGGATCTCTCGGCGGTGTAAATGGTCCAAGGAGGAGGAAGCGAGTTTCGTGGTTCTTGGTTTGAGAGAAGGAATGTTGGGTGTGTGAATCCAAGTCCCACGTCAAAGGTGTTATGTTGTCATCTACTTGGTGATGAGAGTTGAGGGACAGCTAGGCGTAGCTGCACATGTTTAGTGGTCGGGGTTTGGATCAGTTGGAGCCATGGTAAAATGGTAGATTCAGATTTTATGTGCAGCTGATAAAGTGAAACTGGCTGATAGTTTACGATGACGATCGTAGTCTTGGATTAGTATTGATTCAAGTGGGTGTAGCTGACAACGCAAAAATGGCCGGTGGTTAAACGACGGTTTAAAGAATTGGACAATCGTGAAGAGTGGTGTCTGATGACTCGGAAAAAACTCTGGAGATTAATTCTTTGGTGGTCGTGGTTCTGTTTGTCTAGATTTAGTCAAGCAGGTGAAACATTATTTGAAAGGTGGAGGCATGTCAGTCATTTTTTGGAGAATTTCATGGTTTGGTGAAATTTGATCCATGGTGGAGATTGTTAGGAATGTCTCAAATTTCAATCAATGTTGAATTAGGAAATCTTTCATGATAGAACATGAATAAACTTGGTAATCCTTTTGGAAAAGGATCTGCAGTTTATCAGTTTCTATTAGGGTTTCTGGTATATATAGTTGAGAGATCTTTATAAACTCTCATTCACCTCAATCAGAGGTGTGCGAGATTTGACGAAGACGCTTGGATATGTCTAGCTTTAATATGCATGGTCAGAGACGAGGAAGAACCATCGTAGGTGTGCAGTGCTTTGGTGCCCAGTCTATGCGCTTTGATTGGTGAAAATAGTTTTAGCATGCCTTTTTGTATCACTAGGGATAAAAACATATCAGCTCACTCACTTGTTAGCTATGCGAAAACTTGTCATCCGGATTATGAGGTGTGGGACTTAGCCCCCTCCATTCCTCATGTCAAACGATACTGAACGCTTTCTAGTAATTTGAAATGATACTATACAATACCTCTTCAAAAAAAAGCTCCCTTCTCTCTCCAATTCAATCTCATTGCATTCAATCCATCTCGTTCAAATTTGATTATATTGGATGTTTTGTTCAATTCATTTTCATACAATTTTAACTAAAATTCATATATTTTAACTTCATTTCAGCTCTAGTAAACTTACTGCAGCTCCATTAAACTACTACAACTCAAATAAGCTTACTGCAATTCCAATAAATCACCTCACTCTAGTAAGTTGATTGCAGTCCACTGCAGTTCCAATAAACTGACTACTACTCCCTCTGTCCCAGTTTATATTGCAGAGAGAGAAATTTCTCTCGTTTTAGTAACAGTAAAAAGCAGCATTTGATTTGACTTTTTGCAGCACTTGTGTTCTCCTGTACTAATCTCAATAAGTACTAATCTCAACATTAATCCAACGCAAATCACCACCCGTCAATCAACCACCACCACTCTCATTCAACACACAACCAGCAACCTGAATACCAAAAGAATACCTGGAGCCTGATTGATTAACTCACCAGATTCATTCGAAGAATTCATTGACCCAACAAAACCAGGTCGACAAAAAAATTCTACAGAGGAAGATCGAAAATTAAAAATGTTTGAAAACCAAGATCAAATAAACCCATTAGATCGAAAAAAATCCGGATTAAATTTGAATCCAAACAGATCGAACAAAGAATCATGGGAAGATTGATGAGATCCCAAGATCGCATTACCTTAAGGAAACTCTCGTTTTTAAACCAAAGAAAACAGTTCGAAATAGATTTACAATGATCCGAAAAATCCCAAATTGGGATTCAAACCAAACTGATCAAAATCGATTTTTGTTTTTCAAATTGAAAACCCAAACACAAAACCCACTTAAAATCGATACATGGATGAAGAAGAATTGAAAGATTGGAGTTGGGCGAGGAAATGATAGAAGAAATACAGAGAAAAGAAATAAGGGATGCTGAAAAAGTGTGAGAGAAAGGGGAGGAGATGGGGTGGAGAGGAGAGAGGGTGGAGAGAGGAGAGAGAGGGAAAGGTAAATGCGTGTGGATTAGGTGCAAATTAGTCTAGGTTAGGTGGGTGGCTGGTCTGAAAATATAACATAATTGAAAGGGTATGTCAGTAATTTCCAGTAATAAAATAGGCCAAATATGGAAAGAAAAGAACTTGTGCAATTTAAGATGGGACAGCCCAATAAGGAAAGTGTGCAGTTTAGTCTGGGACGGAGGGAGTACTCAAATAAACTAACTACAGCTCTAGACTGCAACATTGATAAACCAATGTAGTTCAACTGAATAGGGTTGTACAATCTTTTTGTAGTTAAACTTTTTGTAGTACAATCTTTCTATCTAGTTGACTAATTAATTTAGAACTACACTAAAATTGTACTTATATTCAATTGATTTGATATTTAATGTAGTTATTTTCTATGATGATTTGTTTTCGATCTAGTTATATAGATCACGTTCTCGTGATTTGTGATTGTAATTCTTGATTTGTATTTTTATAATACTTATAGCTTGAAGAACATAAAAATATGTTCTGGATTAAGTGGCGTTGAAATTGTAGGAGATCCTGTATTAGCATTGTGATTAAATAACAAATGGTTGTGGATTTTGCTTTTGCAAGTTCATATCCCTGAAAGCATAATTATAACTTTTTGAAAAGGTGTTGGTGAGACCGTCTTACCATAAGATTATAGTAGGACGAATGATATTTCATATGTTTAGATTTGTTCGGCCTGTTTGCCAGAGCTTATTTGTAGATCAGTTCAGTTCAGTTCAATGAAAATGTAATTGATGAAATTCAGGTTAATTCAGTTATGCTGATTCCATTTTTCAATACATCATTTTTACTTCAGTTCAGTTCAGTTCAGTACATCAAGAAATAAGCTCTAGCATACAGGGCCTTCATGTGTTTATAAAGCCCTGTTTGCTAGAGCTTATTTCCACCATGTACTGAACTGAACTGAACTGAAGTAAAAATGATGTATTGAAAAATGGAATCAGCATAACTGAATTAACCTGAATTTCATCAATTACATTTTCATTGAACTGAACTAAACTGAACTGGACTGAATTGAATTGAACGGAACTGAACTGATCTACAGATAAGCTCTGGCAAACATGGTCTACGTTTTGTTTGTTCATGTATTTTCCACATGACTTTGTATACTTTTATACTTATGGTAGGAGTAGGACTGAATTAAAGATCAAATCAAGACTGAAAAATGGAAGTAACATGACTGAATTAACCTGAATTTCATCAAATTATATTTTCACTAAACTAAACTAATCAACAGATAAACTTTGGCAAACAGGGCCTAAGTGTAATCAACATCTAATTTATGCATCTATCAAGGATAATCTAACTAGAGAAGGTCTTGGGGTGAGACTGTCCTACCATATGCTTATGGTAAGACGAATGATAGTTCATGTGTTTAATGGATTTGTTCACATGTTTCACATCTTTCTTAGTTCATTTACACATGAATACAAATTATAGCAAACAAAGTTGCGGAATAATCTATCAAACATATGAACCCAACTTATAGCAAACAAAGTTGTGAAACACACGAACAAATTTATTAAACACATGAACTATTATTCGTCCTAGCATAATAACCCAAGTCCAATTGTGTTGTTAGTATTTTCATGTATCACGTTTTAATTAGAATAAAATTTTCAACGATGAATAATTAGGCTCATAATTCGAATTATGGAAAAGGAAATTTCCTTCATCGTACCCCTGCGTTTTTTTTTCCAGTCAACTATACCTGTATAAATATATGTATTATTATTAAAAAAAACAGAGGTTTGAAGTGACTTTGTGGCACTTCTATAATACAAAAATGCAGCCAATATTTCAGTCAAACTTGGCTAGTTTAAACCAAGTACAGCTCCCTCCCCTGCCACTCACATATATAAATATGCACACTCAAAAACCTCTTCATCTCCCAAACCTTTTCCCAATTCTTTCATTCATAATTCTTCTCCGGCCGCCGGCGGAGCCACCCTCATTCCCAGGTGGAGCAGCCTAGCACCGTCGCCGCCTTAAAAAAAAAATGAACAGCCATGGTACTTTGCACAGCTCAAGGAGCCTCCAAGCCGCAGCTCCGCTTGCTCAGCCGCCGCGCCATGGCCAGAAAAACTTGGTCCCGTTTTCTACCAACCTCAGCTCCTCCAAATGCTCCGCCGCCGCCGAGCCGCAACACCTCGCTCTCGGGCGGCGGCTCAGCCTCCTCTGCTCGGCCAAAACCGCCAATTCAGAGGTGATTGTCCTCAACTCTTGTTCTGGATAGAGTTTTGCCATAAGTTGACCACATCTTTTAGTGGCCATTGTTTTTTTCTGTTTGGAGAACAAGTCTGAAATATCATGATGTCTTGAAATCCATCTTTCTATTATGATGATTGATAAAATGGTTGTGTTGCAATATTATTTTCTAAGCTAAAAATTTGATTGTGAAAATATGTTTGGTTTTACCAAAAAATGGTTTATATTACTAATTGAGTGGGTTTGTTTGAGGTGGAAGTAAAAATAAGTGAAAATGAAGTTTTATACTCCCTCTGGTTGTGTTTAAATGTCCTCTTGACCAAAAAACACTATTTGACGGTAAGTTTGACCATCAATAACTTTATATACATACATTAAGTAGATATAAATTTTTTAATTTTAGAAAATTTGTGTTGATGAGAATCCAAAACTATATCATACATGTATATTATTACTCATATACTACTTCAAATCTATGGTCAAAGTTGCAACAAATTTTATGATGAATAGTACGATGCCAATTAAGAGAAACCAGAGGGAGTAAGAAATTAGTGGCAAGGGGTGCTTAATAACATTCATTTCTAATTTTCTTCTATACTGGGAGAAAAATGACTGCATTATAATAATTACAAAAACTTTCATACTCCTTCCGTTTCTACCACTTTGGCACCCATACCCATATTCAACTATTCATTATATTTGTTGTGACTTTAAAAAGAGTCCATATTATCTCTGATAAATAACAAAACTTATACTACAATATTACACTAATCAATTAGATACTAAATATAATTTAAATTAACCAAATCTATATAGTAATCATGACTAAAATATCATTTGTTTCTCATTTCACTTTTTGTTGGCACTATTAACAGTTCTAAAGTTATAGAAACAGAGGGAGTATGAGAGCACGTATAGATTACACAATTGACTATGTAATTACAAATATCATAAAAAAATGAATGCAACAACATCAATTACTCTGCATAATCAACATCACGAGATTTTGATTATTGTTTCTATTTTTGTTTTTGGGGGAAATGATATGAAGTTCTTGAGGATTAATATGAATGTGGGTGTAGGTCATTAGTGAAAGCTCATTGGTGGAAAATAAGGCGGCAATAGAGGCAGAAGAAGCAGCATTGTTAATATCAAGTTGCATCACTAAAATACTGCCTCCAGCATTGACTCTCGAGGAAGGGCTACACACCATTGACCAAGCCATCCAACGGCTGAAATCTCTCGGTCGTCCATCCTCTTCAAACGGAATGCTCAGATTTCAGGTTTGTACGTTCTTTCGTGTTTTAAAACAAGTGTTCTGGTATAACGGTATGAAATCAATTTTGTAAATTGTATCTGTCAAATGATTTAGTAGTTGAAAATTGACTTTGACATTTTAAATTATAATTCTAGAATCTCTAATTATTATTTAAATATCTTAGAACAAGTTCAAAATCTAATAATGATGTTGGACTTTTTTTAAAATCTAACAGAGATGAAATATTATGGAGTTTTTAGGAGAGATATGAAATATTTCTCCGTATATAGAGAAAAAGAAGTAAGATTTTGGAGATCTCTAAAATATAAAATCTGTTGGATTTGAGAAGAACAGATATTGAGAGTGTGTTGTATTGAAAAAGAAATTAATAGATGGATATCTTGTCTTATATTAAAATTTTGTTCTAGTGAAAGTATTATTGATTAATCTACAGGATTCCTGAGTACATGTTTAAGTACATTATTTTATATTTGTTTTAGATCCAAATACACATTATTAAATTTCGTCCCTTTCAGTTTCGGCGGCTAGAATCTGAATTTGAATAATAGGAACAGCGGCAACATGTCAAGTGAGACGTCGCCAAGAAAGTCATATTTGGCCTACCAAATGAACTAAAATTTAATAAATAATAATGAAACAGAAAAAAAAAAAGGTTTAAGTACAATTTAACAATTTGATTGCAAACAAATATGACCTGTAAGTTATCCATATGGAATAAGACGTCAAATTTGGATTATTCTTTCTTGTATTATAGTATTTTTTATTATATTTAAAAACACCTGAAACACACAAATTTGGAAATATTGACTATAATTTTGACGGTAAAATAATAAATAGAAGCTGACTTGCTTGACTTTGTTGTATTAAATGAAGACTTGACTCTTTACATTAGGTAAAATAAAATAAAAGTTATTAGAAAAATTCCACTTACTTTGGTGACTAAGATTTAAAATATTAATTTAAATCTGAAAAATGATATCCGAGAAAAAATGGCATAAAAATTGGACCTAATTTGACTTCTCAATAGTTGACTGGTCAGTTGAAAGGTTACATGAGTTGACTACAGTAAAATTTGACTACCACTCATCGTCATCGATCTTCAAAAGAAAACATAAGTTGACTCTAATACTTTTCGCGCGCTTGTGGATAAATACCCCGACTCGAGTGACATACACGCGCCGCCGCGTTACGGTTGGATTAGGGATAGAACCAGCCAGTTTTTAATTGGAATTCTAAATTGCCGGTAATTGACTGAATATAGGTTACGGTTCCGCCAAGCTCGAAGTCACTGAACTGGTTCTGCAGCCAACCGGAGTCCGATGGGGTCTTCCCGCAGTTCTACATGTCCAATGAGAAGGAGGACCCCTCCTACAAATCAATGGCGCTCGGAAGAAACCGCGGCGTCTTTGGTATCGGCTCGGCGTTGTACTTCAATTGCCGCTACGCCAACGGCTCCGAAAATGGCACTCCTTCAACTCAAAGGTCAGCTACATCTCAACTTTATCAATTTTTGTTATTTGCATTATATTTGTGGCAAAGATCACTAATTTTGAATTTTATTTTTTGATGTTTTTACAGATATATACCGCTTGAATCAAATATTCCAAGGGTTTATGGTATTCTTGACACAAGATTTGACAAGACATCTTCTTCCATAGAGCAGGAGGCTGGTTCATTTCACCTATTTATCCCACAGGTAAAGAAAATTTAGTGTGTGTGTCTTTTTTGTACTTGAATTATGACTTAGGTGAATGATTTTAATGTGGTATGTAACGGGATGGTTGTGTTTAACTTTATTTGATGGAATTGATTATGCAGATTGAGTTAAATGAGCATGCAGACACATCCATTTTGGTTGCTACACTGGCGTGGGATGATTCATCATCCTTTGAAGAAGCCATTGAAACATTTGGTTTGTCTCTTGATCAGGTATTGTGGTTTCGGGACTTCCATTTTCAGTTCATTTAGATTATAGTTGAAACCACTTGTACTTAATGTTCAACGTGTTTATGAGTATTTAGCTTGCTATTTGTTTTCCTCAATGAGGCATTCTAGTGGGTTTTAAGCCGTCTTTTGATGATCTCTTTCAGGCAAGACAGAATTTTTGGGCTTCCAATGAAGAACGTAGTAAAAATTACATCTCATCTGCTGCCCGCAAGTTCAATATGGTGGAGGATAAGAGTGGCCAAATGGTAAAACGGCTTTTTTTCCTTTCCAGAAGCAAGTGATATGAAGATACTGCTTCATTGCTATTTAGATTATGCAGAAACTTAATCAGTCTTTTCTTTATTTGATTTTAGGTATGTCTGAATTCTCTTCGGCTAAGAGGGGATCTTCTTCAGGCTGACGCTACGGAACTGGCATCTGATCTATTCAGGTAACTTTCAGTTTCTTGTCCATGTAGAGTATGGTTATGAAAATCAGACAGTTTTTGGTCAATGAATTCTTGTAAATATAATGGTCTGACATAGTAGGTTCACTTCGGTGTGATAAACTTCTCTTATTTGCTTTCTCTAGTCTCTGATCCATCACATTAAGTTGCTATTTGCATGTATGCTCATGCCTTCATTCTATGGGGGGAAAAAGTAGTCTATATTATCATTTGTTAATCATGTTGGAAGATATTCTCTTAGCTACCAATATAATTTCTTATGAAACATGATGCTCTTGCTATTGCAGTCAGTTCTCTGCTAGGTTTTCTCCCACAATGGCAATTGCCAATAACATGGTAAGTCATCAACTGCCTTAGTGTTTATGATCCTGACTTCATACAAAAAAAAAACTAAAAGTCCTTAATTTTCTTTTCTCAGTGTGAGACTGATTCGTCGACTCTTATAAACTACTTAACACATGATTGCCCTAACATGAACAAATTATGGGCTACACTTGTAGTAGAAGAATGTGTTCGGCTTGGTGTAACGGTAAGCCTACAAGACCTTAAATATTTTTCCTTTTTCTTCCTCTATGTGTTTCTTTAGCATTCTCTTATAGAATATTGACTTTGTTTTTCCCTTTTTGCAGTACTTCTGTATAGCTCCAGGGTCGAGATCATCTCCTCTTACCATTGCTGCTTCTTCTCATCCCCTTACGACGTGTGTTGTGTGCATAGATGAACGCTCTCTTGCCTTTAACGCTCTTGGTTATGCTAGAGGATCTCACCGACCAGCAGCAGTTATAACAACATCAGGCACTGCTGTTTCAAATCTCCTGTCTGCTGTAAGTTTGTTGTTTCATATTTACATAGTTTAAGTTGCTTTAAATAGCAAGCAGGTCATTGTGTTTCAATTTATTTTCCTAAGTTGAATCTATTTATACAAATGAACAGATTGTGGAAGCCAGTGAAGATTTTGTGCCACTCCTATATCTTACAGCTGATCGTCCTCCAGAACTACTAGATGCTGGAGCCAATCAAGCAATCGATCAGGTAACTGCAAATGTCAATTTTGTGCTGTGTTATATCTTTAATGAATATTGCATTCACACAATATCATTATATGTTATAATTTTCTCTAGTATGCAGTTTGCAATGCTCTTAGACCCTTGCTATCTTTCTGAGTTTTATACTCTCACTTTACCTTTCAGGTCCATCATTTTGGTCATTTCACAAAGCATTTTTTCGCTCTTCCGGTTCCCTCTGATGATATATCTGCAAGAATGGTCCTTACCACACTTGACTCTGCTGTTTATTTGTCAACTACTGCTCCCTATGGACCCATTCATATTAATTGTCCTTTCCGAGAACCATTAGGAAACATCCCCACCCAATGGGATAGGAAATGCATAAAGGGATTAGAAAACTGGATGCAATCATCAGAACCATTCACTACCTACACCCAACCACCACATTCTGTTTTGTCTCATCAATCTCGTGGAAATATGGTGGAAGTAGTCAAATTGGTTCAAGGAGCAAAGAAAGGAATTTTAGTACTCGGTGCTCTTCATACAGAGGATGATGTGTGGGCGGCTCTTCTCCTTGCTAAACATCTGGGATGGCCAGTTGTTGCTACCATCCTCTCTGGATTAAGATTAAGGAAATACATGGGATCCTTTTCCGAAATCGAAGAGAACATCGTATTTCTTGATCATCTTGATCATGTACTCTTCTCAGATGCTGTCAAGGAGTGGATGCAAGCTGATGTGATTATTCAGGTACTTTGTGGTGGTGAATGCTGTGTGATTGAACTTTTAGAGCTTCACTTCCAGTTTTATTTTGTTTTTGAATCACTGTTAAAATTAAAAATTAAGGTAAAATTAATTATAACTGTTGTAGACAAACAAAAATTGACAATTTTTTTGAAATCACCATTCCTGTTCCTGTTCCTGTTAATTGTTAGAAATAACACATCTTAAAGTAATCTTTGCTGTTTTGACACGGCATTTTTACAGATTGGTGGCCGAATAACAAGCAAGCGGATATCAGATCTCATAGACCGCTGCTCTCCTTGCTTTAATATTATGGTGGATAAGCACCCAATGCGTCATGATCCTACTCACATTGTGACACATAGGATTCAGAGTTCCATTGCGGAGTTTGCAGATTCTCTAACCAAATCTTGTGTTCCCAGTGACAACAGCAAATGGAAAGCCTTTTTACGAGCCTTGAATATGATGGTGAGTTAACTTTTCTGAATCTCAGTTCTTCACTGTTCGTAGTTTTTTTACTAAATTTAATTTACCTATCTTTGTTGGGGCGCTCATGATTTGTGAAAATGGCAAATCTTATACTTCTAATGTGGACTTAAAAATCATTTTTATGGTGCTATCTCTATTGTGCCTAATCAAAGGAATGTCCTCACAAGAAAGTCAGTCCTACATTGCTCAATATGTATATTTTCGTTATATTATGTATGATGATTAAACATGAGTACCAAAGCCTTCTAATGCAGCTACTCCTGGCTTATACTACTAAAAATTATTGCAACAATTGTGGTGTGCAAATCTTGTGTTCCTTTTAGTGCAATGCTGATGGATTTACACTCCATTTCCTTCAGGCTGCCCGAGAAATATCTTCTTTGATTGGTTCAGAGCAGTCCTTAACAGAACCCTACATTGCCCGTATTGCATTGGAAAATCTTGAGTGTGAGTCTGCTATATTTCTTGGAAACAGCATGCCAATACGTGATGCAGACAATTATGGATATAGCTGGGCAAACTGCAATCACAACACTTCTGAGATGCTGAACTCGGGCTTCCAGTGCCATGGGATCCAGGTGGCGGGAAATAGAGGAACAGGAGGCATTGATGGGTTGATCAGTACAGCCACGGGTTTTGCTGTTGGTTGCAACAAACAAGTAAGGATTTGGCATCATTTTATTTCAAATAGGTTTCCTCGAAGAATTTGTCAATATTCTCGGTTTTATTCCCCTTGTTTTGCTTTTAGCGATCTTCTTATGGGTTTATGGGGCTTGATGACTGTTATCCTTTCAGGTGCTTCTTCTGATTGGAGATGTTTCTTTCTTGTATGATACAAATGGACTTTCACTACTCAAACAAGGGTAAACATAATTCATTTTTAGTTACTTTGTCCATTTCTAGCTTCTTTGAGCCTCCGATGCAAAAACTGTGATGTATCTCCTTCTTTGATGATGTGATAAGAGACGTTCATTCATCCTATAACATGTATTGTCTTTGCTACATTGGTTCCAGGGTTTCGCGGAAGCCTATGGTTGTCATTGTTATAAACAATCAGGGTGGTGCCATATTCAGTCTACTACCATATGCAAGTTCTACAGATCAGAAGATTATGAACCAGTTTTTCTATACATCTCATACTGTGGAAATCGGTAATCTATGCATAGCGCATGGGTAAGTTGTTTATCCCTTTACATGTAGTATATGTAGAATACATTGCAACTTGCTCCCCTTCCTAAACTAGAGGGTTTATTGTCCTTCTAAAATAGTATGTACCTGAAATCTGTTTAATAAAGTATGAAATTGTCAAATGTGTGCAGTGTGAAGCATGTACAAGTAAAGACAAAGGAGGAACTGGAGGATGCTTTGTCGACCTCCCGGGAAAACAAGGGTGATTGCGTTATTGAAGTTAAGAGTTTCATTGATACCAATAAAAGCTTCCACGGGTATGTATTTACTACCTTGAATTTATTTTCAGTTTTAAACTCTTTTTTTTATGGTTAATCTGATGAACAAATTTCTTCTTTTCAGTCATTTGGGAAAATTTGTTCGTCAAACTGTGGATCATTCTTTTGGTGTGCTCTCAAAGCTTTCAGTCTCAGAAAAAGCTACGAACGAGTTTGCAACAATGAAAATAGCTAAGATGGAGTTCTCTCGATACAGGTTAGCCATTTTGCCTGGTACAATATATAAATCATCTCTTTGGTAAGATACACCTTGACATCATATCCTTTATAACTGTAATGGCAGAATCCCACTAGTTGCTCCACCTACTTCATCATCGGTGGGTAACCTCTCTTCCGAATGCTATAGAGAAGGATTTGTTATAAGTGTATCTCTTGAAGGTGGATTTACAGGATTCGGAGAGGTAAATTTCTCACCTCTTTTATGAGCCTATTATATTTTCTCCTTTCTGTCTATTTTCCAATCTCACACGCATAATCTTGAGGTCTGTCTTTCAATTGTTAGTAATCTGAGACTGTTCTAAGCTCTTATTTTATTGTTTAAGCAGGTTGCACCCATGGAAATCCTCAAAGATAACCTGGTTGATGTAGAAGACCAGCTTAAGTTTCTTGCTCATGCTATCAAAGGTGGAGAAACCACTGATTTTATTCCTCTGCTCAATGGCTCCATTTCATCCTGGATAAAGACCTGTTTAGGAATATCGGTAAGTATCACGTGTTTCTTCATTAACGTTTTTCAACCTTCTATCTTTCAACATATTTCTTCTTGTTAATGGTATGGTCTAACTCTTTTTATTTACCATATCTCTTTACAGCCGGATTCACTTTTACCAAGTGTAAGGTGTGGCTTGGAGATGGCTATCCTCAATGCAATTGCAGCTAGCAAAAATGCTTCTTTACTGAACATACTCCATCCAAGGGTGGGAGAGTTGCCTTCGGAAAATTCACATGTCAAGATCTGCGGCCTTATTGACTCTATTGGTGAACCAACTGATATGGCTTCTGAAGCAAAAGCCCTTGTTGATGAGGGTTTTACTGCTATCAAAATAAAGGTATAAAATTAGTTGGGTGTAATGCTAAATTCTTTCTAGTAAGAGATCAACTCATGTTTTAACATATTTTACATAAGATTAATCCAAATATTTCTTGTACTTGTTAGGTGGGGCGCAGGGCCAATCCCTCAAAAGATGCAATGGTCGTAACCGAAATTAGGAAGGCTGTTGGGAACGACGTTGAATTGCGTGTTGATGCCAACAGAAGTTGGACTCTTACCGAGGCTGTTGAATTTGCTAATTTGGTGAAAAACAGTAACCTGCAGTATATTGAGGTACATTTCTATGGTCCTGATCTCTGTAGTCTATGAATCTAAAAATAAACTCTGATACATTTTGGATTCCACACATCCTTTCCTTCCATCATTACTTTGAAATTCCCGTCCTTCCATTTCAGCTCTCTTAAAGTTTAAAGCATCCTGATGTTAGAATTCTAAAATTGACAATAATATGAAAAATTCTCAACCTTGTGTTTTTTCCCTTTTCGTATTTCAGGAGCCTGTCAGGGATGAAGATGATATTCTGAAATTTTGTGAATCGACTGGCTTGCCGGTGGCACTGGATGAGACTTTTAACCATACCAGGGCTGATCCCACAGAAATACTCAAAAAGCACACCCATTCAGGAGTTGTTGCTGTGGTATGTGTTAATTGTGCATTTCTTCATAAGTAATATACAGTCTTTTTATTGTTTTCTTTTTTCAAAGATAGTGCTTTTATAAAGAGTTTTTTTATTGTTTGATCCACTTAAATTGGTTTTCATTCCCTGGTGAATTTCCTTAAATTCAGACTTTTGAATCTGTTACTAATTTCAGTTTGCTTTAATACCTACTAGGTTATTAAACCAAGCATGATTGGTGGTTTTGAAAAAGCCGCATCAGTTGCAAGATGGGCTCAGAAGCAAGGGAAAATGGCTGTTGTTAGTTCTACATTCGAGAGTGGCTTGGGTTTGTCATCTTATGCTCAGTTCGCAAGTTATCTCGATCTCCAAAATGCAGAAATAAGCAAGCTGATCAACAAAGAACCACCAGTTTCCTTAGCTCACGGTCTTGGGACCTACAAGTGGCTCAAAGAGGATGTTAGCGCAGAGCCTTCAGAAATCTGTTCCATTTCAGATAATGGCTTTGCAGGGGCTTCCATTGTGGAAACTGGAAAGTCCTTGCAAAGGTTTCAAATCAATCAAAATGTTGTTTCTGAAACATATTCTCAAGAAACCGTACACGAATATCAGCTACCAGTTGACTTAGAGGGCACCACCTATTCCCTGAATGTGCAAGAGACGGGGCAACAAAATGATGTAAGTATAATTCTCCCTTCCATTTTCCTCCAAAACCTTTGTTTTGCGAATGGATCATAATAATGTAACGACTTGTTCACTTTTCTCCTTTACAGGGTTCCGTACTTGTGTTTCTTCACGGCTTTCTTGGAAGTGGTGAAGATTGGATGCCTACTATGAAATCACTGTCAAAATCAGTAAGATGCATAGCTATTGACCTTCCTGGCCATGGTAAATCCACTTCAAAACATCATTCTAGTAACGGTTCTACTAAGCAGCCTCATTTGTCTGTCGAGAATATATCCGCCATGTTATGTAAGTTGTTCCCGACAATAACCTCCGAAAAGGTCATTCTAGTTGGATACTCCATGGGAGCTAGGATTGCCTTGCACGTATCGCTCAAAGGTGGCAATAAGGTACAGAACCTAATTTAATATTGTCATATCAATAAGATTTCTTAAATAGACGAACTAGTTAATGATTTGTGACTTATTTTTCAAAAGGTTGAAGGAGCTGTTATCATTTCTGGAAGCCCGGGACTGGAAAATCCAGGAGCGAGATTGGTCCGGAAAGTAAAAGATGATTTCAGAGCCAGCTCCCTTGTTTCTCATGGCCTAGAGAACTTCTTAGATACCTGGTACTCTCAGGAGATGTGGAACAGGTAAAGAATTCTTCGAAAAATGTTCAGTTTATCTGTTTAGCTTTCTGTTTATGAACATCTTAGTAACTTGTATGTGGCAATGCAGCCTAAAGAATCATCCACACTTCAGCAAAATAGTCTCAAACCGCTTGCAGAATGGCGATGTGAATACCATTGCGAAAGTACTCTCTGATTCAAGCACCGGGAGGCAGCAGTAAGTTCATAATCCTCTCTTCTTCTTTTTTTCTCGCGGAAAATGGAACAAATGACTGATTCTGCTCCCATTTTTCTTGATGATAGGCCTCTGTGGGAAGATCTCAAGCACTGCAACATTCCACTTCTGCTAGTTGTTGGGGATCAGGACACTAAGTTTAAGAACATTGCCAAGGAGATGGTCCAAAGGATTAGTCCAGAGTCGAGCCCATCGATAGCGGAAATTCCACACGCCGGGCATGCTGCACACGTCGAGAATCCTCTCCCGGTGATACACGCGATAAGGAAATTCCTGAACAGAGTGAAATCGTCGCCATCCCTTTAATGGATTGGAATGATAGTTATTGAGATTTAGGAAAAGGCTGAAACTGAGTTCATTTTAACCTTGCAAGTCATAGGTAGGTTTTTCTTGCAAAGGTTCAATACTGCTGCAAAGCATATATACTACATGTAGCTGAGCTGAGTTGAAATACATGATTTGTACCCTATTCTTCTAAAGTAATAAAGATTCTGAACTGAAAGTTCAGTTTTGCTCTCCTCAAATTGTGCATAGCCTGTACTTTTATGAGACAATGCACTAAAAAGACATCTAAAGCTATACTCATTAATCATTATCATAGTTGCTTTGGAGATCCATACATAATATTTATGAGAAAATTTATTCTTTCCAAAGAAATTTTTACACACGACCACAATTTATACGGTAAATCTTAAGAACCACTTTTGATCCTCTAACAGTGAGTCAGTGACACTATTTAAAATGAAGCAAATTGAACAAGTAAAATGAATGGTTTGAGAAAATCATTTTGTCGATGATAGAGAGTTTATAAAACCTATAAAATAATCTCAATTTTTCAGGATAGAGAAATTAGACTTAAATAAATTTTAAAAAAACAATAATTTTAACACTGGTTACCCCACTAATTAATTTAGTCAAGTATCTTTAAGTTTTATGTAGTTGAATATTTCTGGGGTCGTGGTATGTCATCTTGGAATTTCACTGTAATATATCCAAAATATTAGGAATTTTTATTCTTTTTTTTGTCTGATTGGTTGCCTAATTGGCCGTCCTTAGACCAACGGAAATAACATTAAAAAATAAATAATTAGTCTCGTCTTTCCGTAATAAGGCCGTGCAAACTTGTAGTCAAGCTAGTCATAGTTGACCATTACTAGTACTGCTAAATCTGAATAATTGATCTATAAAAATTTTAAAATTCAGCACCCACATTGCAAATGATTGTAACCTCTTTGACTATTGCAATTCCACTACCCCATCATCAGTCTATCCAATTTTAAATTTAATTTTATCTATCTTAATAAGATTTGCATTTTTAATTATCAATTTTTTTTGCATATTTTTTTGTCTCCACTGAATTTCCTCCGAATAATTACACCTACATGGCTGCATGCATTCTGGTCATGTTCTCCCAAAGTTAATTTATGCTAACTTGGCTGAGCTAAACTGAAATAACTGAATTGAACTAAAATAGAAAATTAGTATACCGAAAAATATTAATATGACAGAATTAACCTGATTTTTATCAAATTATATTTTGATTTACTGAACTAAATTGAATTAAACTGTACTAAATTAAATTAAATTTAACAATACTAAACTTATTTACATATATCATGACTTATAACTTATAAGTACTCCCAGACTTAGAGAATATTTGATTATTAATATATCACGTTTGATATTGTATTTCAAGGTGTCAAAGGAGACTTCGTGGTACAAAAATGAATTCATTAATCCCCTATTCAACTCTGGAGGCTATTTATCATAATAAACATATTGGAGTCTTGGAAGAAACGACAATTTTGATATTTTATTTTAATCCCCAGATTGTACTGCATATACCATGCAATTTGGCGAGTTCAGCCATTTATATTATGTTAAACTTTTTTTATTTCAGAATATTATGTATATCTGTTAAGTATCTAATAACTAAATAATTAAAGATTGTAAGTTGTTGAATTTTTATATAAAAGTGTCTGCATTACTTGGATCCAGTGACAAAATCAAACCGAAGGCAATTAGAATACTCCGTCAATCAGATTTAGATCGCGCGATTGCAATATTAAGTTGGTCATAACTTATATTTTGGATAAGTTTTTTTTTAAAAAAATAAGCATCGAGAAAAATATCTCAAATATTTATAAACTTTGTCATAATTCAAAGTAAGATGGGAATATGAGAAAATTTCTCATATACTATCATATAATATAAATAGCCGGTTTTATATTTGCCCAAAAATTGTGCGTCCATTAGGACTTCCAATAGCCGTTTTTAGCTAGTCATGCTTAAATATTCAGATAAATAAACTTTGGTCTTATATTACAATTATTAAAAAAAAACTAACATTTCTTTATTCTTCAGTCCCACTTTAATGGACTAAAGAAGTGGAACT
Organism: Cruciata laevipes; assembly: GCA_963678965.1. Classification (NCBI taxonomy): domain Eukaryota; kingdom Viridiplantae; phylum Streptophyta; class Magnoliopsida; order Gentianales; family Rubiaceae; genus Cruciata; species Cruciata laevipes. The sequence goes on along the minus strand of OY787641.1, from coordinate 4,939,297 downwards.
ATGTATATATTGTTTCAAGCTCAACATCGCAGACTGGGTTGGACTTCAATTTAATATGATGGAGTCAAAATTGGAAGCTTGAACATAAATTTTTCTATAACCTATTATTCTATATCACAACTTCAATAAGTACCAAAGAAACACATGTTTGCTATTTCATGTATAATTAAATGGTCTTCAAAAACATTAAAAATAAAGAAGATAAGAGGAAATAAAATCATCTTATTGTATGTTGCATAATCATGGTGTTGAAGTTTGATAAGTTATAAAAATATAAATGAGACGGTCCCAATACATTTTATGGTGAAATAATAGGTTCATCAGTCAAACAATAAGATTTATTAATATTTCGGGATGTGAAATTGAATTGCAAAGGGTTATTTTTCAAACCCGAAACTTTTATTGTTACCGTAGTTATATTCTGTTCACCAAATTTTAGAGACCGAAGTCTCGCATCACCTTCATGTATGCCACTGTTTTTGATTACGTTAGGAGTTAGGAGTTATGACCCAAACTATTTATCGTCACACTTATACTTTTTAGCACATGTAATAATTTTCATTTGAACACTCAAATTAGTCACACTTATACTTTTTTAGCACATGTAATAATTTTCATTTGAACACTCAAATTAGTAAGTAGCCACCATATTAAACTCGATTAAGTGCAATAAAATTGACCAAAACTTTGTTCAAATTTTGAAGCACTCGATCTTATTTAGTTTGGGGTCAAGATCATGTAAATTGACAAAGAGTTTTTATTTTAAAGGCCAAAACGATATTTTTCAAGAAATGAATTCTGGCGGCTAGGTATACTAGGAAAGTCTCATTTTCTTTTCAAAATAAAATAAAATTTCCTTCCAATAAAAAACCAAAACAAAAAACAAAAATAGTGTCAAATTAAGCCCACCTTTCTTTTTCAAATCGTATAAAGAAGATGACACTATATAAACAAACCATATCGTAGCTCCCAAACACCAAGCAAAGCAACTCCTCATCATCTCTTCAAGCATTTTCAAGAACTCTGATCTTTATCTTCTCCAAAATCTGTACCTTAATTTTGTCGAGAAATGGATCAGAACTTGAACATGGCTGTGAGGAGAAGAATGGCCTGCATTGCCGGCCACATGATGCCCGCCGGCGGCCGTGAAGCTGACCCTATTGCCCTCGCCAACTGCAGCTCGCCGGTGCCGGACAGCTACAGCCGGACTCACACTCCGGTGTCCACTCACCTGCCGGTGTGGAACAAAATCGTCCAAGATGACGCCGGAAAGCCCTTCGAAGACATCATCTACGAGAAGGCCGCCGGAGAAGGCTTCTGCAAGGTTTGTTGTCTGAAGTGATTTAATCTTAAAATATGTGTGAAAATCTGTTTCCAAGATTGAATTTTGTTGATTGAACTATCTGGGATTTGTTTCTGATTCCCCTGTTTTGATTTTTTTGTTTTCCGGCAGATTACGATTAATAGGCCAGAGAGGAGGAATTCTTTCCGACCACAGACGGTGAAGGAGCTTATCTGGGCTTTTAACGATGCCAGAGATGACATTAAGATTGGAGCAATCATCTTCACTGGAACTGTATGTCTGGTTTATTGACTTATGTAAAAACCTGGTTTTTATGAATATGTAATGACATAAATTGGCTGTTATAACAGGGAACGCAAGCATTCTGCAGTGGAGGTGATCAATCCTTCAGAGGAAAGAATGGTTATGCTGATTACGACAATTTCGGCCGCCTCAATGTTTTGGACTTGCAGGTAAGAATAGAAATCCTTTTCAAGAAATGGTTTAACTTTCCTAGTAGCTATGATGTTTTAGAGACTTGTTTTTGATTCGTGGTTTTGTAGGTTGTTGAGATTAATTTTTGCTATCTTCTGATTTATACTTGTTCAGGTCCAAATTCGCCGTTGTCCTAAGCCAGTGATTGCAATGGTTGCTGGTTATGCTGTTGGAGGTGGACATGTTCTGCATATGGTCTGTGATATAACTATCGCGGCCGATAACGCCGTCTTTGGCCAAACTGGTCCAAAGGTATGATTTTTATCTGATCAGTGTATTTTGTTTGTATGTATAAAAATCTAGGATACACAATTGTTTTTGCCAATTGAACCACTTTCTTGTAGTTTGTAATCAGGAAATTTTTTGCACTTGATTAAGATCCTCAAGTTTTGAACTTTCATTAGGCCAAAAGTCTCTAATCATTCTGTTTCTAATGGAGTCTTCATTCATTTGCAGGTTGGAAGTTTTGATGCAGGCTATGGTGCTTCCATTATGTCTCGCTTGGTAAGCCATTGTTCTATGTCGGTAGATTATTAATCGCGCACGAAAGAATGTTTTCAACAACATTGATTCTGTAAGCAAAACATTTGAATGCAATCGCTAAACTTGTTTTTTATTGTGTGGTGAATCAGGTTGGCCCGAAAAGAGCTAAGGAAATGTGGTTTCTTGCAAAGTTCTACACTGCTGCAGAAGCAGAGAAAATGGGGCTTGTAAACACTGTTGTCCCAGTAAGTATTACATTGTATATGCATTCATTAACTCCATGAAATTCTCAAGGAATGTCATTTCTAAACCATTCAAATGCAATTTATGATGTTCATAGTTGGCGAATTTGGAGCAAGAGACCGTCAAATGGTGCCGTGAGATCATGAGAAACAGCCCAACCGCGATTCGTGTCAGCAAATCTGCAGTCAATGCATCCGATGACGGTGACTCTGGCCTTCAGGTAGCGATCCATAACTAACTCACGAAACGATATCATCTGAATCTTTATGTTCTTCGATTGACATTGACTAATTTGGCGTCGTGTTTGTGATTTCAGGCACTTGCTGGAGATTGCACACTCATGTTTTACGGAACTGAGGAAGGCAATGAGGGAAGATCATCATATCTGCAACACAAGCAGCCTGATTTCTCCAAGTTCCCAAGGCTTCCTTGATTTTGTCTGTTGTTCAACATTGGTTCAACATTATACTTGAATTGCTTTCAAGGTTTTTAGTAGTATACTTCGTTTTGTTGTATATCAATTATGAGTGTATGCTCGGATCACGTGCTACTAATTGTATTCTACGATCATGAATAAAAGTGAAATTCCATTTTACGTTCGAATCGAATTTATGATGACGGAGTTCGAATGCAAGATATCAGATATGGAAACCTTGTACATATCGAGTCATGTTCAAAGACTATAGAGCATGGAATGAACATGATGTGTGGGCTTTTAGGCCTTATTGACAATACTCTAAACTCGAATACTTGTGGGACTCAAAGGTCTCGAGGCCCATGTATCATCACATACCAACCTATTGAAGTCATAGCATGGACATGGAGGATTGAGTTCAATGTAACAAACAAGATATAATCCAAGGATATGGAGAATTTTCATGGATTTGAATAGAAATGATTTATGAGAAAGATAGAGTTAAGATGAATTGGGAAAGAATAAGTGTCAAAAGATAGAGTTTCAATGAATGATCTCGACCCGGACTTGGTGCTGGCTGCTTAGTCAACAAATGGTTTGACCACCTACAGAATTCCCGTTTCACCCTTTTATCCATGAAATAGGTGTGACACTCAGCAACGTGGAGTTGGAATCGGTTGGGTGTGGAAGATTAGTTCAAAGTGGCATGGAGGATCAATTCGTATCTACGGGAGATAAGAAGTATTGTACAAGACATTATCCTTCTGTCATACTCTTTTCTTTCCTCTAAATTTATGAAAGTTAACAGAAATGTACTAGTTAAGGAACATAACGCGACCATAGGGCTGAACCGCTTGATTTGTAATCTTTTGGATTTTTCAGTTTAATGATAAGTTTTATTAAAAAACAAAAAATCGTACGTGCGGAGGAACAATGTGCCGGTGTATATGTTCGCCCGAATGCATAGAATTGGTTCTTGGTACACATTTGGTGAGGTAATGGTCACCAACGATGATTATATGTCACTGACATTGAGTTTTGTCTCACTGATATTGAGGTTTAATACGTATTTTTTTGTAACCAAATATATTTATGAACACCTCTACAGATATTTTTGAGAAGAAAAATCTTTCACCAAAGTAATTAAGCATATATATATATATATATATATATCAGCTTCTTTGATTGGCAGAATTGAACAGCTTCTTTGATGACGAAACGCACATCCTTAATTACCGCAGACTCCGTAGATCGGCCCGGAGTGTAGATCGATACACCTGCAGCCTTGACGGCAGGGACTGATGTTGGGATTCCTTAAGTTACATGAATTCGAACAAATCGCATCAATACTCATCACCATAACTGCAAATCAAAATAAATTTGTTAGTACAAGTAATTATATATAATTATTTTTTTAGCCAATAAATAAACAGATTAATTAATAAAATATCTGTGGACTCACTTGAGGCAATTAGAAGGAAGAAGAAAAGCAAGTATGCAAGCTTAGCCATGGTGATCTGCGAATCTGTTTGCCAGGGGCTTCAATTTATAGAAGAAAAGGATTGGTTTTGAAAATAATAATAATTGAAAATGTGTAATTGTGAACCACTCATATTGGTTCATGCACATACTTTATTGTAAGTACTAGGCGCCTAACAACTTCAAGATTTACCATGAAATGAATCAAGATGAATTGAAATATCTTGTCATCATTTCAAAGATTGGTTATCATTTCCAGATTGGTTGTATATATGATAAAATCAATAATAATAGAATAAATTATTGAGAAAAATATAACGATCTGAACGGAACGTAACTAATTATAAACTAAAATAAATTTAAAGATATTGAACTGAAATAAAAATTATATAAATATCTTTAGCTAAACTGGACTGATTTAATTATATGTAAATTTCGGTTTCTCGGAATATTTCTCTTAATTTGACACTTTCTTATATAATAAATATGATTAGATTATTTTTTCCTTATATTAAAAAGAGTGATTTTTATTTGGGATCACTAAATTTTTAACTATTTTAGTTCTAGGCACTTATCCCTTATATTATTTTTTGAGCTCACTATACTATTTAAAATGAATTTTTCTGGGTCACTATGTGAAATGGTCAGTTAGTCAACTAACGGTCAAGCATTTGATCAATTTGAAAAGGGTATTTATGTCCTTTTACTTTTATAAAGGGGAAAAAATCCAAAAAATCAGAAATTTAGGAAATCTTTAATATCTTCAGTAAAAAAAATTACTTGAAGAAAAAAATCCTACAAAATTAAATTGTAAAAAAGAAGTTTACACGAAAAACATGACAAAAATAATAATTCAAGAACACATTTATCCGGGTTGTTGTGTATTCCTACGGAATTAAATTTAATAATTCTTGAATTTCACTAATTGTTTTGGCCGTTTTCTTTGTTTGAATTTTTCTACATTCTGAATTTTTTGGGTTTTTTTTTCTTCAAGTCAAAACTTTTTATTGAAGAAATTAATTCTTCAATTTTTGAAATTTTAAAATTTTTAAGTATTGGTCTAATGTTTGACTGTTAGTTGACTAACCAATCATTTAACAGAGTGATTAAAAAAATTGATTTTTGATAGTATAGTGACTCCAGAAAATAATATAAGAGAAAAGTGTCATAGAATAAAAGTTTAGTGATGTCAAATAAAAATTCGATCTATTTAAAGTAGCAAATTAACATTCCCAAAAGCATTTACAATGGCCATATTTAATGTATTTCAGGGTCAAAACAATTGCCCATCCTCGACCGGAAGCTACATATATACTCCCTCAGTCCCACATTTGTGAACCATTTTCACACATGCCAATGCAGACGTTTGACCTTAAATATCTTTAGTTATTTGAATATTACATGTTACGATGAATCTAGTGATATCACACATGATGGTATTAATATCAATATATCTATTCAAATATGTGGTCAATATATCTGTATTTCAATTTGTGGGAAGATGCTGAAAGATGAAGATGATGAGTTCTGCTCACTAGCGATCATGGTCTGTGACGGTATCTGATTCCAACGGAATAAGCAGATATTTGAGCAGTCCCACACGGCGTCAGCTGTTACAGTAGCGGGGGTGGTGGCGAATCTAGGGAGTTACAGGGATGCCCAACAATGGAGGGAGGAGACGTCGACTTCATTGTTGCCGAGGACGTTGTTGATACTGCCAGACCCAGGGATCCAGATCAATTTCGATGCTGGTATTCTGAATGGGGACGCGGGAATAGGAGTGGTAGCTATGGGTTCAGATGGAAGATTTATTCGGGGTGCTGCACGGAGAATCTCGAATGTCAGCGATCCGTCCCTCGCAGAAAGCCTTGCTCTGGAGGAAGCCCTCATCCTTACCGCAGAGGTAGATCAGCCGGAGATGAAACTGGTGGGGGATGCCCTCCACGTAATGCAGATGATACACGAGGAGACAAATTGTTCGGTGCACTGCATGGAGACGATACAGAGACTTCGAAGTATGTTAGAGAATAGTAACTACCTAGGTCCCTTCTGGGTTCCTCGTAGTGAGAACTTTATAACGCACTCTCTAGCTAACTATGCAAAGTCGAGCCCCCTGTTGTACGATTTTTGGACTACACCCCCAAGTTTCTTGTCATTCGTTTCTGGACGATTTTCAAGACCCAGAACTTAAATGAAATAATTACCATTTTAAAAAAAAATGGAAAATGTAGATGGCTAACCTTCTTTTATACATAACAACAAACACAAAACTGGGTTATGTACGTTTTCCAAAAAACTTTTTGTGATGCATGTAAGTAGATTTTATACAACAATCGAAGTAAAATTGATCATCGGACAGACGTACGGAGCAGTTTTGGGGTAGTTTGAGAAATCGAAACATGAATGATATCATATTATACATTTTCAAAAAGGTAATCATGCCAAAAACATAACTCAACCATATTGTCTTGATCACCATGCAAACTCAGTCACGCTCGAACTTAAACTAAGATTGAAGGAAACATAGAGCTAGGTTTAACTAAGCAAAACACAATTGTTAATTTCAGTTCAAACAAGCAATCCAAATACAAACATACAGACTTCAACTTTCACAGCCTTCAAAAGTTTTCATTCCTGAGAAGCTATTCCTAGCTATAAAATAGCTTCTCTATGTAACATAATTCAAGACATTAAAACTGGCTTTTTCCAAGCTTTTACTAACTACAGGCATTGATGAATCAGCATTCAACAACACATTACAAACATCACAGGCATTTTCCGGCCACATTTTCCGGTAATCATAGACACTGAATCTCCCCGGCCGGTCACATGATCCACAATCGTCTTCCAAAAAGAACTCCATTAATCGGCGGATATGTAGATGTTCTTGGCAAGTCAAAAGACCTCCCATTTTTTACAAAAATAAATAAATTTTTGTAGGTATAATTTTTTATAAGTTTATTTAAATATTACTTTTATTAACAATTTTTATTTAACTAGACCTACCATACTTAAATTTCTAAGTCCGCCCCTAACTTCCATAATCACCATATCGATCTGCACACAAAACGCGCGTAAAAAATTACCAGGGTTTAGAACAATATGTACGGTCACAAGAGAAAATGATGGTGAAATATAAGAAGATAAAAACGAAAACCTAGGATTTAGAGCGATCGAAAGGTTCCCCTCTTTTCTCCGGAAAAAGCTTGTGCGGCGATCAGGGTGTGCGGCGTAAGGACTTGTACGGCGAATCGGAGTGTGCGGCGGTTTGATCAGACTGGTGCGGTGGTTCGATCAGACTGGTGCGGTGATTGAGTCTGGTGCGGGAGTTCAATTTGGGCGGCGATCGGATTCGCAGGGCGGCGATCGGACACGGTGGTTCTGATTCGCAGGGCGGCGATCAGATTCGTTTCGCAGGGCGGCGATCGGATTCGGTGGTTCTGAGCGGTGGTTCTGAGTGGTGGTTCGATCGGATTGGTGGCGTGATTGAGTCTGTGCGGGAGTTCGATTTGGGCGGCGATCGGATTCGTGTGGCGTAAGGGTTTGGCCGGCGGTTCAGGTTCTGTGCTTTTATTAGTTGGTTAAGGATTTGTGCGGCAACTGGGCTGTGCGGCGGTGTACGGCGGTTAACGATTTGTGTTGTTTCGTTAAAGATTTGTGCGACGACTGGTCTGATTCAGCGACTGGTCTGATTCGTTAAGGATTTGTGAAGCCAATTTACGGTGTCATCATGAGCAACCTGGAGAAGTTGGAATTGTTGTACGGGAAGATGAAGTTGACGGCGGCAGAAAGCAAGCCTGTATCGATGGCAGGCTTGCCGGAGGAAGAAGTAGGTCTTGACCGGATCCTGGTGGCGAAGTTGTTTGCGCCTCGGCGCATACCGCATGAAACGATCCAGTCAGTGTTTCAAGGTGTATGGGGTTTGCGTAAACTGTTAAAGTGCAGTACACTGCACGATAACGTATATCAGATTGAGTTTCCGGATGCGGCTTCAAAGGCTAGGGTTTACGGCAACCAGCCTTGGCTATTTGATGATTATCTGCTAGCATTGAAAGAACCCTACCCAGGGTTAGTTGGATCGGAAGTGGTATTCAATACCGCTCCATTTTGGATTCATGTCCATAAGGTACCAAGGGATAAGCTTAACCTTCCCGCGGCAGAGAGGATTGGGAACGCGATCGGAGGTTTTCTGGATGTTGAGAAGGATTCCGATGGGCGCCTGATTGGAAAGTACCTTCGTATGAGATGTGAAATTGACATAACAAAACCTTTTAAGAGGGCTCAAGCTCTGGATGACGTCCCCCATGAATTACTGCTGCAGTATGAGAAGGTGCCGATCCTGTGTGAATTCTGCGGCATACTGGGACACAATAGGAAGGATTGCAATGCTCGGTGGGCATCCCCGGTGGAAGATAGTGATGAAATTCATTACCCAGAGGCGATGAAAATGCCACCATATCAATCGCCTTTTACAAAACCATGGCAGAGGAGGGGAGGAGGTCAACGGAATGGGGGAACGAACAACGCATGGATCCGGGACTACAATGGCCAAGGTAGCGGTTCTCAGCAGCTCCAAAAGGACCCCACGATGATGCGAATAGAAAACAATCGTGGACGTGAGTCGCGGGATGATACGTTAAGAGCACTAGTCAAAAAGGATGGAAAAGAGCTTATCCATCAAGCCCGTCAGCAAGGTCTTTAGTTGACGGAGAGACTCACGTTGGAGGCGTACAGAAGAGCAAGCGAGAGGGGGATGAGATAATAGAGAATGAACCGTTGGTTGCTGATATTATAGCTAGGCTCAAAAGGGATTTAAACAAGCCTAACAAAGAAATTGTGAATGTGGAGCTAATTCCGAACCCTGACTGGGTCCTCGCTGCTATAGAACAACAAAAAGGTAGAGACGAGGAACTAGTCCGTTTTCAAGAGGCGGATGGTGATAACATGACGGACAATACAGAACGAAGTGATGTGAGGCAGAGTGATGAGAATATGGAGATGCCGATGGTATTCTGTGCGGAAGGAAGGGTGGAGCATAATAGGGTGCAACCTATGAACGCCTTAGCTAGAGTGCCACTTAGCCCGATGCTAAATGATGTTGCAGTAGAATTTGATACACCAGCTCGGCTTCATGCTGCTGAAATTGCTAAATCGCGTAGAACGAAAAAGGCTCCAACTGGTAAGCCGAAGGCGAATACGAAGAAGATAATTGAAGCATTAAAGGGGCACAGTGATCTGGCAAGAACGGCAATGGATAAGCTAACACCGAGTGTGGGGATAAGGAAACCGAGAAACCTCAGGTCAGTAAAACGATGGGCGAGGGAGAGACACTCTGCACCTGTGGATGAGGGGGTGACTGTGGTGATCAGTGATGAGGGGTCGGATTCAGTGAAAAGGGGTCCGAAAAGAAAGCTGGAGTTGGAATATCCAGACGTGGAGATCATGAAAAAGATGAGGCAGGATGAGGAAAGCACTACTACAACCTCTACCGTGGCAGGTATTGGCAACGAAAAGGCAGTGACTGGCGATGAAGCCCAGTCCTGCCAGGGCCAATGAATATCTTAAGTTGGAACTGCCGAAGGCTTTCAGGCCCGGGTCGGGGAGCTCAGGCAGTTCAGGAGCTGCGTACCATAGTACGCATGAAAAAACCTTTACTTTTATTTTTGTGTGAGACTAAGTGTTCTGGTGTGGAGATTGAGAAAATAAAAAATCAGTTGAATTATTTTGGTGTGTTCGAAGCGTCGAGAGGGCAATCTGGTGGCCTTGCACTTTTATGGCGCAAAGATGTAGTAGTTAATTTGAAGTTTATTTCTTTTCGTTTTATTGATGCACATGTTATGTTGCTGGATCAAGAAATCAGAGTCACGGGTATTTATGGAGAGCCTAATGTTGCAAGGAGGAGACAATGGTGGGAAACATTCAAGCAACTCGACAGAAATCCTAATATACCATGTCTATGTTTCGGAGACTTTAATGAGGTACTGGCACAAGATGAAGCGATAGGCACAAGACCGAGAGCGGAATGGCAGATAGATGTATTTAAGGATGCTTTGGATCATTGTGGCTTGTTCGACATGGGATATAGTGGACCGACGTTCACATGGAGCAGGCTTGCTAAGGAGCCGAACACGAAGCGGAGCAGATTGGATAGGGCAACATGTAATCAAGGATTTTATGATCTTTTCCCTTGGTCGTCAGTCACCACGATGGCCATGGTACACTCGGATCACCTGTGCCTGCATATTCAGCTCAGAACGCGAGATAGCAGGGCCAACAGGCAACGAAGGAAAAGAGGGTTTCGGTTCGAAGCAAAGTGGACCAAATCTGAAGCATGCGAAAAGATCGTGGAGGATAACTGGAACTTGAGAGGGGCTGATATAATAAAGAGGATGGAGACCTGTGCGACGGGGTTGAAGCGGTGGAGTAAGGAGACGTTTCCGATTATTTCCAAGAGGCTCAAAGACATCCGAAAATCATTACAGGACCTAGAAAATGGAGATATTGATGATGAGGTAATTGGAAGGATCACGGGGCTGAGGAAGGAGTATGATTTCTTGCAGGATGCTGAATCAGTGCAGTGGAAACAACGCGCTAAACAGCATTGGCACAAGGAAGGAGACAGAAATACGCAGTTTTTCCATAGATGGGCCACTAAGAGGAGGAGCTCGAATCAGATTATCGGACTCAGGGACACAAACCACGAACTGAAGAAAGATGACGTTAGCATGGAAAGAATAGTGTTGGACTATTTTGGAGGGCTATTTTCAACATCAAACCCATCTAAGGAGAATATGGAGCACGTATTAAGCCGAATGCAGAAAAGGGTAACATTGGAGATGGGGAATAATCTAATCCGAGCATATACTGCGGTGGAGGTGGAGAAAGCAGTCAAACAGATGCATCCATACAAGTCACCTGGACCAGACGGTATGAGTCCTGTTTTCTTTCAGAAATACTGGCATATAGTGAAAGTTGAGGTTATTGATTTCGTGTTAAAGTTTCTGAATGAGGGTGTATTTGACCCGAAATCCAATTTCACTCACGTTGTCCTATTACCGAAAGTGGAGAAACCGGAACTGATCACTCAGTTTAGGTCTATCAGCCTGTGCAATGTGGTGTACCGAATAGCATCTAAAGTCGTGGCCAACAGACTTAGGCCGATTATCCCTAAAGTTATTTCGGAATCACAGTCAGCTTTTATACATGGGAGACTTATTACAGATAATGTATTGGTGTCGCATGAATTCCATCACTCGATGAAAGGAAGGACGAAAGGGAAGTTGGGGCATATGAGTGTGAAGCTAGATATGAGCAAAGCCTTTGACAGAATAGAATGGAGCTTCGTCATAGGAGTTTTAAGGAGTATGGGTTTCCCGGAGCCGTTTGTTCAGTTAATTGAGAGATGCTTATCGACAGTGGCATTCTCTTTCATCTTGAATGGAAGCGAGCTGGGACATTTGCAACCTCAGCGGGGAATACGACAGGGAGACCCGCTTTCACCGTACTTATTTATAATATGTGCGGAGGTTTTTTCGATGATATTGACAGATTTGAGAGCAGCTGGAAGGATTAAGGGGATCGGAGCAACGATGAGGTGTCCGAAGCTAACGCACCTCTTCTTCGCAGACGACACGCTCTTGTTCGGTGAAGCAACTGAGGATGAAGCTAAGTATTTGCAATGGGCGATTACAGTATTTGAAGAAGTATCGGAGCAGCGAATCAACACAGACAAGTCAGGGATCTTATTCAGCCCAAACACACCGGCTACAGCCAGGGCGAAGATTTGCGAGACACTGAAGATACCAGAAGTGGAGACGCGTGGCAAATACTTAGGGCTACCATCGGATATTGGTCAAAAGAAGAAGCAGATTTTTCAGTATATTAAGGATAAAATACGAGCTAGGCTGGATGGTTGGAGCGAGAGGAATTTATCGAGAGCAGGAAAGGAAATTCTGATCAAGTCAGTACTTCAGGCAATACCAAGCTATGCAATGAGCTGCTTCAAGTTACCAGATACCTTGTTGGAGGAGATACGTATCATCATATGTAAGTTCTTTTGGGGAGGAGAACAAGACTCGAGAGGAAAAATACAATGGGTTACTTGGCCTAAACTCACTCGATCGAAAAGCAAAGGGGGACTGGGATTTAGAGATTTGAAAGCCGCGAATGTAGCACTGCTAAGCAAACAGGCATGGAGAATGCTAACGAATCCGAGCTCGCTAATAGCTCGAGTCTTCAAGGATAAATACTTCTCGAACGGCACAATAATGGAGGCTGGTGAAGGTAGTAAACCATCGAATGCTTGGAGGGGAATTTGTGATGGAATTAGAGCACTGAAATTGGGATGCCGGAAACACGTGTGCACGGGCGAAACGATAAGTGTAACGCAGGATCCGTGGATTCCGACGACTCCGAACTTCAGGATTCGAGAGCCGGATACAGTCAGTGGTGACATAAGACTAGTTTCGGACCTAATAGACGCTAATACTGGAAGGTGGGATGTAGAGAAGGTGCATGAAAACTTCAATCCAGACGATGCAAGAGACATCCTGGGCATGCAACTTCGAGGACAGATGGGAGCTGACAAATGGAGATGGCACCACGGGCCGAATGGGAACTTCACAGTGAAATCGATGTACCACTGTTTGAAAGAAGACAACCGATCAAAATTCTTTCATAACCAGAACCATGGGATGCCGGATGTAGATGAGAAATTCTGGAAAGTGCTATGGAAGATGAGGATACCAGCTAGGGCGAAGCACTGTGCATGGAGGTTGTGTATGGACTCGCTCCCTACAGCGGAGAATCTAAGGGCCAAGACGTTACAAGTTGCTTTGAATTGCCAACTCTGCAATATAGAGGATGGGACAACTCGGCACTTGTTTTTTGATTGTGAATACGCACGTCGGGTTTGGCGCACGCTAGGGATGGAAGCAATTGTCGCAGCAAGCCAAAGAACCAGAGGGGATGCGTGGTTCAGGGAGCTGCTAAAAGACAATGTGGATGGCAAGAGAGAGATGATCGCTATGGCAGTGGATGGTATATGGTTTCAACGGAACAGTAAATTGTTTCAGGACAGAAATTTGAGCGCAGACAATCTAGCTGCTTCGATAATCACTTCCCTATCTAGTTTCGAAAAGGCGAATAATTGGCCGGAGAGAGCCTCGGAAGCACTGGACATCGGCCATATACTCAAGCCACCAGCTGCGGGTAACCGGATTTATTTTGATGCAAGCCTTAAAGATGGAACTGCAGGCCTGGGAATCATCGCAGCAGACGAGGAAGGAGGTTTCGTAAAAGCTGGAGCACACAGCATAGCTGAAATCCGGGAACCAATATATGCCGAGGCTCTAGCCATCAAGCAAGCGATTTTGCTAGCTGAAGAACTTAACTGGAGAGACGCGGTGATTGTTCGAGATGCCCTTAATCTTATTCAGATTGTACAAGGCGATGTTGAGAGTCCACTGAGTTGTGAGGCAATTATCAATGATATTCGATCAGATGTTGCGCGTATTGGAATGATCAGACCCTGCTGGATACCCAGAACGGAGAATACAAATGCAGATATGGTAGCTAGCTTTGCTAGGACTAGTGATCGAGAGGATGTAACCTGGAACTCTATCCCAGAGTTTCTTTTGTCAAACGTTGTTGGACGTTTTCCAACACCTTGAGATGATATAAGATTTTCCTTTTCAAAAAAAAAAAAAATGTACGGTCACAAGATCTTTTTTATCTCTAAAGGAAACTACAATAATTATTCGTTCAAAAAGTGTGTGGAATAAACGACATCGTTTCCGTAAAAACAGTATATTTTAAATATTTTTATACTATTTATAATACAAATATCTTTAACATATGATTATTTCTAAAGTTTAATTTATTCAGTTTCCATATAATGAGATGTCATATTCCGTGACCATCTTTGAACTAAACTGAAATAAATTTAGACATATTAATTTAACTGAATTGAGTTGAAATAATTGTTAGTAGATTTAACTGTTCAATTAAGTTTAAAAATTATAGAACTGAACTGAAATAAATTTAAATGTATTAATTGAACTGAAATAAAAAATCTAAATATATTCAAATGAACTAAATTGATCTACTAAAAAGTTCAGGATAAATTCAAATTATTTCGGTAAGAATATATTTTTGCTGAACTAAACTGAAACGAACTCAATGTATCTATATATTTAAATTCAGCTCAGTTTAGATGAGTTCAGATAATTTTTTAAAACTCAGATGAGTTCAGTTCAGATAAAGCTTTTTATGTTCGGATGAGTTCAGATAAGTTCAAATACCGTGAGGAGAACATGACCTTATTCGACGACAAAAGCAATACATAAAGACAAATTCTGAATATATAATCAAGTTTAGTAGGTAAAATATCAGTTTTAAAAGTAAGAATATTAAGCATTAATTATACATTGATTAATGATTAATATGTAAAAGATCATGATTAAAAATGAGAAGATCAACCTTTTTCACTCTCACATAAAACCTTCACATAAAACCTTCTCATAAATAAATAATGTAAACTCACTTGAGATACGCAGAAGGAAGAGAACCAAGTAAGAAAACTTAGCCATGCTTTAGCTGTTAAGTATGAATAGATTCAAGTTTTTGTGTGTTCATATTCGCAGAAAAATATTGGTTCGAATTTATAGTGCAGAAAACGGAGCGGTTTTGAGACTCTCATTAATGTCTTAACGTACTGCCCATGTGTTGGACAACCACTCGATCGTATTCGTAACCACTGATCCATCATCTTGATAGTAGCCTCAAAAAATATCGCCTTGATCAAAGATTCAACATATACAATATATACAAAAGTAATTCCATTACTAGATACTCCCTCCATCCCCTTTTATTTGTCTTACTTTTTAGTTAATATTTTTCTAATTATATTTGACCATAAATAACTTTAGTTACACATAATAACAAAGTATGAAATTTTAATATCTAAAAAGTATATCATACGAGTATTCTAACGATATATTATTTGATAATAATAATAATAATATTATTATATACTATAATTTATTATTAGTCAAACACGGTATGAAAAAAAATTGACTGGAAAATGAAAAGGGGTGGAGGGAGTAGGTTATGTTTCCGTACAATAATTGCAACCTCATGTAAATAATTGCTTGCCATGTCAATTAAATAAGGTAAATATTTTTAACTTTTATTTCTTCCATATTTAGGTCATGTTTGCTAAAGTTTATTTCTTGTTTTTTTTTTAAGATGAACCACCGTAGGTGGGGGTGTATATTGGCTTCCCCAAGGCATAATAGGAAAAAATAAAAATTACAATAGTATGTTACATATGTTGTTGGAAACTAGCAACTAATTAAAAAACCTATACTAGCCATGGAGGCTTGGATTAAAACAGCTTTCAAAGAGCTGTATTTGTGTAGAAAGTAACTACACAAGGTCAAAAAATGCCATAAAAAAGAATGAGTTAAAAGGCTAACTCATTCTGTGGTAAACAAACATTCAGGAGAAAGTACAGTCAAGGAGAAATAATCCACTTGCTTGTTAGTGAATCAAAGTGAGACACAGTCAGACACAAATCAGCCTATGGATTATTTTCATCTCTAAACAAGATTCTTCAAAAACTGCATTTGTATTTTGACTCCAGGGTAAGCAGGTTGATGTGGAATGAGCATTTTGGATCTAGATTTGCATTCTCTGATGGGTATGTTCATTGGGGTAGCTTTGCAGTGTACCTGTCATAAGAGACAACATCAGCAGTATCTATTCTGATCCATAATTTTCAAGTTTGGGACTTCTTTAAGATCCATATCTATTAGGGCTTTGATGTATGGAGGGATAATGGACAGCACAGAAGAGATTGAGTTTTTTAAAGAGTGTTTTGCTAGAGCATCAGCAGTTGTATTGGCCTCTCAAAAGATATGATGCAAATGGATATCAACTAAAAGCAGCTTAATTTCATCTGATAAGTTGAATAATTTTCAGTGAGCAGTAATTGGATTTAAAATCATGGAAATACCAACCATGCAATCAGATTCAATAATAAAACTATGTAATCCTATAGATTTACCATATAGGATTCCATGTTTTATTGCTTTGATCTCAGCTTCCAGTGGAGAGGAAGCATCAATGAGAACCACAGAAGCAGTCACAGAAAATCCTAGTATGTTCCTAATTATGTAGGCAATACTAGCTTTACCCTTTGACCAGGAGGCATCCACATTAATTTTATAACCATGTGATGGTTTTTTCCATTTAACTGGGATAACTCTTGGCTTTGGGGGTCTGGTGCATATTGGAATCAAGTTGTTGGAGTACATATCAATGTCAAATTGTTTGTCAATGTAAACAGGTTTAGCAATAAAGGAATAAGATATCATGTCCTTGATTTCAATTAAAATAGCATTAGCATTTGGTTCAGCATTTTCAAAGAGCATCTTATTCCTTGCCTTCCATAAACTCCAGCAAATATATGAGGTTATATTCTGAGTTATAGTGTATTGCAGTGCTGTGATACCAGTGCATGACAGTAAATAGGCTAGTCTGGCCCATATATTAGAGAAAGTTTGATCAACAATACCAGCTAGACACAAAGCATTTTTCCAAGTTTTGACAGATATGTGGCACTCATTGAAATAGTGATCAATAGAATCAGCAGCATTACAGAAACAACACTTGGATGCAATTTGGAAACCATAATGTGTAAGTACATTGTCAAATGGCAGTAAGGAGTTAAAGAGTCTCCACATGAAGATAGATATCTTCTTTGGGATTCTTTTATTCCATAATTTTGAGAGTGATTGAGATGTACCTCTTTGTTGTCTGAGCATTTTATATGATGATTTGAAAGAGAAATTTCCTTTGAGCTCAGGTTTCCATATGAGTATGTCCTCCTTGTGTGTCAGCAATGTTGTTTCCTGTAAAAAATACAAGACATTAGCTGGAATCCATGGTGCTATAGATGGTAGAAAAATGGTCTTGTTGTTAATGAAACCTGCTACAATTGCAGTTTCTGGAATAATAGTTTGAGCATGATTGACAAAGTCTATCATGGCTCCCCATTGAGTCCATTTGTTGTTCCAGAAACTGCATGTCCCCACTCCATGGAGGACTCTGATGTACTTTGTAGCAAACTCATCCACAAGATTAATTCTTCTCCAAGTTGGTGAATTCCTATATGAGGGAGTCATGGATGCAATGAAAAGAGTCCAAGGGGCAGATGCAATTTGAAATTTCCACCAAAATTTTGCTGAGCATGCAAGTATGATGGTGGAAAAGGACCTAAAACCTAGACCATTTTGAGTGGTGGGGAAACAGAGATTTTCCCACTTTCTCCATGATTTTTTTGGTTTTAAATCAGTCTCACCCCAGAAGAAGATTGAGATCAATCTAGTAATGACCTTGATGATGTGCTTTGTTGGGGATAAAACAGAGAAAATATGTTGTGGGAGAGAGTATATGCATTATTGGATTAGAGTGAGCCTTCCACCAGAGGATAGCCACTTATTTTTCCAATTGCTCAGCCTTTTTTCGACCATTTCCACCACAGGTTGGAAATGTATGTTCAAAGCTCTACCTTGGATTATTGGGCATCCAAGGTATTTGAAAAGGAAAACTATCTTGTTTCATGCCTAGGATGTTTCTAATCTGATGTACCTTTCCTACTGATGCATTTCTACCCACATAAAATTCACTTTTTTCAAAATTGATTTTTTGTTCTGTCACTATTTCAAACTGTGTTAAAAAAGCCTTAAGCCTAGTGAGACTTATTTTTGTGGCTTGCATGAAAATCACAGTATCATCAGCATAAGACAGATGTGACATGTTAATTGCATTCCTGGGTAAGTCAAAATATTGCAATTTTCCAGTTTCAAAAGCAAATGAGATACTACTAGTAAAAGATTCAGAGAAGATGTTGAAAAGGAAAGGAGAGAGGGGATCCCCTTGCTTTATACCTCTAGTTGGCTTGAAGAAACCACATGGCTTACCATTGACTAAAACTGAAAACCATGACTGGGACAGATTTTTCATTATACAGTGTACAAACAAACCATGAAAGCCAAATTTTAGTAAAACAACTGTTTAGAAAAGACCAGCTGACCCTATCAAAAGCTTTCCTAAGATCAAGTTTGAAAATGCAGTTAGGGTTCCTATTTTTCCTATTTATGTGCCTAACCATCTCATTTAGATAGAGGATATTATCTGAAATATCTCTGTCCTTCATGAAGGCTATTTGATTAGGAGAAATCAGCTTATACATAAGAGGTTTCAACCTTTCCATTAACAGTTTAGTAAATATCTTATTGATGACATTGGATAATGAAATTGGTCTAAAATCATCAAAAGATATAGGAGAAACTTTCTTTGGAATAAGTGTTATCCATGTGGAGGATATTCCTCTAGGTATCCATGGATATTATATCCCAGCATTTGATATTATTTCTTGTTCAATAAACTGCAAAAAAACTAGATTGAACTGAATTGAAGTGAAAATTAAGGCCCTGTTTACTAGAACTTATTTCTTGATGTACTGAACTAAACTGAACTGAATTGAATTGATTTGAACTGAACTGAACTGAACTGAATTGAACTGAAGTGAATTGATGTATTGAAAAATGGATTCAGCATGACTGAATTAACCTGAATTTCATCAAATTGCATTTTCACTGAACTGAACTGAACTGAATTGAACTGAACTGAACGGAACTGAACTGAACTGAATTGAACTGAACTGAACTGAACTGAATTGAAGTGAACGGAACTGAACTGAACTGAACTGATCTGATCTACAGATAAACTCTGGTAAACATGGCCTAAGTATTGGAAAAAAATCAGCATGACTGAAATAATTTGAATTTCATCAAATTACATTTTTGCTTAACTAAACTGAACTGAATTGAACTAATTAATATACAAATAAGCTTTGTCAAACAATGCCTATTATTATTTGATAAATTTTTAATTGAGACATTTCTCAGTTGATCTCAAGAACAATCATGCTTAATTGGTGAGAAAATCAGACGTGAAATAAATATAATTAATAACAATATACTGGATGATCATGATATAAAACCTCAATTTGTGATCACCTTTTCTTACAAAACTCAATTTGAGCCTTTGAATAATCAATGTAGTTGGGATCAAATATAATAAATGCACCCGTTTCACCGGAATGTCGACAGTTACATTTCGGGTGCTGCTGCAGATTATTGATAACATATTTTGATTCTCTGTTCCGAATTGAAACTACTCTCATGGATCACCGTTTCTTAAAAATTTTAGATGGTCAATGAAGAGAATCGAAATATGTTATCAATAATCTGCAGCAGCACCCTAAATGTAACTGTCGGAACGTCTTTCCGATGAGCATTTATTATACTTGATCCCAATTACATTGATTATTCAAAGGGTCAAATTGAATTTTGTACTATTTCGATTTGGTGGGTTGCCTTCTGTAAATAATGTGTGGATGCATAGTGTGACCATAAAACATAAGCATACTCCATCCGTTCGCTTATTATTGGCACACTTTCCTTCTTAGTATGTCATCTACAAGAGTAAAATGAACGGAGGGAGTAAAATGAATGGATACATGGTGTTAATTTTTGTGTCATCTACAAGAGTGCCAATAATAAGCGAACGGAGGGAGTATATGAAGATCCCTAATTTTTGCTAGAGATTATTTCATGATGTATTGAACTGAAGTTAAAATTGATGTATTGAAAAACGGAATCAGCATGACTGAATTAACATAAATTTCATCAAATTACATTTTTACTATACTGAATTGAATTAAACTAATCTACAAATAAGCTTTGACAAACTGGACCGAACTCAGCATATAATTAATATAAGCATATATCTTAAGCAATTAAACTCAGCAAAATACAAATCATAACTTTATTTCAGTATAAAAACACAAATGCACAGTTGAACTCAAAATTCAAAAGTTTTCGTTCCTGGGAAGCTATGCTTATATATATGAACTAAACGGAAAACAAGATTTTTTGTTTCATCGGAGCATTCTTAGGGATCGGATTACTTGCAGACTCCGTACGGCCCTCCGGCATGTATATCTGTACAGGTACAGCCTCCATAGCAAACTGGTCTCTTTAACTCACATGTTCCCGAGCAAATCGCATCAATACTCTTCACCATAACTGCATAATTATGATCTTAGCATGAACTGGAAATTAAGATCCTGAAAAATTAAGATTGATTTTTGAAGAAGAAATAAAAAGTACTCACCTGAGGCAATGAGAAGGATGATGATGAAGAGCACGTAATTAGTAAACTTAGCCATGTCCTTAATTAGAATTTGTGTGCATTAAACTTGGGTTGTCAAGGGCTTCAATTTATAATGAAGAAAAGAAATGTTATTGGTTTGTAAATAATGAAAATGAAGCGTATTTTGGATCCACTCACTCAGATTTTTGGATATGTTCAACTTCAGTGCATGAACATAGTGTTTAATTAGTAGGCGCCTACCGACAACAAGATGTAAAGTCCAGTTTTTGTTGGCTGCTTTGTGGAATGTCATGTTGCAACATGACTTTGTTTGACAGAAAAAGATAGAATATTTTCCATGTTCCAGCGCAGGTTTTGAAAGATGGAAGGAAATATTGTGTGCGGTTTTTTTATGGAAACTACAGTCCTAATGGATGTCTACAACGCGTTCTGCAGCTGTATTAAGATGGGAATATTCAGGGAATGAAATATTCCATAAATAGAAGTTGAGACAACCATAAATTCCTTTTCTTCAAGGATTTAGATTTGGAATAGAAGTGTATTGAAGGAAGGATTCAAGAGCTGTGAAAAAGGAAGTTTTTCCACGGCATTGTGCTATAAAAGGAGGACATCAGTTGCGTGCTCAATCGGCGATTTTAATAGCAAAATTCTGTAATTCAGAGTTTTTATCTTTCGAGCAAGGAGGCAACGCAGTCCACGGTTTGCAACCATAACAAAACACTAGGGACGTGTGTTAAAGCTCGGGTGGGAAAGACCTTGCCGCACCTTCGTGGAAAAGAAGGTAATCATAGAAGCAACTATCAAAGCTAGAGTAGCCAATTGGTAGTGTGATAGGCTTGCTAAAGTAGCCATTAGTTTGTAATAGACCGGACATATTTATTGCAACTAGTGAAGGGTTTTACCACGGGCTACGGCCCCCCAGACGTAGGTGCATTGCACTGAACTGGGTGATCATATCGTGTTCTCTTTTATTCCGCACTTACAGTTTTAATTAGTTGATTGTTTAGTTAAAACTTGAACACGGTAGAGTATAGATCAAGTAAGCACGGACTTTCATTTGGTATCAGAGCTTAATCACTCTTTTAATCCTCTTGCGAGGTGAGTGACCGATCTGCTTACTATGGCCAAAGAAGGAGGATCCATCACACGAGCTCCTCTACTGGTTGATGGAGGCTACCCGGACTGGAAGACGCGTATGCGTATATTTATTGACCAACTTGATGATGATGCTTGGAATATGATTGAGATTGGTTACAGTCCACCTACCACAACAAATCCGGCTGGTGAAACTATATCTAAACCTGCTCCATGGACTGATGCAGAGAAGGCAATGAAGAGGCTTAACAGTAAGGTTTTGGGTGCTTTGTATAATGGTGTAAAAGATGATCAATTCAGAATCATCTCGGGGTGTACTACTGCCAAAGCTGCTTGGGAAGCTCTTGAGAAGGAGCATGAAGGTTCCAGGTCAGTCAGAAAAATCAAACTTGGAATGATCAAATCTGAATTTGAAAGCCTAGAGATGTTGGAACACGAGTCAGTTGATGAATTCAGCACTAGATTGAAAGATTTAATTCATAGAGCACACCAGTTTGGAGAAAGATATACTGAGGCTCAAGTTTTGGACAAGGTGAAGAGGTCACTACCTGAGAAATTCTCGGTTTTAGTCATGAACTTGGAGATTAATTCTCAGCTGGATGTGGTTACTCTAGATGAGCTGATGGGGTTTATGAAGACATCAGAGATGTGCACTGAGAAAAGTAAGAACAAAAAGGCCCTGTCATTTCATGTTGCAACATCAAAAGGGAAAGGAAAGTTGGAGGAGATGGAAAATGCTAGTTCGGATGAAATGGCTTTGCTGGCTAGAAACTTTGGGAGATTCATGAGGGGAAATCAAGGCAGGGGTTTCTCTGGAAATCAAGGAAGAGGAAATCAAGGTACTCAGGGTCAAGTCAGAGGGTTTCCAGGTCCACAAGGTGTACAAGCTCAAGTGAATCAAGGCCAGGGAACTCAGGTTTTCCAAAACCAAGGAGCTCAGTCCTTTCAGAACCAGGGAACTCAGTCCTATCAGGGTCAAGGAACTCAGGCTCTTCAGAATCAGGGAGCTCAGCCTTATCAGGGTCAAGGAGCTCAGCTTATAGATCCACAGAACAGTGCTAAAAATTTTCAAGGAGGGGATTCCACTCAGAATAGACTCAGAACTGTTGATGACCTACCTAGAGGCCCGGAAGGTACAAAGCATGCTGGAAAACCTCAGTGTAAGGAATACAGTGGCTATGGACATCTTGCTTATCAGTGTGGAAATTTTTTAAATAAACCTAAGGCATTTGTAGCAGCTGGTGAAACCTGGAGTGATGATGAAGATGAGATTCAGCCAGAAAAGCATGTGTCTTTTGGGGTTAAGGTTGTGGACTCAGGACCAGTTCCAGATGAGGTAGAAGGAGACACTGATATCCAGAATGCATATGATGATCTGTATAGGGAATGGGAAAAATCAATTGAGATCATCAAAAGCTTGAAGGATACACAAAGTGGAGGAGCTGAAGCATTAAAACTTGCTGAAGAAGTTGAGTCTCTTAAAGTAAAGGTCAACACCTTAGTGAATGATTCACTGGTTGAGGTGCAGGAAATTGAAGAGCTGATTTTGAGTCTTAAATCCATGACTAAAAGAGCTGAGAAAGCTGAAGGGTTGCTTGCTGATCTGTTGAAGAAAAATGAGGTTTCAGAAGGAAAGAAATCCATGGATGATGTGGATAAAACCATGAAACTAGAGACAATGACCAAGAGAGCTAAAGATGCTGAGGTAACCTCTGAAATTCTAAGCAAGAAGCTAGAGATCATGACCACCAGAGCTGTGAATGCTGAAGAAAAAGTCAGGGCCAGAACTATTGACTGTGACAATCTGGGAAAGAAATTGAGATCTTTGACTGCCAGGGCTGAGGAAGCTGAAGCAACTATTCAGAAACTAAACAAGGGCACTGCTAAATTGAATGATCTTCTAGTTATGGGAAAGAATGCTGGAAATAGACATGGTCTGGGTTACAACAACTTTGGTACAAGTTCTCAGTTGAAGAAAACAGTGTTTGTCTCTGCTGGGATACAAGCTTCTACTAGTAAGAGAATCTCCAGAGTCAACCAGAGCACCTATGTTCCTAACTCGGAAGTGAAGATATCACAGGGTACTTTGCCAAGAAAAACCCCTCCTAAGTGTTGTAAATATTGTATGATGCAGGGTCATGATGATTATCAATGTATGAGATTACTGAGAGACATTATGAGAGGCAAGCAGTTCTCTTCATGTTGCAACATGGAACCCGAGCAGCAGAAGAGACTCACCAAGAAGGTATGGGTACCAAAATCCTCTTTAAATTGCTTTGTAGTACATACCTGTTATAGTGTGTATGCCAGGGACACTTGGTATTTTGACAGTGGATGCTCCAGACACATGACGGGATCATCTGACTTGCTGAGAAATGTACTCCCATGGAGTGGTACGGTTCTATTTGGAGATGGAAAAATTAGCAAAGTCATTGGAAAGGGGGAACTTCAAATTCAGGATTTTCCTGTGCTCTATGATGTGCTTTTGGTGGAGGATCTTAAAGCAAATCTCATCAGCATTAGTCATCTGTGTGATCACCAAATGACTGTGCACTTTGATGAGTCACTATGTACTGTCAAGCAAGGGTCTAATGGGATTCTCACAGGGAGAAGATCTTCTGATAACTGTTATATTTTGGAGCCATCAATTACCTGTTTGAGTGCTAAGGTTGTTGTTAAGGATGTGCCAGCCAGAGTTTCTGAGGAAATTGATGATGTAGAAATAGTTCAGCAAATCTCAATTCAGAAAAATGAGAGTTCGAAAAATCTCCCCCCAGGAATCAAGTTCCAGTTCTCATGTTGCAACATCACCACTGGTCATAGGAGATAGCCAAATTTCTAAGTCTTCTGAAGTTAAGCCGAGTAATCCAACTAATTCTACTGATGCAGAAACTTCCTCAACTGATGCAAATGTTCAATCCCCACAGAAGGATGTGGGAAAATCATCAGAGGAAAATGCCAAGGTGAAACAAGGTGATGCTAAAGCTGTTCGAACTCCAAGGTCCACTACTGACAAATTGACCAGAGATGAGAAAGGTGCAGCTGTGGTTACAAAACTCTATAGAAGCATGATTGGAAGCCTCCTGTATCTAACATCAAGTAGACCAGATATGTCCTTGAGTGTTGGTATTTGTGCAAGATTCCAGGCAGCTCCTAAGGAATCCCATATTTCTACTGTGAAGAGTATCATTCGGTATGTACATGGCACTGCTGATTATGGCATCTGGTTTTCTAAGGGTACAAGTTGTCAGGTATATGGGTACAGTGATTCTGACTGGGCTGGTAATGCCAATGATCGTAAAAGTACTACTGGAGGTTGTTTCTTTATTGGGCAGAATGTGGTGTCTTGGTATAGTAAAAAGCAAAATTCATTCTCTTTATCTACTGCTGAGGCTGAATATTTGGCGGATGGTAGTTGCTGCACTCAACTGATTTGGATGAAACAAATTCTCAGAGATTATGGGGTGAAGCTATACAGTCTTAATAAGTCAGCCATTGACATATCTAAGAACCATGTACAACATAACCGCACCAAACATATCGATATCAGACACCACTTTATCCGAGACTTGGTCGAAAGAAAGGAAGTGGAAATCAAGCATGTACCTACTGAGAGTCAATATGCTGATATCTTTACTAAGCCATTGGATGCGTCTACATTTGAAACCCTAAGACAGCCTCTTGGGGTATGCACTATCTGAGGTACTGAAGACTACCTAACTTGTACAGTTGTTATTTCTATTTCTGTATTTCACTTGATAAAAAAAAAATCAGAAAATACCAAAAATATGGTTAAGGTTGCATTTCGTGTTGCAACATGAAGATATATGGTGCGCGTATGAAGTGAAAGGCGCGTGTATTTTGGGAGATAGCTGGGGGCCTATAGTATTTATGTTGTATTTTTCCGTTGGGCCGTCTTCAATTTTGCACAAAAAGGCGGAAAAGGTACTTAGTTTCTTCATTCTTCGCGCCCAGAAAGAAAACCATCCCCATTCCTATTGCAACATCATGTTTTTCTATTCTGCTGCCTTTCTGTGATTCGTAATCAACTACAACTTCAACGGATATAGCACCGAACCTCTGAATCAGTCGAAATCCACAGCTTCTCCATTAAGGTATCGATCTGGGTTCTCGATCTGTTAGTTTTCTTTGGATTCTTGACTTGCATGCTAGGGTTTCTGTACTTCTTAAAGACTATTTGGGATTCGATCTGTGAGTAATTCTGAAGTATGTATTCCGAGATAGCTATCGATTTTGCATGGGGTTTGAGGATCAAGAGTTGACAGATTTAGGGGGAGTTTTTGATATTTGATGGGCTAGGGGTATATGGGATCCTTGTGTTGAATTGATTGAGCCCGAGGCTAATCTTACTGGAACTATTCAGACCCTGCCTAGTTCACCCCCTACTCCTACTGTGGATGTATTGACCGAGAACTTTATTGCTGCTTCCAGCACCAAGGACGCAGCTAAAATGAAAGCCTATTATGACAGGTTGGAAACTTGGGAATATGCTAAGGGGTTGGATGATTTCTACCATAGTACTTTTGGGAGTAAAAACAACCCTGGCAGATGTTCTTTTAATGGCATGATGAGGCCAAAACCCCCAAAGACAGATGTTATGATAGCCTCCGATGTTTATAAATCTAGCTTTGTGAGGCCTGAATCAATGGCTAAGCCTTATCTGGTTGACTGTGCCTGAACCATCAAGTTGACTGTGCCTGATTCTCATCCTATTGATTTGGATTTCACTGATATGGATAATGAAGACCATGCCATTCCATCTCCTACCAATCATTATGAAATACATGTTGAGGAGGACTATGCTAATCTTGAGGATGAGGATGTTGTGTTAGAGGATGAGGAGACAGTGGAGAAATGGGCTGTGATGGATGATGATATGCCAGCTGCAGAGGATGCACCTGAGAAGGATTTTGAAATAACCAGTGCCATACTGTTATCTTTGGCTTATTCTGACAGGTTTTATTATGATATGTTGGCCACAAGAGGTTTCTTTGCTGAGAAAGTGCTAGAGATGAAGAAGTGTGCAGAGAGTGGGTTTGACACTCTTATAGGCCAGATTGGGTATGTTCAAGCAGCTACTGTACTTAAGGAGTATGATCAAGAGATGGTTCTTGAATTCTATAATAATCTGATGAAGGGGACTCTAGTTTATGGTGAGTATTGATCAGGGAAGCTGTATTTCAGGGGGAGAATCATTGCATTAACTTCTGAGAAACTGAATTCTATATTAGGGATTCATTAAATATTGGGATATGATCTGGTATACCCAAGGGATTACAAGGTGGATTAGCATGTGTTGGCCAGAGCTTTAACCTATGGAAATCTTGGTTCCTGGCCCTCTGGATACATGCCCGCTAGTTCTCTCACTTTGAGATTCTGGTTGCTCTTCAAAGTGCGCATCAACTGTTGGATGCAGACAACTCATACAACCACCTTGACCTTGGATCAGGCAGAAGAGATTTATGGGGTTGGCTCTGGATTTGAAGTAAATCTTGGGAAGTATATTCTCAAGGGAATTCATGGTGCTCTTGACTATGTGCACTGAGGCTTTCCCTCATCCCTGCTTGATTACAACCTTTCTAAGGGCTGAAGGATTTAAAGTTGATGTTACTAGAGTACAGTCTGCTGGGAAAATTTGCATTTACTGCTAGTACATTGAAGAGAGAGGTGTTGGATTTACCATTGAATCAGGAAGCATCTACTGGTAATATGATTATGTCCAACGAGTCTATGTTAAGAAGTCTGCAACAAAGAATTCCAAGTCTACTATTCCTCCTGAATGAACCTAGCGCATTTCTTCTGTCTCACTTGTTGGCGCTGGGTGTTGTGGTTTATCCTTCCCTGTGTTTTCTTTGGTACTTCTGCAGTTTGTTGGGGTCCTTTGGCATTTTATGGCCCCAGGGGGAGATATTGTTTAACGGAGGATAGAATTGTTTGGTGACTTTGGATTTCTGGATGACTGTAGTTATTTTGATTCTATATTTTTCTGCCGGTGGTTTTTGTTGAAGGATCCAATTCGTATTTTGCCCCTGTTCAGAATTATGTATTTCAGTGTTGGTTATGGCTTTCTGAGATTCTGAGTTCAGTGGAAGTTTTTGAAGTGTTGGGTCCACAAATTGCCAAAGGGGGAGATTGTAAAGTCCAGTTTTTGTTGGCTGCTTTGTGGAATGTCATGTTGCAACATGACTTTGTTTGACAGAAAAAGATAGAATATTTTCCATGTTCCAGCGCAGGTTTTGAAAGATGGAAGGAAATATTGTGTGCGGTTTTTCTATGGAAACTACAGTCCTAATGGATGTCTACAACGCGTTCTGCAGCTGTATTAAGATGGGAATATTCAGGGAATGAAATATTCCATAAATAGAAGTTGAGACAACCATAAATTCCTTTTCTTCAAGGATTTAGATTTGGAATAGAAGTGTATTGAAGGAAGGATTCAAGAGCTGTGAAAAAGGAAGTTTTTCCACGGCATTGTGCTATAAAAGGAGGACATCAGTTGCGTGCTCAATCGGCGATTTTAATAGCAAAATTCTGTAATTCAGAGTTTTTATCTTTCGAGCAAGGAGGCAACGCAGTCCACGGTTTGCAACCATAACAAAACACTAGGGACGTGTGTTAAAGCTCGGGTGGGAAAGACCTTGCCGCACCTTCGTGGAAAAGAAGGTAATCATAGAAGCAACTATCAAAGCTAGAGTAGCCAATTGGTAGTGTGATAGACTTGCTAAAGTAGCCATTAGTTTGTAATAGACCGGACATATTTATTGCAACTAGTGAAGGGTTTTACCACGGGCTACGGCCCCCCAGACGTAGGTGCATTGCACTGAACTGGGTGATCATATCGTGTTCTCTTTTATTCCGCACTTACAGTTTTAATTAGTTGATTGTTTAGTTAAAACTTGAACACGGTAGAGTATAGATCAAGTAAGCACGGACTTTCACAAGATGCTCCAACACCACGAATCAAATCACTATCATTGAGGCACATTTCTTAAGGTACCCATTAGATTAAATAAAAACAGATAAATTATCGTACCCCCTCCGTACCAGATGGATGTGCACTGTTTTCTTTTCACGATCTTCAATAGACGTGTTTAACTGCTAATATCTTTAACTACGTATATTATTTTTTGGTGTACTGAACTGAACCGAACTGAACTGAATTGAACTGAACTGAATTGAACTGAAGTGAAAATTGATGTATTGAAAAATGGAATCAGTATGACTGAATTAACCTGAATTTCATCATATTGAATTTTCACTGAACTGAACTGAACTGAATTAAACTGAACTGAATTAAACTGAACTGAACTGATGTACAGATAAGCTCTGGTAAACAGGGCCTTAATCTTGTTACTTTAAAAACGATAAATAAAGTAGTTTGTACGATACTAATATATAAATAAAATTTATAGACTTATTGTTTTAACCATCTATTTGGATATATATTTTTTAATAAAATATATAAATGCCATTCACTTTTTTTTTTTTTTAAAGAATAGCAAGTTTATAAAAAAATGCATTCTTTACATAATAATAGTAGCTAATTTTAAAATATATTAGTTATCATCATGTAAGTTTATATTAAATTGAATGGATAAATCAAATTTGAGGGTCAAAATTTTATTTTTGCACAGGGCCTCGGAAATCTCAGGGCCGACCCTGATGACTGAGCTATCATTTAACAAAATTTTGTATATTTACGTTAATTCTCATGTCACTCACTGCTCCATCGCTGCAATTCTGAGTTTTGTTCTTCACAAGTCAACACATTTGAATGATCAAAATATCAACTGATGTTACAAATCAAGGGTGTATCAGCACTTTTGAGGAAATAAAGGGCATGATAATACATACATAAAAACTCAAGGGTAATAGGAAACTTTTTCCTAACATAAAATACTCACGTCGTCCTATTTTAAAATGTACGCTTTTTAGTCAATTTTGTCAGAGCACTAAAAAGTTTACAGGTTAAAGTGGGACGCCAAAGAGCATGTAAAATCAACTGATCAAGTCCAAAAGATCACACATTATAAGGATTATGGCAGCATGTAGAAATAGATGATCATTCCTTGAACTTGTAGGCAAAGGGTGAAAATTATAGGGAATGAGAACCCCTTCATGGGTTTGTTGAATTTGTTCTAATGTCTAAATTGAGAAGAAAGTGTTACAAATCATTGAAATCTCCAAATGCATTTTAGTACTTTCCTAGAGGTAGGACGAGCTGGGATTATTGTTAGCTGAGAGAGAGAATGATTCACGTGATTGGCAGGTGGAGGAAGATTTAAACAAACATAGGTTGTTGAGAGACTACTGACAAGCGATTTCCCCACGTCGTAAATGGGAATCCCACTCAATCAAAACACATTTATATTTCACCTACGACTTCTAACTACTAAAGAGTAGATAGTGGGAAGTAGGGATCGAACCACAAGGAGAAGGAGTTTTGTTTAGTGTTTTAGCGAAGATTATTAACACATGCATATATATTATATAGAAAGCAAGGTAAACAAGGGGGGTTTTTGAGTTGGTTTTGTTACACTACGAAAGAAAGCAACTAAGATAAACTACACTACAATGCAAATACAAGGCCTTGGGAGGCAATTGACTTCAACTTCAACTTCAACTATCGATTAATCATTGAATGAACGCTTCATATATAGGGTTTACGATCATAAGTCCTGGATGAAAAACATCCTATTCTCTCGATAATAGCTAGTGAGCATGAACACATCACTCAAGAGCCCTCATTATCAATCCACCTAGATGATAACATCTAGATATATCGACAATGGAATTAAAAATGGAGAATCGACAAACTCACCCATACTCGCCGTTAACGTGAGCATTGGACAAGACATTTGAAAACTATAAAGAACTAAGATGATGATAACATACAAATCTTAATTCATATTTGCTACTTTATGATATTGGGGTAAACAATAGCATTTACCCACGAATCTAGCAATTCGATGCATATAATCACACATTGGAAATGAATATCTCAACTCTACAATTACATACAACGAAGGATCAATGATCACATTAAATTCCTACGAAGACATGCAACAATTCAAATTCATAAGCAATTCAATTCCCATGACTATACTTTACCATGTTTCATAACAACAATCACACAACCTCTCTAATTATTAATTACTCTACCAACTAGGCTAAATTACTCTACAACTAGCAAGCAAAAGAGGTTGTCACCCCCCAATCACTTCTAATTAACCTAATCTCTAAATTAAACTAGAACTAGGGTTTAAACTACAATTATCCAAACTATGAGGCATGCAATTGATTTAAAATACAAAGCCCATGGCAAATTTAGCAAGATTAACAACATTCATACACAATTCAACATCAAGAATTCAAATGATAATCTAACCCAAAATAGAAGCATAATGAAGTTAATGAAAATTTCAAGCAAAGAAGTCTACATCAATTGCTCCCAAGGAAGAAACTAAACTAATACAATCATACTAATTAATACATGTTTGTTCATCAAATCCAATGGAAGAAAAAGAGAAGAAAGGGGAAAAAAATGGGAAAATCTACTTTGGATTTGGGGGAAGCTCGTTTTTCTCATAAGGGATAGGAGAGGTATTTATAGCCCTTCAAAATTTGCTTTTCTGGCCTTCATTCAGCCAAAAATCCGCCCATTTTCGCGGCCCGCGAGGCCCATTTCGCGGCCCGCGAGATGCTTGTGGCTAGTTGGCAGCAATCTTCTTTGCTTCGCCATGGATGAACCGTTGATCCGTTTTTGACGTTCTAGTAGTCCATTTTGTAGTACTCAAGAAGACGAAGCCAATGGTACCACTTATGCACTCCAATTCCTCTTGTAACATTTCCAAATTTCAGCTTCTAAACGTTAGTGCACAAGTCTTTCTTCAAAATGCAAGGTAAGAGAAATTTAACCTTAATTCTTAACCCTTTGCACTAAATGCTACCCCAAATGAACTCTCAAATGTGCTAAAAGTAGAGTATATATTGGCTACATCAACTACGAAAAATCTGATTAGAAAATCTAGTTTGTTACTTAGTATTAGCTTATTCACTCTCCTCTTCATACCTTTATATTCTTTCTATTCTCATTTTGTAAGTCTCATCTTCAAGCTTCAAATTACTAAATAATACTAGGTTATTTTCGTATATGTGACAGAAAGATGAATGGCCATGACTGTTGGACAAAGGCAGCAAATGGGTTTTTCAATCCAAGGTAAGGTAAGAAAGATGGGCCTTAACTAGAATTTGACGCAAAATGAATTACCCTCGTGGGTTGTGGCTGAGCCCAACGCAATAAAGTACCCTTAGTTTCAAAAAAAAAAAAACAAATATATATATATATATATACAAAAAAAGGAATATTTAGGTAATAGTAATGTTAGCCAAGTTGAACAATTTAGATGTTAAATGAGATTCTCCGTCCTGTTCTTATTAAGCGATATTGAAAGTTTCCTATACCATACATTTTCTTACAAGTTTATTTTTGTCAATTTTTTAATAGAAAAAGTTTATGCAATTTTGGATTGAGAGTTTTAGATTGATCATTATCTTCTATTTAACTGCGATAGGTATCTAATGAAAATCGAAAACAAACTTCCTAGAACAACACTTTGGGCTAACTTAATAGCATCTTGGAAGATACTAGTATTTTCTTCTTCTTTGAACAACGATTATAATGATTTTATATTAAAAAAACAATTATAATGTTATACATGTCACGAATCTTACAAATCCGCCCTCTCGGATTCCAAAAGGACAAATAAAATCTTCATTGCTAAGCCCGAATATTAAATCACATGTTCTTGAATTTGGATTTCATTGCGCTAATTAAATAATTATACACACTAACAAAGATATATATATATAGTCTATTTTCTTTAATCTACATAAGCTATTCCAATTTCCACAAATGGACTACATGAAATTAGTTTATGGCTTTGTTTAGCAGCTGAGTTTGACTGACTCAGGGCGTACACAGATGTATGGTTTATATATAGTCAAAAATGGAAGCTTGAATCATATTTCATATTCTCTACCATATGTTCCTTGCCTTATTTCCCAATTTATTTTCTTTTAAAAAAAATCATCAATTTTATTTGCATGAATTTTATTGGTTTCCAGTTACGTTACATCCATCCTATTTTTAAATATTTGGGAAAATGCCTAATAATTATCATCCATTTCAACTAATCTATTAAGAGTGTAACTAAATTATATGTTAATCACGATAATAAGCTTTGTATTATTACAGGTTGAAAATTTTAAGAATGACGATAATATCACTCTCATAGATATTAATTTAGTAATAACCGTAGATATCAATCACTATGCCAATCATAAATCTAATATATTTGCAGCACTAGGAATCCTGATCCAAAACACGACCTATATTTTTCAAGATATAACCACTTTGAAAAACACAAATGGAAAACATGATGTGTACTATCATACTGGAACAATAAACACAGTTAATAATGAAAACATGATTTGTACAACTAGATTGAGAACACAACATCAATAGAAACAACTAAGTTAAAGAACCCATAGCTCAAATTGAAGAAAAAAAAAATCTAATATATGGTAGATCCACACTTATTCAATCATATAAGAAAGCAACAAATAAAGAAACAATATTTCCCCATAACGGAGATAGAGAACAAAATTGAAGAAACAGAAAACGGGGAAGGATTCAGGGTTTAAGGAGAAGATTTCCATCATGCTCTTACTATTATCATATGCAGAGAAAATAAAACTTAACAAAACTAAATGTAAAAGTGTTACTATTTCATCACCCTAACATACATAGTGAGAAATGGCAATCTAAATCATAAATGAGATAGATTAACGCACTTTTTTTTTGTTTATTAATGTTGAAAATGAGATTTATTTTAAAAGGCCTTCACTTAGAAAAGCATAATTCGACTATAGCATAGTTCCAAGGGCCACAACGACATTTTCCGGTAACTAAATTATTCAACTCACATTTGTCATCTTATTAAATTTTCTTTTTTCATATTTGTCAGCTTTGAAGAAAAGATAATTCTAGCACGGCATGCCAATTTTTTTCCACCAAAATTTGACCAAAACGAAAAAAAAATCCCATCTTTTCTGCTTCATCATCACTATAAATCACTGAGCAGAGCAGCCCAGAAAAACAGCACCACAAATCTTCAAGCATTTCACAGCAGCATTTCAAATTACTCTTCTCAGTTTCCCGGAGAAATATGGACCAGGATTTGAACATGGCGGTGAGGAGAAGAATGGCCTGCATGGCTAACCACATGGTTCCCGGAGACTTCGCTGCCGGCGACGAATCTTTCCCGATATCACTCGCCAACTGCAGCTCGCCGGTGCCGGACAGCTACAGCCGGACTCACACTCCGGTGCCAACACATCCGCCGACGTGGAACAGAATCCTCCACGATGACGCCGGAAAGGCCTTCGAGGACATCATCTACGAGAAGGCTGTCGGAGAAGGCATTGCAAAGGTTTTTTTTTTTGCGTTTTCAGACAAATGTTGGATTATCTTGTTTGGTTTTCGAGTTTCTGTGGTTTGATGTTTAGTTTGTTGGTTAGATTACGATTAACAGGCCGGAGAGAAGGAATTCGTTCCGACCACAGACGGTGAAGGAGCTTATCTGGGCGTTTAATGATTCGAGAGATGATATTAAGATTGGAGTAATCATTTTCACTGGAACGGTCTGTCCTAAAAGTTGATGTTTTCCTCGTACTGCATCTATTTCACTAGCAATGACACATTTTCTACTTCAATTACAGTAAAATTGTCACATTTACTAGCAGCAACACATTTAATTTTTAATTCGTATCGCATTTTGTTACAGGGTACTCAAGCATTCTGCAGTGGTGGTGATCAGTCCTTCAGGGGCAAAACTGGTTATGCAGATTATGACAATTTTGGTCGTCTCAATGTTTTGGACTTACAGGTAATTAATGGCAATCATTTTTTTAGATGTGGTAAACTATCCTATGATGATTTTATTCTTTACAAGTCATTTGTTCTGAATTGTAATTTTCCTAGGTTAATCATTTGCTCTGAATTGTCATTTTCAGGTCCAGATTCGCCGTCTTCCTAAGCCTGTGATTGCAATGGTGCGCTTCGCATTAGTCCTTTTGTTGTGCTTTGTGTTTAATTTTGATCATTGTCTTTCTGTTGAGGTTATGGTGTTCTGTTCTTGAATGTTTCCTTGTTCTCTTGTCTGAAAACTAGGTTGCTGGTTATGCTGTTGGGGGAGGACATGTTCTGCATATGGTCTGCGATTTAACTATCGCAGCTGATAACGCAGTTTTTGGTCAGACTGGTCCAAAGGTACTCCAGCATAGCCAAATCTTTTTGTCTAATTCATGAATGACTTTGTTCTTTCTGCCTGAACTGAACTGAACTGAATTGAAATGATCCAGTGTAAACTTTAGTCTTTGTGTATGATTCTGATATTTGTTTTGATGGGGAATTTCAGGTTGGGAGTTTTGATGCTGGTTACGGAGCTTCCATAATGTCCCGCTTGGTAAGTCATCAGGCTATGTTGATTCCAACCTCCTAGAAAGCATATTTCGGACAACAATGAAATGAATTTGTTTTCAACCAGGTTGGCCCGAAACGCGCCAAGGAAATGTGGTTCCTGGCAAAGTTCTACACTGCTGCAGAAGCTGAAAGAATGGGGCTAGTAAACACTGTTGTCCCAGTAAGTTATTTAATTTCTTACATTCAGTTTATCAAAAATTTTACTGCAATATTATCCCTGAACCATTTGAATGTGATCTTACAGCTGGAAAATTTGGAACAAGAAACAGTGAAATGGTGCCGCGAGATCATGAGAAACAGTCCAACCGCGATTCGTGTCAGCAAATCTGCAGTCAATGCATCCGATGATGGCCACTCAGGACTTCAGGTAATAACTACTGACATTATATATAAACATTTGGTCTGAAATTTTCTTGTTATCAGACATTTATAAACGTTGGATGGAAATGGAATTTGTTGTTCAGGCACTTGCCGGAGATGCCACGCTTATGTTCTATGGTACCGAGGAAGGCAACGAGGGAAGATCGTCGTATTTACAGCACAAGCAGCCTGATTTCTCCAAGTTCCCGAGACTTCCTTAAAATTTGTTTTCCGACAATGATTACCGGAATTCAGAGTGCCCTGTGATGTACTGATGTAGTATACTTACTGTATACCAATGAAGAGTGTGAAATGATGCTCCAATCATGTAATAATAAATGATGATATATTGTCAAGATCAATAAAAACGTTGTTCCAATTTAATAATTTGTGCCATTTTTAATCTAATAATTTGGGCCCGGATTTTGCCTTTCCGATTCCAACATCCAACGAACTCTGGCGGTCAGTTTCCGACTCTAACGATCGACGTCTGACGTCATCCATTATTTCCTATAAAAAAGGGAACTTTCCCACAAACGAACTGGTTTTTCCGATCATCTTCTCCGGCGAAACCTAGCCTGTGAACCGCCGGCTCGCCGGAGCGGTTATATTTCACTTTTCTGTAAAATGTGTTTGCATTTTGCAACCATTTTCACTGCTATTTTGACGTCTTATGTTGCACATGAGTTCTTTGAGTTTTCTATCTTTCCTTTTCCAAGATCCCTCTGTTTTTACAGTATTTTATATTGGGTGGCACATGCAATCCCAAATTCTTTAATGTTCTTACATTGACTCTACACTTGGGAAGAGAGACTTCAGATCTACAGTAAAGGCAAGAAAGTCTGAGAAACTCTCCCACTTCAACCTTGGAAGCTAATTGACAAAATTAAGGTCAGTTTTTGATTCATTTCCTATCTATGTTGTCCATTTTGATTCATTAAGGTCAGTTTCTGTTTGTTACTTCATGTTCAAAGAGTGAATTTGATATTAGTTCTTCTCATACAATTGGTCGATTTTGTTCCTCGGATTAAGAGAATTTCTTTGTTAGACCGAGGTTTGTATAAGATCTTCTCTATATCAAACTAATGTACAAGAAGAAATGGCTTCTGATCAGATGGAGAAACAGTTGAACATCGAAAACCCGAAGCCAGATGAAGATATCTTGCAAGAGGTCACTATAAAAAGATACCCTTCAGCTGTGGACATAAACTGGTTAAAGGAGCTTGGAAGTAACAGTGATAATGGCTCTTCTCAGCTAGCTCACTTGGTGAAAAACTGGGAGCATAAGCAGGCAAATGCTGTTCGCCGTCTCAGAGAGGAGCTCGATAATCTCAACAAGCAGCAACAAGAATCTGAGCTCAAGAAATTGGAGGTTTTAGATGAGCATGATTTTGAGGATAGAAAAAATGACATTGTTGTTGATGATGATGATAGGCCAAAAATGGATGTTGAGTATGATGGTATCATGTACTGGAAAGAGCGAGCGATGAGTTCTGAGAAGTTGTTGGAGGCTAGTGTCGAAAGAGAGCGAATACTGATAGTAGACAAACTGCAACAACGCATTGAGAATCTTGAGAGGCAATCAGCTCCGGTGGAAGAACTGTCACAGATGCTGACAAGATCAGACAATTTCTTGCATTTTGTCCTCCAAAATTCGCCCGTTGTTATTGGTCATCAGGTACATTTTCTGTTACATCATGAGTGGAATGTTTTTTTTATCAGATTCTTGCTTGTGCATCTCTAGGGGAAAATGTTGATCTTCTCACTTTCATGCTTGATCATTACCTGTTCTGTGTTGATCTTCTCACCCTCAAATTCATGATCATTCACTGTATTATTGTTGATCTTCTCACTTTCATGTATGATCATTAAGTGTTCTGTGTCGATCTTCACACTTTCAAGCCTGATTCAATTGAGAATTTGTACTTGTTTTGATGCCTTTGATTTTTGATGTTTTTCTCTAACAGGACAGAGAATTACGCTATCGTTTCATCTACAACCACTTCCCAAGCTTACTTGAAGAGGTAATTCATTCATTAGAACCATTTTCTTGTCTGAATTGCATCAACTAATGGCTAAGAAATGGTCAATATCATCAGGACATTATTGGCAAAACAGATGTGGAGATATTTACTGGTTCATCAGGAGTTAAGGAGTCTCAAGACTTCAAAAGAGAGGTGATGGAACGCGGAATACCAGCCAAGAGGGAAATGACAGAACTTTTTGGATCAAAGACATTTCTGATGTTCGCGGAACCGGTTTTCAGCAAGGCAGGAGAAACCATTGGTGTTAACTATATGGGAATGGAAGTAACTGATCAGGTATTATCAGTTTTGTCTGATGTTATGACATTCTGAGTTCAAACAAATCTTCCTTAACCTTAATGCAATGCTGCATTTCATAGTTATCATATGTTGTCGTACCAGGTGCGAAAACGGGAAAAGATGGCGAAGCTTCGAGAGGAAATAGCTGTACAAAAGCCAAAGGAGGCAGAACTTGACAAAACAATACAAATAACAGGTAATTCATCATTATCTTTTGACAACATTAGTTAGTACTAACTTGAGTCTGTTTATTGTTTGACAGAGGAAACAATGAAAGCAAAACAAATGCTTGCAAATATGTGTCATGGAATAAGGACTCCATTGTCAGAGGTTTTGAGCATGACTGAGATTCTTTCCACCACCGGTCTCGACAAGGAGCAACGACAGCTAGTTGAAACGATTTCATCGTCGGACGATTTAGTGCTGCAGCTGATAAATGACCTATCCAAGGTCGAGTCAGGTTTGAAGTTAGAGCTTCAAACAAACCTTTTGTCTTGAAATGCCTTTTTCTTGTATGCCTTTTTTTGTTCATTTTAAATTTTTTTCATTTTGTTCAGTGTTTACGGATAGGACATACAAATAAGGATTAGTAAAACGGCTGATATCCATTCTTGTATACCATTGTGAAGGAAATGCATCACAAGTCACCTAAATTTTTTTATAATAATTCTACCCAGGCCCCTGTACTATTGAATCAGCACATTAGTTCAAATTAGTTTAACAAAATATAATTGATGCAATTTAGGTTATTTAGTAAATTTTTTTTTAAAAAAAAGGTATATCTTTCAGTACAAAATATATTCACATAAGTTCAATTAAGTTCGTTTAAGTCAAGTTCAGCAAGAAATAAGGTCAAGAGAACAAATCCTTATACTAGTGGAGAAAGGCCAATCGAAGGCACTAACACGCGGCGGTTATGGTGATTTTTTAATTGCACCATCTCGCGAAACTTGGGGTAGAATATTGTACCAGATTAAATTACAACACCATGACACTTATAGGATAAAGGTTTTTGAAAAGTAAAAATCTCCATGTCTTATGTTATTCCTCTGTTTAGCCACAAATTAAAACACGTCATATTTTAAAAAAATTATATCTCACTGTTTATATATATATATATATATATCCTATTATTTACTATACAAACTCGGACATATCCCAAAATTTTCTTATTCTTAATCTCCGCCGCATCCCTCTCTTATTCTACATCTCCTCTAGTTTTTTATCCATCTTCTTCTCTTTCGTCCCCCATTCTCTTCTCTTCGCCATTCCCTCTTTTATCGAATTAGAAATCATAATCAATCAACATCACACCCTTCTCATCCCTTCCCTGTTACTTCCCCTTGTCTAATGCTGAAAATACTTCCATGACATTACATTGACTTTTACCGGCAGTTGGTCCAAACCCTCGTTGTGTTGGTCTTCAATTTAAGGTACTTTTAAAATATACTATGTGATTTGTGTAACGCCCCAATTAAATCACCTATCTAATACGGTGAGTTTAATTGAGCGTCTGCCTGGTTCGCACCAGGTCTCGAGATTTAATACAGAGTCAGTAACAAAAGCAAATAACTATTATACTATTATTACATCATTTATAATTTCAGACGTAATTCAAATCGTTCAATAGCTATATCTCAACTTATAATTATGATAGCTCCACCGGGTTGACGCACTAGACTGGAACACTCGATTCCAGAGTACCCTTAAATCCGCCTAGAACTGTCATGCCACACATAAAACACATAGAATGAGCTTTCGCTCAGTGATGTCTCTCGTAAAATATAATAAAGTTTAATCACATAAATACCACAACAGGTTTCTAGACTTTTAAATACTATTATGACTTTAACATATCCAATCTAATTTAAATAAAAGGTTTAAAAGAATATGGCAAGATATAATCACCAAAGTCAAAGAAAACTCAAGACATACTAAAGTAGCACAATCCTTAATTAAATAGGATATCTCGGAAGCATATTATGAAATCAAACACACAAGATTAACACGTTCAAAGTAACCATATCAACATATCAAGAACACAGTCAAATAGGGTACACCTCAATCCAATTACAGAAAATTAAAATACTCAAGATTATAGAGTTGCCTAAACATACCAATATATCACCAAATACGATAGATCATAAACAAATCAACATGAATCTCAATAAAGCACATGAATACATCCACACACATTATCACACGAGTAACAATATATCCAGATCTTCACCAAATATGACAGATTCACTGAAAACATATAACTGCGGGATTTTAAATCCACCTACCTCGTCATTAACATCATCTCATAATTTAATCAAAATCGGGATATTAAGATTATCATCAAATATAATAATTAATTCATAAACACGCCAACAAATCGGGGTGTCACCATCCACACATAAATAATTGGGGTACCACCACCCACACAACAATAATCAGGGTATCACCACCCACACAACAATCAATCAGGTATCACCACCCACTCAACAATCAATCGGGGTATCACCACCCACTCAACAATCAATCGGGGTATCACACCCACAATCCGCCCTCAGGGCCGTTTCAACATTTCAGACAGTCTTGCACGTTATTAGCCGCAAACAGGACCTAACGTGCAAGTCCTGGGCACAATATACTCTACAAGCACAAACACCCTTCCTATCGATAAAGGGCTGTGCAAGAAAGTAGTATACTGCTTCGTCTCACATGTTATTGACCGCAAACTGGACCTAACATGCAAGTCCTGGTCACAACATACTCTCACATGCATACACGTCTCGATAGCGACCGGTTGCAAGCAAGTGGTATGCTGCTCATGGCATCAGAATACAAACCAATACACATAATATCATCAAAGATGCCCTCATGCAAAACACGTTAAATGGCATCATAACTTTCATGCAATACACATCAGTACATTTAAGTAGAAATTAATCATTTGATTCATAACATATAAATCGTTATATGAAAAGGACTACGAAATAGTCTTGCACATGTTTATGAAATATTTAAAGAATGTGTAAGAATCAATTCCCACTTTACTCCGTTGAATAGTTCAATCAACATCCTATAACTGCAACAATATATCAAGTTGAGCAGGTTCATACAATTAGTATTACTCCAGCTTATCACGTAGCCACAATATATACATATAGCATGCAAAACAGCTAGGCAAAAGAAATAGTATTCTTGCATGTAACCCAGTTTGTAAAAGAAAAGCAAGTCACTAATAATTTTAGAAAATACCAACCAATGAGATCAAAAGATAAGTTAATAGTAAAGTATCATATTCTTGTTGTTCATTTAAGACTAGCAATACTGAGTGAGCTATAAGACTTATATCGAACAAGTACATGATCAAGGTAGTTTTGCACTTAAATAAATAGGTCCTCCATTAGCACTTAAGCGTATATAGTGTATTATCACGCCCACAATAAACTCACTTATCACTTATTAGGCCATAACAATTCATGGTGTAAATATGTCGTAGCACATAGAGAAGATACAGTTGAATTGGAGTAATTAGGTTGCAAGTTACAATAAATACAATCCACACCACCAATTATGCCAATCAAGTAGAGAAGATATAGTTCAAGTTACAGTTAGTGGCACAGTCTCATGTAAAACATATCTCAAGAACAAAACTATAGTAATCACTTATGGATTTTACAATCAAGACAACACATAATCATTTAGAGATTTTACAATCAATACAACACATTGCACAACAAAAGGAGGTCAACTATCAGCTTCTAAAGATACATAATATGATATCATTTAATGTCTACATGTCTACGGAAGTATCAAATACACAATATATTTACCCACAAGTATAAGATACATGCATATAACTTTTTAACATGTTAAATAGACACCTCAAGTAATATGAAGATTTTCACTAAAGCATGTTATAGAACACAGTCGCAATATCATGTTTTCAAGTAATGATTGGCTAGAGATGACTCCCAAATGTAGCACTTAGTTCTATATGAACTCTAGAGGTGGCTCCCACTCGTAGCACTTAGCTCCATACGGACTCTAGAGGTGGCTCCCGAGTGTAGCACTTAGCTTCATATAGACTCTAGAGGTGGCTCCCATTTGTAGCACTTAGTTGACCAGGACCAATAATAATAATAATAATAATATCGGCCGATACAAATATCAAACACATTGTGCAAGGTAAATGACTCTAATTACATATCTCAAACTAACAAGCAACCTCAAAGTAAGGCATCAATTAACAGTCCAGCTATGACGACAACGACACATTTTACTCATGGCAACTAAAAGTTCCAGGTACATGCATATGATCGATAATGCTCAGAATATCAGATAGCAATCCAGAGACAACTGTAGCGCAACAGCAATGCATAAACTCGCTTATACACTATATCATTCAAGTTACAAGTAGAGGCATGCATCATTCAAATAGTACGCTTAAAATGGCAGCACCATTCCAGCTAGCACCTATTCCAAGTGTACAAGTATCCTCTTAACAGAGGACACATGCAACCAGATAGTCAATTATAGAATTTACAATCTATTTTACACACAATAACACATCATCTCTCAGCTAATAAAAAAAATATATATATATATATATAGCATAATATCATATAACCAGATACATAATAAACACACCGAGTCCTTTATCAGCTCAGAATAATTCATGATGTAAGCACACCCAATACAACCATGTCATTATCCACTAGCCAAATCACAACAAGCCAGTATATAATCAAGACATTAAATCAGAATCAGAAACAGAATTATAAGATAACTATCAGACTATAAATATATTCTTTCTTACAAGTCAAACCATATATACATCTCATTTACAGGTAGCATATGACAGTCTCATATAGCACATATCTTGAGAATAAAAGTACTCACTTATATCTTAAACAATCTCAAATATCAGAAATGAATACCTTTTGTATTTTTGAAAATATAGATAGTACACATATTACACATAGGCATGACAGCTTAAAACTATATATAGGTTTTGAAAAGTGAGAACACTCACCTTAGTTTGTACACTCGTATAGTTGTGCTCGACGTGATCGGTTTTAACAAGGCATCAACCTAAGCGATGTTTTCAAGCCATTTCCACGTTCACCACAAGACACCAGCGTTCCCTGGCGGCGGCCAAACCCACGGTGTCAATCTCGACGCCGGCACGTCCAACGACGTTAAGCCGGTTATCGAGAACTAAAAAATCTTGCGCGTGACCTTTGTGCAGAGCTCCTCGATCCGGCTGAGATTTTATGGCAATCACGTTTGCGAACCCCTGCAGAATATTAACTCCCTCGACGTGACGGTGGCCTTGGCGTTCATGGAGAAAATGACCAGCGTTCTTCTTCTGGAGGTGCCACCGACGCGTGAGACGGTGACGAAACCGAGGTCGATGGAAGCTGGTTCTTCCATGAGATATGTTCCAGCTTGGTTGAAACGAGACTCATCGATTCAATGGCGGTCAAGGGGTTTTCTTGTGGAGAAAAGGGACGATGGTGCTTTTCTCTATTTCTTTGTCTTAGGGAATATTGTCCAAGGTATTACTCATCATCCCCACCTTATTATTCTAGTTACACGTGTCCTCTCCAACCTAATTATCCTATACTTATTTATTTATCATTATTATTTTCTTTTGTTTTTTTTATTTTTTTTATTGGCTTGGTTCAAGTTTG
Organism: Cruciata laevipes; assembly: GCA_963678965.1. Taxonomy (NCBI): domain Eukaryota; kingdom Viridiplantae; phylum Streptophyta; class Magnoliopsida; order Gentianales; family Rubiaceae; genus Cruciata; species Cruciata laevipes. The sequence continues at coordinate 4,895,622 of OY787641.1, read as the reverse complement.
TTCTCTAATTACTTCAAACTTCAATTTTCCAAGGTAATAAGGTTTCTTTATTTTATTTTTATTTTCCTAGCTTCATATAATTTTATTTGATGTTATTCTTCTTTGACATAGTTATATTTCAACTATCTCTTATTCTCTTATGCAATTATTTGATAAATTTTATTTCTCATTTATTCGGAACTACACATATTTGTTTAGAATTCTCATTTATTAATTAATCATTCTGGTGCAACTAACTACATTGTGTCCGTCCAGACACACGGGTCTTCACAATTTGACTGATTTACGAAAGTGTTGGGGTTAGATTGAATTCAATAGGGTTTGATTATAGATGTGTTGTTGTTGATTTATTACATTGATAGCATTACATTGACTTTTACCGGCATACCCTTTCTCACTCTAGAAAACCTCCGCCTTCTCTCTAAGAAACCCCCAACCGCAAAACTTCGCGTCTCCGGGGAGGTGGTCGGCGCGGCCGGTTATGCCTAGTTGTAAACACCCCTCTGCCAAACTACAACCCCTCCTTTTTTCTGGCAATCAGAGGCCTCACCTCTCGACGCAGATCGGGAGCAATGCACCTGCACCGCCGTCATCGTGGCCAAGCAGCGGACGAAGTCGTCACCACTGAGGCGTCGAGCTCGAGCCGACGCTATTGGCGCAGCCAAGATAGCTACCGAGCAGATCGGGGCCGCTGCCGAGTAGATCGGAACGACAGCCACCGCAGCACCATTAGAGAAGCCAACATCGCCGGGAAGAGGATGCACATATCGGGAGCTCCACCGTCCTAGCCACCACCACAGATCGTTGCAGATCCGGCTCCGATCGGAGATTCAACATTAGATCTGTTTTTTGACCGGTCCGGTTTGGTCCGAGTCCCGGTTCGATCGGTTCTGCTCACCATCCGCAATGTGGATCTGGACTCGCAAGGAGGGAGGTGGTAATTTTTTTTATTTAGTTTTTTTTCTATTTCAACAAGGATATGTGCTTAATTGTTGTGTTTTTGCTAGATAATTAGACGAATTCTATTTGCCAAATTGAGTTTCCGACGGGTCCTTTTTAGTTCGGTAAACTTTTATTATGGCTTCAAAATCTTGTTCTGAACGGGAGGAGAAATCCGAGTCAAAAGTAGTCTTTACTCACTTTTTGGTGACTCTGTTTCACTAGATTAGTAGACCGTGTGGGCTGACTTTTCTGCATGTTGCGTGTTAGATAGTATTCATGCGTGCTTAATACTGTCGTATAACTTTTTCGAAAATTCTCTTTTACCGTGAGATGACCGGAGAGTAAGAGTTTGAGCTGGTAGAGTCTGAACTGACCGAAGTTTCTTTTACCGTGAGACTTACCGGAAGCGGACGATAATAGCTTTACGTAGTCTGATTTTCTGAATACTACTAGGGCATCCAACTAATGAAACCAACACTGATTGGATTGTTGGTAGTATTGATCTATTGTATCCCCGTTTTAGTTTCTAGTTGTAGTCTAGTGTAGTTTATAGATATGCTGTTAAGAAAAAGGTATATTTTTCAGTACAAAAAATATTTATTAAAGTTTAATTAAGTTCGGTTAAGTTAAGTTCAGCAAGAAATAAGACAAAGAGAACAAATCCTTATACTAGTGGAGAAAGGCCAATCGAAGGCACTAATACACAGCGCTTATGGTTATTTTTTAATAGCACCATCTCGCGAAACTTGTGTAGGATATTGTACCAGATGAAGTTACAAGACCAGAACACTTATGGTCAAAGTATATCCCAAGGAAGTTCACTATATTTACCTGGAGGTTACTAAATAGATTAATCCCTTTCCCTGATGTTTTAGAGGATTTTAAATTTCACTTGCCATCTATATGCCCATTTTGTAAGAACAATACTGAGAATATACACCACTGTTTCAATGACTGTGTTAAAGTGCAAATCTTTTGGAAATACTTGAATCAGTGGCTGGACCTTCAAAACATTGTTTTTAACAACCTATGGGATAGATTATATTATTACTGGAACATGGAATTTAAATCTAAAACACAGGAAGTAGTTGTAAGAATGCTTCCAAGCATTGCAGTTTGGTACATTTGGTGTGCTAGGAATTCATGGCTATATGAATCAAAGATACCAAACTGGCTTACAATGGCCTCTAGTGTATATAGTACAATAAAAGCAATCATGAAGATCCATGGGAAACAATGGAAACTCTCTGAAACACATAATATCTCTGCAAGTTTGCTGTCTCTGGCTTCAGTTTCTACAGGTACCATACCAAGACAAGTGATACATGTGATGTGGAAACTTCCCCAAACACAGGCTAAACTCAATACAGATGGCTCATCTCTGAGCAATGGTGCAGCTGGAGCAGGGGTTGTTCTAAGAGATCAGCAAGGGAGGATACTGATAGCAAAATCTAAATTTTTGGGCAATATGGATAGTTTGGAAGCTGAAATCACTGCCTTGTCCATAGGCCTTGAGACCGCCTATACACATGATATTATGGACATGGACTGTGAGGTGGACTCTTTAATCCTGTTAAAAATGGTGAGGAAAGAGTTCAGAATTCCCTGGAGATTCACAGAACTGATGAGAAACATTTGGTTGATAGCTGGTGAGTTTTCTATCAACTTTTCTCATACCTTTAGAGAAGCTAATGCTGTAGCAGATTCACTTGCAAAGCTAGCTAGCACTAGCAAATTATCTAGGACTTTTACTCATCAAACTCTACCACCTAACATTAAAGGACTAGTCCAATTAGACAGCCATGAATTCCCCTATGTTAGAAGTATATAAGTGCTTTATTAGAATTCTTGGATACTGCTGCTGGTTTTTCTTGCTATTTCAGGGTATGATGACTGGAATCAATAGAAAGCAATCACAATCAAAAAGAATCTGGGACCATGAAGAAATGCTCAGGTGTTCATGTTTCAATTTACAAAATTCCCAGATTTTACATAGCCCTGTGTCTAGAACATTTCACTGGTCTTCTCCTTTGTCTTTTCAGGGAAATCACAAGGCCATTGGCCTTGTGGTAAATCTAAGCTCAGATGACCATTTTTACAACACTATGACAGGAAGGGCTGACAAATGCAGGATGTTAAAAAGACTGGAGTACATTTGTGTCATCCTTGGCAGTTTCTTATCTATGGAGGACATGGATTATTTCACAAAATTCTACTCCACAACAGCTCTGGAAGTAACTTGTTTTCTTTCTAATAATCTATTGAAACAGTTAGCTTTTTCTAATCACATTCAAGTGGCTAAGTTGTTTCTTGTCAAGTTCACCTTGATGATTACAAACCTGCTCCTTGAAATGTTATCCTCATCGTGGCAAACTTGTGTTAGTCAGGGCAACCTGTCGAATACTAACCTGGATCGATTGAGTAGATATCGATTAGAACTATCTAACTTTTGTCTCAAGGTACTTGTAATCTACCAAGTTTTTTCATCCCATGTAGTTGGGGTTTTTCTTGAACTCCTCAAGTTTTTTCATCCCAACTTTTTGGGGTTTTTCTTGGACTTATATGTAAGGATTCGAGACTTTGAGATACTATTGGTTAAGGGAGCCAAATAAATATCCCTCCAGCAATGCTGGTTTTAAATTAAAAAAAAAAAAAAGACCAGAACACTTATAGGAAAAAGGTTTTTGAAAAGATAAAATCTCCACGCCTTATGTTATTCCTCTGTTTAGCCACAAATTAAACCACGTCATATTTTTTAAAAACTTATATCTCACTATATATTTATATATTTATAAAATAAATATCCTATTATTTACTATACAAACTCTGACATATCCCCAATTTTCCCTAATCTTAATCTCTGCCGCATCCCTCTTTCTTATTCTACATCTCCGCTAGTTTTTCATTTCTCTTTCTTATTCTACATCTCCACTAGTTTTTTAGCGATCTTCTTCTCTTTTGTCCCCGTTCTCTTCTCCTCGTTGTTCCCTCTTTTATCGAATTAGATATCATAATCAATCGGCATCACACCATTCCCTACTACTTCCCCCTGTCTGTTGCTGAAACTACTTCCATAGCGTTACATTGACTTTTGCCGGCAGTTGGTCCAAACCCTCATTGTGATGGTTTTCAATTTAAGGTACCTTTAAAATATACTATGTGATTTGACTGATTTACGAATGTGTTGGGGTTAGATTTAATTCAATTAGGGCTTGATTATAGATGTGTTGGTGTTGATGTTGATTTATTACATTGATGGTGGAATTGTGTTTCGTTGTAGGTGTGTTATGAATCTTGAATTATTGTGAGAAGTAAGTGCTCAAAGTTGAAAGAAAGAAGAAGGTGTGTTGACTTTTATGTAACCAACTCATAAAGTAAAAAAAATGGTCCACAAGATATATTTATGTGATAGCATAATTTCAGAATGAGAAAATAATTCTTGGTTAGAGAGTTAGGCGTTGAACATGACTTAAATGTTCAATGTACAATTTCCAAGGACCCTTTCAAACCATACAATTTTTTGAATTATTGAGAACCACCATTAGATATCAATAGCATAACACTTTTTATCTAACTTTGTATCAAACTTTTTCCATGTTTGAGTTTTTGTTTATTAGCTAACACTTTTTCTAGAACAGCAGAATTCGTCCATATTAGCACATTCTTGGATACACATATATATTGTTAATTGATTGAGAATATGAATGAAAATAAATTAGATTTAATTATAATGAAAAGAGTTTCATTTTTGTAGTGAATTGTTAAGTAGAAAGTAACGTTTAGAACCGTTCGTGCACATGTCGGTCAAAATTCATTTTTAAGTTCATTGAGAGAAATCTTCTTTGTGTTAAATGGTTCTTTTTATTTCTACTATGTTGTGAATTTGCGATGTACTAATTCTCAACATATATTGCAGATTTGTTTTTCAAGCCAATACCGAGTTCCCATCTATGAGATGGAATGGGGAATGTGGTTTGATTCTAATTATGATTATGTTAGTTTATGTTTGTTAATGGTTCACTTTGATCTCATTTGTATGTTGTTTTGATTTTTACTGGTGATTTTTTGTTACTGATTCGTAGAATGGTTCGAACTCGAAACTAATTTACACAGTGATTCAGAATTGTAATGCATCATAGAGTTCAGTTGATTAAACCAAGTTATTTGTTGCACGTGTTTTGCTCGTACGGCATCATAGACCTCAATTAATTAAACCCAAGTGAATTGTTGCACGTATTTTGCTCGTACGACATGATACACTAGTCAATATATATATATATATATATATATGTATATGTATTTGATGCACTTTTATATTCAGAATGTATGATAAATTTTAAGAATCTAATATGATAATTTAACGTTTAGAATCTAATTTTTCATGTAAAGATACTGAAATTTGAATAATATTTTTGTTACTGTTACTTACATTTCGCTATAAACATATTTGAAGAAATAATGTATATCAATGGCTCAACGCTTAACAATGTAATGAAAATCTAAATGACTAGGGTTTCTTATGTTACAATTTCTTCTTTCGTAAAGAATTGTGATCCTGTATTTCCACTATCTCCTAGAATAACTGCAGTTGCAAAGAAGGTTATGGCCCACCGAACCACTAGAAGTATGCCAAGCATACATAAGTTGCATAATTTTTGGAGTGATTAGCATATCTGCTTAAACATCAAAATATCGGGATTGAAGACTAAATGTTGACTCAATGGTGGGGTACTTGAAGAGATTGATTCCAACTTAATTATACCTATGACGTGCCAAGTGTGTGCACCTATGGTATAATTTTGCAAGCACAATCCGTGCAGAAATTTGGTTAGGTGTAAATAAATTTCAAAACTATTTATAGTCTATGTTTATGTGTTGATTTATAAATAAAAACATATCTTTATTGCGTAATGACATTACAAATGTATATGAATCAATTTGATGTCAATCACACCTATAGTGAATATGATCCTTGCACATGTGAGACACCTATGGAGTCAATCAAGCACAAGTAGAGCAAGACCTCATTATTGGCAGTTCATCCCACGAAGCACGAAGTTTTCAAAACACTGTTCCTGGACTTGCCGTGCAACAGAGTTCCATGATGCACAATATTTTGAATCAATATGTAAGGTTTTGACCATTCTTAGAATTAGTAAAATAATCACCGACAATTTACCCACGAAATGTGAATAATAACAACATACAAATGAGATCAAATTGAATTAAAATCATTAACAAACATAAACTTATATCATGAATTTTAATCAAAACAGATTACCCAAATGAATTCCATCTCACCGATATGAGCTTGGTTATTGGGTTGAAACAAATGAATATCGACACCAGCACATCTACAGATAAACCCTAATAGAAAATTTTATCCCCAACACATCCGTAATTAGTCAAATCACATATATTAATTAAAAATTACCTTAAATTGAAAACCCATCACGAAGAGGGTTAAAGCAACTACCAGTAAAATCAATCTAACATTGACTAACGGTGCCGACAAAAGGTAATAGCAGGGAAGTATTTTCAGCAACGCTAAGGAAGGGTTGAGAAGGGTGTGATGACAGTCGATCATGGTATCTAATGTGAAAAAAGAGGAAACATATATTGAGAAGAAGAGAACATGGTACGTAAAAGAAGTTCAATTGAAAAGTACCGGAGATGAAGAATAAAAAAGAGGGATACGGTAGAGATGAAGAATATGGAAAATTGAGGGTGTCTCCTGGGTTTGAGAAAGAAAAGGAAATATATAACTTATTTTAACACTAGTTTTAACACATTATCATAACCATTCCCAATAATCTAATTTAACGGTTGTAATTAATCAAATTTCTTTGTTTTCTTCAATCCATTTTTTTTTAATTCCCTTTTCCTGAATAGTTCTCTCCATCTCCCCGGACCAATTCTCAAACAACCAATTCCTAGTCATCAATTCCTTAAACGCAGGTGTTTTAAGTTTAGACTTTTTTTACATTCTAAGATAAACATAAAATAAAACAAGTATGAAAATACAAGATATTTCACACAAAAGTGTATCAATTTTAAGTTGAAATATCAGTATAAAATATAATGTACGTAGTATATATACACCGTTTGATATAAGATTGTGCAATTTTAAAAGGAAATAGACAAACAAGATTTAATTTTATATTTCGCCTTTTCAAAATCTTATCATGATTTAAGCACGCGTGTGTTCATAGTTTTAGAATTAATAAATCACAACACAGAGAGAAGGCTGAAATTCAATGAGTCAAGATGTATGAGCGCTGAAGTTTCTTCAAAGTTAAATATAACTTTTAAATGAACTTAAGAGTCAAGAATGACTATGCTGATATCTCATGAACTTTTAAATTTTTAACAATAATAATAAGAAAAAACTAGTCAGATGCTAACTTGAGAGAATCGATTTTTCGATTTTGTAACTCATTTTCTAGTTAATTATATAAAATAAACGAGTTAGAATTGATTATATAAATTATCCTGCCATTTTTTTTTTCCAGAATATAAATTTATAATTATCTTTCTATCTTGTTTGAGGATATCAATTGTTTGCACGCACCTAACTGTGACGTTATCTCTACACATTTTTCCTATCATCCTGCTTGCTGATTTTCAAGTAAAAATCATATATTTTTATATCCAGGAAAATATTGGAAGGACCACCACGTTATCCCTTTACCAAGTTTAATAAAAAATCGAGAACGTTGCAACAATTTTAAGATGACAATATGTTTAGTCAAATCAATATATATATATATATATATATATATATATATATATATATATATATATATATATTGTTGGAAATTGGAATTGGAAGTTCAATCATCCTATCTAGATTAATATTAATGATTGTATTCTTTTACATCCATTTGATACTGATGTTTCATCAACCTCTCTCGTGTTCGCAAGAACAGAACCTTTCGCAATCAAAACACGTGAAATTAATGAGAACATTTGTCCCCAAAATTATCAGGATTTGTTTTCATCTGTTTAGATCAGCATTTAGGCGATGGTTACCTAAGCTTATAATTTCTTGCTAAACTGAATTGAACTGACCTGTATAAAACTAAACTAAGCTAATAATTTTGAATTAAAATAATTTTAATATGTATAATTATAATTTATATAGTAACAAAGTAATATTTAATAAAAACATATTGAACTGAGACAAACATGACTTTAGTTTGATCTAAATAGATAAAAATCAATCTAAAATGTTTCATAAATCTACTATATGTTAATTTAAATATAAATTCAATTGATACTAATTGTTTCAATAGGTATTAAAAGTTTAATACATAAAGGCCATGTTTGCCAGAGCTTATCTGTAGATCAGTTCAGTTCAGTTCAGTTCAGTTCAGTTTAATTCAGTTCAATTCAGTTCAGTTCAGTTCAGTGAAAATGTACTTGATGAAATTCAGGTTAATTCAGTTATGCTGATTCCATTTTTCAATACATCATTTTTACTTCAGTTCAGTTCAATTCAATTCAGTTCAGTTCAGTTCAGTACATGGTGGAAATAAGCTCTAGCAAACAGGGCCAAAATGATCAACACATAACATTTAATAATGATCATCAGGCATGCAGTGAGAAAATAAACAGTAGTAAACTAAATGATCATGTTTAATACGTAAAAGATCATACTATAAAAGTGAGAAGATCAACATTGAACAAGTACTAATAATCAGGCATGAAAGTGAGAAAATCAACATTGGCACAGACCATGGTAGGAGACACTTTCTTAAATAAAATACAAAATTCCTTATTCATTGGATCGAATGGTTGAGATGATTAATTTGTAGAGTTAATTTATATGAATTTACTACAGTAGATGAATCAGAAACTTTCAATTAGGGGTGTAAATGAACAACTCGCGAACAACTTGGTCAAAATTCGTTTTCGAACTCGGTTTGACTAGTTCGAATTCGAACTCGAGCTCGTTCGTTTATAAACGAACTCGAACTCGAGCTCATAAGAGCCAGTTCAATAGGCTCGTCGAGCAGCTCGAATATAATTTTTATATAGAATTTTTATATAAATAAATTAAATTTTATTCATTAACAAGCTCAATTTTTTATCGAGCTCAAGAGTCGAACTTGAACTTTCTTAAAGTCAGACGAATCGAGTTTGAGATAAAATATTTCAACTCGTACGAGCTCAAATTCGATCACAAATATGGAATATGCAATACGAATTTGAACTCGAATACATGTCTGTTCGAGCTCGACTCGACTCGTTTAACGTACTACTTCCAATACTAAGCAAGAATTGTTTACTCTTTAAACACATTCTCACACTAGCATACTACTTTCAGTCAATACAAAACTACATGAAAAGTCAATATATGCTGCTATGGCCTACGTAGTACAACGTTATTCTTCTTTAACAAGAGAGAAAATGATTAGTGTATGAGAAATTGAGCAAGCAAACCTTGACCATGCTCAAACTAATTCTCCTTCTTTTAGTCACTGCTTCCTCGTCAGCTTCTTCACAGGACCTCAGCATCGGCTTCAATGGATTCCGGCAACCGGATCTCAGCCTCGACGGCATCGCCGAGATCACGCCCAAGGGTCTTCTCAAGCTCACAAACGGCACCAGGCAAGAAAAAGGCCACGCATTTTACCCCAAACCCGTCTTCTTCAAGAACTCCGGCGCCGCCGCCTTCTCATTCTCCGCCACCTTCGTCTTCGCCATACTCTCCGAGTACCAAACCCTAAGCGGCCACGGCATCGCCTTCTTCATCGCCCCGACAAGATCCCTCTCAGGATCCCTCCCGAGCCAGTACCTCGGACTATTCAACGACAAAAACAACGGCAACGCCACGAACCGCGTCGTGGCGGTAGAGCTCGACACGATCCAGAGCAGCGAGTTCGGGGATATTAACGATAACCATGTCGGAATTGACATCAACGGTTTGCATTCGGCGGTTGCAAAGTCGGCGGGGTACTTCGACAGCGGCGGCCGGTTTCGTGAGTTGAAACTGATCAGCGGCGAGGCCATGCAGGTTTGGGTGGACTACGATGGGGAAAGGAAACAAATGACTGTCACATTAGCTCCGATCAACGTTGGTAAACCGAGCCAGCCTCTTCTTTCCTTACCGATCGATCTCTCCGGCATCCTGAACCAGACCATGTACATCGGATTTTCATCGTCCACCGGTTCGGTTATAACATCCCACTACATCCTCGGATGGAGCTTCAAAACAAACGGCATAGCTGAACCGCTGAATCTCTCGAAACTCCCGAAGCTTCCGAGAATCCGGCCGGAGAAGAAATCGAAGCTTCTAACAATCGGGCTACCGGTGATTGTAACGGTTCTTTTCGTGCTCGGAGCTGCCGGAGTAATCTATCAGGTAAGAATTAAGAAGAAGTTCGAAGAAATTCTTGAGGATTGGGAGCATGAATATGGTCCTCACAGATTCAAGTACAAGGATTTATACATTGCCACAAAAGGGTTCAAAGAAAAGGAGCTGCTCGGAAAAGGAGGGTTCGGCCGGGTTTATCACGGCTTACTACCCGGTTCCGGCCTCCAAGTTGCCGTGAAACGAGTGTCTCATGATTCCAGGTAATAAGGTAGTTTTTACACATTTTAACCAAACTTAAACATTTTAGCTTTAGAATTAGTTTAAAAACGGGAAAAATTTATGTTAAAATATTGTACTATGGTTACTATAAATTTTTTTATGTTTAACGTAGAATATAGAGTAATTTGTTCCACAAATTTTCAAAAAAGTTATAAGAATTCTAAAGGCATGTTCTCTATATTAGTTAAATTATTTAAAAAAACTAATTTTCAATACATAAAAATACTTTAATTTTATTCAGATCGTTCACTTTGGTTCAACGAAAAATTAGTTTAGGAGAACAGGACATAAGGTTTAACGTTTTTATACTCCCTCTTCTTTTAGTAATATTATTGTTCAGTCAAAAATACTAAATTTTGAAAAATATGCAGCATTCAAAAATATTATTTTATCTATTAGTATTGAACTATGTCTTGTTTGACCTTATTTCTTATTGAACTGAACTGACTGGAATATATTGAACTAAACTGGATTATATGCTCTATTATCAGGCAAGGGATGAAGGAGTTCGTGGCGGAAATCGTGAGCATCGGCCGGCTCCGGCACCGGAACTTGGTGCCGCTGCTAGGGTACTGCCGCCGGAAAGGCGAGCTCCTCCTGGTTTACGAGTTCATGCCCAACGGAAGCCTGGACAAGCTGCTCTACGACCGACCCGAGTTCAGCCTGAGCTGGAGCCAGAGGTTCCGGGTCATCAAGGGAGTCGGGTCGGGTCTGTTTTATCTCCACGAGGGATGGGAACAGCTCGTGATCCACCGTGATGTCAAAGCAAGCAACGTTTTACTGAACCGGGAAATGAACGCCCGGTTAGGAGATTTCGGGTTGGCCCGGTTATATGACCACGGTTCGGATCCACAAACCACCCATATTGTCGGAACGTTGGGGTATTTGGCGCCGGAGCACACCAGAACAGGTATTATATTAATTGTCGTCTAGTTGTTTGATAAAATATGCTATTATTAGAAGATTCATGTTCATGTTTTTCAAAATTCCATGAGAAGCTAATTACTTTTCTATTCAACCCGCAATATTTCCAATTTTATATACTAAGGCTAGTCAAATTTGTTAGCTTAATTTTCCTTATGTATTAGAACTTTCCATGGAATTTGGCTACATTCTCTAAAAATATAGTTTGTGAGTTCTAAGTTTTAAATGCACTCAAACCTTTCAATTTATCTTTTGAGTTCTAAATAGAACTTTATTTTTGAAAAGTACATACTGAAAAGATAAATTTTATACTATGTAAAAATTTGAGGGTATATTAATTTTTATAATATTTCAGGGGAGAAATATTCGTCAATTGTTTAGCACTTTCTAAGAAGTGGGAAAATTATCACTTTTCAAAAATTAGAGTCCCATTCATAATGAAATCGGTTTGTCAATTTTGACTGAATCTCCCATCATTCATCATCTAACAACAAACTTAACATATGAAAGTTCACAATTCTATTTTAAGTGAATCCATTATTCATTCTGTTACTCAAAAACTTAATTCATAATGATATATTTATAATTGAATGGTCCAGATGATTAGACGTGATTAAATCAATGACTCTAGATCAATGGCTGGAGGTCTGAACTGCTTAGAACAGTAATTCTTTTTTACCTCGTCTCTTCTGTACATGTATTTGTAAGCTCTCCTAACCTAAGAATGTGAAAATCCATGACAGGGAAGGCGACGACGAAGACGGACGTGTTCGCATTCGGTGCGTTCGTGCTGGAGGTGGTCTGCGGCCGGCGGCCGATCGAGCCGTCGGAGCAAGATCAGGTGGTCCTCGTCGACTGGGTGTGCTCCTGCTGGAACAAAGGCGACATTCTCGAGGCGGTGGATCCGAACATGGGCCTAGACTACGCGCGGGAGGAAGTGGAGATGGTGATGAAGCTCGGGCTCCTGTGCTCGCACTCGGAGCCCGCGGCCCGGCCCAGCATGCGGCAGGTGGTGCTGTACCTCGACGGCGCGGTGGCGCTGCCGGAGTTCTCGTCCGTCGGCGTCTCGGCGACGGGGCTGACGTTTATGAACTCGGAAGGGTTGAGCGATTTCGTCATGTCGTATCCTTCTTCCATGGAGAAGGCATATAATTCACATGGCGGTTCTTCTAACTCTCTTTTGTCGGAAGGGAGATGAGAATATGGCAAACTTAATTAACGTTTTAATATTGCACAATTTTGGAAGATGTTAACAAGCAAGATGTTAAATAGGGGTCAAATTTATGCCCATGTTATAAATAGCGGTGTGCTAGGTGCATTTACAATTTTCTCAATTTTCTCTTGCATGTCCGTATTTATATTTTATGCCCATAATATTGTTAAAACAAAAAAATAGGCTGGAAATCATATGGTTTCATCAGGGGCATTATGGTAAAATACTCCACTTAAATGTTTTACTTTATTTGATCATGAATTGTTAGGTAGATGGTATTAGTTTTAAACCCCACCCGACACTAGTACAGAAACATAACATTCACGGCGGTTCCTGGATACTAGAGAAGGCGGTTCGGAACCGCCGTATCTGGTCCTACCGTAAATCAATTTTGGTTTACGGCGGTTCCGGAACCGCCGTAGTTTTGAAGGAGCTTACGACTTCGTAACAAAGCCACAAATTACTTACGAATTCGTAAGTCATTTCTGAACCTAGAATTGTTTTCCCCACTTAAGTTATATCGAAAGTGGGGAAAAAATGAGCTCTTTGATTCCGGTGGGTGTTCACCGGAATCAAAGAGCCCCACTAAATCGATTCCAATTTCGTAGGCAAATAACAAGCATCTACAACCGAACCAAGCAACTTAATAATGATAATCATAGAGAGCCCGTTACAATAAACATCCACATCTTTTATATAGAAAGATTGAATTTGAGATCTAAAAAAGTCCAAACCTCAAACCTGAAAAACTAAACTGATTTGAATCCATGACAATTATCGGAGCATGATCGGCTGACAACTTGGAATCCAGGACATCACCAACGGTGGGAAGCAATAGACCTCCGACGATCCGGGCAAGTCAACAACCGACCAATGACGATCCGAGCACACCCACAGAGACGACGGCGCGATGAACCACGACAGCAACGATGCGGGCGGAGGAGATCGATCCGGGCGGTGACGGTCTGGGAGGTGACGATCCGGGCGACGATTTGGGCGGTGATGGAATTACAGATGCGGGAGATGGGATTTTGGGAGATGGGAAAGAGATAGAAATCATGTTCTCTTTGAGTCTTTGGGGTGGTTTGGTTCGCGTAATAAACGCAGGAAATATAAAATCTGCGTATTTAACATTTTGGATTGTTGTTTAGTTTTTTAATGTATAATGGTTAAAACGCTGAAATAACGATTCCGCGGAAATTCATTTTCCCACACAACGTGGAAATTTTCTTACCGAATACTACCTAGGTCGAAATGAAATACGCGTAATTTTTATAAGAAATTACCATTTTTTCCCAACCATTACGTAATTTTTCTACGATCATGCATATTTTTTTTAATTTCCTCCCGTTTTATTTCGCGGCAATTTCTGTTTAAACTTTTTATAACGTGTTTTTTTTTTATTTAACTGTACGTATACATATTATTAATATGGGATTTCAAATGGAATATTTTATTGTTATCAAATTTTCTTATTTTGTGATTTTATTTTTGAAGTATAATTATTTTTTGATTTTTTTAGAGAACAATGAATTGTTTTTTATGGATTCAAGTGAGTTTTTTGATTATTTGGAAAATTACACTAAGTTGAATATTTTATTCGATGGAGTTCATTTGAATGTTTTTGGGATATATAGTTGCAAAATTGTTAGATTTTAAAGAAATACGTAAGTCAACCAAACAACATGTAGTAAATAAAATCTTAGGAATTATAAAATACGAAGATGCAACCAAACAGTTTTTCCAAATTCTGAGTATTTTGATGGAGGAATTTATTTCCGAGTAATTAACAAATCTCCTCGAAAATGTCGACTACCCACTTTCCCACATAAATCAAGTTCTCACATGATTTTGGTAGATGGGTAGTGACATTTTCGAGGAGATAAATTAGATAATTAAGCTAATATTTAGCTACTATAATAATTAGGATTAAACAATAATGGTAATAATAAAAACTGGAAATAATAACCATTGTACTACAATTCAATTAATTCTTCTACATATATTATTTTTGTTTTTTGAAATTATTAAACTATAATAGTTATTCTTTTCAAATGTGGAATAAACAAAGTTGTATTGTTTGAAAAATAAGATTAATATCTCTTTAACATAGGGGAATATCGGGAAAATTAAGTAAGAATATGGAGTTTGTGTTTTTATCTCATTGATTAATTGGTTTCCTTTTTGAATTAATTAATTAACTGTTTTCCTTAACATCTATGTTGAAAAAAACAATAAATTATTACTTATTTAGATTTATCACTTCAGTTCAACAAATAATATCCTCAAAGGCATCGATGTAATGTCTAGTCCATAATATTTGTCTTTAAATAGTTAATTTTATTCATGTTCATCTTATATTAGTTAAATTCAATTTAGGTCATGTTCTCTAGAGATTATCTTAAATATTTTCAGTTCAGATAAACTTTTTCAGTTCAGAAAAATATTTTGAAGTTCAGATGAGTTCAGATGATCTTTTTCAGTTCATATGAGTTCAGTTAAGTAAACATTTATTTTTCAGATGAGTTCAGTTCAGTAAACTTAATTATTTTGCAGTTCAATTCAGTTTAGACCAGTTAAATATTTTTAAATTTTTTCATGTCAATTCAGTTCACTTCTATTAAATATTGTATATTATAATAATTTAAATAATGCTAAAAAGATTTTGTGATTTTACTATCATGCACTGTAGACCCAATTCTTTTGAGCTTAATTGTTCATATTAATTTAGTAGATTTAGGGTATAAAGTTTTAGGCATTTGGTAGTATAGGATTTATTGGGTTGAAATTGAAAAAAAATAGATAAAAATAAAACATCAGCAGAATCATGCTAAGAGTTCGTAAGTCTGTAAGACACCTGTTAAGCCTTCGTAAGTCTACAAGAAACATGGTAAGATTTCGTATGTCTAAAAGGCATCTCTTACGAGTTCGTAACACAACAAATTTTACGACACTTTTTCAAGAACCGCCGTAAAACTACAACCAACCGCCTTCTCTGGTCAGCCACCCTTACCCCCTTACGGAAGAGTGTTACGAGTTCGTAAGAGGCTCAATTTTACGGCGGTTCCTCAAAAAAACAAGGAACCGCCGTAAATGGGTGCCGTGCATGGTTTGTTTTGCACTAGTGCGACATGCATAATAACAAAAATCAAGAACATATTCTAACCTGATAATTTTAACCCGATCTCGAATTCAATGTCTGACCCGAACCCAAATATGAATTAAACTAATAAATTGTTTACTTAACCACAAAGTTATTAAAATTTATTTCGACTTCATTCAACTTAACTCTCATTCGTACTTTTTCACTGTAATTAATTATTTTATTTATGGACTATAGTGATACTCAAAATCCGAGTTTTATATTCACAATTAAATATATTTACAATTTTCATTTTATTCAGTATATCTAAAATTATTTCAGTTTATTTTAGGGAAAATGTGTATTAAGGGCGGTGGAACTTTCTTTATTTCAAAGTGGGGTGTAATTTTATCATAATTATTAGAAGGGGCGGTAATTAATTAAATATGAAAATCTGTAGTAATTGTCAAATTCATTAGAAATTATACCCCTTCTCCTATAAATTTAAAGATACACTGATGACCAAAGAAACACGTCAGACACACATCATCCATTTTCTGAGAGTTAAAAAAAAAAAAAAAAACACAATTAGGTAGCTAGCAGCCAGTTATACATATGGAGAAATCAATCAAGATTGTTTTCTTATTTGCTTTCTTGATTTTTATATCTGGTAAAGAACATTTATCCTCTGTGTTTTACGAGGTTTTTGTGTCTGAAAATGCTGCTATATATGTATATAACAGTTTGATTGCTTCACACAGTTTCTGCACGATCAGAGGTGTCGCAGGAAGGTCAAGATTGCGCAACCTCTGATGACTGTAATCCGACATACTGCTTAAGTTTATGTATGTTTTGCGAGAATGGCAAATGCGTCTGTGATAAAGGTAATAATAATTAGGGTTTTGTTTTTCGTTTCATTTGTCAGATTTGGTCGGAAACTGAAAATCGATCCTTTACGCCGGAACTGAAACAAACTCTACCGATTTACAATTTCTGCAGTATCAGGGGCGGCGGCAGAGGTTGGAAAAAACCTCGAATCATCCAATTATATAACTTGCTCAACTCGCTTCTGATTTTGTTTAAATTAATGCTGAATCCACGTATCTGACTATGAGATCCATTTAACATTTAACATTTTTATTCTCTTATTCATATTTTCAATTCTTTGTAAGCAATACGAAAATTAATCAAAAATACATCATGCATGATGTTAAAATACATGTGCATATAAATCTGATACAAGTCAAAATGCAAAAGTCAAATCAGAAAAGAGTAATCATATTCATTCAATGTGTAATTTAATATATATGAACATAATCAGGTATATAATTTAGGGGTTGCTTCACAGGATAAGTACTCATATAGTCAAATGTATGGTCCTACATGAGCAAATTAGCAGAGATAAAATAGTGGTCCTGCAAGAACAAATGAGTCTTAGAAACACACGAACAAATCTATTCAACACATGAAGTACCATTCGTCCTAACATAAGTTTATGGACAGACGGTCTCGCCCAAGACATTTTCATCAATATTCAATTATTAATTTTTTAGCTAATCAGTCGACTTTTAAAAGTCAAATTGAAACAATTATAACTATGAATATCTTTATTTGCATGTTTTAAATTTCTATGATATGATAGTTTAAAAATATATGATATGATAATAATAAAAAAAATATATACTATACATTAAGGATACAAATTTATTAATATAAATTAATGGAGAGTTGACTTAATTTAATTTTCAAAATTAACTAAGCAATTTTGGTCGGTAACCTATATATATATATATATATATATATATATATATATATATATATATATATATGCAATTAATGACATGCTAAAATTTCATTAGTAATCCTGGACCGACCTTTGACCATGAGATCCATTTATCGATTGGATCATAAATTAAAAGGCTATCTATCTAAAAACGATAGTGAATATTATCCGAATAATCGAAGTAATATTAACATCCTTTCTTAAAAGAAATAAAATATGAATAACCTTTTATATATAAATTGTGTATTTATTGTCAATAAAAATTATACTCCTTCTACCATACTATAAATTGATGCATACTAATACCCAAAGAAGCACATCAGACACAATCATCCATTTTCTTAGAGCTATACAAAAAACATAGCAGTTAGCCAATGGAGAAGTCAATTAAGATCATTTTCTTATTTGCTTCCTTTCTTTTTGCATCTGGTAAGAACATTTAAATTTATCATCGATCTGTGTTTTACAAGATTTTTGTTACCAAAAATGTTGCTAAAAGTTTGATTGATTCACAGTTTCTTCAGGAGTTTTCACGGGTCAAAATTGCAGAATCGATGCTGAATGTGATGAATCATGCATGGGCCAACGGTTTTTTTGCTATGAAGGCAGATGCAAATGTGGAGATTCTGGTAAACAATTAGGGTTTTTTTCATTTCATTTCATTTGTTGAATTTAGTCGGAAACTGAAAAACGATCTATTCTGCCGGAATTTGTAACTAATTAACTCTACTGATTAATTTACAGTTTCAAAGGGGGCGGACGTAGATGTTGGACAAAACTGCAATTCCGCCGATGATTGTCGTTGCCAAAAGGCCTATTGCACGAAAAACATATGTGTATGTGAAGATAAGATTTGATCAGTTTTTTTGTAGGGATCATTGGATCAGCTAATATTATAATAAAAGAAAATTTGAAACCATTGTTTGATACTTACTAAGACTAACACTAAACATGATCCGTATGATTAAATTGACAACCATAAAACACAAATTACGAATTGTTTAACCAGATTAAGAGAAAACATTGAAGAGAGCAATTGAAAAATCATGAATAACAATTTTAACGTTAGAACAGATCCACAATTAAGAGAGAATTTTACCACACACCACTATTGTTTGTAAAAGTGTGGAAAAACACCACCAAACTCAACTTTAAAACCTCAAAAAACATCATCAAACTTTTAATTTTGCTCCAAAATTCATCACGTGTCAATTTCCGTTTGATTTCACACTTAGCCTCAACGTCCGTTTGATAGGAATCATTATAATGTTGGTGTTTGGTTAGAATTACGGGAATGAGTTTACATACCAAAAATAGATGAAAAATTAACTAAAAATAGTGATTAATAGTGAATCCTATTCATTATAGAGTAATGAAACCCAAAGTTTCCATAATTCAGAGGAAGGGAGGATTGACCAGTATGGGGTAATGGTGTTGGGCCCTCTTCAAAGATTATAGTCTACCAAACAACTAACTCTATAATGATATCCATATCCTACTCGCAAACCCCCCAACCAAGCACCCTAAAGAGAGCAACTAAATCATCGATATAATCGATCAAATCGAATAATAATCCTAGTAGTTGCATAATCATCGATTTCATATAACTTAATTAAATTTTACTCCAATAGTAGTTGTTCATGTAATTTGACTTTTTATATAGTCAACTTTTTAATTGGACTATAGTCAACTAGGAGTATGTATATATATTCAAAAATCAAAAATTTTCCGATCCTCGACAATGGCACTCAAACACCATTATACACAAATCGGCAGAAAGTCAGCGCTCCCGGCCGAAAATGTATCTTGAGCCCTTTTAAATGTTATAATAATAGATTTAAAGTACGATTGAGTTTAAAAAATGTATTTTAAATATGGATAGAATACTCACAATTTATGATTTGGGCTAATTTGATTATTTTAATTTTTGGCTTGATGTGTAGCTGTTTTGGGCTTGATTTTCTTTGTTTCATTCCCTTATAGGTCATGATTTTTTAATCAAAATTTGACATTTTAACTTTCTGCCTTAACCTTCATCAACACTTGATCATCATCAACATTTTGATTTGTCCTGATCTGCAACCACCAAGCCGGGGTCCATCACAAAACAAACTGATAAGCTACAGAAGAATCATGATATAATACCAACCAACAGAAGAATGATCCAAGAGTTTCTTGATCACAAATACTGATTCCTCCAAGTATTTAACTAAAGCTTAATAGTTTGCTCAGAATAACTACTAGTTAATAGTTCGCATAAGACATTTAACCGAAAAATGATGGAAAAATGGCTTATGGAATCAATGGCGCAAACTAGGTACTACATTAGGATTAAGAGGAAGCTATTGACAGGCATAAGACATTTCACCGTAACTTAATGGAAAAATGGCTTATGGAAGCAATGGCGCAAACTAGGGATCTTCTTCACCGGTGGCAGGAGCCGGAGTTCCTTCAATGGTGGCATGAGCACAGTGTATGCAGGGACAGACTGGAGCAAGGTAGGCCCTCAGATCTTCAACGCATCTCTTGACGTTTACCATGTCGACCCTCTCGTAAAACGCAGGCGGCTGAAGATCCACAACCGTGTACTCCAAGTGAGCAGCCGGTGTGTGTGGGAGTGGCAGTCGGCTGACGAAACGGCTGACGAAATCCATTGGTGAAATACACCCCAAACCACACATGCGAATGAAGTTGATCGCCGGAGCCAAACGCAACAAGCACTCCTCCGTTGCCGCCACCAACAAATGCAATTAATCAAATAAATGGAGGTGAAATAGAGCGTGTTTAAGTATAATACAGAGCGTGAAATAACAATTCAGTAATTTTTTAATCAAAATTTGACCTTTTAACTTTCTGCCTTGACCTTTATCAACACTTGACATTTTAATTTTATTTTTTTAAAACATCAACATCAAGTCATATGGATGAAACATCAACATCGATTCATTTTCTACAAACATCAAGATTAAGTCACATGGGTGAAACATCAAGTTTGAAATCATCAAGTCATATGAGTGAAAACATCAACTTTGAAATTATAGACGGGAATATATAGCCAGAAGAAAATATAATCGAGTAAAGGGGCCGGGCATTACAAATCTCTATAAATTCAGTTTGTTTGGCTGAACCAAAGAAATGGATGCAGTGGAAAGGAGGGAAAAAAAGGACATCATGACAAAATCATACACATCATGCTTCCTCAACATCATTCATCTGCTCGAACTTGTTTCAACTCAGTTTCAGTGAAAAGATCCTTTTGATCCTATTGAACTTGTTTCAACTGCTGCGATGAAACAATATCTGTAATAGCTTTCTTCTGCTGCGATGAAACAATATCTGCAATAGCTTTCTTTGCGAGTAGCTTTGGCTGCTTCCTCTTCCCCTTATACGTCCGAATGCATCAGCAAAAGGTTCAGTATCAAAATTACCCAGGTCTCAGGAACATTAAGTAATGTAATACACAGTAAAAGATAGTCGGAACAGAAGAAAACAAAATTCATCTTGGTATATGCATAGTTCAAAACGCTAGGATCACACTATAAAGCTGTACATACTATGATTTGCGCAGGAGATTTATATTATCAAAATTTGATTTTACATTTTACGACGATTTCAACAATATTAAGTATTATAATATTTTAATTTATCTATGCATTCAAAAATAGTCAAAATTTAGATTCAGTGCGGATATAGGCGTCCAGAGGGAGTATTAAGATAACAATTAATAGCACATTCTTAGTGGCATGGAGGGAAAAAATGCTACCTTGTGGTGATTATCTAAGAGTGATAAGGGCAGCTTTCTCTCATTCAAAATGACATTATAATTACTCGAACGTCGATCAGCAAGCTCCTCCCGGAAATTTTCCAACTGCTTCTGATCCACAACCCTAGTATTCACTGCAAAAATTCACCATTCAAACCAAAATTATACACATCAACTTAAATCACCATATCATCAATACACTTAATATCATCAGTTCTTATAAGCATAGCGATTCATACTGAACCAGCGGCGGTCGGGTTGGATCCTGGTGGACGGCAGCTCCTTGGACTGCAAATCGTGCTTCTGAATACGGCCCCGGGAGTTGCGCTTGGGTTTTGTGTTGTACATCTTCAGCCGCCGGACTGTGGCGGCGCTGCGCCCGCCGGTTTTCTTGGCGGCGCCGGAATTTCTGTTAACGTCCAGAGAATGCTTGGCCTTCCACGACTTCCCTTTCTTCTTCGCCATCTCTACGGTGGAGATGGAGCCTGTTTTCTCTACGGCGGGTTTGAAAGAGTAGGTTAAACCCTAATTTTTTCTATATATAGTCAATCCAAAGCTGCGATCATAACCGGTCGGACCGGAGTGGCCTGATTTTTATTTTTGGTAGAAAAGACCGGATCATCGTCTTCAAAACACAGAGGCCCTGTTTGCCGGAGCTTATCTGTAGATCAGTTCAGTTCAGTTCAGTTCAATTCAATTCAATTCAGTTCAGTTCAGTGAAATGTGATTTGATGAAATTCAGGTTAATTCAGTCATGCTGATTCCATTTTTCAATACATCAATTTTACTTCAGTTCAGTTCAGTTCAGTTCAGTTCAATTCAATTCAGTTCAGTTCAGTACCATCAAGAAATAAGCTCTAGTAAACAGGGCCAGAGTCCTATCTGGACTCGGATAATTTGTTTTTTCTTTAATTAGACCTTGTTTAC
Organism: Cruciata laevipes; assembly: GCA_963678965.1. Lineage (NCBI taxonomy): Eukaryota > Viridiplantae > Streptophyta > Magnoliopsida > Gentianales > Rubiaceae > Cruciata > Cruciata laevipes. Next base: position 4,873,390 of record OY787641.1, on the reverse strand, counting down.
CAGAGTTTATGTATAATCAGTTCAGTTCAATTTCATTTAGCTTAATCTAGTTCAGCAAAAAATAAGTTCTAACAAACTGGGCCTCAATATTCGGATTCCCTCGATGGATTAGTGATTAAGACGATGGGCTCTGCTGCGATGAACAAATCCAATTGCCTACTTTTTCTGCTCATGATTATGAAACTCTCACTCCATATTTGGGAATATGGAAAATTATGAGAACTTTACATCCACATTAGGGAGTCATTTGGTTCATGTGAGAATTTAATTCCCACAGATTTTGTAATTACTCAAAATTTAATTCTTTACTAGAATCCTCAGAATTTAAAAAACTCGTTTGGTTACACATGAGGATTTATGTCCGCAGAATTCATATGGGATAAATACAACAATTACTTTTTTTAAAAAAAATACATACAACGTTATGAGTTATGTGAGCGCCGAATTCTAATTTACCTAGGGAGAGGGAGGTGAGTTATTTCCTATGTTTTGTGGGAATTGTCAATTCTGCGTAATTTATGATTCATGCGTTTCCTTGAAAATCTGTCAATCAAACAATAAGTGAAAATTGAAAATCCCCGAATTGAAAATTACCGCATGCAATTCTGCCGACCAAACAACCTCTAAAAAACTCTTTTTAGAGCTTGTCGGTTATATATGTACTATAATTTTTTCAGTTATTATTGAACAAATTATTCAGAACTGTTTGTCAATGTTTTTTAATGATCACAATCACTAATTTTAAAATATGGAGCAATTTTTCTGTTGACTACGATAAGATTAGAGGACTGAGCCGACAATCCCTGATTTATAGAGGTAAAATTATCCTATATCGGTAAATTACAAGACTAATAATTAATATATAAGATTGAACGTGACACCACTTAATTAATTAATTTTTATGAATGAAACTTTGATATTCATATATTTTAGTGATATTTTTTGGTAAATATCACTATAAATTCTTTCTATTAGAAGAGAATTTCTAAATTAACTTATATATAATTTATTTTTGGTAAATATCACTAAAATGTTTATAAAATTCTCTTTAAAAAATAATCTAAAAAAAGGAAGTTGGAAGACATTATTTCCAAAGGAAACTATAGCATTTCCAATGCAAAGAGTCATTCTCATATTTGTTTATAAAATATTAACTGTGTATGTTGAACGGGTTAGCTAGTATTCAAATTTTTTGATAGGGGTCCAATTGTTGGAGAAAAATAGATTAAATATAATAATGAGAAGATTTCATGTGAGACCGGTCTCTGCGGAGACCAGGGGCAAAACAAGCCCATATAAATAACACACATCAGACTTTTGGGGTCAATTTGCAATTATTTTGAACTCAGCACAATAGTCATATTAGACTAAACATCAGGGACTAAAGTAAAATTATCCGGAAAAATATTTGATTTTGACCTCCTTTCTTCCCCAAATTTACGAATCTGCCGTTCTTCAACCTTTACCGTCATCTATACCGGATTTGGGGATAAGAAATTGGATATAAATTAAGAAATTTATGTCTATAAGAAGTTTGAGAATAGTACACTAAAAAATAATTTATATCATAAAGGCCTATTATGCATCATATCCGAAATTGAACGACAAAGTAAAAAATACATGATAAATAGTTCAGTATTTAGACAAGGCCTACGTCATGGTATACGTAACATGAAATTTGACTTTATGGTATTCATTTTTCATTAGAAAATTGAATTTTTATTTGGAAGATGATAAAAAGGAAATTTAATAATATTTACCTAATTAAATTTTGACAAATGCGGCTCTTTTGAGCGTTTCCGTAATTATATTTTTCATCCAAAAAAAAGGCTTCTCACCAAACAAATGAAGTAATTGTTTGACTGGTCAAATGTATATATATTTAGACCAAATCTCTATATGCTCTTGAAAACCTGCTGGTCAAACAGGGCCATTATAATCATCGTTAACAATTTGATTCATAAATTAAGAAGTCAGGAGTACGGTTTTTGTCAAACTAACCTTATTTGAAAAACTAATTTGGTAAAAACAATTTATGCCTCTTATTATAAATGAATACAAATTCAATCGAATTCCATAACCCGACTATCGAAATACTAAATTTCTCACTTTTTTTAAAAGTAAATATAATAAAGTTCTCACTTTATTATAACACATTCCATCTCATTAAACTTTGTAGTTATCCAACTCCGCACACAATAAATTTTGTAGTAATCAACATTGCAAAAATTTCTTATTATAAATTCAGACAATAGAGCTCAATTACGACATATATTACTTTTTCATTCTCCGTGAACATTACATTTGAAGTCGATGGAGAAGTCAATCAAATTATTTTTTATAGTCACTCTTCTTCTTTCTGCAACAAGTACATTTCCCATCCTAAAGCCATACTCCTTAATTCCACCTACAATTATTAGTCTTTCTGAATAATTTTGTATTGTTTATATTTATTTATTATAAATGTTGAGAAACATAGTTACAGCAAGTTAAAAAATAACTTTTTCTGTTCTGATTCACAGGTCTATCATTATCACACGAGCAACGTCCAAGCACCATTGAGAGCATCATTGATTGTAATGAACCACCATGCTATTATGAGCATGGTAAATGCATTTGTGATCATGTGAATGCGGATCAGGGTAAGACTGTCATTTTAACATCAATCACATTTTAATGGTAATATAATTTGTTTTTTAGTAAATGACTAATTAATAATATAATTGTTAGTATTTATGAGGTTAATGACTAACAGTTTAGAAAAGAAAGCAGGCATCATTTGATTGACCAAGTAAATAAAATATTCCCGATTTGAATCTCTACAATATTGACTTTTCTGTAGATATTTATTTAATATTATAAAATTTCCCAATTTACAATCAGTCAATCCAAATATAATATTGTATGAGTTTTATCAAATTTCCTTTAATGGATCGATTGACCATTATTAATCTATTTTGTTTTTTATAGATTGTCTGTAAATTAGTTCAAATGAAAATATAATTTGATGAATATCGGGTTAACTCAGTCATACTACTTCTTTTTCAATTTAATTTTACTTCGTTTAATTTTATTTCAATTTAATCCAGCTCAATTCAGCAAATTTTTTTTTTAAAAAAGTCCATTAGCACAAATTAAAATACTTCACGTCAAATTAATTCAAACCATTTAATTTATTTATCTGATGAATATAATTTTCTGAAAATTACATTTTTTTTATGGGCTTTTAGGGTTCGAGGGAAAAGACAGTATTCGCCCTAATCTCGGTTGGCCAATCACATGCAATTCACAGGATGAGTGTATGATTAGATGCTCTGCGGCAGGGTTCACTAAAGGGGGCCATTGTGACCTTGACACTCATGCTTGCATCTGCAAATAATTAATATTATAGGTGTTGTTTAAAAATGATGATAGAAATAAAATGATGTACTCGAATATTGTTGAATCATTAAAGTGATTTACCATATTTTTTCACATTTCTTTATATATTAAGGTGAAAATAGCAATTACTTTGATAATTTTTGGTTCGCATCAATCGAAGACTGCTCCTATATATTTTTAATTAAAAAAACAAAAACAATATATTTGAATATGAATTGGACTAGATCGGGTCAACATTTCAGACTCTACCAAGCGGATCCCAAATTTCATGAAAATATTTGGACTCATTTTGCCAAGACTCGACTCAATTAATCCTGTCCATGATCAAATTAGACACTCCTAAGCAAATTTGTGTATTGTAGGGGAAAAATGTTAATAATTGTGTGTAAATTATGTAAATATGTTAGTAGATATATATTTAATAATGGTTACCAAATTTAGTAATTAAAAATGTTTAAAATTTAATACTCCACTAAAAATCCTCTTAAAAAAATGTTTAGTAAATTCAAAAATGTTCATAAAACTCTCTTTAAAAAGCAATCTAATAAAAAAAGGAAGTTGGAAGACATTATATCCAAAGGAAACTATAGCATCTCCAATGCAAAGAGTCATTCTCATATTTATTTATAAAATATTGATAATGCATGTTGAACGGGTTAGCTAGTCGTGGAAATTTTTGATTGGGGTCCAATTGTTGGAGAAAATTAGATTAAATATGATAATGAGAAGATTTCTTGTGAGACCAGTCTCTATGGAGACCGGGGAAAAACAAGCTCATATAAATAACACAGATCAGACTTTTGGGGTCGATTTGCAATTATTTTGAACTCAACATAATAGTCATATTAGACAAAACATTAGGGACTAAAGTGAAATTCTCTGAAAAAATATTAGATTTTGACCTCTTTTCTCCCCTAAATCTGCGAATCTGCCGTTCTTCAACCTTTACCGTCACGGCCGTTCATTCCAACTCAAATAACAGATTCCGGCAAGCCACACATCTGGGCAACAATTTGCTTTATTTTTCAATCATATATATCCGGCATCAAAGCTAGGGGAATGCTTGAATTTATCTGGCCGACAAAGACCGCCAAATCCATGCGACTGGTATAGATATATTGAAAAATTTCTATTAAGGACGTAGTACAAATGTAAATTATTATAAAGGGTGTGAAATTTATTGTTAAAGGCCTTATGATGTTTAATATAAAGTCATTTATACCCCACTCATTTCAAAAAAAAAAAAATCAGATTTCTAATTAAATAGGTTTTGTTCTCTTGAACTTATTTGTAAATCTGTTTAGTACAATTTAGTTCGGTACGATGGAATATGTCTTTTTTTTCTCGAAGATAATTTACAGTTTAATTCATACATACGTACCGAGACTTTGAACTTGAGAGTAAAAACAAGTTCTCTTATTGGTCCGAGCGGTGAGATATTTTTAACCTTTACATATATTTTTAATAATTGTCGGCCTTGAAATGAAATGAAACATGTTTTTTGAATTATAAAAATATAAAATAATAAATTAAAGACGAAAACTAGGTAGGCTTCAACCTTGTTGTCCGACCTCTAACACTTCGAAAATCAAAATTTAATTTCGAAACTCAAATTCATGTAAATTTTTTTTAATGTACTATTCTCACACCGAATTCTGGTTAGGCTGGAGATGTACCACACCTTTTAATTACTAGCTCCACCACTGTATAGAAATATTTCTGTCCTCCCAGCTATTCACTCAAGAAAATCTCCCTATGTATGCTCGACAGGTGTGGCAGTTTCATGGTGACGCAGTTAAAAATGGATGGGTTAAGAAGCTGAAGAGCTTTATGTAAAATCCACTCATAAGCTTCTATCTTTTTCCCTAATTCACCTCTTCGATCAATCGCAAAGCCTCAATTTCATATCCTCATCTCACACTAAAACGACGGGTTGAGTGCACACCATTGGTGGTGATGTGGATACCAACGATGACGACTATGTGCAGGGGCGGATGTAGCTAGTAAAAAAAAAAATGACTTGTATATATGAATATTAATAAGTAGGTTACCCCCAATAAATGTAAATAGGTTATCCCAGTTATTAAATTTTTACTTTTCATAAAAATATAAAAAGAATCTCGTTATCCTATCCTAATCTTCTCTCATAACTAACAACGTTAAGTCTTAAACTTCAGATAAGGTAATGATTGTTTAATTAATTAAATTTTACGTGTGAATTTTGTTTAATTATTTTCTTATTCGTAAACAATATAACTTAATTTAACTTCTACAATAAAGTAGACAATAATACAAATTTAAATGAAATGTACAATAATACTTTACCTTCTACAATAAAATACCCTATTATTCATCATAGTTTTTGTTGCATGTTTGAGTCAGTTTGACCTTAAATTTGAAGTAATACTGTATTCTATGTGACATTTATTTTGTAAATATCAAAATTTTAAATTTAGTTAATATATTTAACTAAAGCTATCAATGGTCAAAGTTACCGTTAAATAATATTTTGGTCAAACAATGCCAATTTCTACCGATTAAAATTTTTCTACAAAAAGTACACACTTGAAACTTGATAATTGCATATTTACTCGTGTTCGAAGTCGAAATACATTTATTTTACATTATAAAATTTATTTTTATTTTACCCTTATATATTAGAGGTTACCCCCAAAATTTTTTTCTGGATTCACCCCTGACTATGTGATATCTCGTGATTGGTTATCCTATATCTTAGAAATCAGGTTGCACCAGATGAATGTTTTTCCAGTATAAATTGCACGATATCTCTCTTTATATTTTGAGGAAAAAATAGCACTTATTTTGATAATTTCAGAGCAAATTCAAAAATATTAATAAAAATAGTTACATATTAATAAATTTATTATGAATAATATATTTCATGATTATTATTATTATGAATAAGGCCATGTTTGTCAGAACTTATCAGTAGATCAGCTCAGTTCAATTCAATTCAATTCAATTCAGTTTAGTTCAGTAAAAATATAAATTTGTGAAATTTAGGTTAATTCAGTTATGTTGATTTTTTTTCTTCAATACATTAGTTTTCACTTCACTTCAGATCAATTCAATTAAAATCAGTTCGGTTTAATTCAATTTATCAAGAAATACGCCCACAAAATAATGTACGTTTTCAAAATTAGATCTGAACATTTTCTGATTTTCATGAGACTTTAGAGAACTACATGTGACTAAATATCATCCAATATATAAATCAGCTGCGATAGTTAGAAAATTTGAACTCGGTGCCGAATCCTGAATGTTGCTGCACGGTCTGACCAAATGCCCGGTACTTCCTGCAATCGGCGTCGCTCACGCTCCGGCGCGCAAGCTTCATGGCTTCCTCGAAGTGAGCCGCCTCGATTTCGGAAACTTCTGTATCATTCTCAATGTCCTCTCGGACGGCGCATTTGCAGGCGCGCCGGCATATCTCAGCGATGTCAGCTCCGCTGAAGCCGTCAGTATTACCGGCCAGAGCTCTCACGTCAACATTGCCGGAAACCGGAGATTTCCTCAGGCAGGCCTGGAAAATCTTGACCCGAGAGTCCCGGTCAGGGAGGGGAATGTAAACTACCTGGTCGAACCGGCCAGGCCGCAACAGAGACGGGTCGATGACATCAGGCCGGTTCGTTGCACCGATGACGAAAACCGTCTTCTTCGCGTCGACTCCGTCCATTTCCGTCAGAAGCTGGTTCAGAACCCTGTCGACGGCACCTTTTCCGGCGCGATGAGTGGCGATGGAGTCCAGCTCGTCGAAGAAGATGATGCACGGCGCCGATGCACGGGCCCGGCTGAAAAGCTCCCGCACGTTCGCCTCGCTCTGGCCGAAGCCCTTGCTCAGCAGCTCCGGTCCGTTCACGGCGATGAAGTTGGCGCGGCACTCGCTGGCGACGGCTTTGGCGAGCAGGGTTTTACCGCATCCCGGCGGGCCGTAGAAAAGGACGCCCTTGGAAGGGGACATGCCGAACTTGGAGAACTTCTCCGGGTGCTCCACCGGATATAGGACCGTCTCACGGAGGTCTTTCTTGACGGTTTCCAGGCCGCCGATATCGTCCCAGCTGCATTTACCCATGGCTGACTGATGAATGAATGAATGAATGTAGAAGATGATTAATAGTGGTTTAGAAAAATGAGAGTGATTATTATATAAAGGGATTGATTATCCGTTTTGGTATTGGAAAAGAGCTTTTTTCTGGTTTTCCGTTTTCAGGTTGCCTTCGGTTTTGTATGCATTAGCTCTCTTTAGCTTGATACTATTTCTAGATGAAGTGAACTGAACTAAATTTAAAAATATTTGTTTGAACCATTGAAAAAATTATAATATATATTAATGAAAGTTCAGGCAAACGGGTCCTAAAACTCCCTCTTTGATTTTCGTATTATAATATTTATATAGTAAAAAACTTAAAAATAATTCACTATGATATTTATGATTTGTTTGCCTAAATTTGAATGGAGCATACATTAAACCCGGACATATTTTAAAGTGCATTTTTATTTCACGCGTTTTGCAAATTAAAGTTAAAAATCACATGAAAAATGAGATTTTCAATTACATTGAGTTATCATAATAAGATCTCTCTCAATTTCTCATCAATAACATTGCATAACATATCAAAATCTCTTATAAATTAAGACAAACCATATAGAGTATTGCTCTTTCTTTGTGCACTCTACTGAAATCAAATGGGGAACTCCACCAAATGTGTTATTCTAGTCATTTTCTGGCTTTCACTATCAAGTATAGCATTGGCATTTTAAAGTCGCCCTTCTTTCTACACTTTCACAAGTGTCACTAAATTCACTATTTTTTGCTAATTCTAGCATTTTAACACGAGTGAATATATATTGCAGCGAATCTAATTGTCTTAAATTACAGGTCCATCATTATCAAAAGTGACAAAATGTACCACTGTTCGTGATTGTGGTAACCATGAATGTCCATTTAAAATCTATTGTATTCAGGGTGAATGCTCTTGCGCGGCTTCTACATATCAAGGTCAAAAATAACACTACTAAACTAAATTTTAGTTCTTACATTTTTTTTTTCATTCCCTAGACTGAATCATTATTTCACTTACTTTACTTTATTTGTTCATTTTCATTTATTGTTTCTTACTAAATAACATAAACAAAATCAACATTTTCAGGATCGAAGGTGGAAGAAATCATCCATCCTACGAAGAATGCAAAACGCATTCCATTGACATGCAAATCTCAGCAGGATTGTGATAATAAATGTATTGCCAGAGGCTACTCTGGCGGTGATTGTCAACCCACAGGAATATGCGTTTGTTACAAAATCTAAATTAATTTGTGACATTTTTTTTTTTGACAATTTTCGGTTTTGATGACATGAAATATAAATCTGAAATTCCTATCTGTCAACGATTGTATCACTCAAGGTTCAAAAACATGGGATTGCTCATATGGAGAATGCTCGTGCAACACTGAAACAAGGGATTGAATCAAAGTGATCAAAAATATTCCGTAGATCAAAAAAAATCCGCTCTTAGTTTTGTTTTCTTTAGTTTGGTTTTAATTTTATTTCAGTTCATTTTAGTAAAAGGAAATACAACACATTTTCGAATACTATTGAGTTACTATAATATTAATAGTATGGATGAGGAATTATAATTAAGATTTGGCACAATATTTCAGTTGTACAGGTAGTGTGTTATGCTTAAAACCACATCAATTTTTTTGTGTTTGGCGAACTATCTTAAAAATAACATTTTTAAGAGAGCGGAAACTTTTTTCGGGACCAAAAGGTAGAAACTCATCGTAACAACATTAAGAAAAAGTACTTTTAAACCAGATTTACTTAAAAACACAACTCAGTATGAGTCTAAATCATTCCTTTACAACAGTCTATATAATCTCCATACATCCTAACAATAGTGAATCTTGATGGTGATAGACTCATGTACTGTCCTTTAATCAAAAGATATGTATATGAATTGATTTTATTACTAGTTTAGTTGGTACACGTTAAAAATGAACATGGAATCATTCTAAATCTTTGATCATTATAGAGTCTACGTATTACTCAAGTTACTCATATTACTAATATAATTAGAAATTAGCATTAATTAATCGTCAAGAATAAGGATTTAGCATTTCAATTTTTCCGTATATTCGTATATTCTCTGGACAAACTCGTTCCAATCACTGCAAAATTTGAAATTTGAAATTTGAAATTTGTCCGTATATATAATCGTATCATTTTTACCGTATATTCGTATCACTGCAAAATTTGAAATTTCCAAACGTCATTATTAATTAATTACCATAAAATGCATTCAATTTAATAGCAGCAATTGCAAAATCTCTTATTATAAATAGGCACGACTCAGTAGACCCCGATAATTACAATCTTTTCTCTTTAAGCCCCGTTGAGTAAATCATATACAGAAGCAAATGGACAAGCCACTCAAATATTTTTTTCTAGCCACTCTTTTACTCTCTGCATCATGTAATTTTCTCATTTTTAACATCATATAGTAATATATATATATATATATATATATATATATATATATAACCTTTCTATGTTGTATATTAATTGTTTATGCTAATTTATATGATATGTTAATATAATTTTTTTAAATCGCAGGTTCATCATCATCATACGAGACATCAAACACCAATAATCTTACTTGTCCTCCGGAATGCAGACTTGGAAAGGAAGATTGCATTTGTCCACCTGGTCATCAAGGTAAGGGATTGTTTGGTATAGAAATTTTAAACCGGAATAATCGAAATATTAACGATATTTTCTATAATTTTTTCATTAATTATCAGTATTTAATTTACTGTCACTAATAATAAATTTACTTTTTTTTTTTTTTGAAAAATACTAATAATAAATTTACTAAACATTCAGGGTTGAAGAGACAGCTCCCAAATGGGCAATGTAAATCCGACGATGATTGTGCAGTCATATGTGGAGAATGCGATTCATGGGAATGCATAGGTGGAATATGCTCGTGTCACTGAAGATTTATTTATTTATTACATTAATTCTCGAAATTTTCTCGCAAGAGTGTTTTTTTTCCTGAAATTATGTACGGCTTAATTGAAAATTTGTGCTGTGTAATGTTTTCTTAAGATATTTTTCCATAGTACTGGAAACATCCAATTTATCTAACCTTTGAATGATAAAAAGTTCGAATTCAAAAACTCATATGAATTTGATGAAATTTAATTGAATAGAATACCAAAACAATGAATAAAATTGAATTTAAAAAGTCTTTAAATATGATGTAGCTGAATTAAATTGAACTTAATAAAAACAACTGAATTTAATGGACTGAATTGAACTAATTTCTTATGAATATGAATCGAATTTGATTGACTTTAAGAAGAGAGCGAACTGAATTCGTTCAAATTGAATAATAAAGATAAATTAGAAAAATGATAAGGCTGAATTTAACTAATAAATTAGGTCAAATTAGAGTGAACTTATTGAAGATAGACTAAATTTAACTTAAACACAAATGAGGTTAATAAAAATAATAGAAATAGGGGAATATTTAGTAAATTGTTTATAGCCCCTTTCTTAAATTAGGTAAGAGTTACCCTTCACTTCTCAATTTTTAATGTTTCCCTTATAATGAAACCTATTATACACCCCTCAAACCCCCAACCAAGCAGCCCCTTCATCCTTATTTCCCTAATCTTATCTTCTTTCTTCTCAGGGAAAAAATACAGCATTAATAGTCTCAAAAGCATTTCGTTATAAGTATTAATGTTTCCATTATGGATATTTTAGTAATTTTACATCTTAAAATTTTAAAAATAAAAATAAATGACAAGTGATGTCGTACGTGATGAGTTCATCATGAAATCATCTTCTTCTACACCACTTTGACATCCCAGATATTTTCAGAAATAAAGTCAACTCATTCTTTGATGAATTGGAGTTAAATGAAAGCTAAAGGACAATTAAATTCACACTTATTCCCAGATGGGGAGATGGGAAAAGATTGAAGAACGAAATATTTTTTTTTCATATTCTAAGGGACAAGTACAGTGTCACCTCCAATCAATTTATACTGAGAAAAACATTCTTCTGGTGCAACCCAATTTTACAGAAGAATATTTTTCTCAGTATAAATTGATTGGAGGTGACACTGTACTTGCCCCTTAGAAGTCAAGTTAAGTCACATGTACTAAATTGTAAATGAATAAAATTTGTTTAAGGCTAGAGGACAACTTGAATAGGAAATTATGCATCATATCTCAAATTATGAACTGTAAAAAGTAAATGGTAAACAGCCATTCAGTACTTAGACAAGGCCTGCGTCATGGTATACGCAACATGAAATTTTCTCCATAATCTAATATCCTCATTTTAATAAGTGAGTATTATCCTCATGAAATTTATGTGAATTTTTATCAGGAAGAGGATAAAAAAGGAACTTTGTAATATTTACCTAATTAAATTTTGACAAATGCGGCTCTTTTGAGCGTTTCAGAAATAATTATTCATAAAAAAAAAGTCTCACCAATCAAATGAAGTAACTGTTTGAACTGTAAAAGTAAATGATAAACAGTCATTCAGTACTTCAACAAGGCCTACGTCATGGTATACGCAACATGAAATTTTCTCCATAATCTAATAACCTCATTTTAATGAGTGAGTATTATCCTCATGAAATTTATGTGAATTTTTATTAGGAAGAGGATAAAATAGAAACTTTGTAATATTTACCTAATTAAATTTTGACAAATGCTGCTCTTTTGAGCGTTTCAGAAATAATTATTCATAAAAAAAAAAGTTTCTCACCAATCAAATGAAGTAACTGTTTGAACTGTAAAAGTAAATGATAAACAGCCATTCAGTACTTAGACAAGGCCTGCGTCATGGTATACGCAACATGAAATTTTCTCCATAATCTAATATCCTCATTTTAATGAGTGAGTATTATCCTCATGAAATTTATGTGAATTTTTATCAGGAAGAGGATAAAAAAGGAACTTTGTAATATTTACCTAATTAAATTTTGACAAATGAGGCTCTTTTGAGCGTTTCAGAAATAATTATTTATAAAAAAAAAAGTTTCTCACCAATCAAATGAAGTAACTGTTTGAACTGTAAAAGTAAATGATAAACAGCCATTCAGTACTTAGACAAAGCCTGCGTCATGGTGTACGCAACATGAAATTTTCTCCATAATCTAATATCCTCATTTTAATGAGTGAGTATTATCCTCATGAAATTTATGTGAATTTTTATCAGGAAGAGGATAAAAAAGGAACTTTGTAATATTTACCTAATTAAATTTTGACAGATGAGGCTCTTTTGAGCGTTTCAGAAATAATTATTTATAAAAAAAAGTTTCTCACCAATCAAATGAAGTAACTGTTTGAACTGTAAAAGTAAATGATAAACAACCATTCAGTACTTAGACAAGGCCTGCACCATGGTATACGCAACATGAAATTTTCTCCATAATCTAATATCCTCATTTTAATGAGTGAGTATTATCCTCATGAAATTTATGTGAATTTTTATTAGGAAGAGGATAAAAAGAAATTTTGTAATATTTACCTAATTAAATTTTGACAAATGAGACTCCTTTGAGCGTTTCAGAAATAATTATTCATAAAAATAAAAAGTTTCTCACCAATCAAATGAAGTAACTGTTTGACTGGTCTTACATGCTCTTGAAAAACTGTTGGTCAAGGGGGCATTATAATCAACATTAACAATTTGATTCATGAATTAAGAAGTCAAAGGTACAGTTTTTGTCAAATTAACCTTATTTGAAAAACTAATTTGGTGAAAAACAGTTATGCTTTTATTATAAATGAACACAAGTTCAATAGAATTCCAAGTTTCTCACTATTTTTAAGTAAAAATAATAAACTTCTCACATTATTATAACACATTCGATCTCATTAAACTTTGTAGTTATCTAACTCTGCACACACTAAATTTTGTAGTTATCAACATTGCAAAAATTTCTTATAAATTCAGACAATAGACCTCAATTACGATATGTATTACTTTTTCATCCTCCGTGAACTCTACATTTGAAGTCGATGGAGAAGTCAATCAAATTATGTTTTATTGTCACTCTTCTTCTTTCTGCAACAAGTACATTTCCCATCCTAAATCCATACTCCTTATTCCACATACAGTTATCTGTCTTTCTGAATAATTTTGTATTGTTTATATTTATTTATTGTAAATGTTGAGAAACATTTTGTTACAACAAGTTAAAAAGTAATTTTTTCTGTTCTGATCCACAGATCTATCATTATCATACGAGCAATCAAGCCTCATTGAATGTAATGAACCACCATGCTATTATGAGCATGGTAAATGCATTTGTGATCTTGTGAATGCGGATCAGGGTAAGACTGTCATTTTAACATCAATCACATTTTAATGGTAATATAATTTGTTTTTTAATGATCGGAAATGGTAATATAATTGTACATCTCTTTGCTTGACTTCCAGTACATCTCTTAACTTGACTTCGTTTCAATTATGTTCGAAATTTATTTAATTTCCAATAAATTCTATTAAATTTCCTTCTTTTGTATTAGTTTGGAATTTACTTATTTTATTAAATTTATCTTTTCATTATCACGCAGGTTCGTCTTGGTCGTCATCATCGTCGTCATCATCGTACAGCACAGCAGCAAGCACAAATAGTTTCAATTGTCCTCCGAATTGTGCTTTGTGGTGGCCTAATACATGCATTTGCCAGGTCACTTCAGAACACGGTAAGAATATGTTACGAATTTTACAAATATAAATTACAGTATGGAAAATCAACATTAGTATAATTTGGACAAGGAAAAAATACTCATTAATTTTCCATTAGTTTTTAACATTTTCATATCACTAATAATAATAATTTACAATTAACTTTCAGGGTTGAAAGGAGTGCTGCCGGATCAAACATGTCAAAATGATTGTGGAAAATCATGTGGTGCTATAGGTTCAGTAACATTCAAGTGTGCCGATGGAAAATGCTTGTGCTTCCGAAAATAAAATACACGTTTTTAATTATATATGTATTCAGTAACATATTATTGTTTGATGTATTCAGAAATTGAGTATAAAATAATCCCTCATAGTTATATCTATTTATAAAGTGAGAGGTTTCATAATATTGGGGCTCATTCATAATTATTTTCTTGAAATAAAAAAATTAATTTCTGGCGAACTTTTTTTTCCCCAGCTAGTTTATTCCGACTTGTTTTTATTTCATCCTATCTCAATTATTTCGAAGATAAATTGGTTGTGTGTGTGTGTGTGTTTTCGAAGATAAATTACCGCTTAATTAATTGAATATGTACTGAGACTTTGAATTTGAGAGTAAAAACAAGTTCTCTTTTTGGTCCGAGTCCGAGAGGTGATATTTTTAACCTTTATATGTATATATATATTTTTTAAAAATTGCCGGCCTTGAAATTAAATGAAACACAGTTTTTTTTCAATTATAAATAAAAGTAATAATAAATTAAAGACGACAACTAGGTAGGCTTCAACCTTGTTGTCGGACATCCAACACTTCGAAAATCAAAAATCAATGCCGAAATTCAAATTTATGTGAATTTTCTTAATGCTACTATATTCTCACCATCGAATTCTAGTTAGGGCTGGAGATGTACTACACCTATTATTGAGAAAGTATTGGGTGAGACCTGTCTTTGTGGAGACCAAGAGCAGGGGAATGAGCATTTACTGTTTTTGCTTGATCTCTTAGTCAGTTTGTTTGATCTTTCAATCAATGTCCTTGAGTATTTTTGTTTTGCCTTGATTTTTCAGTTAATTTGATCTTTCGTTCAATTTACTTGATCTTTCGGTCAATTTTCTTGATCATTTCCTTGGTCAATTTCACCAACGACAAATTCAATCAAGGAAATCGGCGGGTTTAAAAGTTACCAACGACAAATTCAATTAATAGCAGTTTCATATAATGTTTGGTCTCATTTGAGACAGGTCTCAAATGAGAATTTGCCATTATTCACGCAAGAAAATCGCCCTATGTATGCTCGACACATGTGGCAGTTTCATATAATGTTTGGTCTCATTTGAGACAGGTCTCAAATGAGAATTTGCCATTATTCACGCAAGAAAATCGCCCTATGTATGCTCGACACATGTGGCAGTTTCATGGTGACCTGTAACTAGCCCTGTCAAACTGGATAAGTTATCTAATGGATAACCCATATCCATTTACAATTTTAATTCATTGGATGATGAACTTATTGGATTAAAAAAATAAATGGGTTAAATGGATAATTAATTTATTGGATAAAGACTTATTGGAAAATTAGTTTATTGGATAATTATATAAACGAGTTAAATGGATATGGATAACGGTTATCCATTGGATAATTTTGATCAAACAACCCATTGGGTCCAACACACATATAACCTAGTAACAATCAAACAACCTAGTATAAATCAAATATCAAACGTTGCTTCATATGCGACAGTGATACAATTATTAATATATTATATAAGTTGTGTTAAATGTTATTTTCATTTTCGATATAACACGGTACCAAACAAACAACCTAGTATAAAACAAAAAAATCTTGTACATATCAAACCGCATCAAATATTTTACACTCCATAGCGATGACACTATTAGTTACATTTCCCAAATTTTGTTAAATTAATTTTTCCATTTTCGACGTAAAATGGTACCTAGTAAACAACCTAGTATAAATCAAACTAATATAGTACTAATAAAAATGATCTATGTTATTTTATATACCATAGTTATACCATTGTCAATACTAATCTTGCATGGGCTCGTTTATATTTTAAAAGTAACATGGTACCAAACAAATTAATCTAGTATTAATCAAATCAACCTAGTACCAATCAAATCAATCTAATTTAATTTATCTTTGAGAAATTATGGGTATTAAGAAGAAAAAAAGCTCATGAGAACAGAGACTTAATATTTCCACTCCAGCTCAGTTCAGTACAGTTGAGTTCAGCTCAGTAAAATCAAACTCGGAATAATTAAGTCAAAAGTAGTATGCGATTTATTAGACGGCTTTTTGAGCGTTTCAGAAATCATAATTTTCTTCCAAAAACAAAGACTTCTCACCAAACATATAAAGTAACTATTTGACTGGTCAAATATTCATATTTAAACCAAACCTCTAAATGCTCTTGAAAAACTGCTGGTCAAACGGGGCAATTATAATCAACGTTAACAATTTGATTCATAAATTAACAGTTAGAGGTACGGTTTTTGTCAAACTAACCTTATTTGAAAAACTATTTTGGTAAAAACCAGTTATGCTTTTTATTATAAATGAACACAAGTTCAATAGAATTCCATAACCCGAATACCAAAATAATAAGTTTCTCACTATTTTTAAGTAAAAATAATAAACTTCTCACATTATTATAACACATTCGATCTCATTAATCTTTGTAGTTATCTAACTCTGCACACACTAAATTTTGTAGTTATCAACATTGCAAAAATTTCTTATAAATTCAGACAATAGACCTCAATTAATTACATCATATATTACTTTTTCATTCTCCTCCGTGAACTCTACACTTGAAGTCGATGGAGAAGTCAATCAATTTAATCTTTATTGTCACTCTTCTTCTTTCTGCAACAAGTACATTTCCCATCCTAAATCCATACTCCTTATTCCACATACAATTATCTGTCTTTCTGAATAATTTTGTATTGTTTATATTTATTTATTATAAATGCTGAGAAACATAGTTACAGCAAGTTAAAAAATATTTTTTTCTGTTCTGATTCACAGGTCTATCATTATCATACGAGCAATCAAGCACCATTGATTGTACCGAACCACCATGCTATTATGATCATGGTAAATGCATTTGTGACGTTAATGCGAATCAGGGTAAGACTGTCATTTTAACATCAATCACATTTTAACGGTAATATAATTGTTAGAGTAATTATGAGGTGAATGACTAACCGTTTAGAATGGAAAGCAGGCATCATTTGACAAGTAAATAAAACATTCACGATTTGAATCTCTACAGTATTGAGTTTTCTTTAGATATTTATTTAGCATTGTAAAGGCCCTGTTTACCAGAGCTTATATGTAGATCAGTTCAGTTCAGTGAAAATGTAATTTGATGAAATTCAGGTTAATTCAGTCATGCTAATTCCATTTTTCAATACATTAATTTTTACTTCAGTTCAATTCAGTTCAGTTCAGTACATCAATAAATAAGCTCTAGTAAACAGGTCCAAAATTTCCCAATTTATAATCGGTCAATCCAAATATCATATTGTTTTATCAAATTTTCTTTAATGGATCGATTTGACCATTATTATTATTATTTTGTTTTTTTGCGCGTTAACACACCTTTTCTAAATCACCAAAAATAATTGAGTTTCAATTCCAATTACAAAAACATAGTCCTGATTTACAATAAAATAATTCTTCCATTATTTTTGCAGGATCGTCATCATCAAGCACCGAAAGTTTCAGCTGTCCTCCTGCTTGTATTATGATGTGGCCAAATATATGCATTTGCAAAGCCACTATGGAACAAGGTAAGGAATTGTCATAACATAGGAATTACTGTTTAAAATAATTTAAACAATAATTCCTATGTTACTATTTTATAAATTATAGTATGAAAAAAGAATATAAGTTTAATTTGACCAAGAAATATATTTATTATTACCTGTTACTTAATATTATTTTCTTTTATAAAAATTTATATAAAATTTTTTGGTTGAAAATATTACCAACAACATTCTATATTTTCAATAATTTTTAACTTTTGTATCATAAGTCTTCATTTGGTTATCACTACTAATAAATTTACTGTTACTATTCAGGGTTGAAGAATGATCAACCGCGTGATAGAAAATGTGAAAACGATTGTGGAAAATCATGTGGTGCTGTAAATTCAGTAACATACAAGTGCGCAGATGGAAAATGCGTGTGCTTCAGAAAATAAAATACACGTTTTTAATTATATATGTATTCAGTAACATATTATTGTTTGATGTATTCATAAATTGAGGATTAAATAATCTCTCATATCTATATCTATATATAAAGTGAGAGGTTTCATAATATTGAGGCTCATTCATAATTATTTTCTTGAAAAATAAGATTAATTTCTGGAGAACTTTTTTTTCCCCAGCTACTTTATTCCGACTTGTTTTTATTTCATCCTATCTCTATTAGTTCTGAATATTTCTCAAATACTAGTAGTTCATATACGTTTGCATTGAATATGAATAATCATATTTATAATATCTAATAATTTATCATCCCCGGTTGCAACGGCTACGACTTTATCATCAAAAATCAATAGCACTAATTTAATTAATTTGCCAATAACCGTTCAGGATCTAAATCCACGACCCAATGTAAAAGAGTTGTATTCGGGATCGTAGTTATCCAAGTAAGAGCGCGACCATAAACCTCGATCTATTCCAACTCGATTTAACTCATTTACCTCCTATTTTAAACCTAGTAAACATTTGCGATTTAACTCATTTACCTCCTATTTTAAACCTAGTAAACATTTGCATAGTAAATAAGTCAGTCGAAACTTTCCTTTCATGATCTTTTGCTAAGAATTTCCCTATCCCTTATTTTCACTTCTTCTTTGATCTACCTATTTGTTTGACTTAGGGCGTAAACGAGTCGAGTTGAACTCGAACAGGAATGTGTTCGAGTTCGTTTTCCATATACATGATCGAGTTCGATCTCGTACGAGTACTTGAAACATTTTAGTTCGATTTGTCTGACTTTTAGAAAGTTCGAACTCGACTCGACTCGTGAGCTCGATAAAAGATCGCGAGCTAGTTCGAGAACCTGAAGCATAAATGAATAAATTTTAATTTATTTCTATAAAAATTTTATGTATAAATCATATCGAGCTGCCTCATATGAGCTTGAGTTCGAACTCGTATATAAACAAACGAGATCGAGTTCGAGTTCGAACTGGTCAAACCGAATTCGAAACCAAACTTTGACCGAGTTATTCCGCGAGTTGTTCACGAACGGTTCGGTTCACTTTGACTAATTAAGTATATTTTTTGGTTTCCATTTTACATATTTTAAACCACAAGAGTGTTGAATTTTTTAAATATAATTACTAATCACTATAAAATATCCCCCTTATCACACATTCACATTAAACTTTGTAGCTATCAACTCCCTATGCATTAAATTTTGTAGTTATCAATTTCGCAGAAGCACCTATATATAAAATCAGACAATAGACTTCCATTACAACATATACTCACTTTTATCTAACACATTAGAAACTGATGATGGAGAAGTCAATCAAATTATTTTTTCTGATCACCCTTCTACTTTCTGCAGCAAGTACATCTTTTTTTATTCTAGCCTCTTCATGTTTTTGTATCGTTTATATTTTTATTTACTGTAAAAACGTTGGCAAACATAATTACAGAAGCTAATAAGTTAATTTGACCGTGCAGGTCCGTCACTATCATACGATCGAGCAAACACCAATGATGACATCCAATTATTCTGTGAGCCACCGTGCTGGAGGTCGAGGGAACACTGCGATTGTCCCTCGCCTAATCAGGGTAAGAGATTTTTTCGGATAAGAATTAAAATTACCGTCCCATTATCATAATTACAGAAGTTAAAATAATGATTTTTACTGATCTAATTCGTAGGTCTATCATTACCAGACGAGCAAGAAATTAGCACAATGAATGACGATTATTGTCCTTCACCATGCTATTGGCAAAAGGGTCGCTGCATCTGTGTGGGTGCTGATAAGGGTAAGATTGTCATTTAACATCAATCACATTTTAATGTTACTGTAATCATTTTTTAATGATCGGAAATGTAATATAATTGGAAATGGTAATTTTATGAGGTGAATTACTGGTTTATAAAGGAAATCAGGCATTATTTGACCAAGTAAATTAATGAGTGGGTATTGTTGCAATTGATTTTCCATTTACAAAATACAATCTTGACCAGATGAAATATTCACGTTTTATATCACTACAATATTAAGTTTTCTTTTGACATTTATTTAATATTATAAAATTTTAAAATATAATAATTATCACATTTTTTAAAATCTCCTATGGATTATCAAAATTAATCGTAATAACATTGTTAATAAATGAAGTACATGTAATACATTTCACATACCAAATTAATATATATGCAAGAATTGAATCTAACTGTTCTAATTTACAGGTGCATCGACATCGTCATCGTCATCATCATACGGGATAACTTGCACCAGAAACTGGGAGTGTCCTATTGACTGCGTCTGTAGAAGCGGTGGCTGCGTTTGTCATCATCATCATGACAATTATTTTTAAATATTTTTATTTATTACAAATTCTTTTATAATGTAGCAAGAAATGATTTAGTCATAACAATCGTGGATATATATATATATATATATATATATATATATAAAGTAATTTAAATAAAGTAAAACTCAACATCTAACTAATAAACCTTAACAAATAATCAAACCCAAATCTCCTTTTATATAGTGTAAAATTTAAGGATAAAAATCGTGCGCGGGTATTATCTAGTTAATCCTAAATCGATAACATCAAAATTTATCACCCGATAAGAGTTTTATAAATAGGGTTTTTCTAACGTGCCCCTAGTTAACAAGTTAAAGATTCTATGGTAATTAATACAAATTCTGTGGTAATTAGTGTTGGAGCGTAAATCTATTTCTTCTAAATTAATTACGTATTAATTAAATGACTACTGCCACATAATTATACGTTTCCCAAAGATAAAGATCTCTAAATCTACTGCAGATTTTAGTTTATTACTTCACATTTTAAACCAATTAGTTTTAAAATCGTGTTGACATATGGATCAAGCATCGAAACAAAGATAGTTGTACATGTAAATTGTGAATTACTGTATGTGATTTCTTTATTTTAGCATAAAAATGAAAATAAAAAGTTAAAACAATTCTTTTTAAAAGAAGTTTTTTGCCAATTCGATAAACTCTTGCAATTACAAAAAAATTATGAAATCTTATTATCAGTTAACAAATTCAAAAGGCCGGAGATTGTTAAAATTTTCTCAAAAAACTGAAAATATATTTGAAAATGAGACTTTTAAAAATAAAAATATTTAACTTGAAAATTTTGGACTTGAGAATCTACGTTTAAGAATAAAAATTATATTGATCGCTTGTTTATAATTTTATATCACGTAATGTAATGGTAATTAAGGTAATTTTGTTTTTCAAACATGTTAATCTCATCATTATTTAATGGTAATTAAGATAAAATATTTTAGTATTCCATCCATATCTTCAAAACAATATTGCATAATCAATGTAATTATGACAACTTCAATTACGTGAAATTAATGATATGATTGCACAAATTATTATGGAATCTTTAATTTGTTAACAAGTGCCCTTGGGCCTTATAAATAAACCCAAGATCGATAGATCAATATCACTGTTTTTGCTCATATCAAAATAAAAATAAAAATGGAGAAGTCGATCAAAATTGTTTTCTTAACCTCTTTCGTGATCTTTGCTTCTGGTATATCTCTATATTTTTTACACAAATTTCTGTTAAATATTCTATTTTTATATTTGTTCGGAACTTTGATTTACTTTTTCGTTTTATTTTTTGACAAACAATAGTGGCACGAGGAGAGCAATTTTGCAATACCAGTACAGATTGTCATTTACCTGGTTGCCATGAAGAATGGAATATTTGCATCGACCACAGTTGTGTTTGTACAGCTAAAACAACCAAAGGTTTTAAACTGAATTCTCTGCTCAATAAATTAATATTTAAATTAATTCTTTAGATTTGTCTATCGATCGAGTGTTCAATATATATATATATATATATATATATATATATATATATATATATATATATAACTGTTATGATTCACATATCGTTCGTCGCAGGCCCGGCCCTGAGATTTTGGGGGTCCTGTGCAAAAATAAAATGGTGGCCCATCATTAGAATAAAAATATTGTAATACTTAAACAAAAATGTTAAAATGCACATTTAATATTAAAAATTAATTTTAAAGTGTACAAAAAATATAATTTTATTAATTAAAGATTTTACTTAAATTTAAATACCTTTTAAATTATTTAATTTAACAAGTAAAAATATAAACATAAGAATTTAATTTAATTTATAAGCATGAATTTATGTTTATTTATTATTAATTCAAATTTACCTTTAGTTTATTTTTTAAATAACTAAATGGTTACCTTTTAAAAGAAGTAATTTTCTCCCATTATTATGAAATTTTATCCAAATCACTCTATCCTTTCTAATATCTCATCCTTATCATTTTCAAAAATAAAAACTAATTCATACTAATCTTCTCCTAAAATGGCTAGATTTTGCCACCGATAATTAATTAATTCCTCCTATATACGGTAATAGTTAATGCCTTCTATATAATAGGCAAACTCTTTTATAATTTTAATTTCAGTTTAAATTTTTCCAAAAATTGGGCCAATCTTTTTAACTTCTGCGAAATCTTTGCCGAGTTTCTGTAATCAATTCGGCAAGTTTTTATAGGCAGTCAATATATACGGTAAAAAACAAAATTTGGGTCAATATATATACGGTAAACAACAAATTTTGGGGCCCCGTAAAATCGGAGGCCCTGTGCAACCGCACCGGTTGCACATGCTCAGGGCCGGCCCTGGTTCGTCGTCGCCGTCATTACAAGGGAGATCTGTGACGGAATGCGCCAATGATGGGGATTGTCCTACATTTTGTAATTGTATAAGCAATCACTGCTGTTGTGAATCTTGTCTAGTATAAATAAAAAATTTGTTTTTTTTTGGAAATAAGGAAATAATAAACCTGAGTCAAAAATCACTCTTTCTTCAAGATGTTTCAGCAACCGTCAAACAATGGAAAAACAGCCTTTTCAAATTACAATCACACTGCACTTTGTGATTGCTCAGAAAGACACCCTCTATGAATACTGCTCAACTTTCTCTTTCGTAAAGATATTCTATTTCTATGTTAAAAGTTTTTCTCATCCAAAAATAGTCAAGTATTTAAAAGGAAAAAATCAATCATATTTTGTTATGAGTGATGATAGAGACGGAAAAATCATAGGGAAATCGATCTTATAGGGAATAATGTGTCAATATATGTAGCAATTCCATATCACCATTTCCAAAAACAAAACAAAATTGTATTTTCCTTCCAAATCTTATCATAATCATTCATCATCAATTCTTAAATTCTTGCAACTTTTAAAACTCTCACATTCAAATTTTCGACAGCGACAGGAAACCGGTCTTTTTGGAGGAAACTTTGGGGACTGAGGATTCCACAGCGGGCGAAACACTTCTCTTGGAGATTGTGCACTGATTCTTTGCCGACATCCGAGAACCTACGGAAGAAGACGGTGGAAGTAGCCATCACGTGTCCTTTGTGTCAAGACGAAGACGGCACAAATGATCATCTATTCTTTGATTGCTCGTATGTAGCAACCATGTGGAGAAGCGTGAACCTGCAGGTTGAATTAGAAAACGCACGAAGGGGACGAGGTGATCTATGGTTTCGGGAACTCCTGCGGTCGACTGAAACGGAGACGAGGAAACTAATATGCATGATATGCGACGCAATTTGGTTCCAACGAAACCAGCAGCTCTTCGAGGACAAGCACGTGGAGGCAACGTTTTGTGCAACTATGGTGAATGTGAATTTGAAGCACTTTCAGGAAACTAACCATTGGCCGGAGAGAAGTTCCCAATCCCTGAACCTGCGAGCAGTGCTGAAGCCTCCAGAAACCGGACCCAGAGTGATGTTTGATGCAGGACTTTGTGCGGGATTGACGACTATCGGTGTTACCATACTAGATGATTAGGGACAATTCCTCAAAGCCTTGTCTAGGAGAATCCTAGGAATCATGGACCCTGTTTACGCGGAAGGGCTGGCACTGTAGGAAGCAATCAACGCGGCATCGGAATACGACATCGACAATCCAGTACTCATCGGCGACGCCCTTGCCCTAATTTGCATGGTGAGGGATGAGCAGGAACCGTCACAGGCATGCAGTATCTTGGTGCCAAGCTTAAGAGATTTGATTATTGGAAATAACTTTAGCATGCCGTTTTGGACCCTTTGAGACAAAAATGTTTTAGCACATTCGTTAGCTAGTTATGCGAAAACCTGTACTCCGGATACTGAGGTGTGGGATGTACCCCCTCCCTTCCTCCTGTCAAACGATATTGGACGTTTTCCAGTAATTTAAAATGATATAATACAATACCTCTTCAAAAAAAAAAAGTAATGTTCGCTTGAACTTATCTTGAGATCAATATAGTTCGATTCAATTCAGTCCAGTTTAATAAAAGTATATATAATTTGATGAAATTCTGGTTAATTCAATCTTTGTGAGTTCTATTTGTTTCAATACATTATACATTAAATATTTTCACTTTGATTCAGTTCATTTTAGCCAGTTCAATTCATCAAAAAATAAGTTCAAGAGAAAAAAGTCTTTTTTTCTCTTTTTTTTTTGAAGAAAATTCATTCAAGGTCCTAGGAAACGCCCAGAAACTATTACAATGAGTGGAATTGACATCCAATTCGACTAGTCTATTACAGAATAACCGAACTACATGGCAACCAGACTAATTATGTCTGCTATTACAGCTTAAGAGATCCAATAAAAAAATGTAATACCGCCCTCAGAGATATTATCTTGAAACTGTGAAAATCACATCTGCTTGGCAAAGAAGAGCGACTACCGCATCAATTACTGCGCCAATCAGGGATCCGCTACAACCGCAACACCACTTGATCCAAAACATGATCTAGGTTCTTCAAACTGCAAGCACCTTGAAACCCCCAAATCACGAAACGGAAACACGACCCGTACAATCGGATCGGGAACAATAAAACAAATAAAAAACACGATCTTTATAACCAGATCGGAAAAAAACTTCGATATAAATCAAGATTTAATCGAAGAAACTCTTATTTGTGGATTAGTCACACTTATTTCACCGTAAATCAATAAAGAAAAGAACCATTGCTGATGGGAAGATGAGGAAGAAAATCAAAGGGAAAAGAGGAAGAACAGCGGCGGCCACAACTCACAAGGGAAAGAGGGTTTTGTCCGGGAGCTTATTAAGAGAAAAAAGTCTTACTTCCTCTAATAACACTTTATAATATTTCAGAATTTGTTTTTTTTAAAATAGCACTCTATAATATGTCATGAATCAAGTTCTACATTGTTTACGAGAAAAAAATTAATAACGCTGTCAATGCAAGTTTAACTTAGACCATCTCCAATGATACCCTCAATGTCAAAAAAAATCAATTGCCTTGTAAGATTGATGGTGAAAAAATGTAAAATTAATCTCCAATGCAAGCATCAATGTGAGGGTCAATCTTATGTGGAATATGAGGTGGATTGAAAGGCTCAATTAGACCCTCTATATATTGATGGTCACATTGAAGCCTTCAATTTGATTACTTTGCATATTTAGAACTATTTTCCTTTTTTCTCCAATTCCTAGTTGAATTTAAAACACTAATTTTGGTAGGAAAAAGTTTACATGATAATTGACACTCTTGTATTGCAGCACACAATTTTAAATTGGACATCAACCAAAATTTCAATGTCTATGTCATAGTGATGCCCAATTAAAACTTGACATATGTATCCTATTTTTGCTCTTGACACCCATAGCATTGGAGATGCTCTTACTTTTTCTTTAACAATGTTATTTTCCTCTGATTTTGTTTTGAAATAAATTGAAACGAAAAAAATGCAATGAGAAAATTAGGTATAAATGCAATGAAAGATTTGATTCACTGCATAATATAGAGTGTTATTATGGGAAACAAGTAAGTGAACTTTTAATGTGAGAGAGTTATAAAAGTTGCACGAATTAAAGAATTGATGATGAATAATTATGATTGGATTTTGATGGAAAAAGATGTTATTTGTTTTGTTTTTGGAAATGGTGACATGGAAGTGCCACATATACGTCGACACATCATTCCTTAGAAGATTTCCCAATGATTTTTCCCTCCCTCTATCATTACTCTTTTGTTATTTAGATTACAAAATATCAATTTAATTTTTAAACAACTAATAAATCACCTATATATATATATATATATATATACAGAAGTTGATCAATACAACTTCTCATCCCCCAAAATATTACTGCTTTTGCTCTATACCAAACCAAACAAACAAACAAGAAATCATGGACAAGTCAATCAGAATTGTTTTCTTGGCCTCTTTCATGATCTTTGCTCTCGGTAAATCTCAAACACAATCAGTTTATAATTAACTTCTCATTTTCACATTTTGTTCTGAACTTTTACTTTTCTATTTATTTATTTATTTTTGACAAACAACAACAGTTGCAGGAGGAGAACTGCAGCAATCTTGCACCAGAAAAGAAAACTGTCAATTGGGTGATTGCCATGTTTCTAAGCAATTTTGCATCGACAACGTGTGTCGCTGCTTACGAGAAACTACCAAAGGTTTCACAAAGAAATTTCTATTAAAATAATTCTTTTGAATGTTCATCGATCATATTTTAAATGAATCTACCTATTTAAAGTGACAGGTTCGTCGTCATCATCACACGTTGATCAGATACTGAATGTCCGATTCCATGCATAACGGTTATTAACATATGCTTTTGTTAACGGAATGAATCTGTTCGTTTCTCCTATTTATTTGATGAAATATTTTATCTCAATTTATCATAAATTATTGTAATAACAGTGATCAAGCGGTCACTGTCTTTGCCATGGAAATGCAGATGTACCCCTTAATTAGGCCCTGTTTGCCGGAGTTTATTTCTTAATGCACTGAACTGAGCTGCATTGAACTGAACTGAATTGAACTGAACTGAATTGAAGTGAAAATTAATGTATTGAAAAAGAGAATCCGCACAACTGAAGTATCTTAAATTTCATCAAATTACATTTTCACTGAACTGAACTGAAATAAACTAAACTGAACTGAACTGAACTAATCTATTGATAACCCAGGGATGAACTTCTAAATTCTTTGATTAAAAGTTGGAAAATATATACTTGGATTAATTGATTCCGAGAAAGTTGTGGTGAAATTATCGAGAAGAAAATATCCACTCGCGGGCTGAATAAAGAAAATACAATCCAGAAAACATATTATCCTCGGTTTGGAAGAAATCCACGTTTAGAAGTTAAAAAAAATGAGATACAACCGTTGGGTTATAGCACAAAATTTATTAATATAATTTTTCAAATTTCAATCATAGTACCACACAAATAGAGATAAATTTAAAATCAATCATTTAATTGTACAACGATGTGAAAACAAGTCTCCAATAAAACAAATGGAAATCCTGGAAGTTTTGCGTTACATCATGCTTTTATATATATTATTTATTTGGCAAGCTCTTAAAAAAGGTTTTACTAGAAAAACAATTGTTGCCATCAATTATAACGTTAACGACCAATTTGATATTTGACGGTGATTTGACCTTAAAGTCGGAGTGGTTAAAAGTTGTATGCATGTTTAGAAAGAGTTTGGCCCTGTTTACCAGAGTTTATCTGTAAATCAGTTCAGTTCAGTTCAATTCAGTTCAGTTCAATTCAGTTCAGTTCAATTCAGTTCAGTTCAGTTCACTGAAACTGTAATTTGATGAAATTCAGGTTAATTCAGTCATGCTGATTCCATTTTTCAATACATCATTTTTTACTTCAGTTCAGTTCACTTCAATTCAGTTCAGTTCAATTCAGTTCAGTACATCAAGAAATAAGTTCTAGTAAACAGGGCCTTTGTTGGCAAAAGTGGTCAATGACATTAATTTGATATAATTAACGGATAAGATTGCCAGAAGCGATAATCGTATTTACACAATTTCAAAATTTATTACGAAATATTAATTTAATATATCATCGATTTTGCTCTATACCAAAACAAACAAACAAAAAAACAATGGAGAAGTCGATCAAAATTGTATTCTTGGCCTCTTTCATGATCATTGCTTCCGGTTAATCTCTTACACAGTCAGTTTATAATTAACTTCTCATTTTTAGATTTGTTCAGAACTTTTATTTATCTATTTATTTATTTATTTTGACAAACAACAGTTGCAGGAGGAAAGTTGCAACAATTTTGCACTAGAAAAGAAAATTGTCATTTCGGTGATTGCCCTGTTTCTAAGCAAGTTTACATCGACAATGTTTGTCACTGCTCACAAGAAACAACATCCAAAGGTTTCACAAGAAATTTCAGTTCAAAGGCAGAAACAGCAACAGCAGAAAAAGCAGTAAATCGCCGAAAACCACCGCCCGGAAATCACGGTCGGAGCTCTGCAACGAGTATATAAAAGCAAAAATGAAAACCCTAGCACACCGAGGACAGAATCCCCATCGCAATAAAATCGACCGAAACATACCTGATTCAGAGGCAGAAACATCAATAAATCGCCGGACACCACCGATGAAAATTTCCGCCGGAGCTCTGCAACGAAGACGAATGATGCTTTGCAACGAAAATGGCGTGAACAAATTGGGGAAAGAGTATTAGAAAAGGGATATTTATAGAACATATTAATTGCAAATCTGGTCCCTGACATTTTGGTTAATACTGGCGAAAACACCATACAAAATTTTGGGATGACAAGTTGTATTGATCAGTGATATTATGCCCAATTGTTAAGTTATCAAATTTTGTTATTTGGATATCCTCCCGATTAATTACAAAATATTAATTTAATTAGTAAACAACTAGTAAATCTCCTTTATATAAACACAAGTTGATCAATACAACTTGTCATCCCCAAAATATCACTGCATTTGTTCAATACCAAACCAAACCAAACAAACAAGAAATCATGGACAAGTCAATCAAAATCGTTTTAATGGCCGCTTTCATGATCTTTGCTTCCGGTAAATCTCTCGCACAATCAGTTTATAATTAACTTCTCATTTTTAGATCTGTTCGGAACTTTTACTGATCTATTTATTTATTTATTTATTGTCGACAAACAACAACAGTTGCAGAAGGAGAACTGCAGCAATCTTGCACCAGAAAAGAAAACTGTCAATTGGGTGATTGCCATGTTTCTAAGCAATTTTGCATCGACAACGTGTGTCGCTGCTTAGTAAAAACAACCAAAGGTTTCACAAAGAAATTTCTATTAAAATAATTCTTTTGAATGTTCATCGATCATATTTTAAATGAATCTAACTGTTTAAAGTGACAGGTTCGTCGTCATCATCACACGTTGATCAAGATACTGAATGTCCGATTCCATGCATATGGGTTGGAAACATATGCTTTTGTTAAGGGAATGAGTCTGCTCGTTAATCTCCTATTTATTTGATGAAATATTGTATCTCTCAATTTATCATAAATTATTACAATAACAGTGATCGATCAAGCGGTCACTTTATTTTCCATGGAAATTGATGCAGATTTACTGCTTAGTTAGACTTATAGTATAGCCAGTGATGAACTTCTAAATTATTTGATTAAACATATTTGGATTAATTTATTCCGCGAAAGTTGTGAAATTATTGAGAAGAAAACATCCACACGCGGGCTGAATAAAGAAAGAAAATACAATCCAGAAAACATATATCCTCGGTTCGGAAGAAATTTATTTATATATAGCACAAAATTTATTAACATAATTTTTCAAATTTCAATCATAATTCCACGCAAATAGAGATAAAATTAAATTCTTATAACTGTACAAAGATGTGAAAACAAGTCTTCAATAAAACAAATGGAAATCCCGTGGCCTTGTTTGGCAGATCTTATCAGTAGATTAGTTTAAATCAGTTTAATTCAGTTCAGTTCTGTAAAAATGTAATTTTATGAAATTTAGGTTAATTCAGTTATGCTGAATACATTAATTTTCACTTCAATTCAGTTTAGTTCAGTTCAATACAGTTCAGTGCATCAAGAAATAAATTCTCACAAACGAGGCATAGGTTTTAGGTTACATCATGCTTTTTAAGTTTGGCCGCGGGTTTTGTAAATGAATACTCATGAGATGAGCAGCATTACACAGTTTAGGAGCGAGGGTATAGAATTTTAGAGTGTTTGATTAATTTGAAATTGAAGAATTATGAAACATTTCCTTAATTTTTAGATTACAATATTTTAGTTAAACTTATTTAATATGTTTATATTATTTAATTATTCATTAATTTTGTATTCCGTTTGAGTTTGCCCAAACTTGGAAAACATAGTTTCATCTTCTCTTTCTGCATAAAGAGATTGTCCATTGGAAGTAGTAATAAATTAGAGTTGAGCCCAAATTTTATTTTAATTTTGTTGGCAAGCTCTTAGAAAAATAAATTGTTGCCATCAATTTTAATGACACCAATTTGATATTGAGAAAGTTTCAAATAAGGGCAACCCAAAAGTAGACAAGATGACAACATTTTATTGGAATTACTAAACATTTATTTTAATTATTTGAGTTATTTATAGCAGGTAGAAGTAGACCATCTTGTAGATCTACAAGATTGAAGTTATCAAACAATTATTTTAATTATTTGCGTTATTTTGATTTGAGCCTGATGTTTTTATACTTGAGTTTGATCTTTTTTTGGTTTTAATTTTTATTTAGTTTGATCTTTTATGTTTTAGCCCTAATGATTTTATTTGCTTTGATCTTTTAGATTTTGGACAATATCTTTTCACTTCATTGATCTTTTATATTTTATGGTCTAAATAATTAAAATAATTATGGATAGTAAACCCAAATCTTGTAAAATGTTGTTTGCGCTTACCGTAAGGACACCTTTACAGATCAGACGTTCTCTTTGATATTTAACGGTGGTTTGACCTTACAATTGGATTGGTTAAAAGTTGTTTATTTAGAAAGAGTTTGATGGCAAAAAGTGGTCAATGACATTAATTTGATATAGTTAATGGATAAGATTCCCAGAAGCGATAACCATATTTACATAATCTCAAAATATATTACGAAATATTAATTTAATTTGTGAAAAACTGATCGAATCTCCTATAAATATACCATGATCAATATAACGTTTCCATCCCCAGAATATCATCTTCAGTTTTACCAAAACAAACAAACAAGAAAACATGGACAAATCCATCAAAATTGTTTTCTTGGCCTCTTTCATGATCTTTGCTTCCGGTAAATCTCTTACACAATCAGTTTATAATTAACTTCTCATTTTTAGATTTGTTCGGAACTTTTATTTATCTATTTTTTTATTTTCTTTGACAAACAACAGTTGCAGGAGGAGAGCTGCAACAATTTTGCACTAGAAAAGAAAATTGTCATTTGTCTGATTGTCCTGCTGCTAAACAAGTTTGCATCGACAACGTGTGTCACTGTTCACAAGAAACAATGTCCAAAGGTTTCAGAAGAAATTTCAATTAGAAAATAATCTTTAAAATGTTCATCGATCATATTTACGATCTCGTCAATGTTTAATGAGGCGATATACAGAACTGAACTGAATTTAACCGTTCTAAATCACAGATCCGCCATATGAAATACAGTGCGCCAGATTTGGCGATTGTCCTATTTCCTGCAAGTGTAGGTACAACAAGTGTGAATGTACGGAGCCAGTTACTGCAGATCAAGGTTAGAAAAATTACCATTCAATTTATTTGATTAATGAATTGTTTTTAAAATTTCATTCATTTTAAAACTTATCTAAACCTTCGTTTCACATATTCAGGATCTAACGTCGGAGGTGTGGCCGCCCCTAATGAATAAAACTGAAGGCTTCAAATCTGGACAATGCGATATCGCCCATTATTTCTGCACCATGTTTTTCTTAATTATGATGTATTATTATTAATTAGTAAATTAATAAAAAATGTATTGAATACAATCGTATTGGATACTAATTTAATCTCATAATGATGTATATTGTAGCCAAAATCTGATAGTAATGATCATGATGTATGATCATATGTGATAGTTTTTTGTTTCTCCGATGCGATGAGTGGATTTTTTTGTCATAAAACTAACATCAATACTTGAATTTCAAAATTGATTCCTCTAAAGGGAGATTTTGGGTAGAGCAATAGAACTACCTCCACCATCATCACTTGAGAATTTGGAGAGAAATTTATCTAGATATATAGAAATTTTGATCTATATATCTAGATATATAAAATTTTGTTTGTATAAATGTAATTATTGTACTCCCTCTGTACCAGCTAATTCTGCACAGGAGACTTTTTTTAGTCAACTATACTAAATTTTGACTGAAGTTTTGAATGCATAGATAAATAAAAATATTTCCGAATCTAATATTGTTGGAAACGTCATAACATGCACGTAGTTTATTAATATCAAATTTTTATATATGAATAATATACGTAGTTAAAGATATAAGCAGTCAAACACGTGTATTGAAGACCGTGAAAAGTCAGCAGTGCACATCAAGCTGGTACGGAGGGAGTACCATTGTTCAACACTTGAACTCATAAAATTACTGTGAGTGTGTGGCTTTATTTGAATGTAATTTATCTAGATATATAAAATCTAGAAATTACATAGATATATGACCAAACGATAAGTTCATAGAAGTTATAATATAAAATTTCTATCAAATACATGTACATTAGTGTTCACAAATCACAAAAACAAATATATATATCCAATTATACTAATGAATTAAATTGATCCTAATAATCCTTTTTAGTTTATGGGTATGATCTATGTAATTTTATTAAAAGTAGGGCAAAAAATTTATTTGTATCATAAGTGAGTATGTGCATCTTGTTCTAATTCGACAGGCATTCCCAGGTAATTACGCTATGAAGTACTTTTTCAGTGCTAGTTCAACCTGCAATTTTTGACTTTCTTAAATTGATCGAAGATATTTTTGACCATCAATATCTTTATTTGTGTAGTTATATATCTGAGGCTTATCGACTAAAAAAATTTAATAGACTTTTTAGCGAGTTGTTTTTCACGTGCTTCGAAAATAGAAATGAATTACAATTAATGCGATATTATTTAATGGAGAGGGGAATTGAATCAAGAAATTGAAAGGAATTGTGGGTGTTTGGTGAATAGTTTTTTGAGGCTAAATTAGTTATTTGAATTTAATTAGTTGTTTGACCAATCCTCAAAAAGCTAATAAAAGTATTTGTTAAGAGTTTTTTGAGCCAAAAATTTAATTTTCAAAACGCTAAGAAAAGAAACGTTTTCAAAATAGCTGATTTTATTTATTATTTGAACACTTCAAATTTTCATTTATGATTTTAATATTTAAATTAATTAATAATAATGTATTAATTATTTTTAATGATTATAAATTCATAAATTAATATCACTACATATAAGTGATCAAGAAAAATATGTTATTTCCTTTAATGTTATTAGCTAACAACTAATTATATCAGAAAATTTTGGAATATTCAATTGGATATTCTCTGATTGTACCTTTTAAAAAGGTTTATTGACCACAAGTCCACAAGTACTGGTCAACAAGATTTAATTATACATACATGATAATTTCCAAATTTATTACGATATTTAAATTTAATTTGTGAATAACGGATAAATCTCCAATATAAATAAACACATGATGAAGAGAAATTCTTCATCCCCAGAATATCATTTGTTTTGCTCAATAACAAAACACAAAAGAGAGACATGGACAAGTACTCGATCAAAATTGTTTTCTTGGTCTCTTTCATGATCTTGGCTTCTGGTATATTTCCTACACAATTTATTTATTTATATTGCATTTGTTCGGAACTTTGATTTACATTTTTTTTACAAACAACAGTTGTAGAAGCACAGCGTTGCACCGAAGGTAAATGTACAGATCCGAAATTTGGTGCAAAATGGTTCTGTAAGTAATTTACTATTCAAAGTTTTATTTACTTTTCTTTTCTTCGGAAACTTTGATATACTTGAATTTTTTTTAATTTTTTTTTTTTGGACAAAACAACAGATCCAGGAGAAGGGTCACCTTGCTTCCATGTATCACAATGTCCTATTTTTCTTAAATCAGAATGCGAAAGTGATGGTAAGGTTGTTTTTTGCTTAAATCACGTATGCCTATGTCAAGATACGTAATTTACTGCAGATCAAGGTAAGAAATTTACTGTTCAATTTATTTGATTAATTATTTCTCTCATTTTACTAGATCTTTGTTTCATTCATTTCTGATCCTGATTTCAAATATTTAGGATCAAGCTAAAAGACAGGATGATCAAGCAAATAATACCCTTGCGGAGAAGGCTATATGTTTATGCACTAAGTACGATCGATGTATTAATATTTGATTCAATTAATATAAAATTGAGTTGATACAATCGCGTGTGATATATTGCAGTGATGCGTACTACTCTCTTTTTTAACTTCATACTAGCTAGTTTGGAGATTAGCATTTTGAAACTTATTTAAACCTTCGTTTCACATGTTCAGGATCTAACGTCGGAGATAATGCGTCCCCTAATGAATAAATCTGAACAATGCGATATCGCCGATAATTTCTGCACTTGTTCTTCTTAAGTATGATGTATTATTATATATTAGTTTATCAATTAATAAAAAATGTGTTGAATACAATCGTACTGGAGAGATTTAATCTCATAATGATGTATTAATTGTAGCCAAAATCTCGTAGTAATTTTATGATAGTTTGTGAATGATCATTAGGATTTCTCTAAAATTAGGATGCAACGGGTGAATGTTTTCTCCTGAAACTAATCAATACTTCAATTTCAATAGTATATAAATTGATTCTTCTAAAGGGAGATTTTGGCTAGAACAAAGTACTTTACTGTTCCTCTTAAAAATATTGTGCCCGTTCCGGATTATAATGATGTTGTTGGACAAGCCAAAAATCAATTCATGAGGCTTGAACAATTATAATGACTCCGGTTCCTCATATGCTTGCCCTAAGGAGCATGTTTTGTGTTTTTGTTGGTTTTATTCCCCAATACAAGGGATATCGTTGCGACTGGTCATGTTTATCTCACTCCCTGTTTTGATGAAACTTGCTACCCGATGTCAACTGACGCTACAGCCGCTATGTTTTCTACCTTGAATGTTTCGTCGTTCCTTGATCTAGACTTGCCTGACTCACTGCCACCCATGTCTACTGATACTGATCTAGCTCCGTCTAATATCTCAGTTAGGTCTGATTCTTTAGTTATTGTCATCCAGATGCCATTGATGATGATTTTCCTCGTTCAGTCGGTATGGGCATATATTGCATGCTCCGTCACAGGTTGTTTCTCTTCCGGTGTATGGGCATACGCCTAGCCCGTCCCAGAATACCTCGCCATCACAATCTGTCTTATCATCTCCTTTTTTGGAGTTAACGCCATCATTGGTTCCGCCCCAGCTCCGCCTCGTCACCATATGACCACTCGCCTTCAAGATGGTACTCGTGTCGCTAGAAATCTTGGTCTGGAGTTTGAGACGACAGCTTTGCTGCTTTTTGTTGAAGCACAATGAACCTCGAGATTATAGGGTGGCTCTTCGGGATCCACTTTGGGTGAGAGCAATAGACGATGAGATGTTTGCTCTTAAGCAACAGCAAACTTGGGAGTTAGTGCCTCGACTTGCTGGTATTAATGTTGTTGGTTCAAATTGGGTATTTTGAATTAAAGATATACCAAATGCTTCTGTTGATCGTTATAAGGCTCGTCCCGTTGCAGAGGGTTTTTCTCAGAATCCCGGTTTTGATTTTGATCATACCTTCACTCATGTGATCAAGACAGCTACGGTTCGAACCGTCATTGCTATTGTCACTATGAAGAGATAGTCTCTTCATCAGTTTGACGTTAAGATACCATTCTGAACGGTGTTCTTGATTCCCTGGTTTACATTGCTCAACTTGTTGTTTACAAGGATCCAGTTCATCCCGAATATGTGTGTCGTCTGCGAAAGGCTATTTATGGCCTTAAACAGGCTCATCGTGCTTGGTTTTAGCGGTTTAGTTCGTATCTACGGACTATCGGTTTTGTCTGTAGCATGTTCGATACTTCACTTTTTGTGTTCTTTCGGGGATCCAGTTATTCTGTATTTGCTGGTGTATGTTGATAATATCCTTCTTACTGGAATGATCAAACTGCTATTCAGAGGTTTATTGCTCGGACTGACCAGAAATTCTCCATCAAGGATCTTGGTACTCTCAGACTCTCAGTTACTTTCTTGGCTTGGAGGTTTCGGCTACATCTTTAGGTCAGTTTTTGGGTCAAGCCAAGTATGCTCGTGACATTCTTCGTCGTGCTAGTATGGCTGATGCTGCTTCTGTATCGACGCTTTTTTTACTGTTTTCTCAGTTGCATACTAGCATTAGTGAACCGTTCTCGAACCCGACTATGTATCGGTCCTTGGTTGGTAATCTTCATTATCTCACTATCACTTTACCGGACTTGTCTTTTGCTGTTAATTCAGTTAGTCATTTTCTTCGGGATACTCGTGATGATCATTTTGTTGCTGCCACTCGCAATCTTCGCTATGTTGGTGGTACGTTGCATTATGGATTGACGTTTTATTCGCATGGTCCGCCTGAGATTTTGGCTTATTCTGATGCCGACTGGGCTCGTTGCTTGGAAATTCGTCGGCCTGCTTAAATGTATGCAGCATTTCTTGGTTGTAATTTGGTCTCTTGGAGTGCTAAGAATCAACCTACCGTGTCTCGCTCCAACTCCGAGTCTGAGTATTGTGTTTTGGCTAACACCACAACTGAGGTTGTTTGGTTGTGTAATCTTCTTCCAGAGTTGTTTCCGCCATTCACCTGTTCTTCTTTACGACAACAACATTGCGATTTTTCTTGCTCAAAATCCTATTTTTCACAAGCGAGCTAAGCATGCACGTTGACATCGATTATCACTTTGTTCGGGAGTTGGTTGCTAGTGGGAGGCTTGGTGTTCATCATGTTCCCACAAGTCTCCAAGTTGCTGATATTTTTACCAAGAGATTGTCCGTTCTATGTTTGAGTTTTTTAGATCCAATCTTTACGTTTAGGTTTCTCTGACGCCTCGCCTGAGGGGGTGTAACAATAGAAAAAGTACAGATTTTCTTGTTGCCTAAATTAGGGTTTAACTATAGCTGTATATTTACTATTGTAACCCTGTTGTACAGGCTTGCACTATATATAAGTACCTTTCATAATAGAGAAAACAAGTTATCTGGTTTTACATTACAAAAGTTTCATATAATTTATGGGAACCTTGGTTGAAATAGAGGAATGGTAATCGGAATGGAAATGATTATAGGGGTAATGATTATAATGTTGTTGTTTGGTTTGCACAAGAAAATTGATATACATATAGTAAACTATAAGGTCGGGGTAGCTAATTAATATAGTATATGACTAGGTGATGAAACTCATAGTTGCCAATTTTGGGGGTTGGGTGATTGGTTTGTTTTAGGTAATGAAGGTGGGGCCCGTATAATCATAACATTCAACCAAACACCTCTTCTGTGTAATCAAACTCATTACCCACCTCCAAACCCCTCAACCAAGCACCCCTTAGTAAATTAGATGGGGCAACATATCAAATAACTGATAAAGTACCCATAATATAACCGAGGCTTATAATCGACTCACAAAAGGATTGTTTTGACTTTTTATTTTCATTTTTATGCTAAAATAAAGAAATCACATACAGTATTTCACAATTTCCATGTACAACCATCTTTGTTTCGATGCTTGATCCATATGTCAACTCGATTTTAAAATTAATTGGTTTAAAATGTGAAGTAATAAACTAAAATCTGCAGTAATAAATTGAGGTAATCGATGACAAGTATGGCTAAGAGCATCTCCAATGGTTATAATTATGTAGTTGCTTGCAATTTTTAATAAGTTATAGCAGTACTGCCAACCATTGTTGGTTGGCCACGGTGGACTGCTACTCGAGCAGTACTGCTTTGCGGAGCAGCACTGCCGCACCTCGATAATATAAATAATTGTCGACTATCCCATAATTAGAACTAATTTAAAATGTTAATAATATTTTCATGCTACAAAAACTTATTTACCATGGTAAATTGAGTCATAATATTTTTGGGTAAATCGTACGTGTTGTTACATATTTGATGTTTGTAATGATAAATTTAAACGAAATATTTATCCTTCGTAAAAAGTTTCATACGTATGGAACAACGTATCCAACATACCAAATACATGTTTTTAAAATTTTAATTTTTTGAAATATAATATAGTATTTGTTTATACAACAAATTATAACAACAAAAATACTTTTTATATAAAGTAAGTATTATTTATATACAAATACAAATACAAATAATCTTAATTTATATTAACCTAAAATTAATTATTAGTATGAATAATAATTTTTACTTCTCGAGCCTTAATAATATTTCATTTTATAAAAATTTGGTATGATTTGTACAAATAATTATGCTACTTTATTTAATAAATATTACTTATTGTGGATGTATTATATTTATTTCAAATATAATTTAAATTTACAAATAATCAAAATAATTTATTAGAGTATTTTTCAAAAATAAGGAAACATGTGGGACCTAGAAGTTATAAATGAATGTAGTTAACCATTGTTGAAAGGTATAGCTTGCCACATCATTAGTTTGAAATATTATGTGGCAAGTCTAGCAGTAGCTTACCATTGGAGATGCTCTAAGATTTAGAAATATTTAATACTTATCTTTGGGAAACGTATAATTATGGCAGTAGTCATTTAATTAATACGTAATTAATTTAGAAGAAATAGATTTACGCTCCAACACTAATTACCATAGAATTTGCATTAATTACCATATAATCTTTAACTTGTTAACAAGTACGGATGAGCATGGGTCTAGGACCCGACCCAGATCCGGCGGGTTGGGTACGGATCCAATTTTTTAAGACCCGACGGGTTTGGGTCGGGTCTGGATATTAAATAAACGGGTCGGGTCCGGATCTTAATACTAAAACCCAGACCCAACCCCCATAGACCAGTCATTCTATAAATAATTAATAAAGTCATTCTATATTTATATTAAATAAACAGCATGTTGAATGGACTAAATAAGGTATGATGCTTAATTTTTACTCATCACACGTGTAACAACCAACAAGATAAGGCTAGAAAAGGTTAATCCCATATTTCCATTCATTCAGTAAAAATGAGTTGCATTTTTCATTGTTATTGCATGTGTAGACCGCTAATATTATTCGGCCCTTTAGTGTTATGTAGTTCATGTGCTTTTACATTCTAGTTTTTCTAACAAAACATTATTTCTTCTTTAGTTGGATCATAGTCACATACTAGAACACTTCAAGACTGGCGTTGGTACTTGGCAGCAAATTCTCGACTTCTTTAACAATAAAAGATATCATTTTGGCTACATTTATTATGCTCTTTTTGGTTACCAATGATGTTTTTATTGTATATTGTTGATTGAAATTTAACAACGTTATATAGTAGACCATCTAAAAACGTCAAATTTGTATTAACACTTTATTTTAATGTGTATTATGGATTGTTTTGTTTTTATTTAACAATTTCTAATATCAAAGTTTAATTTTTTATAAAATAATTGAAGGACCCGTTTAAGACCCTTGGACCCTTAGACCCAACGGGTTTGGGTCAGGATCTTACTTTTTAAGACCCAGCGGACATGGGTCGGGTCTGGATCTTACTATTTTTCAACGGATCGGGTCCGAATATCACTGGACCCGACCCAGATCATACCCATGATCATCCCTATTAACAAGTGCCCTTCGTTAGAAAATCCCTATAAATAAACACATGATGAATAGAAAATTCATCCCCTAAATATCATTGCTTTTGCTCAATAACAAAACACGAAAGAGAAACATGGAGAAGTCAAACAAAATAATTTTCTTGGTCTCTTTCATGATCTTGGCTTCTGGTATATTTCTTACACAAAAAGTTTTATCAACTTTTTTTTTTTTTTTTAACATTTGTTCGAAACATTGATTTATTTTTTATACAAACAATAGTTGCAGAAGCTTGCACCGAACTTACAGAATGTCATATCCCTGAATGCCCTCGTAATAAGATAATTTGCGAGTTCCACGAATGTAAATGTACAGATCCGAAATTTGGTGCAAAATGGTTCTGTAAGTAACTTTTACTATTTAAAGTTTTATTATTAACTTTTCTTTTGTTCTGAAACTTTGATTACTTTTAATTATATTTTTTGACAAAACAACAGATGAAGGAGAAGGGAAACCTTGCACCGAATCATCAAATTGTTCAATTCCTGGATGCAAAGATGATGGCAAGTATGTTGAGTGCGTCGAAAACATATGCAGGTGTAATGATCCGTAATTTACTGCGCGCAGATCAAGGTAAGAAAATTTACTGATCAATTTTTTATTTGATTAATTATTTCTCTCATTTCACTAGATCTAATTTGTTTCACTCATTTGTGATCCTCATTTAAAATATTTAGGATCAAGCAAAAAGATAGGATGATCAAGCGTCTGTGCGGAGAAGGCTGTGCTATACTACATGTTTATGCACTAAGTACGATCGATGTATTAATATTTGATTCAATTAATATAAAATTTAGTTGATACAATCGCGTGTGATATATTGCAATGATGCGTATCACTCTCTTTTTTAACTTCAATACTCTTTTGAGTAAAGCAGTCATTAGTCAATGGGCTAGTGTGGATATATATTAGAAAACGCTGGAATAAAAATAGATTTGTCAAAATTTAATCAGGAAAATATTGTAAAACTTCCTTTTTATTCTGTTTATGATAAAAATTTCCTCTTCTAATGAAATTTCTCCTTTATTTTTAATTTTATAACTAAGTTACTTATATGCAGTGAGTAGTAACTAATAACATAAAAAACATAAATATGTAAATAGTGAAAATACTTTAAGATACTTTAAAACAAATGATTACATATTACAAAAGGAATTAATAATTAAATTATACTAACATCCTTTTCCGAAACCGTTATCAGTGATTTGTTGCTTATTAAACGCTCACATAAAAATAATTAGTCATCAAACAACTAATATCCTTTGGAATATCTTTTTAAATTAAAGAGTGACCACAAGGAATCAACAACATTAACCTGATCTAATTAATGAATAAGATTGCCAGAAGCGATAATCATAATGCCTTGAGATCCTCTACGCCAAAGATTTCACGCCACTTTTACGCAAAGTGACTTTTTAACTTTATCCTTTTATTTATATCTGAACTTTGAACCTTTCTCCTTTAAGTTTGAATTCCTTCTCTCCTTCTTTAAATTTAACATTTATCTTTACATTATTATATATATCCAATCATTCCACGATACGAATGTTTTGGATAAATATGAATTTTATAAACACTGATAGGTTTGGTATTAGGATTATAAATAGGGATGGCACTGGGGCGGATCACCACCAAAACCCGCCCCATTTTGAGAATCTGACAACAAATTTGTACATTTTCAATACGAGAAAGTCAATATAATCCTCCATAACTGTTGTTTTATCTCTAAAAAACACAAACAAATCATACAGTATTTAGATAAGCTCAAAATTTATCCAAATGGTTTTATATGGTTGCAAAAGGGTGGATATAACGGTTAACATCATTAATTTGATGTAATTACATGATCAAAATCATGATTAGATAATCTCAAAATTTATCACCAATAATCTTAATTTAATTTGTGAACTCCTATAAATAAACCCAAGTTGATCAATAGAACTTCATCCCAAAAAATAAAAATAAAAATGGAGAAGTCGATCAAAATTGTTTTCTTGGCCTCTTTTATGATTTTTGCTTCTGGTAAATCTCTTACACAATTAGTTTTGTAGCTTTGATTTTTTACAATTTGTTCAGAGCTTTAATAAAACTATATACATTTTTTTTTGATAAACAATAGTTGCTAGCGGAGAATACTGCAATGACCTTATAGATTGTCATCATTTGCTAGCTTTATAGATTTTCTTTTTTACATTTGTTCATAACTTTAATATACTTTTTATTTTTATTTTTCATTTTGATAAACAACAGTTGCACGCGGAGAATACTGCAATGACCCAAAAGACTGCCGCGATTTGCCACATTGCCATCCTTTTAAGATTTTATGCATAAACAACCAATGTACTTGTGCGGATCCGGTTACTGCAGATCAAGGTTTGAAAATTTTACTACTCCGTTATAAATTAATTACTGCCTTCACTTAACATGTTTTAAATCACTAAGAAACTGAGCTTGTTTTCCATTTTAAAATATTATTCCATGCTTTTTTGTACTAATTATGGTAAAATTAATATTGCAATGTTTTTTTTATTGAATTGTGCATTGATTATACTTGTTTATTTATCATATATATATGTGTGTGCCACCATCTGAACCATTGATCTTCCAATTTTGACGGTCTAATATACAGCTTGAATAATTAATTCAAGCGTTCGGGTCATAAACCTTGGGTCACTCTCGTGATACATTTTTTCCCGCCAAATTACTTAATGTATTAATTATGTTGGCTGCAAGTAATACAAACAATTAATCAGATGCTCTAATATGCACACTGCTTGTAATGTAAAAATAATGATAAAAATACAATATTAATTATTAATTAAATATTATACTTTCAGATGAATATACTTTCGAGATGGTATATGTTAAAATGCTCATGTTTCACACTAAAATATTTATGTTTCAAACTAAAATGTTCATATTTTATGCCTTAAGTTAAAATATTCATGTTTCAAGTTAAAATGTTCATGATCATGTTTTATATATGTTTCAAGATAAAATATTTATGTTTTATGTTTCAAGTTAAAATGCTCATGTTTCACGTTAAAATGTTCATGTTTAAAGTTAAAACGTTCATGTTTTTTATTTCAAGTTAAAACGTTCATGTTCATGTTTTATGTTTCAAGATAAAATATTCATGTTTTATGTTTCACGTTAAAATGTTCGTGTTTTATTTTTCAAGATTAAATATTCATGCTTTGTGTTTCAAGTTAAAATGTTCATGTTTCACGTTAAAATGTTCATGTTTTTTATTTCAAGTTAATTAAAACGTTCATGTTAATGTTTTATGTTTCAAGATAAAATATTTATACTTTATGTTTCAAGTTAAAATGCTCATGTTTCACAGGTAGATTTTGAAATTAAAACTAAGGTTATTTGTTTAATTATAAGTTGTTGATTTTATTATATCAATGATCATGATTGGTGTCACACCTGATCCTATCTAATTCTATATATACTTGGTCTAAGTTGCAGATCTATCATCATACAAGACAGCAAGTCATGATCAAATAATGGATTCGGAGGAGGATTGTCATGCTCCATGCTTTTGGGCTTTCTTTCAATGCGTTTGCAAATCAGGGTAAAGGATATATATGGTGACCCATAATTTCTATGCGGAGAAGATTTTATTTTATTATGTAAATCTGAAGGACATTACGAAACAAGACGATATGTGATCTTCTACACTTGTTACTAAATTTTATTTTATTTTCACTAAAGGACGATTATGGGGGAGATTTTTTATTGGGTTCCCTGAACCCTTCAAAATCAAAACAAAAAAATAAAAGCACAAGAACAATGACTAAAAGATCAAGAAAACATAGCAAATGGACTAAAAGATCAAACTGAAAGGTCATGACAAGATAGTAAATTCTCAACCATGCACAGTGACTAAAAGATCGAGACATCATAGTAAAACTCAAGCAAATCGACTGGAAAATCAAGACAAAACGATAAATGCTCAGGCATACTAACTAAAAGATCAAGACAAAACAGCAAATGCTCAAGCACGATAACTAAAAGATCAAGATATTGTAGTAGTAAATGTTCAAGGAAATTGACTAAAAGATCAAAGGCAAAGGAAGAATGCTCAAGGAAACTTAATTTCCTATGAACCACCGGAGCTTCTTTCTTGCTGCACTAAACTGAACTGAACTGAACTGGATTGAACTGAACTGAACTGAACTGGATTGAACTGAAGTGAAAATTAATGTATTGAAAAAAGAATCAGCATAACTGAATTAATCTAAATTTCATAAAATTGCATTTTTACTGAATTGAATTATCTACTTATAAACTCTAGGAAACCTGTTCTAAGAAACAAATCAGTAGCTGATCATGGAACGAAAGAACTTTCATGGGGCTGAATTTCTCTATTATTCAAAAGGATATACTGTTGTATATTTAATAATTCATATAAACAGAAGTACAAAGCTCCATATAATTTTGGAAAATCAAATTGGACAACATCATCT
The DNA here is from genome assembly GCA_963678965.1 of Cruciata laevipes. Classification (NCBI taxonomy): domain Eukaryota; kingdom Viridiplantae; phylum Streptophyta; class Magnoliopsida; order Gentianales; family Rubiaceae; genus Cruciata; species Cruciata laevipes. The sequence goes on along the minus strand of OY787641.1, from coordinate 4,828,809 downwards.
CAATTAATTATACAGATCGAGAAGAGATTTAGAATTATTAGATTGTGTGAAATTTCTCTAAAATCTTAAATATCGCTTTCAACTATTAAGTTACCTTTTGCCTTAAATGCTATTAGTCAACCCCTAACTAGTATCTGACAACGAATCTGTACATTTTTCAATATGAGAAAGTCAATATAATGCTCCTGTTGTTTTATGTTTAAAAAAACACAAAAAAATCATATTAGATAAGCTCAAAATTTATCTAATTAATGGTTTTATCGTTTCAATGGATAACGGTTAACAGCATTAATTTGATGTAATTACATGATCAAAATCATGATTAGATAATCTCAAAATTAATCATCGATAATCTTAATGTAATTTGGGAACAACTCCTATAAATAAAACCCAAGTTGATCAATAGAACTTCATCACCAAAAAAATTTTAAAAAAATGGAGAAGTCAATAACAATTGTTTTCTTAGCCTCTTTCATGATCTTTGCTTCTGGTACATTTCTTACACAAAATGCTTTATAGATTTTCTTTTTTACATTTGTTCATAACTTTAATATACTTTTTATTTTTATTTTTCATTTTGATAAACAACAGTTGCACGCGGAGAATACTGCAATGACCCAAAAGACTGCCGCGATTTGCCACATTGCCATCCTTTTAAGATTTTATGCATAAACAACCAATGTACTTGTGCGGATCCGGTTACTGCAGATCAAGGTTTGAAAATTTTACTACTCCGTTATAAATTAATTACTGCCTTCACTTCACGTGTTTTAAATCACTAAGAAACTGAGCTTGTTCTCCATTTTAAAATTTTATTCCATGCTTTTTTGTACTAATTATGGTAAAATTAATATTGCAATGCGTTTTTTTTTAATTGAATTGTTCATTGATTATACTTATTTATTTATCTAAAATATATACTTGGTCTAATTAAGTTGCAGATCTGGCATCGTACAAGACAGCAAGTGAGATAATGAATTGGGATTGTCATTATCCATGCTTTTGGGTTTTCGGAACCTGCGTTTGCTAATCAGGGTAAAGGATATGTAATTTGGTGACCCATAATTTCTATGCGGAGTAGATTGTATTTTATTGAAGGACGTTACAAAACAAGACGATGTGGTCGATCTTCTACAATTGTTACTAAATATTTTATTTATTTTCATTAAACGACGAATATGGTGGAGGAATTTTATTGGGCTTCTTGAACCCTTAAAAAAAAGCATGACAGTTCATTTGTTACCTTATAGTTCGTATAATTTGAAATGGTAGAGCTATAACGTTTTAAAACTCTACAAGCATTTAAGCTATAAACTAATAGCGTTTATCAACTCTATCCGGCATTTTAGTGAATTGAATTAACGAAATACAATTTCGAGGCTACCTAGGGATACCGGACTACAAAACAAAGTACCGAAACAAAGTACAAAATCGAGTATATGAGGTACAGGGTTTATAACTTTCGTACTACAAAAAAAATCCCAGTAGAGTTTATGTACTACAAGTACAAGATATATTTTATAATCTCCGTAATATCAAAATGAGTTTTTGTGCCCCTTTATAATTATATATTGAGTTTTTGTGGCCTTTGGGACATTTATGTGGTTTCTGTGTGGAACCAGTTGTTGTTTGTGACGTGTGTTTTTGGTGATTTTGTTATTTTATTATTTAAAAACATAAAAATAAAAATAAACTTACATTAAGTCCCTTCATGAACTGTTGCATTTGATCTTCATTCAACCTTTTATCTAACAGCTCCTTAAATCCACGTATGCACTCACAATCACAGCATTTGCAACACATCTTAGGCCTAATTGTGTCTAGTTCATCCCATATGTATTTCATTTCAGAAAAATACTAATTCACGGATTTGTTACCTTGTCCGAGATCACCTAAACTTCCCATGAGTTGATAAAACAAAGGTCCCTGGTTGACTCCAAATCTCTCCTGGATCTCATCCCAGAGAGTTCTCGCATCCTTCACAAAAGCAAATCCCTGTAGCAGATCTTCGCTGATGGAGTTCTGGATCCCTCCAAATTTGAAGTTTTGGTAACTGTAAAAATCAATAGCAATGTAGAGGCTAAGAGCACAAGGCAATTGACATCAAGCAAAAAGAACACTTCATAGAAAAGTATGTCACACACAACTGGGTCTTACCTATTGGCTGAGATGAACGACACTATTTGGCTGCTGATATAAACCTCACCACTACCTGAATACATACAAACATAGATGATTGATTAGCGCTAGGAGCCTATGTATATTAGTTGGTTACCGCCTGTTTCTGCATAGCAATATTTTCTGAAGTTTATAAATGATCGAATTTAGTTTAATAAGAACATATGCAGTGGTGGATCTTTTCAAATTAAACTTACCACAGTTTGTCAGGCAGAAGTCCAGTCCTCAATCCGTTCATACGCGTCATTTCAATTTCGTGGGTATGACCATTGGCGCAGATGATTTTCAAGCCATCGGATGTTTTACAACCATCACCCGTCTTACGTTCCCTCGATGACAGCATTAAACACATAGTAACAGCTGACTTATTGATGGATTTTTCCTTATGTAGATCCTTCTCCCACAGAGCGCGTATAACAGTATCAAGAATATCGATCTAACAAATGGAATAAATGAATGTGAGAACTTATTAGGCAATTGAACATATCAAATAAATTGATGAATGTGTAAAAAATCTTATGATTCATACCTAAACAAGGTCGTGGTAAAGACCCTCCCATTCATAACAAATCTCACGTCTATGTTGCATTCGAATATTAGACACAGACACTACAGGGTCAAAAATATAGGCATCTCATTCGATTCGCAGAAGAAGGGGTCTTTCACTGTATTCTGCAAACACCACTGATTGAGTGGAATCAATCATATATGCACAAAGAACAAATTTCATTTACAACTCAGTGGATATAGCAAAAACGAAAATAGGCCTAAAAAATTAGGGAAACCAAACAGTATTTAATAGCTTTATAATAGTAAACAGTACTTAATAGTAAACATGTTCAAAGATACTTACATTGACGGTATGAACGATTCCTAATCTTTTTATTCTCTTTTTTTCCATCAATAGACAACTAAGTTGTCCCCACTTAAGTGTCTCCGATGAAAGTTCATCACACCCGAGAACTTCAACAACACCAAATTTGGATCTCATATGTGCTCAAGTTGTTCCACTTTTGGTAAAGTGGGCGAACAAGGTTAAGATCAACTTTAACGGAGAATTCATATCCATCTTTGTTCATTGTAGGAGTTAACAAGTTCTCTGTTTGGTGAAATCTACAAGACTCGAAAACCAACTCAAGAATGGCTTTAAAAGTCTTTTGTCGCTCGTCTATACCAGCATTGGTTTTTATCGTTTCCAACTCATGGAATCGAAGTAAGCACTATATAACCTGATGGATCCCTGGCCGAGGATCTCGTTCATCTGTTGCACGATACCTCATATCAATATTACTCTTCTTAAAATCACCAACATGTTTTCTCGGAAGATTTCCAAACGCGTGTCATCATCAACCCGGCCTCTCTTAGCTCCGAAGCAATACATATCTTTCTTTTGGTAAACACAGGTAGTGTGTATGTCTTCACAATACTCAGACATAAACGTGAAGCTACCGAAAGGATCCTCTTTATCATCACTGGTAACTGGAAGTCCAAACTCAGTAGGACCATACCGGCAACAAACTCCTCATAAATCGGCGAGACATCTTTTGTATTCAACCTTATTATCCCCATCAGGAGTAAGGGTAAAAAACACTCTATCACGCTCTTGTATTTTGATTATCACGGGTTCTCCCTCTTCTACAACTCCTTGCTCTACGTGCCCTACTGCTTCTGGCTTTTGGTAAACTGTAGTAGCACGAGAACTCCTCCCCTTTGAGGCGTGGAGGCCAAATGTGAAGGGGTGGCTTCCAACATGTCCGGGATCCTTTAAGCTTGCAGAAATTGTAGCTCTCATGTCTTCGTCTTCTCTAGAGAGCCGAATCCTCCACCCCCAAACTGGATCTGTGGATCATCATTTAAGGTGGCAACAACAATTGCAGCTTTCATGGCTTTTATGTCTTCCTCTTCTCCAAAGCCGAATCCTCCACCTCCAAATTGGAATTATGGTTCATCATTTAATCTTGCAGCAATTGCAGCTTTCATGTCTTCGTCATCCCCAAGCCAAATCCTCCACCACCAAACTGGAACTGTGGATCATCGTTGAGTGATTGTGGATCATCGATTTGGCTGGGATTTAGTAAACCCTCTCCCCAATCCCTACACTCCTAGCAAAAACGGCATTCAAAACCACCACCGCCGCCAAATCCAATCGGTCAAATCTTCCCGGCCGTATGTGGCGAAGATGACGATGACGTCATGCTCACGTTAGGAGCATCTTTTAATTATGAATTATTGGAATTATTAAAAGGTCCTATCATTTAAGGAAGTTATAACGGAATGGCTCCACGCCACAGAAAACCATTTTGCAATTGCAGGGAAATTAATTCTCCAAATATATTTGAAAGCCAAAAAATCACTTGTTAGAGGTTTTAGGGTCTTAGTCTTTTTTAAAACTAAATTCAGTTGGAGTTAAATCCAAAGAAGAATATTTCTTTGAACTATTTTGACTCCCTATATTATTCGGGAGATTTTACAAATATAAATAGTTACAAATATAAAAACTTATCCCAACGGCCAGGAGCCAAAAATAGAGAGTCGGTGAGGAGTGGGTAGAGGTTGTACAAATATTATTAGTCCAATATTTTTTAGTGAATGACCTCTATAAATTGTAAGACAATTCAAGAGAAATGCCAAATCACATTAATATCCATTGTCTTTTCCTCTGAACTAAGAAACAAATCAGTAGCTGATCATGGAAAAATCAATCAAACTTCTTTTCCTAATCACTTTCATGCTCTTTGCTTACGGTACATATCTTTCATCTCTCTACTTTGGCAGTATTAATTTATACATCCAATGAGTTTTCATGAAATTCCGATGATGATTCTCTACATTGCTTTGATGTTTGAATTTTTTGAAAAGACATAAAAACTGTATAAATAAACAAAACTAACTATTTTAAGTGATCACACAGGATACTGCCAAAGTGTGTGGTGTCCTCAACCACCATGCACTTGGATAGATCAGTTTACCTGCATTTGTCCAGCAACAGGTAACAAATTAATGATTTATTAAAATGAAATTTGAAAAGTTACCCATTAAAAAGTGTAATTTACAGTTTAATAAACTGTAAATATATATATTTGCAGTTGCAGAGCAGTTAGCGTCACGCGAGACAAGTAGCGGAAGAAATTACTTTGTGCAATGCAAAACATTGAATGATTGTACACCGTTTTGTAAAGGGCAGGGCCAAATTCCATCTTGCGATACGGCCGGAATTTGCCGATGTAATTAGTGGCGTATTTAGAAAATATATTTAAAATAAATAATATTAAATAAAAATATAGTTATGATCATACGAATATAAATTATATATTATTATTATAAATAAATTTGATAGCTACCTTGTTTTCAGCTCTTTTGCTTGATAAATATATGAAATCGGTAAAAAAAAATTAATAATAATAAATTATTTAAGAAGGGCGAAAATCGGTATCAAATCTACATAATCCTAAATATTTATCAACAAATAACCTCATAATCATTTTTTAAAACAAAATAAACGATCAGTAAACAACATCTTATAGTTACAAAATTTGTTGTTGCACTTTCACACACTTCAAGAGTTTGATCATATAATGAATTTAAAGAAATTCATTATATAAGATCATATATAATCAGAGTGTAAATTAAGATGGATAAGATTGGAAATCTTGAAACCAAACCGTGGGACTATCCCTAGCTACAACAGTCTGCAATTAATTCTCGTGGTTTCAATGAATGTGCAGCCCAATCTTACGGCCATCTTCGTCGTATGATTTGAAGTTTAACTGTTTAAGTCGGTGGGGTTTTCCTTTTTTCACCCTTTTAATTCTAGTTGCACCTTATGTTTGGAATCTTGATTGATTAGATAAGTCTGCAGTAATCAATATTAAGGTAGTATTTTTTTTTTCAAAAAATTCATTCATAACGTTGGGAAACGCCTAACCGCTTACAATAAGTGAAATTGAACATCTAGTCTAGATATTTAATTAAGGATAATCAAACTAAATGCTAATCGGACTAATTGTTTTATTACAAAGATAAGATCCAATAAAAGAGTACTAAGTCCACCAGCAAATCCGTAACAGTAAAAGCCAACAAGGGATTCACATCCAAGCATAATCAACTCTGTTAATCAGGGATTTTCAACATCTGCAACACCACGAACACGTTGACCTGTGTAATTCAAACGTAAATACCTTGATCCAAATTGCAGACGCTTTGAAACACAAAATCAAACATCAAAATATAAGATTCGGATGAAGTATAACCGAATCGCATGAACCTCAATCTAGATATAGAATGAGTATGAGTTTCGATCGCAAGGACCGAAATAAAAGAAAAAACTTATTAAAAACTTTAGAACCAAAGGTTCCAAAGCATCTGTATGGAAATTCCACACTTTTTCAGAAACAAAATTCAATAAAAAGAAACTAAAAGAACCCATCTCCCCAAAGGGAGAGCGGGGAAGAAAGAAGAACTTGTAGGTTTGGGTGGTTTGGATGACCGCAAGGTCATTAATATTAAGGTAGTTTCGTGCTGGGTTTTATAAAAAATATCATCCAATGCATCAGTATTCCCAGTGTGACCAAATAATTTTCCATTTTTAGACAAATTTGACCAAGCTGGTACGCTATTTTTAGACAAATTTGACCAAATAATTTTCTCGCTTTACTATGATACATTTACAATAAACTATTAGTTTTGAACTTGGCAAAATACTTGTTATAAATTGAGCTTTGGCTTTGTCTTAATTTGTAACAGTTAGAAGCAAAAGCAAATGGAGAAATTAATCAAGTTGGTTTTTCTGATCACTGTTCTACTCTCTGCATCAAGTATATTTCCTCACTATTCTATTTCTTTTGCATTCTCCATTTTGCTTAGTTTTTAAAACTGTATAATTAGATTTGAACTGTTGTAATTCACAGATGCATCATCAACATACAAGCCAACACAAAGTCAGTATTGTCCTCAACCCCCATGCACTTACATATATCCTATATGTAATTGTGGTGGTGGTGGTAATCATGGTAAGGAATAAGGATTTCTAGTATTAACAAAATATGAATTCAAACTTTTTTTAAATAAAATTGTGTTTATAAATTACAATTACACGTTTATTTAATAAAACAATTTTAATTTGAAAATTCTCCAATCCAATAGAAACGAATTACAATGCTTTATACTACTTTTTCATTATGAACTCTACTAAACATATTATTAGAAACTAATAGAGGATCAACCAAATTGTTCTTTATTATTATAGAATAAACTAATCCATAAATTAATATACGATAATGGCTCTTCAATTATAATAAATAGATAAATATGTTTTGAATTTCAGGTGCTGGTGATGGTTTGAAGGAAGAGGTTGTTCGTTCCATAGAGCCGCAGGATTCATGCCAATCGGATGATGACTGTGTAAAGCCATGTCGTAAATTGAGCCACGAATTAACACCTCGCTGTAATGGTGATATTTGCATTTGCTATTGATTTCAAGATTTTTCATGTATTCGCAATATTGTCTATTTTATAAATTTGTTCCTCAAACTTAAAATGAAATGATGGTGATGTGTCAAAGTTTAATTTTATTGCGTTTTGAAATTTTTATTTGAGGTAATGAGAAAATCGTCCAGCAATTATTAAATTTACATCTTTGACCTATTGAGAGAGATTCAGTAATTTTATTATGTTTCTCACAAACTTTTGGTGACGCTTATTAAGTGAAGCCTATTAAGTGACAGGTAAAATAAAATTATCAGTATCGTGCAAATATAAGTAATATCACAGTGACGAATATTAATCAGGGACAAGCGACTGTCAATAACAACTTACTAAAAATAACAAGATAATTAGCTAATTTTTGAAAACTAAATTCAGTTATGCCTTACAACTGTATTTTGACTCACTTTGAAAATATGAATAGTCAATAATCGAATTTATTATGGTTGGTAACTAAAAGTCGGTAGAAGTCATAATCTCAGTATTAATTCAGTTTTTGAGCCATAAACAAACCTCTATAAATTAAACAATTCTAGAATTGCCTGATCAAATTAGCATCGATTGTATTTTCCTCTAAACCACAAAAGAAAGCAGTATGAAATGGAGATCTAGTCAGTCAAAATTGTTTTGTTGATAACTTTTCTGCTCTTTACTTCCGGTATATATATCATTCTCACAATAGTTCTTAAAATAAATTTCAACTTTTACAATTTAAGTAATAATTAAGAACACTAGTTGCATAAATTGCAGGTTGGTTGTTTCCAGAAGTTGCAGCAGACAGATGCAGAAAGGATTCAGACGACGACGGTGAATGCACTTGTGGAGCTGCTGTAAAGCAAGGTTTTTAAAACAAAAAGCAAACAAATTTATGATCATTTTTTCATGAAATTGAATTTTTTTCATATGAACTGATGATTTTAAACATTATTAAAATCAGGATCGGAGCGAGAACCCTGAGCAGAGGATGTGTCGGACTGACCAGGATTGTGGTGTTGTCTGTAAAATTGAAGGCTTCAGGGAGGGTTATTGCACTGAACTTATGTGTATTTGTCAAAATTAATGATAGAGAGTGGAAAAATTAGAGGGAACACTAATAGGGAATGAGGTGTCAGTATAGGTAGCTATTACGATATCCTTATTTTCAAAATAAATAAATCACTTTTATTTCTTTCCAAATATAATTCTATTCTTTTCTCATCAAATACAATTATGGGTGCATTTGTAAAATACGCCTAACTACAGAGACGGAATTGCAAAACGGCCTTCTTCCTTTCTTCCTCTGCTCCCGCTATCTGCAAACCCATATCGGAGTCGCGCTTGCCGGCGATGGAGGAGAAGGACAACCTACGCAGATGAATCTGCAGAGGTTGCGACGTATTTTGAAAAATTCGGACGCTATTTGCACAATTTTGTTCAAGATAAAATATGTAAATGGTTAAGTACAATGATTAAAAGATCAAGATTGAACAGTAAATAGTCAAGTACAATGATTAAAAGATCAAGATTGAACAGTAAATGTTCAAGATAATTGACCGAAAGATCAAGCTAAACACAAGAATGCTGAAACAAATAGATTGAAAAATCATGGCAAAATAGTACATGCTCAAGAACAGTGACTAAAAGATCAAACCAGCACATGAAATGATCCACATTGAGCTTGGCCAGATTTCCTCAATTGTCTTGAAGTTTTATTGCAATATTTTACTTCTTTGATTTTTTCAATTATTACTTGAATTTGGTCTTATTCTATTTGATCTCTTTGGTCTTTTTTAGCTATTACTTGATCTTGACGTTATTCTGATTGATTTTTTTAATATTTTATTTGATCTTTTACAAATACATTATCCAATTCCACTTTAAAATGGGCACATTCCTCTACGTTTGCGTGGTTGATGGCCTCCTGCAAACATATTGCAAATGCCACAACAAAAGCTTTGAGAATCATCAATCTTTCCCTCTCAAACAAAAATGGCATCGGTCACAGCAATCAATGTTGTGAATTGTGATAACAATTAAGTCGCACCATCATCATCATCATCATCATCATCATCATCATCATCATCATCCCATCCCAGGCTCCTTAAATCCCTTCGTGTCTTCTTAGGATGTTTGATCTTTTTAATATTTTATTTGATCTTCTTACGTTTCTTCTTACGATGTTATCATCCGTCCCTGTTGGTTGAGTCCCGCTATGGCATGGCATGGCATAAAAGCATAAAAGTATATTTCTCACTATTCTATTTCTTTTTTTACATTCATATATATAAATCTCAGTTTTTTAAATTGGGTAAATAAATTTTAACTGTTATAATTCACAGATGCATCATCGTCAACATACAAGTCAACACAAAGTATGTATTGTCCTATACCCCCATGCTCTTGGGTATATCCTGTATGTACTTGTATTGGTAATCATGGTAAGGTTTTAATTTCCAGCGTTACCAAAATATAAATTCAAAGTTTTTAAAATAAAATTGCATATTTATTCAATTTAGTATGAAATTTGAAAATTCTCCAATCCAATAGAAAATAATGGCATTCGTTTTCAATTTTATATACATAAATATTTTTTTAATAAAATTTCAGGTTTGAAGGAAGAGATTGCTCGTTCCATAAAGCCGCAGGAAGGCCAATATGATGCGGAATGTGTAAAGAAATGTCGTAAATTGGGCAAATATTTAACACCTCACTATAACGGTGATATTTGCATTTGCTATAATCTCTAGAACACCATTTTTCATGTACACGAATCATCTATTTTATAATATGAAATGATGGTGATGCAAGTGTTATGAACTTAATTCTAGTCAAGTTTAATTTTATTATGTTTTGAAAAATTTATTTGAGGTAATGAGAAAAGTTGTGATTAATTTTTATACCAATAAAGCAATTATATATTTACAAAAATTGGATGGAAAAATTTAAATTAAAGAGTTGTAAATATATTGTCCCATCGTTACATAAGAAATAAAATAATAAATTGATCATTTGACTTTGGCCACATAAAATAATTAATCAGTGAACAAGAACACATTCTCTAGATTAATCTTAGTAAATAATTATACATCCACCGTGATATATAATCTTTAGTGTTAATGGTGGACATCAAGCTCTTCCTTTCCTCTCCAAACACCTAGAGATGGAAACATATTTCAAATTATCAATATTGAAAGAACGCACTTTAAGAAAATAGAGTTTTTTTTAAAAGTAAATTTGAATATAATTCACTTGATTTTTCCTTTTGCTTGATAATTTGTACAAAATCAACCTGAAATCAAAGTAACAGCAAGCAAATTTACCGTAAATTCAGCTAGCATGAGACTTTGGCCCTGTTTATCAGAGCTTATCTGTAGATCAGTTCAGTTCAGTGAAAATGTAATTGATGAAATTCAGGTTAATTCAGTTATGCTGATTCCATTTTTCAATACATCAATTTTACTTCAGTTCAGTTCAGTTCAATTCAGTTCAATTCAGTTCAGTTCAGTTCAGTTCATGGTGGAAATAAGCTCTAGCAAACAGGGTCTTTGTGCAGAATTATTATTTTTTAAAACAAATAGTCAAATCAGTTAAATGAAACCAACCACCGACCTCCAATCACCACTTTTTATGACAAATTTACACCACATTTTCATATAAAGAAAGTTGCACCGCCCTTAATACAAATTTGGCAAAAAAAATAAAAAATCATCCAATTATGGTTTATGGTATCCAACTAGTATTCCTAAAGTGGATGTAAAGATCTCATAATGGAGCGAGAATTACCAAAAAAAATTCCATTTTTAGACAAATTTGACCAAGCTAGCTAGTATACGTTAGTTTTTCATTTTCACACGTTTCTAAAATATAAATCACTAGAAATTAAGTTTTTTATTGACCAGTTATAATTTTCTCACTTTGTTACCATAAAATATCAGATTTCAACATGGCAAAACTTGTTATAAATTGAGGCAGACCAATAGAGTTTTTCTCCGTAACAATTAGAAGCAAAGCAAAATGGAGAAATTAATCAAGTTGATTTTTCTGATCGCTGTTCTGATCTCTGCATCAAGTATATATTTTTCACTATTCTATTACAATAACATGTATATAAATCTTATTCTTTTGAATTGTGTGAATAAATTTTATTCTTTCTAATCGTTGTTCTGCTCTCTGCATCAAGTATATTTCTCACTATTCTATTTCTTTTACATTTATATAAATCATATTGTTTTGAATTGTGTGAATAAATTTTAATGGTTGTAATTCACAGATGCATCATCAACATACAAGCCAACACAAAGTCAATATTGTCCTCAACCCCCATGCACTTTTGTATATCCTATATGTAATTGTCCTGGTGGCGGCGGCGGTGGTAAGGAATAAGGATTTCTAGCATTAAAAAAAATATGAATTCAAAGTTTTTTAAATAAAATTGAGATTTTAAATCACAGTTACAGATTTATTAAATAAAAAAATTATATATCTCAATTTATTATGATATTTGAATATTCTCCAATACAATGAATTACATTAATGCTTCATACTACTTTTTCAGTATGAACTCTTCTAAATATATTATTAGAAACTAATAGAGAAACCAACCAAATCAGTTTTTATTATTAGAGAATAAATTAATTAATCTATGAATAATTATTATTTTAATAAAATTTCAGGTTTGAAGGAAGAGATTGCTCGTTCCATAAAGTCACAGGAAGGCCAATATGATGCGGAGTGTGTAAAGAAATGTCGTAAATTGGGCAAGTATTTAACACCTCACTACAACGGTGATAGTTGCATTTGCTATAATTTCTAATCTAAGGAATAGAGTTTTTCGCAGTGATATATTTGCATTTGCTATCGATCAGAAATCTATAACACAATTTTTCATGTATTCGCATCATCTATTTTATAGAAACCTAAATTGAAATGATGGTGATGCATGTGTTATTAACCTAACTCATTACCTCAAATAAACGAGAAAATCCGCGCGTCCAGCAACTATTACAGCTAGTGAATATGTGTTACTCGTGTAATTACATATTTGGACGTATAAATTTATAAAGTAGTGATGTGGACATCAAGCTCTTCCATTCTTATGTGTCGTAGAAGGAAGATAAATCGTACAAGGAAGTTCCCTACGAATGCAATCTGCGAAAAGATTACGGGGAGAGAATGTATGGGATTTTGCCAAAAGAAGAAGAACGACATCAGTGGGAGAAGCATGGCACTTTTTTGCCATGGACACAAGTTGAATACTTTACGAAGATTGCGGATTTGTTCGAGGAAGTTGACGGGCATATTGATGATGCACTCAAAGATGCTAAAAGGAAAGCTGTTAAGAACGTTGAAAAGCGTAAAAAGAAAGCTTTAGAGTTGAAATCCTTAGGCAAAAAGTGGGAATGTGTCATTGCTCAGCTCCTGATCAATTCGCTTGGGGTGTTGCTATTTGCACCACCTTAGTGGGGTATGGTGGTGCAAAAAACCTTGGAAAGATAAAAAAGTAGGTATAAAAAGTAACAAAATTCTTGAAAGAGTAAAATATTATTAAATTTATAACTCTTTTAAATTTATTCATAATTAATCAGTTTCATTTTCGAAGGTTAGCTGCAACTTTTTTTTTAAAATCAAAAGTTTTAAAAATATAAATTAGCACAACAAACTCTACAGTAATGTAATAATATTTTATACACAACAAACTCTACCAAAATTTAAGGATATCGATACCATGTAAAAAATATAAAACTTATTCAAAAAACTTAAAACTCAAACTAATCAAAGTAACTAGACATACTCTAGAAAACTATTCAAAGATATTTATTATAAATTATAATACAAATTAACTCTTATATTGAACGAATAAGCCCTTATTACATTTTCTCTTAGCTAGTCATGGTTTCACTAGATAAATAAAAAACAGAATAAAGTTAAATAATAAAGAAAAAACTTGTTTGTGTTTATTCTATATTAATAAACTAATATATAAAAAATTAAAATAAATTAGAAAAGTTGGAAAACTTTTTGCAAGAGTAAATAGTTGGTGTTAATAGCAACAAAGTAATAAATTTTGGTTTAAAGCTACCTTGATTTCAGCAAAAAGTAAAGAGGGTGGTGTACATAGCAAGTGGGGTGGTGCAAATAGAACTACCCATTCGCTTGAGAAACACTTAGGGCTCGTTTGGTTCCCACAGAATTTATAATTACTTGTATTATAATTCCTTAACAAAATACGCAGAAATAGATAAAATTGTTTGGTTGTACGTGTAGGAATTTGTAATTTCGTGAATTTACTATGTAGTTTTGAAAAACTAACGATTAATAGAATAGTAAACGCGGAATTGTAAATAACCTAGGTGGAGCAAGGTAAGAATTTTCCCACGTTTTGCAGAATTGTAACATCCGCGTAATTTTAAATTACTCCGTTTTTCTTATAATACGCAAACCAAACAACCACAGCAAATCCAAAATCCGAGTATTTGTAATTTAGTGCATACAATATGCGTATCAAACGACCCCTTAAGTGTGAAAGTGTTTTTGAGCGTCAGGAAAGACACTGAGAATAAGAACCAGATTTATGTTTAATTAAAAGAAAACTTGCAATCCAGTCCCTACAGTTTAGCATATTTACACTATGGCACCAAAAATAAATTATTCACTGTTTGACCCCGCTTTTATATTGTTTCTATTTGTGACATTCCCTCGGCTCTTGATCTCCACAAGTACAGGTCTCACCCAAAATTTTGTCATATAAAATATCCTTCACGGTAAAGAGAAGCAAAACTAGGGGGTCGTTTGGTACGCGTATTGTATGCGGTAAATTACAAATGCTCGGATTTTGGAATTGGTGTGGTTGTTTGGTTTGCGTATTATAAGAAAAACGGAGAAATTTAAAATTACGCGGATGTTACAATTCTGCAAAACGTGGGAAAATTCTTACCTTGCTCCACCTAGGTAATTTACAATTCCGCGTTTACTATTCTATTAATCGTTAATTTTTCAAAACTTACGTAGTAAATTCACGGAATTACAAATTCCTACACCTACAACCAAACACTTTTATCTATTTCTGCGTATTTTGTTATGGAATTATAATCCGAGTAATTATAAATTCTGTGGGAACTTAATTCCCACATGAACCAAACGACCCCTAGGTTTGAAAACCATACCACACTTTGACTAGGCAAGTAGATAGACCTGTGAACGCATACACCGCCCCTTCCTGTCTTCCTCGTTGATAAGGAGAGAGATGGGTTCACCCGCGCCAACGGCTGCAGGTTTCATTGGGACTCCGGCGACCGGCATCCTCTGCTCCGAGTGCCACTCGAGATTTCCGGATGAAGGAGGATAGCGATGTCAAGGCGAAAGGTCGTGTTCAAGAAGTCGTTCCAGAATTTCTCCTTCTCGCTGACGCCGGGGAATTCGATCTTCTCGACGAGAGTGGGGTGCCGGAAAAGGAGCAATTGCATCTTATCGCATCCGGATTTGATTTCGAAAAATTGGCTGGCGGACGCAGGATCGCCGACGTTCGGCTCAGATCTTTGCGTCGGGTCGGGTCAAGTCATCGATGTCCATGTAATCCTTACAAATTCAACTTGGTTAGGACACAGCTGTAACGAATTTGAGAATTGAGATCCAGGTTCAAACCTCAAGTTTGGAAGACGGAAAGTTAGGGGGTTAAACTGGAAGTTTTAGAAACGTTGGAGGTCTATATAAAACTCTCTCAACCTTATATAATCTAGTTTTATCCAAACAGGAATCAGAAATTCAGAATAGGAAAATTAAGGCCTTGTTGCTAGAACTTATTTCTTGTTGCACTGAATTGAATTGAAAATTAATGTACAGAAAAATGGAATCAGCATGACTGAATTAACATGAATTTCATCAAATTACATTTTTACTGAGCTGAATTGAACTGAACTGAACTAAAATGAACTGATCTATAAATAAATTATGTCAAACAGAGCCTAACTCTATTCCAAAAAATTTAAATATCAAAACCAAAAATTTCAAATTGTAATTTCCAACTACTGATAATACTCTTAGGGGATGCTATTTCCACATCCCAATACTCTTATTATCATGTATATTATAAAATCTCCACACTTCTTATACATCAAGTTTTCAAAATAACTTGTAAATTGAGACAATCCAATAGACATGGATTATTTTAAGGATAAGTCTTGGAATAGACCGTCTATATTCTGATCAAAATATAGACGGGACTGATATGTTAACTATATAGACACGGAGGGACCAATTTGCAATTTCTGAAAAATTAGGATTTTCACGCGCTACAGTAACCCGCGCGTGAACAGTGCCAGTGAATAGTGTCAGACCTTCATGTTTGAACATCCAGGTTCCATGTTATAAAATTTTCATGTTTCGTGTTAAAATCTTAATGTTTCGTGTTAAAACCTTCATGTTACATGTTAAAAACTTCGTGTTTTAACCTCCAGGTTCCATGTCATAAAACCTTCATGTTTCGTGTTAAAATCTTAATGTTTCGTGTTAAAACCTTTATGTTACATGTTAAAAACTTCATGTTTGAACCTCCAGGTTCCATGTTATGAAACATTAGTGTTAAAATGTTAATGTTTCGTTTTAAAACCTTCATGTTACATGTTAAAAACTTCATGTTTTAACCTCCAGGTTCCATGTTATAAAACCTTCATGTTTCGTGTTAAAATCTTAATGTTTCGTGTTAAAACCTTCATGTTACATGTTAAAAACTTCATGTCTTAACCTCCAAGTTCCATGTTATAAAACCTTCATGTTTCGTGTTAAAATCTTAATGTTTCGTGTTAAAACTTTCATGGTACATGTTAAAAACTTCATGTTTTAACCTCCAGGTTCCATGTTATAAAACCTTCATGTTTCGTGTTAAAATCTTAATGTTTCGTGTTAAAACCTTCATGTTACATGTTAAAAACTTCATGTTTTAACCTTCAGGTTCCATGTTATAAAATTGCATAAAGGTCCCTCTGTGTTTTTGTAAAATTGCATAAAGGTCCCTCCGTGTTTTTGTCTAAAATTTTCTAAAATTGCATAAAGGGGCCTCCGTGTTTTTGTCTTATATACTATTTACAACTTAATCATTGGTCTATATTCTGTCAGAATATAGACGGTCTACTCATAAAGGGGCCTCCGTGTTTTTGGCCTCCGTGTTGGTCTTATTTTAAATTGAATAATACATTGTTTAAAAACTCTAAATAAAATGAAAGTGTAATTTTGGTTATGATCTACTCTTTTTGGTCAAAAGAAGCACATTACAATAATCCACTAATATATTTTATTATTTTTAAAAAAATATTATAAAAAATACATCATCCAAATATGGATGATTAGTGATATTCAATTAGTATTTCTAATGTGAATGTAAATTTCTCATTAACATTAAGATCATTGTTGACCAACATTTTTTTTAAAATTACCAATGAATTTTCCATATTTACCTTTCTAGACAAATTTGACAAAGTACAAGCTAGTTTTTCGTTTCACACGTTTCTAAAATCTAAATCACTAGAAATTAAGTTTTTCATCCACCAGCTACCTATTTATGAATTACTATAAATTTTCTCACTTTATGATAATACATCTACATTAAAATGTTATTTTCAGCTTGGTAATAAATTGAGGCAGTTTAATTTCTTATAGCTAATGCCCCGTTTGGTGACGAGAGTTTTGAGTAGCGTTTAGGTTTTTGGGTTAAATATGGACAGTTGACTGGTCAATAAGCTTTTCTTAGTGTTTGGTGCATAGCTTTTTCTGATTAGCTATTTTGGTGAAACCTCTCGTTTCTGAAACGCAAAAAAGAGCAGCGTTTACAAAGAATTAATTAAAACAATATTACAAAATATCTTTTTTATCCTTATCCTTACAAAATTTCCTTTTAAAAAAAATCAAATTACTAAACCAAATTTTAATCATGTTAGCATGCATACAAATTCATATAATATTAATCAAATTTTAATAGTACAATGCATATATTCATATGCGTTGTGTACGTATATATTTACTCTAAAATATTATTTTTAACTTATATTTTAAGTACCTCATATCTTAATATTAAAATGTCCAGCTAAACACATATTACTATGAAATGTTAATCATTTTAATTTTTTAAAAGAAAAAGAATAAAATAACAAATAGCATAAAAATAAATAAATATAGGTAATAAAAATACCTTTCGATACTTCAAAACAAATAATACATTCCATAAAAGAAATTAATAATAAATTATACTAATATCTATTTCGGTCTTTTAACGTAACAAAACAGCTATCAGCTACTTGTCATTTGCCAAACACTCAAATACAAACGGCTAATCAAACAGCTAGTCAAAACAGCTAATATAGGCCCTGTTTGGTAGTGGCTGGTAGCTGTTGGCTGTTGGCTGATTTTATTAGCTGGTTTGACTAGCTGTTTTTGTTGGCTGATTATGCTAGCTGTTTACAAAAGTGTTTGTCAAAGTTAGCTTTTAGTTGTTAGATGTTTTATGCAAAATGACATTTATGGTCATGATTACTATTCATATTATTATAGAATAATTTTAGATATCTTGTTTTTATTTTGTCTATATTATTGATAATTTTTTCATTGTTTGAAATATTCACTAATAAAAATTATAAAATAAAAAAAAATTATTTCAAATAAATTTAAAATTATTGTTTGTAATTAATATCAGTATAGTACAGTAAATAAGAATTTTAAATTCTATTTTATAATATAAAATTTCTATCAGACTGTAGTGGCTGGTAGCTGTTGGTAGTGGCTGGTAGCTGTTGGCTGTTGGCTGTTTTCATTAGCTGGTTTGACCAGCTGTTTAGATTGGCTGTTTATGCTAGCTGGTTGACCACTAGCTGTTTACAAAAGTGTTTGGTAAAGTTGGCTGTTAGTTGTTAGCTGTTTTATGCAAAATGACATATAAGGACATGATTAAATTTTAAATGCATATTTCATTATTGTTATTATGAATTAAAGTTAATACAATTATTTAAATTATCTAATCATAAATAAAAATATTTACTAATAATTTTAAAAAGTTGCATTGTAATTATTATTTATTATAAATAATTTATTTTCAATCACCAAGTAATAAATTATATAAAGTTCAAAAAATTATTTAAAATAAAAAATCATTTTCAGCAATACAATTTTCCAATAGAACTATCATACCATGAAAGATATAAGAATAAAGTTAAATTCAATTAACTCTTTAAGCATTAAGTAAGTGATATGTGGTAGTTTTCAATATTAATCTTATTCGAATGTAATTTATATTAGATTTAAATATTTAGCATAATATTCATTTATATATAATTATATAATTGTATTACAAAATATAATTTATAAATTACATAATTCCAATAACTAATATTATATTATCAATTTTATACGTAATTTTAAATAATTAAATTACATTCGAGTAAGAAAAATTGAGGTTTAATTAACGTGGATAAACAATATATATATTAATCATTTAAAAATACGTGAATATAGTTAATATAACTCGTCTCTATATCACAACAAAATTACAAATATAATACGTATAAATCTAACATATGGTTGGAATTTATTTTTTTAAAATAATGATTGATATATATATATATATATATATATATTTGATTCTTTGCACAATATTGATGTATATAATTAATATTCATACATACCTGATTTATTTTGGGTGTCACATGCAGTTTGGAATTGAATTATTATAGGTATACAATTGATATTCATATATGCACATATACGTATTGAATGGTAAGGTGATAAATAAATTTGATATTTGATTAGTGTTAATAGAGTTCGAGTATTTAAATAAATAAAAATAAAAAGTTAAAAAGTTAATAAAATGGTAAAAAGCCACACGCTAACTAAAAACGCTGGGTTGAGTAGCGTGTCAGATTTGGCGGAAAGTTACGCGTAAAAAGCTACCAACCAAACACTTTTTTTTTTTCGTGTTTGTTGGCGGTTTGACCAAATAAAAAAGCCAATGGTAAAAGCCAGTAAAAAAGCTGGTTAATAAGCCAGTACCAAACGGGGCCATAATCAACTAACAGCTAACAGGTAATAAAATCCGCTAACAGCTAACAGGTAACAGGTAATAGCCAAACCAGGCCAATAGCGGTTTTATAATTGAAAAAGACATCAGTTAAATTTACTATTTATTTACTTAAATTATTTTATAAGTTATTTTTATTTGAGCTATTATTCATTATCAGTATATAAGAGGTAAATTAGTTTTAGAATTAACAAAAAATAGAATAGATGACTCATTTTTAGAATTAAAATAAAGGAAAATAAGAAATAATTTCATAAATGTTACGCCGCATCCCAAGATTTGTACATGAATGATCGTCCATAAATTTCATTAGAAAAAGAAATTTTTATTAGGTTAGGAGAACGTCTCCTGTAAGATCCTCTTACGGTAAGGGTAGACAACGTTTTACAAGATTGGAGTTTATTATATACAATTATTTTGTTATTTGGGTCATAAAACATAAAAGATCAAGAAATAAAGTGAAAAGATATTGCCCAAAATCAGAAAGATCAAAGCAAGCAAAAACATTAGGCATAAAACACAAAAAATCAAATCAAATAAAAAATCAATCCAAAAAAATATCAAACTCAAGTATACATAAAACATCAGTCTCAAACAAAAATAACTCAAACAATTAAAATAAGGCAAATTCTCATTTGAGACCTGTCTCAAATGAGACCAAAGATTATATGAGACTTCTATTGATTGAATTTGTCGTTGGTGAGCTTTAAACCCGTCGATTTCCTTGATTGAATTTGTTGTTGGTGAAATTGACCAAGGAAATGATCAAGAAAATTGACCGAAAGATCAAGCAAATTGAACGAAAGATCAAATTAACTGAAAAATCAAGGCAAAACAAAAATACTCAAGGACATTGATTGAAAGATCAAACAAACTGACTAAAAGATCAAGCAGAAACAGTAAATGCTCATTCCCCTTCTCTTGGTCTCCACAAAGACAGGTCTCACCCAAGACTTTCTCTTAAAATAATTATTTAGTAACTCCAATGCGGTAGGTAATGATTTACTTTTGGGCTGCTATTATCGTAAATTGCTCTAATTTGAGACTTTCTCTTAGAATTATGATAAATAGAAATTTTACAATATTTACCTAATCAATTTTCAGAAACTAGAGTTTCCATTTTTATCTTTCTAGAAAACTTTGACCAAGTACACTAGTTTTTGATTTCACACGTATCTAAATCACTAGAAATTGAGTTTTTCAGTTACTTGATTATTAATTAATAAAAAAAATCTCACTTTATTATTACTTACTATAAATCTACATTAAAATATTAGTTTTCAACTCGGTAAAATTTCTTATAAATTGAGGCCGACCAATAGACATTTCTTGTACCACATACTAGTTTTTCTCTGTAATCTCTGCTGAGTAAAGCAATTAGAAGCAAGGCAAATGGAGAAGTTAATCAAATTGATTTTTCTAGTCACAATTCTACTTTCTGCATCAAGTAAATCTCTCACTATTCGATTTCTTTTACATTCATGTATCAATCTTGTATATTATGTATTGATTATACTTAATTTTATCTCAAGGTAAATAAATTTAATTGTTCTAATTTACAGGCCCATCATCATCACACGAGACAAATAGCACCAATAGTGTATATTGTCCTCAACCCCCATGCGCTTGGGTAGACGATATCTGCTTTTGTGATAAAAATGGTTAGGATTTTGTTACAATTCATTAAATCAATAGGGGCTTTCTGGTAATTTCCTGGTGTTAGCTGAGCTGAGAGGACAGAGTCACGGTGAGGGGCACATTGAGGAGGATATAAGCTGACAATTGTTGTTAGGAATGGGGAATGAAAAATCTGATTGATAATTGTAGTTCGTAGCTAGCTTATTCTCTCTCCTAGAAAACCTTCTGTTCTTCCTTGTCTTACTCTAATTTCTCAGCTTTTAGCTGCTAAAATTACTATATTATTATTGCTATTTTCGAATCTGTTACAAGTGGTATCAGAGCAGGTCAATTCTTGGACTGAAGAAATGGGGATTTTGGACGACGGTTGTTATATGGCACATTTCCCCAATTTTGGTGGCAAGAACCCTAGAATTTGGGCGGAGAGATTCGATCAATTGTTTTCAGTAAAATCAACTCCAGAGGACCAGAGATTGAAGCTGGTGGAGCCGTATTTGAAAGGACAAGCAGCTTCGTGGTTTGATTTATTCCGACGAGTAATTGGTCAAGCTTCTTGGGAAGAGTTTGCCGAGCATCTCGTCCATCGATTCGGTGCAGATGAAATCACTGAAGATTGGAGTTATCCTCCATCTCTGGACTACGAGTTCGTCGAGTTCAATCGCTCCTCGGAATCCATAGCAGAAGCGACGAATCGGCAATTCCAACTCCTGAGGCAGCAATTTACGAATTCCCCGAGCAACGTCGCGGAGAGCTCTGTCGTGGCCGTTCCCCGATCTAACCCAGTAACTTTGGAAACTCCGATCCAGGTGCTTCCACCGCACCATCGTGAGGTTCCTCACTCCGTCTTCCCGATGCCACAACAACCGCACTGGAGGTCAGAGATCCAAGAGCCACCGTCACACCACCGAAATAGACGCTACATGGAACTCAACTCATCAAAGCTGCAGAGACCGCCACAGCTCCATCAAGAATTTTTGCACGACGATCTACCTTCGATGGAGTTTCGAGCACTGCCACTAAACCGGCGTGAAGATCCACTCTCCGACTATCCAGCGTTGCAGCCACTGCTTCGGGAAAGCAGGGAGGAACGACGGGAGAATTTGCACAGGGATTTTCAGTCGATCTGCGTCACACCAAGGCAAGCTGAGTTCGACGACTACTGCGATGGAGCTGCAGTCAATTGCGGACGACGAAGAAAGCCCAACGACGACCACGACGTTGCTAAGGCCGACTTCAGGCAGCATAACATCGCTGACGACATCGGCAGCAACCAAATTGAGCTCGACGGCGGCCACAGAAGAACTGAGCTCAATCACCCGGTGGAGCTTATCCAATCCGGAAGAGAACCTAACATCAACGACAACCGCGACAGAGTGGAGCCCAATCTCCGACGAGAACCTGCAACAGTAGGTGATGGTGTGATGGTTTTTGTGCATCGGAAATCAGTTTCTGAGAACAAAACCACGGCGAAGTGGCCTGAAATGTTCAGTCAAAGTCTCGATGTCGATTACCGAGCAAAGCCTGATGTGAATTTCAGAGACAAACGGGAGGAATGTGTTGTAGTTGATGATCCTGAAGCACAGGAAGGTAATCCTTATAATTCCCTTGATTATTTGAGCAAGGATATGGCAAAATATTCAACATTAGCTTCTGATGAAAAAGGAGATGATACTTGTTTTTATCCTGGAATTAGTGAGAATGGTGAAATGCTTTGTTTGCCTGATAAACTAGGATATTTGAACTTTCATGCTTCTGTTGAGTTAGATGGATGTGTTTTCACTCCAAATCCTGATGTTGAAAATAAGGTTTATGAGGCAGTAAGATTAGTGCCAAGGGAAATTAATTGGCATAGGTTAGATCATGTTCCAGGGGTTGAGGTAATGACTTACTTTAGAGGATTTGATGTTTTTGGTTGGAAGAGGGAGTTGATTCCCACAGATATGTTTGGCAAAAATCTGAAGTATTGTGTTGATATTGATGCTTTTATAGCACATGAAGCATTTTGTGCAGATGTAACTTGGGAGTTGTTAAATAGTTATGCTATACTGAGACCTTGTGGAAGTATATTTGTTGAACCTCTCATGTGTTTTGATCCCGGTATTTTTGTGGAGTATCTGGAATTCTTTGTTAGTTTCAAAAAAATATTTGAGGGGAGTTCAGTGGCAGTGGCTCAAGAAGGGATTAGTTTATTGTCAGATGAGATATGGAACTCATGTGGTAACAATGGCAATTGTGTTGAACCTGGCTTTTGCTTTGATCCTAGTATAATGGTGAAATTTATTGGCTGCTCTGGAATACATTTAAGTCTTGGAAGAATAGGATTAAGTGAGAGTCATGGCGAAGTAGTGCATAGCAATAGCTCTCAAGTTATGGAGCTTGAGGACAAGCTTCACTTTACGGGGAATGGAGTGCTAATTTCAGATTACCGAATTTCAAGTTCACCAGCTGCAGCTGAACATAATGAGTTTCCATCAGCTCTTGTTTCGGGAAAATTTAGTGACCCAAAGTCAATCAAATGGAGAAACTTAGGGGTTGTTGTTGAGCAAGGGATGTGTGCGTTTGAAAAGTTTCTCCTGGATCGAAAAGTGTCTGGAAAAAACATTCTAGCAAGTTTCTGGGAGTTTGAAGGTTCTGCTAATCAGTTTCTTTCAACCAAAACGATGTCAAGGTTTTGGGACAAAGCAGTGACAATATTTGAAGGTGGAACAAGCTTACTGAACAGTGCGGGGAGTTGCGTTATATCCTCTCAACAGAGCTCTTCATTTGCGAGACTGAGGTACTTAATCTTTTTGAAAGTTTTTGTGATGAAAGTTGGAGTGAATGTGCTGGATGAGTGTCTTATGAACTGTGCTGTTCAAATTATCATCCCTTGCAATAATCCATTGGAGAGTTTTCTGAAATGGAGTGAGGGTGTGCCGTTAGTGATTATTACTGCAATTTCAGTATGCAATTATGCATGTCAACTTTTCACTTCACATTTTCTAGTTCTCGGACCTGCTTTGATTTCTACTCTTCAAGGTTTGGGGGAAAAAAGACCTCAATTCTGCAACTTCTCATTTTCTCTCGAGATTTTGATGGTTTTGAATTCTAGAAATAGTCTGATGGGGATTCTTGAGATGGTCATTCTTGAAGCTTTAGGTGTTGTGGTGATCCCAGGTTTTGCTGGGATGTTCTCAGAAGCTTTTCGACAGTTTGTTGTCATAAGGAAGGTAGAAAGTACTAATGTTTATTTGAGTTCTGCAGATGATGTATTTGTTGGAGTGAGTCAGAGCTCTCAGATAGGTCTGAAAAGAAGTGAGAAATGGATGTATGAAACAGGTGTTCTGGTGTGGAAGGGTCGTCAGTTCACGTGGTATATAAGGGACTGCTATCCATGGTGTTACTTAAACAGTTTGGAAATGCAAGAAACTGAGATCAGTTTTAGAATGGTACACATTCTAATGGGAGCAGAGAGTCAAGAGTCTAGATTTGAAGACACAACTATGAAGTTGATGGATGCTTATTTCCATTTGAATTACCACTTGGCATGTGGAAAATTATCAAGTGAGTTCAGAATGCAGTATAAAGGGAGGAGTTCTGCTGGTGAAGCAGCTCATGTTCTGGATTGTAAAAGTCTGCAAACCAGGGTCATCAAGGAATACCAAAAGGAGAAGATGAGTTCAGCTGATATGATAGAAATCTCGGATGAGTTCAATCATTTTGAACCATTGATGTTTCCAGAACCTGAGATTTCTACAAATTCTGGTATATATGAGACGCTTTTAAGTACTATGTTTTGGTTGATCACATGGAAATGGATAGAGGTGGAAAGGGTCTTCTGGGAATTAGCTAGAATTTCATCTACAATAATTGGGGTGGTACTGATGAGAGCATTCCCAGTTCCATTGATCTTAATGCAGGTGAAGGGTGATCTATTTGTAGTGTTGCAGACTATATATTGTAGTTCTGCAATATTGATGCCAAAGAAGTCTTCACGTAGTGTTTGGTCAAAAAAGTCAAGATTTGCTGCAACTTTCTTCAGGAATTGCAATATTATTCCCAAGGTGATCTGGTTAGCAATATTATTCCCAAGACTGAAAAATGCTAAGCAGCAGACAAATGCAAACTCTTGTTCCAACTTTCTAAGTTCTGATCATTTTGCTCAACTGGAGAATGGAAAGTACTGTGATCAGGTGCTAACTCTCCACAGAGCTTGGGACAAACTGGCTACTTTATTCAAAGGAGGTACAAACTGGAAACTAGAAGGAAGTATTCCAGTTTGATTTCTTGGCACCACACATTGGAAGAAGCAACACACAAGGAGTCAGCTTCTATCAAGCAGCAATTTCTGCAGTTTTATTCCCATTTTCCGTGCTTGAGGTCAAGCACAAATTCAGCAGGAGGGATTGTTACAATTCATTAAATCAATAGGGGCTTTCTGGTAATTTCCTGGTGTTAGCTGAGCTGAGAGGACAGAGTCACGGTGAGGGGCACATTGAGGAGGATATAAGCTGACAATTGTTGTTAGGAATGGGGAATGAAAAATCTGATTGATAATTGTAGTTCGTAGCTAGCTTATTCTCTCTCCTAGAAAACCTTCTGTTCTTCCTTGTCTTACTCTAATTTCTCAGCTTTTAGCTGCTAAAATTACTATATTATTATTGCTATTTTCGAATCTGTTACAGATTTCTAGTGTTACCAAAAAAAATATCTATTTCAAATTTTAAAATAAAATTGAGTTTTTTTTTCAGTTACATTATTTATATTTAATAATATCAATTATCTCAATTTATTTTAAATACTGTTTTTATAAAATTTCAGGGCGGAAGGAACAGGTCTTTCCCATAGAGCCGCAGGATGTTCATTGCAACTCTGATGCGGACTGTGTAAAGCTGCCATGTCGTAAACCTGTCTGCGATGAATTATTGGAGATTTGCGCTTGCACAACCTATTAATCTGTAATCCAGAATAGGTTTTCATGTAATTAATCGCATAACCTATTTTATACGATAAATTTTGTTCGACAAACTTTTAATAAATGATGATTTGTTATAAACTTAATTCATAGCAAGTTTATTTTATTTTATTTTAAGAGAAAAACATCCAACAACAATACAATGCAGATCTATCCCACGCGTATAATTTATAAATTTGGCCTAATTTGTAAAATACATATCTCAGAAGACCTTCGCAAATATTATTAAATATAAAAACAAATTGAAGATTTTTATAAAATCAAATGTTTCATATATAAATTTGGGATTTATGTACTCATATATAATAAATTTATGCGGGGCATGCAGTTTTTCCCATGCCCCTGAATCCCGATATCTCCATCTTTTTTTTATTAAAAAAAAAATCCCAACAAATTTTTTCGGCAATTAATTTTATATTTTGCAATCCGTGTATTTATTCCTCCTAATTACCCCGCCGACGGTTATTCTCACACCCTTATCTTCTCCGGCGAATTTTTCTCCCTGAAAAAAATGGCTCACATTCAGGTCCAGACTCCAGAATGCGTAGGTGCGGGCGAAGACCAATGGCGCGGTGGCGGCCGCCGGTGGAAGCGGGAACAATGTTTGGACGTCCAATTGACGGACTCGCAGCTGTCACTAGTGGAAAAAGGGTCTACCGCGGCTCTTTTTCGCGGCGGTTCCTGCCAAACTTACAAGAACCGCCGTGCAATTAGGTTGCGAGTTCGCAACCTTGATCAGGTTTCCCAAAAACCGGTGCTTGATCGGTTGTGAGTTCGTAACCCTGTCCGGATCATATTATGCACAGTAAACCGCCGACCAACGATACGTTACGCGGCGGTTTTGAAAAACCGCCGCCGTCAGATCCAGTTACGACATCGTAACTGGTGTTACTGTTCTTTTAAATTGATCCTGAAGTAGTGGCGAAGTCGCAACCTATCTAAATCTGAATTAACTAATTAGCAAAATTTGCAATAATTTCACTAATTAAGCAAAATAATCAAAGTGTTGGATCTTAATATCCATTTTATTGTATATGAGGAACTTTTCATATAGTTAAAAAAAAAAACACACGTTTGAGGGGATCTATAGTAAGAACGCTGATGTTTCAATGAGTATTCACTACTTAACCAATAATTTCACTAATTAAGCGAGATAATCAAAGTGTTGGATCTTAATATCCATTTTATTGTATATGAGGAACTTTTCATATAATTTTAAAAAAACAACACGCATTTGAGGGGATCTATAGTAAGAACGCTGATGTTTCAATGAGTATTCACTACTTATACATTATATTTTAACTTAAATATATATACTATGTTGTCATGATTTCTTCTCAATTTTGACTGTTTTATATATACTTAATTTGATATAACTACACCCCACATTGTGACACTTTTCAAAACATTCTAAACATTATATAATCGATGATCGAATTCATCAATAGGAGGTCATAGTGAAAATTAACATAAAATATTATTGAAAATCTTAAATTGTAAAGGTATAGATAATTATTAATGTTTGTTACGATCATATAATGTTTATAACTCGTCGCTTTCTTATTAATATTTACATATAATTACTTTCAAAAGTTCTTAATATTTCATAAAAATTTAGGGGTTTAAGTGAAAATATTAAAACTTATTATTTAACCAAATTTTTTGATTCATATAATTATTGATTCAAACACATCACCATACATATAATACATGTTTTACTCTACTTTAGTTGGATATAAATAATTTTAAATTAGTTTCATTGAACTGATATCAATCACATTCAAATGGATTTGATGAATATTATTGAAACTAAACTTATTTAAATATCAACTACAAGTAAAATAAAATTAATTTAAATACAAAATGAAATTGATTATAATTGGAGTCATAAAGTTCAAATAAATTAAGAAAAATAATTTAATTTGTCTGAATCCATATAGAGAATGATATTTAATCACTATAGAATAATTAAATTTGTACTTGACTGTTCTTAAACACTATAAATTAGTTCTTAAACACTCATCACAATATTATTACTAATTAAAATTTCATTGAAAATAAAAATAATAATTTATTTTAGTGGTATATAAACTAAATCTTCTTTCCCTTATCCTTTCAAATCTCAATCTTCTTCCCATCTTCCCCCACCCAAAACCCCGCCCTGTCGCCCTCTGCCCTTGCCGCCTGCCGGCCGCCTCCCGTCGCCCATCCGCCGGCATCAATCCCGCCCACCCCACCCTCTTCCTTGCCCGTCCCGTCGCCCTCCTCCTGTCGCCCGTCGCCGTTGCCGTCGCCCTCCGCCTGCCTGAGCAAATCCACATCGTGTATTCAGACTTAGCATCTCTAATTCGTCAAGTAAGTTTTCCGATTTCCCCCTTTCATCAAAAGCCCTAATTTGGATTGTTGTCGATTGTTTTTTTTTTTTTCATTAAAGTGTGGGGAATTTATTAGGCACCCCGAACCTATAAACTTGCCCGTAGGCGATTGCCCGCAGGCTTACATCAAAAGCGCAGGGTAAAAGCGCAAAGAAAAAGAAAAAAGAGAGGAAAGGGGATACATCGTAAAATACTATAGTCTAATACTCTAATAGTACTAAAGTTACCTGACAAGCGTAGTATCTTAACTCGAATTCTACAACTAAATAATCGAAGTCTACTAGTCTAGATAGACCAGAAGCCCATGGGGTTTTCTCTCTCACCGTAGCCAGTTTAAAGAGAGATATAACAAACAAATGGGCAAGAATACTCCCCAAGTCTGTCAGTGTAACTTCGCAAAAAGACCAAATCCAAATCATATCCCCTAAATAAGGTCTAATACTAGTGTCAAATTCCAGCCAGTTCGAGTCTAACTAGCCAGCAAGTTCCACAAAGTATAGGAAATTTGAACGATGCT
This sequence comes from Cruciata laevipes, assembly GCA_963678965.1. Taxonomy (NCBI): domain Eukaryota; kingdom Viridiplantae; phylum Streptophyta; class Magnoliopsida; order Gentianales; family Rubiaceae; genus Cruciata; species Cruciata laevipes. The sequence continues at coordinate 4,799,629 of OY787641.1, read as the reverse complement.
AAGATATTTCGTCACGTTGCGGTCATCCCTGGGTAAAAGGGGATTTCCTGATTGTGACTATACTATCAACTCAGAAACCACCGTCGCATACCCATCAATCACATTAAGGTCATCCCACGGTAAAAGGGATTTTCTGATAGTGGATATTTAGGGTTTGCTATAGCAGTAACAAGTGCATAAAATCATTATCTGATCGTGAAAAGCTGCTGAAGCTAACTTCCACGATCTACAAGTCCAGACTGTATTGGATAAAGGTATCGCCAAAAGTATGAAGTTACTACTTTGACTAGGATTTCTCCTCACCAACCATACAGAGACAGGAATTGAAGCCAACCAAAGTTTAAACGAAAGACCCGACGGTAAACTAAGGTTGGCAGATAATAATTTGTTCAAAAATTCCATGACCTTATTATTAAGAAAACTATACTAACTAAAAATAAAAGTAAGAAAAACCACCTCATCCTCTAGATGGGCCAGAACCGAGAGGCAAAGAGACCTGACCCGACCCGAACCGGTCTGAACCGGCCCGAACCGGTCCAACCAAGGGTGACCGACCCGGATGTCAGATCTGGATCTGATCGGCGCCGTACGCCGTCGCCGTCTGGGCTGCTTCGATCCGGCGAGATCCGGACTTCGCCGTCGATCCTTTGTGCTGCGGCTTGGCTCTGGCGCCGTGAGAACCCGATCCGTCGTTGTTGGTGCTGCTTCGATCCGGCGAGATCGTCTTCGTCGTCGAGCCTTTGTCGCCGTGGAGGGCCGTCATCTGCCTGTCGTCGTAGAGCCGTGGTTGTCGCCGTGGAGCCGCGCAGCTAGAGCCACGCAGCAGAGCCGAGTCCGCCGTTGCTAGATCTTTCCTTGCGAGTCGCCGGTGTGCTTCCGGCGGCCGTTTCCGGCCAACCGGCTAAAACTACTCTCGGTGGATGGTCCGGAGCGGCTAGAAGAGCGGCGCCTCGATCTGTGGGTGACCCGATCGATGGCGCCGTTGCTCCGACGATGTCTAGGCTTCAAGATCTGCGGTGGCTGGCGGCGTTAGATCTGGGCTTCTCCGGTTCTGTAGTTTTGCGAGAAAGGAGATGGTAGCTACCTAAACAGAAAAAGTAAATAAATGGGAGGGGTGGGGAGGTGAACGGCGCGGCAGGGGAGCCGGCGGTCACCTCCCCGGACTCGATCTGTTGAAACGCGAAAGCTTGGGAGAGTTTGTTACTGTTCACGAAAAAAGGAGACAAGTATATGGATTGTTGTCGATTGAACTTCAAATTTAGGCTTATTTTAGTTTGATATCAAGTGATATCAAGTCTATTTGGCCGAATCAGTTTGCTTTAGATCAGTTATATTAGGTTGGATTGATCAAGTTTAGTCGTTTTACAAACTGCAGCACTGCTCTCAGTCCTGAGCCTAACCAGTAGCTAATTACATGTAGGAAATTAGGACAAAGTCTATGTAAATAAGTTATATGATAAGTTGTGCCTTGAAGGTGTTTGAGAAAATGCCAAACAGAGAATATTTGTTTTATTAACTAGTGTGTTGGTACCCTTAGAGACAAAGAGGATTGCCATGAACTTTAGGTGGTTTGCGATTTAGTTCTTATTTATGTTCATGTGCATTATTTCTCCAATCCTTGCATGTGAATTTGTTTTGAAGGAAATTTTTTAACATGAAATCTAGTTGGCTAATACTAATAAAATACTAATATAATATTTATGTTAAAAACAAAAATTGTATTTATCTTCAAATTATCTGAACCGTCAATCACATCTACCAATTGAATCTCACCCGTGTATATGTCTTTGCCTAATCTAAAACCCTATCGCATCTTTCATCTTCAATCTTTTTTTCTTATCTTCTGAACCACCAGATCGCGTCCTTCGATCCATTGACTTTCTTTTTTCCGGAGGATTGTGTGCCTCTCGTCGTCGCTGGTGGGAAAGACGGAGGACGTGATGCCTGTGGTGGGGTTCCTGGTCAGCGACGCCGGCGAGTGGGTCAACGGTCAGATCGTTCGGGCCAATGGTGGCTATGTCTAATCATCAATTGTTCAATGCGTTCAGAATGGTAGAAGTGTTGGGAGAACGCAGCGGCGACGCTGGAGCTGAAAGGGAATATCGGAGATGCAATGCGGTGGCGGGTGAGAGTATCAGTGATGTGGAGGTCGGCGACAAGCTCCGTAATATTCTTGAAGGCTTCCGTGGTGTTGTGCTTATCATCGGTGCTAAGTAAGTAGCGATTTCCTCTTTTTTTCTTGCTCTCGATTTGCTTACTGATAAAAGTTACATCTTTTACTTGAGGATTACGGTCAATTTATAGATTTTGGATATCCAGGAATGTTGACTGAGTGCTTTGATCCTTTCTAAAAGGTTTCTTACACAGTATAGACAAGATTATTACATCAAATTGACCATAATCCTCCTTTTTGATAAATTTTTAGAATCATTTTCTGTGTACTTTGTCCAAAAGTTGGCTCAAAAGTAGTTTAAATTTCTAGGGTGCTTGAAAAACTTTACTTTGATTAGTGGTTGAAAGGTTTTCTTGATTAACTACCACAAACCAAAGTAGTTGGTGATGCTGGTGATTCACTGACAAACTTGAACTGTAATCATTCTGAGCAAAAGCAAGAGGGTAGATGATCATGTAAATATGTTGATATCTACAACCCTTATCATCTTAGTTTCGTGTGCTGCAAATTACATGTAGGAAATTAGGACAAAGTCTATGTAAATAAGTTATATGATAAGTTGTGCCTTGAAGGTGTTTGAGAAAATGCCAAAGAGAGAATATTTGTTTTATTAACTAGTGTGTTGGTACCCTTAGAGACAAAGAGGATTGCCATGAACTTTAGGTGGTTTGCGATTTAGTTCTTATTTATGTTCATGTGCATTATTTCTCCAATCCTTGCATGTGAATTTGTTTTGAAGGAAATTTTTTAACATGAAATCTAGTTGGCTATATATGTTTGAAAGTTGGTTTATGGCCTGGTCCACTTTTAATGATCATAACTTTTTACTCGTAGCTTTGCTTTGGTTAATGTTTATGTAGAGATAATCTTAGAAACTAGAACTGGGATTTACAGCCAACAATGAGCTAGTTTGATTAAGAAATGGTCAAGAAAATGGCTTTTAAAACTCTGCACTGAAGCTGTTCTTGGCAGCAGCTGAGACGTATTTAAAAAAATCATAACTTCACAACTATGATTCGTTTTTGGCCAAGATTTACACTTTAGTAATCTTAGAACTCTGGGCTACCATTAGAAACAGGAATGGATTAATTTGGTTAAGAATTGAGTAAGATATAGCATTTTAAAGATCTGCGTTTTATTTTTCTGATACGGTTTCTGGCAGCAAGCTAACTGCTACTTAAAAAGTTCACAACTTTATAACCGTAACTCCTTTTTGCCTGATTTCTAAACTACTGTAATCTTTGAAATATGAACTATGACCTAGAGTCAAGAATATATTAATTTGATTAAGTAATGAATCAAATAAAGAGGTTTAAAGTGGCTGCTATACATGTCTTCCTCGGATTGGAATGTTCTAATGTATTGTAAATTCTGAGTACATGGTTGCATATAGGCTTTAGTTGCATGTTTGATCTCTGAATAAGAGATTGAAGGTTGTGAATGTTTGGTGGGTTTACTGATAGATAAATAGTGGATGTCACAGGTGTTATCAAAAGTGATCGCGAACATTAGGATACAAGGTGGAAAATATGATTTCTATGGTGCTGCTACCAGGATGAAATGAGCGTTAAAGAAGTGAGACAACTTGAATATATTGAAAAGCAAAGAGTTTTTGGTGATGCAGGGAGGTGCACAACAGTAGGATGGTTAAGATGATCCAGCTGAAGAAATCGATTAAGGAGCAAAAAGAAGTTGCAAACTTCCTTGATAAACCAACCTCTTTTCTTTGATAGGTGAAATTCCTAATGAACTTTTGATTGCTCCGATTTTGATTTAATTGTATGAAGTCACGTATTAGTATTTGTAGTGTATCGAATATTCTTCTTTGGTCATATTGAAGTATATAGTTCTGTTAATTTTCTTCGCTGGTGGCATTTTCATTTTACCGGCCAAATTGGCCGGTATTTTTTTTAGCAGAACCTAATTAGGTTACGACATCGTAACCAGGTTCAGGAACAAACATATACCCTAACCTGAAATGCTGGTTGCGAGTTCCCAACCTTTGAACCGGAGGAGCATCCGATGTCGCAACACTCGAAAACAACCTGCAGGTTCTAGCTCGTTACGAACTCGCAACCGGATGAACCTGACAAGGTTGCGAACTCGCAACCTTGCGCGGCGGTTCATAACCGCCGAGCAATTTTTCTTCCGTTGCGCGGCGCAGCCGCCGCCGGCGGTTCATAACCGCCGAGCAAGGGGGACGGAACCGCCGCTGTTGCCCTCCTCCTGCACTAGTGTGTATGATCTGTTCAATCAGGTGGGCCCGGTGGTGTCCGTTAGGGTTTGTAGCTAGTGACCTCAGCACCCGCCGTTCCCTCTGTTACGGCTACGTGAATTACAACACCGCTCAGGATGATTCAGTATTTTTTAATTTCGCTACTGTATTTTTTATTTTTATATTTTTAGAAAACAATAAGTCAAATCTATCAAATAAAAACAACTAACCACCAACCACCAAACGATCAACCTTCAACCACCACTTTGTAAAGTTTCCATAGAGAACATCAAAATGCAGTGATAATTGAAAAAATTAAAGAAAATATCAAAAAGATTAAGTAATAAACATAGATGATCAAGTCAGTACTGTTAAGGATCAAGCTCAAGAGAATGGATCAAGTAATAAACATAGATGATCAAGTAAGTACTGTAAAGGATCAAGCTCAAGAGAATGGATCAAGTTATAAACATAGATGATCAATCCATTACTGCAAAAGATCATACTCAAGTGATACCTGAATAAGATCAAACAAAAAATGAAAAAACCAAATAAAACTATCCAAATAAAAAACTCAAGTGATAACTGAAAAAATCAAAGAAAAGATAAAAAAGATCGAACAGTAGAAATCAAGTAATAAATATAGATGATCAATTCATTACTGCAAAAGATCAGGATCAAATAATAACTAAATAAGATCAAACAAAAGATTAAAAAAAGATCAAATAAAAATTTCCAAATAAAAAACTCAAGTGATACTGAAAAATATCAAAGAAAAGGTTAAAAAGATCAAGGTGAAAAAGATCAAGTGATAAAGAAAAACACTCAAGTCATTACTATAAAACATCAAGTTCAAGTAATAACTAAAAAAGATTAAAGAAAAGATAAAAAGGATCAAACAGAAAAAGATCAACTAATAAACACAAATGATCAAGTCATTACTGTAAAGGATTAAATTCAAGTGATAACTGAAAAGTTCAAACAAAATATCAAAAATATCAAGTAACAAGTGAAAAAGATCAAACAAAAAATCAAAAGGCATGACTCCCATTATTGAACTGTTTTGTTGTTTTGAAATTGAAAAAGGATAAAAGGTTTATTGATGGGAAGATAACGTTTTATGAGCGAGAGATCATTCATATTGCTCTGCACCTCAAAAGAGGACAGCAAGATTGCTAGCCATTCCAGGGTGCATGAGAAATCACGGGCCACTTTCCTTCGGCGTCGTCAAATCAATTAATTGGGCCAGGGAAATTTCCCCAAATCGGAAAACATATGCAGCAACGGGGACAACATCAAATCGTAGCTTTCTTCGGCTTACGATTGCTCCACCTTTGGTTGGGGGTCTTCGGTCTCCTGTTGCTCTTAGAGCGTCATTGGAATTCATGTGGAGTAATCATGGTTGCATGCATTTACCATTGGTGGTTAATAACATTTACTATTGAGGTTTATGCATAGGGAGTTACTAGTGTTTAAGACTAGTTAGTGAGTTAGAAGTTTTGTAGGTTACAAGCTTTGCATAAGGCATTTGTCTTGCCTTCATTAGTTAGCAATAAGTTTAGGTGTTGTTATTTCATTTCAATTGTTCTCTATAAATAGGAGCAATATAAATCAGAAAAACTGAACCTTTCAGCACCAAAAGTTGTCTCTTGTTTTCTTTGATCTTTCTTTCATATTCTAGCCATTTACGATCTCGTGTTCCAACAAGTGGTATCAGAGCGCCACGGTTCTAAATGGTTAGTGATAGATCAAAGTCACCTGAGAAGCCGGAGGGTTCACGCACGGGCCAACGGAGAGGGCGTAGTTCGACAAGAGGTTCGAAAGCCCGAGCGGTGGTGGTGCAGACGGTGTTGAGAGAGAGTTCCATGGTGTACCCTATCCTAACTCGCACAAACTATGCAGATTGGGCCCTAGTCATGAGGGTGAATTTGCAAGCACAAGGTTTGTGGGATGCTGTCGAGGAGGGGGACGTTGAGTATCGCGTGGACAGGCAGGCCCTGGCCGCGATCCTGCGTGCTGTGCCACCTGAGATGCTAGCCACGCTAGCGGTCAAGGACACGGCCAAGGAGGCTTGGGACACGATAAAGATGCAACGCATGGGCGTCGAACGTGTTCGGGAAGCCAACGCGCAGAAGTTGCGCACAGGGTTCGAAACCATCACTTTCAAAGATGGTGAGAACGTGGATGATTTTTCCATGAGGATCACGAGTTTGGTCAATAACCTCCGCACGCTCGGCGACACGGTGGAGGAGGCGACGGTCGTGAAGAAGTTTCTCCGCGTTGTGCCAATAAGGTACTCGCAAGTGGCAATAGCAATTGAGACGTTGCTTGACCTAAGCACGTTGTTGATTGATGAACTGACCGGTCGATTACGGTCGGTGGAGGACCGTTTTGAATTTGCGGATCAAAGTGACATGGGTGGTGCCAAGTTGCTTCTCACGGAGGAGGAATGGCGCTCACGCCAAGGCTACAAGGAGAAGGGTGACACTTCCAAGACTGGTGGACGAGGCCAGGTCTGCGACACGGCAAAGGGCCAAGTCAGCGGAGACTCACAGGACCAGGACGAAGTCATCAAGGAGACTCGGGAAAGAGGTCGAAGGAATGGCAAATGTCATAATTGTGGCATCTATGGTCATTTTGCATTTGAGTGCCGCAAGGCAAAACAATGAAAGCGGGACGAGGCACACTTGACTATGCTCGAGGATGACCAACCGGCGTTGTTGATGGGATCCGTGGTTGAGGTGCTTCAATGTGGGAGTCCCCAAGATATCACTTTACAAGCGCCAGGAAGCCAACGTGACGAGGTGCTCCATTGTGGGAGTCCGCCGACGTGGTCGACGACACAGTCGAATCTGGGGAGTGTTTATCCTGATGGAGGTGCGCTCAGTGTAGGAGGCGCAAGTGGTCCAGTCCGAGGTCTTGTCCAGAAGCCAGTCTGGGACCTGTCGGCTGCGAACCTGTCCATGGTCTCTTTGAGGAGGCGCTCCATGTTGGGGGTGCCAGGCCACACCTGCGGGGTGGCAGACCTGTTGCAGATCCGCTCCATGTTGGGGGCGTGACGCCAACCCTGCGGGGTGGCATGTCTGTTGCAAGGGCACTCCATGTTGGGGGTGCACGATCGACCCATGTTGGGGGGTGACGGTCATGTTGCTGAAACACTCCATGTTCGGGGTGCACAACCGACCCATGTTGGGGGTGGCGGTCTTGTTGTTCAAGCGCTCCATGTTCGTGCAAGATCGACCCATGTTCGGGGTGGCGGTCATGTTGGTGAGGAGCTCAATGTTCGGGGTGAAAAATCGACCCATGTTGGGGGTGACGGTGAAGTTGTTGAGGCAATCCATGTTGGGGTTGCTAGACCGACCTTGCGGGGTGGTGGTCATGTTTGTGGTCCTATTGGTGGACGTGTTCGTGGTTCTGTTGGTGGACGTGTTCAGGGTCCTGTCAATGATCCTGGTAGTGGTTCTGTCGGAGTGGCACTTAGTGTTAAAAGTGATCTGATAGGAAAAGGTGATGTTCATGTTGGTTCGAGTGACCAGGTGACTGATATGCTGACCAAGCAGATCGGGCGAGTCAAGCTCGCCTCGGGATAATCGAGGTGGTTCCATGCAACATGGTTAAGGGGGTGAATTGTGGAGTAATCATGGTTGCATGCATTTACCATTGGTTGTTAATAAAATTTACTATTGAGGTTTATGCATAGGGAGTTACTAGTGTTTAAGACTAGTTAGTGAGTTAGAAGTTTTGTAGGTTACAAGCTTTGCATAAGGCATTTGTCTTGCCTTCATTAGTTAGCAATAAGTTTAGATGTTGTTATTTCCTTTCAATTGTTCTCTATAAATAGGAGCAATATAAATCAGAAAAACTGAACCTTTCAGCACCAAAAGTTGTCTCTTGTTTTCTTTGATCTTTCTTTCATATTCTAGCCATTTACGATCTCGTGTTCCAACAATTCAGAGAATTGATGCAATAATCAGTACAAACGTTGATTTCAATCGACAGAAACTTCAAGCTCGACCCTCGCAATTTTGGATATCGTAATCGGGGAAAACGATTCGAATAATATCGTTGTAGAATACCGAACAAGATCCATGAAAAATTGTCTGGGAATGGACCAGATTAAGAATCAGCATCGCCCGAGATGATTTCGTGAAGTTCCGCCGAAAGAATATGCAGAGCGGGAAGGAAGAAAGAAAGGAACTATTTTTGCATTTAAGTCCTTGTAATCGCGCGTATTTTCTGCTTTGTATCCATATAACTTATGAAATATGCAGAAAGTCTGTGGGCTATAAAGACAGGTCTCAAATGAGAATTTGTATATTTAAAAACTCTAAATAAAATGAGAGTGTAGTTTTGGTTATGATCTACACTTTTTGGGCAAAAGAAGTACATTACAATAATCCACTAATATATTGTATTACTTTAAAATTTATTATAAAAAATACATCATCCAATGATCCAAATATGGATGGTTAGTGATATTCAACTAATGTGAATGTAAATTTCTCATTAACATTAAGATCATTGTTGACCAACATTTGTTTTTTGAATTACCAATGAATTTTCTATATTTACCTTTCTAGACAAATTTGACAAAGTACAAGCTAGTTTTTCATTTCACACGTTTCTAAAATCACTATAAATTAAGTTTTTCATCCACCAGCTACTTATTTATGAGTTACTATAAATTTTCTCTTTATGATGATAATACATCTACATTAAAATGCTATTTTCAGCTTGGTAATAAATTGAGGCGGTTTGATTTCTTATAGCTATTAGCGGTTGAGATCGTCTCCGGTGAGACGGTCCTAATTACGTGAGTGGGCTGAAATTCGTCGGAAACGCGTAAAGTAGAAGTCACGGGGAGAAAACGCAGGGAAAGAAAAGATTGGGGAAAATAAATTATTTGAGCATCTCCAAATCCAATGGCTAGCTATATCTTGGCTTGCCATGTCACTTTCCAAACAAATGATGTGGCAAGCTACCTTGTTCCACAATGGTGAGCTACTATGTCTTTAATTACAAAGGCCTCACGTGTTTTTTTTAAATATTTTTACCAAGAATTTTTACTGTCATTAAAATAACGGATATATTTATCTAAATGATAAATTTTATATTACATACAAATAATATTGGCTCTAAATCTTTCCGTGCACCTTCTTATTTTTCTTTGAATAAGATTCTTTTTTCATCTCGAGGATGTTGAAAAGTTTTCACAAATGCAACCCACTCGGGTTTCATATACCATCAACTAAATAATAACAGTAATAATATCATAAAAGGAGTTTCTGCTAAATAACCGCGTGTTGATTGGTATAGGAAAAACGTATCGTAAAATTAGTTTCTGCAAAATAACACCGTGTTGATTGATATATGAAAAACGTATCAATAAAATTTTACTGCATACAAATGAACGTTTGAATATATTCAAAAAGATAACGTTTAACTAGAAAAGTAAATGAAAGGTAAATGGAAGGTAAATAAAAGGTAAACATGACATTTATGACGGCAGTACTGCTCCGTGCGGCAGTACACATGGATGGTGAAACAATGGTAAACAGTGCTGCTGCAAAGTTTGAAATACTACAAGAAACTCCTTATTTAGAACCAATGGAAATGCTTTTTTGCAGATCAGCCCCTATAATCCCGCGCGTTTTAGAATGCGGGCCCAAAACCATATTTTGTTCATGAAATGCACAAAAAGTCTTATTTACCCTTCTGTCCTGATTAGTACTGTCCTAACCAAGACTTTGTCAAGTGGTTTCATACCGTAATATGACTGAAAAGACATTAGTTAAGTTTACTATTTATTTATTTAATTTATTTATAAGTTATTTTTATTTGAGGTATAATTCATTATCACTATATAAGAGAGGTATATAAGAGGTAATTTAGTTTTAGAATTAAAAAAAATAGATGATTTATTTTAGAATTAAAATAAAGGAAAATAAAGAATTAATTTCTTAAATGGTACGCCGCATCCCATGATCCCAAGATTTGTACATGAATAATCGTCCATAAATTTCATTAGAATTTGTTTTTTTATTAGGAATAGGATAAATAGAAATTTTACAATATTTACCTAATTAATTTTTAGAAATTAGAATTTTCATCTCAACTAATTGAAAAAGCTCCTCACCAAAATGATGAATTAATTGTTTGATTGGTCAAATGTCTATATTTAAACCAAAATCTCTAAACAATCTTTAAAACTCTTTTACCAAATCCAATTATGGTTAGACTAGTGGTATCCAAGTAATCCAACTAGTATTTTTAATGTGGATGTAAATTTCTCATTAAGAATATTATTGACCAACATTAATGGATTGAGAGTTACCAACTAATTTTCCATTTTTATCTTTCTAGAAAACTTTGACCAAGTACACTAGTTTTTGATTTCACACGTATCTAAATCACTAGAAATTGAGTTTTTCAGTTACTTGATTATTAATTACTATAAATTTTCTCACTTTATTATTACTTACTATAAATCTACATTAAAATATTAGTTTTCAACTCGGTAAAATTTCTTATAAATTGAGGCCAACCAATAGACATTTCTTGTACCACATATATACTAGTTTTTCTCTGTAATCTCTGCTGAGTAAAGCAATAAGAAGAAAAGCAAATGGAGAAGTTAATCAAATTGATTTTTCTAGTCACAATTCTACTTTCTGCATCAAGTAAATCTCTCACTATTCGATTTCTTTTACATTCATATATCAATCTGGTATATTATGTATTGATTATACTTAATTTTATCTCAAGATAAATAAATTTAACTATTCTAATTTACAGGTCCATCATCATCACACGAGACAAATAGCACCAATAGTGTATATTGTCCTCAACCCCCATGCGCTTGGGTAGACGATATATGCTTTTGTGATAAAAATGGTAAGGATTTCTAGCATTACCAAAAGATTATCTATTTCAAACTATTTTAAAATAAAATTGAGTTTTTTTTTCAGTGATATGAGTTACATTATTTATATTTAATAATATAAATTATCTCAATTTATTTTAAATATTCTTTTATAAAATTTCAGGGCGGAAGGAACAGGTTGTTCCCATAGAGCCGCAGGATTCATGCCAATCGGATGATGACTGTGTAAAGCCATGTCGTAAATTGAGCCACAAATTAACACCTCACTGCAATGGTGATATTTGCATTTGCTATTGATCAATAATCCAGAATAGGTTTTCAACTTTTCATGTAATCGCATAACCTATTTTATACGATAAATTTTGTTCGTCAAACTTTAAATAAATGGTGATTTGTTATAATTTTATCTTATTTTAAGAGAAAAACGTTCAATAACAATTACAGCAAATCTATCCCACACTTATAATTAATTTATATATTTGGCCTAATTTGTAAAATAGAGCCTCCATATTTTTGAGCTTACATCATCATTTTCAAAACTCCCAGTCTATATATAATTTATAAAAATATATCTCATAAGACCTTCGCAAATATTTTTAATAGAAATAAATGAAATTTAAACTTTATAAAATCAAATGTTTCATTTATAAATTTGGGATTTTGTACTCGGATATAATAAAATTATACGGTGCAGTTCATCCCTGCCCTCCAATGTCTCCATTTTTTTTATTTGAGCAAAACCCTCATGTACCCTGAGATCTTGGGGTATGTATTAATATGCCCCTGAATTCTTGTAAAGTGCCCCTGGAACGACAAAAACTTTATTTTGTCGTTATACTAGAGTGTTTTCTTGCCGGCCAAAATCGATTTGAAAAGACAAAATCATCCGAAGGTCATTTTTGTCTCAGTTGGCTCATGTCGCGTGTGTTAATTGTGGTTTAAATTTCGAAAATTTGGGTTTTCCATTTTCAATTCTCTTGCCACTGCTTCAATTTTGTAGTTGTAACTTGTAAGCTTTGTTCTTTACAAATCAACATGTTTGATGGATCAAAATTACAAATCAGAGATATATTAATACATACACAAGAATTCAGGGTCCATGAGACCTTTTTCTTTTAATTTTTATTTTTAAAATAATCCCAACAAATTTTCTCGGTAATTAATTTTACATTTTGCAATCCATGTATTTATTCCTCCTAAATTACCCCGCCGATGGTTATTCTCACACCCCTCATCTTCTCCGGCGAATTTTTCTCCCTGAACAAAATTAATGGCTCAAATTCAGGTCCGGAATGCGTCGGTGCCGGCGGGGACCAATGATCTTCGATCCTAACGAATCACATGATGTCGAACATCACTGAATTTTCATAGAAAGGTTGGATTGTTTCCTTAAGCTAGATTGGGCCACAAATTAATTAATACCTCACTGCAATTAATGGTGATATTTGCATTTGCAATACCGAAAACTATATTCACACTTGTACTCAAATCTATTTTGCTACTATATTTTTTTACCAAAGTTTCACAGTATTGTCAAATTTATTTCGCTAATGTATTTTAAAAAAAAAAATGAGAAAGTCTTGGGTGAGACCTGTCCTTGTGGAGACCAAAAGTAGGGGAATGAGCATTTACTATTTCTGCTTGATCTTTTAGTCAGTTTGTTTGATCTTTCAATCAATGTCCTTGAGTATTTTTGTTTTGCCTTGATTTTTCAGTTAATTTGATCTTTCGTTCAATTTGCTTGATTTTTCGGTCAATTTTTTTGATAATTTCCTTGGTCAATTTCACCAACGACAAATTCAATCAAGGAAATCGGCGGGTTTAAAGCTCACCAACGATAAATTCAATCAATAACAGTCTCATATAATCTTTGGTCTCATTTGAGACAGGTCTCAAATGAGAATTTGCCAAAAAAAATTGAAAAAAATAGTTAAATCCAAGCGCCACTTTTTAAAATTTCCATATATAGAGAACATCCGGTTTTATACATCTATATGTCAAACTCTTTAGTTAATTAAAGAGTCGAATAGACTTGCTATATATGGGATAAGTACAGTTCATGGAGGTTCAGTCATGCAATTTACAACCGTTGGATTTAATCTAACAGTTCATGTAATAAACACAATTATATTCCTATTTAATCCAAAAGAATTATTTTTACAATCTGTTATTTATTTCTCAACAGAGATTTGTGTAATATTGATATTGTAATCAAATTTTGGTTATCCTCCTCTAAGGCTATTTAAAGGCGACTTTGGTGTGAGTATTTTCATCTCATATAATCAGAACTGCAATATCAAAAGATCCATTCCTCCATTTTTATACAATGGAGAAGTTAACTAAACCCATTTTTCTGGTCATGACCATCTTGGTTATTGCATCATGTACGTATTTCGAAATTCTCACTCTATTTGTTATCAGAATTAATTTTGCATTTCTTTTATTAAAAATTAATTGATTTATAAAATTACAGGTTGGTCATTTACAAATGTGATGGCACAAGAATGTTTTGATCCTGGTTGGTGTGATAAACCCATACCGGGCTGTTCGTGCACCTGTTGTATGAACAACTACTGCTATTGTCCTGGTGGGAGTGAGTGTCCAAATGGAGATCCGTGTGGTAAATTTCCAATACTGTGAAAAAATAAATTCAGTGATCTACTAGAAAATTCAGCATAACTGGATCGGATTAACCTAAATTGAATAAAATTACATTTTTACTTAACTAAACTTAACTTGAAGGTCTTCCTGGAAAAAAAATTAAATTATTTTAATCATACAGCTATTATATATATTACTATTATTTTAATTAAATAAGGTTAATAAAGTATTCTTTTCAATTTTACAGGTGAAGCGCCAACTCCACCGAAAAGGATTATCAATCCTAACAGAACACTTATTGATGTCCAGCATCAACACTGAATTTCCATTGAAAGGATTGTATTGTTTCATTATGTTAGTTTGAATGTATGATTTAGCAGAAATCAAACGATGTACTATTAAAAAAAACAATATATTTGCTCTTATATTATGCATTCATACATATATAGCGAATGAAGATCCATTTGAACAATTTCTGCGTTCTAATTAGAGATTTTTATCCAGGTCAATCTTTCAATTTAGTTCAGTTGATTTCATTTCAGTTTAGTTCAGCAAGAAATAAGCTATAACAAACAGGACATAACTGTATGTATATTTATGACTTAATTCAGATAAGTTCAATTCAGAAAAGAAAGAAAAAAAAGCAAATAAAAATTGAATAACATTCGCTATAAATAACAGTATATATATATTTGCTCTTATATATCATATGCATATTCATACATAGTGAATCAAGATCCATATTCGAACAATTTCTGCATTTTAATTAGAGATTCTTTCCCAGTTGATCTTTCCTTCGTCTGCTTCGCATCCACGAACGCAATATGTATTGTAACAGATACAGAACTGGCAGCCTTTGCACACCGGTATGCAATCCTCGTTCTGTTCGCATCTCGGAAGAGGCAGCTTCTCGATCTCTGCTCCCATCACTTCTCCAGACAACATCGTACCTGATCGATGTTTAACACAGTAAAATGATATATACACACACACACACATATATATATATATATATTATTGTCACAAAATTGTATTTAAAATGGTGAGGAGATGATCAGAACGGAATGTTACCGGATACGAGAATCGCGAGGATCGTTGCAGAGATGATGAACAGCAAGTTAGCAGTTGCAGTAGAGGGCTTCATTGTTTTAGAGCTTGAAGAACTGAAATGGTACAATGTAGGAGAAGATGGATAGATGGCTCTTTTTATTATTAGTTTTGAGTTAAGAGTTTTGATGGTGTTTCCAATTGACTTTTAGTGAGTTAGCTAAACTCCTTCGATTCTCATACCTTCAAATTTATAATGTTTTTTGTTTTCCTTTTCTTAATTGTGGAGATTTTTTTAGGTCGAGAAAAAAAGTAAGGATTCTGTAAAATCCAATTTATTACTGATTTACTCCGCTCTTTTTTCATCTAAAATGAGTTTTATAAAAAAAATTGGAAATATATCTTGTAATAAGTTGGCTTACTCTTTTTTTTGTACATTTGATAGAACGCATTATCTGATTTATTAAACAAATTCATGAAAATCAAAAAGCAAATCTCATATAATATAACGCGTGGTTTTTCCAAAAGATGATAATGTTTAAGTTAATGAAAATTCATCACATTTGTGCGTTTTCTTTACCGGAATTTTAGGCAACTTATTTAAGTAATTTTGAGACGATTCTTTGCAATGATATATTTGGAAGTGATTCAAAAACCGTTCCTATGAGGGTAAATATTGCGTGCTGGTAATGCGGTTGATTCACATTTGAATAAAAGAAGGCATTGGTGACTGGTGAGAAAGAAAAGGAAAATGTGGTTGGTTCAAATGGAGAATAGGAATCAATGAAACAATTTCTCATTCAATATATTTTTTAAATCAAAGAGATCATTTTTTTTAAGGAATTTATTTATGCTACTGTAAAACACAGGGTACGTTGTCAAGAAAAACCCCTTCTAAATGCTGTGACTATTGTATGATACAGGGTCATGATGAATATTAATATATGAGATTACTGAGAGACATCATGAAAGGAAAGCAATTTTCTTCATGTTGCAACATGGAACCTGAGCGGCAGAAGAAACTCACCAAGAAGGTATGGGTACCAAAATCTAAAAATTTGACTAATTTTCCATTAATGGATTGAGAGTTACCGACTAATTTTCCATTTTTATCCTTCTAGAGAAATTTGACCAAGCACACTAATTTTTCATTTCACACGTATCTTAATCACTAGAAATTGAGTTTTTCATTATTTACCAGTTACTTGATTATTAATTAATAAAAACATTCTCACTTTATTATTACTTACTATAAATCTACATTAAAATATTAGTTTTCAACTCGGTAAAATTTCTTATAAATTGAGGCCGACCAATAGACATTTCTTGTACCACATACTAGTTTTTCTCTGTAAACTCTACTGATCGAGTAAAGCAATTAGAAGCAAAGCAAATGGAGAAGTCAATCAAATTAATTTTTCTAGTCACAATTCTACTTTCTGCATCAAGTAAATCTCTCACTTTTCGATTTCTTTTACATTCACATATCAATCTTGTATATTATGTATCATCAAACTTAATTTTATCTCAAAATAAATAAATTTAATGGTTTTAATTTACAGGTCCATCATCATCACACGAGACAAATAGTACCAATAGTGTATATTGTCCTCAACCCCCATGCGCTTGGGTAGACGATATCTGCTTTTGTGATAAAAATGGTTAGGATTTCTAGCGTTACCAAAAAAAATTCTATTTCAAATTTTAAAATAAAATTGAGTTTTTTCAGTTACATGAGTTACAATATTTATATTTAATAATATCAACTATCTCAATTTATTTTAAATATTTCTATTATAAAATTTCAGGGCGAAAGGAACAAGTTGTTCCCATAGAGCGGCATAATGTTTCATGCCAATCTGATGAGGACTGTGTAAAGCTGCCATGTCGTAATTCTATCTGCGATGAAGATATGCAAATTTGCGTTTGCATAACCTATTAATCTGTAATGCAGAATAGGTTTTAATGTAATCGCATAAACTATTTTATACGATAAATTTTGTTCGACAAACTTTTAATAAATGATGATTTGTTATAAACTTAATTCATAGCAAGTTTATTTTATTTTATTTTAGGAGAAAAACACCCAACAACAATACAATGCAAATTTATCCCACGCGTATAATTTATACATTTGGCCTAATTTGTAAAATATATATCTCAGAAGACCTTCGCAAGTATTATTAAATATAAAAACAAATTGAAGATTTTTATAAAATCAAATGTTTCATATATAAACACTACACCAAAATTGGGCTTCAGTAACAAATCGCCACGAGAAACCATCACTAAAGACAAGAATTAGTGACGGATGCAAAATCTTGTCACTAGGTTTCGTCAACTAACAGATTCTAAGGGTATTGTTGTCTTTATATTCACTGACATTTTCATAAATTATGTGAAACTTACCTCAGGATATAAGGGTATTGTTGTCTTTATATTAGAAATAAGGGTATTGTTTTCTTTATATTCACTGCCCTTTTCAGAAATTATGTGAAACTTACATCCCACTTTCCAATTTCTAATGTTCCACTTCCCTTAATCCCAATTCTCTCTTTTATTTTTATGCTACTGTAAAACACACATAAACAACTACAATGAGTAACATTGGCATCCGCAACACCGAATCGAGAACAAGAAACCAAAAATCACGAATATATTGTTTTTTATAAGTATTCAAAGTATATAAACCAACCAACTAAAGAGAAAATGATAATTCAGTTATACCTTAGGAGTCGAGTGTTTCAACAATTTCTAAGCATTCGTTCTTTGCAGAAGATAAAAGAAAACATTTGGCAAATCTGTGAAAGCAAAATGTAGGAATATAAATATTACCGTGAATAATTATATCCCTGTAAACACGCAGCGGAACAAATATCAATATATTAATCTTTAGTTGTATTGGAGGCAATTACAAACCCGACGTCGCAAACCAACTCGTCGTCAAAGGGGCACGCCACAATCCGGCTTTCAGTCTTCAAAGAGACTTTCGACCCCAAACCAGACCTAAATGTCTGTATCTCAATCTCTTTCAATCTTAGATTAATTTTCTTGTTGGAATGCCTCAATTACAATCAATGCCCTATGCGTCTTTATATAGACTACATAAACTCCTAAACCATTCATGAAACTGTAATTATATCAACTTTCTAATGCTTAAAGGAAATATATAAAGGAAGATCTAAAATCCTATTTAAGTTTGGTTTAATTACCAACACAAAATACAATGTTTTCCCAAGTTTATCTTTATTTTCCAAAGGTAAAGACCCGCGCAATTCTATGATGTTCACGTCGTTTTCTGCCAAAATTCCGTGCACACGTAACTACACGGGTTTACTACTAGACGGTCGATATTGATAATTTTCCGGCCTCTCCAAAAATACAACCTGAAAAGAACGGTCTCGTGATTTTTCGGGACATTATTACGTACCAAGTTACATGATGGGCGAGATTTGGATTTTCCATTTTTACAATATTCCCCAATCTCCACACCCACGACATTTTGTAAAATGTGTTTATGTTATATTACACGCAATATTACATTTTCCACATAGAACTACTGTACCAAGTTTTATTTTATGATATATGTGCACCATCTTTAAAGAATATTTATTTTCTCCTCAACATCAATCAGATGGATCATAACCTGTTTCAATCCGCACTTGCTAGCAGTAATTTACCATATATTATAGAAATTAAACGATAAATCATTTACATACTTAAATAAACATTTTGAAACTAAAATGTAATTGTCCAAATTTGAAACCAACCACCGGTCCAAACGGTCGTGGACAACTTGGCATTACTTTCATTGGTCATATTTACCAGCAATGAAATGGAGAGTCATCCATGTGACGAAGAAAATGGGGTTGCCTACAAATCTAAATGACCAAGGCTTTTTCATGAGCTGGACTCGAACCAACGTGTCTGAAAAGACCCTCCAAATAAGCTCCGATTCGATAGCCATTTAAATGCAGTGTCTACGCCGGCGAACATTTGGCGGTGGCTTTACCAACAGCTCCGTCGCTAGCAAACAAATCATAAGTAGTCTCGTTGGTTGAAAATTTCTCGTGCACACTTAGTATTATTTAACTTAGTTTTAGTCTATTTTACTATTCTTTTGATCACCTATTTAAGATTAAATTCACTCAATAAAATACAGTTCAATAAAATCCTCTCCAAAGAACATATAATGCCCTGGTTTTGAACACTTTGATAAAAATTTATTTGTTTATATATGAGAAATCCTGGATATATATTCTTTATATTAACCATAGTACATCTTACATAGGCCATAGTCAGATGAACAAACAACAAACAGCCATGGAAAACTTATTCAGACAGCACAAGAAGAGCAACTAGATCAGACAGTTCAGACAGCACAAGAAGAAGAACCAGAGATCAGAGAGTTCAGACAGTTCCTCCGATTCACATCCACGGAAACCTAGATTCCGGGGGGCGGAGGAGAGATGTCTATACCAGGCCTATGGGGGATAGGTGCAGGTTTTACTCCGGGGACACCAGGAGAGGGATCTGAAGGGCTATAATCCTCGAGCTCGTCGTGATGATCATGATGATGACGACGATGATCATCATGATGGTGATGGTGATGGTGATGATGATGGTCTCTCCCATTCTTGATGTCTGCATTTAACTTCATAGCCATGGATGGTGCAGAACTTCCATCTGTCAAACTGAAGCACAGAATTGCAGCTGCCAAGCTCACCAGCAGAAGAACCCTGCAACACACGAAATTCTTCGTCATGTCAAGCTCGAATGAATGCTGAACAATGCATGTATATTTATACAATATCTATATGATCATGAATGTTAGTAAATGTGTTTGTAAAATATATCGGATGATGAATTAACTACCAGTTAGCAGTTGCAGGAGAGGTCTTCATAGTTTTAGAGCTTGAAGAACTGAATTGGTGCAATGTGGGAGAAGATGGATAGATGGTTCTATTTATAATTAGGTTTGAGTAAGAATTTTGATGGTGTTTCCAATTGACTTTAGTGATGAGTTAGCTAAACTCCTTCGATTCTCATACCTTCAAATTGATAATGTAATTTTATTTTTTTCATTTTCTTAATGATGGGGATTTTTTCGGTCAAGAAAAAAGTTAAGGATTTTAACAGTTTCAATTTATTACTAATCTTCTCCACTCTTTTTTCATGTAAAACAAGGCCCTGGTTGATAAATTTCTTGCTAAAATGAAATAAATTAAAATATAAATTTAGATATATTTAATTGAACTAAAAAATTAAAACTAAATTGAAACTAATAATTTTGAAATATATCATATAATATATCATGTTAAAGGTAGTATTTTATAATTGAAAAATTATTGAACTAATATGAACTGAACTAAAAATATTAAATATATTGAAATGAACTGAAAAAATATAAAAACATTTAGAAAATCTAACTTACTTTTTTTGTACATTTGATAGAACGTATTAATAATTATATATATGATACATTAAACCCATTCATGAATATGAAAAAAAATATCTCACTTTCTTTCCTTTTTTTCGTTATCTTTTTTGAAAGAAAAACTTCTCACTTTCTTTTGGTTATATATAAACGCGTGGTTTTTCCATAAGATGATAGTCTACGTTGATGAAAATTCATCACATTTGTGCGTTTTCTGTACCGGAATTTCAGAAATTTGTTATTTCTTTACCGTTTTCTTTTCCCATTGCAATTATATGGAAGTGATTCAAAAAATTCAAAAACCGTTTCTATGAGAAGGTAAAAATATTGCGTGCAGGCGAGTTCACATTTCAAATAGGGAAGTGTATCAATAAAGGAATTGGTGAGAAAGAAAAGGAAATTGTGGTTGGTTCAAATGGAGAATAGGAATCAAAGAAACAATTTTCTCATTCAATTTTTTATTATTAGTTTATTTGAATGAAAGAAGATAATAATCATTACTTTTAAGGCTCTGTTTGCCAGAAAAGCAGCAGATTATTTCAGTTTAATTTAATTCAATTCAGTTTAGTTTAGTAAAAATGTAATTGTATGAAATTTAGGTTAATTCAGTCATGCTGATTCTTTTTTTTAATACATTAATTTTCACTTCACTTCAGTTCAGTTCAGTGCAGCAAGAAATAAACTCTGACAAACAGAACCTAAGAGTGGTGATTGATATCATCCCTGGTTAGTATGTATGACGTGAAATCATATAGTTACTTTGGTAGTGAGTTACTTTGGAAGAATGTTTTTGACATATCCCACCTTATACATCTGAAATGTAAGAAAAATTCTGATAAAAGTAGGTATGAGAGCATCTCCAATGGAGAGAGGGTCAAGAGAAAAAATAGGTGCCAAATGTTTAAATTTTATTGGGTGTCAATATGATGTAAGATTAAAGGTTTTCATTTTGAAGTTTGGTTCTCCAATGCAACTATCAAATTGGCACAAAATATCATTAAATTAAATATTGCATTTATGTTTCAAATTTAAAAATGGAAGAATGTAATGATTAAAACTCTATATTTGTTAAGTTGTCAAATTGAAGGCTTCAAAGTGAGTATCAATATATAGAGGGTGTAATTGACACCTTCAATCCACATCATATGCCACCTATGATTGACCCCTACATTGATGCTTGAGTTGGAGATGATTTTTGCAATTTCTCACTCTCAATCCTACATGTCAATTGATATTTTTGAAAGTGAAGGTAGCATTGGAGATGCTCTGAGCAACTGTAGATGTACAATGTAAATACCCTTATGTAGATGATCTATATATGGAATGATATATATGGAAGTGATTCAAAAAATTCAAAAACCGTTCCTATGAGGGTAAATATTGCGTGCAGGTAATGCGGTTGATCTGGTTCACATTTCAGAAAGGGAAGTGTATCAATAAAAGAAGGCATTGGTGAGAAAGAAAAGGAAAATGTGGTTGGTTCAAGGAAACAATTTCTCATTCAATATTTTTTTTTTAATCAAAGAGATCATTTTTTTAAGGAATTTATTTATGCTACTGTAAAACACACATAAACAACTAGAATGAGTAACATTGGCATCCGAATCGAGAACAAGAAACCAAAAATCACAAATATATTGTTTTTGATAAGAATATTCCAAGTATATACTAAAGAGAAAATGATAATCCAGTTATACCTTAGGAGTCGAGTAACATTGGAATATTATTTTCTCCTAATTAAGTTACATAATGGGCGAGATTTGGATTTTCCATTTTTACAATATTCCCCAATCTCAACACCCGCGACATTTTGTACAAGTTTCATACTTAACGATATATTACACGCAATATTACATTACCAAGTTTTATTTTAGGATATCTATGCACCATCTTTAAAGAATATTCATTTTCTCCTCAACATCAATAAGAGGGATCATAACCTGTTTCAATCTGCACCTGCTAGCAGTAATTTACCATATATTATAAAAAGTGCTTATTAAACGATAAATCATTTCCATACTTAAACCCCGCCAGCCAGTGTAATTGTCCAAATTTGAAACCGGCAACAGTCCAAATTGGCGTTATTTTCATTGTTTTCCAGCGAATTAAAAGACAACCGCAAACATTTGGCCATTATATCCATTAATGTGCATTGTCACATATTTGTAACATATTAAATGGGCGAAATTGGTAACTCAACTAGTTGAGTGATTTCTTGAAGAAATTTTGGATAAGTTATTAGTTAAGGTGATATATCTACACTCACAAGTAGTCTCGTTGGTTGAAAATTTCTTGTGCACACTCACTATTCAATCAGTATACAAATTTGGACTTAAGTCTATTTTTACTTCTTTTCACCTATTTAACATTAAATTCACTCAATAAAATACAGTTCAATAAAATCATCTCCAACAAACATTGCCCTGGTTTTGAACAATTTGATAAAAATCAAAGGGGTGCACACTTTTTTATTTGTTTATATATGAGAAATTCTGGATATTCTTTATATTAGCCATAATACATCTTACATAGGCCATAGTCTGATGAACAAACAGCCGTGGAAAACTTATTCAGACAGCACAAGAAGAAGAACCAGATCAGACAGTTCAGACAGCACAAGAAGAAGAACCAGAGATCAGACAGTTCAGACAGTTCCTAGATGCCGGGGGTCGGAGGAGAGATGTCTAGACCAGGCCTATGGGGGATAGGTGCAGTTTTTACTCCGGGGACACCAGGAGAGGGATCTGAAGGGCTATAATCCTCGAGCTCGTCGTGATGATCATCATGATGACGACGATGATGATCATCATGATGATGACGGTGATGGTGGTGATGGTGATGATGATGATGGTCTCTCCCATTCATAGCCATGGATGGTGGTGCATTGCTTCCATCTACCAAACTGAAGCACAGAACAGCAGCTGCCAAGCTCAGCAGCAGAAGAGCCCTGCAGCACACAAAATTCTTCGTCATGTCAAGCTCTAATGAATGCTGAACAATGCATGTATATTTATACAATATCTATATGATCATGAATGTTAGTAAATGTGTTTGTAAAATATATCGCAAGAATCATTGAAGAGATGATGAATTAACTACCAGTTAGCAGCAGTTGCAGGAGAGGTCTTCATTGTTTTAGCACTTGAAGAACTGAAATGGTGCAGTGTAGGAGAAGATGGATGGATGGTTCTATTTATAATTAGGTTTGAGTAGGGGTGCTTACAATGGCGGAATCAGGGAGGGATCAGGGGTGTCTGGTCCACCCCAAGAATTTACCATGAAGCAGTAATTTTGGCATATTTTATTTTGTAAGGGGTGCTTAAATGAGTTGTTTTCTTCTAATAATAAATAATTAAAGAAAATTCACGATTTGATTGCATCTTAGAATCACAATCATAACTAATTTATCGTTTCCTTAGAAAAATAGATTCATTTCCAAAAAGTTTACCATTTTCATTACAAATTACATTTTTCTTTAATTTTATATTAACTAGACAATAAATATTATAATTTATCTTTAACCCTAAATCAGTATAGATTATATATTTACATTTGGTACATATAATTTCTTTTATATCCAATTATGGCCCCTCCTAATTACAATTGGTGGTTCCGCCACTGGGTGCTTATCGAGCGAGTCAATCGCGAGCAGAGGCTTGCTCGACTCGACTCGTTAGTGATATTACTCGTGCTCGACTCGACTCGTTTGCTCGCAAGCTTTTTAAATCAAAGGTCAAACTCGACTCGTTAATGTATAGTGTTGTTCTCGAACTCAAACTCGTAGACCATTGTTATCTATTAATTTTCTTTAATTTTATTGAAAATTAATAAACAATTACTAAAAAATATTTTTAAATATAATAATTTGTACGTAAATTTCAATATAAGTAATTGATTTCTCTAAATTATGCCAATAAAATTATCCGTAACTAAATAAATTGCTAATAAATACGTATCTTTTACCATAAATATAGATAATTCAAATATAAGGTAGTAATGTAACAAAACACTTATGTACAGTTGACGAAAAATGTCTTCTTTTTAACATACATATATAATTAATAACTAAGTACTAAATTCATAAAGTAAAATAATTACAATACGAATTAAATTTGGAATATTAGTTATAATATTTAATATTAAATAACAATACCTACATATCGAGTTTGCTCACGAGTTTTTGAGTCAAGTAAAGCCTTGTTCAAACTCGACTCGTTAACTTTTCGAGTCGAGTTGAGTTCGAGTCAAGCCAAATCGAGTCGAGATTTGACCGAGCCTTGAACGAGCTTGAGCACGAGTTGCTCACGATCGGCTCAACTCAATAACCACCCCTAGGTTTGAGTAAGAATTTTGATGGTCTTTCCAGTTGACTTTAGTGATGAGTTAGCTAAAATCTTTCGATTCTCATGCCTTCAATTTGATAATGTTTTTGATTGGGTGTATTTTACCATATTATTTCCTGAATATTTGTGCTGAATTATATTATTATTATATGGAAATCTTATGTTTTGTTGACTTATTGCAGAATTGGAGCAAGAGATAATTAAATATTATTATCTGCAATTTATGGAGAAAATCAAGGATATGGAAAAGGAGCTGAAGTTTACACGCAAGGCATGGAGGCTACGTAGCTGTTTCTGCAGAATTCAGTATAGCTGGAGTCAAGATGGAAGCAAGGAAAGAAGTATTTCATGGAAACTCATTTGGCAAAGTCAGAGTCATATTTGGAAAGGGATTCCTTGAAGGCTTCTAATTCTTTATGGAAAAGGAGATCTCTTCATATTTTATTCTTATATTTTTAAGACATGGGAAAAAACTATATATTCCTTGTTGTTGTATTATTTTCATACGCATAGTTTTACTTTCAGAAACATAGACTGATTTCAGGGTTTAGGCGCAGACATTATTGGCCACCAGTTTTTACCCTTCGTTCAATAAAAACCACCTTTTTCCAATGCTTGTTAATATGATTACTATCATGTTATCTAGCTAAACCCCTTTATTCTGGTGAAGATCAGGGAAGTGCTGGCTGTTTATTCTTGTGAGATCTAATTTGTTTTAATACTTTGAAGTGCATGCTTATATCAGTTTATCTTGTTCTTAATCTATGATTACTTGCATGTTTTTAAGTAGTGTACAATACTTGTTTGCATGCTTGTTAATTGAATGCCAATTAAACCGATCATCCGTAATTGTGATCTAAGTTTACTTAGGGTTTAGGCATTGACAGTCTTAATTTAAATAAACCGGCTAATCGAGTTTGTTGATTATGTTTTGGGTCTTTCTCGTTCTTCATGCTGCTTACATATTAAATCTATAGAGCGTCTCTTAGGTTATATGTGGGTTAGAGAAATAGTTAGTGAGGCGTCCTCCTTTCTATCGACAAGGTAAGGAAAGATTTGTTGTTTACAACTAAACCAATTTATATGCATGTCTTTAAAGTTATCTTTGCATCGAGGATCAAGAATGCCATGCCAGCACTGAATTGATTGGAACCGGAATTCTCTCTCCATTGTCTAAACCTCAGAAAATCATTCTCTGTTTTGTTCTTGTTTAATTTTTGTTAAATCATCTTAAATCTCAAAACACTCTTTTTGGTGACTGTTTCGCAGGTCAAGGTTAAGGAAGAAACTCGTCAGTCCATTGGGATTCGATCCAGCTCGCCACTGTACTGTGAGCTTTAATATTTTGGGTGTAAAACGACGCACCAAATTTTGGCGCCGCTGCCGGGGATTGGTTCAAGCAGTGTTTTTCCTTTATTTTGATTTGCTTTTATTTTATTTTAAATCTTTTCTTTTCTTGGTTTATGCCCCGTTCTTCCTGTACAGGAATCTTAGTTTTCGAACCAGAAATCGAGAAACTTGCACGGAGTTTGAGGAAGCAGGCAAGAGCTTTGAAAGGAGAAGCAACGTCTCAATCCAGCGATAACGAGGAGGAAATCGAGATGGGTGAAGTTGGCCCCCAACAAAGGATTAAGGATTTGGGACGATACAAACACAACTGACCCCTGTGCATAGCTCTCCCTGAGATCAACCGAAACTCCGAGATAAAACCAGGTTTCATCCAAGTCTTACCTAAATTTGGTGACCTGCCAGGTGAGAGTGCGCATAAACATTTAGATGAGTTAGATCTTGTGTGTGCAACCCTTAGACCTCAGGGTTTTACTAGTGATCAAATTAAATTGTTAACTTTCACACACCCTTTGCAGGGAAGGGCTCGTGAATGGTTATTTGAACTTCCCCCTAAGTCTATTACTTCTTGGGAAACCTTAGAAACTAAATTTCTTCAAAAAAATTTCCCTGAATCTAGAGCAGCTAATTTGAGGGCCGCAATAAGTGGCATTAGGCAAAGAAAAGGGGAAAGTATGGGTAATTATTGGGATAGATTTAACCAGTTATGTCGTAAATGTCCCAATCATGGTTTTAGTGAATATCAACTCATCACTAATTATTTTTATGGAGGAATGTGTTCCATAGACAGGAGAATTTTTTATGCAGCTTGTGGAGCCCATATGGATGAGAAGATTGATGCCCTCACAGCTTTAGTGCAGGATATTGCTGTACAATCTTCTAGAGGGGTGAAGTGTGAGATTTGCTACCAAATGGGTCACTATACGGATTCATGCCCTACGTTGCAAGACCCTCATACAGAGCAAGCTTGTTATGGACAAGGAGACGAGGGCCAAAGGCAGAGAAAATATGACCCATATTCCAGCACCTACAATCCAGGATGGAGGGACCATCCAAACTTCAGATGGAATCAAAAGGCGCCAGGAATGTATAAGCAGGAGCAGCCGCAGGCCAGTCGGTATGCCCATACCGACCAGAGTAACCAGTAGATTTCCATGAATGATGTTCTCAAGAGTATCACTCAAGGCAGCGAAGTTGTTCAGAATTTAGCCAAGAATGTGAATGCTTTCCAGCAGGAGACACGTGCTGCTTTGGGGAACCTTGAGACTCAGATCACCCAGATGGCCTCGGAGATTAATCGGATGAAATCTACCAATGGAAGACTCCCTTCTCAGACTGAACCAAACCCAAGAGCTAATATAGCTAATGTAAGTGCGATCAGTTTAGTGAGTGTGGAGGAGTTGGCAGAACTTGAAGCCAAAGTGGTCGGACAGAGGAATGATCAAGATGAAGAATCCAAGGAGGACAAAAAGGAATCATCCAAGGTAAATTCTGAACCTGAATCAATTGTTTCTAATTCCAAAATTTCTCCACCGTTTCCATCCAGGTTAACTAAGAACAAGAAGGAGGAGGATGAGAATGAGATTCTTAAGGTCTTCGAAAGGTTAGAAATTAATTTGCCATTGATTGATGCGATTAAGCAAATTCCCGGGTACGCAAAATTCCTTAAAGAGCTTTGCTCTAAGAAGATGAGGTATGGGGATGATGCTAAGATTAGGGTAAATGAGAATGTTTCTGCTGTTATTCAACATAAATTGCCACAAAAATGTAAGGATCCTGGGATGTTTACCATTCCATGCATAATTGGTAATATGAATGTTGAAAATGCCATGTTAGATCTAGGTGCATCCATTAATGTCATGCCCCTCTCTGTGTATAATGATTTGAAATTAGGACCATTGAAAGAAACTCGTGTGATAATTAAATTAGCAGATTGGTCTAATGCATATCCGGAGGGTGTAATTGAGAATATTCTTGTGAAGGCTAATGGTTTGATTTTTCCAGTGGATTTTTATGTTGTTGACATGGATGATTCATTGTGTGCTAAAAAATCCTTAATACTTTTAGGAAGGCCATTCATGAAAACGGCGAAAGCAAAAATTGATGTAGATAAGGGATCTCTTAGTCTTGAATTTGATGGAGATGTTGTTAATTTCAATATTTTTGAGAATATGAACCATGTAGATGATCCCGAATCTGTGTTTGCTTTTGATGTGATTGATCCATTGGTTGAAGATTTTGCAGAAGATGAAAGGTCTGAACAGGTACCATTAAATCAGTTGGATAAGATGGATGAAACTGATTTTACATCAGAAACGCAGAATTTTAGTTCTCAGAAGTTAGCAGTCGATATGCCCATACCGACCAGCTCTACAGCCCCTTCCATCAAGAAAGCGCCTAAGCTGGAGTTGATAAAGCTTCATACCAGAACCAGTTCAGAACCTCAGAATGACATCTCTCATACAGCAGCTGGGATGACCATTCCTTCTAACTTTCCCTCATTGAATACTGAATACCAATTCTTTCAAGGACAAAAGGTACTCCTTGCAAATTCTAAAGTTAAAGGTATTCCAGGTAAGATGATACATAAATGGATTGGACCGTATGTTATTGTTAATATTTCTCCTCATGGTTTGTTTAACATCCAAAGTTTGGAGACTCAAAGCATTTTTCAGGTTGAACCGAGCAAAATTAAGCCTTTTGATGTAAATGTTGGAGTCTTTGGAACTGAGGAGAAACACTTCGATCCAGCCTAAGATATCATGGGTGTCTAGTCTAAGACGTTAAATAAGGGCGCTTCTTGGGAGGCAACCCAAGCTTTTTGTTTTCAAGTTTGTTTGTTTTATTTTATTTTTATTAAACAAAAATTAAAAAATCGAAAAATATAAATATTTTTTGGAAAAAGGTGTGATTGTAATTTTAATTTTATTTTAATTTGATTTTATGTATTTAATTTGTGTGCTAACGTGATTTTGTAGATTCTGGAAGTGTGGGGGAGAAAATCACAGTTTCAGAGAGTTTGGTGGTGAATATAGAAAGGTGGAACTAAAGGAGTTTATGTGCAATTTCAGAGGATTAATCCTATATTCCCACAAATTCCAGAACCCCTGCGTCTATATTCTTCTTCGACTAAGAATGGGGATTTCTGGAAAACTTTTCCTTTCACCACATCGCCGCTTCTTCTCCCCCAACTTTCCTATCACACGACCGGCGAGTTGCTGCCACAAATCCTCCAGATACCCGCTCTCCTCGCGGACATAATCACGGAGCAGCCCGGATGTCGACCTGATGGCTACCACGCCACTTCCAATTGATTGCTCAGAAGCCCTAATTCACCGTGAATTTACAATCCAAGCAAAGGGGTACCATGGGCGAGATCAAAGGCTCCATCCTTGACGATCTGTAGAGATGTGGATCTGTCCAATGAGGTTTTGAAGTTAAAAACGCAGTTGCTGGAGTTGGTCCAGAATTTTTCCAGCCAGTAGCAGTCAGAATGCCCATACCGAACATGATTGCAGCAGGACCACAAGGCTAAATAGCCGACCAGGGAGCATTCTAAATTCTTTCTCCCTCTTGTATTTTTATTTCCTAGCCTCTTTGCAGCTGTAGCATATCTTGCATATCATCTCATGTTTTAAATTCTGCATGTGTGATCTTTTTCTTACACAACGGGGGCATTGTGTTGTCCAAGTGTGGGGGAGAGGTTACACCATTATGTGAATATTTGTGTTGTTTTTGTTAGTTTTATGTAGTTTAATTTCATTAGTTTTATAGTTTTCTCTCCTAAACAAAAATCTAAAAACAATCTGAAAAATTGAAAAACTTTAAAAAATTATGTGTTCTTGTTTGTTTTTCGTTTCTTAGAGTCTTGCATTAGAGTCTTAAAGGCAGCCCCTGGATAGGAAATTTGAATGGTTAGAGCTGGGATTTGGTTTGTGGTAAGATTGAAAGTCGCTTCTCTTTGTGAATGGAACTGTGGAATTCTAGTATATACTCTTGGAGGACGAATGTGCTTATAAGTCATTTCTGTTTAACCTAGATAAATGTGAGGATCTGAGCCTTTTAAAGAGCATAAAAAAAGCATATAAAAAATATAGCCACTGGAAAAAAAATGATGAAAAAACTCTTTCCTCTTTGTTTCTTTGTTGAGTGTTCACTATTTGGTATGAGTCACTTGGTTTGCGCCATGATTTCGAGGCTGTTATTTGATACTTGGGCATGAAAATGATATAGGCACCTAGGAAAATAGCCCCACAGCTTCTACAAAATTATCCTACCGAACATCGATCCCCTAGTTAGCCCCGCTGAAGCCAGAAGACTCTTTCTTTGATTTAACCCGATTTAGAGCCTTTGGCCTTCTTCAGTACCCACTTTATGATCATGCAAGTAAATTTAATTTCTCTGAAGTGGTTGTTGGTTTGCTGGAAAATTCAGTATTGTGCTTGACATTTGAAGTTTTAGCTGCTGAATTTTGGGGAATGGTTAGTAGACTGAATCCTGGAGAGTTGTGTATAAATTTTGATGTTTTTGGTTCCCAAGATTGTTTTACATCATAGAATTGTTGTTTTGAGTGTATTGCTGCCCAGAAAGAAACAGAACAGTTCGGAAAAGAACAAAAGAAAAAAAAGGGTTCTGTAAAAAAATTTTAAAAAAAAAAAACAGAAGGCCAATAGGTATAGCTGAGATTATGATGTGTTTGTGTGTTGTGCAAATGATTTTTCAAAGTATATTTTTAGTGCACAACAGTTTACAGTAAACAAGAGACAAAAGGTGTTCATATTTGATGCCACTGCCGGGGATTGGTTCAAGCAGTGTTTTTCCTTTATTAAGCAGTGTAAAATTTGGTGCGTCGTTTTACACCAAAAATATTAAAGCTCACAGTACAGTGGCGAGCAGGATCGAATCCCAAGGAACTGGCGAGTTTCTTCCTTAACCTTGACCTGCGAAACAGTCACCAAAAAGAGTGTTTTGAGATTTAAGATGATTTAACAAAAATTAAACAAGAACAAAACAGAGAATGATTTTCTGAGGTTTAGACAATGGAGAGAGAATTCCGGTTCCAATCAATTCAGTGCTGGCATGGCATTCTTGATCCTCGATGCAAAGATAACTTTAAAGACATGCATATAAATTGGTTTAGTTGTAAACAACAAATCTTTCCTTACCTTGTCGATAGAAAGGAGGACGCCTCACTAACTATTTCTCTAACCCACATATAACCTAAGAGACGCTCTATAGATTTAATATGCAAGCAGCATGAAGAACAAGAAAGACCCAAAACATAATCAACAAACTCGATTAGCCGGTTTATTTAAATTAAGACTGTCAATCCCTAAACCCTAATTAAACTTGGACCACAATTACGGATGATCGGTTTAATTGGCATTCAATTAACAAGCATGCAAACAAGTATTGTACACTACTTAAAAACATGCAAGTAATCATAGATTAAGAACAAGATAAACAGATATAAGCATGCAATTAAAGTATTAAAATGAATTAGATCTCACAAGAATAAACAGCCAGCACCTCTTCGATCTTCACCGGAATAGGGAGTTTAGCTGGAAAACATGATAGTAATCACATTAACAAGCATTGGAAAAAGGTGGTTTTTATTGAACGAAGGGTAAAAACTGGTGGCCAATAATGTCTGCGCCTAAACCCTGAAATCAGTCTATGTTTCTGAAAGTAAAACTATGCGTATGAAAATAATACAACAACAAGGAATATATAGTTTTTCCCATGTCTTAAAAATATAAGAATAAAATATGAAGAGATCTCCTTTTCCATAAAGAATTAGAAGCCTTCAAGGAATCCCTTTCCAAATATGACTCTGACTTTGCCAAATCAGTTTCCATGAAATATTTCTTTCCTTGCTTCCATCTTGACTCCAGCTATAATGAATTCTGCAGAAACAGCTACGTAGCCTCCATGCCTTGCGTGTAAACTTCAGCTCTAAATATTTTTATGTGCAAATGTTTTAAAAAATAAAATTTTGTCCCCACACTTTCAAAAACATACTTGTAACTAATGAGTAGGTACACGTGATTAATTAGTGCATAATTAGTGCAAATTATCAAGACATGGGAGTGCAAATTATTGAAAGCTACACGTTATTAATTAGTGCAAATTATTAATAGCTACACGTTATTAATTAGTGCATAATTAGTGCATAATTAGTGCAAATAAACGTACCATCAGAGCAAATATGGAAGAAAACGTAACGGTGACGTAACGTCCGACGATAGCCCAGGAGAAAAATGCACCAGCGGCGAGCGACAGAAAATTGGTGATGCGGCCCCCTATCTTGGACACGTTGGTGGCACTAACTTGGTCCAAATTCAACACTGTTATCAGAAAAACGTTAAAATTTGAGAATAATCCTATATGTGCCAATCTCTCACATTTCATATGATGTAGAAAAAAAAATCCAGCAATTTAATTTCATCAATAACTTTAGTTTTTTTTAGAATACATCACTCAATCTTGATAATACTAAAATTTATATTAAACAAAAGTTTTTCTCTTGTGGATGGAAGAAGGTATATACGGCATGGCCTTCCAACTAGGGGTGTGCATGAACCGGTCCGGACCGGAAAAATGGACCGGACCGGACCGGAAAGTAACGGACCGGAACCGGATATAAGGGATTCCGGTCCGGTCTCCGGTCCAAGTTTTTTAGGAATTTCGGGTCCGGTCCGGTCCGGTCCAAAACCGGGTATTTTCCGGTCCGGACCGGATGGACCGGTTTTTAATATAATTTATGTTTTAAAATATTAGTTAATTAATTAATGTGTTATTTTTATTTTTGGTCATTAATATTAGTATTATTCTATCACTTCAAATTATATTTTTTGAAATTTATAGATTTATAAAGGTGGTTTTTAGTTGTTATAAACTTTTTATTCTCATTTTTTTGAACAATTTTAATCGTTTGTGAGACCATTGCATCTTGTTTTGTTATTTAAAAAATCATGCAATCATATTTCACAAACTCTATTTTAATACAACTTATTTTTATTCTAATTTTCATATTACTAAATTTGTTTTAGTAAAAAAAGTTTAATTTTCAACTTAAAAATAAAATTTTAAAAATAGTATATCAAAATTCCGGTCTAACCGGTCCGGTCCGGTCCAAACCCGGAATAATTCCGGACCGGTCCCGGTCCAGAATATCCCCTTTCCGGTCCGGTCTTCGGTCCAAGAATTATGGACATTCCGGTCCGGTCCGGTCCGGGTCGGACCGGTTGCACAGCCCTACTTCCAACCGCCGTAGCTCTTCCCTGGGGGCGCCAACGAGCTTAGTTGGAACTAAATATATATGTGGTATGGTTAGATTTATTGTAACATCTAATACTTAGATACCAAATTATATGTGCAGTTAATATTGATCAAAATTTTATCATAACATAAATTTTATATACCAAATTTTGTAAACCAAAATATAAATAGTCGCGTAAAATATACTCAATATGTGAAAATTCAGTTCAGTTCACTTCAGTTCAGTTCAATTTAGTTCAGTTCAATTCAATTCAGTTCAGTACAACAAGAAATAAGTTCTAGCAAACATTCCGTAATATGCCTTGAAAACATATCAGCCGCATCCTGGCTAATATTTGAACTTCTATTTGTATATTAGTTTCTAGTCCAAAAGATTAGAATTAAAGTTTAGCTTTTACTTATAGTGATTTTACTTATAGAAATCTGTAATTTGACATATCAATGAAGTTCGTCTCTTTCTTCCATGTGGATGTAACATTATGTGTTGTATTTTGCGTTTTTTATTTTCCACTTTAATTCGGTTGAGTTCAATACAATTCAATTGAATCGGTACAAATTTTAGATTAGTATTGTTTAGCTTAGTTTTAGTCTATCTTACTTCACCATATTTAACTTTAAATTCATTCATACAATACAGTTCGATAAAATCATCTCCAAAAAACTTTGACAAAAATCAAAGGGGTGTATTTTGTTTATATGAAAAAGTCAGGATATTCTTTATTTTAGCTAGACGCAAACACAATCACTGCACAACAAACAACAAACATCGAGTTTCTGTAAATGTGCAGTTTTCTGTTAGCAACATTTGGGGAAAACAGAGTATTCAATACGATGTTTTAGTTGCCCCAAAACAAAACCTCTGTTCCATCTATATTGTACAACAATCCTATGAAAAACAATAGTACCAATTTAGTTCCCAAAAAAAGTAGGTTTGTCTGAAATCACTAAACAAAACTTGAGCTCAAGCCGAATTGAGCGTGTTATACATAGGTGACTCCTTCTCCACTTACAACCTCGCCAATGCAATAGCATTTGCTCCCGTCTTCCACTATTCTACTTGCAGCCTCTTTGTCGACGATTAGAACCATTCCAATTCCCATATTAAAAGTCCGAAGCATCTCAGCCTCCTCTATTCTTCCAGCCTAAAAGTGTATAAGAGAACGTAAAATAAACTAGTGTGAACAAACAACGAAATGGACCAAATAAATCACATGAAGAGGATCTTACGTCTTGAATCCAACTGAATACCGGGGGAACTTCCCACGAGTCCCGCTGAATTGCAGCCCCGAGGCCTTTTGGGAAAACTCTTGGGATGTTATCCGTGAAACCACCACCCGTGATATGGGCTATACCCTTAACTCCTCCCTTGCTAATAATGTCAAGCACCTTAGCAAGAAAATTTAGGGCTCAACTATTAGTAGCTTTCTCAAATCTTGATATCAGTTGAGAAAAAAAAATTAAAAATAAACGGCTTTACCTGCTTAACATATATTACTGTGGGTGCCATTAAAGCTTCACCTAACGACACAGATCCTCCAGGAAGTTGGTCATTAAGTGCTAGACCGCTTCTCTTGAGAACCCTGCAGATATAATGTAAATAGTTATATGAAAATCAATATGATCGCCCATTATTGTGTCTAAATTAATGACAAACATTTAATCTATTTAAGTGAGTATCACATTCACACCTTCTAACAAGAGAAAACCCATTTGAATGAACTCCACTTGATGGTAGACCGATAAGCACATCTCCAACCGTAATGCTTTTCCCATCAATTACCGAGTCCTTTTTAACAACGCCAACTGCAAAACCACTAAGATCATACTCTCCATGAGCATAGAAGTCTGGCATCTCAGCAGTCTGCATGAACCATAGAAAAACTGTATTTGTCAGTTTTAGTGCAAGAGCAAAGCTTCCTAAAATATACTTACTTACAGAAAACCCACACGGATAAAAACAGAACACTTTAACTCAGATAACATGATCAATCTCGAGAAATAAGAAAATGGAATTTAACAAATCTACCACAGTTACTGACAAAACAGAAAGGGTAATTGGAAGAGTTTCTTCACTCTTTTCTCCCTCCAACTACTAAACAAAGCCACTAAAGCGGTATACCTCTCCTCCGAGTAGAGCACAGTCAGATTGTTGGCAACCATCAACAATGCCTTTTATTACCTGCATAAGTACCAAATATCCATAGTCTTTATGTTACAAAACCATTAAATTTGTGAGTCAAAAATGAATAAGCACTTTGAAAAGGCCTACTTTCTCAGCAAGATCAACATCAAGATGGCTGGTGGCAAAGTAATCAAGGAAAAATAAAGGCTTTGCTCCAGAAGTGATGATGTCATTAACGCTCATTGCAACCTGATTGAAAGACAACAAATAATTTCAGCAATGTCTGATGCGATACAAACTTCTAAATAAAAAAACAAAAAATTAGCATTTACCAGGTCAATCCCAATTGTATCATGGATTCCAGTTTCAAAAGCTAGCTTGAGCTTTGTACCCACCCCATCAGTACCAGCTACTAGATAAGAATCACCTGAATGGAAAAAGAAGCAAAATCATGAATTCTGCCTATGTTCTTGGTTTTTCTATTTAGGATCAAGATAAAAGAAAGGCAAAATCATCAAATAAACACGTGGTTTTTCACCAACAAATGATAAATTTCTGGTGTGATATCGAATGGTTAGGGAACAACATGAATCTTTACCCACTTTTGTCGAAATTGATTTCATCATTTTTGAAAGAGCTAACAGCTGATTAGAGAAACAAAGACATCAACATTTGGCAAAATTGTCTAGATGCATGGTCAAGTAACACTAGGTTGGTGATCATATTTTACGATCAAACATTTCAACTGAGAAAGTGCTGCATTCGTTCTTTAAGAAGTTCTGAAGCAAAAGCATTAACATTTCCAGTATTATACTTGAAAACTGGGGGATTGAAGGTCATACAAATGAAAGATTTGGATTGAGTTGCACTAGACCAAGACACCAATCCAGTTGACAAGAACAAGAATCGGTTTCACTGAATTGTGCATAGTACCATACCATAAATCACATGAACAAGTCAAAATCACATTTTTACAGAGAAACACGAGCTTAATGTCCAAATATGGGTTTCAAACTCAATGATAAGATTTACTCATTGACTCATATTCTATAGTATAGAAAATTCATTTGGATGCATTCAAATTTGAATTCAACTGAATTGGGATCAATATTAAATGTTTGGAAATCTCGGGTTCTCAAGAAACCTCTTAGCAGATGCCATTCACAGGCATATAAAACAAAACTAAGAGAAGAGAGGAACCAAAAGTATACCTAAAGGAAATAGCCCTCCAAATCCACCAATACCCGGTGCCATCTTAGCAATTCGCTTGACAAGCTCTGATCCAGCATCAATGTCAACCCCCGAATCTTTATATGTGAGTCTGTCAGTTTCATCTTGAGCATTTCCGGCACGGGTACTAGATGCCATTGCAAGAACATGCCTGCCCTTTCTACAAGCCCCATTCGGAACCAAACATCTCGAACCAGACTTCATCATCGACACAGTTGAGTACTTAATATGCAACTCAGGGGAGCGAGGAGCAACAGCAACAGCAACGCTCGCAATGGATTGCATTAGTTCCATACTTTCACTCCAGCTAGATTTTCTGCAGGAACAAAAGGTGCAAGCTTCAGATATACATAACCAAGAATCGATTTTCAAAATACAGAAAACTGAAACCCCTTTACATACTGAAGTGTGGCAACAGAAACAAATGGAGATTCTAACATAGCTTTCAATCAAATTGTTTTGTTGTCAAAAAACTTACTGCAAGAGAGCTTCGAAAAAAGCCACCAAATTTATTACAAACAACATACCAGCATAATGTATAGCAGCAAACACATAAAAGGTGATCTTAAACAAAATACTGAACTGTTCTAATTCATACAAAACTCAGTACTCAAAAACGCAAAATTTATTACCAAAATTTTCGGAAATTGGCTTTACCTTACCTGCAAAGTTCAAACAGATTCTTCAGTAATGAGTAGCCGGTCGGCTGTCGGGTTGGGCTGAGAATCACCGGAGGGCAGAGATGGTGCTTCAGGTGGACGAGTGGAGACGGCGGCGTACGGCGTCGACTAGGATTCTACTTTTTTTACTGTCTTAACAACCCCCACTTCGACTATTTTGAATTAGTATCTTTTGTAAACTTTTTCCTTTGAGGTGTTTATATTGAATAAAATTAATATTTTAAAAATATAATGTTTCAAAAAATCCATATGTATGTCAGTATGTCACACAATAATATTCTTACATATGTAACATTTTTTTTATCAAACTTTAGCAATATTGACCAAATTAATAATACATGTACAGTTTTAATTGAAAGATAAAAATGTGTGCAAGTGAGGAATTTCTTTTAGTTTAGTCCTAAATTCCTAATATACTCTAGCTCATTTCCTTCAAGATAGACCAATTTGGATTTTTCAAAATTTTGAATGTTATTTATGTAAGGAAAAGTCTTGGAAGTGACCGTCACTATATAGTGACCGGACTAAATTATAAATAGTGCAATAAAGAAAATCAAGGAGGGACCAATTTACAATTTTTAAAAATTAAAAAAAATCACGCGCTACAGTGTTTCCGCGCGTGTACAGTGTTTTCTACTGTGCGCTACAGTGTTTGCTACCGTGTACTTCAATGTTTCAAGTTAAAATGTCCATGTTTTATGTTTCAAGTTAAAGTGTTCATGTTTTAAAATGTCCATGTTTTATGTTTTAACGTCCATGTTTTATGTTTTAAGCTAAAATGTTTATGTTTTATATTTCAAGTTAAAATGTTCATGTTTCAAGTTAAAGTGTTCATGTTTCACGTTAAAATGTCCATGTTTATGTTTTAAGTTAAATTGTTTATGTTTTAATTTAAAATGTTCATGTTTTATATTTCAAATTAAAGTGTCGTTAAAACGTCCATGTTTTATATTTTAACTTAAAATATTTATGTTTTATGTTTCAAGTTAAAATGTCCATGTTTTAAGTTAAAGTGTCCATGTTTTAAGTTATAGTGTCCATATTTTAAGTTAAATTGTTCATGTTTTAATTTAAAGTGTCCATGTTTTAAGTTAAAGTGTCCATGTTTTAAGTTAAAATGTCCATGTTTTAAGTTAAAGTGTTCATGTACTGTAGCAACTCGACACTGTAGCAAAGCGGCACTGTAGCAAATCGGTACTGTAGCGCGTGGCTTGATACTGTAGCGCGTGATTTTTTAAAATTTTCTGAAATTGCAAATTGGTCCCTCCGTGTTTTTTTAACTTATATCCTATTTGCAATTTAATCTGGTCACTATATAGTGACGGTCACCCAAGAGACCAACTCTTTATGTAATTCTTAAAATTTCACTTCTTTTTTAATAATAAAATTTCATTTATACTATCACCTATCGAAACATATTTCCATAAATATAACTTAATTTCACCCCATTCACGTTATCACTTTTTTTTTTTGAATTCAAGATAGATTACAATCTACCTATTACATATACACGTCCTAATCTATGACTAACTAGGAGACACCACATTAGATCCATGTAAGCACAGTGAAGCTATACACGCTCCATCCATGTAGCTCTGAGACGTCTTCCTAGCTGCTTGCACCAACGAGCCACCTCACCACCGAAGCCGGAACCACCGATCGCACAATCATGAGTCACCACCTGCAGCATGGGAGACCACAACGGGAGCCACCAACACGGCCCCTGAGAAACCACCATCGGTCCCTCTACGCTGGGTATACCCTGACAATAATTGCTCAAATATTCTCAAATTTGTCAGGGGTGTTTTAAACTCTGGACCTCTAGAGTGGATTACAAATTATCACTTATATCTCAAAAATGCACCATCCAACAAGAGACTAACAGAGAGAGCAATTCTTTGCTACCTGATGTTTGTTTAACTATCCAACAAAATTGTTCATCAGTAAAATAAACCAGATACGAGAATTGCAAGAATCAGTGAAGAGATGGTGAACCCGTTGGCTGTGTTACAGAAGGATTCTTCACTGTTCTGAGCATGATGAAGATCATATGAATGAGTAAAATGTAGGAGAAGAGATACTTTTGGATCTTTTTATAATGTTGAGTACTAAGAAGTTTGATTTCATTGCAAACTGACTATGTACATTGGTTAATTTCATGCGTTTTTTCATCTACATGTTAAAGTTATTCGGTTATTTCTTCAACTGGTTCATTTCCAGAACTTCAAAAAACTGTAAATTTGCAGTTTTTCGTCTATATCTCCTACTACTAGCAGCTTCTGGGAATGTTGTCATAAACAGTAGCAATTCTTAGCAACGTTATATGAATATGTTAGCTACTTGTTTTCAATACATTGTTACACAGATGAGTTTGCCTAAATCATATGAATGTCTTTCAAATTGAAATCCTTAAATCCTCTGTTTTATCTCAGATGGACATTTCAGCATTTTCATCATGTTCATAGCAAACTACAAAAACAATCTGATACGAGAAAATGTAGTCCTGAGAAGCTATGAATCTCTGCTCAAATGTCTGTTCTGCTCTTAATACTACATATAATTATGTCCTAATGATGAGCATATGATCAGTTTAGGCCTTTTAGGCATCCCAACAACTCAGAAACCAAATGATAAAGCATATGATAACAATGTTTTCAAAATGTATTTCTTCAAAGATGATTAGATTCACCAGGGAGCTATTGAACAAGAAAACTGGTGATTTACCAAGAAAAAAACATCATTCTTGCACCATGCTCGTATAGTCTGAATGATAGTCAAACAATCGACTATGTATTTTTGGTGCCTTTAACTAATAAACTCAATCATTCCAAAAACAAAAAACAGTATTAAAAACTTGGAACTTTATTGCAAATCAGCAGGCAAAGCAATCAGAGAACTTTGAAGGCATATAGATTAGTGATAATCAACATATGATTATTTCAGATCATATATAATCTTTTCATCATATTGCTCAGCACAGATTCAAAACATTCAAAACATAAAATTAACAGCTTTTTCAAGTTCTTGGTTCGTGGGAATGATTGCTTAAATCCAACCCACAATGATTATCCAAGAGAATGAAAAAAGTAAATCTAGCACCAGAAAATACCTAGCTCGAATCTTCTTTGCAATTCATGGCTTCGAATTGAAAAGGGCTATTCGGTGCATGATTAACGTTGTACGGAAACGAAAAGATTATGTTTTGCACAAATTTGGACAAACAAACAGAGATGATAAGATTGAAGGTTTAAAGGCTGCTAGGGTTTTTACCAGATGAGGAAATCATAGCTCTTGCGGCGGCATAAGTCTTGCGTCTTATAGGGACACATAATCACATATTTACACATCTACTCCTCATAGTTTGACTTAATTACAGAACCAACTCTTAGCTTTTCTAATAATCACAACTAGGTCTATTTGATTAGGGTTACTTTTCTTTTAAAAAATGGTTACTATGAGTGCCAAACTGCAAATCCTTCTATTAACAATCAAATTTAAGACAAACTAAACCTAAATATTTCAGTTGGAATAAGTGTATTACATTATTGTTCGATTTTGTTCAGCTCAGTTTGTGTTCATGATCAAGCCCAATCATGAGAAGAAAAAGATAACTTTCATCAGTATAGGGTAAGCTAAGCTACTAACAGCAACTGAAGCAGAAAACTATGTTCTATCTAGGCAGTGCAAAGAAAGAGCACATGATAATCACGAAAAACAATCCCAAAATCTCCATAAAATAGAATGATGTACCCCAAAAGAGTACTCTAGTTTTCGTCTACACGGTTGCAACAAAACTATCACAAGCCAATCAACATTTACAGAAGTTAAATCCTCAAAAAAGACATTTACAAAGAAATCCAATCCTATAACCTATGTCATAAAAGCATAGCACGCAAAATACAAACATGCACTAAAGTCTAAAGGTGACCTATTATGTGCAAGTTAAAAAATGAATGACCTGAATATATAACTAGACAAATAGCTGGTTCATAAATCATCATGAATCATCTGAGTTCAACAAGTAAGCTGAGATTAAGACTATGAAAACTGCCATCAAAACGTACACTCGGCTGCTCTTCCGTGCCTTCCCCACATCCTTATCCTCAAGCCCTGAATCTTCAGCTTCGAGTGTTTCCTCCTAGATTAGAAATTCACCAAGTATGTTTATCAGTTTTCAATGAAGTGATAATAGTTTATCTCAATTGTCAACAAGATTGAAAACACAATTTTGATAGGATAACGAAGAAAATTTACCTGAGAGTCGGAGGAGGATTCTGATAGCTTTTCTGGTGAAGCTGCATTGGTTGAGTCAGCTATAAACGATGGAAGCTTTATACTATGCTGATTTGTGTCATCAAGCAGTATTGAGCATTCGTCCTTCTTTGTTCTTCTGAGCCTCCCTTTGAGAAATTTGTTTTCATTTGCTATATCATGAAGCTGTTATCAAAGGTAGTCATTTCAGATTCTTTTTTAAGCTATATACTAATCCTCCCATAGTATAAAACTACATCAAAAGGATGATGAAAGCGCGAGAAAACAAAGCATAAATTAGGTCAAAAGCAGTACATGAAAACAATACCTGCTTTTTCACACGTTCCCTTTCAAATGCGAGTTGCACGACCATATCCATGATGACAGTAGTCTTCATAC
Organism: Cruciata laevipes; assembly: GCA_963678965.1. Taxonomy (NCBI): domain Eukaryota; kingdom Viridiplantae; phylum Streptophyta; class Magnoliopsida; order Gentianales; family Rubiaceae; genus Cruciata; species Cruciata laevipes. Next base: position 4,757,620 of record OY787641.1, on the reverse strand, counting down.
TTATGTCCTTCGCACTCGCCATTTTCTCAACAGTGACTTGATCCAAAGTGGTCTCCAGGGACTCGTTTCTAATCCTCAGAAACTCAACTTCTTTGTTGAGTTCTGAGTTAGCTTCTGAAAGAACCACACATTGCTCCTCTGCATTCTCAGACTTGATTTCAGCTTTGGAGACTTTTTGCTTCAGTTCATCAACCAATGTCTCCATATCCCAAATTGCTGTATACAGCATGTTTAGCTGCTCCTGGCTTGCTTCTGATGAAGCTCGGGCATGCTGAAGCTGAAGTTCTAGGGCCCTTGACTGCTTTTCAAGAAGGCTAACCTTCTTGTTGTTGTCATCATTACTTCCTTTCAAGAGACTGATTTCCTCAGTCAGTTCTGCATTAGCATCGGTCAATTCAGTAACCTTGACCTCAGCTGTTTCAGCCCGGCTACCTACCTCATCAATCGTTTCTCTCATGGACTCAATCACACTGTCCATTTCTGCAAGCTGCTCTTGACTTGCCTCGTAGGTTTCCTTAACCACTTTCAGCTGAGAAGTCAATTCTCTGAGCTTTTCTTCCAATGAGCTCACTTTTTTACTTAGAAAAATCACTTCATCATTTTTAGCAAGAAATTGAGCTCTTAAGGACTTGAGCTCTTCCATGGAATCTTCTTTGACTTGTAATTCTGCAGCATAGTACTGCACTTTGGAATCTAAACCCTTTTCTCGCTGAATAGAGTTATCCAAGTGGAACTTTGCGACTTGAAATCGTCCTACCATCTCTTTCGATACTCCCATGAGAACTTCTGCTGAATTGTCTGCCTCAAGAAATCTACCCCAGATATCTTCTGCTGCCTCTTCCATATGCTGAGCTACTTGTTCAGTTAAGCGTAGCTTTAACTTGATGTCCTCTTCATTCTGTTTCATTTCCGCCAACTGTTTCTCTAAATCAAGCTCTCTAGCAAGGGATTTTTCCAACATCCTCAAAATATGTTGTTCTTCAACCATCTGAAGTCGTGGTTTCCCATATGTTCCCGAAACTTTAAACTTATTTGATAGATCCACACTCGAGTTAGAATCCCCTGTTAAAAATGAAATGTTGAGAATTAATAACCACCCTGATAATAGTAAGAATGAATCCTTTTCAAAGACATATTAGTAACTTACATTCATTTTGGTTGAAATCTAATGAAGTTATCTGCAATTTGGCCAACTGGATCTTCATATCCAGGACATGGTCCTGCGTTTTCCTCGCAATTTCTTCGGTGTTGTGCCATTTACTTAGTTCTTCAGAAGAAATACTCTTTCTACGAATATCGACTACAGTACCTTGAACAGTGCTAGTATAACCATGTAGCTCTCTTAGCTCGGTATTCAAAATTGAGTTCATGAGATCAAATTCCATACCCCTCTCAAGTAACTCTGGAGAAATGTTATCATAATCAGCTACTGCTTTCAGATCCTTTTGCCAAGACAAAACGTGCCGCAAAAGATTATGCAAATTCCCCAATTTCTCGGAACAGTATGCTAAGTCTAATTCTGCTCTCGTTAAAACATCCATGACACTTGTTTCTTCCATGACCACAGCCCTAAGATGAGAGATACTTTCAGGTGAGATGACTATCACAGACACGCCACATTGTTTCTCCTATAATTTCAAATTAACCCTACAAAAAGAAAGCCGGAATATGTTCACTAAAGAATGGATATATTAAGTCAGAAGTCTACTAGAGTAACCAAGAATGAGTTAACAATATATCAACTGAAATTTAATCTCGCAAATACAATAATTGAAACATAGGTATCCAACAAACACAGTGTGCCACTTGCAGTTTTCAGGGATCATCCTACAAGTGAATGAACTGCCTTCGAAACTATTTTCCAGACACATCAAGAAGCTCCACAGCTCAATTAAGGCTTGTATCCATTATTTTCTCATACTGCAGGTTATTTGATAATTTTATGACCTACCACTCAGATTAATCATTCAACTCTAATGTGCACCAAAAGGATGACTTTAACAGACATTGCGAACACATTACACATGAAACCAGAGTAAGATCTCGACACAACTGTTACCATGTTGTTTAGCTAAGTAAAACAGTCAAGAAAGATCAAATATCTCACTTAAACTCTATCAATCACTAAAAATTATAAACCTATAAGTGTTTGACATTCACACACTAATCTTCTCATAATCAAGTGCCAAAACTCTGAAACCTTCTAAAGCTCATTACTACCATCCTCTCTTCCTAGTTAGCCTACATACTCATGTTTGTCTAGACTTTTGTACCTTTGCAACAACTAAACCTTAATCTTACCACACTTTTGTTCGGACGGAACAAGCTACTTCAACACATTTAAGGAACAAAGTTGACTGAGGAAATTCAGGAATCAAGAAAGCAGAATTCAAAAATACCAAAATCAAGCTTCTAGCTAACTTCAAGCAATAAAAACTGCAAATTTTTCACAACCGAGAACCATCCCAATCAAAGCCAGCAACTTTAACTTCCAACTACATTACCAAAGACCAAAAAAACACATCCTTTCCTCTTACAACCACCTTCAAAAATTCAGTCTTTCTTCACATTTTCACATCAAATTTATCAATAACAAATAGCCAAAACTGAAGTCTTTAGCAGCTACGTAAATTTCTTCAAGAACCCAGAACATGAAAAACAAAAGCTCCACAGTTCAATACATACCTGTTGAAGCTTGAAGATCTTCCTGTGGGTCTCTTGTCGAATTCTTTCGGTCTCAGTCAGCTGTTTTTATTTGTGGAGTTTAACATTAAATCCAACGTAAGAACCAATTATTGGACCAGAATTGTGTGATTTTCTAGAATAAAAGTAATTTAGGAAACCAATAAATGACATAATAATCATCATCATATATATAGCCTGTAGTTGTAGACTGTAGATATACTAAAAAAGAAAAGTCCAAGGTTTTATATGGTGATCGTCGCATACGAATAGGGTGGCTTGAACCAGTTGGGGTCCACGTTCTACTTGATTATATTAACATTCCGAAAATCATAATTTCTTATTTATGTTTCTGTAGAAAGTAAAATTTAAATTTAGAAAATGGATATGTAGATTATGCAATTTAATTGATTAATTTTAATACAACATCTAAAATGGTGATTGTGAATTTGTGATTCAAAGCCATTCATCATGAAGAATGTAATAAAAGTGTTTTTAAACCTAGATTTTTTAATCCTAGAGTAAAACTATAATGAAAATTCTTTGGTTTTAATTTCTCCTTATCTTCTAGCAAAATTATCTTCCAGCAAGGTTATTTGGTAATTCTACACCTTATTTGGGTTAAATGAAACGTAATATAAAATAATAAATCATAAGCACATACCCATAGAGTATGAAATTCTTAGTTTATTGAATAGTTACATCCTTTATACATGTAAAGTTGTGTCTTTTCAGTAACATAAACCAAAACACACATTGATTATCATTAGACAGTACATCTATAAATTGACACATCTAGAACATCCTCTCTACCTAGAAGTATAACTTTTCTTCTATTTTCTTTTCAATGTTTTCTGTTCCTACCTTGATTTAGCCTACATGTTAATCATTTAGTTTGTTGATGCCCACTCTGGCCTTTACTTAGTGATTATCATATACATGAGTATGTTGAATTTTTTAGATGAAGTATCAATACAAAATGTTAGGGGGGTTTGGGGGGTTCGGGGAAGAATTTGGTTTGTTGCTCTTATTTCTTCACTGATCAAATTTGCATTTTACATTCCAGAAGCTTTTAAAAAATTATAAAAGTGAATTCCATTGATCTTGTGGATGCACATCAAAGTTGTGGTATTATACTACCATTGAACCATAATGGCTTGAATGATCTGACTAGCATGTTGGAAATGCACACAGATCTGCAAAAGTTACCTATACAACTTTTGAAAAATATTTTCAACTTTTGAGTGTGTGTAAAGATGTGAAAAACTGAATAGATAATCATGTTTATGTAATGACAATTTTTGATATATTCTAGAGGTATGTGTGTCAAGCCCTCCACGCAACGCGTGGAGAGACCACGCTAGTGTTTTATAATATATATTCTGAATTGCTAGTGCTTATTTCTTGCTGAACTGAACTGAAGTTAATACTGATGTATTGAAAAATAGAATTAGCAGAATTAACATGAATTTTACCAAATTAAATTTTCACTAAACTGATCTACATAATTTTTTTTAGCAAACAGGGCCTTAGTGTTACCTCTTCAACCAACATTCCTGAATGAAGGATTCATTTATTGTTTATTACTCCAATATAGAAAAGAAAAAGAATATAATTCCTAATTTTTTTTTTGAAAGGAAGAATATAATTCCTATTGAGTTTGTATAAAATGAACCATACAAATAGACGTATGCTATTCTTTATGGATTTTCGGAGGTAGTTGTTAAAATTGAAAGGTGAATAATTAAAAGAATAGACATCATAGAAATGTATTTAAAATTAAAAGAGCGAAGAAAGAAATATAAAATTATAGGGGCGGAGCCATCTATGCGCGGGTGGTTTCAACCTTTTCAGAATTAAGCTGCCCAGACCTATGAATAGTGTTTCCGCCTCCAACACCAGGTTCTGCCATCTAACTAGTAGTAACTGCCAACCACGTAAGTGCCGCTTGGAGAGAATACGCGTGCATCGTAAAAGTTGTCTACGACCCTGGTTACTAGAAGTTATTTCTTGATGTGCTGAACTGAATTGAATTGAACTGAACTGAATTGAACTGAAGTAAAAATCAACGTATTGAAAAATGGAATCAGCATGACTGAATTAACCTGAATTTCATCAAATTACATTTTCACTGAACTGAATTGAACTGAACTGAACTGAATTGAACTGATCTACAAATAAGCTCTGGTAAACAGGGCCTAATACTACTCTTGCTAAACTAAATTTCGATCATAGATCCGCCATTAACTTAATTAATTAGCACCATTTGACCATACTCAACTAATTCTTGACACTATATCTCAAAATGCTGCCAATTACTTGATTATTTATAATTACTTGAAAATTATAAATACCACAAAATAACTGCATATAGCCGTGACACAAAAGAAACGTGCCATGCCACTCCCGCTAAAATCCTCCACATTCAATTGTTCAAACAATGTCTCAAGTTTCCAACCATTTTTTTTCTCTGCTCAAACAGTACTTTGTCAAGAAGCTTCACTGCCTCATCCTCAAAACCCTAGATGACCCAGAAACCTTTTTGTTGAACAACCTCATCATTAACAGCTATGTTAAGCTGAAGAACACGCCGTATGCACGCAGGGTGTTTGATCAAATTCCGAGCCCAAGCACTTACTCATGGAACACCATTCTATCAGCTTATTCGAAATCAGGGAATGTGTCAAGAATGAATGAGGTGTTTGATCTGATGCCAGTGAGAGATGGGGTTTCTTGGAATTTGGTTATCTCGGGGTACGCGTCCCACGAGTTGAGTGATGATGCTGTGAAAGCTTACAAGCTGATGATAAGAGATGAGATGGTTTTCCTAAACAGGATTACTTTGTCGACCATTCTTAAATTGTCCTCGAATAATGGCACGATTGATTTGGGTAGGCAGGTACATGGGTAAATTGTGAAATGTGGTTTTGTGGAGTATGTTTTTGTGGGGAGCCCTTTGGTGGAAATGTATGCAAAGGCGAGTTTAGTACATGATGCGCAACGGGTCTTTGAGGAGATGCCTGAGATGAATGTCGTGGCAAGCATTCTCACTGCTTGTGGGGGTCTTGATGCCCTGCAAGAAGGTAAGCAAATTCATAGTTTTTCGATTAGAACAGGTCAAAATGATAATTTTTTGTTGGCAGTCATTAGTGGATATGTACTCAAAGTGTATGCTGAATCGGTGTTCAAGCGTATGCCGTGTGGGGCTTGGCCAGAACGGTTACAATGAAGAAGCAATTCACATATTCTCTGAGATGCAAAGAAATGGGATTAAAGCAGATCATTTTACACTAGGAAGTGTTATTAGCCCCTGTGCTAATCTTGCTAGTTTGGAAGAGGGAGGGCAGTTTCATGGTTCACTTTGTCACTGTTTCCAATGCTCTTGTGACACTCTACGGTAAGTGTGGAAGTATAGGAGATTCTCATCAGATGTTTGATGAGATTAAGGTTAAGGTTAAGGTTAAGGATAAGGTGTCCCGGACTGCGTTGGTGTTAGGCTATGCACAGTTTGGGAAAGCCAATGAAACGATTGATTTGTTTGAGAGAATGTTGGCTAGTGGAATAGAACCTGATGGTGTCACTTTCATTGGTATTCTGTCTGCTTGTAGCCGAGCAGGATTGGTAGAAGAAGGACAAAAGTATTTTCAGTCAATGGTGGAGAACTACAAAATTAAACCGATTCTTGATCACTATACATGTATGATCGATCTACTTGGTTTAACTGTCTTGCTCTTGCACTTTGATGTTGCATATGTTTAGCTTTCCTGAAACCAAGATTTCTTTTTACCAATCATAATATATGTGTCATAGGAACTAACATGATACACACTCACCCCAATATTATTAATGGGAAAATATAGTTATATATAATTTTTTACATATACAGAAAAAAAAAAAGTACAGATGGAAATTGTAAGGAAAACTATGCTGGTAGTGACGTTGATTTCAGTGCTCCGACTAACTCTGCTGGTGGTTCTGCACAGGCACAAGGAAGGATGAGAGCTCATTAAAATGTGCATTTTTTTTAACAGCCAGCAGAAAATTCCGAGGATGCATCAAAGAAGTACCTGTAATCGGCTGCAGATTTCCAAGACTTCCGGCAGAGGTGCCCAGTCTCCAAAGTTTCTCTCAACGAACTGGTAAGCGATTCCAGTCTTTCCTCTGCCAATTATGAATAGTCCACCTTTAATTTCTCCTTCTCCCTTGAAGTTGTTCTGCACCCCTGTAGCTTTTGCTCGCTTATAATTTGCACGAGCCTGTGAATTCAATAGGAATCCTGATATGAACTTATCCTTGAGAAGCTTCCCTCCACCTAGAGCCTTAAAAAACCCCATTCCTCGGTCAAAGATCACCGCACCACCCCAATAACGAGGCCAGAAATCTTTCACCTGAGAGAGAGATGCTTTAGCTTTAGGCAATGGACAGGAATATACTAGTAAAGCATTAGTACGAATATACCTCTGTTTCTATGTACTCGTGAATGATGCAATATAACTGAACCCCTAGCGCATCGAATATTGGTTTCTTAGAGTACAGTTGATGAGCTTCAGCTCTGCACATGATGCACCTGTTCGTTTTCCAAGTAGGCAATATAGTATTTCTAAATCTATTCATAAATTGTTTTCTCAGAGGGTAAATCAAAGTGAAAGAAACTTTACCCTGGGCGACGAAGGCAGAGAATGACAGCGGTTTTATCCCTCCAGAGCTCCGAGGCCTTCATTGGAGGTGTGGTGCTTTTCACCAGGCGGTCTAGTCCAATTTTATACTCAGGGGTGAGCTTTTGGACTGAAACACTCTCAATGGCAGACAATGGTGCCACATCCTCTACAACTTGTGGAGCTTCTACACAACCACATGCCCGAGACTCAGCAGGCATGGAAGCAACAATTCCCTTAAAAACATGCCCATCTTTGATCTTAAGCTCAGCCATGGACTGCTCTACAGAAAACTCAAATGCTTTTCTGGTGTATGCCCTCATGCTGAGCGTTTTGCGGTTGAGGGAAGACGATTGTCTGGTGGCACTGCTGGTTGTTCTGGTAGGAGCTTCCTTATGTTTGATTGCTGGGGGTGAATTGGAAATCGACTGTGCACATGAGCTTGTTCTGTCCAAAAACCGGGCAAGATGTCCTCTTTTCAGCCGAAACTGTGTGGAGAGAACAGCCACATTCAAGCTCAGAAGCTCGGGAAGGCCCTTTCCGGAAGCTTCAAAGAGATCTGCATACTGCATCAGCGCACGATCGTGCAGGTATGACCTGATTTCCAGTGCATCCTTTTAAGTAAGAAACAGAAAATTTTAATTAGCATATGTTGTACAGTATATGAAAGAAAGATGAATAATGTGAGAGTATGGATTTGCAAACCTTCTGCTTTTGAGTCATGTTAATGGCATCCTTGTCTTCTGCATTCATTAGCTTCAGAGTCGGGACATCGTCCCAGCCATCATCCAAGAGCTTTGGAACTATCGCCTTTAGGGATCCATTTCCGACAAACTCTTCCATGGAGAAAGAAGCCATGTTGTCTTGATATCTCAGAGAAAGATGTGTTACTTAAAGAGGTTATTGATGATGTCGATGTTGAACCTTTGATTTCACCTACTTTTGCAACGTCTTACGCAGGATAGTTTATGTTGTTGGCCTGCAGTTGTGGTTCAAGAACAGGCCAGGTTTAACTTTATGTCTGCAGAAATATTCTCTTGGCTTATTCCAGTTTTATCTGCATTCCAACATCATATAAGATATTTTGTTGTGTGCTTAGATTTAGTTATCCATTCTTGTCACTGTCGGTGGTGCACATAATGAATGCCGGCCGGCCAGGTGCAGCTGAAACTTTGGTCCCTGAAAAGGACTTTGTAATATTCAATCATTAACGAAGGTGTTTAAACGATTGTACATTTGTAATACACAATATTGATTTTGGAAATGAAATTTTGAGGTTGTTTATCAAGAATTGTTGAATTGGCTTTATGCGTTTGTCCATTTCGTGGCTGCAATTGGGGAGTGGCTGCTACAAATACAAATTGACAGGTGTAAAAATGAAGACAATAGACTGAGTAGAGGAACAGATAATTTCATAAATTAAGCATATTTTTATAATAAGAAAATAATACATATATGAGAATTATCTGCCATTGCCTCCTTTTAGAGTTCTTACAAATTTATTTATTTATTTCGAGGTAAATAACATTAGCAAATAAGTTATAGGAATTGGTAACATAATATGTGATAGGCATGTTGAACTACTATCAAATGACATTCCATTGGAGGGAGTGTAGACAAATGTTGATATTCTCACTTACACTATTAATTTTCTCACTTTTATGATTGATCATTACCTTTTCAAGTCTAATTTTTTACATATTAAGCATAATCATTCAGCGAACCCAATTAAGACAAGTCCGAATTGAGAATTTGTCTTCATTGAGATGCTATACACATGCCTGGTTGCTATATGAAAGACGAGTACCCGTTTTAAACTTGAATTGACTATATTCCTCCTGCTAGTTTTATCTTACTTAATATAACATTCAGGATTCAACAAGTAAATAGATGAATCGTCGGTTATGTCATTGACCTCTACCACCAACTTAGATATCGGAGTACGTGGGCGAGGAATAACTGACGGTTCCGCTCCTCGGGGGAATCGTCGGTTATGTCATTGACCTCTACCACCAACTTAGATATCGGAGTACGTGGCCGAGGAATAACTGACGGTTCCGCTCCTCGGGGGAATCGTCGGTCTCCATTGCAATCAAGGAGATGGAGGGACATTGATTTGCGAATTTTAGATGGTCTAAGAAAGTTTGTGATTTTATTCATGACTTTGTAGGTTGTTTCTTGTAATTTTCAGACATTTCACTATTGCGTCAAAAATAAATATTTTGACTCAAAGCTTATAAGAACAGAGTTTATCTTGTATTGTCTCAAACATTATCAAATAAGATTTTGTCCTTCATGATATCGTAGTTTTAGACCGAAGCAAAAAAGAGTAAAAGTCCATATATTCTCTCCTACACATTGGGATGAAACTATCACTGTAAATTTTACCTTAAATGTTAGGTGTGTCAATTATTGTGCATTTTATTAAGTGTATAAGTTTGTGTAAAAGTTACGAAATCAGGGATTGTATCCCATTGAGAAAAAACTTCTCCAGAAATCTTGGCATGCCGAACTAAAGAGAGTGGGCAACAACATTGAGGTGCCTATTTACCCATAATACTGTGGGGTTTTGAATACATTCCAGAAGTTTTACTATCTCCTCTATGAGGGATCCAAATTCTGACCAATCCACACTTTGTTAATGACAATTTGTGAGTCCCCTAGTGACAATTCAAACTGATACAATGCTATAACTCATTAAACTAAATGCACATTAAAATGGTGTAAAATGCACATTTATAAATAAGGTAACATGAATGTGGTGATTTAAAAAATCACCTTATTTATGTTACCACATTCATGTTACCACATGGCCCTTTTTAAAAGTCAGATTTTGTGGAATATTAAAATATATATTTATTTCTTTATCCTTAGGTTGACAAGTAGCAAAGTGGTGTAGTGGTATTTTGATCTATCACTTAAGCATAGGTCTAAGGGTCAAATCTCCTAACTAGCATTTTTTGGTTAAGGAATTTCATGAGTTGGCAAAGGAACAATTCAACTCCAATAACTAGCATTTTTGGATTAAATTTTTTAAAAGTTTGAAAAATTATTTATTATGAAACAATAGATACTATTTATACAAAAAAAAGTTTAAATAAAAAAATCCAAATAAAAAATGCTTTTGAACATATTAATAAAACAACCTTTTAAACTAAATAAAAAATTGACATTATTAATTATAATAAATTAGATATATTGGTTTAATAACAATTAAAAATATGATATTAGAAACAAATTAAAATTACATTAACTATTTATGAATGATTAAGTTGGTTAAATTCTTCAGGTTTAGGTCATCTTTAGGTTCGTATTATGTCGGGTTCAGGTCATTATCGGGTTCGTGTTAGGTCGGGTTCGTGTCAAAATTTATCGGGTTAAAATTAATATTCAGGTTGAGGTCGGGTCGGGTTGGGTCGGGTTCAAACCTAATAATTTTTGGGTTACGATCGGGTTACGTGTCAGATCGGGTTGGGTCGGTCGTGTCGTGTTTCTCGTGTTCGTGTCAGCATTGACAGCACTAACCGTGTGTATGATATAATTTGCCCTTTAAAATCCATTACTTAAAAAGTTAAATTCAAACGTACAAAATTTAGGATAATAGGGATGAAGACGTAAAATGATAGTAACAGAAGCTTCAGAATAGGAATACATTCAAAATTTAAAATAACCAAACAAAAAGTCTTCCTATACGTATGGAATACATATGTACATGTAGCGTGCCAATAAAAAAGTAAATATTTTCCAAGAAAAATAAAATAAAATAAAAAGGCAAACATTATTCTATTTGTACCAAACAAGTGGACCTGAGTTTTGATGATTGCCAATGCCACCTGAGCACCCGAGTTTCCACATCGCCACTCACACACTGACACACACTAAAGAAAAATAAATTAGAACACGATTTTCTTTACGGCAAAAGGATTTCTCTGATTTTTACTTTCTTCTGATTATGCCTCGTGTAGCTTTCTGTCACATCAGCAGCCGATAAGAATCCTCATAAACTACGACATCTCTACGTGGGAGGTTCAATCATCCATTATTGGGACGACAACCCTAAGTTCTTCAACCCCTATTCATGATTTTCTCCCAAATTACAGGGAACTAAACAAATCCCAGGATTCCCATTTGGTTGAAGTCTTGTTTTCTGTGTCAAAGTTGTAATCTTTTTTACTTTTGGGGATTGGGATCGTGCCGAGAATGGCTAGGAATAGGAATGATCATGTGTACGTTGGTGTTGATGATGGAAATGGTGGAAATGCTCCTTTGTTAGAGTCTAGGAGTGATAGTTTTGATGAGGGGAAGGATGGGAATGGCGGCGGGGAGGAGCTGTTAAGCGGGGCTTCATTTTCTGGGGCAGTTTTTAATTTGTCTACGACTATTATTGGTGCTGGGATGATGGCATTGCCAGCTACTATGAAGGTGTTAGGCCTTGCATTCGGCGTTGCTGTTATTGCTCTTGTTGCTCTATTAACTGAATTGTCTGTGGGGATGATGTTGAAGTTTGGTAGAGCTGGTGGATCAGCTTCCTACGGGTGTATTATGGGGAGGGCATTTGGGAGTATGGGGAGGAAATTGTGCCAAGTTTGTGTCTTGATCAATAATATAGGGTTGCTTGTTGTGTATATGATTATTATTGGTGAGTAATGATTATTTTGTGTGTTTCTTGATTGGATTTTGTGCTGTAATTGTTCTGTGTAGTGTGGTGATTGACGGGCCTTTTTGGGTTGATTCTTGTGTTCTGTGTAGGTGACGTGCTGTCTGGAACAACAGAGAATGGAAAGCATCATGCTGGTGTTTTGCAGGGATGGTTTGGAGAGCATTGGTGGAATGGGAGAGTGTTTGTGCTGCTTGTGACAACTCTGTTTGTGTTCTGTCCATTATCATTCTTGAAGAAAATCGGTTAGTTTTTTCGGTGTCCTTTCCATTATCAACTCTGTTTGATCTTTATTCTCCGACTCTTAGGCTTTGAGATGGACTTCTGCATTTTTTAGATAATTGCTAGATTTCCTTAGTTAAAGAGACTGTACTCATTCCATGGCTTTAATTATTGGTTTCTTCCTTTCGAAGCACATTGTCGACTATTGAAAGATTGAAATTGCCTTTTGGGTAATGGCTACAAAATAATTTAAATCTTTTGGGTATTCTTCAGAATGCTAGGGTGTTAAGTCCATAACATAATGCTTGTTTCACACTAGCTAGGAATACCTGGAGGGCTTATGTTGCACCTAGGCTTTGCTTCTTCAATATTTCAGTTTTATGGAGTTTTTTTTTTCGTGTTTCTTGGCAGGTTCTCTGGGTCTTACTTCTGCCTTAGCAGTTGCTCTGGCTGTTGTTTTTCTCGTAGTTGTGACAGGAATTGTAATTTTTAAACTCGCACATGGCAGCATCGCAATGCCAAGATTGTTCCCGCAGTTCACTGATATTTATTCGGCTTGGAAGCTCTTTACTGCAGTTCCTGTCCTGGTGACGGCATATGTTTGTCATTTTAATGGTATGTTAGCTTGATTTATTGGCTCCATTGGTTTAAACCCTCTGTGGAATGTTTCAGAATGTCCTTATAGCCACCATATGCATTCTTGAACAAAACTATGAATACTTTATACACATACAAAAGGCTGGCATATGCTGAAGAATTTGTTTGTGATTAGCTAGATTAGAAATAATAAAACATAATTTCTCTAGAAGCTGAACCACTGACTAAACAAAATCTTTACTTTCACATTGCTCTGGTTTATCGGCTCCACTAAATAACTTGAAGTTTTGGTTTTAGTTTTTTTCCTGCATTAAAATTGTAAAAATGTCACTTCAAAGGTGCATGTAGTAGTCATTGTGTTTCTTCATTCTGATTAAGGTTGTTGTGTTAGAAGAATAAACTAAGAGAACATTTGTACTTGTGATTTCTACAGTGCACAACATTGAAAATGAGCTTGATGACACTGCCTTGATACAGCCCATAATACAGACTTCATTGGCTGTATGCTCGGTGATATATATCTTAACAAGTACATTTGGATTCCTTCTCTTTGGTGATTCCACTCTCGAGGATGTCCTGGCTAACTTTGATGCAGACCTTGGCATTCCATATGGTTCTGTATTCAATGACATTGTTCGTGTCAGCTATGCTCTGCACCTCATGCTTGTTTTTCCAGTCCTGTTCTTTCCTCTTAGGCTGAATCTGGATGGACTACTTTTTCCATCACATACACCTTTGGTCACTAGTAGGTATAGATTTCCATTGGTGACACTGGGAATCATTATTGTCGTGTTTCTCGGTGCCAATTTCATTCCCAATATCTGGTATGTGTTCCAGTTCAGTGGAGCAACTGCTGCAGTTTGCCTAGCCTTCATCTTTCCGGCAGCTATTGCTTTGAAGTAAGAACTCTTTTTTTTTGAGCATTTTTTCTTCGGTGTTTGTTGAATTCCCCATGAAATACGAATCTTTCTGTTTAAAATACTTCTTATAATCTGATGGATTTTGCGTGTTTTTTTCTGTTTTTAGGGATGTTGATGGAGTAGCTACCAAGAGAGACAAAGTGTGGTCGGTTTTTATGATCATACTTGCTGTATTTGCAAATTTGGTTGCCATTTATAGCGATGCTCGAGAGCTCTTTGTGGACGATGAACTTTCTAGTAAACGGAGTCTCGTTTGGGGCTTTCATTAGGACATTATGCCTGGTGAAATGTCATGTCCGGTTGAATTTGTCGATGATTCTTCATCGACGAAGATCTTGCTAGAAAGCTAAATCATATTTAGGGTGGTTTTCATTAGGACATTATGCCTGATCATATATCATATCAGAGTGAATGTCTGCAATTGTATTGATTAATGATGAATTTATGGTTCAGATTTCTTTTATGGAGCACGTGAAATAAGATCATAGTTAATAGTACTAGTACCATTTTCTTTATGACCAAATGAATGAGAATGATGTGTTCAAATTACAGTAGTCACAACTTACAAGAAACTCAAACTAGCATCTTTATTTAACTTCAATGTTATCTCATTCATACAATGCTAAAAGAAGCCTAATAACAGCAAAATTCCAAACTATTGACATTTACAAACCCTCCAGCAAATGGAAAGAGGGACAGAAAAAATGAATTACACTAAAGAGGCCAAGTCTTCTCAAGTACAGCATAGGACGGAGAAATCGTGCTTGTGGGATTTTTGCCTTTATGCCGCATATGAAGCTTTTATTATCATCCTCGGTAACATGTGGGGATCCGTATACTCAATACACATATGTACAACGGAAAGTGAAGCGTACGAGGAAAATTACCATTGTGGTGATTCGTACTTTGACTTCAATGGGTTAGTTGTGGCTCTTGTGCAGCCCATCTTATGCCGTTTGATGGATTTCACGGCTGCAGCCATCAAGCAATGATGGGGAAAAAAATTCCTAGTTGAAGAAATATGGAGAATCTAAAACTTCCCTCAAGTCAAATTCTCCCCGTTCTGGTAATGGGGGAAATTTTAGGTTAGGGAATGACTTCTGAAAATCTTCCAGTAGCTGCAAAAACGAACAAAAACAGTCAAGATTGCATGCATCAAGATCTATAACAGTTTAGATAGTACAAGAAGAACAAAAACAGTCAAGATTGCATGCATCAAGATCTGTAGTAGTTTAGATAGTACAAGAAGCTTACATTCTCCAAGATCGGTGCTTGATAGAGTTCAACAAACTTCTCCCTCAGAATTCTGTTCATTTGATCAACATCACAGGCATGTGTCCAGTAAGAATCATGCACACCTGCAAAACTTAATCCTGCTTCTCTACAAGCAATGGCTGTCATCATCATGTGAGATCCGTCCATAGAGTGAACAAAATTGGGGGGAAAGGCGGTTCTCTGTCTCTTGACCATCACCTAGGTCAACAAATTACACAATTCAACATCATTTTGGACATAAACAATTATTCAGTAATTTGATTCCTATATAAAGGAGTGATTAGTTTGCCTAGCTATTTTGATTAACTTAATAATTAATTAGTAAATCCTATAACATTAATCACTAGAAACCCCAGTATAGAAGCAAATCATAAGATAGTACCTTGTCGGTTTCTCTTTGCAATGTCAAAACCTGAAGTGATGTTTTAACCTGCAAGATAAAATGCAAATCTAGTGAGACAAGCAATATGGAAACTAATTAGAGGGGTGAGAATGTAAGAGCACGGATCATTACAAGATGTCTTCCAATTTTGCGGTAGGGTTGCACAACAGGGAGCCCAAGTTGAGTAGTCCACCTAACTGGCTCGTTCTCCAAGGCTATGATCTACACACCCATTAAGAGATAAGAAAACGGAGGAATAAAATATAATGACGTAAATTAGGGAATTAGAAATCTATTTGAAGAAATATGAGAACAAATTACGCATTAAATTCACATCGGTAGGTCCTCTTTTTTCCAGAGGAATGGAAATTGAAAAGTAACCAAAAAAGCTCTTTCATATATAAATGTACCTTGGCACAATCACCCAACCAAGTCATAATATCTCGTGCTGCTTCAAACATCTCTCCTAAAGCAGTCAATGTTATCTAATCAAAACGCAAACAAATGTGTAAATATATCAGTATTTCAAAAATACCAACCAGAAAATGGCTAGACAGTAAGTTGAGGATTTGAGATTGGCTCACTTACTTTAGCAGTATAACAAGCAGAAGCAAACACTTCTGCATCATCTTCTATTATATTCCGTTCCTTCAATCGACGCTTGATTTGATCACGAGCACCAATGTAGGTGACACCATAAACTGATGTCATCACAGTTTGTTTGACCAATTTCCTGTCGACCTAAACATAAGAAGTTTATAGTTTTAATTGGTTAATTATATGATATAATTCAATTAAGTTAATTTGTAGAAGTTTGTATAGGTTTAAGAAAACGAAACCTGATTGATAAGCAGCCTAGCCCGCACAGCATTTGGGTCAGTTGCTGGGTCTTTTTCTGCATCTCTCTGCATAATATCTAGAACTCTAGTAGCAACACAAAAAATCACAAAAGCAACAATATTAGAACTTTCTCTATTGCCTTCGGTTCAAATAGTAAACGCACAAAATACGGATGACTAAAACATGAGGTCAAATACCAGCTTAGGAGAGAAATTTTAAGGAATAATGAGAGGCAGTCCGAAACTTTTTTAGCTAAATGCTATTAAAATTTATCCATTACACCTTATTACTCATGATTTATGAAATTTGAAGTCAAACAGCAGCACTTGAGTGCCCTCGCAGAACACTAAGTTACAACCAAATACTCTAGACATAATGCTGAAGACTTTAATTCTGCTATCATAAGACAGGCTGTATGATAAATTTAGTCGCTGATCCTTTACTTCCTGCCCGCAACTCATAAATAAATCAATTATTCCAATTCACATGATTTGTTTATAATTTTGTATTACCTCAATAAATTTAGTAAAGTAAGATGTATTTTCCTTGACAAATTTAATCACCTTATTAAAATTTGTCCCGTGACTTGAAGATTTCGAATGTGATATGGTATGTTCCAAACAATTCTTCAAAGCCTTTTTTATGGGGTCATTTAATGGATTGGTGCTTTTTTAGCAGTTGAGCTGAGCTGCTGCTCGGACATTAGACTACTTAAATAATATATACTCTGTCTATTTATCCTAAGTCTACTGACAGTAGATAGTCAAATTTCCAGAACTAAAGAAATTTGTAGTCTAATATCAATAATAATGGTAGATAGTTAAAGCAATACTACAACAATACTTATAATCTATATACTTAGTTACAGACTATAAAGGAGAGAAGGTGGGGGTTGTTTCTAAGCAAATTTAAAATTATCTTACCTAGCAGCAATTCCGGAATACACATCTGCAGGCTTCTCTCCAGAGACAAGATTGACTGCAACGGCTCCTAACTAAACACAGATGAAGGAACATGAGTAAGCTGTGAATTTACAGTTTCATAAGATAAAATAGAACCAAGAAGCCAAATGTGGCTACAACATGACAAAGTATTAATTTACGCAGCTAAACTTCTAAAAATATGCAATGATCAAGTAATTATTTGATAAAGAAGGTTTTGAGCAATTGAAATAGCTCGAAACATAGCTCATACTTGTACCATATCCAATTCAAAATATTTCCAAGTTTCGACTAAGATCCAGACAGCACTTGCCAAAAAGAAACTTCATCATAGGACAGTGCAAGGTATAATTGTAACAATATTAAACAAACTAATTTACAATGATAAGACTCAGTTACAGTTACAGAAATACACGGGTAACTTTAACATCACCCTGTCACAATGATATGAGCTTAAAAAAACTGGGAAAGTTGGGTTGTACAACATAAATTACACAACTAAGTAAAAAGTAGTAGGTATGCACGTGAAGCCCATCTACCTACCCAGCCGAATTCTAACCACGTCTAGTTTTCACAGAGTTGCAACATATACTCTCAAAAGTGAAGTGACCCATTGAGTTTATATAAACTCCGTGTAGAAAAAACTGTGCAAGAAGGAGATTTACCTTATCCCGTCCAAGAGCAGCATAATGTTGCAAGCCATTACACGAACCATCCTTAAGAGAGAGAATAAGATAACATATTCAGATTTAAAGAAAGATAGTGTTGCTTTTCAGCACGAGTAGGAAAATGAAAGCCATACAAAATCCTCTTTGGATAATTGTAACCTATATCTATACCTTAAACTTTCCCAATTGCTATATGCAGGACCATTTTTCTCATGCAGGACCGGTTTTTTACCATAATACCCCCAAGTGTACCCTTGCATTTTGAGTAGTTTTTTTTGCCTTTACAATAAAAGGGGCATTTTGGTAAAAAACGGTCCTGCATGAGAAAAATGGTCCTGCATGTAGCAAATCCCTAAACTTTCTAGAGAATATTTTACCTGGTGAATAGGCATGTGCGATATGGTAGTCTCGGGAGACGGGCTTCTCAATGCCTCTGCAAGATTAATACAAGTTGCCAGGCATTGAAAAGGATCCTCGGCACCCAGCCACCACCGTTTCCCTTCAAGAGGCCTGTCTGCAGAATCAAATATTTCCTCCAAATGGTTTTCTGCGAATGATACCCGGCCTTCATAAGATAGCTTGTCAACACCACCACCGAAAACATTTGCCAGGTGTATCTTTAACCAGCCTAAGCCAGACTTTCCAAGTGGACGCCCCTCAGCAAATTCGAGGATTCCACGACAGAGATCAGAGCCAAGATGGTTTAAATGTGGGTGCATAGGGTATGCACGGCCGCGGAAATCAAGATTATGTGGATAAAAGAAACCCTCCTCATCCTGCATTTTGCGAGCAACCTGATACAAATAGTTATGGGGATCTCCATGTTAACTTCATTTAAAGTGATGAATATAATTATGGAATTTTCGCAAGAAGCTTCTTACCGTAAGTTTCAGTTCTATATCACACCGTTGTGAGTGCCGCTCAAGGTTTTCTTTTCTCAAATTCTTACATTTCCACTTCCACTTCTTAATTTCCTTTTCATCTTCAGTGTCAGGCTCTTCTGGTAAAGGGACCTACATTAACAGAAAAACGCCATGCATAAGGACAAGAAATAGAGCATATGCCGAATAAAAATCCAAAGATTCAATAATTATTGATCTAACTGTATCATGCTCAATGTGTGAGTAAACAATGAAACCAATTCAATGCCAACAAAATAACACCAAATTGACGTGACTTGTTTTTCTTAAAAAGGGAGGAGGTCTATAAAGGCTACCTTAAAAGTGAACTGGAGGCTGGATAACCAAAACTTATAATCTTAAGTCAGAGCAGGTTAATATGTAGACATGCGCTTCCAAATAAATTTATCTTAGGAGCACCAAGACCTCATGAAAACAAGAATAAACAAAAGCAGCCAGGAGCCAATTTAGTAAAATCTATCATTTATCTGAAGGATATAAATAATTGAGTGATATTTCAACTTATATTCTAAAGCTACAATTTCATAATATAATCTAGCAAGGCAATCAACAACAATATATAGTTCCTGCAGGAGAACTCACATCTTCACGATCAACTAAATCCGCAATCTTTCCACCACTAGACCATATGCGGTCAATGACAGAAAGCACCTTTTTATTCACTCTCCATTTTGTGCTACCAAGTGTATCAAGTGCCTGAAAGGAAAAGATATAAATCCATATGACACAGTCACACACGTGTATCATGAGCCTTCATTCAACTCTCTGGAATGTTTCACCAACTGAATTTATCGATAAAGAAGTTCACCGGGATTTAAGAAAAAAACATATGTTCAAGGTATAATTTCATTACAGCTACTTCTAACATGAAAACATAAAACTTACAAACAAATTTGTCTATTTTATCAAAGCTGCAAAATAATATTATATTGTCTAAAACCAGATTTATTGGCTTATGTATTCCAACAATTTATTCAAAAGAAAGATCTTTGAGGTCTGCGCTAAAATGAAGATTGGAAACTAAATAATGTAATAAGTCAAACCTTAAAAACGGGGTCTAACTGCTTTTTTGGGGATCTTTTAACAGCCTCCCGTTGTTGTTTTGCTCCATGTGTACGCATGATGTAGGATGGCAAAAACAAATAAGCACCTCTGTCATAGCTGCACCAGAAAAAATGTAGAATATATTAGTCCAAGTTAGGACAAATCACATTTTCAGGGAGCAGTCCCCTACCCACAGAGACAAGACTATAAGAGATCCTAACCCACCCAAAAGGTCGTTATGGAAACTAAAAGGTCCAGTTGTAGTTGTTTAACAAGTACAACATTTTCACCAAGAATGAATCTAAGGATAGAAATCTAAGAGCATGAAAATAAAATAATACTTATGTAATTAAATATAGGTAAGGTATAGAAAAATGTAAATTCCCAGAAGAAACTAAGCAATCCCATGCATTAAAGCAAGTTGTAAGAGTTATGTAAAATGTGTACCTTGTCCAATTCAAGGGAGGAACCAGCATTGGCATATATGGCATCACCACGTGTTTTGCCTGTTTGAACACAAAAAATTAGAACAATATTCCTCATCCAGATGATCCAGAAGAATCAAAATATGTGGGAGTGAGGAGGCAGATAGGAATCATTTGACCAAAAGCGCAAGCAATTTGAAGAACATGTTAGGTCACTGAGATGCATTAGAGCTAATATCCCACTTACTGTTTTCTCCAAGCCCTTCCGTACCAGAGGATCACACTCAATCACTCCATATCTCTTGCTTCCCTTCCTATAAGAAATAAGAGAATGTCTTAACACTGCAGAAATATGTGGTGATGGTGTGGGAAGAGAAGAAAATTTGGAACGATGAAAGAAATCGAAATTAAATGGAGTATACGCTTCACTCACGGTGTATCTACAGTTTTAAGCACGTGCATAAATGCGGGACGGATATCAGGAGGACCATCTTCTACCTGATCTATAGGAGGCTGTATGTATGCTGTTTCAACCAAAATCTGAATCAAACGGCTGCCAACCTGAAAGCTTTCAACTAAGAGATGTTTCGATTGCGTGGATAACACATGATCAGCGAGCAACACAATGATGCCTCACGATGATTGTGTTAATTCAAAATAATAATAAAAGAAAGAGATTGGCACAATGAACATACCTTAACTTGCATGTCCTGACCCCAAGACTTTGCATCATCATGATGTTTGACTATTTCTCTTACTTGATGCAGTTTTTGCTTCTTCATCAGAACATTAATCTTTTTCCTAAGCCTCTCTTCTTCCTTAGCTTCTGGATTAGTTCCTTCTTCAGAGTTTTTGTTCATTGCATTTTTCCTTTTGGTCTTTTCAAGAAAGTTGTGTATTCTAACCTGTTCAAGAATGCAACTCATTAAACAACTTCGGAAACCACAATGAGAACCTTTAGACTCAAGCTACCATCAATCAATTATGTTCATCTTTTTTGTTCTGATTCTGCATATTCTTAAAGCAGGTATAAGTTCAACATACAGTATTTACCAACAATATCTAGACATCATATTTTCCACACTAAAACACACACATACATTTTAATCCACACAAGACCTCAAAATTCAGCCTTTCTTCCTAAACTGTCCTAATTTGCACATTCTACTACATAACAGTAACGAAAACATAAAAAGGTAGCAGTACAAAGAGTATTCTTACCTCATGCTCAATGGCTTCGCCAATGCTTAAAGTAGCATTCACCACTCTAGCATTCCCATTGCTTCCACCAGTCAGCAACATCCCTACAAGCTTATGCATTGTAATAACTGCCATTTTATCTGCGGGCAACAGATGAAAATGCGTTGCATAATTAGACCTATTCTTTCCCTGAAGACAAGCCTCCTGATCAGCAGCAATGGCATCTCTCAAAGGCTCAAACCACCCCAAAAACAGAGACTTGATGTAAGGCAAACTGGGAGCTAGCTTCTGCTCACACATGTCCACCAACAGCTCCTGATATTCCTTAGCTGCATCTTCCCAAGCTTCAGTCTCCATCTTCACCTGCCTCTTCCTGAGGGCGTAGTACTTCCCCATCCCCAATCCCCCAACGTTTTTCTGCTGCTTGTGTACCCGCGAATTCGCCACTTTCTCCATTTCATCAATCAGTTCCTGAATCTCATCACTGTCTTCCTCAGAAGTCGACGCTAAAGCCTCAGCTACTGCAGCATAGCTTCTGACACCGCCACAGAATCTAAGAGGGTCCCTCCAAAACACAATTTCCCGCCGCCTCAGTTCGTTTTTCCGGCTGAAATCAAAACTTTGACGTGCATTCACGCGATCCTCGGCGCCACACGGCTGAGCTCCACCTCCAATAAAGCTGGAGACTCTGAAAAACTTAGGACGATGGGTCTCCGGAGAGAAGCTCAATTTATGTAAAGAAGCTCTCTTTGTCAAATTTCTCCACATGTTCAGTGGATTAGGTACAGACAAAAAGGAGAGTTCTGATACAACAACGTTGGTGGAGAACAGGGCATTACTTTTTAAGGGATTTGGATGTACATCACAGAATCAAAATTGTCGGAATCAGATTTTTGAAGCAGGAAATTGTTCAAAGAAAAAGAAGCCGGCTTTGCAAAATCTATAAACCCTGCTAAAACCTAGTACCTCGAGTCTCAAGTCTCAAGTCTCTTCTTACAGTTAAACTTCCTGTAAATTACTTTTGGCCCAAGATTTTTTAAAAACTTCTAATTCAAGTCTCTTTTCTGGTTTTTATTCTAATTTTACCCCTTTGCTAATTTGCTTGAAATAAGAACCTACACTAGTTAATATGTTTTCTTTTTTTAACAAACAATTAAAAAGCCAGACTCTTCCGTGGTGCCAGAATGTTGCCTGAGATGCTCTTTATCTCTCATGGCGCGGACTTCGTGTCTTGAGTGCCGCCATTAAATCTTCCGAATCTGTAAGCAGACATAAACCCAATGGATCACATCTAGGCGTTGCTTTTGTTGCTCTCCCGTATGCATATGCCTATCCTTTGAGAGGGGTGGTGTAGACAAAAAGTACAAACCTTTTGGCATCACCACGTGTTGGGGCTGAACTGTATGTAGCACTTATCAACATTGAGCCTTTGCCCCCGAGAATCTGGCATAGAGGTCTAGAATCTAACCCTAGACCTTAAACTATGGAGGACACTTTAGTAAACAAAATACAATCATCTGCATGCACAAGATGGCTAATTCTCGGGGCACCCCTCGAAATTTGAACTCATAGTTCATATTCAAAGATACCTTATGTTCCAACCAAGCAGACATATATTGTTGTGCAATTATAAAAAGGTACGAACTATCTACCTTTAAAAGATTAACTTTAAATTCACTAATAAATAAAAGCCAACTTATAGTTCAGGCTATCCTCCTCAAAAGCTTCACCTGTAAGGAGCTTAATCTTATCAACTGCAACATCTTCATATGTGAACTTATTGAGCTGCTTAACAACCACCTCAAAAGCTTTCTACTTAACAAATGCACATGCAGTATTTCCACATCCATATACTACTTGACACTTTTGCATCAAATCTCTCGCTTCACATAGAGGAGCACTGTGAATCACATATTCTGTCTCCCCAATCATCCATTTGCCACCTAATGATGGCTAGTGCTGAAGTTATATGTAGTAATGAACATGGTAGAAATCAGAGGATCACTATAAGAAATTAAGTGGGAAATTGGAGACCTAAATTTACTTGGATATACTTATGTTTATAGTGAAATATTGGTCTGATCTAAACATGATGTTGAGATATAGGAGGGGTTGGTCTTTGCAATTTTTGTTTAAAAGTGTCAAGATTAATAAACAACATTAGGATTTTTTGTGACATAGAATGGAACTTTTCCTCACGACATTGACAATTTGACGTTAAATGAAGCTTCTTACTGGTTTTTTTCTTTTTTATGTTTTCATTTTTTTGGTGCTTATGCAATTTGAAAGATGCATTGTGTTAATTCAAAATAATAATAAAAGAAAGAGATTGACAATTTTTTGCATGAACTTGTATTCTTTTCATTAGTAGTCATTCAATGCCTTTCTCATTATTTACAGCATCCTCCCTCCTTAAGCCTACGTGGAAGGGTGGTCAGTATGAATGAAATGAAAAAATGAGACTGGAAGTGCTTCGTTTGGCTATAGAGTTGGGAGCTGACCATATCGATGTTAAGGTTAAAGGTAGTTTCTATTACATTATTTCAGTTTTCATTTGGAATGTGTTATCACTCTTATGTTATCAAATTTTAAGCTTTGCTGTTTGTGATCAATTTTTTCTTAAAATTTTTCAACCTCTAAGTTTGAATCTAGCGAGTGAGAAGATGCATTGCATTTATTAAATTTAGATTGTAAATAGTTCTTATCATGTAATTGTAAACTACAGAACATAAAAGTTTCTAATATGTGACTGTTTCTACTAACAAATCACTCAATTAAGTGCCATATGAAAAATTAACAATTTTCTTTTTTCTTCCTCTTTTCACCACCTCTAGTACTAGTGAACAAAAAGTTTCCTTTACAAAATAGATCTAATTCAGTCCAATTGACACAAAAGTATAATTTATTGAACAAAAATCAATATAGTAAATTCTAATATAAAATGACACCAAATCAAGTATGATTATCACCGCCATCGACGAAGTAGAAGTGCAACAATATTTATCTTTTTCATGAAACTCAATTCATTTGATATGACAGAGATAACTTTACGTGAACTCATCATTAATCAGAAAAATAATTACTTTATTGAAAGTTTGCTAGACTAATAATGAATTGAGTTGACCAATAACACAAAAAAAATGTATCACATAAATAAACTTAGATTATATCAACACAACAATTGGGATGAAGACACTTTCGAAAGAGAAAAATAATAATAAATCAAAAATCTTGAATTGAAGATAATTGTATTTGCTGCGGTGGTCGAATCTAAACCAAGAAATCCTCACACACAAACTTCCAACCAAAACCCCCATTTCATTTTTTCCACATTGTAAATTTGTAAAGCTCAATTATTCTAGAACCCTCTAAAACCCCTAACAAAGGGTTCTACTTGGTATTATATTTACCCACACTCGCAATCCGTTCACCTCATCTTCAACCTTCAACTAAACCCAATCCAAACTCCATTGTTTTCATCTCCCAAGGCACAAGAAGTCCATCTGGGGTTCAGCAAATATGGCCCCTGTGTTGAGCAGGAGTGTGGCGTCTGCGGTTCCATACCAGCAGGCTTCTTCGTTTTCGGCGAGCAATGGCAGAAATAGAGTAGGGCTACTGAGCAGTGCTTTTCTGCCGCGAAATCGGCTGAGAAATGGGCTTGGAAAGTCCGGCCTCAGTTGGAGGCTCGAGAGGAGAGACAGCAGAGTGGTGGTTAAGTGTGACGGCGGCGCTGCGGTGGCGGAAAAGGAGGCAGCCCCTGAAGCACCCGGTGAAACCCACGAGTACCAGGCTGAGGTGAGCCTATATTTTTGATTTCGTGAATTGGGTTCATTAGAGCCTTTGATTTGTGTGGCGTTGGGATTTTCGAACTTGAAGGTTTATGCACAATTAAGTGTATTTGTTTACATGTAGTGTGGATTATGATTTATGAGTATTGTTGCTTAGTACAAGTGATGCTATCGAAGTAGAACAAGAGTCTTGATTTATTTTTAAAATTTTGTTTATATGTTTCTGGCTTTGTTGACCTTGTATATGAAATGGGAGTTTTGAAAGTTGAAATCTTTGGTTGATTGCAGGTTAGTAGGCTGCTAGACTTGATTGTTCACAGTCTTTACAGCCACAAGGAAGTCTTTCTTCGAGAACTTGTCAGGTAATGCTTTCTCAATCTTTGTCATTTGTAGCTTTTATATCAGTGTAAGATTTGTTTCTGGAGTGTGGCTTTATTAGCAATGTTATACTTGAAGATAAATTGTGTTGGTGATTTTCGGTTTAATTTGCTCAATGGGCATTTCTGTTGCAGTAATGCGAGTGACGCTCTTGACAAGTTGAGGTTTCTAAGTGTGACTGAGCCTGGTCTTCTCGGGGATGCTGGTGATCTGGAAATCCGTATTAAACCTGATCCAGAGAATGGGACCATAAGTATAACGTATGAAATTTTGCATCTTGGTAGATTCGTTACTACTTTTCTTGTACAAGATTTTGCATATTGACCACAGTTTTTTCTTTCTGATTATAGAGACACTGGTATTGGTATGACAAAAGAAGAGCTTGTAGACTGTCTTGGAACAATTGCTCAGAGTGGTACTTCTAAATTCTTGAAAGCCATCAAGGTACTTATTTGATTGAATTTATCCTTTTTCTTGTTGTATAAGGCTTGATATTTATAGAATCTCATAACTCCTCTGCTCTGTTATCAGGAAAATAAAGACGTTGGTTCTGACAATAGTTTAATTGGCCAATTTGGTGTTGGATTCTATTCTGCCTTTCTAGTTGCTCAAAAGGTACAGTACTTGTACTCTATTCTGTCAATGATTCTGATCATTTCACTTGCCTCCTCATACTAATCTGATCATGTTTGTATGTAGGTGGTTGTGTCCACAAAAAGCCCAAGGTCAGATAAGCAATTTGTGTGGGAATCTGTTGCCGACAGCAGTTCATATACGATCAGGGAGGAAACTGATCCTGAGAAGCTGTTGAGCCGTGGGACACAGATAACACTTTTCCTGAGGGTAATATCTAAATTATGCCTTTAAATGACTAGTTTTTCTCACTTGCTGTCCTCGAGTCTTTCCATTTACTGCCTTATTAAAGAAAAAGGGTGGTATAGTTTTTCTTTGTCAATGTTTTTTGTGTTGGTGCCAGCTCAGTGTTAGTGTTTTTGGGAAACTAACATTTTTTTTTCTTTTGCTTGAAACAGGATGATGACAAGTATGAATATTCTGAGCCTACAAAGATTCAGAGTTTGGTGAAGAATTATTCCCAATTTGTTTCCTTTCCCATCTTCGTATGGCTAGAACAATCGAGGAATGTTGAGGTT
Source organism: Cruciata laevipes (assembly GCA_963678965.1). Lineage (NCBI taxonomy): Eukaryota > Viridiplantae > Streptophyta > Magnoliopsida > Gentianales > Rubiaceae > Cruciata > Cruciata laevipes. The sequence goes on along the minus strand of OY787641.1, from coordinate 4,730,875 downwards.
TGTACTTCTGCCTCTAACAAATTAAGCAATTATCATTGCTTTCACTAGAGTGCCTTCAGTTAGTATGAAACTTCTCTGAAATTGTGTGTTTTTACTATTCTCTTTAGGTAGAGGAAGAAGAGCCTCCGAAGGAGGGAGAAGAACAACCAGAGGTGAGTCTTGTCACAATAGTGCATATTGGAACACAATTCTTCCCAGTCCGGAATATTCTTTAGATCTTACCTTTACCAATTTTTATTCAGGGGGAAAGGCCGAAAAAAAAGAAGACAATTACTGAAAAATACTGGGACTGGGAGTTAGCCAATGAGACAAAGCCTATATGGGTGAGTATAAATTCGTTTCTTGCTTTGAAGTCCCACTCATGGTTCCATCGGATTATTTAAACAATTTCCGTTGCTACTGATGTGATTGTAGATGCGGAATCCAAAGGAAGTTGAAAAAGATCTGTACAATGACTTCTACAAGAAGACCTTCAATGAGTTCTTGGATCCAATGGCATACAATCATTTCACCACTGAGGTACTTGATATTTGATACTGCAACTTGTAATGCATATTATTGATGCTGCTCATGAATTGTGCTGACTTGTTTTATTTTAATGATTGATTAATAGGGTGAGGTGGAATTCAGAAGCATTGTGTATATCCCTGGTATGGCTCCTATGAGCAATGAAGATGTTATTAATCCAAAGACAAAGAATATACGTCTATACGTCAAGCGTGTATTCATTTCCGATGATTTCGATGGTGAATTGGTAAGTGCCGATGTCCTGTGATTAGTAGATCTAGTGTATTTCAAAACTCTCACACATATTATACATTTTGACTTTGTCATGATATTCAAGTTAAATTGATCTTTGCTACCATAATCACTAACTTCCTATGGGTTTGATTATGTACAGTTTCCAAGATACTTGAGCTTTGTGAAGGGAGTGGTGGACTCTGATGACCTTCCTCTTAATGTTTCCAGAGAGATACTTCAGGAAAGCCGCATTGTAAGGCCTAAGCATTTCATCTTTATCCATAAAATTAAACAAACTCTTTTCTTTGGGTGCAGTGATTTTCAGTTGGCATTCCTGACTAATCTACCTTTATGTCTTAGGTAAGGATAATGAAGAAGCGCCTTGTACGGAAAACATTTGACATGATTCAAGAACTTTCTGAAAGTGAGGATAAAGAGGTCAGGATTTGACTCAATGCTCATTGGCTTGTCTTTTATCGTATTTCATGGTTGACATTCAGTGGGAAATCGGTTGTGTTGGTCCAGGATTACAAGAAATTCTGGGAGAACTTTGGTAAATTCCTGAAGTTGGGATGTATAGAAGACTCCGGCAATCACAAGAGGATTACTCCGTTACTGAGATTTGTCTCCTCCAAAAGCGAGGATGAGCTGATCAGCTTAGATAATTATATCGAGAATATGGGTGAGAACCAAAGTGCAATTTATTATTTGGCTACAGACAGCTTAAAGAGTGCCAAGACAGCTCCCTTTGTGGAAAAATTGTTGCAAAAGGACATTGAGGTATAGAAATAGAATGCATTTAATCTCAAGTTGTTTACTCTGTAGTCTATAATTAGCACGAATTATGATTATTAATGTTATCATCTCACAAAGGATTCCTATAACAATGCTTACGTTTATCAACGTGCAGGTATTATATCTAGTTGACCCAATTGATGAAGTTGCAATTCAGAATATTCAGACTTACAAGGAAAAGAAGTTTGTGGACATCAGCAAGGAAGATTTGGACCTTGGTAAGTGAGCTTGTTAACCTGATGTTTATCTTTCAATTTATCGTTTCAGGCTTAATGACAACTGTTTGGGTTGTTTTTCAGGGGATACGGATGAAGTAGCCGAGAGGGAGACACAGCAAGAGTACAATCTTCTTTGTGACTGGATAAAGCAACAACTTGGAGATCAGGTGGCAAAGGTTCAAATCTCAAAAAGACTGAGTTCATCACCATGTGTACTCGTTTCCGGCAAGTTTGGATGGTCTGCAAACATGGAAAGGTCCGGTGATGTTTTCATGTTGTTATTACAAGTATATTTTATGATTTCCGAAAAGTATATTCAAAGGTGCACTTTTGATCATCTGAACAGATTAATGAGAGCCCAGACCCTCGGTGATACTACCAGCTTGGAGTTCATGAGGGGCAGGAGAATACTCGAGATCAATCCCGACCACCCGATTGTCAAGGACCTGAACGTAAGTTGCCTTAACATCTCAACGACAAACGTGATTCACTCCCCCACTTCTATGTTGAATTCTGACAATGTTTTATGGCAGGCGGCATGCAAGAACGCTCCAGAGAGCAAAGATGCAAAGCGAGTAGTCGAGCTTTTGTACGAGACAGCTTTGATCTCCAGTGGTTTCACTGTAAGTGTGTGTTTATATCTACATGCATAACCGAACAATCTAAAATCTTAGTCTGCACACGGCTAACCATGGTTGTGCATTTGTGGTTCAGCCCGAGAGTCCAGCCGAGCTGGGCAACAAGATCTATGAAATGATGTCAATGGCTGTTGGAGGAAGATGGGGCAGGCTAGAAGAAGGCGCCGAATCTCAATCTCAGTCATCGGGTGGTGATGGTGATGGAGACGTGAAAAGCGTGGAGACGGAAGTTGTTGAGGCGTCTGAGGTGAGAACCGAAGGCGATCCCTGGAGTGGTTGAAGGCCATTAGAATCTGGGTATAGGATAAAAACAGAGACTTTTTGAAATACGTTATAGTTTGGCTAAGCGTCTTCATAAGTTGGGAGAAGATGAGTTTAGATGAATGCTATTTACCGGCCTTTGGTTCGTTGATGAGAACTACAGTTTGGTGTAAAACTTATAACTTTAGCATGGTGATAAATTTACTGAGCGTTCTTTACCATCTTTCTGCAGCTAATCTGAATTCAAAGTGAATAATATGAAGATTCACAATTCTCGCAGCCAAAAAGAACAGGACAATTACTGCAAATATAATTCTCATAAGAACAGGATAATTACTGAAACCAAAAGTGATTCGCCATTGTACTAATCCAAATTCATATAGGTTTTGAAAAACATTTATATTTCTGTTATGACTTGGGATTCTTCGCAAAATTTCCTTTTCCAAACTCTTTTAGGAGTTAGGACAGCTGAATTTTTTTTTATATAGGGCTCATGTCATTGGATTCATCATATCATACAGTAGATTAATTTAGTCAATCAGCATGGACGTTCTTCAGTCATCATACGCAAACCCGTCGCCGGAATCGTCACCGCTCCGGCTCTCCCTTCCGGCGAAATCCTCTGCACCAACGGTAGACGATAATGCGATGCTGGCGTTCGCCTTGACCCAACGGTCAAGATTTGAATCTCAACCGCTGGACCCCACAAAGCACACTGTCTGGTTCAACCCCAGCTTCGACCAGATGTGGGCCCCAATCAGCGGCCCGGCGCACCCCTACGCCAAGGACGGCATCGCCCAGGGCCACCGGAACCACCAGCTAGGGCTCGTGGAAGACGCCTCCATCGAGTCCTTCGCGTTCGACCAGCAGTACAACACCTACCACAGGTACGGCTACGCCACGGATCCCGCCGGAAACAACCACTTCGTCGGCGATCTCAACGCGCTGCAGAAAACCGGCGGCCGGACGGTTTACAACGCCCGCCAGAAGAAAAGGAAGGCGGATCAGAACCAGGCCGACGATGTCGTCGACGATCCCTCCGGTGATGATTGGATAAGAACGAACAGAAAGAGCCCCTGGGCAGTCACCGGACCTGCAAATGAGGACACTTGCAGAGAGCTAACGGAGGAGCAGAAGAAATACGCAGAAGAGCATAAGAGGAAGAAGGAAGGCAACAATGGCGATGAAACCAATACCAATGCGCCGGCGAGATTTGTTGATAAAACCGCCTTCCATGGAAAGGAAGAGAGGGATTATCAAGGGAGATCTTGGATCGCTCCTCCCAAGGACGCCAAAGCCTGCAACGATCACTGCTACATACCCAAGAGACCGATACACACTTTCATCGCCAGCAACGATCAGAAAGGAGTTTCTGCGATCCGGTTCTTCCCCAATTCCGGCCATCTGCTGCTGTCCGCCGGAATGGATTCCAAGGTGAAGATATGGGACGTGCACAACTCTAATTACCAGTGCATGAGGACTTACATGGGACACTCGCAAGCTGTGAAGGACATATGCTTCAGCAACGATGGGACCAAGTTCTTGAGCGGCTCTTATGACAGAAAAATCAAGTACTGGGACACCGAAACCGGGACGGTGATATCGACGTTCTCCACCGGCAAGATTCCGTTCGTCGTGAAGCTCAACCCGGACGACGACAAGCAGAACGTGGTCATGGCCGGCATGGCGGACAAGAAAATCGTCCAGTGGGATGCGAGCTCCGGGAAGATGACTCAGGAGTACGACCAGCATCTCGGAGCGGTTAACACCATCACCTTCGTGGATAACAACCGGCGGTTCATCACTTCCAGCGACGACAAATCCCTCCGCGTCTGGGATTTCGGTATTCCGGTGGTTATCAAGTACATCAGCGAACCGCACATGCACTCGATGCCGGCGGTTTCGGTGCATCCGTCCGGTAACTACTTGGCCGCTCAGAGCTTGGACAACCAGATCCTTGTCTACAGTGCGAGGGACAGGTTTCAGCTGAACCGGAAGAAGAGATTCGCCGGCCATGTCGGTGCTGGGTATGCTTGCCAGGTCAGCTTCTCGCCGGACGGACGGTTCCTGGTGTCCGGAGATGGTGAGGGGAATTGCTGGTTCTGGGATTGGAAGAGTTGCAGGGTTTTCAGGAAGCTTAATAAGTGTCACCAAGGAGTGTGCATCGGTGTAGCGTGGCATCCTCTGGAGCAGAGTAAGGTTGCTACGTGTGGGTGGGATGGTTTGATCAAATACTGGGATTAAGCAGATGTGTACTATACATGTAATAAATTAAATAAATAAATAGCATAATTAATGCATTCTATCATTTCTTCATCAATTAGATGGATAAAACTTCCAATGTCGTTTTTTTTTTGGAACAAATTCATAGATGATTTTTCAAAAAACTTAAATCCACCAATGATGGAGGGGAATATATTTGGAACCCCAAACGAATAAAAAAAACTTTATTTGCCAATGAATGTTGTTAAGTGTACGAGCCTAAATATGATACAATAGTATGATCTTATTTTGACAGCTATGATATGTAGAAACTTTTGATGTTTTGTTTAGTCAGTATCAATCCAAAGGCACTTTAGCAAATCGAGTAGTTAGAATTCAAGTTAGCCATTAGATGATATCTTAACAAAGAGGAGGTTAGTGAAGAGACAAGTCAAAACACAATTTGCTATCTGTGAATGACTGTAAAAGTATATTTGCAAAGAAAAGTTGTTGATTTTTGAAATGAGTTCGCTCAACATCGGTCCTCATGCTTTCCTATCTTTTTTCTTCCCGAGATGTAGCTTCTTCAATGTTCAAACTACTGTGCGTTCTCTCTCGTGATGTTGATGTTTTGTGCTTAGTGAATATATAAGGCCCTGTTTGCAAAAGCTTAATTTTTTTGCTGAAATGAACTAAAGTGAATTGGATATAATTGAACTAAACTGACCTGAACTGAAGTGAAAATTAATTTATTTAAAAAAAGAATCAACAAGATTGAATTAACCTGAATTTCATCAAATTACGATTTCACGATTTCACTGAATTAGAATGAACTAATCTAGATAAAAGTTCTAGCAAAAATGGTATAACTACGGTAAAATGAAGTAAAACCATAAGAAATGGTGATTCTACACATTTCTTTTTAATAAAAAATTTGCACCCGTAAAGAATTTAAATTTTTTAGTTAATCATGAGAATCTTATTTACAGGATTAATATATAGTTTGCAACGCCCAATTACCAAATCGACTCAGTCTTCTTCCACTGAAAGCCCTAAGTTTCCGATGGAAGAATCCGGCAATGTTGCCAGTAAGCTTCCCCACCTTGTTCACAAAATGACCACCAAGCTCTCACCACTCAACTACATCGAGTGGCGTACCAAAATCAAAGCTCTCTTGGAAGAACACAGTCTCTGGGGCTTTATCGACGGCACATTGTCTCCGTCCCCTTCCGCCGTTGCTGCTGCAAATGAGGCTTCCGCCATTGCTTCCGAGGCTTCTTTCATGTCTTCTAGGGTGGCTTCTTCCGCCTCCACCGCCGCTGATTCCACCGCCGCTGCAGCTATTTCTACCTCCGCCGCTGCTAATTTTGCCGCCGCCGCCGCAGCTTTTGTAGCTGATACTCGTTTCGCTGCTTCCAGCGCGGCCGCATTAGCTGCCTCCCATGCTCAATCCGCCGCTTCTGCTTCTGTATTCACCGAGGACCGGGCTGCGGATGCCTTATCTGTAGCCACCACCGCCTATTCAATTGCAGCTTCTGTCGCCCGTTCCGCCGCTGTAGCAGCTTCTTCTAGTGAAGCGTTGCTCAAACAGGATAAGCTTCTGCGTGGATTTATCTTTTCTTCCCTCGACGAGGAAACTCTTTCCAAAGTGATCCACAGTGAATCCTCGCGCGCGTTATGGGATGAGCTTACATCAGACATTTTCGAGAAGCCACTGCCCCTGGACGATGACGGCGATGTCAGAGAGCTCTACCGGAAATTGGACTTCTACGGTGCTGAGGCTTATCCTTTTGATAATTTACGTGCTATTGATGCAAGAGACAAGCAGTTGAGGTTATCATGTCCACTAAATCAACACGTTGAACAGTACCGTCAAGAATCATCCGGTTTGCGTTACTCTGTGAGTGTGGGCGATCGACGACTGAGGCGATCTTGTAGCTTGGATCAACTTCTTATGGTAAATTCTCTGTCTCCTGAACATGTTTATAGGATCATTTCAGAAGGTGGTGTGGAGAAGATTTCGTTAGGGGAATTGGATGGTAAAGTGGTATGGCTGTATTGGTTTTCTGATGGTGATCTCCTGGAGAATCTTATCAACTGCTATGAGAAGTGCAAGGCGAAAGGACTTGGTTTCGAGATCGTTGTGGTTTATGCAGTGGGCGGGGCGGAGCAAGAGTAGCTGTCCGGTTTGTTGATGGAGCATTGTATATGTAACTCATGGTGGTTTCTTCCTTATAATAGCTCTGTGAGTCTGCAACTGAAGAGAGTTCTGCACAACCTTGATTGCTACTCTCACTATGGTATATACCATGATGGTTTGCTGGCTGTGGTACCAGATGGAATATTGTCAAAGTACCCTGATGCATGGGTTTACTATCCTCACGGCAATTTTATTCATGGTTATGTGGATAGACATGGCGCCACCATGATGAAACGTTATGGAGTTGAGGGTTACCCATTCACCAGGCTAAGCATTTACCAGAGGACTTTGGAGGTGATTGATAAAGACTTCTCACTGGAGAAACTGGTGTTTGGATATGGTGTCCATCTTTTTGGTAATCCTGATGCTATCAAAAATGCGAGAGAGCTCCTCACTGGTAAGAAGTGCTTCATTTACATAGCCACGGTTTCTGATACAAACCGGCGTTGGAAGGATAAGAATAGGCTGGTTATGTCTTACTATAAGATGAGGGAAAATTGTCCCATTGAGGTGGTTTTTGTGGGATTGACAAATGGAAAGTTTAGAGGTCAAGTCAATATGCCTTGGTACATCTCCCCATATGATGTAACTAGGTCCACACTCCTAACAAAGAGATTGAAGCAACTTGACCTAGATGAAGCATTGGTTGGATTTGGAGAAAATGGGGATCTTTGCTGTTTTCGGCGAACTCACGACCTGTTTGAGCATGGTTCTCTTTTGACAGATATCATTGAGAAACTAAGGTTCATTGATGATGTGGGTGATGATGATTGAGGATGGTCCTGCACAGTTTTGGTTCTTGGAATGTCAGCTGACATAGGCACAATCTTATATTAAATTTATGATTGTCTAATGCAGTGTATTTCTTAGATTAATGCAATGTGTCTCTATCTGTTTCCTTAGATTAATTTAGATGGAACATTTTGTGCATTTGTTGCATCTAAAGGTGGTGAAAATATTATATTAATTGATAATGGCGTCTCTCTTCATGTGTGCCATTTGCTTGGCTCTTTTGAGTGTAGCTAAAATATGTATGTTCTGGGGAAAGGTTATCTTAATGACAAATTGCTCAGCTGCAGTCTACATATTGATATTATTGACTGGATAATCAGGATTGTAAATGTTTCATTATGTATACTTTCTATCTTTCTGCATGATTCAGCATGTTCTTCTCTCTTTTAGTTTATATGATTTGTGCAAATCTAGTGTTAGAAGCATAAATAAAGGTAGCAGAATTAAAATATATCTTATTGAATTTATGCACTGAAATACAAAAGTTGGGTAGTCTGCGGGAGGGGCCATTAATATATCAAATGCAGGGGGTAACTTGTAACTTTTGTGATTAAGTTACCATCTTGTTGCTGAGTCCTGAGTTTCTCGAAATTTACGTTGCGAGTCCAACACTGATGCAAGTTCTTCACCATTGGGAGAACATTCTGTCAATATTTATACCGATGTACATGTACTTGTGAAGGAATGTGTCAAAGAAAACTTTTAAGAATTCCTTCTAATGGAAGAAGTTGATGATCTTGGTTTTGTTCTCTTCACTGAACCTTATCAATTTGATGATAAAATAGTTTTTTTTGCATTGCCTGAATCAGCAAATTGTTCTGCTTTGCGTCTTCCCACCCAAGGTATAACTCGTCATAGCTGTTTAGTTGTAACATTCTAGAAGACACACACACACACACAGAGATATATATATATATATATATATATATATATATATATATATATATATATTCTCTCGAGTTTTGGTGAGAAACTTATGATGAATATAAGTAGAAGGAAGTGTTAGACTTGAATGTTCACAATCTTTGCAGCCACAAGGACGAGTTTCTTCAAGATCTTGTCAGGTAATGCTTTCTCAGTCTCTGTCATTTGTATCTTTATATCATGGTATGATTTTGTTTCTGGAGTGTGGCTTTATTAGCTATGTTATCCTTGCAGATAGATTGTGTTGGTGACTTTCGGTGATGCTGATGATCTGGAAAGTGGGACCATAAAATTATTCTTCTTGGTAAATTCGTTAGTATAAGGTTTTTTTTGGTCAAGATTTTGCATTGTAGTATACTTCTAATTCTTGAAAGCCATCAAGGTACTTATTTGATTGAATTTATCCTTTTTGCTTGTTCATATAAGGCTTAATATGTATAGAATCTCATAACTCCTCTGCTTTGTTATCAGGAAAATAAAGATGTTGGTTCTGACAATAGTTTAATTGACCAATTTGGTGTTGGGTTTATTTTGCCTTTTTTTTTTTTTGAAAAATTCTATTTTGCCTTTCTAGTTGATCAAAAGGTACAGTACTTGTACTCTTCTCTGTCAACAATTCTGAGAAACTGTTGAGTCGCAGGACGCAGATAACACTTTTTCTGAGGGTAATGACTAAATAATGCCTTTAAATTGCTACTTTTTCTCACTTGCTGTCCTCGAGCCTATCCATTTACTGCCTTTAATGAAAAAAAGCGTGGTGTAGCTTTTCTTTGTCAATGTTTTTCGTGTGGATCATTTCCTGCTCAGTGTTAGTGTTTCGGGGAAGTTGAAATGGTAGCATCAACTAACCACTAATCTTAGAATTGGATGATCATTAACATTTTTTTTCTTTCGTTTGAAACAGGATGATGACAAGTATGAATATTCCGAGCCTACAAAGATTCAGAGTTTTTTTTTTTTTTTTTGATAATACAAAGATTCAGAGTTTGGTGAAGAATTATTCCCAATTTGTTTCCTTCCCTATATTCATCTGGCTAGAACAATCAAGGAGTGTTGAGGTTTGTACTTTTGCCTCTAATTTTACTGCAAATTGGAATGGCATGGAGAAGAACAATCAGAGGTGAGTCTTTATTGTGTATGTCCCTGGTTTGGCTCCTATGAGCAATGAAGATGTTACTAACCAAAGAGAGAATATTAGTCTATACGTCAAGAGTGTATTCATTTCCCGATGATTTTGATGGTGGATTGGTAAGGGGCATTTGGCACCTGTCATGTTGATGTCCTGTGATTTAGTAGATCTAATGTAATTCGAAACTCTCTAACAGATTATATATTTTGACTTTTCCATGATATTCAAGTTAAATCAATCTTTGATTACCATAATAACTAACTTACTATGGGTTTGATTATGTACAGTTTCCAAGAATGCTTGAGCTTTTCAGTTGGCATTCCCGACTCTTCCTTTGTCTTAGACTCTTAGGTAAGGATAATGAAGTTCTGGGAGAACTTTGGTAAATTCCTGAGACAGGCAAGAACGCTCTGGAGAGCAAAGATGCAAAATCGAGCTTCTGTATGAGACAGCTTTGATCTCCTGTGGTTTCACTGTAAGTGTGTGTTTGTATGTATACACATAACCGAACAATCTAAAATCTTAGTCTGCACATGGCTAACCATGGCTTTGCTTTGTGGTTCAGCCCGAGAGTCCAGCAGAGCCGGGCAACAAGATCTATGAATGATGCCAATGGCTGTTGAAATGATGGTGTTGAATCTCTGTCATTGGGCGGTGATAAAGAAGTGAAAAGCGTGGAGACATTTTGAAGTACGGTAGTCTCTTTAAGCATCTTCATAAGTTGTTGGGAGAAGATGAGTTTAGATGAATGCTATTTGTCAGCCTTTGGTTCGTTGATGATCAAATCATTTCGTGGTTTTAAAGAAAGTGGGACATACTGTCAGGGGATGTTTGGTTTGTAAGTCCAGATTTTGTTGGCTGCTTTGTGGAATGTCATGTTGCAACATGACTTTGGTTGGCAGAAAAAGATAGAATATTTTCTGAGTTCCAGCGCAGGTTTTTAAAGAGGAAAGGGAATATTGTGCGCGTTTAATATGGAATGGATATATTTGTTTCGAGATAATACAGTCCAATTCCATCTTCAATTCAGATTTATTCAAGGGATATTGCAGAGATTTAATTGGAAAAGGATTTTCTGCATTATTTTAGGAATTGGAGATTTTCTGAATTCCTTATTCCAAAGAGTTTCTGTTTTAAACGTGGTTTAATTGGAATGGAATTCTACAGCTGTGGAGATGACTTAATTCACACAGCATTGAGCTATAAAAGGGACAATTAGCTGAGAGCCTGATTTGCCGATCTTACGAGAGAAAAAAATCCCCTTCGGGGTTTACCTTAGGCCAGGCCAGAGCAGCGTCGTCGTCCACGGTTTTCAACAACCACAAACACTAGGGACGTGTGTTAAAGCTCGGGTGGAAGAGATCTTGTCGCACCTTCGTGGAAAAGAAGGTAATCACTGTAACAGATATCAGAAAGAAATGGTAGTGTGATAGGCTTGCAAGGAATTTGCCATTAGATTGTAATAGACCGGACATATTTGTTACTATCTAGTGAAGGATCTTTACACGGGCTACGGCCCCGCAGACGTAGGTGCGATGCACTGAACTGCGTGATCAGATTGTGTGTCGTTTTATGTTTTTTGCATTTACTGTTTTCACGTTGCAACATCACTTTTCTGCAGTAAAACTAAAACGTGTATAGAAAATAGTAAATTGGTAGAATGGTGGAACTTTCAATTGGTATCAGAGCTGGTCACTACGTGACTCCTTTAACAGGGAGAGTGAGATCCTTTCTACCAACAATGGCCGAAATTGATGAAGACCAACTTGCGCAACTCATGTTGCAACGTCATTCTCGAGTATGTGAAGCAAGCAAGCTGGATCTGGAGTCAATGTTAACTTGAAGAGGACGCTGTTTTGAGAGAGTTTGTATGGCTGCCAAGAATCCGAGAATCAACCAAAAATCTGTCCGATCTTTGGAAAATTCATGTTGCAACGTGGATTATGGTTTTGACAGAAGATAGAAAATTCCAGCAACAAGGATTTCAAGAGCTTAACCCTAATCATTGTTCTACAAGGTATTCAGCTCTTTCTACTGTGCTCACTGGATTTTGATCATAATATTGGTTGTATGTGCATAATAGTAGCTTATTTGGAGAAGGGTTTGATTTGATTGTTGCGGGTGTGATTGTCTTTGGATTCTTGCTCAAATCTCTGTGCATTGATGCTTCCCGTCGTATTCTGAGTATATTTGAGTAATGGACTGCTTTAGATCAAGCTAGAATTTGTGTGGTTTGCTAGCTTTTTGTATTTATGGTTTGATCTGAGGAGTTCGAGCTATGAATGATCTTAAGAACTCAGAGATGTTGAAGACAGGGGGAGTTGATTCTGTATTAATGGGATGATGGATTGTTTTACACCAAAGCCTGATAGGTGATTCAGTGAACTTCTTTCTTTGCAAACTGGAACTTTCTTCGAATTTAAATTTTAGATGAAAAACAGAGAGGATTTTAATGTCAAAGTCAGGGGGAGTCGGTCACTTATGATCTGAATGAGGTTTTGGTTTTTACGACATCATAATCTACTAGAGTGACAGAGGTGCAGTTTATTGATGTTGCAACATGCTGGTATTCTGGATGAATGATTGAAGGCAGTTGATGTTGCAACACGGGATTTTTGAATGACCTTGGGGGAGTTCTTTTGCAGGCCTTTGGCTAATTCATGGACCCAGGGGGAGATATATATGGATGACTGTATTACTTTTTCTGCCACTGAATTATTTTGATTGGATGTTGTGGTATGGTTAGTTTCAACTCGGGAGGAAGTTTTGCTCGTTGAATATTTTAGAAGTTCTGAGTTTGGGTTGAGCCATCCATTGTGTCCACAAATTGCCAAAGGGGGAGATTGTAAGTCCAGATTTTGTTGGCTGCTTTGTGGAATGTCATGTTGCAACATGACTTTGGTTGGCAGAAAAAGATAGAATATTTTCTGAGTTCCAGCGCAGGTTTTTAAAGAGGAAAGGGAATATTGTGCGCGTTTAATATGGAATGGATATATTTGTTTCGAGATAATACAGTCCAAATCCATCTTCAATTCAGATTTATTCAAGGGATATTGCAGAGATTTAATTGGAAAAGGATTTTCTGCATTATTTTAGGAATTGGAGATTTTCTGAATTCCTTATTCCAAAGAGTTTCTGTTTTAAACGTGGTTTAATTGGAATGGAATTCTACAGCTGTGGAGATGACTTAATTCACACAGCATTGAGCTATAAAAGGGACAATTAGCTGAGAGCCTGATTTGCCGATCTTACGAGAGAAAAAAATCCCCTTCGGGGTTTACCTTAGGCCAGGCCAGAGCAGCGTCGTCGTCCACGGTTTTCAACAACCACAAACACTAGGGACGTGTGTTAAAGCTCGGGTGGAAGAGATCTTGTCGCACCTTCGTGGAAAAGAAGGTAATCACTGTAACAGATATCAGAAAGAAATGGTAGTGTGATAGGCTTGCAAGGAATTTGCCATTAGATTGTAATAGACCGGACATATTTGTTACTATCTAGTGAAGGATCTTTACACGGGCTACGGCCCCGCAGACGTAGGTGCGATGCACTGAACTGCGTGATCAGATTGTGTGTCGTTTTATGTTTTTTGCATTTACTGTTTTCACGTTGCAACATCACTTTTCTGCAGTAAAACTAAAACGTGTATAGAAAATAGTAAATTGGTAGAATGGTGGAACTTTCATGGTTCAAACATGGAAAGGGAATAGAATCAGGAAAGAGAAAGGAAAGGAATAATCTCAATTTTTAAATTTTGTTTGGTTCGGTTATGGAAAGAGAATCAAATTCTCCCTCATTCCCTTTGTTACTGTTTGGTTCACATCTGGGAAACAAATATTAATTTTTCATATTAAATATGAAATTAAAATAATCTTTCACTTCCCATGATCACCATTGTTAGAAAGATAAATCACATTTAAGTTAAAAATCATTTAATCCATCATATTAAATTATTTTTATTTTATATGTCATTACAAAAGTAATTTTCTAATTATAATTTTTTTTATATATATTGTCATCTTTACATATTTTCACCTCATATACTTTTTAAAATATATGTAACCACATAAACAAAATAACTCGAAATTTTATAGTTCACCTTATATTAAAGTACATTATGTTAATGATGATAAAAAACACTCAATAAACCATATCAAATCCAATATTTTTTCAAAACATAAAGTCGATGTAAATTCAAAATATTTCATAATGTACGATATCCACGAACACTTGGATATTATTTTAATGAAAAATCAAACATTGACTATTCAATATCAAGTATATCAAACCTAAATATCACCACCACCATCAGAAGCATTAGAACCAAATAAGGACTTCACGTATTGCTTTTTCAGCTGAGTAGGACAATTGAAAAAGATATTCAATCTGTTTGGCTAAGATGTAAGAATGTCTGCTGCTTTCATCGCCTCACTTGGTGATAAGCCATCTAGTTCAAGTAGCTCGCCCAACACTTTGTTACACTTATCAGTTGTGTCTTGCTCACGATTGTCGGCACGAACCAAACATTAGCCATTGTAGACAGATGACCATTCATATCTTTCATAAAATGTTGTAAGCTTGCCAGTTCCGAGCTACTAGAACTCTCAGCAATCTTTGCACTTTTCCTCTTCTTAGAAGTCTTCTCTATCTTAACTTTCTTCAATGGAGGCGTGAGTTCTACATTCCGAGTCTCAGCATCATCATCACTCAAATCAATGTCAACTTGCACACTTTTCTCCTTTTCCATGTTCCCCACAGCATCTTCAAATCCCTCAGCAGTTTTCCAGTTGCATAGTCTTTACCATAAATTTCAGCCAAGGCATGGAAGTGAGGAAAGGGTTTTTCATACAAATTCTTGCATGCAGGATGAGTCTGAAAAATGTTAAAAGGTATAATCGTAAAAATATACAATGAAAATAATTTTGAATAAAAAAAGCTAGTATAAAATTATTTTTTACCTTGCAATATTCGTCATACACTGATCTTTCCACACTTACTATATGTCTCTCATCATCCCAGTTGAAACCACTTGTTCCCAACAACTGAAGAATGGCTCTGAATTTGCCAACTAGAGTTTTCAGTCGAGAATCAATGTGAGGCGAATCTTTCAAATCGGTATTTGGTATTGCTTTTCCAATTAATTCCTCCAAACGAATCATATAGCCATTTCGAAAGCCATTCTCACATTTCCAATGAGGATCGGTGGCTAACTCTCGCAATGCTCCTATGAGTACATTATCTTCTTTAGTAGTCCAAAATCGCTTGTTTCTACCTCTTCCAGTGGTGGCACTTGACACAGTTTCAGTTTCACTCATCCTGTTTTCAAAAGTATGCAATTATCAATATATATTAGGAAACAGAGATGAATGAAACTTAAATTCAGTAACTTATAACAAGTTAGAAGTGTAACATAAAAAGTTTAAATAAAAACAAGAACACTATACACACAACAACATATTCTCAATAGTTTAGTCATATCATAAACGAAAGATAAAAATAGTAAAAAGATAATTCACCAATTAAATATTGGTTCGTTACATAGGTATTGTCTTAGTAATCCTAAATCCGAAGAAAATCACACAATAAAGATAAAATAGTGTATCAATGCAAGATTTAAAAAGCAATCTCATCGACCTCTAGCTCGCCAGTTGTTAAACATCGCTTGAGACATTGTATTTCTAAAATTAGTCCAAGGATCACTTGTCGCAATAGACGTTATATACTCAACTTCACCGTCATCCCCATCATCACCTCCATCATCATCCTCATCCTCATTCTCATCCTCATCCTCGGATAAATCCTCAAAAATAGATCCGGGAGGCATGTACTTCTTTACCAAGTTATGCAATAAACAACATGCCATAACAATACGACCGTGTGTTCTTAAACTAAACCAAGATGGGCTTCTAAGAATTCCCCATCTTCCCTTGAGTACTCCAAAACATCGTTCTATGACGTTTCTAGCCATTGTATGTCTTAGGTTGAAATACTCTTCCGCACTTTGTGGTTGACGAGGACCATTATTCCACTCTTTAAGGTGATAGAGATGACCTCTATATGGAGAAAGAAATCCTTCTCCATTGGTATATCCAGCATCACAAAGAAAATATGAACCTTTACACATTAAAAAATAATCTTATAAGTTATTTTAATTTTTTTAAAGTAAGATACTAATGAATTTAAATTACCTTTAGGAATTTTCAAACCGTTAGGCCTGGAAATAGCATCACGTAGAACTCTAACATCATGTGCTGAACCCTCTCAACCAGGTAAAACGTAAATGAATTCCATATCCGGTGAGCAAACTCCTAAAACATTCATTGCAATTGTACCTTTCTTGTCCGATATTTAGAGCGATCCTCTGACGGTACAGTGACATTAATCATTGTACCATCAAGTGCACCTAAACAATTCTAGAAAATGTACACAGTTTTAGATGCTTTATTAGTGTGATAATTATTTTAAAGAAATGCAATAATTATTATAGTAACTTAAAATACTTCCACCTATCATCATCACAATCTTCTGTTATAGGCGATGGCTTCTTAAGCAATACAACGTGCAACTTTAAAATTGCCTCAAAACACAAATGAAACTGCCTACTGACTGTCTCACCGCTTCTATAAAAATAAGCCCCACTGCATCTATTCTTTTGGTGGTGTGCTATAGTGTACAAGAAAATTGCAACAATTTCCTCTAAGGTCATATGCCTAGTACCCCCTCAAGCCACCAATGTCTCTAACCATCTCACATAGCTTGTTAAAAGTACTCCGATTCATACGAAGATGACTCCTACACAACACATCACTATCTCTTACTAATCTATTCAGGTTTCTCGTTCTATTCCTTCTTCTTTTATTTCTTATATCTCCAGACAATAGTTTGGGACTATGCAATGTTTTACTCATCGAGTATGATATCAAATAAACCAAAATCACGACATTAATCATGAGAACTACAAATTCAAGGAACTCCAATTCTCTCCTTCTCCTCAATGAAAGACCAAGACGAGCCATTGCTATGTATAATTTTTCAGAATATAAGTCTACAAAAACTTTATCTATAGCAATTAGCCGTATATACACAAAGATACTATTTCAACCTAAACTGCAACAATGATAAAATGTCTAAGCACAGTGCAGATATACATAGCCAGAATCCACAAAATAATTATAATATTTTCACACAAATTAATCACCATTCATACATACATAAGGTTTCTCAACCTAACCATAATATAATTATGTGCCCAGTGTGTGACGGCCGAGCCGTGTGTACGTAATATCACCAAGAAGAAAGTACATGCAATTAATGATGAAGGTTTGATAAATTGATTCTATCAAAACTGATGATTATATAAACAAACATTCTTAGCGCAGAGCACCATTGATATTAAAAAATAAACTAATCAGAATGGTGATTATGAACTCGATCAATCCGACGAAAATTAACCAGCAGAGCACCATCAACAATGATAAATAATATTGCTTAAATAAATAGTACCTGGAGTTGTTGCAAAATTTTTGTATCTGAACTGGGAACACAGAGCTTCAGGATTGCACAATGGATGACGACACCGAAGAGGAGAGGTTTTAAGAAGCCGAAACGAAAAAGGTTTCTATTGCGTAAGTTTTTTTTTTCCTTTTTCTAATATAGGATGATTACGGAAGTTGGGTAATCCCAAACCCAGGGTCAGACTAGAGAATCACGTTTCACCTAATTGGGGTAATGGAATTCCTGAAAATAAGGAAAGGGAATGATTAAAAATCCCAACCAAACACCAACTAATGGAATCAATAGCTCAGATTACCTTTCCCTTTCCTGATTCACCCCAACCAAACACCCCCTGAATGTAATGAATTTATTTTCCGAGCACTCATTAAAAGAAAGGAACTTGTTACTAATTCAATAATTTGATATAATTTTTAAAAATGTTACCTATTAATTGGAAACTTTTGTTATGTCCCAATAGCTCTTATTTGGTGTAGTGAAAGTCATTTAGACCGTAGCTAATCACCAGTGTAAATTAATTAAGTTTCATGTATTAATTTAGTTAGTAATTATAATCAACAGAACAAATTATTCTTTACTATGGTTTCGTAGCCTTAGCTAGCTTGGACTGTGTGCAAATGGTAAATAGAAGTGTGTGTTTTTGTAACTTCCAATTCGTCAACGTGGAAATGCCCAAATATGCATTTTGATGTCGACGATCGCAACCTTATGTGTTTGTACGTAGCATCAATGGCGGCAGACAGGCACGGAACACTCACAAAATCGTTTCTTCACTCCCAACCCATTTCACATTTCTAGCTTTCTTCGATTTTATCATCATCATGCATCCACGATGCGGATTTTTAATTTAGCTTAGATTCATAAACATTTAATTTCATAAACCTCCGCGTAATTTTCATACACTAATTCAGTTGGTTAAAAAAAACTCAAAATATTCAAATTTGAGGTATATATGTCAAAGGTACAATTGGCACAAACACATTTAAATTTTATTTTTTTAAATAAATGAAGAAGATATCATAACGAGAAGACAAATTGTCAATTAAGAGGTGTCTTAACTGATCTCACTTAGGCCCTGTTTGTCAGAACTTATTTGTAGATCAGTTCAATTCAGTTCAGTGAAAATGTAATTTGATGAAATTCAGGTTAATTCAGTCATGCTAATTCCATTTTTCAATACATTAATTTTCAGTTCAGTGCAGTGCAGTAAGAAATAAGTTCTAGTAAACAGGGCCTTAGTAATCATGTTTAATATGTAAAAAAAATCAATGTTTAAAGTGAGAAGATCAGATATGAAAATGAGAAAATCAGGAATAATAAACGGAATGATCATGATTTTTTTTTTTTGAAGAAATTCTTTCATGGTACTGGGAAACGCCCAGAAACGATTACAAGGAGTGGAATTGGCATCCAATTCGACTAGTCTATTACAAGAACAACCGAACAAAATGCCAATCAGACTTATAGTAAAAAGTCTGTACTATTACAGTTTTAGAGATCCAATAAAAAGTGTAATACCGCCCTCGTGGATATTATCTAATAACTGTTGAAACCACATCTGCTTGGCATAGAGGAGCGTCTCCCGCATCAATCACTTCGACAATCAAGGATCTACTACAACCGCAACACCACTTGATCCAAAACATGATCAATGTTCTTCAAACTGCAAGCACCTTTAAACCCAGAAATCATGACCGGAAACACGATCTATATAATCAGATCAGAACAATAAACACAAATCATAAAACATGATCCTTATAATTGGATCGAGAACAAAATATCGACATAAATCAAGATCTAGTCGAAGAACTTATTATGTGGATTGAAACACACTTATTCAACAGTATTAAAAGTAATAAATAGAAGAACGATTGCTTCCCCGTCTCCCCATTATGGGAAGACGGAGAAGAAAATTGAAGAAGAAAAGAAGGAGTTTGGGGAGAATTTTGGGAGAGGGGCGGCTAGGATTTCGGGGAAGGGCTTTTCTTTACTTCAACGGAATGATCATGATTAATGGATAAAGATCATACTTAAAGTGAAAAAAATTAATTTATCTCATCTGAGGCTGGATTCGTAGAAGACCTTCTCGATTAGGAAAGGCACCCTAAAAAACGGACAGAAAGTCTATAAACCAAATTCCCTGCAAAAGAAGGGTTCTCGAGATCCTATATTTTGGTAGACATGCAGATGGGATTAACACGAAATTACATGCAACAAACTACTCCCCTCCGTCCCAACCAAAACTTCTTAGTTGATTTCGACTCGAATTTAATGTTATGGTTGTTTGTGAGAATTTATTAAGGGTATATTTGTCTTTTTGTAGTTATTTTTTTGCCAAAAGAAAAAAAAATAAAAGTAAGAAGTTTTGGTTGAGACAGACCAAAAAGGAAAGTAAGAAGTTTTGGTTGAGACGGATGAAGTATTGTTTTTTCAAGGAACGTGCATCGATCGCAGCCATTGTTTGTTTCAAAGAGGAGATTTCAAAAAGTGAACATGAAAACAATATTATCAATTTTAGTATTTTGCATTGACTATCTTAAAAACTGTTGCTTTACATTGACTCGTGTTCTTGCGAGTTCCCTATAAATCCCCATGCTTTTCATTATTCTAAGCCTCTTCCATACACTCTTCAACTTAATTAGGTCAGATCATCAAGAAAAGAATATGGTGGCATTTGTTAAGGTTTTGCATTTCCTTCTCGTTTTGGTCCTGGTTAAGGGACTCATAGTTTCTATAGCTTATTCCACAACAGGTAAAATCAAGTTCGTGATTAGATTTTAAGGTTCCGTCTTTAATTTTATGTTCATCTCTAGATCGTTGTGATCTAGAGCTAAAATCAGTAGTAATGTTATGATTGCCATTAAATTTTAAGATTCCGTCTTTTATGAATCTATCTGGAATATATTATGATTCCGTCAGTAATTTTAATTAAAACACTTTTTTTTTTGAATGTGTAGGTGTAAACACGATGGCAACGGAAGGATGCAAGGTGGATTCAACTAAAAGGGTTCGCTCGAGTTATGTAAGTATATATACCCTCTATTCCAGTGGAATCAATTTAATTTAACTCGACCAATCATAAATAACACTTTAATTAAAAATATTTATGATTAAATATTTCACAAGTTAGATGTTCAAAATCAATATTCTCCATGATAAAATTTGCATGTGCATGCATGTAATTAGTTCATCAAATAAAGTTGATAACAAATTAGGGTTCTTATGTGCTTATTTGTAGGCAATCGTGGAGGACAATTTGGGAAGTTCGAAGACAATTTCAAGAAGTTTGTTATCCAAAAAGAGAGAGGTGGCTACTACTGATTATGATCTGGGTCCAAGGCATCATCCTCCTAGAAATAACTAGTTCATTAATTTTATTAATTGTATGAATAAAAGTGAGAGTAAATCTTACGTGAAGCATATTTTCATGGCAGATTTTTTTATAAAAAAATTCTACTTTGCGTCATATAAGATTTACTCGATCTTTACTAGTTCCTTATGGCGCACTGTTAAATGCTGATGTATGTTTCAGTTGTAGTACTCGTTGTTTATGATCATGACCTTCTTGAAAATTAAATTATACAGTTTTTATTTTACATTTGAAATTTAATGAAATCTATAGTAAACAAGAGTAATGGAAATTTTGTAGTTTTTCACGTATATGCAGCAAAGTTCCTATAATTTGATGATATTTCACCGTGACATCGAGAATAAAATATTAGGATTTTGACTCTTAAAACTTATGGAAAAGGGTTTGTCTTGCCTAAAACCTCACTCTGTGATTCTTTCAAACAAGTAGACTTCATTGCTGTCTTTTAGGTTCAGTGTAGTTTGCTTGAAATTGTTGTTCATTATTATTATGTGTTTGGGAGATTTTGGGGGAATCAGAATGATGTATGTGTGTTTTCCGGCCATTTTTGGGTTCACTGAATGTGAGGTTCACTGGTACTGATGTTTGGATCCGGAATGACGGTGAGGTGACATATTTAATAGGTAAGAAAATAGGAGATGATCTGATGGAATGATCACTAAAAATATAATATTTATAATTATAAGTACTAACTAGGAGGTTATGTCTCATAATTATAGGAGACTTTTTCAAAAACACCTATCCAAATTTCAATTATTAAACATCACCTGGCTTGCAAACTTTCTTAATCAAGGTTCATTAATTCCTATTTTTAGCGTTATAATAATAATGCTTACTGTCTTAATAAATGACCTATACGTCTTCAAAACAACATCAAACCTTGTACGTAGTAGCTTTTGGAGGCTTTTGAGGGTTGCTCTATGCAGGTCCATTTTTCTCTTGCAGGTCCTTATTTTTACCCTAATACCCTAATATTGTTAAGTTTCTTAGCAAATTCGAGATGAAGGTATTAGGTATATACACAAAAAATAATGTTTTGAAGTCAAAGAAACTTTCACTTTCTCAATTACGTGAGTAAATGCCAAATTTCCAACATATATTATAGTCAATCTATACCAACAAAGTCTTCAAACTTCATGCTAATTAACGTGTTTAATTAACAGGATTTTAGACATTCAAAATGTAGAATTTAAAGTGGACTATAACTCTTTCCTAAGAAAATTAATATGATGGATGGAATGATTACTAATATCTGGGACCAGTGGTGGATTTCGGAGAGTACTATGATCCATGATCTTTAAAGAAATATCAGTAGTAATAAATACTTTAAATTAGTTTCGTGTGCTTTTCGTTTATTTCCATTTGTAGGAATAATGGATTAAAGTTTAGTGGTTAACTGTTTAAGTACTTAATCAATCAAATCCACAAAAATAATATCACTTCTCAATTTCACTAAAGGTTACCGTCTTTCCATCCCATATGTTTACATTAAAAATAGAAAATTCCACTATTTGTTCTTTCTTTTTTTGGAGGATTGTTTGATATCTTTTATTTTTAACCACAAAAATTATAGGTTCTTACTCCCTCCCTCCTAACCAAAACTTCTTAGTTGATTTCACATCGGATTTATAAAACAAATGATTTTATATCTTATTATAAGAAGTTTTAAGGGTATAAATGGAATATCACTTACTTTTATTGTTGTTTGTAAGATTTCATTAAGGGTATATTTGTCTTTTGTAGTTGTTTTATTTGCCAAAAAAAAGGAAAGAATGGAAGTAAGAAATTTTGGTTGGGACGGAGAGAGTAGTAGTTTTGGAGGTTATTTCGATGTGGTCGGGATACCTCATCATGGTTCTCAGGAGGTTCTGATATTTGTATTACTCGAATGTTAATTGGGCATGGTGTCGGAAGACTCGGTGATCGACCTATGGATATGCGGTGGTAATTTGGTGTCATGGAGTGCCAATAAACAACCTACAGTGTCTCACTCAAGTTCAGAATCTGAGTACTGTGTCTTGCCAATACAGTTGCAGGCGTTGTTTTGATCTCTCATATTTTCAAGACTTGAAGTTTCATCTAGACTGGTTCGCCATTGATTCTTAGCTAAGAGCCCAATTGCCATAAGCGGGCCAAACACATTGACATCAAGTATCACTTTGTTTAGAAGTTGGTTGCCTCTGATTCCTTGTTAGTCATGTTCCTATTTCGTAGCACCTTCTGGACATCTTCACCAAGGGTCTTTCTAAATTCTTATTTGAGTTTCTTAGATCTAAACTTTTCGTCTTATATAGTTAACCTATAATACAATCACACTTCAATATCGAGATTCTCACTCTATTAGACTTATGGATTGAAGTTTTGTAATCGCAACTTAAAGTGGTGCTATAGATTGAAGTTTTGCAATTGAAACTTATGGTTGGACTACCATTCTTTTTTGCGAGCAGTATTCTGTGATACCACCGATGTAAAAACTTATATTAAAATTACATTTTAAGGTATTTAAAAAAAATATTGAGCATATGCCTTGGATTGATGAAAATGTGCATCATTTTGTCCAAAATTGACTTTGAAAACGGGCATTGAATTTGGTGGATTATGCTTTTAATTTCATGGGTTGTGTTTGATTCCATTCAAACCCATGCCTTCGATTCCCCACATGAACTATTTTTGGGAAAGTCCCTACGCTACCTGCTAAAATAGAGATGTGGATTATATAGATGAGAAATCTAGTAAATATTAAAAATATTTTGCATGAAATATGTTTAATGTGTTGATATTTTTTCCCTTCTTCGTCCATACTGATAAACATGTATTGATGATACAAAGTGACGATCACTCAACTATTTATCTAAACTTTAAATTAATAATCTTGATTTTCAATAAAGTTATATATACTAAATAATAGTAGAAAAAACGTTACACTTTTTGACATGGATAAAATTTCAAAAAGAAATTAAGCATAATAAATAGTGTTAACAAACGTTCACAAGTGTTACATAAAACATGTGTCGATTTAATACCGTTACGGTAAAAACGTTGTAGTCGGTCAATTATCCAAACAGATTCCATCCTCAACCGTAGACCGGTCCAGCTAAGAACTCCCATTTCTGGTCACAGAAAATTATTGCTCATCAATGACCCTGCCATTTCACACAGATTCGCCCATCTATAAAATCTCCATTTCCATCACTATCTTCTCAGCATAATTCACAGAAAACCCAACAAAAACCATGTCCTCCATAACCACCACCGACGCCGCCGGCGTCCATGTCCTGATCTTCCCGTTCCCGGCTCAGGGCCATATCCTGCCGCTCCTGGATTTCACCCACCAGCTCGCGCATCGCGGCCTGTCAATCACCGTTCTCGTCACGCCGAGAAACCTCCCCACTCTGAACCCTCTCCTCGCCGCGCATCCTGCGGTGAAGACTCTGGTTTTCCCGTTCCCGGAGCATCCTGCCGTTCCGGCGGGCGTGGAGAACGTGAAGGACATTGGGAACGCCGGAAACGGCCCGATAATCGCCGCCCTGAGCAAGCTGCACGGGCCGATTGTTCAGTGGTTTAAGGCGCAGGAGTTTCCGCCGGCGGCGATTGTTTCCGACTTCTTCCTTGGGTGGACGAATGAGATTGCTAGAGAGGTTGGGGTTCCGAGGATTGTGTTTTACTCGTCCGGGCCGTTTTCTACGGCGACCATGTGTCACCTGTGGGCGAATTATGATTCGTTTAGCAGTCCTGTGGAGAAGGTGACGTTTTCCGATCTACCGAGATCGCCTTGTTTTGTGTGGGAGCACCTTCCGTCGGTGTTCCGGCGGAGCAAGGAGTCGCCGGGGCCGGATTCGGAGTTCTTAAGGAAGAGCATGTTGGAAAATGGAGCAAGTTGGGGGGCCGTGTTTAATACGTTTGAGCATTTGGAGGGAGAGTATTTGGAGTGGTGGAGGAAGAAATCGGGCCATATCTATGCCGTTGGGCCTTTGAAGTTGATAGGTGTCCCCGATGGCCCGACCCAAGAGGGACCCGGTGCGGGTCGTGGGGATGATGGTTTGCTGAAATGGCTCGACGGATGCCCCGACGGGTCAGTGCTTTACGTGTGTTTTGGGAGTCAGAAGTTCTTGAAGACAGCTCAGATAGAGGCGTTGGCGAGCGGACTGGAGAAGAGTGGAGTTCGATTCATCTGGGTAGCAAAGCCCGTCACGGCCCAACAAGAAAAAGAAGGGTACGGATCGATTCCTGAAGAGTTCGAGGATCGAGTCAAGGGAAAAGGTCGAGTCGTGAGAGGATGGGCTCCACAAGTGGCAATACTGGACCATCCAGCAGCTGGAGGCTTCTTGAGTCATTTAGGTATGAACTCGATGCTGGAAGCGATAGTGGCTGGGGTGATGATACTTGGATGGCCCATGGAGGCGGATCAGTTTCTCAATGAGAGGTTGTTGGTAGAGTTCATAGGAGCTGCGGTCAAGGTTTGCGAGGGACCTGAGACGGTGCCGGATCCGACTGCATTAGGGCTAACAATAAGTGAGGCAATGAAGGAAGATAGCATTGAAAAGGTGAAGGCCAAGGAGTTGAGAGCTAAAGCATTGGAAGCGGTTAAAGCGGGTGGTAGTTCCGTTAGTGATTTGGATGGTTTTGTGGCCGAGCTTAGCAAATTCAAATGAAATAGATTGGTAGCAAATAAGAGTTTAGAATGATAGAATGAATTAAGTTGTAATTTGTGCTGGAAAATGTCCCGTGCTAATGTTTAAACCATTCTTAAATTCATTGTTTTGATACCAAAGGAGTAATCAAATTCATTGTTTCATGCACTTTCCATTTCATTCAAAGTTGTATTTTCCTTCAACAAAGGTGGAGAATTCCACCTTCAACTAGTTTATTTCTTAAAACTTTTAGGGGAGATAGCATTGATTAAAAATATCTTTATAACTTGTAGTTAAAAGTATTAAATAACACATCTTCATGAACAACGATCAAATACAATCTAAGTTGCGAAAATAAATTTCAATCAACTTATATTTTTATACAAAAATATTTGGCGCCTCTAATTGTATACTCCCTCCGTCCCTATTTACTTGTCCCACTTACCTAAAATAGTGTCACTTTTCTCATGTCTTACATGCCATTTATGACAAGTTTTAAAACTGTAAATTACTATAATACCCTCATCATGTTATAATATTTACACCCTACACTCCCGATTAATCAAATATAAAACTGGTATTTTTTTGTTTATATACATATTTATCCAAATCTATTAATGTGATTATCTTTCTTAATAATCCCCCACCATATAAAAGCCGCCCCTCCCTCCCCCGCCATGTTTATCAGCTTTTCTGCAAAAAACCGATCGGAAATTTCCATGTCCGACAAGCCGCCAGTACAGCTTTATTCCACAGATCCACTCCCTTCTTGGATCGTCCCCGACTCCGATGACGATTTTGGGAATATCAAAGAACCCATAGATTCGCCGGAGAAAAGGAATCGGACTCGGACTCCTCCAAAAAGGAATGAAAAGGAATCGGACTCCTCCAATCGGAATCGGACTCGGATTCCTCGAATCGGACTCGGACTCCTCCAATCGGACTCAGACTTCTTCAGGCACAAAAAGGAATCAAACTCCTCCTAATATTCAAAATACTTACAAGGTAAGGAATCCGACTCTGTTTTTTTTTACTTAGAGACTTTAAATTTAATAATGTTTTGGTTCTCCACATATGTTGTTGTACAGTTTCAATGTTGTGGATATTCAGTTGTTTTACAGTTTCAGTTGTGGCTAATATACATGCTATTGATATTCAGTTGTTTTACAGTTTGAGTTGTGGTTAATATACATGCTATTGATATTCAGTTGTTTTACAGTTTCAGTTGTGGCTAATTTAGGCTACTGCATATTCACTCTAAGCAAATCCGATATTTCACAATATTTCTTAATCCAATTTGATTAAGAAAGGAGCAGGATGTATGATTCTGAACCTCGGGATTTTCCTAGGAACTGCTCTCTGGCAGCAGCATGAACTGAACTTTAAAAATTCATATTTTCATAACCGTAACACCGATTTAGCTGATTTTTACACCATTGTAATCGCATAACTCTGAACTTCGATTTGGAATAAAGAATGAACTGATTTGGTTAGGAATAGATCAAGATAATAGGTTGTGAAGTTTCTGCATCTGAAACAGACCTGGGGATTATTTTCTTGATGAAAAGTTGTAATGGATTCTTGATCAAAGCTTTGTCTGACCATTTTTCCTTGCTGATGTTGAGGCGTAAAAGTAAATCATTGCCCTCCACTGATTGCCCTAAAACAGAACCAGTCCCACCTAAAGAAGATGAATCATCTCCAGGTTTCTGGTACTACGGTCCGCAGCGTACTCATTGTGAGGATAAGAAGATACTCCTATGTCCTGCAGTTAAAACATTTCTGAGGTTGATGTGGGAAGGCAAATTGCCGACTCTTCCTCCATATCTTCTTTGAAGTTAAGTCGGTCTTTTTATGTTTCTTTGTTTAAAGAAATAGACTTGTTGTTTTTTGGCTCTTTGTTTACCATTCAATAACCATGGTTCAGTTTCATGTTCATTTATGCTGATTACTATATTTCTTGTATCTTGGTGGCGTAGGTTGAAGTTCATGGAGTTGCTGTGTATAAATAATGACGGAGGTTGATCCCCAACTGCTACTTCATGACAAACAGCAGGCACTTTTGTTTCATATCAGCTAAGTAACCTTGACTTCCATATTTACACACCTGCTGATGTTAGGGTGATGTCTTTTGCTGAAATGCTTGCATTTTTTGGATATGTTGTTGTGCTTGACTTCTATAATTACACATCTGCTGACATTAGGGTGATGTATTTTGCTGAAATTCTTGTATCTTTTGGATGTGCTGTTGTGACTGTTATTGTACTGTTGATGCTAAGCTGTTGTATATTACTAATATGAAGGCCATGTTTTATTTTTGCAATTTAGTTTGGGTGTGCCCTTGTATGGTTGAATGTGTACAGTGTATACTCCTTATCAGCTCGTAACGAATGTCACATGATGATGGTGTAAATAATTTATTGAGTAGTAGCAACCCCAGATCTCTATTTGGATGACAGCCATATGGAGATCCGGTAGGATGGCTACTGTGATGCAATAAAAGTCACCAATCCCCTGGTCTTACCTTAGTAGAGTTATAATTATTTATTTATTTAACTAACAAGTCGATACTAGTACATACATTGCTTAACCACTTAATATTATCTCACACCAAAAGCAGGTCCAGTGGTTAAACTATTATCAAAAGGACCCATATCAAGTTAATGCATGCCTATTACATGTACATTATTAAACCGCTGCACTAGAACTAGAACTGGCTGCCCATTCTATCATGCTTGCATTAGTATCGGTCTCATTATACCCCATCGAAAGCATCAACTCTTCAAGCCCATCGGTCCTTTGGTTGAGTATAAGAAAATCGATAGCTTCATTGACCACATCAATGTCCACATTTATATTCAATGGTAGCATACCCTGTCTCTGTAACCTATCTTTATGCATGTGTGGCACCTTGTAATCATTACGCCCTTTGGTTTTCATGATTTCAATCATACAACTTTGTAGTGTCAAGAAAACTTTGTTTAAGGTACCTGGCTCCATTGAATCATAAGCATCTCTCACTACCTTCAGTAAAGAATTGACTGAGTAGGCAGCTTTCTGAATTTGCAAGGACTGGATAGCTCTAAAAAAACCAAGGTCTAGGATATTTAGGTCAGGGGATTTAGGAGGCTGGCAATTTATGTAGATGTCAAAACCATCTGATGATGCGATAGACATAAATTCTTTGTCATCTGGTTTAATGTGAGAGGGTGCATTGTCCTGCTGAATTTCAATTCGTTTGCTGCAGTTTATAGGCCACTTGCTTTTGATTGCTGGTATGATATGCTTGATCATGAATTCCCTGCTGATTTCACGTGTTATTTTTGGAATGGGCTTGGTGATCATGGTTCCCTTTGGTCTGTACTTTGATTTTCTCTTAGCTGGTGTCTCTTTTGTGAGAGGAAACATTCTAATTTTTCCATCGAAAATCACTTCACCATCCATCCCCAAGATTGGTCTGCTCACAGCACAAAGGAACATTATTTTATCAATACGTTCCTTGCTATTTGCTGTCCTTGTTGGTTCTCTTTCTTCGGGTAGCAAGTAGTAGTTAACTTTTGATCGGCTTTAGTAAAACCATTTCTCGTCAATATGAACTACATGGTGCATGTCTTTGAAAGTTGTTGTGTTTGTTGAACTGTCAAAAGCTAGCTTTGATAGAGACCAATTCAATCTTGAAAATATAGTGTCTTCTGGGAGTGCGGGTTTAATTGCATTTGAATGAGCTCTTAGCATCCCTTTTTGTTTAAAACGATGAAGTGAACTCTTATTCATATTGATGGCCACTGCAAGGCTTCTTATAGTCATTCTCCTACTGAATGGAACAACCATAACACATTCTTTATTAAATTGTAGGGGTTTGCGGCCTACCTTTCTACGTTTACAGGAGCTGGCATCGATTGGTACGCCGGCATTTATCTGTTGACGCGCTTTTGCCCAAATTCGAGCAATGGTCCTTCTGCTGACCCCCCACTTCTCAGCTGCATCCTTGATTTTTGTGTCTCTCCCACGACGGACAGCACCTTGTTGAAGCAACCATTCAACGATACTTTGCCTTTGCGAATCTGAAAGCTGTCTGCTGACCATGTCTTTGCTGAACTGTCTTGCTGAACTGCCTGCTGAACTGTATTGCTGAACTGTGTTGCTGAACTGCCTTGCTGAACTGCCGAACACAAAACCAAAAAAAAAGGAAGATGTCGGAGCGCAGATTGGAACGAAATATTTCAAGGCTGAACAAGAAGTTTCAAATTTGTGTGCTCTGTTTTTAGTATGTTGCAGAGTGGTCTTTATTTTCCGGAATGTTCTGATTTTTTTGGTGCCTTTTTAGAGGGAAAATTCCCGCCCAACTCATTAATGATATTATATTATATTAATGATATTGGAAGTGGGGTGCTCCCACTTTCACATAATATTTTGCCCTTTACATTTTCTTTCAATTTTTTATTATGAATGTTAAATTTTTTTACTTTTTGGGTAAGACAACTAAATAGGGACGTAGGGAGTACATGACAATCAAATAATCATTTCATTGATGAGCTCCTCATTTTTTATTTTTTTTGACAGCAAGATGGTTGTTGTACCTAACAGTCCAAAATCACTTCATCAAACAAACACGAACGACGGGTGCAGTAATCGATCACGAGGTCGATGATTTATTCACTTTTTTTTCATTAATAATAAAGAAACGCCTGTCAATTTAGCGGGAAAACGTTGGTGTCGGTCTATGAGCCAAAACCGTAGACTTATCCATCAAAAATTTCAATATCTTGTCCGAAAGAATTTACAGTACTCAATCTGATCATCTCACGTTGCTCTATAAATCTCCATTTTATTCTTCTTCTTCTTCCTCCTGAATTCAGACCAAAGCTCACAAGCAACCAGAGCAGAAGCAGCCATGTCCTCCGCCGCCGCCGGAAAAAATGGCGTCCATGTCTTCATCTTCCCCTTCCCGGCTCAAGGCCACTTCTTCCCGCTCCTGGACCTCACCCACCAGCTCGCCCTCCGCGGCGTCTCCGTCACCGTACTCGTCACTCCGAAAAACCTCCCCGCTCTAAACCCCCTCATCTCCCTGCACCCGACGTCGGTCAAGACTCTGGTTTTCCCGTTCCCGGACCACCCTTCCCTTCCGACGGGAGTGGAGAACTCGAAGGACATCGGAAACTCCGGAAACGGCTACATCATCGCCGCCCTGAGCAAACTTCATGGCCCGATAGTTAAGTGGCTTAAGACGCAGAGCTTCCCGCCGGCGGCAATGGTTTCTGATTTCTTCCTGGGATGGACGAATGAGGTTGCTAGAGAGGTTGGGATTCCGAGGATCGTGTTTTACTCTTCCGGGGCGTTTTCCACGGCTCATATTTATCATCTGTGGGCAAATTTTGATTCGTTTAGTCATCCTGTGAGAGAGGTGACGTTTTCCGATCTTCCTCGGTCGCCGAGTTTTCTGTGGGAGCATCTTCCATCGTTGTTCAAGCGCAGTCGGGAATCGCCGGGGCCGAGTTCGGAGTTTTTAAGGAGGAGCATGGTGGGAAATGGAGAGAGCTGGGGAGCTGTGTTTAATACGTTTGAGGGGTTGGAGGGAGAGTATTTGGATTGGTGGAGGAAGAAAATGCACGTTTTTGCCGTTGGGCCTTTGAAGT
Source organism: Cruciata laevipes (assembly GCA_963678965.1). NCBI lineage: Eukaryota > Viridiplantae > Streptophyta > Magnoliopsida > Gentianales > Rubiaceae > Cruciata > Cruciata laevipes. Next base: position 4,699,829 of record OY787641.1, on the reverse strand, counting down.
TGCTTGGGATTCCCGATGGCCCGGCCCGGAGTGAACTCGACGCGGAATGTGTCGATAAGGGTTTGATGGGTTGGCTCGATGAATGCCCAAATGGGTCGGTGCTCTACGTGTGTTTTGGAAGTCAGAAGTGTCTAAAAACGTTTCAGATTGAGGCCCTAGCTAGTAGGCTGGAGAAGAGCGGGGTTCGGTTTGTTTGGGTTGCGAAACCCGTCACAGCTCGACAAGTTGAAGATGGGTACGGAACGATTCCTGAGGATCGTATCAAGGGAAAGGGTCGGGTCGTGAGGGGGTGGGCTCCACAAGTGGCAATACTAGGTCATCCGGCCGTTGGAGGCTTCCTCAGCCATGTCGGGATGAATTCGATGTTGGAAGCGATAGTGGCCGGGGTGATGATACTCGGATGGCCCATGGAGGCAGAGCAGTTTCTTAATGAGAGGTTGTTGGTTAACTACACCGGGGCGGCGGTCCAGGTTTGCCAAGGGTCAGAGACAGCGCCCGATCCGACTGTATTGGGCCAGATAATTAGTGAGGTCATGAGGGATGATAGCATCGAAAAGGCAAAGGCTAAGGAGTTGAGGATTAAGGCATTGGAAGCTGTTAAAGTAAGTGGTAAAGGTAGCTCCATAGGAGATTTGGAGGGACTTGTGATTGAGCTTAGCAAACTCATATGAAGTAAATTACTTGTAAATAAGAGCTTCGAAGGTAGAATATGTGCCTTAGTGGAAAAGTGATGAATGCTTAAATGAATTTTAAGAGTTAATTGCCCAATAGCAACACATATTCATGTGTACTTCCTCCGTCCCCTTATAAATGTCTCGCTGAAATAGTCAATTTTTTTCACACCATATTTGACCATTAATAACTTAAAATATATAAATAATATATTTTCACATGAGATATCGTTAGAATCCTCATATGATGTACTTTTAAAAAATCAAAATTATTTACTTTAATATTAAGTATAATGAAAGTTATTAATAGTCAAATACAATGTGAAAAAAATTGACTATTTCCGTAGGAAATTTATTTGGGGACCGAAGGGAGTAGTTGCCCTACTAATAAACATTTCCCACAAGCTGGAGACAAATAGAAAATTAGAGTGACAACCACCAATCAACATTTTGGTAAACATCATCTAGTCATCTAGTCATCTAGTCATCTAGTCAATTTTGTCCGAAAGTACGTGTCCATTTGTACAACACTTATAACATCATCTAGTCTTCTTTCTACTTCCTGTATTCAGACTAAGCTCCCACCAAAACCTCAAAAAAAAAAACACAAAACCGCCATGTCCTCCACCGGCGCCGCCGCCGGAAAAAATGGCATCCATGTCCTCATCTTCCCGTTCCCAGCTCAAGGCCACTTCCTCCCGCTCCTGGATTTCACCCACCAGCTCGCCGTCCGCGGCGTCTCCGCCACCGTACTCGTCACTCCGAAAAACCTTCCCGCTCTAAATCCCCTCATATCCCTGCACCCGACGTCGGTCCGGGCCCTGGTTTTCCCGTTCCCGGGCCACCCTTCACTTCCGGCGGGAGTGGAGAACGTGAAGGACGTCGGAAACGCCGGAAACATCCCCATGATCACCGCCCTGAGCAAACTGCGTGGCCGGATGGTTCAGTGGTTTAAGGCGCAGAGCTCCCCGCCGGCGGCGATGGTTTCTGACTTCTTCCTCGGATGGACCAATGAGGTTGCTAGAGAGGTTGGAATCCCAAGGATCGTGTTTTACTCCTCCGGGGCATTTTCCACGGCTTACCTTTACCATCTGTGGGCGAATTTTGATTCGTTTAGTCATCCTGTGAGAGAGGTGACGTTTTCCGATCTGCCTCGTTCGCCGAGTTTTTTGTGGGAGCATTTGCCGTCGCTGTTCAGGCGCGCCCGAGAATCGCCGGGGCCAGGCTCGGAGATCTTAAGGAGGAGCAGCCTGGGAAATGGAGAGTGTTGGGGAGCTGTGTTTAACACGTTTGAGAGATTGGAAGGAGAGTATTTGGATTGGTGGAGGAAGAAAATGGGCCATGTTTTTGCTGTTGGGCCTTTGACGTTGGTTGGGATTCCCGATGGCCCGGCCCGGGAGAAGCCCGGTGTGGAATGTGTCGACGAGGGTTTGTTGGGTTGGCTCAATGGATGCCCGCATGGGTCGGTGCTCTATGTGTGTTTTGGAAGTCAGAAGTGTCTAAAGACGGCCCAGATTGAGGCCATTGCAAGTGGACTCGAGAAGAGTGGAGTTCGATTTGTCTGGGTTGCGAAGCCCGTCATGGCCCAACAGGTCGAAGAAGGGTACGGGGTGATCACGGATGAGTTCGAGGATCGGGTAAAGGGAAAGGGTCGGGTTGTGAGGGGGTGGGCTCCACAGGTGGCAATACTAGGTCATCCGGCAGTTGGAGGCTTCCTCAGCCATTTCGGGATGAACTCGATGTTGGAAGCAATAGTGGCCGGGGTGATGATAATCGGATGGCCCATGGAGGCGGAGCAGTTTCTTAACGAGAGGTTGTTGGTGGATTACATTGGGGCTGCGGTCCAAGTTCGCCAGGGCTCAGAGACAGTGCCCGATCCGACTGCATTGGGCCGGATAATTAGTGAGGCCATGAGAGAAGATAGCATTGAAAAGGCAAAGGCTAAGGAGTTGAGGGTTATGGCTTTGGAAGCTGTTAAAGTAGGTGGTAGCTCCTTTGGAGATTTGGATGGACTTATGACTGAGCTTAGCAAACTCATATAAGAGAAATTTCTTGTAAATAAGAGAGCTTTGAAGCTCGAATGTATGTCTTAGTGGAAAAGTGATCAATGCTTAAATGCATTTTATGTACATGCATTCTTTTCTACAAACAATGTTAATCTACTTGAGGAACTACGAGAAGCTTAACCTTTCCCCTCTCTATACAGGGAAAGCTTCGTATAACATCATCATCCAAATTTCCGTGACTATTATAGAAGAGAAAGTCTTGGTGAGACCTGTCCTTGTGGAGACCAAGAGCAGGGGAATGAGCATTTACTGTTTCTGCTTGATCTTTTAGCCAGTTTATTTGATCTTTCAATCAACGTCCTTGAGTATTTTTGTTTTGCCTTGATTTTTCAGTTAATTTGATCTTTCGTTCAATTTGCTTGATCTTTCGGTCAATTTTCTTGATAATTTCCTTGGTCAATTTCACCAACGACAAATTCAATCAAGGAAATCGGCGGGTTTAAAGCTCACCAACGACAAATTCAATCAATAGCAGTTTCATATAATCTTTGGTCTCTCAAATGAGAATTTGCCATTATAGAATCTACATCTGAGTGCAAGAAGAAGTACCCTCCAAGACATAGTCGACAATGTTGATCTGCGCAGATTAGCTGGATAGTCAGAGAGTTGCCGTCTTGCAGGATGTAACACGTTGCTGCTTCAACATATACTTGGACCTATTGTGTTGCAAATAATCAAGTGATTTAGTACTTCAACAAAGCACAGTTAAATCAAATACTGAAAGCTTCCTAATTAACTCGAAGGAGATTAATATGTACAGCATTCTGCATTCCTAGACTTTTTGTATATAGACCTGTGAATTGTTTTACCTCTACACTCAGAATATAACCACATAAACTTGCATAATAACGGTTTCACTGAGATGTAAGTTAAGGATTTACCAAACTCCCTAATTGTAGGCTTATTAAACACTCTTTTCTCACTGTCATGAAGCACAAACAAAGACAGAAAATAGCCTAATTTTAACATCTAAATTGGAATTTTTCATGTACTCTATTGAAGTACTAAAAGAAAAAAAATTGTACTACTTTAAATTTAAAAAACAAAAGCGAAAAAATAAAAACACGATCGAAGTCAGTCTCGCATGGAATAAAGCATTCTAGTTTTTTGTAAGTGTCAATGGTAAAGAAAGTACCAGCTCGTATTGATACAAGAGCTTAAGAAGTGCATGCTGATAGCTTTTTCTCCACTGCGACCTTTCAGCGGAGACTTGTGGAAAAAGTGGCATTTGCCCATTGCACAATATTTCTGCCTAGAGCTGAAGTTCCCCCTCCATGATATACAAGAACTTTCTGAGGAAGAAAACAGCAATTATTCCATGTTAAATCTTGGCAATACATTCCAATAACTATACAAGGAAATAAACGAGAAGTTATTGCTTTTCCTTTACCTTCAAGTTTCTCATGCATAATTTCCTGCTGTGGATACAGATTCCAAACCCTTTTCTTGATCATTTCATGAGTGCATATGCAGAACCCCGTTTATGTCAACCATGAAGATAATCAGGCAACTTCACCCGGGATCAAAACCTTGTTTAACCATTAAAGCCAATACCTGGGATATCGAAACTCGATCTTGAATGTGATACAAACAGTGGAGGATAGCTGAGCAAAATGCTCGATCAAGGGGAATGCCCCAGCTCAAAACCAAAGGGAGAAAAGCTATTGCATCGTTCATCAGATGTCTTTTCCTGAGCCTATTCACAACAGCACTGCAATCTCTGATCGAAACCTCATAACCCAAAGCCACCATTTGTTCAAACAATCTCATGGCTACATGTTCATTACCCTTAGCACAATGGGCTTTTATCAGCGTGGTATAGAATACTTTTGTCACTCTAATATTTCTAATGAGAACAGATTTGAACAGCTCGTCAGCCTCCTTTAAGCTCCAGCAAGAACACAGACTACCCATGAGAATATTGTAGGTCACATGATCAGGCTGAAGGTTGTGGGCCCCCATTTCTTTACAAAGCTGATAAGCCCTCATCGTATTCTGGGATCTACACAAGCACTGAATAATGATGTTGTATGAGGTTTCATCAGGAGATACTCCGCTAGCAACCATTTTGTGCAGCAAATTAACAGCTTCTTCGGGTTGACCAGCTTTGCAGAGAGCTTTTATTACCACTGTATAAGTAACGTGTGTAAGACTAATGTCGCGTTCCTCCATTTCTTGAAGTAATAGAAGCATGGATCGAACATCTCCTTCTTCACAAAAGGCATTTATAAGGATGGTGTAGGATTCTGCAGTTGGCACCAAACCATGCAACCCAATGGCATTGAAACAATTTCTAGCCCCGGTTAATCTTCCAGCCTTGCAGAACCCATCGAGTAAAGAATTAAATGTGACAACAGAAGGCGAAATCCCCTTCTCCATGATCAGTTGATATAACTGCACAGCCTCAGAAATGTAACCGTGCTTTGCATACCCATGGATCATAATATTCCATAAGAAAATGTCCTTCTTAAACTCTCGATCTTCCATTAGGCTATCAAAGTAAACTCTCGCTTCCTTAATTCTCCCCTTTTCAGATAGGGCTGACAGAAAAGACCGATGAGTGAAACTATTTGGCATAATTTCATTCGAACACATCTCATTGTATAAATCAAAAGCTCCCTGTTCTAGACCATTCCTGCACATTCCATTAATGAGAATAGAGTATATGACTACATCTGGTTTAAGACCAATGCTTTTCATCTCACGAAATAAAACCAGAGCCTGATCCAGATTTCCCCTATTGCACAGGCAGCCAATGACATCAGCAAATGACATAGAGCTCATCTGCACCCCTGATGAAAGCATATGCTCCCTTAGCTTAAAGCATTCCTCTACGCTGCCAGCCTGGCAGTAACCACGCATCATTATGGTAAATGTAATCACATCTGGATTGATACCTTTGTGCCGCATCTGATTGATGACATTCCAGGCTTCAGTCATTGAGCCAACAGAAGTATAACCTTTCAAAAGAGTGTTATAAGTTACTCTATCAGGCTCCAAACCATGATTCTCCATGTCAGAAGTTAAGTCTAATGCTTCCTCCATTGATCCAGCAATACAGAGTCCATGAATAAGGATGTTGTAACTATACATATCGGGAAGAAATCCGCATTTATACATCATGCACCAGAACGACTTTGCACCATTTACATAACCCAATTTACAGAATCCGGAAATGAGATTGTTAAACCAAGCTATAGAGGCAAACTCTGGAATCTCGGCTTCAAGCATGGAAGCCATTGCCTCTTGTACAAGTGATTTTCGGGACAAGTCAGCTAAACCAGGAGAAACCGCACCATTCAAATCCTGTGCACCATCAGTGAGCCTCATACTGTAGAGTAAACCATTGACTGTCATAACTGAAGCTGGCATATTCATATCTTTCATCTTGTGAAGCACAAAGAGTGCATCCTCCATCATCTTACATCTCGCGTAAGATAAAGCCAAAATATTCCACACAGTTTCGCTTGAATCCCATTCCTTGAAGCAGCAGGAAAGCAGCTCACAGAGAGAAGGAGCAGAGCCAGAGCCTAACGGAAATCAGAAGAACTCTATATGAACAGAAAACGGAAAATGGTAAACAAAAATCCTCAGCTCTGGAAGCTGAATTCAATAAATAGTAAATGCATGCTTTGAGCTGTCAAGTAGGAGTTAGCAAAAAGCATATAGAAAAACATAAAGTACTTTCACTAAGATCTATACAACAAGAGTCAAACTAGAATAATACAAGGTGGAAATTTTTAAATTCTACAAGTCTGAGACTTTGCAACCTACAGTGTTTGTGGACTTCTTGAAAGAAAAAATGCATCCCTCCCCTTAAAGTTGATGGATGAGTGTTTCATCAGACACGGTATTAGTTCACAATTTTACATATATTGTTTGTTGATGCACCTATCGTTTCTTCGACATAAATTACCAAAGGTTCTACATTACTGGCAAATTTAGGTTTCTCTTGATGAATAAAAACGTAACAATGTCTGTCTCCATGTCATCTGAACTCAACTCTGTAGTAGATGTCCATTTTATTTTCCAGAACAGTAATCATTTCAACAATTTAAAATTTTCAATTTCTACAATCAAGTTGTCATCTTTCTTTCATCCATGAAAAAAACTAATAATAACAAATTTTCTCCTACATTGCATTCCTTTCATCATATACCAACTTAAGCATATAACAGCAACTAAACATCAATGACACCAAAAGACATGAAAATGTACCTTCTTGCTGAACCATTTGCAACAAGTGACACTTCAAAGCTTTGAACCTCTGCTTCGCAGCCAAAACATACGCAACCAAAAACCAAGAATCCTTCGAATGAGCAATCCCACACTCATTCTTCATCATATAGAAGAAATCAAGAGCAGTTTCAGGGTACCCAATCCTCAGCTTGTCAACAATCCCATCAATTTCACCCGAACCCAGGCCCGAAATCAAGGTTTTAAACTCCGGATCCTTCCCGATTACCCTCGAAATACCCCTGACGTCAGCGCGGTTGGCGCTGGTGAGGCGGGCTATGATCACGGAAACGGCGGCGTCCGGCGGAGCTCCGGAGTGGTCCACGGCGGCGAGGGTGGCACAATGGCAGAAGCGGTGGGAGAAAAAGAGAGCATTGAGTAGATTTCGTGTGGGTTTTGTGGGAATTTTGAGGATTGATCGATGCATTGAGCATTATGATTGATTGAAGAAGAAGGCGATGAGTTTGCAGGGTTTTAGAAAGGGTTTAAGGAAGCCGTTTTTCTCCGGTTGGGGCAAATCACACAAGTCAACTCCCCAGCCATGTTATTTTTTCCATTTTGTTTTTCTCTTTAAAAGGGAAATAGGTAGGGGTGATAACGAATCGATCCGATCACGATCATCACTATGTTCATGATCGACTCGTTTAAATTTTGAGGTGATCACGATCCGATCGCGATCAAAATAATTCATGATCATGATCGGATCGTTTAAAAATTATAATGATCGCGATCTGATCGCGATCGACTCGTTTAGATAATCGATCAGATGATCAATGATCAATAACGATCGGCTCGATCAAATGATCAATGATCAATCATGATCAGTTTAAAAGTTTTTAAAAAAAGTTAAAAATTAACAAATTACTAGAAAATAATTCATTTAGATGTATATATTTATATTATATTAATCGATTATCTTATCGATCGATATCGATCACCTTATCGATCTGTTCACGATCATGATCGATTTTTAATGTCTATGATCGTTGATCGTTCATTTATTAAACGATCACAAAATTTTGATCATGATCGGCTCATTTATTAAATGAACGATCTCGATCCGATTTTTAACCGATCCGATCGCGATCCGATTAACGAACGCTCGTGATCGTGCTCACCCCTAGAAATAGGATAAGTTTTGGAAGTGACCGTCACTATGTAGTGACCAGGGACTGGACTGCAAATAGAGAAAATAGCGTCAAAGCTCGCGGGTCGACCCGACTGGCCTTCTGATCCGGCGCGTGGCAACACGCACCGTATATAACCAACCCCTCTACAGAAAATCAATTTCTCCCCAAATCTCTCCCCAAATCGACCCCAATTTTCATATGCTTCTGCAATCGCCCTTGATTTTGTGTTCCCAAGCCCCGGTGAATCGCGACGGTTATTGCAGGACGGTGGGAATTGCATAGCAGATTGCGGTGGAGATTGCAGAGCAAATCATCGGCATCCACCGCTGTCATGAACCATTCGTTGGAGAGAGGTACGCCGACTGGAAGACGGGGACGCGACAACGACTGGGAGACGGCGACAATGACGGCTTCATCTTTAGATTTCGCCGGAGGAGGAGCCTCAGTCGGCGACTGAATCGGAGCACTGCGTCTCACTGGACACCTCCATCCCCGGCGCCGATAATCTCCGATGGAGTCTTATTCCTCTGGCTTGCAGGCTCGCTCTCCTTGATATTGTTGACCGGAAGCACATCCTCAAGGTTTTCACCTCCTCCGTTTTTACTATTAACTTCACAAAAATTTGATTGTGATTGCTTGCTTTGTGTTTTTCGTGCTTTTTTTGTGTGGTTTATTAGATTGATCAGGTATTTTAAGTAAGTGTTTAATTGATGTTTGATGTGTTTATGTTAGGCTGATGATTCTAAAGGGGATAAGCATCTTGGTGGCATGAGGATAGGTATTGTAGCTAAGTCGAGTGCCGAGTTTGTTGCTGGTGTATTGAGGACTTGGCTTAGTGGAGGTGTTTTTGTACCTCTTGCGCTTAGCTACCCTGAAGTTGAGTTGATGCATGTCGTGAATGATTCGGTTAGCACATCTGAACTGTTATCCTTGTGTGTTTAGGCCTTTTGCTGAACTTAGCTATTTAGCATATGAAACTGAAATAAATGCCTGCTACTGTTATTGTATAACTAATTTACTTCTGTATTTTATGTGATGACCTGATGTTGATGGAAACTTGTTCTTGGCTATGTTGGTGGAATGTGATAGATAAGTAGATTAATATACCGTGGCATATATGCAGAATGCATGCAAAATTTCAATGGAAACATGTGAGTGCTATATAGAATGCATCATATAATTATATTTTCCATGTTAGTAACTGGATTCTGTTTCACCATTCAACCATTCAAAGTAAGGAAACTGTAACGTCTTCCACATTTGATTGTTTTGTTCAACAAACACTAAATAAGATAAATTAAGAAAAGGCCTAATTTGTGTTGAAGCTAGCATCTTGTATGGTTTTTATGTTATATGTGATGTGTTTTGTACATTTATTTATTTATTTTTTGTGGTATGCTGACTACCTCTTATTGTACCTTTTATTCTTGTAAAAGGTTATTATTTAATAGTGGAAAATTGATATTTATGAGTGAAAGGTTGTATGTTATTTCTAAATGCACAAAGACATTTTTTTTTTTTAAATTGTTGTTTAAAAGTGGAAGGTTGACATTTAAGAGTGAAAATTTGACATTTAAGAGTGAAAGGTTGTCTGCTATATTTACATGCATGTTTATCTTTTTTAAAAAAGGTTGCTATTTAACGATGAAAGATTGATATTTAAGAGTGAAAAGTTATCTGCAGTTTCTCTATACATTTTTGACTTTTTAAAAAGGTTGTTGTTTAATAGTGGAAGGTTGACATATAAGAGTGAAAGGTGTTCTTTCAAAAAAGGTTGTAGTTTTATCTTGAAAGGTTGATATTATAGAGTGAAAGGTTGTCCTTTTAATCTTTTTAAAAAGGTCGTTTAATAGTGAAAGGTTGACATTTAAGAGTGAAGGGTTGTACGTTATTTGTATATGCATTTTTTTTCTTTTTAAAAAGGTCGTTGTTTAATAGTGAAAGGTTGACATTTTAAAGTGGAAGGTTGTCCGTTATTTGTGTATGCATTTTTTGTCGTTTTTGAAAGGTTAGATGTTTAATAGTGAAAGGTTGACATTTTAAAGTGAAAGGTTGTCCGTTATTTGTGTATGCATTTTTTGTCTTTTAGAAAGGTTGGTGTTTAATGGTGAAAGGTTGACATTTTAAAGTGAAAGGTTGTCCGTTATTTGTGTATGCATTTTTTGTCGTTTTTGAAAGGTTGGTGTTTAATGGTGAAAGGTTGGCATTTTAAAGTGAAAGGTTGTCCGTTATTTGTGTATGCATTTTTTGTCGTTTTTGAAAGGTTGATGTTTAATTGTGAAAGATTGACATTTTAAAGTGAAAGATTGTCCTTATTTGTATATGCATTTTTTGTCGTTTTTGAAAGGTTGGTGTTTAATGGTGAAATGTTGACATTTTAAAGTGAAATGTTGTCCGTTGTATGCATTTTTTGCCGTTTTTGAAAGGTTGGTGTTTAATGGTGAAAGATTGACATTTTAAAGTGAAAGGTTGTCCGTTATTTGTATATACATTTTTTGTCGTTTTCGAAAGGTTGGTGTTTAATAGTGTAAGGTTAATATTTAAGAGTGAAGGTTGCCTGTTTGTATATGTTTTTCTTTTGTTTTCAATTCATTTTGGGTTTGACAATGAAGGACTTATAAGGATTTCACTAATTCATTTTCATTTTCATTTTCATTTTCATTTATGTGCAGGCTTACGAGATTTCCATGTTAGGCAGATGGGAGAAAGAAGTTTGGGGGAAAGGAAGAGAGTCCGCGCGTGGCATGCGCGTGTAATTCTTTATTTTGCATAAATTGCAAAATAGTCCCTCCGTTTTTTAATGTTTATATTATTATAATTTAATTCTGGTCACTATATAGTGACGGTCACTCAGGAGACGGACTCAGGGAAATATATAGTAGTATTGTATTATTATTTACTATTGATTGAATATTGATATCCATAAAAAGAATGAAGTATAAAAAAGGTGTGAAAATTTGTAAATAGTACTTTTCTTTATTATTTTAACACTAATGCAATACTATAATATTCTAATGTTTATATCATTACAAATTTTAGGCCTGTTTACTAGAGCTTATTTCTTGATGTACTGAACTGAACTGAACTGAATTGAACTGAATTGAACTGAACTGAATTGAACTGAATTGAACTGAACTGAATTGAACTGAACTGAACTGAAGTGAAAATTGATGTATTGAAAAATGGAATCAGCATGACTGAATTAACCTGAATTTCATCAAATTGCATTTTCACTGAACTGAACTGAACTGAATTGAATTGAACTGAACTGAACTGAACTGATCTACAGATAAGCTCTGGTAAACAGGGCCTTACTTTATTTAAAAAAATGTAATTCATAATGCTGGAAACGACCAAGAGTGATGACAATAAGTAGAATCAAACAAGAGAAGGTTTCGGATGAGACCGTCCTACCGTAAACTTATGGTAGGACGAATGATAGTTCATGTGTTTAATGGATTTGTTCATGTGTTTCACAGCTTTGTTAGTTCATTTACACATTATTACGGATTATAACAAACAAAATTGTAAAACACAAGAACAAATCTGTCAAACACATGAACCCAGCTTATAGCAAACAAAACTGTGAAACACATGAATAAATCTATTAAACACATGAACTAATGAACTATCATTCGTTCTAGCATAAACATATAGTCTTGATATTTTATTAAGGTTATTCAAACAAAATGATAATTAAACTAATTATCCTATTAAAAAGAAGATATATAATAAAAGAGTAATTCCATTATAAAATGTGGTAAAATATTATAAAATGACAATAAGAAGATATATTTAGAGAAAATATTTTTTCTATGCTAAATTTTTTATTTTATACTACTAAAAAACGTTCAATAGCATATAATTAATATGCTAATCCACCACCAATTAATTATAATTATTATAATATTGTCTGAAATCAGGTGCCGAACTGTCAAGATTGAAATTAAAACTTATATTCCAAGTAAACATTTTCTTCTTCTAGGAAAAAAATTCGACCTAGAAATGTGATCGATTTCATCGTGTGAAACCTTACTCATGCTCTCTAAAATCAAATCATTTATTGAGTTCAGAAGTAAAGATCAACACTGAATCAAAGCATACAAATTAATATAAGAATGGATGATACTACATCTTTATCCATAGTTGGCCATATGTTTACCTCATTCGTTTTTCTTATGAGTAAGAATAAAGAGTCTTATGAAACGAACAGTGCAACTAAAATGCAGGAAATATAGTAAACTAACACAACAGTAAATATACCGACATTTTCTCTCATATTCATGAGTTTTGAACACGTACTACATACCACTAAAAGGGAAGTATTGATAGTTTTGAACATGTATCCGTTGAGACAGTTTTATACGCCAGTTAATACAGTTTCTGTCACTCATTTGAAATATTGATAGTTTTGAACATGTATATGCTAATGCAGCTCTATACATCAGTTGTTACGGTTTCTTTAATTTACTTAAAGAACATATTTTGTTTTACTCACTTAGTAGATGAACAATTTGTGGTCCTGAGATTGAAGCAAATGATTGGGAATCATTTGTACAGATTGACGAAAAATAACAAGGTATGCGAGTTTCTCCTACTATATTCCTCCATCATTGCCAACTTCTCCAACTAAACTATGTACTTCTACTTTGCTTATTTCTCTACTTCTTCACCAATCTAGCTAAGTATAAGGTTGAATATATATACACCATAGAAACATTTACACAAGTATGTATATTTTAATTAACTCCATTATTCCCACTCAAGTTTTCACTCAAAATCTTGATCATTCAATCAACTCATCCAATGGTTATTACCTTTTCTAATCTATTTCTATTTTTAGAAACATCTTAACAACCATTGGATAAGTTGATTGAATGATCAAGATCTTGAGTGAAAACTTGAGTAAGAATAATACACTAAATAGAACCCTCCCTTTAATTATTATTTATTATAGCCGCCAATACAGGTTATATATGAATCAATCTTTTTACAAAATTTGTTTTGGTCAACATTTTAGGCTATGTTTTGGACCAATACATTTATTTATTTGCTATTTTATTTCAATTCAATTCAGTATATCACAGTATAATGTCAATTGACTTAATTCAGCATATCCATTCTTCTAATTTTCCAGTTCAAATCGGGCAAATTTTATTATAAGGTGCAATTGAAGTAATAATTTTTACAAATGGGAAGCATCAACTTCAAGCATTATTTTACAAACCCCATATAGTTTTTGTTGAAGCATAAAAAGGATAAAATGGCAATTCTTGTTTCTTAGTGAAACACACATACCACCAAACCATTATTTGAAAAATTGCACAAGACTCTCTATAAGTTCTCTATAAGTTCCAAGCCTATTTTCACACACTGTTCTAAACATCTCACAAACTTGTTTCATCTTCACCAAAACAATATTCCCCAAGAACATGTCCAAACTAAGTCTCAAAAGATGCTCTTTGGAGAAAACCACCAGAAATGTAAGCACAAAAGATGAAAAAGAGAGGAGGCAAAATAGTGCAGCAAAGTTCTTGGTGAAGCACATGAAGAAAGTGTACCCTATTGGGCTGTATAAAACAAGTTCATCACTTTCTCTTTCCTCTGTATCTTCATCTCTTTCTCAAAACTCAAATGATTCTTCCTTCAATGATACTTCCTCACAATTGGAGCAAAGGATTGCCCTAGCTCTTCGCCTCATCGCGTCGCCGGAAAGAAGAGAAGCCACTCCTCCTCCCCCTCTTCACCTTGCTAAACCTAATTTCCAGAAGATTTGTTTCAACACTTCCTTTGATCATCTTGACATTAGTTGTAATCCTCCTAGTGATCTTGAGGAGGGCATGGTGATGAAGAGGTGCAATTGGATTACCAAGAATAGTGGTAAGTACTTAAGATATGAAACTAACGTAACTGCATTTCAGTTCAGTCCATTCATATGTACTTATTTTATACTCTTTCGTTATGAATATATAAGTGACTATTTTAACATAAATGTATTTCAATTCAGTTCCGTCACACATCCATTTATAATTATATAATTCCTCATGAATAGTTATTTAAACATAAATTCAAACTTAACCATTAGTTCACCAAGAGGTAAAAGTGTTAAGTCTAGTCAGATATATGCAACCAAAGATTAAACCCATTTTCTCTAATGTTGCATTAATATGATCTTTGAAATAAATAAATAAACTTTAAGTTGAAACTTATAAATAAAATATTAGTGAAACATACACAAGTTACTTTAGAAATAAGACTCCATAATCAGCACTTTTTGATTGAACAAAAATTAGAGTATACTGAGATGCTCGATCTGGTAATGCTGGTGTTTGGTAGGATGTATGGAATATATTCCATTCTTAATCAAGGACAGTTTAAACTTAATCAAACATTAGTAAACTCAAAAGTCTCATATCTGTACAAAATTAGATGATCAATCATTGTTAATTTATGAACCCTTATAAACTTTTGTTGCAACCACTTTGCAGCAACAAAATTTTGTCTGATGATCACTTGATTAATTAATCACTGTTTAAATTAATGAAATTGTTTTTCAGATAATCTTTACGTGCAATTTCATGACGATTGTTGGGGCGTTCCAGTTTATGATGACCAGTAAGTGAACAGTGTCATTTTTAGATAGTTTTAGATTTCATATAAATTTGTGATAATATTTATATCTAAATTGTTAGACTAATATGAACAGGCAATTGTTCGAGCTGCTAGCATTATCTGGGATGCTGATGGATTTCAATTGGACTGAAATTCTAAGAAGGAAAGAGTTAATCAGGTGAGATTCAAAGAAAATGTAGTGATGTTCTATATCTTAGTTATTAAAATGGCCGGAATGAATCAATTTAATTAAATTATAACGACCGTTAATGTATTACATGTAATGAAGTTGAAAATAAACTTATCTTAATTAGTGATGATATTAAACTGAGTTTTGGTGGCTTTGTAGAGAAGCTTTTGAAGGATTTGATCCTAACAATGTGTCAAAAATGGGGGAAAAAGAGATTATGGACATTGTTTCCGATAAAGCTTTGATGTTACCGGAATGCAGAATTCGGTGCGTTGTCGACAATGCCAAATGCATAGTCAAAGTAAGTTTATTCACTCATTTTATAATTTATTATAAATTAGTATCTGTTAGAGCGTTTGTTGTAGGACAGTCCTAATTGAAACAGAGTGCAAATGTTGATTTTCTCACCTTCATGTTTGATCATTATCTATTCAGTGTGATTTTCTCACTTTTATACATGATCGTTCAGTGTATTATTGTTGATCTTTGCACTTTCATGTCTGATAATTACCCATTTTGTGTTGATCTTCTCACTTTCAAGTATGATTTTTTACGTATTAAACTTTTGAGACCAATTGAAATCGGTAAAAATTGATTTGCATTCATTTACAGATAGTGAAGGAATTTGGATCATTCAGTAGTTACATGTGGAATTATGTAAGCTACAAACCAATTATAAACAAATACAAATTCCCAAGAAATGTGCCCTTAAGAAGTCCAAAGGCAGAGGCAATAAGCAAGGATTTATTGAAGCGCGGGTTCAGGCTGGTCGGACCGGTAATTGTTCACTCATTCATGCAAGCCGCCGGTTTAACCATCGATCATCTGGTCGACTGCTTTAGGTATGGTGAGTGTGTTAATCTCGCAGAAAGGCCTTGGAGGCACGTTTGAGGGCAATCTACACTAATTAATCATTATACCTAATTTAATTTAAATGTTTATTGTTTTATACATATTTGTAAGTATAATTATTTTGTTTATGCTCATTTTGCAAGCATTTTTATCTGGTTGTAAAATATTAAATTATTTCTAATTGTATCGATCAATATATTGTTTTATGTTATATTATTGTTGGTTCTCGGTAAGATTGATATTTAGTCGAACTGAAATTGGCAGTTTTATTTCAGTTATCTACCTACATAGTGACTAACAAACACCCTTTCTAATAATTTGGGGTCAAAATGTTATTAGTAAAATTTGATACATACAATATTTTATGATGGAATTCTTAAAACAAAACCACTAGTGAACAAATTATTTCTAGCTAGCTAGTAATTGGAGACACAAAACTACCTCTAAAGTTTACTATTCCACCCCTTTTACTCAAACTTTGCAGAACACCATCAACTACCAAATCTTTCAAAAACTCACTTCTCCGATCAAACACAACAAGAGCCGGCGTTCCTAAATCCCTTTTCAAAACTATTTGGTAGTCATTCAAAAAGCAAACAATGCTATGTGTAGGATATAGAAACGCTAATCCAAGAATCTCGTACACCATACTCTTCCATTACCCAAATATAAGGATGATCATTAAAAAAAGTAGTTGTTTAATTTGGGGGTTACTATTTGCAGGACCAAATTACTACTGCAGGACCATATTTCACCTGATCAGACGCATTTGCACCCAATTAGTTTTGCCCAATTCAAAATGCAATATCTGATATCTTACTGGGTCAAACGTACAATTGAGTTGGGCAAAACTAATTGGGTGCAAATGCGTCTGATCAGGTGAAATATGGTCCTGCATTAGTAATTTGGTCCTGCAAATAGAAGTTGCCTTTAATTTCAGTGCAAGACATCCTCGAACAACCATGATCTCACGAGTTGATTGAAATTCCCAATTTTCATCGAGAGGAAGTGGTACTTCCTCAAATTCCTCGCGAGCCAAAACCGAAAAACCAAAACCTATCGGAAAATCCATCTCCAAAAACTTTCTCAACTTCTAGAGTTAGGGGATTCATCAAAAAGTTACCATCACCTAAGTTCTTCCCAACAACAACAAGAAGAACCAAACCGTGGCATGAACCTCCCACTATAAAACCATTCTTATTCTCAAATGGAGATTCAATCTTTCTCAAAACGCCGTCTTTCGAGCTTTCTTTATTGTCACTGAAAGTCAACACGTAAGGAGAGTGACCGACGATGAAGAGGAGATTTTCCGGCTCATCGGCGTGGAAAGATTTGAGGTGGGCTTTGGCAAGTTGGCGGGTTGAGAGTGAAAATCGCCATTGTTTCGAAACACACCTCAATCGTGCGACAGATTTTTGGGGGAGACGGAGGGCTATTTCGTCAACGAGATCTTGAGGAAGAGTTGGAAGAGATTCAGACATGGCTAGGGTTTTGATTTGTGTGTGTGCATAGTAATCATAATCATATATAAATCGAAATTCTTCCGTCCTAATATTGTATATAATTTTCTAATACAAATATGAATCGATAAGCCGTTGTCCATTTTGCCTAATACAAATATCCTAATCCTCAAGTGTTTTTGTTTCGGATTAATAACGCCACGCCAGCTTCTGGGCCGGAGATTTTAGGGCCACTCCGGACCGGTTTATTCCACGTCCTTCTCTCCATTCAGAGATTTCGTTCTTTCTTCCTTTTCGGATTCGACAGTACAAAAATGAATGCGAACCTCGTCTGCTACAAGGGCCATAATTTCCGTCTGGGATGTTCAGTTCAGTCCGGCAGAGCACTACTTTGCCACCTCGTCAAACGACGGAACAGCGAAGATATGGAGCATGGACAGAACAGAGCCGCTGAGGATAATGGCCGGCCACTCATCCGATGTAGACTGTGTCCAATGACACGCAAACTGCAACTACGTTGTAACCGGATCCAGCGACAAAACTGACCGTTTATGGGATGTAAGAACCGGGGAGTGTGTAAGAATCTTCACCGGTCACCGGAGCACGGTGACAGCGCTGGCGATGTCCCCCTATGGCTGGCACGTGGCGACTAGGATGGTACGATGATGATGTGGGATCTTGCGAGTGGCCGCTGTGTTTCTCCCTTGGCTGGCCATTCTGGTTCTGTCTGGTCGCTTGCTTTTAGCGGCGGCGACGGTTCGCTTCTAGCGTCTGGTTCGGCGGATTGCACCGTCAAAGTGTGGGATGTGACGGCGAGCGTTAACAGACTCCGGTCTCTGAAGACGTTTCCGACGAAATCAACTCCGGTGTATGCTCTGCGGTTCTCGCGAAGAAATCTTCTGTTTGCGGCTGGAGTACTTAAACTGTAGGTGATGAGCACTTAACCGCCTATAATACTATAGCAATTTGAAGTTTAGAATTCTGGAAATAGCATTTTGCAGTCCGATCTCGCTTCCCGAGTATTAGTGTCTGGTTCCATCACTGGCTTCATAGAGATGATGATCGACATAATGCTTGAGTGTGATTTGTGAAGGTGATGTTGTTTGTGTTACTTCTTGCATTCCAATTAAGTATTTGAGATTCCTTCAAGTTTTATACATGGTTTAGCTTCCTTCAACAATGTGAACTAATCCTCGTCTCACCATAATCATTTATGATAGGACGATTTTATGGGAGATTATTTCATGTTGAACTGAACCGAATTGAAGTGATAATTAACTTAAATAAAATCAGTATGACCAACTTGATGTGAATTTCAAAAAAAAACTATGAATTGACCTATTTCAACTTGAATTTCATAAAACAATTTTTTACATTGGCGGTTCATTTTTGCTCCTGCTCTTGCAAAAATGTTGAATTGACATACTTCAACCTATCACCATAAGTTTAGTCAATTGATATATGTTGATCCATAGTGTTTCATCTTCAGGTGTGAGCTCAAAAACATGTTTTTGTGATATATGATTAGTTGTTTGGTTTGGTTTCATTTAGGGCATTGATAGGAGATAAAGCGAGGTGAAGCAACTGATTTTAATAGTGAGGAATAAAGTCTATTAATAATACCATTGTAGAATGTATTAAAATATAATTTTCATCAAATTGGAATGGTTCTGGTTTGCTTAAGATTGCATCAAGTCTATTTGCATAACAGTAAAGGCATGCATATGGATTTTGTTTTTTTTTAAAGGACATGTGGATTTTGAAATAGGAAGCTCACTTTGTTTTTCTCTTAGTCAAAGTGGAGAGTCAACTAATTTGCTCTTCAAAGTCAAGAAGAGTCACTTTCTACTTGCTAACTTGTTCACTAATTTATTTTTTTTGGTCAAACGCTAACTTGTTCACTAGGCTATTACTTTTCAATCGTCAATCATATTGTTTCCCAACCTTTTCTTTCTCTCCAAGAAATTTAACACCATTATAAATAGGACTCATTTCCACATCTCATCTTCATCAACAAAAATCACTTCACATTCATTTCAAAAAGCATACAGCATTCTCTACTCCTTGCCAACAGATCTAAATAGAAAAAAACTATCAAGGAAAAAAAGCTACGTACTTCAAAAGTCGATTTTTTTTTTGAAATGGGTATTGAATCTAACGATTTGATTTCCATGTTTTATCGACTATTTATTTCATGTTTCACGACTTCAAATGAAAGTGAGAAGAAGAAGTCATCGTCAACCGATCCAAGCCCTGAAGTAGCAGCCATTGTAGCCGCATCAAAGCATTTCTCAAGTGTCCATAAAGTTCAATATGGCTAATCAATAGCAAAAAAAAACTCTCCAATATTGGTATTGAAATTTTGAAAGTGGGATTAAGAAGGGTTCTATGTCTTGTACCACAAGGAAAACTAGTGTTGCAAATTGTATTCGGTAGCTATCTAATATATTGTAATTCATTGATTTTAATACTTTGCAATTTATACTCTGTTTTTTGTGTGTAAAATGAGCATATTTGTAAATTTAGCCTTAATTGTTTGTTGAATACAATTAAATTTTCCAAATAGATACAATACGATACAATTACAGATAAACTTATATCACATCCCATAATTGTGCATTTTACACCATCTAAATGTGCATTTAATTTAATGTAATCGTGCATTTTATTAACTATTAACGTGCATTGTATTTATTCTATTTGTGCATTTTATTATTACAATACACGTACAATTAAAATAAAATACACAATTAAACTTATTTAAATGCACAATAATTTTTGCTAAAGTCCTAATAGAAATAACATAAATTTTCACATAAACACGGATTCTAACCCATACAGTTCTAAAAGAAATAATTTAATCCAACTACGAACACATAAAGATTCGATAAGAACAAGATTTATTTCTAACAAAACATCACAACTCGAAGTCGCAACCCCATCAATGAAGATACCATTTCACCGCGCTGATCACTCCACTCTCCGCTCAATTGTTTACTCTCACCATCGCCCCCACCAAATAAACACAATGGTGTGTGTAAAGTAGATTTTGAGGATCTGTTTAGAAAATGTAGGGTTCTGTAACTCTTCTTCGATGAGAGTAACATAAAATTGGATTTTAATATTATGGATTTGATTCTAATTTTTGGGAAAATATATTTTTCTTTTATGAGTCGGTCTCTGAATAGACCGTCTATATTCTAACAAAATATAGACCATGACTAATTTGTAATGATATTCTACGATAAAAACACGGTGATCCTATTTTGCAATTTAGGCAAAATAAGAATATACACGCACGTGCACGTGCACGTTTCCCCGCCCAAATAAACCACCCTTCCCCAAATCAAAACCCCAAATATCTACGGAAACTTCTCTCCATCAAAACCCCAATCCCTAAAGAATGAAAACCGAATTTTCTCTGTAATCCATTTCCGTCATCGTTCAGGAGATTTTGATAGCAGCAATTGCGTGATTCCAGCGATTTGGCTGCTGTGGTTTGAGAAGAGCCGGTGTTCTTCCGCCGTGCTTCATGATTTAATTTGTGAGTTTGATCGGTGAGTTATTTCGCAATTGTGGGTCAATAACTTCAAGACCATGATTCTTTGCGGATTTGTCACATTTCATTCTATGTGTTTTTTTTGGTAGTTTGAGGCCACAATTGGTTGTTGATGATGCATAATGGTAAATAGAAATGCGATGGGTCCGACGGGGATCGAAGAAATACTCTCATCCCCGCGTCATACAAAAAGTCCTATATACTAACCCAAACTTAATAATGAGCTTTGGGTGATAACAACCTCAAACTAGGGTAAATCCGAAATAGGGAAGCATATTTAAAAGAGTGATGTGAGGAAATTCACTGACCACTCTGAAAATAGTAACTACCTCGTACATACAAAGCCTTAAATACATGCCTTCAATTGGTTGTTGATGATGAACTGCAAAGTGTTCGACAAAATGCCTCTGAATAAACAGATGAGTCTGTTTTTTTGAGGTGTTCTATTTGTATATGTGATGTTAAATTTTGCTTTATCTTGGTAGTTGGTATGTCTAGCACTTCATTTGTTTATGATGATAACTGATGTTAAAGATTCATGCTGGTTCAATAGGATAATTAATAATGATGTGTATGTTCTTTGTTTTAATAAGATAACTTTGTTTGTGAAAAGAAGTGGTAATATAAACAGAGAGATTGATCCAACGGTTGAGATTTTGAGTAAGATTTTAAGTAAAATTAAGTGAGTGTAGTAAAACCCTCCCATATATATATTTGACCATTTCAACAAAAAGACGGAATCAATAGTTTTCTTTAGTTTTTCTCTTGCTCTATCCCAAATTAAAAATCCAATTATCCAAGTGTTTAAAATGTGTACGTATGGATTCATAATCAGTTTTATTGCTAGTGAACATGAATTATCATACATAATTTTTTTGCTATATATTCGTTATTTTTGTTGGAGTTGTACTCCCTCCGGATTTTATATAATGGCTTCGACACTATTCATCATAGTTTTTGTTAGAGCAAGTCCAAGAGATACTACATTTTGTAGATTTTGGAGGAAGTATGGAAATTTTATCCCATTATTGAGCTCCAAGAGATACTACATGTGCTACTACAAGATGTAGATTTGGTGTAGTAAGAGAAACTCATCCTCTATATTTGTAGAAAGAGAAAATCAATTTGTAGTATGGAAAATTAAATGCCTAAACATTGATCAATGCATTCTTTCATTTTTAAAACCCAAATTCCACTCTCTCTCCACTCATCTTCAATGCAAAACATCAAAAGTCCCAAAAAAATGTATTGTTTAAAAGAAAAAAGGTAGAAAATAAAATTAAAAATATATATAATATTAATGATAATCAATGCAAGAGCTACCAAATGTGGTAACTCTTGGAGATGACCAAAAATTTCATACTACATTTTAGCATTTCATACTACATCTTGGAGATTTGTTTGTAGTATCTGTTGGACTTGCTCTTACAAGTTTGACCATAAATTTAACCTATTATATGAATAATAATATCATCATGTGATATATTTTTGGATTCATTTTAATATGTTATTTCTAAATATCAAAATTTTAGATTTAGTTAATATTTCTAATTAAAGTTATTGATGGTCAAAGTTAACGACACTATTTGATTTTGGTCAAACGAATTCATTATATAAAGTCCGGAGGGAGTACGTTTAACAACCTTCTTTAGATGGATTTTCGTACACCCCATATAATTTTGAATACTACTAGTACATAAAAAACTACACTTGCATGTTAATAAATATAATAACTATTGCTATATGTATAAATTATTTGTTTACGTAATTCATATAAAATATAATTAATAGTTAAAAGATTGAGTTGATTGGCTGGAATTGAGTTGTTGATAATTTATGCGTAAAACAGTAATTTAAATATTAAACGTCTTGGATTAAACTGAGTAGTTGATAAGATCCGTGTGGCCCGGCGCTGTAAAATCTTCTAGTAACCTCTTCAGTCTTCACTGCCTTCAATCTTTCCTGCGAGGCTGCGACTAGGGTTTTTCTGGCAAATTCTTCATCGGACTTATCTCTCTCCGTTCGATTCAAGGAAATGAAGGTAAACCTCGTCTTCCATCAGTTCCATGTTCCTTTCCTCGTTATTCACTGCAGTAATTGTTTTCCCGCCCAATTGTTGTTGCATTTCTTCAACCTGAATTTGAACATTCCTAAGTTAGATGATGATATAATTTCGCTGGATTTATAGTGTCTTACGAGAAGTAAGAAGGAGGATGATGATCGGCTCCCAATTAGTTCTGCTTTCGTTAAATTCTGTAGGATGCTGGTGCGCATGCCGAGGAAGAAGGTTTGTAATCTCTCTGTTTATTACAGTAATTAGTGTGGTATAATAACGTGGTACTGTAATTTATGGATGTTAATGTTATAGAGTTGTAAGAAGAGTAAGAGTGTTGAAGAGGAACACGAGGATAGGCTTAGCCAGCTCCCGAATTGTGTTGTTGTTTACATTCTGTCTTTTCTGCCCATCAAAGATGCTGCTAGGACTAGTGCTCTCTCGAGATACTGGAGAAGACGTTGGTTGTGTACTGGTGCCTTCGATTTCGATACTGCTCTTGCGATTAAGCGTGGCAATCGTAAATCGAGGCAGCTGCTGGATAGGCACGATTGCAAGCGTGCTGAATGGGTTAGTAGTGTTTTGCGGTCTCACAGTGAAGCCTCCGATGATGAGGGAAACCCGCTATTGCTTCAGAAGCTACGCATTTGCATGTACCACAGTATTTGGTGTCAAAGTGAGCTTGATGAGTGGTTCTCGTATGCATTTCAACGTCGAGTGCAGAGTCTGGAGTTGAGTTTGACTTATTATTCTTCTCCGGTGCTTGTTAGTTTCCCGAATGGAATGGACTTCAATTGCATGAGATCGTTAAGTTTAGATCATGTCAATGTTGGCCAGGAGGTTATCAGCTCTTTCTTGAGCAGCTTCCCTTTGCTTGAGAGTCTCAAAGTGTGTGGTTCGGTAGGATTGCAAAGTCTCGGAGTTTGTGGTTCATCTCCTGCTCTAAAGCATCTCGAGATATCCTACTGTCCATTTCTGTGCCATCTCGTTGTGTGGGATACGTCACTTGTCTCGCTCACAGTCACTTGGATAACCCGCCTTTCACTTTCTAGTAATCCTAACCTCGTGGCTGTACACGTTGCTGAATGGAGGCACCGAAATTGTGTAGGTATGCTTCAACAGATATCTACTCGGCTCCCTATGAGTGAAAATATATTTGGACAGCTGTATGGCTGCCTATCTACAGTGCAGATTCTAACCTTTGATACTGCTTATTCTGATAGTCTCGAGGTTAGTCGCTCACTCAACTCTTAGTATTTTATCTTTACGTGTGAGCTGAGAACATGTTTTCTCATATAATCAATTGTTGCTTTGGTTTGATTTTAGGACATTGATAAGGTCCCGGAGCTAAGTCAGGTGAAGCAATTAACCTTAATTGTCGATCCACTCGAAAAAGACAGTCTTACTCGCTTAACTACCTTACTAAGCTTATCACCAAAATTGGAAAAGCTTGTATTGGAGTTTTTGTTCCTGGTATGTATAGATTGTATCATCATAATCTTGCATTTCATATTCATGTGCCTTTCCTTATATATCTTCTCTATGTGTTGTTCTTAGCCGAAAAACTGTAAGAAGAAGACACTTTCTTCTGGGATGGAAACAAAATTGATAAGGAGTCCAAGGTTTCCTGTGCAGCAACATATTAAAGTTGTTGAGGTGTGCGGATACTATGGCGAGGTGGCAGAGGATGAAGCTCTCATGCTCATTTTGCAACACGTTGCAGCCCTTCCAGAAAGAGTTATCTTCAACTCTCGTGATTCGCGTCCTGATGCTTATCCGCCATATGGTTGTCCCCGATCTGGGGTGAAAAGGAAGCGCGCCAAGCAGCTTAACAGAGTGTTGCCTCCATCCGTTGAATTCAGTGTTATTTAGCCATGCTGCTGGTTTTGCTTCTGGAGTTGGTTCATTTGGAGGTCAATTTTCACGACGAAGAAGTTTATCAAGAATTTAGATAATGTTTAGCAAGAGATTTTGTACAAAAGGATAAATGCTTGCCTCTGGATTTAATCTTGCCATTGTTGAATGTATTAACAGATGGTTTTTGTCATCTGAGATTGTTTTGGTTTGCTTAAGGTTGCATTTGAGTTCATATGATTTACTAATGAAGGAGTGTTCATATTTGTGTATGGTTTTGAAATAGGAAACTCACTTTCCTCTTCTTTTAGTCAAAATGGAGAGTCACTTTGTTCTTCAAAGTCAAGAAGAGCACTTTTTTTCTTCAATAAAATTGTTTAAAAAGTTTTATAAAATTGATCATCATCATTATATATAGACAAAGACTCATGAGCACATCTCATCTTCATCAACAAAAATCCTAGTCTTCATCTCTGATCAGAGAAGATCTATCAAGAAAAGAGTCCCTCTTTTGAAAGTCGAAATTTCTATAAGATGGGTACTGAATCTAATGATTTGGTTTCCATGTTTCTGAGGCTGTTTATTTCATGCTTCGCGGCTTCGAATGGAAGGGATGAGAAGAGTTCTGAGGAAGCAGGCATTGTAGCAGCAGCAAAGCATTTCTCAAGTGCACACAAAGTTAAATTTGGCTAACCAAAGTAGCCAAAAACTGTCCAAGATTGTAAATTTGATTTGCAGCTTTGGCAGAATACTTTCCAATTATAGCTTACGAGGTTGTAAGTTAGAAGAAACAACTGATGTGGACAAAGTTAAAGCTCTCCGATGTGTTTTTTGTCTTAGATCAACCACATCTTAACATTCTACTGAAATGAGTAGGTGTAAGTGTGAAATGAGTAGGTGTAAGTGTGACAGGTGTAATGCTATCTTCAATTGATCAGCTCAACTTAATTCAGTTTAGTTTAGTTTGGTAAAATAATGAGATTCAAGTTAACTTAGTTGTCCTGATTATATTTTTCAATGCATTATATTTCAATTCAGTGTAATTCAGTTCAACAAAAAATAAGATATAATGAACGTGAACACAAGTGGAGAAATGAAAACACAAACTATCTACCTAACTAACATGAATTTTGTTTGCGTTAGTGAGGTTAAAAGTAACTTTTGACTTTGGTTTAAAAGTATATGCAAATTAAAGTAACCTTTGATGTTTAAAAATCAAAGTGAAAAATATGAAAAAATTACTTAAAAGTGCATCTTACATTATTTATGAAAGAACTATCAAAAACGACCAAAAATTTCAATACCAAACTACAAATGTACAAAAAACATATTATTTAAAAATTATTAATCCCATCCAATCATGTAACCACATTTTTTTTACTGGCTAAAAAGATGGTTTTTTAACTTTAATTTTCACAAAAAAAATATTAATGTTTGTATTTTACTCACCCTGGCAAAATTGTAGACAAAATCCTCCAATCCTAGTTCTTGTTCTCCTAAATCTAGTTTTGATGAATTAAACTATAATGAATTGAACTAAAGTGAATAATATATTATAAAAATGATATGACTGAATTTACCTAAATTTCATCAAATTATATTTTAACTGAATTAAACTCACGGAAAGATAACAGTAGTTCAGATAATGAAAAATATTCAAGCACAACCGTGTCACTAAAGCAAAGGACGGTCAAACAAATGTGTTGCATTCCATCTGCTACGATATTTCCTCATGTTCTTCAGGGGGTCTGAATTGCCTCCCAGTCAATCTTGATCCCCAAGAAAAACCACCACTATAAATTGAAAGCCTGTACTTCATCCAAATCAAAACACAACCTAATTTCAAACAAACAATCCTAAGCAAAAACAAAAACAAAACCAACACAACATTATTTCACCTTGTTCCTCTTTTTTACCTTTCTTTTGATCAAATTGGCCATTAGTTTTGAATTAGTGGATATGATGAAGTGGTTGTCTGCATGGTTTAAGTCACTCTTTAAGGCCTCAAAAGAGGATACCAAAGCTAAGAAAGGTTCATCTAAGGGCACAGTGCCCTCTACTCCTGAGGCCACCATGGTTGCAAGTGCCAAGCATTTCTCTACTGCCCATAAAGTCAACTTGGGTTGACCACATATTTTCATTTTGCAATTCAAAGCTGGAGTTCTCCGATTCACCGGCAAAGACTGCTACCGGCTTTCTTGGTGTAGTCGGAGAAAAAGGATGGATGGGGTCAATACGTTGTCATAGTATCTGTCTCATTTGAAAAGTCGTGTTTGTAATACTAGAACATGACTCTTTTAGAGAAGGAGATTGCAAAAATGGTTAGAGTGGCCCTTAATTAGAGTTACTATTGCTCACATGTATACATAAATGTTTGTAATAATCTTGTGCCTGCAAATTATGTTGTTCCTTTAATTACAAACTCTGTTCAATATTCACTCCAAATTGAATTACAGACTTTGGTCCCATTTTTTCATAAATACACCAATTCATTGATCTGTCTGCATAGTGAAAAAGTAACACAGTAAAAAGATGAGGGTGTTTATCTAACACCACTGATTAAAACTAAATGATTCTGAGTAACAATACATATATTTTGTCAAGAAAATGAAATAAAATTGTAAATTACAAAACTCGAAATGGGAAAAAACAAACCAATACTCATTCAATAAATGTCAACAACTCATCATCATATTCATGGATCCCAAGTTAACTTGCCAGAACTCAGATTGCCTGCTTAAGTATCAGAGGAAAACAGCGATGAATCGATCTTCCGGCTTCTGTTTAAGCTCCTCAACATCAGCAAATGCAGGTGGAATGTCATAGATGAACTCGAAAACTACCCTAAACATCATCATAAAACATGATGAGCATACAGAGAAATGGGAAGAGCCAAACTAAGGAGAAAAGCAAAGAGGTCAGCGCGAACATCACGAAGCGAAGAAGATATATGCATAGTAATACAGCTGATAGCAGCTCCAGCCATAGCATGAACAAATGCATGAGCTGAGAAAATAGCACAAACTCAGGATGTATTTAGAAGAAAGAGTTTTATGCAAAGTATATACATGATGTTTTGCATGTTTTATGCCAAAAAATAAGTGGTACTTATTCCCATTTATGATTGTACAATCTTTTATGGTGTGTTGTAAAATCATGTAATGAAGTGCATCTATCAGTGTTATAATGGCCTGAAAATAACATTGCAATCTAGCTATAGTGCAATTTTAAGGCTGTTGTCTTTGTTTGGTCCTTTGTGATATTTATAAGGAATGACAACCTGTTCTTAATTGGCTCAAATTTAAGCAGAGATCATGAAGTGCAAGGACTGTGGTGCGAAAAGCATTATATAAGATCATGTTTGCTAGAGCTTATCTGTAGATCAGTTTAGTTCAGTGTATTTTTGTTCAATTTAATTCAATTCAGTTCAGATTGGTTCAATCTAGTTTAGTAAAAATAAGCTCTAGCAAACGGGGTCTACCAGGGCTTTTCTAGTAGATCTGTTCAGTTCAGTTCAGTGAAAACGCAAGTTGATAAAATTCAGGTTAATTCAGTCTTGCTGATTCTTTTTTTAAATACATTAATGTTTACTTCAATTTAGTTCATCAAGAAATAAACTCTAACAAACAAGGCCTAAATTTGGTCATAAAAAACATTATTACTTCAAAATGCGGTTTGTATTAATTTTGTTAAAGTCTAAAATATATATGAAATCATTTAAAAAAAATTATTGGAGTATACATACTTATGTTTTGTCCGGATCCTCTACGCAAGAGATTCTGCGCAAAACATACGCAATTTACCTTTTTGCCGTAAATGGTTACTAATTTACTTTTTCCTTTTAATTATTATCTGAGATGACTTTTCTCCTTCCATTTAACTTTTTGCAGTAAATTATATTACCTTTTAATTCTTACGTTTAGATTCTCATCTCTTTATTCCATCTTTATCCTTCATCCTTGCATACCAGCGCAGAAATTGTTTTTCAAGAGAATCATCCCATTTTCAAGAGGTACGTATGATTTTTTTTTTTGGTAAATTATTTTGTTGATTTGATGTTGGATTTCGTAGTTCAAGCAGTATGACCCAGTGAGCCAAATAGTTATTATCGTTGATGAAATATTTTGTTGATTTAATGTTGTTTATCAAATTTCTAGTTCAAGCAATATGACTACCAAATAATTATTGTTGCCCGATTAAATTTTGAAGATAGTAACCAAGAACACGATGATGTGATGGAAGGTAGTGATGAAGAACAAGAAGCAGAGGGGTTTTGTTGAGAATGACAGAAACAACCGACTTCTTGCAAACCGTGTCAAGGGAATTCATCCCAAAATTGGAATGGAGTTTGAGACCGACGAAGATGCTTACCAATTTTATAAAGACTATTCTAAAAAGGCTAGTTTTGGTATTAGGAAGGGAATGAGGAATTGTGATAAATCTGGTAATGTTTTGGATAGGGAATTCACTTGTTGTGTCGTCCAGAAACACGCTTGGGTGAGTTCGGTTGAGTTTTAAAATTAATTTTCTTATCTACATATATATATTTCACATCTTTGATAATATATATAGGATATATATAGGATATATATATATATATATATTGAATTTGAATTGCAGCGTGCAAATACAAATCATGGGGAGTTATATGATAGATACACTACAAATGAGACTCGAGAGAGGATAGTTGCTCTAACTTCATTAACCTAAATTCATCCATACATTCGTGATAAAAACAATTTACAGCAAAATATAAATCGAATTTTGTAGATGTGAAAAATGATTAAATTTGGAATTGGTAAAAAAGTGTGTTTACCGAAGTTGGTAAAACATCTCCAATGCAGTGAATAAATGTGTTTACGTCAAAAATATATTCGACACCGTTTTGGCGTAAAGATTGCGTAGAATCTTTGCGCAGAGGATCCGGCTTGCTTGAGTACTAGTATGAGACAACCAGGTAATGTTAACTCCATAATCATAGGTGTAAGGCAGAACATGTTTCTATAAAAATTTGGGATCAAAAATGTAAATACTCAATTTACAGGTTTATCAATCCTCTATATAACTATGTAACAAAACTTTGTCATTGTTTGTATCATTTATCGTTTCGTTTCTGAAAAAAAGTTCAATTAATTTAAGTATGGATCTAAGTACAGTTGAGATGGTGACAATAAACTAACAATATATATCAAACACCTGCTAAGAATTGTATCAAAACAAACAAAAAAAAATCCTATGATAATTAACCTCAACAAAAGCCAACCTATTTTCATAACTGAAAATGCTCAAACCGACAAGCAACATGAACTACAAGTTAATCACACGACACATTTTTTTTTTATTTTTTTTTCTGTTACCAAATACATGTCACATGGTTCACGAGAACTTTTATTTTGGTAATTGTATCATAAACAATTAATTAGTGGGATTAGAAAAGTCAAAACAAAAACCTTTGAGTAAACGAAAAACAAAACAAAAAACAAAACATTTTTCCCATTCTGTCAGCAAACACAAAAACAAGGGCCAGTTCAGAGTTAGTGCTGCGGGCAGCCGGGCACTCACATTCCCCGGAGGAGATCCTCTAATTAATGAACCCAATTGCCTGAATTCTCCAATCCCGTTCCAAAGTTTGCTGCTTTGCCCAACAGATGTAAGTTCTTGTTACTGTGTGTGTGCGTGTTTTTTTTGCTTAGAATTCAGTTCCATTTCCTTGAATTCGGTCTGTGGTCTGTAGATCTCTCCTTCCCAAGTTGGATGTCGGTACTGATTGTTAGGATTTCTGGGCCTGTTGAATTTTTAAATTTTTGCAGAGAAAGAGCGGTAAAAATTGAATCTTGGCGGAATGAGGTCGGGGAAAAGTCATTTGGATGAAGAAGAAGAGGAGGAGGATTTTGGTGCCAAGAAAGAAACGCCGCCTTCTAATAATCACAGTATGTGGAAACTGCATCTGTTTTATAACTTTGATGTGTATGCTAGGCTTATGAGTTTGTGTTTGTGTCAAATTTAATGAATGATTTTGCTGGAATAGATGGGAAGAACAATGATAAGGCGGCAATGAGGTCAAAACATTCGGTCACCGAGCAACGGAGAAGGAGCAAGATCAATGAGAGGTGCAGTCCATGTAGCTTGTTAGCCGTAGTTTGATTTTGTTACAATGTTTATATAAAATTTATGCTTTTTAATATGGTATTCTTAGTTATAGGCGATCGAGGTTCTTGGTTCTGAGTTCCATGTTTGAGTGAATTTTTTTTTTCGTATTGTATTTTTGTGTATGAGTCAAAGTTAAGTTGCTATGGTGAGATTTTGCAAGATTATGCTTTGTAGCTATTCTAAATTCACCGTTGCAATAAGTTGATTGCTTGAAAGTACAATTGAATTTTTGTCACGTTTTTGGTTGCTAACAAGGAGTTATGCTTTTACATTATGCTTAGGTGGCTAACTATTGCCAAATCTGAGAGGCTAGTGTAGCAGTATGCCTCGGCTTTGTTTAGCAACTATCTATTCCAGTATTCCTTGTGTAGTACCAGCTATTTTGCCTAGCTGATTTTTATAATTATTGTTGAGACTTTTCATGCTATTTAATATGATATACTTAGCTAGAGGTGATTGAGGTTCTTGGTTACTGAATTTGAAGTTTAAGTGCATATGTTCATGTTTCTCTTTTATATTTGAATCAAAGTTAGGTTTACTGTTGTGAGACATGGCAAGATTATGCTTTATAGTTAATTCTAAATTCACTGTTGCTCTAACTTGATTGCTTGAAAGTCGAGTTGATTTTGTTTGCCACTGTTGGTTGCTAGTAAAGACTTATTCTGCTACAATATGAGTATAAAAATAGAAGTATCCCTTGGATTTCAGTAGCAGCTGGCTAGATGTAAAAATTGAACCAGTTACGGGTTTTCTGCCATACAATTTGACATTCTACTTCAGTAGCATGATAGTGTTTTTTTGTTTCTCTAACAGATTTCAGCTTTTGAGAGAATTGATACCGCAGTGTGATCAAAAGCGTGATACTGCATCGTTCTTGTTTGAGGTATTTAATTTGAATAAACAAGCCTCGGAAAATACTTCTTTGTACTGTAATTCTCAGCTGATTGTTTATTTGTGTACAGGTCATTCAGTATGTGCAATACTTACAAGAACGGGTTCAAAAGTATGAAGGGCCGCAGCAAACATGGGGCTCGGAGCCAACAAAGCTGATGCCATGGGTAATTCTTGTTATCTGTCTCCCTACCATTTATGATACCTTAGTTTCTCTGAAGATGTTAGTTTGCTAAGCTTTCTTTCTGCATCGGAATATGCATAGCTTCAATTTGACATTTCAATCTTCAGAGCCTTATCATGGTTTATATTAGTTAATATTTCTATTACCTCATTGGTATGGACTTTCTGTGGTTATCAATCTTAGTTTCTGTGGCTTTTGTTGAGTTTTTTTTCTTTTGTTTTTATAAAAAATATCCTCAACCTTCGTTCTGAATACACAATAATCTGGCCTGTTCTTTGGAATTATTTTACTATCATTATTCTGCTACTCTTGTGTTGCTAGGAAGAATGTTATGATGGCCTGGATTTCTGTTTGGTGTATTCATTAAATGATCAAAACTTATACTGCTTATCTTTTATTTTTCTGTTAGCGGAACAGCCATTGGCGTAATCAGACATTTGCCAGTCCACAAGCAATAAAAAATGGCTCTAGCCCTGTTCCAGCTTTTCCAGGAAGGTTCGAGGAAAGTAGCATTGACATCGGCACACCTGCACAACCAAGTCTTCAAAACCTAATTGATTCTGACATCGGCAGAGATGTTTCCTCCAAGCAAAATGACCCACAAATTGATCTGGCAAACCAGCCGATGCCAATGCATGTGCCATTACAGCCAAGCATTCAAGTTCCAGTTCAGGGTGACATATCCTTCCTTCGTAGTCAATCTAGGACAGCTCCCATGGCAGAGCCTTCTGAGTTTCTTGCAACTGAAAATGGCACGACACATCCAGACGATGTCACTATCGAAGGTGGCACAATCAACATATCTAGTGCATACTCCCAAGGGTGAGTAACCAATCTTTCACTCAGTAAATTTTCCATGAGTTTTCACGAGTGTTTTTGTGAAATTGTGTATTTTCTGATCAGGTTACTGAATACGTTGACACAAGCATTACAGAATTCCGGTGTAGATCTTTCACAGGCGACCATCTCAGTCCAGATTAATCTCGGTAAAAGAGCAAGTAAAGAAGTAGCTTCTGGGATATCCACAAGTCAAGTATGCAATCTTATTGCTGTTATAGTCAAGTATTATTATCTTCTGTTTTTTTTTTGTCATTGCATTGCTAATTGTCTAGTACATCTTTAGGATCACGAAAACTCTGCACCTTCTGCCAATCATCAACACGGGCATTTCGGAAATGGTGAAGACTTGAATCAAGCTCCAAAGAGGATGAAGCTATGATTTCTTCTTTCGGGCGTTTTGTCTCGGGCTTTATTGGATTGGTGTTTGGGGTTAATATAAATGGTCAGATTGGTTCAGATTGATACGCTAACTGATTGTATATACTGTAATTTACGGCTTCATTTTTACAGGCCTGCGAGCTTTTTAACCTTGCATGTTTATAAGGTTTATGGCCGAGTGCCTTTAAGTTTCATGGAACATGTCACTCTTTCTGGGGTTTTAAAGGAATTGGTCTTTAGGTTTGTATTTGGTTGGATCATATGTAAACAGACAGTTGGTCTAAACTTGTAGTTTCATATGATCATACACTTGAAAATGTGCCCTGACTATTAAAAGTTACCTACAATAGTGTTACAACAAAAATAAAGTTCTAGGTTTGTCAAATCAAATAACTTATTTTAAAACAACAAATTCTGCTCAATTGGTTTCATTGAATGATCATGCTTAATATGTAAAAGATCAATCTTGAAAGTGAGATGATCATACGTAAATGTGAGAAAATTAGTAATTATATACTGAATAATTATGCTTAATATTTAAAAGGCCGGATTTGAAAGTGAGAAGACAACATTTATCTTTGGTCTCAATAATAGGTCCTTCTAAAACAAATAACAAATAACATTTATCTTTGGTCTCAATAAGATTTATTATAAATGATATGTTTTTTTTTCCACCGTATTCACGTATTTATTTTTATTTATTTACTAGCATGTTTTATCTTCCTAAAATTTTGATTTTCTAAAATTTTAGCACCTCAATATGAGAGGTTATTTTGTTAGACATTAGGACAGAATAAAGAGTATCTTGTTCTCATTCTATTGATATCATCTCACTTTTACAACTGATCAAAAGAAAAGACTGCACAAGGTTACACGTGATATAGCCCTTCCTTACAAACAGCATTCCTATGTTACATATGCAAATCTTTTTCAAAAAATATTTTTGTTACATATGCAAATCAGAACTTAATCTATTTCTCCCCGAATTCAGACAAGCTTGTCACCTTCAGAAGAAATGCATAGTCGTGCGCTGTTTCCTTGCAGTGGCTGAACCGGCCACCTTCTCCAAAATGTCCTCCGGTCATATCACTCCTCAGGATTACCGACGAAGAACAGGCTGAACAAGTAACATCGCGAATCCTAGCCACCCATTTGGCTGCTTCCCAAACGCCAACCCTGATAAATATCTGAGTGATGAACAAAACTGCTCTAGAAATAAGCAACTGAAATGAACAATGAGCATACAAAGTCACCTTGAATCGTTAAATGCAGATGACACAAGCATAGAAGGGTAGCAGCAATTTTCACGGATGTTATCGTAGGGAGATATCTTCCGAAGGTTGTGGAAATGAGACTCAATCTGAGGATTCCCAAACTCTTCATAGTCGAGTATGGTCAGAGGTAAGTTAGCATCCAACAGTGTATTGCACACGTCGAGAAATGGAACCTGGTACAAATATCACACATTCATTCTAAAATTCTACAAAACAAGCTGCCGTTTATGAACAATAAGATGTGGATACCTTCAATAAAGCAGCTCGGAAGAGATGTGGATGCATATTGATGGCTGCACCAAGAAGAAAACATCCAGCACTGTGTGCAATAGCACTTAGCTGCTGTTTATGAACATAGCCCTCATTTACCAGATATTCGCTGCACGAAACTAAATCATGTATAGAATTTAGCTTCTGCAATCCACTGCCACCACTATGCCAGGAGGAATCAGCACCAGCACCACCCCTGAGCCACAGACCATCATTTGACGGTTCCAAGATAAAAGGTTTGATGATCCTGAAAACCTAAGTTACGAGAAGATACCTTACATCGGCAAATGCAAACACCCAACCACGATCCAGTAAGCTCAAGCGGTCTGCAGACCAGCTTTTATCTATAACTTCGCCATAAGCTCCATAGCCATGTAAAAGGCCCGGAGAGTGGCCATTCTTATGTGCTTCTTTTGAGTACAAGATAGTCAAAGGGATTCTAATACCGTCATGTGAAACGACTTCTTTTTTCTCGCATGAGTACGTGTCTGAAAACTCTTTCAGTTCACTTGTGTGACCATTTCTTTCATCCACATGCTGACTCTCTTCAGCCTCCTGTGTGTTTTTATAATTTGGAGAATGGCATTCAAGGGTAGAACTGACATCAGGCATCTCTTCTTGATGCACGACCACTGATGTCTTACTTGACATGTCATAGTCCATAACGACATCAGGCATCTGATCAAGTAAAACAAGTAATACCAAAGAAAATATCATTAAAAAACAGTATTTAAAATGAGCTCATAGCTATAACTTTTGTTATATAGTAATTGAGATTTTGTAAATCATACCACAGGTGAAGAAAGCACTACACGGTAGACCGACTTCATGTAGTCATGATTTGAACCTGGAGATAATGTACAGATATCTGAAGGCATGGGGAAAAACCATGGATCAAGATCATCAATAGTCATTTTTTCCTGCAGAATAAGGCAAAAATCAAAGAGGGTTATTTGATTATTTTCAACAGTGACTAAAAAAATCAGATTAGGAGCACTAGGGAAGATCATAAGGGACTGCCTAATAAAATACCTTGCAGCTAGCAAAACTTGACATGTCAATGGAACATATGGAAGAAGATCCATCTTTGATAACGAAAAGCACCAGATGTCCATTGAAGATATCCATGTCTACAAAGTACATATCTTCACTTGGGAGGATTATGTTCTGATTACAAACAATTAGAATTGAGAGTCAATTTTATAACAGCAATACAGCATGCAAAAAAAAAAATATATATATATATATATTTTAAGTCAGGAAAGATGCAACTAAAATTTCTGACTAAGCATTTAGTTTCTAAAGTTTTTACGTTTCGGTATCATAGTTCAATTTATATTCCAGGTAGTTTGGTGTACATTTCTAGCTTTTCAACACCAATAAAAACTATAAATGTAGATCAAAGTGGATCAAGTATCTCTCTTAATATTTACCTCCAAGTTGCGCAAATTCTCTGCCCTGCATCTACCCAAATAATAATTTCCGACACCAAAAGTCTCATCCTTGCTAAAAGGAGCATTAGTTAGAAGATAGAAATATCCCTGGTGATGCTCTAAAAAGTACTGAACACCGGCAACCCGCTCACAGAATCTTTTTAGCCCCGATTGCGGATTAACTGCATCTATGACATAAACCTGAAAAGGAGAGATCAAGGTGAAGATAAGCAAGATCCATTTTGAATCAAATACGGGGAATTCAAGAAAATAATTGAAACAATTCGGCTCCTTCCTCAGATGAAGTTCTTGAGTTGGAGTTCACAGTTATATACTTGCCATCCTTGGTGCTTGTAATATCCACGCAGAATCTGGAATCACTTTCTTCAAATAAATGAACATCATTCGAGGAACCTACTCCTATATTTATGCACTGTACCCTGATAAAAAACAAATGATGAGACTGTATCTTTTTTATATATAATATCGACATAGAAGAAGCTTGTAGAGAAAATTTGCCTGTAAGGCCTCTGGTTCTGGTCACATAGAGTGTAGAACAGAGTTGAACAATCATGTGCCCATGCCAAACTAACAACCCCCTCGATCCTGTGATTTGAAAGAATTGATTTGTTTCTGAGGTCCTTGATTTGAAGAAAAAATCGTTCATCTCCAGTAATATCAAGTGTGTATGCGAGAAAATTGTTGTCTGGTGATACTCGACAAGTGCCAATATGAACATATCCTACAAAAAGAATCAAAACTGTAACCATAAATATGAAAATGAAACCCTACCAACAAAGGACTATCCAAGGAAACAACGCACAAATTAAATCAGGCATCTGGGGATATCTGAACTGAACTGATATCAACGAAAGTAAAACAGTTCATGAATTTTGATTGGATCAATCAAGTGAAAAGCAACAAAATACTATGAGATATCCACCCGAAGGGTGCAGGAAAGGAAAATGGCAATACCATATGTTTCAGCAACTTCATTCCAGTCAAGCATAATTTCTTCCTTCAAGGATCCTTTAACCATGTAATTGACAGCATTCTTCATCCAACCCTTTCCCCCAGTGTCCAACTTTCTACACAACACAGGATACTCCTTCCCCTCTGGAATATATTGGTAGTACAACCTGATTCAAAATCCGGCAAGAATATCTCAGTTTAACCAGTACCAAAGACTCCTGTATAATTTGCCAAGTCATATCCAAATTCTTCAGCATTCAGTTTATTAGCACGGATACTAAACTCAAACACACACGTAGAAACTAGCATTTCAAATCATTGGATGCATAAAATGTACTAAGTGTATAAACTACAATACATACAAATACTACTTAAATGCTCTCTCTCACACACACACAGAGTGGAATTACAAACTCATTCAAAACATTACTAAACTAAATAGTCCCTCCAGTCAAGTTGCAATGTGAAGATTCATTTTATTATAGTTGCCTGCTCAACTGATATGTGAAAAGAATATAATCACTGCATTATTGTAATATATATTTTTCACTACATCTACATTTCTTGAACTTCCATTATCCATAGCAAAAGATTGATGATCAAACAAACATACTCTTAGTCAAAAACTACAACACAATGCATAAACATGATACACCACAACACACACAGCCTGCATGAAACAATATGGAAAACCATGGAATGGATTTTTTGAGCAAAAAGGATTACCAAGGACCCCATTTCTCTGGCGGCGTGGATATTTCGGAGGGCATCCTACTGATCATTTCAGCGTAGATGCTTCTCTGCAGCTCCTCAGTATCTTTCATAAAAGTATCCGCATAAGCGTTCTCTTGATGAAGGTACTGCGTGAAATCTGGGTCGTCCGAGTTGGACATCCAACGGTAGGGGTCCTGCCACGTAACCCCGTGAGCGGTAGCCGCGAAAGGGACTTTCTTGGGCTGTGGCGGAGTTGAAGAAAGGTGGTGGTTTATGCAGAGAGTTGAGAAGAACGAAATGGAGAATAATGGGAGCTTGGAGGGCAGTTTTGTCTTTCTGATAATGTTCCTGGTGGTGGAGAGGAGGAGCGCGGCGGCGGCGGTGGAAGGCATGGATGCCGGCGGGATGTTTTTCAGGTTTGACTACTGAGAGTGAGCGCATTTGACAGCGCATTTGACCGCGCAAGTCAACTTTATTATTTGTATTTTGTAGATTTCCCTTGATATTGTGATTAATTCCTCTTTTGCGCTTTAACTTTGATGGAATTCCATTTCATTCCTCAATGGTCAATGGTCAATGGTCAATGCCCTAC
This sequence comes from Cruciata laevipes, assembly GCA_963678965.1. Classification (NCBI taxonomy): domain Eukaryota; kingdom Viridiplantae; phylum Streptophyta; class Magnoliopsida; order Gentianales; family Rubiaceae; genus Cruciata; species Cruciata laevipes. The sequence goes on along the minus strand of OY787641.1, from coordinate 4,661,448 downwards.
TTTTGTTTGGATGTTTTTTGCTAATCAATTGTTAGTATTTGATAACCCTCAAAAGAAAAATCAAATGTTATTTGATACAAGTAGTTTCAAAATAAGCATCATTGTATCAATTTACATTTCAGTAAATTTAAAAGAGGTAATGTAGTTTTTATTTTTTTCACACTATTTTCATAAGTTATATTGTAGTTCCCAAATTTCATAAGTTATATTTTGAAACAGCTATAGTATCATAGGATTTATAGCTTAAATCCTTAATTATAGACCAACGTTACATAGAAGGTTGAGAAAACTATGATAAATCTATGTACCAATATCTTTGGCCTCATTCATCCACAACCATAATTATACAAATTGCTAAGTTCACCTTCATTTCAATATCATAACCAATCTCGTTCCATTTTGAAATTTATTGACAAAGTCTTGTTTGAGGCAACAAAACAGTCAGGTGAGACTTGACACATCCCTTTTCTATAAGTGTTGGAGTATTTTAAATCTGGTGGCATAATGAAACATACGCCAAAATACATGGACAATCTCGAAAATATTGGAAATATTAACAAATTTTCCTCGATTCACCAATTCAACTCCGTCATTGACCTCGTTGCAATCTCAATCACAAATCGCTGGCCTCACTACTACTTGGCTATGTCGACCTCGTTGATGCTTCTGTGACGTCGTAAGCTAGGACAATTGATCACAATTTGGACAGGGAGGGGTAACGACGAATCACTGAGTAGTGATCGGAGGTCAATGATGAAGTGAGGCCAACGATTGGTGAGGCCAGCGAAGGGTAACGACGAGATGATTGGTGGACGTTGGTCGAAAAGAAATTGTCTGATACGGCTGGATCCTCATAACAAAACTTTCTTCTCATTTTAGCTGATTTCAAGGTAATCATCCGTTACATTTTAGCTGAGTTTGGTTTAACCTTTTTCAACTCATTTTACCACTCTAACTAAAATCAGCACTTCTCAAATTTGTATCACTATCTTCATTAGGGAACAACAACACTTTTCAGTTCAGTACAACACAACACTACGTAGCCGAACATAAATTAATATTACATCAAAACATCATGAAATTCGGCTGAAAATGTTCTTTCCCCTCCATGTTAAGTTTTTGGTGTTCAATAGAAATTCAATGAAAACACACTACCTCTTTTGACGAGTTTGATATTGTTTGATGTTCACCAATGTACGGCTTCTTGGTTTTGTAGGAATAGTTCACATTTCATGATACTTCGAATACCACAAATCATCAGGCATTCTCCTTAATGTGGTCGGTTTCTCATTTCCACCCTACCATGTCCATACCGCTCGGAGATTGCGATGAAAAACGCACATTCCCAAAATTAATCACTTTTATTGACCAAATTTTGACTAGTTTTGAAGCCTTCAATATTGTACCTATTTTATTTTTTATAAAAATATTCTTGACTTGAGAATAGTTGCATTTGTACGTGTATGCATACTCCCTTGTTTATCTTGTTACGGCAAAACTTCGATCTATATCAGTTCAGTTTAGTTCAATTCAACAAGAAATAATATCTAATAACAGGGCCGAATATCTCCTCCACTCTTATAACATCTTATTAATCTTTATGCTATTGTCATAATAATGGAAACGGACGTAGTATGATACAAAGTTTCTCCAAATCACCTCCATATACAAGGGTGTTAAGTTCATGGTTGACTCCACCACATTTTGATGTTTGAGTTATATTAATAGGAAGATAAGACGAGCATTTGGAGAAACTTTACAGGTTCAATTATTCATTACGTCAATACAATTATTAAAAAGAGTACATAAGAGTAAAAAATAAAAATAAAAAAAGATTGAAAATGACAATAGAGTAACAAAAGACACAAGACAACAACTTCCTCAATTCCCTGAATACAGCGAAGCCATATTTTCCAAAATCTGGCACTTGCAAGGATTATAACTAGTGTCTATAAATTTCGTAGTAAACCTAATTTTAATTTGGTGAAATGAAATTCCACCTAGCTATATAAAACTAAAAATATATATTCATAACATTTATATGAGTTTTATTATATTTTATAATCAGAAAACTGATTAAATCTTCAAGGAGCCACCGGCACGAACTTGTTGTGTACCGGAAGTCTCTTCTTCACAAAACCAGGAAAATAATCCATGCTTTCGAACTCTGATGATGGATCTTCAGCTTTTGTATCCATTTCTTTTCCTACACATCCATTAATTCCCAAAAATATATATTAATCACTGATTGGAAATAATATTGTATTTCATTTGTGATTTATTAAGATAGCTTTAAAAATAATAATGACAAATAATATTATTTCATTTTGTCATGTATGAAGTCCAGCAATAAAAAGAGGAACATATTTTTTATAATGGATTAGTCACCTGACAGAGCTTTTTCCTTGATTTTGAATGGCAGGTAACGTTTGTCTTTCCCAACAGCACGTTTGACCTAGAATATAGTTGAAGCATAATCATGATTAGTAAAAAATATTATCAGAAAATTAATTAAGACACTTTTCTTAGCTTCTTCACTGGATTAAGGAGTCTGAAATTCACATATATATATGTATATGTATAACATAAAATATACTGAAAATAGAATGGTATCTAGTTATCATCTAGATGATATAAACATGGAAACTAGAACTTATTAGTTATTTTTAAAATATCCAGTTAAGTACAATCAAAATAACCACTTCTCACCTTTGCTTCCTCAAGCTGATGATGCATGAGCTTTCTAGCTAGGGTAGGAGCTGCAAAAACACACACAACTAGTTGATAACCACCCATACATTAAACTTTTAGCAACTAAAATAAGTGCGGAAATCCGGTAAATGAAACAGTGAACAACCAACAGCTAACCAGAGCGTTTTGCTGAACAGGAAATTCGCTAACCTTGTTCATCGTGGGAGTGAGCGTGTTCTTGTGCCCTAATCTTTTGAGGAGCACATGAAGAAAGTATGAAACAGAGAACAACACATAATCCTATGATGATTTTGGAGAAACCCATATTGTTTCAAAGTGTTATTGATGAAGAATTTTAGTTTGTGGGAAGGTTTTTTTTTATTATGTTGAATAAGCGTGTGATATATAAAGATCACAAGCGCAGCCTTGGGCGATGGAGACAGTCGGTGAAAAGAACAAACACAAAGCACAATATTGTGAGCTTCAAAAATGAGATGTAGTTTAATGCTTGCCTTTTTTGCTAAGTTTCACACATTTTGGGTTGAATTTTGTCACTTTCTACTTGGGAACGTTATGTTTTAATATGGACTTTCATCAGTTCAATGCGAAGTAATATTAATTTTTACTTCCCTTCAAAAATCAGTCTCGTTCATATTAGTTGGAGAGAACGTGCCCTAATACTATGCTATCTTAAACCTATTTTTTACTGGACTAAAATGAATTAAATTTAAATTGAAATAAAAAACTAAGGTATTGAAAACTATAACTAGTTTAACTAAATTAACTTAAGTTTCATTATATCAAGAGAATGGTCCTAAATCAAAACACTTAGACTATGTTCTTGAACTTATTTATTATTGTGCCTTACAAATTGATGGGTGAGACTCCATTTGTTACTAAACCTGATGTAGCTGCCGTGTGCCAATTGATGCCACTCCCGTTGCTTGGAGTGAAATTTATGTATTTGCAAAATAGAATTAGGTCTTGTTTAGTAGAGTTTATTTCTTGATGTACTGAACTGAACTAAAGTTAAAAATGATGTATTGAAAAATGGAATCAGCATGACTGAATTAACCTGAATTTCATCAAATTACATTTTCACTTAACTGAACTGAACTAATCTACAGATAAGCTCTGGTAAACAGGGCCTTAGTATCACTTAATTAACTTGAACTTCATAAAATTATTTTTTTGAACGGAATGAATTGAACTGAAATAATGATAAGATTAAGGGAACATGACCTTACTGGTCAACAGTAAAATCTGCAAGTATCAAGCTTTCCTTTTTCAGGCACAGGCGCACAAAAGTATTCCTTAATGGTCACCGGCCATGCCGCCGCTAAATCAGTATATGATCGGAGTTGCCACTTGCGGCGGAGGAATTTATTCAGTGGCAAATGAATGAAAAGCATTAAATACTTTCAAATTTGCTCATCTGAGTTTAAACCCCCAAAAACCAACTCTTCTATATCACTTAATATTAACAAGTATACAAACTCTACTCACTGAATCATCATCAATCACCATAACAACTCAGAACTGCTATGTATTCACCTAAGCTAGCAACACTAGTATAAAAGGGCAAGCAAATGATCATGCACTAGAATCTACAGCAGAGAAGCCCCTCTCTCCAGCCTCTGTGCTTCCGAAAACGCCTTCTATCCGCCTTTGCCATTCGCACCGGGCTGCTATTCCAATCCGTCTGTAATCTGCAAATACGAAGGAAAACGTCAATCTCGCGAAAAATGTGATTTGATATTATTTTAGTTGAATTCAGTTCAGAAATAAACAAGGTCAAGAGGATGAGGCCTTACACTGGGAATGCGAAAGAACGTGTACTGGTCGTGCTGCTGTCAGAACGATGAGAGAGGCTCCCGGAGTATGGCACCATCGGTCCAGAGAACGTGATTAGACCTTGACCAGAAGCAAAACTCGACTCTCCAATACCAGGGTGAAGTAGGCTAGCCAATGACTTTGGCTCATCGTTGTTCTTCTCAGCATTGCTTGGCCGGTGAGGTAATATAGCACCCGATTTATCTTCCAAGTTATCATGCTTTATAGTTACATGGCTGTTCTCAGCACTTCCATCAAGTTTACTATCTGTGACCTTCTTCTTTGGATCATCAGAAGTAAAAGCCCCAGCAAGGCCAACTAAAATTGCTTCTACAGATGGAACCTACAGGGCGAACATTTCATATCATTAGTCAGATACAAAAAGGTCTAAACTGTAAGAAAATGTGTTTTGAATAGCCTGATTTTTGAGATTGAAGAAAACGAACCTCATCAATCTTGGCATCTTTGGAAGAGAATTGTTGATCATCCTCTTCAAGTGACTCTTGTGAACTAGATCTGCTACTGGCTTCAGATTCATCATCAGAAATATCATCTTTGGTTTTTTCAGCAGTGCTCCAAATCTCATCACTTATTTGTTTTGAATTCCCTGAGCCGAACTCATTTGCTGTAACATCCTCAGCAGAATTTTCGACAGACGGCTTCGATCCATTCGACAAGCAGGTTGCAACTTCCACCTCTTTAGTCCCATCATCTTCACCAAGAACACGGTTTCTGACATGCTCTACTCTTGAACCTTCAATATCATCTTCAAGAGGTTGGGAGAAAACCCCACCAGCATGATCTTCCTTGTCATTTTGAACCAAAGTTATGTCCCGACCAGGCGAACCCTCATCAACACATATGTCCTTAATAACGTTGTCATCTTTGTAGCAAACTGTAACCTCAGTAACTTTTTTAACACTTTGGTCAGCATAACCATCTGTCTGAGACAGTGAGTTTGATTCAATTAGCTGAGATATAGATGTATACGAGGTTTCTGAATCTCCTGCTGTTTCCTTTACACCACTGGAGTGACAATATGGCTCTTCCTGATCAAACAACTTCCCCCCATCTGTAACTTTCTTATCGTTTCCATCAAAACTGCTATTCATGACTTCCGAGCAGTCAGATAAAAATGGGTTCCAAGAGGCATTTCCATCATTCCCTTCATCAATTTTGACTACAGAAGGTTCCACCTTCTTCTCAGAGCCATTTGTAAGAGATGATATTTCATTCTGATTTTCTTTCATGGTAAACTTCAATGCAAGACTGTCAAATAACCTGTCACAGATTGAACTCATCCATGGTTAGCAACCATGATTTAAAGAGTTGGTACACAGAATCAGGTGGATACATATAATCATAAAAGGCACCCTAGAGTAAATTCAACTGCCTGCTCAACAGATTGTAGGCCTAAAATATTTATCTAACATATTCATATGAAACTCCTCGGTGTTCTCTCATCAATGTATGTTTCTAACGAATAAAACATGCTATTCATAATTCAAAATAAGATGACTGAAAGGGTGCATGTTCTATCCAAAACTAACAATGTTGGAACAAGAATTATACCGACGGTCACCACTTAAACACACTCTATATAATTCAAACTAAAATGACGGGTATTAAAAGAGCGATCAAACAGAGAGAAGGTCCAAGTACTCTATGTTCAACAATGACAGAAGAATTACCTAATTTCATAGCTTTCATCAACAGGAACTGTTTGCAGAATCCTCAACAACTGAGAAGCAAACATCCACTATCTTCAACAAACATATATTAAGAATCCTGCCTTCAAACCCTGATGGAAAATGCTTTAAAATATTAATAGTGGAACAAATTTAACGAAGTAATACAGTTAGAAGAAACACTCCATCTTCATTAGTAAGGCATTATCTCAACATGGAGACAAACAAAACAAACAGAAATTGTCAGAGTTTAGATAACACAGACAATCAAGAATCACAGGAAAAGCTTGTTCCCTGCCTTAAAATTCTATACAACAGAACAAACTAAAATCATACCAAAGCTGATCCTAACATAGATCCTAAGATAAACCCAATAGTACAAAACAGCCAAATTCTAGAGGAACTGAAATGATATTCCCTTAAACACAACAATGCAGAGCAAACCTCAGATATTAGAACTGCTTCCTCGCTAAGTAAAGAGACAGGACCACAAAAGGTAGGATGCGAATGAAAGGGAAAAAAGACACATTTCACATACATATTTGAGCTTCAGAACTTAGATTAACAAAGTGATTGTCCCTCTAATCCATTTTTATCCAACTAGTTTTATATATACAAGCCTAGAAATTAGTATAATCACCATGGGAAAGTGGGAATCTTTAACATTGTCCAATGATAAAGAAAGGGACTAGTTCCCCAGAATTTCTACATCAAACCTTCAAAAAAGCTTAAAACAACTTAAACTATACATCCCCATATCCAAAGTCAAAATCTTCACCCCACATCCCAACCACTAGCTTTGTCTTTTTGCCCTCCTCCTCCACCAACTAGATCTTACAACCTTCTCTTCTCTACCACCACTAATCCAAGACTCCAACTTTAATAAACCCTTCCCCCTCCCAATTCACCCAAACATAAAATAATGCCTCAGAACTTTCAAGAATGCCAGCAAACAATAGTTTAACCAGATTTTCCTCTGATCCCAATAAAAGCAAGCACCTTTACAGCCCAGAAAACATTTTAAATAAGAAAAAACCAATGCACCAACCATAAACATATGAGAAAAACTGAAGATATTCACCTGCCTATTCATAAACTCAGCCACCAGAATCACCAAGAACATCAGGCAATCATCTGAGCAGGTGATCCACAGCACAGCAGGTCAGATTCTCAGACACTCAAGATCCAAAAAAAGGGTTCTTGGACACAGATGAACGGTAACAAACAGCAAAAAACCAATCTGCAGAAGCTTTTAGTAGAAAAACAGGGAGAATTCTGGAGAATCAGAAGGCAGCAGAAGTTTGTCACCCCATATAAATATGGGAATAGTTATAGGGTAACAAAATCACTCAGTAGAGTAAGGTCAACTATCCATTTTATAATTTGTGAAAAATAATGACAGACAGAGAGACAGAGAGAGGAAAAAATAAGGTGAGAATGGATAGCTGTGCTTTAAGTGCAGTGGGGGGGATTGGAGCGCACGAAGAGGGCTATATAATAAATGGCGTCTGCGCAATTTACTTCACTGTTTGCTCAAGAATGACACTAACGAACAAATGTGTGACAATTCAAAAGTTCTCGTCAAAATGACATTTTTTTATTTCTAATTTAGTCATATTTTCCAATTCCATGTATTTTTATAAAGATGGTCATACTTTCTTTTTTAATGTTAAAATGTGAACCATCTTCATTTATTTATCAATCTTTTCGACAATTATCCCGATACAATCAATCTTTTAAAATGTGATAACAAAGATTGTATAAAGAATCGAATTATATAGTGATATGTTAGAAAAGGTAAAATCTTAATGTGATAGATTGTGTTCATAAACTAGAAGATAGTATTCTGAAATGAAAAGTCAATATATGTTCTTTTAGTTAAAATGAAACATATGTAACATATAAATAACGAAAAAAATAACTTACAATAACATGGTTCGAACGAAGATAATAGCATTTAGCGGATAACGCTGATATAAGTGAATCAGATTATATAGTTATTGATATTGTTATGTAATAGGTATACAATGTTTTTTAAAGTTGGTTGCATTGTAATAATTTGATGTCCTAATATACTAAACTGACACTACTTTTGGTCAAAATGAAGGAAAGTGAAGTGATGATTGGAGTTCTTTTGGTATGAGGTTGGCAAAAATGGGAGTGCAGTTGAATAGAAAGCAAGTTTAACAAGATTTTTTTTTGCAACTTAAAACAAATATGTCAGTGTGTGTTTTAAGGTGGGGGTGTGTGAGATGGGAAAGTCTGACAATGGGATTTGGGGATGGAAGGTTGAAAGGGCTGACTAAAGTTTTTTATAATTCCAAAAAATATATATTGTATTTTTGGACAGAAGAGCCAAGAGACAAATGGAAGTCAAAATGCAAGATTGGATTTATTTTTTGTATTTGTTTGTTCATTGTCTATTAACTTGTTTGTCTTGGGCACCAAAAACAAACAATAAGGGAGGAAGAAAGGAGGATTTGAGGAACCATATGTAAGTGCATTTCATCTAACATTGCCTATTTTTATATAAACTACTATAAAAAAGGCCTACAATTTTTATTTTTTTTACAATGATGAGAATTTATATACTGAATTGAATTTTGAAAATACTATTTTTGAAATATTCTAGCAAGTAACTAATCAAAAATAGAAAGAAAAAAAAACTCGTATTACTCTGCCTTTCGATTAAACTTATAGACTGTTTGGAGTATTCGTTAGTTGATGATTTTGTGTGCAATTTTATTGATGTTTGTAGCTATTCAATTTATGTTAGTTATTCGTTGTTTGAGTTTTGTCGTCTTTAATAAATTATAGCTGAGAAAAGAGTTTTCCCTTTTCCCCTCATTTTTAGAGAATATTATCTCAAAAGTCAAAACACATTATATCTAAGTATTAAAAAAATTCTCAAAATTTCATTGTTGTAAACCTTAAATTATCGGTTATATATTGGACAAAACAAGGGCTTATATCCCTAAACCCTAAATTACAAGTTTGACTTTTATGTTTTAAAAAATATATACTAAGTATTTATATAATATACACATAATATGATTGTGCAAATGTATATCAAACATGTTATGTAAATTATATAATAATTACATGTACCAATTGTCAAACATGAATTTTAAAGTTGCATTCTTTATTTAAAATAAAAAACAGCATATATTACGTCTAGTAAACTATTACATATTGACGTATTTAATTCATAGGCTCGTTGAAAAATGAAATTATATATGTTCACGAAGATATTTATTTAGTAGGTTACAGCACTATGATAGATACCATTAAAACACCAACTCGATTCATATAATTAGTTCATTGAAACCATGACTTTTGTCTTACAATACGTGATTGGTGCGATGTTGAAGAATTGTTGATAGTCAACCTTTTTTTTGTGAAAAAAAAATAAATCATTTGAACAAATGAAAATTCATTTATTAAGACATTTTTTCATACCATTCGATCAAAATGAAAAATCATTTTCAAAATTTATTTTAAAAATTGTCACTTCAAGATGGAGCAATTATTTCTTGACCTCAGTTAGTGGGGGCTCATACCAAATGCATTAAGGATTGACAGATATCATCAACCTTTGATGAACCCTAACCTAAATCGCTTTAGGGCGACTTGGACCGCTGTTTGGTCCAAACATGGATGTAAAAGCAATCCTGAAAAGTTTCAAATTTTGTCAAATGGCTTTGATGATTTTGTAATTTCATGTTAATGGTGTTTAATAATCAGTACAACGTCAATATGGAATCAAAGTAATACCTAGTAGACTTGAAATAAAATCCGCCTTACATGAACTTTATGAAATATCAATTGGTAAAAATGACAAAGATCACATAATATGATGTATACTCCCTCATGTTCAAAAGCCATTTGAGTCAAAATTTCTAAACTTTAACCTTTAAATTAAATTGAATTGATAAAATATTAGAATATTATGGTTTACGATGATGATGTTTACAATATCATGTATGTATCAAATTTTATAAGTTTTACTTACACATATTTAAACATATTAATGATCAAACATTTTCTACAATTGAAGTATGCAAAAATCAATCGTTATACATCGGAAGGATCAAGTGGGCAATATCATGGATGCACAGATATGGTGTACCATTAAGCCATTGAAGATGTAGCTGATTTTTTTTTAAGTAATACGTTCACAAATATTTATCACTGGCTGAATTTAATATCTTAATGTTTAACAACAAAATTCAGATCATCCCAAATTCTTAGAACAAAAGTAGGACAACACTCTTAAGTGCACGAAGCCTCTTTTTCTGCAACTTTCCGGGATTTCTGGACTTCTTCCTGGGCTTCCTAGTTGCGTCGAGTGTGAACTTCCCGGAAGTCATTGTGGCGGCGGGTGCGGCAGCAAATCAGCAACTGAATAGGGGACGAAGATAGAGTTGATATTATTGATTGTCCAATCTAAATGTCTATAAACCTTGTTGACAGAACAACAGTGGCTCAAACACCCTTTACCAACCTCTCAATGAATATTCCGGAACTTGACATTCAGAACAGTATATTGGTCAGATTCAAACTTTAACACCGTCAATGTATAGTCCATTTTCTGGAAATTACCAATTTTTGTTCTGGAATCCAAGGTCTACTAATGTCGGGAGCATCATGTCACTGGCTCGGTTCTTAGAAATTGCTAGGTATGCTTCTTCTATCTCTGGAATTTTGATCAGCATAGAGAAGGCGCAATTTCTTGATCAACGTGCTAGACTAAATGTAGTTCAAGCGGTTATTGACACATTGAATGGTTACACGGCAGAAGGAAAGAAAATTTACATTCAATTCGGAGACAGTGTCATTCTTATTGATATTGGAAAGTCCAACAAATATGATCTTATGTCTAGGATAAGTGAAGTTGGTCATATCATAACTTCGATCATATCTGATATGAGACAGTTTCTATGGTTGTGGTGCTAGACAAGAGTGTCATTATGTCACTTCGTGAAGACTTGTTGGGTATCCAAAACAAGTGTAGTCCATGATTTTCAAGCACTTGGTGTGCCTGTATATGTGCAACTCTTCAACAATGAGTTTGCATCTCTTGCATATGACTTCTTATCGGATCCATACTTGGAGATCAACACATATCTCTCACAACCAGGCGTCAAAGGATCATAACTTTTCCCGCGATTTCTTCAAGATTTAGAAGAAATCGATGTTCAGAGAACAAGAAGAAGCCCAAATACATGAGCCCTTTCGAACCAGGCATCCTTATCTCTGACATATCTATCGATCTTCTGCCTCCTACTTCTTCGCCGAAGCCACCTAGTCCTCAGCTTATAGTCATTGTGGTTTTGATGCCTATTGGTGCGCTTGTTTTTGTGGTTTTTATCTTTCTACGTGGGTAACTTAGTGTTGGTTTATGGACTCAAACCTGGGTATTAAAGTTAGGGTGTGCAAGTGTGCAATTTATGATTATCCTAACTATCAATGAATGATGACATTTTGCTATGCCACTATATTAGTTGTCATCCAGGAGCATGGTGTGAGAACCATGAATGAATATCTATTGTCATATATTTTCTCTTCGAAATCATTCAGCCACAAAAAATATTTCTAAAAAAACCAATCATTATACTATATGTCGGGGATAACTTTCTCATCGTATCCTCATGTATTAATAATTACTACACAAAATATAGATTAATAAAATTGTAGTTGTTTATAATTCTCTACAAGCGTAAACTACTGGGTACACTCGGATACAATATAATTTTCTTGCAAAAATACTTAGCGCAGAGTAAGTACAAAAAAAACATTAAAAACAACTAGCATTTCAAATTTCAGTCTTACTTTTTTTTAAAGGGTTCATTTATACGACAAAATTTGATACAAAAATCCTACTCTAATCTAATCATAATCTATTCCAACTAATCTTGTATGTTGAGTGGTCGAGGTCCTCACCATGCTGCTTAGAGTGAGGTGAAAATCACACCGTTACACCGGTTGATGCTTCTCTCGCTTGACACTGTCGGTGTAGCTCCCGCCTTTCAAATGATTACTCATCTGGAGACTTGACCAGGAACCAGGATAAATGTTTGAAATTATGCTATCATGGAGAAATGCTTGAAAATATGCTCCTGCGGAAATTTGAACTCTGGTCTCTACTGGGCAGGCTGAGTGCCCTGACCACTTGAATTAGGCCAAGTGGTTCTTCGGTCTGCCCTTTGTGCAAGAAGGAATGTGAAGTAGAGGCCACATCAAATAAAAGTCAAATAGGGTTTTTTTTTTTGGTAATTTCAAACCATCAATGGAGAGAATTCTGTGAAATCTTTTAACAAAAAAATATCATACAAGCAAAACCACAAAGAATTGTGGGTGAAAAAACTTGAAGTATTACAAAGATTTGATAACTAATCGGCAAGTAATATTTAATATCAACTTCCGATCCATATTAGTAATTCGACATATCGAATCATAAGTTTGCCCTAAAGGAGATGGTTAGGGATTCATCAAAACCAAAATCAAATAGCTACCTATATGTATTGTACCACCTATATATATATATATATATATATATATATATATTGTGACGTTGCCAATTACCAAAAAATCAAATTATTGAAGTTCACCTAGTATGAACAAGTATCACTACTCTTTTTTTTTTTTTTTTTTTTTTTTGAAGAAGTATCACTACTCAATTGACCACAACATTAAGTATTGAATTTGATACATCTTTTTCGTGAGTTATATGATCATATCATGAAAGGAACTAGTAAAACAAATCAAATTACAACCTTTACTAAAATTCTTGTCCGTCTCCATCAAACTCTCCTCAGGTCAATTTTGAAAGTAACGTAAAAGAATATATATTTTTAAATTGAAAGTTGAAAATTATCCCAATTAATTTAAAATGCCAAATTGATTTTCCACAAACGAATTTGAATAAATATGTAACCGAACCGAAATTTACTAATCTAACGTAAAACCATTAACCGAAAACGCTCGTTTTCATTAATTATTATTACGTAAACAACATTTTCTATTCCAGTTGGTCATTTTGGAATTTATAACTACAACGTAAGCAAACGTATAAATTCCACACGGTTTGAATTAATATATCCCAATTTTAATCACAAAAAGTCAATACAAAAACCTATATTCTACAGGAAGAGAATTTCAGTATAACCATTTGTAGCTTTAACGATGCAGTAGTTGGTGTAATTCTTAAATTATAAGTTTGGACTTTGATAATTTCAGCTTATGATATACTGCCTGAGTCCAACGAAACAAATGAAAAGTATAATACACGTACACGTACGGTGTATATAAGAGAAAAATACGTACGGTTTTACAAAATGTAATGTAGTCATTTTTTAAGAATATTTTCATTTTCCAACTATCTCCATATATGGGAAAACTTGTTATTCAAAAACACTCTTTTGAACTCCTAGAAACGTTTTTCTAGAAGAAAGAAGATGGAAAAAATTATGTAAGATTCTTCAATAGCACATAGCTTCATGTTATACACCTTTGTTGTCTATATAAACTTTCAGATACTTTGTGTCTGTGGAAATAATCTAAAAAGTCTTTTACTAGATGGGATGATGAATAATGTTTAGTGAGATTGATCGGGAGGTGACGACATGTTCATTATGCTAGCCCATCATTGTAAGCAGTTTGTAGTCAATTATTTCAACTCGAATTAGTTGAAAGGGTCATTGATTACGGAGAAAGTCTTGGGTGAGACCTGTCCTTGTGGAGACCAAGAGCAGGGGAATGAGCATTTACTGTTTCTGCTTGATCTTTTAGTCAGTTTGTTTGATCTTTCAATCAATGTCCTTGAGTATTTTTGTTTTGCCTTGCTTTTTCAGTTAATTTGATCTTTCGTTCAATTTGCTTGATCTTTCGGTCAATTTTCTTGATCTTTTCCTTGGTCAATTTCACCAACGACAAATTCAATCAAGGAAATCGGCGGGTTTAAAGTTCACCAACGTCAAATTCAATCAATAGCAGTCTCATATAATCTTTGGTCTCATTTGAGACAGGTCTCAAATGAGAATTTGCCTTGATTACGACCATGGAAGTCATGGTTACGACCATGGTCTAATATCTTTTATCTCAATATTAGAAACGAGTTTACTATCATTTATAGTTAAAAATAAAAATAAAAATCTAAATTTTAATATTTGAATAAATATTTCAGTATTACTTTTAAATATGTGTCCTAAACATGTCTATAGTTTAATATATATATATATATATATATATGTACAAAACGTCTTGAACACCACAACGTGAGCGCCGTAACGACTAGTCGTCCCGACACTCAATTGGTACCGCGTCTTAAAAGTGCACCGTGACTTCCTTGATTACGACCACATCCTTTCCATTCCATTTTTTCGTTTTTACCTTAGGGCTTCATATGCTATTCTGGCATTTTTAGGGCCAACATATAAATACTTTATTTTTTGTGTTCACTCCAATTCTTATACTACTTGAATCCAAATCTCACCTCCGACCATCTAAATCTCGGACGAGCCAAACATCAATGCAGAACTTTGAGGTTTTATTCCATATTGACATGGTTGTACCTATATTCTTGACCTTTTGTGAATGTTATACTAAATGTTCTTTTTTTTTATTGTCCCATAACCCTTACAAAAAAAATTGTGACTTTTTTTTTTTTTTGAGTTTTCTCTTTTGTAAATGTTATATATTATACCGAGATTGAAATATTACTTTTAGAACATTTATGATTTCTTTAACGGTTGTATTTGATGAAAATAATAATATTACAGTATGATGTTTTTTTTTCCATGATAATTGTGTGAACAAATTGAAATTTGATGTATATCCTTTTGTTTGTTTCCACAAGACGGTGACGTTGATTAAACAAAGAACCAAACTGATGTAACTTGATATCCAAATTCCAAACCAAGCTAGAAAAACTTGGTTTATAATAATCTCAGAAATCTAATAATAATCCTAATTCAAAATAGTCAGTGCATTGCATCTGTCTATTCGTCGGCTAAATTCTTTAGTCCAATGTAATTTTTAAAATCTAATTCCGTGTGTGTAATATTTATACATTTCCCAACCATCCTAACACTATAAAATCTGGAAATCTGGAAATCTGCAGAATCAGCAAAAATCTGCAGGCTTGCCATTTCTTATCCCTTGTTCGCCTAAAAAATCCGTAATAGCGTTCTTCTGCCAGCCCTTGAAGCTCCTGCAGTCGACATTGATCCCGATTAGCAACACTATCGGGTTTAAGTAAACACGAAAAAAATAATTGTGAGTTGTTTGGAAATGTCAGCGGGTTTTTGCTAACTTACTTGTGATCAAGATGTGCCAAAATTTCCCCTCCTGGGAAAGCAGTCTTGGTAGCTTCAAATGCAACTTTAATGGCTTCTTTCCAAGTCCCTCCTATAGAATCAGGAGTCGGTTTTCCTTTTGATTTTGGCGGTTCTTCCATAGGTAGTGAATATCCCGATAGGAGATGACCCACCCAAACACCATCTTTTCTGCAACACATCAGAATCGAGAAAAATGATACAACATAGCGTAAGATACTGAAAATTAAGCTGCTATAATGACCTAATAATACAAGAAACTCATTTGTTGCCTATAACTTCCAATTCGTAAAGTGAAGGGAAATGGATAATAATAGTGATCACAAAACCATTCATAAATTGACTTACAAGATTATATCCATGTGCCTCGGTACATAATGACCTCCACCAATCCCAAGAAGGACTTTCTTCTTTTCAACGTTACTGGAAAATGAAGAACAGAGGTAATGCAATTAATTTGTTAAAGACAGGAGCTACTTTCAAACCTTATGTAATTGGAGTTAAACTCCAATTACATAAGTGGAAACTCCATCTCATAAAAGTGGCCTCGTGTTATGGGACGGAAAAAAAACTATTGAACAATAGCAAACCTGCTCCAGTCTCCGACTTCTGCATCACCTCCTAGTCCAAGTCCTTCCCACACTAACTACAAGAATATTAACTTGATTTAATTGAGGATATCAAGTGAAGCAACCAAGACACTATGATGCCTTTCAGAGCAGTCCATTGTGAGTGAAAAACATAAGAACAAGGAAGAAAACTCAATGGTTATTTGTATTTCTTGACACATTAGATACAGCAAACAAAGAGTAAGTAATTCTGTGACACAGCAATAGAAAGATCATAAACTCAACTTGAGCAATGACAAGGGCAGCATCCTCTCTCTTCCAGTATTCTTCTGTACTACCTATATGATGGAAGAAAGAACACCAATAAGACCGGAAATCAAGAGCAAAGGTTAACGAAGCTGAAATGCATGAAAATAATGCTCTTTGATCAAACTACCATCCTTCGTGATTACTGCTGAGTTTTGTCCAAACTTATTTCATGCATACATGATAAGGAAATGAGAGCTATTTTTCCAGAAACTGATAAGTAACATATGAACAAGTAACTTGAAAAACATATGAGAGACTGAAAAGAAGGTTTCCATTACTTACCAATTTCAATGAACATCGTTGGCTTACTAGTCACAGGGCCATGATGAGTAGCCTCGAAAGTAATCTAAGAAGAGAGGACCGAACAACTCAGTAATGTTATAGCGCTGAGGCAATATACTCCAATAATCATGAACATCTCACTGAAAGCGTTTAGTTCAAAAGCACAATAACTAAATTAAGACAAGCAACTCTACCTCAAATTCAGGAACTAGATTGTGTGATTCAGCAATCTTCTTCAAAAGAACCAGCCAAGGCCCCATCCTAGGGCTTGGCGGAGCCGCCCATCCCGGCCTCCCGCCTTGCGGTGCTTCATCCCCCTCCTTCAAATGTGGTATCCCTAAAAACACACACAAATAATATAAGCACATATCAAATACTAGTATTTCAAATTCAACCATCTTGGCACCAAGTAATTCATCTGTCCTAAGTAAACTTTACAGAATGAATATTCTTACGCATACATCAATCAATACAAATTTACAATTCAAGTCAATTAAGTTTGACGGAATCTATGATGCATGCAGCAAGAACACATGCAGAATCAATGAAAACAAAAAGACAAAGATCACAACTTTCACCAACCCAAAGCCAGGAACAAAAGAGAGCATCAACAACAATGCAAAATCAGAACTCCATACTAATAAAGATCGCAACTTTAACTAGTTACCACTTACCAGTCGGGTGGATAGTGAGAGCGGGGCGATTGGACACAGCTTTGTGTTTGCTAAGAAAAATAACCTCGTCAACAACTTCCCCAGTAGCTTTCTCCCAACGCAGGTCCAAATCGTCCTCCCCGACGATGCTGCCGTCGTGCTCCAGCAGCCTCAATCTGTCGCCGTGGACGGAGCTCCGAATGCCGTCGAAAGCGGGTCCGGGCTGGCCCCAACCGGGCAAGGACAGGAGGGCCCGGGCCGGGTTGATGGAGGCCGGGTCGGAGGTTGTCGCCACCACCAAAATCACCATCGCTTTTTCTTCCGGGAAAAAAAAAACAAGAAAAACGTGATTTCGCGGGGTTTTTGGGTTGGTGACGACGACTGTGGCGGTGGTTAAAAAGCTTGATTCAGAAAAGTTGCGGAAAGGGAGAAAGGCATTGGGAAACTAAAAAACAATGAAAAATGTTGCTGCCCAGGATCGAACTGGAGACCTTCAGTGTGTAAGACTGACGTGATAACCACTACACCACAGCAACTCATGCTACAAGTTCTTATTCTTTATAGATCAACTATCAACAACAATTCAGGAGAAGAGGACTCAGTTTTCTACTACTTTTCTTCATGCAACTTAAATTAAAGATGATGATTGATTATTTTTTAAATATAACTAGTTGGGCTCACCCGCACGTTGTGCGGTATATTTAATCACTTTTTAATAACTATCTAAATATTTTAATTTATATAATAAATTCAAATGATTGTAGTATTTATATACTAACATATAAATATAGAAAATGTGGTAATATATATGTATTCCTTTTGAGAAAGTTTCAAATAAGGGCAGCCCAAAAATAGACCATTTTCTACAAGATTGAATTTACCAAAAAATTATTTTAATTATTTTTGTTTCAGCATGATGTTTTTATAGTTGAGTTTGATCTTTTTTGGTTAATTTTTTATTTGGTTTGATGTTTTATGTTTTAGCCCTGATGTTTTTGTTTGTTTTGATCTTTCAAATTTTGGACAATATCTTTTCAGTTTATGTCTTGATCTTTTATGTTTTATGACCCAAATAATTAAATAATTGTGTATAGTCAACTCCAATCTTGTAGAATGTGGTCTGCCCTTACAGTAAGGGGATCTTACATGAGACATTCTCATTTGTTTTATATTATTGAGCGAAACGAAATTTTAAAAATTAATTAAAAACTCTTTAAAATGTAATAATGAACCATTCCTCCCAAGCTAAGTAGACAAACAAAATATTCATATTCTATTTCAAACGAACTGAACCAAACAAAATTCAATAAAAAATAAATCCCTACGCAAAGTCTCAAATAAGGTCAGCTAATTTAACAGGTTTAGCTATTTTTCAAGATTATATGTTTTAAAAATCAGTAGAATATTATATTAACAATTTTACTATTATAATTACAAAAAAACATTTGTACAAATTTACTAATATAACATATTAACAATGTCTAATTATACAATATAATCAACACATGCCTAATTTGAAATAATATTCGATATAATTTTAGCAAAATAATTATGAATTCAAGATATATTAGCTAGCGGCTAAAGATAAGGATAGGAATGAGGTTGAGTAGAGTTTAAAAGGAAATATTATTATGATTAATGATAATTAAGTAATATAGTCTGAATTATAAGTCTATATTTCCTACAATATAGATATTTTTCTGATTCTTTTTCATGGACTTCATAGTTTAAAAATATGCTGCAAACATGAAGTCCACGTAATATAAACAATTAACGTGGAGATTCCTACTTCATACTCAAAAAAATAAAAATAATCACATATCCGCTTGAAACCTTCTTTTGGAGTTGGATATTCTCACATGTTTACATATTAATCTCACAAATCCGCAATCATATATAGCAAAATTTCTTCGTGGTAATTAATCCCTAATGCTTGGGTTTGAACAAATTAAAAATACTAAGTACTAGCATAATATACTCAAGAAGAAAACATAGCTTCTTATGTCGATATATGTGAAATAAATATACACAAAAGCCTTGATTTTTGTATAAGCTTGTGAAGCAATTGTGTTTGTGAACAATAAGCTTCTAGCCCTAACATATTTCAAGCCCAAGCAATTGTGTTTCTTGATATCTAGAGAAAGTATTTGTTAGATGTATCAGAAAGCTTTTAAAGTGTACCAAACCAAGAAGAAAATTCGATGATCAGGCCGCCCAGATTAATATCAACACACCATGCTACCGAAGCAAAGGAATTCATTCGTGAATCGGAACCCTTTGATCCCTCATTGACTGATATCCCTGAACGTTGATGTTTGTATCGTCCATACTACCATGCTACCGAAGCAAAGGAATTCATTCGTGAACCGGAACCCTTTGATCCTTCATTGACCGATATCCCTGAACGTTATGTTTGTATCGTTCAAGATAGTCGAACAACTGCTGGGATTTTCAGAATTCAGTCTAAATTACACATTATCCTCGTAATTACACAAATAGGCCGGAAAATTAAACAAAATAACTCAGAAAATCGACGAACGGATCGCAGAGCCCTTCGCAGGTTGATCGATCAATCCAATCCAAATGAAAATAGAAGGGCGGCGATATGGTGAGGCGACAGATAATAGAAGGTCTGGGTAGTTGATAAGCTTCATCGTAAATTATAGAGTTGATTATATAACAATCGTACATGGTTTATGGTATAATAATAGGCGGAGGGGCCAGAGAAAGAAACTCCTAATAGCAATGTTAGTTAGTCTTCCTGCGTATTTTATCTCTATCTTTATGAATGGACGAATTCAGTTTCTTGCATTTCGAAGTTTTTGTTACTATTTTATATTTTATATTTCGTTGTTCTATTCCCATTTTGTAGGATAAAATACTTTCTATAGGAAGGAAAGACTGTGTTAAAGTCTGCCAGTTGAGGAGTAGTACTGATACTGTTGTACTCAGGGAATCAACTCCTATCGGTTTGCTTCAAAATCGGTTGGAAAACGTGTTTTCCAAGATATCGGATTTAGGATGGGCTTATAATTCATTTCTGCTACCGTTAGCATTCTGCTTGTGTAGTAAACAGGCTTTTGTACCTCACTGTGTTCTCTCACCAATACCGAACAGATTGATTTATATGATGCGGCCAAGTACAAGAATAGAGGTTCTCCTGCCAGTGGAATGGATAGCGATGGTAGGCTCTGAATCTCTTGTTTGAGGAGTGTATAAGCCGCTTCACATTCTTCACTCCACGTAAATTTCTTTGCCCCTTTGAGGACATTGAAAAAAGGCATATGCTTGTCTGCCGCTTTCGCCATGAAGCGGTTTAAGGATGCCAGGTATCCTGTTAAAATTTGGACGCCTTTGATATTTCTGGGCGGCGGTAAATCCAGAATTTCCTTGATTCTTTCTGGATTTGGATTCAGTCCTTTGGCCGAAACTTGTATCCCTAAGAATCGTCCTGCTCCTACTCCGATAACACATTTCTTCGGATTTAGTTTCATTCCTATGAGGAGAAGTGATGCGAACGTTTCTTCCAAATCCCGTGGGAAATCGTTCAGCTTTGAGCTCTTGATGACCATGTCATCTATGTAGACTTCCATGTTCCGTCCGATCTGTGATGCGAACACCCTATCCATAGTTCGTTGGTAGGTTGCTCCAGCGTTTTTCAATCCGAACGGCATCTTGGTATAGCAGAAAGCTCCTACACTTGTAATGAAAGCTGTCTTCTCTGCATCCAGGGGATCCATCAGGATTTGGTGATATCCCTTGTAGGCATCCAGGAATGCAAGTACTTCGTACCCTGCTATTGCATCGACCAATTTGTCGATTTTTGGTAATGGATAGCAGTCTTTTGGGCAGTGTTGATTTAGGTTTGTGTAATCAACGCACATTCTCCATCCAGCGTCTGCCTTTCGTACCATTACTGGGTTCGCCAGCCATGTTGGATACTGCACCTCCCGCAATATTCCAGCTTCTGTTAATGTTCGAACCTCCTCTTCTATTGCTGCTTGTCTCTCGGCAGCGAACGTTCGCTGCTTCTGCCTGATGGGTCGAACATTGCTGTCTACGTGTAATTTATGTGTTGCGATGTCCGACCTAACTCCTCCCATATCCATTATAGACCATGCGAACACTGGCGCATATTTCCGGAGTATGCTCTCGACTTGCAATTTTACCGGAGCAGGAAAATTTGCTCCCACTCTAACCAACGATGATGGGTCTCCTTCTATGACTTGGAATGGTTCGGCCTGTTCACCAAGGTCAATGTTGGGTGAGACTGCCACTGTATTGACCGATGGAAATACCTTTGTCTTCGTTGTAGGTTTCATTGCAACTGCCATACATTGCCTTGCCGCTTGTTGATTTCCCCGTACTGAGGCTATACCCGCTGGTGTGGGGAATTTCATAACCAAATGATACGGTGACCAGATTGCTCTCGCGGCATTCATCCATGGTCGTCCTACGATCGCGTTAAAGGGACTCTGTGCTTCCATAACTACAAAATCGCACATAATCGTCACGATTTTGCCTTCCTCTCCTATAGTGACTGGTAATTGAATCTGTCCTAGAGGCATTTCGGATCTTCCCGTGAATCCGACCAGAGCGGATGCTGGTTTCTTAAGATCATCTCTTTTGAATCCTAATTTGTCGAAACAATCGGCGAAGAGTATATCGACTGCACTACCGTCATCCACAAACACTCTATGTACCGTTGAATTCCCAATTTTTGCGACGATTACTAGCGGGTCGTTGTGTGGAAAAGCGTTGGGTACCGCATCCGACTCATCGAATGTTATAGCTTCTGATAACTTCAGCCGTTTGTCAGAAGGTTCCTGTGGCGGCAGGTATCTGGTCCTCTGTTTCCATCCTTTGTTCGAAATAGGTTCTGTTGTCCCATGTATGGATAAGATTACCCTATCGGTCGTTCGGTATGAATGATCCTCTACCCGTTCTACTGCTGCCGCGATTTTTCCCCCATTTGGAGTGTTAGCCATATCTTGCTTGCTTGCGTGTCCTCCTTCACGTTTGTATTGGGTGAGGTTTCCTTGTCGTAGGTTATCTTCTATTTGCCTCTTTAGTGAAACGCACTCCTCTGTGTCGTGACCGTGGTCCCTGTGGAACGCACAGTATGTTTCCTTTGAACGCTTGTCTGGTGGTGCTAACATTGGCCTTGGGTCATTGAAAAGGTCCTTATGTAGCTGCCAAATTTCTTTCCTGGACTTGGTAAGGGGGGTGGTGATGAATGTTCTTCCACCAGCCTCCTTAGCTTTCGTTGAAGGAACTGTTTTTAGCTTTTTTCCCCCCCACTTGGATTCATCGTCAAGGAGTCGTTTATCTCCTTTTTCGTTCTCAATCTTTCGATCATTCGCTTCTTCTGACCGTACATATTTCTCGACTAGCTTCTGTAACTCGCGTTCGTTCGATGGCATTTCTTCTCGTAGCTTTTTGTAGAAGTATCCGGGTTTAAGGCCACTCATGAAGGCACATAAGAACATTTGATACGTTAGATCTTTGATACTTAAGCTTTCGATCACCATTTTTGCATGGTATGCTCCCACACTATCGCTGCCTTGTTTGATGTTTACTAAGTCCGCGATGGTGCGCTCGAATTTCTGATTCCTATAAAATCTTCCTAGGAAAATATCCGACAATTGTGCCCATGATTTAATACTTCTTTTTGGTAGGCCTTTGTACCACGTAATAGCTGGGCCAGTCAGAAAAATCGGGAAAGCTTTGCATATCAGCTGTTGTGAGGCATTCCTGAAGCGCATGCTGCTCCCGTACGAGTGCAAGAAATCCTTTGGATCCGTCGTGCCATCGTAAACCTTCACATGTAATGGTAGCTTGAAGTTATCTGACATCTGTAGGTTCTGGATGTCCCAGGAGAGTGGCGAATCGTCGTTATATTCGCTTGCAACGATGTCTCTCAATTCTTCCTCGTATTGTAACGGCTGCTGGTAGTCATTCGGATGCTGGGCTTTGACTTCGCTTGGCATTATTCTTCTGTTCCTGCCGCGATCGTCTTTTGTTCTTTTGAACTGTTCGTATAGGCTTGCCTTCTGGTTCTCCAGAAACTCTTCGAACTCTTTTTGTTCTTTCTGGCGATTAGTTAAGGGTGACTCTGCCTCTTCGCCATAGTTTTCATCTGAACCCCTATCATCAGAATCCCTGTCCTGGCTACTCGCCTGAGTCTCTTCTTGGCCATTTACCGGTTCGCGTCCTTGCCCATTCATTTGACTACCTTGGTTATCTCTGTCTTGGCTCAGAGCTCGATCCCTTCCTCTTCGTTCGCTGACGGTCCGCGATGTGGACCTGGTATTGTGGTGGGATTCTCCCCGACCATTTCTGGTGGAAACCATCGGAGAAGAGAAAAAACGATCCCCACAGACGGCGCCACTGATGTGTTTCCTTCTCTTTCACTCCAATGATAACCACCCGAAGACGACCGGAGATAAATCTACAAAAGATTCCCGGCTAAACCCGGGAATAAACTCCGATGCTAAAGTTAGTACTTTCCTTTTATGAATCTAGATTCTCAGTTTCTTGTGTGTACCTTTTCTATGATGGGTGTGTCTCCTTTTTATACTACTTCTTCTCCGACTTTAGCTCTCCACGTTCCACCATTCGTGGATGATCGTGCCGCTCTATTCTTGGTATTATGCTGACCTGATTCTTACTCTTTGTTACCTGGGCCGTTAACCCCGTGATGGTAGTTTTTACCTTTTGGGCCTGTTATATTTTACTTTGGGCTCATTGAATATAATGGCTGGGCCTATTGAATATAATGGTATACGCCAATAATATTACAGTGAAATATGGTACTCCCTCCGTACCAGATGGATGTGCACTGCTGACTTTTCACGGTCTTCAATACACGTGTTTGACTGCTAATATCTTTAACTACGTATATTATCTATATATAAAAATTTGATATTAATAAACTACATGTTATGACGTTTCCAACAATATTAGATGCGGAAACTTCAGTCAAAATTTATTTATTTATGCATTCGAAACTTCAGTCAAAATTTAGTATAGTTGACTGAAAAAAGTCTCTTGTGCTGAAACAGCTGGTACAGAGGGAGTACAAAATATGTTAGCAAACAACTAATAATTAATTGACGTAATTAGGATATGCATATATATCATATGAGTTTGCATTAACAATTACAAGATTTTCTGGATATTAACATTAATCTATATATAACATAATTAGGGTATATTATGGGAATCTCATATCATATATGTCATCTGAGTTTGCATTATCAATTACAGGATTTTCCGAATATTAGAATTAATATGTTGATTGTATATGTATAATAATTTTAGCAAGTTTGCGGTGTCATCATTATTTTACAACTAACAAAATAAAAAATTTAGCAAGTTTGCGGTGTATAATATATTAATTGCCCTGAGATGCACAATTTAAAAATTACCATATAAATACCTTCTTATTATTCCATATTTTTAATCTAATAAATACCATATTTAGGTTGACTGTCAATACGAAACGACGTCGTTTATTCCACACACTTTTTGAAGTGAATAACTATTCTAGTTCCGTTTAGGGATATACAAAAAACTTTAAAAGTAGACTATGAGTAGATTAGAGAGATATTATATATATCCCAATTCAAATTGCACAAATTTTATTTACATTTTGAAATAGAAAAGTTTGACTATGAATATTTATATTAATGACATCAGTATTTGAAGGTTTTTCGATGGTATATTTGATGGTGATATGGTTCTTGACGAAGAGTTTATAATTGGGTAGAGTTTCGATCTCTTTGTCCTGACAAAAACAAGAAATCCTCTTAGAAATGGTTTAGTTGTGCAACTTTCAACCGTAGAAGCCATCAACAAATCCTTTGACATAGTAATAGATTATTAAAAAAAATTTCCGAAACTATGGAGGTTGCGAATCCCAACTCGCTAAAAAACACTACGCATGGAGATTGTGCATGGACTCACTGCCAATCGCGGAGAACCTGAGAAACAGAAAAATGCAGGTGCAGTTATGCAACGAAGAGGATGGAATGGAACTACATGACACCTCTTCTTTAACTATGTCTATGCAAAGAGAGTCTGCCATACGTTTGGCCTGAATCAGAGGCGGATGCAGCTCCCGGCAAAGGTGGCAGTTGTCACCCAAATAATATTTATTTTCATATTTTTGTGCGTTAAAATTTGGAAATTTATTATTTTGGCTCTCTACTTTTAAAAAAGCACTTGTAATATTTGAAAGATTATGGTTTTGCCTCACTACTTTGGTATTTCTAGATCCGCCTCTGGCCTGAATGAAACGACATGGGCTAGTGAGAGGAATCGAGGAGACATGTGGTTCAGATTGTTGCTTGTGGATAATGATGAAGGGGAAATGAGCTAATAGCTATGGACTATGGTGTGTGATGGGATATGGTTTCAAAGGAACTGCAAATTATTCCAAGGGAAGAATATGACACTGGATCAACTAACAACTTCAACACAAGCAACAATGGATAGGTTCTCAAATGCAAACCATTGGCCGAAGAGGGTTTCAGAATCGCTGGAAGTGGGAAACATACTGAGACCGCCGGAGCAAGGGAACATGACATGGTTTGATGCGGGGCTGAAAGATGACTATGCTGGAATTGGTGTTGTAGTGATTGATGCGGATGGAACTTTCGTTCGAGGATTCTAGATCTTAAAGAAGCACCGTCCGTTTGCGAAGATAGTGGTTTGAAGATAATGCGATATGGTTTAGGGTTGGGATTACGAGTGATGCACTTACACTTATACAAATGGTTCATGGTGGCGTTGAAAGCTCATTCTTGTATGCTACTATAGTAGAAGATATTCGATCAAACATCATCCGCTCTGTAATAGCATAACCTACCTGGATACCGAGAGAGAACAACACTGATGCACATATTTTATCTAGTTTTACTAAGGATATTAGTCTTGATAGTTATGTACCCAGAGTTCCTTTTGTCATGTGCTACTGGACGTCATAAAACCTTTTCAAAAGTAACAGACTATTAAATTTTTTTAACACATCAACAATTTCTATAACAAACTAGTATTAATCAAGAAAAAAAATGGGGAATGTCACAAAATTTTAAGGTTTTCCTCTTCCTCCATCCCAAAGGAGGACACTGAACAGGCAGAACAGAAGGACACATGTTATTCAAAATTTCAAGAACGACTATTTCTATCCCAATTTCTCTTTCTTTAATGGCTGCCACAAAACCCCACCGCCTCCGTCAATGTAAGTTCCCTTCCTTCCATTCTCTCTTATTCAACACAGTACTAGGCTCACTTCAAATCCCTCTCTTTTCCCATCAATTGAGCAGTTGCAGATAGCTCGTTGAATACTCCGGCGAAAAGGGCTAGAACCATCTGCTCCGGCATTGATTCCGACGAGTCCTCTGCTTCTACCATGAAAGAGGCCTTTTCGAGCTATACCCAGTACCTTAATAACCTCGTACGTTAACTTGTTGGCTTTGTTTGAAAATTAAATGGAAGCTGTGAAATGTGCTTTAGCAAAAGGAAAGAGGGGAAGAAGGAGGGGTTGCATAGGTTCTAGCTAAAAATTCATTTTTTTTGTTTTCTTTATTAGTGTGAAGTGAGTCTGATTTTGTTTTCGAAGTTTCTAGTTTAGAGTTTACTGTATTTTGCTAGGGTTTAATATTGGTATGTTGCATGTTAAAAAGATGCTGGTTAATGGAATCTGAAATTTAACCACGAGTTTTCAAACAATCAGTGTAGAGTATAAGAATGAGACTATGAGTTTTGCTGTCTTAAGAATGGTGGTACAAATAGAAAAAGAAAAACTTAATTTTTGAATTTTGGTGAATGTGTAAAGTGGGAAAGGTGTGAAGGTAATGAGGTGGAACTATAAGCTTGGCGGTGACCCTTTGCTTATGTTAAGAGGCTTTGATTAGGTTCTATAGACTATTTGCACTGTAAACTATGATATAAGGACTAACTCATTGCTGTTAGGATCCTGATGCTCAATACATTCTTTCAGTTGTAGTTTTGTAGTTTGATGGATTAGGGATGTGCAAATATTGCTATTGGGAGCTCATAAACAAGCACAATTGTGTAGCTTGGCATTTTCATTGTGTTTTGCATTTTAATGCTTGGGTTTACATATTTGATAACACTGGAGATTGAGTGTAAATTATTGGTGTGCTGCTAAAAGGAGAAAGAAGCTTTTTTGCATAGCTGAAATGCTCAATTTTGTGGGTTTTGACACAGAATGACAAACGGGAAAGAGTAGTGAAAGCAAGCCGGGATATCACAATCAACAGCAAGAAGGTTATATTTCAAGTTCACAGGTGAGAGTATTGACTGAACGTAAACTGGTAGTTTTTTTCTTCAGTTATTTTAGATTCGTCTTTACCTTAAATAATGCTCTATCCCTGCATTATACTCACCATTAACAGAATTAGCAAGCACAATAAAGAGGAAGTTTTAGAAAAAGCAGAAAAAGATCTTGCAGCTGTGAAGGATCAGTATATAGCCCGACTTGTAAAGGAACTTCAGGGTGCTGATTTCTGGAAGTTAAGGCGGGCATATTCTCCCGGGGTACTGCATCAAACCATACCAGTTTCTATAACATTAGCAGATAATTGCTACTATGTTTTTCACTGATTTGTTGCAATTTCATAGGTCCAAGAATATGTTGAAGCAGCAACATTGTTTACTTTCTGCAAGACTGGCAATCTCTTGAAACTCGATGAGATGAATGACACACTGCTGCCTTTGAATGATCCATCCAGTGAACCTTTGCAGATCAATATTCTTGACTATATCTTGGGTGTACGGCTTCCAAGTTCCAACACATTTAAATTGCATCTATGGAGCTACATACGCCAATGTTTGTGTATTCACCTGTTCCGCTATCTTTCTTGTAGATGGCAGACTTGACTGGTGAGCTGATGCGGCTGGCAATGGGTAGAATATCGGATGGTGAAATCGAGTTTGCTGAGAAGATCTGTGAGTTTGTTCGTGAAATCTATAGGAAGCTTACCATTCTTGCTCCCTTAATGGATGATTCTTCTGACATGCAAAAGAAAATGGAGGTCATGCTACAGAGTGTTATGAAGATAGAGAATGGTTAGTGCCCTTTTGTTTCTCCTCAGCCATACTTTTCTAAGAACTAACAAAGAAAATTCCATTTTAACTTCTTATATTAATTGCTCTCTTAATGCATTTAAAGAAACAAAAAAACAAAAACAAAAACCATTGATTCTCAGCTGTATATTTTTGCCATTTACAAGTCACTCTTGAGTCTTGATTGGTGTAAAATCCGTGATTTGAAGTTGGAAAATCTTAATGCAATATTCCAAAGCTTTTGTATGTTCTCCATTATTTGTGTGAGTATTGAAAATGAGGCCTATGTTATGGAGTATATAACTTTGATCACATGGATCATTTTCAAAATAATCTAAAACAAGCTTCCGGCTTAGTGGTGTACCACCCTTTAATTGATATGGTCCGTGCTTATTGTGTTGAGAAAGAAATTCGGCTTGAAGCATTCCAATTAAGAGTGTCTTTTGTTATGTGAAACCTGGCTATAACCTTAAACCTTGTGTATGTGCAGCTTGCTTCAGCGTTCATGTTAGAGGATCAGAATACATTCCCCTCATTGGATCTTCAGATTCCAGTTATGCGCTTGTGGGAGCCTCTGATTTCGATCAATGAAGTAGCCGGAAAGTAGTAAAATGTGTGAACAGTTGGCGAATTCTCCGTTCTTTTGTTTTAAAGTAGACTAGGAAGAAGCAGGCAGTAAGTTAATGATGGTTTGTTCTAAAAACTCGCTCTGGTACTGGATTTTGCTTGCTGTTAACACTTTATTCTATCAAGTACTCTAGATTTTGACTCATCGATACTTATTTCTTGAGATTCTGCTGCTGTAGCAATTCATTCCTGGATTACAGATTCTCAACCTCAATCTTGAATCTTTCAGCCTCTTGAGTCTTGATATAATAACACATTTCTTGATCAGCTTTCTGCCTCCTTTGAAAGAGCTTTCTATTGGGCCGAAATATTTAGTACCCGCCAATTGCAAGGCTCATTCTTTTGAGTAGATTTGCACATCATTTCAATTTCGTTTAGTTTCCTATCTGATGAGAATGATTTGATTAAATTACATGTACATTAATAAATACACGTACATGAATATTGTCATACATGTACATTGACCCTAATTATTTAGGTCAAAGTATACATTTTTGGCTTCAATTTTACTACTTCATACTCGAATCTCTTGTATGATATCAATTTGTTGATTAAATAGACCTGATTTGGTTTTTGTTTATTTGTGTTCTAAAAAATATCAAATGCCTATAACTCTCAATCAAATCAAAGAAAACTAGATAAAGATATTGTTAGTCGGTGTTAGTTTTCAAGATAATGTTGGTTACTCTATGAGAGAAATTAGTCGTAGATTCGGCAACATTTGAGAAACGGGCCCAAGAGCTGGGAGAAGAACTGGATGATCTACTATGATAGCCGGAGACTTCTAAATCTAATACAAATGCCACTATATTTATTTGTCACATATGGGACGAAGTTTGTGAAATTAGTGACACGATATTTATTCGTCAATGAAACTAAAGCAAAGTTTGTGAAATTGTGAAATTAGTGACACTATATTTATTCGTCACTAAAAAAATTTCTTTCTTCCAAAGGAAGCAAAGTTTGTGAAATTAGTGACACTATATTTATTCGTCACAAGTGAAACGAATTTTGTAAACTTAGTGACACGTTATTTATTCGTCAATAAAACTTTCATCACAAAGGAAGCAAAGTTTGTGAAATTAGTGCACTATATTTATTCGTCACTATAACATTCGTCATTAATGAAAAACAATTTGATAAAAAAAACAGTTTAGGACAGTAGTGATACTATATTAATTCGTCACTATAACTTCCGTCACAACAAAACAAAGCGGGTAATATTTTCACTAATATTTCGTCACAAATAAAACAATGTTTGTGAAATCAGTGACACTACATTTATTCGTCACTATAATTTTCGTTACAAATGAAAAAAAGTTTGTGAAATTCATGACACTATATTTATTCGCACAAATTAAATGAAGCTAGAAATATTAGTGACACAACAGTTATTCGTCACTATAACTTTCGTCGCCAACAAAAGATGTTACATTATATTTATTCCGTCACTATAACTTTCGTCACAAATGAGACGAAGTTTGTGATATTAGTGACACTATATATATTCGTCACAGGCACTTTTATCACAGTGACACTATTCGTTAAACCGTAGAGGAAGTTTGTAAGTTAGTGACACTATATATTCGTAGAGAAAGTCTTGGGTGAGACCTGTCCTTGTGGAGACCATGAGCAGGGGAATGAGCATTTACTGTTTCTGCTTGATCTTTTAGTCAGTTTGTTTGATCTTTCAATCAATGTCCTTGAGTATTTTTGTTTTGCCTTGATTTTTCAGTTAATTTGATCTTCCGTTCAATTTGTTTGATCTTTCAGTCAATTTTCTTGATCATTTCCTTGGTCAATTTCACCAACGACAAATGCAATCAAGGAAATCGGCGGGTTTAAAGCTCACCAACGACACATTCAATCAATAGCAGTCTCATATAATCTTTGGTCTCATTTGAGACAGGTCTCAAATGAGAATTTGCCATATTCGTAACCCTGACTTTGTCATACCTATAACAAAGTTTGTAAATTGTGTCGGACTCTTCCCTTCCCGTCTCTTATAACATAAGCTACTGGACAATTTTTAATAATCTGAAATGAAATCACTTTTTCTAAATAAAAGAATAGTAAATAAATTTTTTGAACCTGTGGTTTTTTGAGTAAAATTATCTAACAGAAAAGTTGGCTAGATTAGTAGAAGGTATATATTAATCGTACCGACTTCTCAACTAACAAATCTTATTACCCAAAGCTAGAAAGATTGTGTTCAACGGTTCAACCCAATAAGCTGGCTAATTAACCTAATTAAATAATTAACAAAAAGACATCAAAATACAAGTATTATAATCATCAACCATGTAATATATATCGTTCTCTAATAAGAATCCAACAGTATGAAAAAATATGGTCACGATTTTTTCTTAAAAATATGAATAAATATCTTGACATAGAAACACGATCGATCTGATCCACAACTCAAAGTTTTTTTTCCACAATTATTATTTATAACTTTAAATAATTAGATAAAGATCACACGTCTATTTTAATTTCATGCTGTTTCCAAGCATATACATTTTGGAGTTAGGTTAAGACTTTAGCGCCAAACTGCTAATGGGGAGAAAATAAACATTTAACAAAGACATATTGTACCCAAAAACAAAAACTAAAACGTAATACTCACTCAAATGTTCTTTTTCAGAAACTATAAAAATTAATACTTCTGCTTTTTTTCTCACTTGATTAATTACGAATATTCAACATCGTCTCCTATAGAATGGTCCTAATTTAGACGGCAAATATTTATCTTCTCACTTACAAAATTTGATCTTTTATATATTAAACATGATCATTCAGTGTATTAATGTGATCTTCTCACTTTCACGCATGATCATTACCTATTTTGTGATGATCTTCTCACTTTTTCAATACTGGTCTTTTATCCATAAACTTTTGAGATTATATTCAATAACTAGCTATAAATAAAGAAAATGACAAGAAGCTGATTCCTGGGCAATTTAGACGGGACAAATCATAATGCGTGACGAAAGAAAGAATGGAATATAATGTGTGAAATTGAAAACTCCGAAAACTCATGTTCTTATTACGTAGGCTGAATTATAGTTCTCAGGTTTTCTGGGAAACGAAAGCACAGATACGAGAAAAGACGGGTGCATGGAAAGACCAGAAATCATGATTTATGGAATCATGTTCAGCATGCACGACAGCACGAGAGACCATGAATTACGGAAAGACGAGTGTACTGTTCAGATGGTATTTTATTTGATGTGTACGAGAAAATCGTCACAGCTCAAATTGTGTATTCGAAATATAAAAATAGTTTAGTACTCCTTCCGTCCCAAAGAGACGTATCTAATTTTCCTTTTGGTACGTCCCAAAGAGATTTACTCATTTCTTTTTTTGGCAAAAAATTATAATATAAACTATTATCATTCTCACACTAGACCAACCCAACCACCCACATCAGCGCCACATCAATTTTCTTAAAAAGCGTGCCAAAAGCAAGTGGGTACATCTTAGTGAGACGGAGAGAGTAGCTAGTATGAAACTAAAATAATTACTAAATTATTTTTATGGCTCCAATATATGAATTAATTTTTAACGTTTTATATTCTCAAATTACAAAAATACCCCTCACATGATTCCAGATTATGAAAAGTTATATAGTGAAACATCACTAATTAAACAATGAAACATTAACAAAATCTAGAATAATGGAAATTGTTAAACCGGTGGGTAGCTAATACATTGTTACAAGTTACAACATTTCATATTTTGTGTTGAACTTTTTACTCTTGATGTTTCAGC
Source organism: Cruciata laevipes (assembly GCA_963678965.1). NCBI lineage: Eukaryota > Viridiplantae > Streptophyta > Magnoliopsida > Gentianales > Rubiaceae > Cruciata > Cruciata laevipes. The sequence goes on along the minus strand of OY787641.1, from coordinate 4,628,596 downwards.
AAGAGAAATGAGAGTTAAAAAAATCACATTTATTAAAAATGGACATGCATAGAAAAATTGGCTAAAAGAGATGATAAGATCTCATGCGAGATCAGTCTCAATTGATACCAAGAACAAATGATGATGTTCTCACATTCAACCCCGACCTTTAACATGTTAAGCATGATATTCTCACCTTTTTGTAAGATCCTGTCACTTTCAAGATTGATCTTTTACATATTAAACATGATCATACCGTGCGACCAATTGAGACATGTCACAATTGAGAATTTATCTAAACGCATAGATAAAAGGTAAGTGTGCACTTTGAAGTGAAAGCGTGCAACTGTAACTGAACGGACGAAGTAATCGTTAAATTCATGTTCGATTTGTGTTGGGTTTTTGAGTCGTGTCGGACTTTCCGCCAAGCCATAGAGGCAGCAGGCTAGGACCACCTCCAGCCGGAAAAGGGAGGCAGAAAAGATCTAACAGGTAGTATAGAGCAAATGAGATCCTATAGGGATTAGACAAGTTGTGGCCTGGACCCTGATTCACCAAATCTATAGATGGGTTGGGTGGTGGGAAAGGGATGAAGCATGGCTCGTGGTCCTATATATATATATATATATATGGGCTGCAGATTTCTGTAGATTCTGTGTTCGAGTTTGGACCATTTTTTCCATCTTTTCTTCGCGCCAAAAACCAATCTTCCAACCTGTACACAATATCCATTGCATCAACTTGAGAGAGATATGTTAGTTGGCTTTTGCATGCAGTAACAAAATTTCACCGTGCCAACTGTCATGTCTAGATGAAAGAGTTAGCTACATTTGTATTCAGTGGAGGAGAATGGTGCTCCTACGTACTAAGGTTACGATAAGATTAGGCGAGTCTCATACGAGACATTCTCAATAAACTGTATTCGAAATATCTAACTACACTGAAGGGTGATGATATTATATTCGTAGTCGTAAGAACGTTTTTTGAGTATGATTGTAACATGTATGGATGGACCTACATTACTTAAGATTTAGTGGCGAATGCGATAATGTCAATGTGTATCATCAGATTTTAGGGTAATATTTTAGGTTATGCCTTGTCTGTTTCATGCAATTCGTTAAAGTATTAACCAGCCCATCACCCAAAAAAAAAAGAGTTCTTCTCTGTTCTCTACAATCCATTAGAGTATTAATTAATCAGTTCTTGGTAGAAAAAGAAAGAAAAACCTACGGTCCTAATTGAAACAGAAGATCCAATTGTTTGATTTTCTCACTTTCATGTCTTGATCATTTTGTTGATTTTCTCACTTTCAAAATCTTATCTTTTACATATTAAACACGATTATTCAGTACTGTATTATTGTTGTTCTTCTCACTTTCATGCCCGATGATTACATGTTTAGTGTTGATTTTGTCACTTTCAAACCTAATCTTTTACAAAAACGGTTGAAACAAGTTTAAATAGAGATTTTTTTACATAAAAAAATTCTTGTTGTATCCCTAGATACTTGAGCATGACATATAACAACTAGAGTACTAGTACTACTATCACATCTATAATCACCTACTCCATCTATCAAAAAATATACTCAAGAGGCAACAAAATTATGAAGGTGGTACGGATGAGGTACAGCCAGCTGCGCAGATGGAAAATGTGGGGTGCAGTGCAAAGCGTCCTTGCTGTGTGCCGCCGTGTACTTGAAGAGGAGAGGCCCTCCGTCGTAGGAGTTTGGGCACGTTGCCTCCGGCTCTACCATGTTTTTAATTTCCGTCTTATTTTATTGCTGAACTGAATTGAACCGAATTACAGTAGAAATTTATATAATGGAAAATATAATATGTATAGGTAAACCAGCATGAATTTCCTTTTTCATTTTTGTTGAACTAAACTGAACCGGTAAATAAACTCTTCTGTGAGACTAGTTTCAATTGAAATTACGGACAAATATTAAACTCTCACTTTTAATCCCGGTCATTTACATATTAATCATGAACATTCGGTATATTATTGATGATCTTCTCACTTTCATGTTTGATCTTCTCACTTTTAAGATTTATCTTTTATATAAGTGATACCAATTGAGACTTGAGAATTCGTATACTGTTGAGTTCAAAACAACCAGGATCCAAAAATAAATTTAAGGTTGATAATGAAGTTCTTAAAACTCATAGAAACTTGAATCATCGACGTTGAGGTTTGGTCACTCGTAATGAATTTTGGTTGAACATTTTTAGCTAGCTGGTATTTTCAATTAAAAACAATCTTAAAAATAAAATAAAAAACAAAAAAAAAACAACTAGCTAGTGAACATATTCTAGAAGGGAGAACAACTCATGTTTCACCACCATATTTTATCCCAATTGCTATATGCAGGACCGATTTTCTCACGCAGGACCAATTTTTTACCATAATATTCCAAGTATACCCTTACATTTTAAGTTTTTTTTTTACCTTCACAATAAAATGAACATTTTGGTAAAAGTTCGGTACTGCATGAGAAAAATGAACTTGTAGCAAACCCCTATCTTATTGAATTGATCTTTCCTTTCGGTGAATTAATCAGAGAAATTAGTCATGTTCCTCGTTGTGCAAATTAACTTCATACCGTAGCTCTCAATAGTTGACCTTCAATTGGAATCCAGTTTCCAAAAAGGTAGGAATCTGCGTATTACTCCACTTACTTGAATAATACAAATGAGTGCTCGTCTGGTCACTACAAGAAAGATGGGTATCATAGACAAATTTTAGAGACAGTTTTGAAATTTTGTCTCAAATTTAAATTTAAATTCAAAATGTTAATAACTTGATTACAGAAACTTTCTAGAAAACCATGAAAATCTACAACAATTCATGTTGAAGGCCATATAATTTAGAGAAAGTTTTGGGTGAGACATGTTCTTGTGGAAACCAAGGGCCAAGAGAATGATCATTTATTGTTTTTCTTGATATTTTAGTAAGTTTGATTGATCTTTCAGTCAGTTCCCTTGATATTCCTTTTTTACCTTGATCTTTCAGTTAATTTGATCTTTCATTCATTTTGTTTGATCTTTCACTCAATTTCCTTGATCAGTCCTAATCATTGGTACATTACTGTTATTTCGTACAAATTCACATCAAAGCTCAGTCTCGAGTCGGTCCATGTGAGACGGCTGAGCTCTGGCGACACCAACAAACTAAAATCTAACAACTGCAACGGGGTTGAATCTCACCAACGGCAACTTCAACCAATAACGGTCCCTTATAGTACTTGATCTCTGTAGAGACAGGTGTCAAATGAGAATTTATATATATATATATATATAGTTCAGTATAGTTTATTTAACTATAGTGAAAAAATAATTTTATAAAATTCAACTTAATTTTTTTACTGATTCCTAGTTAACGTAGTATCAGAGAGATGTATACAAGTCATTTTTTTTTGAGAAAGTCTTGGGTGAGACCTGTCCTTGTGGAGACCAAGAGCAGGGGAATGAGCATTTACTGTTTCTGCTTGATCTTTTAGTCAGTTTGTTTGATCTTTCAATCAATGTCCTTGAGTATTTTTGTTTTGCCTTGATTTTTCAGTTAATTTGATCTTTCATTCAATTTGCTTGATTTTTTGGTCAATTTTCTTGATCATTTCCTTGGTCAATTTCACCAACGACAAATTCAATCAAGGAAATCGGCGGGTTTAAATCTCACCAACGACAAATTCAATCAATAGCAGTCTCATATAATCTTTGGTCTCAAATGAGAATTTGCCTTTTTTCTCCTTTTTATAAAAATTTAGACCAGCTATTTGAATCAGTTCGCAAACATGAGAAAGCTAAAAATACAACTTAGACCCTGTTTGCCGGAGCATATCTGTAATTCAGTTCAGTTCAATGAAAATGTGATTTGATGAAATTCAGGTTAATTCAGTCATGCTGATTCCATTTTTGAATATATCAATTTTTACTTCAGTTCAGTTCCGTTTAATTCATTTCAGTTCAATTCATTTCAGTTCCGTATATCAAAAAATAAGTTTTAGCAAACAGGCCTTATAAAAGAAGTATAAAATCCCCATCCCGCCACGCATCAACCAAAGACAACTACAAACAAAATGTTTTCTAATTTCTAAAGACATCGTTATTATTATTTTTTGAAATTAAAGGACAACATTATTTTAGTTATTACTCAACGTTGTTTTTGAGTAGCAGGATATTATTATCTATTTATCTTAGAAAAAATATTTAAATATAGAAAAGTATAAGGTGTATAAAAATATTTCATGTGCAACCAACGGTCCAACACTACAAATAAAAACTTCAAATATATTTCAAAAAAAATTAAAAGGCTGATGATGTGTGAAGTAAAACGTCGACCAGTAGGATTGAGTCCTTTTCTGACGTGGAGAAAACGTACGAGAATGACTCTTGACGATTTTGAATGGACGTTTTCTTCATAAATAAACAGTTTTTAAAAAAAATTAAAAGAAACAGACCAATTCAAAATTTATTGAGAAAAATAAATTAAAAAAATAGAGTGGGGTTGCACTTGTGGAGGCCATGCTCCGGTCATTACGTCGATGAACAGAAAAGTCGGCTTTTGTGACTCTGCCGTTTGTCACGTGCGTCGGTGCGATTTCCCATAATCGGAATATCTTATTATTTCCTTTTTTGCATGAATATCTTGCTATTTTTATTAATTATTCTGGTTTTATTTATTGAGATAAAAACTGGAATAAATATTCCAGCTAGTTAAATAAGCTGATCGTACACATTCCAGCCTTTTAACACGTAAGCGCCACGCTCTGTCACATTAATCCCTGATTGTAGTTTTGTTTTTTTTTTAATGTAAATTAAGAGAAAATAGCTTTAAGGGAATTAGTTAAAAATTCAATCTTGAAAATTACACATAAATCTTTATCTAATTTAGTTTAATTTTTCCAAAAAAAATCTTCATCAAGTATACTTGGATTGAAGTATGTAAAATAATTATGCCAATAAGTAGAGTTATTGTATGTCTTCATATAAAACACTCAATTTTATTCACGCACAAGATATTGTTTGTTTTTTTTTATAGTATATGAGTTTCATGTTAGAGATGAGTATTAAAAACATCAAGCTGACTTACCACAAACTTACTCACAAAAAAATTGTAATTAATTTTTTTTAGTATTACTGAATCAAAATTAACTTCACATATTTTCATACAAATCAGGCTTCTGATAAGTTTTTTTTTATGTCACGCGATAATTTATTTAAAATCAGATAAAATGAAGCAGTATTAAACCATCTTTATTAGAGCATCTCCAATGGCTAGGTATAGCTTAGCTTGCCATGTCACTTTCCAAGCAAATGATGTGGCAAGCTACCTTGTTCCACAATGGTGAACTAATATGTCTTAAATATCAGGTATAGCCGATAACCCTTAAATATCTTTTTTATTTTTAATAAGAAAAAAATTTATTGATAAAATATTTAAAAAAATATGTGGTATCTATGTAGTTTGCCACCTCAAATACTTGAATAGTGACATGATAAGTTAAACATTAGATTACCATTTGGAAACCGTCTCACGAGAGACCACCTCAATTAACTAGATGGTTGGCTCAATATTTACGATTCAGAAACACGATGGATTTACAATTTATTGCGAAACATAAATTAACGTATACCCTACAATAAATAGGGGCGTGTCCTACAATTTGTAGTATTAAATAGCATTCACTATTTACCAAATGTAACGGAAATTATTGTAGTAAATCGGGGTTATTAAATGCTTCCATATGAGTAGGCTAACAAGATCTTCGATAGATCTTTAACCCCGATCGAATCAAACTGTCACCTAACCCTAGCCATTCTAGCTTTTGCAGTTCTGCACATGTTGTGGTCAAGAAACTCTTCCTTCCATTTAACTAATTTCAATTATTCTGTCTCTGCTCTTTAGATTTGGACTAGGGAATCTTTTCATTCAAACTAGATTCATTCGATCTTTTCAAAAGTGTTTGACATTCACTCATTTTAAAATTAAAATGGGTAAAAGGTTAAATTTGTGTAATATTAAAATAAGCTAATTATATTAAGATTAATGTAAGGGTAAACATTATCGTAAATATTCTAATTTTGTTGATATTTGCGTTCCTGGCCGGAAGCAACACTTCCAACTGAAATGGGTAGAACTAAGCTGGTTACAATATTAGACCACCACTATATTATTGCACTCATTCAAAAGAGAAGGTCTTGGGTGAGACCTGTCCTTGTGGAGACCAAAAGCAGGGGAATGAGCATTTATTGTTTCTACTTGATCTTTTAGTCAGTTTGTTTGATCTTTCAATCAATGTGCTTGAGTATTTTTGTTTTGCCTTGATTTTTCAGTTAATTTGATCTTTCGTTCAATTTACTTGATCTTTCGGTCAAATTTCCTTGATCATTTCCTTGGTCAATTTCACCAACGACAAATTCAATCAAGGAAATCGGCGGGTGAGCTTAATTCAATCAATAGCAATCTCATATAATCTTTGGTCTCAATGGAGACAGGTCTCAATTGAGAATTAGTACATTCAAAATTATCAAACATTATTAATTAGATTTTCGAGTGTGTTGATTTACAAAGTGAAGCAGTGGAAAATTTGTCTAATATAAATCAAACTGGTGAATCAATAATTTGATTCAAACAGAGACATTAGAACTAAATATTTAAATTACCCCGACTTCAATTTTTCCTATATTGTTAGGTAATAAAGTTTATTTGAGAAAAACGGATCTCCCAGACAAAATAGAAATTGACAGACAAACTTGACAAATATTTGAAAAAAGAAAGACCCATTTTAAACTCATATCCATGATACTATTTTTTGATAGTTATATAAATCTACTTTATTAGATTTAAGCTAATGACACCAGCGTCCAAACAAAACAAATGCTAGTGGTGTTAACCAACTCTGTAGGTTTTAATTAGAGCCTTTGATCTAGGTGATTAGCAATAATCTTCAATCATGCATGCACCTAATTAAGTGACACGTATTATATTATCGTTTGACTGGTAGAAAAGAGATCTAAGAAAGGTGGTAATTAGTTCATGTTAAGTAAAGAAATCCAAGCTAATTAATTAGTTATCAAGATATTATAAATAATGGCATCATGAAAGTTTGCGTACTCTGACTGACAGTTATTTTAAAAACAGTGCCAGTGTGCGACTGTTTTCCGTGGAAGTCAAGATATTTTTGTGGAGTATACTAGTTTCATTTTTGAGATTATGGCTCTATCCAATTAAGCTGATTGGTGCTGATCCATGATAATTGGTGGTGAAGGTAGACGAAAATTATAAGAAAATGTGTTTATTGATGCTGATTGGAGTTGATTGATGCTGATTTGTGCTGATTGCTGATTAAATAAGTTAAATTGAACAGAGCCTGTATTCACAAAATGAGAAAAAACTATAAGTACAAACATAAAAAAATTAAACTTCATCTCCCAATCATATTCTGAAACAAATATGAAACCGTATCACAGCAAAATTTATCGACCTTCATTATGTATATGACATTTTGTTGGGGCTAAAAAGAGAATTGCATGTCTTGATAGAAGAAATCTACATATTATATTACTAATTTGAATTGTTTTTCTGATTGAGATTTTGATTATTTGCGCTAAGCTTTGGTTCACGGGTATTGAAATTTGCGCTGATATTGAGGTTTCAATCGTGGGCCTTTGGCGTTGAGAATTGAGTTGCTGGTAGCAACATGTTTGTTTTAGATGAAACTGCTAAACGCGCATGAATATTGTAAGTGAAATCCCCGGAACCAACAAATAAAAGGAAATAAAATACAACAGTAATGTGGAGCTAAGTGTTTTGAGAGATTACCGGGAAGTGTTTAAACATCAATTTCTAATCTTTTCTCTATCTGATACAATAAGTAAACTAAACTAATCCTAACAGTACTAGTGCAACATGAAAGGGGCCAGATAAAATAGACACAGTTGTAACCAGTTGAAATACGATAATCCTAAAAATGCAGACGATATATAACTCTAACTGGATACACTGACAGCAACATGGTGGTCAGGTGACAACAAGATAGTAATTGGTGGGATTGTAAGAAGGCGGAAGAATATTTGAGAGAATATATAATGAGTACGAAAATATAATGTTTACATTTTGAGCCAAAATTTTTATATGTATGTGTTTTGCTATATATGAGGTTCCCTCATAGAAAACTTTATCTTCTGAAATTTTATGTATGACGTGAGCTCACATTATCAGCTCGAAGAAATTAAAATACTCTATCTAAACTTCAGAATTATTACATCATCTGCATATTCCAGGGGAAAAAAGGGAGCCAGATAAATGTGGAGGCCCTAATATTAGACGCAACTGGCAAAAGATCGGATTAAAAGCCACTTGGAAAGCATGTCAATGGATTGATGACAAAGACGAATTAGGTGATTAGGAAGATCACTGGATTGGATTGGATGATGCACCTAATACATATCGATATGAATATATATGATTCCCTAGACAGACAACTTCCACGACTTTAGTTCCATGTCGACCTGATCGATCCTTTTGTTTGTTTAAACGTCTTTTTAGTTAAGACTTCAATTGAATCTCAATAAAAAGTATGTCATTATATGTGTTTTATACGTAAACAACCATGCTTTTTATTACTAAAACAACACTCTTCTGATTTGCTATAAAACGTTCAATGTATATAAGTTCTTATTCAATTTAGTTTAAAAGTAGGGAGAGACTTGGGTGAGACATGTTATTGTGGAGACCAAGGGACAAGAGATTGATCATTTATCGTTTTTGCTTGAGCTTTTAGTCAGTTGGATTGATCTTTCAGTCAGTTCCCTTGAACATTCTTGTTTTGCCTTGATCTTTCAGTTCATTTGATCTTTTAGTCAATTTCCTTAATCATTTCTAATCATTGGTACATTACTATTATTCCGTACAAATTCATACTCGAGTCAGTCCATGTGACCCGGTTGAGATCTAGCGACACCAACATTCTAAAATCTAACAGCGGCGGCGGGGTTGAAGTTTGCCAATAGCAATTCAACCAATAACGGTCAATTATACTACTTAATCTCTGTAGGGACTGGTCTTGATTGAGAATTATCAATCAAGAGTAACCAATTGTGTACAAATTATCTTTCCAATGTTCATAGCTAAATGTGTGGTTAAATTTTAAGTAACGAAAATTAGGTCGTCCACAAACGTTGACCTGGTTACCAACCCTATGTTGGCTCCTATGATTAATAAATGTTTTTTTTTTTTTTTGACAAAGATTAATAAATGTTTACTACCAACGGTTTATGTTTAGGGGCTCTATGTTAGGGGAACCGAACTTACTCCCGATATTTGGAACCAATATCAAGAGGGTATTTTATCTATTTTTTGGAGTTCTAAAGCTTGGTTTTGCCATTTTGATATAGGAGTTATTTTTTTAAAAAAAATATCTTACATTCATGTGATTTTAGAAAATGAATGTAGATGATGAACACAACCACTGTTGTTTTTGGAATATTATAAGTTTTTTTAATTATATCATGGTATATACTACTGAAAATAGTTCGGGATATGTTGACAAAATGAATGATGGCGGAAATTATATCCAATAGTTTCTATTTGAAGCACACTATTTATTTATTTTGATCCGGAAGTACACTATTTTATGTGATGCAATACCTATAGGCTATAAATCACTCGATAGCAATTTAATTAAACGAACAACATAACAAACAAACTAATGCCAATACGTCCAAACGCAAAATAGGGTTTAATAACCTAATTCACATAAGAACAACCATCTTTGCCGTCCCAAAAGCTCCCAACACAAGTGCAAATCATCTCACACAGTCACACACACATAGGCTGATAGGCACAGTATCTTATTGAATATTAATCACCCTTTTATTATGCATGCAATCCTCTAGTTTAATTTCTCATATTTGAAATTAACCGAATCATGTGAGACCAGTTTCAATTGAGATTATGGGAAAATGTTGATTTTCTCACTTTCAAACCCGATTTTGGACATATTAAGCATGATCATATTACTGCTGATCTTCTCACTTTCATGTATATCTGATTTTATCACTTTCAAGAATGATCTTTTACCTATTAAGCATGTGTTTTTTGTTTTAATTCTACCACTAATGTTAGTGATTGTATAATTGAGATTTTACCAATTTTAATCTTGAAGTTAAGAATTTATTTATTTATTATGTTAAAAAATATAAGGGCAGAAGATATGGAGGGCAGCAGAAAGGGCATGTGGTGGAGGGACAGTAACCGTAGGACATGCAAATGTGGGAGCACTCCCTAAAATTTGACCCAAATTAAGAGAGGGGGCAAGTATTCCTACCTGCAATTTCTCATGTGAGTGGGGGCAACTACAAAATATTTTGTCAACAAAATTGTTTTTTTTTTTTACATAAATATCACCCAAATCTTTCCACTTCTCTACCTAAATATGGCCGTCTTAAATTTCGATCAACAAATTAGTTACCAACTTGTTTCTAGCTACTATCTACTTGGGGTAGATTCGTGGCCGCCGGTTATTTATTGTACCATTTTGGTGATAGATTTTGAATCTATGAAATGTCATCTTGCCAACTTTTCAAGAGTTAGGTGTTTCATGCTTTGCTCCATTTAGATGGAACTGAATTGATCTGAATTAGTTGTATTAATGTAACGTTCTGTGTATAAGTGTGCATTAGTGCATAAGATTTCGACACGTTTACTTTTTTTTGATAATGGTTCATTTGACTTCTAAACTAACATGCATTGAAATTAAATGTATATTTGAGATAAGCTAAGTTGAGTATAACACAATTAGTAAATTTTCGAATCCATCTTGGACTTCGCTAATAAAATAGTGTAAATATGAGTTAGCATAATATAGTAACTTTATTTTATTAGGTTATGATTTGACATAAACAAAAGAGAGAATTTTATAGAGGCCCCCTAACGTATCCCAAAGTACCAGTTTGGCTTCTATCGAATTTTGATGTCAAAATGGCCCCCAACGTTCAGGTTTTGCTTCACTTTGGCCCCCTATGGCTAACTTGGTGGTTAACTCTTAAAAAACGATAAATATTAGGGGTATAATAGTAATTTTAGGTTCATTTAAATTGAAAAAAATGCTCTCACCTGGGTTTGAACATTGATCTCTCACAAGAATAGATAAAACTTCTACCACTATGCCACAAGCCATTCATATTTATTTCTTAACAAAATTTATTTTAATTCTAAACCCCTGCACATCATCCGACTCCAATTCTCTAGTTTATCTAACCTCTTCATTAAATATGAAATTAGTAAATAATCTATTATTACCCATATAAAATTAACGTAAAATTCCAGTTTAAAACAATGATAATTACTAGACTTGATATTATATTCTAAGAAAATAATAATGAAATGTGATTTAATATTTTTCTCTTTAAGTTCACTTCTTAGATTTATATTTCCATTTGATGAATAAATTAAGTTTATTGAAAATTAAATTTAATGAAACAAAAAATTGATCTTATTATATCTAATATATGTGAAATAAAAGGTATTTGTATGAGTAGGGGCTTAGAATTAAAATAAATTTAGTTAGGAAATAAACATGAATGGTTTGTGGCATAGTTGTAGGAGTTTTATCTATTGTTTTGAGAAACCAAGGTTCAAACCCAGGTGAAAGCATTTTTTTCAACTTAAATGAAACTAAAATTACTATTATACCCCTCATATTTAACGGTTTTTTAAGAGTTAACGGCCAAGTTAGCCACAGAGGGCCAAAGTGAAGCAAAACCTGAACGTTGGGGGGCCATTTTGACATCAAAATTCGATAGGAGGTCAAACTGGCACTTTAAGATATGTTAGGGGCCTCTATAAGATTCTCTTAAAAAAATATACATGTCATACGGATTAGGGGTGTTCAAAAATACCCGACCCGCACTACCCGGCCCGTTGACCCGCCGACCCGGCATAAATTAACCGGGTAATTTCTTATTTTTCCGGGACGGGTACCCGGCCCGAGTATTATACTATTTTCCGGGTCCGGGTCCGGGTCACACAAATGCTTTTTCCGGGTACCCGGAAACCCGGTATTATATATGTTTATTTATTAAATATTAATGTCAAATATCATTTATACTTGTAATTTTGGGCATAGGAAATGAATTTACCCTCTTGAACTTATCAACTCAATACAAGTGTTTTGTTTATTTCCTCAATTATAATAGATACTTAAGATTATACATAACTTTTAGGCAATATCGAGAGTAATTAAATTTAAACGTCTTACGATTGATTTTTCATGGATAGTCTAGTTCATATATAATATATAATATATAATATATAATATTTACTCTTCAAGTAAACCTTCAACTCAAATTATAATTTGTTTGATTTTTTTTCCGTACAAATAGATATTTATATTGAATTCTTGAAGTGAATTAAAATATTTGTGAAAATGTTATGCTTAGTTTCATATTTTTAGTAATTTTCTTTTACACATTTTTTCTAACACTCATTTTTCATTTTTGAAAAAAAAATCTCAAGTTTTCTAAATTTAAAACATAGTACGTGGGTTAATTAAACCGATTTGTTAGGATGAAATTCCTAAAAATATTAATATATTATAACAACCGGGTCGGCGGGTACCCTGAAACCCGGCCCGGTATTTCGGGTACCCGCACTTCCGGGTACCCTGTTCTTCCGGGTCGGGTCACGGGCCGCATTTTAAGCTACCCGCATATGCGGGTACCCGGATGTGCGGGTACCCGAAAGTCCGGGTACCCTGTTTTGAACACCCCTAATACGGATAAACTATTTAATTAGTGAAAACGTGTGAATTTGATACTGTATTTGGGAAGTAGAAAGAACATCAAATTCAAGGATCATATTCAAGTTTTATGCTTAAAGGCACATGTTTTCCCTATGTTTTTAGTGTATTAGTTCAGTTGTATATAGTCCCGTTCAATACAGTTAAGCCTATTTTTTAAGAGCTTAATCTATGAAATTTGAAATGAGTATATTGAGTTAGGTTGTTTGACAAAATTATTTTGAGAGAATTTTATAGAGACCCCAAGCTTTACAAAACTGTCAGTTTGATCCCCTATCAAATTTTAATGTAAAAAAGAGCCCCTAACCTTTCGTTTGGACCCCCTCCGGCTAACTCAGCCATTAATTAATTAAAAACAGTTAAATGTTAGGGGTATAATAGTAATTTCATGTTTAATCTTTTTTGAAAAAAGTGCAACAAGTGGGTTTGACCCCGGGTCTCCCAAAACTACAGACAAAACTATTACCATTATGCCGCAAGGACTTCAAAACGCTCAAAACGGTAATAATGGTAATAAAGTCCTTGTGACATAAGGTTAATAGATTTGTCTGTAGTTTTAGAAAACTTCGGGTTCAAATCCACTTATTGCACGTTTTTCCATTAAATTAAATCTAAAATTACTATTATACCCCAATATTTAACTGTTTTTAATGAATTACCCGCCCAAATTAAACCATCAAAATCTGATTTAATTCTTTACTATTGTTTTTAAATGTATTCTTTCATAATTTTCATAATATCTCTTATCTTCATCTTTCAATACCTAATTTTTACACATGTGGGAAATAAATGTTCTACACAACTAATTCCAATATTTTCTTTCTTTTTCCAAAAATTACCTAATTTTCAGGCTCATATTGTAAAATCCGCACCTAGATCCTATTTTCTCTATTTTTCTAATTTCCAAAAACGTTGGAGAATTCATCTCCACGCTCATAGAGCACGTGAACTACAAAAATATTCCTAGGAAAACTAAAAGGAAAACAAATATTAAACCATCCCGCGCACGCTAGCGACCACCCACGCGCTCAAACAGCATAACCGCCAGGGGCCGTTGCTAAAGTGCGCCGCTCGTGTCGTTTCGTTTCAGAGACTTTTCTTTTATAAGCACCCTCTCCATGAATTCCAAAGCAGCGAAAGGTATCAGAGGATTTTTTTTCCCTTCCTTTCCTGAAAAACCTTTCCTGTTTTTCTCACACAGTCACACACCAAATCTGCCTTTACACACCTTCACTTTCCTCTGTGTGTGTGTGTCCACTTATAGAAGGAAAGCTTTTAAAATTGGCTGGCAAAGTTGATTGTTGCTGAAGTTTTCATATTCTGGATTTCAAGAATATATTTGGCATACCGTTTTCATAACGAAAGTCGAGTTTTTTTTTCTGGTGGAAATTCGAGATTGCAGCAGAAGCATTATTCCTTCGGAATTGAAATGGGTATGTGACTATGTGCCATTTTTGTGTTCAAAATCACGAATTTGGTAGGTTTTCTGTGTTTTTTTTCTGGCTTGTTTTCTTGGTCGGTCTGAATTTGGTTCGTGAAAAATGATTTTTTTGTGTGTGTTCTTAATTGGGATTGAGAAGGAAGGAGTGTCAATTCTGTGTGATGAAAAACTAGTGTTTGTGTGTGTTTTTGATGGGGTAATAGGTTTTTGACAGTGTCCCACCAGAGGGACAAGAGGCATAAGAGTAAGGGCCTTTTTGGGGGCGGCTAATTAGGCTCTGCTTAATTGGCCTACTTGATATTATAGTGTGATTCTAGTGCCCACATATAAGCCTTCATAATTGGTCAGCTCATGAATTCTTAAATCACCAAGATTACTTGTTTCACACTCTAGTTTACTCTTTCTGATTGAGTAACAGTGTTATTTGTGGTTTGTTTTTTTTATGTTCTTTTGTTGAGTTGGCCTTGTTTGTGAGTTTTAATGTAACCTGCTTGATTTTGCTGTTTTTCAGATAACTCAGTGGACTATTCTAGCACCATGGATGATGAGTATGAGAAGTTCATCAGAAGAATGAATCCACCTAGGTTTGTGTTTGATTTCACACACAGCAGGGCTTCAAATTCTTGAAAGTTTTGTAATGTTTTATGTTTGTTGTTGTTGTGTTGTTTTTGCAGAGTTGTTATTGAGAATGATTCTTGCAAGAATGCTACAGTTATACAGGTATGCCTTTTTGCTTTAGTCTAATGGATTGTTTGGCCTTTTGTATTTGATTTTGTGTTTGTACTGAAATTCCTGTCTTTTTGATGCAGGTAGACAGTGCAAACAAACATGGGATACTTCTTGAGGTTGTCCAAGTCCTGACCGACCTCAACCTTACCATTACCAAGGCTTACATTTGCTCAGATGGAGGATGGTTCATGGATGGTAAAATCTCCTTTCTTTTCTCTCTTTAAGAAGTATGTTTTACTGCTTCTTGTCAGGGTAAATTTTGACTGATCGAATCGATGTTTTATGTTTTCAGTCTTCAATGTTACTGACCAAGATGGTAACAAGATAACTGATGAAGGAGTACTTGATTACATTCAGAAGGTGAGTAGTAGTGTGAATACAATGAGGACTTTTCCATCTTTTTGCATTTATTGTAAAAGGTCATTCCAACTCATTCTTTTGTGCATTTTCAGTCACTTGGTCCAGATTCCTGTTTTGCATCCTCCATGAGGAGATCTGTGGGGGTTGTACCTGCAACTGACCACACCTCGATCGAGCTAGTTGGATGCGACAGGCCGGGTCTACTGTCTGAAGTGAGTGCTGTCCTAACCAACCTAAACTGCAATGTTGTGAATGCTGAGGTATGGACCCATAACACCCGAGCAGCAGCTGTAATGCAAGTGACTGATTTGGAATCGGGTGCTGCCATAACCGACCCCCAGAGGCTCGCGGTGATCAAACGGAGGCTCGGGAACCTTCTCAAGGGCAGCAGCAGCAGCAGCAACAGTAAGAGGAAGGAGGCTAAAACCGTTGTTTCGCACGCAGTCACTCACACTGAGAGACGGCTTCACCAGATGATGTTTGCTGACAGGGACTATGAACGTTCAAGGGACAATTCTGGTGATGAAAAGGAAAGGCCTGATGTCAATGTGGTTAACTGGCAGGATAAGGACTACTCGGTTGTCACCATTCGCTGCAAGGATCGGCCAAAGCTCCTGTTTGATGCTATCTGCACTTTGACTGATATGCAGTATGTTGTTTATCATGGCCATGTTGATGCAGAAGGGCCTGAAGCTTATCAGGTAAATTATATTCTACTGGCTATATATATTAATAACACCAAAATTTGTTTCTCTAAATCAAATGTTAATCCTCTTATGAAGGAGTACTGCATAAAACACGTGGACGGCTCACCTGTGAAATCAGATGCTGAGAGGGAGAGAGTTATTCATTGTCTTGAAGCAGCCATTGAAAGAAGAGTTTCTGAGGTGAACCACCGAAAACAGTTTCTTTTTTGTTGCCTTGTTCATTTGCTGATGATGATTATGGATTATTTGCAAATTATCTTAACCTTTTAGTTTTTTTGTTCTTGTTCAGGGATTGAAACTGGAGTTGTGTACTACTGATAGAGCCGGGCTCTTATCTGATGTCACTCGAATCTTTCGTGAGAGCAGTCTCACGGTCTCTCGAGCAGAGGTCTCAACTAGAGATGGCAAGGCAGTGAACACGTTCTACGTTCGTGAGGCGTCGGGATATCCTGTTGATGCTAAGATCATTGAAAACATCCGCAAAACAATAGGGCAGACAATACTCAGAGTGAAGGGCAAGCCAGAGGACACAAACCAGTCACAGCAAGAATCTCCAACAAGGTTCCTCTTTGGTGGCCTCTTTAAGTCCAGGTCCTTTGTCAACTTCGGGTTGGTTAGGTCATACTCGTAAGCTAGACGATTTACGCTCATTTCAGCTGTATATATTCCTTGTCGAGTTATCGTGCTATCGGTCTTTTCTAGGTTTTAGTCCAGAGTAGCACCATGGTATACCTTAATCTTAGAGGTTGGAAAAGATGGTGAAAATGATTAGCCTTCCCCTGTGAATATTCCCCTTCTAGTTTCTGAACTGGTTTCTTTTTTCATGCAATCCAATGTTCAGTTGGGTTGATGAATTGATGTACAGAGGAAAATTTCAGCTTCTTGCAATGTTAATGGCATTTGTAGTCAATTGCATTATAAAATGACTGTTTTTGTCAAGGTTGTTTTAACTGAACTTAACATTGACTTGCAAAGACCTTTCATGGCTGATTAAGAAACTACTTTATCAATTGTGAACTAGAGAATAGTATTATATGGTTTTTTGTTTCTGAAAATAGTATTATATGGTTGATTTTCACATAGTAGATGGTGTCGTGCTTGGAATGAGAATTCTTAGTTCATTAATTTGGATACTAAAATCAATATGTATGGTTTTCCTTAATGGTTTAGTTTCTTGTTTGACCACCTCCTCAACGGTTGTCTTCTTCATATCTTGGCAAAATCTTTTACCAAGTGATTGATGTTATGGAGGCAGAGAAGGTTGAACTCAACTGCTTTAGTCCAAATAAAAAAAAAGGTAGTTCAATTCAGTTCAGTTCTAAATACACGAAAAACATATAATCTACTTTCAATTCATTCATTTAACTAATCTTAATCATTTTAACTTAGTAAGATTTTGACATGATTCTTTCAAACTTATTTGAACTTCTATTTGATCAAATTCCTTTCATTTCAGCCAAGGTAAAATAAGTTGAGCAGTGACAAAAGTAATTGTGCCGCTATTAATATCGTGTTTTATGAAACACCATCATACGAGATGGGTACCTAAATAATTTTTCCATCATTGTCATTCATTAAAGTGATTTTGACAAAAGTTCAATCCAACCTCTATGCATTGAATAATGATCTATAGATCATGTGCTAGATTTCCAAATGCATCAAAAGGTTCATTGATTGTGGATAAACAAGCTGATTAAACTCAATGCAGGTGATAAATAGGGTGGTTCTATTTGCACCCCCTTTCTTTCTATTTGCACTCCTTTGCTGAAATCAATGCACTTTAACTTTTTCTTTACCCATTATCTATGTAATGTTTCATTATTTTATTATACTTTCTTTTATGAGCTACTTTAATATTTAGTTTGAACCATATTAAATCTAAATATTGAACTAAAATCAATTTTTTAATTTTATAAGTTATTAAATACTAAAATGCACACAATGTGACTATTTTTGTTTAAAATATACTCAAAATTATTATTCATTTCAATTAAATGGTTAAAGAGAATCCTAGCAATGTTAAATAATTAAATTTTTAAAAATGTTAATTAATTAGGAAAAAACAAGAAAAAAAATATGTTAGTTACAAAAAATATTATATTGATAGCACAATTCGAAAAAAAACTAATAATCTGTTAGGAGGATAATTAAATATCATAATTAATATGATTAATTATCATATTTACTAAATTATCGTTGGATTAATTATTTTCTTATTATTGTTTTCTATAAATAGATTTGTAAACATTCAAAAACTCAATTGACCCAAAAGAAGGGCACTTTCCATTTCCAACAGTTGAGTAGTCCCTTAGAGTTTCCCCCATGATGATTCTCTTGTTTCTAGGGTAGTCCAAAATCCCTTTTGGGTGGGAAAGGCACCTCAAAAAGGAAAAGAAAACCCAATCCAAGGTTCATTTGACCAAAAGTGATGGACAACTTTGTAGAAGAAAACAGAGCAAGAAAATGATGGGAGAACTAGGAAAGAATTTTACAAATTGTAAGCTGAATCCAAATTCGTGGATTGAAATATTGCATGGGGTCCTTTCACTTCACTATCACTATCTTTTTTTTTTTCTTTTTTTTTGCATGTTTCATTATTTCATTGAGGAATGGTCTAAATCTAGATCCTACTCCAAGACTATGATTGTTATTATCACATAATAATGGCATTATTTTGGTCTGATTGATGTTCAAGATCAAGAATTGTAAATGAGGATGATATGGGGTGGTGCCACTTGGCTATACAAATAGGGTTGGTGGTGCCTAGGCCTAGTATAGATGATAAAACTTTTTTCCCTCCATATTCCTTCTTGGAGATTTCTATATTGATAGAAAATTTGATTTTAACACATTTGAAAATTCTTGCATTTATAAAATTTACCATCATAAATGTCATTTGAGTTAAGAGTGTCATTTTTTTTCTTTATATTTTGGTCTTTGCATTCACATGAAAATTCTCGTTCTGATTTTGACAGTGTACTTTATATTTTCAGTGTGTAATGAAATTCATCAGAGAGTGGGCAACAATTTTTGAGAAATGATTCAATTTAAAGATAGTTTAGATGAATTTAATATATTTGTACGAGTCAAATAAGTTAAACATCAATCAGTCTAATTGACCATACACTTGCAAATTGCAACTACTCCAACATAGTAGATGATGAACGAAGAAATATTATGTATTATGCTTACTTAGCCACAAAGTTTCAAAATGTAATGATATACTACAGAAATTCGAGTAATTCTCATGTGAAACATTCTCAAATATCGACGCTACCTCATCAAATCTCGGTGTCGTTCATCAAACATGTCACCTCATCAAACCTTTGTGTCAGTTCATAAAAGCTCATAAAAAAGAGTGTTAAATTGGTCCTGCATCTTGGGTGAGGCTGCATCTTGGGTGAGGCTGCCTCACCCAAGAATTGGTCTAGAAATTCTTGTGAAGATTGGGAATTTTCTTCTTAATTACAATAACTAGTAAAGAAATTAACAATAACTAATGTATTGACTCATATGCAAATTCGTTTTCTAGACTAGTCAAATGGTCAATATTCAATCCTATGGTGGAGATTCACTTAAGTCATAAAATAATGTTTATGTTCTTCAAAACAACCTCCTAATTGGCTCCCAAATGAAAACGTATATAAACAAGACCAAATTTCCTTGTAGTCAGTACGTAAGCTCGACTTTCAAATAGAGCTTGGTTGAGAAAGACATGTTCTTTAATTAGGATTAGTGAGAGTCTTTGTATATTCCATGAAATCGTGAGCATTTTTAAAGAGTAGGATCTTTTGTAAAGTGAGTGAACAAATTGCATCCATATACTATGGGAGGCTGATTTAAATTTTTGTCTTTAAAATATATAATTCTTTGTTGACTTGCACCACCATTTTTTTTAATACAGTTTTTGTGGCTGGTATATACAATTTTCGTTGTTTTATACAACAAACTCAAAAGAAAATGTGATAGAATGGACCTCTATGTTTATACTATAGTAATCTCGATTGTAAAATATCGAGATTCCCATGAAGCTAATACAGTTTTTGTGGTGGTATATACAATTTTCGATGTTTTATACAACAAACTCAAAAGATAAAGTGATAGAATGGTCCTCTATGTTAATACTATGGTAATCGAGATTCCCATGAATCTGTAACATCTAGTATAAAACATATTCTACGGTTGCAACTTTTGGATTCAAATAAAGCCAAGTTGATCAAATAAAATATACTAATCTACATTAAATATACATGTTGGATTCATCATATCACATCTTTTAAAATTTTATTTTTCTTGATTTTTTTTATTATGCACATTCATAAAGATATTAGTGGTAAAATCGATCCAATTAACTTTAAAATGTCAAATGAGATGCTTTGATTGGGACGGAAAACAACATCTAACTCTATTGTGAATTGCAGTCACAACAACTATCATGCAATATGGAAAAGAATCATTCACCCATCAGGAACTTGTAGATTCATTCACCCATCAGGAATGACTTTCCTACCCATGTTCATTTCTATTAATTTACCCAAGAATGGCAAAGATGATTGTGGAAAGTAGATGATGATAATGGTAAAAAAATAAATTGGAGTTATGATAGTGGTAATTAAAAAGTTCGTATGGAGAAAAGACAAGGAAATGAAAGGTATAGTGATCATGTGCATACTGTCCATTTGTTTCATTGTTTGAACATAGATTGCAGAGTAATCACAAGTGCTCTTGCTCACATGGCCTGCAAATCTTCCACATGATTGGGCGGTTATAAAACTTTGATCTTTAATTAATTTGAAGGTGGACAAATTCTGAATTGAGTATGTTTAATTTTTTTTTGAAAATAACACTAATATTAATAAGGCAATAATAAATTACACAACACTCGACCTAGGCATATAGCATTGTCGTGTTCATTACTTACCACTAGTCTACCTACTTTCATTATTTTAGCATAAACAAAAGACGTCTCTAAGAAGTTAACTATTTCCTCTACTATTCCTTTAATCTCCCAAGGAACTTCCTCCGGACGATTCAAAGCAGCCACTAGTACTGCTGAATCTGTTAGCAGACATATGTTTCGGGACTGATCCCTGCATGCTGCTTTTAAAGCTCTCCAACAGGCCATAGCTTCAGCCTGTAATGGAGCACGTGAAGAAATCCGAACCTGACCTATGTTCATGTCCATGTTCTGCAACCCTTGTGATTGACCAAGCTCAAGCTCCAGCTCCTATATGTGCCTTTTTTTTTAATATGAACCATCAACCTTTACCACAGATGTGATTCCTCGGTAGCTTTCTCCTCCAACCTCACTAGTTTCAGCTTCTCCTGATATGAACATTTCTGGGTAATGATGTGAACTCCTAGCCTCCCTCTTCTGTATCAAGATTTGATTCAGCTTGAATTTTTGATCCGCTACTATCACACCACCCGCACAATCAAGTTGTACCCCTTCCATTACTAGCTTGCATCTTTGTGACCAAATTTCCGAAAGTACAAGCAGAGATTTATTCAGACTGTCCTCCGAACTCAAGCTCTCCATCCATGTTAGAAACCAATCTCCAAAGTTTGTTGCCGCCAAAGGAGGATGAAAACCAACCCGGTTCCATATATTTCTTGATTCAGGACAGTTTACAAATAAATGTACTTCGTTCTCCATACTCACCAAGCATCTTCTACACACTGAAGTTGGGATGATATTTCTTCTTCTTAAGTTGTCTGCTGTTGGTGCTGCCTTCTTTATCAATCTCCAAAGCAATATGATAATCTTGTATGAGACTTTCAGATTCCAGATTTTTTCCCATAACTTCTTCCTTCTCAAGTCCAGGCACCCTATTTCCTTTGTTGCATAATGGTATCCCTTTCTCACCGTGTAGTTTCCATTGTTGTTTAGGCACCACAGAGCTCTATCTTTTCCATTTCCACCATGGTTCAAATGTATAGCTTGAATATGTGGAATAACTTCATCCGGAAATAAAGCTCTGATCAGAGGCATCCTCCACTCCCTGCCATCAGTGATCAAATGACTAACCTTCAAATGAGTATTGTGCACTACATGATGTGCATCAGCCAACGGATTGTTAATATTTGGGATCCATTGATCTGAAATTGCAATGTCCCTGCCATCCCCGACTTGCCCATAGAACTGATCTCCAACCCCAAGAATCACCAGGTTTCGCTCTCATATCTTCCAACCTTTTCTCCCTAATGTACTTTGGTTTGTACACTTGCACTAATGGTGAAGGTGAGTCTCTCACTATATTCCAAACATGATTTGCTAACAAAGCTTTATTCATACCCTCCGTTGATCGTAATCCCAGACCTCCTTCCTGTTTGGACTTGCTAACATGTCTCCATGACCTCCAATGTATGGTTCTTTCCTCTAGTTCACCACCCCAAATAAATCTAGCAGTCATCTTGTCTATCTTCCTCAAAACTTCCTGTTGAATTCTAAAGATTCCCAGAGGATATACTGAGAGGGAACTCAAAACATGTTTGGCCAGTGTAATTCTTCCTGGTAAGTTTAACAGTTTCACCTTCCATGACCCATACTTCTCCTTGTACCTTCTTATCAGGTTCTGAAAAATTCTCTCTTCTGAGCCTGATCATCAATCTGAATCCCTAGGCACTTACCCTCTAGCCCTTGATTGTGAATATTCAGAGAATATTGCATATATTGCTTCATTTCCTGAGAGGTATTGGGGCTAAACATGATAGAACACTTATCAAAATTCAGTCTCTGTCCAGAGAATCTAGCATATAAGTCTATCGTCTTTGCCAGTGCATTTGTTGCTTCATACGAGATTTTAGTGAAAAGTATCGTATCATCAACATACATCAAGTGGCTAACCTTGGATCCATTTCTTGATAACTGTATACCCAATGAACTTATGCTTTCCATCTTTTGTTCAAGCCATGCAGACATGAACTGTTGTGTTATGATGAACAAATATGGTGATAATGGACACCCCTGCCTAAGTCTTTTATCTGGTACAAAATATGCTGAAGACTGTCCATTTACCATCACTTGATATGAGACTGACTGTATGCACCACATTATCAAATCAATCCATTTTCTTGGAAACTGACATGTTCTAGAGCTTTCTGTAGAAATTCCCAAGATATTCTGTCATATGCTTTGCTCATATCTAACTTAATGGCTGTCACACCCTCCAATCCTGTCTTCTTTCTCCTGATATGATGCACCATCTCATGTGCTAGCAGAACATTCTCTGCTATATTTCTCTTGGGGACAAAACCATTCTGATTGTTTGATATTATAGAACCAGTGCAGCAATCTCCTTGCAAGGATTTTAGAAATAATTTTGTACTTCACATTACAAAGAGAAATTGGTCTAAAATCACCTGCTTTCCTGGGCATCTTTATCTTAGGGATCAATACCAATTGCGTTCTATTCCAGCTTGTAGGAAACTCTCTTTTCTTCAGGCAATCCAGAATATTTACTGCAAAATCTTTCCCTAAAATCTTCCAATATTGCTTATAAAAACCAACTGGGAGACCATCTTCTCCTGATAATGTCCATGATTTCATATTTCTCACCGCATCCCACACTTCTTTCTCCTCAAACTCTTTATTTAATTTCCTTTGTTGAGCTACCGAGAGCTTCTTCATATTAGCATTCAAGAATTCTTCCATTCGAGTATCTCCCTCACAGGCCAACGGATACCATGCTGGAGTGACAAAGATTGCTTTAACCTGCTCAGTTACTGTTTCCACTATCCCTTGCTCCTTTGTAATCCAGTTCCCTTCTATGTCTTCCACTCCTTGTATCAGATTAGTATTTTTCCTCTTTGTGGCCCATTTATGGAAAAATGCAGTGTTTCTCTCCCCTTTGATCATCCAGTTCACTTTTGCCTTTTGTTTCCAATATTTAGTCTGATTTTCCAACAAATCTTCTAATTCATATGAAATGCCTCTGATCCTATCCTGATGTCTTAAAAGGTCTTGGCTCTTTTGTAAGGATTCAAGCCTTTCTTTAAGCTCCCTAATCCTTCTTTCCATATCAATGTTCTCTTGTGCCAATTAGCCATGTGGTTAAGGGCAATTTGCAAACTCTCATCTAGCATTTCAGCGTTCAACAAATTACCTTCACTTCTATCCTTCTGATTTTTCCAAACCTTCATTAAAATCTCCTCCGGAGGATCCAACTTTGCCCAGAAAGCTTCAAATCCGTTCCTTCTATTTAAATTGGTTTTACTGAAAATTATGTTTCTAATATAAAATACCAAGAGGCTCCCTTATTCAATATATGAAATTAGGATGAAAGGTCTTATCTAAACGCTTATTTTCTCTGACTTGCTCTTTCAAATAAAATTTTAGCTGGCGATCTCAGGTAGGATTGGAACCAACGCTATGACCGCCAGGGCCGGCCCTGGTGCAGTGCGGGCCGTGCGCTCGCACGGGGCCAAAAATTTTAGTGGCCCGGAATTTTAAAAAAATGCATTATAAAAGTGTATTTTTAAAAAATATTTTTAATTATGTAGTTGAATTTTTATTTTTGTAAAGGGCCTATATAAATTTGGGTCTTTTAATTTTTTGAAATGCCCAATACATACTATTGTTTATTAATTATTTAGGGTTTTTTACGTATTTTTTAATGTAAAGAGCCCAAAATCGAAATTTTGCACAAGGCTTCAAAATACAATGGACCGGCCCTGATGACCGCTCACTTAAATAAAGTGCACAGTCGATCGCTCTACCACTGAGCTATCCCGACCAGTCCCAGCATTCTCATTTTTTTATGGGGTCTAAAGGAAAGGAGATCAGAAATATAGGCTTAGACTTTACTATACTATAGGTCGAATTTTTTCGTGAGCAGTAAGCAGCAGATCTTCCGTTATTTTGGGAAAGCTGGTGGACGCGCGTGAATTCTACATGAAAGTGAAAAAATCAATAATACAATGAATTGTCATATTTTATATGTAAAGTGTTATAATTAAAAATAAAAAGATCAACAACATTTATCCATATTTCAATTAACACTGATTTCTGGAAAATTGTGAAAACAATATGGAATTTCTGATTCAGCCATAGTGCATTAAAAATGCAGTGAGTGAGTTGGGCTAATGATAGGGAATATGCTGTGGGGAAGAGAGTTGGGCTCATGGGTAAGTCTATTAATGTTTTGGGGCCTTTTGTCTTAATTGTCCAATCTTCACTTAAATTTCACTTTTAAAATTAAATCTTCACTTTAACTATATTTATACAAGTACCATAATATTTTTCACTCTTTTACGTGATGATGCAAAATGTCATAGTAGTCTGGCTGATCAAATCATGCATTGGTCAGTGACTATTAATGCACACCAATAATAAACGATAATAAAACTAATTAAAGTCAAATAAAATAACGCACTTATTATTTTTATACTTAACAAAGATTAAACTTTAAATTAAGAGAAAAATCAAAATAATAAAATTATTTGTAATTGTATCATCATTATTATATCACCAATAAAAGGACCAATTCTTTCACCATTTATTTTTTATTTTTTACTTATTACATTTATTGCTTTAATTCTTTCATCGAAATATATTTCTTCTTTGATATGTATTTTTTTTTTTTTTTGAAAAATCTTCTTTGATAAAAATTTATATGTATGGTCAAAGAATAATTTTTTGGAAACAACGAGTAATTGTTTGTTTTTTTGGAATTCAATCTGAGCATATAGTTTTTTTCATGACACCGCCACTACCGATTTTTTTGACCAACGGCAGCACCACTACCTTGGAATCACGCAATTTTATGAAAGTGAAACCGTTACTCAGTCAAATCCACAAAGTTAAAAAATTTCTTCAAATTTTCTCCGCTCCAACAGTTATAATTTTCTTCAAACAGTGTCTGGAGTATTAATTTCCAAAATCATATCTCCTTGATGACTTTTATCCCTCAATTTATTTCTTTATCTTTTCAAAAACGTATTTTTCCGCTTCGTCACCCGCTAACCGCCGTCTACCTAGCAGGAAATCCACGTATCTGCCACCAGTTTAGCCTACCGTGAAGTGGGTTCCCCCCCGTTTTTCCGTACATGTAAGTTTTCGTGCTAAAAAAATGATCTTTATGCTTTTGGGTTTGGGGTTTTGACTTAGGGTTTTTTCTTATTGATTTTGATTGGGTTTTTGTAAATTTTGCCCCTTTTAGATGTTAATAATGATTCCTTTGGTAGCTGATGATTTACTGATGGTAAATTTTTTGCTTTACTGTTAGGGCTTGTACGTACGTAGAAATGCTATCAGATAAGTGTTAATTTACTGATTGTATGGTTTTTTCTCTATAATGAAATGCTTGGGAACTGGATAAGTTCGTAGGGTTTGTGCTTCCGTAGAAAAGGGTAAAAATGTTGACTTATATACAAAGGGATTTGAAGAACATATGATAGACAGCTATAGAATTGTGTGTATTCTGATAGGTGTATATGAAGCACACAAGTTTTTATACTAGTCTTTATGGTGGTTGTTTCATGTTCTGTTTGTGACCTGAGAATAGCTACGTGCTGAGTCTTTTATGATATCTCATTTAATTTGTTGTTTGACAGATGACTTGGGTTTCGGACGGTTATTATTGGCGGTTCAGGCCTCACTATGGGGTGAAGACGTCAAGGGGGCCAAGGAATCGAGTGGACAAAGATGCTGTCTTGATTGATGTGGATAATGATGTTGTCATTCTTGATGGTTTCGATACTTGGAAAAGAAAGGATCGCAAATCGAGAGTAGCGGACAAGAAAGATTCAGCGGCTGATAATGTTATCTTCCTGGATGTTGATGATGATGATAACTGTGATTTTGATAGGTGTAATGGTGCAAAATTGGATAGGAATCTGAGTGATGGTGCCTCTACTAGTAAGAGATCAGATGCTGGTTCTGACAATGCTGGGAGCTCTTCTCACGAGGAAGCTGATTCAGATGGCAGTAGATTTTTTGGTGAGCATTCTGGTAGTGATTCTGATGAAGATGACATCAAAGTTGTTCATAAGTCAATACCTGCTAGAAGCACTTCAGAAAGAGACACTAAGGTCAAGTACACACCTCCTGTAAAATTGTCAAAAGGGAAGCGAACTTACTCTGGAAAAAGCACACCTGACTCTGATTGCGAGCTGATGGAAGATTCCTTTATTATTCGCGAGCAGTGGGAGAAAGCTTCAACAAAAAGGAAGCTTGATACTCACTATGGCCAGTCTGATGCTGAACATCCTCAGGTTAATCTCAATGAAGGTCGCCAAAAAGATAAGATAGTTAATGAGCACTATCAACAGGAAAAAGATAGGGACTTGGAAAATGACAATGAGATGGAAGATGATCCAGATTGTAAGATTCTGAAAGAGAATGTTATCCCAGTAGCAGAAAATCGTTATCGTCATGGTGAAGCTGATCATGCTGAGTTGAAGGCTTCTTCATCCAAAGAACCTCCTCGTGATAATGACAACTTAAGTAGGCAGCCATCTGAGAATGATGGATCAAGCTCATTCACTGAAGAAAACGAAGCTTCAACGAAAAGGAAGCTTGATACTAACTATGGCCAATCTGATGCTGAACATACTCAGGTTAATCTCAACGAAGGTCGCCAAAAAGATAAGATAGTTAATGAGCACTATCAACATGAAAAAGATAGGGACTTAGAAAGTGACAATGAGATGGAAGATGATCCAGATTGTAAGATTCTGAAAGAGAATGTTATCCCAGTAGCAGAAAATCGTTATCGTCATGGTGAAGCTGATCATGCTGAGAATGATGGATCAAGCTCATTCATTGAGGAAGACAGAGAAAATAATCATCCAAATGCAAATGAAGAGACTAAAGAATTTGTGTCCAACATTTGTTTGAACAGTGGTGAAGATGCTCCATTGCATGATGAAGATGCTCCATTGCATGATGAAGATGCTTCAGATGGGTGCATGAAGGGTGATAGGGAAAAGTATAAGGAGACCGATGAGTACAAGAAGGCTTTAGCAGAGGAATTGGCCCACAGGGATGAAGTCCTACGCATTCAGGTGTGTGCGATGTTTTTCAATTTTTTTTAATTTAAATAATCTTATAAGCAAAATCTTTTGAACTAACCAAATTATGATTATTTTGTTTCCTCTGCGAGTTTCTGTTTTATTGGAATAAATAAAAAAGGAATTATACGGGAGGCTTAATTTTTTATTTTGTTGAAATCATTCTGTTTTGTAATTTTATCTCCGGAGGTGGTTGGTCCACTTGGTGTGCTATTAGTATGCACCACTTTACTAGCCTGAAACCAAGATCAGAACTGGGAGACAGCTTTGTTTCTTCTGTTTTGATTTGGCAGGATAAAAAAATTCTGGACCAGTTAAGAATTGTATAAACAAAAAGGTGCTTGTCAAGAATTTGATTGCATAATAGCATATTGATTGAGGGATTTTATGAAATGGATTTTAGAAAGTGACACAGTTCCTATCCTAACTTTAAAAGGTTCTTTTGTTTAAATTCTAAAGCATGAGGTTTAATTTGGTTATAATTTAGTTAATGAAATGGTTCTTCTCAATCTACTAAGTGGGGATGAAGCTGTACGCATTCCGTTGTGCCATTTCGAACTCATCTCATCTTATTTTTTGAATCAAACAAATAAAACTGTTTGTTCCCTCTGTGATGTTGCCTACTTCCATTGTTTTCTTTTGGCTTAAAAAATTGTGAAATTAAACGAGAAGCTTAAATTTTTGTTCTCGTTGTCTGTCATTTATGTCAAAATTTTATTTTTCTTCATTTTGTGTCGAACATTCTTTCTTCATTTTGTGTCGAATATTCTTTCTTCATTTTGTGCCGACTTCATTTTGTGTCTACTTGGTGCGCTATTATTATAATTTACTTCTATAGTTTTTAGTTGTGGAGGTTTACTTGTTGAAAAAATCAGACCTGAAGCTTTAATGGTTGGAAGCAAATATCAGAAGTTGGAGGCAACTTTATTTTTCTTCTGTTTTATTTTGTAGGATCAAGAAATCCAGGCCACTTATAAATTTTTAAATCAAGAATTAGATCAAGGGATTTAAGAAAGTGACACAGTACCTAAGTTCCAAAATTAATTTTGGGTAAAATTTTTAAATCTGCAGCTTAATTTGGTTAAAATTTAGATGATGAACAGATTGAATGTGGTTCTTTTCAATCTACTAACAAATTAGAGATGAAGCCATATGTATTCAGTTGTGCCCTTACGTTCTCTTCGAACTCAACTTATCAGTGAATTTTTTGAATCAAACAATAATGATTGCTTTAATTCCTTTGTGATGCTGCTGTTATTACCTATTCCGGCAACTTTTTGGAGAGCATTGAATTCTGACCTATATACTTCATCTCCTCTATTTTTTCAGGCTGAAGCTGCACAAAACTTGCGCAGGCAGCGAAAGAGAGAGCGAGCTGAAAGTATGCGGCTACTAGACATGGAGAGAAGACAGAAACAGCGAATACAAGAAATAAGAGAAACCCAAAAGAAGGTACAGCTATCTGTTTCTTCTGTAACACATGACAATCTATTACTGATCTTATGCCCATACATGTTTATTATTGATGGAAAAGTTTTGTATTAATCACAAAAAAAAAAAAAAAACAGTATGCTCGATATAGCCTTCACTCCTGGCTGTACATCTAGGCTAACAACAGACAAATTAAAGATAGAAAGAAATAACTGTCAACATCATTCATAACCAGAGAGTACCCTTAGCTTCAAATTTAAAGGTTGCAATTTTTCCCCCTGGATGATCCTCCTATTCCTTTCCAGCTGACGTTATGTAAAAGACTGACAATCCTCTGGAATTGGCTCCTGTCTTCCTTCTTGACCTCAAACAGATATTATGCCCATATGTTCATGTTACAATCTCATTAATAAATTCATTATTTTTCTGGCTTATCATTCATATTTTCACCTCTTCAGGATGAAGAAGATATGAACCTTAAGGAGGCCATTCGTACTTCTGTCAGGAGGAACCTTCTGCAATTAGAACTCTCTTGTTACAGTATGTCATCCCTGTTACAAGGTTTGGGGATCATTGAGGTCGGGACATGTCCAACACAGTCCGAGGTGAGTTATGCTTGTACTTAAGTTCTTGTAATGCTATGTTTCTTCTGGGCTGTTAATTGCAATGAGCAATTTATGTTTTGGACCTTTGGTTATATCAATTCTTATAGGTATAGCATCAGATTTGAAATAGTATCAATAATCACCTGATAAAATTTAGCTCACTTCTAGTTTTGTTGTACACGTGATTTTGTTTGTGAGGTAGTAGAAATGAAGCTTTCATGCAGAATGTGTGGTGACTATAGTTGCATGATCAAACCTTGTAGCAAATAATTTTGATATTTCCATTTTATTGATACATATATGCTGTTTTTTGATAAATTATCTTTTAAATTTACCGCTGAAAACAAACTAGAAAGCTCCATAAAGTATATGCCAAGTCATGAGGGATAGCATCAACAGCAGCGTTTTTGGTCATCGTGATCAAGGGTTGCAAATTTTTATATGACAAATAGATTTAGATTTGAATTTGTGTAATTGATCTAGTTGCCATTTTACCCTCCTTTAACATTTGGACAAGAAAATTATTCTTTAGGGGGGTACTTTGTGAAAAGTAAAAGCATGTCAAAGACATTAATTAACCATGTTGTAGAGATTATGTCAAAGATTTTGTAGCATCAGCATACTTGGATTTTTTAATAAAAAAACTGTAGTACAAAACTAGCATGTACAAAACTGCTCTGTAGTGTTGGCAGTTGTAGCAGTTGTTTATATGCAGTTCATTTGAAGTGCTAACTGTGGTTAACAATTGAAGGTGCGCTTGGCTTATAAGAAGGCGCTGCTGAAGTTTCATCCTGATCGAGCCTCGAGATCTGATATGCGACAGCAGGTTGAGGCTGAGGAGAAGTTTAAGCTGATATCGCGCATGAAGGAGAGGTTTCAGCTGGTTCATTGAACTCTTCGGTGGCACAACTTTGTCATTGATATCTAAATATAGCTTAGAATCCATGCTCTGTTCTTAGGTTTTTAACTTGTGCAGAGTTAGTAACGCACTAGCTTTCTAGGCTTCCAATTTTTGTAATTATCTATCCTCCAAAAAAGCTACTTTTTGAAAGTAGTAGAGGATGCAGAAATCAATTTTTTTGGGAAACCAGATGGAAATTCTAGTGAAGTTGTGATTTCTAGTAAGAACCACGAATGCATTGTTGGAAATATATATTATAAAAGATCATCATATATTTGATTAATATATTCAATTATTTTGAAATTTTATAAAGCAATTTATTGGCCCATTGTAAAATATTTGTTTTCTTTGGAAGAATTTCCTCTCCCTCTTTACAAGAATGTTTGGTA
Organism: Cruciata laevipes; assembly: GCA_963678965.1. Lineage (NCBI taxonomy): Eukaryota > Viridiplantae > Streptophyta > Magnoliopsida > Gentianales > Rubiaceae > Cruciata > Cruciata laevipes. The sequence continues at coordinate 4,597,237 of OY787641.1, read as the reverse complement.
CAACCATTTGTTTGACTCTGATCCCAACTCTAAAGAAGATGGAATACTATAGGAAGTCCTTCTTGAGGTCTAATGGTGAGAATGGTCATAGGGCAATGAGCATAATTAGGTGAAACCGTAAATCTAAAACGCTGTAAAATCATAGAGAGTGCAATCTTGACTTCATTTGTAGCAAAATTCAAGCCAACACAAGTCCTAGGTCCATAGCCAAATGGAAGAAAAGCCATTGTGTTGTGCTTGGTTGCTTTTGCCACCCCTTCCGCGAAGCGCTCGGGTTTGAAAACGCGCGAATCGGATCCCCATATCTCGGGATTGCAGTGAAGTGCAAGTGTTGGAATGTGCACATCCATTCCAGCAGGAAGCTTGAGCTTCCCAAGTGAAACATCTCTTTTGACTTTCCTCACTAGCAAGTTTACCGGTGAGTAAAGCCTCAAAGATTCGTTGATAATCATCGTCATCTGGAGAGAAAGATAGTAAAGAATGAATGATCATGTAGAATGATCATGTAGAGCAGAAAAAAGAGTTTTGAGGTCTGAAACTTGAATTTGGCTTACTTTTTTAAGTTTGGGAAAATGTTCTGCCTTTGGAAGTTCTTGGCCGAAATTTTCGAGTACTTCATCTCTTGCCTTTTCTTGCCAATCTGTGTGGATTGCCAGGAGGAGTATGGTCCACGTTAGCGCGGAACTGATTGTTTCGTGGCCAGCAAGGTAAAATGTCTTGCATTCATCAACAATGTTGTCCACTGAAATCCTGTTTTTCATTTCTGCTTCATAATGAACATTTAGAAGGGATCCAAGGAAATCATTTCCATAACCATCTGTTTTTCCCTTCTTAACTCCATCTTCTCTTTTCTTCATTATTGATAAGATTGTGTCACGAAGCGATTTCTCTATTTTGTCTGATTCAATGTCATCAGCTGATCGGCAATACTTCCTGCAGACAAAGTTTTGATGTTACAATGTTTGATACATACATAGCAGATAACAATTGATGTACCTGTCCTTAAGGAATCGAACTTTGCCATCGTATTTGAAGAGGTAGAATCCTAGCCGTGTTAGCATGTCGAATATGTTCTTCCCTTCTGAGTAGCAGCTTCCAAAAGCTGTCCTGGAAATGATATCTGAGGTCAGTTGTCTAAATTCTTCATACACATCAATTTCCTTGCCTTTGGGAGACCTCCATTTTTCAAGCATGGTTTCCATGCTTTCGATCATTTCTGGAATCATATCCTATAGAAACAAAATCCAAGTACTGTATATTAATTTGTTTCACTTATGATGTACTGAAAGTGATGTTGATTTGCAAATCTACCTTCAATCTTTCTGCATGAAAAGCATGGTTGGATAGCCTCCTCAGCTTTGTCCATTTCTCGGTTTCTTCTGTCATCACGAGCCCATCACCTAACAGTTTTCTCGAAAAGCTGTCAACTTTAGGTTTTCTATATGCACCATCTTTGTTGCTAAGGATTTCTTTGATCAATTCAGGCTCAGTGACAACCAGTTGAGGGTCAACTCCACCCCAAACTAGGAAATTCTTACCTTCATTTTCAACATTTCATTGTCATTGGTAAGGGTATGAAAAAAGCATTTTTAACATAGGAAAACTCAAAAAGGAAAAAAGTTTGATATGTACCATATAGTTTCATCCATGCATGAATGTGAGGCTGAACTCTAGGTAACAAGTCATGTGTAGCTGAATGATCCATAGGGATGCTCATGGATTTCCTTTTCATGTCGAGGATTTCCTTCGTGTTCCCGTAGAAAAGCTTGTAAGAAGGGCCTCTGATTCCTTGAGATCTCATTACATACTGCAAATGGATTGGAGCAAACAGAAATTTATGAAGTAATTTCACGAGCGCGAGGATGAAAAACCACAGGAAACAGGAGAGTAGAAGTTCCATGGCTTAATCCTCAAGTGTGTTGATGAGTCACAAGATGAACTCTAGCAATCAAGAGAATTTTATAGCAATGCCTCAGATTTTCGGCGTAAGAAGATGAGACAAATTTGATCTTAAGAATTTCCACCCTTTTAGGTGTAATTTCATGAACACAAACTACTACTCTTGTTTTTACACATGGTTTTATGGAATTTGTCAATTTCCCTGTCTTACACTCTTGTCATATGTCATACACACAAAATTCATCCACTTCTGTTAAGAACCTATACATGTATAATATTACTATCTATAACTATGCATGTTTTCTCTTCCTCATCTTAGCGCCTGTAAGATGACTTGTACTCCATACTGAGGCCGGAGGAATGGAACATCGATTGGCGAGTGAACATAGCTGGGAGATAGCGTAAACGAATAGCGTTGCAATATCATAAAGAGAATGATCTTGGCTTGAAAAGTTGCAAAATTTGCTCCAAAACAAGTTTTAGCCCCTAAAAATGGCAGAAATGCACCTCCATTTGAGAATCTCTCCGGGTTGAAGATGTGCGCGTCCTCGCCCCATATCTTAGGATCATGGTGGATTGCTAAGATGGGAACATGGATACTGATGCCTGCTGGAAGAATGTACTTTCCGAGTTTCGCTCCTTGCCTAGCCTTCCTTTCTGAGTATACACTAGGAGGATATAGTCTTAAGGACTCATTTATGATCATGCTGATCTGCATCACAAATGGCAAAATATAAAAAAATTCAGCATTAACTTGACAGAAAAAACTAGTCCAAGAACAGCTCACTGTTTAATTTATTTGAGCATATATTTACCATTTTCAATCTTGAAATCCCTTCTGAATTTGGAGCTCCCTGAGCAAACAATCTGAGCACTTCCTCCCTGGCTTTTTCTTGCCAATCTTGGTGAATTGCAAGAAGAACAATTGTCCAAGAAAGCATACTTGTAACTGTGGATTGTCCTGCAGAGTAAAACACGACGCATTTGTTGATGATTTCTTCAATGCTAATCTTTTCATCATGTTCTTTCAAGAGCAATCCTAGAAAATCTTCTCCATCTACTAACATGGACTGCCTTTTCCTCACAATCACTGAAACAAAGTTGCGAATCCCTTTCTCGAGCTTTTTGGCTTTCGAATCGTCTCCATATTTGAACATCATCTTTATCACAGAAGGCTTAACTCTGGAAGAACTCTTTGCAGCTATAAAAATCAATTTCCTTAGCATGTGAAAGATTTCATAATGAGGCCTCCCAAATGCAGCTCTTGAGGTGATTTCAGCAGACAAAAACCCGAACTCTTCAAAAACGTCGAAATCCTTCCCCTCATAGTTCTTCCACATTCCTATCATCACCTCTACACTTTCAACCATCCATGGAATCATTTTCTACATACATGAACAAGAAAACAGCCCTTTAACCTTTAAATAAATCAACTTAAACCAACAAGAAAAAAATGAAAGTATTCTCAGTATCTTAAACCAACAAGAAAAAAATGAAAGTATTCTCAGTATCTTACTTCTAATCTTTCATTATGGAGCATTTCATCAGCAAGATTTTCACCTCCCAGTATCTTCTTCAAATAGTTACCATTTTCTGATCTGTAAAAGCACCCTTCTTTATCATTCAGCAGCTGTTCAATCAGCTCCATTTCTGATATAACCAGCTCAGCTCTTGCACCTGGCCAGTGTAGAAAATTCTTCCCTGAAAAACAAAAATTGATCAGAAAATTAGAAAAAGCATCAAAACAGAAGAAAGAAAAAAAAACTCCAAGATGATCAATTACCATATATCTTGATCCACAAGTGCACATGAGGCTGAAGAGCTATGAAAACATCATCTGATAACTGCATCTTTCTGCTCAAGGAATTCATCTTTCTTTCAAGAATTTCAGTGCTGTTTCCATCAAGAAAAACAAAGGGAGGCCCCTTGATTCCTTGTGATTGCAAGAAATGTTGAGTTTGCATTGGTTTCCACCATAATTGGTGACAAACTTGGATTATGGCAGCAAGAAAAGAGAGGAACAAAATACTCATAAACACACAAAAAGTCAAATGATTCTCCATGAAGATCATGAACAGCAAAGAATGTTGAATCCATCCCTTTTGATAGTTTCACTTTTAGAACATCAAACTCTTGCTCAATAGCCTACTGTTGTTGACTTCTCCTCTGTTTTTTTGGCTTAAACAAACAGTGGAATTAAATGAGAGGCTTAAAAAAACTGTACTTTAGTGGATTCTAATTCTTTTTTAATCTTTTCTTTTTGAGGTGATTGGTCCACTTGGTGTGTGCTATTAGTGAAAATTATAGTTTTTTGATTGTGCATGTTTTTGTTATTGGAAAAATCAGACAAGAAGATGCACCACCAATTTGCTAGTCAGAAGCCAAATATCAGAATTTGGAGACAATTTTGATTTTCATCTGTTTTGTATTCGTAGGATCAAGAAATCTGAACTGGTTAGAATAAAATAAAGTTTCTTGTAGAAGAAAGAAATAATAAGAATCCTTCTTGTATAAAAAACGAGATGAAACAGAGTATTTCAGGTCAAATTACCTAGAACAACGGATGAAAATTTATTTTTTTTAAAAAATAAATTTTTGTTTCATCCAGGAATACTTGAAATCGTCTAGAATAGTAGAACAAAGCTAGAAAGAAGTACTCCCTCCGTCCCGTATTAAACTTCACACTTCACTATTTGATACTATTTACTTTTAAACTTTGAGCATATATTTGAATAGATATATTAATATTAATATCATCATATGTGATATCACTAGATTCATCGTAACATGTAGTATTCAAATATCAAATTTTTATGTGCCGATAATACATGTAACTAAAGATATTTACGGTCAAACATCTACATCGGCATGCGTGAAAAAGATTCTGTGAAGAATAATGTGGGACGGAGGGAGTACCCATACGTTAAGAGAAAGTTTTGGGTGAGACCTGTCCTTGTGGAGACCAAGGGCCAAGGGAATGATCATTTACAGTTTCTGCTTGATCTTTTAGTCAGTTCCCTTGAGCATTCATGTTTTACCTTGATGTTTTAGTTAATTTGATCTTTTATTGATTTTGCTTGATCTTTCAGTCAATTTCCTTGATCATTCCTAATCCTTGTACATTACTGCTATTTCGTATAAATTCACACCGAAACTTAGTCTCGAGTCGGTCCACGAGAGACGGCTGAGCTCTGGCGACACCAACAACCTACAATCTAACAACGACGGCGAGGTTGAAACTCACCAACGACAACTTCAACCGATAATGGTCTATTATAGTATTTAGTCTCTGTAGAGACTGGTTTCAAATGAGAATTTGTAATACGTTAAATAATAGAGTGCTTGTTTTTGCACAGCGAGGTGAAGAATGAGCTACAAAATTTGAGGATTTGCAAATGATTGATGATAGTAAGGCTTTGTTTGACCACCAATCCCAAATTAGTGCAAGAAAGATCATGTAAACAAGAGAAAGTCTTGGGTGAAACCTGTCCTTGTGGAGACCAAGACCAGGGGAATGAGCATTTACTGTTTTTGCTTGATCTTTTAGTCAGTTTGTTTGATCTTTCAATCAATGTCCTTGAGTATTTTTGTTTTACCTTGATTTTTCAGTTAATTTGATCTTTCGTTCAATTTGCTTGATCTTTCGGTCAATTTTCTTGATCATTTCATGGTCAATTTCACCAACGACAAATTCAATCAAGGAAATCGGCGGGTTTAAAGCTCACCAACGACAAATTCAATCAATAGCAGTCTCATATAATCTTTAGTCTCAAATGAGAATTTGCCTGTAAACAAATACAATTGCGTGTGTATTCGAGATAATACAATTGTATCTATATACTTTCTCTACATTTAAAAAAAAAAAATCTTCAGCCTTTTGGACCCTTGTACGTATTATTGATGCGCGATAATTTAATAAACATATCGTTCTGAAATCTGAATATATTTCGTGCGTGGTCCAAACAGATGATTAATTCGTTACTATTTTCAAATGATTCGAAATTAAATTAATGCATCATTATTGTACGAAATTGAAACTTATAGCATAAATTAATTCATGATGAAATTTTCCTCTATCAGCACCACCTAATTGTATGTCATCAGCTGGTCCAAAGAAAGCAACAGTAGCTAATTACTTAATTGAACTTATAACCAATTCAATTCAACTTAATTTAGTTTAATTTAGTTAAGTAAGAATGCAGTTTTATGAAATTTCAGTTAATACAGTATACTAATTTCAATGCATTAATATTCACTTCAGTTCAGTATAATTCAATTCAATTTAACCAGAAATAATATCAGTAGAGGCTTGAGAAAGGTCTATTTGTATTTGACATTAATGTGCCATTTCTTTCGAACTTTATATTACCAATTTATTGTACAAAAATCCAACATCAGTATGATTGATTCAAACAGATATTCTTAAAGAAAAATATACGGTACCTTTCAATCAATCCTCTCCTTGTTAATATTTTAATACTACCCAAATTGTCTTGACTTCGCTTTCACGGAGCAATATTAAAATGTGAAATTCAAATGATTTTATAATACTACAGATTTTTTTATATTGACTGATTTGTATTTAACTAAAATAAAATAAATAAAACCAAAGAGCATGGTCTCGATATAAATTTTCAAAGGGTAAAATCAATATTCCCATGCACTACATTTCTCATTCCAGTATGATTGTTTGGAACAAGAGTTTTCTCTTTGCTAGCTTTTTGCTTGCATGTTTGCTTTTCATAGCCTTCAAGTTCATTAACAAAGTATGTTTAAATCCAATTTATATAAACTATTTCATGAATTCCCAAGGAATAAAAGGGCCTTCCTACAAGTTCATCCATGGCAACACCAAGGAGATCTCCATGATGAGAAGAGCTTCATCTAGCAAGGCAATGGACGATTCATCTCACAACATATTCCCAAGAATTCTACCTGATGTTTATCAGTGGAAAAACCTATATGGTAGTGATAAAACAGCTACTCCATCTGTCCCGAGTGAAGAGTCGTGTTTTTGTGCCTGTTTCAGTAACAGAAATAGTACGACTCTTTATGTGGGACAGAGGGAGTAAATGGTTAATTCATTGAGTTTGAGTATGAACACACAATTCTTGATGATCCATATATTATAATCTTTTCTTTCTTCAATTAGGGTCAACTTATCTAAATTGGCATGGAACTCAGGCTCAACTGGTTGTGACAGAACCAGAGCTTGTCAAAGAGATACTAAACAACAGAAATGGCGATTATCCAAAAATGGACCTTCAAGGCTATGCAAAGTTGCTTCTTGGAGATGGCCTTTCATCGTCGAAGGGCAAAAAATGGGCAAGGATGAGGAAACTAGCCAACCAAGTTTTCCATGCTGAAAGTCTGAAAGTAGGACATGAATGCATTTTAAGTTAACTTTAAAACTTGAATGAGAATTATGATTATCGTACTGAGATTTGTAAGTGCAGAACATGATCCCGGAAATGATCACGAGCACTGAGATCATGCTTTCAAGATGGAAGGAACATGAAGGGCAAGAAATCGAGGTTTTCGAAGAATTCAGGATGCTAACATCAGAAGTGATATCCAGAACAGCCTTTGGGAGCAGTTATATGGAAGGCAAGAGCATATTTGACATGCTGATGAAACTGACTCTGATTGTTTCCAGAAATGCCTACAAGATTAGGTATCCAGGAATCAGGTAACCCATAAACAAAAAAAACCCTATTTCTTTGAAACAAATCTCAATCAGGAAATCTTAACTCAGAAAGAAGATTGTTTTTGCAGTTGGATTCTGAAAAGCGAAGATGAAATCGAAGCTGAGAGACTCGAACAGGGGATAAAGAGCTGCATAAGGAATATTATCAAGAAAAAAGATCAAAATGAAACCTCAAAAGGGAGCTTTTTGGAAAAACTACTGGAGAACAAGATAACATTGGAGGACATTGTTGATGAATGCAAGACATTCTACTTCGCCGGACACGAAACGACAACATCTCTGCTTTCTTGGACCGTATTTCTCTTAGCTAAATATCATGAATGGCAAGAGAGAGCAAGGAAAGAAGTAACTGATATGTTTGGCCAGGACAACAAAGTTCCAAATGCAGATGACATTTCTAAGCTCAAAATTGTAAGTAAATTCTCATAAACAAAAATCTCCCTTTTTCAATCAAATATGTTCTTTCCAACCTATCTGCAGTTCAATTCAGTAAATTTGATTTAGAGGAAAACTCCTAGTAACCCCGAGTTCTTATGAAAGTGAAGTGCTCATATATCCCCTGAGTTCTTAAGGGTATTTTTGTCTTTTCATGTATCCATATGTCAGAAATTCATATTCAATGCCGGTCAACTATTTCAGGGTTTTATTTTCTTATTCTTAATTTTCAAAAACTCGGGAGTATATGAGCAGTTTAATTAGTACGAGGGGTTTTGTTCTTTCATTTAATTCTTACTATATACAATTTTTACTAAAGTAAATTATTTTTCCAAGTTCAGTTCAGTTTAGTATAAATGAGGTGACATGAAAAAAACCTAAATTCATAAAATGGTCTACTTTTTCATATAGGTGAACATGATCCTTGAAGAGGCTTTAAGACTATACCCTCCGGTGCCTTCCATCATGAGAAAAGTTGACAAGAAAGTGAAGCTCGGAGGGGTAATTTTACCGGTGAAAACATTTTTACTGATCTCTCCACTGGCTCTGCATCACGACCCTGAAATATGGGGTGAAGATGTTCACCTTTTCAACCCATCGCGATTCGCCGGAGGGGTAAATAAGGCAACGGGCAACAATCCGGTTGCGTTTTTACCGTTCGGTTTCGGGCCGAGAACTTGCGTGGGGCTCAACTTCGCCATCGTTGAAGCTAAGGTTGCGCTTTCGATGATTCTTCAGCGCTACAAGTTCATCATTTCGCCGAATCACCAACATTCTCCGGTGCAGATTTTCATGGTTCGTCCCCAACACGGTGTTAGAATCATCCTCAGTAAGATCTGATCTGAACTTGGGTATATATTTATAATATTTCAAGAACTTAATTTGTGCATTCTTCTTCGAGCGCACAATATATGTACATTAATTGTGTATCCAAATACTTAAACCGTGCATTCTTCAAGCACAAAATGTACATTAATTTATTTACAATAGAAGCCTAGAACTGGATTCATCCTGTCCAACAGACAATTCAGGAACTCTGAATTATCCCATGTATAGTTTGTAATTATACCAGTATCGTCAAGTCACGCAATATACCAGTATTGTCAGGTCGCACAAGTTACGCCCGGCATTTTTAAAATGAATGGGATTTTTTCCCTAAATAATCATTATTTAAAAGCTAATCCCGTAAATGTTCAGTTTACGACCAGCTGGTTCAGTTCCAGGGCCCCTCCTCCGGCAACGACGACGCCTCCATAGAGGTCTTCCGGCGCTCCGCGACAAACCTCTGGGGTCGAAGTATTGGTTTATGTCCTAAATCCAATTCATATTTACTACCAACGTGAGTAGAAACCTAAAGGGTCACACACATAAGGATTGTGTACCAGGTTAAAATGATTAGGGTTAATTTATAAGATAAATTAATCTCACGGTCTATTTGATAAATAGGCATTAGGGTTCACACACTAGTGGCCCAAGCCCATTTATATGATATTATATATATCGTAGTTCAAGACTATTGGAAGGGATGATCAGACAGATTTAGACCTAGCCAGTCACTCTAATAGTTAGTCAATCCTATCTGATAGGATCCTGAAAAGCAGTTCGTGTGGACTTGATAGAGGCCGGGCGCTTGTGTGGCTTGTGGTCAAATCACCTCGACACGGTGTTCATCGTCATCGTTCATAAGGCAATAGGTGATCGATTGTGGTTGGAAGCTTGTGTGAGTTGAGTGTGGATTTGCATTGAGTGACAGTGGATTTGCATTTCAAAGGTATGTGATCCGTCTCACAATGTGTATTTACATTATTCATAGATTTCAAAGTGATCTTGGAAATCAATCTGTTTATTCCGCTAATATATTTATCCGATAAATTATATTATGATTGATTAGTTCCTTACACGAAGAACAAGCCCAAGCCTCCTATCATCATTACCTGTGAATCTGAGCCGTCGATGAGCCCTTACGTTCTTGAAATCGCCGTCGGTGTTGATATCCTTGAGACCATCATGACCTTCTGCCGCGCCCGCAACACCGACCTCTGCATCCTCAATCCGCCGACACATTTTTTTCTGTTTTATTTAGTAAATATTCAGCAGATTGATTACCGAGTTTACCTGCCAAGGCCGCGTGACATATACCACTGGGCCGAGCTCATTAATCAAAACGGCCCAGGAGCGATCGTTTAAATAAACTCGGCAATTCATTTTCCGAGTTACCCATTCTCAACAATTTTTTTGGAAAACTAAATATTTTGGAGATTAGCCTTTAAATAATGACAATTTTGGGGAAAAATCCTGCAATTAAGTGGACCGTGCACTGTAACGGCAGCGCGTGAATCTGCACGCGCCATGCTCTGGAGTTGGCTTCGAAGTTGAATAATCTTCATATTCAATATATTTCAAATATCAATAATTTTCATATAATTTCCACAATCACTAATTTTCAAGATTCAATAATTTTCAAGATTTAATTTAATATTATTAATTATTTTGTAGTAAAAATATGATGTCCACATTAATAGTTTACAAGAGGTATACCTAGTGGTGTCAATTCTGGTTGACGTGTCGGGTTTCGTGTTCGTGTCAGATAGGTTCGGGTTGATACGCGTCGGATGATTTCGGGTCAGAATTTTTTTATCGGGTCGTGTCGTGTTGCGTCGGGTCACGTTCGTGTCGGGTTCAGAAATAATTATCTCGGGTCGGATCGGGTTGAGTTAGACTCGTTTGTAAGGTTGAGTCGAATTAAGTAAAAATATAATACACAAAACTCACATTGGAAGAAACAAACTTTTGATGTTGGGTTAGTCGAGATCGAAGTGAGTTCAACTCAAGTATATAACACAATTGAAAATTTTAGTTTTAACTAAATTGTTTTTATATACTTGAATCACACTGTTTTTATAACTTTAGTTATCATCACTTTTATGATATTGTGGTCATTTAAATATTTTTCAAACGTTTTATACTCAAATTGAACCAAAAAATCTCTAATTGAATACACTCACACGTTTCATTACATCACATTTAAGTTATAACTCAATATTACATCACATCTGATGTCTACGGTGTTATAACTCAATATTATCTTCTAATATCATATATGAAATACATATAAAAAATTTCATATTTTTTTAAGTTGTTGAACTAGTTGACGTAGAACAAATTGATAGACTTTACTAGTTTACAAATGTTAAACATTTTAGCATTGATACCTCGTTTATAGAACGTAGATACAAATTTCAATGATGTTAAAAGTTTAATATTGGTTGCGAAGATGTTGGTTAGAAATCCCTTCAAGTGGATTTCAATTTTGGCGTTTCTACAAAGTTTTTACTTTTTTCACCTAGGTCCCTCCAAGAAAATGGGAAGTGTCGAACTATAAAATTGAGTGACCAAAAAAAAAATTAAAGTCATGTGAAATGTGAAAATATAGTTTTACGATATTTTGAGGCAGCGGAAGAGGTAGAAAAAATATTTAGATATGTTGTCCGATAGTTCCATATATGTTATTATGGTCATTTTTAAAAGTCAGATTTTGTGGTATAGTAAACTATATATTTATTTCTTTATCCTTAAGTTGACAAGTAGCAAAGTGGTGTAGTGGTATTTTGATCTATCACCTCAGCATAGGTCTAAAGGTCAAATCTCATAACTAGTATTTTTTGGTTAAGGAATTCCATGAGTTGGCAAAGGAACAATTCAACTCCAATAACTAGCATTTTTGGATTAAATTTTTTAAAAGTTTGAAAAATTATTTATTATAACACAATAGATACTACTTATACAAAAAAATTTTAAATAAAAAAACTCCAAATAAAAAATGCTTTTGAGCATATTAATAAAACAACCTTTTAAACTAAATAAAAAATCGACATTATTAATTATAATATATTAGATATATTGTTTTAATAACAATTAAAAATATGATATTAGAAATAAATTAAAATTACATTAACTATTTATGAATGATTAAGTTGGTTCAGTTCTTCAGGTTTAGGTCATCTTTAGGTTCATATTATGTCGGGTTCGGGTCATCTTCGGGTTCTTGTTAGGTCGGGTTCGTGTCAAAATTTATCGGGTTAAAATTAATATATTCGGGTTGAAGTCGGATCAGGTTGGGTCGAGTTTAAACCTAATAATTTTTGGGTTACAATCGGGTTACGTGTCAGATCGGGTTGGGTCGGTCGTGTCGTGTTTCTCGTGTTCGTGTCAGGATTGAAAGCACTAGGTATACCTCATGCTCTCCTTATTTATAGGGGTTTGCTACATGCAGGACCATTTTTCTCACGCATGACCGTTTTTTTACCAAAATACCTTTTTTAATTGTAAAGACAAAAAAAAACAACTCAAAATGCAAGGATACACTTGGAGGTATCACGGTATATTTCGGTCCTGCATGAGAAAAATTGTCATGCATATAGCAATTGGGTATTTATATCAAATTGAAAAGTTGAAGCCTCACCATTTTTAAAATAAAAATAAAACCACCGGTGATGGAGGGATTTTACTGGCCTTCTCCATCTCTCTTATATTTTATTTATTTATAAGGTTCCATAAATTGGTAGGAAAATGTTGTACAACATTCTAGAATATTCCAACAAATGAACTATTTACAAGCATACAAGTGGAACTGGAAGTTTAAAATAAACATCCAAATCATCACGAGTCTAATAAATGATCAAAACATATCAAAGTCCTGATATCTCCCTAATAACTGGGATCACCGTTGCAATGATAGGTGGACAGGACAAATCTAACGCAAAGTATTGCTAGCCGAGTAACGAAAAAGGTGTGAATGAACTGGCCAATCAGTGATAAGACGTCGGCCCACAACATTAGACCATCTAGAGATAATTTTATAGAGACCCCCTAACGTTTTCGATACACCAGTTTGGCCCCCTATCGAATTTTAGTGTCAAAATGGCTCATCAACCTTCAGTTTTTGCTTCATTTTAGCCCCTATGGCTAACTTGGCCGTTAACTTTTAAAAACTGTTAAATATTAAGGGTAAAATAGTAATTTGGGTTCATTTAAGTTGAAAAATGAATGCTTGCACTTAGGACTCCAATTTAAAACAAGCATATTGAAGTTACTATTCTATACTTCTAATATAACAATATGACTATTTTATTTTCTTCTCTAACCTCAATAAGGCACAAAAGCAAAATTTTGTGCTTGTAGACAATCTGAATACAATGCAAAAGGAGTGTACGATACGCGCCCGGTGAGTGCACGTTTAAATGTAATAATTTCAACATACTTTTATTTAAACTTGTTTTTGATGAACTTAATATTTAATCATAACTAATGACTAGTTTATTTAAAAAGATAGAAATATCATCTAACAATTATTAATACTACACGCACACAATGTACATGTATAATTTGAACAAATGCACGCCGTGCTCGTGCGCTCGATGTATGGACGGTTTAACAAAAAAATTTCTCTTTCCATTACGAGCACCTTTTCCAGTAATCTTTTTAAAAAAAATATCATTATACTGTATGATATTGTGATCAGTTTGTCTATAATTCACGAGTAAAAATTATAACAGAGATTGTACAAAGGACATTCTTGTCTAAAACCCTAGGGTTAGGCTGATTGATGTACTTGCATTAACATGTTATGAGATTATATGTTCTGCTATCTGTTATATATATTGTAACAAAAAGCTTTTGCAGGATTTGATCTGTAACCCCGAAAATGGTTGGTTATAATTATCGGTCACATTCTGGGATGCATTCCCTTGGCTGAGGCAGTCAGGACATATGTTTTGTCACATCAGTGGAAGTATAAATGGTTGAATATTTCCAAAATTAAATATAATGGTGAGGAAATTACAAAAGAGAAATTGTTGTCTTTCACCTCAGTTAATTTTATTTTGTTTGGAGTTTAATGTTTTACTAGGAATAAATGTTTTATCATTTAGAAACATGTAAATATCAGTTAGTAATTTTAATATCATCTTAAGGCGCGTGCAGCACTGCAACAGGCAGCGCGTGAATCCGACCAAAAGTATTGCCACCCGAGTAACGAAAAGGATGTGAATGAACCGACCAATTAGTGATAAGACGCTGGCCAACAACATTAGATCATCTCTGAATGCTAGCTGATTTTCCCATATACAGAGATAAAGACAGTATGTGACAGTGTACCTACCCGCTAGGAAACTCATCCAAAAAGCTATTACCAAACAGCAGATGGACATGCAAAGTTCATCCAAAAAATGCTTGCTATCCATTTCAACCAGAAACCACTTGTTTCCCAGATCACCTAGCTTGTGATTGGCTACATTTAGCTCATTCTCCAAACGAGTAATAATAGGCATATACACATTGGCGATGGATCTTATATCCTTTCATTAACAACATTCACCTCCCTCTATAGGAATGATATCTGTATCTTTTTGTTCGCTCGCAACTGATTGGCTATATTTTCTAGCTTTTTGTCTTCATTTCGCTTCCGCAACTGAAAGTTCCATGGATAAAAGCTCTCTCTTTTTCATTGCACTTCATCAGTAATTGGTAAGCTTCCATCCTCCATATGCATATCTGTTGTGCTCCTGCAACATATGAGGTTACTCATCCCGAGAGCTCGCTGGAAGCTATGCGGAAGACTCTCTCTCTCTCTCTCTCTCTCTCTCTCTCTCGACGATTATCTCAGTTCTTATGGAGGCGAGCTTAAAATTCTCGGTTAAGTATTTATGATCCCCATGTTTCAGGGATAAATTCTGTTGTTATTGAGGTTTGATTGTTTTGCTGGATTATAGGATCTTTATATGTTTGTTTATCAATGAGTTTTAGTATTTTGTTCTAATTTAATTTATGTTAAAATGACAAGTTCAATGAAGTGCAGTGTTTGTCTAAATTCCAGAGTGATTGCTCCTAGTTCAACAATGTCACTAGTAAAAATTGGGTTTTCATTGCAGTTTAGTTGTTATGGGCCTATATCTCATTTTCGGTGGCATTTTAACTAAGCGTCCAGAAATTAAGCTGCCAAATCATAAACTCCATCCGTCGCAGGACGATCTGCACACTTTTTAGTCAAATTTGTCTGAGCATGTTTGACCGTAAATTGCAATTGACATATGTGCTATAATAATATCATATGGAATATAGATAGATTCACAATGCGCTCTATTTTTTAGCTATCAAAGTTTTAGACCATAATAATGTATAAGAATAAAGTTATTCACGATCAAACATGCTCTGAAAAATTGACCAAAAAGTGTCCAGTTATGGTTGAGACAGAGTGATACGATAAATGCACGTACGTCGTGCTCGTGCGCTCGATATATGCACGGTAACAAAAAAACACTTTTTGTTTTCTTTCCATTACGAGCACCCTATTTTACAGCTTTACTTTTCGATTTCTAATTGTAATCTTTTGAAAATATTCCATCTTGTTAATACTTAAAATATTCCAAGGACTTAAATTGTGCATTCTTCTTCGAGCGAAGAATGTACATTAATTGTATCCAAGAACTTAAACCGTGCTTCAAGCACAAAATGTACATTAATTTATTTACACTAGAAGTCTAGAACTGGATTCATTTTGTGTCCAAACAGACAATTTAAGAACTCCGAATTATCCCATGTACAATTTATATACATACCAGTATCGTCTAAGTTATATGGGATACTAGTATCGTCAGGTCGCACAATTTATGCCCGGTGAGTGCACGATTTTTAGAAAACGATTTCAACATAATTACATTTAAACTTCTCTTGGATGAATCCAGTATTTAATTATGAATAAATGACTAGTTTAATTAAAAATAAAGGAATAACATTGAACAACTATAGAATGTTAGGTGTGTGAGGCGTGCGCACAATGTACGTGTATAATTTAAACAAAAATTTAACCGAAATTGGAGTCATTGAACAATAAATTTGAAATCATGTCTTGGCAGAGTTCTCCTCATCGAACCAACTGAAACTCATGCATATCTTGGGAAACATCCTAAATGCATGGCGAAACATCATTTCAGTTCAGGAATATCTATGGAAACCTCAAGACAGTAGTGGTAAAAATGCTTTCAAGTTCTCAAGACAGGAACACTGTTGGTGAAACCTGTGTGTGTCGGAGTAGGAATCGACTCATGGCTGATGTCGATACGTTCTCGTCCAAGTTGTCAATCAGGATATAGTAGCAACTAGCGAGGGCCAGAGTTTTCAGAGTTTGAAGCTCCATTCTTGACAACGGCAATGGCAACGACGACGGAAGTGGGAGAATGCGTTTTGTGTGTGACCTTTAGTTAGTGTCCCCGTGTCTATATGAACACCAAACCTTAGGCTTAAAACCCTAGCTAGTAGGACTTTTCACTTGGACTTAGACTTAAACGGTTCCAAGAAAATTCAATTTAGCACTTAATTAACCTTAGGTGACTAAGAACTTTATAAATTGAACATGTTTTTGATGACTTATTTTATAATGTTTTATATTGACCAAGACTCCCCGAGAAATAGGAAAACTATTGCCGAAAATAGAATTTTTTAAAAAGTGCAATGAATTGGCGCGTGCAACAATGTAATAGGCAGCGCGTGAATCTGCACGCGCCATGCTCCGGAGTTGAATAGTTCATATTCAACCTATTTCAAGATTTAATAATTTCCATATAATTTCTACAATTAATAATTTCCAAGATTCATTAAATTTCAAGATTTATTGTAATATTATTAATTATTTTATAGTAAAAACGATATTTCTACATTTTTATTTTACAAGAGGTATACATATATATCTTACACTATCCTTTTATTATTATTATCATTATTGAATCTACTTATAAAAAGGATCAAAAGATGTTGTGTGGGAGGGAACTACGAGCTGAAACGCGATTCAAAAACTAGGTCCCTATGGACTTTAACAAAATAAACGCCATGAAACTTACCAATCAATCTCTATTATCATCTTATAATTCTGACCACTTCTAGTTGTCGTTGGTCATTTTCAACCCCGCCGCGGTTAGGTTTTTGGTTTCTGGTGACGCAAGTGTGATGTGTTGTTTATATGTTGTTTATTCGAGGAAAAATATGAACAAATTGATGTATATTGAGGTGCTTATGGGTTGTTTGTGGCCAGATGAGATGCAGCTCGGGAGAGGAACAAAAGGAGCTGAATGATGCGGACCCAATTGATCCTTATTCCGGAATCTTTCATGTGGCACTAGTTAGAGTTGTGTTTCGTTTATCTCACTAAATTGCTCCTTGAATACGACCCGGATAAAGGTGAAATTGTTGAAGTTTACAATCAAAATCGTTACAGTCTTTAATGAGGTAGTGTTTTCGATCCACCACTCAAGAACAAAACTGATCGAAGAAAAGTTTGATGACTTTATCGGACTGAATAAGGCAATTTAATCCCATCCATGGCTTGTGATAACTTCAGCCACTGGATTTGGATTTGGATTTGGATTATTTGGCAGAATTTCTTTTGGGCAAAAGAATTTAGCCGGCCACCAAATTTGGATTGGGCCAAAATAATGTGTTAGGAAATAAATTAGACTTCTGTTTTGTAATGTGAATAGACTTAGAAATGCAGTATATATACTGCAGTCACCTTTATGAAAAAAAAAAACTATAGCCGCAGGAGACGAAGAACTGAAACCTTTGATCCAAATTTGGAGATTTTATTCTATTTTCAGATTTGGAAAGATAGTAATTTTGGTGAATTCTTCTCCATCTTTTTAATTAGATTATTTCATGCTTTCTTATTACATTATTGCTTGTTTTTCTAATTTTATTATAAATTTATGAGTAGTTAAATTAGTTATCGGCTTGATTAACTGAATTGATTCATGGCATTGTTTCAAAATTTTCTATGCGAATTCTCTGTTGATTACTATTTAAATTTGATGCCTGCTAAATTAACTTGATGCATGCTAGGCTAGTGCTAATAAAAGCGGCAAATTTCTTGTGAAAAGCAGATAACTGATATAGACTGCAACGAATACTGAGTAGATGGTCGTTGTTAGCGAACACTGGAACGATTATCTAAATTAGGTCTCATTGGTTTTAATTTGTAACTTAACGAGTTTAGCAAATACTTGCTTGTTGATGGGTATTAAGAGGGGATTTTAGGGGTTCAACAAATGCTTGCCTCTATATAACTAATTGATTTGCATGAGATAGTTCATCTATAGCCAATGATTAATGAATGAATCAACGAGGTTAATCTAAGCCGATTGCATTTTATATATATATATATATATATATATATAATTTTTCTTTGATTTTTATTGTGTTTCAATTCCTTGTTTTCCTAGTTGATATAAACAATTCTTTAAATTTAAGGCGTGGTTGCTAAACCAAAAAATCGTTTGGTAGGTTTAAAATAATAGATATTGCTCCGTTTCTCGTGGGATCGACTCTGCTTGTTGATGGGTATTAAGAGGGGATTTTAGGGGTTCAGCAAATACTTGCCTCTATATAACTAATTGATTTGCATGAAATAGTTCATCTATAGCCAATGATCAATGAATGAATCAACGAGGTTAATCTAAGCCGATTGCATTATATATATATGTATATATATATATATATTTTCTTTGATTTTTATTGTGTAATTTAAGGCGTGGTTGCTAAACCAAAAAATCGTTTGGTAGGTTTAAAATAATAGATATTGCTCCGTTTCTCGTGGGATCGACTCTGCTTGCGACTATACTAATTTGTGTGTTGAGTATTGCAGATTATTTTGGTGTGTCAAATGACGCTCACCAAATTGGCGCCGTTGCCGGGGATCGAACCCGGGCCACCCGCTGCGGTTAGGTTTTAGGTTGTTGGTGATGCAAGAGCTCATCCGGATCACATGGACCGACTCGAAACTGAACTTCAGTGTGATTTTGTACAGAAGAACAGTAAGGTACAAATTGAGTAAAAGATCAAGACAAAATAGTAAATGCTCAAAAAATTAACTGAAAGATCAAGGCTAAACAGGAATGCTCAAGGAAACTAACTGAAAGATCAAAAAAATTGATCGAAAGATCAAGAAAAATAGTAAATGCTCATTTCATTGGCTCTTGGTCTCCACAAATACTTGTCTTATAGGAGATGGTCTCCAATTTAAAACAAGAATATTGAGGTTACAATACTATACTCCTAATATAACAATATGACTATTTTTTTTCTTCTCTATCCTCAATAAAGCACCAGGAGTAAAATTTTGTGGTTGTACACCATTCTGAATACTATGCAAAAGGAGTGTACGATTCGCGGCCGGTGAGTGCACGTTTTAAAAATAATAATTTCAACATACTTTTATTTAAACTTCTTTTTGATGAACTTAATATTTAATCATAACTAATGACTAGTTTATTTAAAAAGATATAAATATCATCTAACAATTATTAATACTACACGCACACAATGTACCTGTATAATTTGAACAAATGCACGCCGTGCTCGTGCGCTCCACCACAGTTTAACAATTATTTTTTTCTCTTTCCATTACGATCGAGCACCCTTTGAAAAAAGAGTTTTTTAAAAAAATATATCATTTAAAGATTACTCGTCTCTCTTCCTTCACAATTGAATTTCAATATCAGTATACTGTATGTGTAGGAAGTATCGAAGTAGTTAGTTTTATTTTGTTTGCAGTTAAATATTTTACTAGGAATAAAAGTTTTATCATTTAGAAACATATAAATATCGAATAATTTTAATACCATCTTAAAGCGCGTGCGCAACATTGGAACTGGCAGCGCGTGAATCCGCACGCGCCATATTTTGGAGTTGAATAATTTTCATTTTAGCTTCCAATTACAATATTTCCTCTCCCATTTCTCATCTTCATTGCTCCCCTCTCCTTTGCCATGGCAGGTTTCCGATTCATGACTCTCGGAAACTCTCGGTATCTCGTTCAAATCCAACACATTCCGGTTACAGCCTACAATCAACTTCTAAGGCTCGTTGAGGAGAATCCTTTTGCCAACCCTCTTTTCTCTGATTGCAGACCAGGTAGGGCAGCACGTCTTCAAGGTTCTCCTTGAAATTACAAAAGAGAAATTGAAAAAAGAGATTTTTTTTTTAAAAAAATATCATTTAAAGATTCCTCGTCTCTATTCCGTCACAATTGAATTTCAATATCAGTATATTGTATGTGTACGAAGTAGTTAGTTTTATTTTGTTTGGATTTAAATGTTTTACTAGGAATAAAGGTTTTATCATTTAGAAACATATAAATATCGAATAATTTTAATATCATCTTGAAGCGCGTGCAGCATTGGAACGGGTAGCGCGTGAATCCGCACGCGCCATGTTCTAGAGTTGAATAAATTTCATATTCAATATATTTCAATATTCAATAATTTCCATATGATTTCAACATTTAATAATTTCCAAGATGCTTTAATTTTCAATATTTAATAATGAGTTGGTCTCCTAGGTGGCGGTCACTATATAGTAACTCCTTACTAGGGACTATCCGAAAATATAAAAAATATGAGTAAATATTATTAGAGTGAAAAACATGAAGATCCTTATATGCAATTTTAAATATTTAGAAAAATCATGCACGACCTTATTTCCTTGTGCAACTCTAACATCTAGCGGCTCTGTTTCACACACATAAATATTTAAGACTAGTCCACCTTTTACACAATGGCTGCTATTATTGCCAAAGTTAATATTAGTAACTTTTATTCTTTTATTCTTTTAATCTAATTTACCCTTTTTGTATAAACGCTGGAAGTATAAACGCTTTTTTCTCTGGAAGTATAAACGCTTTTTTTTCTTTTTTATTTAGTAAATACTCGGTAGATTGACTGCCGAAAACTCACATTGGCAGGCTGTGTGACATATACTACTGGGCCCAGAATACCAGAAGCGGTCGTTTCAATATACTCGGCAATTCATTTTCCGAGTTACCCATTCTTAGGATTTTTTGGAAAACTGAATATTCTGGAGATTAGCCTTTAAATAATGACTATTTAGGGGGAAAATTCGGCAATGAAGTGGAGCGTGCACTGTAACGAGCAGCGCGTGAATCTGCACGCGCCTAGCAGATGGACTGGCAAAATTTCTGGACGCCTAGCAATCTTCATACGAGCAATCTTCATATTGACTGCTGTTTATATGAAGTGCAGGTGTTCGTCTAAATTCCAGAGTGATTGCTCCTAGTTCAACAATGTCACTAGTAAAAATTGGGTTGTTATGGGCCTATATCTCATTTTCGGTGGCATTTTAATTAAGCGTCCAGAAATTAAGCTGCCAAATTATATACTATGATAAATGCACGTACGTCATGCTCGTGCGCTCGATATATGCACGGTAACAAAAAACACTTTTTGTTTTCTTTCCATTACGAGCACCCTATTTTACAGCTTTACTTTTCGATTTCTAATTGTAATCTTTTGAAAGATTCCATCTTGTTAATACTTAAAATTTTCCAAAGGCCTTAAATTGTGCATTCTTCTTCGAGCGAACAATGTACATTAATTGTATCCAACTACTTAAACCGTGCATTCTTCAAGCACAAAATGTACATTAATTTAATTACAGTAGAAGCCTAGAACTGGATTCATTTTGTGTCCAAACAGACAATTTAAGAACTCCGAATTATCCCACGTACAATTTATATACATACATACCAGTATCGTCTAAGTTATATGGGATACTAGTATCGTCAGGTCGCACAATTTATGCCCGGTGAGTGCACGATTTTTAGAAAATGATTTCAACATAATTACATTTAAACTGCTCTTGGATGAATCCAGTATTTATATATGAATAAATGACTAGTTTAATTAAAAATAAAGGAATAACATTGAACAACTATAGAATTTTAGGTGTGTGAGGCGTGCGCACAATGTACGTGTATAATTTAAACAAAATTTAACAGAAATTGGAGTCATTGAACAATAAATTTGAAATCATGTCTTGGCAGAGTTCTCCTCATCGAACCAACTGAAACTCATGCATATCTTGGGAAACATCCTAAATGCATGGCGAAACATCATTTCAGTTCAGGAATATCTATGGAAACCTCAAGACAGTAGTGGTAAAAATGCTTTCAAGTTCCAAGACAGGAACACTGTTGGTGAAACCTGTGTGTGTCGGAGTAGGAATCGACTCATGGCTGATGTCGATACGTTCTCGTCCAAGTTGTCAATCAGGATATAGTAGCGAGGGCCAGAGTTTTCAGAGCTTGAAGCTCCATTCTTGACAACGGCAATGGCAACGACGACGGAAGTGGGAGAATGCGTTTTGTGTGTGAGTGAGGGGCAGTTTGCGACCTTTAGTTAGTGTCCCTGTGCCTATATGAACACCAAACCTTAGGCTTAAAACCCTAGCTAGTAGGACTTTTCACTTGGACTTAGACTTAAACGGTTCCAAGAAAATTCAATTTAGCACTTAATTAACCTTAGGTGACTAAGAACTTTATAAATTGAACATGTTTTTGTAGGGGTGTAAATGAACTGAACCGTTCGTGAACAACTCGCGAACAACTCGGTCAAAGTTCGTTTTCGAACTCGGTTTGACCAGTTCGAACTCGAACTCGAGCTCGTTTGTTTATATACGAGCTCGAACTCGAGCTCATAAGAGCCAGCTCGATAGGCTCGTCGAGCAGCTCGAATAGAATTTTATATAGAATTTTTATATAAATTAATTAAATTTTATTCATTAATGCTTTTACGAGCTCGAACTAACTCGAGTTCGAGTTCGAACTCGATTTTTTATCGAGCTCACGAGTCGAGCTCGAACTTTCTAAAAGTCAGACGAATCGAGGTCGAACTAAAATATATCAACTCGTACGAGATCGAACTCGATCACGAACATGCAATACGATCTCGAACTCGAACTCGAACTCGATCACGAACATGCAATACGATCTCGAACTCGAACTCGAACACAGGTCTGTTCGAGCTCGACTCGACTCGTTTACAGCCCTATGTTTTTGATGAATTATTTTATAATGTTTTATATTGACCAAGACTCCCCGAGAAATAGGAAAACTATTGCCGAAAAATAGAATTTTTTAAAAAAGTGCAATGAATTGGCGCGTGCAACAATGCAATAGGTAGCGCGTGAATCTGCACGCGCCATGCTCTAGAGTTGAATAGTTCATATTCAACATATTTCACAATTCAATAATTTCCATATAATTTCCACAATTAATAATTTCCAAGATTTATTAAATTTTAAGATTTAATATAATATTATTAATTATTATATAGTAAAAACAATATTTCTACATTATAATTTTACAAGAGGTATAGATATATATCTTACACTATCCTTTTTTTAATTATTATTATTGAATCTACTTACAAAGAGGATCAAAAGATCTTGTGTGGGAGGGAACTACGCGCTAACACGCGCTTCAGAAACTAGGTCCCTATGGACTTTAACAAAACAAATGCCATGCAACTTACCAATCAATCTCTAATATTATCTTATAATTCTGACCACTTCTAGTTGCCGTTGGTCATTTTCAACCCCGTCGCGGTTAGGTTTTAGGTTGCTGGTGACGCAAGAGTGATGTGTTTATATGTTGTTTATTCGAGGAAAAATATATGCAAATCGATGTGCATTGGGGTGCTTATGGGCTGTTTTGTGGCCAGATGAATGTCATGAACATTATTAATAAATAGAATTCATACAAGATATCAGAACTAGGGTGTAAATGAACTGAACCGTTCGTGAACAACTCTTGAACAACTCGGTCAAAGTTCGTGTTCGAACTCGATTTGACCAGTTCAAAATCGAACTCAATCTCGTTAGTTAATAAATGAGTTCGAACTCGAGATTATAACTCGATAGGCTCGTTGAGCAGCTCGAGAATAATTTATAGGTACTATATTTAGAATTTATAAAAATAATTTACAGGTCTTAAAGAAGGTAATTATATGTTTATTAATTTTGGTTCGTTTCATTTATTTATTTTAGTCTTTTTTATATAAAAAAACTAAGAGAATACATTTTGAATAAGAAATGGATAAGAAATGACGTTATGAAGATTGAAGAAAGAAGTAAAATAAATTTTGAGGGAAAAAGAAAGAGAAAAAAATGAAGGGATGAAAGGTTGAACCCCACATCGTTGGCAAGAGAAAGGGAGAAATCTTCTCTAAGTTATAAATTGATCTCATTTCCTAACCATTCTAAGTCCAACTTGTTTTGGTGGATTTCCATGTGCAAAGCCATATTTAAATGTTTGAGCTCGAATTGGGCTTCTAAATATTAATAACAAATAAAATTCATACTCGACACTGTAACATTAAATATATCGAAACAATCATCGAATCCGGAAGTGACGGTCGATTGCGGTCAATATTAGTGCAAAACAGAATTGAATTTCCGGTGTCGGAAACTTTAAAACTAACTAGAATTCATAATAGATACCGTAACGTATAATAAATCGAAACGCTTCTAGAATCTGGAAAACGGTGAAAAACAACCAACAAGTAGAATTAGATTTCCTAATTCGGAACAATACTTATTAACCAGAATGAAACCTAGAATACGTAAACTATGCAAAATTGAATATGGACTAGTATTCATAAACCTAATGGCCGGATAATTTTATCCCGGCGACAAATCAACGGAAAATACTAACTTCCGAACACGGAACTAATGTAGAGTAAATTCCATAATCCTAAGTTCCGCCACCAGAAATAAATGGAAAGCGGTTGGAAAATAAACAATGGATAACGTTTGAAAAAGCCTTTGATTATCTCATTGGACGTCCCCTAATTAAACGCTGTCTAAAGAAATACAATGGACGGCTCAGCCACCTACGGCTCCTCCAAAATGCCTTCTATCACCCAAATAACAACCGTTAATCCTATACTCTCCCACTAGTGGATGCAGCTCGGGAGAAGAACAAGAAGAGCAAGAAGTGCAGCTTTTGGCCTGATTTGGGAGTAATTTGGAGCTGAAAGATGCGGACCCAATTGGTCCTTATTCCGTAATCTTTCATGGTGGCAGAGTTGTGTTTCGTTTATCGATCACTAAATTGCTCCGTGAATACGACCCAGATAAAGGTGAAATTGTTGGATCTTACAATCGAAATCGCTACACTCTTTTTTTCCACTGGGTGTTTGATGAGGTAGTGGTTTCGATTCACCACTCAAAAGGAGAACTGATCGAAGAAAAATTTGATGATTTTATCGGACTGAATGAGGCAATTTAATCCAATCCATGGCTTGTGAAGACTTCAGCCACGAAATCTTACTTGGATTAAGATTTAGAAGCCTATTTTGTTTTATTTGGCAGATTGTCTTTTGGGCAAAAGAATTTAGACGGAAGAACAGTAATAAATTAGACCGACTCGAGACTGAACTTTGGTGTGATTTTGTACAGAAGAACAGTAAAGTACCAGTGACTATGAATGATCAAGAAAATTGAATAAAAGATCGTGCAAATTGAATAAAAGATCAAGACATAATAGTAAATGCTCAAGCAAATTAACTGAAAGATAAAGGCAAAACAGGAATGCTCAAGGAAACTGACTTAAAAATCAAGCAAATTGACCGAAACATCAAGAAAAAACAGTAAACGCTCATTTCATCGGCCCTTGGTCTCCACAAATATTTGTCTTATAGAAGATGGACTCCAATTTAAAACAAGCATGTTGAGGTTAATATCTATACTCTTAATATAACAATATGACTATTTTATTTTCTTATCTAACCTCAACAAAGCACAAGAGCAAAATTTTGTGGTTGTACACCATCTGAATACAATGCAAAAGGAGTGCACGATTCGCGCTCGGTGAGTGCACGTTTTAAAAGTAATAATTTCAACATACTTTTATTTAAACTTCTTTTTGATGAACTTAATATTTAATCATATATAGCTAATGACTAGTTTATTTAAAAAGATAGAAATATCATCTAACAATTATTAATACTTCACGCACACAATTTACATGTAAAATTTGAACAAATGCACGCCGTGCTCGTGCGCTCGATGTATGCACGAGGCGAGAATATTTTTAAATTATCTTTTCAGAAATATTTAAAAACAATATCATTATACTGTATGATATTGTGATCAGATTGTCTATAATAATTCATGAGTAAAAATTATAACAGAGATTGTACAAAGGATATTCTTGTCTAAAACCCTAGGGCTAGGCAGATTGATGTACTTGCATTAACATGTTATGAGAATATATGTTCTGCTATCTCTTTTATTGTAGCAAAATACTTTTGCAGGAAAAAGTTGATCTGATCTGCAACCCCGAAAATGGTTGGTAATTAATTATCGGTCACATTCTGGGATGCATTCCTTTGGCTGAGGCAGTCAGGACATCTGTTTTGTCACATGAGTGGAGGTATAAATGGTTGAATATTTCCAAAATTAAATATAATGGTGAGGGAATTACAAAAGAGAAATTGTTGTCTTTCACATCAGTTAGTTTTAGTTTGTTTAGAGTTAAATGTTTTATTACTAGCTAGGAATAAAGGTTTTATCATTTAGAAACATATGAATATCGAATAATTTTAATATCATCTTAAGGCGCGTGCAACACTGCAACGGGCAGCGCGTGAATTCGCACGCGCCATGTTCTGGAGTTGGCGCTCCAGAGTTGAATAATTTTCATATTCAATATATTTCAAGATTCAATAATTTCCATATGATTTCAACATTTAATAATTTCAAAGATGCTTTAAAATTTCGATATTTAATAATGAGTTGGTCTCCTAGGTGGCGGTCACTATATAGTGACTACTTACTAAGGACTATCCGAAAAATATAAAAAATATGAGTACATGTCATTATTGTGAAAAACACGAAGATCATTATACATGCAATTTGTAAATCTTTAGAAAAATCACGCGCTCACTCGCGACCTTATTTCCTTGTGCAACTCTGACACCTAGCGGCTCTATTTCACACACATAAATATTTAAGACTAGTCCACCTTTTACACAATGGCTGTTGTTATTGCCAAAACTAATAGTAGCTTGTAGAGCAACTTTTATTCTTTTTACCTAATTTACCCCTTTTCCTTAATTTGTCTCCATACAATTTCCATACGTGATTTTCCAAAAAATCGGATGAGATGCTTGTTTTAATAACCGACAAACTTCTGTTATTAAACTGGAAAAGATTCCTCAGGTCTGCAACCGCCATTTACCTTTTATGCAATTTATGATGACGTAGAAGAAAGCATCTTCTTTAATTTACTCTGCACTCTCATTTTTGTTGACTGCTTTGTGGAGAGTCGATCGATTAGGGTTTAGCAGAAATTTGACAGAATATTTCCATGCAGGTTTTGAGTGGCAAGGAAATATTGTTCGGTAAAGATTTGATGAGATTGAAGTGAGAAAATTTTTCTATATTTGAAGTTGGAGATATCTCATATTCCTTATCTTAAAGGATTCCAAGATTTGAATTGAGTTTGATTGAAGGAAGGAGTCCAAAACCGTGAAATTATTTGTTGAACACGACATTCATGAGTATAAAAGGACAATACGCTTCACTGCTCGAACTACTGATTTTACACACAACAATTCTGCATCTGTGATGAAAGTGAAAAACTCTCGTGGCAAAATTCATTTACGTTAATAATAATATTTATATTTTTGCAATTGTTTTTCTTCAACAGACAATTTAGGCCATATTTGCTAGAACTTGTTTTTTGCTGAACTAAACTGAATTGAACTAAAATAAAATAAATTTAAGTGAACAGATACAATTTTTAAATTTATCAAATCTTACTAAATAAGGCTTATAAATGATTTTAATTTTTTTTAATTGGGAGAATTTTAGTGGGAGCCCCATGTGACACTATCAATGTGGAGAAAATCTCCTGTGAGACCTGTATTTGTGGAGACTAGGGACAAAAAGAGTCCATATAAATAAATAGATATGGAGTTTTTAAAGTTTTGGGGTCATTCTGTAATAATTTCGTATTCGGCGCAATAGTCATATTCAGTTCAATTACAGGGACTATTATGAAAATATTCACATATTTAATCCCCTTTCCCCCAAATCTGCAGATTCTGAAGCTGCCTTCGCTTTGATTCTCTGAGCAGTGGCCAATTTGGCTTCGGCAAATCCGTCGGAGAAGACGACAACGGCTGAGGACTTCGCCATCGTCCCCGGAAACGTCACGATCCTGCACTCCACCCTCGCCATGGCCTCCGAGGTCCTCGATGCCGACTCCGTGACGTCAATCAAATCAGATCTGAAGCGCAGGCTTGGTCTCCCCCTGAGGCTGGAGATGGAGACGAAGATGAAGGTGAAGGTGGAGAAGATCAAGAGCAGGAAAGTTGGGATTAAAATCGTCCGCGAAGGGGAACTCCACGGTGGCTGCCACCACCGATAAAGCCAGGTGCAAGGTCGATCTTCAGATCAAGATTTGGAATCTGCTTGTCACGGTGAACCGGCGGATTGATTTAATTCCGATTGAGCCGTGATTCAATTTGGGTGAGATTCAGTTGAGTTATAGTTCACTTTCTAGTTAGATTCACTTTCTGATGTTTTAATCACCGTGTTTGAGCATTTAAGGTTCTATCTTATGTAATCATCAATTTTCTTGAGCATTTGTTGCATTGTATTGATTCTTCAATCAATTTGCTTGAGCATCCTTGTTTTATCTCAATCTTTCAATTTCCTTGAGTATTCTTTGTTATGTATTGATCTTTCAATTCTCTTGAGCATTTGTTGTTTTGTCTTGATCTTTCAATCAATTTACTTGAGCATATTTGTTTTGTCTAGATCAAATCATTACTTAAAAATATAAAACTCAAGTGATAATTGAAAAAGATCAAAGAAACGGTTAAAATGATCAAGCAAAAAAGATAAAAACGCATAGAAGATCAAGTCATTACTTCAAAACTATCAAACTCAAGTGATAACTGAAAAAAATCAAAGAAAAGATAAAAAAATAAAAAATCAAACAGAACTAAATCAAACTCAAATTATAACTGAAAAGGATAAAAACAAATCAAAAACATCAAACAGAATAAGATCAAATTCAAGCGATATCGAAAAAGATAAAAAAGAATAAGATCAAGCTCAAATGAGAACTAAAAAATATCAAGATAATATCAAATAGAATAAGATCAAGTTCAAGTAATAATTAAAAAAAATCAAAGATAAGATCAAGCAAAAAGCATATAAGATCAAGTCAAAATCATAGAAGATCAGAGGTAGGGGTGCCAGAAAAAAAATCAAGCAAAAAGCATAGAATATCAGACGCAGTGATAGAAGGTAGAGGTAGAAAAAGATCAAGTAAAAAAAATTCAAGCAAAAAACATATAAGATCAAGTAAAAAACATAGAAAATCAGAGGTAGGGGCAGAAAAAGATCAAGCAAAAAACATAAAAAATCAGATGCTGGAGAGAAGGTAGAGGAGAAAGAAGAAAACTAAATTTGCAACTAAATCCCTATATTTAGGTGCATTTTTTAATTTATACCTATAATTTCTGGAAGACTCCTATAGTCCCTGGTCTCAATGGAGATAGGTATCAATAGAGAATTAGTAATCAATGTGAGAGTGTGACGTGGCTTTCCAATATTTCCATGATTCTCCTTTTAATGTGAAAATTTTCCAGTATAGATTTATCACTAAATAAATTTAAAATTATTCTAATTAAAAATCGTAAAATGACTTGCGTAGGAAGAAGAAGAGACTCCATTCCATAAGCTTGGAAATACTAATGCATAGAAAACATAATCGTAATCAAATCTCAGCTGTTTCCGAGGCACAGATTCATAAATGTGGAAGAGGATGGTTCTTATAAAAGCCATGGATCGATATAAACAATTCAAATTTGTGGAATATACAGATAAAAAAACAGGATTCAGTTAATCGCCGGCCTTGAAAACACAGTATGAACGTCACAGAAGTAGCAACCACAGCTATTGCCGGAATGGCTACAACGGCCATTCTGGGTTTCGTGGGCACGGCGGTTACTGCCGTGGCTCCCGCTGCCGTCGCCGGAGTTGCCACTGCTGTGGTTGCCGGAGCAGCTGCCGATGCAGTCTATGGAATATCCGTTGCTGTCGTCAGAGGGATATGGGGGCTTCTGGGAGCATGATTTCACAATTGATAAATCGTTCTGATTTGGAGTATGAACTTTGCACGTTTTATTTTTGTTTAGATCGATGTTTTGCCTTTCGAATGAATGAAAAAATGTCCAGTTGTTGCTTCATTAATTTCATAATTTTCAGTTCATTGCATCACCAATACTTAATTCAGTTTGATTATTCCAAAATTTGGAAGCAATATACGTACTTTTGTTTTTTAAGGTGAAACCGCAAGAGGCGGAGCAATACACGTACACATATACGTCTAAACATAATACACTGAACATTAATTTTATGGGTTTTTTATAGGTAAGTTCATTTTTCTTTTGTATATCCACATTTACCATAATGCCCCTAATGAAATCTTATGATTTTGAGCTATTTTTTGCAATATTAGAATTATTGTAGTAAAAGTACGAATCTGTAGAGAAATGTACTTACATTTAGCACACTCCACATTTTACGGTCAAAAGATCCGTCGTCACTCAATCTCATCCCGGCGTCATCGAATTCGCTCCAGGCCGGAATGGGTGAATCGGCAGTTGATCGGAGCTTCAACAAGACGCTCGAGAATTTGTAAATTTGGGGTAAAACATACAAAATCATGATTCTCTAAACGGTTTTTCTAACGAGTGCCCTAGGGCACTCGATAACAATTGAATCTTTTATGTGAGTTCGTGTATTATGTGATTCTTTGTGCATGGTTAATGACTACAACTACGTTGGTAGTATAAATTCAGTTTTCGATTAATCTCCTTCGATCATCGAAATGTTCCATCAATGCTCTCATTTAATTCTTTTCCCTCCATTAGCATTTTACGTTACAAATCTCCCTCCAAACAAATTCTAAAATATCTGCAATTTACCTGTCACATTCCAAACTATTAATTTACTGTATCATCACCGTGTCGTGTCGTACCACTACATATTCTGGTATCATAAACATTTTTTTCCGGATCACTCTATTCATACCACTACATTTGTCATTCGGATTAAACATAAAAAAGTTTAGAATTCAAATATAAGATATGATAACATAAAACATAAAAATGAGGATGGTGTGGATTTTGTATAGGTGTAGATTCTTTCATACAATATTCATTCGGTAAACAAAACCATCCAGATAAATACAACCATGTATTTACAACTACAATTGGTATCCAAAATTAGGATTAAAAATTTATTTTATTGAATTCCCTCCATTTACCATTTCATTTCCCTCCAAAAAATACTCTTATATAATCCACACCATCCTTATTTTTATGTTTTATGTTATCATATCTTATATTTGAATTCTGAAACAGGTAAATTGCAGATATTTTAGAATTTGTTTGGAGGGAGATTTGTAACGTAAAATGCTAATGGAGGGAAAATAATTAAATGAGAGCATTGATGGAACATTTCGATGATCGAGGGAGGATTAATCGAAAGCTGAATTTATACTACCAACGTAATTGTAGTCATTAACCATGCACAAAGAATCACATAATACACGAACTCACATAAAAGATTCTATTGTTATCGAGTGCCCTAGGGCACTCGTTAGAAAAACCGTTCTCTAAATACAAATTCCATGCGGTATAATTATCTTCAAAAAAAAAAAAAAAATTCCATGCGGTATAATTTACAAATACATCCCTTATTAAAATATCTTTTATAAAAACAGAGAATTGTTGCCTGACTAATTACTTTGTAAGGCCTTTTTTTATTAAAAATTTACTGCCTAACATTTGCATTTATTTGTTTCGCAATAAGGGTTCCTATATAGTTTTTGAAAATGTTCATGAGCCAGATTTTAAATCTTGATTTTTTTAGCCCAAAAACTTTTCAAGGGATTTTGCTAGACATAGATGAAATTGATTCATATATATTAGCCTTTTGGATTACCTGTCCACCAAAAATTAATATTATTAATCTAACAGCTATATATTTCAATCAGATAATTTTAGCCCAAACAATTCTTCACCAAACATCTATAGAAAGTTCTTAAATTAAGATGAATATTTTAATTAAGAAATTACAGGTCACAAGAGTATGAAGAAAAGGAAAAGCCTCTTTCCTTGGAATACTTAATGAGAAAGTCTTGGGTGAGACCTGTCCTTGTGAAGACCAAGAGCAGGGGAATGAGCATTTACTGTTTCTGCTTGATCTTTTAGTCAGTTTGTTTGATCTTTCAATCAATGTCCTTGAGTATTTTTGTTTTGCCTTGATTTTTCATTTAATCTGATCTTTCGGTCAATTTTTCTTGATCATTTCCTTGGTTAATTTCACCAACGACAAATTTAATCAAGGAAATCGGCGGGTTTAAAGCTCACCAACAAAAAATTCAATCAATAACAGTCTCATATAATCTTTGGTCTCATTTGAGACTGAGAATTTGAGATACTTGATTAACCTGGAAAACCTAAATCGTCTCAGTAAATTAAATTTCAACAATTCCCGCTGTACAAATTCAATAAATTATGATATGACCGAGAGACTTCATCTTCTCAATCCACACAATCTTATCCTCTTGGAAGGCTGATCAAGAGCTATATAAACAGAGACCAATGTTGCAGAAAACATACAATATTCCCTCAGCAGAGAAAACTAAATGGGTTTATCAGAAATGCAGGTTAGTTGGGAATCTGTAGCGATGACTGTTCTTGGCTGGTTTCTTCGCACTTTCTTCTCGGAGTATTTTACTGGCCGGAAAACCATGAAAGCTCCCGGAAAGAACTATCGCATTTTCAGAGAGGCCTTCGAGAAGAATGCCGCCGAGTGGTTCCGCAACCATCGTCATTAAAATCCGGCCAGCAGGAGGATGAAGCTAGTTTTTGTTTTTTGTTTGTTTGGATTTTAATGCTATGTTGTTCTCAGGCTTGATGTTTTGAAGAATGAATGGATCTTCATTTTGGTTTTTCTGTTTCTTGTTTTAGTTGATGGGAAAGTGTAATTAGATCTTGTTGGTTTTATTTTCTACTTGGCTAACTGAATCATTTGCAATGAAATTTTAAGAAATTGTACAACTTATTTCATGCGGTTTATAAATTAATACAACTTATTTTTTACTTAAGAGAATACTACATTAAAATTCAAATTTAATTTATTTTTAACTTAATGCTGCATGTTACGTGCAAAAGGAGTGCACGATTTGTGCCTAGTAAGTGCACTTAATTTAGAAATTAATTTTAACAATTAATTAACATACCTTTTTTTTTTTTTTTTTTTTTTTTTTTTTTTTTGAAAAGGAAAATCTTATATCATCTCAAGGTGTTGGAAAACGTCCAACAACGTTTGACAAAAGAAACTCTGGGATAGAGTTCCAGGTTACATCCTCTCGATCACTAGTCCTAGCAAAGCTAGCTACCATATCTGCATTTGTATTCTCCGTTCTGGGTATCCAGCAGGGTCTGATCATTCCAATACGCGCAACATCTGATCGAATATCATTGATAATTGCCTCACAACTCAGTGGACTCTCAACATCGCCTTGTACAATCTGAATAAGATTAAGGGCATCTCCAACAATCACCGCGTCTCTCCAGTTAAGTTCTTCAGCTAGCAAAATCGCTTGCTTGATGGCTAGAGCCTCGGCATATATTGGTTCCCGGATTTCAGCTATGCGGTGTGCTCCAGCTTTTACGAAACCTCCTTCCTCGTCAGCTGCGATGATTCTCAGGCCTGCAGTTCCATCTTTAAGGCTTGCATCAAAATAAATCCGGTTACCCGCAGCTGGTGGCTTGAGTATATGGCCGATGTCCAGTGCTTCCGAGGCTCTCTCCGGCCAATTATTCGCCTTTTCGAAACTAGATAGGGAAGTGATTATCGAAGCAGCTAGATTGTCTGCGCTCAAATTTCTGTCCTGAAACAATTTACTGTTCCGTTGAAACCATATACCATCCACTGCCATAGCGATCATCTCTCTCTTGCCATCCACATTGTCTTTTAGCAGCTCCCTGAACCACGTATCCCCTCTGGTTCTTTGGCTTGCTGCGACAATTGCTTCCATCCCTAGCGTGCGCCAAACCCGACGTGGTTTAATATAAACTTCTCTTTAATATAAATTAAAGATTTAATGCTATATGCACACAATATACATGTATAATTTGAACAAAATTTAACCAAAATATGATGCTCAAAGTGGAAAATAGTATAGAATTTTTTTATTGAATCGTGCATCTATCGAGCGCACAATGTGCATTTAGCATATGTTATTTTCTACTTTCATGACACGCTGTAATAAAACAATACTAGAAAATACAAACGTTTCTTATTATTATATAGGGTTTTTTAATCCACGAATTTTGTAAATATCACCTTGAAATTGATTGTTCATATGCTTCATCTATATATAATCATAATAATATCATCACAAAATCATCGTATTC
Organism: Cruciata laevipes; assembly: GCA_963678965.1. Lineage (NCBI taxonomy): Eukaryota > Viridiplantae > Streptophyta > Magnoliopsida > Gentianales > Rubiaceae > Cruciata > Cruciata laevipes. The sequence continues at coordinate 4,562,842 of OY787641.1, read as the reverse complement.
TGAAATTTCCTTGTACTTTCCAGAACCATGTGATGAAGAATGTGTTTCTAGCCTTTTGATCGGATAAGCTAAATTGAATTGGAAAAAAAAAGTACAGTATGGCTGAATTTAACTGAATTTCATCAAACTTTATTTTAACAAAAATGAAATGAACTAAATTAAACCGGATTAAACTGGTCAACGAATAAGATAAAAAAAATAATTTCTTGCCGTGAATTTACGAAAATATCCCTTTTGTAAAAAATTATCTAAAAGTTCATTTTTATAAGGTTATTTTAGTAAATTTTTACTAATTGAGAATTGTAAATTTTGGAAGAAGAATACTAACATGCGTATATATTTGCAGCGGAATGGGGGAAGCCATTTGGCTATTTATTACAGTCTTTCCTCGGAACCTTAATTGAATTCATTGAACGCTCAACTTCCCGGCGAACATCGGCATTAAATGTCTGCATTGTTTACCGCGATCATGTCTCTCTTTGGTCCCCTAGCTCAGCACTATATAAACCAGCCTATTCCAGAGAAGCAACGCAGCAGAAATTATGGCGTCCGGTGGGAGCAGAGGGAATGATTCCGGCCACGGCGGCGAGGCGGCGGCGCTCAAGGACAAAGACGACGACGTCGAAGTCAGTCCCCTGCTGGCGGTTGCTGCGGCCGTCGGCATAGCTATTGTTGGCTGGGGAATAAGTCGTTTGCTGTTCGGGTCGGGTTCGGGATCGGAGACTGATCGGAAAACCATGAAGGCGCCGGGGAAGAACTACCGCATTTACAGGGATGACTTTGATAAAGATCCCGGTGCATGGTTTCGCGATAACCGCTAATGAAGATGGTCATCTGATCATGGTGGAATAAATTTATCTTTTTTTGCTGTCAAATTTTAGGAGAAAAAAAAACGGTATCCTTGGTGGACGTTTTGTTGTACGTTTCTTGATTCCATGAGTGAAATCTCAATCGTTTCCTATAAAGTGCGTGTCTACGTGTTTTAATTAATTTGGATGAACTGAATTGAAATGAACTAAAATTAATGGAAGTGATTATCTCAGTTTTAATACAAATTCTTATTTGACACTCAGTTTTAATACAAATTCTCATACACATGTCTCTACAGAGACCAAGTATTATAAGGGATCATTATCGCTTGAATTTGCCATTGGCGAAATTCAACTCCACCGCCGCTGTTTGATTTTAGAATGTTGGTGTTGCTAGAGCTCAACCGGCTCACATGGACTGACTCGAAACTGAGCTTCGGTATGAATTTGTACGGAATAATAGTAATATATCAAAGATTAGGAATGATGAAGGAAAATGAGTGAAAGATCAAATGAACAGAAATATCAAGGCAAAACAAGAATGCTCATGGGTGTCAAAGAAACCTGCTTTCCAGGCGCTGGTCCAAAGCGTGTCAAAGAAACCTCTGATCTATGACCTCCCAAAGGCGGGTCGTAGGTGCCTCCACATGAGCTTCGGGTAACCAAATATGAACTGGCTATTTCTCTGAGTCCTCGGAATAGGATGATGCCCGAAAGGTTTTTTTCTGATCTGTATTGCCTTGAGGAAAGAGAGCAACTCCAGATTCTTCAGTTGTTCCAGGAGCTGCTGAAAGGGATGCTTTAGCTGTTTTTCTTTTGGTACTAACAAGGAGGAGCCGGAATCAGGACATTGGCAGCTAAAAAATCAAGAAAAAACGGTAATGCTCAATCTCTTGTCCATTGGTCTCCACAAGGAAAGGTCTCACCCAAGATTTTCTCCAGTTCTAATGGAGCCGGGCTTAAAATTCTCATCTAATTAAGTATTTATGATTCCCATGTTTTTTATCTTTCTTACAGTTTTAGTTAGATTAAGTTGGATTCAGGGTTAAATTTTGTTTAACTGAGGTTTCATGTTATGTTGAATCATGGGATCTTTATATGTTTGTTTAACAATGAGTTTTAGTATTTTGTTTCTAATTTAATTTAGAGGCTTAAGATGATTGTGACAAATCCAAGGAAGTGTAGCGTCGTCTAAATTCCGGAGTTGATTGCTCCTAGTTCAACAACACCACTAGTAAAACGGTTTATTCCGTTGCTCCTAGCGTCGTCACATACAATAAATGCACGATTTGTGCTCGGTGAGTGCACGAGTTTTTGAATACAATTACTATAGTAACTATACTGTGTACTTGGGGTACGAAGCGGACCGTACCCCCAAGGAGTTTTTTGCAAAACAATTAAACTTCCATGGGTTGATTATGTAATTAATCATTAAATTGCCCTTCCTTAAGATCCGGCCACGTTTCAACTTATAAGAGAGGAAACCGCCGGCCACTCCTAAATCAAATCGACGATTTTGATCGGACGCACACGGGTTTCTCTGGTTCTTCTTTCTAAATTATTTTTCAGACACACCGGAAAGTGGAGATCGATCCTAACTGTGGACTACAACATTCAATGACCGGATTGTTTGGATTCAGGTAAAAGTGAGTGTTTAATTTTGATCCTAGATGAATGTGCAATTTGAAATCGATGATTTTCCAAGCCATGGAATTTTTTTGCTTGGAAGGTTTTCTATACAATTTAGAGTCAGTTTACTCTAGTTTAGTTGTTAGGAATCCAAACTTCTTAGGGTTCAGATTTTGTATTAGACAATTTAGAATAATGTGGTGATGATGATGGTATACGACTGTGCAATGCACATTTGACAGTACTTAGATGCACTTTGCATATATTTAGACTGCACATTGAATTTCTATTAGTTGGATTTTAGATGATCAGCAATGCACATTTTACAGTACTTATATGCACATTGTATATATTTAGACTGCACATTGAATTTCTATTAGTTGGATTTTAGATGATCAGTAATGCACATTTTACAGTACTTATATGCACATTGTACATATTTAGACTGCACATTGAATTTCTATGTTGGATTGTAGATGAGCAATGCACATTATACAGTACTTATATGCACTTTGCATATATTTAGACTGCACATTGAATTTCTATTAGTTGGATTGTGGATGTGAAATGCACATTTAACAATACTGTGATGCTTTTTGTATATATTTAGACTGCACATGATGATGGTATGTAGGGAACGATTTGTTTAACAAGTATTGTGCATCTTGAAATACGTGCATGTGCATTTTGGTTTTGTAGCGGAATGTACATTTTAGTGTAATTAGAATGCACATTTTGTTTTTAAAGTATCCTTGTTTACAAGACCAAATGCTCTGAAATCTTTGTTGATTTTATCATCTTTTATTTTTCTTTAAATACAGTTTGGGATACGATCTCTTTATTAAATATAGTCATATATATCGAAAAATGCATTTTGTGCATTTCAGATGTAGTGGATGTTCAAATGGACTATAGGTGCATTTTAATCATTCTTTATATGAATCTCAATTGTAGTGTATGCATCTGTAAAGCAATATGTGTTCACATTAATTTGGAGTAGTTTAGTTCCTTAAGTATTTAGTGTAATGCATATTCATCACTGTGCATTTCTAATGTACTTAAAGTGCAGCTTGAATGAACCATATGTGCAATATAATTATAATGATTATGCAACATTAGCCATTAGCTTCATATATAATGTAATAAATTCATATCATAGCTTTTGCTAATGGTTTTCCAGAGAGCATCCTACAGATTCGATGTCGTCGTGCTCTGAATTGAAAGGAAAAAAGTTTGTAACTGGCTATGAGACGATGTGATGATGATGATGTTGTTCCTGTTGCTGCACCAGTTTCTACTCTTGGAGAGTGTCCATGGACATCATGTTACTTTGCAAATGGTGTTGAAGAAATTAAGGTTTGTGGAGAACTTTGTCGTTGAATCCATGAAACGACCAATGTCATTGAAAAGCTTGCTGCCCAAGTTTGCAATGAAGCCAAGGTCTGTGATATATATGTGAAGGCTCTAATGTCAATTTGATTGGTGAATGGACTGGACTATGGAAGAGCAATTACAATGGGAATGCATTGAAAGTGGTTGCTGCAACGTCTAGGAGTATGTGAAGTCCTATACTGAACACGTCCAGAGTCGAGTCATTGCTTCGTCAACTTCTCATGCTTCGTTCTCGAAATTCATATGTAGTGGTTGTATGTTCTTGTTGTAGAACCTTGTGTTTTTTATCTGTTGTTTAATTTCGACAATGAACCTCTGGTCAAAGATTGTATTCATGGATTATTCGTTTTGACGTTTAATATATCATGTTAATGAATTGTGGTTGAAAGTTTTTATTTATGGCTGAAATTGCATCAGACTTATGGATGAAACACGAAAGTTAAACGTGGGTGAGAAAAACATTCAAATTGTGGATGAGAGTTAAGTCAGTTAACTATGTGTACAACAAAAAACGTGGGCATGTCTCTGCTTAGTTTAAGGAGGTAATAAATTATTTGTAAAAAGAGGACCTGGGGGTACCATCCGCACCGTACCTCCGGTGTACTGAATAATTTGTGTATTAAGATGGTACTATGCACGTGTATAAATTGAACAAAACATAACCAAACACTAGTGCATGAAGTGTTCATGCACACCGGTTTAAAAACCACCATAACCTCAAAGGTACCTACGAATTCGTAATTTATAAAACCTCAATTTTTTTGAAAGTTCTATCATAAGTGGGGAAAAGGTGCTCTCTGATTCACCAATTGATAATAAGCTGTATTATGGCCATATTGCAGACAATAATAATCAAAGGAGCATTTGTGAAAGGAAGGAGTGTAGCTCTGCTTACTCATGAACTACTTCATAAGTATAACTCTACTACGATGAAAGACAGTTGTCTGATAAAACTATGAATGACAGTTTCCTGATAAAAGTAGATATTTCCAAGGCATTTGATAGTGTTAGCTGGTCTTTTTTTGTCCCAGAAATGATGATTGATTAGATAAGGAAATGTGTCACTATTTCACTAAGCCTTTTGCAGGTTAGAGAGGGGTGAAGCAAGGGGATCTCCTCTCTGATCCCCTTTACTCTTTGTTATTTGTATGGGGTATTTGAGTAGGATGCTCAAGGAATTAGGGAGCTCCGGCTTAATTAAAACTAAGTTTCTAGGCAAATGGATGTTTATCAAGCATCAGCATCATCATATATAGCAGAGCCCAAACTAAAATTCAAATGAAAAGTAATGAATGTCAATATGATTTGTGCTTGAAGAAATTCATAATAAATAGTATCAAACAAAGGTACTAAACATATTGATACGAGATAGTATGTACGGAATATTCTAAAACAGAAAGAATTTGAGATCTTGAAAAGGTCAAACCCGAATACATAAGATTACAACTTACCTGGTTCGAAGGGCTTCCAATTTGAGCATATTTGTACGCTTGAAGACAAGAACATATACGATCGGAATTTGCTCGTTCCGACAACGACACATCATGACTGGATCAATTAAAAGGTTGTTGCCGACGAGCTTTTCAGGGATCGACAAACCTGGTGTATGGGAACCGAGTTGAGTCAGCATTGTCGGTGATATGATTTGTGTTGATGTTCCTATATGATTTGTGTTTATGTTGATGTTCCTTAAAAATCTCTTGATATTAGTTATGTACTGGAATTGACGTCGTTCATGTATTGTTAAACTTCATCTAATTATGTTCAATGGTAGAAGTTCATTTTTGATGATATTTGTGGTTAAATAGTCAATTGCCTAACCTTTAGAGTGCTTCATATGAGAGTTTGTGATATTAAAAAAATATTAATACTAACACATATTCTTAAGTTAGTGTTTTAGAAAGTCAAGGAATAATTAAAAGATGAGAAAGTCTTGGGTGAGACCTGTCCTTGTGGAGACCAAGAGCAGGGGAATGAGCATTTACTGTTTCTGCTTGATCTTTTAGTCAGTTTGTTTGATCTTTCAATCAATGTCCTTGAGTATTTTTGTTTTGCCTTGATTTTTCAGTTAATTTGATCTTTCGTTCAATTTGCTTGATCATTCGGTCAATTTTCTTGATCATTTCCTTGGTCAATTTCACCAACGACAAATTCAATCAAGGAAATCGGTGGGTTTAAAGCTCACCAACGACAAATTCAATCAATAGCAGTCTCATATAATCTTTGGTCTCATTTGAGACCTGTCTCAAATGAGAATTTGCCTTAAAAGATAAGACATTTTGGTTTCAAAATATCTTGGATGAGACTGTCATACCATAAGTTTATGATAGGACGAATGATAGTTCATTTGTTTATTAGATTTGTTTGTGTGTTTCGAATCTTTATATGTCTTTCCAACTTAATTAGTTCACTTACACATGATAACAGCTTATTACAAACCAGACTTAGAAACACACAAACAAATCTAATAAACACATATCATTTGTCATACCATAATCTTATAGTAGGACGGTCTCACCCCAAGACTTTGTATTTTTAGTCATTAGTTTATTTTAGAAAGTCAAGTAAGATCTAACCATCAATTAGTTCATTTCATTTTAGTTAGTGTTGGTAAAATGTCTAATCAGAGTTAACTAAGTCGATTTAGTTATCTGTGTTTCAATAAAACCAAGTAAAGTTTGATTGATCAATAATTCAACTCGATTTAGTTAAGTAAAGTTTGACTAATCATACAACTCAATTCAATTTTGTCAATGTTTACAAAATGTGTCAGAGTCGACTTCAATTCAGTATAATTGATGTTTATAATGTAAATTAAGTTCTGATCTTTGATTCAACTAAATTTAGTTACTGAGTATAAGATTTGATCTTTCGTATGTTGGGTGTGTCAAACCCAAGTCCCACATCGGAAGCGGAGAGGGCAATTCCTCAATTTATATGGAATAGCTCCACCACATAGTATGGGACCTTTTAATTTAGGAATAAGCTCATTGTGAAAAATCGTGTGGGTCTGGCCCAAAGCGGACATTATTATACTAATGGTGTTTGTGGTGAGTTCGGCAGTCCCAACAAGTGGTATCAGAGCCATGGTTGTGCTCGGGACGGGACTGCTTGTATGCCGATGTGGAGGAGACCCTCGGTTGTGCCGTTGAGGTGGCAAAAGTGCCCCTTGTGTCGAAAGTCTGCCTGACCAAGGTGGTTGTCCGGTGGCGTGTTCCGCATGTTGGCGGCGGTGCATGATGTTCCAAGGATGAAGGATACCGGGTTGTGTGTTCCTTGGTTTGAGGGAGAAATTGTTGGGTGTGTCAAACCCAAGTCCCACATCGGAAGCGAAGAGGGCAATTCCTCAGCTTATATGGAATAGTTCCACCACATAGTATGAGCCATTTTGAGAATAAGCCCATTGTAAAAAACCGTACGAATCTGGCCCAAAGCGGACAATATCATTAGTAATGGTGGTTGTGGTGAGCTCGGCAGTACCAACATCGTAATATAATATCGGTTTATACGGAATATAATCCTTTTGTCGTTGATCTGATTAATTTTTGACAACTGACGCGAAAGAAGCAAAACTTAACTTTTAGTAAGTACAATTTTAAGTTTGTGTTGAAAATGAAACTTCCTTGCAAAGTGTCTTTTCTGTCTATTTTCTTGTCTTATTGCAAAGTATACCACTGCCGTTTTGTTGGAGCCAAAAATGTGATTTTCCTAATTTATTCGGTTTGTAATCCGATCTAGTTCAATCTGATATTTTGTTGTCTTCGTTTAAATTTAGGTGGGTAAATTTATGACATCTCATCGATTTTTTTAGCGGATGTAATATTATCATGTGATTTTTATAATAAGTTCTACATTTACTATTTTATTTTATAATAATAGGTTTTTTTTTAGTTTACTTGAAAGAGACATTTTTTTTAAAAAAATGTATGTTAAAAATATTTTTGAAAATTGAAATTGAAATTAATTCATTTTAAAAACATTTTTTTAGGTAAACACTACGATATCTATGCCTAAACAACAACCTTAATTTACTACATTCATGATGTAAAAAATCTAAAATGATTAGAAAGGCGCATACAAAACACAGTTAGACCAAATTGGATTACGTCCAGCGTAAAATCAAATTAATCTATATTAAAGAGCTAAAAACACTGCTTATAACATTTTATTCTCTTCGAAAGAAATAACTTAATTGGTACATCATAAAGAAACATTTTTCGTCTCAAGTTTTGCAGAATTGATACTAATTGAGGTGAATAATAGTTTATATAAATCACTATTTTTTAGTTGAGGTGAGATATTTTATATAATTACAAATTTCATTTTAAGTGAATCACTATTTTTTTCTAGTCCAGCAATATTAATATTGGTTGAATTCAAAATTTTAAAACTTATATAATTACGAACTGAATAACGCAAAGAGAAAAGTGCTTTAACTATAACTACGCATTTTATTGCACAATACAACAATAACTTACACAAGAATACCTGAAAAAAATATAGCACGATGAACATCAAACATGAATTAATGTTCCAACATAGGAAATTACACATACATAAAACCGCAGAAAATTAAATTACAAACAAACTGAGATAATCATTATTCAACAATACTTCTCTAGCAGACCGACGACGAAAACAGTAAACGCAGCGGATCGAGAAAAGACTTGACGATGAACGTGGCCGGAATATTATTCCGGCACCTGCATTTTCCGGCTAGCAACAGCAGCGATGCTTGCGACCTTCAAGAAGGGCGGCTTTCATCTTCTTCATCTTTTTCCTCTTGCAGAACCACTTGGTGCCGCAGCAGATGAGCAGCGCGAGGACGAGGGCGAGAGTTGGGAACGGAGACACGGCGAGGAACCAGCGGAGGGAGAACTTGGCGTCCGCCATCGCCGGGGCGGCGGACGGCGGCGGAGGAAGGAAAGCGCCGTTAACCCAGCCGGGATATTTCTCCGACAGGTTGTCCATCACCTGCTTCAGAACGGCGCCGGTTTGTTTTTCCATCTCTCTCTCGGAGTAGTAATAGTGTGTGTATGTGTGTGTTTTTCTTTGTGCTGTGCTTCGCGTATTTGTATTGGTGATGGAGGGAAGAAGCTTCCCTGTGTCCTTGAACGTTGTGGGACCCGGGGAGTCACATGATGGTAAACGTTGGGGTAATTACATCTAGCACCCTTGAGTTTTGGATGGATTATGAAAGTGACTAAATTGATTCTGCTATGGTAAAAATAATGCAGTAACTTTAGTGTTTATGTGACCTAAGAGTTATATCTCCGCATAGCTGTAGATATTTTTCTAGTAAACTCACAATTTAATATCTTAAAGAACAAAAATAATCATAATTTCATTTTCGTTCGGGAAATACCTATGATAACTCAACAACGTAACTTGATTTTATGATGACTGGTTGTCTGAATCCCTTACAATACACGATTGATAGAATTACCTGCATAATATGTATCATACTACTTTTCTTTTTCCTTCTTGGTTCTGCGAGTTCTGAGATTTATCTCGATTGATGGCTGTGTGAAGGCGACAATGCTGATCGAGATGATTTTACCCTGGACAGTGTGAGTGGAGCTCCAATCACGACTAGAGATGTAGAATGAAAATAATCGCAATTCCACTACTACTATCACCAGCGATATTTCTTAGAGGATTCAATAATAAGTGTAGTTTAATCAGTTTAGTTTAGTTTCATTAATTTCAAAAAAGTTCCCTTCATTTCATTAGTTTTAATCCATTATTATAACACTATAAGACTATCTATTAACCTGATCATAAGATTGAATCCATGTACTTCTTCCTCCTCCTTCTTCTTCTATTTTTCCTCAGAAGTATCCAAATGCTCCATCTTAGGTGAAGTAGTTGGACGGAGATACTTATTAATCGTATCGATATAAAACCATCAATTCCTTTATTTTTACGCAAGCAAATTCTAAAAATAATATAACATTAACCTAGTTTATTATATCATATATATGACACTAATATTACGTAATAAATTTAAAGGAAGTTAACTATAATATTAATCTCCAACAACCCAATCCTTAACATTGGCATTGCCAAAACTCTAGTCTAAACCACAAAGTCAGCAACACATTGACTCAATCTCAACGTCAATGATACCACCGTCCCAAATCAAACCACCATTTTTAAAATTCAATTTTCATAGCATTTTTGGCCGTAATTAAATTCCAAATAATATATATGTAATCTTTTAAATTCATTATTTATTTATTTAGCTTGGTTGTCAAAAATACTTTTAAAAAATTGACAAAAAGTGTATGGACGGTGACGTGTCTTATTTTCCTTTCAAGGGATGTATGACGTCCATATTTGTGCAGACTATATAAAATATATTTTTTACAAATAAAAAGGTAGTCAACCTTAAAAATGAGAATATCTGGTAAATAAAATCTGGATAATTAATTACTAGCATTAATTGGTATTTGCTACAACGCAACAACCAACGAATATCTAATATATAATGTGTGCGAATTTTTCTCGCATAAACATCTTTAACTTTTATGCAATACAAAAATTAACATGGGATTTCTGGCGTTTCTTTGCCTGCTGAGTTTTGTAACTGTGTGTTTCTACACAATTCTATTGAAATGGAACGAGATAAAATACAGGGGTAAATTAAATTTACCTCCCGGTACAATGGGATGGCCTCTTTTCGGTGAGATGCATCGATTTTTCGGTCAGGATGGACCCAATTTTATGAAAAAACAAAGAGCCAGGTCAGATCTAAATTCTGACTATTTTTTTCTCCAAAATTTATATAAATTTTCTCAAAATGTGAAATACTTATTTCTTATTATAAACATTTTCTTTTGTTGTTTATAACTTTTATGCTGCCTCTAAAACATCACAAGTATGATATATTCATACGAGATCGCGTAATTTATGATGAATCTGGAGTTTTTGTAATTGAGAATTGTAAATTTTTACCTTTTAAATAATTTGTTAGCCAATTCTGATTTTTATAAGAGTTATATAAGTAAATTCAGACTAAATGAGATATGCAATTAGTGGAATTATAGATCTGTATGTATGTATATATGTATGGATTGTGTTTTTTAAATGCAGAGTAATTAAGATTCTTGCCCAACTGACTGAATTGAACTGAGCTATATATAATTATCACATTTTGACAGATATGGAAATGTTTTCAAGACACACATATTGGGGCACCCTACAGTTATCTCCATGGACCCTGAGCTGAACAGGTACATTCTCCTTAATGAAGCACAAGGGATGGTTCCAGGGTACCCTAAATCCATTGTGGACATTTTGGGGAAGAACAATATTAGCGCTGTGTGTGGAAACACACACAAGAACATTAGAGGGTCAGCCATGTTTCTCATAGGACCTTCTGCCCTTAAAGATAGATTGTTACCCAAAATAGACAAGTATGTGAAGCTCGTCCTACAGAATTGGGACGGAAAAGTCATCGAGCTTCAAGAAAAATCCCAAGAAGTAAGCATATTATATATTATTAAATTCTTTTATATATATTTTTGTAATGTTTAATTGTTAAAATACTAATTATTTGGTGTGGATTTTTATTAGATGGCATTCTTTTTATCGTTCAAGCATGTTTTCGGGGATGAATCAAGGTCGTTTTACGAAGCGATGAAACAAGAATTTGATAAGGTGGTGATGGGAACGCTTTCTTTGCCGATCAACCTTCCGGGAACAAATTACCGGAAAGGGCTTCAGGTATGTTTAGTAGAATGTGTCTAGTGTTTGGTAGAATGTGCTCAAAGTTAGGATCGGGTCGGGTTGGATCAGGTTGGGTCGGATCAGATGACGCAAGGGTTAGGTAGTTGGATGATGTAATCTTGATGATATTTTGTTAGTGTAGGTTGGGTCAAGTCAGGCTGGTGATGCGAGAGTTAGGTGAATCAATCTAAATTTAGTATGGTGGTTTTGATCTTAAATGGACGGGTCAAATTCTGTTTATTTGTGCGATTTAGTCAATTGTAAAGTCAAATATACCTAGCTAATTACTTATTACTTATCATACCAGAAAATAAAATAATTTTATTTTTACCTGGCCTAATTAACTTAAATATTTTGACTTATGAAATTGCATTTCATATGCACAATGTTTCATTTGCTAACTAGACTTGCTAAGAATAGTGATTCCTAAGTTCCTTTTTGTCAAATGTTGCTGAACGTCTATTTTCAAAAAAAAAAAAATGTTGCTGAACGTCTAGCACGATATAAAATTACTTCTCTTATGCTTTAGAAATAGAAACACATAAATTATTTGACTTCATTTTGCAGGCAAGGAAAAAAGTGTGTCAACTTTTGAAACATATAATTGAGAGGAGAAGATCAACAACTGATTATTCCAGATTGGATCATAACAATATTGACATACTAGATTCTCTATTGGGAAATCATGATGGTTTATATGAACTTAATGATAAGGAGATTATTGATCAAATCATTATGATCCTAAATGCTGGATATGAAACCGAGTCCACCACTGCCATGATGGCTGTCAAATATCTTCACGATCATCCAAGTGCTTTAAAACAGCTCATGGTAAGTTTATTTTTTTCTCAATAAAAAACACCGATTAAATAATATATCACAGTTTATTTTTAATTAGAATTCCGCATTTATACAAAAATTTAATTTTTCAGGAAGAACATTTCATGATCCGTCGGGAGAAATCGAGTGATGAGCCTGGACTTAGCTGGTCAGATTACAAAAGAATGACTTTTACTCGAGCTGTGAGTTAATGCCCTGGTCTTCTGAATTGAACTGTAGTAAAATGAAAATAGGAACAATTTTGTCACCAAATTGAATTAAACTATAATAAACTGAAGTACAATTAAATTTATTTCAATTTCAATTCAGTTCATAAAACAGTTTTTAAACTGAATTGAACTGAAAGGACATACTGATAAATTCAAGATAACATGGCCTTGTTCTGAATGATGATTTCATAATATATTATTAATCTATCTCAATTTTAGCATAGATTTAGCATGAATGATTGTTAATCATGATTAGGGTTTCATAGATAAGAGCTGGAAACTGAGCATAATATATTTCAATTGCAGGTTATCTTTGAGACCATGAGATTGGCTACAATTGTAAATGGGGTATTAAGAAAGACAACCAAAGACATCGAGTTAAATGGTGAATAATTAAGCTGGTGATTTTGTTATAATTTTAATTTCTTTTTGATATTTTGTTGAAAATTATAGTTTATTGATCATATATTTAAATTTATCTTGTTATTTTTATCAGGTTATCACATTCCAGAAGGATGGAGAATTTATGTGTATATTAGAGAAATGAACTACGATTCAAAACTTTATCCAGAGCCATTTATTTTTAATCCATGGAGATGGATGCAGGTAATTGAATTGTACTGTTCATATATTTAAATATTTAAAATCTACTTTTTTTTATTGTTAGAATAATATTATATTTTTCTGGATTAATGATATATATTAATTGTAGAATACAAGTTTGGAAACTCGGAAATATATGTTCCTGTTTGGAGGAGGATGCAGGCTATGCCCGGGAAAGGAATTAGGAATTGCTACCATATCCATTTTCCTTCACCATTTTGTCACGGACTATCGGTAAGACGATCTTACGTTAAGTTCACCTTATCTTATTATGAAACTCTGTAAAAGAAATTATTTTACCCATTCGTCTTTTGAATTGGATAAGAATATTGTGTGTATATGTTTGATTATAACAAAAAGTAATCTAACTATATTGGTAGATTAATTTGGTGTAATGATTTGAACTAATTTTTTTTTTTAATTTTAAATAGGTGGGAGGAAGTTGGAAAAGTGATGATCAGTAAATTTCCAAGAGTTCAAGCGCCAAATGGATTTCATATCCGGGTTATGAAGCAACAGTAACTTTTGGGGGTTTTTTTGCCAACATTTTATTCCTATTTTCAAATAAATTTAATGTAATAAAGGATCGTCATCGTCCTCATAGAAGCTTTAGTGTGGATGAATGAAACCGTAGGTCAATGAGTGATTTTGGTTACTCGTTAAGTTTGATAAATTGTCAAGTTATAATTTATGGTTAATAGAAAACATTTGAGGTCACTTGTATATATACATGCTACTTTAGAGAACGGATAGTGTGTTGATTCGATCTGGACTCCCCGTCGATATTGTTTGTCGTTGGTGAGTTTCAACCCGTCGCGGTTAAGTTTTAGGTCGCTGGTGACTCCCCCAAAACTCATCCGGCTCACATGTACCGACTCGAATCTGAACTTCGATGTGAATTTGTACAGAAGAAAAGTAAGGTACTAGTGACTATGAATGATCAAGCAAATTGAATGAAAAATCATGTAAATGGAATAAAATATCAAGACAAAATAGTAAATGATCAAGCAAATTAACTGAAAGATCAAGGCAAAACAGAAATGTTCAAGGAAACTGACTGAAAGATTAAGAAAATACAGTAAATGCTCATTTCATTGACTCTTGGTCTCCATATATACTTGTCTTATAAACATCGAATAATTTTAATATCATCTTAAGGCGCGTGCAACACTGCAACGGGCGCGTGAATTCGCACGCGCCATGTTCCGGAGTTGGCTCCGGAATTGAATAATTTCATATTCAATAATTTCCATATGATTTCAATATTTAACAATGAGTTTGTCTCCTAGGTGGTCTATCCAAAAAAATATAAAAAATATGAGTAAAGTCATTAGAGTTAAAAACAAGGAGGTTCTTATATGTAATTTCTAAATATTTAGAAAAATCACGCGCTGACGCGCGATCTTATTTTCTTGTGCAACTCTGACATCTAGCGGCTCTATTTCACACACATAAATATTTAAGACTAGTCCACCTTTTAGAGCATCTCCAATGGTTTAACACAATCTTTCAGCTTCTACAGTCATTTTTACAACTTCTATAATGTATTTACTCCAATGGTTCACTATATTTTACAACTTCTACAGTAATTTTTACAATTTAAATTTTTTTTCCAATATTTAATTTGTGTATATTCCTCTTCAAAGTACCACTCATTTATTATATTGTAAACTTTTATTAATTAAATATTTACCTTGAAGTAATATCTTAATAATAGAATTTAAAATTGATTAATAATAATTCATAATAGAGCTTTATTAGTAAAATATTTAAAACAAATCAGGTGCACAAAAAGAAAACACAATTGAAGGAAAAATATGATGGGATAATCAGGCCATATAATTATTTAAATAACCTAAAATATCAATTCTGTAATTATATATAGATTAAGATCATGAATTCCATAATTAAATATAACAATGCTAATAAATTTTAAAACAAAGAAAATGTAAACAAAATTTGCCAAACTGATTTCTATTAGGATTTACATAGCTATTTATATTACAAAGAAGACCCTATAGCTAAATAAGAAAACCCTAGACACATATGTGCAATTTACATAAAAGGACAATTTTAATCATCATCCAAATCCTCTATTGTCACACCCCCCCTCAAGCGAAGCGTCGGGTTGACCGAGACGCAAAGCTTGGATCGAAAGAAGTCAAACAAAGCTCGATTCAGTCCTTTGGTGAAAATGTCCGCAACCTGTAAAGAAGTGGAGACATGACCAACACGAACTTTACCAACAGCCACTAGCTCTCGCACAAAATGGTAGTCAATGTCAATATGCTTAGCCCGCTTATGGGCGACAGGATTCTCAGCAAGAAAGATAGCACTATTATTGTCACACAGTAGCAAAGGCGAACCCTGCAACGGAAACTGAAGATCACGAAGAAGATGCACCAACCAAACAACTTCCGAAGCCGTGTTAGCGAGAGCCCGGTACTCCGATTCCGAGCTCGAGCGAGAAACAGTGGGCTGTTTCTTCGCACTCCACGAAACCAAATTTCCACCAAGAAAAACCGCATAGCCATAAGTGGACCGACGCGTCTCTAAGCATCGTGCCCAGTCAGCATCAGAATAAGCAAGAACCTCCGAAACACCACCAGCATTAAAGGTCAAACCACAATGCTGAGTACCACGAACGTACCGAAGAATCCTAGTAACAGCAGAGAAATGATCATCACGTGGATCCTGAAGAAACTGACTCACTGAATTAACAGCAAAGGCCAAATCAGGTCGAGTGATGGTAAGGTACTGGAGGGCTCCAACTAACGAACGGTACAACCTAGGATTGTGAAACGGGCCACTCGTACTACTATGGAGTTGTGATAAGGGTAAAAAAGGCGTAGAGACTGGAGAGGCATCCAACATTCCAGCCCGCTGAAGAATGTCCCTAGCATACTTGGCTTGTCCCAAAAACAATCCAGTGGCAGTAGGGGTAACCTCCAAACCTAGAAAGTAGCTAAGAGAACCAAGATCCTTAACTGAAAATTCGCGATCAGCACGTGCAATGAACTGCTGAATAGCAACACCATTATTCCCAGTGAGGATGATATCGTCAACATAAACAAGAAGGTAGAGAACAATGGAGCCGCGAGAGAAGACAAACAACGATGGATCCGACAGACTGCCAATAAACCCCAACTGCCGAACAAAAGCACTGAACCGGTCAAACCATGCTCTAGGCGCCTGCTTGAGCCCGTAGATAGCTCTCCGCAAACGACAGACATACTGAGGATGTGCAGGATCCTGGTATCCAGCTGGCTGAGCCATGAACACAGGAGTATCAAGAACACCATTAAGAAAGGCATTCTTGACATCCAACTGATGTAACGGCCACTTCCTCATAGTGGCTATGGCAAGAACAGTGCGAACAGTGCTAGCCTTGATCACAGGGCTAAAAGTGTGATCAAAATCAAACCCCGGAATCTGAGAATAACCCTGTGCCACCAGGCGAGCCTTAAAACGATCGATAGAACCATCCTGTCGATATTTTAGCCGATAGACCCATTTAGAACCAACAATGTTGACATTCGGAGGACAAGGCACCAGATTCCAAGTTCGTTGATGGCGAAGAGCAGCCATTTCTTCGTCCATGGCAGAAACCCATCTGGAATCCTTGACCGCGGCGCGATACGTGCGAGGCTCTCTCTGAACAAGAAGCTCAGCAACCAACCCTGTTGACACAAAATCCGGTCCAAGATCACGAGCAACACGTGTCCCATCCTGATGGCGAGTGGTCATCGGATGAGCACGAGTCACAGGAGGAGTCGGAGAAGCATTTCCAGAGGAAATATCTGATGCAGAAGCAGGACTGTAATCGGAAGAAGCAGGTGTGCCAACAGAAGACCCAGGCGAAGAGCTCAGAGATGTAGGTGATCTAGGTGAAGTGGCAGTCCTATCATCATCTGGAAGGACCTCAGGAGTAGTTGCTGCAGATGAAGAGGAAGACTCAGGGCATAATGAGCACGAAGAATGCGGCAATGCTGGAGTAAGCTCAGTGTCAAGGGGTGGCAGTTCTGGATCAGAGGGGTCCAAAAAACTGGTACTGTTCATGATCTTCATCTTTCTTTAATGAAAATCATTGATCAATTGTCTGCTATGGGTGAACCTGTTACAAATCGTGAGAAGTTATTGTGGTTTCTTACTGCTTTGGGTTTTGATTTTAAAGATTTTAGTGCTCCTATTTCTGCCCGTAAACAAAATTTTAAAGATTTTAAAGATACCATGTAAACAAAATTTGCCAAACTGATTTCTATTAGGATTTACATAGCTATTTATATTACAAAGAAGACCCTATAGCTAAATAAGAAAACCCTAGACACACATGTGCAATTTACATAAAAGGACAATTTTAATCATCATCCAAATCCTCTATTGTCACAGAAAACAAAAACATTCGAGAATTGTGGTGAACAAAAGCAAATAAGAAAGAACATTTTCTGTAGATCACCAAAGAAAAAGTTTAAAAAAAAGGAAAGAAAAGGATATAGCGCATGAACAGAAGGATGTTTATTTGGGGCGGACTGTTCCTGCTGTATATTTTGAGCGTTAAAGTACAGCTCCATTGGAGCTTGGAATTTCTTGTCTTTTTGTGAATAAGTGTAAAGATACAGCACCATTGGAGATGGTCTTACAATGGTTGTTATTGCCAAAGTTAATATTAGCTTCCAGAGCAACTTTTATTCTTTTTACCTAATTTACCATTTTTCCTTAATTCGTCTCCATACAATTTCCATACGTGATTTTCCAAAAAAATTAGGGTGAGATGCTTGTTTTAATAACCGACAAACATTTGTTATTAAACTGGAAACAATTCCTCAGACCTCAGGTATGCAACCTCCATCTATTTTTTATGCAATTTATGATGACGCTGAAGAAAGTATCTTCTTTAATTTACCCTGCACTCTCATTCTTGTAGAGTCTATTTTTGTTGGTTACTTTGTGGAAAAATCGATCGATTACGGTTTAGCAGAAATTTGACAGAAAATTCCCGCGCAGGTTTGATGAGATTGAAGTAAGCAAATCTTTCTACTTTTTGGATCTGATATTGTAGAGTTGTTATTTTTTGGATCGGATTTGATGAGTTGTTATTTTGTACAGTTGTCCAAAATGATTCGACACGAAAATAACAGATTGAACCCGATTACAGCTTAGGTCATTTATAATATTAAAAAAACAAATTATGGAACTAATGATCAATGCAAATATTGAAGCTAGAAAACATCTTCTGTGAGACGGTGCTAATTGAGACCGATGTCAAATGTTGATATTCTCATTTATATGCCTGATGTTATCTGTTCTATTTTGATCTCTCACTTTCAAAGTCTGATCTTTTACATATTAAGTACGATTCGTTCAATTTATTATTGTTGATATTACCACTTTCATGTCTGATCGTAACCTATTCTGTTTTGATCTCCCACTTTCAAAGTCCGATCTTTTACATATTAATCACGATTCGTTCAGCTTATTATTGTTGATATTATCATTTTCCTGTCTGATCGTGGCCTATTCTATTTTGATCTCTCACTTTCAAAGTCTGATCTTTTACATATTAAGCACGATTCGTTCAATTTATTATTGTTGATATTATCACTTTCATGTCTGTTCGTGACCTATTCTGTTTTGATCTCTCACTTTCAAAGTCTGATCTTTTACATATTAAGCACGATTCGTTCAGTTTATTATTGTTGATATTATCATTTTCATGTCTGATCGTGGCCTATTCTATTTTGTTCTCTCACTTTCAAAGTCTGATCTTTTACATATCAAGCACGATTCGTTCAGTTTATTATTGTTGATATTATCACTTTCATGTCTGATCGTGACCTATTCTGTTTTGATCTCTCACTTTCGAAGTTTGATCTTTTACATATCAAGCACAATTCATTCAGTTTATTATTGTTGATATTATTACTTTCATGTCTGATCGTGACCTATTCTGTTTTGATCTCTCACTTTCAAAGTTTGATCTTTTACATATTAAACACGATTTGTTCAGTTTATTATTGTTGATATTATCACTTTCATGTCTGATCGTGACCTATTCTGTTTTGATCTCTCACTTTCAAAGTCATCTTTTACATATTAAGCACGATTCGCTCAGTGTATTATTGTTGATATTATCACTTTCATGTATGATCGTGACCTATTCTGTTTTGATCTCTCACTTTCAAATTCATCTTTTACATATTAAGCACGATTCGCTCAGTGTATTATTGTTGATATTATCACTTTCATGTCTGATCGTGACCTATTCTGTTTTGATCTCTCACTTTTAAAGTCATCTTTTACATACTAAGCACGATTCGTTCAGTGTATTATTGTTAATATTATCACTTTCATATTTGATCGTGACCTATTCTGTTCAGTGTATTATTGTTGATATTATCACTTTCATATCTGATCATGACCTGTTCGTTGTTGATGTTCTCACTTTCAAACAACCTGATCTTTTAAGTATTAAACTTTTGATACTAATTGATAGAAGTCTCCTATTAAAATTGACATTCAAACTATATATAGATATATATGTAAAACAAATACTGCTCTCGTTTTCTACACGTACTCCATAAAACTTACACAATCTCATTGGTGATTAATTATCCTGCTGGTGTAGTAGTCGTGGCTAAGCAAAGCATCAAATGTTTCTTTTTTCACGAATATGATTAATCTGCTTTTTTACGAGTAGTCGTGGGCCAGAAATTCTTCATGAACAGCCATGATTCCTTGGCTTTCTGCACCACTAGATTGGGTAAAAACGCCAGAATCTTCAGTATTTGATCCCTGAAATTCTCCATTGTCAGCCATAATTCCTTGGGTAAGAACATGAGTATGTTAACCAGCATAGCCCAGGAATTGCCAATGGCCAGCCAAATATGGTTGAGGTATTTCAACCACGGAATTGGGTAAAAACATGAGCATGTTAATCAGCATAGCCCAGAAACCATCCATGGATTGCCATAGCCACTGAAATTAGGTGAAAAAATCTAATAAAAATTTTGAAAATCAATTTTGAAAATAAGAATATCAACATTTATTACTGAGTTTAATATTAATTGAGACCTTCTCTTATAATATGCATGATAAAAATTTAGATTATTTATCAGCTTAGGTTTAAAATAAAAATTAATCTATTTCAATTAAATTAAAAATTAAACTACAGAAATAAATGAGACATAGGGGAAGATTCATCCGACATCTTCCACAATCACAGCTTAAGTGCATATATGAGTGCTCTTCAAAAGAGAGAAATTCCCTACATCATGTGCTACACTTTAATACGAGCAATGCTTACGTAACAATGTGACGAATTAATTAACCTTCAGAACTCATGCAAATTATATTTGAAGGTGTGATCATAAGTTATTTATTGTTTCACTATAACTAATTAAATTGTATATATGGTGTACATGTAATCATTTTAAGCCATGCTAATTAGTTTCAACTTATATGAATTTGTTAAATGTCAACTATAACAGGAGTAGCATGACAAAACAAGCTATTATCATATACATAATCTAAATTGAACTAAAATGAATGAACTAATTTACAGATATGATTACGATAACATCCTAAATTAACCTACCCAAATAACATAAAAAAATTGTATATTATCTCCACTAATTCTATATATATATATATATATATATATATATATATATATATATATATATAACTTAAGACGGGAACTAATTCATCAGTATCCACACCACACAACCTAAAGCGTGAATAAACCGTGAAAAGGCTCAACCAAGCTTTTTAAAATTATAATCATGTCCGGGAAAAACTGTCAAGAGCCGGAAGCAGTCAAGGAAGAATCAACGCCGACGAGTCGGTTCTTCAAGTTTGCCGCCGGGTGGTGGCCGGAATAGGCGCCGCTGCCCTGGTCCTCAGTTCAGACGCCGCGGAAAAGGCGGCGGAAGATGATCAGCTGCACGCCGGAATAGGCGCCGCTGCCCTGGTCCTCAGTTTAGCCGTGGTGTTGGCCGGAATAGGCGCCGCTGCCCGGGTCCTCAGTTCAGCCGCCGCGGAAAAGGCGGCGGAAGATATCGACGCCGGTAAAAAGAAGATGAAGGCCCCGGGACGTCCCGGCGAACATATCGATGATGCCGATTCCTTCAGAAACAACAGTACCAAGGATTACTTCGATAAGCTCTACGCGGACGAGAAAAGGATGAAACAAGAACGCCGTGGGAATATATAACCGAGCTTTCGGTCAGCTCCGGCGCCGGCGCCGGCTTCAGCGTGCTCGTCTATGCTTTCAATAAATTAATATATGTGTGGGTGATTTTGTCATCGGTGTGTTTTCGACATACTAATCTTGATCTTTTGTATTTCAAGCTTTCTTTGTTTTGTACTAAAATAAATGTTTTTCTTTGTTTTGTATTTGTCATGCATCGTTTACATATTTAGCATGATCATTTTAAGTGTATTGTCGTTCAAAACTGATCTTTTACGCATCAAACATGATTATTCGGTAGGACATTTGAGATCTGACAAATCATAGCCAGACGTACTCATACTAATTAATAAACCCAGAAACGTAGAGCTCGACGGTACGTATTACATGGAGGAAAAACGTACAGTCACACAGTTGACCGGTCACAAACAAATGCTCAAAGTAATTAGCAGAGCTCATCGAAGTCATGGCCGGGATTTGCGGGTGTTTCAGCGGTTATCCAAATAACCGCTGCTACGACGGATGAGGTGGACAAAATGAACTATTGGTACGTGTAATATATTGACTGAGCTTGTATACTGAGTCGGGTTTTTGATGAGACCGAAATAATGGGCTTCACTGTACAACCCAAATAGGAAGCCCAATTCGTCGTTTCAACGGTAAGAAATTTCTTTGTCGTAAAGGCAACTGGAGTTCGTTGCGCGGATAATCACCTGTGGACAAAATTTGGATTCAAGTTGACAAATGTTGACTGGGGTTGGATATTAGATCGGGTTCAACAGTAAGCCCAACGGTTTTAATTTGAAAATAATGACGTGGTCCGAAACGCAACGTGTTGTGGTTGCGTAGATACACTCCGATAAAACATATGTCGCGTGCAAGTTGACATATGTCGTGTATTTTATGGAGTTTGTGGGCCCGTTAACTAAAATTAATGATTTTATTCCTACATTTATATATGCAGAAACAATATTATGTGCACTAAAAATTTCACACTAGGATACCATCAAATTTGCTTAGAAATGAAGAATATGGGTTTCTTTTGACAAATTCTCGTCTTAATTAGTTTTAATGAAAATCATAGTTAATAGGTAAAATATCAGTTTTGAAAGTGAGAATCTCAGATACTAATGTGAGAAGATCAACAATAAAATATTAAATGATCAACAATAAAATTGAAATGATCATGTTTGAAAGTAAGAAAATCAATATTTGTCCATAGTTTTAATTGACAAGTACTGGTCTCACACTATTTTATTTTTTTAATATTACTTGGTTTTTAAACTAGTAGTTCCAAATATCGTCAATTATTATACCTTTAAGAATTGGGACGAAATTATTAATCGAGTGTGTTGGAAATGAAGAAAAGTTTCAGTTTGATTCATCTTTGTTCTTTATCTCTTTGTCGGTATATATTATTGTTAAAGAGAAATGTTTTTCATTGGAGAAAATTGTAGGTTTCTATTGTTAATGTTCACGTGTACTACATAAAGTTACATAATCTAAGATTCTAAATGGTAATTTTCCCTGGTGGTGTGGTGTTCATGATAAAGCATCGAATGAGTCTTTTTTCCACAAATTAATATGATTAATTAGTGGAATATTATATTAATAATTAAACTTTAAGTACGTTTGCTTTTCTTAGTGCTCCATTATGTATGTTATATATATATATATATATATATATATATATATATATATATATATTTTATCATAATTCACAAGTAGTCTAGAAAAAAAAAAACCCAAATATTTGATCCGGTAATCAACTCCTGATCACGTATTAGAGATAGTTTTGGGTGAGACATGTGATTGTGGAGACCAAGCGTCATAATTCCTTGGCTTTCTGAACCACTAGGTTGGGCAAAAAATGCCAGAATCTTCAGGATTTGAGCCCAGAAATTCTCCATCACCAGCCATAATTCCTTTGATTTCTGCACCAGTAGATTGGGTAAGAACATGAGTATCTTAACCAGCATATCCCAGAGATAGGCAATGGCCAAGCATAGATTCTTGACTACTTCCACGACTAAATTGGGTAAAAACATCAAGATCTTAATTGAATTTAAACGAAATTAAATTGAACTGAAATAAATTTAAATTTATTAATCTGAACTGAACTGAATTGAAATTTTTTAATGTACTGAACTGAACTGAAAAAAAAATTAAATATATTTAACTAAACTAAACCGAGCCGAATTAAACTAAATGAGGTAGTCTTGAACACGCGCTATGCTTACGTAACAATGTTACGAATTGATTCCTTCCGAGTTAAGAAATATCGAAGGCAAATTCATACTCCACTGCTTTTGATCAGTTGTAAAAGCAAGAAAAAGATTTTTCTTTTGATGTTAAAATTAAAGTCAATCTCTTTTCTTTTGTGCGATAATGATTTCTTATCTTCATCTTTGTCTTATTATACTTTTCAGCTTGGATGTAGAATTGCCTGGAATTCATCAGCCGGCCGGAACTGGTTCAGAAGGCGGCATCCCCTTCAACCACCACCACTTTCCACCGCCGTGACCAGTGGCGGAACTAGAAATATTTTTTTTTGGTGTGGGCTAATTTATATGTTCGTAATTTCATAATTTTTGGTGGGGCTAATTTGTTTTTTTTAAAAAAATTTAAGGTTAATTTAGAATTTAAAAAAAGTTTAACACTGTATTTGTATTTTCTGGTGAGGGCTGAAGCCACCACCAGCCCCCACCTCCCTCCGCCCCTGGGCGTGGCTGTCACCACCTCGAGCTCCTGCAAAAAATGGTACTTCCTCCATCTCACCCAAAACTGCACAAGTTAATTTTTCACGGTCTTCTAGGAACATATTTGTCTATTAATATTTTTAATGACTACATGTAAAATTAATATTACAATAAATCTAATAATATATCATTTGATGTTTTATCATTTATATATTAATTTATAATTACAGTCAAACTTTTCATTTTAAAAAGTTCACTGTACATATTGAGGTCGGTGAGACCGGGAGCAACAGCAAACATGATTCGGATCATCCAGCTCAATTAACAACGATCCTGTGAAGTAACCAATCCGTACGTATATCTTTAAACATATCTAGGGGTGAGCACGATCACGAGCGTTCGTTAATCGGATCGCGATCGGATCGGTTAAAAATCGGATCGAGATCGTTCATTTAATAAATGAGCCGATCATGATCAAAATTTTTTGATCGTTTAATAAATGAACGATCAACGATCATAGATATTAAAACTCGATCATGATCGCGAACAGATCGATAAGGTGATCGATATCGATCGATAAGATAATCGATTAATATAATATAAATATATACATCTAAATGAATTATTTTCTAGTAATTTGTTAATTTTTAACTTTTTTAAAAAACTTTTAAACCGATCATGATTGATCATTGATCATTTGATCGAGCCGATCGTTATTGATCATTGATCATCTGATCGATTATCTAAACGAGTCGATCGCGATCAGATCGCGATCATTATAATTTTTAAACGATCCGATCATGATCATGAATTATTTTGATCGCTTTGATCGCGATCGGATCGTGATCACCTCAAAATTTAAACGAGTCGATCATGAACATAGTGATGATCGTGATCGGATCGACTCGTTATCACCCCTAAACATATCCTCACTGACTAGAGTATATAAATTTAGCTTTTTCAAAAAGAAAAATTTAGTAATTATCTGTTAATTAAAATTTTAATTTTATTCCTACATTTATGCAGTAATAACTTCATATTATTATGCTCACACTAGGTTACCAAATACTAATTTGCTTAGAAATGATGAACATGCGTTTTTTTTCTAATATTACTTGTTTTATTTTATTTTAGTTGTTCCAAATATCGTCAATTATTATACATTTAAGGCCCTGTTTGCTAGAGATTATTTCTTAATGTACTGTACTGAACTGAATTGAACTGAACTGAACTGAACTGAACTGAACTGAACTGAACTGAACTGAAGTGAAAATCAATATATTGAAAAATGGAATCAGCATGACTGAATTAACCTGAATTTCATCAAATTACATTTTTATTGAACTGAATTGAACTGAACTAAACTGATCTAATGATAAGATCCGGCAAACAAGTGTAAGAATTGGGACGAAATTATTAATTGAGTGTTGGAAATGAAGAAAAGTTTCACCGAGCAATAAAATCCAAAAACATTGACCAAGAAAAAAATGATTAGTTTTTTTATACTCCCTCCGTCCCAAAGAGATTTATCCAATTTCCCTTTTGGTACGTCCCAAAGAGATTTATCCAATTCCTTTCTTTCCATATTTGGAAAAATTTTAAACATCAAAATGTCTAAATTACCCCTTATAAAAATGTATTATTACAAATATACCTCTAAAAATGGTTGACCAATTATTACTAATATTATAATTATTGGTAGTTAATCTCACATTAATTCTTAAATTCAATCTTGGCCGACATAAAACATTCGAACAACCCAGAAACTTTCTGGGTTTCTGATATTTTCTTCCTCCTTCCCGATCTTCTGAGCACATCTTCTATTTTTTTCCGATCAAATCTTATGAATTTCATCCTAGCGCATATTGGAAAAGATGACAGATAGTCACGGTGAGTTCCCAGACGCTGAAGACGGTGAGTTCTTGCCGAATCGTACAGTTCTTGCCGAATCGTACAGACACTTCAGATTGGAGCTTAACGGAATCTCCTGATGGTGAGGGTGGCGAAATTGATACAGCTACTACGGGTCAGAGCTTGACCGAATCCCTCGATGGTGAGGGTGGCGAGAATCATACAGATACTCCGGGTCGGAGCAGTATTGGTACAGATTCACCCATGAATGGCGAAGGAGTTTGGCCAATAGATATGACCAATTCGCAATTGGAACCTGACCCCGAGGAGGCGCTAGAATCATTGTTGAAAGATTCAACAATAACCTTCGATCCTTGGGTTCCAGATACTTACGAGCCGTATTGTCATCTTTCTGATCCAAAATTTCAATTTCGGCACATCCTACCAGTTGAGGTGGCTCCAACATATTCCAAATCAACTCGTAATGGTGAAGTTGTTGCTGACCCGGGCATTCCTTCAGACAAAGCTGGTGTTTTTGTAGATTCAAGAACAACTTCGAGTTCTCGTGGTGACCAGCCACTGCCACCAGCATTTGTGGAATTCCAGCACAGTGAATTATTGCAACGCTTTAAGGAATGGGTTTCAAATTTGGGCAAGGACAAAGGAGACCATGATCAGCCTCCTACTTGGGTGGAGGAATTGAAGCAAAATGGGTTTTTTTGGATGTTCCGAGCTTGGGTCTCCACACTCTCCAACATCAATAAGAGGGACTGAATTCCAAAGGTCATATTTTTCCCTTTCTACATGGTTTAGAAATTGATTGTTTTGAATGATTTCGTATGGTTTAATTCATAAGAATAAATACAATGCAATTGTTATTATCCAATTCCTAGTAGTATGAGGATATTCTATGCCTAATTCTCCTCCTATATGTATGAGGATATTGTACAAACTCATAATATCGAGAACAACAAGCTACTGATATTTTGTTCTTGTGCCACAGGACCAACTCATACAAGATGCAATAATATGATATAATATGTTTTGCAATCACTTTTTGTGTCTCTTATTTTTTGGTCTGCCGATGTTAGGACCAAGCACTTGCACGGGACATTGTATGTTTTTTGGTCTGCTAATGTTAGGACCTTGTACTTATATGTCTTATACGGATTATTGTATGTTTTTGGGTCTGCTGATGTTAGGACCTTGTACTTATATGGTTTGCACACTTATTGAGAAGTTTGGATGTGTTAGGAACTAGATAACGAAGTTGATGTGTTGTTTGCTAAGTCTAGGGCAGGTCTTCTTTGAAAAGCATGATGGTTTTTTGGTAATAGGTTGAGCTAAAACATGACATTTTGAATGATAATAATAATAATACAAATGTAAAACTGACAATGTAGACGAATTGAATGCCATGCATAAGTACCTTACATATATATTGAACTGAGGACCTTGTTTATGAAAACCTTACATAAAGACATTACATATTGGACTAGCTAGTTTGATGAAAACAAAAGGGAAAAAACATGGACATATCAATTGTTGCATCATAAACATGCATTTATTTTAATCCTTTGCATGTTTATAACCCAAAAAGTATGCAACAAATGTATTCCCCAAAAGAAAAGTATCACATTAATGTTCTTCTACGTAGTAGATGGAGTTGGTGGAACCTGTAGATCTTGAATAAGCTTAGCAATTTTATTCGTCTCGTTGTGCTGCAACAAGAAATGTATTGCATCGACCACCACCGTTTTGTCAACATTTAGGTCACTAGGAAGTGATCCCATTCTTGCCAATGCATCTTTCTTTAAATGTGGTAGAGGAAACTGATTACCACCTTTTGCTTTCATTATCTCGATCATAACTGCCTGCAAAGAAAGAAATATCTTTTCAATAGTTAGGGGTTGCATTGCATCATAAGCTAAGACCACTGCATCAATGAGTTCCTGCACTTTTTTGCATGCCATTTCCTGCTGTAAACTTTGAATAGATCTGAAAAATCCCAAGTCTAGTACATTGAGATCTGGTGAGTTTGGTGGCTGGAAGTCTAACTCTAAGTTGAAACCATCTGAGTTGCATGCCTCCTAAAACTTGTCATCTTTTTTGGTCACATGTGGTTTGGCATTGTCGAGTTGTATGAGTATCCTCTTTGATGAGCCTGGAGGCCACTTTTCTTTGATTGCGGGAATGATGCTCTTTATCATGCACTCTTTAAACACATCAGCCCCCACTTTTTTCATTGCCTTTGGCTCAATCGTACCTTTCGGCCTATGTTTGCTCTTTCTTTTTGCTTTCACATAGTCAATCAATGGAAAGATCCCAATTTTCCCATCGAATATCACATCACCATTAGGGGCAATTAAAGGTCTTGCAACTGCACATAAGAACATTACCTTAGGTATGTAGCCCTTGTGTTGACAAGTTCGTAGTGGATCCTCTTCCTCGGACAGCAAGATATACCTTGATGAAGTTTGAGACATGTAGAACCATTTTTCATCAATATGCACCACATTCAACATGCTTTTAAATCTAAAAAGTGTCATTGTGTCTTTCATAGCGTAATTTTGAACATGAAAAATGCACTCTTTCAATTTTGTTGGCATCCTTCAAGTAGGGCTTAACTGAACTGCTATGCTTACGTAACACACCTTTCTTAATCAACCTGTGAAGTGTACTTTTGCTCATATTTAATCCTGATGCAGCTTTCCTACATGTCTTCCTCTGGGACAATGGTATTGCCATGAATGCATCTTTGTCTAGAATTATTTGTGATCTTCCTTGCTTACCTGGAATCTTACTTTTGAGATCTATTGGTAATCCTGATGCTAGCTGCTCTTTTGCTTGGTACCAGATTTTTTTGACACAGCTGAGGGTAATATTCCATGTTGCTGCTGCCTCGGCTGCTTTTCCATATCCAATACGCCCGTTCTTCTGAGTTGAAAGGAGAAACTGGCCCACGGAATTTCGCTCTTGATCGGTGAGATTTCTGCTGCCCCTCGTGCTCATGATGACCAGAAAATAGCAATGTTTTCCTTGCTACTGAACTACCCGGAAACTCACAACAAGTGAAAGTAAAATCTTACCCAGCACCCAACATTTTGAAGAATAAGTCTAAAGGTGGAAGAAGATGCTATTTTTGGAGCACACTTTTGGTTTATATAGGGTGTGTAAATATGCCCTTTTTGGCGGCAATAAATGCGTACCTTCAATAGTGTTTGGAGGGAATGAAAAATGTGTCTGCAATAATTTTAAGACTGTACAAAATATTTGGTGGGAACTCAATTTGTGGATGAATTATTGGAGGGAAGGATTTCTTTTGGCGCCATATTTAGTGTAGGAATAATTATGTTGACCAAAAGTATGTCCTTCCCATGAAATAATCAATTTAAAATATAAAACCCCACACCCACATCAGCACTTCTTAAAGTGCGTGCAAAAATGAATTGGGTAAAACATTATGGGACGGAGGGAGTATTATTAAGGCTATATCATAAAAATTAAGGCTATATGATGCTTTCACTTTCACTTTTTCACTTTGATTCATCTTTGTTCTTTATCTCTTTGTTGGGATTCTTTGTTAAAACGAAATGTTTTCATGGGTAATTTTCATTCCACTATTACTACTTGCTATGTTCACGTACTCCATAAAGTTTTTTTTTTTTGAAGGGAACACTACAACGACTGAATCTGATACAATGATCCTACTCTACTCTAATCTAATCCTACACTAACCTACTATACTCTACTGATCTCATATGTCGAGTGGCGGAGGTCCTCACCATGATGTTTAGAGTGGAGTGAAGATCTCACTTACACCGTCGATGCTCCTCTGCTCTTGACACCATCGATGCAGCTCCGACTCTTGAGTGGAGTACGACTGGAGACTTGACCTAGGGGATCTGGGAGAATTGCGTGAAATGTTGCCTCTGAGGAGTTTCGAACTCCAGACCTCCCCTGGGCTGGGCAAGGCCCCTGTCCAACTGGGCTAGGCCAGTTGGTTACGTACTCCATAAAGTTACATAATCTGAATGGTAATTTTTCATGCTAGTGTAGTGTTCATGATTAAGCAAAAGCATCAAATGATTCTTTTTTCCACAAATCAACATGATAATTAGTGGAATATTATATTAATAATTAAACTTTAAGTAACATTATTCAACTTTTATGGTCAACATATCTTGAAAAATTGATAAACATTTAACTGAATTGAGGCAAACAGAGCCTTGGAGATGGAATTTGAGGTAGTATCATAAAATTTAGGGTTTTTTAAGGGCACTGGTTATCCCACTTCTAACATTAACTAACATTTTTTAAACTTTTCAATTCACCAAAATCCTATGTTTTCTAGCCTTCATAAGGATTTCATTGTTTGATTTATATGATTCATGTAAATGGAAATGAAAAGAATTACATTTAAAACAATCATTCAAATTTTTTATAAATTCTAAATTAGACCCCTATAAAATTTTGAAAACTTTTATAATTGATTTTCTGAATATATATAACGAGCACGTGACGAGTTATATACATTGTGTCATTGTAACAAACAATAGTAAGGATATTTAGATTTGCAGTACAAGGATTTCAGTAACATTTTGTGTTAATTTATCTTTATGATAATTATCTACTATCAATGATTCGATCATTGCTTATATATGATTTAGATGTTTTGGAAAGTAAAATAATGTAGATTATAAGTTATTTATATGAGATGTATATGAATTAATCAAAATTGAGAAGCTTTCATTACAACGTAGTGTGAATGTTTAAGTATTGAGTCCATGTATCATTACTGAACATTCATTCAGACATCAACGTTCTTACTACAAGTGACCCTCAAATGTTTGTTTTTTGTTTCTAAAACTATATGAAAAGTCTCTCATATATGTAAAATGAATATGGTGATCTAAATTTTCAATTATTTTGTTTTAAAAAAATGAAATTATTACTAATTTAAGCAAATTCAATTATTTCAGCGGTTATTCCAAAACCGCTGAAACAATGTATGTAAGACGTGTTTTCATACGATGGTGACACGTCTCACCCATGAGATTATGCCACCTCACATTCCAATCATTTGGTGTACGTGAGCATACGACACGTATTAAATGTGGACACATATCAATAAAAATTTTAAAAAATTATGTTTCAGCGCTTATGATTAACCGCTAAAATAATCATCGCCGCAACCTAAACGTGTTGCTTTTACGACGAAAAAAGTCATTGGGCTACCTTAATAGATTGTACGGTAGAGCCCAATAATTTGGGCTGCTTAAAAACTCGAAAAATGTTGAGCCCAATAACTTGAACCCGGCATTTGTTTCAGCAGTGACTATCCCCGCAACAAAAACTCGTTGCTTTTACGACGACGTCATTTTTTAAAAATTCAAACCGTTGAAACGAGCTATTGGACTCTGTAATTGGGCTGCACAGTAAAACCCATTATTTCAGCCTACCTTAAACCCGGTTTAATATTCAGGACCAGTCAACATTTTCCACACACCAACAGTTAATTTTGTCCACCTCATCCATTGTATCAGCGGTTATTCGGATAACCGCTGAAACGACCGTAAGGGCCCACAATTATTTTAATTTGACTCGTTGATTTTCCACAACAAATTTCGGCAGTCCGACATGGCTTTCTTCAATGGCCCACGTTTAAAACTTGGAAAAAGTCAATAACCGCTGAAGCAGACGTTTCAGCGGTTTTTATTTTTGATGTTTCAGCGGTCTCTAGCTATAACCGCTGAAACAATTCCGCTGAAACGTTTTTTTTTCTGGTAGTGTTGGAGCTAGCGGTGTACTCCGGCGCGACAAAATAGAGTAAATTGAACAAGCTAATATCAAAACAAGCTTTTTAAAATTATAATCATGTCCGGGAAACAAGCTAATATCATATACATAATCTAAATTGAACTGAAATTAATGAATGAACTAATTTACAAACAAAATCACGATTACATCCTAAATTAACCTACCCAAATAACATTAAAAATTTTTTGTATATTATCTCTATTTATATGTAACTTAAGACGGGAACTAATTCATCAGTATCCACACCACACAACCTAAAGCGTGAATAAACCGTGAAAAGGCTCAACCAAGCTTTTTAAAATTATAATCATGTCCGAGAAAAACCGTCAAGAGCCGGAAGCAGTCAAGGAAGAATCAACGCCGACGAGTCGGTTCTTCAAGTTTGCAGCCGTGGTGGTGGCCGGAATAGGCGCCGCTGCCCTGGTCCTCAGTTCAGATGATCAGCTGCACGCCGGAATAGGCGCCGTTGCCCTGGTCCTCAGTTTAGCCGTGGTGGTGACAGGCGCCGTTGCCCTGGTCCTCATTTTAGCCGTGGTGGTGGCAGGTGCCGTTTCCCTGGTCCTCAGTTTAGCCGTGGTGGTGGCCGTAATAGGCGCCGTTGCCCTGGTCCTCAGTTTAGCCGTGGTGGTGGCCGGAATAGAAGCCGCTGCCCTGGTCCTCAGTTCAGCCGCCGCCGCGGCTGCCCGGGTCCTCAGTTCAGTTGCCGCGGCGGCTGCCTGGGTCCTCAGTTCAATTGCCGCGGCGGCTGCCTGGGTCCTCAGTTCAGTTGACGCGGCGGCTGAAGATGATCAGCTGCACCCCGGTAAGAAGACGATGAGGGCCCCGGGACGCCCCGGCGTATATATCGACGATCCCGATTCCTTCAGAAAAAACAGTACCAAGCCTTACTTCGATAAGCTCCACGCGGACGACAAAATGAGGAAACAAGATCGCCGTGGGAATATGTAACTGAGAATAATCATATTTAGAATAATCATTTTCAGTGTATTGTCGTTCAAAACTTGATCTTTTATATATCAAACGTGATTATTTAATGGGACATTTGAGATCTGACAAATCATAAGCATACGTACTCATACTAATTATTAATAAATTAAACCCAGAAACGTAGAATTCGCCGGTACGTATTACATGGAGGAAAAACACACAGTCACACAGTTGACCGGGCACAATTAGCAGAGCTCATCGAAGTCATGGCCGGGATTTGCGCGAAGGTTCTGAAAATACGATCTGGGATCGGCCTCAAAGGTGTTCCGGGGCATCCGGCGGTTTCTTCCGGGAGCTTTCATCATCTTGTACCCTCCTCTCCGGCGGCCGCCGCGGCAGCAGCAGCAGCACTTGCAGCAGCGGCAGAGAACATAAACCGCAACCAGCACGGCGAGGATGACTACAGCAACGTGAAGCCAGTTGTTAAAGAACTCCAGCCGCTTTTCCGGTGGAAAAACTTGGTCGGACCACCCCAAGAACTGGGCCCAGAAGTGCTCCATGGCTATCCATATCTGCTTCAGCTTCTTTTCCGCCGACTTGAAAAACTCTTCTTTTGTCATTATTTTTTACAGGGAGAATATGGATGGTGTGCAGGTTGAGAAGGTTGAGATGTTAATATAGAAAGAAGAAACCAACCTCACAAATACTAAATAACTTTTTTTTTTTTTAGAAGAACATGCGTTTTTTTCTTATATTCTTTATTTTTTTGTTTCGTTGTTCCAACTTCCTAATATCATTTTTTTTTTAATTTAAGAATTGGGAGTAAATTATTAATGGAGGGTTGGAAATGAAGAAAAGTTTCACCGAGAAAAGTTCGCTAAAATCCGAAAACATGACCAAGACTCTGGTATATCCATGGACTCGAGTCAAGATCGAACTAATCCAATTTCAACTCATCGGGGTCTTGCGTATTAAACCAAAAAAAAGATTCAGTTCAGTTCAGTTCAATTCAGTTCAGTTCAGTACACGGTGGAAATAAGCTCTAGCAAACAGGGCCTAAGACTCTATTTTGAAAGAATCAATATATTTTATTTATATAAATATATTTAAATTAATAAAAATACTACATATTTTTTTCTAAAAATTGGGCCTTTTTTTCCAAAAATATTTGGGGCTCAAGCGGTTGCGTAAGTTGCTTCCAAACAGGGCCGGCCCTGCCAATGTTACTACTTGCAATGTTCATTCCATATATAAAGTTACTAGCGTTGTCAGGTCGCACCTTGCCCAATTTCTTATTTATAAATTTAACAATTATGTTGCATAGGAGGAGGAGCAAGTTAATGACAATTATGTTGCATTTCAGAAAATATATTGCATTCCTGAATTTAGCAACAGTTTGACTCTGCATCTCATAGCCCATGATAGAAAAATGGCAATCAAGATCAACTCCGTTCCAGGTTCCCAACAGCCTTGCCTTCAAGATCATAATTGCTGCAACATCTCATTTGTCGTCATTTATAGCTTGAAATTGCTTCATGGCCGTCTAGCTTCTGTTGTTTATGAATAACAATAGATCAAGGACCAAAAGATAATGATAGAGAATATATATCTTCTCCGAACCACTCAGAAACAGCAAAGGGTTGTTGCATCTTTCTGCACTTCCTCAAAAAAACAAATGAACTTGAACAATTTATTAATCAGAGAGTAAATTCCTACGTACTTTGAGCCAGACCAAATCGAAGGTCCAAAAACCTTGAAAATATACCTGAATGCCAGAAGTCTCTGTCTTGCCTTCACACCCTAGATGCTTAAATTAACACATACACACTCACCAAATCAGTAAACCATCCAAAAATCAAAAGAACCGCAGCATCACAAAGGAGAGTAATTAAGTACAAACCACAATACAATGAACATATCAAAATACAGAGAAATTACCAAATACCGAGGTACAACGGCATTCAACGTGATACAACAATAACCCTCAGTCTCACTCAGTTTAAATAGAAAATTGAATAAGAAGAATGGACAAAGGGATTATATGCATGAAAAAAATGTTAAAAAGAAAGTAGAAAAAGAAAACTAATGAAGAAGAAGAGGAGGTTTGAACAAAACAGTTGAAGAAAAAAATAATTGATGATGGAATTAATGAGTTGAAAGAAACTGAAGAAGGAGAATTAAAGAAATAAAGTCAATTGAATTCAATTGAAGACGTAGAAGCCGAAGATGAGGACTGGAGGAGGTTTTGATCATTTGAATAATTAAAACGTACTCCCTCTGTCCCATATTAATGTTCACAGAATTTTTTTACACATGCCGATACAGATGTTTGACCGTAAATATCTTTAGTTACATGTATTATCGGCATATAAAAATTTGATATTTGAATACTACATGTTACGATGAATCTAGTGATATTACAAATGATGATATTAATATTAATACATCTATTCAAATATATGGTCAAAGTTTAAAAGCAAATAGTGTCAAATAGTGAAGTGTGAAGTTTAATACGGGACGTAGGGAGTATCATGTAAAGAGAGTATTAAATATGTAGCTGAAGGGATATAAAAGAAATTGAAGAAGAAGAAGAAGAAGCGATGCGTTCCGAGAAGGGGATTAAGTCTGAAACGTAAAGAGAAGAAAATTCTGAACGAATTTAAGTGTATAATAATTGGGGCTGAAAATTAAGGAGCAATTAGTATTACTGCAGCTTAAGGAAGCCTTAAATGTTATTGAAGAAGAAGAAGACGACTTAATGTTACCACTAGTGCAGAAAGCTTGATTAAAGGCTTTCAATGGAAGGCTGTTCGTTGAAAAATTCAAAAAAATGTTGTGTAACAATATTTCCGATATCGGAAGCATGTAATTCTAGGAGCTCTATCATTAGACAACTTTTGAAAAAATTTAGAAAGCGGTCAAATCTGAACCGCTGTCTAAAATTTTTCATAAACGGCGTTTTATAATACCAGCTGTCCAATGTAATAAAAGACGGCGTTTTTTTAGAAACGCTGTTGAAACAAAGTAATTTCCGATAACGGAAGCCCAGTTCCGAGATGGGAAGCAATATTCTAGTAAATAATTTTTGGGTTCCGAAGTTGGAAGTAAAGAAGTTAGCGATTAACCGGAAAAACAAGCATATTTCCGATATCTAGGACCAATTCTAATATATATTTTTAGGTTCCGAATTCGGAAGTACTAATAAGTTCCC
Source organism: Cruciata laevipes (assembly GCA_963678965.1). NCBI lineage: Eukaryota > Viridiplantae > Streptophyta > Magnoliopsida > Gentianales > Rubiaceae > Cruciata > Cruciata laevipes. The sequence goes on along the minus strand of OY787641.1, from coordinate 4,526,933 downwards.
GATCCCGGTTAATGTAGTAATCGGAGCTAAATTTTGACTTTTTTAAAGTTTGACCGGAGTAAATATTTTACTGTTTCGACATATTTTACGTAGAATCTCATCATAGTTCCGAGATCGGAACCTTATTCTAGTACATTTTTAGGTTCCGGGATCGGAAGTGAATATAATTTCCAATCCCTATTAGTTCCGGATTCGGAACTAAATTTAAAAAATTGAAAATACGTTAACCTAAAATACATGACTATATTTTTTCGGAAACCTAGCAGGAAAGGGGTACTCAATTTTAAAGGGCCGAGTCGGAAGACTATATAAATAAAGGGGCAATACCTATATATTCAGGAACGGGTAATCACTAGTGAATGCCATAAAGCTTTGTATTTGTGAACAAAGAATTGGTGTGTTCGAAGACTTGTGATCCGTCTACAACGAACAGAACAAGGCAACGAACAATACAAGGTTATTAGAGCATCCACAATGGTGCTCCTTAAGTGCACTTTTCTTAATAAGGAGTACTCCTTAATTAAGAAGGTCCATTGTGGTGTTTTAAGAACAACTCCTTATTTAGGGAGTGATTACCTCTTTTATTGTGCTTGACTAGCCAATAAAAACATTACTCTTGCCATTGAGTTTTTTTTTTTAATTATAAGTTTAAAAATAAAAATAAAGAAAAGAAGTGTTTCTTAAGCATTGTTCCATTGTTAGTGTTGGATTTTTCCTTAGGTTTGCTCAAAATTGATTATGTGGCACTTGAGAAGTTCTTTTTATCTTCAAACTATTTTGGATGCTCTTACTTGCTGACGAGATATTGAATACATGAACTATCATATTTTACAAGATTATTTGGGGCTTTTTATGTGAATTCATTGATTGAGTAATTTAATTGATATGATTTAAATATATTGTGATTTACATTGCAGGAGTATGAACTTGGATCGTGTTCTAATGTGATAACACAATTGACATGAATATAATGCTAATGAATGATCTCAAGAACAAATATAATTGATAACAACATATATTTGATTCCTAATTCACTACTTTTACATAGAAGAAATGATAGCATTTCAACCATGGAAAAGCAATATCTAACACATATCCAACACATATCTATAACTAGGAAATCATTCCTAACCATTTCAAGCATCAAATACACCTAAAATTCATGATCATTCAATGACAAATCATTCATTCCTAAGCTTCATAAATCATGTTCTCAAACCATAACAAGAAGTCCAATCTCATATACCCAAGATGGGTTTTAGCCTACAATCATAATTATATAATCACAACCATAATCCATACAATAATACATGGTGAATTCAAAGTGAAAATCAAAGCAACAATGAAGGAAAAAGAGTTGAAGACTCTGAAATTCGATCCTCTAACAAATGAGGATAAGTTTCTTTTATAGTCCAAAATAATTAAAATTAAAGCAAAATAAAGTACAAGTTGCAGGAATGTTTCGCGGACCGCGAGAAATCCTTCGCGGCTCGCGAGACTGGTTCTCGCGGCTCGCGACCGAGGATTCGCGGCCCGAGCGAGACTGTCCTTGCGGCTCGCGACCGAGAATTTGCGGCCCGCGAGACTTGGCCTCTTCAAAACAGCAACACACACCCTCGCGGCTCGCGAGAGATGTTTCGCGGCCAGCGAGAGTGTGCCTTCACGCCACTTCTACGACCGGTTCTTCAATGTATCTAACTCCTTCAGGACGGTCATAGATCTTCAAATCATCCAAATCCATAGCAAGTGCAATTCAAGGTCGAAATGCACGTCTTCAATTTCAAACCACTATGAATGATTTGGTTTAAAAGTCTAATAAAAAGTACAAAATACTATCTAAAACAGCTCTCAAATGCTACAAAATAAGAGTATATTTAGGACCTATCATGTTTGTATTGTTGGATCGAACATTCGAACATCTACTGAATATAGGGAGTTTATCAAATATTTCATTGAAGTTGCTTCTAATCATGCAAGAATGAAGAATATGTCGATGATGCGATGTCCGTGTAATGATTGTAGGAATGATGTGTATCTGGGGGAGCGGGGTTTACGTTCACATTTGATTATAAGGGGATTTGAGGCTTCATATACCAAGTTGATATGGCATGGGGAAAACGTAGATGTATGGGATGAAATCAATAATGAATGTCATGAACATTATTAATAAATAGAATTCATACTAGATATCAGAACTAGGGGTGTAAAAGAACTGAATCGTTCGTAAACAACTCGTGAACAACTCGGTCAAAGTTCGTGTTCGAACTCGATTTGACCAGTTCAAAATCGAACTCGAGCTCGTTAGTTAATAAATAAGTTCGAACTCGAGATCATAACTCGATAGGCTCGTTGAACAACTCGAGAATAATTTATAGGTACTATATTTAGAATTTATAAAAATAATTTACATGTATTAAAGAAGGTAATTATATGTTTATTAATTTTGGTTCTTTTCATTTATTTATTTTAGTCTTTTTTATATTAAAAAAACTAAGAGAATACATTTTGAATAAGCAATGGATAAGATATGACGTTATGAATATTGAAGAAAGAAGTAAAATAAATCTTGAGAGAAAAAGAAAGAGAAAAAGGGAAGGGAGGAAAGTTTGAATCCCACATCGGTGGCAAGAGAAAGGGAGAAATCTTCTCTAAGTTATAAATTGATCTCATTTCCTAACCATTCTTAGTCCAACTTGCTTTGGTGGATTTCCATATGCAAAGTCATATTTAAATATATGGGCTCGAATTGGGCTTCTAAACATTAATAACAAATAGAATTCATACTCGACATTGTAACATTAAATATATCGAAACAGTCATAGAATCCGGTCGATTGCGGTCGATATTAGTGTGAAACGGAATTGAATTTCCGGTGTCGGAAACTTTAAAACTAACTAGAATTCATACTAGATACCGTAACGTATAATAAATCGAAACGCTTATAGAATCTGGAAAACGGTGAAAAACAACCAACAAGTAGAATTGGATTTCCTAATTCGGAACAATACTCATTAATCAGAATGGAACCTAGAATACGTAAACTATGCAAAATCGAATATGGACTCGTATTCATAAACCTAATGGCCGGATAATTTTATTCCGGCGACAAATCAACGGAAAATACTACCTTTCGAACACGGAACTAATGTAGAGTAAATCCCAGAATCTTAAGTTCCGCCACCGGAAATAAATGGAAAGCGGTTTGAAAATAAACAATGGATAACGTTTGAAAAAGCCTTTGATTATCTCATTGGACGTCTCCTAATTAAACGCTGTCTAAAGAAATACAATGGACGGCTCAGCCACCTACGGCTCCTCCAAAATGCCTTCTAATCATCCAAATAACAGCCGTTAATCCTATGCTCTCCCACTAGTGTACAGGAGATAAAAAGGAAAGATACGGAAATAGAGAGGTGGGGTGGGCCAGAAAATGAGGTGGATTTGATATGGCAGCTGAGGTGGCATGACACATGTCAAGAGAAGAGGCAAGTTTTGTTAAAAAATGTTGTCTTCATATATATATATATAGTTAGACATAATATAAATGGTTATTTTCCTAGTGTAGTGTTCATGATTAAGCAAAGCATCAAATGATTCTTTTTTCCAGAAATTACCAGAGGTTCTAACCTTCTTTCTTTCCGATGTGGGATAGATACAATACAGTACAAATTATGACTAAATATATTTTCTATTTCTATATTCCGGCGGTCTCTTCCGGGAGCTTTCATCATCTTGTACCCTCCTCTTCGGCGGCATCAGCAGCGGCACAGCGCGTAAACCGTAACCAGCATGGCGAGGATGACTACAGCAACGTGAAGCCAGTGGTGCATGAACTCCGGTCGCTTTTCCGGCGGAAAAACTTCGGAGGACCACCCCAAGAACTGAGCCCAGAAGTGCTCCATGACTAGCCATAACTCAGCTTCTCCTCCGCCGGCTTGAAAATTTCATCTTTCGTCATTAGTTTTTACAGGGTGAATATGGATAGTTTGGAATTGGAGGTATTGAGAAGGTTGAGATGTTAATATAGAAACCAATAGGAAAATTGTATACATATCCTCACTAAGTAATTAAATTTAGCAATTATCTGTTCACTACTAGAAAAAAAATCGTTTCAGCAGAATGGTTTCAGCGGTTATAGCTAGAGACCGCTGAAACACCAAAAATAAAAACAGCTGAAACATCTCCTTCAGCGGTTATTGACTTTTTTGAAGTTTAAAACGTGGGCCATTGAAGAAAGCCACGTCAGGCTGACGACTTTTGTTGTGGAAAAACAACGACTCAAATTAAAATAATTGTGGGACCTTGCGGATGTTTCAGCGGTTATCCAAATAACCGCTGCTACAACGGATGAGGTGGACAAAATGAACTATTGGTGCGTGGAATATGTTAACTGGGCTTGTATACTAAGTCGGGTTTTTTATGAGGCCGAAATAATGGGCTTCACTGTACAACCCAAATAGGAAGCTCAATTCATCGTTTCAACGGTATGAAATTTCTGTTATTAAACTGGAAACAATTCCTCAGACCTCGGGTATGCAACCTTCATCTATTTTTTATGCAATTTATGATGACGCTGAAGAAAGTATCTTCTTTAATTTGCCCTGCACTCTCATTCTTGTAGAGTTTATTTTTGTTGGTTACTTTGTGGAGAATCGATCGATTAGGGTTTAGCAGAAATTTGACAGAAAATTCCCGCGCAGGTTTTGAGTGGCAAGGAAATATTGTTCAATAAAGATATGATGAGATTGAAGTGAGCAAATCTTTCTATTTTTTGGATCGGATATTGTAGAGTTGTTATTTTATGGATCAGATTTGATGAGTTGTTATTTTGTAGAGTTGTCCAAAACGATTCGACATGAAAATAACAGATTGAACCCGATTACCGCTTAGGTCATTTATAATATTTAAAATTAAAACTTAAAAAACAAAGAAATTATGGAACTAATGACCAATGCAAATATTGAAGCTAGAAAACATCTTCTGTGTTACGGTCCTAATTGATACCGATGTCAAATGTTGATATTTTCATTTATATGGTGATTATCTGTTCTATTTTGATCTCTCACTTTCAAAGTCTGATCTTTTACATATTAAGCACGATTCGTTTAGTGTATTATTGTTGATATTATCACTTTCATGTATGATCGTGACCTATTCTGTTTTGATCTCTCACTTTCAAAGTCTGACATATTAACCACGATTCGTTTAGTTTATTATCGTTGATATTATCACTTTCATATCTGATCGTGACCTATTCTGTTCAGTTTATTATTGTTGATATTATCACTTTCATATCTGATCATGACCTGTTCGGTGTTGTTGTTCTCACTTTGAAACAACATGATCTTTTAAATATTAAACTTTTGACACTAATTGATACAAGTCTCCTATTAAAATTGATATTCAAACTATATATATATATATATATATATATGTAAAACAAATACTGCTCTCGTTTTCTACACGTACTCCATAAAACTTACACAATCTCATTGGTGATTAATTATCCTGCCGGTGTAGTAGTCGTGGTTAAGCAAGGCATCAAATGTTTCTTTTTTCGCGAATATGATTAATCTGCTTTTGTTATCTGCTTTTTCACGAGTAGTCGTGGGCCAGAAATTCTTCATCATTGAGGCCAAATCTTCATCTTCTCCGCTAACGTATTCAGAACGGTTAACATTTGAGGCCAGAAATTCTCCATGAACAGCCATGATTCCTTGGCTTTCTGCACCACTAGATTGGGTAAAAACGCCAGAATCTCCAGGATTTGATCCCTGAAATTCTCCATTGTCAGCCATAATTCCTTGGGTAAGAACATGAGTATGTTAACCAGCATATATATAGCCCTGGCCAGCCAAATATGGTTGAGTATTTCAACCACGGAATTGGGTAAAAACATGAGTATGTTAATCAGCATAGCCCAGAAACCATCCATGGATTGCCATAGCCACTGAAATTAGGTGAAAAAATCTAAGTTGAAAGAGAGTGGCATGGTGCTGGATATATTGGGAAGCTAGTTTGGTTAATTAATTGTAAAATTTGGAGAGGAAGATATAAGCACGAACTACAATGTTGAAATTAAAACACATATAGAATTGGCATGGTTGTGTTTGATTCGTTGCTGTGAGTCTGTGACGAGGTGTAAAATGAAAACATTTTAATTAGTTAACTTTTCGGAGGTTTTGATTATAAGTTGAGAGACCAATCTCAATTGACACAAAAGATAAATGTTCATATTCTCACACTTTCAAATCTTACCTCTTATATATTAAACTTTAAACATGATCATCGATCAGTGTATTATTACTGATCTTCCCACATTTATGACTGATCTTTTCATTTTCAATACTGGTCTTGTACATGTTAAACATGATCATCCAGTGAAACCAATTGACAGGTTTTGATTGAGAATTTGTCTTTTGATCATTAATATGTTTTTTTTTACTTGAATCAACAATTAATAAACTGTACTGTGCCAATCTAAATATACTGTTATGTATATTTAATTCTAATATGTGGTTAAATGTATCAGGATAAAATTGAAAAATAAATAAATATATATGTATATATATTATGTAGTTTAAAATATGACAGGGGATGACTATGATATATATGTATATCAAAATTGATCAAACCGTGTGAAATTTAAGACTTTCATTTTTATTACTCTCTCCATCTCAGCCGAAACTGCACACTTTTTAGTCATCTTTATCTGGGCATGTTTAACCGTAAATTGCAATTGGCATATGTGCTACAATAGTATCATATGGGATATGGTTAAATTCACAATGCACTTTATTTTTTAGCTATAAAAGTTTTAGACCATAATTATTTATAAAAATAAAGTTATTCACGGTCAAACATGATCTGAAAATTTGACCAAAAAGTGTGCAGTTATGGCTGAGACAAAGTGATAGTTGATTTTAAAGCATCTACAATGCACTGCATTGTAAGGCCCTGTTTGCTAGAGTTTATCAGTAGTTCAGTTCAGTTCAATCAGTTAAGTGAAAATGCAATTTGATGAAATTCAGGTTAATTCAGTCATGATTTCATTTTTCAATACATTAATTTTCAGTTCAATTTAATTTAGTTCAGTACATCAAAAAATAAGACCATTCAAACAGGCCTAACTATTTCAATTACAGAAATAATGGAGACATTGTGAAGATTCAATCCGATATCTTCCACAATCACAGCTAAGCAAGTGGGCGAGTGCTTTTCAAAAGAAATTACATCATGAATACGCCCTATGCTTACGTAACAATGTGACGAATTAATCAAACTTCAGAACTCATGAAAATCATATTTGAAGGTGTGATCATGAATTGAACTGAACTGAACTGAAGTAAAGTTAAAATTGATGTATTGAAAAATGGAATCAGCATGACTGAATTAACCCGAATTTCATCAAATTGCATTTTCACTGAACTGAACTGAACTAAACTAATCTGATCTACAGATAAGCTTTGGTAGACAGGGCCTTGGTAGACAGGGCCTTAGTGTTACACTTATAACTAAATCATGTTAGCTTCAGATTATTTTAACCTTTTTAAATTAATTTAAATCGAACATATCTTTTTTTTTAAAAAAATAATCGAACATATCTCATATAAACTAAAAATTAATGTCACGAGAATAGAAATAGCACGATAATCATTTGATTTAGGCCCTTTTGCCAGAGCTTATCTTTAGATCAGTACAGTTCAATTCAGTTCAATTTAATTCAGTGAAAATGCAATTTGATGAAATTCAGATTAATTCAGTCATGCTGATTCCATTTTTCAATACATTAATTTTCACTTTAGTTCAGTTCAGTGAAAATGCAATTTGATGAAATTCAAGTTAATTTGGTCATACTAATTTCATTTTTCAATATATTCATTTTCACTTCAGTTCAATCAAAAATTTGTTCTAACAAACAAACAGGGCCTTAAACTGCATTGAATGGAAGATAACATGGCCTTGTGACGGCATTGCTCATTAAAGTTATGATCCTGAGCTTTTTTTCCTTAATGAACTGAACTTATGAAAATTTAATTTATTAAAAAAATCAGCATATAGCTGAATTATCCCAATACAAAATTATAATTTCATTAAACTAAATTAAATTGAAGTAATTTACATAAGTTGAAAATACGAGGGCCTAAATTAACCTACCCAAACCAACATAAAAAAATTGTATATTCTCTCCCCTCCTTCTATATATAAGTAACTTAAGACGGGAACTAATTCATCAGTATCCACTATCCACACCCACAACCTAAAGTGTGAATAAACCCGTGAAAAGGCTCAACCAAGCTTTTAAAAAATAATCATGTCCGGGAAAACCCCTCAAGAGCCGGAAGTAGTCGAGGAGGAATCAACGTCGAGTCTGTTCTTCAAGTTTGCAGGCGCCGCTGCCCTGGTGGTGGCCGGAATAGGCGCCGCTGCCCTGGTCCTCAGTTCAACCGCCGCGGAAAAGGAGGCGGAAAATGTCGACGCCGGTAAAAAGAAGATGAGGGCCCCGGGACGTTATGGCGAATATATCGATGATGCCGATTCCTTCAGAAACAACAGTACCAAGTCTTACTTTGATAAGCTCCACGCGGACGAGAAAAGGAGGAAACAAGAACGCCGTGGGAATATATAACCGAGCTTTCGGTCAGCTCCGACGCCGGCGCCGGCTTCAGCGTGCTCGTCTATGCTTTCAATAAATTAATATGTGTGTGGGTGATTTTGTCATCGGTGTGTTTTCGAGATACTAATCTTGATCTTTTTGTATCTCAAGCTTTCTTTGTTTTGTACTGAAATAAATGTTTTTCATATGAGAATGTTGATATTTTTACTTTCGCATTCCATCTTTTACCTATTTAGAATGATCATTTTCAATGTATTGTCGTTCAAAATTGATCTTTTACGCATCAAACATGATTATTGTGGGACATTTGAGATCTGACAAATCATATATAGCCAGACGTACTCATACTAATTAATAAACCCAGAAACGTAGAACTCGACGGTACGTATTACATGGAGGAAAAACGTACAGTCACACAGTTGACCGGTCACAAACAAATGCTCAAAGTAATTAGCAGAGCTCATCGAAGTCATGGCCGATATTTGCGCGAAGGTTCTGAAAATACGATCTGGGATCGGCCTCAAAGGTGTGCGGGGGCATCCGGCGGTCTCTTCCGGGAGCTTTCATCATCTTGTACCCTCCTCTCCGGTCCGGCGGCCGCCACCATCGCCGCAGCATCAGTACTTGCAGCAGCGGCACAGCGCGTAAAATCAACCAGCACGGCATGGATGACTACAGCAACGTGAAGCTAGTGGTGCATGAACGCCGGCCGCTTTTCCGGCGTAAAAACTTTGTCGGACCACCTCAAGAACTGGGCCAGAAGTGCTCCATGACTAGCCATAACTCTTCAGCTTCTCCTCCGCCGACTTGAAAATTTCTTCTTTCGTCATTATTTTTTACAAGGTGAATATGGATGGTTTGGATTTTGGAATTGGAGGTATTGAGAAGGTTGAGATGTTAATATAGAAACCAATCGGAAAATTGTATACATATCCTCACTAACTAATTAAAGTTAGTAAGTCTCTGTTCACGGAATGGTTTCAGCGGTTATACCTAGAGACCGCTGAAACACCAAAACTAAAACAGCTGCCGACTTTTGTTGTGGAAAAACGACTCAAATTAAAATAATTATGGGACCTTGCGGGTGTTTCAGCGGTTATCCAAATAACTGCTGCTACGACGGATGAGGTGGACAAAATGAACTATTGGTACGTGTAATATATTGACTGAGCTTGTATACTGAGTCGGATTTTTGATGAGGCCGAAATAATGGGCTTCACTGTACAACCCAAATAGGAAGCCCAATTCGTCGTTTCAACGGTAAGAAATTTCGTTGTCGTAAAGGCAACTGGATTTCGTTGCGCGGATAATCACCAGTGGACAAAATTCGGATTCAAGTTGACAAATGTTGAATGGGCTTGGATATTAGACCGGGTTCAACAGGAAGCCCAACGGTTTTAATTTGAAAATAATGACGTGGTCTGAAACGCAACGTGTTGTGGTTGCGTAGATACACTCCGATAAAACATATGTCGCGTGCAAGTCGACAAATGTCGAGTTTTTTATGGAGTTTGTGGGCCCGTTAACTAAAATTAATAATTTTATTCCTACATTTATGCAGAAACAACATTATGTGCACTAAAAATTTTCACACTAGGATACCTTCAAATTTGCTTAGAAATGAAGAGTATGGGTTTCTTTTGACAAATTCTCGTCTCAATTAGTTTTAATGAAAAATCATAGTTAATAGGTAAAATATCAGTTTTGAAAGTGAGAATCTCAGATACTAATTTGAGAAGATCAACAATAAAATACTAAATGATCAACAATAAAATTTAAAAGATCGTGTTTGAAAGTAAGAAAATCAATATTTGTCCATAGTTTTAATTTACAAGTACCGGTCTCAGACTATTTTATTTTTTTAATATTATTTGGTTTTTAAATTAGTAGTTCCAAATATCGTCAATTATTATACCTTTAAACACTGGGACGAAATTATTAATCGAGTGTGTTGGAAATGAAGAAAAGTTTCACCGAGAAAAGTTCGCTAAAATCCAAAAACATTGGCCAAGACTTTGGTATACTCGAGGTCAAGATAGAAGTAATCCAATTCCAACTCATCAGGGTCTTGCGTATTAAACAGGAAAAAAATGATTAGTTCTTGAAATTATTGCTAATTATAAAAATAAAAATTAAGGCTAATATGATGCTTTCACTTTTACTTTCAGTTTGATTCATCTTTGTTCTTTCGGTTTTTCTAACGAGTGCCCATGGGCACTCGATAACAATGGTATATTCCTTGTAAATTTGTGCATCTTATATTTATTTGTGCAGAATCATAAATAACACTACCTCGATTATATAAAATCAACCATGGTTAGTTCTTACCTCGATCATCCAAATATTTCATCAATGCTGCATTTAATTACTTTCCCTCCGTTTTATTTTATATTACGCATCTCCCTCCAAAACCGTTTGCCTGCTACCACACATTCCAAATGCGGCTGGTTACCACTTAACATACCATCACCATCACATTGTAATCGTATTTTTCAACCACCCTTATGTATGTTAGGATAGATGTACCCTTATGTATGTTAGGATAGATGTATAGTTGATTTTTCGTTTGGATAAAAAAGTTTAGAAATTCAAGTATATGAAATATCAGATAAAAAAAATTACAATCTTAACAAATTTGAAAGTTCTAATCTTTTTACGTGAAATATTGGATTCAAATTTCCAACAATTGAACCATCTATCTTCTCCACTCCAGATTGATCGGCCTCTCCAATAGATTTTTGAAGACAAGTGGTATAATTGTGACCAGCATGGTTGCACAACTTGCATGTTTTTGCGTAGCAGGCAAACGGTTTTGGAGGGAGATGCATAACACGTAAAATAAAAACGGAGGGAAAGTAATTAAAGGCAGCATTGATGAAATATTTGGATGATCGAGGTAAGAACTAACCATGGTTGATTTTATATAATCGAGGTAGTGTTATTTATGATTCTGCACAAATAAATATAAGATGCACAAATTCACAAGAAATATACCATTGTTATCGAGTGCCCATGGGCACTCGTTAGAAAAACCGTTGTTCTTTATCTCTTTGTCGGTATATATTATTGTTAAAGAGAAATGTTTTTCATTGGAGAAAATTGTAGGTTTCTATTGTTAATGTTCACGTACTACATAAAGTTACATAATCTAAATGGTAATTTTCCCTGGTGGTGTGGTGTTCATGATAAAGCATCGAATGAGTCTTTTTTCCACAAATTAATATGATTAATTAGTGGAATATTATATTAATAATTAAACTTTAAGTACGTTTGCTTTTCTTAGTGCTCCATTATGTATGTTATATACATATACATATATATATATATTTTATCATAATTCACAAGTAGTCTAGGAAAAAAAAAAGCAGCCCAAATATTTGATCCGGTAATCAACTCCTGATCACGTATTAGAGATAGTTTTGGGTGAGACATGTGATTGTGAAGACCAAGCGTCATGATTCCTTGGCTTTCTGAACCACAAGGTTGGGCAAAAAATGCCAGAATCTTCAGGATTTGAGCCCAAAAATTCTCCATCACCAGCCATAATTCCTTTGATTTCTGCACCAGTAGATTGGGTAAGAACATGAGTATCTTAACCAACATATCCCAGAGATAGGCAATGGCCAAGCATAGATGCTTGACTATTTCCACGACTAAATTGGGTAAAAACATCAAGATCTTAATTGAACTTAAACGAAACTAAATTGAACTGAAATAAATTTAAATTTATTTATCTGAACTGAACTGAATGAAATGAACTGAACGGAAAAAAATTTAAATATATTTAACTAAACTAAACCAGGTAGTCTTGAACACGCGCTATGCTTACGTAACAATGTGACGAATTGATTCCTTCCGAGTTAAGAAATATCGAAGGCAAATTCATACTCCACTGCTTTTGATCAGTTGTAAAAGCAAGAAAAAGATTTTTCTTTTGATGTTAAAATTAAAGTCAAACTCTTTTTCTTTTGTGCGATAATGATTTCTTATCTTCATCTTTGTCTTATTATACTTTTCAGCTTGGATGTAGAATTGCCTGGAATTCATCAGCCGGCCGGAACTGGTTCAGAAGGCGGCATCCCTTCAACCACCACCACTTCCGCTATGGCCAGTGGCGGAACCAGAAATATTTTTTTGTGTGGGCTAATTTATATGTTTGTAATTTCATAATTTTGGTGGGGCTAATTGTGTTTTTAAAAAAAATTTATGGTTAATTTAGAATTTAAAAAAAATTTAACACTGTATTTGTATTTTTTGGTGGGGGCTGAAGCCACCACCAGCCCCCACTCCGCACCTGGCCGTGGCTGTCACCACCTCGAGCTCCTGCAAAAAATGGTACTTCCTCCGTCTCACCCAAAACTGCACAAGTTAATTTTTCACGGTCTTCTAGGAACATATTTGTCTATTAATATTTTTAACTACATGTAAAATTAATATTACAATTAATATTACAATAAATCTAATAATATCTCATTTGATGTTTTATCATTTATATATTAATTTATAATTACAGTCAAACTTTTCACTTTAAAAAGTTAACTGTACACAGGGCCGGCCCTGAGGCCGGGCCGTATGTGCCACGGCACAGGGCCTCGGATCTCTCAGGGCCTCAAAATAATTTTAAAAATTCAGTAATAATTTTTTTAATTAAATCGCATGCTAATTTTCATTAAAACTTGTAAAAACTTGTCAGATAAAAATGAAAGATTCAATACTTATCACATAAATGGAATGATTAGGGAGGTAAAAGGAAATGAGAATAATTTAGAATAATTTAGGAGAGTAATTTAGTGTAGATTAATGCTTTGACTATTTTATGCGTAAGGAAAGAGAACTAATTTAGGAGAAGGATTAGGGAGAGTTAAAGAGAGAGAAAATAATTAGGATAATTTAGGAGAGTATTTTATTGGGATATTAAAGTGAATAATATGGGAAAAGATTTCTATGCTCCAAAAGAGAACAACAGGCTTTATAATATTTCAACAAAATTTCTAATAAAAAGAATATTTAATGTTTAATCTTGTTACTTTAAAAACGATAAATAAAGTAGTTTGTACGATGCTAATAAATAAATAAAATATAAACTTATAGTTTTAACCATCTATTTGGATATATATTTTTTAATAAAATATATAAATGTCATTCACTTTTTTTTTTTAAGAATAGTAAGTTTATAAAAAATGTATTCTTTACAGAATACTAGTAGCTAATTTTAAAATATATTAGTTATCATCATGTAAGTTTATATTAAATTGAATAGATAAATCAAATTTGAGGGCCAAAATTTTATTTTTGCACAGGACCTCGGAAATCTCAGGGCCGGCCCCTGACTGTACATATTGAGGTCGGTGAGACCGGGAGTAACAGCAAACATGATTCGGATCATCCAGCTCAATTAACAACGATCCTGTGAAGTAACCAATCCGTACGTATATCTTTAAACATATCCTCACTGACTATATAAATTTAGCTTTTTCAAAAAGAAAAATTTAGTAATTATCTGTTAATTAAAATTTTAATTTTATTCCTACATTTATGCAGTAATAACTTCATATTATTATGCTCACACTAGGTTACCAAATACTAATTTGCTTAGAAATGATGAACATGCGTTTTTTTTCTAATATTACTTTTTTTTTTTTTAGTTGTTCCAAATATCGTCAATTATTATACATTTAAGGCCTGTTTGCTAGAGATTATTTCTTAATGTACTGTACTGAACTGAATTGAACTGAACTGAACTGATCTGAACTGAACTGAAGTGAAGTGAAAATCAATATATTGAAAAATGGAATCAGCATGACTGAATTAATCTGAATTTCATCAAATTACATTTTTATTGAACTGAATTGAATTGAACTGAACTGATTTAAAGATAAGATCTGGCAAACAAGTCTAAGAATTGGGACGAAATTATTAATTGAGTGTTGGAAATGAAGAAAAGTTTCACCGAGCAATAAAATCCAAAACATTGACCAAGAAAAAAATGATTAGGTTTTTATATTATTAAGGCTATATCATAAAAATTAAGGCTATATGATGCTTTCACTTTCACTTTTTCACTTTGATTCATCTTTGTTCTTTATCTCTTTGTTGGGATTCTTTGTTAAAACGAAATGTTTTCATGGGTAATTTTCATTCCACTATTACTACTTGCTATGTTCACGTACTCCATAAAGTTTTTTTTTTTGAAGGGAACACTACAACGACTGAATCTGATACAAGAATGCTACTCTACTCTAATCTAATCCTACACTAACCTACTATACTCTACTGATCTCATATGTCGAGTGACCGAGGTCCTCACCATGATGCTTAGAGTGTAGTGAAGATTTCACTTACACCGTCGATGCTCCTCTGCTCTTGACACCATCGATGCAGCTCCGACTCTTGAGTGGAGTACGACTGGAGACTTGACCCAGGGGATCTGGGAGAATTGCGTGAAATGTTGCCTCTGAGGAGTTTCGAACTCCAGACCTCCCCTGGGCTGGGCAAAACCCCTGGCCAACTGGGCTAGGCCAGTTGGTTACGTACTCCATAAAGTTACATAATCTGAATGGTAATTTTTCATGCTAGTGTAGTGTTCATGATTAAGCAAAAGCATCAAATGATTCTTTTTTCCACAAATCAATATGATAATTAGTGGAATATTATATTAATAATTAAACTTTAAGTAACATTATTCAACTTTTATGGTCAACATATCTTGAAAAATTGATAAACATTTAACTGAATTGAGGCAAACAGAGCCTTGGAGATGGAATTTGAGGTAGTATCATAAAATTTAGGGTTTTTTAAGGGCACTAGTTATCCCACTTCTAACATTAACTGACATTCTTGAAATATTATTTACAGTACAATCGTTCACTTAAACTGCACAATTTTTTGTCAAATATAAATTTCAATTAGCATAAGTAATAAATTTCATGTCTTGAACTTCCACTCTAACTCTTGCTTACATATCTTCCTCTCCAATTCTACCATTGATTAACCAAACTAGCTTCCCAATATATCCAGCACCCTGCCACTCTCTTTGAATTTGGAATTTACCTTTTAGTGGCTATGACAAGCCATTGACAACTTATGGGGTGTGCTAGTTAAGATCCTCATGTTTTTACCCAATTTAGTGGTGGAAATAGTCAAGGATCTATGGCTGGCCATTGCCTATCTCTTGGCTATGTTGGTTAAGACTTATTAATTCATGAGATTAATTAAAACATTTATAGGGATAGACCAAAATTCTAACGTCCTGTCTTCCGATGTGGAATAGATACAATACAAACTATAGTAGGAAAATGATTCTATTTCTATATTCCTAATATAACGATATGACTAAATATATCTTCTATATTTTTTAATACCATCCCTCAAGTTGGAGCACGATGATCAAGAGTGTCCAACTTGCGAAGAAGATCATGAAATTAGTGTTAGAGAGAGCAAAAGTCTTCAATTAGTATCGGTTGTAAAAATTATATTAACTCCAAACCAAGTAGTAAAGTCTAGATCTTCCATAGAGGGGTAAATGTAACAAAGTCAAGCCGGAAAAAGTAGTATAGCCGAAAAGTTTAAAAAACAAAACCAAGGGTTTCAAAAGGCCGGCAGAGTTCGGCTGGAAAGAGTAAGGCCGGAAGAATTCGGCTATAAAGGGTAATGCCAGTCAAATTTGGCTCCTAAGGGTAAGGTCGAAAAAGTTCGGCTAGAAATTGTAAGGCCGGAAAAGCTTGGCTGTAAAGAGTGAAATCGGAAGAGTTCGACTACAAAGGGTAAGGCCGAAAGAGTTCAGCTACAAAGTATGTAGGGTCGCAACTCAGGGCGTCTAGCAGTCAACGACGATCAACGAGATCAGCAGATACATGATGGTCGCAATTCAGGACAGCTAGCAGTAGGCAACGACGAAGTAGGTATGTAGCAATACGATGATTCCAAAGTCGGCTAGCGAGGAAAACTCTAGGCAGCTAGTAGTAGTCGATGAGAAAATTTGGAAATCAACGGTGGCATGCGGAAATCAGGTCCAGGAAAGAAACGGCTCTTGATACCATGATAAATCATATGGATCTCAAACTTTCATCCTAAAAAAATTGGTAATATGTGATGTTTATTTTGTCATTCAACCCTTCTTTGAGCTGACCTATATCTATTGTTCGAACCTCTTTATCAACGACACCGGCGAATCCCAATGGAATCGGACCTCCCTCATTCGACTAGACCAAGGAGATCGGAAAGGCTAAAGAATATGCTTATGAGGAGTTTTTCGCTGGAACCTGATGGACATGCGGGTGATTCCAATTTTGGTGCCAAAAAGAGAAGTAATTTCACCCCAGACACTAAATTAAAATTTTGGGGGAAATCAAGTTCAATGCCCAACCAGCAGGAGAATGAAAAGCTGCTTGAAACAAACATAAAACTTGCAGAGGAGCTAGCGTCTCATGAGTCCAAATCAAGTGATGCACAGAAAGAGCTCATAGCTGCTGTTGCTGTGAGGGGTGAAACAGCTGAGCAGCTTGACGCAGCAAAGAAAACAATTGAGGACTTAACAAAGCAGCTGCATTCTCATGGATCTCAGGTTTATTCTTGCTTCTATTTACCATATTTTTGGAACATTTAATTAAGTACTCACATGTATTGTGTTGAGCAGATATCATCTCTAGTAGAGGAAAAGACTTTGCATGAAGTTTCCAAGAAGGATCTTGAGTCTACGGTAACACGGCTTGAAGAGCAACTGAAAGAAGAAGCTTCTATCGAAGGCAGTTTGAAAGCTGAGATAGAGGCTCTTAAGGTTGAGATAGAGGCTCTTATATATCTGTATAAGCTCTGGTAGACAGGGCCTTAGTGTTACACTTATAACTAAATCATGTTAGCTTCAGATTATTTTAACCTTTTTAAATTAATTTAAATCGAACATATCTCATATAAACTAAAAATTAATGTCACGAGAATAGAAATAGCACGATAATCATTTGATTTAGACCCTTTTGCCAGAGCTTATCTTTAGATCAGTACAGTTCAATTTAATTCAGTGAAAATGTAATTTGATGAAATTTAGATTAATTCAGTCATGCTGATTCCATTTTTCAATACATTAATTTTCACTTTAGTTCAGTTCAGTGAAAATGCAATTTGATGAAATTCAAGTTAATTTAGTCATACTAATTTCATTTTTCAATATATTTATTTTCACTTCAGTTCAGTTGAGTACATCAAAAATTTGTTCTAACAAACAAACAGGGCCTTAAACTGCATTGAATGGAAGATAACAGGGGCATTGCTCATTAAAGTTATGATCCTGAGCTTTTTTTCCTTAATTTATTAAAAAAATCAGCATATAGCTGAATTATCCCAATACAAAATTATAATTTCATTAAACTAAATTAAATTGAAGTAATTTACATAAGTTGAAAATACGAGGGCCTAAATTAACCTACCCAAACCAACATAAAAAAATTGTATATTCTCTCCCCTCCTTCTATATATAAGTAACTTAAGACGGGAACTAATTCATCAGTATCCACTATCCACACCCACAACCTAAAGTGTGAATAAACCCGTGAAAAGGCTCAACCAAGCTTTTAAAAAATAATCATGTCCGGGAAAACCCCTCAAGAGCCGGAAGTAGTCGAGGAGGAATCAACGTCGAGTCTGTTCTTCAAGTTTGCAGGCGCCGCTGCCCTGGTGGTGGCCGGAATAGGCGCCGCTGCCCTGGTCCTCAGTTCAACCGCCGCGGAAAAGGAGGCGGAAAATGTCGACGCCGGTAAAAAGAAGATGAGGGCCCCGGGACGTTATGGCGAATATATCGATGATGCCGATTCCTTCAGAAACAACAGTACCAAGTCTTACTTTGATAAGCTCCACGCGGACGAGAAAAGGAGGAAACAAGAACGCCGTGGGAATATATAACCGAGCTTTCGGTCAGCTCCGACGCCGGCGCCGGCTTCAGCGTGCTCGTCTATGCTTTCAATAAATTAATATGTGTGTGGGTGATTTTGTCATCGGTGTGTTTTCGAGATACTAATCTTGATCTTTTTGTATCTCAAGCTTTCTTTGTTTTGTACTGAAATAAATGTTTTTCATATGAGAATGTTGATATTTTTACTTTCGCATTCCATCTTTTACCTATTTAGAATGATCATTTTCAATGTATTGTCGTTCAAAATTGATCTTTTACGCATCAAACATGATTATTGTGGGACATTTGAGATCTGACAAATCATAGCCAGACGTACTCATACTAATTAATAAACCCAGAAACGTAGAACTCGACGGTACGTATTACATGGAGGAAAAACGTACAGTCACACAGTTGACCGGTCACAAACAAATGCTCAAAGTGATTAGCAGAGCTCATCGAAGTCATGGCCGATATTTGCGCGAAGGTTCTGAAAATACGATCTGGGATCGGCCTCAAAGGTGTGCGGGGGCATCCGGCGGTCTCTTCCGGGAGCTTTCATCATCTTGTACCCTCCTCTCCGGTCCGGCGGCCGCCACCATCGCCGCAGCATCAGTACTTGCAGCAGCGGCACAGCGCGTAAAATCAACCAGCACGGCATGGATGACTACAGCAACGTGAAGCTAGTGGTGCATGAACGCCGGCCGCTTTTCCGGCGTAAAAACTTTGTCGGACCACCTCAAGAACTGGGCCAGAAGTGCTCCATGACTAGCCATAACTCTTCAGCTTCTCCTCCGCCGACTTGAAAATTTCTTCTTTCGTCATTATTTTTTACAAGGTGAATATGGATGGTTTGGAATTGGAGGTATTGAGAAGGTTGAGATGTTAATATAGAAACCCATCGGAAAATTGTATACATATCCTCACTAACTAATTAAATTTAGTAAGTCTCTGTTCACGGAATGGTTTCAGCGGTTATACCTAGAGACCGCTGAAACACCAAAACTAAAACAGCTGCCGACTTTTGTTGTGGAAAAACGACTCAAATTAAAATAATTATGGGACCTTGCGGGTGTTTCAGCGGTTATCCAAATAACCGCTGCTACGACGGATGAGGTGGACAAAATGAACTATTGGTACGTGTAATATATTGACTGAGCTTGTATACTGAGTCGGGTTTTTGATGAGGCCGAAATAATGGGCTTCACTGTACAACCCAAATAGGAAGCCCAATTCGTCGTTTCAACGGTAAGAAATTTCTTTGTCGTAAAGGCAACTGGAGTTCGTTGCGCGGATAATCACCTGTGGACAAAATTTGGATTCAAGTTGACAATTGTTGACTGGGGTTGGATATTAGATCGGGTTCAACAGTAAGCCCAACGGTTTTAATTTGAAAATAATGACGTGGTCCGAAACGCAACGTGTTGTGGTTGCGTAGATACACTCCGATAAAACATATGTCGCGTGCAAGTTGACATATGTCGTGTATTTTATGGAGTTTGTGGGCCCGTTAACTAAAATTAATGATTTTATTCCTACATTTATATATGCAGAAACAATATTATGTGCACTAAAAATTTCACACTAGGATACCTTCAAATTTGCTTAGAAATGAAGAGTATGGGTTTCTTTTGACAAATTCTCGTCTCAATTAGTTTTAATGAAAAATCATAGTTAATAGGTAAAAGTTCAGTTTTGAAAGTGAGAATCTCAGATACTAATGTGAGAAGATCAACAATAAAATATTAAATGATCAACAATAAAATTTAAAAGATCATGTTTGAAAGTAAGAAAATCAATATTTGTCCATAGTTTTAATTGACAAGTACTGGTCTCACACTATTTTATTTTTTTAATATTACTTGGTTTTTAAACTAGTAGTTCCAAATATCGTCAATTATTATACCTTTAAGAATTGGGACGAAATTATTAATCGAGTGTGTTGGAAATGAAGAAAAGTTTCAGTTTGATTCATCTTTGTTCTTTATCTCTTTGTCGGTATATATTATTGTTAAAGAGAAATGTTTTTCATTGGAGAAAATTGTAGGTTTCTATTGTTAATGTTCACGTGTACTACATAAAGTTACATAATCTAAGATTCTAAATGGTAATTTTCCCTGGTGGTGTGGTGTTCATGATAAAGCATCGAATGAGTCTTTTTTCCACAAATTAATATGATTAATTAGTGGAATATTATATTAATAATTAAACTTTAAGTACGTTTGCTTTTCTTAGAGCTCCATTATGTATGTTATATATATATTTTTTTATCACAATTCACAAGTAGTCTAGTACTAGTATGGATCCTAGAATCAACTCCTGATAACGTCATGATAGTTTTGGGAAGTAGTCATAGAATTAGAGATAGTTTTGGGTGAGACATGTGATTATGGAGACCAAGCGTCATGATTCCTTGCCTTTCTGCACCACTAGGTTGGGCAAACAATGCCAGAATCTTCAGGATTTGAGCCCAGAAATTCTCCATCACCAGCCATAATTCCTTTGATTTCTGCACCAGTAGATTGGGTAAGAACATGAGTATCTTAACCAGCATATCCCAGAGATAGGCAATGGCTAAGCATAGATTCTTGACTACTTCCACGACTAAATTGGGTAAAAACATCAAGATCTTAATTGAATTTAAACGAAATTAAATTGAACTGAAATAAATTTAAATTTATTAATCTGAACTGAACTGAATTGAAATTTTTTAATGTACTGAACTGAACTGAAAAAAAATTAAATATATTTAACTAAACTAAACCGAGCCGAATTAAACTAAATGAGGTAGTCTTGAACACGCGCTATGCTTACGTAACAATGTTACGAATTGATTCCTTCCGAGTTAAGAAATATCGAAGGCAAATTCATACTCCACTGGTTTTGATCAGTTGTAAAAGCAAGAAAAAGATTTTTCTTTTGATGTTAAAATTAAAGTCAATCTCTTTTCTTTTGTGCGATAATGATTTCTTATCTTCATCTTTGTCTTATTATACTTTTCAGCTTGGATGTAGAATTGCCTGGAATTCATCAGCCGGCCGGAACTGGTTCAGAAGGCGGCATCCCCTTCAACCACCACCACTTTCCACCGCCGTGACCAGTGGCGGAACTAGAAATATTTTTTTTTGGTGTGGGCTAATTTATATGTTCGTAATTTCATAATTTTTGGTGGGGCTAATTTGTTTTTTTTTAAAAAATTTAAGGTTAATTTAGAATTTAAAAAAAGTTTAACACTGTATTTGTATTTTCTGGTGAGGGCTGAAGCCACCACCAGCCCCCACCTCCCTCCGCCCCTGGGCGTGGCTGTCACCACCTCGAGCTCCTGCAAAAAATGGTACTTCCTCCATCTCACCCAAAACTGCACAAGTTAATTTTTCACGGTCTTCTAGGAACATATTTGTCTGTTAATATTTTTAATGACTACATGTAAAATTAATATTACAATAAATCTAATAATATCTCATTCGATGTTTTATCATTTATATATTAATTTATAATTAAAGTCAAACTTTTCATTTTAAAAAGTTCACTGTACATATTGAGGTCGGTGAGACCGGGAGTAACAGCAAACATGATTCGGATCATCCAGCTCAATTAACAACGATCCTGTGAAGTAACCAATCCGTACGTATATCTTTAAACATATCCTCACTGACTATATAAATTTAGCTTTTTCAAAAAGAAAAATTTAGTAATTATCTGTTAATTAAAATTTTAATTTTATTCCTACATTTATGCAGTAATAACTTCATATTATTATGCTCACACTAGGTTACCAAATACTAATTTGCTTAGAAATGATGAACATGCGTTTTTTTTCTAATATTACTTATTTTATTTTATTTTAGTTGTTCCAAATATCGTCAATTATTATACATTTAAGGCCCTGTTTGCTAGAGATTATTTCTTAATGTACTGTACTGAACTGAATTGAACTGAACTGAACTGAACTGAACTGAAGTGAAAATCAATATATTGAAAAATGGAATCAGCATGACTGAATTAACCTGAATTTCATCAAATTACATTTTAATTGTACTGAATTGAACTGAACTAAACTGATCTAATGATAAGATCCGGCAAACAAGTCTAAGAATTGGGACGAAATTATTAATTGAGTGTTGGAAATGAAGAAAAGTTTCACCGAGCAATAAAATCCAAAAACATTGACCAAGAAAAAAATGATTAGTTTTTTTATATTATTAAGGCTATATCATAAAAATTAAGGCTATATGATGCTTTCTCTTTCACTTTTTCACTTTGATTCATCTTTGTTCTTTATCTCTTTGTTGGGATTCTTGTTAAAACGAAATGTTTTCATGGGTAATTTTCATTCCACTATTACTACTTGTTATGTTCACGTACTCCATAAAGTTTTTTTTTTTTTTTTTTGAAGGGAACACTACAACGACTGAATCTGATACAAGGATTCTACTCTACTCTAATCTAATCCTACACTAACCTACTATACTCTACTGATCTCATATGTCGAGTGGCGGAGGTCCTCACCATGATGCTTAGAGTGGAGTGAAGATCTCACTTACACCGTCGATGCTCCTCTGCTCTTGACACCATCGATGCAGCTCCGACTCTTGAGTGGAGTACGACTGGAGACTTGACCTAGGGGATCTGGGAGAATTGCGTGAAATGTTGCCTCTGAGGAATTTCGAACTCCAGACCTCCCCTGGGCTGGGCAAGGCCCCTGGCCAACTGGGCTAGGCCAGTTGGTTACGTACTCCATAAAGTTACATAATCTGAATGGTAATTTTTCATGCTAGTGTAGTGTTCATGATTAAGCAAAAGCATCAAATGATTCTTTTTTCCACAAATCAATATGATAATTAGTGGAATATTATATTAATAATTAAACTTTAAGTAACATTATTCAACTTTTATGGTCAACCTATCTTGAAAAATTGATAAACATTTAACTGAATTGAGGCAAACAGAGCCTTGGAGATGGAATTTGAGGTAGTATCATAAAATTTAGGTTTTTTTAAGGGCACTAGTTATCCCACTTCTAACATTAACTGACATTCTTGAAATATTATTTACAGTACAACCGTTCACTTAAACTGCACAATTTTTTATCAAATATAAATTTCAATTAGCATAAGTAATAAATTTCATGTCTTGAACTTCCACTCTAACTCTTGCTTACATATCTTCCTCTCCAATTCTACCATTGATTAACCAAACTAGCTTCCCAATATATCCAGCACCCTGCCACTCTCTTTGAATTTGGAATTTACCTTTTAGTGGCTATGACAAGCCATTGACAACTTATGGGGTGTGCTAGTTAAGATCCTCATGTTTTTACCCAATTTAGTGGTGGAAATAGTCAAGGATTTATGGCTGGCCATTGCCTATCTCTTGGCTATGTTGGTTAAGACTTATTAATTCATTAGATTGATTAAAACATTTATAGGGATAGACCAAAGTTCTAACGTCCTGTCTTCCGATGTGGAATAGATACAATACAAACTATAGTAGGAAAATGATTCTATTTCTATATTCCTAATATAACGATATGACTAAATATATCTTCTATATTTTTTAACACCATCTCTCAAGTTGGAGCACGATGATCAAGAGTGTCCAACTTGCGAAGAAGATCATGAAATTAGTGTTAGAGAGAGCAAAAGTCTTCAATTAGTATCGGTTGTAAAAATTATATTAACTCCAAACCAAGTAGTAAAGTCTAGATCTTCCATAGAGGGGTAAATGTAACAAAGTCAAGCCGGAAAAAGTAGTATAGCCGAAAAGTTTAAAAAACAAAACCAAGGGTTTCAAAAGGCCGGCAGAGTTCAGTTCAGTTTCATTAAATTCACATGAATTTGCTTAAACCCAGTGCAAACATACAATGTTTAAATTAGGTCCATTCCAAGTTTAGTTCAACTCAATTTTATTCATTTTCAATAAGTTCATTTTTATTCTTCTCATATCCTTCGAAGTTCGAAGTAAGTTCAATTCAGTTTCGTTTATATCAACCATGATGAACACGATTGAGAACTTTAACTAAAATTCGAAGTATATCGCGCTAAAATTATAAATCCAGAAGCTTTGCATGAGAGGGGAAAACACGCTCACACACAGTCACAAACAAAAACACAAGTAATCAGCAGAGATGAAAGCCGGTGGGATCTGCGTGAAGGGCTCGGAAATAGTCGCCGGGATTGGCCTCAAACACACTCCTCAGCATCATCACGCCTGCTCTGCCCGGCGCTTTCATCATCCTCCCAGCTCCTCCGCTGCAACAGCTTCCGATAACCCTGAATATTCCGGTGAGGAAGCTTTTGACGGACATGAATATGCCCTGTAAGAGCCCGCATCTGTAACAGATAGCCACCGCCGCCAGAATGAGGAGGATGAGCAGAGAGAGTCTTATGAGCTCCGGCCTCTTTTCCGGCGGCAAAACTCGATTGAACCACGCCGTGAAGTGGCCCCACAGATCGGCCAAGACCAGCTTCATCCAGAGCTCCTTGGCTTTCTCCACCGTTGCGCTGGTGAAAAACTTCATCTTCTCCGCTAACATTTTCAGGCCGGCCAAGATTTCCGGCCACAAGTTTTCCGTGCTCAGCCACAGTTGCTTGGCTTTCTCCACCATTAAACTGGGTAAGAACTTCATCTTCTCGAACAGAGCATTCAGAACTGCCAAGATTTGATCCCAGAAATTCTCCATATATACCAATGATTCCTTGACTTTCTGAACCACTAGATTGGGTAAAAACGCCATCATCTTCATGAAATGATCCCAGATATTCTCCATGAACAGCCATGATTCCTTGGCTTTCTGAACCACCAGATTGGGTAAAAACGCCATAATCTTCAAGAAATGATCCCAGATATTCTCCATTAACAGCCATGATTCCTTGGCTTTCTGAACCACTAGATTGGGCAAAAACGCCAGAATCTTCAGGATTTGATCCCAGATATTCTCCATGAACAACCACAGATCCTTGGCTTTCTCCACAACTAGATTGGGCAAGAACATGAGTATATTAACCAACATAGCCCAGACACTAGCTATGGCTAACCATATATGATTGACTATTTCCACCACTAAATTGGGTAAGAACATCAAGATCTTAACCAGCATAGCCCAGAAGTTGTCCATGGCTTGCCATAGCCACTGAAAGGTAAAAAATTCCAGGTTGAAAGAGAGTGGCATGGTGCTGGTATACTGGGAGACTGATTGATTAGTTAATTTTTGAAGTTTGAGAGGAAGATATAATCATGAATTAGAATGAAAGTCTTTTTTTTTTAAATTTAAAAAGAGGGAAAAAACAAAAATAAAGTTGACATGGTGGGGTATGATTCATTGGTGTGGAAAGGTGTCCATTGGTTGAGTCGGTTTGATAAGTGTAATTTATTAGACTATATTTGACTATTAATATTTAAATTTATTTAAGTTGATTTAATATGTTAATATATATATATATATATATATATATATATCGGTCTCTGAGTAGACCGTCTATTTTCTGACAGAATATAGACCAATGATTAAGTTGTAAATAGTGTATAAGACAAAAACATGAAGGGACCTTTATGCAATTTTAGACAAAAACACTGATGGACCTTTATGCAATTTTACAAAAACACGGAGGGACCTTTATGCAATTTTATTACATGGAATCTGAAGGTTAAAACATGAAGTTTTTAACATGTAACATGAAGGTTTTAACACGAAACATTAAGATTTTAACACGAAACATGAAAGTTTTATAACATGGAACCTGGAGGTTAAAACATGAAGTTTTTAACATGTAACATGAAGGTTTTAACACGAAACATTAAGATTTTAACACGAAACATGAAAGTTTTATAACATGGAACCTGGAGGTTAAAACATGAAGTTTTTAACATGTAACATGAAGGTTTTAACACGAAACATTAAGATTTTAACACGAAACATGAAGGTTTTAACACAAAACATGAATGTTTCATAACATGGAACCTGGAGGTTCAAACATGAAGTTTTTAACATGTAACATGAAGGTTTTAACACGAAACATTAAGATTTTAACACGAAACATGAAAACATGGAACCTGGATGTTCAAACATGAAGGTCTGACACTATTCACTGGCACTGTTCACTGGCACTGTTTACGTGCGGGTTACTGTAGCGCGTGAAAATCCTAATTTTTCAGAAATTGTAAATTGGTCTCTCCGTGTCTGTATAGTTAACATATCAGTCCCGTCTATATTTTGATCAGAATATAGATGGTTTAGTATGCATGAAAAAAGGTTGTTCCATACAGGTACGTTTTCCTTATGCAGGTTCAATTTTTTACAAGAATACCCTTAATATTAGTAAGGCTAAAAAAAGTTAACTAAAATACAAGGGTGCATTTGAGAGTATTTTGGTAAAATTACCTACCCGCATAAGAAAAACGTACATGCGTGGAGAAATCCAGTTAAAATATGTTGTATGTAATTAATTTTAAAAAATGTTGTTAACATAAAGAGTGGGAGATTTTAAATAACTAGTGACAAAAAAACCCTATATTCCATCCGACATCGTCCTCATTCACAGCATAAGTGCTTTTCAAAGTAATTCCCTACATCATGACTCATGAGGTATTCTTGATTACGCCCTATGGTTACCGCTTACGTAGTAATGTGACGAATTAATTCCTTCGGGGTTGAAAATCAAATTTGAAGGCAGACTCGTATATATACTTATATGACTAGTTTTAAAAATACGATAGACTGTTCCCCAATCTGTTCGTTCTTCTCCGGGGAGGTTATATCCACCAAGCATTGAGATGAAAGTCAGGGTACTTGCCTTGCCCACCGGAGATATATGGTTTCAGAACTTGTTGAAGGATAATGATGATGACTTTTGTGAGCTAGTAATCATGGTATGTGATGGTCGCTGGAACAATTGGCAGGTTTTCGAGTATACACATGTGTCCGGCTCAGCTATGATGGTTTTGGTTGTGTGTGTCTAGTCAGAGGCAGCTCAAGGATGGTCGGAGAACTCAAGTGCTCTACTTTCGAGGGCTCTCCTCAAGCCTCCAGACGATGGACCTCGAGGATAATTCAATGCTTTTTTTTTTAATTCAAAACCATCTTAATAAAGATGGTAGAGGTTTGTATTGTCCCCTCTAAGACTTGCCCTCGTAGTTCAGTTGAACCATGATGCCAAAAAAAACCTGTAAAGGCATGTTCGGTTACAGAAAATACACCTAAAAACAAAACGCATACATCTTAAAGTCGCTGAAATTAAAACCAAAAGAAAACTTGTAAAGCCAAGGTCCTGTAAAGTGTAGTCCATCTGCAATTCAAGGAGCTTGCAAAGATAATTCAATGCGGGTATTGATCGAGAAGCAGCAGCCACGGAAATGGATATATTCGACCAGGATAGGGTTTTTTACATGCTTCAGCTAGGTGGTTTTCAAATGTATTAGGTTTCTTACATGCTTTAGTTAGGCGGTTTCCAAATGTGTCGGATCCTGCCTTAGCCAAGACGCTGGCTTTTGAGGATGCGGTTATTTGGATATAGGAGATTTGCTTGGAGGGATGTTGTGTCATAGGTGATGCTCTTCAAGTGGTGTATATAGCCAGACTGGAAGAAGAATGCCAAGTCATCTGCGAGTCATCACTTACAAGATCAAGGTTTATGCTAGATAGGAGTAATATTGGAGGGCCCTTTCTGGGTGCATCGCTATTAGAAATCTGGACGGGAACAACCAAACCATGGGGCCCATTGGAAACAAACTAGGAGGTGTAAACACAAACACATACTCATAGGTCCAAACATGTCTAGCACACAAGTCCGGTGGAGTTCCATTTTAAATCAATTGGTACCATGAGGAGTAGTCCATCAAACATATATAATGATCCTTAAGACTGACCGTTTTTCAATGTGGGATACAGTCTAACACTCTAGTGAACTTTGCAAAGGCGAATATATATATATAAATTTAAATTTAAATAAAATTAATTGACTATTAATAATACCCAAACTCCTAACTACATCTGCCACTGCTAGTGAGCACATGATATATTTGTCGTTGTTGGAAGTGATATGATATCGACGATAAATGATATGAACCCGAGAAGGGAATGGACATGATATCGCTGTTGTCGTTGCAAAATCAAATGGAAATGGATAGAATCTAATTGATCTTGACTTGACTAATATATTATGTGCTCACTAAAGGACCCGACTTTGCGACTAGTCTTGTTCTGAAACATATCATTGGTATATCTATCGGCAACATATCATTTGTCGTTGGAAGTGATTTTGTATAATATATTCTGGTGTTCAATTCAGTTACATCAAGTTCAGTTCAATTATACTCATCTCAATTCAATTATATGTTCAGTTCAGTTTCATTAAATTCACATGAATTTGCTTAAACCCAGTGCAAACATACAATGTTTAAATTAGGTCCATTCCAAGTTTAGTTCAACTCAATTTTATTCATTTTCAATAAGTTCATTTTTATTCTTCTCATATCCTTCGAAGTTCGAAGTAAGTTCAATTCAGTTTCGTTTATATCAACCATGATGAACACGATTGAGAACTTTAACTAAAATTCGAAGTATATCGCGCTAAAATTATAAATCCAGAAGCTTTGCATGAGAGGGGAAAACACGCTCACACACAGTCACAAACAAAAACACAAGTAATCAGCAGAGATGAAAGCCGGTGGGATCTGCGTGAAGGGCTCGGAAATAGTCGCCGGGATTGGCCTCAAACACACTCCTCAGCATCATCACGCCTGCTCTGCCCGGCGCTTTCATCGTCCTCCCAGCTCCTCCGCTGCAACAGCTTCCGATAACCCTGAATATTCCGGTGAGGAAGCTTCCGATGAGCATGAACACGCCGGTGAAGAAGCTTTTGACGGACATGAAATTGCCCTGTAAGAGCCCGCACCTGTAACAGATAGCCACCGCCGCCAGAACGAGGAGGATGAGCAGAGAGAGTCTTAATGAACTCCGGCCTCTTTTCCGGCGGGGAAACTCGATCGAGCCAAGCCGCGAAATGGCCCCACAGATCGGCCTCAACCAGCCTCATCCACAGCTCCTTGGCTTTCTCCACCATCGCATCGGTGAAAAGCTTCGTCTTCTTCACTAGCATGTTTAGAAATTCCGTGATTTGAGGCCAGAAATTGTTTTCTGTGTTCATCCACATTTGCCTTGCTTTCTCCACCATTGAACTGGTGAAAAACTTCATCTTCTTCACTAGCATGTTCTGAAATGCCAAAGATTTCCGGCCAGAAGTTTTCCATAGCCAACCACAGTTGTTTGGGTAAGAACTTCATCTTCTTAACCAAAGCATTCAGAATCACCAAGAATTGATCCCAGAAATTCTCCAAGAACAGCCATAATTCCTTGGTTTTTTCCACCACCAGATTAGGTAAAAACACCATAATCTTCATGATGTGAGCCCAGAAGCTCTGCATGAACAACCATGATTCCTTGGCATTTTGCAGCACTAGGTTGGGTAAAAACACCAGAATCTTCAGGATTTGAGCCCAGAATTCCCCCACTATCAGCCATGATTCTTCAGCTTTCTGCACCACTAAGTTGGGTAAAAATGTCAGAATCTTCAGGATTTGAGCCCAGAAAATCTCCATTGCAAGCAATAGTCTTTTGGCTATCTCTAAGAACATAAATATGTTAACCAGCATAGCCCATAAATTGTCAATGGCCAGACATAGCCACTGAAAGGTAAAAAAATCCAAGTTGAAAGAGAGATTCTTAGGCATTTTGTTGGATGGATTGGGAAGTAAAAAAGTTGATTCTTAGGGCTGGTGAATTTTGGAAGTTCCAGAGATGATGAAGCATGAACTGATAAATGTTGGAGAGAGTTAAAATTAATTGTGGGAATAAATGCTGGTTTTTAGTTGATCAATAAAAATGCTGGTTTGATGTTTTCATAAAAGAAAAATGCAAGTTTCTATGAAAATGCTGGTGACATTTTTATTTTGAAAATTGTCAAACTGAGTTTAGGTACATTCATTTCTGCTGTCTGAACTTTTCCTTTCACTATGAAGGAATATGAATAATTTGATACTAGTTTAAAAGAACAGAAAGGAACAAGATGCAATATCACAGGCAAAAAATTTCCGTTGATAATTCAAGTTTCCAGAATTGTATCTTTTCTCTTAAATAACAAGGTTGGCCACAATAAACAAAATGGATACCCTTTGCTTCACTTGTTCTTGAAGAATTAGGGATTTTATAACAGTTTTACAACAGAAGCACCTACTACTACAATGGGCAGGGAAGATATCACCTTCTCCTCTTCTTGCCTTTTCCGAGCTGACCCGATTTAAACGCGCTCTCTTGTTCTTGAAGGAAAGCTCTTGCTTTTCCATACTTCTCCGCTCTTTCTTCCTCTGCAAGCATCCGGTCTTTCTCCTTCACGTGGTACAAGAAGTGGTTGTCCTTACGAAGCTCAACACGAGCACCCTTTTCCTCCTTCTTCAGCAGTTTCTTCAACTTCTTTGTCTCAGCCCGCTGACGATCAGGATCATAATCCCTCCCCTTGATAAAGCTGAAAATGCCATTCATAGAGTAAAATTAGATAAATATACAGCAATCTTAGGTGTAAGAATCTTGCAAAATCGTGTAAAAGTTCAAGCAAATTTACCCCTCCTCGAATTTTGGATTGAGCAGCTTGATGGGAACGGGTTTTTTCTTCCTCATTTGCAGTGGCTGCCGTAGAACATGATGCTCGTCGGCTTTCTGTTCAATGAGTTTGGTGACATCCCGGAGATTGTTCTGCAACATCTCTGGCATGTGATCTTTGTCTGCCAGTTTACTTAATAACTTTGAAACTGGCAGAAATATTTCTGGGAAGGCATTGAGTCCTTCGTAGACATACACGAATCCCTTCAGAGTTTCAGTAAGTGCTGTAAGAATACTAGCTCTGTTCACAAAAGGTCATATGTTTCTAGTCAGTTCGAAACAACTTTACCATATGACATTACTAGCTAAACAGCAAATGTATGATTGGGATTTAAGAAGATTAACCTGAAATTATCTGAGCTGAAATGGGGGGAATCCTCGGGCAAGTCCATCAACGTAAGAAAATTCACGCTGTTGATCTCCTTGACCTCACTCTTTATACACAACAGAGGTTTCGAAACTTTTATTTCCAAAAGATGGTTCAACTGCATAAACATCAGGTATGTAAGTAGCCACTCTGGAACTTAGTAGGAATGCATGAAAATAAGTTGTTGGGAATAAGCTTTCTTTTAGGAGATAAAAATAAGAAATTACATGAATAACTGAAAATGAGTTAAGTGATTGATAACCAGAGGGACCCACAGGAACCAGACCTGATTTTGTACAAATGATTCTTCAGTTTTTTCAAAAGCAGAGGTAAAGGTAGCTTGAATAAATAATAAAGCCTCGGGACAATATTTTTGGGATTGCTTCGTAATCTGCACAAAATTTCATCAAAGGTCAGCCTTTCAGATCTACTGCAAGCAAGGTAAAAAATAAGAAGTAAAGTATAATTAATAAAATAAAAATATGGCATCTGAAAATTTCTATGCGATTTGCAAGGTGCAAAAAAAAAGGTGAAAAGTAAGAACATGGATGATTAACAGCACTTACGGAGAGCATCAAAGAACATAAGAAGGAACCAATTACAATATCCCGGCCAGATGTAATAGGGCAGCGCGTCAAATATTCACAAATCAACAACATTGCAGGTGTCATAACTGCATGCCGAAAATCAGAGCATGGAAAGATCATAGACCATAGGCGAAGAAGAAAAACTGTTTTTAAAGAAGGCCAGCCATTTTTCCCTGTGAACAAACGAGGAGATGTAAATACTGGGGCTAAAAAGAAAAAAAGGCATGGCTAAATAAACTTTATGCCAGAGAGATGTAGAAGTTGAAATAACAGCTGAACCTGAAATTTTTGAATCCTCTGAAAATTGTGTACGAGTCTTTAATAATCTATGACGAGCACATATGGCGGAAAAGTAAGGGATCTCTGAACTCATTTCAATCAATGGCTTCACAAGTACATTCAGTAGCTTTAACTTCACTGGCTTCTTGTTTGCCATCACAGCAAAATATTGCAACAAAACACCATAAAATATCTACAGTAGGCAAAAAGCAGATAATTAGCACAAGTAGAAATGCTCAACAGAGAGTTCGTATAAGAATAATCTAACAAGAGGCTACATGTATTAACTTTGACAGCATTCATACAGAAAGAGATATGACATCTGCAATCCTCACATAATCCGTATATACTAAGAACCTACAAGCAGTTTGTAATTATTCAATGCTAGCCGTAAAATCTGACCTCCTAGGAACCAACATACTCCATAAATGAGAAAAACTGTGATACCATAACCACATGACAATGCAACTATGGATTGAAGTTCCAAACCTGCATTTTCCGTTTGTTTTCTGCAGCAACATTAATAGCATTGAATGCACGAATTCTCCTGATTGCTTCAACAATTTGATCATCGGGACGATTCTCAATCAACGAAGTAAACTCTTCCAAGCTTTTTGGGGCTTCAATAGTGTAAGGAAGTTCATTGTCAGGAGCACCAGAACGTTTGGAAGTTTCTTTTATGTTGGCAACAACACCTGCCTCTTTCTTTTCACTTCCCTTCTTTCCTACTTCCTTTTTCTCACTATCCAACTGATCATCATCTTCATCGTCCTCCAAGTCAGTGTCCAGTTCATCATCACTCTGCTCCCAATCCTTCAGTAATTGGACTTTGTCATTTTCATCATTCTCATCTGTTCCTTCTTCTTCCTCATCTTCCTCACTACCCTCAGATTCCTCATCAGATGCATCATCCTCACTATCATCATCTCCATCGTCTTCAGCTTTCCTCTTCAAATCATTCCACGTCGTTTTATCTGGAAGCTCTTCACCATTAGAAAACGAATCTCCAAGGTCATCACCAGACAAAGACCTGACCCGCTTGAAAGATGCATCATCGTCATCAGAACCATCAGCTTCATCATCACTTGATCCATCAGCAGCTACCATCCTTTTCTGGCGCTGTTCCTGAAGTTGAGGACACACATAATTGAATGTATTAGTGAGTTCTATGCTGATGAAATCTACAGTGATGTACATATCAATTAATTTCAGAACAATCCATCATCGCATAATTTTCAAATTCTAGATAAAACACCAATACTACCCAGATAGAGAAGAAAACTACAGGATACAGCATACTACCAAACAAACCTATCAGGACACACATAATTGAATGTATTAGTGAGTTCTATGCTGATGAAATCTACAGTGATGTACATATCAATTAATTTCAGAACAATCCATGATCGCATAATTTTCAAACAAACAGTTGAGGACACACATAATTGAATGTATTAGTGAGTTCTATGCTGATGAAATCTACAGTGATGTACATATCAATTAATTTCAGAAGAATCCATCATCGCATAATTTTCAAATTCTAGATAAAACACCAATACTACCCAAATAGAGAAGAAAACTACAGGATACAGCATACTACCAAACAAACCTATGAGGATTAATTGGTTCAATGAACAAAAAACAGGATTATGTTACATGTAGGAGATTAGAGCATGCAGAACATTTAATAGTTAAGATTCACAACTAATTTGACAAGTATGATAAATTAAGCATCACGATGAAAGAAAGAAGGCACACCTCCAATTCCTCCAGGCGCTCTTTTTCTTCTTGTGCAATCTCTTCAGCTGTTTTTGTACGGTCTGATGGACGGGCGCGCCTATCCAGAGCCATCTCACTCACAAGTTGGTCATAAAAATCAGGTTTATCCTGCCAAAATTTTATGTTAAATGAAGATAGTCAAGAAATGGAAAAGAAGAGCTTTTGAGTTGAACTTCAAGAAGATAAAATCTGATTAGCTCAAAAAATGTTTTAAGATTTTCTTAAGGGGACTGGGGACCCCTGATAAATACCAACACCAAGAAAATCAGTTAAAGAACAAAAAAAGGCACAGGTATCAACTTCATAAGTTATGGTTTATGGACAAAAAGAAAAAAGACTCCCAACTAGTGGGGAGTCGGAAGTTTCTAACCTCAGTATAAACTTGAACCAAGCAATAAAATAGAGAGAGAGAGAGAGAGAGAGCATACATGTTGACTTGCAGTTTTATTCTCAATCGAAGGTTTCTCAAGTTTCTTCACTCCACTATTTAAACTAGGATGGTTAACCAGGGCTCTCAGAGCATGCAATTTATTTGGTTGGGTCAATGATTGTAATGCCTGAGACTGGACCAACAATGTAAAATCCTTATCCAGCTGTTCAGCCAACTCCATGGTTTCCTCCTTCTCCTTCGCCTTCTCAGCCTGTAAAATGGAACCACGTCAGCTTACACATAGCCAAAAAAGGTCTTTTTGAGAAGTGTACAGCAATCCAAACTAAACCCCATTACAACCTTGAAGAATTTACTTTTGGCCATGACTTCCTCCATCACCTCTTTCTTGCTTTTAGGTCTCTGCAGTAGTTTAAAAAATGACATTTATCAGCAACATCAACTAAAAAATTGTGCAAAGTTCCTCATTAATGACTATGTGTTGACCTTAAGGACAAGTTAACTCGACATCGCAGATCTATACAACTGAATGAACATCGAAAAACATGTAAACATAAAAAATACTATAAAATGTGAAAGAATCTCACAGCCTCGTGCCCTGCTTGCTCGGAATCCTCTTCATTGGAGTGGTTAGGCCATCCGGAAAAGGCTGTTTTCTCTGGAAGGAAAAGAATATCACTTTTAGATTGATATGGAGTGTTAGATACACATGAGTGAAGTAAAGTCTGCAAAGAGGACCAACGATTTCACAATTAAAGATTCCAATGAAAGAGACTAAAGATAAACTAGCTTGACTGAGATGAACTTTTCTACTTTTCTTTCATTCAATGTTTTTCAGCAGGAACTGAAGCTAAGGAGAAATTTGGATCATGTTCATAAAAATAATAAAAAGGAAGAGAGTTTGTATCATGAATGAGATGCCTTTTTTCTGAGTTACAATCCTTGCTCCATTGTTTAGGATTACTGAAATATTTGAATTATTTGATTCCTTAAGAATGATTTAGCTGCTCTTAAGACTAAATAAAGCCCCTACATTCAAAATCTAGCTATGATGTCAAAACCTGAATCACATTTAGAGGCGACTTGCAGCAACTGGTAAATTATACCATTATTTTAAAAGAAGTGATAAATTTTACCCTTAATGTAAAAGAACTGATTCAACCTAGAAACAGTTCTTATCCTAATCAGTCAAAAAAGATTGTAGTGTCAGAGAGAAGAAAAACAACAAAACATCTGATCTAGAAGACTTTTTTGAAGCAGCATTTCAAAGAGTGAAACACTTACTTCCACTCCCCCCATCGTCATCCTCATCAAACCGAAAGTCCTCTTCATAATCATCCCTTTCAGGGAAGAAACCCTCCTGGATTTCCAGCTCTTCTTCTTCTCCATCCGATAAGTTATACTTGGATTTCTTGCTCGACTTCATCTAATCACACATGGTAAAAAAAAACATTACTTCACTACAAAACCACCTCAAAAAACATAACTACATCACAAATTACATCAAAACCATTCATTTCGTATCCGGGCATCATCTCCAACTACAATTCTACAACACTAACCTGTCTTTCGCGTTGCGACCGCATAATTCCTTTATCAAACTCCTCAAGATCCTCATCACCCTCCCCAATACGCTTGTCCAGGAAAACAGATGACTTCTGACTCTGCTCATATTCCTTCAACAATGTCTTCTTCCTCTGCATTGCATACAAACAAAATACCATCAGAATCCATCCATACAACTCTAAAATGAGTGTATTATTACAATTATTTTCAAATGGAATTGAATTCACCTTCTCAATGGCTTTTGAGCGTGACTGCGCGATGTTGCGTTCTTCGCCCTTGCGCTTTTTCCCGAGGATGTCGAACTTTCTCCGGGACCAAATTGTCTCGAAAGGGTTGGTTTTCGGCGCCGCTTGGAGCTTCATCGCAACGGCATCAGGGCCGAATTTTCTGCCGCCCTTCTTGTTTTTCTTGGGTTTCGAGCTGCCTGAGCTGGGTTTCTTCCCCATGATTGCTTCTGCAATTAGTTATCCCGCAGAAGATAACAAATGGAGTGATAAAACCTGTGATTATTAGGAGCAGGGTTTAGGGTTTAAGCGGGGACTTTACAGAATGGAGGGAAGGTAGAAGAAGGTGGAAACTGGGTTGGGCTCTAGTAGTTTTTGGGCTGTTTTTTTAATTTCAATTATTATTTTTTCTTTTTCTTGAAAGGCTTTTTTTTTTGGATTAATATTCCACGGCCAATACCCCTTTTTTTTCATGTAATTTTTTTTGATTACATTTGATATAACATTTTGAATTCAATTTTATTTGATATAAAATCGTATTTGAGTTAGTAACAGAGGCAGGTGCATGAAAAATAAAGTGTCCGGGCCAAGATACAATATGTATATTCAATTCGATCATATAAAATTCCTAAAAATACAAGGAATTTTATTGTAAATATAGAATAAAATCACGAATTTAACCAATTGTTCCCCCAATTTGTTCCAATATCATGTTTCTGGCTTTGTAGAAACAACCCCTCCGACATATCGATCTTCCTCCCCCTTCACGACCACTCATTCCAGCGAGTTGAATTTCACCCCCTCCCCCTACACCCATTGGCGGAGCTATGAAGGAACCCGGGGTGCATGATTTATTATTATTTTAAAAAATTATATATTTATAAGACAAAAATTATATTTAGTAATGTTTGTGCACCCTAAAATATTCTATTATTATATACTTTCTTCTCCCAAAATTGTTGAATGATAGTCTGTTATATATATTTAGAGAAATATTAGGTCTTAAATGTTAGTATTGATATGTTTGTAAGTCGGTTTCAAAGTATAAAATCTTGACAAGTGACTGATTTGTATTGTAAAATAACTTTGTCAAGGTTTGAATAGATTTGAATGAAGATTTACACTAAACTGTATAAAAATCTTACTTTCAATTGCGTACTATAGAATAAGTTTAAAGTACGTGAAGTATTTTAAACATTTAAAGTGCACTCCGATTTTTAATTCCTGGCTTCGCCTCTCCCTACACCTCTGATCCTTCACCACCCATCCTTCATCTCGCACATGCTTCTGATTCAATTTTTCACCACCAATGGGAAACTCGTCACTATCGCCGCTAAACTCGTCACCAATGGGATGATATTGTACTTACGGCCGGTGTTTACTTTTCCGACACTCTTCCTTCATCTTTTGCCTACTTCTGAACCAATCTCTTTCCACCAATGAAGTAGTACAATGCGAAGATTGACATTTCAGTTTGATATGCATTTCTATTTTAATAGTCATGCCGGTAAATTTGCAGTGGTGTGATGCCCTTGATTGATGACGTGATAGACGATATTGAAGTTTTGAACACATGTCATCTAAATTGCAATTTCACCATTTGTGAATCATTGTATTCTTTTCTTCATGGCAGGAATAATTGTTGCTACCAAACAAAAAAGAGATGTAGCTTTTAGTCTCTTGGATGATAAACAAGACTCTAAAAGGTTATTAGAATGATGTATGCAATTAGAATCCCAATTAGAGAATTAGTTAGGTAAATTGTACCTTTTATCTAGAAACCTAAAAACAGATGGAATAAGAAATTATTGCTATCAAACTATCAAGAAACTACCAAGAGTCCAAGACCATAATCATTATTCCATAAACCATAATCATATTAATTTGGATAGTTGGTGAGTGAAATTGAAGCAATTATATTATTTTTATAATTATGAAAAGAAAGTGGTGTTTACCCAAGTTTCTTTGTTTTGACTTTTGTCCTTCTATAATTGTGAATGATAAAAGTGGGTACATATAAATGTTTAACATGCTTGATATTTGGAAGACACAATCATACTTTATGAGAGTAATTATCATGATGGTTTTTCTTGATGATGCAC
The DNA here is from genome assembly GCA_963678965.1 of Cruciata laevipes. Classification (NCBI taxonomy): domain Eukaryota; kingdom Viridiplantae; phylum Streptophyta; class Magnoliopsida; order Gentianales; family Rubiaceae; genus Cruciata; species Cruciata laevipes. The sequence continues at coordinate 4,488,489 of OY787641.1, read as the reverse complement.
CCCCTTGATGTAGTTTAAATTAATTATCATAACAGGTGTGCTTTATTTGAGTTCTAATGAAGATGACCATGTTTATGGAAGGGAGAAGTTACTTTCACCTGTTTTTTTAACTTTTCACCACCAACTATACTACAATTAAATAATTATTTCTTGATACACAATTACAAATGCCTCCTCTCAAACAATCACAATTGCGAAATTACTATAAATCTCACCATCGACTACCACCCAAATCACGTTGGAACACTGTTGTACCACCAGATTGGCCAAAAAAACTCAAAATCATTTGTAATCTAAATTTGATCGCAGTTTTAATCGAATTTGCACATGTCAATCGCAACTTTACCAATATCCGTCTGTTGTGTCTTACCTCATCACTGATGTTATCTCTTTCACGAAGATTCTACTGATTTTGCGATTGTTTTTTGCGATTGCACTAGAGATGCTCGGCCATGTTGACTGTTGTTCACAACTCGTTGCAGTGAACTGCCTAGTTGTGGTGGTGTGCTTGGGAAGCACAACAGTTTGGGATTTGATTAAAGTGGGGAGGTTTTGGGCGATTTGTGATTTTTGGGAGAAATTAGTGATTTTTATTTCATATTTAAAGTTAACCTCTATAGTTTTTCGAATCTTATATTATTTACTCTAAAAAAATTATTTTATTTTTACCCAAGGCCCTGTTTACCAGTGCTTATCTGTAGATCAGTTCAGTTCAGTTCAGTTCAATTCAGTTCAGTTCAATGAAAATGCAATTTGATGAAATTCAGGTTAATTCAGTCATGCTGATTCCATTTTTCAATACATCAATTTTCAGTTCAGTTCAATTCAATTCAGTTCAGTTCAGTTCAGTTCAGTTCAGTACATCAAGAAATAAGCTCTAGTAAACAGGGCCTTAGAGCAAGTCCAACAGCTTCCCCAACTTGGGGGATTTCATTAAATTTGGGGAATATGGGCCTTTTTTTTGCTCCAACAGCTTCCCCAACCCATTCCCCAACTTGGGGATTTTTCAAAATTCCCATGTTACTTCCCCAAATCTGTAGAGAGAGAAAAAATATTTGGGGAAGCAAAATTTAATGTTTTTGCATTTATGACTTGATTATTTTCCTATTCATATGTTTGTCTTTATTTTTTAACAAATTAAATATACATTTCAAGTGCAAATATCTTTAGTTATACACAACAAAAAATTATAAAAATAATATATTCTTAATTTTCATATTATAACGAACGTAACAAGATCTTACATGATTATGTTCGCATGCATATATAAATTTGAATATTATCATGTGAGATCTTGTTATGTTCGTTATAATGTGTATTTTAATAATATATATTTTTCACATTTTTTCATTATACGTAATTTAAAATATTAAGATTTCAAAACATATTTAAATAGTGAAAAACAGAAATAAAGAGATAAAATACTGAAATTTAATGCACATGCATTAAATTCTAATCCCCACACTAGGGAAGCTGTTGGAGTTGAAGCAAAAAAAGATGAGGAATATGAGGATGTAGTACTATATCTTGGAGAATCTCGTAGGGAAGCTGTTGGACTTGCTCTTATAGATATAAAGTTTGTCACATCTCTACCATTCAATTAATTATACTATATGTTACAGTATCATGACATTAAATTACATTAAAGAGATCGAAGATATATGATGTTATGGAAGACCGTAACACTAATTATATTGTCCATCTTCATTTCATATGATTTTTATCGGCGAGGTCATGAATGAAACCACACATATTTCAACATCCATAAATAATTTCTATTATTAATGATCATAAATTATAAGCAACATTTAAAAATCGGAAGAACGATCAAATCATGTTCAAATTTCAATATTCAATACTATATCAAGCTAAAAGCCAGAAATCTTTCTGTCTCTTGGTGGTGATCAAATACCCTCCAACTCTCTTGCTCTTTCTCCTCACCGCAATGGCCATGCAACTAGCGTTCTGGACGCAGTACTCCGCCACTCCACCGCCACCGGAGCTGGTGGCGCTCTTCTTCGTGTTGCTATTATTACTATTATGCCCCCATGCTGCCCACATCATCATGAGCCTCCACGCTGTAGTAAACCGCTTTTTCTGGCCCAGGACAAGCAGCGCCACCTCTTGCCTTTTTGCCTCTTCGACTATTGTCGGACCTTTTTCTTTCCCCCTTGCTTCACAAACTTCTATTTTTATCTAACATGCATCAATAAATAAATTTATTTTATTATTATTAGTTTTAGGTCTGTTCTCCTCAACTTACTTATTATTGTTGAACTGAACTGAATTGAACAAAACTAAAGTATTTATAAAAATTAGTGTCTTGAAAACTATAAATTTTCAATTAAGACCAGTCTCACTGAATGATCATGGTTAATATTTGAATATCAGCTTGAAAGTGAGAAGATCAGCAATAATAAAATAAAAGATCATCCTTTAATATGTAAAAGGTTGGGTTTAAAAGTGAGAAGATCAACATTTGAGACTGGTCTCATAAGAGACCTTCTCCTTGAAAAGTGAAATTAGTATGACTAAATTAACCCAAGTTTCGTTAAGCAATATTTTTACTGAACTGAAGTGAATTGAACTGATATTATATATACACTAGTATAGAAGCTAAAGAACATGTAACACACCTCAGGTCTTTTCTGCTGGCACAAAATCTTCATGCAAGAGAGAAACTTAGAAACTCTTGGATTCATCTCTTTCTTTGATTCTTGATCACCACCATCTGCAATTTCCCATTATGCATCAATGGAAATAATGCAAAATACAAGATTTTTATTCACAGAAAATAAAAATATAGCAAGCATTTAATTATAAAAACATTTCATAACATTCATGCAATTAATTAATACGCTACCTGAAGTATTCGAAGCCTTGGCCACATATAGAAGAATCAGCACATCATGGCTCTGGATAGTGTGAGTTAACGCCCATATGATCGCATCCTTTGCCTCCGGGCTAGAATCCACAACCACCATGATTTTCCGGCCACAACCACCCTCCGGCGCCACCTCGAATTTTTCGCAATGGTCGTTTTTCTTTTCTTCTTCTTCTTCTTCACTAGTACTCTTGAAGGATATTTCCGGTTGGTTCTTGCACTGTACATTTACCGGTGACCGAATCCGAACCAGAGGCCGGATCCGGTTCAGGCAGAAACCCGGCATCGCCGCCCCGATTCGACCCATTACGTACCACACCCAACTAATCAATCATGTTGAGAAAATGGACCTTATATAAGAAGCTGTGAACGAGAAAAATGGTGTTCATGATGATCGGGGGCCTGCTCGGAGCTTCCTTTACTTTTGCTTGCACTGCTTTTAGCCGCTTCATCATATGATTTAAAGCTTTGGGTTTGGTTCCTTTGATTATATCTGATTTTATTTGGTTCCGTGGGCTATGCAAGAACGTGGTTGTCATGAAGATGTAGGGTCTTGGAGTTCGATCCCAAGCTGTTCTTGGTATTTTTATTATGGGCATTCTTTGTATATATAGCTAGGTTCCTTGGATTAGACTCAATGTATATAATATGCTAATTCTAGGTGAAATTGCTTCTAATTAAGTTGTGCTAACAACTCTCATAAAAAATGTCCAATATATTTAAGACTTTTAAACACATTTGAAAAAAGACCAATATTTTTTATGGTTTTCAAATTATACTATTTAGTCAAATTAAATATGAATATACTAAACGTCTTAACATTTCTACTTGGTAAGTTGTAAATACGAATAAAATATCTATATATTAACCCGAGAAAAGTCTCGTTTGTAGCAACCTTACCATGAGGCAGAGCTTCACTAGGCCTATACCACAAGTAGAGTAAAACTTAAATTTTGAGGTCAAATTGTAAATATTTTGTTTTTATGCCTATACTCCCATTTCTTTTCTTTCTTTTTTTAATTAAAACCATCCAATGGGTGAGAGAATTATTCATCCCTCCTCAACCGATAAATAGTCCGTAGGCTTACAACATGATGCTCGAAAGCATTTTTCCGGAAACTGAATGCAAACAAGATGCCCGAATGCTACTTGAGGGTTGTCTAGGCGAAACTGATGTCCGGAGGCTACTCGAGAGGTGTGAACCCATGTTAAGGCAAAAACTAATCTATAACTAGTCTAGAATACAACAATAGGGATAATAAATAAATAATAAATGATAGTGGTCGCACACTGACAACACTTTAAACTAGTTCGGGTCGAACTAGGTGACTACATGTAAATCTGTTGCAATGTTGGATTAACACCTAGAACCCGTGATCCCTTCCCGTTTAGTCTCGTTTTTATTTCTACTCCACTCGGTCTCATAAGTCCCAGACTTATACCAGTAAGAGACTTCACATGTTAGTTTCACACACGCAAGACATATGAAGGATTGCCTAACCGCATCAGGACGTTACCATAAATGTGTATAACCTACAACTCTGACCATAGGGGAATCGTCGAAGGTAAGTATTATGATGCAAATCTCGACTCGGATATCTCCTGTCCTCTAATCATCGTCAGAACATAAGTCAATAAGGTTTTAACCGAGCAAGGACCAGGAGGAAAAACCTTGTTGGCAAACAAACCAACTTAACCAACATTTGAGCAAAAACTAAAAAAAAAGAAGAAACCATCTCGATATCGAAAGATGGAGCTAGGTGGTACTTCCAACATGACAGCGAGCGTAAATGTCAGATGCGGGCGCATGAAATGGAGCATAAACTAGGGGTGCTTATTGAGTCGAGCCGATCGTGAGCAACTCGTGCTCGAGCTCAGTCAAAACTCGACTCGATTTGACTCGACTTGAACTCGACTCGACTCGAAGAGTTGACGAGTCGAGTTTGATCGACTCGAAAACTCGCGAGCAAGCTCGATATTTAAGTATTGTTATTTAAATTTAAATATTTTAACTAAATTCCAAATTTAATTCATATTGTAATTATTTACTTTATTAATTTAGTACTATTATATATGTATGTTAAAAAATATGACATTTTTCGTCAACTACATATAACTTTTTGTTTCATTACTACCTTATATTTGAATTATCTATATTTATTGTAAAAAATACGTATTTATTAGCAATTTATTTAGTTACAGATAATTTTTTGGCATAATTTTAGAGAAATTAATTAATTATATTAAAATTTACGTATAAATTATTATATATAAAAATATTTTTTAGTAATTATTTATTAATTTTTAATAAAACTAAAGAAAATTAATAGATAATAATGGTTTACGAGTTCGAGCTCGAGTAACTCGCAAGCAACACTATATATTAACGAGTTCGAGTTTGAGCTTTGATTTAAAAAGCTCGCGAGCAAACGAGTCGAGTCGAGCACAAGTAATATCACTAACGAGTCGAGTCGAGCAAGCCTCTGCACGCGATCGACTTGCTCGATAAGCACCCCTAGCATAAACGGTGCAACGGCGTGTAGCCACATGAACGGACGCGTTGAGGCGCATGAACGCGCCAGACATGTATGCGCATTGCTATACTCCTATTTCTTATCCTATCAATTTTCTTCTACCTTGGTGTTATTTCATCATTCACTATATTGTTAACACTTTACCCCCAAGCTACCACATGCAACCCTAAAGCTCAACGCAGGTGACCTAAATATCGCCTTCAACAACCTAAACTCCGACAACCCCAGCGTCAATGTCGTTAACCCCAACTTCACCACCAATGATCAAAACCTCATCACCGCACCACCACCACCAATTTGCCATGCGCCAGACAACCACCGTGATCGAAGTGCCGGATCAGATTAGAGCCATCGTGTCACCATCGGTCTCATATGAGACTTTCTCTTTTATTATTGTAAATAGAATTACAATGTATAAAATTTTTAAGAACAATAAAGCATGATATCAAATTACCTTTACAATTAATGTAATAAAATTAAGTGAATCTTGATAGAGATTATTTTCATAGGCCTAAGTTATACACCAAATCTGTTTTCAACAAAATAATATTAAACTTTTTCCCCATTTTTTGTGAGTTTATATTTTTTCTGTTCGTATGGGATGTGTTTAAATGAGTGTTACGATTCACTTGATGAAATCCGTCAATCAACAATTCAACATGTGTGTTAAGTGGAATCCTTACTTTAATTCCTAGTTAGCTTATATATATATAATAGAATAGGTATTTGTAATGTTTATGTGTATTTTTTTATCAAAAATAATAATAATATTATAATAAGTAATGTATTATTGAATTCAATAACATGTAATTTCTAAGTACTAACTTATTGAATGTCCTTATTATTATATAACTAAACATATAATTAATAAATGGTTTTTTAAAAGATAATATATAAATGTCCTTATTATTATATAACTAAATATATAATTAATAAATGGTTTTTAAAAGATAATACATAATAAATGTTATAGATGCGCAATTTAGTGCGGAGACGTGGAGTAGAAAAGAAGTCGATAATAACTAGAAAACATTAGAAAAGGGATTTAAAAAGAAGAAACAAAAAGAAAAGTCACGAAAATAAAATAAAATATTCGACGTGTTTTGTTTCTTTTGTTTTTGTTTAAGGGAAAATTCTAAAACCTCAATCCACCTTCTCCTCGGCATAAAGTAAAATCATAAACCCAAAAGGAAGCGCGCATGACGCATCAACCTCTTCTAGTATAAATTCTCGTCAATTATGTCTGCCCAAACTTCAATTTCTCGGTGTAATCTCGTATGTTTGTGTTCTTGATCGTTCTACAATAATCGTGTCGAAGATTGCAGCTGCGTTTTTCAGCGATGAGGCTGCTTTGCTGGCCCTTCGACGACGGTGAACTTGCCCCCGGCGAGCGTCGTCGCTCATGTCTCGAGGACTGTGTTCAGGGAATTCTGGATAAGGTACGATGATTACGATGCTGGTCGGAGTAAGAAAGAGTCCTCCTTTTTTATTGTTTTAGTGAGCTTTGATAATGGCGGTGGGTTCAATTATTGTTGTGTTGGAAAAATCCATGATTTGGAACTTTGATCTTTTGCATTAGTTGCATTTTTTAGTGTTTTATGGTTTGATTAGCAATTGAGGGGGAAAATGCATGTTAAAAATCTTAACTTTGAGACTTCCAAGTAATAATAAGAAGCTGGACTAGGATTTGGGGCTGGCTATGTAGGATTTGGGGAATAATGTCTTGTGGATATCTCGTATCATTGCAATGTATCTGCATTGTGGTCTCGGGTGAACTAGATTGGATAATTGTACTATAAAGGGACATTTGATTCAAATGTGTGTGTCATTCCTGATTAAGGATCTGTTAAGATTGTTTATATGCTTTGAGATACAAAAATTTCCTGTCTTTATGACTTTGGTCCCATTTTGAAGTAATGCTTTCTTGTGTTTAGTTTAATGGTTTGTGATTATTGACATTGATTTGTATTTCATCAGTATCGATCTGTGTTCGAAAGAACAAGAGTATCTGCAACTGATGATCATGAGACTGTCCCTTTGGATTCTGAAATGGCACATACTGATTCGACTGCCCCGGTACATTCTGATCCTTTGCCGGTTGATCCAAATCCTAGGAGTGTACAGGTTCCGAGGGATGATCATGTAGTTGGAGGACATAGGGAGCCAAGTCGTTTGATTGTTCAATCATCGGTGAAGGCGTGTAATATGGAAGGTAAGATGGCTAAGGCTTATAGTCAAGCTGGAACGAAAGAACGTGGTTCTGTTTCCTCTTTGAAGGTTCCGGTGGTGATGCTAAATGGAGTGGAGTATTACATTCCTTCATCGGAAGATGAAGATGTTTGTCCAACATGTTTGGAAGGTATCTTTTAAGAACAAATTTGTTTCAGCTATTACTAAATTTGAGGTTTTTCTTTCCTAGTTGGTGATCTAATTATAAACTTAATGGTGTACTTGCAGAGTATACTGAAGAAAACCCGATGATAACAACTTATTGCTCACACCATTATCACCTTGGTTGTATATATGAGTGGATGGAGAGGAGCGAAACTTGCCCTGTTTGCGGAAAGGTAACTTTTCTCCAATGCATTTAAGCTATTTTACTGTATTCCATCGTAACTTTGCTGAACTATCGTTAGAATTTTTTGTCGTGTTGAATTTAGTAAAAACTGCAGAAGTTTAGGATGAGCACTTGTTAAAATGAACTAAATTAGGGCTGGGAGTCAAATCGTAACACAAATTCTTTGCTATCGTTCTCGTCTTGTAAGAATAGACACTTTCACACACATTCATACTAGGTTTCTGAGGTTTACTGGTGTCTTTAAAGTTGATTTCAGTTTCACCTGATGTTCAATATCTCTTGTTTCTCTTCTTCTCTGCAGCTAATGCAATTTGACGAGTAAAGATAGCCCGGGATGCTTGTTGATGGAGGATGAACAAGTAAATATGGTCGAAGTTGAGTACATTATATCTGACAGCATTTTCTCTTTATAACTGGATAAGATGTACAGCCGGCATTGTATCTGCGATCAATGTACTGAGCTTATCGTCTTTTAGATGTCGAATCTTGTTGTAATACTCTGTCTAACATTGTTGTTCTGCAAGTGTTTATGTTGTTGTAAGATGTTAGAAGAAGTGTAACTTCAAGATTGTTATAAGAGATGTTTTGTGATGTACATATAGCTGTGTTCATTCTGCTAGTTTCTGTGTTGCATTTGCATAAAGCTCCTTACATTACTGAAAGCATAAAATATTGACCCGTAAGTATTAGAAGTTTGAAAGGACCCTTGAGTTAACTACTATATAGCAATGTTTGGTGGTAGAAAGCTAATAATAGACAATGTGGCTGTAAATATTGGTAACTTGATCCTCACTTTTACTCCCTCGAAGTGGAAAATAAATCAATTTAATACTACCTTGTACACTTGATTTAATTCATTTTAAAACAGTTTTGTGTCCTACGGACAAATTGATGTGCTCTTAAGAGAAAGGACATGTCAATCATTCTGCCATTCAACTAAAAATTGATGTTAGCAATTCATAAAAGAAAAAAAGTGGCAAAGCCGTACAAGGATGAAAATAATTTCATAATATTTTATTTTATTTTGAAATTGATAATTTGATTATTTATATGTAAGTTGTCTAGTTATAGAAATGTTACTTAAAACATCGATATATACCGTACATTTTAAATACCATGTGTCATTTAGACCATACATAAAAGTAACAGATTAAATAGTACAAATTCATGTACGGTAGTCACTGGTGGTGCTGGCATAACTAAAAACCTATATATCTTCTAATTGTTGTGCTTCCAAATAATTTATGGCAGTCGTAAACACCACACACATATATATAGTTGAAGAATCACTCTCAACAATATTTCCGATTCAAAAGCTATGTTTTGGATTTGGCTGCGGAGAATGGTTACAGACGATCAAACAAAAACTGAAGATTAACTTGCTAGTGGCAAATCCAATCACGAATCTGGTCGACTTGCTCAGATCCAATCACGATTATATAGTGAAATCCAATCACAGTTTCTCGTTGACAATCGCACCCCAATAATCCGTCACTACAAAAAGACCATATACGCCCATCCACCATCATCATCATCGCCCTCCATCGATATAATCCACTCGATAGCGGCAAGCTCATTCTACCACTCGCCATTGGGAAGTTAGAGAAAAAGGGGGACACATGGAAATTGATGGAGGAGGAGGAGTTGAAAATCAAGTAATAATACATTGAATGATGAAGTTTAATATAAAAGGATTGAAGTAAAAAAATCAACATTTTGTCACCCGGTCTCACATGAAACCTTAATCTCATGTAATCTCTAACTAAAAATTACTTAAAAAAGAATGTACATAACCAAAACAAAATCATTTTTAAATTACCCTTTCATGTACTAGCAAAATAGCAAGACCATTAGTCCATTACCTTCTGAAATTACCCTTTTAGTGCTTTCACGGAAAAGATGATTTTGGGCTGATTTTTAATTTTTAGGGAAAGACATATTTTTAAAATAAAAAAAAAGAAAGGAAAAGATAATTTTGCTCTTGACACTTGGGGTTGACTAATGGTTGACCACATAGTTCTATTAATGGGCCCTAAAATCCTAGTATTTAGGATGTAAAGACTAGAAAACTGTAACAGATACAGAAATATGAATGTATTATTTAGTTATTGCAGCAAAATTGGTGAGAATTCAGAGTGAGAAAAGGAAGAAAAGAAGTGTTTAAAGAGGAGATATGATGAGCTAATTCTAATCTAACAAACTAGATTCTTTTCTCCGATTTTTCATGCCTTTCTCCCACCATTTCCTTTGATTATGGCTATGTTTGTTTTTACTTTTTATCTACTTTATTTCAAAGTAAAATGATTTTTTGTGTTTGGTAAGTTGCTAAAAACCAGTTTATTTAGGAAACAGAAGGTATTTTTAGTATCAAAAAGTAGAAGTAGGTTACATCAACTTTATAAAAAATTACTTTTCATGCTACTTTGCTTAAAAGCACAACTCCACCAAACAAAGCCTATATCCCCTCTCCGCTAATAGATGGTCAACTTCATCCTAGCTCCATTGACTGATAGCAAAAGACCAATTTACCCTTGTCGCCTCGAATGTATTGTAACAAAAACTGTAGTTTTCAAAGTTGGGACCAATAATCCTTAAATGGACCAAAGTAAAGGTCAATTGGTACTATTTAGTCAAAGTAAGAAAATCAGTAATAATACATTGAATGATCAAGTTTAATATAAAAGGATTGAAGTAAAAAAATTAACATTTTGTCACCTGGTTTCACATGAAACCTTAATCTCATGTAATCTCTAACAAAAAAATTACTTAAAAAAGAATGTACATAACCAAAACAAAATCATTTTTAAATTACACGTACTAGCAAAATAGCAAGACAATTCATTAGTCCATTTACCTTCTGAAACTAGCTAAGAATTCCGATCCCATCATCTACTGGCCCTGTCCAATAGGGTGCTGGTACAGGTTGCTGGTGCTGGTAGGTGCTGGTAGGTGCTGGTAGATGCTGGTAGGTGCTGGTAGGTGCTGGTGGGTGCTGGTAGGTGCTGGAAGGTGCTGGTAGGTGCTGGTAGGTGCTGGTAGGTGCTGGAAGGTGCTGGTAGGTGCTGGTAGGGTATTTAAATTAAATTAAAATTGTATAATTATGATGTACATAATTATGTACCGTGATTAATAAAATAATGTCAATGTTATATGTTGAAATACATTTACTATTTTTTTATAAGTTAAACATAAGTTTAATTAATCATTAGTGTATCATAAAATAATATCCAATACAATAACTGTAACCAAAAATAAATAAATTATATGTATATTCATGTACATATTATTAATATAAATTTTATAAATTTAAAAAATTTATATTAATAATATGATTTTACTTTGGAGACATGTAATTTTGTATCCCAATTTTTTTTTTCTCACAGACCCTTGACTGTGTTGAAAAACCAAGTGGTGATGTTATCTTATCTTAGCACTATGTTCTTTTGATAAAATATTCACATATATTCATGTGGGATGGGAAAGAAGTGCCCACGACTCAACAGTGTGGAGAGATGCATTGGGTAACCCAGAATTCTGTTTTCCTCATCCCCAGAAGGTAAAATTTTAAATGTACATCAAGTTACCTAACAAATAATATTGTATAATTTGTGTACATCAACTTACCTAACAATTTTTGTAGGAAAATATTATTTGGTAGATTCAGGATATCCAAACACCCTTGGATACTTGGCTCCATATAGTGATGGAGTAAGTCGAAGGCATCTACCGCAATTTAGAAACACACCACCTCAAGGTATGAAGGAACATTTTAACAAACGACATTCTTCTTTAAGAATGAAAGTAGAAGGAGCTTTCGGTCAGTTGAAGAGTTCTTGGAAAATGTTAAAAAGAATGCCCCAAACTGACATTGATTCCCAAAAAGCAATAATTGTTGCATGTTTCACACTTCATAACTTCATTCGAATGCAACAACTAGACATTCCCGTGTTAGATCATCCTGAGGGTGTAGGAAGTAGTGATTCAGGTTTGTACGATGATGATCGAAAAATTGCTATGAACGAAGTGCGTGAGAGTATTGCCTTACAAATTTGGCATTTAGGAGATGTTGATTTAGAAGGTAGTGATGTTGGCGAAGATGAATCATTAGATGATAGCGATTAGTAGTATATGTTATTTGTAATATTATTGGAAGTATGAATATGTTTGTAACAGTTGTAAAATAGTTATTTATAATATTGATTTACTAGTACGAAATTGTTATTTAAATAGATTTGAAAAATGATTAATAATTATGAAACTATATATTTGAAGAATGATAATTCATACAAAACATTGTGAAACTAATTTTAAAGAGAAATCATCCTTTTGTTGTAAAAAATTTTTTTTAAACAATTCATGTTTGTGAATAGTGACAAGTGCTGGTGGGTGCTGATAGGTGCTGGTAGGTGCTGGTGGGTGCTGGTAGGTGCTGGTGGTGCTGGTTTTGTGCGCTATTGGACAGGGCCACTATGTGAATGTGATTTACTGAATATTCATTCAATCGTTAATTACCGCGTTGAACAAAAGAGGCAGTTTGTCATCATCATTTTCACCTGCCCCTTTTAATGTCTTTTTTTTTGGCAGAAAAACATTCATGCATGCGCGCAGCTCTTATTATTTCTCTCTTTCGTTTATGATTCGGAAGACTTTAAAAAATTAATCTTATATAATATAACAATTCTTACAATATTATGATGTACATTATTATATGATAAATAAATTAAAATACTGAGATGTTGCTTGATTTTTTAATAGTAAACCCTAGAATTCCCATTGTTCTTACCTTCTTCTAAGCAACCATTAATGCTAAATTGACATATACAGTAATATAAATATCTTCGAAATATATTCATTGAAATTGTATGGTTCACTCTATAAATCGAAGTAACTCAAATAGGTTATATTACAAAATGTCAACAATATTGAATTATTAAAAAAAAAACCAAGTACACACATTTAATTAAACAACCAGAAGAGTGTCATAATTACAAGCAAAATTACCCGCAAGTACTGCGACACGTTTTACATATTAGACCGTTTGATCAAAGTACAAAACCATAAATAATAATAATAATAATAATAAATATTACAAACTTGGGAATAATTAATCAAAGCATGAGTGAGAAATTAAATACTATATCATTATTTTCTCAACCTCATTAGATGCATCTTTATCATGAAGCAGCAGCAACCAAGAACAGCAAGCAAACTTATGCAGCAAAGCATCCAAAATGGTATAGGGTAAGGTCTAGCAGCTCATTCCTTGCTTCTTCTGCGTTTTCTTCCCCGATTTCGCCTCTGCAATTTTTCACATTCATCACATATACATGTACATATATGTAGAGTAAAATTGTGAAACCTAAATTTCAGAGGCCAAGTTATATTCTAGGATACTGATAAAATGAAAATCAAACTCAAAATCGCGATAAATGATATAATTTGACATAATTTTGCTATGCAATGCAAGTTTAGGGATTTTAAACTTATGTTCAAGCATGGTAAAACAAAATTTTAGGTATTGGTTTCGAAAATTACCCGAAAGCAGGGAGAGGAGAAGGGAAGAGGAAAGCCGCGGAATTCGAGGCGGCGTTTTGGTTCTCCCACTGTGCCTGCTGCTGCTGCTGAGTGGACATCATGATCTTCTCCTTCTCCTTAATCTGCAAGCATTATAAAATGTCATATAATTACATTGGTTTTAAAGGAAGATTATAACATAGCTATTTTTCATCAAGCATCATTAAGTAACATGTTTAGTGGTACCATAATACTCAACAGGTAACAAATTAAAGTAATGGTTTTTAAGGAAGATTATAGCCCTAGCTATTTTCTCGTAGTTGCGCGATAAATATACCACTTTCTGTTCCATTTGAAGAGTCGTGTTTGTAACATGCATGTTTATTGGTACCATGATAGTACTCAATAAGTAACAAAGTTAAGAACTATTTATATATATATATATATATATATATATGTGTGTGTGTGTGTGTGTGTGTGGGCACAAATATATACTAACCTTCTTAGAAAGCATGTTGTTTTGCTCTTGTATAGCCCTTTCCTGTAAAAGTTGACAGAATTAGTAGCCTTTTCTCCAGACAAATCAGTTTTGTGACCATCAGTTTTTGTAAATGTACAATGGATCTTTAAAAAGGCCTTACAATCATACTCCCTCTGGTTTCTTTTAAATGTCCCCTTGACCAAAAAACACTATTTGACGGCAAGTTTGACCATCAATAACTTTATATACATTTATTAAGTAGATATAAATTTTTTATTTTTAGAAAATATGTGTTGAGGAGAATCCAAAACTATATTATACATGAATATTATTACTCATATACTACTCCAAATCTATGGTCAAAGTTGCAACAATTTTTATGATGAATAGTAAGAGGCCAATTAAGAAAAACCAGAGGGAGTACCTTTTTCTGCAGCTCTGAGATTGATTCTTGCATGAGCTGATTCTGCAGAAAAAGCAAGTATTTATTGATCAGGAAATTAAATTTCTACATATATATATATATATATATATATATATATATACTACAGATATATATATACATATGATTCACACTTATAAACACTAAATCAAAAAGAATCATATGCATATGATTCATCTTTCATTTCTAACATATATATACAAATAAAACACTACTCATCTTGTTATAACATTAAAAACAGTATTTAAAAACCGACTCGAAAAATGAAGTATATGTTTTTCACACTTACTTTCCTGGTTCTGATATGCTTAAGGGCAGTGTCGAGCTGCTGCTCGAGGCTGTGGAGGTCTTTCTGGTTCATCATGTCAAGATCCTCGCCCATGTAGCGCCTGATTGATCAAAACATGCATCAAGAACAGTTCAGAAATTCATCATCATTTTAATGAAATTTGAATGTGAATTTATAATAGAAAATGTATGAAACTGACAAAAAGAAAACATACTAATATCTTATTCTGATATGCTTTTAATCATATGAATCTTTCATATATAGAACACTGCTAACCTATGATTTCTCTGCAACAGTTCAACCTTAGACTTGAGCCTTGAGTATTCCATTGTCCAATCTCCTGGCTGTGTAATACAATCATGAGTTCATATATAACAATGTACTATGTTCAAATATTATATATATATGTATGTATATATATATATATATATATGTATATATATGTTTCATACCTCATCATTCTCAATTTCAGCATTGCCAGCAACGAGTCTTCTTTCTGCATAGGAATATCTTTCATAGCGCTCCAGGATGCTCTCCATGCTTTTGCACAATTTTTTCACCAAAAGGGGAAAGTTAAAAAAGGCTAGCAATTAAGGTTAAAAAATTAATTTACTAAACCTTTTGAGTTCATTTTTAAGTTTGTAATACTGAAGTCCAAAGAACTCATAAATTCAAGAATTGACCTCCAAAGAGATTTAAAATGAATTGTTATATGGTAATGTTAGTACACCATATCATGATTTTTCATGTTTATTATATATATTTAGAATGTGCATTATAAAAATCACAAAAGTTAGAACTTAACAATAAATAAAACATTTGACAAGTCTATTATTTAAAATGAACAAAATAAATGGTACCTTATAATATGCCTTGGAACTCATTACTAGTGAGTAGTGACTAAATTTAATTGGGAAAACAAACACAATAATCAAGAAAAAGTTATACAATATTTTACCTGTATTAAACATTTATCTATCAAGTCAAAGAGTCACGGGAATTACAGGCAGAAATCAGCATGTTTACCCAGCAGATAAAAACTCAGAAAATGGTTATTCTCATGCACTTTCAGATCATATGTATTCATTCTTTTTAGTTGTATATTAAAAGAATCATGCCAATATAAAATGAACTTTTTTTTTACCACAAGTTACTTTTTCTGAGGATTGACAATATTTAGCCATTTCTGGCTCGAAAAATCTACAATGACCAGTTCAGTCAAATTAATTACAAGATTTACACAGTAAAAAGAAGCATAAACATCAGAAAAATAGACACAAAGATCTGCAAATTAAAGAACTGTTTTCAAGAATCAAAATTAGGTAAAGTTACACATAATCATCTTACAGATCAGTAGCAAATCCATTAATGCATTATACACTGGGCAAATGCATGATCGATAACTATTTTTTTAATGGAAAAAAATCGGATCTGATAAGAAAATACTAAAATGAAGAGATAAAAACTACATTTGTAGATAGTTTTGGGAAAGTGTGAGTGGATCTGATCCTTTTAAGGTTTCCTAATTCGAACTGATCAAACTCAAAACAAGTAACCTTAACTCCCTCCCAGTTTCAAACTACCGTTATAAATACTAAAAATAGTAAGAAAATATACAAAATTAGCAACACAAAAATGAACCAATATAATTCAAAACACAGAAAAACCATAGCAAAGATCAGTACTAAATCACAATGAAACCCTAACAAGTTAGTTCAAAAGATTGTTGGTTCGATTCGCGTAAGTTCGAGAAAAACCTGGAATCAGAAGAGAACTCAAAGAGCTTTCCTTTGTTGGAGAAGATGATCAAAGCAACATCAGCATCACAGAGCACTGAGATTTCATGGGCTTTCTTCAGTAAACCTGACCTTCTCTTGGAGAAGGTCACTTGCCGGTTAATCTTGTTTTCGATTCGTTTCAGCTGCACTTTTCCTCTCCCCATTTTGTCCTTGTTCTTGAAAATGAAAATGAAAACCCACTTTTTTTCACTTTTCTCAGAAAGAGAGATCTGAGAATTTGAGGAAGAAAACCCTCAAACTTGAATCTTTTTATTTTGTTCTCCTCCTTGTGGATATGTAGTGTTCAAGTTGGAGGGCAATAATTCAAGCTAGGATACATAAATATATAGACAAAAGGAGAAATGTTTTTAAAAAAGAATGAAAAATCTAGTTTTTTTCTTATATGTAATAATTGTGTATTAGTACATGTATTTGCCAAACTGAAGTGATGAGTACAGTACAGGGAAGTGATATGTACTTGACATAAATTTGTTTGACAGTTTAGAACTTTGATTACTTAATTTACACTCCACAAGCAATTACCTAATGCATTTAATTTCTTGTTTATGATGATTCAACTAGTCTCATATAGTTTGGTTTGAATCCATATTTTTTCCATCTTTGATATTTTCCCACAATGCATTTACCTTCTTGAGAAATTCTCAATTGATAGATGTTTCAATTGGTCTCACGAATAATAATGCTAACACTGTAGGTAAATAGATCAGTTCCGAAAGTGAAAAAATCATATACGAAAGTGAGAAGATCAACAATAATACACTAAATGATCACACTTAATATGCAAAAGGCCATTAGTAAAAGTGATAAAATCATGATCATTAATTTGTCCATAATCTTAATTGATACGGGTCTCATAGGAGATATTCTCTAACTTCTTTAACTCCTAATATTCTCGTTGATAAAGTCGATGTATAAAATAAACGTTTTCTTTATCAAAACGAAACATATGGAACCCGGATGCGCAACTAGACAGATCTATTATTCCCTTAGTATATAAAAAGGAATATTGTAAGGATTATTATAGTAATATTTTTTTACTGTAATAGGGAATTGTGGATTTGTATATATGGACACCCTTATTTACTGGAAAAAGATAGATCATGGACAAATTTTTGTGCATTGAGTGAATTATTAATAATTCAAAATTAAAGTTCAACTATCAAAGCTCCATAGTTGAAAGTGATAGTAACAACAGAACAGAACATTATGACACTCTATATATTGTAGCTAGAGGTTGTATTTGTGAAAAGCCCTATATATTGAGTCTAATTCCTATATAGTACAATATCAGGGTATCCTATTTGTACCGTATTTCTGAGATTTGATTTTTGATAAACTCTGATTCAAATCAATGCATGTACACTAGAATTTGTAGATTACAAGAAATTGGTAAGCATGAATGCTCAGGTTAGCTAAAGGATCTTCCTTCTTGTAAATGACATTATTTCCACTAGTCTCGGTTTCTAAAAACATATAGTATTTAAAATGGCAAATTCTCATTTGAGACAGGTCTCAAATGAGACCAAACATTATATGAGACTGCTATTGATTGAATTTGTCGTTGGTGAGCTTTAAACCCGCCGATTTTCTTGATTGAATTTGTCGTTGGTGAAATTGACCAAGGAAATGATCAAGAAAATTGACCGAAAGATCAAACAAATTGAACGAAAGATCAAATTAACTGAAAAATCAAGGCAAAACAAAAATACTCAAGGACATTGATTGAAAGATCAAACAAACTGACTAAAAGATCAAGCAGAAACAGTAAATGCTCATTCCACTGCTCTTGGTCTCCACAAGGACAGGTCTCACCCAAGACTTTCTCATTTAAAATACTATGTACATGTTTAGAAAATGAATACTACTATAAAATTGTTGTTTCATAAAATTGCTTCTATAGTTGTGTCAGTTTCTGACTCGACACGGAAATTCGATACAATACGATTTACCTAATTATATTTCAAGAAATAATGGGTTGAATCTTACTCGATCCAATACGAAATTAAACCGAAAATGAATTCTAATCCAAACATGACGGAAGCCGAGTCTGATGTGACACAACCCTACAGGTGACACGAACCTGAGTTCAACCAAACATGAACCTGATGATAACCTAAACTTAAAGATGACTATACTCAATCTGGATGGATTCAACTCGAGAAAAAAAATCTCCGATTATATAAAATTAAGGATGGAGGTCATTGATTAGTTTTATAGCAACATTAAGTATTTGAGTATTTGAGAGCGTCTTCTGCAGGACGAACCTAGCTAATACTGGATGGATTTAAGTTTGATCTTTTACATATTAAACATGATTATTCTGTGTATTACCGTTGATTTTCTGACGATCATGTCTGATCCTTACATTTTCAAGTTCGGTATATACATATTACACATGATCATTCAATGAGACCAAGTCTCAATTGAGAATTTGTCTAAGCATTTATAGTAAATTAGTCGGAATTTCTTAGAAAGAAGAGTTAAGCAAGGAAATCAACTAGATTTATTATTTTTTTTAAAAAAAGATTTATTAGTGTTTAAATAATGGTTGATCAATAGTTGGGTTAATTTAAACCAATTATTTAAATACAAGGCACAATAAAAAAATAAACTAACAATGACTCACTTTCAATTCAGGTATAAACTGAATCTAACAACAATTAACCCATGGTCCAATTGAAATTCAAAACGATCAAATGTGAAATACACTCGAAATCAAACTTAATATGTCCCGACCCAAAGCAACAAACAAATATGACCAATATCAATTCGATGCGATATAACCCAACAACCCAATAAATCCGACCCAACATCAACCCAACAGGACGTGATAAATTCAATATGACCCGTCTCAATATGTCATTTCTCAACCCGAGTCATTTCGACACGAACCTAAAATCAGCCTGAGGCATGTGTTGTTTCTTTTCAAAAGATTGAAACTAATCACACTTAACAAGTTATTTACACACACTCAAAAAAAAAGGCAATAAAGTGATGTCTATTTTAACTCGAAAACTCTATAAATGAGATGAAGGTAGAGTAGTCTTTAAATGGTGAATGGCATTGGTATGGGTTGAATGGATGGCGTTGTTGTGTAGTCTTTAAATGGTGAAAATGAGGCATAATATGCTGTCCCAAAAAGCAAGCACAGATTGGGAATAGGATGTGAAACCACCACCACCACTAACCCAATGCGTTGTCGATATCTCATTGGCCCGCGCCACTGTACAGCCGTTAGTGTCCAGCGGATCTAACGACGGACCGTGTTCTTTAAGGTAGTCCGTACGGCTATGGTGACGGTACGGACCGTCTTTTATTGACGGCGACCACGTGAAGTGAAACGACCTTTCTGAATCTGGACCAGCAAAGTTATTATTTTGGGAAAATGGGATTTGCAAATTGGGAAACTTATAAGTAAATATATATATACAACTGGGAATCACAGTAAAAGATGAATTATTGAAAGGTTTCCGGCTTTGGCAATGATCGGTCAGGGTTAATTTTTTAGTCAGGCAGTCTCAGGTGAGACAGCTAAATTGAGAAAGGAAAGCGTGATCTTTTTTACTGTTTACTGCTTTGAATGCTTTGATTTGAATGAATCTGGTTATTACCCGTTGTACATTGTTTGGTCCTCTCTTCAAATATTTGACCCACATTTCACTATATTGGAAAATAACACTCTTGTTCTGCAAAAGGAATATTCTACTCAAAATTAATCTTTATATGTATGCATATATTAGGATTCATGATTTTGGTATTTCTTAAACTTAATATTACTCTGATTACTTGTAAGCCATTGCTTGTTATAGGTTGATGAGTCATGATTTCATGTTGATGTTTCTATCTTCTTGTAATTGCGTTTATTACGCTTGGAAGGTCTATTTATTTTTGAGAAAGTGTTGGGTGAGACCTGTCCTTGTGGAGACCAAGAGCAGGGGAATAAGCATTTACTGTTTCTGCTTGATCTTTTAGTCAGTTTGTTTTGCCTTGAAGGTATTTGATGAGCATTTAACGAAAAAATAGTTGAAGATATTGTACTAGCACAAATTTCGTTATTCTTTCTTAAAAGAAAATTAAGGGGTTTGTAACATGGAGGACCGATTTTTTATCAAAATGCTCCTTCTATTGTGAATGTAAAAAAAGCTACTCAAAATGCAAGGGTACACTTGGAGGTATTATGGTAAAAAATCGGTCCTGAATGAGAAAATCGGTCTTGCATATAGCAATTGGGAAAATTAATTCACATTTTTTTATGTAACATTTTGCTTCAAAATAGTTAGTGTGTTTTTGGTACTCAACGGTATATATAAAGCTTAATAATTAGACATGTCAACTAACTCAAAGGATCATGGCTCATGGCTCCACTGATGTCACGTTTGGTCTATTTTCTTGTCTTTCAGCTTACCTTTTTTTTATATATAATTTACCATGTACAAATTCTTATTTACACATGTCTCTACAGACACCAAGTACTATAAGGGACTATTATCGATTGAAATTGTCGTGGGTGAATTTCAAGCCCGATGTCGTTGTTAGATTTTAGATTGCTGGTGTAGCTAGAGCTCAGCCATCTCATATGCACCGACTCAAGATTGAGCTTTAATTTGATGTGAATTTGTACAAAATAACAGTAATGTACCAAGGATTAGGAATGATCAAGGAAATTGACTGAAAGATCAAATTAACAGAAAGATCAAGAAAAAACAGTAAATGATCATTCACTTGTCATTTGGTCTCAACAAGGACAAGTTTCACCAGGACTTTATTTTTACCATGTATACAGATTAGGTTAGTTATCTATAAAGCAATATAAGATCTTTTCTTAAAATGAGAAATTATTTTAAAAATTAAATAAATATATATGATATATATTTTGAAATATTATGTCAACACTAAAAGGCAATAAAATATATATTTATTTAGTTTGCTGATAATATTTTTCCAAAAAAAAAAAAAAAAGTTGACTCCACGCCAACATGTTTCTAAAGATATGAATTGTGTACATTTTTTTTTTTGGTTATATAAAAAAAGTGACATCTTACACAGTATGAGTACAGTTCTTTTTTCTTTGCATTAAAAGACCTACTGTTTAATCAAAAAAATAAAAGATGCTGCTAGTAAAAATAGCTTAGCATTTTGAAATCTTACTCCATTGGACAATCCAACCACAGAACCCATCATCACTGACTGGTCTTTTCAGTTTTCAGTATAGCTAATATATTGTTGCCTCAAGTATCATTTCCATAGTACAAAATTTAACAATTCTCTACTTTATATCTATTTGAATATAATGAAGTCTTATTTATATTATACATATTCCAAAAGTAGTGTAACATTAGGCTTTGCATGAGCTTATTTTTTGCTAAACTAAACTGAAGTGAAAATTAGTGCATTGAAAAAAAGAATTATCATGACTGAATTAACCTAAATTTCGTCAAATTGTATTATCACTGAATTGAATAGCAGGCAAACAGGGTATATGAACTTATTTTTGCTTATCCAACTGAACTATATTAACATAAAATGATAATTGAGAAATAAAAATGGTATAATTATGTTAAATTAAATTTTATCTTGTAACTAGGGCTGTCAGTTCAGACCCGAACCCGAAAAACCGACCGAAACCGAATAATACCGATCAAATAATAAACCGAGATATATAGGTCACCGAACCAAACCGACCCGAACCGAACTCAACCTGAAAACCGAAATGACTCGAGAATTTAGATCCGAACCCAACCGATATCCGAATTTGTACGGTACCGAACCGAACCGAACCGAAATCAACCCAACCTGTAACCGACCTAAACCGATTCAAACCAAGAAATAACCATCATAAATCAATCGATTCAATCAACCAAAGAAAATGGAAAATTCCTATAAATGTAATTAAAGTTTGTATTACTACTAAGCAAATAAAACTTTCAAACTTCCTAATTCCTACCAATTAATTTAAACTAAAATTTTGATAGTAAACACCTAAAATATAAAATATACATATTCTATATACAATTCTACTCAATTTTAACAAAATAAATGTACACATTAACACATTCGACTTTTGTGTTAAATATTTGCAATTTTACTACTAATTCATATAGAGAGGAAAATAATTAAAAGTAATCTAAATTGTTAATTAGGGAACTAATCACTTGACATGAATCTTCACCTTAAGTAATATACATTTTTAATCAGGGTTCACACAACATCTGTAATACCATAAACAAGATGATTGTGGTCAAAATTATAAAGATTTTGTATCAAACTATAAACACATTGGAATCGCAAAATTAAACATTTAAATAACAAGAAGTAGTAACAAAATCATGATCTATTATAGATCAAAAACAAAAGTATCAGATGAATCAAACAAGTACTAGTAATTTCATTAATGTATAAAAGAATCAAAAGTACTCAATCTACTATGGAGATCGAGAAAAGATATCGATTTAAATGAATCAAACACACACACATATATATATATATATGAAAAATCAAATTCGGCGACAAAAAAAAAAATAAAAATAAATGAACTTTATAAAACCAAACATATTTTGACGCAAAACCGTTTCAACCCGACCGAATGACTCGTATTGACATCAATATCCAAACCGAACCGACCCGATTCATATTTATTTAAACCCGAAATGAACCGGAAAAGAAAAAATAACCGAATAAACCCGACCCGACATCAACCCGACCTGACCGATATTGACCGAATAGGAAAAAATGACCGATTCAAACCGAAACCGTTTTTAACCGAACCCGTTTTTGGAAAATCGAAACCGACCTATTTACCCGAATCGACACCACTACTTGTAACCTACCTAATAATGGAGGTTGTGCATTATAATTATTGTGCAAGCCTAATAGTTAATTAGGTTTAGTCAATTTTATATGTCCATATTAAAAGGACGTTTGCAAATGTACCTTTCATTTTTCACCATCAAGAAGAAAGATGAACATATTCTTGCGTACAACAATGCCCAAAATAGTTGCACGATGCAATTTGGACTTTCTTGACTTCTTGTAGTAAAATAGAATGTAAAATGTTCAATAATTGTAGGAAAAAAAAACACACTAAAACAAGCTATAAAAAATGAAAACAAGAAAGGTGATAAAATTAACAGATCAATTGCATCAAAAGCTAATTTCTATGTCTACAAAAAAAAAGCATATTTCGTTGTCCTTTTCGGATTATGTGAACCATACGTACTAGAATTCGTGAGAAGAAATGAGAAAGTAACATTTCAACGCTATTTTAGTTGATGTCTACCAAAAATATGCCAAAATTTTATGGTTGTTGACTTACCTCATAGGCCCTGTTTACCGGAGCTTATCTGTAGATCAGTTTAGTTTAGTTCAGTTCAGTTCAATTCAATTCAATTCAATTCAGTTTAGTGAAATGTAATTTGATGAAGGTTAATTCAGTCATGCTGATTCCATTTTTCAATACATCAATTTTACTTTAGTTCAGTTCAGTTCAATTCAGTTCAGTTCAGTACCATCAAGAAATAAGCTCTAGTAAACAGGGCCATAGATTAATTGATTATTGATTTACATTTTATAATATATTTAGTAAATATGTTTGTATAAACGGTAAAAAAATTCATTCATGCTGCTGGAATTAATACATCTGATAGATTAATAGAAATTTCGAGGAGTATCTCTGAACATTTTAGCATTCATGTTGTTCTTTGCAAAACTAGCTATAAAGTGAGCTAAAATATTCATATCTTATAGACCCAACATAATTCATTCAACCATTTCTTTACATCATAATAAAAACTATTAGCTAACATCTCCAAAATATTCCAGCGTTGGCGAATCAAGATGATGCATTTTAGTACTAGTAATAAAAAATCATTGATTATCGAGGATATTGCTATTCCAAATTCCTCATATCAATTCAATTTAATAAGGAATAAAATCGTAAAGCATGACGTTCTTTTGTTTTAAAAATAAATTAACTAAAAAGTCTAACAAACAAAAAGAGAAAACACCACTTTGATAACATTTGACATATAAAAAAGATCAACAGCTACTAATTAAACAGTATTTTCTCCTTTGTCTGACTGAAATCCTTTACATAAAACTCAGAACAAATATAAGAAATTACTAGCAATTCCCAAAGCAATTTCAAATCAGCCAGAATTTACTGTATAATGTAGCCTGCAGCATCTAGCAAACTACTACAAATTCAAGTCATTACAATCCTCTATATACACATATATAGCTTCAAAAATACTCAGAATTTTTATGTTTTTTGAAGCCATCAAACTTTATTCACCGCTAGTGCTAGCTATATATAAGTGTCATATTTAAATCTATATAAACTCTCACCTAATTAAAAACCCTCTTTGCATAATTAATTACAGGTTCATACATACAATTTTATAAAAATTTATTTATATGTGAATCTCTTCATATATTCTTGCTATATGAACTTAGAGCCTCCATCCTGGAAGAATTTCACTGCCATTCTCAGCTGGCTCAACCTCATCAGCCTTATCATCTAGATTGTACCTGTAAACCAAGAACACATACATACATGTTGATATATATCTATATGTATATCTATATATCGTGTTCATATCGCGGATATGGAATCAAATTTCGGTTTAAACCAAAAACCGGTACTGTTACTGATACCGGCCTTTTAAAATGACCTACACTATCAGTAGCTAATCCAGAATTATACTGTATATTGAAGTAAACACTTTGTTAAACTCAATTTAGTTTCACTGTTTACCTGATGAAGGAGTTGTTATTGCCTTCAAGTGGCTCAAAGAATCCATGATGATGAGGATCATCTAAAGGTCTGTTTGGCAGGTGATTGTTATTATCCTCACGTCGATTATTATCCGATGCGTTCCAAGAAATTTGGATTGATGTGGTCTCTTCTAACTGCATTGTATAATCCAAGAATTAGCAGGGAAGATGATCATGAACACTATTCTACAAGGCATTATTGATTACTGAATTTACTGTTCAGTTAATTACCTTGTTCTTCAAGGCTTTGTTGAGCTCAACCAGCGCTAATTCCTGTAACAGTGTATTGAAGAGAGTGGATTAATTACCATAAATCCTTGAAAATTAACTACTGTAAAAACTAATTTTGATGCAGGCAGTAGAATTAACCTTCTGACGAAGATCTGCGAGTTGATCCAGCATACGTTTTGTCTGCAAATCAAATTATATTGTCGGAATATTTTCAGAATTCAGACTTTTCAAAACTGAAGTAATTTTAGTGATCTGAATTAGAATAAAACGTTGGAATTGAATTACCTTAATTGACCTAATTTGCTTCATGGATGAATCCAGCTGGCGTTCAAGTTGATCCAGCTGCATCGTTCCTAGCGGTGCCAAATCTTCCCCAAGATAATGTCTACATGAAGAAGCATCATTAATTAACTGAAATTTTCACCATTTCCAAATATAAAACTTGACCAAAACAATAAACAAATAGACAATCATGGTGATTATTTAGCAAAATCTTGGCACCAAAAGCTTGATTTTTAACCTAGCTAGTAAATTTTACGCATGACAATTCCTGGCACGACAACATATCCTTAAAAATAAAGGGATAAGAAACATGATTCTTACATCAAATTAAACACAAAGTTTTCTTGATAGAAGATTCAGAAAGGAGAAACGACACAAACATAAAGCCATCAAGAAGACTTACATATATATATATATATATATATATATATATATATAATACAATATTTATTACTAAAAAAACACTTGTAAGAGAAAATTTGTGTACTAATATACTTAAAGCTTCAAGAAAGAAAAAGTTGATTAATTCAAGGCTTTTTATTACCTCTGAGATTGTTGCAATGCCTCCACTCTTTCTTTCAGCTTCTGGTAATCTTGGTACTTCTGCTAAATAAGTTAAAGAGTACAAATGAAGATCAAATGCTGTTTTTAGTAACAGAATCTACAGAACTCCAAAATATCAAATGAAAGAACAAAAATGTAAAACACGAAAATCGCGAAGGAATTTAAGGCTTAACCTGTGGATCCTTGGAAGACTGGTCCATTTCAAGTGAACCATAGCTGCATCTGTGATACCTCTCCAATGTCTTAGCCATACTGTAACATAACAAGATTAATGTTAATTTAGTTAGTACAATGATCATGAAGATTTTACTTTCCTGTATTATGCAAGATTCCTATTCCCATCTTGTTGAAGGGATCAAAAATCTGCCACATGTCTAATTAATAAGCTTGGTTTTTGTGCAGATAATTGATACTCCTATCTATGCAAGTAGAATCTTATCTGGTGCAGTGCTACAAGATGCTGAATCTTCAACTAGTTCACAACTGATAATTACATATGAGACTTTAATGTTCAACAATCATTTAAATCACATTTTGTGCTCGGTTTAGACATATTGTATGGTTTATATATAGTTCGACATGTCGGTTTTATATAATCTCATCTCAAGTTTTATATATACTTTGATTCTGTGATTCTGTGATTCTGCATATTTACATAGCAATTAGGATTTGAATTATTGTGCTCATTCGACATTCGCTAGCTAGCTAGTCATGCAAAAACGAGCCATGAGAAAACCATTGTATGAGTTAAGCCTCTCCATTTTTTTTCTCAGCTGGACTATTTCCAGTACCATGAAGTGATATAAAACTTTTCCTTTTCAAAAAATTAGGATATGAAAAAATGGTGATTCAAAATCACAACTAAATTACTTGCATCTTATGGGACAAAAGTGAGGGCTCATTTATATATTCAGCAAGATTTGTAGAAGGAAAGCGGCAAGTTATAGAGAGAAATGACATAAAGTACAAATGTACTAAATTCTTCCACCTGATTGATGTGATAATTTAATGGAACAATATATGAATATCCAAAACAATTGCATATATCTTGATCTTGCTATCTGCATCACAAAATTCCTATGTTCATACATATCCTAAATCAACAAAAAGATCCCCTTGCATTAAGTTCAGATATACAAGAAAAACAGTCTTTCAACTAATATTGTTTAATTATTTCATCATCAAAACCTTAAACAAAGTGATTAGATCATCAATTTCCAGCAACAGACAGGCTGGATCTCAGACAATATTCAGCTATTTATTATAACCAGTAACTCATAATAATGATGATGAAAGGCACACATCAAACAAAATTCTGCTCAAAAATTCAAAAACATGAAAACAAAAAATCAACAACTGATAATCAAACACAAAATCCGATGTCGGAGAGATTTAATTTACCTAGGACCGCTGCAGAACTCGAAGAGCTTGCCGCGGCTGGAGAAGACGATGAGCGCAACCTCGGCATCGCAGAGAACAGAAAGCTCATAAGCCTTCTTCAGCAAACCATTTCTCCTCTTTGCAAAAGTCACCTGCCTATTTATCTTGTTCTCAATTCTCCTCAGCTCCACCCTACCTCTACCCATTGTTTTTATAATATTATTTAAACTATTCAACAATTCTCACTCTTTTAAAAAAAAAATATATTTGCTGTTGTTTTGGTAAAGGAGAGAAGAAGCAAAAGAACACAATCAAGATTGGATTTTTATGGAAAGAAGGCACATGAGGAAAGGAATGAGTTGATAAAAAAGATTGGTGTGAGGAGTAGATTTCAGTGTGTGTCTGTGTGTTTTTTTTTTCTTTAGAGAGAGAAAGAAAGAGAGAGAGGTGTTTTTTTCTGGGCAGTTTTTAGGTTCTTACTGCAAATTAAGAGATGTACAACTTACTGCAATGGCTTTATATGATCTTATTGTTGCATCTCTCTTGTCTATGTGTGTGGCTGACAAAGCAAAGTGGGCGCGTTTCCGTTTAGTGGGAACGGAAACTGACACGTTATTATTTGAATCGATTTTTTCATGCATGGTGAAATGTTTGCACCATTTCTTGAGGTAAAATGAAGCCCCGACAATCAGGCAGACTAAGGTAAATCAAAAAGTGTGACTGTGTTAAAAGAACTGCAATAATAATGATCCATGGTGTGGGAAAGAATCGATCCCCTTGGTTTTGTGCAAACATTTTTTCCAAGGAATTTATTCTCTTAACTGAATTAGGTTTTCCTGGACCATTTGGAAAATGGAAACCATATTTAAAATTTCGGAAGGACCAGAAAAATTGAGGTGGAGATGAGATTCGATTATTTAAGATTTTCTGATTGGCTAGAATTTAATATTTTGGTGGGAAAAAATCATTTAACTTTTGGGAAATGAAATTGTGACCGTATATATGGTGTGGACACGTCAGTATCAAACCTTAAAAAGCTAAAAAACGATTCAATCTGTTGAAGGTACGTACGTGTCGACGCCCGAATGGGGTCTGCTCTAAAGCTTGCATGCCCACTCACGTCAATCCTACGACATCCACTTCCTTCACCTTCATTTCATTAGGGATTTTAGCTTGATTTTAGTTAATTTTTTGTTTGAATAAACCGATCTAACATGATTTAATATGTAATTCAATTACGATTCGATAAATAAAGGATTAAATTCGGCCGAAACAGGCTAAAAAACTAATTATAGTTTAATGATTTTAACCCGAATACGATCAAACTAGACCTGATCTTAACTGAATCCAAAGGAAAGGTCTCAATTGAGACCTTCGATCTAATTTATAGAATGGATATGAGAAATTCAAATTTAGATAAATTGAAATACTTACTTTCATGTGTGACTTTATCTGAATTGGATTTATAGACGGTACTAATTATCATGTTAACAACCTAGAAGGTTTCCGGCCACGGTGACAACCACTCTCCGCCACCAAAAGCTACCTCCACTACTATTCCGGCCACCACCGCCAACACCACTCCAATTGTCATGACTACCACCACCACCACCACCATGTCTACCAGTCTACCACCGACTATCTCAACAACTACTCTGAGTGTCACTAACTAACGCCATCAGTCTGACTGCTACCGACTACAACCATCAGTATGACTACTAGTCTGCCACCAACCATCCCAACCACTATTATGGCAGTCAGTAACTAACCCCATCAATCTGATGGATACCGACTATCACCACCATTACAACTGCCAGTTTGTCATCGACTATCCCAACCACGGCTCTGACTATTAATAATTACTCCATCAATCTGATCGTTACCGACTACCACCAAGTATGATCACCACTGGTTTTCAACCATGGTGTTGCAACGTGTTTTTTAAACGTCCAAATTATTTTTCTAGTTTTTTTTTCTCTTATTGATGAAATATAATCCCTATCTCATTGACTAGTGACAATAACAATAGTAACGTGCTATTTGTTATCATGAAACGGACCCGAGGCTAATAATACTATATGCACACATAGATTCAACAACCAAATTAAACTTTCATTTCATGATCAGAGTTGAAAATGATATTTGAGACTAGACTAGATTTGGTTGGTTAAAATAAACAATTTTCTCCACCTTTACAAACAGTTTGTCGGTCGAGTGTCCTGCATATCATAAACTACTATGGCGCACACTTTTATTCCTACATTAAATTATATATTTTTGTTTGACATTAGTATTTGTTAATAAAATAAATCATGTGCCACACTCCAATTGTATGATATATATATATATATATATATATATATTTACAAATGAGCAATTGAGACAATTCTTAAAATGGTCTCAAAAGTTTAATATGTAAATGACCGGTCTTGAAAGTGAGAAAATCAATACAGAACGATGTATGAAAGTAATTGAGAAAATCACAACAGTAATACAGTGAATGATCATATTTAATATGATCGAAACTTAAAAGTGAGAAGATCAAAACAAGTAATTATCAAACATGAAAGTAAAAAAATTAATTAATACCGTCCTACATAAAACACAATCAAATAAGTTATGGGAAAAACCGAAAAAAGGGAAAAGAAAAGCGTGGATTCCAATTCCAAAAGGAAAAAAAAATTAAAAAATTACGAGATTATACCTTTTTTTCCCTCCAAAAACAATAATGTAAAGCCTAATTTTAATAGAATTAATAAGGGAAATAAGAAAACCTGCTAAAAGGTTGACTTAGATATACGCAGTAAAATGGTTTTTAAATTAGATATTATATGACTTCATCACAACGGCCCATTAGCTCAGTTGGTTAGAGCGTCGTGCTAATAACGCGAAGGTCGCAGGTTCGAGACCTGCATGGGCCATTTATTTATCCTTTTTTTAATTTTCTCCTTTATCATCCTACATTTGGGCCTAATACTGGGTACCGGGTCGAGAGTTTTGGGCTCTTTCTTTAAATTTGTCCTATGATTTTGAATGTTGTTTCTCTATGCAAAGTTCCTTTGGGCCTTGTAAGACATGCATAACTTTTGCAACATTTTTTCATATCAATGTAAAAAAGTGAGATTAGATGAAGATTTTCAAAAAGAGATTAGAAGAAGAAAGGCATTTTGATTAGAATATGTTCAACACATATTGTAAAGTAACAAAGTTGGACTGGAAAAAGTAGTACGAGTACGATCGACGGTAAAGTAGTAAAGTCAGACTGGAAAAAGTAGTACGATCAAAAATATAAACTTGTAGCTTTCAAAGACCAAAATAGTTCGATTGGAAAGAAAATTCTGGAAGAATTCCGCTAGAAAGAATATGGTCGAGAGTTCTACTAGAAAAAGCTGTTAGGGTTTAATTGATTTTCTTTATTTTCTTTTCTATAATAAATGAAAAGTTGATATTCCATTCTGTATTCGGATTTATAGATTAGGCAAAGTTATATTTAGTTTCCGAATATTTAGCTGGAAAGAGCATTATATATACTCTCGTCTGTGTCTGTAATATGTGTGATTTCAAGATAGCCGTTTGGAGTTTGAGAAATTTACCACATCTGAGAGCCTAATAAATCTGTTTCTGGTTATGGAGGTAGCCAATTGATGAACCACGTAAAAAAT
The DNA here is from genome assembly GCA_963678965.1 of Cruciata laevipes. NCBI lineage: Eukaryota > Viridiplantae > Streptophyta > Magnoliopsida > Gentianales > Rubiaceae > Cruciata > Cruciata laevipes. The sequence continues at coordinate 4,457,077 of OY787641.1, read as the reverse complement.
ATGTGTTCTGTATTTTATTATTATTATTTTGAGTTACACGGAGGGGGTCAATTTCCCAACAAAAGCAGGTATTCGTGTGGATAGCGTCGGCTAAATCATTTCAATGCTTCGAATTCAAAACTTATTTCAGGAGTGTATATAAACAATTTGCAAGATTCAAGTGCAGGTTTAAAATTAGGAGCTCAATTTGTCATCTGTTTCATAATTGCCGTTGCTCAAACCAAAAAATAATTAGAGTCATTCAAGCTAATTACCATCCCGAACAATCTAATCTTTTATTAGTTGTTTGTTGCTTTAATTTAGATCCTTGATTAACAAAAGATGAACCAATGCATGAGGTGCACATCCCACCGAATAGTTTATATATGCACCGCATTTAAAAGAGCTAAAATCAATAATAGTTTTTTTTTTAGCAAACCTTAATAAAAATAAAAAGATATAAATCCGCTGCCAAATACAGTGCGGATATGAACTAGAACCCTAAATTAAGGGAACTAGGGATGACTAACAGCATCCTAGACAATATGTAACTCCACATGTGGAGGCGATGAGTAAGACTACAAAGAAGTGCCTAACAGTGTATCAATTCTAATATTTTCTCTGTGTCGAATGCATGTAACAACATATCTAGAAACTAGACTAAACTACAAACTAGAAACTAAGACAGAGATACAAAGGATCAATACTACCAACAATCCGCCCAGCGCTGGTCTCACCAGTTGGATGCCCTAGTAGTACTCAGACAATTAGACTACGCAAAGATATTATCGTCACATTCCGGTAAGTCTCAGGGTAAAAGAAACCCCGGTCAGTTCAGATTCTATCAACTCAAAATCAATAATAGTATATGTACATTGGTAATTTGGTATTGTAGAAATTAAGGCTTTTTTTACATCAGTTTAGTTCAATTATATTCAGTTTAGTGAAAATATAATTTGATAATATTCAGGTTAAATCAGTTATACTAATTATTATTTTTATACATTAATTTTTATTTTTATTTAATTCAATTTAGTATAGTTCAACTAAGTAAAAAATAAGAACATGCAAAGATGGGCTAAATTAACACAAGTATAGATTTAGTTTCACAAGATTCCTCAACCATCATTTCAAGTTCGGACTATTTGGCTGGTTTTTCATCCAGAATGCATGTATACTATTACTATATATCCATTAAATAAATGACATAGTCAACTTTTCAACTAATACAAAAATCTAATACACAATTATTTGCTATCCCTTCACCAAACATGATCACAAACAAGCATAAAATTATGAGAAGAAAAATACATGAATCTTGATTGAAGAAGAAAAGTCCAAATTAGATCAAAACAAGTTGTAACTTCTTCTAGTATGCATGTAGTCATTTCAAAGGGTTTTTTTTATTAAAAAGATAAAAATAAATTGAAGAAACACCATCTATTATAAACATTATAAACATCAAGAAAGATCTTCCTATCTAAATGCAATGTTGCCAGATATTCAAGAAGACAAGATAAGATGATGATATTATTTATCCAACATTAAAAAGTCATGTCCATAATTAAAGTGCTTATGTTTCTAATCAGTGTCAATTAGTTTGGAATCTCAGTGGATCTTAATCTGTACATGCTAGGGCACTACTTGTGTGTCTTGCAATGCCACATCTAGGGAGTTATTCCATGTATATATAATAATTTATTGATGAATGAATCTTAAGTTAAACTTTTTGGTGTCCACTTTTGCTTTAACAAATTATAATTGTAGCTCCATATCATACATATTATAGAAAAATGTCTTTGCGGAACCTTTACTTATATCAAAAAGAAAAAGGTGCATGTTACCTTCTAAAAATCTTTGTTAAGTGATCATATACATTATACGTATGATTTTTTTGAAAAAGTATTGATTTTGTAAATTGTACATCGGAAGGTATGGCTGCATCAATCTACCCATTTATGGTCATTGGATGGAGTCCATCTCATGTGAGACCAGTCTCTGTGGAGATCATGGGCCAATGAAATGAGTATTTACTGTTTTTCTTGATCTTTTAGCTAGTTTGCTTGAACTTTCAGTCAATTTTCTTGAGCATTCTTGTTTTGCCTTATCTGTTAGTTAATTTGCTTGACCATTTACAATTTTGTCTTGATCTTTCATACAATTTTTATACAATTTGCAGCTTGATCTTTCACTCAATTCCCTTGATCATTCCTAGCTAGTCCATGGTACCTTACTGTTCTTACGTACAAATTCACACCGAATCTCAGCCTCGAGTCGGCCATGTAAGCCATCTGAGTTCTGGCGTCACCAACAAGCTAGCTAAAATTTAACCATGACGATGGAATTAAAGCTCACCAACATCAAGTTCAACCGATAACAGTACCATATAGTCCTTAATCTCTATAAAAGCAGGTTTTAAAAGAAGAATTTGTACTCAGGATTACTTGAAAAAACAATAATCATGCAATATATATGAGAATGAAAATCCTCTTTGCCTCATAGGTAATTGGCAATTATAAAAGCTCAACTAAAATTTTGACACTTTTCAAATATTGAATAGTGCAACAACACATGATTAGAGCAAGTCCAACAGATCTTCTCATGTCTTATACGAGCTGTATTCTACCGAACGTCGTAGAGCATTTGTATTAAAATAAATTTTACTCGTTTAATTTCAGTTTTCTAAATATATTCCCCTACTCTAATTAAGTAACATATCTATATTCCCATCTATATATGCATGTGTGATCTTTGGTGCACTAGTCTAATCCTGTCCTCTATCGATCGTTGATCCAGTCGTGATGAACCCTAGCTAGCTATAGGGTAACCATTAATGAAGTCTTTCAAGTTTCAATTCTGTTAGTCCGATTAGGAGACAGGTTTTGGATACCACCCAACTTGTGTCTCATCAATGGCAACATCTAGATATTGAGGGCCTAATGCCATCCAATAATTCATATCAAACAAATTCCACCCAAGATTCATACAATTAAAAGATCATAATATGATTAAGATAAGATAGAACGAAAAAAATTGTTATAAATTGACTCAAAATAATATTGTGAATATATATTATCAATATATTTGATGTAAATTAATTAACATGTGCAATAAAAATTATATAAACGAGTACAAGGACTAGAGATAGGAGTTACAAGGTGAGAACGGGAATTGGACCCTGAAACTGAGCCTAGATGGGACATGTTGGGTAACCATAACCTTATATTGGAACTTTAAATGCATGGTTCATAGTAAAAGAAAGCAACGAAACATTTATGGATCGATCCATTTCACAACTACTGTTTGATTAATGTCATGAAGTTGATGATCTTGATCTTGATCTTGATCTTGATCTTGATCTTGAATTATATATATATATATATATATATATATATATATATATATATAGGACGAAGAAGGAGACAGTGGGAAATGCGCACATTTTTCTCCATAATATTTGACTAAATGGAAATACAAATTATCAATTGGTCTTACTCAATAATCATGCTTAATATGTTAACAATCAGTCTTGAAAGTATGAGATCAGACATGAAAGTGAGAAAATTAACAATAATACATCGAATGATCATGCTTAATATGAAAAAGGTCGGAATTAAAAGCGAAAAGATCGACAATTATCCCTTGTATGAATTGAGACAGAGACCTTCTATATTGTATTATAAGGTGAGATTCTCGTATTAGCGACCCTTTATCGAGATCGGAAATTACAATATACTACCATAGCCGGCAGTTTAGATTTTAGCGAAATTCCATAGCTATCAGAATAAAATATTAGAAACTGGTACTGTGATGGACAATAGTCACAATATAACATAGAATATTTAAAATATTACTAATACTATATGAAAAAGGTATACACGATTATTTTCAGCCATTTTAATAATTTGTCAGACACTTAACCGCTTAATGGCCATTCATGTGGTCTAAAATGAAGAATGGGGGAGAGTAGAATAAGATGGATTTGCTTACCTGGTGTGGGCTTACATGAATGTCTAGATATGGAGCAAAACAAATGGATGGAGTTTATAGGTTTACTTTGTGTCTGTGTGAGAGTTAAAATTCCAACTTTATCTTTAATTTGTCATCTCAATATTAGTCATCAACCGATCAAGTTACTGTTCTTGATAAGTTGACGCTGGGCATTCATGTTGTTGATGATCAGTTTGTGGAATGCATATGTCCAAGAAATTTCACCTCTGGAATAATGACTAAATGTTCATGCATGCTTAGATATTTTTTAGCCAGATTGCTCATTTCTTCTTTCGTGTCGAATCAATGTTTTAAAAAGTTCCTTCAAGAAAAAAAAAAAAGCTTTAAAAGATTGGTCTCCATTATTGAAAAAAATATAATTTGATACATAATAATAAAAAAAAAACATTTGGTTCACATACAAATGAAGAGTAATCAACATAGAGAACAAATAGAAAAATGGTTGATTTCCCCTTTCATTTTGTTCGATTGATTGATGTAACGGAATAAACTTCCCTTCATTCTCTATTGTTTCCTTCAATTCTGGGAAAGAATGATAATGATTGATGGAGTGGAGGCTAGTGAAGGCCGTAGCGGTAATGGTAATTGTCAGTGGTGGCTGGAGTGGTGGTAGTGATGGTCGGTGACAACTGTTGGTGGTCGGTGGTCGGAGTGGCTGTAGTGATGGTTAGTGGTGGTGGTGATGGTCACGGTGGTCGGTAGCCTGAGTGGTGGTAGTGATGGTCAGTGGAGTGGTGGTGGTGTCGATGGCGGCCGAAATGGTGCTGGGTGGCGGTTGGAGTTTCGATGTGTCACTGATTGTGACATTGGATGATTATTGTGGTTTTATGTCAAAGAGGAAAATGAGGAAATCTCAAACCCATGAAAAGGGTAGGGAATGGTGAAAAGATATTAGAGGGACACGAAACATGAAAAATGAGATAAGAGAATTTTAAAAATCAAAATGGAATCTAGAGTGCTGGTTCCATTTCCCTTTTCTAAAATCCTCCAACCAAACACTCCATGATGATTACAATTATCCCATCTTTGTACATGTTATTGCAATATACTAAGTAATTAGAACCTCGTTAAGTTATTATATAATTGTGTGTTTGTCTTACATAAGCCTTTGCCTTAATTAGACAACGCTTATATTTGGATAAGAGATCACAAGTTGAAAGACCGAAAGATGCCATTGAGAGTCGACCCGAATGTGTAAATTTGTCAAAATTTGGTTGAGAGTTTATTGTTAATTCCGGGACCATATTAGCAGTAGACAAAAACCTAGTGCATGTCAAGTTCAATCGAGAGCCAGAATTGGGTTGAGAAACTAGACCCATATAGTCGAGGGACACATTGCACACGTGATTGTGGGTCGCAATTTGAGAGAAAATTGTTCCTCTATCCCGATTACAAAAAAATACAAATTTTCATTTTGTACCTATCTCTACAGAGATCAGGTAGTATAAGGCAGTGGCGGAACCAGGATTCAAATTGAAGTGGGGCACAACGGTAATCGACGGTGAATTTTCTGGGTGAGAGGCTGAGAACTTTTTTGAGCTAAGATACTGTCTATGTCTAAGATAGGGGTCTAAATGAACTGAACCGTTCGTGAACAACTCGCAAACAACTCGGTCAAAACTCGAACTCGAACTCGTTCATTTATATACGAGCTCGAAATCGAGCTCATAAAAACCAGCTCGATAGGCTTGTCGAGCAGCTCGAATATAATTTTTATATTTAATATTATATAAATAAATTAAATTTTATTCATTAATGATTTAACAAGCTCGAACTAGCTCGAATTCGAGTTCGAACTCGATTTTTTATCGAGTTCACGAGTCGAGTTCGAACTTTCTAAAAGTCATATCTTAACTCGTACGAGCTCGAACTCGATCACGAACGTGTAATACGAACTCGAATTCGAACACAAGCCTGTTCGAGTTCGACTCGACTTATTTATAACCTTAGTCTAAAATTTCCTTATTATTTTGGGTTTGTTTAAAAAAAAAAAAAAATTATATAGGGACCGTTATCAGTTGAAATTGCTATTGGTGAACTTCAACCTCGCCGTCGTTGTTTGATTTTAGGATGTTGGTGTCGCTAGAGCTCAACTGGCTCACATGGACTAACTTGAAACTGAACTTCGTATGAATTTGTACGGAATAACAGTAACGTACCAAAGATTAGGAATGATCAAGGAAATTGATTAAAAGATCAAGAAAATTGAATGAAAGATCAAGGCAAAACAAGAATGCTCAAGGGAACTGAATGAAAGATCAATCAAATTGACTAAAAGATCAAGTAAAAACGGTAAATGCTCAATCCCTTGTCACTTGGTCTCCACAAGAACACGTCTCACCCAAGACTCTCTCATACAAAAAAAATGTTCTGGTATTCTTTGACTAACGTGAGCTTTGTAAATCGCACACCTAAAAGTTATGATAGACCATTTAAATATGCATTTTTGATTATTATGTAATTTGAAAATAAATATTTAGATGTCAATTAGAGTTTTTAGGGTAAAATTCACAAAGTTGATACTGATTCAGTGCTTCAGTAAAATTCTTTCATTTTGAGAAGTAAAAAATGGTTTAAACTACATTCGAAGATTATGATGGTTTACATCAAATTTAAAAGGTGAGGATGATTTATATATATTTTGTCAATAAAAGTAGGGATAATAAAATTGTAATAAATATATATAAGATTTGGTGGAATATGCACATCATATATATTTGCGAATGCTACGTACTAGTACTAGTTACCCGATGTAGACACAGCAATATTGGATTGTCGAACCGTCAATTTTTAGGTCGAGACCATCCTAAATTTATTTAATTTTTCATGTTCCCTTTTTCCTACTTGTATATATCTAACTTAATTTAATTTCCACGGTGGCAATTTACCATATACTTAGCTGTAAAGTTGTAGAAAAGTTTATCCATTTTTGGAATTCTATAAGGTTCCTGCCTATTTTTTCTGTTTCTGCATTTTGACTGAAAAAATACTTTTCATTTTGGACACACACATGTATATAAAAATTAATAAAGAAAAAATATGGTCAATGCATGGAAAATATAGACGGGAAAATAAATGATTCGAGATCATATAAGGAAGAAATTTCTACAAAATGATGGAATTTCTACCCATAAATGGTTGAAATTTTTTATCTTGAAAATGAACCAACCATTCTAATAATTGTTTTCTTCATTAAATGATGGTGCTGGGCGCTGGCCATTTCTGTTCTGCATATCCTGGAGGGAGAGGGACCTGCTTGATTAATTAGAGAATTTGGAACCACAAAATCAATTTTCTTTTCTTTCAATTGCAATAGTAGCATCATTTTGAATATTGATTAAAATGTGAGTTGATTATTGTCGGATTTAGTTTATACACGAATTAAAGTTGAGACATCTTTATTTTATTTAAAATTTTATTATATTCATTATACAAATACTAATTATATTAAATTTACGTAATCACGTATCAGGTATTACTTTAACAATCATTTGTGTCAGATAAAAATCTGGCAATGCTATATCGTCAAACAAATAAGAAAATGGAAGAAAAAGACTACCATCTTTTTTTTTTTTTATGCCCGAAGGCGAATTTGAGGATTATTGACGGCTCCTCAACCCAAGCAACTAAAAGAAAATACAAAGGTGGCCCGAAGGCTATTTCCTGGACTTTCGCCCGGAAGCAGTGTGTTGCCCGAAGGCAATTTCCTAGGCTTTCGCCCGGAAGCAAGGTGTTGCCCGAAGGCTGTAATTCCTAGGCTTTCGCCCGGAAGCAGTGTGTGCCCGAAGGCTGTGGTGCCCGAAGGCTGTGGTGCCCGAAGGCTTACATCAAAAAAGGGATACATCTTACAAATCTACTGTCTGAAACTACCTGACAAGCGTAGCACCTTAACTTTGCATACTAAACTATCTAATCAAAGTCTACTAGTCTAGGCACAAAATGTTACCTAGTCCAGAAGCCCATGGGGTTTTCCCTCTCGCCAATTAAGGGTTAAGAGAGATATAACAAACAAATGGACAAGGATACTCTCCAAGTCTGTCAGGACAGTTTCGCAAAAAAGACCAGTTCCAAATCATATCCCCTACTATCAGGTCAATACCATGTGCATGTTCCAACTAATTCGGGTCTAACTAGCTAGCAATAACACATAGTATAGAAAGCTAAAAAAAGGTATTATCTAACACGAGAAAAGCTGCAAAAGCTAACTTCCACGGTCTACAAATCTGGTTTATATTTGTGGAAATCGCCAGAAGTACGTATAATTACTACTCTGACTCGGATTTCTCCTTACCCCGATATAAACAAGAGTTGAAGTCAACTAAAATTTTCCGAAACAGAAACGTACCCGTCCGGTAAATTGAAGTTGACAAATAATACCCAGAATCAAATTTTCCCGACCTTAACATAAAATCTACTACTACAATAAAAGAAAAGGTAAAAAAACCACATCACCCTCTAATTGGACCAGAACCAGAAACCATGATCGGACCGACCCGGTTGAACCGACCCGACCCGATTGATGACCCGACCCGACCCGGAGCTTGGGCCGTTAAGCCCGCTGATCCGCCGGACTGGATCCGCTCGAGCCCGTCATCGAGCCCGCTTCGAGATCCGCCTGGATCTGAGTTGCCCATTGAGATCCGCTCGAGCATGTCCCATCTGAGCTACCGTCGCCGTCTTCGCCTGGGGCCGCCGGGGCCGGGGCCGGGGAGACCGTCTGGACGGCGCTGCCGGAAGCCGCCGCCCATTGATGATCCCGCAGCCGATCCGGCGAGTGGTGGGCTGTCCTCGATCGGCGTCCGATCCAGATCTGCAGATCCGATCTTGGGTGACCCGATCGAGCTGCGTGTCTGGCCGGAGGCTGGTTGGGTCGTGGCGCACAGTCGACTGGAGTTTGGTTATGTAATTTTGCGAGAAAAAGGTGGTCAAACAAAACTACAACTAGTGTGGATGGGAGGTCACCACCGGACCGGCGAGGGCGCCGACCGGTGCCTCCCCGGCGAAGCAGAAAGGGGGAGGGGGGGGGTGTTTCGGGGCTGGTTCGCAGGAGAGAGAGGGGGTACGTTCTACTTCATCGCTAAAAAAGACTACCATCAAAATGTCTTATGGTTAAAACTGGCCAACGAGCTATAAATTCATTTCGAGGTCTCACGTGAGACCAAACTCAATCGAGATTAATGACATATGTTGATTTTCTAACTTTAAAATCCGATCTTTTACCTATTAAGTATGATCATCAGGGGCTGGCCTAAAAATTATATTTGAGGGTGCCATTATAGAATAAAAGTAAAATTATAGCACTAAATTTTAATATATTAAAAATTATAAGGGTATAAAATATAGTTTTTAATTTTTTGGAGGTGGCCAGACCACCCCTATGTTCCGCCCATGATGATCATTCACTTTATGATTGCTGATGTCTCACTTTCATAATCGATCTTCTAACTTTGAAGAGTGATAACATTGTTATTAATTTAGATCAAATCTCAATTAAGAATCTGTCTAAATATATGATCTGACATCATGATTCTTTCAATCATTAGAATACAAATGCTGCTCAGATGTTATAACTAAATAAAAAATCATTTTAATTTCTGAAGGGAAATAATCATTGTAGCTAGATATCATATCAATGGGTGGTTAGGCGTTTTCCAACGCCTCCTAATATGCGTTAAAAAGGATTAAATGGGATCTAAACATTAAAAACGAAATAAAAAGATCAAATCAAATCAGAGAAACATCACATGTAGTCCATCACTTTGGTGCCATTACACGTGTGGTCACTGACCATCTCATTTCCTCCACAAACGACCACTTTATGGTTTACCCAACCCAACCCCCACTTGTAATCTAATCTTTGATTCTTCCTGGCCCCAAATTTTAATTTCAAGATACCAAAAACTAAATCAAATTGAAATATGAGTTGAACATTTGTACTAGAAATATTACAAGTACAGTGATAGAGATTCTACTCTTAATTATAAGTACCAATTTCACCTCTCTTGACCGTCGTCGAACCTATCAAACAAGATCCGAGAGTGATCCAGGGTAAAAACTCTAACGTTCAAGTTAGTTTTGGCGAGAGTACATGTAAATTGAATACTTGTATGAAAGAGTAGTTATTGCATGGTTTTAGAAGTCATTTCCATTACTCGTCAGATTTTGAGTACGAATGTAAATGCAATATATAATTTTCATTAGGAGTGATCTGTTTGAAGATAAATTTTCAATTGAGACATTGAATGATCATGCTTATCATGCAAACTATCAGTATTGAAAGTGAGAAGATCAGACATGAAAGTGAAAAAATCAACAATAATACACTGAATGATTATGGTTAATATGTAAAGGGTCGGGTTTAAAAGTGAGAATATCAACATTTGTCCTGATTTCAATCGAGACTACATGAGACCTTCTCCTGATTGAATGCTCTGAATATTCTCAGATTTTATGATCACACCAAACTAAAATAATATTTCAATGAAAATCAGACACAATAACAAACATTGGCGTTTCTAAACTTGACTACACGATTAATATAAAAAACAATATCAATCACACAATTATGAGTTTGAATCTCATAGCTTATAACACTATATAGTGAATTTCATCTCATGAATAATAAAATTTTAAATTATTGAGTTATCCAAAAAATCTCCAAGTATAATGTTGTTTTATGAATTTGAATCTCATCCAAATTAGTGTTTACTCTATATATAAATTGTAATAATTTTGATCAAACACATAATAAACTATACCCTAACAAAAACAGCTAACAAACAAAATCAGCTAAATGAAACGATTAAGAAGAAATGACACGATCATTTGGCATTTGCCAAAGAGGACTTTTTGATACAATTTTATTGATGTGAGATGGAGGAATTTTAATTTAATTTTTGACTTAAAATTGTTTTCGAAACAAGATCGTCAAAGCAAAACCAGTAATGGTCCATATATATAAACACACCCATATGCCTTGTTCTGTTGTGTGGGCATACAGTTTCGTGTACAACCACTTAGGCCCTGTTTACTAGAGCTTATCTGTAGATCAGTTCAGTTCAGTTCAGTTCAGTTCAGTTCAGTTCAGTTCAATTCAGTTCAGTTCAGTTTAGTTCAGTGAAATGTAATTTGATGAAATTCAGGCTAATTCAGTCATGCAATTCCATTTTTCAATACATCAATTTTACTTCAGTTCAGTTCAATTCAGTTCAGTTCAGTTCAGTTCAGTACCATCATGAAATAAGCTCTAGTAAACAGGGCCTTATTGTTCCCTAAAATTTTCAAATTATTAATACCCAAAATTACCGCTGGAATATATTTGGACAAAGCTTGTGTTCCAAAAATATAATGATTGGAACAAATGATGTTTTCTTATAACTTTGGAAATGCGAACCCAATTTACAAACTTTTGAGGTTGGGTTTCAGTAGTGACTGGTGAGGGTTGAGCGATGAGGTGGTGAGTAACAAGCGGTAAGTATATTAATCGTGATGGTGATGTTGACCAACGATGATGTACGATAGTGAATGATAACTAAAATAGAGTGTCCGGTATCGAGCAATAATGATGTTATGATGCTAATTGAAAAAAAAAGTGTCATAGCCGAGATGACAATAACCTATCCAACTAAAGTTTTACAGGTATAACTCTAAATCAAGTAGAAAAGTAGCAGGATGAATGTTGATATCTTCTTAGCCTGTATTTTTTCTTCAAAATCGTAAATGTAAATCAACCGAGTGGGATTACATTAAAAGACTTAAGAAATGATCATCAGTCAAAGCTACAAAAAAATCAAAATCAAAATCAAATTATGATTAATTAAAGAACCACGATTCAGTTTACAGTTATAATCATTATAAATTATCTGATTTTAACCCCGTCATTATACATTATCATCCACACCACACCAAACTACACTTTTGCCACCATCCACATGATTAACCATGGCCGATATAGCAAATGCGCTTCTTAGAGTCACTTCATTGCAATATATATATATATATATATATATATATATATATATATATTTCATTTAAGTTTTGATATCATATTAAAATTATATATATGCATAATTTATTCTATTCAAATTGAATTGTACAAGGAGTGATTCACGACTTCACATGCTCCATTCACATTTAATTTAACGACCAACCAATGCAGGACTCTGATATCACTTATAAAAACGTTAGCAATAAGCAACATCAAACGTTAGCAATAAGCAACATCAGAGTTTTGCATGTTTGGTTACAACATAATAATCATATAAATTCAATGAAAGAAGTTATATCTAAACAATACAACCCATCGTGTGCTATAACTTTGCATTTATGAATGTGATAAATAATGTTTTCAAAAAATATATTCTTACAAAAAAAAAAAAAAACCTTGCTTTAAAAGTGGGTGACCCTAGCTACCATACACCACTCTCTCAATCATTTCACAAACACAATCCTTTTCTCTACTGTAATCTCATCTTTACAACCTCACAAAAACTTTCCCCATTGTAAAGATCATAAAATAATACATATTATAAATACATGCAAATTTTCTACTTCTATATATTCCTATAAACACACACTTAATTTCCTTGCTTTCCAAACAAACTAAACACTACTTTTCTACTCAACAAAAGAAAAAAAATGTCCATCAACACCGAAAAAATGTCCAAGAAATCCCACCACCGGAAAACCGGCTCCGACGAGGAGCTCGACGTCTTCGAGGCAGCCAAGTACTTCTCCGGCCACAACGAAATGCACGCAAATTCCGGCCAAGCCAGGGTCGGGAATAAAGACTACGTTCAAGAAAAGTACCGAACAAGGGAAGTCCGGCGGCTCAGCCTCGACATGCCGTCGAGAACCGGCCTGATAACCTCCGGCTCCGGCCACATCTCGTCGGAGAAGAAGAAGCAGCCGAGCTCTCCCGGAGGAAAACTGGCTCATTTCTTGAACTCCCTTTTCAACCAAACCTCCTCAAAGAAGAAGAAATCGAAATCCATTACAACGACACAGTCGGCGAAGGAACACGAGGATCAGAGCCCTGGGTGGCGGAGGAAGAGGAGGAGCAGCATAAGCCATTTTCAGACGAGTGCCACCACCACCACCGCCGCCGCCGCTACCACTGCAAATTCCGGTTCAGGCTTCAGAACGCCGCCGCCGCCGGTGAAGTCGTACAAGGAATTCAGGAGCTTTTCCGACCACCAGAACACAACCATTCATGTAAAATCCGTGCCGGAAAAGAAAATCAACCTGGATTACGCGTGGCTGGACGACAAATTCCGGTTTTCGAATCAGGATCTTCCGATTAATAATAATCACAAGGCTGCGACGAACAAAATCCAGGCGAAAAACTGGCCTGGATTTCACGATGACGATGGAGCAGATAGTGATTCGAGCTCGGATTTATTCGAGCTACCGGATTTCTGCTCGAGCGGATTGCCGGTTTATGAAACCACCAACATGAACAGCATCAAAAGATGTTCTGCACCCATTGCTACTGCTGCAAGATGATTTTTTTACCGTGGTTAATTTTTCACTAGTATAAATATTCTATTGATCATGTTTCTTGATGTAAAAAAAGTTTGGGAATATGTTATTTAATGATTTTTATGGTTTAAAGAATAACATTTGAAAGATTTCAAGAAAGTTTTGTTGGGTAGCTCTCTATAGTCTATAGCCAAGAATGTTGATTCGGTTCTATGTATGTTAACATGTCAACTTGTTACATTTATCATTGGTTTTTCGTATAGTTTAGGTAATTGCATGAATTGATTGATCGCCTAAATAATGAGTTTCAGTTTTGGCATCACTACCTGATTAAGGATTTGATTAAGGAATGGATAGATTGTAAGTTTGTAGAGACTTTTTCATCTTGCACAATAAAGGAGGAAAATAGCATACCCAAAAAAATCATCACGTGGATCGATAACATTTTCAGATGACGTAATTTACCTTTTCATCGATCTGTGATGCCGGGATGATGACCCATGCAGACGAGGATATCGTCTTTTGCTACATAAATTGTAGAGCTGAAGTATTAGCTAAAATTAGTGTCGAATGTAATAACATTTTGGTGCAGCCTCTCTCGTATGATCCTTTATCCACTTTTCTTTTGTGTTGGAGAATGATTTCTGGATCAAATTATTTCGGTAAAAATATTTCTGGTTCTACCACTTGAATATTTTGGTAAAGATAGAAAGTGTGTGGATATGGAGCATGTGGTGATCAATGTTTTCAATTACTTTTTTGACCTTTAACTGAAATGTGATCATGGTGATATGTATGGAATGATTGGTCATGCAAACTGTTTTAGCACGCGATTAACAGACAACATTAATACAAGAAGGCCCTTCCAAACATAGAAAATGGCATGATGAAGACAATAGTGGAAAGTTGGCTCACAAGTCAATCAAATTTGGCCTCTACAACTCCAACATTGGTAGCAAATATATTAGCCTAACTCTGTATTCTTTGCCCTACAAACGACATCTTTGAATTCAATTATATGTCTCTATTTTACAACATTTTATGAGCATTGGGTGCCACTTAACGTACCATTGTAATCTCATATTTGTCCACATTATAAAATAAAATCTATTGAGCTAATAAAATAGATATATCCAAGTACTTTTCTTTTCTTTTCGAAAAGTATTTCCATTATATTTAGGCCACCTCCAACTCGCCCTTTGTGCAAGGAGAGATGAGCATCAGGTTAAAGTTATTCGTTTTGGGTTGTTCAAATTGACCCATAAAATTTTCAAACCCATACTCGCTTCTTATTGGCTATAGAAACCCAAATTTCAAATTTGTATTCAGGTAATTTGAGTTTGGTTTGAGCCCAAACCACCCAAACAACTTGGATTATAACTTTATTGGATAAAATTTTAAAAGTTTACATTTTGGATATACATTAATGTTTAATTACTGCTAGATGCAGGTCCAATTTTCTCCTGCATGTCCGTATTTTTACCATAATACCCCTAATATTGTTAAGGCAAAAAATGGACTTGAAATCATAGGGTTCCATTAGGGGCATTGAGAAATGTGGACCTGCAAAAGAAAAATGAACATGCATAGAGAAATTACCTTTAATTATTATCTTATTTTTGAATTTCTTTTCCTGGTTGAGTTTCAATACTCAAACCCAAACTTAGACCCGCATTTATATTTCGGTTTTTATAATTTCGATACATGAAACTACTGAATTTGAGTGAATTCATATAATTCTCCAGCACCCTCATCATTACAAGAACCGTATTATTGAATCCGTAAGAACTATAAGTGAGGATATTTCAAAATCCTTCTTGTATAAGTGTGACTCAAATCCTTCTTGTATAAGTGAGGATCCGTAAGAACTATGAGTGAGAACTATACAAGTCCTTCTTGTATAGCGACTCAAATCCTTCAAAATTGTGAATTTGAGATGCTCACCCTACTTTGAATATTGAGCGAGAACATTCCATATCGATGTTAACTATGAAGTTTCCTCTTCGGTCGGACTGCAACTAAATGCTGTATTTCTTCTCTCTTATGATCGGAAAATAGTAAACATCGACAATGAATTGATCTCCATTCTTTAATGTCATTTCCTAGGATCATTTTGTCGATCTCAATGAAATAGTTTCTTATGTGGTTTCTTGCACCACTATCTAGCTAGGCACCATTGTCGCATAAGCGAATGAAAGTGGTAAGGGTCTTGACAAGGGTGACGTTTTTCATTAAAATGACATTTTGCCCCCTTAAAATGGATTATTATGGTTATTGTGACAACCAAATTAATAGAATGGCATATATATTTTGGCCCAAAAGTTGATGGATCAAATTTCAAATTAAAAAAAAAAATTTAAAAAATTCACCCTCATTCAAACTCATTTCATACGAGGAGAAATATCAATTATTGGTAGCTCCATATCTCATGCAAATTGTAGCTACATAATCAATACACAAAGCCATTTCCATGGAAAATTCCCAAAACATGAACCATTAATTCCAAATTAATTACTAAATTAGGAAATTTGAAGATTACATAAGATATAGAGGGTTTGATCAACCCTAATAATAAACTTCCATATATATTACACAACATAAATCCCCGAGCTGAGCATATGTTAAACTCCTCATTACAAATAAAAACACACACAAATCACAGTACTTAAAGTTCACAACTACTGATTATTAGCAACATATGACGACATCGATCCGCCCTCCATATATAACCTTCCCAAGACACCCTAAATCTGTAATGACAAATCAGATTAACAATTAATCAGCCAATATATATATATATATATGTGTGTGTGTGTGTGTGTGTGTGTGTTAAATTGATGCAAATATATCATACCAGGTTGTTGGTGTTGCTGCTCTCGGCCATGAATCCTGCTGGTGCCATGTTGTTTGGAACGTGCCTAGCCCACTTTAAAAAGCAAAAAAATGTTAAAGATTATTCTTTGCTCATCATATTTTATAGCAAAAACAAATGTATAAAACAAAAATAATATTGTGCATAAAAAAATTACTCACGTTTTTTGCTGCTGCACTGAATGCCTCTCTGTGAGGGATTTCTGGGTTCGCAGCTTTGATGCGTTGAATTTCCTCCCTTAATTTCAACAGTAAAATGAAATGGTAATTAAATTCACACACACACACACACAGAGTTAATTTAGGGTTTAAATCGTCTTACTTCATGAACCGATTGTAGGCAGATGGAAGCCTGTGTTTTTTCTCCGGCGCTGCGAAACAAAAAGTTCAATATCGATCATTTTCCAGCAAGCTTTTGAGGAGATTAATCAAACAAAAATATTGCTAGTTTCTGTTTCACTTACGTTTGACCACAAACGGTGCTTTTGGAGACGAGGGTTCAGTGGAAGTTGACGATGAGGCAGATGATGAAGATTGGCCTTTCTTCAGATCATTGAAGAAGCTCTGAAGCATTATTATTACAGTTGAACAACATATTATCATCACATCAAACATCAAACACAAATAAAAATCCTGAAAACGTTATTTCATGTGTTGCCTAACCTGAATGCTTGGCTGATGATCGAAAGACGGAAGCTGAATCGCCGGAGTAGGAGGCGGCGGCGGTGGCGGCCTGGTGCTCAGAAAGGAGAGGTTGCTGCAGTGCCCGCACTTCACCGTCACTGTGTCCAACAGCCTCTTGCATGGTATTCCAACCTTATTTACCCCAAAAACAACAGGAAAAATTAACATTGGCATCAGAAAAACATGCAAATACAGTACTAATCATTGCAAATATCTAGGTTTTCTCTGAGTTTCATAACTTCAATAAAAATGACAAGGAGTACAAGTTTTTGTTTCCTATTTTAGATGCAAAAAAAATGCAGATGCTATATATGTCTGGAAAAGATTTACTTTCTTAACTAAAACATGATGAAGATCCAAGAAGTACTATTCCATCCATAGGTAAGACAAAGTATAGATCTCCCAACTAAAGACAAGAATCTCTGATTAATATGAAATTCATTAGTTACAGCATGTATGAAGATCTTTTGCAACACACAAATGATCAGTAACTAGGTTTCATTACATGAATTCTATGTCAATAGCATACATATGCAGCAACAAGGTCAAATAAAAATAGGAGTGGATATTATTTACCGCGAGAACGGTGTTGCAGAAGTTGCATCGGACATAGCAGAGATGCTCAGATTGCTGGACTAGATCCATGGTACTGTTAACGTTGTTGGCGGTGGTGGCGGTTTTATCGATATCCAAGTTGAGATATGAAGGTGATGAAGAAGATGAGTGAGAAGACATGGTCTTATATAGATTCAAACAAACTTACTTAGGTTGAGATGATGAGTGTTAGAACCTATAGCTAGGCTAGAATCTCTGTGTGTGTGTGTGTGTGTGAATTAAGACAATAATAATTTGGAGAGTGGGAATGATATATAGGGCTTGGTGCCCTAGGTAGGAGGGCATTAGGGTTACATGAATTGATGTAACACACTTTTGGATAATCATATATATGCTACCACAACTTGTTTCTGTAGCAGACAAAGGAAATACACAGCTTTGGCTTTTTTTCGTTTCTAACCTGAAATCTGGTAATAAATATGTACTTTTCTCACGAATTTGAATTATATCTAGTTATGCAAATTATACACTTTTCTTCGTGGCCTCCTTAATTATCAAACGCTATTGGACGTTTTAATAATTTGAAATGATCCGTTCTCTTACGAAGTATATTTATTACTTCAATATTGAGGTTAACATTTAATTAAAAAATTAGAGCTGAGTATATATTACTCTTTCCATTTCAACATTTAGTCACATTTTTATAAGATACAAATATTTAGAGATGTTCATTTCGCATACTTGGTATTTTTAGAAAGTCTCATGTTAATTAGCCAGCTTGAAAATTGAGTGGTTGATGATTTATGATTTTAAACTGACCATGTTCTTTGATAATCTTTTGATGGTAGTTGATGTTATGTATTTTATTGTTGAATACCTTTTTTTTTTCTTCAATTGATACTTATGATATGATGGCTTCGTTCATATTGATTTTGTGTAAAAAAGTGCATCTCTTCCTGATCCTAATTCGGAATAACACTAATAATGGTAAACTTTACAAAAGGATATTAAATTTCAAAAAATGTATCAAACATGATATGTTTCATCAAAGTTTAGTATATATGAGAGGCTAGCATTGGAGATCACAACTTGATATGTGCATGTGATTATTGTTTTTTTATTTATGTAATTATATTATACTTCTACGAAATTAATAGAAGTTAATGGCCTGTTTACTAGAGCTTATTTCTTGATGGTATTGAACTGAACTGAACTGAATTGAACTGAAGTAAAATTGATGTATTGCAAAATGGAATCAGCATGGCTGAATTAACCTGATTTTCATTAAAATACATTTTCACTGAACTGAACTGAACTGAATTGAACTGAACTGAATTGAATTGAACTGAACTGAACTGAACTGATCTACAGATAAGCTCTGGTAAACAGGCCAATGTATTGTACTCTTGCCTAACATTAATTAGTCGGTTTCATATTGGTGTTTATTAGATATTTTACTTCCACATAGCTCGTTGATTAATTCCAGATATCTCTATCTCTCTCGTGTCTTAAAAGTATCCAAAGCTTGATTAGTTGCATTTAAATAGCATATATAAAGCATAACGATGTTGTTACTAAATTAGCCAAAACGTCTTTTTTTACTTCTAAATCATAATAAACCGAGCAATGCATAATTCATCTCATCATGTTCATAAACTCAACCCAACTACACATGACAGCATACAAGGCAAACAATCGAGACCGATCGTGTGCGTTTGCAAACTTATGTTTCCTAGTAGAAAGAATCATGTGAACACATGAAGTGCATATATACATATTATAACCCCTATCTATTCAAAATGTACAGTGTCTTTATCCACTCAAACGTATGATTGAATATTTAAATTGAGCAAAACTTTAGCCTATCTAATATTATGATTGGTAATATACTCAAAATTGACATTGGCGACAAATGTATTCAGTGTATTATTGATGATATTCATGTCCGATCTTTTACATATTAAACATGATCATTCAGTGTGTTATTGCTGATGTTCATGTCTAGTCTTTTACATATAAGCATGATCATTCAGTGTATTATTGCTGATCTTCCTGTCTGGTTTTTTCACTTTCAAGACTCGTGTTTTACATATTAAACATGATTATTAAGTGAGACCATGTTTCAATTGAGAATTTGTCATTTAGGAAACCGTGAAAAAGATTTCGTGCAAATATATTTGGGACGGAAAGAGTAAGGCCATGTTCTCTTGAGTTTATCTGTAGATCAGTTCAGTTCAGTAAAACTTTTGATTTGATGTAATTTAACTTGATTCAAACATGCTGATTTTTTTCCAATACATTAATATTTACTTTAATTCATATCAGTTCCGTTCAATTCGGCAAAAATTAAACTAGGGGGAGCATGCACAGGCTTAAGTAAATGAGTAGTAGATGAGAAAAGCCAAAAAGGAACAACAAAAATAGGGAATCAAAGGCTCTAGGGTTTTCTGCCGCCTGCTGCATGCTATATATATATAGTACAAGTACACAAATGTATGGCATATAATGCAAAATGAAGACAAACGGGCCTGAGATATCAAGTCACAATCGCCGAGTAAAAACGAGCTTAGGTGCGTAGTAGGGCTTTTGTTCGTGCGTGATGGGACACTTGCTACTAGCGTAACGTTTTGCTCAAAATGGGAAGCTGCGGTTTTAAGGTCTCGGTTTCCACAACTTTCCTTGCTCGTATAAACCAGGCTTTCCCTATAATATATAGCTCATATTTGCCCTACACATGCATGCCTAACCCTAGCTCTCTCTCTCATTCAATACTCTCACTAGCTTGGGTGTGGCTTTGAATTATAGGTATGCAAACATGTTTTGACCATATATTTTATGGTTAGGAATGAAATTGAATCAACTATATTCGATTTGAATTTCGTCTCCAAAATGTTATTGTTAAGGACAAGTGTAGTTTGTATATCTTTGTTAGGGATGAATATTTAATACAGTCATTAATACAATATCACTTTAGTCCTAGTAAAATATTACTGACTCCAATGTATCCAAAAAAAAAAATATGATCTCATCTGAACCGAACAATTAATGACCTCCAATAGAATATCTATTCAATGACTCAATTTCTAAAATCGACTGATTTGAACCAAACGAATATAAATGTCATGTCAGACTCCTTAAGAATCTATCCTTGAACAAGATCACCCATACTCGAAATTGAAACTGACCCAAATTTGATAACCGCTCCCAAACAACACCTGAACCAAAATTACCCAAATTTTACATTTACATTTTTCCCTTTTCGATGGTTGACTTACAACGTATTTGACCATTTAAAGTTTTAGTTATGCATAATAAAAAGGGTCGATATCATGAAACCCTTCATGCATCTTAGGGGATCAAAACAATACACACAAAATTTGACTATAAAATTCGACCCAGAATTGAAAAGTACTAAAAACGATGTCCATACTCATTATACTCACAAACCCGCTAAATTTATTCAAACGAGACCCAATATCCAAAGAAGACCCAACATCTAGATGAACACAGTCTTACACTCAACCGAACTAAATCATACCAAATCTAGTCTGCCCCGATTCCAAAAATTTACCAAATCGATTAATATTCGAGATGACCTGACCCAAACTCCACCCGGCATGAACAAAGATAAAATCAATCGCTGAAACACTCCTTCAAATACAATCAAAGGTTATACAAGTTTGAAAGTATGAATGGGAACTAGCTAGCTAGTCCAATATTGTTGGTCTTTTAATTTGGTTCGGATCGGACCGAAACTTTTATTTTCAAACCGCATTAAATTTCAAATAACTAAGAAAACCTAGTTACCAAAAAACAATTTTAAGAGATTCCCATGTGTATAGACCTGGAAGAAGCAATAATCGGTGTGCAGGCATGTTTCTCCGTCTACAGTGAGACCGAGTTTGATGTTTCATGGAATTGTACTCAATCATTTGATCTACGCATCTCCCTCTCTTCTCCTTTTTTAGAACTCTTGATTAGACCTTTTCACCTTTTTCACCTAAACCCTAGATGCTACTCCTCCCCATGTTTCAAGCTGACTTGATTGTTCTTCATCCATCTTTTCAATTGATCACCCCACACAAACATGTGTGTAAGTTTATAGTGAGACGAGGATTAGTTTATCGATCTATTATTATGTTTAGGTTGTATCCAGTGGCGTAACCAGAGATACGTGGTCGGGGCCGGGGAGCGAAATCAAATTGGGGAGTGAAATCGAACTGAATAAGCTTATTTCCTGAAATCCAAACTCCAATTGCTACAATTATATAGGCTGTAATCTTGATTTAGGGGAGGCGGCCGCGCGCTCCCCAATTTTCGCCTAGGGTTGTATCACTAAAGAGAATGTCTCTTATGAAACGTACATATCACCATAAGGCCGTGCTGGAAAAAAAAGGATTAATTTGTATTTTTAAACGGGGATAAATGAACCCAACTTCGTAAACAGTTCAACAAAAATTTGGTTAAAACTCGAACCAGGTGAGTACGAGTTGAACTTAAGCCGGTTTATTAGTAATCAAGATCGAACTCGAACTCTCTAACTAATTGTTTGATAGGCCGTCGAGCTTAACAATACTATTCCATATAATTATATCATATATAAATTTATTGTTTAATAAGTTTGAATTTTAGAATATGATTGTACTAGAAAAGCTTTTTAATTAACATAAATTAGTCGAATGAGCCCAACTAACGAGGTAACGAGCCAGACATTTTTTAAGTTGGAATCCTTGTGTAGACAATGATTACTCAATAAAACAACACTTTTAAAATTCCGAATGATCATCTGATTTGTAATGTGTTAATGCCACCGAAAAACCCCATTTTTAATCACCATAGATCATATTAAGAGTAAGACTTTGTCAATACCTTCTAGAGATATTTTAGGTATTCGCTGTTGTAATCCTTGCCTATAAAAGGCGTTGTACATCCTCAATGAAAAGCAACCTTTTCACCATATCATTCATTCTTTTATAGATCAAAATCATCAAATGGAAAACCGATATCCAAGATAAATTAACTAGTAAATCATATTTGTAGTCAACTTTCGTTGACCGTACCAACATCCAAGTCGTTGTAGTATAGTGGTGAGTATATCCGCCTGTCACGCGGATGACCCGGGTTCGATCCCCGGCAACGGCGTCTTATTTTTCTTTCCCGAACTTTTTTTTTATTTCCCAATTAAAATTTATCGCTAAAATTCAAAAGACGCGCGGCTTAAATTCATCGAAAACATCCCCCTCCCGCCATCTTCATTTTAGCTCCCCCAAAAACACACTCGCTCTCACACAGACACACAGTGGGGCGGCGACCGAGAGGCGGGAATCGCCGGAATGAGGAACACGGCGGCGGACCAGAAGTCCGACGATCTGGAGATCGTGTCAATCGGCAAGCTATATACCGGCCCTTGGGAGAAGAAGTACTGGAGCTCTTCTAGGGTTCGATTTCCATTTCGATTATCGCTTTATCTATTAAATTATCGCTTTGTGCTGTTAATTCTCTGTTATTCTCCGGTCAATTTTCTGTTGCGAGCTCTATTTTCATGCTTTCCTGCGCAATTTGGTGGCAGTTTTCTAGTGTAATGATAGGTTTTGAGAGAAATGGGGATAAGTGGATAAGTTGTTGGTAATTTTGATTTTGGAGGTTTGATGATGTTGAAGTCGCGTTTTCTTGTAGAAAAGATGCCGCTGAGAACTACTAGTACTTAGTTAATCGTTGTTTTTAGGTCAGGGATACGCTGCTCTCACGTTTCAGTCAGAAATATTTTGTATATGTTTTGTTAGTTCTGTGTTCAATTTGAGCTGTTGCTCCGCAATTGTTTAGGTTTTATTAGATTTAGGGCATTTTTATGGGTACTACATTGATCTTAGATTCTATGAGGAGAAAATGAAAGGGACTTTTGATGTTTAAGCTGGAATAAGTTATTTTTGATCTGAAAACATCTAGAATTTAGATGACGGAAACTATAGATTTATTGTGTACTACTGCTGCTAAACTTTTGTGTTCTGTAAACCTTTTTGTTTCCCTAACCTCTGTGGGTGGGATGAGCCATAAGTTCTGGCTTGTTCTTCTTAAGTTTCACCTGTTGAGGTTCGACCTTTCAACGTTTTATTCATGGTGAGTGCAAAATAGTGAAGCTCTTAGAAATATCTCGAAGTTTAGGGAGATAAGGATTGAATGTGTACAATTACTGCTAAAAGGCTTGTGCCCTATAGATTTAGTTTGTTTACGTGACCTCTGTGGGTGGGATGAGCATTATGTTCTGGAAACAACATAGAGCTGTATTAATAAAAAAAAACTCCTTAAAAGCTTTATGGTGTGCATCTCGAACTAGTATACCTAATTAGCTATACTGACTGCTATTGTTTCATATGCACTTCAACTAGCTAATGATCTAATCTAAGCATGCTTCAGCATTGAATATCTAGTATTCAGAATTACTTACCTTGTTGACAGGGTAAAGATCGATATCCTTTCCCTATTGAGTTCAGTGCTGTTCGTATGCAAAATGGGATTACTTACAAGATGGAGATTTCTGAAGGTTCTAAAGGGCCTCTATTCAAGGTGCATAGATTTTCTCAAAGCAATCACTTAGAGCATACATTTGCAATTTTGCACTCTCCAGTCAGATCTACCACCCAACTGCAATAATGTTTGCAGATTAGCTCTAGTGATGGCATGTCGTGTTCTGGTCGAACTCCAGATGTTGCATGTGAGAGCTTTCAGAAGAAAAGCAGTTCCCAAATAAAGTCTTGGCATGGCAAGAGACTCTCTTGCAAGATAGATGGCCTGGAGGTATAGAAGTACTAATTTTAAAACTTGTTATATTGTTGTCCTTACGTTTTAACCAAATCATCAAATACTCTATTAATCTGGGAGCTCATTTGGCTTACACTTTTCCTGCTAAAACTTGCAGTTCTTTGGGTTCAAAAATGCTTTTGTCCAGAGATTTTTGAGGGAATTGGTGGCAAATGTTGGTGCTAATGCAGCAAACAATATGCTTCCTTCTATTTGCATGGATGATGCTTCTGAGATTAAGGATCCAATCCAACCCACTGATAAACTACCAGAATTGGAAAAACCACAGGTTAGAGGCAGGAGAAGTAGGAAAGAGCTGGTAGTTACTCCTGCTTCAGTGAGCAAGGCGGCTAAAGGATTTCCACATCGAAGTGGGGAAAATATTACTGACACTTCAAGCTGTAAAAAGAGGCGTCAGGAAAAAGATAATGAGGAGCATTCCTCAATCGTTCCTGTTCAGAAAAAAGACACAGCGCCAAGAACTTCCTCCAGACCTAGGAAGATGAAATCAGTTAACTTGGAACCTCTGGTTGAGGAACAACAACTACCTTCTTCAGCAAAGAATGAGTTACCTTCAGATGTTTTTCATGCAACTGATCATCTAAAAGCTAATGAGTGCCTTCTCCATGAAGAAAGATATCCTTCTAGCTCTGAAAACGTGTCAACTGTAAAAGAAGACGTAAACTTGCCAGAAGAGGAAAATCCTGTAAGCTGTCTCGCCTCTCCTACTTTACCTGATACCACCAGATATTGATATTCAACCAGCTTAGTTTGATCTGTTTTTCTGTTATCTCAGATTGACCAGAAAAATGGTTCAGCAGAATGCCAATCAAATAGTTTGGTCATTGAAGATGAAAATAAACAGACAATGTGTCCTGAAACTGTCTGCTTAAGTGAACTTGTGGCGCCGGATAGTCTGGATCACTCTCCAGGTTTCATAATATCTCATTATTGGCACTAGTTTATACAGAATTGTTTCATATGTTTTGCTATCTCTTTTTGCTTTATTTGAAAAAGGATATGAATCCCATTCTTATATTATCTTCTTAATTCTGACAGAAGATCTGTGCAAACAGAAAGATGTTATTTCCAATAACATGGTTTCCCTAAAGGATTCTGAGTTGTTTCAAGAAGAGGAGATTGGCACATCTATTTCACATGCCAGTGTCAATGTATTCTCAAGAAGAAAGAGGAGAAAGAAAAATGATGACGAGCCTCTAGAAGTGTCAACTCCTGCAATCATGACTGAGAAAACTGAGACAGTTGCTTCTCCTGGTAAGTCACCTCTTGCTTCTATCTTGTCATTTATAATTCACTTAGGAAGGGTGCGGAAATGTATTCTCTTGGATAAATGATAAAATAATACTAATGATTTCTTAATGGTGTGATTAGTAACCACTGAGCATGAAAGAGATCCAGATTTGCACCAGAACAAGAAAGCACAGATTTCTGATGAAAATCATGAGGACTACATTCAGATTATGACAGTTGCCCCTGATAGCTTTGATGGTTATGACATTGGAAGTCTCAAGTATACTAAGCCACACTTAATTCCAAAAGATGCTGCAGATAATCCATCTTTGCCCCAGAACATGAAAAACCACGAGGACTACAATGAGATTACAGTTGCTCCCGATAGCATTGATGGTTATGACACTGAAACTCTCGGGAATACTAAGCCACAACTACTTCCAAAAGATGCAACAAATGATCCAACTATGAACCAGAGCAACAAAGACCACAAGGACAACATTCAGACTAAATCAGTTGCCCCTGACAGTATTGATGGTAATGACACTGAAAGTCTTGGGCATACTAAGCCACACCTACTTTTAAAACATGCAGCAGATGATCCAACTCTTGTTTTCTCCGATACTTGTCCGAGTGACTCATGTTTTGGTTTAGTGGAAGTTTCAATTACAGATACTGAGACAACAGCTAGTAAGGAAGACACCCATTGCACAAGCACATCAAACTCCTGCAAGGATTTTTCATGTGTAGAACATGCACATGGTAATCAAGATCTTCCTGATTCTGATATATCTGCATCTCACCATCTGGTCCAGAAAGCAAGTTATTCTGAGCCACACTTACTTCCTGATGATGCAGTGGATAATCCAAATCTTGTTTGTCCTGATACATGTTCTGATGATGGAGCAGAAAATTCTGTTATAAACACTGAAACAAAAGCTAGTAAAACAGACATCCCTTGCTCAACCATTTCCAGCAAGGATCCTTTATGTGTTGGAAAAGAACTTGAACATGGTGACCAAGATCTTCCTGATGTTATTCCTTCATCCTATCTTCCGATCCAAAGAGTGAGCTGCTCAAATGATATGGGCAGGAAAATTGAAGTAAAAGATAGTTCAAGTGTGGATGGAAATCAAAAGCTGAAGCACGAAAGTGGGCTGGAAGATCTTCTCAAGCTTGTTGCATGTTACAACTTACCCACACCAATTTCTTCTGTTCTTTTGAGCTTGGTAGGGAATGACATGTATATTTGTGCTCTATCTGGTTCATCAGAGGAAGAGGACAAAACTCTCTTTGTTTACAGTACTCCAATTACTGGAGAAAAAAGAGGGCGCCCTTTTTTTGTTGGGCATGCATCAGTTAACTTGCCGATGGCTGAAGATGCCTTTGGTAACAAGGTGAGATAAAATTTTTGGTTTCTTCCAGAAAACTAGATGGTAGAGTTATTTGTGTATTGATGTGACATAATCTCTTCATACAGATTGCAATGGACAGTTCAGTTATACAATTCACTCCTGATGGGCAAGATCTTGTTTTACTGAATAGCATAAGGGTTCCTTGCTGCAGGTATCTTCTTTTGCTCTGGATTAGTTATCTCACTTATTTGTCTTTCTCCTCCCCACCTGTTCATAAATTAACTCTATGTTTCTGATACTATGCATCCTGGGTACTGAATTTTCTGTGTTCTCAGGGAGAAAAATATGAACTGTCCTTGCCCAGCATGTGCTTCAGACTGTATTGAAAAAAATGCAATCAAAATCGTGCAATTAAATGTTGGCTACGTTTCAATTATCACCAAGCTCAAAACTGCTCAGCCTGTACGCTGTATATTGGTTTGTGAGCCTTATTATCTAGTTGCTATCGACGATGCAGGGAAACTCCACATGTGGGTCATGAACTCAAGATGGAGGTAAATACCTTAGTTGTGTTCCTTGTATAATTCAGGATATGCTTTAGTTATTAAAGTCAGATTGGCTTTTGACTGTTACTGCTTCAAAATTGCAGTTTCTTGAGTGCCAAAAACCGCATCTGTTTCACCCAATTGCAATGTTGTCATATTTGGTGTATTGTTTCATCTCTATATTATTTTGCATTTTCAGCCAATTAAATTTTAAAACAGTTTTCTAGGGGATGAATTGAGTCTGTTAGTTGAAGGATTGAATAACAATGACTAATCTAAAATTTCTTAGGCCTTATTCTGCTTTGCAATTTGCCTCATGTTTTCTGTCTCAGAACATGACTTTATATCTGTTATCAATGCAGCGCCCAGAAAGATGAATGTGATTTACCTTTGCCAGATAATATGTCTTCACAGCTAGTTGAGATCAAGAAGATTCCACAGTCACCTGTCCTGATTATTGGTCACAATGGATGCGGTGAATTTTGCTTATGGTAAGCAGCCTTCTTTGTCAAACATATCCACCCTCCATAATTTTCAGCATCTTTCTAATTTGCTAATTTCATATCAGTAGTATATGCTTTTGTCTACATCAAGTGTATGGATGAGATTCTTTAGCAGATTTTAGACCATTGTGAGCTAACACAACAATAAATGACTAGGGAATGTTTTAAACAAGATTTTGTGCAGAATCAATCTTCTAAAACAAAGGCAGACACTTAAAAACATATTTCCAAATTGCTTAGATATCTATGTTTTCAGACCTCCCTGGCTTTTGCCAATTTAACCGTGGCTTTATTTTGCTTAGGAACATTGAGAAACGCAAGCTCGTGTTGAGGTTTTCTGCTCCAAACTTGTCAATCCATAAATGCGTCCCAATTTGTCTGTTTGACTGGAAAATTAGAGGCAGCTCTCTTAATGAACATAGCCAAGACGAATTAGTTACTGAAATCTTGGATGCAACAAAAATGAGGCTCTCGGGAAGTGACATCCAACTTGCACAACCAACAGACAACAAAGATGGGGCTGTCTGGGTTCTTCTTTCAACAGCATCACATGCTGAGTCTGTAGATGCCTTCCAATCAGGTGGGCATCAAATGCACTCAGCTGGATGTTGGAGGCTTGCTTTGTTAGCGAAAGACACAGTGACCGTGGGAAGTCCTTTGGACATCAGGTGCTTTGATTTCTCGAATGCCTTCCTTCTTTTACATATAATGCCTCTATCATGTCTGATCTTATGAGATTTCAGACTATCAACCACAATGAAAACATCAGTCAAGCAAAGCAATTCAGATTCTTTAACCATTCATTTCTTTTTGCAGTGCCACTGCAGCTGGTTCATCAGTTGGCCATGGAGTCATCGGAAGATCTGATGGCGTAGTTTACATGTGGGAGCTATCCACAGGATTACAAATCGGCGACTTGCATCACTTCAAAGGTATCTACAAATGTTCTCTTCTTTTGATTGTCCGATTCATTCTTAATCCGTGCCCTAAAATACCTGATCCATTTTCCAGGATCCGGGGTGTCGTGCATTGCTACAGACAGCTCAAACTCAGCGCTGGCTATAGCAAGCGAAGGAGGTCAGTTGCTAGTTTACCTTAACCCTAGGAGGGCTTCAGCAAAAGTTTAAGTGCAACTGTAGATAGTAAATATGAATCTGCAGCCATATTTTACATGATATGCTTTTTGTTGTACAGATATAATATTGTCCATGTAATGAAAGTCAAGTAATAATTTCATGTCTGCTTAAGCATCCAAACAAATACCAATAATTGTAGCCATCGTGGAAAATTCAACCACTTTTTTTGTTTTGCTGTTTGCATCCTAGACTGGTGTTCTAAAGCCTTGGCTTCAAGTTCACCAAATTACTGATTTGTTATGTTCTAAAATATGTATTTTCACGGAAATAATGAAAACTTTTTTATATGTTCTTTGTAGTGGTTCTAACAAAATGGTCATTAAATTTCATTTCTTACAAGTCGGTTCCGTTTCCTTGGTATTTAAATTCAATATTTGTAATTATGTCGGCATTTTTGTCAAGAGAAATACAAGTACGGCTATCCAATTATATTTTGTCATGTTTTGGGCCTGGTTTATTAGAGCTTATTTCTTGATGTACTGAAATGAACTGAACTTAATTGAATTGAACTGAATTGAATTGAACTGAACTGAAGTAAAAATTGATGTATTGAAAAATGGAATCAACATGACTGAATTAACCTGAATTTCATCAAATTACATTTTCATTGAACTGAATTAAATTGAACTGAACTGAACTGAACTGAACTACAGATAAGCTCTGGTAAACAGGGCCTTGGTGCCTAGGTGTTGTCAGAATTTCCTCTGCATAATATTCACCAAATTTGTAGTTTCTTTCACGAGGTACTAATTTTCATTTTCATAAATATGTCACCATGTACACGTTTCATTTTGGTTCCTTTTAGGAAGGTACACATTTCACTAAGTAATGTACCAATTTTAGTTCCTTTTTTCATTATTATCTCTCCTTTTTCCCTTTTAATTTACTATGTTGATCTTCCTACGCCTTTCCAAATTAGGAAACATGTTATGTGCGACGCAAAGAAAATAGAATAGGACTTTAAAGCACAGCTCACTTGGGAAAACAATGCTTCCAAGTGAGTTTAACAAACACGGCTCCATATCAAAACAAAGAGCGAAAACGACCAGAGCAAATAAATATAAAATTGAAACTGATTTTGAAAGCTCAAAATTCAATTGAAAACTCGAAACAAATGTTACATCATGTATAAAAGCTACCAAGAACAAGAACAAACGACAGCTACAAAGCCTACCAATGCCGCGTAGTAGTCAAACAGCATCTCAACAACGTCAAAATCCCAATGTAAAACCAGCTGAATCGCCGGCCAATGTAATATGAGATAAAATAAATACACATAAAAACTAAAGTTTCCCTCAAGAAAACTTCTTAAGCCTTGCTGCCATTGGATGCTGTTGCAGCAGGGTTGAGCTCATCCCAAGCTTCGATCCATGTAACCATGGCGTCGGCCAGCTTGGTGAAGTAGGGGTCCACACCGGCAAGCTTGGCCTTCACCTGCTTGGAGAGCTCGATGTAGCACTCCTGCACGGTGGTGCACTCCTTGGGAAGCACGGCAGACTGGAAAAACGGGATCAGCTCCTCCTGCCAGTAAATGCCCTTGTACTCCTTCTTCAAGTTCACAAAAGGGTTGCTCGCCTTGCTGTGCCAGATGTATGGCAGGCCGGTCTTGATCCCGAGCCCCAAATGGTCACAGATCACCTACAAAAAGAGAAAAACTTAATGCCAAATACTACCATAAAGAGTTTCCAACTCTGTCGTTTTAGCTAGGCAAATTGCTAAACTAACCTACATTGTTTCCCTAGGTTGTCTTTCCTTGTTAGTTTCAAAGTATGAACAATTTAGGTAGATATGTAAGAGATTCAAGAAGTTGGTAGTACCTTGGTGCACCATCCAGCCCACATGTCGTCGTATCGGCCAATGGGTTGGCCGTCGCCCATGAGTCCAAAGTACATTGCTGGTCCAATGAGCTCACGGTCGAAGGCCAAGTTCATCCCACACATGGGGAACAATGTCCCCTTGGGGATTGTCATAACAGCATCAACATACCTGAGAAAGGAAAATCAATTAATATCTGACCTGACTAAAACTAGGCTAAATGGCACAAAATATAATCAGTATGTGAGTGTACCTAGTGTTCCTTTCACGTGGCTTTACGAGCTGGGTGGGAGCATCGTAATCAGGGATGTTAAGCCACAGGCCGTGGGAGACAGCAGTGGGAGTTCCCTCACGGAGACTGAAGGGGTAGCCACGGACAAAGTCTGCTCCGGTCCTGTATGGATCGTAGAGGGTGTTGAAGAAGAATGGAGTTGATGGGCTCAGAATGTTCTCAATGTGCTGCTTGAGAGCATTGATCTCACTGCCTGTAGGGTCCTTAGCAACCTGCCGATTTTAATCAAATAACGTTTAGATATGTACAAACACATAGCTCCTAAGAGATTAGAGCACTAGAAAAATCATCGACAACAATCACATGATTAAATGACCATGATGAAGAATGCATCCATCAAGCATACACATTGTAGCTTTCATAAAGGTAGCATTTGCAGAAGTTTGAATGTTTGAATCTTTAAGAACATGAAAGGGAGATAAAAGGGACTTTCATCATTCTAAAATGCAATCATGGGACACATAGAGATCTAATCACAACTAATATTTGATTATTGAAGTACACAAAAGCTGGTCAAAAAGTACTATCAGGTAATGATAACCTTCTTTCAGGAATAACAAACAATCATCAAGTACAACAATCACCAGCAGATCTGATCTCCACAATTCAACAATATCAAACATCAAAACCATCATATACCAAATCATATTCAACAACTAAATCATCCTCAATCAAATCAAATTCCAAAATTACAGAGCAAAATTCAAGAGCATAATAAAAACTGAGATTTCACACTACATCAACAAAGGCAATCCAAATAACACATCAAGATCCAATCTTTACACAGAAAAATCATGAAACTGGGAAACTTACAAAGCAATCGTCATCAATGGTGTAGATATACTTCTTCTTGGACACCATGAATCCAAAGCACCTGCAAGCAGAGTCCTTGAAGGAGATGCAGGAGGCCTTGGGGCCCAGGATCCTGTTGATGTCGTTCCTGTTGTAGAGCTCGTAATCGAACCCTTCCGGGACATTGACGACCTTGGAAGGATCGCCGTCCTGGACGATGATCAGATGGTAGGGCTGGAAAAAGGGCCTCCACATCTCGAGGAAGTCGAGGTTTCTAATTGTCGGGATCACGATGTCCAGCTCATCCTTCAGCAATGGAGTTGCGGCCGCCATTGTTGGGATCGGAGGAAGGAAGGAGGAGAATTTAGTGTGTGACTGTGTGTTTTGCTATGGGAGAAGAAGGTGTGTTTTTATAGAGACCAGTTTGGTTGGAATATGCGTTTCCCGGAAATATAGAAGTAGTGCAGTACTACTAGTATTAGTCAATGTTCAAAATTGGAATTGTGATAATTTGTGGTTTTATTATGTGAAACTATTTCCGGTTTTGAGTATTTCAAAATTTATTTTTTGCTTGGTTTTTTGTTGATTTGTTAGTTTATAATATATCTATGCTTGGTTTTTTGTTTGATTTGTTGTTTATAACGTTTTTATGATTCCTCCCCTTTTTGACTCCCTCTAGTTCCTATTTTTAGGACAATTATTAACTGATCTGATTAAAAATCAACAAAAAAAACAAAACCTGAATAGGAGAAAAAAGATTACATTAAATTCATTAATAGATGCTAATAATGAAATAATCTGATCTGAACTTGAAAATTTTAGATTAGCTGAAAAATACTCATGTCACAACCAAAACTGTTTAGTTGACTTTTGAAAGTCAAACTGAACCGACATTGACCATTAGTTTCTATTAGTATATATTTAGACCTGATATAATATATATATTTTCAGATTCACTATATCATATATTTTCAACTTATCATTTTAAAAAATAATAATTAAAACATTAAAATGAAGATACTCATGGTCAAAATCGGCTCAATTTGACTTTAAAAAGTCAACTAAACAGTTTTGGTTGAGGCGGAGGGAGTATACGATAACTTATCTGAATTTATTTATACTGAGAAATAGGAATAAAATAACTTAATTAAACTAAATATATGTAATATGAAAATTTGAAATAAGTAGAAAGAACAACCTAAATTGGAGAAGTAGGAAGCTTATTAAATTCATTAATAAGCGTATAACAAAAATGGACGTCAACACGTTTTAAAATCCGTTGTTTGTAATTCGCTTTCTAATTGGTTATCAAGCTAAATATCGACGTCGAAATACATAAAATTATACTTAGGTGGCTAAAAAATAATAATAAAGTATTCCAACAGTTTAGTAATCAATAATTTGTTAGTAGGTTTTAGGAGATGTGACACTAGTTGACCAGTTGATTCTAATTATATGCGTTCCCTATGGGCTTAAATTTTAGGCAAGAAGTAGAAAAAAATGAGTGTTTACTTTTTAGTCTCATGCAAAGACTTGGAATTAGTCACAGAAAATACCAATTTGTTGGTTTTACACCTGGCTTTGACAGCAAGTTAAAATGTTACTACTACTAATCATTTTGTTGATTGATTAAATAATTAAGTAATAATATTCCTTTTTACGTCGTCCCATGTTCTCTGCTAATTATACTCACATTTGAACCTTTTTTCACATGCAACAATGTGCATGGCTCGATCTATTTATTTTTTTAGTTTTTCTAAAGATATATAATTTCTTACTCATAATATATAATCATTGCCAATTCTCAATGCAAATGCTTAAACTTTGGATCGTGCATGCCATCTATATGTAACACTCCTCCGCACTATTTCGACCATCTACTCCCTGGATTGTTTAAAGTGTGTATTTTTATAATCGATAATGATTATGTAAATAATTGTACTATGATAAATTAGGATTGACAACAAATTTTTATCAATGTAGTACCACTCGGCTTGGGTTTTCTTTCTCAAAACCCTTAATAACATTTCATCCCACTTATGGTAGAAAGTTAGAAACTCATTGCTTGTTTTCATCCAATTCAAATCGCGGCTCACACATTTTCTTTTATTTTCAATGAAATTGGGTGGGTGCTACCTTATCTTCAGAAGTCATACAATAACAACCCCTCCCTTCTTTTACTTCGTTATTTTCAGAAAATTTGTGAAAAAACTAACCATAGTTGGGAAGCATCGATCTTAAAATTTTTTTTTTCCCAGTTTTCAATGGATTCTTCCAAGTCAAGAAACTCACATGAGAGATGTTCTTATCTCATAACCAATATTGACACCTTAGATGATAAGACAAATTATAGTTGACTATAAATTTCTACTCACTTCACACCACTTTATCGTAAACCAATACCCGACACCTCGCGTCATTACCACATCCACAACCACAACCACAACCACTACTCACAACTAATCTCAAACACACCAATATTCAAATTTGGTAATTTTGAATATTGATTATACTTAATTAACTTTAATAACTTTAATTATACTTAATATTAAAGTAAATAATTTTGATTTTTTAAAAGTACATTATACGAGGATTTTTAATTATACTTAATATTATAAGTTATTAATGGTCAAACATGGTGTGAAAAAATTTGACTATTCTAGTGAGACATTTAAATAGGGACGGAGAGAGTAATAAAAAAGAGTGGTTAGTTATAAAACGAGTTTGACTAGTCCCGTCCCGACGAAAACAAGATATTATCGTTGACGCCGTCAAAACGCAATCAGAACCCTCGCTCGGAGAAGATTATGGCGACTGTGTCAGATCTTTACTCTGTGGAGGAGACCGCGCAGCATAACACCAAGGATGACTGCTGGATTGTTATCGACGGAAAGGTTCAGTTTTTTCCCTATCTATAGTTTCAGTTTATGTTAATCCTAGAAGAACGATTGGGAACTGGCTTGTGATTTATCTGTGGTTTCTTCGAATTTGATTTTAGATGAATATGCAAATTATGTTTGATTTTGGTTATATGTTTGATTCAGTTCGGAGTTGCGATGGTTATGTGTTTGCTTGTTAAGGATTGATTGATTCTGGTTTCTTGTCTCCTGGGTAATTTTTGAGAATCATGAGATTGATTTTAGCTTTTATGTTACATGGCTAAACTGTGATGAACTTGTTAGGATATGCTTTAAGCTCTGCATATGCTTCAGCTTTGCAGTTGAATCCTTTTGAATATTTGGCTTTAACTTATGCAAGTGTTATAGTTTTAGTGACTATGTAGTTATGGATTCATGTCGACTTTCAAATGTAGTATTCTTCGTATGCTTCTAGTGGTTCTGAATATATTTTCCTGGTTGATTTCTAATTGCTTTCAATTATTGGTTTGTTTTTGGCTGTCACGGCGCTAGGTCTAGGGCAGTTGTAGTAGTTCCATCGGTGGATTTGTTAGACAAAAGAACGAAGATAATTCGTGTGATTTTTTACCATAAGTAAACGTTGTGCTGATAGGAGTCATCCATCCATCCTTAGTTGAAACGGTCCTATCCTCTTTTGTTGAATCTGAGTATCATTAACACGTTTTTTAGTTGTATCTGCTTATTCGTCTAACATCATGACCGAATATTACCAGGTATATGATGTGTCAACCTATCTAGACGAGCATCCCGGTGGAGATGATGTCATACTCTCTACAGCTGGTACGAGACATTTTGAGGCTGCATTTTTATTTGCTTCCTTGAAGCTTTTGTTTCAACTATGGTTTACTTGACACTTGTTTATGCCATTCTTACAGGGAAAGATGCCACTGAGGAGTTTGAGGATGCAGGGCATAGCAAAACAGCAAGGGAGCTTCTGGAGACATTCTGCATCGGTGAGATTGATACTTCTTCTCAAGCTATCCCCAAACTAACCATTTTTTCGAAAAACCAAGATTCCGAGTTTCCCAAGAAGATGAAAGAGTTCACCAAGCAATACTGGGCTGTTCCGGTTGCTGTTGTTGGCTTATCTGTGGTTACAGGCTATTTATACTTGCGCAAGAAAGCATAACTTAGCCACCAATACCATCATTATAGACACCATTTTGTGACCTCCTTTAGTTTTGTATTCATTTTATCCGCAGCATATTTATTGGGGTTAAATTAGCTTTGCCCCTTCATACATACATTATGAGTCATTAATCTGAGAATCTGAGATGCTAAGAGAGATTTTGGAATTTTGTTTTCCTTTACTGTTGAAATTGGTTTGAATGAAGATGATAATAGATTCAGACTTGGAAATATGCTTTCTGATCTCATCATCTATTTTATATGGGAAATATGAATTTATCAATTTTAGATGTTCTTTGGCTTATTTATTTTTGCATTTTCACTGTTTATTTAGTCAAATTAACTTAACGCTGACATTAAAGGTTAGTCAAAACTCCTGTTCCATTCTCCTATATCGTACATGATTTTGTTGGATTCGGAACAACATGTATATCCGAAATATCAAATTTCATAACTTATAGTTGCACACAGCTGAATAAAGTGTACTTATTTGATTTTAGACAAAATCTTGTTTACTGTCACGTAGTAAAACAATGGCCTAGCAAATCCTTTAAGAAAAAAAAAATTGGAGTAAAAAAAAACGTTTCATTTTTTATGCCACGGTATAGTAGGGACACTATGCAAATATCGAAATAATTACATATTTCCCCTCTAAATTTCTCCAATTTCACACAGCCAAGTCGTGCACACGGGGGCAAGCAATCTCCCACGAACGATGGTGCTTCCAAAACAAAAAAATTACTATTATTTTTTCATTTAAATATATCTTTATAATTAATTTAAGTGTTTGTCTCATTAATTCTGATTTATTGTACTTTGATTTGTTTATTAAAATGTTAATTTATTTAAATGTTGCAAAATGAACTAATTTAGTTAGAAAGACAAACAAATCTTAAAAAAACACAATCCTAATAAATAACTCCAAACAAGAAATTAAAATATTTGGATTAAAATAGTGAAATATAATAGTTATCCAAATACTACTTAGATTTGGATAGCAATAGAGGTATCATCAAAAAAATAATATAAAATCGCAATAATATTATCAAACAAAATATTTAAATATAGCAATAGCAAAAAGTAAAAGAAATTATTTTATAAAAACCAAAAAAAGCTTTTCCACATCATAAACTCTACCCGGGTTAAAGCCTCAGTTTTTATTTCAAAAATCTGTTCTTCGTCGGCGAGTGATGAATCAGGGGGTGCAGAAGAACACGCTGTACGTCGGCGGACTGGCGGAGGAGGTGAACGAGTCCATTCTCCACGCCGCCTTCATCCCCTTCGGAGATATCAAGGATGTGAAGACTCCCCTGGACCAGGCCACCCAGAAGCACCGCTCCTTCGGCTTCGTCACTTTCCTCGAGCGCGAAGACGCCGCCGCCGCCATGGACAACATGGACGGAGCTGAGCTCTACGGCCGCGTTCTCACCGTCAACTACGCCCTCCCGGAAAAGATCAAGGGTGGGGAGCAGGGCTGGGCTGCTCAGCCTGGTAAGATTCCGATTCCGATTCACCTTACTTCTGCAATTTCACATTTAGGGCTTTTGCTATCGCGGTGTATTACTTGTTGGGTTTTTTGGATTTATGTTATATAGCTGTAGTTGATTGAGTGCTTATGTTGCTAATTTGGTGGATAATATCTTAGTCTGGTGTTAAGGTTTTACTAGGGTTTGGGTACAAAATTCCATTCTAATTACCAAG
This sequence comes from Cruciata laevipes, assembly GCA_963678965.1. Taxonomy (NCBI): domain Eukaryota; kingdom Viridiplantae; phylum Streptophyta; class Magnoliopsida; order Gentianales; family Rubiaceae; genus Cruciata; species Cruciata laevipes. The sequence goes on along the minus strand of OY787641.1, from coordinate 4,419,263 downwards.
AACAAGGATTTTGTTTGAATTTTATTTGGAGCTGTTTACATTATCATGTTAGTGTCTAATTGAATTTAGGAATTTGTTGCAAGGCTACTTATGAGTGAACATTCGAGGTTTTAGAGTTTGGTTCATTTAAGAATAGGCTAGAATGGATTAGTTTCCAGGTGACCATCACAGGTTTAGATGATTAGTTTTTGTTGGAGTCATAAGCTTTCGTGGTTTGATCTATGTTGATCCCGATTGGTTGATGGGTGATAATATGTGGACGATAGAGGATCTCTTTACTGTTTTGCTCCAGATTCTTTAGTAAATTTCTGATGCAGATATGATACAGTGCCGTTTTGTAGTTGATGGTCAACTGCTAAGGCGGAGTTAGACCGCCATTAGGTGCGGGAATAAATGGATACCCCAAACCTTTGGATTTTAGAAATAGTTTAGCCTTACAGGAGAGTACTACAAAATTGTCTTCCTGATGCCCAGTCTCTGAGTCCCTAAAAAAGTAGCTATGTAGTTGTAATGTTATGTGTTCTTGAAGTTGTTCTATGTGCATCCTTGATAAAGTTACTGAATTGAGATGGCCGAAATACATCAAGAATTGTTCTTGACCCTAATTATGATAGTCAGTGAGCTTAGGACGAAAAAGATTTGGATTCTGACTAAAGGATTATATTACAAAACTCTGGATGGTATTTTCGTTATATGTGAATTATACATATGCTATATGAAGCTTATGATAACTTCTGTAAATAACTTTTGCATCACACTCTAGACTCATTTGTTGTTTTTTGTTAAACTGTGTTCAGTGAATATGTATATACTCAGCATTTCCTTAGCATGTTTGTGGATTCTCTGTAAATTGAAATTGTTCGATGACTTGATGGAAATTATTCTGGGCAATGAGCTTACATCTAATTTGTCCTTCTTATGTCCAGTTTGGGCTGATGCTGATACATGGTTCGAGAGGCAGCAACAAGAGGAGGAAATGCTGAAGCTTCAAGCAGAAGAGCGAAAAGCAATGCAAGTTGCAGAAGAATTGCACAGGAAAAAGCTGGCTGAGGAACGAGAGGGTGAGAAGGACGATGATCCTATGAGAGTGGCCGAACAAGCAGCTTTACAGAACGGTCAATAGACATCGTAGAAGAGGCAGACTTGTTGGGCTAGTTTGTTTTCACTGCTAATGGCTATTCTTCAAACATGAGAATGATTTTACTGTTGGTAACATATTTGTAAGGCTGTAAGGTCAATGAAGTTTGACAATATTGCACACCCTCTCCTAAAATCAGTTACCTTTCTCAAACTGTGCAATTCAGTTCTTATGTGAGGGTGTGTCTGCAATTCATTTCTCGAACACAAATTGCAGACACATCACATAAGAACTCGATATCTAACTAAATCAACAACATCCAATCGAACTCATTTACTACCCAGACTCAATGAACAATGATTCACATAAAAACTCCTTAAAAACTCGAAATTAGAACCAAATAATTAATCAGTTTAAAAAACAACGCTAGAGGAGAAGATTAGATTCAATTTCCTATATTTCGAGATATTAAAGCAATTACATAATTGATTAGAAGTTCAACTCTACAAAGTCTATACCGATTCTGCAGTAGCATAGCCCGTATCACTTTTCATAACTCAAGTGTACCATAGTCCATTACACTTTTCAAAAACTCAAATGTACATTAGCACTTTAGGACAATTTTTATTTGTCCCTATAGCAGTGTCCTAGTAAATCATTTTTATTGTAGTGCTGCCAAAAACAAATTCCAAAAAGACATGGTAAAATTTGAATATATTTCTATTTTTTTAAAACCATCAAATGATGGGAGGATTATTGACGGCTCCTCAACCCAAATAAAAATACAAAAGTACATGAGCCCAAAGACTTTTAGTGAGCCCGAAAGCTGAAGAGCCTGAAGGCTTTGTGAATACAGGGAACCGTCTAAAAATCTAAAAATATAAACTACTTGTCTCATGCTATGAGACATCTATCTAAAACTAAACTAAAATAGAGGAAAGGGGATGACAAAAGGTAGTGGCCGCAACAAGCTGCACTTTCAAACTAGCCCGGGTCGGGCTAGCTGACTACAAACCAGTTGCAATACCGAAAGAACACCCTAAACCTGTGATCCCTTCCCGGTCAACCTCATTTTTCATTCTTCTCCACTCGGTCTCTCTGCAAGTCCCAGAGCCAGTAAGAAGCTTTACGAGTTGTTTTCACAGACTCAAGACATCGAGGAAGGTAGCCCAATTGCCTAAACCAGCATAAGTCTGGTCTGTACAGCCTACAACTCTGATTCCTTGAGGTGGTGTCGCCTTAGGTACGTAGTAGTACTAAACTCAACATATTTCTATTTTGAGGCAGTAGTTTGTTCCATGCTAAGAATGATGTTTCTATGCTTTGTCTTGATGTAATAAAAACAAGCCTTTTGATACATATACATAGGGTTAACAAAATACATATCAATCAACTCAAAAACATGCATTTTGAATACAACAGACAATTGAAAAAGCTCGAGAAAAACTGCAAAACTGTTTTTGTTCAATGGAATCTCCTGAAAGACATGAACAATCACATAACCTCATACTAGAAAACCACTCTTCTCCTCTCGAGCAAAGCATCACAAACCTTAGCAGCATCCGAGTTATCTTTCACATTATGAACCCTTGCGAAATTCGCGCCTCCTAAAACCCCAACAGTTACAGAGGCAACGGTAGCAGGATCCCTCTCGTGGGCCCCATTCCGACCACAGATTTCTCCGAGGAACCTCTTCCTAGATGGTCCAATCAGCATAGGAACGTGTGATAAAGCCACGCTCTTCCTTGCCATCTGAGCCCGAACAGCTGGCAAGTTCGCGAGTATATCCAGATTATGTTCCGTCTTCTTGGAGAAACCGATTCCAGGATCAATAACTATCCGCCAAGCAGGAATGCCTGACAGCTCAGCATCCCTAACCCTAAAACACAACTCAGATGCAACTTCTCTGCAGACATCATCACCGTACTGCAGATTCTCACTGTTCTGCATTGTACAAGGATCGCCTCTCATGTGCATTACAACGTAGGGAACTTTGAGGGATGCAACAACGTTGTGCATTTCAGAATCCAACTGTCCACCTGAAACATCGTTCACTAAGTGAGCCCCGGTTTTAACTGCTTCCAAAGCAACCTTGGAGTAAAATGTGTCCACAGATATCAGCTTTCCTTCCATTTCAGGCAACTGTGTAACTGCTTCAAGAACAGGAATCAGCCTCGACAGTTCTTCCTCGGGAGAAATCCGGGTAGCTGATGGACGTGTGGATTGTGCACCAAGGTCAATAATATCTGCGCCTTCAGACACCATCAAACGAACCTTAGCAACTGCTGCCTCAACTGAAGGGTACTTTCCACCATCACTGAAGCTATCAGGAGTTAAGTTCAGAATCCCCATAATATAGGTTTTATCCGACCAATCCCACAGGCGATTTCCAACAGGCAAAACCCTCCTCATCTCATCTTTTCCTACTAGGGAATCACCACCAAGTTTCCTCCATGACTCAAAAAGTCCACCAGAATGCTTCGAAAAAGAATGCCAGCAAGAAACCGTATCACTCTCAACATCTGTACCTAACACATCGAGCAAAGGCGCCATAACAAATGATCTTTCCCAGATCCTTTCATGTGGGACGGTAAGAACCTCAGAATGTATTCGTAAACTTCCATAGAACAAGATGTCCAAGTCAATAGGCCTTGGACCATACCTAATCCCATCAGTTCGCCCCATCTCCTTCTCGATCTTCTTGAGTGTTCCTAGTAACTCGTGAGGCGGGAGTTTGGTCGTGCCTCTCACAGCAGAGTTGAGAAAGTGAGGCTGATCAGTGACATATGCAGGGGCAGTCTCATATAAACAACCATGCCTACTGATCTCTATGCCCGATTTTCTCATTGCATCTAAAGCATCATCAAAGTTCTTAAGCCTATCACCTACATTGCTTCCTAAAGCAATCACAACTTCCTGTTCTTGGGAATGGACTTCAACAGATGCATCAGGGAACGAATGGAAAAATGAACAGCATGCTGTTACAGAAAGGATTAACATTCATCAATAAATTTATCTAAAAGTGTTTATAATATATCCCAGAGAATGTGAAGGCGAAAACATTCTTCAAAATCCATCATTCATCTTAGGAAGCTCAAACTATCAACATATCAATCAGACCTCGGAAATTACCTCTGCGAATAACAGGAGCCCTGTAACTAAATTGGATTGGAGCTAATCTCTTGACAAGATTCATATCAATCTTGAAAGACCTTCAAACTACAAAAAAAAACCCACAAATAAAACATGAATCTTTGAGGGAAATAAAGAAGATAGAGAAAAGAGAAAGAACACAAAATCTGCGAAAGTAACCTCGGTTAAGAAGAGCTTGACATCCGAACAAATGTGATTCTTTTGCAATATTGTAGATGGAGTGAAGGGTAATTTAGTCAACCTGTCCCAATGAGAGAGAAAAGTCTGCGAATGTTATCTTCTTTCCTCTATCTTGAAATTGGCTATTTACTAAAAGCTCCCAACATTCAAACCCCGCCCCTCTTAAACCCCAGCTGAGCTGTGGCTATTTGCAGAGCGGGCCTTCTTCAAGTTATTTTGAATGGCTTGCTTATCATTCCCCCAGTTTACTTCCCTCTCCAGGTACTCTCATTTTGTAATATCTATGCTCTATTTGTTAAGCAATTTCCGGGTTCAATGTGGATTTTGATGTTAATGAGTTCTTCAGATATAAGTTGCTGAATGAAGATAGACAAGAATTCTAGCTCTTATCCTTTTATAGAGTAGTTCTTAAAGATTTGGAGTGCAATATCTTCTTTTTTATGTTTGTTTTGTGAATGGATGTGGTGAATTGGAGTTCTAAAATGTAGGGCTAGAAATGAAAGAATGGTTTAAGCTTTCTTGAATTTTGCTTTTTTCTGTCCAGTAGTTTTCTTAGTTTTCGATTTTTGTGTATTATCAGGTGGGAGTCTAGTTGGAACTTCCCTCCTACAAGGGGGTTTTTAGAGGTTAGCCATGTTGGAATGAAGAAGAGATGGGCAGTTGCTGCCATCTCTAAGCGAAAAGTTAAAGAGGACTTATCAGATGATGTGCCAGAAGATGTTGAGGTTGTAGAAAAGAAGAGTAGCCGAACTTCTAAACGAGCAACTACTTCCAAGACTAAAAAGAAGGTAGCAACCGAGGATCCTGAAATTGATTCAGTAATGAGCACAGATGGAAATCTGACAGATGAGGAGAGCATTTCTGCTCAAGAAACGAGTGAGGCTCCCAAGAAAACCCGGAAGCGAACCAAGAAGAAAGGTGCAAATGCTTCCTTTTAATGAAGAATTTCCATTCATTTACTGCTTTGAAAATTGAGAATTTTGAAGTTCTATTGACAATTGTGACTTTGTGTCTTGCAGATACAGCTGATGGACTTGAGGAAAAGACAGAAGTTAAGAAGGTTATAAGGCGCAGAAGAACAAAGAAGCAGATGGAGGAGGATGCAATGGCTCAAGAGAGTGCTGCTGATAATGAGAATCCTTTCATTGCGGATGAGGATGACGATTCTGATGAAGAGATTTTGATAGAAGAGGGAGAAGATATAAGCTTCACATACACTTTGCCACCTCTCATTTGTTGCTTTGGTGCATCACAGCATGCGTTTGTTCCCACAGGAAGGCCAGCAAATAGACTCATAGATCATGAATGGCACGAAAACCATAAGGATGCGTTATTTGAGCCCGAGAAATTTGTTAGGTCTCCTGGAGGATGTGCTAGCGATGTTGCTGTAGCACTAGCACGCTTGGGTGGAAAAGTTGCAGTTATGGGTAAACTCGGAGATGATGACTATGGCCAGTTTTTGATATACTTCTTGAACATAAACAAAGTTCAGACAAGATCAATTCGTTTGGACAGTCAAAGAACTACGGCTGTAACACGCATGAAAATAAGTAAGAGGGGTCATTTACGGATGACTTGTGTCAAACCATGTCCAGAAGACTCCTTATCTAAGTCTGAGATTAATGTTGATGTCCTCAAAGAGGTAAGAAACTGTGCATTTACCTTTCATAATAATTTTATGAGCTTATCCACTTTTGGAAGATTAGAAAGAGTGTTTTTGTTTTATTTTTCGTAGTTGAAATACAGGTTTGAATTGCCTGACTAGTGAGTGTGTCTTTAATATAACTTGATCTATGTGATTAATGTAGGCAAAGATGTTTTACTTCAATACCTTCTCTCTGCTTGATCGGAATATGCGTGATACTACAATCCAAGCCATTAGGATTGCCAAGAAGTTGGGAGGAGTTATCTTTTATGATCTCAATCTACCATTTCCATTATGGCAATCCAGTGGAGAGACTAAGAAATTCATACGGAGAGCATGGGAACTTGCAGATATTATTGAGATCACAAAGCAAGAACTGGAGTTTCTGTGTGATATCAAGAGTTCTGAGAAGTTTGACACTAAGGACAATGACAGCTCTAAGTTCACTCATTATCCACCTGAAGTGGTTTCTCAACTTTGGCACGAAAACCTTAAGGTTTTATTCGTGACTAATGGGACTTCGAAGATTCATTACTACACAAAGGAGCACCATGGTTCTGTTCTTGGCATGGAAGATCCACCCGTGACCCCTTATACCTCTGACATGTCTGCAGCTGGAGACGGAATCGTTGCAGGTAATCCTCTAATCTGCATCGAGTTTTCACTTTTTTTGCATGTCTAGTTCCTTTGAATGCAAGGTCTCTTATATAATTCTTGCAACTTAATTGATTCTACCATTGGCATTATACATTGAATGAATTACTTCTTGAAATCGGGTATACAATGTTTGACTATAGGACAGAACTTGGATTACTTCTGTCTGATGACAAAATATAGGAATAGAATGTGTCAGATGAATCTGAGTGTTAATATACTGAATCTCTTCATTTTTTTTAATGCTGTAGCTATGCTGAAGATGTTGAATGCAATGCCCCATCTTATTACTGATAAAAAGTATTTAGAACACACGGTTAAATACGCAATCAGCTGTGGAGTGATAGACCAATGGACACATGCGCGAAGACTCGGTTACCCTATGAAAGAAGGTATGGAAGATGTGAGTCCCGACCCGAATGGCATAAGGTCCATTACAGAAAGGGAATATAGAACTTTAGTGTCTGTTCAATGATAGTGCTGATGTTTTAATTATGTAGGTTCAATCCCATAGATTCTTTTCCTAAATTTTGCCATTAATTCCTATGAAGTGAATACTTAATTTTTCGAGATTGTTCTCTGGTTCAGCATTGCAGTTTTGACCCTTTCACTATGGATGTTGCCTGTATAAATCAAGCTTCAGAATTATGTGTCATTTCATACTATCAGTTAGCCTTTTTAGTTTGTGGTCACATGTTTATCAGTAGACTATGATCATATAGATTTTACAAGTTTAAATTTGACTGTTTGAATTGGTTAGTTTGACAGAATAATATAAATTTTAAAAAAATCAATTCAAAATATTTTCTTTCTAGCTTTTATTCTACCTTTTACTCCATTATAAAGTCAACATTCCTTTTGCCCAATATTTTATATATTTTTTACTAAGGCCCTGTTTGCTAGAGCTTATCTGTAGATCAGTTTAGTTCAATTCAGTTCAGTGAAAATGTAATTTGATAAAATTCAGGTTAATCAAGTTATGCCGATTCCATTTTTCAATACATCATTTTTACTTCAATTTAGTTCAGTTCAGTTTAATTCAGTTTAGTTCAGTTCAGTACATGTTGGAAATAAGCTCTAGCAACCGGGCCTAATTATAATACTTTGTTTAGAAGTGCGGTGGGCATAGATAAGATGCATAATCTTATACAGTAGATAGATAAATGGCAGCCTAAGAAAATGATAATTGTGTCCATTAAGTTGTGTCAAATCTATAAGCAAAAGCATAAAAAAATCAAAAGTTAAACTTAACCAAAAGAGTTCTTCACCAAAATCCATTATTATCACCTTAGAAAACCCCTTCCAATAAGCATGCAAGCCAACAAAAATTAGGAGGTGGAGTAATTCCAACAACGCTAAGACAGCCTCAACACCATACAACATACTATACTTGAAGGCAATCACAAGCGCTAATCGGAATCACAGCCGACTTGTCCAGAAACCAAACCAGGTTCCCTTTGCCGGCAATGACAATTTTCAGGCTCATTTTCATCCATCACCAAGTGAACGGCCTCTGTTTTGTTGCCATCAGTGACCACCACTGCCACATTGGAGGCCGAGTTGATGAATCTCTCGGGTGGGGGCTTGGGAGAGTCAGTGATGGATCTTTCTCTTCAAGAATGGTGTAATTGGGGAATAGCCGAATAGTGATGCAACAAGGTCGAATATAGGGCACTCGCTGATGTCTGAGACACTGAGTCCTTACAGGTTGAACAAAGGGCACCTGAAAGATTAACCAACAAAAATTATAATTTACGACACTGGAGAAAACAAACATAACATCCAGTATGAATATGAAGAAACAGAAATGGTTCTTTTTAAGACAACCTTTACTAATCAAAGGTCAACTACCAAATGAGATCAGAATAAACAGAACGAAAAAATTCTACCTGGAATGACAATTAAATTATTAAAAACTAGCATGCAAGAGCTTCTCACTCCAAACAAACACTGCATGGACTAGAATTATCAGAGTCTACAGCATAATAGAAGGATTTTTCATTGCATGTAAATGTAATTTAATTACCTAAGGATCAATATCTTGTAATTTTATCAACACTGGATATTGCACATTGTATTCGAGCCACCTTCATAGAAAATCTGCAATCTGATCACCAAAAATCCCCACAAGAACATGCTCCATCTTTAAACAAATGGTAACGAACAGCATCTCTGACAAGAATTTCCCTCTGAGTGATCTTTGAGATAAACTTAGTTGCATTGTGACAGTCCCCACAAACCCGGAGGTTTTTCACCACTCGAATGGGTATCCCCGGTGGAAGAAAAAGCAAACCAAAAGCAATAGCGAGCTTTTCGCTATGGTGGTTCAGCATCTGTATTTTCTCAGAATCTTCCACATTATGAAGCACTGACCTCATATCAGGAACATAACCCTCCTCTATCATTTTACAATTCAATCTCACCAACTCTGCATGTATCTGATCCAAATATGGATTGGAATCATCATCAGCAGAGAAAACATGCACCTTGTTCTTGTATTTGATCCAGCTAAACCCTGGTTCTTTTTTCACACCCAAATATCGCATTCTTTTTCTTAACTGAGCAACCTCATCCCATATTCCCTTGGAAGCATACATACTTGAGAGTAACACATAGCTAGCAGGATTTTCAGGCTCTAGTTGCTGAAGAGATTCTGCTGCCCATGTTCCAATTTCTATGTTACCTTGATTTCTGCACGAGCTAAGGAGTGTAGCCCAACCGATTGCATCAGGTTGGCAAGGCATCCTCTGTATAAAATCTTTTGCTGCTTCAAGTTTACCAGCCCTACTAAGTAGATCAATCATACATGTATAGTGATCAAGAATCGGCTTAATATTGTAGTTCTCCACCATGGACTGGAAATACTTTTGTCCTTCTTCAACCATTCCTGATCGGCTACAAGCAGATAGAATACCGATAAATGTGACACCATCAGGTTCTATTCCACATGCCAACATTCTCTCAAATAAATCGATTGTTTCATTGGCTTTCCCAAATTGTGCATATCCTAACACCAACGCAGTCCAGGACACCTTATCTTTAACCTTAATCTCACTAAACATCCTATGAGAATCTCCAATACTTCCACACTTACCATAGAGCGTCACAAGAGCATTGGAAACGGTGACAAAGTGAACCAGCCCCGAGACAAGGGCTTGAGCATGAAACTGCCCTCCCTCTTCCAAACTAGCTAGATTAGCACAGGAGCTAATGACACTTCCTAGGGTAAAATGATCTGCTTCAATCCCATTTCTCTGCATCTCAGAGAAAATCTGAATCGCTTCTTCATTGTAACCGTTCTGACCAAGCCCCACAACCATAGCAGTCCAAGAGACAATATTTTTACAGGGCATACGCTTAAACACCAATTCAGCATACCCAATACACCTACATTTTGAGTACATATCAACTAGTGAACTGCCGACAAAAACATTATCAGTTTGACCAGTTCTAATCGCAAAACTATGAATCTGCTTACCTTCTGGCAGGGCATCAAGCCCCCCACAGGCAGTGAGAATGCTCCCAAAAGTAAACTGATCAGCAGCCAATCCTTCCGCCATCATTTCTTTGAACAAACGAATCGCATCCTTCTCCAGACCATTCTCTCTCAGACCTGTAATCATTGATGTCCATGAAATCGAATCTTTCTCACTCATTGACCCAAATAACATCACCGCCTCTTCCACAAAGCCACACCTCAAGAAACCAATGATCATGGTATTGTGAACCACGACATTCTTCTCAGGTATCTCGTCAAAAACCTGTTTTGCATCATACACTAAACTCGCCTTCGCATACATTTCCACCAAAGGGCTCCCCACAAAGACATACTCCACGAAGCCACATTTCACAATTTGCCCATGTATCTGCCTACCCAAAACAATCATGTGATTCTCCGAGGACAATTTAAGCACGGTAGACAAAGTAATCCTGTTCAGGAAAACCATCCCATCTCTTACCATCAGCTTGTAAGCCTTCACAGCCTCATCAATCAACTCGTGGGACGCATACCCCGAAATAACCAAATTCCAAGAGACCCCATCTCTCACTGGCATCAGATTAAAAACCTCATTCATTCTTGCCACATTCCCTGACATCGAATAAGCTGATAAAATGGTGTTCCATGAGTAAGTATTTGGGCTGGGAATTTGATCAAACACCTTGCGTGCATATGACGTGTTCTTCAGCTTAACATAGCTATTGATGAGATTATTCAACAAAAAGGTTTCTGGGTCATCTACCGTTTTGAAGATGAGGCAGTGAAGCTTCTTGATTTGGTTCAAATGGCGAGTTTCAGAGTACTGTTTGAGCAGAGAACAAAACTGGTTGGAAACTTGAGACATTGTTTGAATGCCGAGGATTTTAGCGGGAGAAAATCAATAATAACTGCGCCTTCAGACTGCCTATAACCTACATTGCTTTCTAAATGCAATCACAACTTTCTGTTCTTGGGAATGAACTTCCACAAAACATAACATTCGAAAATTGCAAACTGCGTAAAGTTCCCATCTTTAACGTTGTTGGGTGGATTTAGAAATTTTATAATGGCATGTTATAATTTTAATTTTTTTATATCAATGAAAATTGTTCGTAACAAAAGATTGCTAAAATAATAAAAAAATTATGTCTATAAAATTGTTAATTTTAATTGTTCATAATATGCATATCCACCCCTGATTCATTTGGTCTTTATTTCCCCCAAAAATTCTTAAAAGACTGTATATATGTTGCCCTGATGGAAGTGTATCTTCCATCATCACAATTGTTGAGATTTGGATGCACATCATCACAGCTTGGATGCTGATGGCGAGGTTAGATAACTAGCATTAAGATTAGGGTGGTTGACAATGAGGTTTGGTTCACTAGCGGTAGTGGTACGAAGGTTCGGTTCACTAACAATATGAGTACTGAGTAGTAGTGAGGCTAACGAGTACTTTATAGCGAGGTTTGATTCGAGGATAGTGAGTATTGAGGTTTGGTTCGAGGATAGTAAGTGCGGAATAAATTTCAGCAAGCGGCCGCTTCTGGGGCAATTGAGTTGATTTTAGGTTATGGTCTAGTAGATTTGTGCCATTAAGGTCTAGTAGATTTGTGCCATTAAGGTCTTGTAGATTTGACAACCTAATGGACACCATAATCTAAATTTCAAGAAAGTTGAGCAAAAACACTAGAAAATTAAAAGTAAACTCAACATTTTCACGAAATAAGGGAAAAAGTTAACCCAACCTTCTCCATAACATTTTGCCAAAATGAGAATGAGTTCCCTACACCAAAATCCATTATTCTCTAACAACAGGATAATAATCACACATAGAAAACCCCTTCCAAGTAGCATGCAAGCCAACAAAATTTGGGGGGTGTGACTAATCCCAAAACTAAGACCACCTCAACACCATCAAAAGAATCCTAGAATCAACCGTTCCATCACATCCTTAACTACAAACAGACATACACTTCAAAGGAAGCAATCTCGAGCCCTAGTCGGAAAATGTTATCCCCTCAAGTTTTGATGCAGCCTCCTTGTCCAGAAACCAAAGCAGGTTCCCTTTGGCCGGCCTGACCATCTTCGCTGGCAGTGACAGGTTCTCGTCCTCGTTTCCATCCATCACCAAGTGAACCGCCTCTGCTTTGCTGTCACCTGTGACCACAACAGCAACATTGGAGGCCGAGTTGATGACTGGAAGAGTAAAAGTGATTCTCTCAGGTGGGGGCTTGGGAGAGTCGATCATGAAAGCCACCCACTCATCTTTCTCTTCAAGAATGGAGTGATTGGGGAACAGTGATGCAACGTGCCCATCGGGACCCATCCCGAGTAGGATCAGGTCGAATTTAGGGCAGTCGCTGATTTCTGAGACACTGACTGTCCGAGTCCTTACAAGCTGTCTGATCACAAACTCATAGTCTTCAGCAGCCTTTTCAGCAGTAACAGTATCGTTGATGGAATGCACATGGCTAGGAACAAAAGGCACCTATTTGATTAACCAACAAAAGTTATAATTATGTCACTGGAGAAACAAACATAGCATCCAGCATAAAGATGAAGAATACAAGTCGATAACTGAAGTGGTACATTTTAAGACAACATTTACTAAAGCAAATGACAGGATCAACCTACCAAATGTACACAAATGGAATTATCATAATCATCGGAAAACTAACAGTTAAGGCAATGTTTTGACATACAAAGGAGTTCCTACATCAACACAACCTGCACATAAACATCTGACCTTCTCCTACTCTTTCATCTTAACCAAGAAGCTACATATTTTGGACAGAGTCTATAACTATTAGAGATCAAAGAGCAAGGGGAAAAGGTTTATTACAATGTTCTCCCTATGTAAATCCTGGTATCCCTTTGAAAACAAAAGATCTGAGGTAAGATCCTTACATTCATGTACTGGTATCAAAAGATTAACGAAGGCATACACTAAGTGCGATTTTATGCATTACAACTAAACTTCACCAAACAGGCCATTCCATACCACAGATACCCAGATGTGAACATGTATTCAACTAAGTGGTCACATCAGACATTTACAGTTTTCCAGCACTTCCATATAGCTTGGAAACGTAACGAAAGGTGCAGTATAAGGACACCAGATTATAACTTCATATGAATCAATAGGCACCGAGAAAATCATGCACAAAACACCAACTAGCCAAGTCGAATTTAGTGAGATCCAGATATTCAAGCATACCTTAGACAGAAGACCTTCTTTTATCAGCTTATAGTTGCTATCTGCGTGATTCTTGGCCACGACTCGTTCATCAACGATAAAAAAATGCCACTTCGACCATTCAACAGTCTTACTATAAGGCGCCTCACAGAGCTTACTGAAATCAGAGAGAGTAAATTTAGGTACAGATCAAAAAGCATACAATAAGAAGAGCAAACAGCTTACACATACCTCAACAAACTGATGAGAGAGCCACCAGACAAAGCAATGGCAAATACTCCCCGCTCCTTCACACAAGCCTCGGATAATTCTGCGATATATTCAGCCAAATCGGTACTCAGCTCATCTGCATTTTCATAGATTTTCACTTCCCTTCCATCTTTGTTAATCTCAGCAAGAGCCATAATTCTCACAAGTAAAACTCAGCTACACTGCATGATCAGCAACAGGGTAAAAAAATTAGAATCAGACCATAGAAATCTATCAACTTCAACTAATCACGCATCAAGAATCACAATGTAAAGCACAAACTCACTACAAACAATCTTTTCCCAATTCAGAATGAAAAGAACAACAAAATTCTACCTGAAAATGACAATTGAATTCTTAAAAATCATAATGCAAGAACTTTTCACTCCAAACAAAGACTGCATGTCGACTAGAATCATCAGAGTCTACAGTAGAATAAAATGATCATTTTCCCCATGGATCAAAACCAAAAACCCCAACTTTTTCAAAAACAAAAAACAAAAAAATCCCACCACATGCAAATCTTCAGATGAATGCAAAGATACAACCTTTACAAAAAACCCAGATCAAAAAAGCCTCCCAATTCACATTACAACACTCTGGAAAATCCCAACTCAAGACATCAACAGCTAAAACCAAAAGGGAATTTTTGAAACATATGCTACAGCATGTTCTTGCAATGAACAGTGTTATTAAACTTATTTTTCCCGAAAAAATAATTTTACAGGGCGAAATTGAAGAGGAAATAAAAGGAAGGAGAGGCTTACAAAGCAGCAAGAGAGAGAAGGAAGAAACTGACGAAGGTGGAAGAAGCTGAGCACCAAATATATATATAGGCAAATATTTATATACAGTGTGTAAATTGTGTGTGCGCATAGATAATTACAGGAATTTTGGTTGAATAAAAAATGAATTTGCGATCAGAACAGAAGAATTAACCTTTGGGAGATTCCACGTGCGTCCAGTGATCGGGACAAAACAGAGAAAATAGTAAAACTGGAAAGCACAAATGGATGAAAATTGGTGGAATTTGGTGGAAATTTATTATCAACACCAAATAGTAATAGATTTTAGATTCTCCTAATCTCTTTCCCTATATTTTCTCGTGTGTAAATATATTATTTTGTTTCAATTTATGACGTCAGCTCATTATCACTATTCATTTTCATTGACTGGATTGAGTTAACAATAAGCACATAGAAAATTAGTGATAATAGAATAGAATTAAATCGGATCTTATCAATTTGATATATATTGGATTAATCTACATTAAAGTGTAAATAAGTTGGAAAGAAAATACAGTAGTATTAATATTTGTATTTTATATGAATGAATTTGAACTAAATTAAATTAAATCGAGATCCTATTCATTTAAATTTAATCATACCACAATTTATTTCAATATAATTGATTATAAATTTATTTATATTTACTGTTTGAATCTATCTAATTTTAGTTGAGTTCTAGTCAAATCAAACTTTATATTTTACGTTACTAAAATCTGATTTATTACACTAAAGATTTGGAAATGAGGCCCATTCTTTAAATGGAAGAGTAATAAAAGTCTTTGACTAACTAATTTATTGGTAATGACTAGTGAGTGGATTTTATTTATGGGGAGTTTATAATGAAACTTATTTAAAATTATTATTTGACAAATAAAACTTTCAATTTAAGCTTTTAAAATAAATATTATAAAAAATAACGTTACAGCATTTATAACAATGTAATCTAGCCTTCTATGAACATGGTCACATATTTTGCTTCAATACATTTTAAATAAACTTTTCATGAACATGGTCACATATTTTGCATTAATACACTTCACATTGACTTTTTTGTATATATGATCTCACAAATTTTGTTTTATTTTAGGTCATCTTTCCGCATTAGGCATTATTATTAGGCGAGATCTCGGTACTTTATTTGGATTTTTAATTTCATTATTTATAATTTAATTCGGATCTTATCCGTTTAATTTGGATAAAATATTATTTAATAGTATTTGGTTTATCTTATTTAATAACATTATTGTTGAAAACATTAATTTTAATCTTATCATGTAAAGACCTATGAGAAAGTCTCAAATAATGACACTTTACGGTAAGGGTATGCCAAAAAGAAACTATATTTTACAACATTAGGGGTTATTATACAATTATTTTATAAGAGCGTCTCACTTTCATGTAAGGTCCTCTTGCGGTAAGGGCAGATCAAAAGGAGACCACCTTCTACGATATTAGGACCACCTATACAATTATTTTAATTATCTGGACCATAAAGTATATAGGATCAAGGAAATAAAATGAAAAATATCACACAAAACCTAAAAGATCAACCCAAATAAAAACATCAGAGCCAAAACCTAAAATATCAAACCAACTAAAAAATCAAACTCAAATATAAAAACATCAGGGACAAACTAAAATACTTAAAAGTATCGAATAGTAACCCTCAATTTTGTAGAAAATGACCTCCTTTTGACTTGCCCTTACCGTAAGTTGCCCTTATTTGAAACTTTCTCATATGTTAATTATTTGAGTTATTTTTATTTGGATCTGATGTTTTTATACTTGAATTTGATATTTTATTTGGTTTGATCTTTTATTTTATTTGATTTTTTATTTTATTTGATCTTCTAAATTTTGCACCTGATGTTTTTATTTAGTTTGATATTTTAAATTTTTAGCAATATAAATATATATTTTCAATTATTTCTTTGATGTTTTATATTTTATGGCCCAAATAAATAAAATAATTGTACATTAACCCCGATCTTGGCATGCCCTTACGATAAGGGGACCTTACAGGAAACGCTCTCAGATTCTATATTAGTTCAATTTAATTCAGTAATATATTTATATTTTTTCAATTCAGTTCCTTTCAATAACATTTTTTTATTAAATCTTACTTTTTTACCATAGATTACAATGATACGTTATAAATTTCAAAATTATTTCAGTTTAAGTATAGTCAAATATATAAAAATTATTTTAATTTAATATAGTTTAGTTCAATTTAACAAGAAATAAATTCTTCCAACCATTCCCTAAGTCCAATTGGTGCTACATGTTGATATTGTTCGATTATTTGTACAGCATGTCAGATTTAGCATAGTACCCTTTTTTTTAAAAAATAGTAATAATACAAATGAACCTCAATAAAATCTCACCCATTATAGAACTGAGGACCTTTGAGTACAACTAGAGCAATGATCAATTTCTCGATTTAGCATACCCCTTTTATGATACCTTGTGTAATTTCTCGGTTCAAATAATTCTACAATTCATGCAAACTATTTTCACGTTACAAATGCTCTGTTTGCTAGAGTTTTTTCGTATATCAACTTAGTTCAGTTCAGTTTAGTTCAGTGAAAATATAATTTATTAAAATTCGGGCTAATTAAGTCATGCTAATTCCATTTTCAACACATTAATTTTCAATTCAGTTTAGTTCAGCAAAAAATAATTTCTAACAGACAGGACCAAACTGTATCCATCTTTAAAATTCCTTTTCGTGCTTTAATCCAACTCTAACTTTCATTGTCCACGTCTTTTATGTTTAGACTCGAACTAGATAATAAAGAGACAAACTAAATATTCTTTAAAAAGTATATAATGCACGAATATTACCTCCATTATAAGAAGGTCACTCTCGTAAACGTAATGATCTAGTATAAAGCATCTCGTATTTCATACGTATCCTCTCGTCCAATTCCCAATATATGATCGTTCTGAAATTTTAAGTTTTGGAATTTATACTTGAAACCCATATATTTAAATTTATTTAATATATTAAAAAAAACACAACAAAAAAGTGTTATTTGGCATCACTTATTGAAAATGCATCAAAATTTTCAACATGTAAAAATAACATGTGATTTACGGGGTTATAATTAAATATAAAAGTTTCAAACATGAGAGTGAGAGTGCTGATTTTCCACACATGGTTTCCACTTTGAACTAACCCTAATATAAAATAAAATAAAATCTTATCTAATGATCAATAAACTATAGAGGAAATTAAACCACATAAAGTTTTATCACCTTGTTTAGTTCGATTTGTGTAAGTTTGGTGAAAGACCTTAGCAGGGGGAGATTTCCTTTTTCTATGAGTGCTTCCTTACTTTGGCACCTTTGGTTGTTTTGCCATATACTTGAAAGTTAAATTGTGGCATTTCAATCCATACTCTAATCCTCATGTCCATCCAAAACAACCTTTATGTCATCTATCTTGGATTTTTTTTTAGTAAATGTATCATATTCATGGTATCATGTCACAATAATCTCCATAAAATTGAACCTCCATTTATGGAGGAGTAATCATGTTTGCTCATGTTAAGATATATATTTGAAGGTGTATTGTGATCATCTTTAGTGAATGATGGAAAGGGTGGGCGTGTTTGGAATTTGGATTGTGGAAAGTGACGATAATGGGAAGGGTCAGTAGGGCGAAGAAGGGTCATATGATCTAAGAGAGACACATGTAATGTGATAGGAGAGAAGTTTAGGTGGTAAATAAATCAGATTTAAAGATATTGATGACTTGGTAGACCCGTGGTTAAGATTGGTGGATATTCGATGTGGCAGAGGTGTTTGCGTAAGAGAACAGTCAGTTATTTTGTGACCTGGGTGAGGAAAATGTTACAAGGCAGCTCCGCCACATGATTGGTCGAAGGTAGTCCGGTTAGGGACATACTTTATCTCACTAACAACTGAATTAGTAGGAAAAATATGTTTTATAATTTACTCTAAGTTAGTGTAATTTTTCTTGGATCTTTGGCATTATAGGTAAATATGTATCAAAGATTTAAACAGTGCAAGTGAAACTATTGATTTCTAGATTGATCAAAAAATTGATGTCTAGAATGACTCATTCCATGAAGAAAAAAACCAATTTTGACAAAATAAATAAACAGACACTAAATTTAAAAATATGTCTTCATGTTGACATAATGACACACTACAAGAAATCTTGGTGAAACATTTTGAAATTTTAATTTGAGAATCTTTGGTGAAATATTGATTTCTATTTCAATGAGTGCTCCCCCAATTTGGCGCCTTTGGATGTTCTGCCATAAATTTGAAAGGTAAAATTTTCTGCCATTTCAATCCAATCTCTATTTCCTCATGTACATCCAAAACCGACTTTATGTCACCTATTTTGGCCTTTTCAATGAAGACAACAAGTTTTTTTTTTTACTATCAATAAACATATATTTTAACTATACTAGTAATAGATTAAAACGAAAAGTGTACAACATCGAACACCAAGCCAAAATCTGGCGTTTGTGATCATTATGTTTTATTCAAAAAAAAAAAAAATCATTATGTTACTAAAAATTTAAACCAAAACAACAAACTAAACTCTCAAGTTCAGATGTTGCATTGTGTTGTATCCCACTTCAATTTAAATACAAATTCTCACTAGAGCCCTATCTCAAGTGGTCTCATTAAATAATCATGATCTATAGGTAGTTTTGAAAGTTTAAAAAATCAGCAATAATACACAATCATAGTTAATATGAAAAAAATCATACTTGAAAGTGTATGTCTCTAGTTTCAATTGAAACTGTTCTCATTGGAAATCTTCTCTAATTTAAAACGAAAAACTTTTCTTGAGAACCGATCGAATCTAGCACACACTTATATTTAAATAGACACTAAATTCAAGTCTACAATAGTCATAAGGAGATCATTCCACAATCTTGCAACTACAAATCTCAATTACGCATAAATGACTGTGTGAAATCATACCGTTTCAATGCACAGATTCGAAATCTGAAACAGTCAATATTAGATTGTAAAATACATATGAACGATATGACGATTATGATTATGATTATGTCTAGTTCAACTTGTTCCAATCATCTTCAGCAGCAATCATCTACTTTCAGCATCAATCGTCTGTTTTCACCTTCAATCATCTACTTCCCGCTCTTATGATCATTCACTTTCATCACCAATCATCTACTTTCATCGATAATCGTCTATATCCAGCATCATCTCAGCTGAACTGGACAAGGCGGGCCTATAATGCATGACTGATGGAGCTGTAAACACTTTGCATCATATCCAGAAGAGAGGTTTGGAATCTGAAGCAATCAATATCAAGATGTGGATCCAAAATTGGGAGGTCTGAACTAAAGAAAACCCCACATGATGACACAATTCAAGACTAGAAATGCAATGCCCCATAGTTTCAGGAATATGGCATTATCATCATCATCCCTGCCTTTCAAAAATGATTCATTTCCACTGCCTATCTTAATTTGACAATCCATTTGAGTGTGTAGGCACTAGGAACCACTTTCTTTTTTTCTTGGCCAATATCCTCCAATTTCCCCTCCTCCATTCGTACTCCTATTCGTTGCAATAGTGCTTTTCAACCAAATTTTATGGTACAATAGTCATTTGCCCAATCGATTTGACATGACTTTAATTTACCATTAAACTATATGATATATAATGACACAAGTAATAATTGAGCTCTATCATGTCACTAAACTATGATATTAACCAACAAAATAGGGTAATATTCCTTGAGTAATTTGATTCGACCGAATTGGTTGAAAGTGTTGTTCGTTTACGACTATGATCCTTTGAGTCCCCCTTTCTTTCTTTGTTTTATAGTTTAGTTTAGGTACGATTTACTAGCATTGTATTACTTGCTTCAAACATAGAGAATGTTGATATTAGATATGTTTTAATAAAAAATATCTTGTAATTTCAAAATCATTTTCTTGTACTTGTTGCCTACTTTTAGAAATTATAGTGAAAGGTTTATTTCCGTGAGAGAAGCCATGAATAACTCTAATGATATCAAGCTAAAGCTCTTATGATATGTTATATGTACTATTGGGCCCTTGCAAGGAGCAAGCCTAATATGTAAGTTACCCTTAAACTCTAGTTGTGAGACACTATATAAAGGAAAGCAAGGCACGTGAAGAAGGTAGACTATCATTACTCCGTTCTCTCACTACTCCTTTCTCTCACTACTCATATTCTCTTTCTAGATGGGTCTCTGACTTGAACGTCGGGGAACCCCTGGTTACGGCTGGGGCTCCCTTTTTGTAGGTACCGACGGACATCCATACCCGCGATATCAAGACCATATCGGATTTGGTGGCGCTCCGAGAATCTCTTCCAGGAGCTCTTCAGCACCCGCATCAAACTCTATGTTAACTTTTTTCTTAAAATAAAATAAAATAAGGTCACTTTAAAAAACGGAATTGCACTCAAATTAGTTGACTTTAGTTTACATAAGTTAATTAAAGTTAGTTTAATTTAGTTTAATTCGGTGGGAGAATAAGGTTATATTTGGTACAATTGTGTTTATAAGCAAAGCACTTAATTTGAAAACTGTTGTGATCTGCTTCTTTTTGTGGCTGCCAAAACAGCTTTTAGCAGCTTAGTGAAAACTCCGTCAACTAAGAGAGGAGTTTTAATAATGTAATATAAATGAGACGAAACTATCATTTCAAAAATCTACGAGAAGTATGTACTACCAACCAAATGCTGATGACACATGAATGGTGTAGATTATACTTGAATACAATGCACTCACAATTATACTATAATTGTCTTATTTATTTTAAGTAGTTGTCATTATTTAGAGTACGACTAAAAGAATACGTATAAATCTACACGAAATATAGTGAGATATAAAAATGATATTACTACTTGCCAAATCTAATACTACCAATTTAGCCTTCACTAGTTTCAATCTTCTTCTTTTTTGAATAATTAAAGATCGTCTAGAAACAAATCAATTCATACTCGTTACTGTCATGCTTGACCATCATTATACAAATAAGTAAATGCCAACGTCTAGACTCTTGCATGTGTTTGTTTAAAACAAAACAAAAAAATTTAAATCGGAGGAATTTTAATGTGCACCGCTTTAATGTGTAAACCCTTACTGTAAGAAGATTTTTTAATTTAATTACTTATCGTAAATATACAAATTTTATTCACACAAGTTTTATTTTTTTTTCTCAATTCGACATTTTTCCAATCAATTATTATTTTTTAAAGAAATTCCCCTAGATAAGATGCTTTTTCCAAATCGCTATAGGGTTGTAGCTGGCATTGGAAGGCATGAGGATAAACCCCATGAGCTTCTGGTCTTGGTTACATTGTGCCTAAACTGGTAGATTTTGATTAGATAGATTATAATGCGAGTTAAGGTGCTACGCTTGTTAGGTAGTTTAGACCGTAGAATTTTACGATATATTCCCTTTTTGATGTAAGTCTTCGGTCATCACAGGGTTCGGGCGACTCCTTGGTTTCAGGCGGAAGTCTAGGAAATTTCCTTCGGGCATCATATCTTTCGGGCAACTGTTCCCTTGCCTTACTTTAGGGTTGTAGCTGGTGACTTCGGGTACCTTTTTATTTATTTATTTATGGCATGAGAAAGTCAATATAATCCTCCCACCAATTGTTTAACAAAAAAAACCCAGCCCAATTCGCATTCTTCCTGTGATGTATTGTAATTTGTACATAGGCTTTTTTCAACAATTAGTTCAATTTTTGTCCATTAATGCACGTAAACCAATAAAAATATCCTTGATGAATTCAGATAATACATGGCTTCTGGTCACATTCGAGCTGTGTAAAATTCTATTTGTGCAAGTGTTCTTTCTTGTTGACCTTTTATTTTAATTAATTAGCCCAAATGGATTACGTGTCTGTAAATGGAATCCCGACTCTTTCCAAGATTCACTAAAATCGACATTTAGCTAATAAATTATAAGAATCATTATAAATATAACTACGTGATCATTGATCAAATATGTCACATGATATTGATACTTTCTAATGTTACGAAATAGTAAAAATTGTACATATGTTTCTAAAATGTTGTCACATGATATTCCAAAAGATACTTTATATATTATTCAAAAATAATAGTACAAATGATTCTAAAATTTATGTAGTTCTTAATGAGTATACACAATATAGGTGAACTATTTATATATTTACCATATATTTTCATATGTTTAACAGGCGTTAATATAGAGTGGTTGGTCAACTTAGGAGCTCTAGAATGTCGCACTTGGGTGAAGTCTTTCTCAGAACTAAGATAAAAAATCTACTTTAGTTATCGCATAGGCCATTCGATATTTGTAGTTTTGGATCATAAAAGGTTTGGAATTGTTTATCCTTAGATACTTTTCTAAATCCGTTAAATTAACCCCACTTTTAGAGATATGTAACACTCTTTGCCACAAAATTTATGACTTTATGTGTTATTTGTTACGGTTTTATTTTGGATTGAGGAGCATGAATAATCCTCCCATCCAAGGATGGTTTTAGTTTTAGTTTGGTTTTAGTTTTAAAAAAAAACAAAAAATAGGCATAAACTAAAGTGCCTCATTCCTTTCAAACCAAATGATTTTCTTGGAACAATCGCAAACCATTCCTCAACTTTTGGAAGGCCAATCATGTTACTCTATCCATAAAATATAACCAAGTTTAGTCCTTTATAATAGCCATTCCTTAAACTAATCAAACTCTCAACCTATCCCAAAAAAAGTCCCACAAATTTATTAATCATTGATTGATTCCCCTATTGCGTAAGCCAAAACACTTCCTCAACATGTTCTTGAGTGTACATCTTGAAGAGTAATTGTACCAAAATTTCGCAATATGTTCAATTTTATAGGTGAAAAATAGGTGGTCCAAATATTAGCAATTTTTGTGCATGTTAGTAAATGAAACTCCCAACGTTATTTTTGCAGTACATTCCAACAAACTTGGTGTCTTCAAGTAAAGAAAATGTAGACAAAGGCCTTATTAATCTTGAAAAGGACTCATAATGTCCCTAAAGCTAAGGGTGTCGATTTATGATTCAAGAAAAGTCGGTTTCATGAGAATGATCCAATATTTAATCACGGTTCTTGTTGGGGACCATGATCCCTTTTCTTAAGGGACCTGCCGAAGTTGAGCTTGCATCTTCCACTTTTCTCCGATGGTGATTCTTTCCTCCCGTCTTAAAATCAATTGGTAAGTAACGACGTCGTTCAGAATTTTACACGATTATTTTAATGATATCATTTTACGCATCTGTAATGTTGAACGTGTATAAAACTTTACAAGTAGTAGAAACAGTAGCGGACCATCAGGGAGGTCCAGGGAAACCTGACATACCCCCAACATTTTAAAAAATTACAAAATATACCCTTAATTTTATTAAATATTATATTTTGTACCTATAAAGTTTTTAAAAATTTCATTATGACCCCCACTTAATCTCAATTTATGGGTCCGCCACTGATTAGAAACATCTTTCACCAAAGTGTGAAGGTAGAAAGGAGCCTGACTAAATTTGCTCAATGAGTAGAGACGGGGCTAATGAGTAATGAGTGTCGTCAATTTTAGTAACTCAACAATGCCGGGTAGAAGGGAAGTTGCTCAACTAATAAAAATTAAACATTTTACAAGTCAAAACGATTATGAATAGAATTGATCTGTTCCATCTAAAACTCTACTAGTATCAAGGTAACACTTATATTTTTGGTATAGTTTTGCCATTAATATTTTTATTCATATACTTTACTAATTTCTTATGGAACCCGTAGTAGAATAGGGGCACCCCGTAAATTCTTGCACAATTTTGCACACTACCCCAACCTTTTTCTATGTGGTGTCAAATGCTTGGCTTTTCCTTTTCATTGAAAACCAAGACCTAAAATGGCTTTTTTCATGCTTTTAAAAAACCTAACATGCAAGAACGAACATGGCCAATTTGCATATAGGGTATGTTCTTAATTTTAGAGCATTTTAATACTAGTTTAAGCCAATATGTAAATGCTAATCTATCTGGTATTAGCAACTTGATTCTTAAATGTCAGATTTTTGTTTTCAGAAATCATGGATGCCACTTTCTTACATTGGTCCATTGCTCATGTTGTCCTGATTTTTCACACACATCCAACTTATATTATTTTAAACTTTACCGTGTTTTAGTACTTATTATAACCTGTTTAGACTTGGAACTCCTTAAACGCCATGTCTCTGCCAAAGTCCTGATTCCAAATCCTCTTTTTGGAATACAGAGCCTCGCGAGGCTCAGAATAATGGCTGAGATGAGCTCCATCTGTTCACAGTCCATGTACCTATTTCACATTTAGTTTAAATGCACCGTTTTAATTCAGACGAAAAGAATATGACTACATAGTATATTATTCCATACATCATACAACAGATATATGGAATAATCTCTCACAAGAGTAAGCACTTAATTAGTGAGTTTGTTAGTTCTTGATATATTACTCATCACTAATCCCAACACAGTATGCATATGCAACACAATAATTGGACAAATCTTATCGCACTAATGGTTAGATAATGTAGAATAACAGCACCTAGGCGATGAGTTGTATGAATCACCGACTGAATTTTTTGCAGAATCTGCATTGGAGTTGAACATATCTGATATCTGGAGTTTTATAATTTGGAGTAAAGATAAAGAAGGATTATTCTATCTATATAACTTTTTTGCTATTTCTTTGTCTTGTTTATTGCTTTGCAACGAATTCTTCAAAAAAATACTCAGAGTTGTTAAGGTTCTTGCTTTGTTTTATGTTGTTCATTTGTTACACAATTTCTTGACACATCCCAAAGCAAGTCAAATGGTCACCACAAATCTTGTGCAGCTTTTGGTGTAAAACTGTCAAAATGACACATATATTCAACGGAACTTATAAGCAGATTAGGTGTTTAGTAAACTGCTAAAAATGATATTTAAAAGGCAAATGCATTTTGGTGTACTCTTAAAATTAGTTCGATTTGCTTATAAGCACAACTCCGCCAAACAGCCTTGGCTCGTCATTCATCACAATTATTTAGTAATTGGTCCATTTTCAACAGTGATTTGCAATCATTCAGCCCTTGGCTCGTTCTCAATGGTATTCAGAAGAGGACATGGATTTTAAAGCAAGATGTCAAAATCACCATGAATGTGAAAAACTAGAAACAAATAGATTCCTAGAGAAAAAGATGCCATAATAATTAATCTCAGTTCCTGTATTTGATTGATCAATGCAGATAGTGAAAGATAAAGCTAGAAAAGGTTAAAGAAATTAGAGCCTTAAAAGTCCTAACTCTTAAACAAAGAAAAGCTGACATAGTAACCAATCTCAGAAGAATCCTGTATTTGATTCATAATTGCAGATAGCGAAAGATCGAGTTCAAAGAATCTAAGAACCTTAAAGTCCTAAACAAGTGGCTATCAATCCTAGATCAAGTCTCATGATTAATAATCCAGGTACAAGGTTACCTTCTTAACCATGTCATATGGCAGTTTTAGTCTCCAGTCTTTTCGCTTTCGGCTCATCGGTCGTCCCTTCGCCGCGGGGTCTCTATTTTCCTTCACATCAGCTAGCTTCCAAACGCAGCATCCCTCTGTATCAATCAAGTCGAGCAGAAAGATGCCTTCTTTTTCTGGGCTTTGTGGCTTGTGACTTTCGACGTAGCTGAGTCTCATTGGCATGTCTTTGAACCTGTTCAAGTTCTCAGGTACTTTCAGAAGTCGTTCAGCTCCAGGTGATGATACCTGAAGCAAGAACAACAATTAAGGCTTTATCTACCTAAAAACTATCACAAGACTAGTTTTAAGACATCAATTTTTACTTAGAACCTTCATTTTCTTTGGTCTGAAAAACTACTGTTCTTAGTACGAGAAGGACATGATACTAATGTCATGAATATTATCAAACTTCCGATTAGATGTTCACGTTGATTAAAAATTTCCAAATCCCCAAAAAGAGAAACAATAATAGAACATGACAGATAGAGTAGAAGTGTAGAGCAAATGGAATACATACTTCTACAGCCAAATCGTCTGGGATGTTCCCAGTAGCCCCAGCTTCGTCTAGCTTTGCCTTGTATTGTCTGTTGAAAGATTCCACCTCATCCATGCTAGGACATCCATATCTAAAGGAACATAAAAACATTAGCCTTTCGTCTAGAATTTACCCCTTTCCATTTCAAAAGTCCTTTTTCTAACAACTTATAAGTTAAAAAGCATTCGAGCAACAGAAAGAAGTGTGCTGAATATGCAAACAATATCACTATGAACACACACACAAAAACACACATGTGATCATTAAACAATATCTTACTCATTAGACAGTTTATCAAGCCTGACATAAATGTATCCTCCAGGAGAGGTCTTAAATGCGTAAAGCTTCAATTCATCATCGTCAAACTGCAGTAGCACCTCCTGAGCTATGGAAAGTGCCCTTACTCCCCACTTACAGTTGTTAAAAACCACTCCACCTCCATCACCGCCATCGTCAATCTAAACCAAACAAACTGATCAACCACAGATTACACAAAGGAATTCAAGGCAAAACTCAAACATCAGCTTTTCTCCGAACAATATACCTCAGGCTCAACTTCTTCTTCCTCCTCCCACACATCATCGTCAATTGGATCAACCTCATCATCATCATCTTCTTCCCCTGCAATTCAAGCATTATTTTTTTTCTTTCAGACAAAACATCGAACACATTGTGAGCAAGCATTAGATGACAGAAATTACCACTGTTTCTCGAGCTCGTAACATCAGTTGAACTACTGTTTAACCGCCGCAGATGAATGGAAGAAGTGAAAACCGAGGTGGGATTCCATTCCCTATAAGATTTGATTCTTTCAGAGCCGTAAGAACTTCGAAAACCTTTTACATTCGGTCTTGTGGCAAGAACGTGGTAACAATGGCGGTATTTTTTGGGCGGGAACGTCGTTTTAAAAAGGGTTTGCGGGATTCTGTGTGAAAACAACAAAGATTGAATCTTTCCGGTGATTTTTCTTCTCATCATCTCTTTCTGTTTTGGGAAGATGGGCAAATTTTCAGGTTCTGGAAATATTCACAATTTTGAGAAAAATATATGCATCATGCGCTGCCAAGTAATTTAAAATGGAAGGTTTTTATATTTTATTAAAAAAAATCATGAGCATGTTAACACTTTCAGAATAGCACTTAAGCCCTGTTTGCTAGACCTTATTTCTTGATGGAACTGAATTGAACTGAACTGAAGTAAAATTGATGTATTGAAAAATAGAATTAACATGACTGAATTAACCTGAATTTATCAAATTACATTTTCACCGAACTGAATTGAAGCAGGGCCTTATTTCAGTTATTTGTCTAAATAATTTATTTTATGATTTGCTTATTTAATATTTAATGTCCCGTAAAAAAGGTTATACTTTCAGCTTCAACAACTTACTCCAGTATATAACTTTGCTGAGTTCATACTATTTTAGTTTTGACCATATGATAGCAGAATAATGTGATTTGAAAATCTGCCTTTTTTTGCAAAAAAGAGAGGATATTTGATGTAGTATGCCCATAATAGAGTTTCAAAAACGATGAAAACTAAATCAATACTTATATAATTTCGACTGTAACAAAATATCATCAGAAATGTTTCCGATTCAAAACTAAACAATTCTACAACTACAGTACTGGTACTACCACAACTATATCTATCACAGTCACTGCCTTAGCTAATAAGTCAGCTAGCTTGTTTTCAAAAAAAAATAAAAAATCAGCTAGCTTAGCTATGAACCTAACCCAAAAAAGGAGGGAAATGGGAGTTTGAAACTCAAGCTACAATCTTAAAATAGTTCTGAGTGTGTCTGAAAGATTCTGTACAGTTTGCTGTTCTTGTGCCGCTTGCATATCCTGAAGTGGCATGTCCTCGTAACACCTGCAGCATCAAAACACGAGGTGTCAAGATCAGGAAAACCCCGAGGAAATCAAACAGATGGATTACAAAAGAAAATGAAAACAGCATCGTTTTATTTTTCCCAAACAAAAAGAACGACAAAGAGAGGAGAATACCGTACATTTTGTGATAAGCTAGTGCCTGAGCAAGATTCATTAGAGTAGGACTCGAAGTCAGTCTCTGAAATACGCTTGACGGTAGTGGCACCTGCAACACCAAGAAGCCAATGGTTATTATACACTTAAGTTCAGTTCGATTCATTTCAGCAAAAAACTGATTGGACAAAGTATAGCTTAAATAAGCCCTACTGCAACTAATATATATTACAGTTAATTTAAGTTCAATTCAGTCCAGTTCAACAAATATAAGGTGAGGAGAACAGGGCCCTATAGAGAAGAAAAGGAGCAGCACCTCATTTTGTCGATTTCGGCCCTTTTTAGACTGAGCCTCGCTGGTGAAAAGTTCTTGAATGGCCTCCACAGCAATACTTCCGCTATCATCCGACTGTGAGCCTCCAAGCATATTGTCGGATAAAAGGGCTATAGGTGATATGTCTGTCGCCCTAAGAAACGGAATCGGTACTGTGTTCCCGGCAGAATATATAGAACATAACTACATTAAAAACAGCAAACTTCGTAAGTAAAAACTTCTAGTTGAGATAATAAACAAAATTTTAGTTGAGTAAAACAAGTACCTTATCCAGTGCCCTCCTGGTCACTGTTTCACTCGTAAACAAACTGCTTCCCATGCCAGTAGTTGCAGTTGCACTTCTATTCGAATCGGGCTTCTGTTCAGGAGTGCTAAATCTTGAAGGAGTTGCTGGTAACGACTTTCCAAGAAGTAAAGCATCCCTGTTAATACAAGGTATAAATGAAATTTAAAAATATTTTCACAGTTTGTCAGATACTGTAAGAGGAAGACAACAAGAGTAGTGCAAACTTGTAGGACAGGCCAACAATATAGTATTTTGAAGCTTTTGAGGTTACCTGGAGGCCATTGCTTTTTCTACAATACCGCTAATTGATGGAATTCCAGCTTGCCGTAGAGAAGGCGACTCTTTTGCATTAACTTCCTTTCCGGCCTCAGTTTCCTCTCGAATTATGACTGTGCCAAACTCACCTGCTCAAACAAAATGCAACTCAATTATTCCAATAAGCTTCTCTCAACATCGGAGCATAGAAAGAAATCATGCCTACTGGGGTGCTTATAAACGCTTGCATGATGGGCACATAAAAGCGGCATAAACCTTCAGAAACAATAGTACAGGAACAGATCATTACCTTCAGCAGTTGGTTCCACTATGTTAGAAAGAGGTGATTGACCTAGAGTACCTCCTGTTTTGATCGCATTATCGGGAGACGCATTATTTGATGGGACAGTATCTCCAATTTCCTCGTTCAACTTTGTAAAATTTATAAGAGGGAAAACACAGGACAAGATATGAAATGTTAGAGACTTCAGCTAGGTGGAAAACGGATTCACTTTAAATCAGAAAGGAAACAAACAAAGAGAAAATTTATAAAAAAAAAAAAAGATTCTTACATCATCCCCCAGAGCTGCCCCTGAAGCAGCAGCTTGCGCTTGCAAAAGCATGTCATCTCTAATTTGCTTTGCCTTCTCAATCTTAAGCAGCATTGCGGAAGCTCCAATTTTACTTCTTTCAATAAATTTATGCTATCAATTTGCAACATCGAGTGAACATCAGAACGCCAAAGAAAATTGCAAGAGAATATGGTTTTGATTTTAGCAGGGGTCAGCTTCACGGCTAATTTCTAGGCATATCTCCAAAATGTTTGTGTGAAAATGGAGAGAATCTTTTCAAATGTTGACTTTATTTAATAATGTCCAGATATGAAAGAAATCTGTGCTACGTGACAGATCCATGGATACCTTTAGCATCTCAGTAGCAGTTGGACGAAGACGCGGCTCCTTGGTAAGACATTTAGCTATGAAGTCATGGAAAACAAGTGACCTGCAGTTATTTAACAGATGCACTTGAAAGTTAATTTAGTTCATGATAATCACGACTCAAACAGCTTACGGCTCATGGGTGTATCTCTACCAACAGTCACAGCTATCAGCCCTAGAATTTTAGACAGCAGTGTCGGGAAAGAGACTAGAAAATAGAAAATTTTATATCAAAACACACTCTTGATTTAACATTATTAACTGCATAAATAAAGAAAAATGGATCTCTAAACATCACGTCGATATCAAAATCAGCAAGATGCCGCTCAACAAATTTTAGTAATAAACAAATATATCCAGCATATTCAAGTTTTAATTAAATCCATGGCATATTAAAAACCATGTCATTGAACAAATCATTAATGATGACTTCTTTGCTAACGTACCATTTCTCTTTATCCTCAAGCATTGGAGCTGGTTCTATAGATATCATGAATAGAACCTATCACAAAAGGAAAATCATGAAGAATCACCATACAGGATTACAGATTACAGATATGATAGAATAACAAGCTATACCAAAATTCCAACCTAACCAGTTTCTCAAAGTAAGAAAAAAAGAGACGTGAGTCATTCTGGTATTCCAGAAAATAAACAAAATGGTATACAAAACTGAAATTAAATAAATCATTCACGCATTCAGGCTATTGTGAAAACGTGTAGTGCCACAACATCAATTAATAGGTCTAAAGCTGGACACTCAACTTTGTGCAATCATGTTTGTTGGTCAAATCAACAAGAAATATGCGCAATATAATAAACTATATTCTGTCCTGATCATCATAAATAAGGGACGCCCTCATTAAATACAAGGAATCTTAAGACTTACCCTCATTGGATGAACAGTAGCTCTTGGTGGATAACCCTGAGAAAAGAGAAGAAAAGAGTTAGGGACAGTCAGCAACTACAATGTTATCATGTAAAGCAGATTCTATTAGAGATCCAGCTGTACTATAACTTTGCATTAATATACCCGTGGAACTGCACATATAAACAGAGAAAAGTTTCGTTTGTAAATACTAGTACTTAGATGAAACAGGAAGATATACCTCTGCCATTTCGATGGCAGACACTCCAAGAGCCCACACATCAACCTTCAAATGAGAATTTCCATGAAATGTGTAAGATAACTACAATGGACTTCAAAGGCTACAAGAAGGAAACCAGATTATACCTTCCCATCGTAACGACTTTCTTGAATAACTTCAGGAGCCATCCAATGGGGTGTGCCAATAAACTGAAAATATCAATGAAAAATCTTCCCATCAGGAAAACCCTCCTTATGTAAAAACAAATGATACATAAAATTCAACCAGTTTCTATGTTATTATGGAGGGAAGAAAAGATGTAAACCTTGCAACTTGTAAAGATTAGATTGCATTAAAGTGGGTTCTAAACTGAGGAAACCGAAGGATAGCGAGAAAGATTCAGCCAGTTTAAAATTGGAATTTTCGTAATGATGTATTCTCTTTTGAGAACTACAAATGAAGGGCTTCGTGTTTAATTCCATTCTACCAGAGATCTCATTTAAATGGTGAACCAAAACAGACATAACTTAATCTACCACAGAGATGTTTGGATTCTTACTGTATTGCGTTTGGACATAGTCCTTGTAAGTTGTGCAGCAACCCCAAAATCACCTGATCATATCACAAAAGGTGAAAGAAAAAACAAGTCAGGGAAACAATGTAGAACACACGATGAAAGATTCACTGAAGGTTAAATAATCTAGCTCCAATTTCATACGACCAAAAATATACTTATTTGAAGACTGACCAATACCATTAGCAGTAATATTAAAAATACAAATTTGCACCATATTTACAGATAAGGATCATCTCAAAACCCAATAGGAAAAAGTATATCTGTGAAAGATCTATTCAAAGGGGGCTCATGTCTCAAAATTCAAAAGACGGGGAATTGCTGAAATGCCATGATAGAATTTATTACTTACCCAACTTGACCTCCCCTTGGTCAGTCAACAAGATATTACCACCTTTAATATCTCTATGAACCTTGAAGATAGAGTGCAAATAAGACAGGCCCTGAAAAGAGAAAATATATCTCAAACAACACACAACAAATACAATTTAAATCTAGAAAAAAGAAAATAAAAAATTTATAAGGAAAAAAAAACAAGGAGGGTAAGGTGGTCTATAGTATCTTAAATATGTGCGGATTGTACAGAATCCCATGCAAGGAAATTGAAGCACAACCTTAGTACATTACCTTCAATGTTTCCCGACAAATGTAGGCTATTTGGTACTCCTCCAACGGTTCATCAGTTATATTCATCAAGTCCGCAACACTACCACCACCACAATACTCCATTACTATCTGGCAAAAAGTAAGCTTAAATTAGACTCAAAAGCTAAAAATTTCTGAACATCGAATCATCCAGTGCAATAGAGAACAGTAACTATCAAACACAAAATACTTTCAGAAATCGTTTCATACCCATAGATACTCTTCTCCTTGATGGTAGCTTCCAAGGTATCGGACCACATTAGGATGATTGCATTGCTGCAACATCTCAATCTCACCGCGGATTTCCTCATACCCCTCTTCCTGAAAATGCACAAGTTCATCAATTCAAGAAGAGAGAACTGCACCAAATGACTGAAAGACCATAAAAGAAAGTTGAAAAGCATACCCCTTCACTCAAAGAGATTATTTTTACTGCCACCATGTCCGAAGTCATTTTATCACGCGCCTTATACACAGCTCCGTAAGATCCCTTCCCTACAGTTTCAGCACCGCAAACATAAATGCTAATAAAAAAACAACAAGACTCCATGATCATGATCATGAGTAAAACCGCCCTAATGTTCCTACATTTTCAGCAAGAATCAATTTTTATGGAACCATAAAACAAATAAATGATTACCAAGCTCATGTAGCAAGTCATACTTCAATGTAGGATCTTCTCTAGTGATACTATCGGGAATCGAGCTAGTGGAAACTTTTCCACTCCCATGCCCCCTAATTCTCACATCCCCACTCCCCTCCTCCACCATTCCACTAACACCAGTCCGCCGCGGCTTGGCTCCCATCTCCCCCACCTTCATCATACTTGCCACCGCCCTGCTCATCGTTCCCCCTCCACCACCACCACTGCCGCCGGCGCCACTCTTCCCCTTCGGTCTCACCACCGTCCCTGATCCCATCTCACCATCTTCCTCCTCCTCTGCCTCCTCCGCCTTCCCTTTCTTCACCACAAACGTCGAAAAATTCCCATCTCCATCCTCATCATCTTCCACCTCCTCATCGGCGTACTTCCTCCTGTACGACGGCGTGTTTGTGTAGCTCCGATCCCGGTAACTGGAGGAGGGCTGCTTCTTGACAATCATTGTCCCGGAAACGGCGATGTCGTCGTCGTCGTCTTCCTCGGCGGTGTCGAGGCCGAAGTCCTTGGGGAGGCGCTTGAACAGCGGCGGGAGGAAATCGTCGTCCAATTCCTCGTCGTCCATTTCGGGTTCCGGGTCGGGTTTGATGACGACGGTGGAGTAGAGGTCCGAGGAAGAAGAGGGCTGGGGCTGAGGTGGCTTCCTCGTACGTCGAAGTGAAGATGGCGAGAAGTCCATTGTTACTGTACTGAGAGTCTGAAGTTTCTTCGAGAGATTCAAGACTCCATTAACATGGTGATTGGAGTGTTCTGTAAAGTTGGGGACAGTGGGATGAACGGAGCTTGAGCTGATGACATAACCGTTTTCATTCTTCTCCCTTGAATCTTACGTTTCATTTATATCGTCGGTTGACCAATAATTGGTCAAATCATTTTATTTCATTACACTAAATAAATACTTTAAATGATTGATGATGATTAGGAAATTTATAGGAACAAATTATTATTTTTAAATAGATAACACCCGAATTCTATTTTATATTAAGTATTTTTTAATATATTTGAATTTATAATAAAATTTTAAAAGAGAAGTAATGTATATACAATATGTTGAAATATGAAAATAATACGAAATAATAACTTCTTAGTAGTATATATTAATAAAAATAATATAAATATGATAGAATATTCCAAAAGAAAAAAGAAAGTAAAATGAAAAGTATAAGAGGAAAAATAAAAGGATAAGTCTTGGAATAGACCGTCTATATTCTGATCAAAATATAGACGGGACTGATATGTTAACTATACAAACACGGAGGGACCAATTTGCAATTTCTGAAAAATTAGGATTTTCACGCGCTACAGTAACCCGCGCGTGAACAGTGCCAGTGAATAGTGTCAGACCTTCATGTTTGAACATCCAGGTTCCATTTTATAAAACTTTCATGTTTCGTGTTAAAATCTTAATGTTTCATGTTAAAACCTTCATGTTACATGTTAAAAACTTCATGTTTTAACCTCCAGGTTCCATGCTATAAAACCTTCATGTTTCGTGTTAAAATCTTAATGTTTCGTGTTAAAAGCTTCATGTTACATGTTAAAAACTTCATGTTTGAACCTCCAGGTTCCATGTTATGAAACATTCATGTTTCGTGTTAAAATCTTAATGTTTCGTTTTAAAACCTTCATGTTACATGTTAAAAACTTCATGTTATAAAACCTTCATGTTTCGTGTTAAAATCTTAATGTTTCGTGTTAAAACCTTCATGTTACAGTTAAAAACTTCATGTTATAAAACCTTCATGTTTCGTGTTAAAATCTTAATGTTTCGTGTCAAAACCTTCATGTTACATGTTAAAAATTTCATGTTTTAACCTTCAGGTTCCATGTTATAAAATTGCATAAAGGTCCCTACATGTTTTTGTAAAATTGCGTAAAGGTCCCTCCGTGTTTTTGTCTAAAATTTTCTAAAATTGCATAAAGGTCCCTCCGTGTTTTTGTCTTATACACTATTTACAACTTAATCATTGGTCTATATTCTGTCAGAATATAGACGGTCTACTCAGAGACCGACTCAAAATAAAATGAAAATATAAATATTCTAGAAGAATGGAGTGAGGAGACTAATTAAATAAGGCTTATTTAATAACCGTTTTTAGTTTATTTTAAATTTAATGTGAAATTTTGTGGAAACAACATGTGGCAAATTCATTGTAGTAGTGTCACGTGGCTCAAATTATTCTCCTTTTATATGTAGTATAGAATAGTATAGATTGCAATCTAAAATAATCAAGTATTTACTAATAAAAAAATGTGAGTGGTGTCTCTTTCAATAATAGTGGACGTCTTCCAGGACCTTGAAATGATAACACGATTTTACTTCAAAAAAAAAAAAAAATAGTTTGGTTAGGGGTTTAAGGAAAAGGAAAACCATCAACCACCAATTCAATCATGACCGACCACTACAGTCATAACTACGACTCCCACCGACTCCCACCAACTATCAACCAGCACCGACCACCATAGGCAACTATTACTGCACCTAGCAACCACATACCATCACACCACTAACTAGCGACTCAATATGTTTTAAGGAATTCATAAGATGGTATCACATCTTTGCATAAACCACGTCAATTTCTCACTAAGTGTCAAGGCCACGTAATTAACCATAAAAATTCATATTACTAGTTAAATTAATCATACTTTTATACATAAAATATTTAAAAAGTTTACAGTTTACAACTCTATTTGATGATACATATAAAATTTGTATAAGAGTGTAATGTTGATCAAATTGTGAGATTTATTTCACATACAATATTAAACAAGTTTGGAAACTAGACTTGTCTACTAGACTCAAGTACTCAAATTCTACAATAAATGGTAAAAATATTTCCATGAAACAAATTGATGATGTCCTAAAGTCACTGAAAAACTCCCTTATGGTCTTGGTCTTCCTAACTACAAAATGCCTTCCATTCCATATCAGCAACTAGCTTAGTGTATTTCCACACTTCCAGCAGATGCTTGATTAGCTGCCCTGTTGCTTCCAAAATTTATCCTATTCGATTCCCTGGCTACTCTAGTCCCAAACTGAAAATTCCAGATGCACAAGTCCTTTTACATCCATAAACTTCACAGTTTACGCTAGAGAACAATCTAAAAGAAGCATTAAGAAGGTACCTGAATGGCTCTTTTTGGTAGACCAGCTGCTCCAGATAAACCAAGCATTCGTGCAACCTGCAAGAGAGGCAAAAATAAATTGTCAGACTAAATAGTCAACAGAGATGAATGAAGGACAAAGAGCAGAACCCAGAAACGATACCTCTCTCAAGATCATTTTATCACCTATTCCACTAGGTTGGTCGAGGTCAGCAAGCTCCCACAGAGGTAAATCAAGCAGTGTCCTAATGACATCCTCATCCAAGAAAGGAAATCTTGCCTAATTCCACACCAAGAAATTCAATTTTTTTCTCAAGAAAGTGAAGCAAACATGCATATTTTAAGCCATTGTCGGAAATTTGGAATACCTCTTTGCCATTATCAGCAATGCATCGGTCATCTCTCCCGAGGTTTCTTTTCCAGATTCTCTGCATGTCTAACTTCATTTCCTCATGCAGAGCAAGCCAACTTCCATTTCTATATTTTGTTTTGTATCGACCATATCCTGCACACTGTTCATCTGCACCAGTACCGGTAAGAAGAACTCTAGCCTCAGACTTGTACTTAACAGGCTGGCAATCATCAATGCCACCATAAATCCATCCTTCACCACCAGCAGCTAGCCATAATGCTATACCGATATTGAGATCCTAAGCAAGCAGAAAACTGGATTCAGAACGAAATAAGACATGTTCCCACAATTTCAAACGATTCCCAGGTGGAAATTACAGAGCTCAGAAATATGTGAAGCGGGATGATCAGGTGAATGATGCAGAGGAGAATTGTAAGCTTGTCAATATCCAGAAAGCTTCATTAAAAAAACAAATTGAATGATTTTTTTAAAGAAGGTTACCATATAAGTCTTTGCAGGAGATATAAGCGATACCACATGCTTCAATTCAGATGTCAGCTTCATTAAATCAGCATCTATCTCTACTAGCTTCCACCTGCATCCTTAATTAGTCAGTACAGCCAAAATGAAAAGCCAGACTAAGACAGCTATAAATCTAAAGTAACGTCAGGCATAAATACACAGGAGAAGATTATAAAAGTTTTATTTTAATTATAAATAAAAGAATCTGAGTAGTCAAAGCAACCACATATAATTCACTTGACAAAAAGATCATCAGAGTCAGCCTGTCAGGAGTATATTGCAGCTATGGTTGCAGATAAACTTATAATCTACAAACTTGATATATTTCAAATATGGCAAAGTTTGCAACTCTTATAATTTCTAATAAATGTTTTATATCTGTTAAAAATAATTACATGCCCACAGGCATTCTATTTCAAAAAAGGATAAGGATTCCCAGTACCTTCTTGATGGTGCAATCTTTTCTAGTTCCTCCAAACCAGCTCTAGATGAGATTCTATCGGGAGCGCACTGACCATCAAAGCTCACATTGAGCAGATCAATCTCATCTGCATGTCAAAATTTAAAATGTTGAGAAGCTTGCAGAAATTCTCATAAGCATAATTCTAGGCCCAACAGATCAGAAAGGAATTTGGTGAAAGAATTCTCAACATAAAGTTTTCATCCATTTGCCTCTCTGTTTTTTTTCATCTTGTTTCCTTTTGCTCCTTATATTATACTACCTCCCCAACCTACCCCACCCTCTGCCATTCATATATTACATCACCTCTTATGGTAGAAAGTAGCAATTTTGGCTAAGCTTACACTTGGGATCAATGCATTGATCTAATAGTGCTGAAAGGATCATGCTATCTAATCCACCAGAAAAAAGCACTGCAACGGGAGCATGCCCACCATTTCCATGACAAGAAGAGACTGTCTGGAGAATAAAAACAAAGAACACTGTCAGAATCTTTTAATGGAAAATAAAAACAAAGAATCATGCAAAGCACCGAGATTATAATATAACCACAATTTGTTGGAAATGGAAATCAAAGGACAGTAGGTAAAGTGCATGTGTCTCAATGTATGACCTAACTGGAAAAGTAATACCCAGAGATTTAGTTTTTATCCTTCTATTAGTGGTGATGGGAAACAACAAGATATACTAATGAAACAAATAAATTGAGACAAACAAATCTGCTCATTTATCTGCTAACTTCAAAATCAATAAATAGTTGCTAGAAAAAAAAAATCAACTTGAAGTACAATCTGAATATAGATAAATCATCGCACCTGTACAGTTTCATTTAACACAGTTCGCCTCATCACAGCCTCCTTTAAAGAAGTCAAGACCCTATGTGATGCCTCCGAAGGAGCTGAACCTATAATGAAAGCAATAACTAAGAAAAAGGAGCCGCAGAGGTTGGATCACATATTAGCTGAAATTGATTAGCCGTGATCTAACTAGTTTCGTACCATTTTCAGGAAAAATACACATATTCCCTGCCTCTGGTTGAATAGCATTTCTTTCCCACACAACAAGCTCTTCAAGACATTCATCAGTCCACTTGTGCCTTTTCAATTCACCGACTAGATATTTATTTGTACTTGAAGATCCAAAAGATATACTGTATATACCGCATGGAAGTTCTTCCCAGTAATTTAGCTTCTCCAAACCTTTTGAATCTAAAGAATACAAGCATAAGAATTGTTAATTATCATCTTCAAACTTGTCTGACGAGTAAAAAAGACATCTCATCTCATAGTAAGAACAATAAGACAAACCACTGTGGTCAAATACTTAGGGTGGGATTGGCTGAGGGATTCTAAGGTTGAGGAATAGAAATGACAATAAAGTAGGTTTTTCAGTTGGGAACTTGGATTACATATAAGCCCGTTTTATATCACCCTCAAAATTATTTTAAAAATACTTTTTTGTTAAGAAAATATAACTGATTAATAAGATATCAAAACTTGGTACCAAACAAAATGTTTTAAAACAAAAAACTACCAATGACTGACAATTATTCTTCAACTTCAACCAAAAATCACATATATAATCATTTCTCCCATTATCACATCATTATTTTCATTACCATTCCCCAATATGTGGCCCCTTAAGTTGTTAGATAATTCCTAACAAAATTAGGCTTCCAAACAAAATTAGCCTTGGGGAACTTTTGTTCACAATTCATGAGGCACAACATTGAAGATGCTCCCTCTATGAGGATATAAAAAAACATGTTTGTGGTCAAATCTATTCCATGGCTCCCCAAACCTTGACAATTATAATCCAATCCAATTCTTTTATTCAACAGTACAATACATCCTATTTATGGATCATGTATGAAACTATGAACACAGTCAAATTTAAACCACGCTGCATCTCCTATTGCAATTTGGAATCCAGAAAAGACTAAAAGAGAGTGAATCTATTACAACCACATACCCGAAATTTCACATTCAGATGAAAGAGGTGAGACAGAAGTAAGCAAGAGACGTGAGTCCTGTTGTGTTGGCCAGTGGACAAGAAGGCTCCTCCTACCAAAAGCATCTCGTCCGAACCACAAGGTTTTTGAACTATTCTGCAAGATAAGATAGTAAGAGTTCAGAGTTAAAATTTAAGAGAAAACCCACCTTCCCATCTGGTATTGGCCAGGACTAGAAACTTACCACTTATAGTTACCTGCCAGTAGATTAAAGCCCAAGGCCCCTTAATTCTGGAGAGAAACTGA
The DNA here is from genome assembly GCA_963678965.1 of Cruciata laevipes. Taxonomy (NCBI): domain Eukaryota; kingdom Viridiplantae; phylum Streptophyta; class Magnoliopsida; order Gentianales; family Rubiaceae; genus Cruciata; species Cruciata laevipes. The sequence continues at coordinate 4,379,321 of OY787641.1, read as the reverse complement.
GGGACAGTTGGAGCCCTTTCTTCACCAGAGCCATGTTCCACGCAATGGTCATGGGAAACACACGAGTTGCACTGTCCCAATAATTGCATCAGAATCTCTGTATCATTGCAGTCATGGCCAATATATACTCCTCCAAATATTTCACCTATAAATAAACAGTACTTTAATGAACCATGTCCAGTGAAGTGTAATAAACAAAAAATTATTTTTTCAAGGATCAACAGATAGATCATATAATAAAAAAGGAACGCATTCTTCATTTTCACAAAACAATTTTTTTAAAGGAAGATCTCATCTTTGTCTGAATTCTGACATACTTATCCTCTATCCCTGGTCCATTAGATTCATTACAAACTAGTATGCTTTCTACCAGATAGTATAACAGAACTAATTAGAGAATATGAGTAGTATATATAGATCATGATGCCGCTTAAATTCTGCTTATCATACCATTGTATACAAGAACATTTCCAGATGAATCCTCCAAAGGCTGAACAACTGGAGCTACCCCTCTTAATTGTAATGTAGCACCAATAAACTGCAGTTGTGCAACAGCTTCACGCTCAAAACCAACTAAATCTCCGTGCTCAGCTTCTTCAAAAGACAGTTTTTCAAAGTTTACAGATACACTCTTGCTTCCAATGCTATCCGGGCCTCTTCTACTCAAAGCCGCTTTAATATCATCAATGGAGAACAACACCTGACCCCAAAACAACCATTAGCCCGTAAAAAAAAAATCAAAATTTTAATAATATTCATTCTTCAGCATTACGAAAACTATCATATTAGAGCTCTATCAAAATCTTTAATTTGATCTAGCAAAACACAACCTGATTGTTTGCATTACTGTTTTGACACAATAGGTGAAAACTGAAAAGCTAAAACCCTTTATTAGCAATCTACCATTATAAATATCAAACCCCTAAATTTATAATTTATCAGCTTGAAAGTTTCAACAAAAGAATGCAAGTCAGTAACTTTACACAATCAAAAGCATATAATGCTTTAATGGCTATACATAACTGCAAGTATCAAAAAAATAGTTGCAGGAAAATGGCTTCACAAAATTTACCTGTTGGGAAGATTGAGGAGATGGTGGGATGAAATCTGGAATCAAATTTGACAAATCCACACGAACTCCTGAAACTACAACGGCAATTCCGCACATTCTACTGAGGTAAAGCCCTGAACTTGGATGTACGAGGTTTGTTTTCTCCGCCGCCGGTTGGTTGTTCAGAGGTTGTTGCTGGCGGCGGCAAATCTTATGCAGTCAATTCTTTTCACCCGCGCGTGTTAACTAACCGTAGTATTACTATTTTAGAGTGAATTGCGATTTGCCCCCCAGAGTCTTGAGGAAGTCTATTGTAATCTCAAAACTTTCATATGGGTAGAATTGGGTGGAACACTCCTACCTAATTATTATTTTTTTTTTCGAAACTCCAACCTAAATTGGTAAACTACATTAGGTATTTTCACTTTTTTTTTTTTTGGTAAACCTTCTCCTATCGCAACCGATTGCAACTTAGCTAGTTCGACCCAAATTTGTTGGTGTGCGTCCACTATTATTTATTAACATGTTTGTTCGATTATAGTTTAGTTAGATAGTTATTGTAGTAACTAGATAAACGGCTACGGTTTCAGATACAGAGAATGTAACTCTTGTTAGATTTTTCAATATCTCTATGTAATCCCACAAATCCTTCAAGTATTGGAATTATTGTATTTTCTTTTCTTTTACTTTTAGTGGCTCGGGAATGCCCAATAAAATATCTCTACGTGCTTGACGATTTAATTTTTAAATAAAACATTAGGTATTTCACACTCCTTTCTAGACTATATATTATTATTTTAGCTCAATAGTCAATAATACTGTAGAAGTTGATTTTTATTAGTAAAACATAAATCCAAATAAAACCAGAGATTTGCATAATTGCATTCCAAGATTCAACTTGCAGTAATACAAAAAGCTCAGAGGGTTTAAGTTGTACTTTCTTATATTCTTAGGGTGATAAATGCAATTAACCAATTTTTTCTTATTTATATCGGTTGGATTCAGTTCAGGTCTCGATACTTCCTAAGTTCCCAGCTCCTACATTCACCATCGGCACAATACTTCTGAGGTATCCATCGTCGTTAAGTACGAGGTAAATCAGAACCCACAAGAGATTTCGCTTCACATTGGTAAATGGTGTTATAAATTTTATTTCTTTTTTTGGAATTCTGTTCTCTCCTTTTATTATGTTCTTTGATCAGAGGGGAGGTTCTGCTCATTTTTGGTTGTAGGCTTGTTCATTGATAAATTTGAATGATTTCATGCTTCTGAGCTGAATTCATGTTCAAAACTTGGTTTTTTAGTATTTAAAAATAGCTGCATTGTCAGGATTTCTGTGGTTGCGGCATATTTTTTTGTTTCTTTGATTGCATCTGAGGTCAATCTTGATGCCTGTTTAGATGACTGATTAGATGAAGTTATGGGCAGAATAAGGGTTTTTATTAGATAGTTTGGGATTTCTTATGATGTTTATGTTTACGTTTACTGGATCCCTATCAGTGTAATTACCTTTGTGAATCGTTGGAACTTAGAAGTGCTGCCTGATATGTTCCGTTTGTTAGGATTTGTAGAAAATTAAGGATGATCGAAGAATTTATCCTGAAAATAGGTGTTTTTTTAGCTACAGCCCATTTTGCATATAAAATCAACAAAGTTGAAATGATTTTGGATATTTGTGTGATACTAGTGTTGAAGGTTCCTGTGTGCTGTTTCTTGTTGTATTTATGTATTTCTTAGTCCTCCAGATTAGTAGTCTATTCGGGATGATTAGTATTCTTAATCTGATGATGGTCGTTAGAGTTTGCTTTTTGTTAGTAGCTCATCATGCTTATTGAATCATCTAATTAAATGTCTTTGGTTATCTTTATGATAGTTTCATTGTTTTGCTATGTGCTGTTTCTTGTTCTATTTCTTAGTCCTCCTAGATTTTTAGAATGATTACATCATTATGTGTTTGTTTGTGCTACTGCCTCGTATTCTCAGACCTTTCAATGTCCTGCATCTTATATCCTCCCAATTATCATTGTTAGTGATTTGTGTGCTTTTTCTTGACTTCCTCTTAAGTCTCTTAGGTTTTACTTCTCTGATCGATGGACAGTGGCATGATGGTGGTTAGTCGTGACCTAGCAACTTGTGCATTTCACGCTCCAGTGAAATCCTTCAAGAACTCTTCTAGAATTCTGGGGTTCAAGAATGGAGTCCGAGGTTTTAGCCTCAAGAATTTGGACAGATCAAGGCTTTCCATGACCATTGCTGCAGGATCTCAAACCATCACAAATAACGATGCCTTGTTTCAAGACTACAAGCCCAGCCGTGCTTTCCTCTTCCCCGGCCAGGGTGCACAGGCCGTTGGCATGGGTGCAGAGGCTCAGAAGGTCCCTGCAGCTGCCGAATTGTACAAGAAGGCTAACGAAATACTAGGTTTTGACCTCCTCGATATCTGTCTGAACGGCCCAAAAAGCAAGTTAGATTCCACCGTCCTGAGCCAGCCGGCCATTTATGTCACGAGCTTAGCAGCCGTGGAGGTTCTTCGTGCGCGTGATGGAGGCCAGCAGATAATCGATTCAGTGGATGTCACTTGTGGTCTAAGCTTGGGAGAGTACACATCCCTAGCATTTGCAGGTGCCTTCAGCTTTGAAGATGGCCTTAAGCTAGTCAAAATCCGCGGTGAAGCTATGCAAGAAGCTGCAGATTCCGCTCAGAGCGCTATGGTCAGCATCATAGGACTCGACGCCGAGAAGGTACAGCTTCTGTGTGATGCTGCCAACGAGGAAGTCGACAGCTCAAACAAAGTTCAGATTGCAAACTTCTTATGCCCCGGAAACTATGCTGTTTCTGGAGGCCTGAAAGGGATAGAAGCAGTGGAAGCAAAGGCTAAGTCGTTCAAAGCGAGGATGGCCGTTAGGCTAGCCGTTGCAGGGGCTTTCCACACGAGCTTTATGGAACCGGCCGTTTCAAGATTGGAAGCTGCATTGGCTGCAACAGCGATCAGAAGCCCGAGGATCCCGGTCATATCGAATGTGGATGCACAGCCGCATTCGGACCCGGAGATGATCAAGAAGATCTTGGCCCGGCAGGTTACTTCGCCGGTGCAATGGGAGACGACGGTGAAGACGCTGTTGAACCGAGGTCTGCAGAAGAGCTATGAACTGGGACCTGGAAAGGTCATCGCTGGGATTGTGAAGAGGATGGATAAAAGTGCTGATCTTGAGAATATCAGTGCCTAAAAACAACATCTTTTTAACATAAACTAGTGGTTGAATTGTGACTTGTGAGCTCCAGTTTGGTGACTAAAACTTTTCTGTGTAAGTTTATATTGGATCAGAAACTCGTTGCATTGCAAAAATAAGTTCTTCCTTTATGACAATTTTGCTCAAAAAGAATATAAATTCAACTTGATGAATAGTTTGTCGATCAGAATGAATATCAGCAAAACTAATTCATTCTTAGCCTTTGGTTTAGCCGACTTTGATTTGCAGAGCAGGTCAAGACAAACACAATGAAAAAAACGAGGGGTGACAAAATTCACAAGCCTGTCATTCCCCTGAATTTAATTTGATGTTATACTTAATTATTTTTAAAAATTGAAACTCAACCAGAATGCCGATAAGCCAAGGTTGATTAACATTTAAAGAAAAAAAAAATACACAATGAAAAAGTCTACATTTGCTGACATATTACAACATGCTTAGGGATAATCTCATCTAAAATCCTCATACAAACTCTCATATGAGACAATTTAAAAGTTAGGTAATATACTATTTAATCACAAATATTATTAAAAAATAAACTTTTATACAAGGTCAACATGAACAAAAGACAACGTCAATTAATAACTACTAAAAAAAGTGAATCTCAACAAATAAATACGCAACATCGATTAAAATATATGATTAACATTAACAAATTATTAAAGAACATCAACTGCTTAAGTGTAGGTTGCCTCACAGAAAGATTTTCCACAAATATATCTACACAAAAATTGTGGTCTTTTACCATAAAACTGTCTAGCAAATTCTACCCTTAATGTAGTTTTTACCAATTTAGGTGGTGGAGTATTTCACCCAATTTTATCAAAACTAGTTTCTCCATACTCCCTCTGTTTTCTTTCAAATATCACCTTACTTTGTGCACAAATGAAACTATGTAAGTATTGTAAAGTAAGGCCATGTTTGGTAGAGCTTATTTTTTGATGAACTCAACTGAAAATTAATTTATTGAACAAAAAAATCAGCATGATTAAATTAACCTAAATTTCATCAAATTGCGTTTTCACTGAACTGATCTACAGATAAGCTCTGTCAAACAAGACCTAAGCAGGTGACATAATCTCAATCATACTATATTTGAAAATTGCCACTTAAAAGGAATTTTTCCCTTAAAACAAGAGTAAGAAAGTTTTGAGGTTAAAACTAGACTTCCTCAAAATTATGGGGTGGTAAATCACAATCACTCTAAATATTTGAAGTACTCCCTCCGGGCTCTTAAGAATGGCTCCAACTTTATGGGCACTTGGATTAAGAAGAATATGATGAGTGGATGAGATTGTGTTTGAAAGTTAAAAAATTAGGACAATGTTAGAAAACCATCCAAAAATGGAAACAAGGACATTGTTAAGAGCCCGGAGGGAGTACTTCGGTAAACACGCGCGGGTGCTGACTGCACAAGACTTGCCGCCGCCACCGCCAACCAACCGGCGGTGGAGAATACAAACATCATCCGGCCTGCTTCAAGCCGTTACCCCAGTTTAATGTGCGGAAACGCCGTCATGGTATCAGAAATTCGAGTTGAATTATCAAATATAGTTCCAGATTACACCATTTCCTTAATCTTCCCAACAGGTAAATTTTGTGAAGCCATTTTCCTGCAACTATTTTTTTATATTTGCAATAAGGCATAGGCATTAAAGTAGTATATGCTTTTGATTGTAAAGTTACTGACTTGCATACTTCTGTTGAAACTTTCAAGCTGATACTGTATATAATTGATCATAAATTTAAAATGGTGTTTTACTTTTACCTATTGTGTGTAAAAACAGTAATTGCAAATCAGTAACAATCAGATTGTGTTTTTTTGGATCAAATTAAAGATTTTGATAGAGCTCGAATCATAAGGTTTTTTTCGTATTGCTGAAGAATGAATATTATTAGCCATCATTTAAATTTTGATTCTATTTTTTACTGGCTAATGGTGGTTTTGGGGTCAGGTGTTGTTGTTTTCCATTGATGATATAAAAGCGGCTTTGAGTATTGGAAGCAAGAGTGTATCTGTAAACTTTGAAAAACTGTCTTTTATGCAATGTATGTCGTTGGAAGATGTGTTACTTGTTTTCTGAATCTAGCATCAGTTTAGTTATGCATTCAGCATGTTTGATTTAATTCCTAAACTAATAGTACCTTTTTACTCTCTCTGTCCTAATTTCCGGTACCTTACACTTAAGTCAGATGCAGCCATTCATTCTTCAAGGCCATAGCTTTAGGCTCTGTTGATATGGTAGACTTTAAATTCTGCCAGTCATCATGTATCAGATTGTGCATTTTTCCTTTAAAAGAAAGCTGATGTATTTTATGTGCATGTCTTCTGTCTTTGTGATCTCTGTTCGTACTTAGACATTCGAGGAATTAAAACGAGAGAATGATCCTTCAACTGCTAGATACTTGCTCTATTTGATATATGTTGATGATTTTAAAATACACGCTGCAGGATTGGCATGGCACTGGTTGTGTGAGGAAAGAACTTCAATTATGATCTTAAACAGCCACTTCACAAGCTGATTTTTACAGCTTGTGAAAGAAGCTCACTTCATGCATTGATATTAGCTCACTCAAATTTCATGCAGATTGGCAGAACTTAGCTCTTTAGATTGGAGCGGTGGCTGTGTTTTTGCATGTTATGTTCCCGCAGTTCTTGAATGGTATAAATTTCTGGTTTGATTGTATGTGAATGAATTCTGAAGAGCTATGTTAATTCTATATTACATGGAATTTACAGATTCATTTTCCTGAATTTGCATTTGACGGAAGATGAAATCGATAAAGCTTAAAGTATTCTCTTCTAGCAATTGTTCTGATGATGATGATGGTAACTCTTCTCATGCACTAATATGTAGAACAAATTTCACTCCACGCTGTATTAAAATGTACAATAGTACATGTTTATCTTCTCATTTGGCTTTAATTTCTGTAAGGCAAATTGTAAAAGGAAAATGTTTTTTTTTTGTGTGATAAGCAGGAAAATATATGAAATTGTAAATGCATTCATATGATATCTGCAATCCTTGCCATTATAATTTAAATGCACCATGCTGATTTTCACAAACATTCGGCCATGTTCCTTTCGACTTGTATATATCTAAACTTATCCGAAATGAAATGAAATAAAAGAACTGACATAAATTTTGATCAACCGAATAAATTTTGATTTCATCTAATAAAATTCCATTACACTCAAATGAACTGAAACATCTTCAAAAGGTTGGAGAGAAACAGATCCAACCACTAAAAAAAACCTAGTACAGTAGAATTTTAGCAACAAATTAAAAAATTAAAAAACCAATCAATCTGCAGCTTCGGCCTCCGCAGAGACAGATGGCTCCTCCTCGTCCACCGGAAACACCGGATTGATTATCTTTGGCCGGTCGAAACTGAAGTTCGCCGGTGTCAAACCCTGGCACAGCTCGGGATTTGCGGCGATGTACGCCGCCACCTCGGCGGGGCTGCGGAGGCGTCTTCCGACGGGCGGCATGTAGTACACGTCGACGGATTTCCGGCTGGTAACCGTCCTCCTCGGCACGATCCGGCTGGTGAATCCGGCCGGCGTCCTCGGCGCATTCGGCTTGTGTGCGAACCAGGTCTGCCGGCTCGGATCGTAGCCGAACGCCGCCGGGTCGCTGCAGCTGCCGCCGGCGCTCCTCCGGCAGGTAAATGGCTCCTCCAGAATTTTGCTCCGCAGCTCCTCGAATTCGTCCTTCGACGGAATTTCTCGCCACTTTCGGCAGTCGGCGCACTGCGCCGCCCACTTTTGCGTCACAGGCCTGGTGGCGCTGGAGGAGGATGCCATCTTCAGAATTCGGCGGCGCCGGCGGATTTGAGAGAGAGGAATAGAATTGTTGCTGGTGTAGAATATGGATTCCGGGCATCTTATTTATAGCTGAAGAAGTTCATTTCCCGCCAAGCCACCTGGTCAAATTTTCTTTATCAGGCCAAAGGAAAATCTAATTTTCTACCATATAATGGTTCATGTGGGAATTAATTTCCCACGGAATTTATAATTACTCGGATTATAATTCCATAACAAAATACGCAGAAATAGATAAAATTGTTTGGTTGTACGTGTAGGAATTTGTAATTCCGTGAATTTACTACGTAGTTTTGAAAAACTAACGATTAATAGAATAGTAAACGCGGAATTGTAAATTACCTAGGTGGAACAAGGTAAGAATTTTCCCAACGTTTTGCAGAATTGTAACATCCCCGTAATTTTAAATTACTCCGTTTTTCTTATAATACGCAAACAAAACAACCACACCAATTTCAAAATCCGAGCATTTGTAATTTATCGCATACAATACGCGTACCAAACGACCTCTAAGTATTTACAAAGTTTTATATTTTCAACAAGCTCGTAAATATTTCAACAACCACCCATATTTTTTAATGTTATACATGCAAGTTTTGGTATCAAATATTTCAACAGCCAACCATATTTTTTAAGATTTTATATGCCAAATTTATTTAATAAAATATAATTATAACTTTAACCCACCGCACATATTGAAATGGAAAGTATGATTTTGTCTTGCAATAGAGAATTTATTTAGTACCTTATTATGTCAAAAATATATATGTATAGTACCTTATTTGAACTTTGACTAGATAATACAAATTTGCTTTTTCAATGTTAAATACTTATTTTTTTCGGTCAAAAGTGTCTTGTTTGACTTTGTGTTTTTTGACTTTACAAAGTCAAATAGAGACGACTTTAACCATAAATGTTTTTAGTTAATTAATAATATGAGACTTTTATTATGTAATATGTTGTTTGATTCGTTTTTAAATAAAAAATTTACACACTTAAATAGAGATATTAGTAGTCAAAGTTGTTTCAGTTTGACTTTGAAAAATCAAATATGAGATAGAGGGGACTTTTTTAACAAACTTTGACATAAGATATTTCCAATGTACTTTTAAACTATTAATTAATGTAAATTTATACCATCGTCTATATTTTATAGTCATAAATAAATAAATATTTTCATTTTTTATTACCTAATACTTTTTAACAAAGTCTTGTTTGAAACATCCAAACAGTGGAGTGACAACCCTTTTTTATATACAGTAAATAAATTATGGATCAAAATGTAATTATTTTGCTTTAAGAGCTATAGTGACCCTTTTGAAATAACTCATGTATGACTTCATCTTTTCCAATTGTCACTAATCCTTATTCCTTCCCTCAATCTTCCTTCCACCACTCCCACTGTCAACCTCACTATTCCAACATCTATCAAGAAATGCTTAAAATGTGGTCGAGTTGATGTGATAAGGATCGATGCTACAAATTCATAAAGCTACGATTGATCTAAACTTCCTCGATAGAGAATTTGAAAATCAGACAGATGCTAATGTGAAAAGGTCAACATCAGTGGAAATGAGAAGGTCAACCTCAGTTTTTGCCTACTTCGTGATCATTGGATTGGTGTTTTTTACCAGCCATTGAAAAATAGCGTGTAGTTTTGCGGTTAAGTCACTATAACCAATTTGTCGAATACAACAAAAGTATTCATCCTTGGTGAAATCAAACGACGCACCATTATTTTATTGTATTTATGTTACTTTCAGCGTCCTTAACATTATCTTGCCTATTTCAGGTATCGGTATTTCTTTCTTTTTACCGGATGGACGATATTGGTAGCTTTAAAGAGCTATTGGGATCTATGTATACCCATAAATCGTTAATACAACAAACGTAGGTTATTTGAACACCAACATCATTTTACCCACCATAAGCAACCCATACATATTAAAGTAAGGCACATTGTAGACAATGTATGGATATCTCCGGAGATATACTTTGACGATATCATCCAATGCACGCTTCTAAAGACTACAACATCACCCTTACTAATATTTGGGATGCCTTTCATTTTTTATTCCTTGGTGTGATGGCTTGCAATTATTCCCATTAATCTTAGAAAAACCCACTCCACATCTTCTAATAAGTAGAGTACCATCATCACTAGAATGTATTGTAAATGGCGATTTGCACATTTGAAAATTAAGTTAAGAACAATGTAGATGTGATAAAATGTCTATAGGCAAATTCTATTTAGATAACCTTTTTAGTTATGGTCTAGTAACATAATGAATAGGTTCATAAATTTAATCAAATGAATCAATAATGTACCAAAAAGTTAATCGCTGTGTTTGGTCATTAACCAGAGTAGGCATAAGCTCCTTTCAAACGAAATGATTTTCTTGGAACAATTGCAAACTATTCCTCAAATTTTGGAAGGGAAATTATGCTACTCTATCCATAATATATGTCCTTTCTAATAGACATTTCTTAAACAAATCAAACTCTCTAAATATCCCAAAAAAAAAGAAGTTCCACAATTTTGCTTCCAAAAGAATGATAAATGAAGGGGCAAGGTCATGATGCACTATACAAAATGCACTAATACTCCTTCCATATTGAAGATGACCATGTCTGAGCTTATGTGGCAATAAAAGGGTTCAATTTAGAATTAGTTTTGAAAGAGTATTATTTGGTAAACTAGTTTTAAAAATAAGGTTAGTTAGGTAAATAACTCGTATTTTGACATTTCAACTTAAAATACGGTTGCATTTAATAATACTCTCGTGAAAATATAATATATTTCAATTGGTGCTATTTCAGCGTTGTGTGGATTTATTTTACTTTGACTCTGGATTAAGAATTGACAATTACAATTATTCTTTAATTTTGACTATCAATTTCAAAGATAAAATAAAAAAATTTATATGTTTTGACTATCATCAAAACATGAATTGTAAATGACTCAATCAAGAAATGTTTAAAAAATATATTATGTAGAGTTTATTTAAAATTCTTCTTATCTTTAGCTAACTACAAACCTCCAACCACCTAATGAAATAATTTTATTTTCAAAATGAGAAAAGTAAAAGATACTTAAGATTATGTGAATTCAACATTGATGATGAAGATTACTCGAGCTTTGACCACCGTCCTCTTACCAAATATCTTAAAAATCTCAAAATGGCAGATTTTGCAAATTTGGAAGTGTCAAATTGTGTACATGCATGATGGATCCCATCCATATTCTCGAGCGGCAATTAATGCAAACCGAAATTGAGTAGGAAATTAATTCCATTCCTGGTAAAGAAACAAAATCACAAAAGAGAACGAATCACAATTAATAAGGAAAAAAATAGAAAGAAAATCTTTCAACTTTATTAAAATTCCCAACTCCCCTAATTCGTCGGCCGCTGACTTCCATAGCTATAAAAGTAAACTTTCACCGCTTCACTTTTCGCGTTTTGCGAGTTCTTTTTTGAGGGTTTAAGGCCTGCGTTTTTTCCTGATTTCCTTGTCGGCACACGCCCCGCGCTGTGCCTGCTGTCTACCTCGTCGAAAGGTGCGAAATCCGACAGTTTTTTAAGGTTTTAGTGGTGTTTTTGATCCTCTGTGTGTGCTGGGATTCTAGCTTTAGTTGCATTGGTTATAGATGTTTATGCTTGTTTTTCCATCTGGGTTTGATTTTTTTCCTTGATTAGAGGCTTTGAGTTTATGCTTTTGTAATCCTGTATGTGTGCTGGGATGTTGATTTGGTTGCATTGGTTATGATTCTTTGTGTTTTTGTTCTACCTTGATTAGAGGGTGAGAAAATCCTGATTGTTTTGGTTGTGTGAACTGGTTGTTTCTATGTGTGTATTGGGATGTGGATTTTGTTGCATTGGATTTGTGATTCTATTTTGAGAATCAGATTCCAGTAGGCATGCTGAAAGATTGAATTTTTATTGTTTGTTTGATTCCTGTGGTCTGAATTGTGGGTTAAAGGTTTTTGTTTGAAAAAGTTGATCTTTTTTGTTTCGGTTTTGTGTAGGAAGTGATTATGTGATGATTAATCTGTTTGTGTTTAACGATCGGCTTGATCCAGAGTTTTTATTGTTTGTTTGATGTTTCCTGTATGATAAAGTCAAACTCTTTGTTGTTTGGGTTTTATTTCTTGTTGAAGTTGATGCTTTGAGAAAAAATAAGATTCTAAATTTCACATGTTTTGTGATTGGATTGCTTGAGTTTTATATATGTTATTTGTTCATTGTTCGCAGAAAGTAATGTGATTAGTTTATATGTGCAGAGATGGCAGAGACCCAATCAGTAGGGAAGCCAGTAGGAAAGCCGGATGTTTCAACTGTTGTGAATGAATTTGCAGCACAGTACTACAAGTGTCTCGAGCAATTACCTGAGGTGTTGTACAAGTTCTATAACGATGACAGTGTGCTAAAGTGGCCAGGTGTTAAGCTAGCTACAACTCAGAAGGTAATTTGTTTATGAACTTTTTAACCTATGTATTCTAGTGATGGAAACTTCATTATTTGACATGAATGAGTTGTTGCATGATATGCTCTGCAACTCCTTTTTCTATTGATCTTTTATAATATTATTGAATGGACAAATAGGTTTTTTTTTCTTCTGTATTGTGTTGTTATATTTTAGATTGGTGTAGAGATTGAAAATATGTAAAATTTGAATGGTGCAGGAGATACATGAAACGATCATGTCTTCAGTTTACCCAGGGTGCAAGGTGAACATTGTGCATGCTGATGCCCAGGAGTCTTTGATGGATGGTGTCATTATGAACATTTCTGGCTGTTTGTTTGGGAATGACAAAGTGAAGAGGATCTTCTCTCAGACATTTTTTCTTGCCAAGCAAGAGAGGGGCTTTTATGTCTTGAATGATAACTTTCGTGTGCTAGACACGAATGAATTATTGAGCCATTCATTTGAGTCTGAGGAAGAAGTTGAGACTGAGGAAGAAGTTGCTTCCCCAGTTGCTGAAGGTGAGCTGGCTTCTATTGTACCGAACATTAGGGTTTTCCTTTCTTTTTCATGATGCCTTCTAATGTACTTTGTTTTTTCAGCTCCCACCAATGTTCCTGAAGCCCAACCTGAACCAGAACAAGAAGCAGTCTCAGTTCCAGCAGCTAGCGTCGAGAAAACCCCAGCTGTCACAGTTGCAGTTGCTGAAGCTCCTAAGGAGGCAGTTCCTGCTGCATCAAGTGAGAAACCCGAGGCTAAGAAATTTTCATATGCATCAATGGTATGTCTTCCAACAATATTCCTTATATCTCTGCCAACTTTTTTAAAGCGTTCTTTTCGTAATATATTATGCTTTTTCTACAGGTGGTAAAAGAAGCGCCTGCTACAGAAATTTCTGCTCCTGTGATATTTAGATTTGCACCAACTGTTAACCATCAGACTGAGGTAGTGCCTAGTACAGGTAATAAGCCTATCAAGAGCCATGGTGCGAAGGGAAAAATTGCTGCCAATAATGATTTCCACCCTGAGGGTATGTCTAATTTCACTTTACATTGTTAGAATCTTCATAATTATCATTTCTATCTCCTCTGATTCGTCTCATTTTTACTTGATTGCAGCCCTTTCTAGAACAGTGTATATACGGGACCTCCCCCCAAAAATCACAAAACCTGAATTGGCTAATGCTTTGAAGCAATTTGGACTTGTCAAGCTGGAATCCATCCAGATTAAAGATTTTGATGTATGCTCCTTTTTCAATGACATTTGTTCTTTATAATGTTACTCATTTGCCTTTCTTAACCTGTTACTTTTAACATGTGTATCTAGGATGGATTCTGTTTTGGGTTTGTGGAATTCGAAACTGAAGCCATGGCCAAAGCTGCGGTACAGGTATGCATGCAATAGCTAAAACCAACTCATGGGTCTGTGGGTTTTCTTATGTGTCTAAATGATTGTTTGATATTCTTGGGAAAAAAATCTAGTAGTTCATTTTGGGAAAAGAACACTATCCTTTAACAAATTTGATTTTGTCAAATTTATCCACAATTACTTATTTATCAAATTTGGTTCACAAAGTTCTGAAATTTAGTTTCCAATTTTATTAATGTATGTGTATTTAAGTTTATTTTGAGAGCTGGTCAAAGGTGAAAACTATTCTGTATGAATGATTAATGCACAAATAGCATTTTTTCATTTACCATGTTTTGACCAAAGTTGACTGGTGTTTGCAACATTTTACAAAACTGAAGTGGCCTAGATCAAGATTTACACTGTTGATTTTTTTTAGTGTGTGTTTACAGCTTTAAAAAGAAAATCAAATTCACGTCAAATGGATTCAATTGAATAATGTTTAAACTTAGTGGACTTGGTTGAAGGGCGGAAATTTTTCAGGCAGTCAACTTTGAGGACCATTATGATAATTTTCCAGTTATACTTGATGTATCCATCAGTCTTTTGCAAAAATATACTCAATCTTCAATTCTTCAAAGAGCACATTATCTGATTTATACTCCCGATCAAAGAGCTGTTTTGTTACTTTCTTCTATGTACATGTGTAGATAGTATAGCATAGATACCTTTTTGCTAATACTGCATTTTATTTCAGGCTCGCAATGTCACCATAAATGGATTTAAAGCTCACATCTCGTTCAAGAAATCCAAGGGTAAGTTCAGCCCCTTATTACAGTAACTTTTTTAGCATATGCGCTTTTTCTGGGCTTATTATCTCATTGTGACTTATGTTCTCTCGATTGAACTGTGCAGCTGCAAACAATGGTCCAAAAACTGGAGGAGGCGGAGGAGGAGAGCTCCACTCCAATGGAGGAGGTAGAGGAGCGGGAGAGTTCCGCAGCCAGGGCCGTGGCGATGCAGAGCGGCCAAAGAAGGAGTTCGGTGGTTTCAGGAACAACAGGGATGGGAGAGCTCCGGGAGCCGGAGGAGAAGGAAGGTGGTAGAGTCAGGGGAAGATGGATATTTGTTCCCGAAATTTTGGACCTTGAGCGATTTGATTCGGGAGCAAATATCGATTTTATGTTAATTATCTTTCTCTCCATTTTTTCCTTTTTCATCATAGATCATAAACATTGTTCTAATTCAGGCTCTGGAACTGCCTGGTTCTCATTTTTCTTAAGCTGTGATGTCTTTTTACTGGAACAAGTTAAATTTGATGTTTTTTACCGGAACAAGTTAAATTTGATGTTTTTTACCGGAACAAGTTAATTTTGATTTTGTAGTATAGGAAATGTGACCGTTTAAATCAGTTTTTATGAGCTATTTATCTTATCATTGTTTTAGATTGTGTACTTTAGTGCATCTGTTGTTGCACCGTGCAACAAATACATCGTGCGCATTATATTTGTGCACGGTTCCTCGGATGAGCGGATTTCGTGCACATCAGGTGAACAACTATATGCTTGGTTGATTTGGTCTATATTATATGCACCAATTTACACCCAACTATATTGTGAAATTTTTTTATTTGGCGAATATTTAGATCATTTATTTTTCACACTTTTTTTTTTCTTTGAAGTACAACAAATGTATATTTTACACTATCAATTAGTGTAAAATTTGACCCATCTGTTGACCAAGAGGAGAGCCATATAAACGTTGTTTTAAATCGTAATTATTTAACTTATGACTAGTGGCAGATATTTGGTGCTTCCTATTGAATTACCTGTTGTCGGTATTTCCTATTGGATTACCTGTTGTTCAAGGTCTGGACTTAATAGAAAACCGCATTCTTCTCAAAAGAGTATTCTTCTGATGGAAGAAGAATACGGTTTTCTATTAAGGCCTTATACTGGACCAGGATATTGTCATGTGCATGGGGTGTGTTTGCTGCAGCAAATGGAGTTCAGGCGGGAGACGTGTATTCATTTACAGCTGTAGACCAATTGACATATAAGATCGATATCCTCCGCTCAGCATAGGTAGAGGGCATGATTTTATAGTGAGTACCGATGCAACAAATGTGATCAGAGTTTATGGATTTGTTGGATTCTGTGTTGAATAATTTTATTGCATATTCTTTGCACAAGATCAACACGTGTCAGCTTAAAACCAATACATTTTGTTTTGCACGAGATATGCACACTATGCGTTTACCACTCTATACAAGTTGGGTTGGACAACAAATTTAGATTGGGCGAAATGAAATACATTTGAAATTGGTGGACTATACTATGGGTTGCTTTTAATTTTCTTTGTTCGTGTTAGATTTGTTGTAACCTGGTGCACACGATGTGCACGAAATCAGTTCATCCAAGTGGTCGTGCACAAATACGATGTGGACGGTGCAACAAATGTTCGTGCTGGTCGCGTGCTAAAGTACACAATCTAAAACATTGATGGACTAAACTATGGGTTGCTCTTAATTTTCTTTGCTAGTGTTAGATTGGTTGTAAGTTGGTGCACAAAATCAGTTCATCTGAGAGGTCGTGCACAAATACAATATGCACGGTGCAACGGATGTTCGTGCAGATTACGTGCTAAAGTACACATTCTAAACATCGATAGACTAAACTGGTGGGTTGTTTATTTTGGCGTTTGACGAAAGGGAAATGGAATCATCACTCTTAATTTCCTTTGTTTGTGTTACGTTGGGTAATTTTTAAGTTCTTTTTCAACATTTTGTGCATCAGTTTCTCCAAAAAAAAACATTTTCCGCATTCCTCACACATTTATTGGGATTGAAATTCCCCATACCCTCTTTTGTCTAAGCCACCATCGCCACTCCAGCCAGCACCGACCACAACCACGACCACGACCACCACTCCTAACCGTCACAGATTCTTTTCCTTCATTTCCAATTCTCTAGAGCCAAATAGTTAGCATTTTTGTGGAGTAGCAATGCCTAATGCGTAACCATTGTATAATAATGCCCGAGGAGTCCCTTTCATTTGTTAAATTTGAGGGTTGAGACAGAGAAACACGTGGCTCAAGGGTGGTGTGTAGGAATCTTTTTTAGCAACTTGTCTGAATCATGACGTGTCCAGTTGTTGTGTTATCCTATGAAGATTTCCTTCTCTCTCCTTTATGTCTTGTCCCTATTTCTTTTTGTTTCAGGAATATTATAAATTACTTCTATACTCCAAATTCGTTTCTCCTTTTTAGTTTCCATGAATCATATTTTTGTGTAATAATGCCCGTATTAATCCTACCAATGATGTCATCAAAGTATTTTTCATCACAAAGTGTTGCTTTATCCGCCTTTTGCTCAATTTTCAGTACTTTGATTAATTATTTAAAATTAATTTAATAAATGACTTAGAACTTCTCGTGCGTGCGCATGTTCGTGTTAAATTTTAGTAGTATTTACAACATATAAATATTGTGTTAATCACTTTTTTTTTTGTTTAGTTCAAAAGATTGAAAGTATCCATATTGAGTTGGAACTTTCATTTGAAGATGGACTAGGGTCATATTCCTTCAACTTATTTATATGATGATACTTGCACGGTAATTTTCAAATACCACCACCTATTTGTACATGTTGCAAAGTTAAAACCTATTTCGATTGTATCGTGTACAAATTCCTTTCTTTTCTCTACCACACATTTCAAGTTACCAAATTTCTTCTTCTATGAAATTATCCACATCTCTAACTCCAGATCTTCATTCTTCTCTATTACCCCCAATACCTCTTTTTTTATTCGACATCTCACCAATCACCATCACTATCCAAACTCCTCAACTCCATCTCCGCTAAATCATCCGCCCCATGATTCATGTTATTCTAACGTTCAGCTCCAATAAGCACATTTTCAGGCATTTTTTTTTCCTATTTTTAGCACTGATTAGCTCCAATTAGCACAAGTCTGCTCCAGTCAACTCATTTTCAGCTCAACTGGACAAGACCTTTGTAGCTCCCATCAAACCCCTATCAACCCATCACTATCGAACATCAAGATCCTCATCTTTTCAAACACGAGTCAAAATTGGATCTAGGGAGATGACCTTCTAGACCAACAAGAATGGATAAATACAAAGACCTTTTTATTAAAAAAAATTGATGTCAGGTTTTGTTTTTGAATCGTTATGATATTGAAATTGAAGGTAGTCGTGGTAAATTTAATGGAAATATGGTGGTGGGTAGCATGAAGTTAGCGATAGTATGGGTATATTGAAAATTACGATATTATTGAAAGCATGATCAAGTGTAACAATCTCTACATGTTTCGACATGTAAACCCTACCAACTTGTTCAAGTTTCGATATTTAAACCCTAGCTACACTTACCTACATGTTTTGATGTCGAAATATTCAACGACAATTTGCGGAACCGCCGCGCAATCTCGTGATGATCCATCATTATTATACAAATTGGATTAAATCATGCCTAAATTTCCCATAATGTACTATTTTTAACCGAATGAGATACATCATCATCAAACAAGTCAAATTAAAATATGCCAATTTCCTTATAACTACTTTAATTTGATCAATATTATAATTACTTACATTATTCGATCCATAATCCATCAACTTGGACCCCCTACTGTACTGTAGAGGTGAACACAAAAATTGAGCAGATCAATGGCACAAGATTCGGGTGGGAAAAGAAAATCCAGGGCGAGGGGAGCAGATCTGGTAGACGCGGATATGTGGGGCATAGCGCTACGTGTCACAAGCCAGGCACCTCTTGACTTCATAAAAAAGGCTGCAACTTGGCGTGGGACCCGCCCTCATTCTGGCGGGGCATGACCCATGCCCGTATTTATGGACCACGTGTTGCGTCCTCCCTGGCCCACGCGCGCGCCACGTTAGCCCCCTCGCCGGTCAAACGGTCTACCTCGTCGTTGACATTCGTTGACCGGTGCGAAAAAAGGTTCGCGCCGCGGATGATCTGACCGGAGTCAAGGTTTGCGTTTCCCAATGTAACGATTCTTCGCCTGGTTTTAATGCGGTCAAGCATTTCGGCTGCAACTAGTTCTTGGATTTTGTTTTTTTCTCTTAATTTTCGGAAAATGTTTACTCATCTAGAATGATCGAAAAGTGATAAATGCAAAAAAAAAAAAAAAAAAAGTTAAGCAGAAATTCCACATCTGAAAAAACACACACATTGAAGTAATTTTGAAGTAATTCAGTGCTTATTTTACTTGATTTAAAATAAAATAAATTTATATATTTTACTATTTATTTTACAATTATTAATTTTTTAAAATATTTTAACAAACTCTGTGTCATATTTCAAGGAACTTATAATTTTAATGAATTGAACTGAAATTAATGTATTAGAAAATTATTAACGCAGTCAGATCATAAAATTACATTTTATCTTAATTTAAATCCGAGCTGAAATTAGCGTCTTGAAAAATAAATATTAATTATTTACCCACCATACAAATTTATGTGTTAAGATCTAATTTCTTAGCTAAAATTTTAGATTAACAAAATTGGATTTTGGCTTTTAGGCCATGTTTGCTAGAGTTTATTTCTTGATATACTGAATTTAACTGAGCTCAATGAAAATGTAATTTGATGAAATTCATATTAATTCAGTTATGCTGATTCCATTTTTCAACACATTAATTTTTAGTTTAATTCAGTTCAGTTCAGTTTATTATATCAAGAAATAAAGTCTAGCTAGTTGTGGAGATTTCAGCTCACCTTAAACAAATCTACATCAAACAAGTTATCCTTAAATGAAAATTACCAAATCAGAGTAGACAGGACTTAAATAATTCTCCAGCAGGCCAGTATCCAAACAATCCAAACATCCACAAAAAACCCCAAAATATCCCCCACGTGTCAAACGCTCACCACATCTCATCACTCCCCCGACTTTCACCAACCACAAATTACCATAATACCCTCCACCCTCTCCGCGACACGACGACGTCGACGACAGCTATGTCTTGCAAACAAAATATACTAGTGCCGTGCGATGTGACCCATTATTTTACCATTTATTGCAATAAAATAATAGTTTTTAGGACACTAATCCTTGCAACTTGATACTGCTAATAATCAAAGAAACAAATTATTACACGACACCGTTGCGGCTTTACGAGGCTGAGGATATCATCCACGTGGCAAATATTTGATGCCTTGAAGCTACTACCCTGGACACGTGTTGGATTATCTTTTGCGTTGCTGTTTTCCAGACACGCGTCCGCAACAACTTGATGAAGGGATGAGAATTGTTTCTGTGCAGGCGGTGTCACCGGAGTTATCGTGCACGTCCTTTGTTGAGAAGCGGTCTCATTTAAAAAGGATAATTTTCTTTAAGTTTATACTAATCTATTGGGAATTCTTGATAGGATTCCTTAATTTCTAGTTGTTTAATTGTTCTTATCCTCTTTTGGTTTCACAACCATATTCTGACGTTTTGGTATAACTGAGTAGTTAATATATATCACATTTTACTTTGTTCATGAAATAATGAGTTCAATATTTGGTAAAATTTTTATTTTAAAATGGCTAGACTGAAATGAATTAAACTGAATTGAAAATTTAAGTATAACTGAATTAATCTAAATTTCAATCAATTAGATTTTAGCTTAAATCTATCACTTTTAAGTTTTAACAAGAAAATTTTCTCCAACTAATATTTTGACTTTAAAATTTAAATGTGTATATTACTATGAATCTAACATTGGACTAGATAAATGTAATCTAGTACACATAATATTGTCATAACATATTTATAGATGAAATCTCGTATTATATTTTGAATCTTTGATAATCTTGATAAAATGATTTAATTTTTTTTAAAAAAATTGCACAATTCTTTTGAAGAAAAAACACGTTTCTTCAAATTGAAGAAAAGGGTGGCAACTTAACAATCATAATGCTAAATTTAGAAAACATGACTCTAGATCGGGGTGGATTGGGATCATAAAAACACCCAAAGACAGCTCCCATGATGAAAGTCCACCAAACGCTGCCACGTGTGGAATTCGATGAATCCTATGGTTAACAGATAGCGGTAGCACGATAGGGAGCATGAGGTCGACAGCACCTGAACACTCCCACAAAAAATTCAGCACCTTTCTCTGGAAACACCACCCAAAAGGGGCTGCTATTCAGTCAGACCCACGTGTCACCGCACAGGGACATTTCCGTCTTTTCACATGCACACACCCTTTCTCACCTTTGTCTCCGTTTTCCCTGTTCCGGAGGTCTTTCACAATTCAATACAATTCCATTCTCCTTCCAGACAAAAACTTTGAGCTCCCCTTTCGATTTTCCGACAATTTTCCGGCGGACCCTTTTGCCCCCTGATCAGTTTGAACTCCCCAAGCTGTGTTCTTTCTTGGTGCTTAAGAAGATCCAATTTTGCTTTGATTGTTTGGAGCTTCTGAAGTTAACATGCAGTTAAAGATCCGATTTTCTCATCTGGGCCGGTGCAGTTTGGATCATGCTGTGGCTGTTGAGCATGCATGGAGAATTTGATGTTTCCGAGCTGGGATTTTTCACTGTGGTTTTACTGGCATTGGTATTGTTGTAGCTGTCATGGGAGATAGGGATAAGAGTAGAATGGAGAGTAGGTATTCTAGGGACCTGTTGAATAGATTCATGGGGAGCGGTGAAATGGGAGGGGCATTTGATGCGGCGGAGGGGGAGGAGGATGTGGCGGTGGAACTGAATCTCGGGTTGTCATTGGGAGGAAGATTTGGGGTGGACAAGAGCTCGGCGAATAATCTGATGAGGTCGTCTTCTGTTGCAACGTATCTGCCGGTGGTTAGGGCTGACGAGGCGGTGACCGCAGCGGCGCCGCCACCGGTGGCGTATTCAGCTCTGACCAGGACGGCTTCTCTCCCGGTGGAGACGGAGGAGGAGTGGAGGAAGAGGAAGGAGCTTCAGACTCTGAGGAGGATGGAGGCTAAGAGGAGGAGGTCTGAGAAGCAGAGGGGTTTGAGGGCGGAGAGGGAAGGTGGTGGCGGCGGCGGCGGCGGTGGTGGGAGTGGCGGTGGCCGGTGGGGGGAGGAGGAGAAGAGGGAAGGCGAGGTGAGTCTGAAGAGGAGATCGGATAAAGATCAATTCATGGCGGCTTCGAAGCGATTCGTCCCTCCTTTGGGAATGCCTGTGTTTGGTAATGCTGGTCAAGGGCAATCTAGTTTCGGGAGTGAAGTGGAGCCCGCGGCGGCGGTTGCTGGGAGAGGAAGAAGGCAGCCGGGGTCTCAAGGATCTGTGGTGGAATCACATGGTGGGAGTTCTTCGTCTGAAATGGAAAGTAGGCCTCTTCAAGGTATATTTCATTACTTCATCTTCTTTAATTCTATTGCCTTTTTTGTCTGTAGTTATTGATCTGCAAGTATATTTCCACAATTGGATAAGCCTGCTCCTGTGTTTGATTCTTGATAATTCTTCTCTTTAAGATGGTGGTGCTTTGTGTTTTCTAGTCTGTTTCACTGTGATCAGTTTTTGTGAAGGGGGGGTTTGACAGAATTGAGGAGGGTAAGTGCTTTGGTTGACTTGTACAAGTTTATGATCGAATGAGGATATACTTTTATTCTTCCTCTTCTGCTCTTGATTTGGTAGTTTTTGATTACAAATGATTTCGATGAAAAAAGGTGCAACTTTGTGATTCTGGTTTGTGGCTAATCTAGTGTGCTTCGGGTAAACTATATTGCATGTATACTATGGGCTAGAAGGATGATCTGTACTGGTTTTGTTGTTGTGCTTGGAACTGAGAAAATTTTGCTTTTTAGAAGTGAACATGGAAAGGTCTTACACTTTAAACTAAAATAGTTGAAAGACTGCTATTTATGAGAAGAGAGTTTTTTTCTTCAGCCGGTCATTTGGGGTTTTCCTCATATTTAACAAGGTCAAAATTCTAGACAAGCTACGAGGGTGGAAGTCGGAGAATAATACATATCGATGTAGTATAATCTAGTTATGTGCCCAATTTGCTGTTTGCTTCACTTGGATTGTGTTTATCTTCCAAAACCGTTCTTGCCAGTCTAAGTGAGCTTATAATGATATTCAGTGTAGCTTGTTTTACTTCTAACATACATTACTCAATCCAGTTGCCACGAAGTTAAAGTGTGTCTGTGTGAACAATTACTTGTTTTGGGTAATCTTCATACAAAGATGGTGTCACCGGGAAGACAGATTTGTTAAATACCTTAATTGATGACCTAGGTATATCTAGACCTAGGATGTATAATGCTTAATCAAAGTTTATATGCATTTAATAAGGAGATTACAAGATATTCCTTGATAATGACAGTTATCATTGGCGCGTGTACTTAATAAACTGTTTACGTTCTTGGCGCGTGGCGCGTGTAATTTTATGTGTATTATTTATAATCATCATCTGAGTACAATTTCCATGAACAGGCTTCATGGAATCTCATCTTAGAACCAAGAATCCCACAGTAAATGGTAGAGTAACCAACTTAAAAATCTATGATGGATTTTGATTTGGCTGGCTGTTTTACTTGGTAGTAGCTTAACAGAGTGGTCGGTCATATGTGTGCCAGTTTATGCCTTTATCATTTCTTTAGGGTATATAACATCTCTGATACACATTGAATATCCAGTCTTCATTCATTCTAAATACGGAGAAGATAATTTTTCTGGGATTCTTCTTTTTTTTGGTGCTTCATCTCACACATATGCAACTGATTAGCAGGATCTAGCAGCTGTGGTGAACTAAGCCCTGTGAGCATCAAATCACTTCGAGAAGCAAGTAACGAGGATGTTGGTTCTCCGGGATCTAAGATAAGAGAAAATGCCATTGCCTGCTTGAGGATAAGCACCACTAGCAGCCGAACATCAACTGTCGAAACTGGAAATGCATCGAGGCCACCACAGCCCGAGGCAGCCAAGAATCAAAACAAGGAAACTGGGAAGACCTCGTTAGAAGAGATGCCGTGTGTGTTCACCAAAGGAGATGGGCCAAACGGGCGAAGGGTGGATGGGATACTCTACAAGTATGGCAGGGGAGAAGAAGTAAGAATTATGTGTGTTTGTCATGGGACTTTCTTTTCGCCGGTAGAGTTTGTGAAGCATGCTGGTGGAACCGACGTTTCTCATCCCCTGAAACACATAGTTGTGAACCCCAATGCATCTCCCTTCGAGTGATCGATGATTTGGCATGGTTGAGAGACTTGTTTAGCCCTTTACATTTGCCTTAGGTAACTTACATTGTATAAACAGGTCATAATACCTGGGCAAATATAGGTACCAGAAAGAAAATTTTGTTTCTCCTTTTATACATTTTCGATCCAGAAAAAAGGGTTTACAGATGATTTCTTTATTTGGTGTGCTTTTTGTTAATTTTATTTTATGCAAGTGTCACCATAATTTTAAAGTTGCAAGGATTGTGACAGAGTCTATGTATGCTATGACCTATGAGTCATCCATTTTTTAGTTCAATGATTGTTCTTTTATTCTGTTATTTGAGTGGAAAACCTGGTGGAAAATTTGCTGGTAAGGCATGTGTATATAAATGACCAAGTCAACATCCTTGTTTAGGTATTGAAATATTGTAAATGATTCATCAAAAATGACTTTATGGTAAAACTTTCACTATTGGTTCTATTTTATAAGCAACCAGGTCAAACTAATAAAAGGCTCAAACATGTCTATCTCCATCACATTTGTCACAGAGAAACCTAGATTTTAAAATGCCCAACATTCTTTGTATAAATTAACAAAAAACACAAAAAACGAGTGGCCTCGAGAACCAACAATCAAGAACGGAGATCCTGGTTCTCTAGGCCACTATATTCAACTTGCTTGAAATCTCAGAGACTCCTCTGTATCACTGGTTTAAAGTTATAGCAGAATGCAGAGATTTGGCCGATAAATCGAACAAATGAAGGCAAATTTGAACATCTGCACCAAGAAAATAGCAAAGCATATATGATCACTTGCAGCAACAGTATCTTGGCACGCATAACAACTTCCACAAACACGCCTTCACAGCACAGCAGCTCGAGTAAGATGGCCTCGTTGAGAAAAATGCGCAAAAGCTAGAGTCAGAACAGACACATGATGACTGTGAAGATGAAGATTGAGATTGAGATTGAGATTTTTCCCTGCAATTAAAACACATTATTATCAATAAGAAGCTTCCTCTAACAACAACAACAACAACAAAAAAACGCGCATAAAAGGTCGAATACTGACACTGAAAAAGAAGAAGGCTGGCTAGTATCTTGATTCTCAACAATAAAAGAATAGGTTTTGACATTTGGATCATTCCACTGAACCCTGAGGTTCTTTTTACAAAAGTCCTCATTCAACTTCTTTAAGTCCCATACTATTTCATCATTTTCTGAGCCTCTCATCTCGCCCGGCTTGAACCAATCTCGGGAAAAACTGCGGCTACCAATAGGGAGGCTGAAAAGAGAGTCATTTGAAACCATACTCCAATCCAAAACTTGATTTTGAGGAGATTTTGTGCCAGATTTTCTTGATCTTTCCATCATTTGAGAAGATGTAGGATTTTGTATCAATATTTCTCTGGGAAGCTCGAAAAGGTTTCCACTTCGACAATAGTTCTCATCATCATCAGAACTCATTTCCTGTGGTTTTGGAGGTTTGGTTTGTGGAGATTTAGGATTTATGATGGGAACAGCTTCGAAAACATCATCGGATGAAGAACGGGATGATTTTGAGGTTCCTGTATGGCTGTGTGTCATGATTTCACTTGTGTTCTCTGAGTTTTCTTCCTTGATTACTCCAAATTCCTCAGCTTCTGAGAAATCTGAATGCCTGAAGAGCTCATTATCATATCGAACCACGGCTTCCATTTACTGAATCATATCAAGAATCGAACAATTTCATGTCAGTTCATCATATTCATGTTAAGAATCCAACAGAAAAACATAACAAGAATGCAGACAGGAATTCAGTGCAGTCAAATCTACATCATCAAGAAAACAAACAAATAAACACACACACACACACCAAAAGAAAGCATACAAACCTTGACCAATTGATGTACATTCATATAAAGATTTCAACTTTTTGATGTTTTAGGGTAAAGGGGTTTAAGATAACATCACCATGATCAAAAGTGACATATTTCTTCTTCTTTTGCATAAAACATAAATCATGATCATAGGATCTTACCTTAATATTGTCAAACTGTCAAGAACTCCACCCTGGAGCCGAGCATTTAAAACAAATCCCTTGATCAAGAACTCCCAAGATTATGTCCCCAAATGAATAATCAATAAGTACATTAAATAGCTAATCATCATAGATTCTGAATATATCATGATATAGATTGACTTGAGCCTCAAAAATGGATTAATTTTTA
Organism: Cruciata laevipes; assembly: GCA_963678965.1. NCBI lineage: Eukaryota > Viridiplantae > Streptophyta > Magnoliopsida > Gentianales > Rubiaceae > Cruciata > Cruciata laevipes. Next base: position 4,353,006 of record OY787641.1, on the reverse strand, counting down.
ATAAATAAAGAAAGGTTCTTAGCATGCCTTTTTAATTTGACTAGGGTTTTTAATTTTGTGGATTAATGCATGTTTTGGGTTTGGAAAGGCAATTTCGATTCGGCTCAATACAATATTTTCAGATTCCCTTGACATAACTGGCTTTAGCTCTTTTTGGCGCGAGGCGGTAACTGATTTTGTGGCACGTGCTCTGCACGTGACACTTTCAATGTTTACTTTTTTTTTTTTTTTTTGAAAAGACACTTTCAATGTTTACTTTGTCATTTAAACATAATTATAAAATTTCATATATACTACTATTATATTTTATTCTAGAGAAGGTCTTGGGTGAGACCGTCCCACCATAAGCTTATGGTAGGACGAATGATAGTTCATGTGTTTAATTGATTTGTTCATGTGTTTCGTAGCTTTGTTAATTCATTTACAAAATTGTGAAACACAAGAACAAATCTGTCAAACACATGAACCCAGCTTATAACAAACAAAACTGTGAAACACATGAACAAATCTATGAAACACATGAACTATCATTCATGGTAGGACGGTCTCACCCAAGACTTTGTATTTATTCTATTCATCTATGATTAAGCATTTTTTGAAAGTTTCAAATAGATATCTAGAATGGTATGTTCTTGTCCAAAATTATGAGTTTATGCCTAACAACTTAGTTTTAAGAATATCATTGTCCAAATGACATTGATCACTATTTTATTTTGTTTTTTGAAGGATAACACACTATTTGATATGTCATCACAACAATGAAATATACTCATATATATGATAGGGAATATATACTTTCTCCATTCCATAATGATGTGATGTTTTCTAATATTATTATTTATAATTGGTATATAAAGTAAATATTCTTATAATATTGAAGCCGGACAACTTGTATAGTAAACAATTAACAACCATTCACATTTAAATTAAATCAATGAAAGCATAAGTACGTTCATGGATCAAAGAAAAAATAACATAAATGAATAAGTAACCTATATATACTACATCAAATTTAGAATTAAAGTTAAGTCAGACACAATAGAATTTTTTATTTCCGTTTACATGTCTGTTTCATAGTTTAAGAATTGGCGTTCTATAATGAAATTTTGGATTGAGGTCATCATTATATTGTTGTTTATGTAAACCAAATATAAAATAAATACACAAAAAATAACATCAAATCTTCCTTAAAATAGAAGGAATTTGATGCCACTAGTTAACAATTACGCCATCCATCATTGCTAAAGTTTTATTTGATACAAACACATAATAAGGGCAGATATCTAGTGATTATAACATAAAATCACTCAGATGGTATATAATGGGTATATAGTATAAATGCAATAAAAGAATAGAAATACAAAACATAAAATGTAATTCTAACTTTCCTTTAACAATCAAAATCATTTTCTAATAAGTTTTGTTGAAATCCACAAATAACATCTAATTTCCTCAAAGCTCCAAATCCATCTTGCCATCATCATCGTGTGAATCCAGCCCAGCCCGATTCTTATAATTGTGAGCAAAAACCTACAATTGAGGGGAATATGGGTGTGTTTGGTTTTACTTTTTATCTACTTTACTTTAAAGTAAAGTGGTTTTTTGTGTTTGGTAAGTTGGTAAAAACCATCTTCTTTAGGAAGCAGAAGCTATTTTTAGTATCAAAAGTAGAAGTAGGTCACACCAGCTTTATAAAAAAGTACTTTGCAACCTACTTTGCTTATAAGCATAACTTCACCAAACAGAGCCTATGTGTCTTCCCTTCTTTCTCCATCCCGGTGGTGATATATGATCTGGTCATCTCTAAGATTGATATGTTCAATTAATTGTTGGTAGGCTATGTTGGTAATTAAACCAAACTTAAATAGGATTTTAGATCCTGCTTTATATATTTCCTTTAAGGATTAGGAAGTTGATAGAATTACAGTTTCATGATTGGTTTAGGAGTTTATGTAGTCTATATAAAGACGCATAGGGCATTGATTGTAATTGAGGCATTCCAACAAGAAGATTAAGCTAAGATTGCAAGAGATTGAGATACAGACATTTAGGTCTGGTTTGGGGTCGAAAGTCTCTTTGAAGACTGAAAGCCGGGTTGTGGCTTGCCCCGTTGACGACGAGTCGGTTTAAGACGTCGGGTTTGTAATTGCCTCCAATACAACTAAAAGATTAATATATTGATATTTGTTCTGCTGCGTGTTTACAGGGATATAATTATTCACGGTAATTTTTATATTTCTACATTAATCAGTATTAATTTGTAATTTTATTTTAGTTGCTATAGTTTCCGCTTGTCCACAAATTTGATTTGATGGATTTGGGGCGATTCTGAGCACTTCAGTGCAATTATGGTCGTTCAGGTGTGATTTCAACAATGTTAGCGTGTAGTGGTCTTTGGTGATGATGTGGGCAACCAACGTTGAAGTTTGGGTCGATAACATTAAGGTTTGTGTTGCCAGCGTTGAAGCGTGACATGTGATGAAAATTTTGGTTTACGACGTTGAACTTTTGGTTGATAATATTGTGTTTTGAGTCACCATCATTTAAGTGTGGACGGTTGTGGACATGCGTCGAAATTTTGGGTCATCGATAGGAGTATAGTGATAAGTTGGCGTAAATATAGAAGAAATAGAACCATGGACACTAAAAATAGATTTACATTTTCACAATCAAAATTATAATAATTTGTTTTAACTCCAAATTATTTACAATTAGGCAAATTCTTATTTGACACCTGTCTCAAATGAGACCAAGGCCCCGTTTGGTGACGAGAGTTTTGAAGAGCGTTTAGCTTTTTGGGTTAAATATGGACAGTTGACTGGTCAATCAGCTCTTCTTAGTGTTTGGTGAAAAGCTTTTTCTAATTAGCTGTTTTGATGAAACCTCTCGTTTCTGAAACGCTAGAAATAGCAGCGTTTACGAAAAATTAAGCAAAACAATATATCAAAATATCTTTTTTATCCTTATTCTCACAAAATTTCCTTAAAACTAATAATTTTCGTACGTACATTTTTCAATATTTTTAATTTATTTTTGAAATATTATAAATATTGAAATTAAAATGGCACATGCTAAATATATATAAAAATAATTTTTTTATGTAATGTAATTCTGAAAATATTTTTTTTAATAAACGTAGATATATTATAATAAAAAATAATAATTTAAATAATAAAAATAAATAAATATATAAATGATAATTATTTTCGATAAACAAGCAAAACACTAAAACAATAATTAATAATAAATTGTACTAATGTCTATTTCAGTCATTTAACGCATTGAAACAGCTATCAGCTAATTGTTATTTGCCAAACACTAATGTACAAAACGCTAGTTAAACCGCTAGTCAAAACAGCTAATAGAATCCGCTAACAGCTAACAGCTAATAAAATCCGCTAACAGCTAACAGCTAAACGCTGATTGCCAAACGAGGCCCAAATATTATATGAGACTGCTATTGATTGAATTTGTCGTTGGTGAGCTTTAAACCCGCCGATTTCCTTGATTAAATTTGTCGTTGGTGAAATTGACCAAGGAAATGATCAAGAAAATTGACCGAAAGATCAAACAAATTGAACGAAAGATCAAATTAACTGAAAAATCAAGGCAAAACAAAAATACTCAGGACATTGATTGAAAGATCAAACAAACTGACTAAAAAATCAAGTAGAAACAGTAAATGCTCATTCTCCTGCTCTTGGTCTCCACAAGGACTGGTCTCACCCAAAACTTTCTCTTACAATTATGAGTCATATATGTATTATCTTTGTCATTTGTTATATCATTATTTTCATCTCTTCTAAAATTTAGAAGAACAAATAAAAGAATTCTCAACAGATAATGATTTGCCTAATGATAATTATAATAAATTGAAAAGATAGGTTGTTAGGATCGAGATCGTTGGATCGTTGGATCGTAAGATCCCACGATCCTACCTCCTTTTCCGATCCAGGATCGGATGTAGGATCGAAATATGTCATAGGATCGTACATAATCGTATAGGATCGGGTAGGATCGTAAGATCCTGCACAATAGAGTTTTACTCTATATTTTTTGCATTTTTTTTCTGGATGGATGGGGTGACCCATATTTCATGTTTATACTATATTTAAACTCCTTATTTAATCACAAAACTCTCTTAGAAGGGGAATGCTAACAAAGGTGATGATTATTATGAATTTATGATGACAATGATAGCGATTACAGATAGAGTACATGACCCTATTTTCCAGAAAGTGATGGATTTTGATATTATTGAATGACTATTTGAAGTATGCTTTATATGTTATAAGAATATAAGTTAAGTTTCATTGGTGTATCTTATTTTCTTTGTTTATTATTGATGTGTTTTCTTCTCTTTCACTCCAAGGATAACCACCCGAAGATGACCGGCGATAAACCTGCAAAAGATTCCCGGCTACACCCGGGAATAAACTCCGATGCTGAAGTTAGTACTTTATCTTTATGAATCTAGATTCTCAGTTTCTTATCTGTACCTCCTCTATGATGGGTCTGTCTCCTTTTTATATAGCTTCTTCTCCGATTTTAGCTCTCTACGAGTACTCCACGTTCCACCGTTCGTGGATGATCGTGCCGCTCTATTCTTGGTATTATGCTGACCTGATCCTTACTCTTTGTTACCTGGGCCGTTAACCCCGTGATGGTAGTTTTTACCTTTTGGGCCTGTTGTATTTTACCTTGGGCTTATTAAATATGATGGCTGGGCCTATTGAGTATAATGGTATACACCATAAGCCCCCCCCAGTCGCTGAAGTTTGAGACTGAGTGTTCGACTCTCTTATTGTTTTGACTAGATGAGGCGAACAAGTAGTTGCTCTAATTTTAGCGGCTGATGTATGGGAATCGTGTTCGTTTGTCTTGTTATTTTCTGTTTTACCTTCCTTTATTTTTGCCGTACCTGACTCTTCAACTTATCTTCGAATTTTTGAATTTTTAAATCCATAAAGGTAATCGCCTTTTTCCGGATTCTGTGCCTAATCGTATCTTCTAATTTGAATTGAACGGCTGAGATGCGTTTGGTCTGACGCCGCCGTTTGTACTTCTTAAAAAGGGGAAAATGCCTTGAACCTATCTTCACTTTCCCATTCTTCATCAATTTGGTCATCAATTCGGCTCTCCATAAGTCCCGCAGAAGTCTCTATCTCTCTCCTATAATCAAGTAATTCTTCCAACTTCTTCTTTTGATTGTATTTCATATTTGATCAGGAAATATTTAGGCTTGTGTTGATTGCTATTTGAATCTGTGCCTCTGTTTGATTTTGGAGCCTAGTTCTGATAATTAAAGATGAGCGATTCCGAAAAGTCATTTGATTCTTCTCGTGATTCCGGTGAGATATCCCTTGATACCGGTGTCCCCCTGATTCCGATGACACGCTAGCCTTGCTTGAGTCTGCTAAAGGGGTCGAAGATGCCAGTCTTATGCATGGCCGTTCTTTGGCCTATTTCCGGCGCCGGTACCCTTGTTTGGAGAAGATCGATTTACATTCTCCTCTACCTAGTGAAAGTGTAAAAAATCCTGGAAGTGATTTTTTTGCTGTATATTGTGATTGGTTCAAAAGGGGTGTTTTGTTGCCGATTCCTTCGTGGATGATGGAGATTGCTAAGGGGTATAATATGGCGCTTGCTCAATTCCATCCCAAGAGCATAATGGTCATGATTGCTTTCCATGATGCTTGCTCCGCCCTTGATGTTCCTTTTACGTTCCAGTTGTTTCGGTCCGTCTTCCGGCTGCAAAGTCTGCCTGGTGAAAGCGATCGATTTACCGTGTATAGTTATTTGAAAGAGCTGACGTTCGTAAAATCATATCCTGATAGTTTTGCTGGGTGGCGAAGGGAATATGTGTTCGTTCGACGAAGAGCTGGAGTGGATGATCCCATGCCTTGCTGGTCGACTTCCTTGTCGGTAGATCGAGCTGTCGATGTGAAGGATCGACTGACTCGTGATACTGTCTTATACCAACGGCTGCTTCAACATACTCATAAGCCTCGAGAAAAACGAAGGAAAACCTCCTCGAAAGGTTCTATGAGATATGATTATATGGCTCGATGTTAATGCCTTTACGTGATTTTCCGCTTGATTTTCTCTGTTTTTGTTCGAGTGTGTATAACTTTTCCTGAATTATTTTATATGTTTGTATTCAGGTATGGACATGACTGATATTCCAGTTGAGTTTCCCCAGTTTGAGAAGAAGCTTATCCCTGAACAGGCAGACGTTCAGCCAAGCTCTCGAACGGTCGCGAGAAAGTCTACTTCCTCCGTTCCTCGGTCAGAGAGGACGGGAAAAAGCTCCTCTCCCCCCCGTGAGTCTGTTCGTGGCAAAGGTGGTTCTAAGCGCGATCTGCGTTCTGCTGATGGTCCTTCTTCTCCCAAGAAGAAAAAGAAGGTTTCTTCAGGTGCTGTCGTGGCTGTGACAGCCGAGTCGACCGCTGCCACTCTTGACCGCTATTCCGCTCCTGAGATGCTGAATGTGGTGAGTGATATTTCGTTCGACTTTCTTTTATCCTTTGGTTCTTTTTTTTTTTTAAAGTCGACTTTAACTTTGTGTAGGTATCTGATCACCTTCGTTATGCCGCGGACTATATTAATACTCTGAGTACAACTGTTGCTACCCGAGAAGCTATGGTTAAGCTGGAGGAGGAGAACGAGAGCTTGAAACGTCAACTGGAAGCTTATATGGGTATGAGCAAGTTGGAGGAGGAAAACGCGAGCTTGAAGAGTCAACTTGAAGCCTGTATGGCTCGCGAACAGGCTTTGTCTGACGAGCTTTCTTTCCACAAGACGGAGGGCGTTCTGAATCCTTCGTATATGGGTGAATTCGTCGATGTTTTGTTCAGAACGAAGGGCTATGCTGATCATGTTCGCGCTGGATATGCCTCCGTTAAGCAGGTGGGCATGTGCGAGTATATGAAGTTCCTGAAGGAATCCTTTCCTGATCCTGCGCTTCTTCAGTATCAAGATGACGCGGCCCTTGACAGACTGGTTTTTGAAGCTAAAACCAGAGTTTCTACTGCGTTTGAGGAGAGCGTTCGTAAGGGTGGTCATTCCTTTCCCCTTGTCGAACACTGTAAGCGCTTGGGTAAACCTTTGAGCTTGTCCGAACTAAGGAAATGTCCTGTCGATCAGCTTTTCGGGGATAAAGAGATTACTGCCCCTGTCGATCCTCCGGTCCCTACCAATATAACTCCTTCTGCTAGTCCGGGTGCCTCTCTGACCGGTGCGGAATCTTTGGCAGGTGACCGTGCTACCAGTAGTCAGCTACATGCGGAGGGGTCAGAGGAAGAAACTCCTAATAGCAATGTTAGTTAGTCTTCCTGTGTATTTTATCTCTATCTTTATGAATGAACGAATTCAGTTTCTTGCATTTTGAAGCTTTGTTACTATTTTATTTTTTATATTTCGTTGTTCTATTCCCATTTTGTAGGATAAAATACTTTCTATAGGAAGGAAAGACTGTGTTAAAGTCTGCCAGTTGAGGAGTAGTACTGATACTGTTGTACTAAGGGGATCAACTCCTATCGGTTTACTTCAAAATCGGTTGGAAAACGTGTTTTCCAAGATATCGGATTTAGGATGGCTTGAAAAGAATCGACGAATTGCACTTGATGTTTTAAACCGGGAAAGACTGATCAGCGCCCAGCAGCAGATTTCTGCTCTATCTGATTCTGACGAAACTTCCACTGACGAAGGCTGTTGTTCGTCTCCTGCAGCCGATGATGAGGAGTTTGCTTACGAAGAAGAGGAAGTGTTCGAACTTCGTGATGAAATAGAAAAATGCCGTCGGGACTTGGAAGGTGTTTGTACCTATATGTCAAGCCTTAGACTTCCTGTCGGTCCTTACCACTGGGTTATGAGGTTCGGTAAGCAACTTGATCAAGTTCTTTCTCAATTCGGGCGTCGTGAGAATTACTGGACCGCTCTGTTGAAACAGGTGGATGTTATGCGTCTTGGGTGGCATAAGATTTGTTCGCAGCAGAACGATATCATTTATCATAATCGCGTTCAAATCGGTACTCTTGTTACTCAAGGCCGAGAGTTTAAACGTGCGTATCTTGACGAGAAGCGTCGGTCTGAAGAGCACGTCAAAACCATCTCCAACCTGCGAGGAGTCGAACGCCACCTAAAGGAGAGAATTACTAATCTCAACGGGTTCATAGGTGAGTTTCAAAAGAAGTACGACGAACAATGTTCGATAGCGGAAACCGTTGCTCGAAAACACCGAGGAGCGTTGGAGCGATGTTCTCAATTGGAAGATACATTGCGCAATTTACAGGCTCAGTACGAAGGTTTGCGGGCTGGTGCGTCGAGTAGTGGGACTGCTGCGACTGTTCGCCATGAAGTTGTTTTGAAAGATGGTTCGTTTTTTCATCGTATCGAGGATAAGGCGGCCGAACATATCCTCGATATGGAGGATGACATGGCGGCTTTGAGGCGAGAGATACAGCAACTTAAGGCGACTGCTGAGGCTTACGAACAGACTTGTGCCATTATGCGGCTCTTGCTTAATCAGTACGGGACTGGACCTATTGTCGATCTTCGGGACTATTACCAGCATCAGCTGGAGAATCTGTCGACTATTAGGTATACTCAAGAGCATCCCGCGGTGGTCTTTATGCGGAATGAGTTGGTTCGCCTTAATGGTAATGACCCCGATCGTGCTCGCGTTCGTCGTCATCAGGAATTTACTCCTAGTCGAACCGGCGAACGTCGTGGGTCTTCTTCTCGTGGTGCTCGTGGTGTTTCTAGGTGGCAATCTGCTGGCAGGGGTAGTTCTCGTTAGGTTCGTAAGATAAGACATATATATATTATATATTTTTCATTTTTATTTTTTAGTATTACTTGTATGTGCTACACACTTTGTTAGGTTAATACAGTGTGTTGCGGTTGGTTTTGTTACAAGCCCTGCTGACAAGATTGTCGTGACTTGGTTTTTCGCTTGGTTTGTTCAAGTTTGTTTGATTTACAAGTCTTGCTGACGTAATTGTCGTGACTTGGTTTATTTGCCTACTTTATTCGCTTTATTCTTAGTGCAAGTCTAGCTGACCGTAGGTGTCGTGACCTGCTTTGTGCATGTAGGGCTTGAGTATTTCGCATTGCTTAGTAGCGTTCATCGTTAGAAGAGATTGGTGCCGAAGAGTTTGGCGTTTTTCTTTTTATATATCAACAAAAAAGCGAGGAATCGCTCAACAAATGCCGCCATTGATCATATCAAGGCTCCTATACAAATGACTATCATATTTCTAAGCGTGGTATTGCCTTAGGTTAGAAACATGCCAGGTGTTCGGTATAGTGGTCCCATCCATGCGTTCCAGTTTGTATGAGTTGGACTGGTTTGCTTCGACGATTCTGTATGGACCCTCCCACCTAGGAGTCAGTTTCCCTGTCTTTTCTGCCAAACTTGCTTCGTTCTTCCTTAGTACCAAGTTGTTCACCTTGAATCGTACTTCCCTTGCTCTCGTGTTGTAAGCCTTTGCCATTTGTTCCTTGTATTTCGCTTCACGGAGGTGTGCTTGCTCTCGTCGTTCTTCCAGAAGGTCTAAGTTCCCCTTGATTGCTTCGTCGCTGGCCGTTTTGTCGAAATTCCGTACCCTTTCGCTTAGTACTTCTACCTCAATAGGTATCAATGCTTCTTGGCCGAACACTAAACTGTAGGGGGTTTCTCCATGTGGTGTTCGAGGCGTTGTTCTATATGCCCATAGTACCTCTGGCAGTTCCTCCACCCATCCTGTGAGTTTCCCGCAGAGCCGTTTCTGAATTCCTTGCAACAGAGTCCTATTCGTAACTTCCACTTGCCCATTCGCTTGCGGATGTGCGACTGAGGTGAATTTCTGTGAAATTTTCTTCGATGCGCACCATTCCTTGAAGGCGGCACTTGTGAACAGTGTACCGTTATCCGAAACGATAGTTCTTGGTAGGCCGAAACGGCAAACTACGTTCTGCCAGACGAACGTTATCGTTGCGCTCGTTGTTATTTTTGGGATAGCTTTCGCTTCGACCCATTTGGTGAAGTAATCGACCATAACTATAAGGAACTTGGCATTTCCTGTCCCTCTTGGAAATGGACCGACGAAGTCTATTCCCCATTTATCGAACGGCCACGCTCCGTGGATGCCGATTAACCTGTTTTTTGGTATGTGACTGTCATTTGCGTTGAGTTGACAGGAGCGGCATTGTTGGACGTATGCGTTCGTGTCTGCGAACACTTTAGGCCAGTAGTATCCCGCGCGTATAATTCTCTTAGCGAGGGTACTTGCCCCTTGATGAGATCCGCAACTTCCATCATGCATATCTTTTACAATTTGTAGCGCTTCACTTGGAGTAACACAGCGCAGCCAAGGCACCAAGTGTCCTTTTTTGTACAGGAATCCGCCTTCTACTTGATACATGCATGCCTTTCGTTGTATGGCTCTCGCTTCTTTTATATCCTCCGGAAGTGTTCCTTGTTCGAGAAAGGACCGAATAGGCGTCATCCAAGTTGGCTCTTCGATTGCTGTTGCCGCCACTGTGACGATAGCTGTGCTTCTGACCGGCACTATGTCAATAAGTACGTCTGTGGACCTGTGTAGGTCGCTGAACCTACTGTTCGATAGCCTACTCAAAGCGTCCGCTTTTTGATTTTCTTCTCGGGGGATTTTGATAAACTTGATGTATTCGAACAATGGTATGAGTTGCTGAACTTTTGTCAGGTACTTTGCCAATTGGCTATCTCGTACTTCGAAGTCTCCCAGTATTTGACTTATCACGATTTGGGAGTCGCTGAATACTTTGACGCTCGTGATCTTCATCTTATTGGCAAGATCCAATCCGCTAATCATTGCCTCGTATTCTACTTCGTTATTTGACAGGTGGAAATCAAATCTCAGCGCATGCTTTAATTCGTCGCCTTCCGGGCTTATCAACAGAACGCCCGCTCCGCAACCTTCTTTGTTCGATGAGCCATCCACATACAGGAGCCATGCTATGTCCTCACATTTTGCCTTGTTCCTGTCTTCAGGTACTGGAGACACATGACTTGCTATGTCGTTGTCCAATGAAAACATTTCTGCCATAAAGTCTGCTAAAGCCTGTCATTTGATAGCTTTCCGAGGCGTGAATTTTATGTCGTGTTCACTCAACTCAATTGCCCATTTCATCATTCGCCCTGATGCTTCTGGTTTTTGTAGTATCTGCTTGATCGGTTGGTCCGTAAGTACGGTTACTGCATGGCTTTGAAAATATGTTCTCAATCTTCGAACCGAATGTACCAGCGCCAAAGTTATTTTCTCGATGGGCTTATAATTCATTTCCGCTACCGTTAGCATTCTGCTTGTGTAGTAAACATGCTTTTGTACCTCGCTGTGTTCTCTCACCAATACCGAACAGATTGATTTATATGATGCGGCCAAGTACAAGAATAGAGGTTCTCCTGCCAGTGGAATGGATAGTGATGGTAGGCTCTGAATCTCTTGTTTGAGGAGTGTATAAGCCGCTTCACATTCTTCACTCCATGTAAATTTCTTTGCCCCTTTGAGGACATTGAAGAAAGGCATATGCTTGTCTTCCGCTTTCGCCATGAAGCGGTTTAAGGATGCTAGGTATCCTGTTAAAATTTGGACGCCTTTGATATTTCTGGGCGGCGGTAAATCCAGAATTTCCTTGATTCTTTCTGGATTTGGATTCAGTCCTTTGGCCGAAACTTGTATCCCTAAGAATCATCCTGCTCCTACTCCGATAACACATTTCTTCGGATTTAGTTTCATTCCTATGAGGAGAAGTGATGCGAACGTTTCTTCCAAATCCCATGGGAAATCATTTAGCTTTGAGCTCTTGATGACCATGTCATCTATGTAGACTTCCATGTTCCGTCCGATCTGTGATGCGAACACCTTATCCATTGTTCGTTGGTAGGTTGCTCCAGCGTTTTTTAATCCGAACGGCATTTTGGTATAGCAGAAAGCTCCTACACTTGTAATGAAAGCTGTTTTCTCTGCATCCAGGGGATCCATCAGGATCTGGTGATATCCCTTGTAGGCATCCAGGAATGCAAGTACTTCATACCCTGCTATTGCATCGACCAATTTGTCGATTTTTGGTAATGGATAGCAGTCTTTTGGGCAGTGTTGATTTAGGTTTGTGTAATCAACGCACATTCTCCATCCCGCGTCTGCCTTTCGTACCATTACTGGGTTCGCCAGCCATGTCGGATACTGCACCTCCCGCAATATTCCAGCTTCTGTTAATGTTCGAACCTCCTCTTCTATTGCTGCTTGTCTCTCGGCAGCGAACGTTCGCTGCTTCTGCCTGATGGGTCGAACGGTGCTATCTACGTGTAGTTTATGTGTTGCGATGTCCGACCTAACTCCTCCCATATCCATTATAGACCATGCGAACACTGGCGCATATTTCCGGAGTATGCTCTCGACTTGCAATTTTACCGGAGCAGGCAAATTTGCTCCCACTCTAACCAACGATGATGGGTCTCCTTCTATGACTTGGAATGGTTCGGCCTGTTCACCAAGGTCAATGTTGGGTGAGACTGCCACTGTATTGACCGATGGAAATACCTTTGTCTTTGTTGTAGGTTTCATTGCAACTGCCATACATTGCCTTGCCGCTTGTTGATTTCCCCGTACTGAGGCTATACCCGCTGGTGTGGGGAATTTCATAACCAAATGATACGGTGACCAGATTGCTCTCGCGGCATTCATCCATGGTCGTCCTACGATCGCGTTAAAGGGACTCTGTGCTTCCATAACTACAAAATCGCACATAATCGTCACGATTTTGCCTTCCTCTCCTATAGTGTCTGGTAATTGAATCTGTCCTAGAGGCATTTCGGATCTTCCCGTGAATCCGACCAGAGCGGATGCTGGTTTCTTAAGATCATCTCTTTTGAATCCTAATTTGTCGAAACAATCGGCGAAGAGTACATCGACTGCACTACCGTCATCCACAAACACTCTATGTACCGTTGAATTCCCAATTTTTGCGACGATTACTAGCGGGTCGTTGTGTGGAAAAGCGTTGGGTACCGCATCCGACTCATCGAACGTTATAGCTTCTGATAATTTCAGCCGTTTGTCAGAAGGTTCCTGTGGCGGCAGGTATCTGGTCCTCTGTTTCCATCCTTTGTTCGAAATAGGTTCTGTTGTCCCATGTATGGATAAGATTACCCTATCGGTAGTTCGGTATGAATGATCCTCTAACCGTTCTACTGCTGCCGCGATTTTTCCCCCATTTGGAGTGTTAGCCATATCTTGCTTGCTTGCGTGTCCTCCTTCACGTTTGTATTGGGTGAGGTTTCCTTGTCGTAGGTTATCTTCTATTTGCCTCTTTAGTGAAACGCACTCCTCTGTGTCGTGACCGTGGTCCCTGTGGAACGCACAGTATGTTTCCTTTGAACGCTTGTCTGGTGGTGCTAACATTGGCCTTGGGTCATTGAAAAGGTCCTTATGTAGCTGCCAAATTTCTTTCCTGGACTTGGTAAGGGGGGTGGTGATGAATGTTCTTCCACCAGTCTCCTTAGCTTTCGTTGAAGGAACTGTTTTTAGCTTTTTCCCCCCCCACTTGGATTCATCGTCAAGGAGTCGTTTATCTCCTTTTTCGTTCTCAATCTTTCGATCATTCGCTTCTTCTGACCGTACATATTTCTCGACTAGCTTCTGTAACTCGCGTTCGTTCGATGGCATTTCTTCTCGTAGCTTTTTGTAGAAGTATCCGGGCTTAAGGCCACTCATGAAGGCACCTAAGAACATTTGATACGTTAGATCTTTGATACTTAAGCTTTCGATCACCATTTTTGCATGGTATGCACCCACACTATCGCTGCCTTGTTTGATGTTTACTAAGTCCGCGATGGTGCGTTCGAATTTCTGATTCCTATAAAATATTCCTAGGAAAATATCCGACAATTGTGCCCATGATTTAATGCTTCTTTTTGGTAGGCCTTCGTACCACGTAATAGCTGGGCCGGTCAGAAAAATCGGGAAAGCTTTGCATATCAGCTGTTGTGAGGCATTCCTGAAGCGCATGCTGCTCCCGTACGAGTGCAAGAAATCCTTTGGATCCGTCGTGCCATCGTAAACCTTCACATGCAATGGTAGCTTGAAGTTATCTGACATCTGTAAGTTCTGGATGTCCCAGGAGAGTGGCGAGTCGTCGTTATATTCGCTTGCAACGATGTCTCTCAATTCTTCCTCGTATTGTAACGGCTGCTGGTAGTCATTCGGATGCTGGGTTTTGACTTCGCTTGGCATTATTCTTCTGTTCCTGCTGCGATCGTCTTTTGTTCTTTTGAACTGTTCGTATAGGCTTGCCTTCTGGTTCTCTAGAAACTCTTCGAACTCTTTTTGTTCCTTTTGGCGATTAGTTAGGGGTGATTCTGCCTCTTCGCCATAGTCTTCATCTGAACCCCTATCATCAGAATCCCTGTCCTGAGTCTCTTCTTGGCCATTTACCGGTTCGCGTCCTTGCTCATTCATTTGACTACCTTGGTTATCTCTGTCTTGGCTCAGAGCTCGATCCCTTCCTCTTCGTTCGCTGATGGTCCGCGATGTGGACCTGGTATTGTGTTGGGATTCTCCCCGACCATTTCTGGTGGAAACCATCGGAGAAGAGAAAAAACGATCCCCACAGACGGCGCCACTGATGTGTTTTCTTCTCTTTCACTCCAAGGATAACCACCCGAAGATGACCGGCGATAAACCTGCAAAAGATTCCCGGCTACACCCGGGAATAAACTCCGATGCTGAAGTTAGTACTTTATCTTTATGAATCTAGATTCTCAGTTTCTTATCTGTACCTCCTCTATGATGGGTCTGTCTCCTTTTTATATAGCTTCTTCTCCGATTTTAGCTCTCCACGAGTACTCCACGTTCCACCGTTCGTGGATGATCGTGCCGCTCTATTCTTGGTATTATGCTGACCTGATCCTTACTCTTTGTTACCTGGGCCGTTAACCCCGTGATGGTAGTTTTTACCTTTTGGGCCTGTTGTATTTTACCTTGGGCTTATTAAATATGATGGCTGGGCCTATTGAGTATAATGGTATACACCAATTATACATTATGTAATTTGCGGTAATACTTTTGTACGCTATGTCTTACCTCAAGTTGCACAGTTGATTTTTTAGAGTCAACCTTATAAAACTTTGATTATAATTATAAGTTACTAATTTACTATCATATGAAATATTATTAGATTCATCGTAACATCTATTTTTCAAAAAATTAATTATATTATCTTATATGTAGTTAAAATACCGTGAAAAGTTAAATGTAGTCCTTTGGTGAGATGGAGGGAGTATAACTTTATGAAAATTTGATGTAATTTGTGTGAAGAATAAATTTGAAATTTGTACTTTAATATCATATTTGATTTCATGACCAAATCAATTGAATTTTGAAATATTTGTTCATGTTTATTTTACTTATATTAAATTTTTTACCTCATTTTTTAATATCTTATTGATTTATAAGGTTGTTATTGATGTTGTATTAGAGCCATTTGTAATTAGTGTTCTTTTACTTTTGATTACATATTATGTTTACAAAACTAATGAGACTAATACACATTTTCAGCGACTGTACAATATAAAATATCACATTCTGTAATACATATGAGAAATTCAATGTTTATTTCACTACATTTACATTATAGAAACCTCTAGGAATTGATTCCGATAAAATTTGATCATTTTTACTGGAATCTTACGATTCTACAATCCCGATCCTACAAACATTGGATATGATCTGTTAAGAAAAAAAGGAAAAACGAAGAACACCATCATGATTCATGATTAATGCACACGTGTCGTTTCTTTGTAGCCACGTGTTAGTATGAGATTTACTGCAACCGAAAGAGCGAGTGCAGTCAAAACTGAGAATTGCGGTGTTGTAGATTGGCATTTTTCAGACATGGGATCCTAGATTGATTCCTTATTATTAACGCCAAAGATAGTTACCTGAATAGCATCAAATTCAAGCGACGTTTTCAAATTTGCCTACTTTGCGTTCCATCTGATAATCCCGGAAGCTCAATTCGGACAATCGTGTGTCGGGCAAAGGTTAGATTTTTATATGCCCAAAAGGACCATTATTCTTATTTCCTTGTAAAATTCTGTGTTTTTTCTGTTATTGGGGCTCTTCTTTTGATGAATTTAGGTCGGGGGTTCAATTTAGAATCATGGGTTTTGTGGGCTCTAGTGATCATCATGGATTGTTGATTGTTGGTGGGACTGGAAGTGCTAAAAGATTTCATTTTCATATCATTTGGAATTTGGATTTGATAAGATGTTTGTATAAGGAATTGAATTTGCTGTGTAAGAGAATTTTTTTAGTGTACTTTTAGTTCAGAACATGATAATGATTATTTTAGCATGTCTTTCCTTCAATGGCTGTTTTTGAGAACTTAAGGTTTGGACTACGTTCTGAGATGCATTTCGCAATGAGAGAAATGAGACTGAACCATGTTCTTGGTTTCATTTTTTGTAGGTGTTACTTCATAACTATTGGAAAAGATGCAGAGGGGTTTCCATTGAGGTTCAGTACATATCGGTTATTTTCTGATTCGGGATCTTTTGATGATCATATACATAGCTTCAAGAAATGCCAGGATTTCAGTTTCCTCACCTTTCACCTAATGGTCCTGAATATCTCCCAATTGCTATTGAGTCGACATTTCCTTCAAATGGACGCCGCAATGGTGTTGTTCGTACAAGCTTTAAGAAGAGAGGTCTTAGTCATCGATCATGGGTAAAAATTGATCAGAATGGGGATACAAAGATTCTTGAGCTGGATAAAAATACCGTGATGAGGCATTGTTCCTTACCAGCAAGAGATCTTCGCCTTTTGGATCCAATGTTCATCTACCCATCCAGTATTCTTGGCCGTGAAAAGGCCATTGTAGTTAGTCTTGAACAGATTCGGTGTATTATCACTGCTGATGAGGTCTTGCTGATGAACTCCTTGGATGCGTCGGTTGTACATTATAAATCAGAATTGTGCAAACGCCTCCAAGCAAATCAAGATCAATCTGGTATGCTTCTTCAATTTGAAACCTTTTGTCTATATTTTCTGTTCATTTCCTTTCTTCATTAGCTTTAACTTTGGCAAGTAGTTTTACTCAGAGTGTTTTGTGGGTTGATTCAGATAATCTACCTTTTGAATTCCGGGCTTTGGAGCTGGCTCTAGAACTGACATGCACGTCTCTTGATGCTCAGGTATGCGGTTGTCTTCACACCATGGCTCTAGTACTGTTGTTTTCGCCTTTGGTTCCCCTTTTCCCATATGATATCCCTGATTATTCTTTCATTTGTCCATTCCATTATCTAGTTACCATTAAAGTTGGTTGTTCAAATAAATCGCCTCTAAAGGACACCATTAATATGTTCAACTTTTCTTTTGAGTAAAATTCTGCATTCTGTTCCCGGGCTTGCAATGTTGTAGTGAGTCTTTGTGGTAAAGCAATTATAAACAGAAACTCTAGCATTAATTGGTTACTTTGCAAAGTTGTATAAGATTGACATTACAAGAATATGTTAGTTATTCAATTTTTGAAATAGTAGGTCAAAGAGCTGGAGCAAGAGATTTATCCAATCCTTGATGAACTGGCATCTACTATAAGCACTCTTAACTTGGAAAACGTTCGCAGATTGAAAGGCCACCTTCTTGGCTTGACTCAGCGAGTGCAAAAGGTATTAGTTTAATTTGCTCTTTACTATTCTCTACTGGGAGTATTAAGCTACTGAATTTACATATCAATATCAGCTTTAAAATTGGCCTTTCAGGTCTGTGATGAAATAGAACATCTCATGGATGATGATGGTGATATGGCCGAGATGTATTTAACAGATAAGAAACTGAGAAATGAAGATTTGCCCAACGATGAGCTAGAAAACCAACCGAGTTCCTTAGGTAGCACTGGAACTGTGTCGAAATCAGCTCCTGTGTCGCCATTGAGCTCAGAAAAGGAAGTGCCAAAGCTTAGGAGAGCTTCCAGTAGCCTCAGCTCGAGCAAGCATGGAAGCTTTGTTGGTTCATCTGTTGCTGGAGAGAATATTGACCAGCTTGAAATGTTGCTAGAGGCATATTTTGTAGGGATTGACCATACCCTCAACCAGTTATTATCAGTAAGATAGTCTTTTTTCGCTAACCTCTTGAAAATTGATATTATTATGCTTCTACTTTCCAGACTCTATGATTTTGATGATATCAAATCTTCTTTTTCCTTGCTGCTGCAGCTGAAAGAGTACATTGATGATACAGAAGACTTTATCAATATTAAACTGGTAAGAAGACACTCGTGAAAGGTTCTTGATTTTACAACAGATTCTTGCTTTATATTGATCGATGTTTTGGCCTTTCTTATGACCTAACAGGGGAATGTTCAGAACCAGCTGATACAATTTGAGCTGCTTTTGACCGGAGCTACTTTTATTGCGACCATATTCGCTGTGGTGACTGCTATTTTTGGGATGAACTTTCCAACAACGGTATTTGATGAACCTTCCCGCTTTAGTTGGGTGTTATATCTGACTGGGATTACTTGTGGAGTTCTCTATATGGGATTTATACTTTACATTAAGAGGAAGAAAATTCTCGTGCTATAGGATGTAATGTACATGATTGAATCTTTCTCATCAGGATATGGTGAATAATATGCTGCATCTTTTTCTAGTCATATATCTGTTGTGCACAGCTTTCTTTGTTTTGGTTGATCTCTAAAGCTTTTCCAAGCTCTTTTATCCTCTCTTCTAGCTGTGATTCGATCAGCTCGTGCAAGCGAATGCTCAATTCGCGAGGGGAAACTGCATAGTTTTCCTGATTCTCGACTTGCTGTTTCATATTATCACTCCTTCCATTGCATTCTGACTCAGAGTTACTGTCGTCGTACCCTCTTTCTGTTATGGTTTCTTCAGATTGTAATTTGACCTGCAAAGATTGAACATTAATCAACTGTGAGGTTAAAACCACAGTTTTTGTTGCTTACCACAGTTATTACCTGAAAAAACGTCGAGGTCCTTTCTTGTTCCATGTCCATCTGCAGCCTCTCCAGTTCAGCTTCAAGCTCAGCCTCAATTCTATTCATTAACTGCAACTTCTCCATTTGATTTGTACTAGGTTCTTGTTCATAGGCTGCTAAAGAAAGTTCTTTGACACTGAAATTGTCCTTGATATCAAGATCTTCTTTCAAATCTTGAACCAGATTCATTGCCTGGTCCAACTTCTCATTCATCTCCTGCAATTCTCTTTTACCTTCCATTGATAGCATCCCAATCGCTAAACCGATCAAGAACAGTAGCATCTCACTCGATTTCTCTGATGATACTGCAATCAATCTAGTTAACAAAATATGGAAGAATTTAAGGTAACATGATTATCAAGAATTGAACAAAAAATGTACCTTCCTCAGAGCCTGTTGCCTGATCCATGCTAAAACATGAATCAAATGAACTATGACTAGGTTTTACTTCCGATTCTCCCATGTTGTACCATATACCACTATCAAAACTCTGTTTTGTATGATCATCTCCATCATCACTGACCAAAAGGGGCATGCTTTTCTGCAATTCGCTGCTGCAGAATCCACAAGTAGTATTTTTTGCAGTGAACTTTGGCAAACTGCTCAGCCATTGTGCATCCAATTGTTCAGCCATTCTCACCACATCGCTAGCGGCAATGCTATCGGGAACTGAATCACCTCACCGCCACCAAATGGATCATAAACTTCTCCTTGAAGTCGTTTTAGAGGGCAAGTTCTGTCTCTAATTTTCTGCAGAATATTGCAGGATTCCTGCAATCTTCGAGTCGAGATTCTTGAAGAAGATGATAGTAGTAATCTTTCTTCTTCACTCAGTGAGAGATTTTGCCAGTATTTGCCTAAGTATCCAGCACCAGCAGCTGCTGCAACAACCCACAAATCCATATTTTTTGTGTTTGTTTTTCCACATGAACAGATAATTTCACTAATAAAAGGCTATAAATATTTGGTAAGTACAAGAGCAGCTGAGATTTCAGGCCACTAAATATCATATGCAAAGTAGCCACAAAAAACAGGGATTATAAATGATGCCAAAGTAGCCACAAAAAAAAAGTCATTACTGAAAATGCAAACTGATTTAAAATCGCAGTTCACGGTTATATAGCTATACAATCAAGGATAATAGAAAGCCAAGTAGGGCGGAGATAGAGGATAACAGAAGGAAGCATGTGGTTAATTAATTACGGGGCGGCGCCGAAAAAAAAAAATCAATTACGGAGCGGCTTAACTTTTATAATTTTAATCCTTCTCAAAGCTTAATTTGAATCATAAAGTGTTTGGCAAGTGTTATACTTATTTGAGCACTAACCTGGACCAACTGAGTATATATCGATTCGAAATTATTGACTATATGCTCGAAAGTCTTTGTTCCTTTCAAATTTTTTCATCCTACCCGTTAAGATTTTTCTTGAACATTCAAAGTTTTTTCATTTTAATTGTTAGAGGTTTTCTTGAACTCGTTGTATACACATGACAAGCTTCTAAGCTGATTAAGGTTTGGGGAGATTAATAAATCACCCCCTGGTTTGAATTGAAAAAAAAATCATTCTTGAAGTTGGAATTGGACTGGTTTCTTTTTCATAGTATATGTCCTTCAAGCAGGGTAATTAATTACATTAGGTTTTAAAATATGTTTAAATTGAGTTTTCTCTCTCCTGTTTGCACAACCACAGCCATGGAAACCACGGAGGCGGACTGGTCATCGCTTCCGTATGATCTTCTAGAGATCATAGCCAAGCTTACTTTGATGGCTTCTGTGAAATCTTTCATAGCATTCCGATCAACCTGCTCTTCTTGGAACGAAGCCACAAGAGATGAATGCACAAAACTTTTCCGATGGCCTAGGGTTCCGTTTCTCATGATTCCGGACAAAGTCGAATTCTACAGCCCGTCCAAAAAAAAGTCCTATTTCTTAAAAAAACCTTTACCAGAAGGTAAATCTAGGAAGTTCATCGAATCACGATTCGGGTGGATTTTAACCCTAGAAACATCTGGAAAGGCTAATCTTTTTTACCCCTTCTCTGAAAAATGGATTCAACTTCCAAATTACAAAACCCTACCTAAAGATAAAGGGAATATGTTTTCCCCGCCAACCATTCCTAAACCAAATTACGAGGCTAATCTTATTACACGGTCAGTTCTGTCGGCTAACCCTTCCGAAACCTCGAACTATGTTCTATCGGTGCTTACTCATGCGGGTTACATAGCGTTTTGGAGGCCGGGTAACCATAATTGGACCAGGTTAAAGTCATCATCCGTATTTGAATTTGTTGACCTAATTTTCCTTAGCACGGATTGCAAGCTTTATGCGATAAATCTATTTAACAAGATATGGTGTTGGGACATGGATACCGATTCTGAAGTTGAAGTAACGGCGGGGAGAGTTAGAATTGCCTGCAGATATTTGGTGGAATCATCGGCGGCTGAGTTGCTGTTGGTCGGAACGAATCTTGATAGACTTTTAACAAGAAATCGTATATTTGAAGTTTACCGACTAAATTTCAAAAATGGGGCATGGGAAAGAGTGACTCGTTTGAAGGATGCCATTTTTGTCGGATGTAGTAATGCTTCTTTCTGCATTCTCCCCAATCATGGCGTTGATCCATTTATCAGGTCTAGTTGCATCTATTTCATCCACGATGATATGTATTTCCGAAATGAAAAAGGCATATATAGGCTTGAAGATGGAAGTATTCAACGATTTCCCGAAAATGTCGATAGGCTTGAAGATGGAAGTATTCAACGATTTCCCGAAAACTCTTTCACCAGCTTCCCAATATGGATATGTCCTTCCTCATTTCCATTCATGGCTTTGCTGGAAGATCAAAAACCATACCTCAAGATGGTTGTGATAATATTGTTTGTTGCAATACTCACTATCATAGGCTTTATCTTTTTAATGTAAGTACTCCGGATCATCATATTAATAGTACATATATAAAGCCAGTTCGTTTCAGTTTTTTCGTGTGTAAAATGGGTAGATTTAATTGTAAATTTACGCTTATTTGTTTGTTGAATACAATTTAATTTTCTAAATAAATACAATAGTAATATATATATACTTATAAAATGGAATTAGTTGATGACATTTCTTTTGAGGAACTTGATTATGTTAAATTGTTAATGAGGGAGAAAATGGAACTAAGTTTGCAGAGATGATGAAGCGGGATCTTCCACAGCTCTGTTGAATACATTGACCATTTTTGTAATGCAGCGTGAAGGTGCAGCTTCAGTGTTGCTAGATGTGATCAATTTCATTCTTTGACTATAATATACATTAAATCCTGCTCAAATTCTTTCATGCTTTGATTTGAGTTTCCACAATCACATGCTCAAATGAATAATTCATTCATTCTTTATCAAAAATAAAATAAAATAATTCATTCATTTATACAATAGTAACAAATACATTATGAATAGATCAGGAATTCCCGTCCGTCACCTCCGTCTTATCTCTTTTCATCTTCTAAGGTTAATTAATCTTGTGAAATCTCGTGTATATGCCCTCTCTCTCTATATATATGGGAAGGTTCCGGTGTGACACCCCTTTTATGTGTGACACGCTTAAACATCAGGAATTTAGTTCAAAACTTGATCATTTTAAAGCAAAACAAAAAATTTATATGTAATCTTGAAACATGAGGACATTGACACAAAACATGAACATTAACCTTATGTATGGGCAGTGTGAGGAAATTGACACAAAACATGAACATTAACCTTATGTATGTGTATTGGGCAACATGAGTATTTTAAAGCAAAATGTGTAATACAAAAGGTGCATGATATAAACTAAAACGTGAGGTATTTGAATTAAAACATGAGTTGTTAAATTCTACCTTTTGTTCTAAATTTCTCATGTTCATGTTTTGTGTGAAAATACTCATTTTTAAGGATTTAACAACTCATCTTTTAATTCAAATACCTCACGTTTTAGTTTATATCATGCACCTTTTGTATTGCACCTTTTTCTTTAAAATGCTCTTGTTGTCCAATGCCCATACATAAGGTTAATGTTCATGTTTTGTGTCAATTTTCCATGTTTTAAGATTACATATAAATTTTTTGTTTTGCTTTAAAATGATCAAGTTTTGAACTAAATTTCTCATGTTTAAATGTGCCACACATAAGAAACGTGACACACATAACAGGGGTGTCACACCGGAACCTTTCCCTGTATGTGTGTCACGTTTCTTATGTGTGGCACACTTAAACATCAAGAATTTAGTTCAAAACTTGATCATTTTAAATCAAAACAAAAAATTTATATTCTGCAAATTCTACCTTTTGTTCTAAATTCCTCATGTTCATGTTTTGTGTGAAAATACTCATTTTTAAGGATTTAACAACTCATCTTTTAATTCAAATAACTCATGTTTTAGTTTATATCATGCACCTTTTGCTTTAAAATGCTCATGTTGCCCAATGCACATACATAAGGTTAATGTTCATGTTTTGTGTCAATTTCTTCACGTTGCTCATACATAAGGTTAATGTTCATGTTTTGTGTCAATGTCCTTGATGCTACCTAAATCCGTCCGCTTCCGGGTGGATTCGCTATCCGGGTCTCCTTCCAGATCAGCCCACAACAACCCTGCAAAACAATCCCCGGGAGGCGTCCCGGGGAAGAAGCTCCAGCGTGATGATGAGATGGGGATAGCGATGGAGGAAAAACGTACGGAAGGTGCTCTCAATATAAAGTAGAGAGACATAAGTCACATACCTTGTTCACTGTTTGAGGCTAGTATTTATAGCTGAGCTTTGCCTGCTTTGAAGATGAGCTGCAGGACCACCTCCCTTGTCATCATCTGTCCTCTTTCTTGTCCGGACATGTCTCTAACCGGGAAAGGTTCCTCTCTGTTAGTTCTGGGCCGCGGGCTCTTTCCCTGGCCCAGCAGGGCTCTGGGCCGGTACTATCACTAGCCCCCCAGACCAGTCTTCCGGGTTTCCTTGACGCGGGAGACTGATCTTATATGCTCCTCCTTTTGCTACTTCTTTTGGTGGGGCCCCTCCATGCTATAATTGATTTCTGACAACGCCGTCTTTTCATTAATCAGTACCTTGTTTCCCGTGTTATCGTTGCTTTTCCTCCTTTCGAGGCGACGTTTCCTATTCACCTCCCTATATAAGGGGCCTAACCCTCCTCACTGAATTACTTTCTTCACATTGTTTCCAGACGCTCTGCTTTTCCTTAACAAGTAAGCTCTAACCCTCCTCCTCTGCTTCTTCCGCTCCTCTTTCATCATGAGTTCCCCGCACATTGCCACTTCCTCCCTAGATACCGAGGGGGTTCAAAGCCAATTTGAAATTCATTTCCGAACCCCCCATCCAGTTCCTTCTCCGGGTTCCTCTTCGGGTACCCCCTCTGAGACCTTCAGCACCTCCCCGGAGCCAATCGGACCGGGTGCATCTACCTTAGATGGGACGGGCTCATCCCCCACCCGGCGTTCCCATCTCTCCCGGGAGGATCCAGATGGGGAAGCCTTCGATGAGGAAGTCGGCAATGATGCTCCCCGGGGTCCTACCCACGGAGTAAAGCCTTCTGGCCATCGGTTTTTTAATCTCCCCGGGCCTCCCCTTCCTTAGATAGGGATGTTCTAGATTTAGTTAGGCGTTGATTTATCCCTTTTCCGTTGGATGCATCATTATCAAAACTTCCCCCGGGGATGTCCGAGCGGGAAGTGCCTTGCATTCCCCGGATTCACTTCCAGTACGGGCTCAGCCTTCCTTTTCCTCCTCTTTTTTCAGAAATTTTCAACTTTTATCGAATGGCCCCGGCCCAACTACACCCCAATGGGGTTGTACTGGTACTGGGCTTCTTACTTAATTGCGCTAGATGCAACGTTACCTCCTCTCTCCTTCTCTTCCGGTCCTTTTATGCCCTTCGACGCGCTCATGCGTCCTTTCCGGGGGGTATTTTCTTTTGTAATCCGTTCCGGGACGAAGGACTTTATGAAGAGTAAGCCCAGATCTGCCAAAGGGTACCTCGCGAAGGGTTTCTTCCGCTGCGATTCCCGGGTGTATCCAATGCCCCCTCGAACGATTCCCTCGTTCCTGAAGACAAGAAACCCCTTTCCTCCCTTCCAACAGACCTCACCAACGATCATAACTTCTTCCGTCTATCTCCCCTAGACATGGACGCTTTCTTTAAGACTGGGAACACGGGCTATTATTGGCCCCGCGGGATATACCCTGAAAAACTCTTTTCCCTTCCAACCGTCTCCGCTGTGTGGCCGGCTGGAGGTGCCTATTAAAGGCTTTATTCTTTATTTTCATATACATATATGTGTGTTTCATTCTAATTTTTTTTTTGTTCTACCTGATTTCAGTTCAGCCTACTTTGCACGCGGACGCTACGCCACTCGAAGAGATGCCTTCCGGGGATAACAGTCAGCAGGGGAATCCTCATCGGGGGCTGGTCACTCCAGCCGAGCAGCAAGTGGCATCCCCGGTGGGGGCTGCCGAGAACCCCGGGTTCATTCCCCAAGGGACCCGTCAGCAACGCCCTTCCTCCCAACCGAAAGCCCCTGGGTCCTCTCCTACCCCGGGGAGGAAATCTTTCGTCCAGCACCCGACCTACAGCGGCGGGGCTGGTTCCCACTTTAAGCGGCCATTAACCGATGACAAGGAAACTCCTCCGTCTGCCCGTCAGAGGTTGGAAAGTGCGACCCCGCCGCCACCTCCTCCTCCACCTGCCAATTCTCCTTTACGGGATGACTCTCAAGCCATCCCCGAGCAGAGGGGAGAGGTACACTAACCTTGTTACTTATTACTACTTTTATCCTCCATCATTCCGGATAATCTTATCTTTGTTTGAATTTTGTAGACCACCACTTTCGCCGACTCTTTCCTGGCGGATTCTCAACTGGCGGAAGCGCTCAACCGCACATACTCTAAGTATAGCGCGGGTTTGTTTGCTAAGAAGGAGAGGGAACTCCTCGATGCCCAGGAGAAGTTGGCCGAGCGAGATGACCTGGCCGCCCGACTGGAGGCTTCTCAGAAGAAGCTAGCCGAAAGGGAGAAAAAGCTCTCTGAGAAAGAAAAGAAGCTGGCGGAAGTAGAGAAGAAATATTCTTCTCTTAAGAAGGAAAAGAAAGAGGCCCAGCTCGAAGCCTTGGATGCTGTGGTTCGAAAAGTTCTCCATTCTGCCGATTTTGACAAGAGGCTAGAGGGCATCGCTGCCGCTGCCAGTGCTGACGCCTACCATGAGATGTATCGCAGTCTGCGGGGTTGGCTTCCGGGACCTGCTCGCCTTGAAGCACAAGCATCCTACTATCGCCCCAAGGCAAGCGATCAGCTCAACTACCGCTGGAGATCTCTCCAGGAGGCCAACCTGGAGAACCTGGTACCCCAGTTGTGGAATTCGCTGAAGATGTGTTCCCGGGCCCCTTCAGCCTCAGACATTAAGAAGGTCAAGCTTCCGGGGATCAACGAGGCTGCTATCCCTGAATCCCCCGGACCGGAATGCTTCAATGCCTATGGGGTGGTCCCGGAAACGCCTCACTGGGCTGAAAATTACCACGAGTTCTGCGTTATACCTGACAATTTTGGGTATCAGGCTGTTGAGGAGAGAACGGGTGAATATGTTGTGGGGCTTCCAAGGGGGCAGGACGACTTGCTCTATCAATCCCGGAAGTCTATCCGGAAAGTGGGATTTCCTGAGCGCCCGGAAGACGAGCCAAAGGTGGATGCCCCTGCTTACTGCGGTCCCAACTGGTCTGACGTGGACGTGGCTGAACTGGAGAGGAGGTGGAAGGGCGCTCATGCTACCCCGGGGGAAAGAGGCCCTACCGAGGATAATGTATTCCTCTAGACTCTAGTTTATTTTTTTTGTAGTTTATAAGTCTTTTGTAATCTTCCTCCCCGGGAGGCACATGTAGAACTTGGCCTTGGTGCCCATTTTGATTAATATAAGTTCTACCTTTTAATTTAATGAAGTTACTATCTTTTGTAGTCTGAGCGCCATTTGGAAGGAGATCTCCCGCGGGGATCCATGCCTTTTGTTTTCCCTCATCCTAGTTGTTCTTCCGGTACTTACTTCTCTCTCCCCGGCGCTGGGTGCCTCCAATGCTCATTCCTTCAAAGGAAGCTGGCTCATTGGAGGTTTGGAGGCGATCAAGCTACCCGGGCCATGTCTGAGGCTGGATTGTGTGCGTTTGTTCATGAGTTCGGGTCCATCCAGGCATTAGTATCATTTCTTAAAGCTATTAAAAACAAATTTGGTTCGCTGAATCACTACTTTGACCTAGCTTCTGATCATATGCGGGAGGCCCTAAATTCCCATCAGACCATCGCCGAGTTGCAGGCCCTTCAGGACGATTCTTGTCATCGTACTGCCAAGGAGCTAGGTATGGTGTGGGGCGAACTAGAGCGGGCGCAGAAAAAACTTAGGACATTGGAGACCCGCTCCGCTCAGAACCGGCTTCTCTGCGACTTTGAGAAGGAGAATCGGTCCCTTACTCATAGGAATAGGGTCCTCCAGGATGCTCTACTAATCACCCGGCTATCCTACCACCTTTTGGGTCTCAAGAATGACTTAGTTGGGGTGTCTCCTCTTACCGATATTCCCGCCGGGGTTCGCAGGACGATGAAACGCATGGAGGCTAACCCGAAGAAGTTTGGTGAGGGAGCTCCTAATCACAAGGCCTATCTGGACGTCGTTGAATGGCATAATAAGATAGCCGCGGGAGAAGCTGAGCCCTATCCCTCTAGTTTATGTATTCTAGGTTCCATTATGGTTAATAAATATTGTTCCGAACTAGGAAATCCAATTCTGTTTCTTGGTTGTATTTCACCATTTTCCGGATTCTAGAAGCATTTCGATTTATTATACGTTACAGTATCTAGTTTGAATTCTAGTTAGTTTTAAAGTTTCCGACACCGGAAATTCACTTCTGTTTCGCTCTAATATTTACCGCATTGGTTCCGTATTCTAAGAGCGTTTCGATTTATTCGACGTTATGGTATCCAGTGTGAGTTCTAGTTAGTTGTAACGTTTTCGACACCGGAAATTCAATTCTGTTTGGACAATTTTTTACCGCATTCCAACTTGCACAAGTTGGACTAAGAATGATTAGGAAAAGAATGGAGGATCAATTTATAACTAAGAGAAGATTTCGTCCTTTCTCTTGCCACCGATGTGGGATTCAAACTTTCCTCCCTTCCCCTTTTTTTCCTCAAGATTTATTTAACTTCTTCTTCAATCCTTCTAACGCCATGACTTATCCATTTCTTACTCAAAATGTATTCTCTTAGTTTTTATGTAAAAAAGACTAAAATAAATAAATGAAAAATAACTAAAATTAATACACATATAATTACCTTCTTTAAGACATGTAAATTATTTTTATAAATTCTAAATATAGTATATATAAATTATTCTCGTGCTGTTCAACAAGCCTATTGAGTTGGCTCTTATGATCTCGAGTTCGAACTCATTTATTAACGAACGAGGTCGAGTTCGATTTCGAACTGGTCAAACCGATTTCTAGTTCCATTTAGAGATAAGTCGATATGTTTTACTCACTCTCTCACATATGTATATATTAGTAACTTAGTCACTTGATAAGAATGAAATATTACCTTATCAATATTACTTTACCATATAGATAGGGATGTTCAACCGGTTGATTAATCGATTTACGGGTTAATTGGTTTGATTTCTACCGATCTATAAAATTAGAGAAGAAACATATTAATAAACCAATAAAATTATCGGTTATACAGGTTTGGTCAATGTCGGTTTCATATAATTTTGACTTTTACCCTTTACTTATCGGGTTTTATTTTTTTAAAATCGAGTTCCGAACCCGAAACTAAAGGAGATTGGGAAATTATATTTACTTCCGATCCTGGAACCTAAAAAAAAACTAGAAAAAGGTTTCGATCTCAGAACTATGCTGAGATTATACGTTCAATCTTCAATTTATGCGCTTACTACATCGAAACATTAAACTATTTACTCTGGTCAAACTTTTGAAAAGTCAAAATATAGCTCTGATTACTACATTAACCGGGAACTTATTAGCACTTCCGAATTCGGAACCTAAAAATATATATTAGAATTGGTCCTAGATATTGGAAATATGCTTATTTTTCCGATTAATCGCTAACTTCTTTACTTCCAACTTCGAAACCCAAAAATTATTTACTAGAATATTGCTTCCCATCTCAGAACTGGCTTCCGTTATCGGAAACTATTTTGTTTCGACAGCGTTTCTAAAAAAACGCCGTCTTTTATTACATTGTACAGCTGGTATTATTAAACGTCGTTCATGAAAATTTTTAGACAGTGGTTCAGATTTGACCACTTTCTACTTTTTTTTCAAAAGTTGTCTAATTTTAGAGGTCCTAGAATTACATGCTTCCGATATCAGAAATATTGTTGCACAGCGTTTTCTTGAATTTTTCAACGAACAACATTCCATTGAAGCCTTTAATCAAGCTTCCTGCACTAGTGTATGATAATCTGTTGGGAAGTTTGGAGGAGTAGAAACAGATTTTTATATGAGAATGAGAGTTTCCATTCTGATAGTCTTTGGAAAAGGATTTTAAATCTGTCCCTTATGATATACACTGCAAAACCTCTATGTTTATCAATTCATTCTGATAGAGCATACATAACTCATGGGATTAATTATTCCCTTTCTTCAAAGAAAAAGGACCAAAATTATCAAAGTAATTAAATGGAACCCTCCCGATAGAGGCTTTAAGGCAAACTGTGATGCCTCATTTAATGGCCCTGATAAAGCTGGACTAGGATGCACTATTAGGGATCAGAATGAAAATCTCATTGTAGGGATGCAGGACTGTGTAAATGCTACCTCACCACTGCATGCAGAGTTTCTTTCAATTGCTGCAGGTCTGGAACTATCAACTCAGAGAGGGGGCTTCAACCTTTGATGATGGAGACATATAGCTTGCAACTCACTAAAATACTCAAGAATGAGCAATTGCCACCATGGAGACTCAGAAACCAGGTTGTTGAGCTGATCAAACTTTTGGAGGAGAAACAGATTGCCATCTCTCATGTGAATATAGAGATAAACACATCACCATATTTTTTTGGCCAAGAAAGGCAAGTAAACTCAGCAGAGAATAGTTTTCTCTCAGGCTACACTCCCCCATGAACTTAAAGGGGTTTTGTTCACTGAACAATCTCTCCCTCACTTCAGGAGAGTAAATGCCTAGAATGCACTTTTCTGATATGCATTTTTGCACAGATAACATTCTTTTTGTATAGGCATTTTTTGCTAGCCACTTACTAGTTTCACTTCTCCTTCCTTCTGCTTGATTATGGTAAACCTGGCTTGGAATCTGAACATCGCAGGGTTGTCGGGGTGGTGTTTCTGGATTTCAAGAGGGTCTCCCATTAATCAATCTCACCGATCGCCAACGCAGTTTGTCTTTGGAAAAGTAATCACCGGGGATCCCTGACGAAAGCGTCTCCATGGTGGAGTTCCAGCCGCAACGTGTCACAAAACAGGCGACGGAAGGATGAGCCAAAACCTGTTGCTGGTTGCTCCACTGCACCACTTTCCCTTTCTCTCCGGCCATTTCCATGAAATTGCCGGGAATCAGCTCCGACTGCGACGCATCACAGCCCCGTGCGCAATCTCATCAACCTGTTCCTTCTTCAGTACCACCGCGCTGCCGAATGAGAGGTACACCACAGCGGATTCCGGCTTCGAGTCCAGCCACTCGGTCAGTCATCGGGTTTGTAAACGTTGACGCTAACATCATCAGAAGAATTTTCAAGAGGAGGGGTGTATGGGGCAGAGTTTAGACAGGTGCTGAATTTCTTGGTTTTCGAGCTCAAGTTTTTGGACAGGTGATTGAAGATTCGGAGGATGGAATCTGTGATGGAGGGGGTACTGAGTCCATGGGAGTTTGGATGACGATTAAGCAGGTACAAGAGCAATCGGTCTTGGTCCTGATCACTTACGTGTTGTAATCTGCAAAATAATTAATTGGAAAGCAAACTGCTAGTTTGAAATTAGAAGGCTGGGTTGTTATTAAGAAATCAAAAACTAAAACACTTCGCATGAATAATTTGAGGAAAATTAGGTTGTTGGTAATGTGTGGAAGGTCAAGGTGCAGAAGAGTTTTCTAGAGCCAAGTTTCGAAAGAAAGATGTCATTCAAATTAATAAAATTAGTGTGGTCAAATGGAATAATATAGCAATTCGTTAATACTAATTTAATTTTAGACTTTTAGTACACGTTTTACAAAACTCACATGTAGGGATATGAGCCCTGTGTACCAGAGCTTATCCGTAGATCAGTTCAGATCAGTTCAGTTCAGTTCAGATCAGTTCAATTCAGTTCAGTTCAGTTCAGTTCAGTTCAGTGAAAATGCAATTTGATGAAATTCAGGTTAATTCAGTCATGCTGATTCCATTTTTCAATACATCAATTTTCACTTCAGTTCAGTTCAATTCAGTTCAGTTCAGTTCAATTCAATTCAGTTCAGTTCAGTTCAGTACATCAAGAAATAAGCTCTAGTAAACAGGGCCATAATGTGACTCGGGAAGATTATTTGAAGATAGTGTTATTCTGAGAATTAGTTTTACAAATAAGGTTACTTAGGCAAATATTAAAACTCCAAATAATTGGTAAGATTTTCTTAGAGCATCCACAATAGTGGTTCTTAAAACCACTTTTTAAGATAGATTCAGCGTCCAATAAATTGAACTCAATGTGTTTTAAATTAGGGAGGGTTTTAGGTTCTGTTCTCCAGAGATTATTTGAACTTATCTGAACTTATATGAACTCATCTGAACTTAAAATTTTTTATCTGAACTAAAAAAACTTTAAATGAACTCATCTGAACTTAAAAAACTTTATCTGAACTCATCTGAACTTAAAAACTTTATCTGAACTGAACTCATTTGTACTTAAAAAATTTAACTGAACTCATTTGAACTTAAAAATTGAGCTGAATTGAAATATATAGATAAATTGAACTGAACTAAATTGAAACTAACTAAAATATATGATCATTCCAACATATTTGAAATTTATTAATCTAAATATAACATAATACATTTAATATTAAAGTATACTGAACCAATTGCATTGATGTAGATAAACTGAATTGAATTGGTATAACTAAATTAACCTTAATTTCCTCAAATTCTATTTTACAGAACTAAATTGAACTAAACTAAATTGAAATGAATCGAAGTAAAAATTAATGCGTCGAAAAAAAAACAGTATGAATAAATTAAGCTTAATTCATTGCATCAAATTATATTGTTGTTGAACTAAACTGATCTGAACTGAAGTGAAATTAATGTTTTGAAAAAAAAAGAATTGGTATGACTAAATTAATCTAAATTTCATCAAATCATATTGAAATTGAACTAAATTGAATGGAATTGAACTGAACTGATATGAACAATTAAGCTCAAAAGAAGAGAGTCTACGACTACGACGCATGATAGTAAAATCACAAAATATTTTTAGCATTATTTAAATTATTATAATATACAATATTGAACAGAACTAAATTGAATTGACATGAAAAAATATAAAAATATTGAAACTGAACTAAACTGAATGGAATTGAACTGAACTGATATGAACCATTAAGCTCAAAGAAGAGGTCTACGACTACGACGCATGATAGTAAAATCACAAAATATTTTTAGCATTATTTAAATTATTATAATATACAATATTGAACAGAACAAAACTGAATTGGCATGAAAAAATATAAAATATTGAACTAATTTAAACAGAAATGAACTAAAATACAAATAAGTTTACTGAACTTAACTTATCTGAAAACTAAATAAGTTTACTGAACTTTACTCATCTGAACTTAAAAAAGTTTATCTGAACTTAAAAAACTTTATTTGAACTCATCTGAACTAAAAAAAGTTTATCTAAACTCATCTTAACTAAAAAATATTCAAATAATATCTAGATAACAGGACCTTAATCTAATCCAACAGTAAATACATCTACTCAAGTTTCACTTGATCAGCAAAAATTAATGAAATTCAGCAGGAAAACCAATCTTAATAGTCTAAACCTTGTTTTATAAATATGAAACTCTTAATATTGCTAAAGAATTCAAACCGAAGTTTTTCAAAAAAATTTAAGAATCTCTCCAAAAAACCAAGCATACATTATAATATTTCTCTGTGCTCAGGTTTTTGTCATCAGCTGCACTAAGATATATATAGTGTTAAGCATATATAATCAAATGCGCTCAACTGCCTACCCTGTTTGTCAAGTTTAGCTTTGGTACTAAGTATAATTGTTAACAAATACTTGAACTTCTACAAGGATGTAAATTATTAATCCTACTTCTATACCCAATGAAAATGCAATATATATATATATATATATATATATATATATATATATATATATATAATAGTTCAAGTAGTAAAACACTTGTATAATTAACCAGGGGTTCTGGGTTCAATTCTCGCCGGGGTAAAGGGGTGGGATTTTATTTGGGGTCCATTTGGATTATTACCCAATTTAAAAATACAATACCCAATAAAAATGCTTGAAATATTGAATATTAATTTTCTTATTCCTTATTCCAATCATGCGAATTTTTTTAATGTAAGTATTCCAAAAGGAATGCCATGAAAGATTCAATCGAAGCCATCATAGTACTCTTTGCCATGTCCACTGCCCAGTCGGTGGCGAACGTGGTTTCCATGACTGTGGCGGTGAGAAGAGTAGAGAGAAAGCTTAATTTACACGACCTAATATTGCAAACCTAATTTGGCAAAAGATCTATGTAGAGTTATATAAGTAGAGAATGAGGTTTGATCCGATGTAGAGAATGAGTTAGAGCAAGTCCATCTTTTTAACTATTCAATCTTTTTTACTACAAGATAAAAGAACTACATCCCAATATTTTTTTTTGCTTCAACTAGTTTCTCTAATTTAGAGTTAAAATTTAATGCATATGCATATGCATCAAATTTAATTTCAATCAAGTATTACTTGATATTTAGTTTCTTTTATTATTCAAAGAAAATTTTGAATTTTGAATATTTTAAATTATGCGCGGTAAAAAAATGTGAAAAAGTACAAATTATAAAAATACACATTACAACGAGCATAACAACATCTCACGTGATAATATTCAAATTTATATATGCATGCAAACATAGTTATGTAAGATCTTGTTACGTTCGTTATAATATGAAAATTAAAAATTGTTTTTATAATTTTTTGTTGTATATAACTAAAGATATTTACATTTGAAATATAATTTAATTTGTTAAGAAATAAAGACAAACACAGGAATAGGAAATAATCAAACATAAATGCAAAATTATTAAATTTTGCTTCCCCAAATATTTCTACAGATTTGTAACATGGGGATTTTGAAGAAATCCTCTACTGAAGAAAAATGGCTCAAATTCACTAAATTTAATGAAATTTCCCAATTTGGGGAAGCTGTTGGACTTGCTCTTATATATGTAGAGATGAGGTTTGATGTAATTAGAATCTACAAAAATTATACAAACACAATACATATACACAAAACCACAAACCATATTTGCATATCTCATTAAAATTACAAAATTACCCTTATAAAATTTTGTTTATGATATTAGATTTTAGTCCCTCAAATCTAAGTAAATGTTTTTCAAAATCATTTATTGAACCCCCATTTCAGATCATTCAAAACTCTTCTGGAACCAAACCAAAAATGTCGTTATGCACAATTTGAAATAAAATAGAAAAAATTACAAAAGGAAAAAAAAACATCTGCAAATCTATATTAGTCCAAACAAAACAAGTTCTAATATTAATAATAAGCTAATTAACTTATTAGAGTTTTAGTAACATATTTGAGGCTCAAACACAAACTCGGAGATGTTTATGAGCAATTCTTAAACAACTCGGTCAAAGTTTCAGATCAAACCAAACTCAAATTTGCTTATACATCAAACGAGTTCGATCTGCTTCAACAATCTTATCTGGTCACGTGTATAATGTACCGTATAATATAGTAATTATAATCAATGTTTTATCTTTTAAGTGCTTTAGTGCAACAAGTGAACTGAAAACACGTGCTCCTTCTGTATCAGCCGTTTCTGCATAGAATTTTTTTTTTCAGTCAAAAATGCTAAATTTTTACTAAATTTTTAAATGTTTAGATAATTAAAATAATTATCGTATTTAATATTGTTGGAATCGTCACAACATGTAGTTTATTAGTATCAAATTTTTATATATCTAACTATATATATGAAGACAAGGTTTTTTAACAAAGCACACCTCTCTTGTTGACATGTGGCATGACACATAATCTGCCACATCACCTCCATCTCATCATCTGGCCCACCCCTTTTATTTACAAACTTATTACAAAAGTTCCTTTCATTTTTCTTTAACTCCTCTCATCTTCAATTTCACATTCATTATTCCATTCATTGCTTCAATGCCGTTAATCT
This sequence comes from Cruciata laevipes, assembly GCA_963678965.1. Classification (NCBI taxonomy): domain Eukaryota; kingdom Viridiplantae; phylum Streptophyta; class Magnoliopsida; order Gentianales; family Rubiaceae; genus Cruciata; species Cruciata laevipes. The sequence goes on along the minus strand of OY787641.1, from coordinate 4,317,533 downwards.
TTCATCTATTCATTTTTGTTAACTCCTCTCATCTTCAATTTCATATCATTATTCCATTCATTGCTTCAACGCCATTAATCTTTCATCTATTCATTTTTTTTCCTTAAATTTTCTTAATTATTCATGAACTTTACTTTTGCTTGTGTGACCTTTCAATTTCTAAAACAGAAGCATCTTCTCATCTTCCTCCTCTTCTTCTTCAATTAATTCATTGATTCCATTTCTCCCTTTTCATTTACTAATACTATTAATTCTCTCAAAGCTATATTGGGCGATTCAATTTCTTGAAACCGGTCCCCTAATTCTTCCTCTTCAATTTCTCATTAATTCCATCATATTTATTGAGTTTCTTTCTTTAAATTGGAGAATTCTTCAACATCATTCCATTCCAATCGTTTGGCTCCTCCAATCGTTTTTTCTCAATTCTTTTAATTTCACCGTGGATTTTTTTATGTTATTCTCCTTTCAATTCCGCATCTTTTGATGGGTTGATCAAGGGATTTCATCGTGGAATTTTGTCCGATCCCAATTTTGGGGTTTTTGGAGAAATTAGAGTTTTGGTCGATTGGATTGATTTTACATTAGGGTTTGAGTTTTATTTGTTTATATAGCTTCCTCTCATCAAGACGAGCAGATTGGTACCAATTTCGTGCCGATCGGAGCTGTGTGGAGAAAGTTGTGGTCGGCACGCCATTAGGGTTTAACCCCGATGATTTTGGTTCGTTTCTAATCGAATCGGACTTTGTGGTTACTATATATCCAGAAATGAGTTGTGAACATGGCCGAAATTTTTTTGGATCCTAACATCCCACATGTTATTTAACAAGTGATCCAGGACAAGAAGAAGGTATTGGAACCCGAGGTTTCGTCGGATTCAAATCCGGAGCCAACGAAGTACGTGATCAAGAAAGGCACTGGAAGAGATGGAGCTGAGGCTAGTGGAGAGTCCTCCTCCGCGGGCGAAGCCTTTTCTTTCAAGGATGTCTTGGCTGGAAGAGTTGATCCGAGGAAGCACTCCCTTGTCAGGTTTAACCCGAGGCAAATCCCGGCGAATAGACTTGAGATCAGACTTGAGAAACTTGATGTGCCTAATGGTGACATCCCTCTACTTCCTAGGGAGGATTTCGAAGATGAGAAGAGTAAGTTCTATGGCTTCATGGGGAGAGTCACTGGTGGATATCTGGGATTGTACCAATACCGGATTCTGGCTTTCAAATGGAGTAAGAAGAATGTCAAGGTAACCCCCCTACCTAATGGCTGGGTTAAGTTTCAATTTGATTCAGCTAGTGATAGGGATGCAGTGATGAAAGGAGAATATGCCATCTTTGGGAGAGATTTCTTTATGAAGTTAATCCGAGAGGATGGTGTTATACCGAAAAGACTTTTTTCTGTGGTCCCTGTTTGGGTAAATTTTCCGGAACTCCCTAAGGCATGTTGGTACCCTAAGGCCTTGAGCAAGTTTGGCTTGGCCATAGGGTCCCCTATCTGTATGGATTTCATGACAAAAGACAGGATTGGTGATCTTCCGAGGCTCTTGATTAATGTAGACACCTCCACGCTTTTCAAATCCTCACTGAGCATCTCTCGGGTTGATGGTACTGTGTTTGAGCAGGAGGTGGTGTATGAAGACATCCAGAGGTTTTGTGCTTATTGCAAAAATACTGGTCACTTCACTTTGGATCATGATGAGTGGATTGCTTGGTTCGATAGGAAAGCTAAAGAGCTTGCGGAGTACTTGACTAAGACAACGGTAGAAGTGGGAAGGGAAGAGGCAGGAGGGAAAAGTAGAGATGGTGCTGAAGCCGCAGGAAAGCAAGCCGAGGGGAAGCAGACAGATTCGGCCGGATGGCAGAACGTGGAGAAGAAGGGCAGGAAAAAGAGAACCAGATCCAAAGGGAAGGCAAAGCAGCAAGGGGACTCGACAGTAGTGGAGGAAACTGGAGGTTTTGCATCTACATCAAAGTTTAGTGCTCTTGACAAGGAGTCCGAGGAGACAGCTATTTCCCTTGGAAAAGTCGTGGCGGACAACTTGGAAAAAATCTTCGGAACAACTAGTGAGGGTGAATCGAAGACTGACAAAGAGGGGACGGTTCTCGGGGATGAGGAATACGAGCAGGATGATGCCGAGGATGAGGAGCTAGTCTATGCGGAGGAAACGAATGTATCAGATTATGATTCGAAGTCTCAGAGGAAAAGAGGCGGCAAGGCAGTCGCACTTGAAAACCCCGCGCAACCTCGTTCAGGCAAGAGTACGACCAATATTAAGGAAAACAGGGTGTTTGGTACTGACAAAAACCACAGTGTGGAAGGTACTGAGCAGACCCCAACAAATGTGAAGTATGTTCCAGTAAATAGGACAACAAAGGTAGCCAAAGTCAAGGAAACCACATCTGAAGCTGTAGACAATCGAGATGGGGTAGCCAAGACCTCGGAGGAGATGCATGTTGAATCCGCTGTGGTACAAGCAAAAAAAGTCAAAAAAGCAGAGGCAAGCCGATGGAGAAATGCGGCTAAGGCCGATAAAGCCAAGGCCAAGGCCGTGGCAGAGAAACTCAAGGGAAATGTCTCTAGTAAAGGCGGCGGGGATGGGCCAAAACTCCCATTGGGTTCTCAATGACGATAGCCAGCTGGAATATTCAAGGAGGTCTTCGGACTTCCGCAAAAAGAAGGAGGATTAGACGGTTCATCTCTGAGAATAAGGTTGGTTTCTTCAACATTCTTGAAACTAAGGTTAATACTAAGGGGTTAGAGATATTTTTGAACATGTTAAAAGGGTGGAAAAGTACTAATAACTTTCATATGATCGCAAATGAAAGAATTTTAGTTGTTTGGAATCCCAAATTTTTTGAGTTAGAAGTAATTCAAATTCTAGAACAATGCATACACTTTAAGGTTAAATGTATGTCTACTAGTATAGAATTTCTATGTACCTCTGTCTATGCTACTAATGATCTACGAGAGAGGAGAGATCTTTGGAGGCAACTGACGCAGTATGGAGAAGGTTTGGCTCAGTCTTGGCTACTCATTGGCGACTTCAAGAATACTTCGAGTATTTCCGAGAAAAGGGGCAGCCGTATTGAGCCGCAGTATAACATGCAGGACTTTCAGGATTTTTGCAGGCGTTGTTCATTACAAGATGCACCCTACACTGTTCCTCTAATTACCTGGAAGAGTAGTAGATCCGAGTCAAAGCTGGACAGGAGCCTGATTAACGGTTCATGGGGACAAGGAGCTTTTTCGATAACCTCTTCAACTTTGAGCTAACGTCAGATCATGTCCCCTTTATGGTGAAGTTGGAGGAGGTTGGACGGTTCTATCGAAGACCTTTTCGATTTCAGAATATGTGGCTGACTCATCCGGACTGCAAGGACTTGGTGAGAGAGGCATGGGAAAAAGCTTATCATGGGGTTAAGCAGTACCAGCTTATTCGGAAGTTGAGGTATCTAAAGAGGCCGTTGCGAAGACTTGGAAAAAATAACTTCAGCCATATCACGGAGAAGACCAAGAGATCCTGCAAGGATTATGGGGCGGAAATGGATGCTTTAGACGTGACGGCACCGACGATGGAAGAAGACATGGCCGTGCTAAGGGAATTGAAGGCCAAAGCGGTGTTTCTACAGAATGCCGAGGCTAAATTCCTTGCCCAAAAGGCTAAGATTAACCACCTTATCCTTGCGAATAGAGGCACAACTTATTTCCATAGTTAGTTCAGAGCACAGAAGAGAGGACATATGCCGGCTATTCTAGACTCCAATGACAGGGTGGTCGTCAATTCGGGGGAGAAATGAGAACTTTTTGTGGAATTCTATAAAGGTCTGTTTGGAACAACGAGGGACATGATGAGCATTGATCCAGAGATACTGGAGGTAGGACCGACCATAACCCACGAGCTTGTTGAGGGTTTAGTTGCTCCAGTCACACCGGAAGAAATCACGAGAGTGCTGTTTTCCACGAAAGATGCTAAAGCCCCGGGACCGGATGGATACACTGCAGGTTTCTTCAAATCGCAATGGATCACGGTTGGGGACCTCTTTACGGAGGCTACTTTGGAGTTCTTCGAGAATGAGCAGATTCTGTTGCAGACAAACCACACGTCGATTTCCTTGATCCCGAAGAAGGACAATAACCTCAGGGTCGCAGATTTTAGACCTATATCGTGTTGCAATTTTTTCTACAAGACTATCACCAAAATTATGGCTGACAGGATGGCGTCGATTCTACCAACTATCATTGATCCAGCTCAGGCGGGGTTTGTGGGAGGGCGGAACATCTCGGACAACATCATGCTGGCACAAGAACTTATCAGAGGATATAAGAGGAAATCCACTTCTCGTAGAGTAATGATTATGGTGGATATCTCGAAGGCATTTGACACGGTTTCTTGGGAGTTTCTGGAGGGGATGCACTTTCCAGCCAAGTTTATTCGTTTGGTGATGCTCTGCGTTTCGACGGCCTCCTTTTCGGTGGTCGTGAATGGAGAGCTACACGGAATGTTCCAGGGAAAGAGAGAGCTACGACAAGGTGATCCCATGTCCCCCCTACTTTTCGTTATATGCATAGAGTATTTTTCCAGGATTTTGAAGAAGAGAACCAACACTGTACGTTTCGGATTACACCCGAGGTGCAACGTTGGGGATCTGAAGATCACGCACCTGGCCTTCGCGGACGATCTTATGTTATTCTCAAGGGGAGATGAGGACTCAGTGGGGATACTTATGCAGTGTTTGAACGAGTTTGAGAATACGTCTGGCCTTGCCATTAACACGACAAAGTGTCAGATGTTCGGCGTTGGATTGAAAGATGATTTTACTTTCACCGGCATACCGTGGGGAGAGTTACCGGTTAAATACTTGGGTGTTCCGCTGGATGCAAACAGACTCAAGGTCTCTCAATTTGGGGGTTTGATAGAGAAGATAAGTAAGGTCATCTCGGCTTGGAAGGGGAAGACGATGACGTACTCGGGCAGGCTGGAGCTCATCAAGTCAGTAGCACAGGGTACAATCGGATACTGGATCCAGGACTTCACTATCCAGAAGGAGGTTATGAAGCGGCTTGAAGCTTTGGTTCGGGAATTCCTGTGGGGAGGGCCGAAGAAGAATAAGGTTGCCTGGCAGCGAGTCTGCACACCCAAGGAAAATGGAGGATTGGGTCTGCGAGACTTTATCTGCTGGAATAAGGCAGTATTGGCTCGACAAATATGGGATTTTCACGTAAAGAAGGACACCCTTTGGGTAAAGTGGGTTCACGCTTACTACTTCAAGGGGGCACTATTTGGGATTACATGCCGAAAAAGGATTTGACCTCGGCACATATGAATCATCTTTGTAAGTTGAAGGACTTTCTTCTAGCTAGAGCTGGGCAGGGTTCGAGGCCGGAATTGATCATGACCATGACAGGCTAGATGCTTCATAATGGAGGGAAAGGATTCACGGACAGAGCTTACAGAGTCATCCATAAGGCTTCTTGGCCTGAATTTTATGAAGGAATGACAGCATCGGAAAGGAGAATCTTCGCGTCTATCTGGAGAGGCCATATCCCTACAAAGTTCTCGTTCATCACATGGCTAGGACTGCATGAGAGATTGGGGACACGGGATCGGCACAAAGGCCCTGGCCCTATTGATAGAACCTGCATGATTTATGGTCACCCCGAGGAAACAAACTCCCATTTATTCTTCAGCTGCCCCTACTCGAAGGGAATTTGGGATAAGGTGAGGAGATGGTTGCAGATTGACAGACTTCCGATCACAATTCGTAGCTCGGAAATGTGGGTGAGGCATAAGGGGAGGGGCTCGGCCGTGAGGAAAAATGCTGGCATGCTAGCTTTGGAAATTACGATTTATCAGCTCTGGATCGAGAGAAGATAGATCGTGAAGAGAAGCCACCAGATCAAGGTAGAGTAATCTCTCTTATCTTCAGAGATATTTACTCTGTTTTGAATCGTATGTTTCCAAGTCATCTGTTATTTTGAGAGGAAGGTAGGATTGGAGGAGGACACACCATCTCGGTCTAAGTAACCTAATCAGGAAATGTTTTACATGAACTGGTTAACTTACTAATGATTTAACGGTAGAATTGATGGAGCTCTATGCCTGCTTTATGGCTGTTCTCCGCTAACTCAAAGTGGTACTGCGAATTGTATTGCGTTAACTCGTATTTAATCCGTACAACAAGTTGTTGATGTTACAGGGAATGGTCTAACTAGTACATTTGGGTACTTGTATCTAAATGTTAAATGGACCTAGCTACGCTGATGGAGTGCCCTCGAGTCTCCATAGGGTGCATGGAAAAACCTCAGTGTAGATCTCTCGATATGTTGCAATTTTGATGAAGGGCCGCGGCTGGTTGATGCGTCTTCCCCTTGGGCGCATCACCGACTAACCAACTTATATGCAGGATTTGCTGGAGGAGTGGCATCGGACAACTCGGAGCCACGTAACCTGGTAATTTTAGCACCTCAGAAACCTTCCCAAAGACCCCAGCCAGTGGAGGGCTCTCATGAGCATGGACCAACCTTGGTCGGGCATGGTGGACTACATACTTTGGATTATTGAAGACCCTGTCCCGTGGAGTGTTTTTCTTTTCACCAAAGGAACATGGATAAACCTGGGTCAGGATGGAAGGACCGTTTGAAGACCTTGGTTATGACTTTCTTAGCCGAGGATGACGGAAGCCGAGGTGGATCCAGGATTTCAAGAGGAGTGGGGCATTTTACTCTTAATTTTTTTTCTCATTTCATTGCTTAAAAGATAACTTAAAAATGCAACAATTTAAATACAAATACATCAAATAAAAATATGTATATTAAAGAAAATGTTATTCAATTCAATCAAATATCGTTGAAGTTCTTCAAAAAGAGACTAATTATGTGTATTTTCACAAAAGTGGTGGGGCAAAATAATAAATTTTAAAATTTAATACTTAAAAATTATAAAAATTAATAATTTTTGGGTGGCAATTGGATCCGTCGTTGGACGAAAGTGGAAGACCTTAACCCGTGGAATGCTTCATTTGATTGAGGCAGCATGTATAATCCTCGGTTAAGGATTACACAGATTGAAGACTTGAAGACCCTAGCCAGTGGAGTGCACACTTTCATTGAGGAGGCATGGATCAACCTCGACTAGGGATGGTGGACCTTGATTAAATGCTTAAAAGCCGATACATGGCTGGATAGCTTCTGCTTGACGACTGGTTATTTGGTATGAAAATGCCAACTCATCGGAAGACTTGGATCCGTGAAGACCCGCACAATCAAATAGGAATGTAGCCAAAAATACCCCATGTTTAAGGTTATTATTTCTATTTGCATACATAGTTGTTCTAGTTGATTTATGATGAATTCTTGTAATAGATCAGGAAACTGGTTTTGGGCATTTTTGCTCTTTTGGACGTTAATAATTGTAACACCCCCAAACTGGTAATCTTGCTTAGAAGCAAGTATTATATCCAGATGAGGTGTGTTACCAAGAGTCAAACTGAAATGGCTCTTTCAAATGTGCAAACGAGCAATAATATTATGCGGAAGCGTTCAAGATAAAATATAATCTTGCTATTACATTATTCTGTTTTTTTTTTCAAATATCAATTTACTATAATAGTGTAGCATTTCATATAAATATTTATACAAATGTTTTGGGGTTACATTGAGGCCTAAATAAAACATAGAGTTATTAGCCAAGTTTATACACTATTCGGATCCCAACTCAAATGAAGTAAAGGCTTCACTCCTCCTAATCTTCTATGATCTCCAATATCACTCTCGCACGTCTGGTACACCTGTTATTTGTTTTATTTAAACTAGTGTAAGCTCCTTGCTTAGTGAGGTTCACCACAATTAATTACCAAGTGGAATTTAATTATCACATAACCTACAAATAGCACACAAGTCCTAACACATTGTGAAAGTATACAGGTCGGTTATACCAAGTGGTAGTCAAGCCCCTATGTGGGTACTGTAACTATCCAGCAGGGCAACCAAGTATTCAAGAGGTGTTCAAGATCACATTTCTCGTCAGCCACGCCCCAACAAGCAATCACAATCACAAAGGTGGTCACCGTGTGCAGCCGATCTAGTCATACGGTCCGGCCCTTACCTTCCCCGTTGACTACAATCAACTACAATCACGCCGAGGGCCTCGGATTTTCAAGTACAAGTTCAAGTCAAGTGCAAGTAGCAAAGAGCAAGATAGTCAAATTCTCGGCAAGATAAAGTACAAGCCGATTATACACAATAGTTCAAGTTGAGGCCGGGGCAATAAGGTACACCCCGTCCTTTACACACATGTAGAAAACTAAGAAATAGCATCCTATATGATATGCATGACAATATATACAAGTAGCATGGTTAACACATTGATCCTATTCAGCATGGCATACTAATGTTTATTTTACTTGTATTTCATGCAAAAGTGATGAAACACTCACCTGGATTCCACGCTATAACTTTAATTAAATCACTCTAAGGGTGCAAGCGTCGGAATGGTTTCCCATCAAAATCCTAAAATTGCAGAATAACATCTTCATGGATCAGTTCATATTCCTAAGTGTTATCTCAATCGTCAAAAATTAAATATCATGGTAGTATTGATTCTCATTTTACCTTATTAGCTCATCTATTAATCTCCCACCCAGGTTCCTTCTATATGACTCTTTATATCATAAACTTTATTTAAGAAATTTATTAAGAAATATAATTCCCAGGTTTCTTAACTTATAGATTTAATTCGCAAAAGGGAGTATTGATACTACTACAAGGTAAATTACTAAATTACCACTAAGTTACATTTTTCTAGCCAATGAGTTCTTGAGATTAGGTTTATCCCAAAGATTTAAATCAAGAAAAAAAAATTAGAATTCAAGTCGAGTTGAGTTAATCTGTGCTTGGTTCTGTTTTACAGTTCAATATACAGTGAAAGGGTTGTTCAATAATTATTTCTTATTCAGTGTATAAGTTTCTTTAAACTAATTGTAGGTGTGTAAGGGTATAAACTCAGTTAACTCACCTAGTTTTAAAAACATCCACGTGACGATAAAACTCTGAGAGATCCTAAATAACCACTTAACACTTTAGGTTCGTTATGGTTTCAAGATGTGGAGATAGTTCTCAACTACGCATGGATGTAAAAATTACTTTAAACAGATCAGCGGTTAAGGGAGTACACTCATCGGAACCTATCCTTAAACCCAATTGACATACTAGATTTCATCGAGGCTTTCCTCATTGCTTTGTTCTTGAAACCAGAATGCATTTAATACAAAACTACAGTTGTTTTCTCAGGGATTTTAAGAACTTAAACACCATAAAACATGGAACCAGGATTGGTAAAATAGGTTAAAAGTTGGATATTTGAACTTCTTGTACTAAATTTGGCAGCAGCAAACTTCCGAGACTATTATTTATTTCATTACTTGTTTGATTTCAAAAATTAAAAGTTCTATGTTATAACTCATCTCACCAAGATTACAGAGATGCATTAGTTAACAAAAACAGAGTTATGGTTAGGAAGATATGGTGGTTTCAAATTCAGACCGTTAATGATTTATATTGCAGTGAACTAAAATTGCAGCAGACTGAAAACTCCATTTATCTCCATCAATCCTTATTTGATTTCAAAAATTCTTAGTTCTATACCATAGTTAATCTTTCAGGGATTACAGGGGCATGTGAGTTGACAGAATCAGAGTTACAGTTAGTAAGATACGGCTCTTTATAGTTGAGTATACTGGTTTTTGCAGTAGGAAAATACAGCAAACTTCAGGGTGGCATATTTAACTCCTTACCTATTTGTTTCCAAATATTTCAGGTTCCAAACTGAAGTCTATTTCATAAGGATTACACAGGTACAAGAATTGAAAGGATCAGAGTTTTGGTTGATTAAACATAGGTTTTTAAAGTTTGGATTTTATGCTGCAAAAAAATCCAGTCACAGCAGACTTCTAACTCAATTATCTCAATCATTACTTAGGAGTTTTCAAAAATTACAAGTTCTAAACTATAGACCATTTTACAAGGATTGCAGGAGCACAAGATTCGATAAAATCAAGGTTACGGTTTGTAAAATAGGGTCCTTCAAAGTTAAGGGTACTGAACATCACTATTTCTGCAGCGACCTAAACGAGCAGCAGACTTCGACATTGATTATCTAATCCATTACCTACTTGTTTTCAATAATTTCAAGTTCTAAACAGAAGTTTATTTCACAAATATTATACAGGTTCATCAATTGACAAAATTGGAGCTATGGTTAATTAATTATGGATTTTTATAGTTTATGTTGTTGCTGTAAATATTGATGAAAGAGGGCAGAACTTCAAAACCCTTTTTCTCCCTCGTTTCTAAACCAAATTGAACGATTATTGATTCAAATTAAAGTTCTGAATCCCGGGCTTCCAAAGAAACCAATGTTATCATAGTTTGATCTTGAGTTTGTAAGATAGAGTCTTTTAGAGTTTACTGTTACACCTAACATCAGATTGTACAGATTTCTCATATTCTTCCTTAACCCATTTTCTTCCCCATTCAAATCCCTTCTTGCTCAATATCCTAAGATTATACTTCATGCATGTGTGTATTAGCCTACTCATCATATTTCACCCAAACAACTAACCCTTTTGTATAATCCCTAAACTTAAAGAATCAAGAGTTTACCTAAACTTAAAGAGAGGGTTAATTTTCCCTAGTTTGAAAATCCATCGATAACTCCTAATCCCTGCTTCCTTTCTCCTCTTAATCACACGATTGTTGAGTCTGATCTTTGTTCCCTTGCAATCCTTGATTCCACGGTGATTGATTTGACTACTTACTCGAGATTTTGGTGGTGAGATCGAATTGGGTTTGAGTGAATGATTTTGGTTGAATCAAATAGGCAGCGAAGGGGAATGAATCTGCCATGATAGTGAATTGATGAAGGTGTTGACTGCCAAAGATGAAGAAAGAAAACGGTGTGATGGTGAAGGAGAGAGGTGGTGGCAGGAGATAGAGCTGAGGAGAGTTCATACAGATTTGGGAGAATATTATGTCTGAGAGGGAGTTCTACGAGCTGAAGGTTTTGGAAGGTTTTGGTGAGTCTTTGGAAAATAAAACTAGGGGCTGACACGTGTTGGACATGCTTTCAAAAGAGCCCTGACTCATTAGTGATTTTATTTCCTTTTAAATTTGGTTGATTCAAGTTTATTTAGTTTAATTAAAAATTAAGTCATCCAAGATTTTTAGGCATTCTTAATTAATTTTACAAGCTGTTCTTCACTTTCTTTTCTTATATATAGTGTTTGATCTTTATTTCATCTCACCTTTTCCTCCTAGGTTCTAGATTTCTTCACTTCTTCTCCTTTATTTTTCTTCTCATTTTCTCTATTCAATTTTTAACAATTCAATCCCTATTCTTTTCACAAATCGTAGGATTTTCAATATTTCTAGTTTCATCATTTTCTGAAGGATCAAGATTATAATTTTTGTGTCTCGTGAAATTCCAATATGTAATCATACGTTTAATATTATGTCAAAATAGCTGAAACTTTAATCATGATAACCAGACTAGTTTATGTTTTTATGTTGCACATATTAATCTACTTATGGTTGGGGTTTCACAATAATATTTACCAATTTGTATATAAATACCTTTTCTGACCTTCCTGTGCCCGTGGGCTATCTCGGCTTCCATTCTAAAGAAGCAATCATGTTTCTTGCAGTTTTGTGCTGATATTAGTAACATCTAATTTTGTGTACATGAACATTTGCATTTTAAGTGTCTTTTCATCTGTTCTTTTTTTGATACATTTCATTTGTTTATTAAATGTCTTCATTTGTGTAATTTATTCAATCGAGTTCAGTTGTTTAGCCTTTGTGAATCATAGGTGGAAGAAACCCTTTTGGAAATGTTTATTCATTCTAACTGCGGCATGTGTTTGAATCTTTGAAAGATTGGGTTTTTTTTTTCTAGAAGTCATTGTTTTAACTTGTTTGGTGATATTTAACAAAACTAACCTCAATATGATTGTGCTTCATTTTGGTTTCTTTCCGGGTGATTTGGGGTGCGGATGAACATATTCCCTCACCTTCAATTTACGTGTTTTTTTGCACAATTTAAATGAACTCTTTGAAACCATACTGACTGGATTGTGCGGATGAATATATTGACCATATGGTTACTACCGATCCACAAATTAAGTGAACAAACTGTATGAAAATTATATGTTAATAAAAAAAGGTTGCACACGTTTTTTATGCCAAGTTAGTATTAAAATTTTAAATGTATAATATCAATACACAGACAAATGTATTTTAGCATTCAATAATAATAATAATAAATTAGCATTCAGTTGGACACATTTAAGTTCATTAATTAAGTACACAAAGATGAAAATGTTAGAATAAGACAATTCAGATTCCATTATGTTTTTCTGAAAAAGAATTTTGCTAAATTGGACCGAAGTAAATTAGCATATTACAAAAAGAAGTAATTTATCTAAATTTTATCAAATTATATTTTAACTAAAATAAATTGAACTAAATTAAATAGAAATGATCTACTTATGAGGCTGAGAGAATAGGGCCTTATATCTACCTTTAATCTACTTATCCGTATAAAAAACAAGACCACCTAATCATGTTTGTAGTCATGTACTAATTTCTAAAGAGTTTTAGCCCCTAAACCGAACCAACTATTCGTTCTACTCTTCTTCTCCATTTTCTTTTCCGTGATTTTAAACTAAATGAAAAAATTACTGTTTTCCCATAATTACATTATAACAATAATTTTGATCGTTATGACCTTTTTCATATTAGTTCCTCACTTTTAATATGATTAAAACTTTAAAACCATTGTTACATTATTCACATTAATTCCTTCAAATTAATTAATATGATTTAATGAATTGTAAGACTCAAAAAATGTTCTTGCATATATAATTTACCGAACATATTTCTAGACATTTACCATTTATAGTTTACGCAATAATATGTTAATTTAAAATTTTACAATATCTATTGTAATAATATTATACACTATATTTTATATATATTTAGTGCACGATGACATAACCAAATAAAAAAGTTACAAAAGAATGATATATTATAGAAAATTTTCAAACCATTTTCTTTGTATAAAATTTGTATGTGAATTATTCTTTTTTTTAAAAAATGTTTACTCTTATTTTATAGATGTTATTATACATTTAATATTAATTTATTTATAAGTTATAATTTGAACTTAATAATACATGTAAAATTTTATAAACCGACAATTGGGCAAGGGTCGCACCTTGTGCGACCTGTCAATGCTAGTTGATAATATGTCTGGTTAAAGATATTAGCAGTAAAATACGTGTATTAACGAAGAGTGTGAAAAGTCAGATTTGCAAATCCAGCTGACACGGAGGGAGTATATTTATTGGTATAGCTTCACATGAATTTACTATCTCATGTATATGCGCATATATATTTAGCTGTTGTATGGTGAAGTTTCTAAATGTATTGTTTATTTATATTGGTAATTATGACAAACGCTAGTATGAATAGTAAGAGCAAGTCCAACATTTTTTCTACAACATTCTCCAAGATATAATACTATGTCCCCATATTCCCTATCATTTTTTGCTTCAACTCCAACAGCTTCCCTACTGTGGGGATTAAATTTCAGTATTTTATCTCTTTATTTCTGTTTTTCACTATTTAAATATATTTTGAAATCTTAATATTTTAAATTAAGTATAATGAAAAAATGTGAAAAATATATATTATTAAAATACACATTATAACGAACGTAACAAGATCTCACATGATAATATTCAAATTTATATATGGATGCGAACATAGTCATGTAAGATCTTGTTGCGTTCGTTATAATATGAAAATTAATAATATATTATTTTTATAATTTTTTGTTGTGTATAACTAAAGATATTTACATTTGAAATGTATATTTAATTTGTTAAAAATAAAGAGAAACACGTGAATATGAAAATAATAAGTCATAAATGTAAAAGCATTAAATTTTGCTTCCCCAAATATTTTTTTTCTCTACAGATTTGAGGAAGCAACATCAGAATTTCTTCAAAATCCCCAAGTTGGGGAATGAGATGGGAAAACTGTTGGAGCTGAAAAATGGTTCAAATTCCCTAAATTTATTGAAATTCTCCAACTTGGGGAAGCTGTTAGACTTGCTCTAAGCATACAATTGATACATACTAGTAGTAAATTGCCTTGATTGTTAACTGAGAATCCTTATTGTCCAAGTACCGCTCTTTTGAATGTTCCTTTTTGGTTTCGACTAGACTTAATTAACTCCTCGACTAGAATATGAATGTACTGATCACCGGTTTCCATGAATGTATTTTCACTGATCAGAACTACTAATATTCTCACTCTCTTTTCTTCTTTTAGATCAATAATTGTAGAAAAGAGGATCTTAGAAGCCATAAACCATTACGCGCAGTACAATTACTTGAGTTCATGAGTACGTAAAATCAATTTGGATTTTAAATGTGGGTTCACTTCAAATTTGGAGTATCGATAACCGGATAGAATAAGGAAAATATAATACAAAAACCATTTCATACATGGAAATGAAATCGGAACATATTAACAAAACATACTTCGTGTGTTGCACGTGGCATGCCACCTTATATGCCACATCATATACACCTAAGCCTCTAGCCCATATCATTAGCTCTAAACTTAATTTTCTACTCACCACACGTTTCAGTTTGTAAACTGAACATACTTCTTCATCTTCTCCTTCTGTTTAAGTCAATTTAATTCCTATAATTTCATAATTCACAATAAATTTCCGTTTCAGTTTTTTCTTCTTGTTTACTTTGTTCAAAACCTCTTCTCCTCTTTCAGTTTATTTGATTTCTTTAAAATCCAATTAATTTCCACACCTTAATTCTATCAAATTAACCTCCCCACCTATTCCACTTCTCGTTTTCTTTCTTCTTTAAATCTCTTTCAATACCATTAATCACACCCTGCTCATCAGCTTTATATCCATTGCAATATATTTATTTGAACTGAGCAAAGCTGAAACCAAACATCAACATGGGATCCGATTAATTTTTTTCTAATGTGTGTTCAGGTTATGTGGTTTAGTGGGACGGTGGAGCGGAATAGCGCACGTTCAGTAGAAAGTAGGTTGATTTGGATTCTGGGCACCTTTGTTGTTTTTTTATACCCAATTAATTTGAGCTTTGTTCAAACGAATGGTTCAATAATTGTCAAGTCATAATTTTACTATACAATTCCTCATCAAACTAACTAATACATCCAAATTCAACATGTTACTTCGGTTGTAATTTGATATATTGGTTTTTGTTTTTGTTTTTCACGTATGGTTTTTGTTTTAGGTACATGCTCAGATGCTTATTGATGGTGTGCTCTCTTTTACAATTTTTGGTGTAAAGTCATGGTCTAAATTGGTTGCAGAAAGATGATTTATTTTAACAGATATGGTTTGTTCCTTCTCTAATGCTGTTATTTGGTAATAATTGGGATGCCGTTCCCTCCTCCTTGTATTTCATATATATAACAATGTGTACAACAGATTTACATGATCATGATTTGGTTGTTAAGATTCCCCTAACAACCTTGACTTGACTAAGTCCTAACTACATGCTAAGAGCAAGTCCAACAGCTCCTTTATTATAGGGTTTTGAGCCATTATAGGGGTTTTGAGCCATTTTCATTCTCCTATCACACCTCCTATTTTAGAGGTTTGGATGAGAGAGAAAGTAAAACCCACAAAGTTGTAGAGAGAGTGGGATTTTTAGGGGACGGATGAGCAATAAAATATTTGAAAGAATTGACCTCTGCGCATGAGTCTCTTCTTCTCCGTTTTTCTTTTGCCGGAAACTATGAAACATTATTCATCGGTCTTCTCTTCTTCTTTCTTCTTTTCAAAGTCGTATGCTCCAATGTTTTGCCACCGTCAGATATTGTGAATCAGAGGGACGCAGAGCATGGCCATGTGAATCAGATCATCAAACCAATATTTCTGTAGAATCAGATCTGTAGCATTTTTTTTGAAGGGAAAAAAAATATTGGGCTGGATGGCCATGTGAATCAGATTATGTAGAATTAAATCATACCCATTTGCCAATTAATTGAGATGGATGGCCACGTGAATCAGATCATCAAACCAATATTACATTGGACTCTAGTCTTTCTGATCAAAAAGGTATGATGACGAAATTTTTTTGGGATAAAAAATATTTATATATCAATATTTTATCAATATTATCTTTTCTACTTTTTAGGGATGCTGTTGGAGCATTAATCTCTATATCCATAAAAATAGAGGTTCTTGGTTTAGAAACTCTAGTATAGGGGTTGTGATAAAGGAGCTGTTGGACTTGCTCTAACAACTCTTGACTAAGTCCTATTCACTAACACTCCCCCGTAGTCGAAGCTGTAGCAGGTCGAATGCAAAGACTAGACCGAAAATCCAAGAATAGTGGAGAAGGCAGTCCTTTAGTGAAGATGTCGGCATATTGATGGGCAGATGGGACATGGAGGACTCGAATCTGACCAAGAGCTACCTTTTCACGAACAAAATGCAAGTCAATCTCAACATGTTTGGTGCGTTGATGTTGCACCGGATTGCACGAGAGGTAAATAGCGGATACATTGTCACAGTAAACAATGGTAGCGCGCTGGAGTGGAACACAAAGTTCACCAAGCAAGTTTCTTAACCAACATGTCTCAGCAACTGCATTGGCGACACCTCGATACTCTGCCTCTGCACTAGAACGAGAAACAGTATGCTGGCGCTTGGAGAACCAAGAAATCAGATTACCACCAAAGTAGACGCAATATCCAGAAGTGGAACGGCGGGTATCAGGACATCCAGCCCAATCAGCGTCAGAGTATGCTGTGAGGGCCGAAATGGAAGATGGGTGTAACTGTAGGCCAAAACCGGTGGTTCCCTGTAGATACCGGATGATGCGTTTGAGTGCTTGAAAGTGAGGCTCTCGTGGATCATGCATGAAGAGGCATATCTGCTGGACGACATAGGCAATGTCTGGTCTCGTAAAAGTAAGGTATTGTAAAGCACCAGCAAGACAACGGTAAATAGATGGATCAGACAAAGGAAGACCAACCCCGGCAGCTAGCTTGGACTTCGTGTCAACAGGTGTGGTAGTCGGCTTGCAAGTAGTCATCTTGGCACGGTCAATGATTTCCCGAGCATACTTTTGTTGTGACAAAAACATACCCGAATCATTCTTAGTAACAGATATGCCAAGGAAATAACTCAAGGGACCGAGATCTGTCATGGCAAACTCAGTGCCGAGCATAGAAGTCAAACGCCGAAGAAGAGCAGTGGAAGAGGCCGTCAGGATAATGTCGTCAACATACAACAGCAAGTAGGCGGTCTCACCGTGAGAGCTAAAGATGAATAAGGAATGATCACTCTGACTGCCCTTGAATCCAATCTGAGCAAGATACAAAGCAAATCGTTGATACCAAGCACGTGGTGCTTGTTTCAAACCATAAAGGGATTTGCGTAGGAGACACACATGATCAGGGTGGTTTCTGTCAGAAAATCTAAGCGGCTGATGCATGTACACTGTTTCTTGCAAGTTACCATGTAGAAATGTGTTCTTCACATCGAACTGGTGAATAGGTCAAGAGCGAGACAAGGCAATGCTAAGTACCAGGCGAATGGTAGCAGGCTTCACGACAGGACTAAATGTTTCATCACAATCAACGCCCACCTGTTGAGATTTTCCATTGACAACTAATCGGGCTTTATGTCTTTCCAGTGTGCCATCAGACATGTACTTATGCTTAAAAAGCCACATGCACCGAATAACATTAGTAGCATGGGGCCTTGGAACCAAATCCCAAGTACCATTTTTAATAAGGGCATTAAATTCATCATTCATGGCGGCTTTCCAGTTTAGGTCCCGCAGGGCACGGATTGGGGAGGTTGGAAGAGGAGAGACAGAAGGAGAGGATACAAGAAGATTGTATTTAGGATTAGGTTTGACAATACCGTCCTTAAAATGAGTAGTCATCGAGTGACAAGGAGGTGACTGTGGAATGGACGTTTCCATAGTGGTAGGACAAGAGGGTGGGGGTGATGGTGGTGTGGTAGAGGGAGGTTGATCTGCAGATGAAGATATATGATGAAATAAGTCAAGGAGAATGAGAGAAGGTTCAGATGAGGGGACATCATCGTTAGACGCAGAGGACATCACTTTTGAAAAGGAAATGTCATTTCATCAAAGATGACATGGCTGATGCTACCGAAATCCGGCCTTGATGCTATCCGGGCTTCGTTCCGAGCAAGCCCGCACCAATCCTGCAAAACAATCCCCGGGAGGCGTCCCGGGGAAGAGGCTCCGGCGCGATGATGAGATGGGGATAGCGATGAGGGGAAAAACGTACGGAAGAAGCTCTCAATATGAAGTAGAGAGATATAAGTCACACACCTTGTTTACTGTTTGAGACTAGTATTTATAGCCGAGCTTTGCCTGCTTGGGGATAAGGTGCAGGACCACCTCCCTTGTCATCATCTGTCCTGTTTCTTGTCCGGACATGCCTCTCAGCGGGAAAGATACCGCTCTGTTAATTCTGGGCCACGGGGCTTCTTCCTAGCCCAACAGGATTCTGGGCCAGTATTATCACTAGCCCCCCTGACCAGTCATCCAGGTTTCCGTGACGCGGGAGACTGATCTCATCCGCTCCTCCTCCTTTTGCTGCTTCTTTTGGTGGGGCCCCTCCGTGCTAAAATTGATTTCTGACAACGCCGCCTTTTCCCCTTCTACATTAATCAGTACCTTATTTACCGTGTCATCATTGCTTTTCCTCCTTTTGAGGCAACGTTTCCAGTTCACCTGCCTATATAAGGGGCCTAACCCTCTTCTCACTAGATTACTTTCTTCACACAATTTCCAGACGCTCCGCTTTCTCTTAACAAGTAAGCTCTAATCCTCCTTCTTTGCTTCTTCCGCTCCTCTTCCACCATGAGTTCCCCGCGTATTACTGCTTCCTCTCTAGATTCCGAGGGGGTTCAAAACCAATTTGAAATTCAATTCCGAACCCCTAATCCAATTCCTTCTCCGGAATCCTCCTCGGGTTCCCATTCTGTGGCCTTCAGCACCTCCCAGGAGCTAATCGCTCCGGGTGTGCCGGCCCTAGATGGAGCGGGCTCATCCCCCGCTGGGCATTCCCATCTCCCCCGGGAGGATCAAGATAGGGAGGCCTTTGGTGAGGACGTTGGCGATGATGCTCCCCGGGGTCCTACCCACGGAGTGAAGCCCTCGGGCCATCGGTTTTTTAATCATTCCGGGCCTCCCCCCTCCTTAGATAGGGACGTTTTAGATTTAGTTAGACGCTGCTTCATCCCTTTTCCGTTGGATGCATCTTTATCCAAATTACCCCCGGGAATGTCTGAGCGGGAGGTACCTTGCATTCCCCAGATTCACTTCCAATACGGGCTCAGCCTCCTTTTTCCTCCTCTGTTTACAGAGATTTTCAACTTTTTCCGAATGGCTCCGGCCCAACTACACCCCAATGGGGTTGTACTAGTGCTGGCCTTCTTGCTTAATTGTGCGAGATGCCACGTTCCTTCCTCTCTCCTTCTCTTCCGTTCTTTCTATGCCTTGCGACGCGCTCATGCGTCCTTCCCGGGTGTGTTTTCCTTTGTAATTCGTTCCGGGACGAGGGACTTTGTTAAGGGTAAGCCCAAATCTGCCAAAGGGTACCTTGCGAAAGGTTTCTTCCGCTGCGACTCCCGGGTGTATCCTATGCCCTCTTGGAACGATTCCCTCGTCCCTGAAGATAAAAAACCCCTTTCCTCTCTTCCAGTAGTTATTACCAACGATCATAACCTCCTCCGGCTATCTCCCCTAGACGTGGATACTTTCTTTAAGACTGGGAACGCGGGCTATTACTGGCCTCGTGGGATATACCCTGAAAAACTTATTACCCTTCCACTCATCTCCGCTGTGTGGCCGGCTGGAGGTGCCTATTAAAGGCTTTATCCTTTTTTTTATTTTGATATATATGTGTACCTCGTTCTAATTTTATGTTTTCTGGTTTCAGTTCAGCCTACTCTACACGCGGACGTCACGCCATTCGTGGAGATGGCTTCCGGGGGTGATAGTCAGCACAGAACTCCTCGTCTGGGGCTGGTCACTCCAGCTGAGCAGCAAGTGGCTCCTCCGCCCGGGCCAGATGCTACCGAAAACCCTGGATTTATTCCTCAAGGGGCCCGCCAGCAACGACCGCCTTCCCAACAGAAGGCCCCAGGGTCATCTCCTACCCCCGGGAGGAAATCTTTCGTCCAGCATTCTACTTATAGCGGCGGGGCTAGTTCCCGTTTTAAGCGGCCGCTGTCTGATGATAAAGAATCTCCTCCGCTTTGCCGCCAGAGGTTAGAGGGTGCGGCTCCGCCCCCACTTCCTCCTCCTCCTGCCAATACTCTTTTACGGGATAATTCTCCAGCTATCCCTGAGGAGAAGGAAGAGGTATTCTAATCTTGCCCTATCGCTAATTATCTTATCTTTTTTTTTATATACTTCCGGGTAGTCTTACTCCTGTTTGAATTATAGAGCACCACTTTCGCCGACTCGCTCCTGGCGGATTCCCAACTAGCTGAGGCGCTCAACCGGACGTATTCTAAGTACAACACGGGTTTGTTTGCAAAAAAGGAGAAGGAACTTCGCGATGCCCGGGAGAGGTTAGCCGGGCGAGATGACCTGGAGGCCCGGTTGGAGGCTTCTCAGAAAAAGCTAGCCGAAAGGGAGAAGAAGCTATCAGAGAAGGAAAAGAAGCTGGTTGAGGTAGAGAAAAAATATTCCTCTCTCAAGAAGGAAAAGAAAGATGCCCAGCTCGAAGCCCTGGATGCTGTGGTTCAGAAGGTTCTCCGCTCTGTTGAGTTTGACAAGAGGCTAGAGGGTATCGCCGCTACAGCCAGTGCGGACGCCTGCCATGAGATGTACCGCCGTCTGCGGGGTTGGCTTCCGGGGCCTGCTCACCTCGAAGCCCAAGCCTCATACTATCGCCCCAAGGCAAGCGACCTGCTGAACCACCGTTGGAGATCCCTCCAGGAGGCAAACCTAGAGGGCCTAGTGCCTCGGCTATGGGATTCGCTGAAGATGTCCTCCCGGGTCCCTTCCGCCCCAGACATTAAGAAGGCCAAGCTCTCGGAGTTTGACGAGGTTGCTTTTCCTGACCCCGGCCCGGAAAACTTCAATGCTTATGGGGTGGTCTCAGAGACGCCTCACTGGGCTGAAAGTTATCAAGAATTCTGCGTTGTACCTGACAACTTTGGGTACCGGGCTGTCTTCGAGGAGAAGGTGGGTGGTTACCTCGTGGGGCTTCCAGAGGGGCAAGATGACTTGCTATACCAATCCCGGAAGTCTACCCGGAAAGTGGGGTTCCCTGAGTGCCCAGAAGATGAGCCTAAGGTGGATGCTCCTGCTTACTGCGGTCCCAGCTGGTCTGATGCGGACGTAGCTGAACTGGAGAGGAGATGGAAGAGGGCCCATGCTACCCCGGGAGAAAGAGGCTCTGCTGATGTATTCCCCTAGAATTTTAGCCTAAGTTTTTCTTGTAATCCTTTTTGTTTTATTTTATAACTTACCTCCCCGGGAGGTGTTTGTAGAACTCGGCCTTGGTGCCCATTTTGCTTAATACAAAGTTCTACTTTTAATAAATTTGTTATCTTTCGTAGACTGAGTACTATTTAGAAGAAGATCTCCCGCAAGGACCCATGCCTTTTGTATTCCCTCATCCTAATTGTTCTTCCGGCACTTACTTCTCTCTCCCCCGCGCTGGGTGCCTCCAATGCTCATTCCTTCAAAGGAAGCTGGCTCATTGGAGGTTTGGAGGCGATCAAGCTACTCGGGCCATGACTGAGGCTGGATTGCGTGCGTTTGTTCGTGAGTTCGGGTCCGTCCGGGCATTAGTATCGTTTCTTAAGGCTGTTGAAAACAAATTTGGCTCGCTGAACCACTGTTTCAATCTGGCTTCTGATCACCTGAGGGAAGCCCTGAATTCCCATCAGACCATTGCTGAGTTGCAGGCCTTACATGACGACACTCGGCATCGCACTGCCAAGGAGCTAGGTATGGTGTGGGGCGAGCTCGAGCGGGCCCAGGAAAAGCTTAAGAAGCTGGAAACCCGCACCGCTCAGAATAGACTGATCTGTGACGTGGAGAAAGAGAATCGGTCCCTTACTCACAGGAATAGGGTCCTCCAAGATGCTCTACTAGTTACCCGGTTATCCTACCACCTTTTGGGTCTCAAGAATGGCTTAGTTGGGGTGTCTCCTCTTACTGATATTCCCGCCGGGGTTCGCAGAACGATTGAGCGCATGGAGGCCAACCCGAAGAAGTTTGGTGAGGGAGCTCCTAGCCATAAGGCCTATCTGGACGTCGTGGAATGACATAATAAGATAGCCGCGGGAGAAGCTGAGCCCTATCCTTCTAGCCTTCGCCGAGTCCCTGCCCGGGTGGAGGTGGATGTGGCGTATGAAAGATACAAAAATATGTCCGTATCTATTGACCCAGAAGAAGTGGCACGCCGGATAAGACGCATCCGGGAAATTGCTGATTCTGGAGTCACCACTAAGGGAGTTAAAACCGCTAAGGTTACCCGCATCAGTCGGGAAGAGAAAGGTAAAGGCGCAGCGGACTTGTTTCCTAAATACAAGTTCGTCACTTCTGCCGGGGTAAGAAGGATGCGCCTAGCGGAACCCCTTCCAGAGGGGTCCGTAGTTGTCCCCATCCCCGAACTAAACGAAGAAGATGCTGAGCAATTGGAAGAGGAGCTTGTATGGAATCAAGCTCCGGATGCCCACTTTGCTGAATACATCATTTCTTCCCAATTCTTCGGAGGGGGTTTCCGCCCGGGTAACCCTGAGGGTGCTTCCGGGTTAGGTCCCAAGTGGGTATAGTAGCAAATAGATTGGAAAACATGTAAAATCCTATGTTATTATTCCTCTGTCATGTAATAGCATATCCATGCAATTTGAGATTTAAAGATGACTGAATAAATATCTAAAGATTTTTCGGGAAACCCGTCTTTTCATTAATTCTTTTTTGTAAGCATTACATCATCTGGTTCCCGGGCTTCATTCAAGCTCCGGGTCCATTCTAGCGGGGCACCCGAATGGGAGCTACCCATGGGTCCCTTTTTCAATCCTTCCTCTCTAAACCCGAGACGAGGCCAAACGTCGGGGTTATCTCTCCGGGCATATTCATGCTTACGGGAGGGGGCATATCCATGCCCTAGTAGCTAAGGTTCTCCGCGGGGTACTCTACTTCCCGTAGAATCTTCTTAGGTTAGCCACATTCCATCTCCCGGGGATCTCCTTCCCCTGCTTGTCCTCCAGCACATAACTTCCTCTCGGGTATGCCTCTTTTACCCTGTACGGCCCTTCCCAGTTGGGCGCCAGTTTCCCTTCCGGGGTTTGGTGGCTCTTGTCATTTCTCCTCATCACCCGGTCTCCCGGGGCAAAAGCTTCCTTCCGCACCCTTCTGTCATGATATCTTTTTATTCGCTCCTTCACTTTCGCTTCCTGGAGCGCCGCATTTTCTCGCTTTTCTTCTAAGAGGTCCAAGTCGAGGCACCGTCCTGCGTCCTCTTCCTCTGGGCGCTGAAATTCAATCCGGGGGCTTGGGACCCCAATCTCCGCGGGTATCACCGCCTCAGACCCATATACTAAGCAGTATGGAGACTCCCCGGTAGCTGTACTTTCTGTGGTTCGGTGGGCCCAGAGGACACTGGGCAATTCCCAGATCCAATTTCCCCGCGCACCTTCCAAGCGGGTTTTTAGACCCCTGACGATGGTACGATTGGTAACTTCCACTTGCCCATTCGCTTGGGGGTGGTACACAGATATCAGCTTCTGTTCTTTGCCGTACTTAACACACCATGATTTAAAGGGATCACTTTCAAACTGCACCCCGTTGTCCGTAACTATAATCTTTGGGATACCAAATCGACAAATAATGTTCTTCCAACAAAATTTGACACACGTTAGCCCCCGTATGTTGGTGAGTGGCTCTGCCTCCACCCATTTGATGAAGTAGTCAATTGCCACGATTACGTACTTGGCTCCTCCCAGAGTAGTGGGAAATGGCCCCACCAAGTCAATTCTCCATTTGCTGAAGGGCCAAGCTCCCGTAACCCCAATTAATTCCTCCCGGGGAACATGGATTAGTGGCGCAAAAGTTTGGCATGGCAAGCATTCTTGGACGTATTTTTCCGCATCTTTGAACAGCGTCGGCCAGTAATACCCCAGCCTTAAAATTTTCCTAGCCATTGTGCGGGCTCCCTGGTGACTCCCATTAGACCCCTCGTGCACTTCCCGGATGAGGTGCTGACCTTCTGATCTTTCCACACATTTTAGCAAAGGCTGGAGGTACCCTCTTTTGTACAACTCCCCGCCCTGGACCACATATTTTGGTGCTTTGACCCTTAACTTCCGGGCTTGCACCCTATCCTCCGAGGTCGTCCCTTCCTCCAGGTATGCCCGCATAGGGACAATCAAGGATTCTTCCTCATTTATCAACATTACTTGGTCATTCTCCTGGTAGCTCCTTCTTCCTAGCACCTCCACACACAACTTTTGGTTAGTCTCCGGTTTTAATTCTGAAGAAGCCAACTTGCTCAAAGCATCCGCTTTACTGTTCTTCTCCCGGGGGATCTGGACCAAATCGAAACTTTTGAACCTGGCTATCAGAGGCTTTACCATCTCCAAGTACTTTTGCAGGCTCCTCTCCCGGGATTCGTATTCCCCTTTTATCTGTTGTACCACAATCTGGGAATCACTGTGTGCCGTGAGAGCTTTGATATCCATCTCCCTTGCCAACCTTAATCCTACGATCAAAGCCTCGTACTCGGCCTCATTGTTGGTTGTTTTAAAAGCGAACCGGATCGCATAGGGGTATTCCTTCCCTTCCGTGCTAACCAACAAAACTCCCGCTCCGCTACCTCCGGAGTGCGCCGAACCATCCACATACAACTTCCAAGCCTGGACTATTTCCTCCCTGATTCAGGAATCAGACTAGTCGTCGAAAACATTTTTTAAGAGCCCCGCATCTGCTTATGCTTGGTGCCTGCTCACTTTGCTGCTTGGGCTGAACTTGTTCTTATCCAAATGTTTGTTCCTGGGGTCTCCTTTTTTGGCCACGTTGGTGGAGTAACCATTTTATTCAGTAACCACTTTGGATCATCCCGATGGCTGGCCATTTAAGAAACCCGTTGATGCGCTACATGTACCAATGGATCCCGATGACTATTATGACGTAATCATGGATCCAATGGATTTGCAGCCTCTGTCCGAGGCACCAATGGATTGCATGATTCAGAATTATTAATGCTTGGATTTGCAGACTATTATGCTTGGATTTGTTCGAGGCTCTGTCCAAGACTACTATGCTTGGATTTGCAGACTATTATGACGTAATCATGTCCGAGGTGTACTACTACTATGTGACTCTTGACATGTTCATAGCTGATGTGAAGAGGATGTTCAGAATTAACGCTCGCACCTACAACGCTCGCATATCATGAATAAATTTCAGAGTGGCCTCCAATCTGGAGCTAACAAGACTTGGTAGAGTCGTAGAGATGACATTTCTTGGATTTCTATTCTTTATTGCTTCTATTCTTTACTAGTCTACTAGTCTTATTTGAATCATGGTCTAAAGACACAATGTTCAGTCCTTTCATAATTAAGTTGGTAACAAAAACGTCTCGTGTTCGGTTTAGGTGCAACGGCACCATTTTCCGGCTCCCATAAGTATGTGAATGTTTGGAGATGCAGGACCATGCAAGTTTGACTCTTGAACATCTGAGGTGTAGGAACTTCGACTCCGAAGAGTTCAAAGATTTGATAGGTGGGTTTAGTGTTGAAAGTGAGCAGGGGAATGATTACGATAACACTCTTCTGAACTAATACCCACAATAACACTCTTCTGAACTAATTCCATAACTAATACTCTTGTACCAAAGTTTAATTAGTAATCAAAGTCATAATTTTTTATATATTCCAATTAGTCCC
This sequence comes from Cruciata laevipes, assembly GCA_963678965.1. NCBI lineage: Eukaryota > Viridiplantae > Streptophyta > Magnoliopsida > Gentianales > Rubiaceae > Cruciata > Cruciata laevipes. Next base: position 4,291,516 of record OY787641.1, on the reverse strand, counting down.
ATAAGTTTACCTACAAACTTGCTCCTGCCACAAATGTTCTTGTTCCTCCGCAATCTCCTCCACTCCGCCATCGCCTTGGCGCGCTCCCCGCCACCGATTCCTCCAGGTCCCCTTCTCCGTCACTCCGTTACTAGATCGGCGGATCAGAGCCGTGGAGAATACCGGAAGATATTCTCCTTCAGGAACTTGTGCAATCACATTGTTCTCCGAGAATGCGGCGAACCGTCTCCGAGATTTTTGCAGTGAAGCATTCAATTTCAACAAGCAGTTAGGCATTATGTGCCAAAATCAAGATAAGCAAATTCTCATTTGTATTACCCCCATTTTGCAGAATACAAATCCTTATTGAGGTTAACTATATTCAAAACAAATATCTAAGCAGAATAATAAGGCAATACTAGATTAAGGAAATCATCGAAGCAAAACTAGATTAATACAGATCATTCAAGCTAAAGCTAGAAAAACGGATCATTAAGTTATTCCCCGGGGATTTTCACCGTGTTCTTCACGCCCCCAATCCAGTCGCGGAGGAGGGGGACTGGAGGTGGCGGTGGTTCGGCGAGCTGTGCCGAGGCGACAGCAGAGCAGAATGAGAGGACGAGATTATATTGGTTGATAAATTTAGGGGTCTAATCATAATATACGAAAATATATTGGGGGTGTTTGGTGAAGAGCTTTTTGGGGCGAAATTAGCTGCTTGATCCCAATTAACTGTTTGACCAACTCAAAAAGCTAATAAAAGAGTTTGGTGAAGAGCTGTTTGGATTAGCTGTTTGAGCCCAAAAGGCTAATTTTCAAAAGGTTCAAAATATCAGCGTTTCTAAATCTGATTGTCTTCATTCATTTACTTCCTTATATACCCTTTATTTATTTACCTGTACGTAAATTTACATTCTTTTACCATCCATTTTTTTAATGGTTAATAAACCGTACGTACGTACATTATCAAATTCAAATTCCATTTTTACATTATGTACGTTCAATTCAAATTCCATTTTTATAATATTTTTTGAAAAGTCTTTTTCATATTTTATTGGTTAATGATAAATTTTAACATCACCAAATTCTTTAGATTTTTTATATTTTTATAATTAATTTTTAATGTACATTTTTTGTCAAATAACTATTTCAATTAAAGTAAATTTTATTTAATTTAGGTAATAAATATAAGGTTTTATACCAGAATAGTGGATTTTCTTAATTTTTAAAGTTGAGAATTTTAAACTAGTGATGTCTGATTAATTTTTATTTTAATAAGTTTGGAAGGCTATTAATATATTTGTAAAATATTAAAACATTAACCTTTTATAATTGACATACTATATTTCTTAATAATTTAAAACTATATTAAAATTTATTATTGCTATTTATAAAGTGATTAATCATTACAATATAATTAGGCCCTTAAAAGTCATTTTACTAGCAAACAACTATTAACTATCAGCTAATTTACCAAACACTTATATGCAATCAGCTAATGGAAACAGCTAGTCAAATCAGCTAATGCAATCAGCTAGTCAAATCAGCTAATGCAATCAGCTAACAGCTAACAGCTAATCACCAAACACCCCCATTATTTTTAATACTAATTACACTTTAGTCTAAGAGTATTAGATTTGGAATTAGTTTCAGAATAGTGTTACTTTAAGAATTAGTTTCAGAAATAAAGTTATTTAGGGAAAAAACTCGAATGATTACTCTGAAAGTGGATAGATGACATGAGTTTGAACTTTTGTCAATTTTCCGTGTCCAATTTGTGGGTTTTATTTTATTTGTGGGTCTAATTGAAATTTATGAGTTTTAATACTAATTAAACTTTAGTCCAAAAGTATTAGTTAGGGAATTAGTTTGAGCAGACTGTTATTGTGGGAATTAGTTTCAGAAATAAGGTTACTTAGACAAAAAACTCGGTAAGAAAATATAAAATAGTAGTGTTCATAAATGAAAAAGTATGTAAAATATAGTATCTCTTGGAGTTGAGCAAAAATATTATGGAGATTTTAGCATTTCATACTACATTTTGGAGATTATTATGTAGTACTTTTGGACTTGCTCTAATGCAATCTGATTACCATCTAAGAAATAAATGGTTAAACATGATCCGACACTATTCGAAATCCATCCGAGATTTGACTTAATCCGATGATTTTGTGTCAATTACGATCAAATCTAGATCTCATCTGACCTGAACCCAAATAAGACTCGAACTACATTATTTATTGTAATCATTCTATGAACTCACAAGTAATTGTCTAATTGAAATTAAAAAAATCTGATGTAAAATACACTTGACCAACTAATTGAACCCAAATATATTTCCCCATCCAACTTGATTCGTTATTAATCTGACATGACCCGACAAGATCCGACATGGTCCGATAAAATAAGTGTGACATGTTTCAACTCGACTTATTTTAATTCAAATTATTTTGACTCAAACCTGATATCGACTTATCGATCTGCATTGACACCTCTATCTGTAACTATTGTTTAAGAGAAGGTCTCATGTGAGACCGATCTTAGTTGAGACTTTAGACAAATAACAAATGCTGATCTTCTTACTTTTTAAATTCAACATTTTACATGTTAAGCATAATTATTCAGTGAGACTAGTTGACACTTGTCTTATTTAAATTAAATTGAAATGAAAAGTAATTTGTTCAAATTTTGAATTTTGACTTAATTAATTTGAACTAATTTGAATATCTAGATTAGTAAGGACATCAATTTTAGAAAAATGCGTAAATGTTCATGGAGAACCCAACCATTCATAGAGTGGACATAAAATGCCTTAGACCCTAGCTACGTTGGGAAAGGGACGTAGAAGCTTTTCTTCTGCCCCATCACTTTCATCATGATCTCCTGCAAATCCATAAATAAATTTGACTTATTAATCACCTGCTACTGAAAAATACAAGAGTAGTATAATTTTACCAGGAAAGAAGCCTAGCTACACACTGCATTTTTTCTGACCGTATAAGTTGACTTACCCGCAAATTATTCAATCGCTGCTTTGACCACAGATATTTGGCATCACGCAGTAAAAACAAAAGGTTAAAAGTCCTTCTTTGCTTCAACCGGTAAAAACAAAAGTTCCCTTTCCTGATTTGATCATAAAAGCTGATTGACAATTTTTGCCAAGAAGAAAGTTGTTTATTTTCATATTGAGCACAACAATCCCAGCAAAAAAAACAAAATATTTAAGTTAAAAGTCTGCCTTTGCTTTAGCCGGTAAAAATCAAAAGGCATCCTTTCCTGAACATCAATTTTGTGAAGAAGAAAGTGTTTTAACGTAACCCTAATTAACGGACATAAAATTAATTAGGTCGAGGTTTCACGTAAAAAGTTTAACTAACAATAATACTCCATCTCATTTATTTACCGTAGCTATATTTTTCTTTGATCTAATCAACCGAACTTGAATTGAGAAGCTATCATGTATAACAATCTCAATTAAAACTAGAGACAGATTTCCTCAGTTTCAAACATGATCTTTTACACATTATATGATAATTCAATTTATTATTTTTTATCTTTTAACTTTTAAAACTGATCTTTTATATATTAAAAATGATATTTAGTGGGACAAATTGAGACATACCACACCACATAGTAAATATAGTTAAAGGATGATAATAGAAACTAGGTTAATTAATATTATTTAAAATTTACAATGTAATATCGAATTAATTAAGTATACTAAACTGTAGTGTTAACTGAAAATATAAATTATATAACAAATTAACAATAGTAAATTTAAGTTACAAATTCTAAATTGAGACTTAATCTATTATCATCCTTTAACTATATTTCCTATGTAATGTTGGCAGGTGATGCTTTAAACATCATTAAGGTGGTAAAAAATAGATTAGTTTTGATATCTACAGCCTTATAATGACTTGGCTATTCTTATTAAATGACAGAATTAAAAAAAGGTGCACTAAAAAGGTGACACTAAGTAAAAAGTTACACTAATTTACATAGTAAATTACCCATGCTTTGGCCTGCGTAGAATTTAATTATTTACCCGGGTAAAATGTACAAACCGGTGCATGATAGAATTTGCCGTTGCGAATCGTGCATTCCCCACTGCCACGTGTACCGTACAACAAACCCGTACTCTCTCCACTTCCTCCTTCTATCCACCTCCCTCATTCCGAGAGAGTGAGCATTTGCGCTTATTTGTTCCCAGCACTGATCCCTCATTCCATATTCGCCTCTCTTTCTACCTTCGTTTAGCCGTTCTAGTTTTCTTCTGGCTGTGTTAAATAGTATTTCATTAGCCGATCGGAAACTGACCCGAAGATCGGAGATGGCGAGAGAGGTTTACGAATATCTCCGGAAGCTCGAACCGCATGGAAAGGATCGGGTAACTGTTGGTTCTTTATCTTCGAGTTTTTTTTCATTCTCCGAAGTTAGCTGCTGACGCTTGTGATTGGCTCGTTCGTTTTTTTCATTCTCCCAACAGGATGGTATCATGTCAGCCGATGTTTTCGATGTGCTAAAAGGCTTTCCGGGCGGCTTAACTTCGGTAGAGGCTGAAAGGAGATTGGTTGAGCTCTGGCCTAACAAACTACCTGAGGAGCAGGTATTACCGAATGTTTCAGTTAATCTGCGTTTTTATTACTGATAACTTTGAATTCACCACTTAAATTTTACAGCGGAGTAAGACTTTGAAGTTCCTGAGATTTCTTTGGAACCCGCTCGCTTGGTTGCTGGAATTGGCAGCAATAATGAGCTGGACACTGTTGACAGTAAACTCTTCACGCCCTTGCTTGTTTTATAATTATCTGAAACTATAGCATCTTTATATTATGGATTCATTATAAGACGAAAAGCTCTGTTAAGAGTAGATGATGCGGTTTGCTGTGGGTTTGATGTGCATTTTTTGTAGAGTAGATTAATGTTTACTGATTTTTTTCTTCTTTTAAATTTAGAGGAAAGCTTGGGATTGGTATGTTTTTGTTGGAATTGTAGCGCTTCTCATAATCAATTCAGCAATAGGTTACTTTCAGGAGAGCATGTCTTATAATGTAGCCACAAATTTAAAGGCTCGTCTGTGTCTCAAATCCATTGTAAGTTGCATTTTTAAAATTGTAATTGATATATGTATCAAAATCGTCTTCCATGTTGTTATTTGAGCCAGGCTTCAATCACAGGTTCGTAGGGATGGTAGCTGGCTAGAAATTGATGCTTCGCATCTTGTAATTGGCGACGTAATATGCATAATGCGGGGGAATATTGTCCCAGCAGACGTTCGTCTAATTCGCGGTTCTCCTTTTAGAATTGACCAAGTAATTCTTTATTTAGTATTTACTATATATTAAATGTTTAGTGTATAAGGCTCGAACGTTAAAAGCATTTTTCTGATCAATACATTGTGTTTACAGTCTGCCCTGACTGGGGAACCTTTTGACATGATCAAAGAGCCGGGAGAAATTGTTTATTTAGGTTCAATCTGCAAACAAGGGGTTATGGAGGCTATAGTTTGTGCAACAGGACAAAAGATCCATTATCGAGAGGTTGATCATTTGGCTGTTTCCATAGATAGGCATGGACATTTTCAGAAGGTATTTAAGTGTTAGCTATTAAAAGGGGCATTCTCCTGCTGGTTTTTCTTTGATAAAATGTTCATGTTTGACAAGATCAAGCTTGATATTGATATAGAAGTGTAATGATGATCTCTACAGGTTTTAGTTGCCATTGGAAAGTTTTGTATCTCGGCTATAATCTTGGGAATGCTTGTTGAGGGTATGGTCATCTATACTATCCAGAAGAGGAGTTGTCGATCTGGGATCAGTAACTTGCTAGTGCTTCTCATTGGAGGGGTTCCAATCTCCATGCCAACGGTTCTATATGATATTATGGCGATTGGTTCCAAGCGTTTATCTCAACAGGTAAAAGTCAGCCACCTACATTCAAAGTAATTTTCAGATGACCCTAGGTTTTAGACTGTTGTTATATGCACAGGGTGCCATCACAAAGAGAATGGAAGCAATTGAGGAAATGGCAAGCATGGATGTTCTTTTCATTGATATAATAGGAACTTTGACTGCCAACAAGCCTGTTATTGAGACTCCTGATGTTGAGGTATGTGTATGTATTACTGTGGACAGTTCCCTTCTTAAGGTATGTATATCCGTCTAATTTTTGTTTCCCTGTGGGGTGTATTGTTTTTAGAGTTTTGATGGAGATGTTAATAGTGTAACAATGATGGCTAACATAGCTGCTCAGATGGAAGATCCAGTTGACCTCAATGTTCAGATTACACATATACTGCAAGCTACCAATGAGGTAGTGCAATAAACACATTTGCCTTTTGTTATAATCACCTTAACATATCGTTCTCTTGCTGTAAGCCTGTAAGTGAGTTTTCATCTTATTATGATCAAAGGCGGCAGGGGATGAAATTCGTAGGATGGGCCCTTTTTATTGCTGTTATGCTGAGAAGTACACTTGTGTAACATATCTTGAACACGACAACAGCATACATCAAGTCTGCAAAGGCCCTCTGGAAGATGTACATTAATTTGGCCTTTTGTGATTTAGGTTATTGGAACTGGTATGGTTGTATGTGCACCCTAATGATGTGGTATTTTTTGCAGGTTTTAAAACTTGTAGATGATATGACTAAAATACAGGTCAAATATGATGCTGCTCTCAATAAATTTGCTGAGAGAGGGTATCTTTCTGTTGCTGTAGCATCCAAGGTGATGTGCTTTTTAAAGCTATATTGTACTAGTATCTCCTGTTATTGTTCTGACGTGATAACAGATCCTGCTAGCTTGTACCAGTACCTTATACATCAACACATTTTTGCAGGCCCCTTTTGCAGCATGGAAATTTCTTGGTCTCGTTCCACTAAAATATTCACTCAGGGAAAACAGTGCCAACACCATTAAAAGAGCTTTTGATATGGGATTAGAAGTAAAAATGTTCACAGGTGAGTTGGTTTTAAACTGAATTTCTATTACTTGCATGTAGGAACATATAATGTCATATGTTCTCCTTGGATTCATTTCAGGTGATCAACTAACGACAACAAAAAAAATGGGACTTGGTCTGAAAATGGGGGATAACTGGCACACTTCGGCTGCTTTACTAAGACAGGGTGATTCAAGTCTCCTGCATACTAATGATTTCATTGAAAAGGCAGCTGGTTTCGCCATGGTTTTACCAGGTATGTTAATGGCTCCACTCATCCGCCGAGAAAGTCTTGGATTGCAGTGAATCTTTTTAAACAGTTTTAACATAAAACTCTTTTGTAGGCCACAAGTATGAGATTGTCAAACGCTTGCAATCAAGAAACCACATTTGTGGAATGACAGGCTGTGGAGTAGATGACGCTCCTGCACTCAAAATAGCTGATGTTGGAATAGCTGTACCAAATGCAACTGATACAGCTCGAGATGCATCTGGTATAGTTCTGACAGAACCTGGGCTCATTGTAATTTTAAATGCCGTCTTAACAAGCCGTGCAATTTTAAATGGGATGAAGAGTTACATGGTAAGTTCTTGATAGCTTTCTATAGTAGTCTTATTTTTAAGTACATAGATTTATGAACGTGTACACCTCCTCTTATGGTGCCAAAAAAATTTCAATTTTGCTCTGGTTCCTCATTTTGTGACAGTTTTGTTTTATTGTTTTCTACTTAGTAGCTGTTATGTTTCATTTGCAGATCTTTGCTATTTCTATCACAATCCGTAATGTGGTAAGTATCCCAGTTTTCAATGGTTTTATGAAGGATGCTCCACTGTTTCTTTGGCATTCTTTCCTGAGTGAGTTTAGAGATGTGTAATGTATTGTCGATAGATTTTTTATTTTTTTATCAATTTGTGCTTTTACTGCAGCTTGGGTTCATGTTGCTGGCATTAATTTGGAAATTTGACTTCCCCCCCTTCATGGTGCTGATCATTACTTTTCTTAGTAGCGGTATGATCACTTTCCTTTCAATTCTCATTATAATGAGAGCTATCTCATGGTAACCAAGTCAATTTGTTGGTGCTGCTAGGTATCGTTATGACAGTGTCCAGGGATAAGGCCAAACCATCTCATCTACCTGACAGTTGGAAGCTGCGTGAGATTTTTACAACAGGAATTGTGCTTGGCATGTATTTGGCATTAGTCACAGTTGTCTTCTTTTGGGTAGCATCTGAAACCAAAATTTTCCATGTAAGATGGTTAAAAGTTTGTGTTTACCTGTTTCTTGTTTAATGCACCACCTCACTGTCCTGTTTTGGTTGGACAAATTTCAGCATTTATTTGGCGTTGGTACTCTACAGAGTGAACCCAAGAAACTTGCATCAGCGGTCTTTCTGCTAGTGAGTATTACAAGCCAGGGTCTAATATTTGTGACTCGAGCTAGCATATGGTCTTTCCTTGATCGTCCGGGACTCCTTATTTTCCTATCGTTTGGGATCACTCAGGCGGTAAGTAATCTACTGTGCATTCGATAGAGTCTAGCATATGTATACTCTACTGAATCATCTTTCTGGCAGGTGGCTACTCTAATAGCCATGCTTGCCAACTGGGATTTTGCTGCAATTCACGGAATTGGATTGAAATGGGCAGGGATCGTTTGGCTGTATAGTTTGGTTAGCTACATTCCGCTGTACATGATCAGATTATTGGTCCAGTATGCCATGGTTGGGAAGGGTTGGGATTATCTTGTGTGTCTGAAGGTAAATGTTTCACATTTCACTTTAGTAAGCTATAATTTCCCCTGCTGAATGACTCATATGTCTTGAACTGTCCAGGATGAATTGATGATGTTCATAGGGCTGTTATGCCAAGGTATGAAATTATTAGATTGTTTGTTATGCACCTAATTTCAGAGCAGTATGCTATACATGAAGTGGTTCAGGTTTCGAGGGAGTAAGGTTTTGTGTGTATGATTGTTTTGCAGATTAACAGGATTCCCGCGGAAACACTCGTCAAGTTGGGAAGCGAATCTGGTTGTGGTTTAAATGGAGTGTGTTGGTACAGAAACAATGAAGATACTTCCTTTAACAGCTGGTTTTTTATTGTAAATTTTAGTTCACTAAGAGAAACAGATACAAACTTGATTCACATGTAGTGATACTACAAAATTTCCAGCCACAGAATATTTGAACTGACCATATTTACCTCAAAAGGCAAATCCTTCCATATATTAACTCCTCTCTTAGAGAAAACATACCAACCTTTGCAAGCCTTAATGCTGCATCTCAAAAGTAAATCTGAAACTAATACCCTCTTGAATCTCAATTGGAAAAAGAAGAGAAGGTGAACAACACATGACAAATTTTTTTACTACCTATAATTGAGATATTGCACTCAAAAGTGTAGAAATATTTCTCATTCAAAAGTTGCAGTATGAGGATTAAAACCGAAGTTCCAAGTTTTTACATGTCTTGGTAAGATATAAAAATCGATCAGAACACTGTAGGCAAGTCCTTCCAAACTATTATACAGTCATTCCTCAAGCCACTCTATCAACACCTCGGTTGGCCCCTTTCAAACTATTATACTGTCATTCGCTTTGTGTTGAGGAGAATATCCCCTAATTTACAGGCCTTGTTCCAGTGTTGATGTTGAAGAATGAGTAGTCCAAGTACCAATATATCATCTCAGCAAAACTAGGGAATGCAATTACTGAAGAGAAATTAAGACAAAACATCATTCCAATATCTATAGTACTGAAAGAACCACAAGGCACTAAGAACTGCATAACTCAAAGCCATAATCACATAACAATATACTTATTCTCATCCCCAGTCAAAGAATTGCAAAATATTGTAAACATTCATATCTACTGCCATTGAAAATGAGTACAAAAATTGAAGATCATGGTTGAGACAAATTATCAAACACATTGCATGCACTTGTATACAAACAAACTAAACCAAGAGAAAAATATAATATAATATTAATCCTTTAAAAAGAACAAATAAATTCATCTCTTGCCTTCCTCCGTTCACTGTCTGCATGCTTACCTTTCCCAAAAGATATCTGAGGCTTAGGCTCGGGGAAGAAAAATGTTAAAAATAGGTTATATATTAGACTGCATGTTCTATGCAAAACAAATAAGAGTTCTTTTATCATGAAATTAATAAAAAATAATATGACGATGATGAAACGGCCTAAAATATGAATGTTTCATGATAAAAGTTCATATTTCATGATTTTTATCTAACATTTCTATGAACAAATGTATATATTACAGACGATTCCAAAAAATGAATTGCAATTATTATTTTATTTTTTTTCAAATTACAGTTAGAGTTACATACGGCTTTGAATATTCCATTCCACCTCACTATGCTAAGCTGTTTAGATTCACAGAATCATTAGTCAAAAGATGCTATTGCAGTTGCCTCGATGAAACAGTAACCTTAAAAATCCCGCAATTTTTGTTCCTGAGATTTATCTTCATCCTTCAAATAATCCAACAAACATGTAGTTATCTCTGGACTTTTGGACTCTATATTTGTCCCTTTTCTCTGTTCTTCAGAATATATATATACATAGAGATCAGATTTCAGCTTTTTGTACAGTGATCAAAGATCCTTTTGGCTGATTAAGGAAGTTACTGAAAAGTTAGTTCGATTTGTTCGTTTGTGGGTCGCTTGAGTAATCAGGTGGGTAATCTTCATTTATTAATCTGAAGTTCTTAAGAATCTAATTAATTTTTCACCTTTGCTTTTTTTTTTTGAAGGAATTTTTCACCTTGCTTGTAATGTCCTACGTTAACAATGATTCTGGTGAGCTGTTCATCATGTAAAAATGTAATTTTTTTCCCTTTTTTCTTGGTGGGATTTCTTGCGTTGACTTGATTGTGATATTTTCATTCTTGTCAGCTGGCAATAATCTTTAATTATGATTTAAGGATCTTTTGAATTGTTTGATGTTAGGATTTTCTGGGCATTTCTTGGTTGATAGTATCTCCAGAACTGCCCAGTTTCTTGAAGATGTATTTGGTGGAGAGCAAAGGAGGGGCCATAGCTTGTATGCTGCTGGCTTTGTTGTTCTTGGGAACATGGCCTGCAATCATGACCTTGTTGGAAAGGCGTGGCCACCTTCCTCAGCATACTTATTCCCTTCGATCACGAATCTGTTGGCTGCGATCATCATCGCGTTTACCTTTGGCGAAATCGGGAGTGGACCGATGCAAAGCCGAATTTCCTCGAGCAATTGTCCCAAGTAAGAACATTTTGTGGCTTTTCAATCTTATTATGTTATGTTTTCAGATTCTATGATGTTTGAAGGGAATATGATATGACAATGTGTTTAGGTTGTTGAGCTGTTGTGTCAAATGCTTGTTGTTTAAGGTTCTGTTGTAAAGGTTATGACTTTCATAAGTTAAGTAGAGTAGTTTTCTGATTATTGGATCATATTGATAATGCAGGATAATTTTTCCAGTGTTTTGTTTGCAATGGGTGGTGGAGTAGTTCTCAGTCTCGGGAACCTGGCGTGCCAATACGCTTGGGCGTTTGTCTGTGACTGAGGTTGTCTCTTCGAGCATGACCGTTGTTTTAGGTAGTTTTTCTGTAAGAATCTTAGATTTTCTAGTTCTGGAACATTAGCTGTGTTGGAGAGTACTAATTTAGCTAGCTATCTTGTTTTTCCTGGATGGAAATAGGCACGACAATGAATTACTTCTTAGATGACAAAATCAACAAGGCGGAAATACTTTTTCCCGGTGTGGCCTGATTCTTGATCGCAGTTTGTTTAGGGTCTTTTGTGCATGCATCAAATGCAGCTGATAACAAAGCAAAGCTCAGTAACTATTCGGCTGATCAGGAAACTGGTGAAGGTAATGTTTTATTCGTACTAGGTTATACGTATAAACTGTAATGATCTTCAACATAATTATCTGAGCTCTGCTCTTACTAAACTTCTCAGGTCTAAGACTATTGCCTCATCGACAGTGAGAAAACTGATCCGGAGAACGGGAATGTCACTACAGAGAAGGCTGCGTTTGGGACGGCTCATTTCCTAGTACAGCTTGAAAACAAAAGGTCTATTAAGGTTAGCTATCTCCAAAGAGTTCAGCTTGTAAATGTAGTACTTAATATTGAGTGATCTCTTATCTTGTTTGCAAAATTGCAGGTATTTGGAAAGAACACTTTTGTCGGTTTGGCAATAACCTTCTTTGCCGGGATCTGCTTCTCGCTCTTTTCACCGGCATTCAACCTAGCTACTAACGATCAATGGCACACACTAAAACAAAGGAGTGCCACACTTATCAGTCTACGCAGCATTCTTTTACTTCTCGGTTTCCTGTTTCATCGTGGCACTCATTCTGAACATGACCTTCCTGTTCCGGCCAGTTCTCAACACGCCTAAGTCCTCATTCAAGGCCTACTTTTCGGACTGGGAGGGCCAGGGATGGGCCCTCCTGGCCGGGCTCCTCTGCGGGTTTGGGAACGGGCTTCAGTTCATGGGAGGGCAGGCTGCTGGATATGCTGCAGCAGATGCTGTCCAGGCACTTCCACTTGTGAGTACTTTCTGGGGCATTGTTATATTTGGTGAGTACAGAAAATCATCGAGGAGAACTTATTTGTCGCTTGGAGGTATGCTGTTTATGTTCATTGTTGCTGTTGGTGTTCTCATGGCATCCTCGGGGCATAGAAAATAGCTGTTTATATATAAGCTACATTTAGGATTAGAATTCTCAGTGTATTTGATTTTTACACGAAAACCATGTGTATACGACACATTTCTCTTTGATTTTCTTTTCTGTTAGTTTCATTCTTTGCATGTCATTACAGACCATTTTCAGCTATCTTACAGATTTGTAAACAGTTCGATGGACTCTTTCGTGTTTTTTATAGCATGTTTATGTAATAACATGGTTTTTTGAGTTATTTTACGGATTTCTGTAGTAGGTTTATGTGTACATTTCGAATAACATGCTTCTTTTGTTAGTAACGTTTTTCTATTTTAGTTGTAGCAGATAATAAGGTTGTCATAAACCTTAGCCATCAGAATCCTGAATTTGCCAATATGAAAGGTTTAGAGTTCAGGACATTAGGGCATCATATATTGCTTTTTAGCTAGATCCCATGATAAAATGTGGCTCTTCTTTTAAGAACCTTTGACAATATTAACATCTCCAAGGCTTCACCGAAAACAACACTTTTTCTTCTTGCTTCTCTTCATATTCCTTCTAGTACTAGTGCTACTGCTTCTGTTCATTCAGTCAGCTCAGGCTAAGGAAGTGAAGGCTTCGTGCCACGATTCCTGCAGAGATGTGACCGTAAAGTATCCATTTGGCACAGGATTAGGCTGTGGCCATCCTGATTTTTCCCCATACATCAAATGCAGGAATGGAGAGCTCTAGTTTTCGACAGGAACTAGAGTTTACTCGGTTTCCTCGATAGACTACTCGAGCAGCACCATTCTGATCACTGATCCATAGATGTCAACCTGTTCTTCAATGCAGAACTCGGGAAGCTTCAGGCTGGACCGGGAAAGTCCGTTCACAATGACTGCTGATAACATCTTTGTTCTCTTGGGATGCTCCACCACATCTCCTGTTTTTGCAGGAATGTGGAGCTGTGTGACTCGGGGAGCTGTGTGACTCGGGTTCGGGCTCAAACCTGTGTAGAGGGCTGTATTCGTGCAGCTCGGTGGCTGGGATCGGGTTGGAGCCGAGGGCCGATTTCCACCTGCTGTGTGTATGATCCGGTTGCCTCGGTTGGCTCGGGGTTCAGCTTGGATCTCCCTAAGCTGCAATGCTCGTCTTATTCGTCGATTTATGGGTTTGGAGGTGATGAGGGGGATCCTATGAAATGGCAGTATGGGATCCCTTTGAGGTTTAATGGCTCATATGGTTCTGATTCTTGCAAGAACTGTGAGGACAGTGGAGGGTTTTGTGGCTTTTCTGGCCTTAGAAAGTCTTTCTTTTGTATTTGCAGGAATGGGATGAACACTACAGTCAATTGTTATGGAAGAGGTTAGTATCTTAAAAGACATTTTCCGTCTTATTGTTTTCGCCTGATTTGAGCTGAACTGTAAATTATATTCGTATTTTACGATCAAGAAAGAGTTATACTGTACACAAAATGAGTACAATTCTTGTTGATTTGATTAGCATATGCTTGGAGTGGGACATGGAGAAGCAAGATTCAAACTAAGTTGAGATTTGGAGGTAAGAAAAGGCAAAGTTTTTCACATATCCCTTTCCTTGATGCATACTTCTATTTCAAACAAAAAGTCATCTTAGAGTTGAGATAGTGGGCAAAGTGCAAATGCTTTTACACTACTTTTTGGCCCATTTTCTGACCTTTGTTCCTGCAAATCCTCTGTAATTAGTCAAGAAAAGTTCCTTAATAGAAGGAACAATGAAGTAATTTGGGATCTTAAAAAATGTACCTACAAATGGAATAAAGAAAAGGAAAGGGAAAGTTAGAAAGTTGGTTTAAAATTTGATTGAATTCCCCTTCTCAAAATTATCTTAATGACATTTTATTATTTTGTTTTCAGGATTTTTGGCATTGGCATTGTTCATTTGAAGATGGAGCGGATATTGCATTCATCTTTGAAGAAATTCGTAGTTATAAATTAATGAATTGGGGTTCAATTTAGAATCATGGGTTTTGTGGGTTCTAGTGATCATCATGGAATGTTGATTTTGGTGGGACTGGAAGTGTTAAAAGATTTCATTTTGATAACATTTGGAATTTGGATTTGCTGTGTAAGAGAATTTTTTAGTGTACTCTTAGTTCAGAACATGGTAATGATTATTTAAGCATGTCTTTCCTTCAATGGCTGTTTTTGAGATCTTAAGGTTTGGACTACGTTCTGAGATGCATTTCGCAATGAGAGAAATGAGACTGAACCATGTTCTTGGTTTCATTTTTTTGCAGGTGTTACTTCATAATTATTGGAAAAGATGCAGAGGGGTTTCCATTGAGGTTCAGTACATACCGGTTATTTTCTGATTCGGGATCTTTTGATGATCATATACATAGCTTCAAGAATGCCAGGATTTCAGTTTCCTCACCTTTCACCTAATGATCCTGAATATCTCCCAATTGCTATTGAGTACCTTCAAATGGACGCCGCAATGGTGTTGTTCGTACAAGCTTTAAGAAGAGAGGTCTTAGTCATCAATCATGGGTAAAAATTGATCAGAATGGGGATACAAAGATTCTTGAGCTGGATAAAAATACCGTGATGAGGCATTGTTCCTTACCAGCAAGAGATCTTCGCCTTTTGGATCCAATGTTCATCTACCCATCCAGTATTCTTGGCAGTGAAAAGGCCATTGTAGTTAGTCTTGAACAGATTCGGTGTATTATCACTGCTGATGAGGTCTTGCTGATGAACTCCTTGGATGCATCGGTTGTACATTATAAATCAGAATTGTGCAAACGCCTCCAAGCAAATCAAGATCAATCCGGTATGCTTCTTCAATTTGAAACCTTTTGTCTATATTTTCTGTTCGTTTCCTTTCTTCATTAGCTTTAACTTTGGCAAGTAGTTTTACTCAGAGTGTTTTGTGGGTTGATTCAGATAATCTACCTTTTGAATTCCGGGCTTTGGAGCTGGCTCTAGAACTGACATGCACGTCTCTTGATGCTCAGGTATGCGGTTGTCTTCACACCATGGCTCTAGTACTGTTGTTTTCGCCTTTGGTTCCCCTTTTCCCATATGATATCCGCGGCTATTCGTTCGTTTGGCCATTTCATTATCTAGTTACCATTAGAGTTGGATGTTTGAATAAGTTGCCTCTAAAGGACATCATTAATATCTACAACTTTGCTTCTGAGTAATTTCTGTTCTCGGGCTTACATATGTTGTAGTGAGCATTGTGGTAAAGCAATTATAATACAGAAACTCTAGCATTAATTGTTTACTTTGCAAAGTTTTATAAGATCGGCATTACAAGAATATGTTAGTTATTCAATTTTTGAAATAGTAGGTCAATTAGCTGGAGCAAGAGATTTATCCAATCCTTGATGAACTGGCATCTACTATAAGCACTCTTAACTTGGAAAACGTTCGCAGATTGAAAGGCCACCTTCTTGGCTTGACTCAGCGAGTACAAAAGGTAGTAGTTTAATTTGCTCTTTACTATTCTCTATTGGTATTAAGCTACTGAATATCCATATCAATATCAGCTTTAAAATTGGCCTTTCAGGTCTGTGATGAAATAGAACATCTCATGGATGATGATGGTGATATGGCCGAGATGTATTTAACAGATAAGAAACTGAGAAATGAAGATTTGCCCAACGATGAGCTAGAAAACCAACCGAGTTCCTTAGGTAGCACTGGAACTGTGTCGCCATTGAGCTCAGAAAAGGAAGTGCCAAAGCTTAGGAGAGCTTCCAGTAGCCTCAGCTCAAGCAAGCATGGAAGCTTTGTTGGTTCATCTGTTGCTGGAGAGAATATTGACCAGCTTGAAATGTTGCTAGAGGCATATTTTGTAGGGATTGACCATACCCTCAACCAGTTATTATCAGTAAGATAGTCTTTTTTCGCTAACCTCTTGAAAATTGATATTATTATGCTTCTACTTTCCAGACTCTATGATTTTGATGATATCAAATCTTCTTTTTCCTTGCTGCTGCAGCTCAAAGAGTACATTGATGATACAGAAGACTTTATCAATATTAAACTGGTAAGAAGACACTCGTGAAAGGTTCTTGATTTTACAACAGATTCTTGCTTTATATTGATCGATGTTTTGGCCTTTCTTATGACCTAACAGGGGAATGTTCAGAACCAGCTGATACAATTTGAGCTGCTTTTGACCGGAGCTACTTTTATTGCGACCATATTCGCTGTGGTGACTGCTATTTTTGGGATGAACTTTCCAACAACGGTATTCGATGAACCTTCCCGCTTTAGTTGGGTGTTATATCTGACTGGGATTACTTGTGGAGTTCTCTATATGGGATTTATACTTTACATTAAGAGGAAGAAAATTCTCGTGCTATAGGATGTAATGTACATGATTGAATCTTTCTCATCAGGATATGGTGAATAATATGCTGCATCTTTTTCTAGTCATATATCTGTTGTGCACAGCTTTCTTTGTTTTGGTTGATCTCTAAAGCTTTTCCAAGCTCTTTTATCCTCTCTTCTAGCTGTGATTCGATCAGCTCGTGCAAGCGAATGCTCAATTCGCGAGGGGAAACTGCATAGTTTTCCTGATTCTCGACTTGCTGTTTCATATTATCACTCCTTCCATTGCATTCTGACTCAGAGTTACTGTCGTCGTACCCTCTTTCTGTTATGGTTTCTTCAGATTGTAATTTGACCTGCAAAGATTGAACATTAATCAACTGTGAGGTTAAAACCACAGTTTTTGTTGCTTACCACAGTTATTACCTGAAAAAACGTCGAGGTCCTTTCTTGTTCCATGTCCATCTGCAGCCTCTCCAGTTCAGCTTCAAGCTCAGCCTCAATTCTATTCATTAACTGCAACTTCTCCATTTGATTTGTACTAGGTTCTTGTTCATAGGCTGCTAAAGAAAGTTCTTTGACACTGAAATTGTCCTTGATATCAAGATCTTCTTTCAAATCTTGAACCAGATTCATTGCCTGGTCCAACTTCTCATTCATCTCCTGCAATTCTCTTTTACCTTCCAATGATAGCATCCCAATCGCTAAACCGATCAAGAACAGTAGCATCTCACTCGATTTCTCTGATGATACTGCAATCAATCTAGTTAACAAAATATGGAAGAATTTAAGGTAACATGATTATCAAGAATTGAACAAAAAATGTACCTTCCTCAGAGCCTGTTGCCTGATCCATGCTAAAACATGAATCAAATGAACTATGACTAGGTTTTACTTCCGATTCTCCCATGTTGTACCATATACCACTATCAAAACTCTGTTTTGTATGATCATCTCCATCATCACTGACCAAAAGGGGCATGCTTTTCTGCAATTCGCTGCTGCAGAATCCACAAGTAGTATTTTTTGCAGTGAACTTTGGCAAACTGCTCAGCCATTGTGCATCCAATTGTTCAGCCATTCTCACCACATCGCTAGCGGCAATGCTATCGGGAACTGAATCACCGCCACCAAATGGATCATAAACTTCTCCTTGAAGTCGTTTTAGAGGGCAAGTTCTGTCTCTAATTTTCTGCAGAATATTGCAGGATTCCTGAGATTTCAAAAGATGATAGTAGTAATCTTTCTTCTTCACTCAGTGAGAGATTTTGCCAGTATTTGCCTAAGTATCCAGCACCAGCAGCTGCTGCAACAACCCACAAATCCATATTTTTTGTGTTTGTTTTTCCACATGAACAGATAATTTCACTAATAAAAGGCTATAAATATTTGGTAAGTACAAGAGCAGCTGAGATTTCAGGCCACTAAATATCATATGCAAAGTAGCCACAAAAAAAAGTCATTACTGAAAATGCAAACTGATTTAAAATCGCAGTTCACGGTTATATAGCTATACAATCAAGGATAATAGAAAGCCAAGTAGGGCGGAGATAGAGGATAATAGAAGGAAGCATGTGGTTAATTAATTACGGGGCGGCGCCGTAAAAAAAAAAATCAATTACGGAGCGGCTTAATTTTTATAATTTTAATCCTTCTCAAAGCTTAATTTGAATCATTCTCAAAGTGTTTGGTAAGTGTTATAGTTATTGAGCACTAACCTGGACCAACTGAGTATATATCGATTCGAAATTATTGACTATATGCTCGAAAGTCTTTGTTCCTTTCAAATTTTTTCATCCTACCCGTTAAGATTTTTCTTGAACATTCAAAGTTTTTTCATTTTAATTGTTAGAGGTTTTCTTGAACTCGTTGTATACACATGACAAGCTTCTAAGCTGATTAAGGTTTGGGGAGATTAATAAATCACCCCCTGGTTTGAATTGAAAAAAAAATCATTCTTGAAGTTGGAATTGGACTGGTTTCTTTTTCATAGTATATATCCTTCAAGCAGGGTAATTAATTACATTAGGTTTTAAAATATGTTTAAATTGAGTTTTCTCTCTCCTGTTTGCACAACCACAGCCATGGAAACCACGGAGGCGGACTGGTCATCGCTTCCGTATGATCTTCTAGAGCTCATAGCCAAGCTTACTTTGATGGCTTCTGTGAAATCTTTCATAGCATTCCGATCAACATGCTCTTCTTGGAACGAAGCCACAAGAGATGAATGCACAAAACTTTTCCGATGGCCTAGGGTTCCGTTTCTCATGATTCCGGACAAAGCCGAATTCTACAGCCCGTCCAAAAAAAAGTCTTATTTCTTAAAAAAACCTTTACCAGAAGGTAAATCTAGGAAGTTCATCGAATCACGATTCGGGTGGATTTTAACCCTAGAAACATCTGGAAAGGCTAATCTTTTTTACCCCTTCTCTAAAAAATGGATTCAACTTCCAAATTACAAAACCCTACCTGAAGATAGAGGGAATATCTTATGCCTGCCAACCATTCCTAAACCAAATTACGAGGCTAATCTTATTACACGGTCAGTTCTGTCGGCTAACCCTTCCGAAACCTCGAACTATGTTCTATCGGTGCTTACTCATGCGGGTTACATAGCGTTTTGGAGGCCGGGTAACCATAATTGGACCAGGTTAAAGTCATCATCCGTATTTGAATTTGTTGACCTAATTTTCCTTAGCACGGATTGCAAGCTTTATGCGATAAATCTATTTAACATGATATGGTGTTGGGACATGGATACCGATTCTGAAGTTGAAGTAACGGCGGGGAGAGTTAAAATTGACTGCAGATATTTGGTGGAATCATCGGCGGCTGAGTTGCTGTTGGTCGGAACGAATCTTGATAGACTTCTTACAAGAAATCGTATATTTGAAGTTTACCGACTAAATTTCAAAAATGGGGCATGGGAAAGAGTGACTCGTTTGAAGGATGCCATTTTTGTCGGATGTAGTAATGCTTCTTTCTGCATTCTCCCCAATCATGGCGTTGATCCAGTTATCAGGTCTAGTTGCATCTATTTCATCCACGATGATATGTATTTCCGAAATGAAAAAGGCATATATAGGCTTGAAGATGGAAGTATTCAACGATTTCCTGAAAATGTCGATAGGCTTGAAGATGGAAGTATTCAACGATTTCCCGAAAACTCTTTCACCAGCTTCCCAATATGGATATGTCCTTCCTCATTTCCATTCATGGCTTTGCTGGAAGATCAAAAACCATACCTCAAGATGGTTGTGATAATATTTTTTGTTGCAATACTCACTATCATAGGCTTTATCTTTTTAATGTAAGTACTCCGGATCATCATATTAATAGTACATATATAAAGCCAGTTCGTTTCAGTTTTTTCGTGTGTAAAATGGGTAGATTTAATTGTAAATTTACGCTTATTTGTTTGTTGAATACAATTTAATTTTCTAAATAAATACAATAGTAATATATATATACTTATAAAATGGAATTAGTTGATGACATTTCTTTTGAGGAACTTGATTATGTTAAATTGTTAATGAGGGAGAAAATGGAACTAAGTTTGCAGAGATGATGAAGCGGGATCTTCCACAGCTCTGTTGAATACATTGACCATTTTTGTAATGCAGAGTGAAGGTGCAGCTTCAGTGTTGCTAGATGTGATCAATTTCATTCTTTGACTATAATATACATTAAATCCTGCTCAAATTCTTTCATGCTTTGATTTGAGTTTCCACAATCATGCTCAAATGAATAATTCATTCATTCTTTATCAAAAATAAAATAAAATAATTCATTCATTTATACAATAGTAACAAATACATTATGAATAGATCAGGAATTCCCGTAAACCATTCCGTCACCTCCGTCTTATCTCTTTTCATCTTCTAAGGTTAATTAATCTTGTGTTTTTCCTTTTTTATTCTTGTTTGAAATTTTCTTTCTACTTCTAGGGTGGTTTTGATTTCCTTTTCATGAATAATAATTCAGCCTGCAATATAAAGAGAATTTTAAAACTTAGTCAAACCGATCGATCAGTTGAATTTTAAATTTTCCTTTTCTACTTCTTGTTTGAATAATTCATCAGGAATTCCTGTAAAATTAAAAATAGGTCATATATTAGACTGCATGTTCAAAATGAACTTTTATTATGCAAAACAAATAGGAGTTCTTTTATCATGAAATTAATAAAAAAGAATATGACGATGACGAAATGCCCTAAAATACGAATGTTTCATGATAAAAGTTCATATTTCATGATTGAGCAAAACCCTCATGTACCCCTGAGTTCTTGGGGTATGTATTAATATGCCCCTGAGTTTTTGTAAAGTGCTGATATGCCCCTGGACCGACGGAGACTTTTTTTGATATAATTCTAGAGTATTTTCTTTCTTGCCAAAATCGATTGGAATACACAAAATCACTCAATGGTGAATTTAGTGGTCATTTTTGTCCCAATTGACGTGTGTCGCGTGTGTTAACTGTGTTTTAAAATTTCAAAATTTTGGGTATTTTGTTTTCAATTCTCTTGTCACCGCTTCAATGCTGCATTGTAAGCTTTTCTCTTTACCAATCAATATGTTTGATCGACCAAAATTCAGTGAAATTTACAAACCAGAGGTATATCAGCACTTTTCAAGAACTGAGGGGCATATTAATACATACGCAAGAACTCAGGGGTACGAGGGAACTTTTTTCTTCATGATTTTTATATTACAGAAGACGATTCCAAAAAATGAATTGCAATTTATTTTATTTTTCAAATTACAGTTAGAGTTTTTTTTTTTTTTTTTTTTTTGAAGTAATTACAGTTAGAGTTACATACATATTTATTCAAAAAAAAAACGGCTTTGAATATTCCACCTCACTATGCTAAACTGTTTAGATTCACAGAATCATTAGTCAAAAGATTCTATTGCAGTTGCCTCGTTGAAACAGTAACCTTAAAAATCCCGCGACTTTTGTTCCTGAGATTTACCTTCATCTTCAAATAATCCAACAAACATGTAGTTATCTCTGGACTTTTGGACTCTATATTTGTCCCTTTTCTCTGTTCTTCAGAATATATATATACATAGAGATAAGATTTCAGCTTTTTGTACAGTGATCAAAGATCCGTTTTGGCTGATTAAGGAAGTTACTGAAAAGTTAGTTCGATTTGTACGTTTGTGGGTCGCTTGAGTAATCAGGTGGGTAATCTTCATGTATTAATCTGAAGTTCTTAAGAATCTCATTAATTTTTCACCTTGCTTGTAAAGTCCTACGTTAACAATGATTCTGGTGAGCTGTTCATCATGTAAAAATGTGATCTTTTTTCCCTTTTCTTGGTGGGATTTCTTGCGTTGACTTGATTGTGATATTCTCATTCTTGTCAGCTGTCAATATTCTTTAATCTTTAATCATTTCTTGTCGAGTCAATGATTTAAGGATGTTTTAAAATTGTTTGATGTTAGGATTATCTGGGCATTTCTTGGTTGATAGTATCTCCAGAACTGCCCAGTTTCTTGAAGATGTATTTGGTGGAGAGCAAAGGAGGGGCCATAGCTTGCATGCTGCTGGCTTTGTTGTTCTTGGGAACATGGCCTGCAATCATGACCTTGTTGGAAAGGCGTGGCCGCCTTCCTCAGCATACTTATCTCGATTACACGATCACGAATCTGTTGGCTGCGATCATCATCGCGTTTACCTTTGGCGAAATCGGGAGAGGGACCGATGCAAAGCCGAATTTCCTCGAGCAATTGTCCCAAGTAAGAACATTTTGTGGCTTTTCAATCTTATTGTGTTATGTTTTTAGATTCTATGATGTTTGAAGTGAATATGATATGACAATGTGTTTAGGTTGTTGAGCTGTTGTGTCAAATGCTTGTTGTTTGAGGTTCTGTTGTAAAGGTTATGACTTTCATAAGTTAAGTAGAGTAGTTTTCTGATTATTGGATCATATTGATAATGCAGGATAATTTTTCCAGTGTTTTGTTTGCAATGGGTGGTGGAGTAGTTCTCAGTCTCGGGAACCTGGCGTGCCAGTACGCTTGGGCGTTTGTCGGTTTGTCTGTGACTGAGGTTGTTTCTTCGAGCATGACCGTTGTTCTAGGTAGTTTTTCTGTGAGGATCTTGGATTTTCTAGCTCTGGAACATTAATTGTGTTGGAGAGTACTAATTTTGCTAGCTATCTTGTTTTTCCTGGATGAAAACAGGCACGACGATGAATTACTTCTTAGATGACAAAATCAACAAGGCGGAAATACTTTTTCCCGGTGTAGCCTGCTTCTTGATTGCAGTTTGTTTAGGCTCTTTTGTTCATGCATCAAATGCAGCTGATAACAAAGCAAAGCTCAGTAACTATTCGGCTGATAATGAAACTGGCGAAGGGTAATGTTTTGTTTGTACTAGGTTATGTATAAACTGTAATGATCTTCAACATAATTATCTGATCTCTGCTCTAACTAAACTTCTCAGGTCTAAGACTGTTGCCTCATCGACAGCTGAGAAAACTGATCTGGAGAATGGAAATGTCACTACAGAGAAGGCTGCGTTTGGGACAGCTCATTTCCTTGTACAGCTTGAAAGCAAAAGGTCTATTAAGGTTAGTTATCTCCAAAAAGCTCAGGTTATAACATGTGTGTAGTACTTAATATTGAGTGATCTCTTATCTTGTTTGAAAAATTGCAGGTGTTTGGTAAGAACACTTTTGTCGGTTTGGCAATAACTTTCTTTGCCGGAATCTGCTTCTCGCTCTTCTCACCGGCATTCAACCTAGCAACTAACGATCAATGGCACACGCTAAACAAAGGAGTGCCACATTTATCAGTCTACACAGCATTCTTTTACTTCTCGGTTTCCTGTTTCATCGTGGCACTCATTCTGAACATAACCTTCCTGTTCCGGCCCGTTCTCAACACGCCTAAGTCCTCATTCAAGGCCTACCTCTCGGACTGGGAGGGCCGAGGATGGGCACTCCTGGCCGGGCTCCTCTGTGGGTTCGGGAACGGGCTTCAGTTCATGGGAGGGCAGGCTGCTGGATATGCTGCAGCAGATGCTGTTCAGGCACTTCCTCTTGTGAGCACTTTCTGGGGCATTGTTATATTTGGCGAGTACAGAAGATCATCGAGGAGAACTTATTTGTCGCTTGGAGGTATGCTGTTTATGTTCATTGTTGCTGTTGGTGTTCTCATGGCATCCTCGGGGCATAGAAAATAGCTGTTTATATATAAGCTACATTTAGGATTAGAATTCTCACTGTATTCGATTTTTACACGAAAATCATGTGTATATGACATTTCTCTCTCTCTTTGGTTTTCTTTTCTGTTAGTTTCATTCTTTGCATGTCTGTAATTACAGACCATTTTCAGCTATCTTACAGATTTGTAAACAGTTCGATGGACTCTTTCGTGTTTTTTATAGCATGTTTATGTAATAACATGGTTTTTTGAGTTATTTTACGGATTTCTGTAGTAGGTTTATGTGTACATTTCGAATAAAATGTTCTTTTGTTAGTAACGTTTATTTATTTTAGCTGTAGCAGATAATAAGGTTGTCATAAACCTTAGCCATCAGAATCTTGAATTTGCCAATATGAAAGGTTTAGAGTTCAGGAAATTAGGGCATCATATATTGCTTTTTAGCTAGATCCCATGATAAAATGTGGCTCTTCTTTTAAGAACCTTTGACAATATTAACCTCTCCAAGGCTCCACCAAAAACAACCCTTTTTTTCTTGCTTCTCTTCATATTCCTTCTAGCTAGCTAAGCTCATCAATGTCACTACTAGTACTAGTGCTGCTACTTCTGTTCATTCAGTCAGCTCAGGCTAAGGAAGTGAAGGCTTCGTGCCACGATTCGTGCGGAAATGTGACCGTAAAGTATCCATTTGGCACAGGATTAGGCTGTGGCCATCCTGATTTTGCCCCATACATCAAATGCAGCAATGGAGAGCTCCAGTTTTCGACAGGAACTGGAGTTTACTCGGTTTCCTCGATAGACTACTCGAGCAGCACCATTCTGATCACTGATCCATGGATGTCAACCTGTTCTTCAATGCAGAACTCGGGAAGCTTCAGGCTGGACCGTGAAAGTCCGTTCACATTAACTGATGATAACATCTTTGTTCTTTTGGGATGCTCCACCACATCTCCTGTTTTTGACAGGAATGTGGAGCTGTGTGACTCAGGTTCGGGCTCAAACCTGTGTAGAGGGCTGTATTCGTGCAGCTCGGTGGTTGGGATCGGGCTGGAGCCGAGAGGGCCGATTTCCACCTGCTGTGTTTATGATCCGGTTGCCTCGGTTGGCTCGGGGTTCAGCTTGGATCTCCCTAAGCTGCAATGCTCGTCTTATTCGTCGATATACGGGTTTGGAGGGGATGAGGGGAATCCTATGAAATGGCAGTATGGGATCCCTTTGAGGTTTAATGGCTCATATGGTTCTGATTCTTGCAAGAACTGTGAGGACAGTGGAGGGTTTTGTGGCTTTTCTGGCCTTAGAAAGTCTTTCTCTTGTATTTGCAGGAATGGGATGAACACTACAATCAATTGCTATGGAAGAGGTTAGTATCTTAAGACATTTTCTGTCTTTGTTATTTTCGTCTGATTTGAACTGAACTGCAAATTATATGTGTATTTTACACTCAAGAAAGAATTATACGATACAATTCTTATTGATTTGATTAGCATATGCTTGGAGTGGGACATGGAGAAGCAGGATGCAAATCAAATTGAGTTTTGGAGGTAAGAAAAGGCAAAATTTTCACATTTCACATTTCACATTTCACTTTCCTTGATGATGATGATGTGCATGCTTCTATTTCAAACAAAAAGTCATCTTAGAGTTGAGATAGTGGGAAAAGTGCAAATGCTTTTACACTACTTTTTGGCCCATTTTCTGACCTTTGTTCCTGCAAATCCTTTGTAATTAGTCAAGAAAAGTTCCTTAATAGAAGGAACAATGAAGTAATTAGGGATCTTAAAAAATGTACCTACAAATGGAATAAAGAAAAGGAAAGGGAAAGTTAGAAAGTTGGTTTAAAATTTGATTGAATTCCCCTTCTCAACATTATCTTAATGACATTTTATAATTTTGTTTTCAGGATTTTTGGCTTTGGCATTGTTCATTTGAAGATGGAGCGGATATTGCATTCATCTTTGAAGAAATTCGTAGTTATAAATTATAATGTTTCTCTTCTTCTTTTATGAGATTGTAATCTTTTATTAGTGACACTTGTGTTCAAAGTTTTATTTTTCTTTCACGAACTTTCTTATTCTCCAATCCTCATTCATTTTATTGAAACAACAATCCCCATTCATGTTCTCTGATACTTATTTCCTCTGTCTAAATTCAATTTGAAAAAAATAAAATTCCACTCAAAGTTATTTAAATATATTTATTGTTGAATTTGTTATAATACATTCTAACTAATATCAATTTTGTATGTGTTGATAATTCTTTTCGAGTTAAACTGGTTGAACCTAGGAAAAAATGATTTTTCAAAAATAATTAAACTTGTAAGACACATTTTTAGAGAGAATTATGCTCTATTATTTTAACCAACTGAATCGGTTTAATATACAAGAAAATATAATATAATATAGAGGATAGTGTGATCCTAGAGTTTTTTTCAAAGTGATTCATCTAAACCTCAAATTTTATAAAAGTCTATCACTCACTTCTTTATTTACCTGATAATATTTATGAATTCAACTCAAATTATATTGAATTATCACTATGGCCTTGTTTGCTAGAGCTTATCTGTAGATCAGATCAGTTCAATTCAGTTCAGTTCAGTTTAGTGAAAATGTAATTTGATGAAATTCAGTCATGCTGATTCCATTTTTCAATACATCAATTTTTACTTTAGTTCAGTTCAGTTCAGTTCATTTCATTTCATTTCAATTCAATTCAATTCAGTTCAGTACATCAAGAAATAAGATTTAGCAAACAGCCCTATCACTATTTAAAATAGCACACCATGTCCTCACTAAATAATTATTTGATAATAAATGAGGATAGTCATTTCCACGGAGTTCATAAATTCATTCACACTCTTAAGTGACACTTTTGACAAAAGTGAGGTTACATACATTTTGCTCAAAAATAATCATCTTTCTACTTATGGGAATCGATTACATTTGTGATTTGCCGCTTGAACATTGAATGTGCAAAAATAATTTTTGATTTTACTGGTTGGCTTGTTGATCCAAATAAGGTCAAGATATCAGACTATAATTAGTATCCTGATTTTGCTCATGATCAAGAACAATCATCGCTTGCAAAGCGGTATACAACAGCATCTTCCCTTTAGATTCCACATTTTTCCCGCTCTCACCAGAATAGTATTTATCTACAATTTGGACTCTGCTAATTATTAAATCGAAAGGTCTTTTCTATATATGCTTGCTTTTGGTTTCTGGCGATTGAGGTGTAAATCCCACTTCGTTTAAGGTTAGTCTGTTCTGTCTGAGTGTGTTCTTTTTTCAGTGTTCTATCTTTGTCTCATATGAGTTCATGCAGGTTCATTGTTTGACTTTCTTGATTTTGATTTATGGTTAAGAATGAACATTGTTGTATAAGAGAAGGAATTCCAGATGAAATTTGATGTGGGCTTCTTCCAGTTTATGCTTCTGGGATATGTTTTAGCTGTTTGCAATTTATATATTATGTATGTTTGGACAGAAATTATAGGATTTTTATAAGCCATATCAATCCTGGATCTCTGTATTTGCTTGAATTTCTAATGTTCTAAAATGCTTGGATGCTGAAGTAGTGAAGTCATAGAAAGTTGAAGACTTTATGGCTTTAAGAACTGATTTGCTTTTAACATTTCAGGGTTTAAATTGAGGGGCAATGCAGGCTTTTGTGATTTTGCCTGGGATCTTGTTGTGGATTTTGTCTATCTCCATAGGGGTGAGATCACATGGCGGTTATCCCTTTCACAAAATTGGTATTCAGAACACTGTTGATGAACTAAATGGAGATGCTAAAATAAAAGCTTCTCCTACCCTTCTAGGATTAAATGTAAGTCCATTGTTACCTATTTGGTCTCTGAAATGTGGAGGAAAAAGAGTTTTGATTTTATATTCCTCTGCTGGTCTTGTAGGGTCAAAATAAAGAATGGATTAATGTAGAATTTGAAATACCAAATCCAAGTATTGATGACTGGATTGGAGTATTTTCACCTGGTAATTTCAGGTGAGCTGCATATTTTGTTGGTTTAGATCAATCCTAAGATGTCACGAGTATGAACTTTCGTGAAAAATGGGAACTGGGAACTAGTTAAGTTAACGCTGATCCTCTTTACTGGTGTTTTTCAGTGCTTCTAACTGTGCTTCTGAGAATCCTAAGGTGATACCACCTCTTCTTTGCAGTGCACCAATCAAGGTCCGTGTTTATGACATACTCCATTTTATGTAAATTGGAACATTTCTCATTTTAATGAAGGTCTCACTTTGTGAATAAACTGTTGATTTTTATCAGTACCAATTTGCAAACTTCTCCAATCATAAGTATGTGGAAACGGGTAAAGGGTCATTGAAGCTTCAACTGATCAATCAGAGATCAGACTTTTCTTTTGCACTGTTTTCTGGTGGAATAGCTAAGGTATGCAGTGATCCATTTTAATTGTCGAATTATATTCTCATTCTGAAAATAATCCTTGTAAACAAGCTTTCCAGGACGTAAACGTATGTATGTATGTATTTCTTGCAAGGAAATTACTGGCCACTTATTCTGTGTAGCATATTATCATCAATACTGAAAATTCGGTATTGCAATTGTATTACCTGATGACAAAAGTAAATTTAGCCTAGATAGTTGGTTGCAATCAAAGATTATAGTGCTTCTGGTCATAGTCTCTGTGATGATGTTCCATTGTGTATAATTCTTTTTCATCATCTCTACTTGTTTGTTCAATGAACAGCCAAAGCTGGTGGCACTGTCAAATAGAGTTTCCTTTGCAAATCCAGATGCACCAGTCTACCCACGTTTGGCTCAAGGAAGGACTTGGGACGAGGTACATAAAATAGCACTGCCGTTTTTCCAACACCTATGAACAATATATCATTTAGTCCTGAGGAAGTTCAAACTAAGTAATTTTAAATATTCTAAACTGATGTATTCCTGGATAGTTTGTGAGTTTCCTTGTATGGGATTTGGATTCTGTTCTCGTGATTGTTGGTATCAGCCATTCAGCAAGCTTGATGCATTTTATGTCTTTTGAAACCCATCCCAGATGACTGTGACTTGGACCAGCGGATATGGAATCGATGCTGCTGTGCCTTTTGTTGAATGGGGTCGGAAAGGAGATTTACAGACACGGTCTGCAGCAGGAACACTTACTTTTGGTCGTAACAGTCTCTGTGGTAGGTGAAAATTTTCCTGTTAGGTTTTGTTTCTGATATAAGAATGATTCATGAAGCTTTTCTGCTGTAAATAGTTTATTTTGTCCCGTGGAGAAGTCAGGTTTCATTTCTGATATAAAAATGAGTTTTGTATCAGAAAAGTGCAGATTCAAAAGAAGCTGAGTAGTATATTTTGTTCTGTAATAACCATCAGGCATTCCATTTACATGTTCTTCTATGAAATTTTTGTAGGTCCTCCAGCAACAACTGTTGGTTGGCGTGATCCTGGATATATTCATACCAGTCATTTGAAGGACTTGTGGCCGAACGTTCTGTATGTTTTCTATACTTGAAAATCCACCATTAAAAAATTATGTAATTGTTAATGTAGCATTTGGAACACTTAATAGTTGAATGTGAGGCAGGTTCATCTCAGAAACTACTACTTGCTTGATAAGGCCCATGATCCATCTTATGATGTAAATTGTTTTGCAGTTACACATACAAGCTAGGACATCAGTTACTTAATGGTTCTTATGTCTGGAGTCAAACATACCAATTCCGAGCATCTCCATATCCTGGTCAAAGCTCCCTACAACGTGTAGTCATTTTTGGCGACATGGGCAAGGTCAAAATGTTCAACTCACATTAATAATTTCTGCTTTCGTCAATCCCTTTATCTGGTCTTATAATTAAAACTTAAAAAGAAAGTCCATTTTCTGAGTTGCTTTGATTGATTTATGTTAGTGGGCTTAGAAAATTGTCATTTGTTATTCTTTAGTTACAACCATACTTGAATGCAAAAGTAGAGTACATTTCCTTGGTCATCAAAGTATACAACCCAGTTTCATATCCAGTGGTTTTTAAATTTTCATTAGGCATTTTTGAGTAATTGTCTAGAAATTGAACCAGTATCCTGTGCAACAAGTTTCAAAAAACCGGTGAATTTGAGAAGCTTACTCCCAGTCCCTTCTAACTGTTCAAAATGCAGGATGAAGCTGATGGTTCCAATGAATATAACGATTTCCAATTCGCTGCCCTCAATACCACAAACCAGCTCATTAAGGATCTGAATAACACTGATATAGTCTTCCACATTGGTGATATCGTTTATGCCAATGGCTATCTTTCTCAATGGGATCAGTTTACATCCCAAGTCGAGCCCATTGCTTCACGGGTCCCATATATGATAGCCAGGTATTGCTTCAATTTTCCAATTGTACTTACCAAGTTTTGATTAGACATTGCTTTCATCTTTTACCTAAGCATCCATTTTTACAGTGGTAACCACGAGCGTGATTGGCCTGGGTCAGGATCATTCTATGATACCACAGACTCTGGTGGAGAGTGTGGTGTCCCAGCTGAGAATATGTTTTACGTTCCTGCTGAAAACCGAGCTAAATTCTGGTAGGTGTGACATTTTCATGCACTTAGTGCCCATATTTAAGAATCAAGAATTGTTCTTTAGTTGTCATACGATAACTCTCTTTTTGTTCGGTTTTAAAGGTACTCCACAGACTATGGCATGTTCAGATTCTGTGTAGCCGACACTGAACATGATTGGAGAGAGGGAACCGAGCAGTATAAATTCCTTGAGAAATGCTTTGCTTCTGTAGACCGACAGAAGCAACCGTGGCTCATCTTTATTGCCCACCGAGTTGTCGGTTATTCTTCTGCCTCTTGGTACGCTGATCAAGGATCCTTTGGAGAACCAATGGGGAGGGAAAGCCTCCAGAAGCTATGGCAAAAGTACAAGGTCGATATTGCTTTTTACGGCCACGCACATCATTACGAGAGGACATGTCTAATCTATGAGGTATTCGTTCAACTGTTTTTCTGTTGTCATTATGTGTCTTGATTCACTTTCTTTGGTGATTTTGAAGTTTGTGTTCTTTTCTGTGTAGAATATTTGTGTGAGCGAGGAAAAACACTTGTATAAAGGAACGTTGAATGGAACTATCCATGTGGTTGCCGGAGGAGGTGGGGCTGGCCTTGCGGAATTTTCCACGTTTGTGCCAAAATGGAGCATTTTCAGAGACTACGACTATGGTTTCGTGAAGCTAACTGCTTCCGACCATTCAAACCTCTTGCTTGAGTACAAAAAGAGCAGTGATGGTAAAGTATACGACTCTTTCAGGATATCCCGGGATTACAGAGACATCTTGGCTTGCACTGTTGATAGCTGCTCGAGTTCCACCTTAGCAACATGATACTGTTAAAACACTTGGATGAAATTCCAATAAATACTTGCTTATGATTCATTAAATGTGGCAAGTTATTAGAAATGTGGTAAAAATCTCATTTTTGAAAGGTCATAGGTTTTTTGTACAAGAGGAAACACAAATTGGCTGGAATGCCTTTGGTTAAAGAGCTCAACAAGAAATTGTTTTTTTTTGTCAAATGAAGAAATTGGTTTTACTTGTTTTCTTTCATTATAACGTCTTGTTTCCGTAAGGATTGGTATTAATTATCAAAAATCCTTATTTCAGTTTAGTTCAAAACTCCCTATTCAAAGCATACGATTAATAGCAGAAGAGGCTACTGCGATTAAAAATGAAGCTCGATAAGTAAATCCCAACATTTCAACATAAATAAGTAGCATTCTACATAGAGAGTTCACAGCCATTAAAGTTGATACACCAGAGAATTCTCAACCAAACATTTTGTTACAGCAAAAGCGATTCCAAGGTTATAGAACAAAGCAATCCCATCAGAATTAATTAGCTACTACTCTCTTTCCTCGGCTTCCACAGCCTCTAGGCATGCTCTTTATATTGGCTTGATCTTGAAGTGAAGAGAGATAAGAGAGAAGACGAAACACTTCAGATCCTGCAAATGGATGACAGAGCAATGAATGGTATCAGTAAGAATTTGTAGTAATCAAAAACCACTTAAGTATCTCCAAGCTGATCACAAAAGAATTTTTTTTATCTCGGTAAGAAATAAGGTTATCGCACACAAGAGCATTGCCATATCATAATCACACTGTATTGGAATCCTGTATTCCTATCACTATTGCGACAGTAAAAAATCTCTAGACTTCCTAGTTTAACATTATACAGAGTACAGAGTACTACTGATACAGAGTACTACTGAAACATTCTAGTTTAACATTATCAATACAGAGTCAGTCAAATCCATCATATGCTTAATGCTAAAAATGGTGTGAGCAAAATAGTAGAAGAAGCACACATATATTATAGGAAGAACCGTGATTATGCTCATATTAGCAACAAATAATCTCCATAGGTCACAGGAAAGTAAACCAGACCCTTCCATAAATTAGATACAAAGTGAACATAGATACAGAAACAACTAAAGGTGAATATGTAGGCATGTTTATAAAAATAACTAAAAGGTGGTTTGCAAGTGTGTTCAGAAACATTATCTTCTGATGAAAGATCATTATAACATCACATTGTAACTTGTAAGTATTTAGTCATATCCAAGGTTCGAAACACAGTCAATAGTCAATACAGAGCAGGTTTTCACCAGACACGAAAAATGCTATATTGTATGCTTATTACTTTATGCTAAACATGGTGCTATAAAATCTAA
Source organism: Cruciata laevipes (assembly GCA_963678965.1). Classification (NCBI taxonomy): domain Eukaryota; kingdom Viridiplantae; phylum Streptophyta; class Magnoliopsida; order Gentianales; family Rubiaceae; genus Cruciata; species Cruciata laevipes. The sequence goes on along the minus strand of OY787641.1, from coordinate 4,258,739 downwards.
CAGTGGAAGGTGCATGAACAATCGAACCAAAGACTCTCCTTTCAATACATCAAGACACAGGCACACAGCATAACTACAAGGTCCACAAAAAGATCACAAACAAGATGCTCCCCAATCTCCATACACTAAAAACTCAATAGGATATTATTCTAACGTAATTGCGTGCAGTACAAACTTTACAGAGAACAAAAAAATAAATCTAAATACAACTCAGGCGGATAATACACAATAACTTCTTATACCTGCACAAGATAGTAGAAAATACGCAGACCCTCAGGATCATTACTAGTTTGCACATCCATCAGAGACCCAATCTTTGAGGTAGTGAATGAAATGTGCTCGTTCCCCATCACTATCTCCAGCTCTTGCCTTCCAACAAAGTCAGGTTCTGGCCAGTTATGATCATCTTCCTTCATGATCTAAAGAAAAAACAAGCACAACATCATATACACGGCAGAGCCAATTATATATCACCTAAAAATAAGCTGATTTTTTTTGAAAAGCAGAAAATCAACACTAATAATATAATATGGACAGAAAATCAAATGCGTAACTACTACAATGACCGTCTCCTTCATATCTACATAAAACGCAACATCAACATCATATACACCAGAGCCAACTAAGTTACCCAAAATTAAGCTGACAAAATTTGAAAAGAAGGAAAATCAGTGATACTAATAATCATGTTTAATAAGAACAGAAAAAACAATTCCTTTTAATCTATAGCAAACAAAACATCATAAACACCAAAGCCAACTAAATCAGCTAAGAAATGGCTGAAGAACATTGAAATTGGGGAAAAATCAGTACTATAATCAAGTATTATATAATATGCATAGAAGATTTAGCACAATGCTACTACATTTATAAATTAATGCAAAAAAAAAAGCTCGAAAACTAGGGTTTGAGTTTGAGATCGACCTCGCTGTCCGAGACGATGCGGCGGCATTCCTTGAGGACGGCGGGAGTGAGGAAGACTTCTTTGCGAATCATGGTGTCGTTCTTGTAGTTGGAGTTGTTGGCGTATCGGAGCTTGCCGTCGGGTCGGAATTCGAACTCCAGGAACTCGTGCCCGAATTTGCCCTTGTGCCCGACGTAGTACCTCAGGTAGAACTCGCCGTTGTCTGCGCCGGTATCAGCCGCCGCCGCCGCCATGACTCTCTCGCTTTCTTGTCTGCTGCAGTGAGGAGGGTTGAAGACGTGCAGTTTGCAAAATGAATTGGGGCTGTCGTACTTAGGCTTAGAGCAAGTCCAGCTGTCTATAATGCTCCCTCTTATAAAATATCCATTAAATTTAAAATTTTAATACTTAGAAAATACCTTTGTTAAGAGGAATTCAAAACTAAATCAAACAATGATATACTATTATTTCAATTTTTTTGTCAGACATGCAACAAAAACTTATAAACTTATGAAGAATAAATGAGTGTCAAATCCAGAAATAATTGTTGGTTCATTACACATAGTTTATCTAGTCCATACTTATTTTGAAAAAATTTGGATGACCAATCACAAATTACCATAATTATTTTTCATAAATTGTAATGATGGTATTTACAATCATAATATGTATGATTTAAGAGAAAAATAATCATCGTGCGCATCTTGATTTTGGAGAAATTCAGATGACCAATCACAAGCTTTTACCTATGATCGATCATACAACATGAAATATGTTAGGGGTGTGTCTGGTTCACACTAGAGAAATGATGGAAAAGAATCGACAACGGAAAGAAAACGAGGGTAAAGGGGAAATGAGTGATTCTCCTTTTCATTTGATTAGAATTAAATTTCTCATTCATTATTTTGTTTTATTTTTTTGACAATCATTCTTTGTTCTCATATGGTTCAATTTTACGAGGATGAATCATAATGATGGCCAGAGTGATGTTGGTGGTAATTGTCGATAGCGGCTAGAATGGACTCAGTGGTAAGTGGGTGGTGGTAATGATCAACGGAGGACATATGATAGTGGTGATGGTCAATGACAGTCAGAATGGTCCTGATGATAGTTGTGGTAAATGTCAAACAAGTATTTGAACAATAAGTCAAACATATGCATTGGCAATGGTAAATGATAAAACATACTGCTCCTATTGTCCGGATTAAAGTCAACATAGTGTTTAGTAAAATCTTAGCACCATGACACAAGATTCAAGAAGTATGGAACAACATGACAGTTGCCGGCCAGTAAATTTAATAAACCAAAAGAAGCAACATCATTTTATATAACAAAACAATCCCATAAGACTAAGTTATATAGTTACTACTCCTTCTCCACCTTCCAAGACCCTGCAAATCACTTATATAGTGGGTTGATGTTGAAGTGAAGCCGGAGGAGAGACATTACTAAACACTTCAAATCCTGCAAATAGATGACAACAACAATGAATCTTACTTTAAGAACTCCGAGTATTAGCAGAAAACCGCTAAAGTATGTCTGAAACAAGTCTGGATTAACACGATCAATGCATAGCACAGATAAAAATGGTGCAAGCAAGAAAACCATGAATATGCTCTCATATTACCAATAAGTTACCAGCCTTGTGTTCAAAAACAGCATCTTTAAATCGATATAGCAGATATAAACCACATAGCAAATCAGCATTGCAGTCTCCTTGGTTCGAATACACAGCACAATTAACTTTTACCTAATAGTTAATGCTAGGTTCGATGAAATCTAACAGCAGAGAAACCATGAACATGCTCAAACATGTTACATCGAGACACAACATAACCACAAATAGATATTAAAAACACACAGGATTAAAAAAAAAAAAAACAGAACAAAAATCGAGCGAAAAAATACACATACCTGCACAAGAAAGTATAAATTTTTCAGACCCTCAGGATCTTTACTAGCTTCCACATCAATCAGTGACCCAATCTTCGCAGTAGTGAACGAAATATGCTCGTTCCCCATCACAATCTCCAGCTCCTGCCTTCCAACGCGATCGGGCAGCGGCCAATTATTATCATCTTCCTTCATAATCTACAGAAACAACGAACAAAACTATATCACATATATATACGCTGAAAGACATTAAATTTTAAAAAAATCTGCTTAATAGTCATGGATTACAGACTAAGGACATAATATCCCTAGCTTATCATTATATGAGTTCAGTAAAAAAAACAGTTTTTTTATGAAATTGAGGTTAATTTTTTCACCCAATTCAATTGAATTTAGCAAACAAGCTAGGAAAAACATGTCCTAAGAACAATATCAGATCGAATACAAAACAAAATTAGGTCGGAATCTAGGATTAGAGTTAAACCTCGCTTTCGGAGACGATTCGCTGGCATTCCTTGAGAATCGCCGGATTGACGTAGAGTTCCTTGCGAATCATGCGATCGTCTTTGTAATTGGAGTTGTTGGCGTATCGGAGTTTGCCGTCTGGTCGGAATTCGAACTCGAGAAACTCGTGCCCGAATTGGCCCTTGTGGCCGACGTAGTACCTCAGGTAGAACTCGCCGTCGCCGGTTCTCGCCGCCATGATTCTCCCGCCTTTTTCTCTTCTGATGCTGTGGAGAGGGTTTAATAAACGTGAACTTTAGGATTTGAAGTGTGGATGGGGACGTCGTATTTATACCCGCCTTATTTGTTTTTATTATTTTACTTTATTTTTTCACAAATCAGGATATATATTTGGGAAATTTCCTAAGTTGTATCAAAATCCTATTCTCATAATTGTTTTCCATCAACTGAATTTAATCTTTTTAACATATTTAACTAAATTAAAAGTATAATGAAATTATCTTAATTACAAATCTTCAAAGTTTCTCTCTTTTTTTTACGTATAAAATACTAGTAAAATGTGATAGTTTTGTGAAATTGTTCGATAAAATAAAAATGTGATAATTTCGTGTCTTCTTACACGGTAATTCCAACGGAGGTTATAAACCCAATGCAATTTTATTTTTTTCAATTTTAAAACAACTTGATTGAATAAAACATGTTATAATCTCTCAACTCATGCTCAAGCATTTTATTTTCTTTTAAGATAAGTGTCTAAAATATCTCGAGTCATTCCTTTAAATGCACCTTGAGTTTTTGAAACTATCTCACACTTTTAATTAATGTACCTTTAGCCTGCAACCATAAGCTCTTGATTTCACGCATGGATTATTTGTTGTCATTGACGGAACAAATCGACATGGTTGAATAGCAATACACAAACTTTCGTCGGATAGTCAAGATATCTCTACTTAGCATTTGCAAAGGATAAGCAGGGATTGGCCACTTTGTTGTAAATCATCCTTTCTTTGGTTTTTACTCCTGTTAAAACTCTTTGCATTTTTCCATTTTATCATTCTTGTGGGAGTTTGAGTTTTTTGAGAATTCAGGAACATATTTGTTGGGAGTAAATTCATAACCTTGTAACATATTGGTAAGTATGTGCACGATGGTTTCATAACAACTAATTATCAAGGCACATGTTCTGCCACTGAGTTAATAGCCAGTCGTGCGAGCCTCCCACCAGGGCTCACTATGCCAAAGGCACTCTTTATCTTCTTCGGCCACATTGTCAACTTGTTTTGTTCCGACCCAATAATAATACACCATGGGGTTGTCTTACTTCACTCATGTGATGTTGGTTGCAAGTGTTGTTATGTGGTGAGGCAATGGTGGGTGGTTATGTTGAGTGAGGTGGTGGTGGTGGTGGTGATGGGTGATTGTGGATTTTGGAGAGTGGAAATTGGGTGCAAGAGAAAGAGACAGTTGAGAGTTGGAAAATCGGTGATGGTTATAGTGATTGTGTTAGACTGTAATGTTGGGGTAGGTGATTTGGAGCGGAATAAGATGATGATAACGATCAGGATTTGAAGTGGTAATAATATATTTTCAAGTTACTCATACATTTGAAATGCATGCATCAATAGCGGATGAAAAGTTTAGATGTACAATTTATAAAGTTAATACTTATTAAAAAAAATTGAATGCTAACAAACACATAAAACTCCAAATTACATAAATTCTCAAATAATAAAAGCTACATTTTCTAAACAATGACACATTTACCTATTTGGGATGAACTTTCTCACATTACATTGTTTCTATTTTTTTTGTATGATTTCTTTAATACTACTACCAACTACACATTTCTAACTTTCAAACGTAGTTTCCACAACTCTATTCCCTTCTTAAAACAATTATATCAAAAAAGAAAACGTGTAATCTTATATTTATCGGATGAGTATTATTTTTGCTTTCATTCCATAAAATGCCCCACAATATTCTTGAATCTTTGAAGCCTTTGTGTAGACGCATCTCGGCTTTGGAAAAGTTGCCACCGGCCCACCGCAACCAAACTAACAAACAAGCCACTAGAACACTATCAAACAAATCATCTTGCTTCATTCTCACCACCATCCACCTAAAATTTCCCGAACAGTCATAATCACATCTTCGCTCCTACGCTAGCTTCATTCAGATGTTAGAATGATTTATATTTATATGCAGCTATGAGGTTTCACAACGTCAACATCTTCCGAAGAAGTCCGGCGCCATCCAAAATGACCACCACCATGACGGCCAAGGAGTGCGGCCACCACGAGCACGCGCGGAGGAGGATGCTCCGCCGCCTGCTCGCGGCGGTCCTCGCACTCGCCGTCCTCGTACTCCTCACCATCCTCATCGTATGGCTGGTCCTCCGGCCGACCAAGCCCCAGCTCGTCCTCCAGGACGCCACCGTGTACGCGTTCAACATCTCGGCGGGGTCCAGCTTTCTGTCGTCGGTGTTCCAGGTCACGCTCTCTGCCCGGAACCCGAACGGCCGTGTCGGGATATACTATGACAAAGTCGACGTGTACGCCTCGTACAGGGGACAGCAGATCACCCTGCCAACGTTGCTGCCTCCGACGTACCAGGGACATAAAGACGTCACTGTCTGGTCGCCGTTTCTGTTCGGAGACTCTGTTCCGGTTGCTCCTTATTACAGCGACGCGCTCACTCAGGACAGAGTTGCCGGAACGGTTCTGATCAGTATCCGGGTTTACGGGAAGATCCGGTGGAAAGTCGGCGCCTTCATTTCGGGGAGGTATCATATGACTGGTAACTGCCCGGCTTATATAAACCTCGGAAGACAGAACGCCGGCAACGTTGTGGTCGGACCGGGACCGGGTCTGGGACAGGGACCGGGTATGAAATTTCGGCTTGTACAGAGATGCAATGTTGATGTTTAACAAGCTAATTATGTCTTCGTAATATCATCCGTTGAATAAATAATATTAAGGTTTTGTTTGATTTTGACGTTGTACGTTATTTTGTAAAAGTTAGCTTTAAATAGTTCTACCAGAAAATATGTGCAGTTTCTTGATATTTCCAGGGAAATAAAAGAAATCTCTAAAATAAAAAATACTGATAAGGACAGCTTTTGTTCGCATCTCTTATTCTGAGATACCATCAATGATAGGATGAGTAACTAGGGCTTCATGATTTGTCCTAAACTACTACATTAAATTTTTCATGATGTTGTTGAAAGATGTTCCTTGAATCTTGATGAATCTAGGCAAAATTCCATTTTCAATTTCTGTAAAAAAATTAAATAATGAATCTTGGCTCTCTGATCATGAGAGTTTTCTTTCTCTTGCTTCCCATTTGGGCTGGTTTACTGAACCTTCAAGGAGTGAAGTCTCATGGGGTTCATCCGCTTTCGGTAATCGACATCTGTAATGCTGTTCTGGCCATTGATGATCAAGCTTACGTTAGAGCCAACCCTTTGGTTCTTGGATTAAGAGTAAGTGTACCATGTTTCTTCTTAAAATAATCAAAAACTGTTGTTTTCATCAGACATGGAAACTACTGGAATGAAATTTGCAGGGGAAAAACAAAGAATGGGTTACTTTAGAGTTCAGCACTCAGAATCCTGCACTTGATGATTGGATTGGCGTCTTTTCTCCAGCAAATTTCAGGTACTAGAAACTTGTGTGTGTGTTGTGTGTTTGTGTGTGTGTGTTGTGTGTTTGAAGGCCTAGTTCAAGTTCTTTTTGGAGATTTTGATGATACTTTTCAGGTACAAGAAACCTATGTGTGTGTGTTTTTGAAGGCTTATATGTAGTTGTTCATAAAAAAAGGCCTATATTTAGTTATTTTTGGAGATTTTGAGGTTATTTCCTTGGACCATGTGATCTGCAGTGGAGCAACCTGTCCTCCAGAAAGTGCTAGAGCTTACCTGCCTTTTCTATGCACAGCTCCAATTAAGGTTTGTTTGATCTTCTGTTTTTGGTTTTGGAATGGAGCCAGGATATTTCTTTCCTTTCTTCGGGCATTATAATCTGCGATTTCTCGGTTGTGATGCAGTTCCAGTATGCAAACTACTCCAGCCCCGACTACCTAAACACGGGAAAAGGATCGTTGAGGCTTCAGTTGATCAACCAGAGATCAGACTTCGCTTTTGCTCTTTTTTCGGGTGGATTGTTAGCAGTATGCAAAATTCTCTCTTTACGCTGCATTTAGTTTTACTCCATTTAGTTCAATTCAGCTAGCTTCTAATGAACTGAAATCATCTGCAACATTTGCAGCCAAAGCTAGTGGCTGTGTCGAATGCAATCGCCTTTGCAAATCCAAATGCACCGGTATATCCTCGCTTAGCACAAGGGAAGGAATGGAATGAAGTAAGTTCAAATTTTCTTCTTCTTTTTTTTTTTTCTTTTTTGTTTTCAAGAAAATGCTGAAAAAGTGGAGGGAAAATGAAGGTTTTCTTAAAACTTTGATGAAACTCAGATGACTGTGACATGGACAAGTGGTTATGGACTCGATGAAGCTGAGCCCTTCATTCGATATGGCCTGAAAGGAAGAAGCCAGCAAAATTTGCTCGCTGTGACATCGACGTTTGAACGAAGCTCTATGTGTGGTATGATTCTCCATTTTCTTAACGCCTTATCATTTCCGTCGATATTTTACGAAAGTTAATAGTAGAGTGGAGAAAATGATCAAATTTTTGACATAAAAAGGACCAAAATGAAAAGTGTGATAGTCTTAGTACGCTCAACTATGTAGGTGCACCTGCAAGAACTGTGGGGTGGCGCGATCCTGGCTTCGTTCATACTGCTTTCCTAAAGGATTTGTGGCCTAATTTGAAGTATGTCTGAATTCTTGCAAAATATGTTACTAATTAGGCCTAATTTAATGTTTCACTTCATTCTTAATGTCTCATTGAGCAGATACAGCTACAGGCTAGGTCATAAGTTGTTCAATGGGACATTAGTTTGGAGTCAAATGTTCCATTTCAGGGCCTCACCTTATCCAGGCCAAAGCTCCCTACAGCGCGTGGTCGTATTTGGTGACATGGGAAAAGATGAAGCTGATGGCTCGAATGAGTATAACACTTTTCAGCCGGGATCTCTCAACACGACCAAGCAGCTCGTCGATGATTTGGAGGACATTGATATAGTGTTCCATATCGGAGATATAGTTTATGCAATGGGGTACCTTTCTCAGTGGGATCAGTTTACTTCTCAGGTTGAGCCTATTGCTTCAAGGGTACCCTACATGATTGCAAGGTTTGTTTTGTTTAATGTACTTGTAAGAAATCGAGGTTTCAAGTCTTTTCATGAGGTTGGCAGTGATGGTTTTTGTTCTGTTTAGTGGGAATCACGAGCGAGACTGGCCTGGAACAGGCTCGTTCTATGAAAGCGAGGATTCGGGGGGAGAATGTGGTGTCTTGGCTGAGACCATGTTTTATGTTCCTGCAGAAAACCGAGCTAAGTTCTGGTAAATTAAGGTTTGCCAGTCCTTTTAAGTTTTGTGCTGCATTTTTTCTTGTTCTTACAGCTTACCTCTGTCTGTTCAGGTATTCGACAGATTATGGGATGTTCAGATTCTGCGTGGCGGACACAGAACACGACTGGCGAGAGGGAACAGAACAGTATGAGTTCATTGAGCACTGCCTAGCATCAGTAGACAGACAGAAACAGCCATGGCTGATCTTCCTAGGACATCGAGTCCTAGGATACTCTTCGAGTTCATGGTATGCTTCCGAGGGCACTTCTGCAGAGCCTATGGGAAGGGAAAGCCTTCAGAAACTCTGGCAGAAGTACAAGGTTGATATTGCCATTTTCGGACACGTGCATAACTATGAAAGAACATGTCCAGTTTACCAGGTAAGTACACACTCAGACTCAGTTCAGACCATCTGCTGATGTTCATGATGATGATGTTAACAGGGCGTGTAATGATCTTGTTTGCAGAATGTTTGTACGAGGAATGAGAAGAACTTCTACAAAGGCGCGCTTAATGGAACTATACACGTGGTGGCGGGAGGAGCAGGGGCATTTCTGTCAGAATTTTCTGGAATCAATACTTGTTGGAGCATTTACAGAGATTTCGATCACGGGTTCGTGAAATTGACAGCATTTGATCATTCAAATCTGCTGTTTGAGTACAAAAAGAGCAGAGATGGTAAAGTTTATGATTCTTTCAGAATCTCCCGAGACTACCAGGACATCTTAGCATGCACAGTAGATAGCTGCTCGAGTACAACCTTAGCTTCTTGATCACGTACTCAAAATAAATAAACCGATGAGGCAGAAACATTACTAAAGCCAAGCACTTTCAAATTTAATAAGTTTCAAAATGCATAAGAGTCAGAAAGCGCTATTCGACATATGAGATCAGCACGCTAAGAAGTAGATATGTCTCTACTAATCTTACAAAGCCAGCCTAGATGAGTTAACCTAAGAAAGTTCTTACGCATTTCACTACAGATCTTGCACTTTTAGCCTACAAGAGATTGATGGATCTATTCTTCTGCGTCCAACTTTGCAGATGCATCCTTCATGTAGTTTCCCAGCAGTCTTTGGTCGAAGAGCATGTTAGGTATCTGCAATCGAGTTTTTGTAAGTTACTGTCACATAAGCAATAGAGACAATCCAAGAAAATTAACCAACGGGCAACTAGAAATACCTTGTCTCCAAAGAAGATCTTGGATCTGTTAGCTATGGCTTCGATGAACTTCAGTTCCAGATACTGAGGGGATAGCATCAACTTGTTTGCTTCAGCTTCTTTCAGGGTACTAAAATACAAAACACATGTGCTTCTTTCAGTATTGAAGCATCATAAGTTAACCATTCAATCAATCTAGAGAGTTAAGAAACCATACCGGTAATAGTTGGCGTCAGCCAAACTTCTTTCTTTAGCCATGTAGATTGAGTTTGAAATCTCCTCTTGCTTCCTGAAGCTCTCTCTTTCCATCAACTTCTGCTCCATAGTAATCTTGCTGACATGAGCGTTCTTTTCAGCTTCACTGATGGCAACCTTCTTATGTGTCTCGGCTTCCTTCTCAGAGACTCTCTGTTTCTCTGTGGCAATCAAGACCTACAGGAACGAAGAATGAAAAAGTAAGACTAGTGTTCTCACATATTTAGAACATTACTAGTTAGAATAAGGGTTAACAAAGATGGCATATATTAAGAAACAAGATCCAAACATTACCTTAGTGCGCTCTTCTTCCATCTGCTCAAAGTTCCTCCTTATACTATCAGGGATCTTGGGCTTTGTAACACGCACACTGATAATTTCAATGCCAGGAGCATAGCGTGTGCAGTCGGCTTGAAGGGCATCTTTCATTTTTTCATCAATCTGACACCAAGGAGCATTTCATTAACTTTATATAGTATAAGGATTCAAAATTTAAAGTGAGGAGATGATCACATAGCTACTAAAAAGATCAAGTAGATACAATACAGATATACAAAAATTATAGCAATGAAAACCGTGAGGAACTTCTAAGGTAAGTAAGTTGAATGTGGAATGATGAGCATTACCTGATCAAACTTATCAATATAAACCTCCCGAAGAGAATGAACACTGCAGAATTGGTTGATCTCATGATGAATCTTGTCATAGATCCAAGTGTGGTCATACTGAACACCATAATTGAGCAGGGTCTCATACACAAAATCCTTTTTCAAGCGGTTAACAACCTGAAAAATATTACAGTTAAGCCACAGATACAAACAGCAGATATAGGGGATACCTAGGATAATTAAACATTATGCAGAATTACCTCAATTCTCTCGAAATTGATCATGACACCACCTCTTGTTCCACATGGAATATCCCTCACCTGTATTTCATGTACAAAAAAAATTCAAACAACTGGTGGTAGGATCTTAATCGTCAACTCAATATTAACAAACAAGATAAGGTTACATGTTTAAAAGAAAGTAAATTAGAATCCAAAAGAATGTCCTCTTACCAAATCAGTCTGTAAAGTAACTTGGATGGGCTCAAAATGAGTGATCAGTGGCAGCTTGGTGTGAAAACCTGACGAAGTATAAACAAGTGTCAACAATGCAGTAGATAGAAGAACTTCATCCGATAATTAAAATACACAGCAAGATTGCAAACTAAACCATCTAATCACAAACCTGGATTAGTGATGGTGTTCAGAAGAGCACCGCCCCTCCAATAAACTCCAACATGACCTTCTGGAACTTGATGCACGGTTGTTAAGCTACTCGAAAGAGTTGATGAAGCAGTGCCTGACTGCAAAGTAGCCTGTAGAAAGTAACGATAAATTAGCCAACAAATTTACAGTTTAGATAGTACTCTGTAACTTTAAACATCCGCTTGATATACTAAAATGTAAACTACATCCTTTCCAAGGGTTCCTTTTTTGGACTACATGATCCTTGACACCAAACCAAGTAAAGTCTAGCTATAACAGTTGCATGAACACTGCATAGTAGCCTGTATACTGCATGTATTCACACTTCATTAACGCTACATTACATCACGGCCTCACGATAAATTAGCCAGCACAAAATACAAAACTCTGTAATCTCCTAAGTATTCACTCCTAAAACGTAAACTACATTCTTTCTGAGGTTTCCTTTTGGACAACTTAGTCCACAACATCAACCGAAACGTCATCAAGCTATCACAATTCACAAAGAACACTCTACCAGGAGCTTAAAACAGCCAATTTCCTCACACATCAAGAAATCGGCCTAAAAGCTACATTTGCCAGCTACAAATTGTGCTAATTCAAAAACCATCTGAGCTCAATCAGCTACATTTAACACAATCTATACGATAATTGCATTCTGCAGACAAATAAATATATAAAAGTTCAGTCTTCCTTACCACCAGTGTAAAGACAACGAAGAAGGCAAGCAAGCCCATGAAGATGGTGAGCATGGGTAGGGGAGCAGGATCGCCATCACCGGCGCCGGGGGGATTCTGCTGCGGCCGCGGAACACCTTCTCTCCTCTGCTGGGCATCCATGGCTAGGGCTACAAAGTCGAAAATTTAACTGTAAAATGGTTAAATTCCTTTTTTGGTTATTTATAGAGTTTTCCGCGGAAAAGACGAGGAAACTTCCTGTGAATTATTGGAGAAGTTAGTGAATTTTTTTATACATTTTGGTAAATTTCATCCTAAAAGCAAAACATTTTCCTTTCCTTTTTCTTTGATGTTATGTTTAAATTGCCAAGGGAATTTAATTTTTGTAATATTGTTTTGAGTTTATTTTGAAGGCAACTTTTACGTATTCATGTTTTTACACAAGTTTTTGTATACGTATTCAAAAAATCTCTATACATAAATATAATTTATGTCTCTCTTTTTCGCTGAAAATCTACAAAACTGCAAAGCAATAAATGGATTCAGAATTAGTGTCCTTAAATCAACATTATTCTATCATGGAAAGTGTAATGTTCATAATTATTTCCTTTTATCTGTATTAACGGTTCATTGTCATATGAGGTGTCAATTAGAGTAAATTACATTCAAAATTTAATTTGAATTTTATTATTGAAATTTTGAAAGGTTGTTGAAAATAATTGAAATGCTTTTTTTTAATGGTCTAACCAAAATCCAAATTATATACTATAACCAAAATTTATAACTCATAAAAATCGGGTTAAAGATTTCAAGAGCCCAATGTCTACTAAGTGAAATCAGAGCCCAATAAGTTGGAGCTGGCTGGGCTCACATCAACCTCACGATGATGGCGCCATTTTATCTGATGTTCCACTTCAACGCAGTTCTTCAGAAACTCTTCCGAGTCATCGCTCATTCTCCGGCAGTCTCTCCGGCGCCACCCATTTTATCCAATGCTCGCAGCAGCAGTGCCATCTGCTATACTGGCTAATGGGCCACCATACTCCGCAGCCGCGCATTGCCGGAGCTGGAAGTGTCGGAATTCTAGCTCTCCCGGAGTAATTCCCGTTTGTCAATTTCCTGCATTTCTTCCGAGAGAAGTTGAAGATATAAAAGACCCATTTTCCAGAAAATTGGCTGCCAGAATTGAAAGACTTCCCGTTCAAGTAATTAGCATCCTCAAAATTTCTATATAGCTTTCATTTTTAAGGTGATTTGGGCATGCAATATGTGTTTTCATATGCTTATTTATAAAGTAGAGTAAAATTAGACCATGTTAAACCGCTTGTGTATGTAATTATATAATTCCATTAGTACTAAAATGTATGAAATGTTGATTTTGGAATGTAAACTCTGTATTTGAAGTAAAGTCTTAATATTTAAGGTTATTAAGCTTCATATTGTGGATTATAAGTTTATGTATCGCTTGCCGTTGGTATAATTGGTGGTGCATACAAATATAAGCTTGTAGTAGTATTCCAGTTTGACATATTGCATATTTTGTAACCTCAATGCTTGCAGCATTTAATCATAACTTTGTTTAATGTATGCATTGTACTTTAAGTTCTCATATATGGTGTTTTTTGGCTTTTTTCTTATGGAGTATAATTTATGTTTGTCGTTACAGATGAGCTTTTCAGAGAGTAGTATAATGAGTAGTTTTGTAAAGCCGGAGCTGTATACCGAGACAAATCCGCTGCTTCTTCTCCATGGTTTTGACAGGTCTGTTCAATGACAAATGCATCACTTTCTACGTAATTGGTCTTTGTTTGTATGTTTGGTTTATAGCTTCGTATAGCTCTTGTTTAGAATGGAGATACACGCTTCCATTGCTTGAAGAGGCCGGGCTGGAAACTTGGGCATTTGATATCCTTGGTTGGGGCTTCTCTGATTTGAGTACGTCCTAGACTCATCATACTCATTTTATTATTCTTCACCTCCCTTCGTCTTTGTAAGCATTCATTATGTTGTGTTAAAATATGTTTCCTTCTTTCAACCTGCAGAAAGCTTGCCACCTTGCAATGTTGCTTCAAAACGCGATCATCTCTACCAGGTAGATTTTTCTGGTATTTGTATTTTATTTTTTCTGCTGAAAGAAGAAATTAATTTAGCAATGACAAGAAAGGGACTTTCTATTTGGCTAAAAGAATGCCGGGAGTACTAGAAATTTTGCATAAAATGAAAACTGACTTTTTTTCTCTGATACATGAATTTGAAAATTTGTACCTGCACAATAGAAATTTGCAATATACAAAAATCTTGAGCTCTTTTGTTTCATGGAGTGGATTATTGCTTTATCTCTTGAGGGTTAAATTATCTTAAGGAATTAAAGTTAATTTGCTTGGATTTGCTCTTGTAGTTCTGGAAATCATACATAAAAAGACCAATGATAATTGTTGGACCAAGCCTTGGAGCTGCTGTTGCAATTGATTTTGCTGTCAGCCATCCAGAAGCTGTAAGTACTTGAGCCATGGTGCATTTATTTTCAAGGTATAGAGTCTGCTGATTCTGATATACCGCTCTACTCAGGTCGAGAAACTGATTTTGATGGATGCAAGTGTTTACGCAGAAGGCACAGGAGACCTAGCAAAGTTACCTAAAGCTTTAGCATATGCTGGGGTGAGTAATTGTCTAATAGCATGTGAAAATGGGGAAACTCGGGTGAAGCTCAACTGAATAAAAGTATGAAGTGTTTACTTTGGTCTTAGATTCTATTTCAATATAGTTTTACTTTGTCGGATTTCCATATATAGTTAATAGTGGCAGTTCTTAGTTGTGCTAATGACAATATTTGGAGTCAAGTAAATAGAATTGCATAGCCGGGTACTATTATACATATTTTTTGTGTGTTATGAAAGTTTTGGGTTTTTTTTTATTGATCAAACTTCTTTGATTGAGTCTTCTAGCATCCAAATACTTAACTATGCTCTTATCATGTGCAGGTGTATGTACTGAAAAGTATCCTCTTGCGCCTGTATGCTACATCACTGACCTTCAATAGTATAACATTCAGCACCTTATTAGACTGGACTAATGTGAGCAATGGAATGTCCAGGTTACACACTTATCAAACAAAACGTTAAGCAACATTTAAAATGACGATCCTTCTCTACTCCGTTTATATTCTCAGATTGGACGTTTACATTGTTTGTTTCCATGGTGGGAAGAAGCTACTGTCAATTTCATGACAAGCGGTGGCTACAACGTTGTTGCCCAGATTGAGCAGGTGCTGTACAGCCTGTACCTTAACTTTTCCTACCATTGTGCACACCCCTTCTAAGGTTGTTCTGTACTAGGTTTACCTCCTCTTTTCTTGGGACAGGTGAAGCAGGAGACGCTCATAATATGGGGCGAGAATGATCAGATCATCGATAGTAAGCTTGCAGTGGTAAGTACATATCCGTGCGTCATGAACGGAAGCACGTTAAATTGACTTTAGTAATGCTTCTTCCTGTATCTTGTCATGTAGAGATTGCATTCTGAGTTGCCGAATGCAATTATACGCCAAATACCCGACTGTGGTCACTTGCCTCATGTGGAGAAGCCTGCTGCAGTGTGCAAACTGATCAAGGAGTTTGTTTCTTCAAATGTATGAGCTTCCTTCCTCTGTGCCAATCCTACTTTTCATTTGCACTACTCTTAGAGTTTATCATTTATGAATCTGAGCTCTCGTCTTCTGAGATGGGAGTCTATTTCTTTAATTACAGGGCTTGGTCCACCTCAAGCATAGTTTGTGTGCATTTTTTGAACTCAAACTTATATTCTACTACGCTTATGAAAAGAAAAGTTCATTTTTGCCAAGTTTATGTGCATTCACAACCAACATTCTATTGATGTATAGATTTACTCTCTGTGCCTTATTTCATTTTTGTACTTCTCCCTCTCGTTTCTTTGTTGAGCTTTCCAGAATCATACGTTATCAAGTGTTACTCTGTGATACTACTAGAAAATAATTCTCTCAATTTGGTAAAATTTAGGTACCCTTAAACTCTTGAAAGAATCCTCTGTTTAGCAACAAGAGTGTTAAAAAAACCAAAATGAAGCAATGCAAATAAGATTACCAGAAGCATAATAATACAAATGTCTCAGCTCTTGATTATTAGGAGTTTAGGAATGAAAATACAACAGCAAGGGGAAGAAGCTAAACCACTTAACTAAAATAAAAAATAGTTCCCTCTAAAAGATATACAAAAAAAAGTCTAAAGGAAGAGATCAGATTCTACAATCTCCCATCTTCTACTACTAAAAGGAGAATCGAATTCCCTGCACTTTTTTTCATCACTGATCCAACTGGGAACAAAACAAAAGACCATCTTTAGTGAGATGATGATTCCCACTCATAGAAAATCCACCAGAGAGTCCAACTTTCTGGTGCCAAAATTTCATCCACACACATCATAGGTTCCATTCCCATTGCGATCATGATTAACAATCAAATCAAACCCTCAGAAAGATCAAGGCAGTGGCCAACAGGGTTGCACCCAAAGAAGCCATTAAGCTGTGGTGCAGAGTCTCACCGGCATCTGGTATGGCACCGCCAGCTCCAGAGGGTCCGAGACCCCCTCCTCCGAAAGTAGGGCTGTTGGTTGAGCCTCCGGGGGTGAAATTACTTCCAGGAGTCATCCCACTGGGAGTGTTGCTTATTGGGTTTGTGGACGTATTACCACCTGTGGTGCCACCAGCAGGGCTACATTGCAAACACAATTAACCATCATCACGATGAGGAGCAATATAGTAGAATGCTCAATAGTTTGATGATTAATCTTTAAGAATAGCCACCTAACTTGATTTAAGAGTATCATATTTCTATCAATTGTTAATAAACAATGCATGTGTAGGTATAAAACATGCCAAACTACAACATTAAGTTGTGGAATATGCCTAGGGGAACAAGACAAATGGAAAGAAGTGAGAACAGCTCACTTGCATATGTTTGTCTAGAGTTCAATAATTGAAAGAGACTTCATATCTACATTCAGATCAATGCACCCAAAGCTCAAAGATTCCATTTTTAGAGGTCAGAAGCAACTGAGAAACAATGAACTATGTTCAAATCCTAAACAACAATAGTACTAGCGAAGATTTCTTGGTTCATGGTATCAGCCAAATCAACAAGATCTAAGAAAGATTACCTGGCACTGGATGGAAAGCTACAAGTAGAAGCCAAGTTTGCTGCAAACATACAAAAAAACAGGGCAAAATAAGCATCAGATTGTTATATATATTAGAGCTTGAACATGCAAAATAAATGTCGAATGATAAGTGTGGTTAAAACACATACTAGGGGGCGATGTTACAACAGATGCTGTTCCGGAAAAATCACAGTTGATAGTGGTTGGACCCTTGTTCTGATAATAGCTGTTCACAGCGTAATTGCAGTGATCTTTCTGAGTGTTGGGGTTATAACAAGCACCATTCTGAAGGATTTGGTTGCAATTAGCTCCATTCCCACAAGCATAATCTATGGCCTTCTGCATTTGCTCTGTAGAAGCGGTATCTTTGCACAAGCAATAAGTAGCATCTGACCAAGAACAAGAAAACCACATCAGCTTAAATCACCTCAAAAAGTTCCAATCTTGACAAGAAAATCTCAGTGATTCAAAAAGTGGCAGCTAAAATTAGAATTACCTGTCAACTAAATCAGCTCAAAAAAGTTGCAATCTTTACAAGATAATTCAGCAAAAATCAGCTCAAAAAGTTAGAGCCTTGACAAGAAAATCTCAATGGATGGCAGCTAAAATTAGAGAGAGCCATCAACATGATCTATTCAAGAAATTGAAATCTCTACAAGGTAAATGAAGGATTTAAGAAAATGTCGGCTAAAATTAGAACGAACCTTTAATACAACATCAACATAAAATTTTGCAATCTTAACGACGATATCTCAATAATTCCACAAAAGGGTAGCTAAATCCATCCCTTTTCAACACAATCAGCTCAAAAAGTTCCATCCTTTAAGAGATGCAACCAACTCAAAGATATGGCAGATAAAAAGTGTAAAGGAGCTTACTTGAATGGCCAGCCATGGCCAAGAGGAGCACCAAACAAGCAATAAAAACAGCCATACTTGCTCTCTATGAGAAGGGTTTGTGGTAAGAAAAGTTGGGAAATGGGTGATTCTAGAGAAACAGCCAGAGAAAGAGAGTTGAAGGTTGGTGAAGGGCTAAATCTGGGGGCTTTATATATATGGAGAAAGTGAGTTCTTGAAAAGGGCTTTTAATCCATTATTAAAATGGGTAAATTGAAGCTGGGAGAAAGTGTTTTTATGGGAAACAGAGCAAAGCCTGCTACTTTTGTCATGTATTGATTGTGTGACTGTGTGTGGAATAGTGTAGAATCAAGAGTGTACATGTGTGGGTTTCAAACGGTCCTAAACTCATGCTGGATTAGAATTAACCCACCTTGGGTTGGCTTAGCTCCACCACCACAAGAATGGATGAATAATTGACCAAGATGGTTAACCACAGCCACCTCTAGGAGGAGTAGGCAAAATGACAACAGCTGCCGAAACAAAGAAATGGAGAGAAGGATCTGACCAAAAACTAAAGAAATATAGAGAAATCTAGATTATCCAGAGAAACTAGTTCTAAAAATAGTGATTGCGTGTATGTTAAAATTGAGTAGATAGCATGAAAATGAAAAGATACAAACTAGAGCAAACATGATAACATGAAAATGAAATTCTTACCATAAGTATTAAAATATGGAATATTGATTTAAAAAATATGCACAATAGAGTTAGGCCCTGTTTGCCAGAGTTTTTCTGTAAATCAGTTCAGTTCAGTAAAAATGTAATTTTATGAAATTCTGATTAATTCAGTCATGCTAATTCTTTTAATAAATTAATTTTTACTTCAGTTCAATCATAAATAGTTCAGCAAAAAATAGGCTATAGCAAACATGGTTTTAATACACAATTTTAAATATTACAGTATGACTACTTTAATACACAATTATTTTAGACCTATATAATACTCTCTTTCGGACTCCTATGTTTATCATACTTTTTTGTCCTACTTTTCATTTTTGGTAATATTCCTTAATTTTTATCACATATTCTACTTTTTCAACTCTCAAACACCATTTCCACTGCTCATTCTTTTCTCCTTAATCCAAGTGTAAACTACTTTCTCATCTAGTATATCACAAAGTTGGTAAAAGAAATGAGTGGAATTGAGAAAAGATTTCTCAAAAAGATTGGTGAAGAGAGGAACATGAGATGAATTGATGCCTTGATGGTTATAATGTTGTTGGTAGACACACAGGGGGCCTAATTCACTAATGACTTCTCACTCTCATTTTGGTCTTTGAATTCATTTATGTTTCTGGTGTGCGGTCACTGCGGGATAGAATTGTTATGGTATTTCTGTGCATTGATAGTGCCATATGAACAACCTCACTAATCATTCTTGCTATTAATAAGCATAGTACAATGACCATGAGTAACTTTTGGTTCATCCCCTATCTTTTACATGCACATGCACATTCTTATTTTTGTTTGAGATTAAAATTATGTTAACAATTGTTCAATTTGCTAAACTTTGGATCCTAAAATTTGAGTACAAAATGAAGTTGAACTCTTATTATAGTTTTGCTATAAAATAAAAATAGGGGTACGCATATAGTATAGTTTAGGATGAAACTTGTTTTTGTTGTCAATGCAAACTAATGGATCCCTTAAAGGGTAATTTTATGGTTGTTTGGTTCACAAAGCAAATGATACTATCATAAAAAATATATGATATGAGGTGTTTTTTAGAGCAAAGTGATCATATACCTCAGCTCTGGGTTTATATAATATTTTCATTGAGTTACTCATCAGTGAATCTGGTTCAAACTTATAGGATATTTTTATTCTTTCATACAGGTATGTGCTGGAATTAGACCCGTCAACACATTAAATGTTAAACGTTACATAAAACTCGCCAATCTAAGGTTATAATTGTTATACTCACACTTAACCCCATAATTGAGTGTCATCTAAGTTTATCACCTTTTTTTATTCTTTTCCAAATCATGTAATATATTCAAATTCTATTTCACTTTCCTTTTATTGTTGTTGTTCAGTTGAGAGGAGATGAATAATAATAATAATAATAATAATAATAATAATAATAATAATAATAATTATTATTATTATTATTATTATTATAATTATAAAAAAAATTGGGTAAGAAATGAGTTGTTTTATGAAATTTACAGAAGCACCTTCATATTTTTGGGACCTCTTACTATTGAGCCAAGGATATAAGTTTATCCCAAAATTTAGAGAAATGAAATTCATCAAGTATGTCAAACAAGATTTTGTTCCTAAACTTCAAATCAAACTCTGGCCCTGTTTACCAGAGCTTATCTGTAGATCAGTTCAGTTCAGTTCAGTTCAGTTCAATTCAATTCAGTTTAGTTCAGTTCAATTCAGTTCAGTTCAGTGAAAATGTAATTGATGAAATTCAGGTTAATTCAGTTATGCTGATTCCATTTTTCAATACATCATTTTTACTTTAGTTCAGTTCAGTTCAATTCAGTTCAGTTCAGTCCAGTCCAGTTCAGTTCAGTTCAGTTCAGTACGTGGTGGAAATAAGCTCTAGCAAACAGGGCCTCTATCTTATCATTAATTAATTATAATTTACATATTTGATTTCATGGTACCAGAATCATTTGTGACTAAAGGAATCTCAGGAATAAAATACTAAAAGAAAGAAAAAAATAACAACGACGTAATCGCACACCATCCAAACTCAAATTGTTAACTATAGGAAAATAGAAAACACTTCATAACATCCTTTTCAAAAGAAGATTAAAGAACAAGTTAATCTCAGCACAAAAACTCAATGTCGACAGACTCGACACAAAAATAGAAAACCAAATATGAATTTTTTTTTTTATAAAAAAAAACCGAATATGAATTATCTGCCGAATTGTTTTGTTTTCACCTTGAGTTTAAAGTGTTACGAATTAATTTGAAATGAATAGTCGAAGACCGTAAAGTTATAATTTTTTCCAATTCGTATATATACGCATTAGTATCAGAAGAAGATTAAAAAATATGTAAATTTATATTGTCAACTTTGCACAGCAGAAACAAAAATAAAATGCGCCGACCTAATGAGTTCTTTTTGGTTACGGAAACTAACGTCACCAATAAAATCCTTGGAATGTTCTCAACTTCTCATACGTCTTGCTATACAAATTAAACTAGATTAAATTTATCATTATTCAATTTATATGATTCGGGACTCATCATTCAGTGCGAATTAAAATTATACTCCATCCATCTAGCTTCGTAATATTTTCGTTTACATAATAGCCTTACATAAAAATCAAAAAATTCTAAGTAGTGTCCATAAAATTTTCTGATCGATTCAAATTTAATAATTTAATAATTAAGCAGTTTGGACAATCTTTTGAACATTTGAATCTAAGTAGTGTCCATAAACAAAAAAGTCTCAAGTAGTGATGCCAGGAAAAATAAACAGTAGCAGACTATTTTTAGCATAAAAATGAACATATTATTATTTTGATACATGGATTGTAAATCCATAACAATTATGTAGTTCAAATTTAAAAAACGTTGACCATTAAGTATATATTAGTGTATTTATTCATATTTTAGACTACAAAGAAGTAAAATACAAGTTGCACTTAGCAAGCCCCAAAAATAACTGCAAAGTTTTGTGCCATTTCAGAATAATTTGCCAACTGCATTACAAGTACTTTGCATTTTCCTAAAATTTCCATTTCTATTTGTCATCACCTAAGACTGCAGTAGTTAATTACCCTACAGTAATAGTCAGTACAAACCAGTACTTCTTGAACCTGATTTTCGAAATCAGTCTTAAATTAAGCCTACATGAGCTATTGCAGTATGGATTGGCATCTCTTGTCTAAAGAAATGGTGCCATCTAAACCCTCCGCTCGAAACCAGGGGGGCAGTCCGGAATTTCTTCTAACTTCAACCTCCGAAGTGGAGTACCGCGTGGTGGTGGTGGTGGTGGTGGTGGTGGTAGTGCACGGAGAGGCAGTGGTGGACCAGGTGGTGGTGGTGGCACACGGAGAGGGAGTGGTGGACCAGGTGGTGGCGGTGGCACATAGACAGTCAGCGGTATTAGGGGATGGCCTTCCTTCACCTCTGGCTTCACTCTTCTGAGTAGTGGCGGTGGCACGTGCTGAGGAGCTGCTGGTGGTGGCACGGGTAGAGAAGACGGTGGTGGTGGCACAAAATCTTGCCTCCCTGGAATTTCTTCCCCACCAATCATGTCTATATCCATGTCCTCTGTCATATCGACCTCTTGTTCTATCTCTACGTCCGGGAGAAATTTATTCTTCTTAAGCTCCCCGGGAGGCTTGCCTACTTGTCTGAATAACCCCCACAAAAAGTGCCTCCCTCCCCACACTGTTCAGTCAAACATTTCCATAATCAGAGAACAATACTTTCACGGATAATCAAGAAGTAATATACTTGTGCAGAATGAGTACAGATAGAATACATTCACATGTAATCAGGAAGTCCTATACTTGTGCAGAATGAGTACATGGTTATCTTCTACAGTCCACAGATTGATCCCTTTACAAAACAAAATAAAAAAATTCACAATTTCAACTCATAATCAGAGAAAGATACATTCACAGATAATCAAAAAGTGCTAGACTTGTGCAGAATGAGAACAAAAAGAATACATTCACATATAATCAGGAAGTGCTATACTTGTGCAGAATGAGTACAGGGTCAATTGATCCCTTTACAGAACAAAATAAAAAATTCACAATTTCAACTCATTATTAGCAAGATTGATCCCTTAGCACATGAAACCATTTACAGCAAAAAAACAACTACTACAGATATAAGAGCAATAGAGATCTTACGATTGCAGTTGCTGCTCAAGACTCTAGAAGTGAATATCAGCAGCTCACTGTCCTGGATACTAGCTTTCATGACATAGTCTTTTTCTTGCATAACCTCCAGCAAACGATCATATTTATCCCACCTACAGTCAACAAAAATACAAGTAAATAGGAGAAAGGTAAATCTTTCAGTTTAGATATTGTCCAATGACTGACCTCTCTTTGTCCACTGGGAAGAAATATAGACCGATGTCTCTTTTGTCCCGACAGAGATGCTGGTCTATATCCACCCAGATATCACAGCGTGGAGTCAGCTCGAACTCCAAAAAACCAGGCATTGACTTTGAAAACTCATATAGCTTCTCGTGAACTCTCATAGGAGGATGGGCCTGGAACTTATGAATGGCTTCCAAATGATGAGAAGCATTGTAAACTTTGCAACTCCCACTACAAGAGAGAGGATGTAAAATAATCAGAACAGACAAGTTACGCTAAATTGGGCAGCTATATAGTGCTAACTTGTATAAAATGAGAACAGAATGGATTCAGAAGGGTGGACATATATGGCAATGATAAACAATATAAGTATATTACTGACCAAAAAAATTATGTGTGAGCAGCTATAGAGTGCTACACTATTGCAAAACGAATACTAAGTAGATTAAGGAAGTGGAAAGATAACCCTAAAAACAAACAAAAAATGGCAAATTGAGCAGCTATAGTGCTATATTTGTGCAACATGAGTGCAGAGTATATTCAAAAAATGGACTTATGGCCATAAAAGCCAGATATAACTGACCAAAACATGGAAGGAGCAGCTATAGTGGATTCAGGAAAAGGAAGTATGGCCGTAAAAAACAATTAGAAACTGACCAAAAAATTGTAAATTGAGCAGCCACAGTACAATACTTGTGCAAAATGAGTGCAGAAAGTGGACTTATGAGTTATGGACATAAAATTTATTAGGAAAGGGAACTTAGTCAATAAGATTAGTGGGAACTCATATAGATATATGACAGACTGATTATACAGTAGGAAATCATGTAGCTCATGCACTCCCAAGCAGATGAACCAAATAATCATGCTTCTATACATTCAAAAACTATTCAATTAACTTTAAATTGACAATTTGGGCATATCCTAAATGAAGATTCATTTGCAAGAAATATAATGAACAAAATTAGCTACAAAGTATTTCAGAAACTTACCTCCAAGAAGCAGTCAGACTGGGAATTTCAGTGCACCTGGGAGCTGTAGCCTGCTGAAGCACTACGCCACGGGAAACAGCACTACCTGAGAATCAGATGTCATTGCTAATTTTAATAGGAACAAATGGCAATACAGTAATATAGCCTCTCGTAAGTAAGGATTTTCCAAAAATGCCATCTTGCCTGTTCTGATAGATCGTTGACCATGGTTATTGGCTGCAGATGGAACACCAAGGGATGATTTTCCCAGAACCAACCTGGTTCCACACCGGGCACTCTTAGCTTGCTCCTTTTGCATTTGTTCCTTAAGAGGAGCTCTAAGAATGCTTCTTGAATTTTGTTTCTGGCCTTCTGAATAATTTCCTGCAATACACATTACAATGTCACACTCAGGAAAATTAATATAACTCAACTACCAGTCTACCACAAGTATGTCTACCAAATGAAGAAGTTGGATAGCTATGTCACTGGTTATTGAAATTCTATAATCCTACAGTCAGATAACAGCATTACGTGAACATTACAAACATGTTGAGCATTGAAATATATATATACCAGCACAATCAACAAAAGTAGTTCAAAACTACTGATATTGAACCTGAAGTGCACTGAGCAGAGAGCCTCTACATACAGGCAACTGAACTGAAATTAAGTAAACAAGAAACCACATTGAGAACCAGAAATTAGTAGGGCAGAACAAAGAATATGGATTCTCTGACAGTAAGAATTAGGCAAACAAAGAAAACTACAAAACCTGAATAGTAAGAATATGGATATTAATGAACACCATGAATTTTGTCAATAAAACAGAAACAAAGAAGGCTACACCTCTTAATCCGATTCTTATTTCTGGATCAATAGAGAAATAGAAATGAGTATTGGATCTCAACACACTTAAAATAAAGGTTTCGAGAAATTGCTTTCATGTGGAACACAACAGCAGGTTTGAGTTGACTAACTTATTCTCAATGTGGACAAACGTCCAAAGCTGCTGAGGAGGTTACGAAATGAATATTCTCCCTGAAAAGCCCTACGAACACGCAGTTTACTGACTCTAATTTCAATGTGCAAGGTAAACATGCACATTGAAACAAAGCATACAAAATCCTGAAATGCATGCACAGTGATGCAATGCAAAATCCTCGTAAAGAAGATGAGAAATATCATAACAGCAGCAACCTTTTATCACAAGTTATCATGTCATGTCCAATGAAATTTGTATAAAAAATATTGATATGCAGTAACTAACCTTTTAATTCATTGGCAGGAGCTGCAGCACTATTCTTCAGTGAAGCAGAACGGCTGACTGAGCGTTTCACAACAATAAGTGGATTAGCAGCCCCTTCACCCAGATCAATAGCATCCTGCTCAGATAGTAGCTTTGTTTTGCCAGACGTGGCATCCTTGAAGCTGCTAATGTAATTCAGCCTTCTCAAATTGGGGAATACTTTAGATTGACTAGGCACTTGATGCGCCCTTTGACTTGTATTCCCTGCCGGTACCTTTGAGGCTTTAGCCTTTTCAGGGTCACAATCCTCACAGAGCCAATTTTTTGGGTGTTCCAACAGCAAGGTGCGCATGCAATAACTTAAAAAATTTAAGAAAAAAAAAATTAAAGTTAGAAAACTGCTAAATGGTTATTAAAAGTGCAATTAAAATGGAGGAAACTCTGCATATACTCAGAGAGCTTACAGGTGCTGATGAGAATCTTTGCATCTGGAGCATGTGATAAGTGCATGTCGGGTACCTTTGTCACCACATATATCACAACATTTGGCCTACACAACGGAAGAGAAATTTGTGAGATGTATTTTTCATCTTATCGTCAGTGTTTCATGCAAAGGATGAGAAACTTAAGGAAATAGATAGCAGCATGCATTAAACTTTAGTATTCCTATCCAAATTGAATATCATGTAGACAACTCTTCAGAAAATCCTTTAGCGTAAAGAAAAGTTACACATAAAACATGAATCTTCAAAACTGAAACCATCGGTACATCTGTAAGGAATCAAACAAAAGGCATGTTGCAATTTTCTATTATGATCCAAGATATGGATGATGATACAGCTGAACTTCCTGAGTCCAAACATTAAACAAATATCATGAGATGGGAGTTGCACTTTTCAATTTAGCTTGCAAAATTCTTAACTACTCAACTCACAATGTTAGAATTAACACTCCTGGACCTCAGGATCACATAAAGAAACATTATTCATCCCTTTTTCAGAGTAATGAGAGAGTGCATCATTAAATAACTTCTAAACAGACAAAATCAGAATAGAAAACTATTAAAAACAAACTTCCAAGAATATAACCTCTATCAACAACATTAAAGTAAACAAACACCCCCATCTTCAAAAAATTAATAATATTATAAAGCTTCTGAGTGGACTCTTATATGCTAATATATTCATTATAAAATCCAGACCAACATCCGTACAGAAACACCCCTAATCAGTACACTAATGCAATTTCCAACACAAGAAATTAATGTTTATTCTGTAAACAAACCACACACCAGAAAGAAAACAAAATCCACAACATCTGTACAAGCTCTAATCTGTACACTAATCCAAATTCCAAATCCAGCCATCATGAAATGAATGAGCAAACAAATCATACAACAGTAACCTATCCTTTCACTAATCCAATTAACATCAAGAAATGCAAAACAAACAACTGATATGGTTTCCTAACAATAAACAAGGCATCAAGGAACTCATGGATTCCAATCAGAGCAAGCAAAAACTAACAAAAAATGGGGGATTGATCAAGAACCATTCTTTTTCACCAGGAAAGCTTAAACAAACATGAAAAATGCCATTTTTAATGATCATGAACAGAAAACAGGGAACTCGGGGATTCCGATCAGAGCAAGCAAAAACTATCAAAAAATGAGGGATTGCTCAAGAACCGGCCAAGTCACCAGGAAAGCTAACATAACCATTTAAAAACCCCTTTTTAATGACCATGAACAGAAATTCACTCAGTTTTCTTACCGTGTGAGACTTGAATGCTGAAGAACCGGCGGGGTCCGCCATGGTCTCCATCTCCTCCAGTCCTCCTCCAACCTCGGTCCCCCTGGAGCGGAATGGTGTGTGAGTGAGTTTTACTGTGTGAGGCTCAATTATTGGAATTCAAAGCCTCGGATGAGTTTAATTGCGGTTGATATTCCTACCAAACCCAGGTCAAAGCAAAGTCAAGCTCAGTCAACAGATGATGAAGATTATAAAAATGTTTAGTTTTGGGCCTTTTGTCACACCATGTTATTATGTTACTTGGTTTGGATAATCATGTTATTAAATTCTTGGTACTACTCAATCTATTTGTGTAATCTAAGATAAATGGTATAGTAATTTAATGAAAATTGGTTAAAGGATATTCGTTGGTTTAGTGAAATATTCGTTGTCATTGTATTCGAATATTCGAATATTCGTTGGTTTAGTGAAATATTCGTTGTCATGTATTCGAATATTCGTTGCTGGGGAGATTAAACATTTGATTGTGTACCTGATTGATTCGAGAGAATATGCGTTGGTTTAGTGAAATTTGAACAACATTTTTTTGTATTTTCAATTATATATTTATAGTAGATAACTGAGTTTAATTTAAAAAAATTTAAAAAATGTTCTAAATTTTGTTGTATTGAAGAATACAAAACATTTTGGCGGGCTAAATCGGTTCCAGATTTCCTATTCCACTCTTGTGTACCACTCTCCGTTTTAGCAATATAATTGTGACATGTGTTACTTTTCAGCATTAACTCTAACTAAACCATCTAACTCTAGTTAAGATATAATTTATATTATTTATTGACAAAATAGTACTCATTATTCACCAATCTTCTCCGAGCCACTACTGTTTGTGTTCTTCGGCACCACCAAACCCCTGTCATGTGAATATACATTTGTAGATTAATTAATAGAGAAACCCCCAATTTTAATGGTAATATCGTTCTCGGCGGCAATTCCACGCCAATGCATTAGTTCGGAATCGATGGGGAGCGAGCCAAGAATCAGAGAAGAATTGACTAGTTCAGAGTCGATGGGCAGCGAGCCAAGAATCCTTGATAGCGAGGGGAGACAAGAAACTATGTAACCACCAACGAGGAGCTCTCGAGAACATGATCATGAATACGGCCGAATTTAGTCGGCGACCTCAAACCTCTTCACCACGAAGCCAGAACTGTCACATCAGTGGAGTGCCTCCTCGATGACGGGTTCGTGGACACCAGAAACGACGCCAGATCGATCCCTGGATAATCATAATCTGATGGAACTGAAGTACCAACTACTTGTGGGAGGGCGATGAGAGAGGACCAAAACAAATATATGTTATAATCACATCAATGAGATCAAAGAACGTTACTAATTTATACAAATAAAGTTCATACTTGTTTTATGATATAGAGATTACTAGAAATTATTCTAGGAAAGATGGATGGTAAGATCAGAGATCATACAAAAATCATGAATTAATTTTCGGGGACATAAAATTTTCCTGGAAAGTATTTTGTCGAGAAACTTACTCTTGTAGTTTGTTGTACCCATAGTTGGATTTTTTTTTATCGAATCTCTCATATTATTTATAAAACAAAAGAGATTACACGGGTGGTCCAAAACTGGACTGAGGGAGAATGCTACGCGCTAACTCGTGCGCTTCTGACACTAGTTCCCTATGAACTTTGACAAAACAGACTGCATATAACTTATCGATTAAAGACCTAATGTCGTCTACCATTCCGGCGACTTCCAAAGTGTGATGCACTTGTGTCCGCAATGGCTCTCATTGATTCTACCGAGTCCGTCCAAACTACTAGATTCAGGATTCCTAACCTATTTACCGACTCCAGACCATGGTAAATTGCCATTATTTCCGCATATGTCGCCGATGACATGGGATGCGGAACGACGTCAGAACTGTGATTAGCTCCTTATGGATTGAAAAGAACCCAGGCCGCTGCACCCAGGTTTTTTCCTTTGACAAAACTACCATCTGTCACAATCTTCCAAGGAACCCGAGATGAAGCACCAAAATATATAATTAGTTAGAGAAGGTCTTGGGTGAGACCGTCCTACCATAAGCTTATGGTAGGACGAATGATAGTTCATGTGTTTAATGGATTTGTTCATGTGTTTCATAACTTTGTTAATTCATTTACATATTGTTACTGATTATAACAAACAAAATTGTGAAACACAAGAACAAATCTATCAAACACATGAACCCAGCTTATAACAAACAAAACTGTGAAATACATGAACAAAACTGTGAAACACATGAACAAATCTATTAAACACATGAACTATCATTCGTCCTACCATAAGCTCTCACCCAAGACTTTGTAAATTAGTTATTTCGACCACCTTAACCTGTCTTCTACCATAATTTCCTCTGATGCATGACTTGTCTTTCTCAGATGGTTGTAATGAGCTTGAGCTGTGTTCCAGACTTCCACTGGTTCTCCTCAATTCTTAACAAGTGTCCATATAACCATCTCTTTTGTGCATTTGCCAAATTGGACAACACTGAATCACATTTATGACCAAAACACACTCATATTAAATAAAATATAATTTTGATAAATGTGACATAAAAATGCAATAAATTTATGAGAAAATATCAAATAAGGGTACCTTACGGTAAGTGCATGCTAAAAGAAGAATATATTCTACAACATTAGATTTACTATACTAATTTTAAATAAAACATAATTTTGATAAATGTGACAGAAAAATATACATAATAAAATCTCACGACTCACTCATTAAGGGCTGAAGCCCCCATGTATCTCAAATCATTTCAGCCCATTTCAAAGCCCATTCAAACTCTAAAATCAATTCCGCAAAACCCCCAAAGTAAACCCTCCCTCTCTCGTTGTCATCTTCTCCGTTCAATCACTTCACTGAAACTACACGCACTCACACAGCAGGGCAGTACAAATCCACCATGCTGTCGCGATCCCGAATCCTAATCAGGACTCTGAACCCTCGCTATGATTACACCAAATCGCACCGCATTTCCACCTTCCCGTTCCTCTCCCAGGAAGCTCAGCTCGCCGAGGAATCACCACCGCCTCCGCCGCCGCAATCTACTCCGCTGCCACTCAACCCCGCCTCCGGAAGCCCGTACTACAACCAGAACTGGCGGAACCCTCACCAGCAGCCGCCTCCCGGGCAGAGTTACTCTCTGATCCCGGTCAACAATCACCGGATATCTCAGTTACAGGCCCTTTCGAAAACGCTGGATGCCCAGGGGCTTAAGAACATGTTCTCGGACTGGACGACGACGAAGAGATGGCAGGATGTGAAGCAGCTTTACGAGTTTTGGGTGAGCTCTCTGAGTACCGACGGGAAGCCTAATAAGCCTGATGTCTATCTATTCAATTTCTATATGCGTGCTCATTTGATGGACGGAGCTCCTGCGGTGGTGCTGCTTGACCTCATCGAGCAGTTGGAGGATTTCGGCATTCGGCCGAATACGGCTTCGTTTAATCTGGTCCTCAAGTCAATGGCAATGGCTGGAGAGTCTGAGGCTGCTTTGAAATTGGTTGATAGGTATGGATAATTCATAAAGGAATGAATTTTGTGTTTATACTTTTGATTGTTTTTGATAGATTAATGTTGCTTGGCAGGATGCTCCTGAGAGAAAAGGAAGCATTACCTGATGATGAGACACATGACTTGGTACTGGGAATGTTGTGTAATAGAGGTAAAATTGATACTGCTGTCAAGTATTTAGAGGAGGCGCTGAAGTCAGGTTACACAATGTCTATGAAGGTGTACAATGATGTTCTAATTTTTTGCATGAACAACGTTAGACTGGATTCAATGGTTTCGATCATCGAGCAATGCATGGTATAGAAATCCTCAAATTGCCAATTCGATTTAACCATTTCCGTGTACTCACTGCTTATGTTTATATATTTATTTTGTTTGTTTTGTAGAAAATGGTTGATAACAAAGCTCTTTGTCCAAGTTGGTCCCTGTGCCTTGAAATCGCGGATTACGGAATGCAATCAGATCATGCTGAACTTACCTTTCATGCTTTGGCATTCCTGGCAAAATGGATTCAACGTGGAGCGACTGAAAGGCCACCTGTACTGCGAACTGTAGATCAAGGGTTTCTTGTGTCTGCTCTTGCAACTGCTGGTAGAACCTATTCTCCCAAACTTTTGGATGGTTCATGGAGCATCCTAATGCGACAAATGCAAGGAAATATGGTTCCAAGTCCTGAATGTTTTCTGGCAAAGATATACGCTTCTTCTTCGCTAGGTAACTTGCCCAAGGCTTTTGGCACTCTCCGTGAACTGGAAGCAGCTCATGGGAATTCTGACAGCGGAATTTCAGAAGAGCTGTTATCTCCGTTTACATCCCTAAATCCCCTTGTTCTTGCTTGCTCCAAAAAAGGTTTCGCCACATTGGATGAGGTATTACCTTTGTCGAGTCAAATATAAAAATAAAATTTTAGTATCACTCCAAAACAGGTTTTGTAGTTTTTTCAGCACTGAGGGTATTTTGCAAATTGCAGTGAAGATTATGGATCTCCATTTTAATACAAAAGTTTAACCATTCATAGAGTAGTTTCTAGGATACTTGATACACATTTCTTTTCTTCATAAATGGTTACATACTTATACTGCATGCTAGGACTTAGTTTATTTTGTAACCCTGCCTTTGAAATTTACTTGTTATACTGCATGTCTGGACACGTTTGATTTGTGAAACTCTATTGCTATTGCGCAGGTCTATTATCAGTTAGAGAATTTAACCAAGGCTGATCCTCCTTACAAGTCTCTTGCGGCACTTAATTGTATAGTTCTAGGCTGTGCAAATATTTGGGACGTAGATCGGGCATATCAAACCTTTAATGCAATCAATGCTTCCTTTGGTTTGACACCCGATATCCATTCATACAACTCTCTCATATGTGCATTCATGAAGCTGAATAAGGTACATTTTGATTCTTTCAGTTTCTTCCGCCAAATCAAGCAACTCTGATATGAACTTGTACTTTACTGGAATAATGATGAAAGTTATTTATATAGCATTAAACATGAACTATTGTCTTTGAGCAAATGCTGTGTCTTTACTAGCTTATCTAGTCTGTGTATGCACAGGGAAAAAGATCTTATTTCACTGATGATTTGAGTTGTTCTTGTGTGGCAGAGAGATGAAGCAATAAAGGTGTTTGATCACTTTGTCGGCTTAGGACTGAAGCCAAATGCCACAACATATTCATTGCTAGTTGATGTGCACCTGACTTCACGAGATCCCAAAGCTGCTATCTCAGTAGTTGAGGAGATGGTTAGTTTGCTGGCTTTCCCTTCTCACAACTCTGTCCACTTATGTTACTAATTTCTTGACACGATGACACAGGCACAACAAGGATTTGTACCATCAAAAGAAACGCTTAAAAAGGTGCGAAGAAGATGTGTGCGGGAGCTGGACAATGTATCAGATAGAAAGGTTGAAGCTCTTTCCAGACAGTTCAATATTCGCATGGGCTCTGAAAATCGCCGGAATATGCTGTTTAATATTGATTACAGCACAACACGTTCTGCATGAAGGAGGTTTTCTAGCACTCGAATAACTGTAATTTAAGCATGATTCCCAGCTTGAAATTCTTAGGATTTTTTTCGTCCCATCTTCTTTGATTAATAGATGTGCCATTTAGTGAGTTTGCTATATAATTTTGTACAATTGACGAGTTTAATGTAGAAGTAGAGTACTCAAGGTTTGCTTTTTCATAAATAAAATGTTCCCTTCTATTCAAAATAGATGTGGTATTTTTGTTCCACTCTATGTTTCAATTGAAAACTCCTCATTTTAGCATGAATAACATCAAATTATTTGTTGATCTTACAATCAACTTCTATTCACATATCACTTTTTGAGAGACACATATCAGATGTGTCCCGCAAAAAATTCCGGTATTCCTTAACTCAACATTTTCCCATTTGTCTAACTTTTTAGTGTAACACTATCAATGAGAGTTAGTGTTCATAGCTCACGATAAAATTTGTTGGACATCACACTTGAAATGACTCAGCATTGGCAAACCAATTGAAAAGGTTACTGGTGATTTTATACCATTGTGTTAGTTCAATTTGTTTTTGTTTAAATCACACTTCAATCAAAAATAGTCTCCTAAAAAATGCAAGAACTACTCAACTCAACCTCATTTGATAAAATTTTATTTAATTTTATTTTAGGTGTAAATTTCAACTAATCAAGACTTTTATTTTTCAAAAAAAAAAAAAAAAAACACTAAAGACTAAAAAGACTTTTATGTGATAAAAATGATCCAAGTGAGTAAAGCCTACTTGTTTTACACTACCCGACCCGAATCAATGCCGCGCGGAGGGTTTTCCCCGTCCGCATCAAAAACCTAATTCAAAACCAGGCCATTTGATTCAAACTTCAACCCCAAGTTCTTCTTTCAAACCCAATCCTTAAATAGTGAATCTTGTTCATTTCACCAACAAGATAGTTCGTAATCGAAGAACATTATAAGTGTCTGATAAGAATGGGGCAAGTTTCGAACGGCAAAGGGAAAAAAGAAGAACCAAAAAAGGAGAAAAAGCGAAAATTCGAGGAGACAAAAGAAGATAATGATGCTGATGATAATCACGAGGAAGAAGATGAAGAGGAAGAACAGGAGCAAGATGGATTATCCGTTCACTCTCCCTGCAAACCCGCGCCTTCCACTCAGCAAGAGGTAGTTTTTTTTTTTTTTTGGAGTTTTTGTATCAAATGATGAGTTGTTAAGGTTGTTTAAGATTAAAGATTGATTTTTGAAATCTGGGTTCTGTTCATAGGAGAATTCTGAGGTGGAATTAGAGCTGAAGCTGTTGGAAGCCCTTGAGATTTACCCTCCTGCTAAATTAAGAGGTACTATTTTTTCCCTTTTGTTTTGCAGTATGATTTTTGAGCTAGAAATTAATTTCATGGCTTTACTGAGTTCCTTGAATGAGGTTATAGTAAAATGTTTGTTTCTTGCAATTAATAAGAGGTCTGAAAGATATGCTGAAAGTGAGATATTTTTCCTTATGCTTTCTGTTCCGATACATATGCTATTTTACTAATTAATAAATGTGTGTACATTGCGTCGATTAAAGCAAAAGATTGTTTTTTGCATCAGTAAAAGATCAGAAAGAAATGTTCAAAGTGAGATAATTTTCCTTATTCTTTTGTTTCAGATTTTACTACTAATTAATTTGCATGGATAAAAGCTATAGTGACAGGTTTAAGGTTTATGATCTCTTTGGCCTTTCCTTTGTTGTTTGTGTGATCTTCTTCTCAGATATTGGCCTCCTTATTAGCTTTGTGTTCAGCTGCTACTTTAGTGTGTAGAATTTAATTTTAATCCTTTGTTTTTTTGTGTCATTGTTTTTGTGCATACTAAATACCTTGGTGCTTTATACCTTTGGCATCCCATGCATCTATTCTTTACACCCTTTCCTTAGATAGATCATGAAGCTGACAACCTTATTATTACCTTAAGAATTGAGCATATGTGACACTGGATTTATTTGCAGGAGTGCATCGCAACTTCATTCTCTATGGCTTGACTGAGTATCTTAAGAGAAGGTTTGTTGAAATGTGTTTCTTCCTTCTGTTTCCGTCCCTGTCATCTTAACACAGTCCTTGATTAATTTAGCTTACTCTCACAGCTTAAACCGAGACTTTTCTTCTGATGATGTTTTGAAGTTAATGGATCGTTTCTATAACTTGGAAAGGCTGGTAAGTATATCATATGACCTATGTTGTAATCTTCAAAATTCTGTTTGAACTGATAGGAACTGTAGTTTTAGTTGTTACCTGGTCAATTTCTTAGATGGATTTGAGTGATTCTCCACATTCCACACTATAATGGTTTTTATGCTCTGTGTTGATCTGCCTAATTTCTTAAGTTTGTTTACTTACATTATTTAGCAGCTGTCACTATTCGTGTTTGAATGTGTGTATTCAAGATTTTAATGATTTCCAAACTCTTTGTGTGTTTTTCTGATGAAATCTTTCCAGAAAGCAGATGATGAGGAGGCAGAGTTTCTGAATGACGAGGAAGATTTCTCCTTGCCTCAAAGCTACTTCGTAAAGGATGATTCTTAGATTGTCACTGTGCTGCTGTTTCTTGGCTTTTGTACACTGTAAATAAGTACTATTTCAGTCACATTCTCATTACCGATACATGTATTTCAAACTGAAGCTTTTGTTGAATCATGAATGTTCTTGTTTCGTTATCTGAATGTAACAATGTTTCAACTTAGTGCATGAATAACTCTTAAAGGTCAAATGCCCCAAGCTGAATCCAAGATATAACATCACATGTTTTTTTCCCATCAGAAAGAGAATGATGTAAAAATTATATAATATTCTCCGATTTGAATGCAATATCTGAAGAAATTTAAACGAACACAAACATTTTTTGTAACAGTGAGAGAATTTATGAAAGATCTCCATTTGGTTGTAACAGCTCTAAGCGGTTAAGTTTCTGACAAATTGCATGAAACTAACGTCTTTTAAATACGATTGAAGGAAAGGAGCAAGTAATATTTAAGTTACATATGTATGAAAAGTATCCTATTCAGATAAGGCAATCAAACTGAAGAAGCAAAATACAAGCTTGACTGATGTAAACTGTTAAGTAATAAAATGTGTCTTCTTGTCATCATCTTCATCACGCAATCCCCGATTCAAGTGCTACAAGGGAAGACCTTTGTGCCAGTTGTGCAAAAGCTCCTCATCACACATATCAGTTCTACAAAGACAAAAGTAAAAGAAACAAGAGGTTATAAGTATTGAGAACCAAATGAAACCGAATGTAACTGCTACTAAATGAAGGTCTAGGTAACAGAATGTAACAGAACGAAACAGAATGTAACTGCTAGCTACTCCATGAAGATATAGGTAACAGAATGTAACAGAACGAAACAGAATGTAACTGCTAGCTACTCCATGAAGATATAGGTAACAGAATGTAACAGAAAGAAACAGAATGTAACTGCTAGCTACTCCATGAAGATATAGGTAACAGAATGTAACTGCAAGAATCAGCACTGACCTCAGGAGCAGCAGCAGCAGCAGCGGCAGCCTCTGCCGGCTTGGATTCCTCAGTTTTGTTAGAATTTTCCTCACCTGGATGGACACGCATGATATGGTTATCGTAATGGACGATCATAAATCAAAATTAACCGCTTAAAAAGAACCAATCAGCTCACCTCCATCTTCTGGCAAATCAGAGGTCCAGAGAGTGAGGTTGTCTCTCAACAGCTGCATAATCAAGGTGCTGTCTTTGTAGGACTCCTCACTCAATGTGTCCAGCTCAGAAATGGCCTCATCAAAAGCTTGCTTAGCCAAATGGCAGGCTCTGCAAGGTCATCATAAGCAACATACTCTATAAATGGCCAAAAGATCAGCATATATAGAAGGGTATTTGATTATATTTTCAGTGAATTACCTCTCAGGAGAGTTCATGATCTCATAGTAGAACACAGAGAAGTTCAAAGCAAGTCCAAGGCGAATTGGATGGGTTGACGGGAGATCCGTGTTGGCAGTTGCAGAAGCACCCTAACAATAAGTAGACAGAAACAAGGTGAAGCAGATGGCCAAAAAAAAATGAAAATGTAATGAATCGAGGAATGGAGTTAGCATACCTCATAGCCCTTCAGCGACTGCTCAGCCGCCTCTTTTCTGTCTTGATCAGTCTTGAACTCAGCCAGGTATCGGAAGTAATCTCCTTTCCTACATTCAATGCAAAACACAACAAAGTCAGTCGAAATTGGTAAATTGATAAGTCAAGATCGATATTTTCATTTGTATAGTGAACTTGCTAAACCACTCACATCTTATAGTAGAAGACAGTGGCTTCACCAGAGCCAGAGGACGGAATCAGGTGCTTGTCGATGATGGTGAGGATGTCATTGCAGATCTTGGACAGCTCATCCTCGACCTTTTGTCGATAACCTTTGATGAGTTTGACATTGTTCTCATTTCCCTTGGCCTCTTCCTTCTGCTCAATGGAGGACATAATCCGCCATGAAGCCCTCCGAGCACCAATCACATTCTTGTACCCAACAGACAGGAGGTTCCTTTCCTCCACAGTCAGCTCAACATCAAGTTTCGCAACTTGCTTCATGCTCTCAACCATTTCTATCAACACAAACAACACCAAACCAATTATATCACAATGCAAGCCACAAATGACTCTTTTTTGTACACAGTTCCAAACATATTACATCATAATATTTTGTCATTTCAAAACATTATGAAATAAAATCAAAATGGTTCCAATTCTTGATTATTTTTGGTGTGCAAGTGCAAGTCACCTCCTATTAAAACTTAAGAGTTGTACATGAGACAAAATGAACTTTTGTTTTCATAATGAGAGTGGGGTACCATACATCGACGGATCACTGATAAAGAACATGATTTTGAATCATTTACATCACATTATCATTTCAAATTATCAATAATTTCATTCAAACATATTGCATGCAATCAACTTGATCCTGTCATCCTCAAACCAATTTTCAACCATTTTCTTCAGCTTTTAACCTCCGAATTCTAAGGTACGATATAAAAGGTTGAAGCTTTACAATATCGCCATGAATAAATGCATGAAAAAAATACACAAACTGCTATGAAATCACAGAAAGGTGGAAACTTTACAGGAGCCCAGATAAACAAATGCATAACAAAGCACAGAGACTTCTATAAAATGACATAACAGATTAGCAAATGCATGTAAAAGCACGAATCAACGGTCAAAAAAGTGAACTTTTGTTTATTACCTTCATAGCGCTCGGCCTGCTCGGCGAGCTTGGCCATGTAAACATGAGTCTCTCTCTCCTTCTCAGTCGACATTGTTGTAACGAAGGACGAGGAAATGACAGGGGACGAGGACGACAACGTTGGTAGTATCAGGTTCAGAAAGGGCTGGTCAATTTATGGGAATGTTGTTTTTGCAAGAAGATGAAAAAGGAAATACAGAGCGTGAGAAAAGGAGGGGAGAGGTAAGAGAATATAAGGAGGGTTGTGGTGGTGATTGGGTGGGTTCGTTGGGGATGAAGACCAGATCTGAGCCGTTGGATTTTTGGAGGTTCCATTTTTTTTATTGGTTTTTTGACACAACACAGAGGAAGTGGAAGAGACAGAGATAGACACGTGCATTTTTTATGACTTGTGATTTTCTCATGCAAGTCATCTGAAATGGATTTGTTATTTTGTTTTATCATTAGCAATTTAGCATAGCATATTAGCATGCCAAGTGTAAGAATACAATTTTTTGAATATGATTATGAATATCAAGGATAATATTAGAGATAATGTTGTTTTAGACGAGGTAAAATATTTTACACGTTTCTGGACGCTTGTTAATATTATCAATGATGTAAATAATGATGATTAAATAGCCATTCTATTAAGGTGTGTTTAGTGAAGAGCCGTTTGGGCTCAAATTAGCTGATTGAGACCAATTAACTATTTGACCAACTCAAAAATCTATTAAAAGTGTTTGGTAAAAAGCTTTTTGAAAGAGCTGATTGGGACCAAAAAGCTAATTTTTATCCCTTCTTTACCATTTTAATTGTTTTCGCATTCGTTCTCTGTACGTGTATGTTCATCCGTTCATGCAATTTCCTATCCTACTTACTTCACCTGGGCAATGTTGCTTACTTAAATATTTAGGCTCAATATTTATGATTAAGAAATATATTAATATATTTTATTACTTAATATTCAATATATAATTTTTATGTTAGTTATTATTTCAGTGAATAATTTTTATTTAATTTAGTTAAAATATATGATAGATTTTTAATATAAAATTAAGAGTTTTAACTTATAATATTAATTAATCTTTATTTACTTTAACTATTTCAATAAGGCACATATATATATATTAAGAAAAAATTATAATCTTAACCTTTATCATTCACATACTATAATATTTATTCTAATCATTACATATAATTAATAGTTATTTACAATATAAATTATTATTGATTTTTTTTATGATGATTATTAATTAATAAAATTACTTATGGTCAAATACGTCATTTTACAACATTCATTAAACAAACATCTATCAGCTAATTTTACCAAACACATATACACAATCAGCTAATACAATCGTCTAGTCAAATCAGCTGATACAATCAGCTAACAGCTAACAACTGATTACCAAACACCCCCTAAATCTATAAATAAATGAAATAAAACTTCTCTCATACTTCTTCACCTCTATGATCTAATTAATTTGTTTTGTTTACTCTGCCATAACTCTAGTTTCTCCATCAGCTTATTCAAATCACTGATGACCGTTGAGGAAGAAAGATATGGATTTTACGCGTGAGTTCCAAACTATTAGGACTGAAGTGTACCCAAAAAAGATCAAAGACAACATCTGTAAAAAAAACTATTACAACTGAAGTGTCTGAAAAACCCTCTAAATCACCATGATTATTACCTTGTAGAAGATCGCCATGTGAAGCATTTAGTGATGTCAAAGGTGTGATGTTGAATCGTTGACGGTGGAAGTGAAGGGTATCCCGCGGAAGTGGAGGGTACATAGGGTAGAGATATTCAATCAGAAAAATTAGAGATAATTTTACTCCCTCTGTTTATGTAAATATGGCCGTCTCAATTTATTATACTACAATTACAACAAAACAAAAAAAAGGCATGCAATTTATCTTTCTTTCCCCTATAAATTGACTAAAACTACAAAACAATCACTAAAACATACTCCCTCCGTCCCCTTATAAATGTCCTACTGAAATAGTAAATTTTTTTCACACCATGTTTGACCATTAATAACTTATAATATATAAATGATATATTTTTACATGAGATATCGTTAGAATCCTCGTATGATGTACTTTTAAAAAATCAAAATCATTTACTCTAATATTAAGTATAATGAAAGTTATTAATGGTCAAACATAGTATAAAAATGTTTGACTGAACAACTAGGACAACCTTTGGGGGACGGAGGGAGTAGCAACTTATGGATGTAAATGGTTGAAAATGCAGACAAGTTTCACGGAGCCCATCTGTTCTATCACTTCTTATCCATTCTTGTTTTCTAACCTTTTCTGGTTAATTTAAGGTGCCACGTTTACGGAAACAGAGTTTTTTGTAGAAATATTTTCCCAACAACGCTTTAAGGGCTTAGGATTTAGGTATATAAAGTCATAATCAATCTAGGATCATATACAAGAGATTGTAGATACATCAACGAACATGATATAATTATAAGTTTAGGGCTTTCGATTTGTAATAGCTTTCTCTCGAGTATAATTCAAGTTTGATTTCCAAAAAAAGATACATTTGAAAAAGAAAAAAGAAAGTAGAAAAAAAAAAAAATCATCCAAACCTATAAATAAGTGTTCTTCAAATAGCAAAACCCCTCGTCCATTCATTCAAAATCATGATGATAAAACAAGATATACAGTGATCAATCATGCAATTCCTTTACAGAATCTGCAAATCTCTCCTTCTTCAAACCTCCAAGAAAATCACACCCCAAACCACACTCTTACATTCATCATATCCCTCCTTCCACCGCCGCCTCTGCACCTCAATCGCCGCCGCGAGCCCGCCTTCTCCGGTGAACGAATCCCACCTCCTCAGAGTCTGCACAATCCTATACCAGCAGCAAAACTCCCCGGAGCCAAAACTCCGCACATCGCTCCAAAACACTGACTTCGATCTCACCCACGAGTTCTTCTTCCAGGTCTGCAACAAGTTCCCGTATTCATGGAAGCCCGTGTACAAGCTCCACCAGTACGCTGCCGCAAGCCAGCCCCACTTCCGCCACACCTCCGCCACCTTCAACAAGATGCTCGACATCGTCGGAAAGGCGAGAAACCTCGACCTCTTCTCGGACCTGCTCCAGGAAATTGGGAACCTCGGATTGGCGAACATCAAGACTTTCATAATCGGGTCCAAGGTTTTCGCAGAATCGAGGGAGTTAAGGAAATGCGTGGAGATGTTTCATCTTATGAATGGATTTGGGCACTTATACAACGTTGACACTCTGAATAAGGTTGTAGAGAGTTTGTGTAAGAGTACGCACGTTG
This sequence comes from Cruciata laevipes, assembly GCA_963678965.1. Classification (NCBI taxonomy): domain Eukaryota; kingdom Viridiplantae; phylum Streptophyta; class Magnoliopsida; order Gentianales; family Rubiaceae; genus Cruciata; species Cruciata laevipes. The sequence continues at coordinate 4,217,490 of OY787641.1, read as the reverse complement.
CAGAGGCTAATCATCTGGTTTTGAGATTGCGAAAGACGATTAAACCAAATGGGATTACTTACAGGTGGCTGATTTACGGATTTTGCGACATCGGATCATTGTTCGACGCCTCCAAGATTTGGAATTACATGACAGAACATGGTATCGAACCAGATACCGAAACTGTTGACACAATGCTCGAGACCCTCTTCAAGAACAACAAGCTTTCCGATGCACTAACGTTGTTTCAGTCGCTCAGGGTGAAGGACTTGGCCGTGCCAGCTTCGACGTACCACGTTGTGATCAAATGGCTCTGCAACAAACGCAAGCTCGAGGAAGCTCGCGTGGTGTTCGATGAAATGCTCCAGAGAGGGATCCAACCAGAAAGTGACACGTTAGGGTCGATGATTTTCGCGCTCGTGACCAAAGGAAGGGTGAATGAGGGGTATATGATTGTGAAAGGGGTCGAAAACCCCCATATTGGTGTCTACCATGGTTTGATCAAAGGTTTGGTGAAGCTAAAAAGACCGAGCGAAGCAACAGAGGTTTTTCGGGAGATGATCAAGAAAGGATGTGAACCTACGATGCATACTTATGTTATGTTATTGCAAGGGCACTTGGGGAAGAGAGGGAGAAAGGGCTCTGATCCACTGGTGAATTTCGACACCATTTTTGTTGGAGGTTTAGTGAAATCTGGGAAATCCTTGGAAGCTACGAAGTATGTGGAGAGGATCTTGAATGGAGGGATTGAAGTTCCTAGGTTTGATTATAACAAGTTCTTGCATTGTTTTTCGAATGAAGAAGGTGTGGCAATGTTTGAAGGGATGGCTAGGAAGCTGAGAGAAGTAGGATTGTTTGATTTGGGTGATATCTTTGCTAGGTATGGAGAGAAGATGGCCACTAGGGATCGAAGGAGAGATCGAGCACTTGATTTATGATTCAATTCAATTCGCTTCAGATCAATTACTTATAGTAAGTGTTAAGTTCAATCTATGTCATGTAAATCACATGTATTTTAAGCTATAAATGTATGAAATAATTTCTCAACTATTTGTGTATATATATATATATATATATATATATATATATATATATATATATATATATATATATATTGAGAAATTATTTCATACATTTATAGCTTAAAATACATGTGATTTACATGACATAGATTGTAATGGTGCATATCATGTCTTTGTACATGAAACACAAAATTGAGAAAGAAGTGGGAGAGATGGATTGGTGTGTTATATAACTTATAAGTTCATGACCTTGAAATATCTTACACTTTGGCTGTAGTTTAGTACCAAAGACATCAAATTACAGAATCAATCAATGAAAATACTATGAAAACCAAAAAAGAAAAAAGTAGAAGTAAATTGAATAGCTACAAACTTCTTTTGAGCTTGGATATCACCTCAGAAAACCTCTCTATACTCACTCTATATATCTTCCAAAAATTTTGATTTCATCTTTTCTTGGGGGCACCTGTTTAGTCTGTCGGAACACCAAGCGGACATTGTGTACAAGCTTAGTTTCACAGCTCGCGCCCTAGAGAAAACACAGCTAGTCAGAAACAGGCAAGAAGGATCTAATCATCGGAAAAGTTCAACGAGGTTCAGAGGAATTACCAGATTGTAAAAAGGCCTGGGTGGTTAGGAATATGGGAATTCCCGAAGTATATGGTCATTTTCTTATGAATGGTTTTTGACATACAAGTAAACGCCGATCACTTCCATTTTCTAGTTCGATTACTCTGGCCTCCCATCGAATCTGGGTAGCTATCATTCGTGCTTTCTCTATATGCTCGATTGTATCAGAAAGAATCACCCATCCCTGCAACAAGAAGAAATTTTACATTTCAACATCATGGAAACCTAACTAAAATCAGAAAAAATGAAAAAAATTGTGAAGTTCATGGAATTTTCAATTACCTCAGGTCGCAGGATGCGGTCCATCTCAAAAAGCAAGTCTACTAAACTACACCCAGAGGTAGAAATCCGTGAGAGAAGATTATTGCCATGAAGCAAATCATATGTTCGAGGATATGTGGGGAATGGCTCACACCTGAAAGTCAAATGTTTGATGATCATGGATGTTGCAACCGTACAGATGTAGACAATTTAGGCTAGGATTTGGAGTTTCCAAGGTTGTCAAACATTGAATGGAAAATCTTACCAGTCGTGATGGACGCCAGCAAAACCCCGATCGAGTATTAGAGGCAATGTATTATCGGCTCCAACTGGGACTACATTCATAACCCATGCCAATTTCCTAGCTTCCAGTATCGCGGCATTGAAACCACCATAATGAGCATTCATGTCCATCACATTTCGTACCATGTTATATGGAGGTAGTGGATCTTCATCACCTGGCCGCTTTGGATGATCAGAGAATATCAACGGAGATAACAGAGACCAATAATCTCTTAAAGATGATCTCCAGAATGCCAGGTCTTCCACGTAATCATCAGGAAGAACTCCTGTTTCATGAAATACACCAACTCATTGATATTCCATGAATAACATAAGCACTATTTAAGTAGTAACACGAAAGTACAAACACTAACCGTAAACTTCTAGTTCAGCAGAGCTTAGTGAATCAGAGGATCTGTTCTGGATGGGATTCCATCTCTTGCTGGCTGTTCCACTTAAGCAGTGTGCCAATGGCTGATAATAGGACTGAGGATTTTCTCCTTTGCAAACTGGAATATCATTTTGCCTGCACATAGAGTCAATCAGTGTAAGTATAAATATTGCTCCTTTCTCCCCATTGTTTCTTTTTGCGGATAAAGCTGAACATCATTTAGTACTGTTTATATCCTGGAGTTTTTAACTAGCCTCACCCCGACGTGTAACATTGAGCATCTGAGGTCTTCTGCCAAACAAAAGTCTCTTCTTGTTCTGCCAACAATTTCCAACACATCTTTTGAGCAATTTCCTCAACTGGATTTACCATGCTTCCCTTTTTGGAAGCTGCAGAACTTCCATACTTCCTGATAACTGTTGGGGTCAATACAAAGTAACCCCCTGGCTTAAGCATACGGTCAACCTCTATGAGAAACAATCGATCTGATACAAGGAGAAATACCTTTATGAGTATGATGTATTATCAAAAAAACCCATAAGAATTTCCAAAGGCCAAAGAAGATTATATAATGCACAATCTTAAGAAAGATCAGTAGGACAAAAATTAAGTACCTTTCTTGTCCCATTCGATACCACATTGTGCACAGTGAATCATGTCATATGATAATGAAGGGAATGGAAGCTGTCTTGAAATGAAGTTGCCAATAATAGCCGGAAGGCCTCTCTCAAGGGCTACCTGAACTTGGCTACCTGTCAACTCATATGATGCCACACAAACAGCCATCACATTAAGAGAGAGTAAGCGAGACCCAAAGCTTCCAAATCCACAACCGATATCTAAGACTGTGCGTACCTGCAAATCGATGCAAAAATTCTTTTAAGATCTAAACGGGGTGGAAAAAATATATCGGGCCTGAGATCTTAATTTGACTAAGGTGTCCGAAAAGAAGATTGCATATTGAAGCAAGCTCAAACTCACACTTTAAAGAAATAGAGAACACCAAAAGACAAATTATAAAGAGTACTTACACCAGCATGATAGAGTTCACTGTCACTGGTCAATCCAATCATGTCTGCAATTAGGTGGATATTATCATTTACTTCGTTCATTCCATCTTCTGAGTGAAAAGCAATTTGATTCTCCTCAAGTAACATTAACCTAGAAAAATTATAATAGTGAACTTCTGAGCAAGGAAAATAAGATAGCCAAACAAAAAGAACTCAATTACAAATTTGGATAAACTTTTAAAGAAATTATATTTCACAGCATCTGTCTGCTCGGTGAACAGAATTACCTCTTTGTCATGGTACCAGATGAAAGGAACTGATCTTTGGATAACTTCACATTTGCACTCCAGATAACATCCCTACCCGTGGGCCAAGTCAAAGGAATCTTGTAGTCCTTAGGAGGACGAACTAAACAATGTTGTTGATCATGGGACACTTCACAATGCCGATCAAATTCTTCACCGTCTTTAAACCCCGCAAGCAAATTTGCAGACAGATTATAGCAAGGCACATAAATCTCCTTATCCTTTCCACAAAGAACAACTTCTCTAAGCTTATTCGACCCTGTGGAAAGAGTTTTCAACTCAAAATAATCATTGGCCGCCTGCTCCTTCAGCTTTCTATAAGTGTCAGGTATTGCAGATAAACTAACCGAGTTGAATGAGGTTGAAGAAGATGACGATCCTAAAAGGGCAATCAGCACAAACACACTCACAATACATAACAGCAACCAATTCAACGGTGGTCTAGGCCCTAAAACTACGGATAGTTTCTTATACCAAGGGCTTCTCATGTCCGAAAATCCAAACAAAAACTCAGCTAAACGCTTATACTTCCGGATTAAAGCTCCAAATTCAACTTCCAACAACTACTGAAAAGTATCCTAACATCAGATACAGTCTACCATCAATATTCCCAGAAAGCATTGAAGCAAGCCAACTTCCTAGGCTACACTCCAAACCAAATCAATCCTGATGCAAAATCATACAATCCTTGAAATCCCACAACTGTCCCCAACACAATAACACAATTCAATAACAACCACTTCAGCAAAATTCAATCAAAGAGCCTTCAGATCAACCTGCAAACACAACACACACATTCTCTGAAAAACAAACCACCAAAAAACCAACTTTAATTCAGCAGACAATGAGGGAAAACATAAGAACAAAATCAGATCCCAACCCAGATCAGATCCACCCCAAAATCTCCCAAAATTTGATCTTCTCTATTTACAACAACACCCAATAATGGAAACTGAGAGAATCAATGAAAGTGGCCAAAAGGGTACCTTTTTTCCGTTACAGCGGACACATAAATGACCGTTAAGAACGGTAAGCAGAATTCAGATTCGCCATTGACGTATGTGTTTTCGGTGGGCAAGACAGCTTTTTTCCCCTTCCTTTTACGGAATCGAACTGCGTCTATATTTAGGAAGAGGGAAAAATTAGTCAATGTTGTTTGTAGATTTCTCAGTAGGGTGGCAGTATGTGAGTGGCACTTTAGGCACTGATTTTCAGATCCAAATTCCCTCTGAAAAAGCTCGCAAATTTAGAAACACAGACAAACGGCAAGCACTCAAACAAATGGCTCATTAATTTTGTTTCTGACTGCGTGTTTCTGTGCGTGTTTTTATTTTTATTTTCGGATTGGTCGAGAATTGAGATTTTCTAGATGCATTTATTTTTACAACCCTTTTTTTCTCCACATTATTAATTGGAAGAAAAAGGCCAACTATTTTTTAGATAAATATTCTTTGGTGAGCTGTATGGATTACTTTTGATTTTTTTTAAAGTTTAAATGTGATTTTGGTGGAATGTTTATCGGAAGAATTCTTGTTTAAAGGTGGTTGAAATCGCACGTAATGTAGCTACAAGCCCACAAATGATGTTGATGTCAAATGGAATTTATTATCTAGTTATAGCAAAGTGGTGATAATGTCTATCTTATATTATTGATCTTAATCTCTTATGATTATTGATCTTAATCATGGGTTATTTGATTATTCTATTTTTGAAGGGACAAATAAGCTTTAACACAAACTCTTGTGGTTTCATTGGTTTGTATTTACTTGATTATAGATTCATTAAATTTAGGTAAGCTAAAATTAGGTAAACTAACTGAGTTGAATACTATTTTACATCATATTAACCTAAAAGATTACTACTTTTAGGACGATTTCATGATCTAGCTAAATCACTCGTTTATACAAGGAAATGTAAATTTTTTTACAGGAAATTTATATAAAGAGAGGCACATCATAAAATTTTGTCATGTATTGTAAAGTGGCATTAGATTTGTCATCATATGTATAATGGGGTGTTATGGTGAAGTCTATGAATAGTTTTAGTATAGTTACAGATTTTTGCATTTTTTTAAAAGAATATAGTTGGATTCTTTTATAGTTAATAATTTATTCAAAAGATGTTCTATTACCTTTCTTAGTAAATTTTAGGTTAGTTTAACTACTCAATTTAACTTTTTCCTATTTATATATGATCTCTTCCACCCATTGATTTTTTTAAAAATACTTCTAGTACTCAAAGATGTGTCTCAAACAGCCATTACTTCTTCTTTTTTCCCAAAAAAAATGCCAATATTTTTTAAATAAAAGGAGAGGAGGTAAATTGGTTATATTGAAGTAATTAATGCCAACATGGTAGGTATTGCGGATCAATCTACTCATTAATTAGTAAACTCAAGTTGCAAGAATTATATGAATCTGAAGAAAATGAAAGTTTTGGAAAGTAAGAAAAAAAAACATGGGTGCAAAACTTAAAATGATTACTATTTTTTTTGGACTTAAAATGATTACTAGTGTAGTAGTAGCTTTCTTCATCAATCAGTGAAAATTGAATGGAGAAGTAGAAATTAATGCACGGATCATTTAACCAAGAAAGTTGCCAGATTTTACCTCGTATTAAATACAACTATCACTCCGTCCTAGCCATAACTGCACACTTTTTGATCAATTTTTTCAGAGCATGTTTGACCGTGAATAACTTTATTTTTATACATTATTATGGTCTAAAACTTTTATAACTAAAAAATAGAGCGCATTGTGAATCTATTCATATCACATATGATATTATTATAGCACATATACCAATTGCAATTTACGGTCAAACATGCTCAGACAAACTTGACTAAAAAGTGTGCAGCTTCGGCTGGGACGGAGGGAGTACAATCTTTATTCTTTAGCAACACTTTCTTTATGTAATTGGCCAGTAAGTGGAGAATCATTTCCCAATACAGTATGGCACTGGTTTGATGACATCCAATTCAGCACCAAATGCTTTCCATTTTTATAAGTACATTTGTTCAGACACCACCAACTAAAAACCCAATAGCAACCAAAAGAAACATGGCAAAGAAAGAAAAAAAATAGAATTCCCGACATAGTTCTTTTCAACTTAACAACATTTCAGTTCAGTTTAAATCAGGCGAAAAAAGTTATAACATAGAATGAAACCATAACCACAACAATAATGGAGTATCAATTTATCGTACTTCATTACATTATCACAAGATTCATGTTATTGCAAGAATCCATAAACTCTGTCAGAATCCAGAAACTCACGAGACAAAGGTTTTTCTGCCTTCACAACCTGAGCTGTTGTGTAATAATATTCTGAAGACACCAGCATGGCTTGCAGCAGTAGGGCAGGGGTCTTTAATACTTTAACCAGCCTGCAGATTACAGAGGTAATTTCAAAATCATTTTCACAGTAAATTCCAAAAAAATGGATGCAAGATTCAAATGGAAAAGAATTACAGCAGCATACCTTTCCTAGGATCCTAGCTCTCTGTTTAGATAATCTGCAAACATCCTCTTCGCGCTATCGGCATCAGAAGGAGGGGCTCGGCCACTCAAACTTGCTTGACTAGTTAGCTTTATGAAGGTCCGTCTCAGCCTACGCAGCTCGGGCAGGCCCACGGGCTGCGCAAGGCTGATCGAGGGTAGTTCATGCCCGAGTGAGAGATTATTGATAGGCCCGCCTAAGGCTCGAGACTGTGCTTCTGTTATAACATTGATCACTTCTTGTGTAGCCTTGTCCATCTCATAAAGAGAATTCGCCTCTGATGATCGGGAACTCTGTGTTGCTATTGTTGGCTGCAGAATCCTGACATCTCTTGTTTTGGAGTCAACTTTTTTAGTGAGGTAAGAAACTAGGTCAGCTATAGCAGTGGAAGACTTGTGAATTCCTTCTCTAACAGGCCATATCTCGTATAAAGGCGAATCCCATCGGTTTCTTCTCTCTGGAGTCTCAAACCTTCTTACCAAATCCTCAAAAATGGTATCATCATATGAAGGCTCTTCCTTCTCCCTACGTTCTTCATTCCACTTCCTGCAACCAGCCTCATCAACGTCACAGAAAAGCACACAGTATCTGATTCCAGCTGCACGAGCCAAGCACCATAGCTCGTATCTGTAACCCTTTATGCTGTTCAATGAGTCCACAATGATGATGCTGTCTTTCGACACTGACCGATCAACCTCAGACCTCAGCACACCTCTAAGGTTCTTCTCAGCAGTCATGTTAGCATAACTCTGGTTACGGTTAAGATGAAACACAGCTTCATCTATAACTCTGACCAATGGCTTTGGCTCTATGTCCGCAATAGCTTCGGTTAGAGCCTCAGCCAGACAGGCTGCAGCCGTCGACTTTCCACTACATGGTTGGCCACAAACAACTACCAATGCCATCCCAACAGATGGATATGCAATTAATCTTCAGTAAACTGTTCCAAAATCGACCAGCTTGTATAAGAACTCAAAGGACTTAAACAAACACAACCTAAACATAGGACACAATTCTTTTTAAAAGCATCACGTTGCCAATGGAAAAATACCATCTTAAAAAATTACAGAAAGGCAGAAGCTTTCCTAAACATAATCTCATTTGAGTAGCAACCATACCGTAACAACAGGCAAGCCTTTATCCCATCCATTAGTGGTCGACTAAATGAATAAGGTTATCAAATTAGATAATGCAGCAGAAAAAACTACCAGCACCATCCTGACAGACGGTTTTACACTAACTCTTCACTAAACTATATTAAAATTGACCAGCTCATATAAGAACCTCAGGAAAATTAAACAGACACAACCAAACCATCCAGACAGACGGATTTACACTTAATCTTCACAATGTTATATTAGAATCGACCAGCTTGTATAAGAAATCAAGGAATTAAACAAACACAACCAAAGTGCAAATCTTTAAAAGCATCAAGAATACCAATGAAGATACACTATTTGAACTAAAACAAAGAACCTGTCCTAACCACACTCTCATTCGACAGTTTGACACTTTACGTCACTGTGTTGGTTCTGCTTTAAGAATCACACACAAATTCCCACAAGTTTTCTACTATATACTAACATTGGATCTTCCTTAAAATGTGCTAAAATCGACCAGCTTGCACAACCTAACCATAAAGTACAAATCTTTAAAAGCATAAAATAATGTTCCTTAACCACAGTTTGAACAAAAAGTAAAAAAGAGAGAAATTTTCCACCAAGCCTGCCAGATTATAAGCAAATACTGTATGTTCGAAAAAAAAAAACTAGAAAAATGGGATTCAAATCATTATCATCACTGAAGCATAAATTTGACAACAACAAGAATCACAATATTAACTTGCTCCTTTTATCAAACACCTGGGGGGCACGAAAATCATGCAAAAGCACCAAAACAAGCTTAATTGAAGTAAACTGAACTGAATCGATTTACCCGTGATATCGACGAACGCCAGAATTTCAGAATTTCAAATTAGAAGGCCTTCGACGAACGCTTTAGGTCAGCAAACCAGTAAAAGCGCGCCACGGTCTGAGGTATAAATGGAGAGGTAATTTTCTTTTCGGTTTTTTTCTAAAGAACGGGTTCCTCCACTTCTTCAATCATAAAAAAAGGTCACAAGGTTGGAGATAATAATTAAGGAAATTTCTCACGTGAGACTAGGATTATAGATAAATATTGATTTTATAACTTTTAAATTTGATATTTTATATTTTCTCATTTTAATGTCTGATCATCAAAATGAGTCGGATTTTAATTGAGAATCTGTCAATTATTATGAGTGTTACTAAAAGATTTTTTTCAAAAGATTTATGAAACCATCGGTCTATGGCTCTATATTATTATTATTTTAAATAAAATTATTTTACATTTTACCATATAAAATATAATATTATTAGAGAGAAACTTATATGAAATAGTCATGACAATGTATCATATGAATCGTAATTATAAATAAACATATGATGAAAAATATTGTTATAAAAATTTTGACCACATTATAAGAATTCATAAGTACGGGAATTTTCTAATGATATTAAGAATGATGAAAACGTCTGAGGTTACACTGCTAAATCTACATAACTCAAATACTAACTTCTAGGTTCTAGCAACACAAGCTCTCAAACAATCACTAAGGATTTCTTCGTTTAACATTTTACCTGCACAAATAAAAACATCAGTCATTATTAGAGAAAACTCACCAAAAGTGTCAAGAAAAGAAGAGAGACAGAAATGTTTTCTACCTATGAATACAATTTTGCTCGTTTCGTTTTCATCTTTCTTCCATTCTCGAGCTGGAACAATTTCATAGATTTCCCTCACACCCTGCAATTCCAAAATATACAAGCCATTGTTCAGTCCGGTTCTTTGTGTATGCATATCAGAAGTACAGTATTCAGTGTTTACCTGCAACGTGTGAAGTTTATCGGAGTTTATAATACTTAAAACCCCTTTACATCGATAAATATCCATGTCATACTTTTTATCCCAAAGTATCTCCTCCAGCCAAACGCGGACCTAAAGTATACCGTGAAGAAGTAATTAGGAAAATCATAAAGCATATTGGCAAAAGAGAGCGAGAGTAGAGCAGTTGTCTGAATGCCACAAATAATAAAACCACGTGTTGTGAATTATGGTGCTAAGTATATATCTAGGGGTGAATTGTACAGTTCCACTGAAAACTACTAGAAAAACAAAAGTACCTTATCAAGGTCTAACTTCTGCTGTTCAGAAATGCATATGGTTCTGACAGCAGCATCATGAAGTTCTTTGGTAGTCAGAGACTTATTTTCTTCAAGTAGTGCTTCCAAATGAGCAACATGCTGGAATCGAATAATCCATGGAGAAATTATTCGCCATTTACTAACAATTATCAAAAATAATTTTTAATCAACATAATGGGGAAAAGGGTTTACGCCAGCATCATATGCCTGGCAGTCGAGTATTGTAGATGGATCAACTTGGCACCGTGTGGAGCGTATGATTTTTACCAAGGAATTGATACTACGAATCTCACCCTCCAGTTCCTCTAACAAGTTTGAAGGAGCTTGATCAACTTTATTCAGAATCACAACATCCTTAAAAGAATAAATAACCACATGAATAATAATCCTCACAGCTATTAGATCAGGGTGGAATAATAAGTAGAATATTAAAATCAAAAGTTCCTTAATGAAATCGAATTAAAAGAGTGCACTAATGCAAATGAAGAAAACTCAAAATTACCGCAAAAGCTATCTGTAAATAAGATTCAGGAAAGGAGGAAGATTCACGCTGCATTTTTAACTGGTAAGGAAGGTTTTTGGCATCAACAACCTAGAAAGGTGACTCAACGATCAGCAGAGAACAATCAGGCACATCATCCAACAATCTTCAGAAAAGGTATGAAACTCACAGTGATGATAGAGTCGAGCTGAACAGATGATTCAAGCTCATTATCCAACCAAAGAACAGATGCAAGAGGAGCAGGGTTTGCCAGGCCTGTAGTCTCCAGTAATATATGATCAAGTCTACATGGAAACAAGGTCAAATGTCAGTTTCCAGAAGCATATTTTGATCTGTGCACGTAAAATCTCACAAATACTTGTTAAATCAACCTCAAAGGTTCCAAGAAAAACAACATGATAAACTAAACCAATAGAATCACCATTTATAGACTAACATTATCCTAGCCATTTTCCAAACTTTTTACAAGAACTTCTCCATAAACGATTAAATTGCCAAGACCTAATGCACAGAAGATCCCTTTCAGAAATTAGGATCCTACAAAGATCATCTTAGTAAACTAAAATAACACTGTCCTAAATTTCTACTAATAATGGATCAAAAGGAACACAGTTACAGAAAACAATGCAGCTGCAAGAGGCTGCCACCAAGATTCGTACTTGTAATATCCAACTCACTTAAGAAGACAATCCAAGTCCATCCTTTACTTAAACATCAAACGCAAAAACCACTCATTTCCACTCAACTGATCATATTATCAACAAGCTGAAATGCTGAATTAAAATGCACAACCTTTCTTTTCTCTGAACAAGTTGCTCGAGAGCTTGGACCAGACTATGCTTCACAGTGCAGCAAATGCAGCCATTGTCAAGCTCCACCCATTCCTCTACTATCCCACCTTCTTCTCCATCATTAATCATCGCTCTTTCCACCCCAATCTCTGCCCCAAACTCATTCAATATCACTGCTATTCGCTTCCCAACTTGAGATTTTATTATATGATTCACCAACTGAAACAAAGGTCACCAAATATCAACACACAGTAAAGGTGCACACTTTTCGCTAAACGCACTTAACTTAACTAAAATATGTCTGATCAACCAATCTAACAAAGATCAAACGTGATAATATGCTAGCTCCTACATAATTATGCAATCTTTGTAACACGAATAGATAACGTGCATTCCCCAATACTTATTATATCTACTAAAGCGAAAAGACGAGTACATACAGTTGATTTTCCGGCGCCCAGATAGCCGGTGATGACGGTGACGCCGACTGGAGGCGGAGGTGGGGCTTCTGGGGAGGTGGGAGGTTGTGGTGAAACGGCGCCGTTGATTGCGACGGCAAGCGGTGGCTCCTCCCCGTCGTCCTCCATTCTGTCAGTTCAATCACGCAGCGTAGATGAAAAAAAAACAGAAAATTACGCACAACCCTTCGGATCCTAGTTTAGCCGAAAGAATTATGAAGTTTTTTCTTTTAAGTATTTTTGGAAAAAAAAAAAATCTTTGAGAAAATTGCACAAGAACCTTTCTATTAGGTAACTCTATTTTTTTAAAAAATATAATTTGCATATGTATTCCCCCATTAATTATAAATTTATCTAATGTTAGTTAAAATTAAAACTTCACACCCCCAACACAAAAAACATGTCTTTCGTCAAACTTTCATTCACAAGAATATTCGTTATTGTTGTGGCCCTTGTGGGTATCCATATTATCAACCAGAAATATCCAGCAAATTCATTTACTTCCCGCCTATACAAGTTATTTAACTCACATAATCTTTTCGAACACAATGAATTAAAATTTATGTAGTGTTGTTGCAAACGCTACTGAAGTGTCGAATGATGAGGTGGAAGATCCATCATGCACACAATATAAGGATTGCAATTTGGAGCATCAACCCAAATATGTACTTTTTCCAACCCAAGCTCATTTTCACCAATGATATTTTTTCCTCTTACCGATGTACAACAATTTACATACTTTTCATTTTTTTGTGTGTGTTAAGTACAACATTTGGATGTGGAGATGGTGATGATGGGTGGAGAGATAATGACAATTATGTGAAGGTGTAGTGAGTAGCATAAACAACACTATGAGGCGTTACTGCGTTAGTACTATGGTAGTGATGGCACTAGGTGGCAAGCAATCATGCATAAAAACAAAGGGTATTTATGTCATTTTACTTCAACTAACATTAATTTTCAGTAGCACAACTGCACAACATAGCCACTACCACTAACAAGATTTAAACACCAACATCGCCTCACCCTTACAACACCATCACCAGCAAATCACACAACCACCTTCCCAATTTTATTATACCACCACTCCTGTACTCATCACCCGCAGGTACATAAAAAAATATTGTAGCTTGATAGGTCACCTACTCACCTCCATCATTTGCGAGTCCGGCGACAAATGGGAAACCCCAATTCATTAGCATACAATATAAATCATGGATTTCACTCAAAATTTATTATCATTAAAATTTTGTGTCCAAATAAAAAATTGAAAATCTCTTTTATCATAACCATCAAAACGTGCATAACCATTACCAAGTGTTAGGTTTTTTACCTCAGAAAATAAAGTATCATTTGATTATTAAAATAAGGACAATTGCAATTCCTGGTAAACCCAGTTTCTGATAATCTAATTGATAGTAGTGAAGTGTACTTCAAGAATTTCACTCAAAATGGCCACAAGTAATCAATTAAACCACCCTTGTCATCAACGAAAGTTTTATCACGATTTTGTGCTGCATCCAATGACGAGATGACGAGATTTTGGCATTTACAGTGACTGAAATGATTAACAACAAGAGTTCGATTTGAAACGGCGAAGGAAGTACAGTTATCCCATAATTATTATTTTCTTGCTGATTAGCGTTGGATTCATCTTTTGCCGTCAAGCACTATACTGTAGTAATTGAGCCACTAGCACAAAAAAAGGTCATTTTCCTACAAAATAATGTGTATCTTTCTTCATACAACTTTATGCAAATATGATATAACATATTTGATTATGTAAATAATTTGCTATATCGTATGAAAATGCAAACAATATAAGAAATTGATACAGATAATAATAAAAGATTGGTTATGGTATAAAAAATTTAAAGGTAAATGTAGTTTCTTGTAAGAATATTTCGTATTTATTTTCAATTTTATCTTTATCTTGCTACCACGACATCACCTAGGGGTGTAAATGAACTGAACCGTTCGTGAACAACTCACGAACAATTTGGTCAAAGTTCGTTTTCGAACTCGGTTTGATCAGTTCGAACTTGAACTCGAACTCGAGCTCGTTCGTTTATATACGAGCTCGAACTCGAGCTCATAAGAGCTAGTTCGATAGGTTCATCGAGCAGTTCGAATATAATTTTTATATAGAATTTTATATAAATAAATTAAATTTTATTCATTAATACTTTAACATCGAACTCGATTTTTTATCGAACTCACGAGTCGAGCTCAAACTTTTTAAAAGTCAAACGAATCGAGCTCGAGTTAAAAGATCTCAACTCGTACGAGCTCGAACTCGATCACGAACATGCAATACGAACTCGAGTCGAACATGCAACACATGTCTGTTCGACCTCGACTCGACTCGTTTACAGCCCTAACATCACCTAATCTTATAGTTGGTGATTCAATCCTCAATAGTCAATACTGATGATCAAACATTCAGTGGCGGGAACTAGATGACCAGTACCTCAACGCCAATGACCCAAATTTCAGTGATAACATCTAATCTTTAATACCAACAACGTAAATGTCTACAATGTAAACTCGGAATTTAACAACCACCAAATCTCTTTACGAATGATCCAAAGTTTAACGTCAACAAACTAGACCTTTTACATGACCTTGTTTTTATTAAAATACACAATATGTAAATTTGGGGCGTTGCTTCATGCGGACCAGCGTAACCATAAAATGAGTCAAATGACTCTGGTACCCTGATGTGATAAAACGCATTATCCTACCTGAGTAAATTAGCAGGTATACTGGAATCAATAATATAGCACAACATTCGTCCAACATGAGATTCGCGTTCCATGTTTCCACACTAAAATTAGTCAAAACATTTGACAATTGTAACGCTCTAAATTATGGGCATGTGCCAATCAATCTGACTTTTTTTTTTTTTTTTTTTTCTTTTTCCTACCTTTTCTTGTTCGTTTCGTACCCTAAAATTTATAAATAGAACCTAGTATGAGTGACACGCTAAGGCCCTGTTTGCTAGAGCTTATTTCCACCATGTACTGAACTGAACTGAACTGAATTGAACTGAACTGAACTGAACTGAATTGAGCTGAACTGAACTGAAGTAAAAATGATGTATTGAAAAATGGAATCAGCATAACTGAATTAACCTGAATTTCATCAATTACATTTTCACTGAATTGAACTGAACTGAACTGAATTGAACTGAACTGAACTGAACTGATCTACAGATAAGCTCTGGTAAACAGGGCCTAAATATTGAATAATTCAGTTAGTAGTAGATTAAAGTGTCCGCATTATTTTCCCTGTTAAAATCACTTTTGGTAGCTTTATTATCATTTTGTAATATATTTTCTTAACCAATAATGAAAAGAAATTGTGATGTACCAAAAAACCAGTTATTATTCAGTGAATATTTCCCAAATCATTTTCAAATCGATGTCCAACAGACTTAAAAATATATAAAAAGTGGCGTTCTGACAAAACATTCTAAAATATAAAAGTATTTTGCAAAGATCTTATATCTTGAAGATTAGAGCAAGTTCTTTCTTGCAGGCAGCTAAGTTGATCTCGATTTTTTAAACAAAGAATATTTGTCTTTGCTAAAACTTGATTATTACGTTATATCTTGGTACAATCAACTAGATTAATTCCTTGTTTTACATTGATTGAAAGTGATATCATCTAACCAAAATATCTATTTTCTTTAAATTAAAATCTGATTATTAATCCGATCTCCATTCTTTTATTCAGCATAATAATTATAATATTTTGATTTTAGTAATTCGGTATCAATTAAATGTTGACTCGTTCATGTTTGACTTTGATGGATGAGAAATGTGATTGCGACAGCTTTCTTGTATATGAAAAAAAACACCACCACATTTCACATACTGTAGGTTTGTAAAATACTATAAATTGTATAGGAAAAAAAAAAGAAACAAATATTACATCACTTTATATAACTTATCACTTTGGATTATGGTCACCCGTGAAGGAATTTGTTTGGTGAAAATACCACACATTCACACGTACAAACATGCATACATAACCACAAAATAATAAAAATATTTGCATATCCCCTTCTTCAAAGTTGAATTGTGTAAACTAGAACAATATCACAAATATAAAATCTTGGTATGATTCATCATTTTATATAAAAATTATAGCTTTTAATTGTAAATATTTTACAAGCTACTTCCTCCGACCTCCTTGCCAGACTAAACTGCACACTTTACTATTTGATACAATTTTTTTAAAATATTTTGACCAAATAAATAAATATATATATATTAACATTCATCGATATTCAGATATCAAATTTTTTACTTGTCAATTGTCACTAATACAAGTATGAAAAAGATTATGTGCAATTAAGTCGGGACAGTGACTTTTGAAAAGCATAAATCTTGTTCATTAAAGAGATGAAGACTACAATAATTCAGTTCATTAGATTTTGTTAATACATTTTAATATATTAAATTTTGTTGAATTCGGTTCATTTTAATTCAAATTCAGTTGGGAAAAAAACACTAGGGCCTCCACATACAAGTGGCATCCGGATAGGTACTAGAATCCAGAAGTTGTAAAGAGTGTGAACGGTTTCCACCACCGCCCACGGCGGCCACTACCACCACTAAACCACCACCATCACCATTTATTGCTTCACTCAACAACCAAAATATACATCACCTTTGTAGCTTTGTACCCTTCTTCTTGTTATTCTTTCCTTTACACATATACATACATGCACTCCAAAAATATTACTAATGTAAAACGCATTCATTTATTTCCAAACAAAATCTCCATTAGTACATATACAGAATCCGCTTCATTCATCAGCCATAAGAAGAAAAACACGCACACACACAGTGAAGAAAAGACCGGAAAAATCATGGCGGCGCTGTTAAGGAAAGACAATGCCGTACTGTTAGTACTGATTCTGGGGATCATGTTTGAGATGCAAACATGTTTGGCACAGATTAATCGAGCGAGTTTTCCGAAGGGTTTTGTTTTTGGGACTGCTTCTTCTGCTTACCAGGTTTCTTTTCCCATCTCCATTGTTGTTCTGCATATGTTGTTCCTCCATTTCTGCAAACTCCTTGAGTTTTAGTTCATCATGCATCCTTACATCAAAATTGAATTGTTGTCTTAGTCGGATTGTGGTGTCAGAATTCATATGTTCTTAGAAGGAGGGAAAAAAGGAAGATTTGTTATTCAATTTTGCGTGAAATTAACGTAGGAGGAAACAAATTGGGACCATGAGGCATGAGTCAACTTATTATGGTTTGTTAATGGGGACAGTTGAACAACTTCTAAGATTAAGGTTAATGATAACGTGGAGGATTATGTATTTGTTTGTTCTGTTAAGGAAAAGTTTGTAATTTTAGCACGTTTTCATTTTCTGTTGTGTTCTTGTTGTTTCTGTTTCTGATTTTTGTATTAAAATATTTGCAGTATGAAGGTGCAGTTAACGTTGATGGAAGAGGTCCAACTATCTGGGACAAGTTTGCACATACATTTGGTACTTTTTCAACTGCTAATCTGTTATTCCAGCTCACTCTTTGCAATGTTTGACCTTATTTTTTGATGATTCATGATTTTGTTTCGCAATCGCAGGAAAGGTGCTCGATTTCAGCAACGCCGATGTAGCAGATGATCAGTATCATCGGTACAATGTAGGCCGACATATTTCCCTTTTACGATGACCTTGGTTTGTCTTAGGTTAGGCAGATTCTTGAATGTTGTTGTCTTAATGCACTTGCCTGTTCAGGAGGATATAAAGCTCATGAAGGATTTGGGAATGGATGCATACAGGTTTTCCATAGCCTGGACTAGGCTGTTCCCAAGTAAGATATATCATATGTAATGTACCTTATATATATGCTCAGGTTTTAGTCATACAATTGATTCAGAACATCCCGTGTCTTGATCAGATGGAACAGGACAACTGAATCAGGCTGGAGTTGATCATTACAACAATTTCATCGACGCTTTGCTAGCAAATGGTACACATAATCAGTTCTGTAAGATCTTGTGCAACTAATTTAGTCATTTTCCACCTTAGTAATGTCCTAAAACTGGCTTCAGGAATTCAGCCTTATGTGACACTTTACCATTGGGACCTGCCTCAAGCATTGGAGGACAGATATGAGGGGTGGCTAAGTCCCAGAATCATGTAAGAATTCATCAACATTTCCCAATTTCATAATATTTGGTCTTTTTCTTGACTGTTTTTCCTTAATTGTGTGTAGTGAGGATTTCACGGTGTATGCTGAGACGTGCTTTGCGAAATTTGGTGACCGTGTGAAGCATTGGATCACGTTTAACGAGCCCCACACGTTTTCTGTCCAAGGTTACGATGTAGGCCTTCAGGCTCCCGGGCGATGCTCCATCCTTCTCCATACATTCTGCAAGGCAGGAAACTCTGCCACGGAGCCCTACATCGTAGGGCACAATGTCCTACTCACTCATTCAGCTGTTGTGGACATATATAAGAGGAAGTACAAGGTAAGAAAATAGAGTTCGCGAAAAACTGTCAGAACATTTTGATGATATTCATGATTAATTTTTGCAGCCTGCTCAAAAGGGCTCCATTGGTATCTCATTCGATACCTTTTGGTATGATCCGATATCAAATTCCACCGAGGACATTGAAGCAGCTGGAAGAGCAATGGATTGGAACCTAGGATGGTAAAATCCCACGATTTATCGCGCTTTTAGCCTATTTCTATCTACTTTGTAAATGTCACTAAATTGATCCAAATTCAGGTTTTTAGAGCCTTTGATTGTGGGGGATTATCCATCTTCCATGAGGACAAGAGTCGGAAACAGGTTACCGACATTCACTCAGACACAGTCTGCATCCCTAAAGGGAGCGTTTGACTTCATCGGCATCAATCATTACACCACCTGGTATGCTCAGAACAACAAGACAGGCATAATCGGAGTTCTCCTTAACGATACCACCTCGGATAGTGGAACTGTCACTCTTCGTAAGTTCCCATGATTCCAAGAAACTTAATAAATGTTGTTCTTTCCTTGATCATGCTAATGTTTGATGCCCTAACCTTTTTTTTGCAGCATTCAAAGGGCTCAAGCCTATAGCAGACAGGGTATGTCTTAATTCTTATGATTCTTATGTCATATGTATAAATAACCTTAATTCCTTAAGAAATTGTTTTAAGCTGAATTTTCAAAATACAGGCAAATTCAGTTTGGCTATACATTGTACCCCACGGAATTCGACGCCTGATGAACTATATCAAAGTTAAATACAACAATCCTGTCATTACAATCACTGAAAATGGTACATTCCTCAAAATCCTAAAAGCCATTAAGAAACATGATAAGGTTTCATCATGGGATCTCGTTTTTCGAGTTTTGCAGGGATGGATGATGGAAATCCGCCGTTTAATTCTATCAAGAATGCTCTTAAGGATGAGAAGAGGATCAAGTACCACAACGACTACCTCACGCAGCTGTTAGCCGCGATCAAGTAAGTGTTCTTGGTGGATTATACTGACTAAATGCTGACTAAATGAAACTAAATACTGACTTAATGCTGACTAAGGCAAAATGAAGTGACAAAATGCTGACTAAATGAAAATAAATGCAGAGAGGATGGATGCAATGTGAATGGCTACTTTGTGTGGTCACTTCTGGACAACTGGGAATGGGGAGCTGGATTCAGCTCGCGATTCGGGCTGTACTATGTTGATTACAACGATAATCTGAAGCGATACGCTAAGGATTCTGTCAGCTGGTTCAAGAAATTCTTGGGTTCTTCTGTCTGAACTGATGAATTGTTTTAGTCCTAGGATATCAAAGCAATCAAAAATGATGCAGTAGAAGAGCATTATTGTATTCATCACTCATATATGCTGTGTATCAGCAATGGTCAGTAGAAATGAAATGATTCTTTATGGTTTATTTTTAGGAGAACCCAAACTATATTTGAAAATATAATTTAAATCGACCACTAAAATGATAAAATGCATTGATACTGTATACATTAAAAGGTCAAAATGAAGATCAACTAGTACATTGATATACATTGACACGTTTCAATGTGAACATATAATAAAATATATTTTAATGTAAAAATTAAAAATATATAAGTTTTAAGTTGAAATTTTTCTTAAAATATGTACTAAAACTATAATACTTTTCTATTAAAGTTAAAATTTTTGGAACTTTCATGCACCCTTCTTCCAATACCTTCAATGGAATTTTCGAAAAATAAATAAAGTTAATATTGTTTTTTCTCCATGCATGTGCTTCTTGCACATTTGATATTTCATTCTTTATCTGGAGGAGGTCATACACCATGATTTGACCACGTTGCACATGGCCTTAGGATTCAGAAGGAGCCGTTGCCACCACTCCCGCCGCCGTCCACGGCGGATATTATTACCATACTCTGATCATGTCTACTTAGACTACTTTCTTCACTTCCTGTTCAAGATTCCTACACACAGACACACACAAACATGTGTTTGATTCTTTTAAGGATAGACAATGTCGCATTATCACTTCTTGTTTTTGTCGGGATTCTGTTTGGGGCTCAAATACAAACATGTTTGGCACAGATGAATAGATCAAGCTTCCCAAATGGTTTCGTCTTCGGAACTGCTTCTTCTGCGTACCAGGTTTCTTCCAATCCTACTTAATCTGTTGCTATGATATTTTTCGGTTTTATCTTCTGTTAAAAAAGGTTTGCTTTTTCTGTTGTAGTATGAAGGTGCGGTTAACGTTGATGGAAGAGGTCCGAGTATCTGGGATAAGTTTGCACATACGTTTGGGAAGATTCTAGACTTCACCAATGCTGATGTTGCAGTTGATCAGTATCATCGGTACAACGTAAGACGATTAGGCCAAGATTATATCTTAGCTGAGACAGATTCTTGATTTCTGTTTCACTGTTTGTGTTATTGAATTTGCTTGTTCAGGAAGATATAAAGCTCATGAAGGATCTGGGAATGGATGCATACAGATTCTCCATAGCTTGGACTAGGATTTTCCCAAGTAAGATGCTGTTCTTACCTTAAATTTCGCGATTTAGTCTGCATTTCATCAGACATGGAACTGATATGTCTTTATCAGAAGGAACAGGAAAGCTAAACCAGGCTGGAGTTGATCACTACAACAATCTCATCGACGCGTTACTCGCTAATGGTCTTATGTTACTACCAACTCTGTCCAATCATGTGCAACTAGTTTAGTCGTTTTTCGCCATACTAGTGTCCTAATCAAAATGGCTGCAGGAATCCAGCCTTATGTGACACTTTACCATTGGGACTTACCTCAAGCATTGGAGGACAAACATCAAGGATGGCTAAGTCCCCAAATCATGTAAGCATAACATCACTTCATTTATTTGTTACATTTCTCATCGATATCCCTCAATTTTCACACTTTCTGTGTGTGTTTTCAGAGAGGATTTCGCGGTGTTTTCTGAGACGTGCTTTGAGAAATTTGGTGATCGGGTGAAGCGTTGGATCACGCTTAACGAGCCTCGTGGTGTTGCTGTCCAAGGTTATGATTTAGGCCTTCAAGCGCCAGGTCGATGCTCCATCCTTCTTCATGCATTTTGCAAGGAAGGGAACTCAGCCACTGAGCCTTACATTGTAGGCCACAATGCCCTCCTTGCTCATTCAGCTGCTGTGGACATTTATAAGAGGAAGTACTGTACAAGGTTTCAATCCTAGTACCATTGCAAAAAACTAGAAAAATCAGATATTTTCATGATATGAAGCTTTTCTACTTGATTTTCAGCCTGCTCAAAAAGGTTCCATCGGTATCTCACTCGATAGCTACTGGTATGAACCAGCATCAAACTCCACTGAAGACATTGAAGCAACACAAAGAGCATTAGATTGGAATCTTGGATGGTAATAAGTACAAATTCCACCATTTATCGCTCTTTTTAGTACTTTTGTGACAATCTTCTCATAAGTTCAAAATGCAGGTTTCTTGAGCCTTTGGTTGTAGGAGACTATCCTGTTTCTATGAGGACAAGAGTCGGAAACAGGTTGCCGAAGTTCTCTCAGGCTCAGGCTGCTGCCCTAAAAGGCTCTTTTGACTTCATCGGCATCAATCACTACACTACCTGGTATGCTCAGAACAACAAAACAAACATCATGGGAGTTCTCCTCAAGGACACTATCTCAGATAGTGGAGCTCTTACACTTCGTAAGTCCTCGCTGTCCCATGATCATATAATGCTAGTGTTCTATTCTATGTTCTGACCACTTCCTTAATGATGTAATAATCGCAGCGTTTAGAGGCTTGTATCAAATTGCTACTTTCTTGACTGATTTTTCGAGCAACAGACAAATTTACCTTGGCTATACATTTTTCCATATGGAATTCGGCGCCTGATGAACTACATCAGGGTAAAGTATGGAAATCCTGTCATTACAATCACTGAAAATGGCACATTTCTCAAAGCTTAGTAGCCATTTTAAACTTATACAATTCGGGATGATCGGTTTTTGACCTTTGTAGGGATGGATGAGGGGAATCCTCCATTTAAGTCCATCAGAAAGGCTCTAAAGGATGAGAAAAGGATCAAGTATCACAACGACTACCTCACGCAGTTGTTAGCCGCAATAAAGTATGTGTCCTTCTTGGTGAATTCTAGGTTTAAGGTTGCAAGAACATTAAAAACCAGGAAAATGTTTCTTTCATTCTGATTATGCTGCAGAGATGATGGATGCAATGTGAATGGCTACTTTGTGTGGTCTCTGCTGGATAACTGGGAATGGGGAGCTGGATTCAGCTCGCGATTCGGGCTGTACTATGTTGATTTTAATGATGATCTGAAGAGGTATGCTAAGGATTCTGTCAAGTGGTTCAAGAAATTCTTGAGTTCTGCTTGAATGAACCTTATTCATCATCCTAGGATCATCCACCAGTCACAACAAGTGGTATCACCAGAAAATAAGTGCTTACTTTTCCATGTACAAAACAATGTTCAATACAGCAAATGGTTCTTGAATTTGTAAAATACATTTGTGAAAACTTTTTTTTTAAGTGCAATTATAATTTGACAGTGTAATGATACACTATTCATATTGAAAAATATCATATGTCAATATAGAACCATACTCCTTTCGTTGACAATAAAGGAGGACTAACTTTTCCTTCATTTTGACTTTTTTATATAACCAGAATTTTTTTTTTAATCAGAACCAACAATTTTGATCGATTGATATATATCATGAAGCTTGTTCCTTGTTTGTAATTCAATCAATCTCAAACTCCCATCATCATCCATAATGGATTTCCATCGTAAATGTGTTAAATTCGTAAAAATGTCTTGTAAGACAACATAAACATTGACCAGTTGATGTTTTATAAGTATAACTTGATATTACTTCATAATCTTTTGACGCTAATATTGTACCCCTAATATCGTACCCTAGATGATGTATGTATGTTTTAATTTCACATTATTATTAATTGATATTAAATTTGTATGTAAAAATTTATTTATAATGATATTTATAGAAAAAATAGACTTTTGCTTGATATAATATTCAAATTATATCAAATATTGATTTAATATTCAAATTTTGTGTTTGTGTTTGAATCCTACTACTGTATATAATATTCAAATTTTGCAACAAATAATATCAGAGACTAATTGTAATTAGAAACAAGTAAGAACACTGTGCCTTTTTTCTTCTCTCACACCATAATTCCAAACTTCGTCAGCAGTCCTAGTCAATAGGGCATTAAACTCAATCCGTACCTGCAAACCGAACAATTGCGGCAAAAAGCAACAAAAGAGGGCATTTTGCAGGTTATTGTTAGGTGCAATGGTGGCCTCCCTCTCCGTGCTCTGTATCTGAGTTTAATGATGACAGATTTCTTGAATTCAATTAGGATTAGCCAAACTTTATTTAATTAGACCCCAACTTTTCCTGTATATATTACAGGGCCTTTTTGTGTCAATTCCTCACATCTTTAAGCTTCCTGCATTTGGGTGTTTCCGGTCTAGCTAGATCTCCCACCTTTCAGTGAGGTAAGTGTGTGGCAAGAACCGTTTTGTTTGATTTGATTTTGATAAAGTTTTGGTTTTTATCTGAGCCCTTTTCGAATTTGGGACATAATTTGCATATTTGGTGACATTGGAGTGATGAAGTTAAAATCTTGATGTTCATGTGTATATTTGGTGATTATTGGGTTATGGACTTAGTTTACTGATTTGGTGTAATAAGGTACTAGTCATGATGTTTATGTGCTCCCTTTTTTGGATATGGATGCAAGGATGGGTTCTTTTTTGGACCATCATCTGCATTAAGCATGTGGGATGCTGAAATTGCTTCCTCTTGTTATTTTTGGGGGAAATTCTTTTGATTATCACATTGAACCATTTTAACATTTGGTTGTTTGTTCTTGTTGCCTTTTGTGCTTGTTTTGAATCTTTTTGGACACTGAAATTGATCTTTAGGGTTGCCTGTTGTGTTTGTTTGGATCATTGTTTGCAGATTAGCTACCCAATTTGAACATTGAATATGTGTTCAGATTCTTTTGATTAATGTGGGTTTTAATAGGTTAAGTTATAATCAAGTATGAGAATTTTATCTGTGTAACATTCTCATATATGACTTCATAGATTCCAAGAAGAAGAATGGTGAAGATATGTTGCATCGGTGCCGGGTATGTGGGCGGGCCCACGATGGCAGTCATTGCTCTGAAATGCCCTTCGATTGAAGTCGTAGTGGTCGACATTTCCAAGCCAAGAATCGCAGCCTGGAACAGCGACCAGCTTCCCATTTACGAGCCAGGTTTGATGACTGATGTTTTACCACTAGATTTTCCCTGGATAATTCTCTTAGTTTTTCTTATTAATTTTACAGCTGTAGGCTGATAAAATATACTAACAGAGAATTAGCAAAGTAATTATATGTTGGTTTTGTGTTGCTTATGTATACTTAGCTGTAGGCTGAAAGTTTAAAGTCACACTAAAGTTTTTAACTTCTATCATCATTCATGTTCATACCACAGGCCTGGATGATGTGGTAAAGCATTGCAGAGGGAACAACTTGTTCTTCAGTACTGATGTGGAAAAGCATGTTGCTGAGGCAGATATTGTCTTTGTTTCGGTGAATACACCGACCAAGACTCAAGGCCTCGGGGCTGGAAAAGCAGCCGATCTGAGCTACTGGGAAAGTGCTGCAAGGATGATAGCTGATGTATCCAAATCAGCCAAGATCGTGGTTGAGAAGTCCACTGTTCCTGTCAAAACAGCCGAGGCAATCGAGAAAATCCTGACTCATAACAGCAAAGGCATTCCCTTTCAGATCCTCTCAAACCCAGAATTTCTAGCAGAAGGAACAGCCATCAAGGATCTCTACAATCCTGACAGGGTTTTGATCGGAGGAAGGGAAACCCCAGATGGGCTCAAAGCTATTAAGACACTAAAAGATGTTTATGCACATTGGGTTCCCGAGGAAAGGATCATCTGCACTAATCTTTGGTCTGCAGAACTCTCTAAACTGGCTGCTAATGCTTTCTTGGCTCAGAGAATATCTTCGGTCAATGCCATGTCTGCTCTTTGTGAGGCCACTGGAGCCGATGTGAACCAAGTCTCTCACGCCATCGGGAAAGACTCAAGAATCGGCCCCAAGTTCTTGAATTCAAGTGTTGGATTTGGTGGTTCTTGTTTCCAGAAGGACATTCTGAACTTGGTCTACATTTGTGAATGCAACGGCCTCCCTGAAGTGGCTAATTACTGGAAGCAGGTGATCAAGATCAACGACTACCAGAAAGCGCGATTCGTGAACCGAGTAGTAGCCTCCATGTTCAACACTGTCTCTGAGAAAAAGATTGCAATTTTCGGGTTCGCTTTCAAGAAAGACACGGGAGACACGAGGGAGACTCCTGCCATTGATGTCTGCAGGGGGCTTTTAGTGGACAAAGCTCAGCTCAGAATCTATGATCCTCAGGTTACTAGGGATCAGATCGAGAAGGACTTAACTGCGGTTAAGTTTGATTGGGAGAACCCTACTATTGTAAGCCGTGTAAATCCCACTGCCCTTAAACAAGTCAGCATTGTTGAGAATGCATATGAAGCAGCTAAAGATGCCCATGGAATCTGCATTTTAACCGAGTGGGATGAGTTCAAGAACCTCGATTTCAAGAAGATTTACGATAGCATGCGAAAGCCTGCCTTTGTTTTTGATGGCAGGAGTGTTATTGACCCCTGCAAGTTGAGGGAAATAGGGTTCATTGTCTACTCCATTGGTAAGCCTTTGGACAAATGGCTCAAGGACATGCCTTCTGTTGTTTAAGGTTACATTCGAGGTAAAAAAAACCGCGGCTGGTGAAACGACGAATTCAAGGTTGAGCTTAAGGTGTAGTAAGCAGTACTAATGTTATCATTAGGATGCCAATAAACACATCAAAGAGTGTTAGCAGCTAATTTCAGCTTATTTCTCATACTTCAGTTTCCTAGCATTGTTTACTAATATTATACTGTAATGCACTAATGTGACTTGTTTAGTCAAACTTCAGTTTATCTTCATATATGGAATGAACTTACTTTTCTGTCAGTGATTGCTTGATCTTATGATTCTCAAAGTAATTTTTGTATGATGACAGGAAAAGTAATACTTATTTGAAGGTAGTTAAAGAAAGTGAAAATGGACTGACAAATGCCTGACATGACATGTAACTATAAAATAAGTATTTCCAACAAGTCAAACTCAGAGGGGGAACATTCTATTTGCTTATTCTTTTGGCATATGCCACTGATTGTACTTGATAAAGTTTTTATACAGTATTTGCCTAATAGAGTAAGACTATTAGGGACCTGGAAAGGGTGTGATAGGGTAAAATTGAAATTAGTCATAGTAAAATCTCAATTTCTTACCTTAAAAGAGAATCAAATTTAGGACTCATAGAAATAGGTGTCTTGGATGAGACATTGTGGAGACCAAGAGACTAGTGATTGAGCATTTACCGTTTTTGCTTGATTTTTTAGTCAGTTTGAACGATCTTTCAGTCAGTTTTCTTGAGCATTTTTGTTTTGCCTTGATCTTTCAGTTCATTTGATCTTTCATTCAATTTTCTTGATCTTTCCGTCAATTTCCTTGTTCATTCCTAATCCTTGGTACATTACTGTTATTTTGTACAAATTCATACCGAATTTCAGTCTCGAGTCAGTCCATGTGAGCCGGATGAGCTCTAGCGTCACCAACATTCTAACATATAATAGCGGTAGCGGGGTTGAAGTCCGTCAATGACAACTTCAACCGATAACGGTCATTTATAGTACTTGATTTTTGTGAGACATGTGTCAAATGAGAATTTGTATAGAAGTATAGTAGATGAAAAGAGACATTATTTCTAAAATCTTCTGGTTTCACCTAACTACTTCCACACGTTCCAATGCACAAATCAGAATAACATTTTTTTTCAAACATTATAAGTAATATAATATATTAATTCACCTTATAACACTCATTTTAATAATTAAGAAAATGATGGTATCTTAGAGTCCATTAAAATGCTAATGCACTTATCAAATTTATGAAAGTGTTCTAGTGTTCATTCATGGATAAAAACTTGATAAACTTAAACTAGTGATGATGATGTTGACTTGTTGTTTTAGCCAATTTCTCTTAGCAGGTCCATTTTTCACTTGCATATCCACATTTTACCCTCTGATTTTAAGTCCATTTTTTGCTTAAAAATATTAGGGGTACTATGGTAAAAAAAAGACGTATAAGAGAAAAATGGGCATGTATCTAGCAATCCCTTGTTTTAGGGCAAAGGTCCCGTGAAAAATATACATTCGCACAAATACCATTGTAAGAGCAAGGCCAACAGCTCCTCTATCAAAACCTCTATTCTGAAGTTTCTAAACCAAGAACCTCTATATTTATGGAAATAGAGAATATTGCTCCAACAGCATCCCTAAAAAGTAGAAAGTTAATATATTATAATATATAATTTCTTTTTATCCCAAAAACTTCCCGCCGTCGTCGTTCCTTTGTCGGAAGCTGCCAAACCCAGAAATCGGTCCAATTTATATTGTTTCAGAATCTGCCACCGCCGATCCTAGCCTTCTTAACTCCACCCTCCAATGCGATAGGCCGATAGCCTATGACCGCGAAACCTCCGACCTTGCGATACCTCTCAACGCCGTTCATCAAAACCATAACCGATTCACAACCTGCCCAATTAATTGCCATCAAATGGGTGATTTAAGTCTACATTCTACAGGAATCTAATTTAATTCTACAGGATCTGATTTAATTTTCATGAGTTTCCGGTGAAAGAAGACGGAGAATGATTTAATTGTTTATGAGATTCCGGCGAAAAGAAGACGGAGAAGAAGCTCACGGGCAGAGCAGAGACCAATTATTTTGAATATTTTATTTCTCATCCATCCCCTAAAAATCCCACTCTCTCTCTACAACTTTAGAGATTTTGCTTTCTCTCTCATCAAAACCTCTAAAATAGGGGGTGTGATAGGGATTCTATTGGAGAGGGAAAATTGATCAAAACCCCTATAATTGATCAAAACCCATATAATGAGGGAGCTGTTGGACTTGCTCTAACCCTCCGTGTTCCTACAAATGCCACTGTACCCTTCATTTTCTTTTGAAAATATCGAAATAACCTAAACATTTTTCGCCTTGCCATGCATTGCAGTTGACAATTGGTCATACCGACAACTGTATAAAGATCCAAATTACTCTTGTATAATTATTTTTTAAAAAAAAAACATTCTTTCATAGTACTAGGAAAAATGTCTAGCAAAAGAATAACTAAATTACATATCAACCAAACTCTTTAATTCTGTATTATTACAACTTGAAGAATCTAATAAAAAAACTACAATATTGCTCTTCTCGAGGATATTTACAATCGCAAAAACCATATCTCTTGGTAAAGAGGAGCGTCTCACACATCAATCAGTATGCAAATCAAGTTGAACTAAAGGGTTTTTTTTAAGGCACACTACAACGACCGAATCTGATACAAGGATCCTATTCTAGTCTAATCTGATCCTATTCTAGTCTAATCTATTGATCTCGTATGTCGAGTGGCCGAGGTCCTCACCTGTCGCTTATAGTGGAGTGAAGATCTCACTGTTACACCGTTGATGCTCCCTGCGCTTGACACCGTTGATGCAACTCCCACTTCTCGAATGAGTATGCATCTGGAGACTTGACACAGGGAACCAGAGAGAAATGCGTGAATTTTTGCTATGGGGAGTTTTGAACCCTGGCCTCCTCTGGGCGGGGTGAGTGCCCTGGCCACTTGAGCTAACCCAAGTGGTTAAAGTGTTATTTTTTACATTGTTACAATCTACGAACACACAAAATCATACCAAAACTAAGAAAATTTCCACTCTCATTACACAACTATCATACCTTCCCATTCTCATTCATGTTATTGTAATGTAAATGAGTAGCACCTTCCCTCCAAACACACTCAAGGAATGGTATCATCGATTTATGTAATTGTTCTCATCATTTCATTTTCAAACACGACAAATGCCATCATTGATTTTTTTTTTCTTACATTATGAAAAATAATTTAGCTTTGAATTCGTCTCAGATTTGTCATGGTATCGAATTTTGGCCCTGTTTACTAGAGTTTATTTCTTGATGGTACTGAACTCAACTGAACTAAACTGAACTGAATTGAACTGAACTGAACTGAACTGAACTGAACTGAACTGAACTAAAGTAAAATTGATGTATTGAAAAAGGCAAATTCTCATTTGAGACAGGTCTCAAATGAGACCAAAGATTATATGAGACTTCTATTGATTGAATTTGTCGTTGGTGAGGTTTAAACCCGCCGATTTCCTTGATTGAATTTGTCGTTGGTGAAATTGACCAAGGAAATGATCAAGAAAATTGACCGAAAGATCAAGCAAATTGAACGAAAGATCAAATTAACTGAAAAATCAAGGCAAAACAAAATACTCAAGGACATTGATTGAAAGATCAAACAAACTGACTAAAAGATCAAGCAGAAACAGTAAATGCTCATTCCCCTGCTCTTGGTCTCCACAAGGACAGGTTTCACCCAAGACTTTCTCATTGAAAAATGGAATCAGCATGACTGAATTAACCTGAATTTCATCAAATTACATTTCACTGAACTGAACTGAACTGAACTGAATTGAACTGAACTGAACTGAATTGAACTGAACTGATCTACAGATAAGCTCTGGTAAACGGGGCCTTTGAGTTTAGAATTGCGATCAAGAAATAATGAGTCAAAGATACTCACAAAACAAGCGGATTTTCATACTTCTACCGGCTATTGCTAAAAGTTTCCTTCTAATCTGTACCAAATTTTAATTCTCAAAATATATTTTTTCCGTCGATAAATTCAATACATTGTTATTTACTTATTTCTCCCTCATTTTCTCTTTATATATTCCCAACTCACATCATTTCTCCAGATACCCTCTTAGGGAGGCCGCCGCCGCCGCCTATCTCCAGCGGCCTCCCCTACTTGGAGATCTAGCCTTTTTCCTACCACCAATGCTTCTTGCCATTTCTTCCACACCTGTTGTTTCTTGCTATTTCTTCCACATTCACTATTACTGAACATAATTTTAATCTCACAACAAATTGGCCTATATGCTTCTTCTCTTTGTATATTTAGAAGGTAGTATTTAGAAGGTAGTATTTTTAATGTTTTCTTGTAATTAGAATTAAAATTATTAGCACACAAAATATAAACTGATTATACATTTATTACCAAAGTTTAATTTTCTGTAATATTTTTTTAATGAACCATCCTCTCATGTCTTTTAAAAAATTACTTATTTAAAATGTTATTTTCCATATGATTAGTAACGGTTAAAGAAGCTTTGAATCTGACAGAGAGAGAGAGAGAGAATAGTAGAGAGGAAGAAAATATTTTATATTGAAGTTTGGCAAAACGCAACTATACAAGTCTTCTACTTCTAATATATATAACTAACTCAGCAACAAAGAAGACCAAGAAGATTTATCTATGACCAAAATAATTCACACGTCAGCTGAGTGCTGGATGTGAGCAAAACGAATTCAAAAATGGCGCCAACCAAATCCGCGCCAATTCCTGTGCATCAGCTTCTCTGCTGTATTTTCTTCACCCTCTCCTCAAGATCAGCTTCTGTTGGAGCTGAGAAGCTGAGCTTGGACAGATTGACTTGGAAAGGACCAATAGCAAGAAGCTTGGTGAAGATATCTGCAAGCTGCAATCTGGTGGAGACAAAACTAGGGAGCAGAAAACCTTCAAGATAATAATCCCTCACCAAATGACAGTCAATTTCCAGGTGTTTTGTTCTTTCATGAAAGACTGGATTAGCAGTGAGATGCAAGGCTGCTTTGTTGTCACAAAATAGATGAATGGGATACGTAACTGGTAGATGCAAGTCCCTGGCAAGATAACTAATCCACTTTAACTCACAAGCAGTCATGGACAAGCTTCTGTATTCAGCTTCAGCTGATGATTTTGAAACTGTGGACTGTTTCTTGGATTTCCAGGAAATAAGAGCTGATCCTAGGAAAACAACATAACCTGTGACTGGCCTTCTGGTGGTTTTGCAAGTTGCCCAGTCTGCATCACAGTATGCATGAAGCTTTAAATCATTACTGTGGGCATAAAAAAGTCCATGCTTGGGATGATGCTGCAGATACTTAACAATATGCAGTGCTCCATTAAGATGATGATATGTAGGCCTTTGCACAAACTGGCTAAGTTGGTGAACAACATGGGTTACATCAGGCCTTGTATAATTCAGGTACAGTAATCTCCTAATAAGCCTTCTGAACTGGCTGGGATCTGGCAGCAAAGGTGATTCCTCTTCATGGACCAGCCAAGTATGTGACAGTGGTGTGTTTACTGGTTTACTGAACTCCATCCCACAGTCAAACACAATATCCTGCACATATTTGCACTGATTGAGATGCAAACCTGAGTCTGAATGTTTGAGTTCAAGGCCAAGAAAATAGTGTGCCACTCCAAGGTCATTGATGGTAAACCTGTGATGAAGGGATTGTTTGACAAAAGCTATGGCATCCAGGGAGTCACCCATGATTAATACATCATCAACATAGACAACCAATGCCAGCACAACACTGTCTGTGTATCTAAGGAAAAGACAATGATCATGAGGAGACTGATCAAAGCCAATATTTAGAAGATGTTGAGTGAATTCC
Organism: Cruciata laevipes; assembly: GCA_963678965.1. Classification (NCBI taxonomy): domain Eukaryota; kingdom Viridiplantae; phylum Streptophyta; class Magnoliopsida; order Gentianales; family Rubiaceae; genus Cruciata; species Cruciata laevipes. The sequence goes on along the minus strand of OY787641.1, from coordinate 4,184,960 downwards.
TTGTTCCATTGCCTTGAAGCTTGTTTCAGACCATAAAGGCTCTTTGTCAGCTTACACACCAGAGTGGAATCACCAACTGAGTATCCATCAGGAACTTTCATATAAACATCTTCATCCAAGTGACCATGCAGAAATGCATTATTTATGTCAAGTTGATGAATATGCCATCTGGATGCTGAAGCCATGGCCAGAAGCATTCTTATGGTTACTGCCTTAGCAACAGGTGAGAAGACTTCAAAGAAATCAATGCCCTCCACTTGATTGAAACCTTTTGCAACCAATATAGCTTTGTGTTTGGCAAGTGTTCCATCTGCATTATACTTGGTTCTGTACACCCACTTTGACCCAATGGCCTTCTTCCCTGGTGGCAGATGCACTAGATCCCATGTGTGATTCTGATCCAGTGCTGCTAGCTCTTCATTCATAGCCTCGATCCATTCAATGTCTTGCCTGCTGATAGCTGGAAGGATCCTGCAAAGACTCATGTACATGTGCAGCAACAATGGACTGGGGGAATATTTGAGATGAGCAAGAAACAAAATCCTTAGTCCACACTGGAGCCCTGATCACTCTAGTGTTGTGTCTAAAAGTCATATCTGGTGGTAATGGAGTGACTGACAGTGGCTCATTTTGTGCAGAAGGATGATGATTGACATCAATTGACATTGTTGGATCTTCTGATGTGGAGAATGGCAAGGGAAACTGAAGAAGTGTGGGTGTATGATATGGAAAAAGGTCTTCATGAAAGACAACATCCCTTGACACTATGAGTTTCCGATTAAAAAGGTTATACAATTTGTATGCCTTTTGACCAAAAGGGTATCCAACAAAAATGCAAGGAAAAGCTCTAGGTTCAAGCTTATCCTTCTGAAGAGCAGTATTGGATGCATATGCCAAGCATCCAAATATTTTCAGATGTGTAAGCTCAGGTGTTTTATGAAACAGAATTTGACATGGTGATTTCCAAGACAGAGTTGAAGAAGGAAGCCTATTAATGAGATAAGTTGCTGTCAAAAGGGCTTCTCCCCAGAATTCTTTTGGAAGATTTGATTGGAATAGGAGAGCTCTTGTCACTTGCAACAAGTGTTTATGCTTTCTTTCTACAATGCCATTCTGTTGTGGTGTATATGGACAAGATTTTTGATGTATGACACCAAAATCTGAAAGCAATTTTCTGCATTCTTGACTGATAAACTCAGTCCCATTGTCTGATCTGAAAAATTTTATGGCACTGTTGAAATGATTTTTCACCATTTTGAAAAAAGTTGCAAGCATTGATGATACTTGATCCTTTGATTTTATCAAGTAGGTCCAAGTGCATCTGCTGAAATCATCAACTATTGTGAGAAAATACTTTTGTCCTGTGATTGAACTTAGTTTATAAGGGCCCCATAAATCTGCATGAATAAGATGGAATGCACAGGAAGAAGAAGTAGTGCTAAGAGGAAATGGAAGCCTTTGTTGCTTGGCAGAAGGGCAAATAGTACAAAAGTTATCATCATCATGAGTTGCTGTTGTTACATTCAAATGTTTCAAGACTTCAAAAGATGGATGTCCCATTCTACAGTGCCAAGAATGAAAAGAAGACATAGTTTTACTTCTTGCACTATTTATTACATGGAAATTTTGAAAAGAGAAACTTGGAATTGACTGAAGCTTTTCTTGGATGAGTTCTGGCTGGAATGAATCTTTTTCTAGCACATACAGCCCCCCAACTTCTTTGATTGCTGCAAGAACCTTTCTAGTCTTGTGGTCCTGCAGCAAGCAAAGATTTGATAAGAATGTGAAGTGAAGTTGCATGGTTTTTGCAAGCTTACTTACTGACAGAAGATTATATTTAAAATCAGGAACAAAAGGACAATCAAGAAGTCTGACTGAAGGTGTTAAGATGACACTTCCTAGAGCTCGGACAAATTTAGTAGAATTATCTGGCATATAGACTGGTGTAACTTGTTTAATTGGAATACTGGATGTTAAAACTGACATGCTGCTACACATATGACTTGAGGCTCCACTATCCACAATCCATTTATCATTAGACAAAACAAAAGCACTGAGTGAAAAGTTAGAGATCACACTACCTGAAAAGTCATGACAGTAGCTGTAGTTGACAGGTGTAAACTGGTCCTCTATTGGCTCATTTCCTTTGGACTTATTTTCTAACTGAACTTCCACCAGTCTAGTAACCATGGCCTGTAGCTTTTCATCTCCATCTAAGAAAGTTTCTCCTTCCTCATTGTCATTTGCCATGTGAGCACTGTGCCTTTGATTGGCACTTCCATATTTCTGCTGAAAAGGTCTCTGATATTGCACTGGTGCAAGCTGTGGCTTCTGATACATTTGTGGAGCAAACTGTGGTCTGGGTGATTGTTGAGGTCTCCAATAACCTGCTTTATTTTGATCACACTTTGCTGGAAATCCTATGAGATGATAGCAGTGCTCCACTACATGACCAACCTTTCCACAATGCTTGCATCTAAGGTCAGGTCTCTTTACCGTCATGACTTCACCCTTCTCACCATTCCCTTGTCCAGGCTGATAAGGCACTTTTGCTACCATTGCTGAGTTGTTCTGCACATCATCATCTTCTGCATAAATCTGCTTCTCAATTTTTGAAATCATTGAACATGCTTTGCTCACACTAGGTGGTGGCTCTATTAACAGAATCTGCTGACTTATACTGTTATAATCCTTGTGCAGCCCACTTAAAAATTTGCTCAATTTATCCTCATCATCTTCCCTGGGTATGCAATCATAATTGATACATCCTAGGGTACATCTTCTCCTAGGTCTAAGACATGAGAACTCATCCCATAAACCTTTTAACTCAGTATAGTACACAGCCACAGATTTATTTCCATGCTTTAGATTGCCTATATCTTCTCTCAACTTATGCAAGACAGGTCCATTACTTTCACCAAATCTATCTCTAATGTCATTCCAAAGCATGTAAATATCTCCATAAAAGGTAAAACTCCTAGCCAATTTAATGCTAATAGAGTTCAGTATCCAAGAGATCATGGTTGAATTTACCTCATCCCATCTGTCAAAGTTAGGATCTGCAAAGTCAAGAGCTCTGATTTCACCTGTTAAAAATTTCAGCTTGCCTTTGGATCTGAAGGCTCTGAGCATGGCCTTGCTCCAGGTGATGTAGTTATCTTCTCCTAGTGGTTCAGCCACCAATACTAGGCTGGAATGATCACAGCTTCTCAAAGAGAAAGGATCTCTTGGTTTTCCTCCAAAGGGATTAGCATCACCTCCTGAGTAGTTTGATTCATTGTCTGAATCCATGAAAATCACCTGTTCTTATTGAAAACAGAATCAGTTGATCTATAACATTAAATCAAGATCGAAACTTGGTTTGCTCTGATACCATAAAGAAACTTTGAATCTGAGAGAGAGAGAGAACAGTAGAGAAGGAAGAAAATATTTTATATTGAAGTTTGGCAAAACGCAACTATACAAGTCTTCTACTTCTAATATATATAACTAACTCAGCAGCAAAGAAGACCAAGAAGATTTATCTATGGCCAAAATAATTCACACGTGTCAAAAGAAGAGAAAATCAGCTGAGTGCTGGATGTGAGAACGAATTCAAAAATGGCGCCAACCGAATCCGCGCCAATTCCTGTGCATCAGCTTCTCTGTTGTATTTTCTTCAACGGTAAGATGAAAATAGTGAAAATGATAAGATACAACCAATCAAAATTATTTATTGCAACTTTTAAATTGTACATAGTACTAATCATCAATATTCAGACAAACTAGGAAAATAGTACTCTTGTCATTATCAAATTTGATGCGAAAACGTGTTCAAAAAAAGGGAGAGTGCCACGTGGCAGAAAGTCAAACTGCAGTATGACTCACGTGCGAAAATTCTGAATCCGGATCTTGGTCTCGGATCCTCCGTCATCATCTACAAAAGCGCGACCGCATCGTTCCTATTTTACCCTCAAATCTACAATTTTCCCCAAACCAAAATCCCAGATCGATCCTCTGTTCTTGTTCAATTCGTTCATCAATCGTGAAATTGAATCACCGATTCATTCAATTCGCTTCATTCCCAGTCGATTGATCCCTTTTTTCCTCCCGATCGGCGCAATTTTTAGAACCCTAATTTTCAGATCTAGAATTTTCTGATCTCCGCCGTCAAGCACCCAATCGATCGATTCGTGACGGTTTTGCAATCCTTTAGGTCTCCGGTTGATTTCCCCTCCGGTGGGTGACCGTATAACTGCGAAATTCCGGTCGTCGATTTTGGGGCTAGGGTTTCAGGTGGTTGGAGATCCACAAAGCTTCTTGAATCGTTCAATTTCCTTGGGGCTTTGGTGAGTCTTGATCTGAATTGTATTATTATTGTGTTTTTTGTGCCGATTATTATTAATTTGACGATTTAATTTTGGGGGATAGGGTTAGGGTTTCACTAAAATTTTGTGTATTAAGCGCTATGGGGATAAAGGACTATTGTAATACACTTTTTACTGTATTTAAAATCAAGAACTCTGTCAAAACAACAATGATTTTTTACTTACCTTATTAAAAACCAAACACACATACACATACACACACACTTGTGTACATACATTTATATGTATTCGCTGGTTTGTCCGTAACATGTCAGATTTCAACATGATAAATATTTACATGTTCCCTTCTTCTGATATATGTCGATATGGCTATAGACGTTGTGTGTGTATGTGTGTGTTGATTGGAAGCTAGGTAGCTTAGCTTGCTACCCAACGACTATAGCCTTTGAACAAGTTCTTTTAGAGATGAAGTTATACAACTCTGGGACCTGTAAATATCTATATGAGTCTTGAGTGGCGTCTTCAAGAAAAGTTTTGTGTGTGAGATCCTTTTAAATTTGAATTTAGTTTCACTTGTTGATTGGCGTGAGGTTTATTCGTACAGAAAGCAATGGGAGTTAAACGTCCTTTTGATGAGGAGTTTCAGGAGTCTTCTGCTAAGAAGGCTAAGCAGTTCGATTCTGACAATGTATGGGGATCAATTCCCGATGCTTTTTCACCTGACAAAGAGAGAGTTCAGAATACTGCAGCTGATCAAGGTAATGGATTTGTCTGGATTTATATCCACCCTGTCAGTTTCTTACAATGATTACTGTGCTTTGAGAAGCTGTTCTCTAATTGTTGTTGACTTGTTAGATTGTTGTGGTTCATCATTTTTAACCTGCCTTGCTTTAATATAGATGAAGCAGCTGACAGCTCTGAGAAGTATCTACCGCTTAAAGACTTTGGAAATGAGGGTTTTTATTTTACCTCAAGTTTAGCAGACAAGGAACTGGAGACCAGTTTACCTCTTTCGTGGGTCACTAGCAGCGGGAGTGAGGAAGATGTTGGATCGGGAGAACAGTTTGCCCCCTCATTTTTTAATGACTACTTTCCATTCAACTATCCCAGGCGATCAGTACCTGAGCCAGAGGATGCGTATACATCTCTGATGAATGGTGGTCCCCCTAGGAAGCCGATTCCTGTTGGATCTGATTTTCAAGCTGATATCCCACCTTGGAATCCAAATCCTGTCACTGATGAGAGTGAACAAAATGTGGGGACCCTTATAGTTTCAGAATCGTTACTTGAGGGTTCAGCTTATGGTGATGTTAAGATTGGTCAAGGAAGAAGAAAGTGTGACTGCATGGATGTAGGCTCTGTTAGATGTGTGGGACTGCATATCAAGGAAGCACGAGATAGATTCAGAGAAGTCGTTGGTGATGAAAGATTTTCTGACTTGGGATTTTACGATATGGGAGAGGAGGTAGCACATAAGTGGACTAAAGAAGATGAGGATATTTTTCATGAGGTCATTTACTCCAATCCCGCATCTCGGGGCAAGAATTTCTGGAGTCAACTTCCTCTGGCATTTCCTTCCAGAACAATGAAGGAAATTGTCAGCTATTATTTCAACGTGTTCATGCTCCGGAGGCGGACAGTGCAAAACAGATCTACTTCATTGGAGATTGATAGCGATGATGATGAGTGGCATGGGAATGATGGAACCTCCTTTGGACGGGTAGGGGGTGATAATGAGTTTGCAGTAGAGTCATATGGTGATAGAGATATTCGCGTGGGGTTTAATAACGGTTATGCTTATGACGACGAGGATGACAGTGCTGATGATGATGACAGTGACGACGATGATGGTGCTGATGGAGAAGTTGGTGTTGAAGTGGATGCCGGGGATAATGCAGAAGGTGTCAACATTAAAGAAGATTTGAAGTCCCATAACTACCAGTTGTACAGTGACATCTACTCAGACCCTCTAATTAACACAGTGAGTCCCAGTGGAATCAAGGAAGGCCACAATGTACTTGAGGATTCAAGTACCTCTTGTGAAAGCCTGCTTTACTCTGGGGGTTCTTGTGTATCTTTTGGTTTGGGCGATGATACATTTGGAAGCACGATAAATGATGGTTTTGCTATAACTGGATCTCTGGCTGGAGAGAGCAATGATTCATGCGATGGTTTTGACTCTGGATTTTTCTTGGAACCTGGTGCCGCAGAAGCTTGGGAAGAATCCTGCTCTACAGGCTATTCCAGACGTGTTGATCTTCTGTCAACCTGCAACATGATGGAAGAGATTTTCGGACCATGTTCCTCTAAGAAGAACTGAGTGAAACCCTAAAAGGAGGACGCTGAATCTGAGGTCTGTTAGACTTTTGTACATATGCTTTTGTGGATTAGAGGGAGTCTCCCTGGAAGTGGCTCTCGCATAACCAGAGCAAAAGAAAAGAAAAAATTGAAAATTTTGCTGTCATTTCATTTGTTAGGAATCCTTTATCTTGTTCTGAACTATTAGAAGTAGTGTTAATTTATGTTCGATCAACAAAGGTTATAGGAATGGATATTTTTTCTGTATCTTGTTGAAGTTGGTTGTAGCAGAGTAGATAGTCATATATCATTCTTACTGTCACAAGTCTGACATATATGTTCTCTCATCAAAAAGTGATTTGTATGTTAAAGTTCTCTCTTTGAGAAACTGGAAATATAAATTCAGATGATACATTTTGAGGCAACTTCTTCTTATATAATTTTTTTTTAAATGCCAGCCTTTCACAATTGTATCGAAAATAAAATACTCCATCTCACTATGATATAGAAAGAGCTTGTCAAGTCTCCATCTCACTAGCTATGGCCTATGTGACTAAATCAAACAAAACTTTAGTTTTAACTTTTAAGCAAACGGTTTTGTTTTATTGACAATCTACTATTTATCCTAGTTTTTATTGCATGTTTGATTATAAACTTTTAATACTTTATGAATAATAATATCGTAAATTTTTTAAAAAAATGAATAGTGATATAGTTTTGGATTTTAAAAAAAATTATTTTCTAAATATCAAAATTATGGATTTAGTTAATATATGTAACTAAAGTTATTCATAGTCAAATTTACCGTTAAATAGTGTTTTTGTAAAAAAATTTCAATATAACAAAATTAGAGGGAGTATAAGCATTTATCTTTCTAATATTCGGCATCATTAAACGAATTTCAACTGCAGATACATATTTTTATTTAAATAATCTTCAAAAGCATACAATTTTATTTATTTTTAGTTTACAAAATTGCAATACTACTAGGAAAGAGTGAAGACCCCCAAACCAGTACACCACTATTTAACTGTCTAGTTTATGGCTTATCTGTCACAATGTCAGCCAGGTTTTTCTGCTTTTTGGCGCCAAATACCACTCGGGCAGAAACGCTCCCTCTCGCCCATTTCTGGTGACGCCGGCGGCCGCCCTCCGCCATCCGATCAGAGTCCGAGCGCCTCTCAATTCCGCCGTCCAATGGCGGAACCCCAGCCCAAGCGGCCTAAAGTCTCTAGGTTAGAACCCTCTAAAGTCATCTATTTCCTCTCTTATAGTTCTCGAAATCGCTGGTTTGTGTAATGGTTGTTTTTCTTCCGGGATATTTCAGATAAAGTTTCGTGCTTTATTAGGTTCTCCATCGTACTAGGGAGTTTGTTACTGTAGTGCGGTTTTCTTTGGAATCGTTTTCTCATATAAGTGTACTTGGATGTCAATGATTTCAAGTAGGCCGGGATGATTTTGGCAAATGGGTATTTGGTGATTGTTTTTCTCCTATTTTTGTATGCTATGTTTGGTTAAAGATCAATGCTTTATAACTTCCATCATTTGTTGCTTTAGAGCATTACTGTGGTCGGCTGCATTTTGCATGAATTCTGACATTTGGTGTTTTTCTGCACATTGGTATTCTTCTGCGCATGTACCATCTGCTTGCTATGTATTGTCACTAGTTGGCTTTCTCATATATAAAAAAGTTCTAATTGCTAAATCAGTTTATGTATATTAATTGAAGGACCATATATGCATTTGTGGCTCTATCTTTGAAGTGTTGACTATAATTGTATTTGGTCTGTTGAATCCTTGTGAGTTTATGCTATTCAGAACCGTGCTTGATATTTGTGGAAAAAAATAATCAATCTGTCTGTTTTATGCACTTGTCAAAATTTTCATTACACTTTAATTGCACTGCTCTTGCTTGTTGCTACCTAGTACTGATTCTCCTGGCTTGAGATAGGGTTTTAAGCCATAGTAAACAGTTTAGAGCATTTATGAGTTAATATGTTGTCGGTAAAGTCTCATTTCCAGCCTTTTGTTAGAGGGGGAAGATTAAAGTGGTTGTCAACTCTTGTCTAACTTTTATTTTACTTCTCGATTGCAGAGATAAAGAAGATTATAAGCCTGGAAACATAATTGCTATAGAAGTTCGCAACTTTATGACATTTGGGAGTGTAATCCAGTGTCCTGGACCACGTCTAAACCTTCTAATTGGACCCAATGGGTCTGGTAAGAGCTCTCTTGTTTGTGCTATTGCACTTGGTCTTGGTGGTGATCCTCAGGTAATCATTAGGGAGACATGTATTACATGAAATATGGTTGCATCTTTTCCCACAATGTTGACATTGTTTGCATACATGCAGGTGTTGGGGAGGGCAACAAGTGTTGGTGCATATGTAAAGCGTGGGGAGGAATCTGGATACATTAAAATAACCCTGAGAGGCAACAATGATGACAATATTACCATCATGCGGAAGATAGACATACACAACAAGTCTGAGTGGGTTTTGAATGGTATTCCTCTCTGTACTATCTTTATTAAATTTGTACTACCAGCTCTCTATCTTGACGTTTACCTCTTGTAGGTTTCTGCACAGCTCATTGAAACTTGTTTTCCTTAAGAAAGTGGTGGTGGGGGTAAAAACTCTCATCCCACAGTAACAAACCCAGATGTTAAGGAAATGCTGGTTCTTTTAGTGGCCATGCTATAATTATATAGGATGGGAAGCTTAAAGAGATAGACTTCCGTTCAAATAGGAATTCAAGGAGAACTGTAATAAACCATTAATCAGATCAGATATATGGAGTGTATCTTTAAATGAGACACATTGTATTGTTTACATTTACTCTGTTTTTATAGGTTAATGCAATTGCAATGTTTCATTAGTCTACCCCTTCCCCATTTTTTAAAATTTAGTTCTCTATTTTCTCTCTGTCTTAGTTTAGCCATGCATTCCATCCAAATTAATACATCTTAGCAATCACATCTCAATCTCATTTCCACCACCCTTTAATGTTTATATTTAGTTGTCCAACATTTTGAAGTTTGAACTGTAAAACATAAGATGATCTATAGTTAATGTTCCTTCATACTGTCTGTGTCTAAATTTCTTGTTTGGTAGCTCTCGGGATAAATAGCTTAATTGCCTTTGGCTACAAATGAGCATTTAACAAATTTAAATATCTTTTTGTAATTTTTAATGTGGATTAAAATATTTATGCAAAAGCAAAGCATTGTTGCACCTTCATGCATTTTTGTGCTAATCCAAAATACTACCTAAAGCATGAAGACAAGTAGGCTCGATGTTGCTTTTAAATATTTGATTAATATTGCGGAAAAGGAGTAACATCTTATGCTTTTCCTTCAGGAAAAGTTGTGCCAAAGAGGGATGTAACTGAAACCATTCAAAGGTTCAACATCCAAGTGAACAATTTGACTCAAGTGAGCTTTCTGAATCCTTTTGACTCATATTCTCTCCCTCTGTTTGAATTGTCCACAAATTTAATGCGCTCTTTTCATGTTTGTGCATCTTATTCTTTTTTGGACACCTAATTATATCATTTCATATGTATGTTCGGCAACTGTTTGTTACTATAAATAAAAAGAAGGCTAATGCCTTTCCTTCTATACATCTATTTTTTTGACTGTCTGCATTTTGGCAACATTTTACTCTGGACAATTTGCCTGTGCAACTAGAAAGCTGGTACAAGTTATGCCATGGTGAATGGTTCTGTGGCTATAGTAGCTTTCAAATTGAGCTGTTACCTTATCGTTTGTATCACTCCTTCCCTTTTTAAATTGTTTTTATTTGTCAAGGGAAAAGACAGATTGTGGGTGTTTTTTGTTTGTTTTGTTTTTATGATGTCAAATGGTTCCTAATCTGGGTGGGACAAGCTCGACACCATTGATTTTCGGCTTTAAGAATCATTGCTACCCTTATTTCTTTTGGTTCACAAGTATTTATTAGTTGGCATGTTTGATATGATTTTGATTGACTGGGACGAATTCAATGCCAAACCTTACAGGTTTGTCTTTTCTTAATATTGCGGTGCTAGTTTATTTCCTGGACATAAATGAGGATGGGGTATCAAATGTGTGACAAACTATGTGAAGGTTAGAAAATAGCTGCTGTAGGTTTCCATTTGTTGGTTGGATCATTGAACAATAGAACAAGATTTGTTAGGTAAACCTTTCTGATAGATGCTGACCACTATCTAAAACTTAGGAATGTTTCTTTAAACTACCAAGTGAACTTTATGGAGCACTGTTGGTGAAATTGCTAAGTCGGAGACCTGATTCTTTCTAGAGAGACTTTGACGGGACAGTGTATTCTTAAAACCTATAAATGAACTGCTCTAGATGAATAAACTAAACTGTACCTCATCCAACTGAGTGTCTTTAGAAGTTCTGATTTACGTCTTGAGCGAATTCATAACTAACGTGATGGATGTTTCTATTCCATAAGTATAGAACTTTCTATTTCTGCTCCTTAACTCTGAGTTGTTGTATTTCTCTTATGTTGTGTTCAATTTTTTGTTGATGATGGTGTTAGTTCCTCCCACAAGACCGAGTTTGTGAGTTTGCTAAGCTAACTCCAGTACAACTTCTCGAGGAGACTGAGAAAGCAGTTGGAGATCCACAACTTCCAGTGCTGCACCAATCGCTTGTGAACAAAAGTCAAGAACTAAAGACACTTGAACGAGTCAGTTGCTAAAATTTTTTTTTTCCATTCAATATATAGTGCACGATGAGTGTTTGGTTTTAATTTAAGAAGTATGGGCTAATAGTTTTAATGCATATTTTAGGCTGTTGAGACCAACAGAGTATCTCTCCAGCAGCTAAAGGAGCAAAATGTAGTGCTAGAAAAAGATGTTGAACGTGTACGACAAAGAGATGAACTCCTCTTGCAAGTATGGTACTTGCTTTTGCCTTGTATTTCTTTCACCAGATAACAACATTTCGAGTAACCATTTGCTTCTCAAATCGCCTCATAATAGGTAGAGTCAATGAAGAACAAGCTGCCTTGGTTGCAATATGACATTAAGAAAAAAGAATATTTGGATGCCCAAGAGCTTGAGAAAGAAGCAAAGGGGAAACTAAATGAAGCTGCAAAAGTTACACATGAGCTTAAAAAACCTATTGAGTGAGGGAACTTTGACTACATTATTTCCCTTATGATAATATTTTGTGCTAGTATGTGAGTGCTTTTAATATTGATTTGTTGGGTTTTGTCCTTTCTTTAAAATATTGCTTCTTATATACAACAAATTTTTGATTCATGAAATAGAATTCACACCATTCTTCTTCTCAAGGAGATGAAGCCTGACTTTAGATTGTGTTGGAGTGTATTTTTAAAGCTCGAATGTTACCTTTTAAGTCTTGGTGGAACCATCTTATGATTTTAATAGAAGCATTGGTTTTGTTGGCTACTTTCACTCCTTGATTTTGACATATGATCTATAAATTTATTAACTTGCAGGACACTCAAACAAGAGAAAAGAGTGCTAGATAATAAATGTAAAAAGGCCACAGAGTATTTAGAGGGAAATGCTAAGAAGCGTTCAGATATTGTGGAAGAGGATAACTCACTGGTTCAAATCAATTTGGAAAACTTATATGTGTTATATCTTTTCGTTTCCTGTGCTTGATACAGATTTGATATTTTCATATTTGCAGGCAGTAAAAGTGCAAGGAAAATATAATGACATGGAGGAGTTAAAGACCCAAGAAGAATCACACCAGCAGAAAATTGCTCAAACTAAGGAAAAGCTTAATGCTGCTGAATACGAACTTCACAATCTTCCTCCATTTGAACATCCTAAGGACATACTTGTAGGTTAAATTCTCTTAATTGGTGTTGCATTTAAATATTTCTTTCTAGCTTACTTTCCTACGTCACTGCTGATTCTCATTCTCGTGCTTCCCTGCACTCACTGGTGATTAGGATGGACTGATATCTCAAATTAATGAGCTGGATAAGACTGCTAGAGAAATTAAGTCCGATAAGATGTCAAAGGAGAAGGAACGCGCATATCATAGGAACAATTTGGATCAGTGCATAGACAGGTAGGAATACTCAAATTATTGTATGTAGTTCATATTTGATCTTTCTGCTTTATTTAACTCCATTTGACAATTGTGTTAGGCTGAAAAAGATGGAAAACACAAGTCACAAAGGCTTACAAGCCTTAAGGAATGCTGGCGCTCATAAGATATTTGAGGCGTACCATTGGGTACAGGATCATCGGCAACATTTCAAAAAAGAGGTCTATGGTCCAGTACTCCTCGAGGTACATCAGCGTAACAACTATTGAAGTAATTTTTAATTTTTGACGATTCTGTGTTGGGGCTAAGAATGTTACTGAGGGATTTCCGGTGTAGGTTAATGTCCCAAACCGGGTTCATGCAGACTTTTTAGAGGGTCAAGTTGGCTTCTACATGTGGAAGGTAACATCTAATTCAAGAGCTCTTAATTTTATGTTTGAGATTTAGGTTTTAGTGTCGTATTGATTATATTCAAGAGCTCTTAATTTTATTTTCTTTGATTGTTTCCGGCAAACCAGTGGGTAGACAAACAAATTTGTAGATATAATAATATTATTTGAAAATAACAAAGGCAACTATGGTCTTATAAGGCTGTGGCAACTGCAACTCTTGTAGAATATTTTCATAATGAAAAAAAGTATGTAGTGTAGTGTCCATCATCCACTGTTTTTGTCCTGCTCATTTGCCATGATATTCAAAGCACATTTGACCATAAAACTCAGTTAATATGTAAACAATAGTATAATCATGTCAGACATCTTAGATTTGTTGCAACATATATTTTCTGTTTATCAACTTTTGATCACTTTATTCGCATCTCTAGCCTTAGGTTCATATTTTCATCATGATATAGCATTGCGATACTTCAGTTTGAGATTCTTTCAAAGTACTTACGACATAGCTTTAGTGACCCATACTTGTATGAATGCAATCCAGGCATTTGTAACCCAGGATCCTCGTGATCGTGACTACCTGTATGAAAACTTACGGTCGTTTGACGTTCCAATTTTAAATCATGTTGGAGATGAAGGTCATGAGAGGGCGCGTTTTCAAGTAACGGATGAGGTAATTTTGAAGAAATGGATCAGAATTTAATATAAAGAGCATATATTTGTAGGGCTTATGTATCCTCTCCTTGTCTTAAGTAGATGAAAGAGCTTGGTGTTTACTCCAAACTCGATGAAGTCTTTGATGCTCCTCGTGCTGTCAAAGAAGTTCTAATCAGCCAGTTTGGGCTGGAAGATTCGGTATGTTGTCATAATTTGTTTTTCTTTTCTCAAATTAAGTGTGAAAATAGTATTTGGAAGATTTTCCGCAATTAGCTATTCTCAACTCTAATTTGTATATGTTTAACTTGGTTCACTCAGTACATTGGAACCCAAAAAACTGACCAAAGGGCTAGCGATGTACAAGGGTTGGGAATAATGAGTCTCTGGACTCCAGACAATTGTTACAAATGGAATCGTTCTCGCTATAGTAATAATGTATCTGCTTCAGTAAATTCAGTGCAACCCGCTCGTCTTCTTTTGTGCAGTACGTTTCTTGTAATATATTGTGATACATTAATTTGATTATGAAATATATTTCCAAAATTTCCTACTTAATTTATGAAATTTTCTCCTGAGCAGATGCTGATGTCCGAGAAATCGATAGTCTCAAGTCAAAAATTACAGGCTATGAGAATACTGTCTCTTCTTTGGGTAAAAATATTGAAACTCTTCAAAGTGAAACTACACGTTTGGAAAATCACGCAGCTACTCTTCGAAAAGAACGTGTAAGTCAAAATTTATGTGATTGTCTTTCAAAAGAAATTGTCTTTGCTCTTATCATTGCTGATGCGACGCAATTCATGAGTTTTATAGTCAGTCCAATTGTGGATGGTTTCTATGCTCAGGGTGAAAATCAGAGACTGTTAGGTTTTATAGCTAAAATGTTGTATGCGGTTGCATTGGTACTTAAATCTGAAGAGGAACATGTGTATTTGACGATGAAAATGGGAAAAACATTGATCCGACACCTTTTCTTCTCCATCTTCTCATTCACCACCATGAGTTACATAATACATTGATCCGACACCTTAGCGATACCCAACTCGGATCCCACTTACCATGTAGTATTAATTTGACACCTAATACCTGAGGATTGAAATAGAAGGGAATCACGGATAGGCTGCCTACTCAGATAGATGAGAAAATGAAAAAACAGCCTATGATAGTTTTGACAATTACTCAAAAACCATATTAAAGTGGAAGAGGGAGGCCTAAATAATAAGTTCAAAAGTATAAAAGAAGATAAATAATAAACAACTGAATATGTATCAACTAAACAATATGGCGAGATTTGAGTGGTAAAGCCTATCCCACTGTGGTATAAATGTTTTGTTGTTATTGTTTACCGGGACAGTAATGTGGCCACATTTACCCAGTCCAATGTTTGCATGCATGTACAATTGTTCCTTAGCCGTTAATGCTCAACCTAACTGCTCTATGACATCATTCCAGGAAGAGATACTTTACCGTATCCAGAATGAGAAGAAGAAACGTCAAGAAAAGGAAAGCCATGTCAGTAAGTATTGGCAGATAAATTCCATGGACTCTCACCCCCTCCCTTTTCTTAAATCGTTATTATTTTAAAACTTAGTCCGAGCGTTACAGAACCTCGCATTGTTTAGGACAATGGAAGCTGAGATTGGAAAACCTGGAGAAGCAGGAAAAGCTTGATGATGCCCTGGCAAAGCTCACTGAAGAGGTTGATAGACTGAAGACACTCCGTTTCAAACTTGTCTCTGAAAAATTGAAGGTGAAATATAATGATTTTATCTGTGTGACAATATCTTCTTGTTTTTGTCATGATGTCTCTTCATTCAATGTTTGGTCTCTTGGTTTTGTTTACCCTCCATGCAGACTTTACTGAATCAGGCAGTTATTCATCGAAGAGACTTGACTGAAAAAACAATGGCCTTGATAGAACTTGAACATAAGGTACTTCTGAAAAACCCACCTCTTCTGCTACAAAGTAACATTACATTTTGGGTTCAGCTTCAAACTTGATTTTAATTGTTAGGCTCTATAGCCGCAAGAGCTATTACGATGTCAAATGGGTGGAGAAAGTAATTGTACTTGATGATTTAAGGAGAATTGTTTTCCCAGGCAGGATAAAATACGGGTTTAAAATTATTGTTGTCAAAATAAGTGAAAAAATATGCTTATTGCTCTACAAGGGTTGGAGTTCTGATTTTTTGTTTACATTATTTTGAAATTAATGTTTACCTTTGTCTATAAATCATTTTATCAGTTGGTTTAAAACAGCATAATGCTTTTGTTCATACCTCAAAATATGTCCTTGTACTCCATCCCTTCCACTCTTGTGTTTAGAAATAATTCCACATTCTAAGCCAAAAGAATCTTTTGCATTAAAAAAAGAGAAAAGATGCTAGTAGGATGACTGATGATGATAAAAACGTACTACGAGTAGTTTGTGTGTACTATGTCCACAGTGCGCCTTCCCTCTCAGTGGAAGTCTATATACTTTTAGGTATCAAATATCCTCTCATGTGTTCTCACAAATTAGTTTTATAACGTTTATGTGTTTATATCGATCTTTTTCTATATACTCCTTTGTATTTGGGATGATTTATAGTCTTCCTCTAATCAACTGAATCTTGTAAATCTTTTGGATCTTTAGAGTTGCTTAAATGATGTATCCAACATGTGTAGTTATCTGTGAATTTTTTTTCTTGTCGTATTTTATTGTTTTGGTTGTTTGGCTTTATTAGATCAAAGAACTGGAAGCAAACATGAAACACGAAGAGAAGTTAGCAATGGAAGCATCGATGCAATATGAAGCTTGTAAGTATTATCGCACCCCTCTTTCCTTCCCCATTGAGGATGGCTGGTTGGCCGCATATTGCTGTATCTATATTCTACTTTCAACTGAGTCTCTCTTTTCCCTTCACTTCCTTTCCTCATTATGGTTCCTCTGTGTCTCTATCCTTTTGTGATGCTCGTAATAGGTTTAAAATTGAAGGAAGCATTCATGTGTAGCACTAGGGGTGATTTTATTTTTATCTTTTGCATGTTAATGGAACTGCAAAAAGCATTGAGATTATTTGTAGGTAAATAAAATTCAAAATTTGTCTTACCAAGTAACTATTCCAATTTATTACCTGCTATGTTTATAAAAAAGAGTTAAAAGTGGGATTGCCATTGTCTACTAGGGTTTATAGACCTATGAACCATTTAATTGGCCATTTTAAATTAAAGTCAGCTTAGTTTCCTTCTAGAATCTCTCTTTTGGTTCTAGATATTGTTGATTTGGTTAATCTTCTTCTGTTGGTGTTTTGTTCCTTAGTCACATCCTCACTACTTTTGTATCCTCCACAGGAAGAAAAGTTGTATCACTAGGTTTAATCAAGGAGTCCAATACCGTGATTTATTTGAATTATAATAATGTTGTTCAATTAAGCAGAGCTGTGCATGTAGAAATTCTAATAATGGCTATTGATGGAAGGCTAGCTACTTTTGAGTGTACTGTTAAGCTGTGTTTAGGTTTTGATTTATATATGTTTTTTTAAAACTTTGCTTTCAATCTTCTGCCTTATGTAATGATTCTAACTCAGTTGTACTCCTGTGTTTATGCTTTAATTCATGTTTAAGGCAAGAAAAAAGCAGAGAACTGTCGTGATCAACTCTCAGAGGCCAAGAGGCATGCAGAGTCAATTGCTAAGCTAACTCCTGAACTGAAGAAGGCATTTCTTGAGGTATGGACCTGACTCTTACAGGGCGTTGTTACTTGACAATTCTCTTTATTTGAGCACTAATTGTATATAAAAAGGAACAGGGTATTTTTTGCCTTCATTTGGTCTTTTGCATGCTCCAACTTTACCCTAAAACTGGATGGTAGAGATGAAAAAGGAATTAATAGTTTTAAAATTTGCATCATGTAATAGAGTAGAAAGTGTTTGATATGTCTATTAGGACAGTGTAGAATAATGCTTGGGAGCTTGTGTCACACTAGATGATTCCTGAATAAATACTCTCAATAGAAGAAGAAGAAGAAGATGCTTGGACTAATATTCTATTGGAGGTGGTCCATCTTGTCAATTATACGTGTAGAAATGTGTAGGGGGTTTGTGCTCCATATAGGATGTCTGTGGAGCAAATGCCCATAAATTAAATCAGGCAACTCCACTTATTACCAAATGGTCTTGAGATGGTGGCACTTATGGATCCTAACAGACGTAGATGAAGGTGACATCTGAGAGTGTACATTTCCAGTTGGTTTTGAGGTAATTCCCTTGGGGATTCTTACTGATATAGAAAAAGGTGCCTTCAGAAGGCACTACTCCACATGATGACCCTTAAGCATGTATAGAAGAAGGTGCTTATTGAGAGCTGCATGTCTCTACTCATAGCTGAGATACTTTGACCAAAGATAAAATTTAGCATATAATAGAATGTTTTTAAGTGTGGCGGATTTATGGATTCTAACAACGTAGAAGAAGGTGACTTCTGAGAGTGTGCGTATTTCTAGTTGGCTTTGAGGTAATTCCCTTAGGGGTTCTTACAAATTGAAGAAGAAGGCACCACTATCATATACAGTATAGAAGTGCTTTCTGATAGCTGCTACTCATAGCTGAGATACTCTGACCGAAAAAGAAATTAAGCATAGAATAGAAATGTTGTTAAGTGTGTGGCAGATTCATCAATCATACTGGCTTCTGTTCTGTGTAATTTGTTGATTTTATTGTCCGTATTTTAAGTGCTTCATCAGTCTGTGTTGCAAACTGACTAAAAGATTTGCAATCAACTTGTAGTTGCCCTCCACTATCGAGGATTTGGAGGCTGCTATTCATGATACAACTTCTCAAGCAAACTCTCTTCTTTGCTTTAATCCAAACGTGCTGGCACAGTATGAAAGCCGCCTGGTGAAGGTATGTACCGTTGCAAGTTATAATGTTTTAGCTACCTCTACCTGTAAGGCTATATTGTAAGGATTTTGCAGATAGATGCACTGGCAAAGAAACTGGAGGCAGATGAGAAGGATCTGGCTTCACATTTAGAGGATATCAGTTCGCTGAAGGTTGTGCTGTATCTCTTATACCACAATTACCACTGCAATTACTACTTATACTGATAGAATCAATGTTAAAGAGGCCACTGATTTCATTGTTTTATCAATTGCCTGCTCTCTAGGCAGCTAAGAAAAGCTCCCAAAGTTTTTACGTTAAACCAGACACGTACCTAACCTACATACTTAAGACACCAAACCTTAACAATGATCTGGAAAGAGGTTTAATTGTGTAAGATCTTTCACACTCAAACCAATTCACTCATCAAGCTGTTTAATGACAATTTCTTGAATCTGCAGGGGAGGTGGCTTTCAACATTGAAAGACCTGGTGATTCAAATTAATAAGACTTTCAGCTGTAACTTTCAAGAAATGGCTGTGGCTGGAGAAGTCTCTCTTGGTAAATGTTTTATTATTGAAAATTCAATATCAGAAAAAAATCATTATTTTAGTATTAATTTATCTGTTTTCAGATGAGCGGGGAACAGACTTTGCTCAATATGGAATATTAATTAAAGTAAAGTTTAGGTAATTGTTTTTTCTTGATTTTTTCCCTCTTCTGTTCAAATTTTTTTTTTCATTTCAAGATATATTTTCAGACCCATATGCTTTACTTTTGAGTTGAATCTGTTATCCACTGCTTCTGTATTGAATGGTTGCAAAACAATTGTACGTCTTTTGGACTTGTAGATGTCCTTGAACGGAATATGGTTTTCTAATGTAGCTACATCATCAGTAGGCCTTGTATATGAATCACCGAGAGTAGATATTTCTGTAGAATGAGGTTAAAACTTTTGTAATGTAGACATATGATGGCCATAGTGTTATATATATGTATTACTCGTGCAGTTTCTCATTGTAAGAAAAACTCAGCATGAAGAAATCTGTCCTCTCAGTTTACAATATTTTATGCAGTAATTATGATTAGTGCAATCATTATTGCTAATTGCTTATCTCTCTTGTTTTATCCCCAGACAAGCTGGACAACTACAGGTTCTCAGTTCCCAACATCAATCTGGAGGGGTATGGCTGCTACATGGATCTTAGTCTAATATATTTTTATCAAGCTGTTATTTATTACACCTTTTCTTTATAGGAGCGTTCTGTGGCAACCATTCTCTATCTTGTTTCTCTGCAAGACCTGACAAATTGCCCATTTAGGGTTGTCGATGAGATAAACCAAGGTTGGTAAATGCTTACTATGTTCTGCTTAAATTCAATGTAGCAGATACCCTCAAAGTTGTTCACCAATATTATTTGCTTTTCCCGAAAGGTATGGATCCAGTAAATGAGAGAAAGATGTTTCAGCAATTAGTCAGAGCAGCTAGTAAGCCAAATACCCCACAGTAAGTTGCAACTTTTGTCATGATTGTTAATTGTCATCTTGATTTATCTTCTCGAGCAATCATTGGCAGTTGAAAGGATGAAAGCAAATATGTCTAGTTGCTGCCTTCCAGTTTTTTATCTATGCATCTTCATAATTTCTGCAGGTGTTTCTTAGTCACTCCAAAGCTGCTTCCTAATCTGGAGTACAGTGAGGCAGTCACTGCACTGACTGTAATGAATGGCCCTTGGATTGAGCAGCCATCAAAAGGTTCGAGAAACGAGCCTTCAATAACAAGTTTTGGTAATTTCTAAGTTTGCTGATCTTTTGTTTATGTTTTTTAGTATGGAGCTGTGGAAAAAGTTGGGGATACGTTACAGGCTTACAGAGAGAATCCACGGCTGAGAATGGTCAGTGAACAGCAGATGTAGAAGCGAACATTCCTTTTGTACTTATAGTTCTGGAGATTCAGATGCAGAGGTTTAGGATTTCGTCATCTGTATACTTATAAGAACTTCTCTTCTCATCCAACTTTTGTAAAGCTTTGTTCTACTTTCCCCTCTGTGTTTTTGTGGTGAGCACAATGAAGACTAAATCTTACTCCTGCAAGAAACTGAATTGAATTAACATACTTTGTTGGATGTTCAGTGTTTTTCTGATTCATTTGCCTTGAATAACACCATAAAGGAAGGAATGTCTAAAATGTTGTTTGTTCCTTACAAAACCAAGACATACATTTCAACCTTGAAAATTAGCAACTAGATAAATGCAGATAAGGGTTCATATGGTTCATATGACTCATTACTCCGACTCTTTTTTGTCCCAATTAAAATTTCTTGTTGACTTTACAAAGTCAAATGGAGATGATTTTGAACATTAATTTTGTTGAATTCACCATAGTATGTATTTTTAAGAAGTAATAAAAATTTAAATATTTTTACACACTTGAATAAAGATGTTAATAGTCAAAATTATCTCAGTTTGTTAAAGTCAAATATATGTTTTGGCTGGGATAAATTTAGTACTCCCGCTAGTTTTCTTTTATTGATGCTCTTACTATTCATAATTTTTCGACGCGTGTTTGACCGATAATATCCAGATAACTTTGGTAACTTAATTTTTCAACGCGTGTTTGACCATCGATAACTTAATATTTACATGATAATATTATTATTCGTACGCTACTTCAAATATTTAGTCAAATGTGTTTTTTTATAAAAAGTTTAATCAAATGAGTGCCAATAAAACAAAACTAGAGGGAGTTGGTATTTGTATGATTAGTCTTATATTTTAATAAACTATTTATTTATTTAAAATGAATATATTAATTATTATCCAAAAAATTGAGAAGGTAATTTTTTAAAAAACTAATAAACCAGCATTAAACACATACAATAAGAAAGAAATGACTGTCATTTATGGTGAAACTATCTCATTATAAGTTTGTAAAAAAAACAAAATGTAAATTTTTTTTAAAAAAAACCACCCTATAGTTCTTCCAATACGACATTTTAAAAGGTGATGGCGTTGACTGGGATTATATTGTCTCTTCTGATTTATTGTGGGTCGTTGACTTGACTACTTTTATTACAAGAACATTCTCACAATCCAGTTCATTCACATCACGAACCCACAACAAATGAATTTACCACTTCACTTCTATTTTTAATTTTAATATTTTATATAAATCTAATTATCATTAATAATAATAATATAATTTTTTATTTTGGTTAGTATTACCAGCCAAATTATTGTGTTCAGCCGACGCCATTATTTTATTTAAGTATAGGTGATTTAAAATAGCAAATTAAATTTGAAACCAACACAATTTGACTAAATTTTGAATTAATATTTTACTCCAAATATTCCGCCAATTAACCGTCAAGATTTTAATGTACGATTTGTTGTGTGATTTTGCATTCTCTCATAATCTCCATTTATTGACATTTAATGAGTTAAAAATTATTCTTTAATTTTTTTACCAACAAAAATAACCCCAATTTACAAAAGTTACTAGAAGGGTTTTAACCAAAATTAGAGCATTCAAGAATCGAGCTGTTCTAGGTGATAATTCTGTTGCCAAATGTAGAAATAACAAACACCTTGACCGTGCAATATGGAGAGGAAATCAGATGCAACAATATGGACCAAGAAATGATAGAATATTACTCTAGTGCTATTAGTTCGATTGACTAGGAACAGCAATAACAACATAACGGCTGAAGATTCGGACAATTTCTATTCTTAATTTCAGTAATTCGATTGTGATTATGGGATTTTGAGTTTTTTCCTCTGGTTTACAAGGTGTTTGGGAAAAATCCCAGCAGATCTCGACCGTTTGATTCAGCTGATTCACAGAGCAGCAGAGAATATTGCTCTCACTTCTCCACGTGCATCTTCTCTCTTCCTATTTGCTTCCATGCATGGAATTCTCTTCCAACTGCAACACACAGTCACACACTGAGAAGGTATAAAGATGGTGTTTTTTTTGTTGGGGAGAGGCTTCTGATTATACCTTTGCTTGCTTCTTGCTTCTGCTGTTGTTGTTGTTCATGGTTTTCCCACATTGATTCTTTCTTATTCAGACAACTCTTTTGGTTTTTTGGTGCATTTAATGAAAAGGGGTTTCATTAGGATATTGATATGGAATTCTAGGAGGCTTGTTTCTTCAAAAGCTCTCATCTTTGCACAAAAAAACTGTCACTTCTCTCTGATTACTTCTCATCTTGCAGAAGGCTACTAGTTTCCCACCACCAAGTTTAAGGCTTTCTTGATCTTTGTGCAAAAGGGTTTCTAGAGGTTAGTTCACTTTGATCTGGGCTTGTTCTTGTTTTCCCTTTTTGTGTGTGTGTTTATGTGTGTTTGTTTATGCTCAACTAAAATGCTGCATTTTGAGTTTTGGTTTTGTTTTCTGGTTTAGTTGTTTCCAGATTTGTTGAATTTGTCGAATTTACGCTTGAACGAAGAGGATCAATTGACTTAATGGAGGATCAAGAATCCAAGTTTGTGTGCAAATGGTGTGATAAAAGGTACCCTTGTGGGAAATCACTAGGGGGGCACATCAGGTCCCATGGAATTATGATTCCAGCTGAATCTGAGCACAAGGTTGAGGCCAGCATGAAGAAGCTGCTGTCTTTGGATGATCCAAGGGTTGACCTTGCAGGGCAAACCAGCTATGGCCTCAGGGAGAATCCCAAGAAGACATTCAAGGCTGTGGATACGACTTTCCCTATGCCGCAGGAGAGGGTTTGCAAGCAATGTGGCAAAGGATTTCAGTCTCTGAAAGCTCTGTGTGGCCACATGGCCTGTCACTCTGACAGAGATAGGGGCTTGAAGGATGATCATTCCTGGACAAGCGAGAATCAGAAGCTCGTGATGGAGGATTATGAGGATGATGACGATGATGATGATGCTGATGAGGATAGCGAATCCGATATGGAAATTGAGGAGGAGGAGGAGGAGTTGGAGGAGGGGGAACTCGATACGAAGCTGAGGAACAGACCAAAGAGTAATAAGAGGTACAAGAGAATTGTTATTAAGCCTTCTTCTTCCATGTCTTTTCCCAATGGTTCATCTTCTGCTTCTGAGGTTGATGATCAAGAACAGCAAGAAGAAGTAGCTATCTGTTTGATGATGTTGTCTAGGGATTCTGGGAGTTGGGGTGGGGTGAATTCGGTTGTGGAATCGTCCGATAACAACTCTGTGGTTTTGGAGACTAAGTCTTCTTCCATTGATATGAGAACTGGCAGGAAAGAGCCTTTGCAGTTTGTTCATAGCAGGGATAACGATGAGACTACTCCCGAAACGAAGAAACCAATAGAAAGTAGTGGGAAGCTCAAAAGTAGCGGTTTTGGTGGTTCTGATCATGCTGATGGGATTGTTGAGCCTGAGAATTCTGATTCTGGTTACTTTTTAGGTGAGTATACGAAGCTTGAGTCAGATGCTTCTGTTGATGGTTTTAACAGGAACAAGCCAAAAGTATTTCTAGGAGATCGGTTTGAGGATACTTATGCTGATATTGGAAAGGGTTCTAGCTTTAACCAGATGAAGGGCTATAAAACTGAGGTAAGAAGTAATTCTTCCAGCGTTTATCTGAAGTTGGCTGAGTATGAATCGCGAAGAAAAGGTAAGATCAGCTCGGAAAATCTAAGACAGCGGGATTCTCCAGACGAGCAGCTGTCCAAGAATGGCTACAAGAGGAGCAAATACGAGTGCTTGAACTGTAAGAAGACTTTCAACTCCTACCAGGCTCTCGGGGGTCATCGTCCGTGCCACAAAAGGACTAATGCCTATCTTGAATCGAGATATGAAACCGGGGAAAACAGCTTTGATGGCGAGGATATGGTACCTAGCAGTAGTAGGAAGGCTGGTGATTCTTTCAGCAGCAGGAAAGCAAATGGTAAGAAAATCTCATCTTACAATGCAGACAAGAAGATGAAGTCTAGCAAGAACAAGAAAGCACATGTGTGCCCTTTCTGTCACAGAGTTTTCAAGAATGGCCAGGCTCTCGGGGGCCATAAGCGGTCCCACTTCCTCGGAGGCGGAAATGGTGTAGTTGAGGTCAACAACAATCCAGCGCCCGCATACAAGAGCGAGTTCACTGAACTTCTCGATCTTAATCTCCCCGCTCAACCCGAGGATGAAGGTGATGGTCAGTACATGCCATGGTAGGCTTGGTGTTCCATGTGAAGCAAGCATAATCATCATCAAGATTGAATTTTCTGTGCCCTTTTGTTATGGATGCAAAGATGGCTTCATCTGCGTATTTGCTGAAATAAAGGTTTTGATCATTTTCTTGTGTACTGTTTTTGGATATGGATACAGAGATGAATTTTGTTTTGTTGCCTTTTGTGTTAGTTTGGATCATGCAATAAACGTCATGAAATTGTTTTTGATGTTGTTTTTCGTGTTTTTTTGGAATCAGCATTTGCACATTTCATATTTGCCATCCCAATTGAACATTAGCGTCACTGAAATTGATTCTTCCTTGTTTATTGGATGTATATCTGCCTATGCATGTCATTAATGTGGAAAAGCATGTTGTTCAGCACATATATCCCAACATATACATTTTAATTTTAGTTTATAGGAAACTGTAGTTTTGATAGTCAAAGTATTTTGAAATTTATCTTTAATCAAGTACAATTATAATACCCATGATTTTGCCAATCCAACCCATTGAACTTTTTTAATTTTGATGATGGATGAGTTGACGAACATTTAGCTATAAGAGGAAGTCAAAAAGTTAAGAGTAATTTTTGTATTTTCATTTTTGAAGGTTTAGTTGACTATAACATGATTTGATAGACTTTCTAAACTATTTTGTACTTATAAATTTATAATATTTCAAGATAGAACAATGGTAACGTGTATATTTTACTTTTATATTTTATTTTATTTGATCTTAAAATTTATGGGTGCCTGACTAGAACCTACCAATTGAAGTACTATCGATTGAGTAGTCAATAAAATTAATGAATATCGGAAGAGAAATCTACATAAACTTTGTGCTTGGTGACAGACAGCCTCCTCAAAGCTTAAAATGTAACTTTCAAAGATATCGATATCTTACCTCATAGAAAAAATATCGACATTTATGGAACTGAATATACCACAATGCATTCCTTTTAATGATTTATAAATATAATATTTTGCTCCCAATCAAAGTAGTAAATCAGCCTCTTAATAGAAATATAATTACCTTAATGAAACGGAGAAAACAAAGACAGAGCACCATACATAACTATTATCAAATCAGGTAATTAATTTCATCTCTAACCACACAAGTTTATGTGCAATAGTGACCATAATTTCCATCTAATAAGCTCCACTAATATTGGTACAAATGATTTATAAATAATTTTTCAGTGTATCATTAGCTTTTTCATCTTCCACACTCATGATCATGAGATATATGGTGGTTTCTTAACGCCATTTTGGTAAATGTTGTGTTGCTAAATGGATGACCAAAGGTGATTTGGACCATAAATTGCAGTCATTCTCCAACTAGCTAGTCTTCCTTGTTTTTACTGGCTAGTGATTGGAATTTAGGGTGCCTTTTTGACCCAAAAATGGGTCAAGGAAAAGGAGGTTTCAACCAAAAAAATAGCCGCGACTTACCAAAAGGCACATAATTTCGGATTTGTCAAAATACCAATTTATATGAAAAAGGAGATCAGGAAAAAATGTTGATCTTCTCATCTTCAAATCCAACATTTTACATATTAACAGTGATCATGTAGTGTATGCATTATTTTCGATCTGATCACTTTCATGCATGATTTTCCCACTTTTAAGAAGATCTTTTACATATTAAGTAATCATTCAGTGAGACCAATTGACACAGATGAGAGGTGTTGAGTTAGCTTCTCATGAGTTTATAGTGCATCAGTTTAGTATAAGTATTATATGATGAAATTTAATTTAATTTAATCATGATAATTTTATTTTTCCACATATGAATTTATAGTTCAATTTAAAATAATTTCGGGAGACTTGTCAAACAAATTGTTAGTGTATGATATAATACGTATCTTACGAAAGAAGTCTCCCCTTACTTGACAAAATCTCTCGATTGATCTCACTGAATAATTATATTTGATATATAAAACATCAACCTTGAAATTGAGAAGATCAGGCATGAAAGTGAGAAAATCATCAATAATATACTGACTGGTCAAGTTTAATATGTAAATAATAAAGTTTAAAAGTGACAAGATCAACATTTGTCCATAGTTTCAATTAAGATATGTAAATAATAAATACAAATAAGTTATCTCAGGTTCTTTTGAACTTTTCTTTGCATGATCAATTGTTTAGTAAAATTATAATTTCATAAAATTCACCTTAATATTGCCACTAAACTATTTCCACTCTAGAATACATGTTTTCTATCGTTTTATTTTTGAGAACCCTTTCTTTTCTAGCTGGACAAATATTAAATTATATGGATCTCAGGCTTCCATCCTAAAACCAATTGGCAATAGGTGGTGTCACCTTCGACCTTTATATATTAGTTATTAGGCTCGTACGCTACCGATGTGGGATATCTTAACACGCCCCCTCACGTGCAAACGTGGAATATCGGGTTGTATTAAGGCCAAAGTAAGGGGCACTCCACCGGTTTTTAAGGGAGAGAATACTCCACCGGTTAATTAAGGGAGATACCACCGGCCCAAAGGGGATCCACACATCGGCCCAGTTAACCCATTAGGGCCCAGGTCCAAATTGAACCCGCACTGATACCATATTAAATTATATGGATCTCAGGCTTCCATCCTAAAACCAATTGGCAATAGGTGGTGTCACCTTCGACCTTTATATATTAGTTATTAGGCTCGTACGCTACCGATGTGGGATATCTTAACAACAAATTTTCTCCTCTCTGGCTATCTATAGTCTCCTCTCTTGGCTATCTAGCTGGATAAAATATAGAGTCTCCTCTCTTGGCTATCTAGCTGAACAAATTTTCTTTCAATTTGATCTCACTAAATAATTATGCTTATATGTAAAATAGTAAAAGACCAGCCTTAAAATTGAGAAAATCAGTAATCCTACACTGACTGATCAAGTTTAATATGTAAATGATCGAGTTTAAAATGACAAGAATAACATTTATCCATCGTTTCAATTGAGATCGATCTCACAAAAAACCTTCTCATTCAGCTAATAAGTACAAATAAGTTAGCTTGTGTTCTTTTGAACTTTTCTTTGCATCAATAAATTAGAAAAATTACAGTTTGATAAATTTTACTTTAATAGTGCCACTAAACTACTCCCTCTGTCCCATATTTATGTGTCCAATTGCTTTTGACACAATTTTTAAGAAAGCTGATGTGGATGGTAGGATTGATGAAGTATGTGAGAGAAAGTTAATAGTTTATATTATAATTTTTTTGCCAAAAAACGGAAATAGGTAAATCTGTTTGGGACGGACCAAAAGGGAAATTAGATACATGTCTTTGTCACGGGAGAAGTATTTCCACTCTAGAATACATGTTTTCTATCGTTTTCTTTTTGAGAACCCTTTCTTTTCTACGATATTACCCGTGAAACATGATAAAGGTAAAAGTTTGGGATGAAAAGGTAAAAAGAGATGGTGATGAGCTGAGTAGATGTCGGTACAAAGGTGCGGGGGAGTGAGACAGAGAGAGAAGCAACATCAAAATTCACGCAATTCCTGCCTACCCTGTCTCTCTCTGGCCGCCATTTCCAGTTTTACCACTCCAACCCCCAGGTAAAAAATCCATTGTTTCTGTCCTTCACTTTTCACCATCTTTAAAATAAAATAAAATTGAGTTATATGTATAGTTTATACTCGGTACGACTTATCTGAAGATAAATTTTCAATTGAGATGGCTGAATAATCATGTTTAATATGTAAAAGATCGGGCTTAAAAATGAGTATGTCATATATAAAAGTGAGAAGATTAACATTTATTCGTAACTTTAATTGCGACTTAAAAAAAAATCTTAGTATGCAAATATTATAACTCATTTATAAGAGAAATATTTGAGGTCGTTTGGTTCATGTGGGAATTAAGTTCTCATAGATTTTGTAAGTACTCATAATTTAATTCCTTGAAAAAATCCTCAGAATTTGAAAAACTTGTTTGGTTGCACATGCGAATTTTGTTATTACTAGAATTTTATTTACTATCCGTTGTTTGGTTGAGTTCACGTGATTCTTTAAAATCTAAGGATTTTGTATTTGAATTTTTTCAAAAATAAATTCAAATTAACTCAACAATCACTTATCGTAAATTTTCGAACAATATCTCACTAGAATCTTTAAAAATAATGTATAGTTGTATTAACATTCTCTCACATACTTCACCAACCCTACCAACCACATCAGATATTTTAAAAACCGTGTCAAAAGGAATTGGACACAAAATAAGAGAACAGAGGGAGTATGATTTTAGATAGGACTCTAAATTTTATTGAGTGGCACAACTTAATACTACTATTTCTGTCATCAGATTGTAATTACAGCCTCTAATCCGTTCCACTCCTCTCCTTACAAATTAAAAGTATAGCAGCTAACTATTATAAACTCTTAGTGAGACGATGAAACTTAAAACTCTCAAATTTCAATGAAAAAATGGCACTATGCTTAAACTAATTAATCAAAGATGGATATGATCATAATTTTGGCAGAATCTAATTGACTTCAACCTCATCAAATTGACGTGAATGCTTGTTCTACATTACACTAAATATATATTAGTAGGTTATGTATCATAATCAATATTACAAAAATATAAATTAAATGGGCTACAATCTTGATTAAAAATCCCTAACATCATCATTCTATCAAAATACGCTCGTTCTATTTACTACCTGAAACGACATCTGTGCAGAAACCCGATCAATATATTTGCAGAAATCATCATCATCATCTTCTTTGAATAGCATGCATGTGCATGTGCATGCAGAGCCATTGCTGATATTCTAAATAAAATTAAGGAATAAAATATTAGTTTTTTAATTAGAATCTGAAATAAAAAAAATAAAAATGGGAATATATGGGAAATATTCAGGAGGGTTTAATTTGGAGCCATCAAAGGTTGGATCTGGTTCACACGAAAAAGTTATGGAAATAAAAAATAAAATCAAAGGCGTGATCGTGGAGGGACCTACAGTTAAAAACACTTGTCTCGTTTATTTGATGCTAAAGGGCGCCTTTATTCTCAAGCATATCCTGCATGTTTATATATGTGTTGGGATATTATGCTATATGAATATATATTATGATATCTGGAAATAACATTTCATTATACATCAACTTGTTAATAAGCATGCACCAAAAACAACTGTTTATGCTTCACTTTCACTTCATTACATACACTAACTAGTTCATGCACCACATGGAACCAAAAAGTATTTGCAATTTCTATTATATGGTGTACGGTTTTATTTTGCAGGTCCGTATTTTGACTAAAAATAAGAATATTTTGATCGAATTGAGTAAAAATATGGATCTGTACAAGTAAAATATATCTGCATATAGCAAAACCTATTTTATGAAATTGTAAAATCTAATTCAACTATAGTGAACTATTATATTACAACAACATATATATACTATATTTCATCATGTTTTGACTTTTCCCGAAGGAAGGAGTGAAAAAATTAGTGAAAGCATTCCATTTTTGTTCCACAAATATAGTTTTAAGGCTTATCGCTATATATCAGTTCATTCCGGCAAAAAAAAAAAAACAGTTTTATGAAATTCAGGTTAATTTATTAATCATTACTGAACTATTTTCCAATACATGATTTGTCACTTCAGTTCAACATGAAATAATCTCCATAGTACTAATTACATTCCTTACAATTTATTTGTATTTATCCCTAAAAACTACTTGTGAGGATGAAATTTATGGCACAATTAATTACTTTTTTGTATTTAACACAAATGTACAAATCTACAAGTGCAACTTGGCTAACATGTGGTACCTAGACATTTAATCAAAAACTTAAGTCGAGGACACGACCATTAATCACGGGGCCGGAGGTCGTCATAAAAGACCGTTATAATTTGAGTGGCTACAACAATTGAGGGGTCATCAAGCACCTAATCCTACCATAACCATGACCATATATATAACTAAAAAGAGGCACATATTGTTCATATAGATTTTCTAAGTTCAATTTTGATCCAGAAATGAAAATTAATGTAATTAGAAAAGAATCGATCTAACATAAATTTCATTAAATTATATTTGTGTTAAATTAAACTAAACTGATATACAAATAAACTCTGCAAACCAGGCTAAAATAACACATTATAAAAAGTGGCACAAACATGCACACAAAAAGTTGTGTTTGGAAGCTATATATGTGCAATAAAAACACATAATTAGCACTAATTATGGAAAAGATGCATCATTAGAAGATGGATTTACTTTAGACAAAACTTTACTACTCTAGATCCCATGAAATTAAGCATGATTCCTCTTTTACTAAAGTAGTTTCACAGCCATCCATATTAGTAGTAAAGATTCTTTTGGCCAATTTGAAAGAAAAGTGACACTTTGATCCTCTCTTTTTATGCAGTAGAAAATATCTACATCGTACGTGCACAAACAAACCACAGCTTAAAACTCTTATTAATTCCTTCTCAATTCAAATATGAACACAAAATTATTTATACCAATAAACATTTTATCAAATTATTATATTCATTATCTGAATTTATACTTATATAGATGTTAATTTCAGCACCATATAGATATCCACTCTATATATATACAAAAGTCAGCATATACATATATATACTTCTGAGAGAAAAATGGAAGACCTAGTTTAAACATTTCCAGCAAAAGGAAATTATGACAGAAAATATTGATGCATCTCATGCAAAGATTTTCACATGCATTTCATTTTCCATGAAAATATATCAAAAAATTGCAGAAAATAAGTACCTTTCATTAGGTTTACGAATTCCGAATTCCAGGAGGAACCATATCTCCAAGCAATCCTTCATCTGTAAAAACCTGTCCACTTTGTCTAGCTGCATTATTCATGTTCGAGTTCGTCTCATGAAACGGCGTCTGGTCCGATCCTGCGACTCCGAGGTGATGATGAGATCCTTGCGTTATCGGCTGCGGCCGAGGGTAGTAGAAGTGGGACGCAGAAGGCGCCATCAAGTGGCCGGAAAATGCCGCCGGATTCTGATGATGATGATCGTGAGGGCTCAGAATATTGCCGCTCCTCGGAAACCCTACTGTGTGGTGGCAATGCTGCCCTTCGTAGGTCGTGATCACAACCGTTGAATCTTCCGACGACCGTTCCACTCGTTTCTTCACCGTGCATTTGCTGTTTGTGCACCGGTAGTAGCTCCTGAAATTCAAACATAAATGAATCATTATCCACATTTTGTCATTATATATAACGTTAAGCGATATAAAATATTGGCATGATACAAATGTCAATGTAAATTTGTACTATTTTTATTTTTGAGCTATTGATCTCGCTTTAACCAATATAATATTTATCAATGTTTAACGAAGATATAGGTTATTACATTAAAACAACATGTAATACATTTCAAGAATCAGGTTTTGGGGAATATAACATGTAGACCAATCTTTTACCTATACATATCTTGAAAAATTGGTGTTCATACATTAAAAGTGCTATATTCAAATGTATTATTTAATTAATAAATCAATTAGAGCCTGTTTTGAGCAATTTTGTCCCAAAATATAATTTTTTGATGAAATGAGTGAAGAAGTTGATGAAATTACCTGGGAAATGGACTATTTTTTACAGCCTTTTGACCATATTTCCGCCATCTATAACCATCTTCAAGGTGATCAACTTCACTTTTGGTCATGA
This sequence comes from Cruciata laevipes, assembly GCA_963678965.1. NCBI lineage: Eukaryota > Viridiplantae > Streptophyta > Magnoliopsida > Gentianales > Rubiaceae > Cruciata > Cruciata laevipes. The sequence goes on along the minus strand of OY787641.1, from coordinate 4,152,580 downwards.
ATGCAAACCGCGGCTGCCGCACTCTCTTTTGCCCCTTTTTCTTAACCTTGCTCCTGTTAAGTCAACAATAACAAGTTAATTATTCTGTTTCAGATAAAACTGCACACTTTCTGTCGACCAAATCGATCAGGCATGTGCTATTTAATAAATGCCTTTTTGGAAAAAAAAAAAAACACAGGGTCTTAATTAAAATGGGTAGAAATAAAGTGAATTTTATATCTCATAAACCCACACATGCAAAATTATTGAAAATATAGAGGCTTCACAAAGAAGATTATAATGTGTGAATGGCATTCCAAACCCTAGCTAAACAAACTGTCAAAGTTCACTTATTTTCTACCTCAAAATTTTACCACAAGGTGAAAAATACTAGGACACACACAATCCTAATTTTGGGACCTCTAAATATGCATGGTTAGATTTCTGACCTAAATCTGCCACTGAAGATACCCTGGACCAAATCAATAAATAAATGCAACACACACTGACACACACTCACTGTTAACGCTCAGAAATAATCTTCCATTTTATAATTTTATACTATTGCCATCCCAAAATAACCCTGAATATTGCCAGTCCATGAAAATCACAGACTACGCTATTTCCACATTTCATGTTTTTAAGACTTTAATTGAACATGTAATGCTGTATTTCGTAAAATGTTATATCAGATGTGACGTATTTAGAAGAACGAAAGCGAAAACGTGAAATGTGGCCATCTCCAACAATTAATTTTGTGGAACAGATGCTCTGGGTACGGATACAAAAACGCGGAATGAGTAAACTTTTTATTATAATTTTATTTTGAAAAACAAAATACATTTTTATTTGTAGTGTACTCATATACTTCGACCTCTACGTGCATCTTCCTCGAAACCTTCAAAATCATATTTAAATTTCAAAAAAATCAAAAATTCAAAATCCGTACTTTCACTTGAGCCCTCCAAATTCCAGCGAATTACCAAGACCGTGAAACTTTTTATATCCTACGACACGCAACACACATAGTAAAACACAAACCGCTATGTAGCAGATGAAAACTCACGCTGTCTCCGACGTCGGCGGTCTGTCGGTGGAGCCACCGGTCGTGGTGGCGGTGGCGCCGGACTTCTCCGGCATATCCTCCGACGAGCTGGACGTCAGCCGCTGCCGCGGAGATTCCCCGTCAACCCCCGCCGCCGCCGCAGCAACGGAGCCACTCACACTGGTGGAGGCGCAACCGCCGCTCGTACTGGCCGCCGCCGCGGTGGCGGCGGTAGCAGCCGTGCTCCCGCTTCCGGAGGCTTCCTCGTAGTAATCATTTCCCGCCAAATCGAGCCGAATCGGCGGCGGGAGATTCCATCCGAACTGCCTGAGGACGGAGTTGTCGGAATCCGCATCATTGGAGTTTCCGAAGAAATACGCGCTTTCGTTGAGCAGCGCTATGCTCAGGCTGGACTCGGTGAATCCCAGATCCCGGTTATCCGCTCCATCGCTGACGTCATCCATTTCCCGATGAAGGCGATCGAGCGGATAAGGGGACGGGGAGAGCTAGGGTTTTGTGGGGAGGCGGTGGGGGGTTTTCTTTCAGTCTGAGAGCTGAGCTGAGAAAAGACAGAATTAGGAGATAACGCGTAGCGAGGAAGGATTATATATTATAAAATTGAAATGAGCTTTTTATAAATAATAAATAAATTAAAATTATTGAATAAAAGATTATTAATATGGAGAAGTGGGGGGAATAGAAAAAAGATAAGTTAGAAAAATGGGGCGTCAACCTCTGAAATAGTGTGTACGGTCCTGACTGGGTGAGGCTGATATTTGTGCCTCCACCGCCTTCACGCGCTTTCTCGTTCCCATTATTAATTCTCGTTTTTTGATTTCATCACTTATTTTTTTATACACTTTTTTTTGGGTGTTAAGAAAAATCCATTCAAAAAGTTGTTATTTACGCTAATTTTAATCAAAAATGTTTGTGCAAGTCTCATCGAATATACAACTATCGTGTTAATATTTTCAAAACTAACTTTATCTAACCAATCAAGTTAATGGGTAAAACTGAGAGCGTAGGAAAAAAAAAGAAAGGGTGTAAATAGAATCAAAATCTATTCTAAAGGAGGGATTATAAATATAGCTTAACATTTAACATGATCTTCTATTTTTAAGAAGGGTTGAACATGACATCTTTAAACAACTTGCACGTAGAGGGCTATAGAGGAGGTTTGACCAAAGTCAAACCCTAAAATTTGATAGCACATCTTAATATTACTATTTTCACCACAAAATTTTAAGCAGATTTCCAGCGTCTAATCACACTAATGCAATAAATCTGTCTCGGACTATAAACTGCATAGCTGGTATTTCATGATCTTTAATCGTGTTTAACTGTTAATATATTTAAATAACAATCTCTGTTACCATGAATCTAACAATATCTTATATGATAATTATTATTTATATATAAACTTATAATTACAATCAAAGTTTTCTAAGTTTGTTTTTAAAAAGTCAAATGTGCAGTTTAAAATAGGACACAATGAATACTTAATATTTTCACTACAGGTAAACTAAATAGCTTCTATATATTATCATTCTTTCGAAAAATAAAATAATTAAAAAGGTATGAAGTTGCCCATAACATTTGCATTTGGCTATTTGTTTTGTTAGGCACTTTTTCTTATTCTTATAAGTCATAATAGTGCAAAGAAACGGAAAAGACATTTTACCTTCTACAAAACAAACATCTAATAATATACTCCATACTATATGGTAATTAAGAAAAATTGAAACGGTCAAAATGTGCAAAAAAGGATTGGCATTAGGTAAGTAATTAGAGAAATAAAAAATGATTGACTGCATTGACTTGGTAGAAGTCTAGAAGCACTCATTGTCTATATGTGACCAATTTGAGCTTTTTGATTGATAAAAGTTGAGAGAGGGTGATTAGTTACGCTTATCTTTGAATTTGTACTCTCCGGTCTTGAAAAGACACTTAGGTTTAGCTATGGCCCTGTCCAATAGCGCTTATTTCCAGCACCTCCAGCACCCTCCAGCACCTACCAGCATCCTCCAGCACCCTCCAGCACTTGTCACTATTCACATATATGAATGATTTATTTTTTAAAAAAAAATAAAAAATAATTTTTCTTTAAAATTAGTTTCAATATGTTGTGTACGAATTAATCATTCTTTAAATATATAGTTTCATAATTATGTACATCATAATTATACAATTTTAATTTAATTTCAACCCCCTCCACCACCCCCTCCAGCACCTTCCAGCACCCTCCAGCACCTTCCAGCACCAGCTACCAATTCCAGCACCCTATTGGACAGGGCCTATAACCACTTATTCTAAATCATCTTGATTTAAACTTTTGGATTATATTGATGTAAAACTTCATGAGAATATTCAAAAGAGAGTGATGCAAATTATCAAAAACATTTATTAGAGAGATGGTAAGTATAGAAAGTGAGAGCTCCTTGATTTATTGTAAACCTATTACAAGTGATTAGCAAAAAATTATTTCTTGCAGAATTAGACTTAATTAAACTGAAGTGGAGTATATTGAAAATAAATTTAGTATGATTAAAATAACTTGAATTTCATAAAACTGTTTTTTTTCGCTGAACTTGGACTAAACCAAACACTATACAAATTCTCAACTAAAATTGTTTCAATTGATCTCAAAAGTTTAATTTGTAAAAGATCATACTTCAAAATGAGAATATTAACACGGAACGGGTAATGATCAGACGTGAAAGTGAGAAGATCAACAGAATGATCATGTTTAATATGTAAAAGACCAAACTTTGAAAGTGAGACAATTAACACAAAACAAGTAATGATTAAGCATGAAAGTAAGAAAATAAACATTTGCCTCTTATCTCAATTAGCACCGTACAACAAAAAGACGTTCTCAAGCTAATATACAAATAAGCTAAGGAAAAATCAGGCATATAACAATCAAATTATTTGCAATTTTCAACTCAAATCAACACCAATGTTTGCAATTTTCATTGTAAATATTTTGGTATTCTCTAAAACACATCATAGCTTCTTTGTTGTGTTAGTAGTATATTTATAAGTACTCTTTGCTGGCCGAAAGGCCGATGCTAGTAGTGCATTTCGGCCTAAATGGGTCTGTGCATACTCTCTCCATCCCTTTTTATTTATCCTACTTTTCAAGTCAATTTTTTTCATGCCATGTTTAATTTAATAACTTACAGTATACAAATAATAATATTATCATGTAATATATCGTTAAAATTCTCGTATGATATATTTTTTATATATTAAAATTTTATACTTTGTTATTAAATGTAACTAAAGTTATTTATGGTCAAATATGGTATAAAAAATATTGACTGCAAAGTAAGACAAATAAAAGGGGACGAGGGAGTATGCTCATTAACCCACGGCTCCGAGTATAATTGAGAGACGCTTTAGGACTTTTAATTTGTTTGTTAAATTGAACATAAAATGGTCAGTTAAACTCAATAGTTTTAATTGCTAGTTTCAGGCTAATTAATATATTAGATAATACTATTGATACAAATCGTTAGGGCAAATGAATAATTATTTATGTGTTTATTAGTTTTGTTGACATGGCTGTAAGTTATGTTTGTCTTTATAATTTAATTGGTTTATTAATATTTAAATATATAAAATAAATTAATAAACAAATGAAATTTGGGGGGTCTCAATGAAAGTGACAAGGTCAATATTTGCACTCTGTGTCTCAGTTAGGACCGTTCTACTTCTACTACAGATGAAAGTCTCTCATAAATTAAGCCTATTTGAATATATATATATTTTAGTTCATATTAGTTCAATTCAGATCAGATCTATTCAGCTCAATTTAATCATGACATTCCTATGTATCAATACTATGATTTTACTTTAGTTCAAATTAGTTGAAATTATAATACTCTCCTATATTAGTATAGCTTGTAAAGGGTTAGTTGCCTAGCTAGCTAGCTAGGAATCTTATTACAAAAATAGATAGCCGTATGCTAGATAACTAGATAGTTGACGATTTCAAAGTGGTCAATTAAATTGAATAAGTTTGTGTCACAATTAGCTAATTAAGCTTGAAGGCAACCTGGTCTTAATCGAGCCCACAAATTAAGAAGATATTAAAAAGTGATGTTGATTACTTAACTAAGTAAAGTTGGTTCCACTGTCTTATAATTTATTTCACTTCAATGTGACCTCTTGATCATGAAATCATACTAATGTACATAGGGATCCCGATGTAGATAAATTGTAAGATATATAATATATATCGGAACAAAGTTTATTTTTATTTTATTGTCTTTTCAATTGTGAATTGACATTGTGAATTGTTTTCAAAAATAACGCGTATTATAAGTTATAACTAATGATATAAGCATTTAAACTATCACTTATCTTACCGATTGCTCCACTCTCTGCCTTCCACATGGAAAGGTAGGAAATCAATCGATCTTATTTTATGCGGTTAAATATGTGGATCAATCTACATAATAATAGTTTTTCGATCACATATGAATTTATGTCGAAGTTTTATTCTTGATTTGATTATACAGGCGTGCTTTTTTGTTCTCGATCTAGATATACGCATCATGTTTTCGCTCGTAACATGATCAATGGGTTTCAAGGCGTTTGCAATTTAAAGAATCTGGACAAAATAGTGCTGCGGTTGTTGCAGATTCTTGATTGACGCAGTAACTAATGCGGTGGGAGGTTCCTATTTGTCAAGCGGATGTGGTTTTCGTCGATGCAACATAATATTCATATTACATTTTTTATTAGATATCTCAAACTATAATAATACAAATACTATTAGTCATATTGACATATATTACAATTATTCTTATGATATACTAGTCAAATTGGACGGATATCAATTATACTCATTGGTATCTATTTCGGTATGATTCCGAATTCCAAGCTATTGATGTATATTAAAGACCGTTAATCAAGAACCCTATATAGTAAGGACTAATGAGAATACTTAGATAAATTGAGGTTATAAACAACCAAATAAAACCGCCAACGTTCGTTTAACCCCAAATTAATATAGAGCTGTTAACCAAACAGCAAACATGGCCCTAATATGTTCGATCTCAGGTTAACCGAGTTGTTGCATCCTTCTATTTCCGAGTGGCATACTTTCGGCCCTTAAAATGGAAGTCATTTTTTTTATTTATTTAAATTAGTAGAGCCCAGGTTGTACCACAAAACTGTTCTCAAGGGACACTTGTGTCGCACCAGAAAATGAAAGCCTAGGACCCTAATGACGTCATATATGTCCCAATGAAGGGTATATATTTAGCGTAACCGATTGAAAAAGGTCCCATAAAATTGTTAGTATTACGCAACATATTCAATCGGTTTGTACAATTTCACGAATATCTGGCGTTTCTGTATAGTCAAACCGGTCTCCTCATATGATCCGTTTCTTGATGGATGCACATAGTGGCGGACCAGGATCAAAATTGAATTGGGGTACGATGATAATCGACGGTGAATTTTCTGGGTAAGAGGTGAGAGGCGGAGGGTTTTTTTGAGCTAAGACACGGTCTAAAAAAAAAACCAAAAATTTCAGATTTTTACTAGGCACGTGCCCTAGTAAGGCAGGGCATAGTTCCGCCACTGGATGCACGGGTGTACACAGTGACGGATGTAGAACCAAATTTTATATTACGCACTTGAAATTACTATGTAAATAATGTTACTGTGAAAGCCTCCAATTTATTGTTTATACGCTTGCAAATTTGAAGATGGTTGAAGCCATATCTTGCAGCCCGGTAGCTCGCTTGGAAATTTTATATTTCAAGTATTTGGATGATTTTAGCTTAAATTAATAGAGAAAGTTTTGGGTGAGACCTGTCCTTGTGGAGACCAAGAGCATGGGAATGAGCATTTACTGTTTCTGCTTGATCTTTTAGTCAGTTTGTTTGATCTTTCAATCAATGTCCCTGACTATTTTTGTTTTGCCTTGATTTTTCAGTTAATTTGATCTTTCGTTCAATTTGCTTGATCTTTCGGTCAATTTTCTTGATCATTTCCTCGGTCAATTTCACCAACGACAAATTCAATCAAGGAAATCGGCGGGTTTAAAGCCCACCAACGACAAATTTAATCAATAGCAGTCTCATATAATCTTTGGTCTCATTTGAAACAGGTCTCAAATGAGAATTTGCCAAATTAGTAACTCAAATTGTGATTTACTATGAAGTTCAAATGCTCGCTCCACATAAAATTTATGGTATTACTTTATGCATGACCAAAATTGACTACAATGCACTTATATGGTCAAATGCATGGTCCTGCGTGAGCAAATTAGCAGGGGAAATATGGTCAAATACTAGTCTTTCAAGATCAAATGCGTCATGCATGAAGCAAACACTAAAATTTAGTGTCGAAGGTAGCAGTATGATACGCCTAGGAGTCTAGGTCCGCATCAAAAAGATTCAAGTTCACCCATTGCTTGAATTTTATGAAATTAACCTTGTTTAACCTTTAAAGTAGCCGTGGTGAACGGCAACGGTGAAGCTACAAAAACATGAGCGGTGGAGGAGAGCGTTGGGCGGCGCGTGTGGTTGATGTGAGTGGGGGAATCTTTTGTAATGTACATTGGTAGGAATAGATTAGTGATGGTCTCAAACTTAGGCCCCAAGCAAGCCACGTCTCTATCGACGCGCCCACATGCTAGCCGTTCCTTACACTATACAACTCTACTAGCTACTCCTTAATTCCGCTTAATGGCAGCTAATTACGCTTATGTATATATTAATGACAATAATTTATGTTTATCTGATTTGATATGAAGGGTTAGATCAATGTGTTTGTATTATTGATCCATCACTTTATCTATCTACAATTATATGTATTTTCATTTTTGACGTGATTCATTCATTGTAGTGATTGTACTCTGTGTCTGGACTGACTATACTCACCATTTGTCAATAATGAAATTAGAAGAGTACGGGACTAGTTAACTCCTCAAAATCCAGTATATATCGTATATTATACGCGGCTTTAATTTAACAATAGAAGAAGTATATGTTGTGTTGTACTTTTATTCCATATTTTGTTATATTTTATCTTGATTTTTTCATAGCTCATTCTGATATTTCATTTTCAAATTGTTGTAAATAATATGTGTTTTAGGTGTTGTCACAATTATGTGATCGATTAGTACAACAAATAGTTATGGATGGTCCACCAATGTTATCCAATATTCGAACCTAGACAAGTAGTAACTCCAAGCCTTCTAACTTTCCCTCTTCTCCATTTTGAACTTCCTATCAAAGTTTAATACAATTCAACTTTTGATATCATGAAGTTTCCATGGGCTGATATATTTTCCAAATGTGTTGTTTTCATGTAAGTTATATCAAAGTATAATCTTGAAATAGCTTCTCATGTAGGGCAGTTTTAATTGAGATAGATGTTATGTTGAGATTTCACTTTTATACATGATCATTACATGTTTTGGGTTGATATTCTCACTTGCAAAGTCAGACCTTCTACACATTAAACATGATCATTCAGTGTATTAATGTTGATTTTTCATGCCTGGTCATTACATGTTCTGTATTGATCTTATCCCTTTCAACCCTGATCATTCAGCGTACTACTGTTGATATGATCACTTTTCATGCCTGATCATTAATTACATATTCTGTATTGATCTTCTCCTTTCAAACTTGATCTTTTACATATTAAAATTTTGAAACCAATTCAAACAATTCTCAGTTGAGAATTTGTATAATATTAAACAAGTGGTCTAACGGTACACATTATTTGATAATATGTTAATATTTTACAAATTGTCAGGCAAGAACGCATATATCAAGCAACGTGATTTTGCGAAAGGCTCGTAAAAGTCAGTTTCGTGATGGAACAAATGATATTGCTTGATAATATAATGAGTTAAACGAACCACATTATTATATTATTATCAAACAATGTTTATGGTAAGGTCTCCTCATATCAAATCTAGAATATCGAATAATATAGGATTTTTAAATGGTGATAGGTAGGTCTAGGTAATTTTGTTGGGGTGCTAATTTGGGCAAAGGAAAACAAAAGACAAAAAATAAGATACTCATGTAGTTTGGAGAGGCAGCAAAAGAAATCTTTTTCAATGTGAAATAATTGAGGAAAATCACGTAATTTATATTTGGAAATAAATTATCAAATCATGTAATCTGAAATTCCCCGTTGCCGTGTATTGTATCATTTACGTCACCCACGCAAGGTCTAGTAAACGCCAAACCGTCTCTACCCAAATACCTATACGCAGTAATACTCCCTCCGGATTTTATATAATGGCTTCGTTTGACCAAAATCAAATAGTGTCATTAACTTTGACCATCAATAACTTTAGTTAGGAATATTAACTAAATCTAAAATTTTGATATTTAGAAATTAAATATTAAAATGAATCCAAAAATATATCACATGATGATATTATTATTCATATAATAGTTTAAATTTATGGTCAAACTTGCAACAAAAATTATGATGAATAGTGTCGAAGCCATTATATAAAATCCGGAGGGAGTAGTATCTATCCCTCATTTGACTGTCAAATGTACGTAGCGTACGTAGAAGCTTAATTTGAATCGATTATGTATTTGTTATTTTATACGTATTTTATTCATGTGTTGTCAATCGATTCAATAATCATTTTTAATATGTAAAATTCAATTTTGAAAATGAGAAGATCGGGAATGAAAATGAGATGATCAATAATAATAATACACTGAATAATCGTACTTAATATATAAGAGTCGTGATTAAAAGTGAGAAAATAAACCCAGAAACCGGTCTCATGATTATGGTAGAGATAGTCTCTTCATGATTAAAGGAATAAATAGTTCTCTAGTATTAAGACAGTAGTTGAATTATCCTGAAGTTCACATGATAAAAAAAGGGTTTGCTAGATGCATGTACATTTTTCTCTTGCATGTCCATATTTTTACCATAATACCTCCAATATTATTAAGCCAAAATATGAGCTTGAAATCATATGGTTCCATCAAGGGCATTATGGTAAAATGTGGACCTGCAAGAAAAAAATGTATAGAAATTGCCTAAAAATATTATCACAAACTATCATATAAATTTCTTTTTTATTTCAAAGAAACATATTATTTGATTTTGAAACTTCCACATCTTTCCAAGATAGAATAAGACACGTGGTCTCTTTATCAAATAATTGTTAGTCAACTAGTATATGGTTGTTTTATTCATTAATTTGATTTGATTACTTACTTATTATTATTAACGATTGATTTTGGATACTATGTTTGCCGAAAAACAGTTAACTGGTTGTGTCACCCGAAATTTGTTTATAAAAATTGGAAAAGTAAAATATGTCAAGAATAAAATTAGTTAATTTTATTTTCACTGCGTGCAAAATGAGTGCGTACGTCGACCAAAACATTCATCTTCTTTGAAGATTCGTGAGGAGCCTATATTATTATAAAGTTTAATCCTTCTAAATTGACCTGAGAATAGTGAAGATCAAATCTGGGAATTTACCTGAGAATTTACCTCGATTTTTTTTAGAAAACAATTTACCTCGAATTTTATGAGATTACATATGGAGAAGAATTCGCAGCCGACAGCAAACCTAATATGTGATGAGATGGAACACAAATCAAGTGGGGGTGGGGCAACTGATATAATGGATCGATCCCAGAAACACTGAACCTTGGTGATATTATCATCACATTTACACACACTCACACACGTATACACACACATGTGGTGCATTTCTTACTATGATGAAAATAGTTGAAATGATGCTCATGAGTTTTTTTTTTTAAATGAAATGATTCATTTAGTGATTTAACATAATGTATGAAAAAATTAAAGTTTCATACCATCATACACACCCAAGATGAACCAACCGACGAAATTAACACTAGTTGGAGGAACAATGTCCACTACAGTTTTTAAAGGTGTGTATGGTGGAATTTTTAACTCATGTCGATTAGTTCTAAGGTCGGAATAGGAGCTCTTTCTGACATCGAAACTAAGATATATAGAGATTGTTGAAAAAATATGAGTTTTTCCAATTTAAATCATAAATTCCATTTGTGTTTCTATTGTGTTTCTCCAGATCATTACTTTTACACTAATACTACCTATAAATCAAAAGCAACAACAAGATCAAGATCATTAACACCAACAAACCACTTGACCTAGCTCAAGCGGCCATGATACTTAACCCGTCCAATGGAGACCATAGTTCAAATCCCCAAAAAGCATATATTTTAAGAATATCTCCTTTGTTCGCTGGGTCAAGTTTCTATTTACTACGTTCGTATGAAGCATGGTCAATCGAATGACGGAAGTGTCATCGACGGTGTTAAACTTAGGGGATCAGCCGGTCTAATAGCGCGTGGGATGTTCATCCACTCTAGACAGTCTGGTGAGTATTTCGGCCATTGAATCAGTAAACTAGGATAAAGTATGATTAAATTATAATAGAGTAGGATTATTGTATCAAATTTGACTCCTTCACCAACCAATCAAAAGCAACACAAGCTAAAAGCAAAATCAAGTTCACCAATACAATCAACACACATAAACTAATCAACAATACAATCACAATTCCCACCTTCACCACCATTGCCTTGATGTGGGAACAAATTAAGAAAGGGGGAGATTACTAATTATTACATGTTTTGATTGATTTGTTAGTTTGTCACCAAGTTGTCAACCCATTATTAACTGTTTTTTTCATGGGTATTTTATGGGGGTATTTGGTGAAGAGCTTTTTGGGGGCAAAATTAGCTGTTTGAACTCAATTAGATATTTGACCAATTGAAAAGGCTAATAAAAGTGTTTGGTGAAGAGTTGTTTGAATTAGATGTTTGGACCCAAAAAACTAATTTTCAAAACGTTCAAAAAATGAGCGTTTCTGAAACAGCTAATTGTCTTTCTCATTTTACTTCCTTATTTACCATTTGTTTGTACATTAATTATTTGGCATATTTGATTATCCAGGAATCAAGTGTGAGTCCCTTGCCAAACTAATACGTGTACAGTAGCTTCACATTTTCTTTTACGTTGATTTTTTTATTGTTAGAAAATAATATTTAATATATTTCATGAAGCTTTATATTCCTTTTTAGAGTAATTCTCCTGTGAGCCACCCTCACCCATGAGTCAAGGCCAAATTTTCCTTATTTCATTGCAGCCACTTTATCATACCTCGCTACCACCTCATCAAACATCGATGTCAGTTCATCAAACATGTCACATCATCAAAACCTTGCTACTAGTTTATCAAACCTCACTAAAAAGAGGGTTTATTTGGTCCTACCTCTTGGGTGAGACTGCCTCACCCAAGAATTTGTCTTCCTTTTATGTTCATATACCTTTTTGGTTAAAGATTATTGTAATATTACCGAATTCTTTAGGTTTTTATGAATTAATTTTGAATGTAAAATTTTTGTCAAGTATTTCAATTAAATTAAATTTTAATTTGATTTAGTTAATAGACATATAAGCTTTTGTGTAAGTATATACATATAGAGAATTTCTTAAAAATAATTAAGAGTTTTGAACTAGCAGTGTTCAATGATTTTTATTTATTTTTAAAGACCATATATATATATATATATATATATATTCATGTACTTGAAAATTATTAATATCTACCTTTTATAATTCACATAGTATAATATTTTATAGTAATTTGAAATTATATAGATATTAATATATCTATTTATAAAATGATTACTTATAAATAAACTATAAGTAGGCACTTAAATGTCATTTTACCTTGTTTATTAAACAAACAATTATTAACTATCAGCTAATTTTAACAGACACTTTTATACAATCAGCTAGTATAAACAGATAGTCAAATCAACTAATACAATCAGCTAACAGCTAATCACCCCTATATGAATTTCAAACGAGTAATCCCCATCCTTTCCAAAAACTTTACAATAATTTAGTTTTTCCCACAATATTACTAACACATTTTATATTTTATTTAGTCTCCTCAAAATTTACAAATTAACTACGCTAACTTAGTATATGATATGTGTCCTCAAACAATTTTCACGATTTTTTTCTTTCAAACAGCACTTTCTCCACGCACAATTGCACCAGCTAAACTCTCTCCCTCTTTGTCAAACAGAAAGCCCGTTTAATTGAGGTCGAATTGGGCTTTAGCATCCAAATCATTGGAAGAATCATAACTTTTCTAGAAAGGAAAATAAATTGCGAAACCGAAAAATTCAGTAAAAGGAATGATTTGCAAAAAAAAAAAAATGCCGGTGTGAATTTACAAAAAAAAATGCCGGTCTCCGGTGAAGCTCGGCTTATCGCCGCCGGTCGTTCGCTTTCTACGCGCCTCCTTGGATGGAAGCTATGGACGCAGAGAAGAAGGCGGCGCTCAAGAGCATGTTTCAAGCGAAGAAGGAGATGGCCGAGAAGTGAAGCGGCGGCGACGCGGTGGAGACTGTAGTTTTTGTGGCGGCGTTTGATTAGATGATTTCATATACATTTTTGATCTTTTGCTGTTATTTCTGACGCGCGACGAAATCATAACAGTAGTTAGAGAGACATTTCTAGTTTGATTCGTGGTTCTGAATTTGTTATAATCGATTTTCAGATAATGTTCCATCTAAATATGATGATGTGATTATATGATATAATAATCATCTGGATTCAAATTATCAGTTAGCAATTATGAGCTAGTGTAAGCTTCACTGAGCGTTGATCTACATTTAACTACAAAATTGAAATTTCGGAAATGGAAAAGGAAGTTTGATTTTCCCGCCAAAACCGATCGGATTATCAATGGACAATGGTGACGTGCCAAGTATGTCATGCATTCAGCTCCCAATGGTTATGGCATACTCCCTCCGTCCCGTATTAAACTTCACACTTCACTATTTGATACTATTTGCTTTTAAACTTTGAGCATATATTTGAATAGATATATTAATATTAATATCATCATATGTGATATCACTAGATTCATCGTAACATGTAGTATTCAAATATCAAATTTTTATGTGCCGATAATACATGTAACTAAAGATATTTACGGTCAAACATCTACATCGGCATGCGTGAAAAAGATTCTGTGAAGAATAATGTGGGACGGAGGGAGTACTCATTAGAGCACATCATATTCCATCATCATCTGAAATCAAGACAAATACATATCTTGATAATTTACTGTTTCTACATTATTATCAACTCTAGAATGCAACATATTGGCCCAGTCCATTAGGGTGCTGGAATTGGTAGCTGGTGCTGGAGGGTGATGGAGGGTGCTGGAAGGTGCTGGAGGGTGCTGGAGGGGGTGTTGGAGGGTGTTGAAATTAAATTAAAATTGTATAATTATAATGTACATAATTATGATACTATATATTTAAAGAATGATTAATTCGTACACAACATATTGAAACTAATTCTAAAGAATTTTTTTTTTAAATAAATCATTCATGTCTGTGAATAGTGACAAGTGCTGGAGGGTGTTGGAGGGTGCTGAAGGGTGTTGGAGGTGCTGGAAATAAGCACTACTGGACAGAGCCATTACAGTATCAAATGAAAATTAAACAACAACAAAAAATCACTCCCTATTTTTTTTATCATGCCACTTTACATTTGGGTACAATATTTATTAATATAAGTGGGTTGTGTGGTCAAGAAAAAACAAGAAAATTTAGAAGTGTAAGTTCTCGTTCTTCTGTACAGTAGTTCAGTTCAATTTAGAGAAATTATAATTAGATGAAATTGAGGTTAATTCAGCATGATGATTATTTTTCAATACATTAATTTTCATTTTACTTCAGTTCAATTCCATTTAATTCAATTTCGTAAGAAATAAGTTTGAGTCCATCTCTTGTGAGAACAGTTTCTGTGGATACCAATGGTTAAGGAAATGAGCATTAACAGTTTTTTTCCTTGATCTTTTAGTCAATTTGTTTGATCTTTCAATCAGTTCCTTGAGCATTCCTGTTTTGTCTCGATCTTCCAGTTAATTTGCTTGAGCATTCCTATTTTGTCTTGATCTTTTATTCAATTTGCTTGATCTCTATCAATTTCCTTGATAATTAATCCTAGTCACTGGAATCTTACTGTTCTTCCATACAAATTCACACTGAAACTCAGTTTCGAGTATTTGTTGAAGCTAAAACCTAACCGCGGCGACGATGCCAACTATATATTATCACTAATATAAATACAAATACAAATACAAGTTTTAAAAATACAAGTTTTAAAAATTTTGATAGGTTAAAAATAAATGACTTTATGAATGCACCAAAGATCAAATATAATAATTTTTCTTAACTTATTTATCAATTCAATTTTGAGAAGGTCTCCTGTGAATTGTGATACCAATCTTTGGGGACAAATATTGATA
The DNA here is from genome assembly GCA_963678965.1 of Cruciata laevipes. NCBI lineage: Eukaryota > Viridiplantae > Streptophyta > Magnoliopsida > Gentianales > Rubiaceae > Cruciata > Cruciata laevipes. The sequence goes on along the minus strand of OY787641.1, from coordinate 4,137,200 downwards.
TTCTAACTTTCAAACCCGACATTTTACATATTGAGCATGATCATTCAATGTATTATTGCCTATTTTTTTACTCTTATATATGATATTTTCATTTTAAATACTGGTCTTTTACCTATTAAGCATGATTACATAGTGAGAAGTTGTTTTCAATTTTAAGGTCAAAATTAAACTTTATGAATAGTTAAATGTGCATATACAACTGAGTAGAGGGAGTACATGAATTCATTCGAATCAAAATCATCAAACTAGTTCTTAAACATACCAGTCACCTCATTGAAATTATATCGTTCATAACTATGACAGTTTAGTGATTCTCCGGTCAATTATAAAACTCCCTCAAAAGCCCATTTGTGAAGATCTGATTGGGCTTCACATAGTCCAATTCCATGGAAAAAATTACCCTACAGAATCAGAACTTTCCAGAAAGGAAATTTTAGACGCAAAAACAGAAACATTTTTATAAAAGGGAAAATGCAAAACAGAAACATTTTTATAATAGGGAAAAAATTAAAACAAAAACCGAACTTGTTTGGCAAGAAAGACCTAAATAATTCCTATAAATTCACCTCCACAGGCACACATTGCATTCCATCTCCAAAACACAAACACGAGAGCGGCGCCGGAAAACAAAAGCCAAATCAAAAAACCTCGTACATCATCAACCAATGGCTTGGTCTCCGGCGGCGGTGTTTGCTTCTCCGGCGAAGATGGCTTGCAATTCGATGAAGGCGGTGAAGAAGCTGGCCGGATCTCCGAAGAAGATCGCGCTCGTCGGCGCCGGCTCCATCGCTATCTACTCCGCCGGCAAGCATTTTGCCAGTGACAGCTTCTACGCGCCACCGTGGATGGAAGCTATGTACGCAGAGAAGAAGGCGGCGGTGAAGAGCATGTTCGGATCGAAGAAGGCCGAGAAGTGAAGCGGCGGCGACGCGGTGGAGACTGTAGTTTTTGCGGCGGCGCTTGACTAGATTTTTTCTCAATGAGTTTTTATTTACTTTTTTTGACATTTTTGTTGTAGTTCTGTTACGACGATCGAAATAATGACAATTGAAAGCCAAATTTTGGTTTCATTCATTTATTCGCTATAATCGATTTTCCAACAATTTTGCGATTCATTTGATATAGCTAGCTATAACTGATTCATTTGTTCTGAGATCTGAATTTAGTTCAAATTAGATCATACCAATTCAGTTATGCTAAATTAGATTTTTTTTTTAAATGATCAATTAATGAGCGTGAATAAAACGCTTTGCGGTTCCAAGAATATTTGAACACCAAATGTGATTTTTCTGTACAGCCTGTAATTAGCCTGTATTTTGCATGTGGAACGCCTCCAATCTGTGGCTTTAATAATTCCTCGAATTTTGGGTATATTCCGTTTATGCACTTTTTCAACTTTTGAATCGTTGAATAGAATTTTCGGTCATATTTCAATTTAATATTTACCCATAATTGGTATTACAAAAAAGGAAATTAGTTGGTACTTGGTAGTACTGTTTATGTCCACATTTACGTCACTTTAGTTTTAAGTTGCAACTCCAATTTTGTAGCATCCTAATATATACTACCCTTTATGAAATGAGGAAAGCAAAATCAATTTTTATCTCGATTATTCTCATATTCATGTATGCCCCTATTCTGATTTTAATTACCTTTACATTTAATATATATTGAAATAAAATATAAAAATTAATATTTAAACGCAGATGATTTTATTTTTTTAGGTGTCAATTAATGTTGTCAGTCAGAAATCGATTTCCCAAATTGAGGGAAACTTGGTAGTAAATCTAGAAAAACTAAATGGGAGCAACTTGGTAGTTTTGATTATTCTAATATTTACTAAAGATTAATAATATTAAATTATTAATGAGTTTTAATATTATTAACTTGGTAGTTTTAATATTTATGACCATATATATGAGTTTCTTATTTTTAATCAATGTCTTTTGCATTTTATTATCGTACAAATTAAATGACTACCACATTGGTTATATTGGTTGCTTGACTATTATATAAACTAAAATTATTAATCTTTAGTAAATATTAGAATCATCAAAACTACCAAGTTTCTCCCATTTAGCCCCTGTTTACCAGAGCTTATCTGTAGATCAGTTCAGTTCAATTCAATTCAGTTCAGTGAAAATGCAATTTGATGAAAATCAGGTTAATTCAGTCATGCTGATTCCATTTTTCAATACATCAATTTTCAGTTCAGTTCAGTTCAATTCAGTTCAATTCAGTCCAATTCAATTCAGTTCAGTTCAGTTCAGTACATCAAGAAATAAACTCTAGTAAACAGGGCCTTAGTTTTTCTAGATTTACTACCAAGTTTCCCTCAATTTGGGAAATCGATTTCTGACCGACAATATTAATGGACACCTAAAAAAATAAAATCATCTGCGTTAAATATTAATTTTTATATTTTATTTCAATATATATTAAATGTAAAGGTAATTAAAATCAGAATAGGGGCATATATGAATATGAGAATAATCGACCTAAAATTGATTTTTTTTCCCTCATTTCATAAAGGGTAGTATATATTAGGATGCTACAAAATTGGAGTGCAGGTCAAACCTATATCAAACAAGTGTTACATGAGTCAACAGCTGCTCTTTCGCGTCCACACAAATATTCTTCTTCCCTAAATTTTTTTCAAGAAACAATTAATTCCGAAATTCATTTCATTGCTTCGTCGAAATTCCTGATATTTTGTAAATATACCTTCATCAACAACATTCATACTTGAGTTTATTGCATGAGAATATTCTAGGTATGGTAATTTCATTGTCACACTATGTTATATGTTGCATTCTACGTTATTTTGATTCCAGGTTTTTGTAGAAACTTAAGGCCATGTTTGGGTTCATGAAAGGGAAGCAGCCGGCTTCCACCACCGCCACTCCGAATCATTCCAATGCCGCCGGAGGAAACCGGAGAACATCCTCCGAGCCAAAGCTCAGCCTACCCGATGACGACGATGATTATTTTGGGAGAGGAAAGCCAAGCAGGAACAACAAGAAAGGTGGAAAGAATGATATGGATGAAATGTCGGTGCAAGAACTCGAAAACTATGCAGTGGATCAAGCCAAACAGACCACTAATTCTGTCAGCAATTGCCTGAAGATTGCAGAAGATATCAGGGAAGATGCTACAAGGACTCTTGATACATTGCACCAGCAAGGAGAGCAGATTAACAGGACTCATATGATGGCTGTTGATATGGACAAAGATCTAAGCAAGGTTTTTTTTTTTTAATTTCTATTTGAAATGAAAAGATTATGAAATAAAATATGGAGAAAATGAGATGAAATATGAATGATATGATAACGTGTCTCAATAAACCAGCTAAAATAATGGTTGCAAATGGAAATCTGTAATAAAACCTAAGAATATAAACGAAGAAGACATCATATGATCCTAGCTATTCGGATAGAGTTTCTGTTATTGGTGGTTAAGTACGGGCTCGGGAACTAAGCTGCACTTTCAATTCAGGGTGAAAAGCTGTTGAATAATCTTGGAGGCATGTTCTCAAAGCCATGGAAGCCTAAGAAAACAAAAGAGATCAATGGACCTGTGAGTGGACCAGGTTAGTTTTCTGCACTGTTTTTTTTTTTCCAAATTTTTGCTTATGATGATGATTCTTGATAATTCATCGGATCGGTTTGATAGATACTAAGGGAAAGAGAGCAACATATGAACAGAGAGAAAAGCTCGGATTAGCTCCCATTCCGAAAGGAAAGAACTCAAAAACACCTCCTCCTGAACCAACTAATGCAATGGAGCAAGTTGAGGTACAAATCATGATATACTTTCTTAAAACCTAGATAAATAAACTTTTTTCAGTGGGTTTTTCTTATACCGGTTTTTGGGAATCTGGTGAACAGCTGGAAAAGTCTAAGCAAGATGATGCACTTTCTGATCTGAGCAACATATTAGGTGATCTCAAAGGCATGGCTAATGGCATGGGAACCGAGCTTGAAAGGTCGGTCAAATACACACAGTTTAACAGTAACATGATTTTATAGTTCTGCTATAAGTTTTCTTGGCTGCATTTTTTATGATGAACTTAATGTTGTGATATATACAGGCAAAACCAGGCTCTCGATCATCTGTCAGGAGATGTCGATGAACTGAACTCAAGAGTGAAAGGAGCAAATACACGCGCTCGCAAGCTGCTAAAATGAGTTTTTCCATATTTCTTGTACATACCAACTGCAGCATTCTATCAGTTGTCAATTTTTAATTGCTAATCAATTTTTCTTGTTTTACAACTTCTTTTTTTTTTTTGGCCAGAATTAGAGTTTTTGTACCATGATATTCACATTATTTGGACAAATTAGTAGCATTATATTTCAAGTATAATATGGCTATATATTGATCTCCAGACAAAAACGAAAGTACTAGTACACAAATATTTTCTTTACTGTACAACCTACAAAATTCACATTCATTCTAAAAATACCTATTCTTATTCATATGTGTATATCAAGACACCAAACACATCATATGAACTCATTCAAACAATTTTATCCAATAATCCACCTCAGAGAATAGTGTAAGAATGCGTACCATTTTAACCTAGCAACCTTCTATATCTCGTCGTTCTTGACAGGGGTCCACTTTGTTCCCGACAAGCCGCCCCTTTTAGAATGCGTCATAAACCCAATAACATAGCCAATGAATGCTCCGAGGAGCAACAAACTTCCCATCTTTACATACCATGAGAGTGTCGATTCCACTTCAACCGCTCCTTTGGCTTCAGCGGTGTCCACCACTTGTTTGCTTCCAGCAACACCATTGTCGGTCCCCCCTTCACCATTGATGACCTTACCCGATGCCATGATTTCCACAGCATCGTGCACCTCCCCATCGTGATTCCCAATATAAGAGAAGGTGAGCTTCTCCTTTGTGGCCACAAGTTTAGTGTACCCAAACTGCCCTCCTCTGTACATAGAGTAAAGTGGCTGAGGGAAAACTGGAACATCAGGGTGGTTAGATCTTGGCTCCCATATCGGCTGCCAATCCTGGCCCGCCATTCCAATCACAATGTGGACGGGGTATCCCTCTCCACAAGTAGATTTATTCAAAGGGCAAAACCTTTCATAACGATGCACGTGGCCCCACAAAGCAAGTGTGACCTTATTCTTCACGAGCAAGGGCTCCAAATGCTCAAGCAGTTTGTCCCTGATTGGAGCATCTCTACCTTCATTGCTCGTGGTGTACATTGGCCTGTGCCCTTGGACAACCACAAATGGTGTTTTTTCCCTGTTAACTAATTCCAAATCTTTCTTCAGAAACTCATACTGCTTACTCCCAGGAAGAAAATTCGTCTCAGTTGAAAAATACACAAAATGAACCGTTCCCATATCGAAAGAATAATATAAATTCTTCGTTGCGGGTGCACGTGTCCCTGTTTCTTCAGAGGAGTTTCCAGGCATGTTGAACTTAAGACTGTAGGGTACCCCACATTCACCGCCTCCGTCTTTCCCATAAAGGGCGTAAGACCACTCGGGTTTCCAAGGCTGTAGAGGCCAGTCATACTCATGGTTACCAATGCATACATGATAAGGAACTTGGGAGGCAACGGGCTCAATTTGAACGAAGAAATTGTCCCATATCCAGGAGAATCCTCTAGCATAGCTGATGTCTCCAATATGTGAGATTAGGGCAGGTTTGTCCCCCAGGGCTTCTATATCACGGCTAATCCACTTCATCACGGCTTTGCTTTCTTCTTGTGACCGATGGAAAGTAAGGTATGGCGTTGCTGTCCCCATGTCTCCAAATAAGAAAGCCACGGTTTCATTTGAATCTGAATTTTGTGAGACGAAGCTGTAGGTCATACTCCAGCCACCCAAATCACTACCAGCCTGCACATGCATAAATAAAACTATAAATCCTTCTCTCACATATATATTGATCGAGTTCTTTAACATTCCTTATAGCTTCCATGTATAACATCCTACAATAACACCTGATTAATGCAACTAATTATGTAAATTAATCCAACTATTCCATTTGATTTTAGTCTACATTCAAAGAAAAAAATCTGCATTCCCGACAGATTCATCACAATACTACAGGTTAAAACAATAATAACTAAGCCTTTATCCCACCAATAATAACATACTCCGCCATTGTTGTTATCCTCCTAAATTCTCCAATAACACGGATTTGGACGTAATTCACAAGAAAGCATAATAAGAGCATTCACATAATTGAATTTTACCACTAACACTACCATGATCAAAACAAAAACGCAACTTCAACATGACAGCTACATCCAAACATAGGAACTTAGATTATTCTCATACATTAAATCAAGTCTGTCTGTCTCTTTGTTTAGGTTACACTAAAAATTTCTACGGTTGTCACAATTCCAAATCGTTACCCAGTTCAATTCAAACAGATACATTAAGATTGCTAACTGATATAGAAACTCTCAGCCATCTCAGTTCTATATCACTACTCCAAAGCAAGCAGACTTAAACTGATATAGAAACTTCCTCATAGTTAACTAAGATTATACTTGATATAGAACAAAAGAAACATTTTTTATAGTTAAGCAAAGTATAATCAGAAGACAAGTGAAAGAAAAACAAGATATAACCTGATAAAAATATCTCTTTCCTTTCTCCAAATCAACCATAACTCCATCATGTATAAATCCAGGATCTCTCCATCCATTACGGGAATTAGCAGGAAAATCACACATATCTTCCTTCTCATACCTCACTACCTGAGTATCCACAGCTCGACCCAGATTCTCCCGGGTCAACCCGTATTTCACTGTACTTTTTGCACCATCTGGAGTAACGAACATGACCCGCATCTCATCTTCCTTACCCGTATACGCCAAGTGCACCTGCTCGGGGCCCCGACCTGGCTCGAACACGATTTCCTCCGACTGAGCCAGCAAATGCTTCGTCCCAGGTAACGGATTCTGGTCGTGATCCATGTGCTTGGGGTTGACTTCCGTCTCCTTCCATCGGAACACCCGAAACTGGTACGGCGATCGCAGGTTGATTAACGGGAGGGTAATGGAGCCCGACCCGGATTCCCATCCCGGCGCTGAGGACAGGAAGAAGTATCCGATGAAGTCGCGGTGGGAGGAATTCGCCGGCGAGTAGATTCCGAGCCAGTCGAGCTTGGTCGTAGATTCTACCCCGGACCACCGGATCGTGACATTATCGCCGGACTTCCGGATTGTCTTTGGCGCCACTGATATGGAGACGACTTCGGAAACTGATAATTGCGGGAACAGAATCAGGAAAGTGATCACGATGATCAATCTGGGATTCAGCAAGATCATATTTTTAAGCGCTGATTATGAATTCTCGATTCTCTGTAGCTTTCAAACAATTGTCTTCATATGTTTTTGTACAGCAAATTAAGGTTTTATTTTTCTTTGGTGGGGTGCAAATTTATTGGATATTCTTTTTCTGTTTGACAAAATTGACACAGGCATATTCTTGGTCATTCATAGTAATCAAACTTGTCATTGCTTCGAAGCAACACGTTTTAGTTGAAGTGTCCTAATCCTCATGTTATAGTGAAAGTTTTGACTAAAATTCATGTTTTTTAAAACCTTTTATTTTAATTCAGCTTCATTCAATTCCGTGTAGTAAATTCATTCATATAAGTTCAGTTCAGTCGAAACCACGTCTAGAGATACTTTTGTCGGTACATAGAGCATTGTGGTTGAGTCTTAGTTTGTAATAGAAATTCATATGTAGAACATGTGATTGTGCAAGGAAAGCAACTCTGAACAAACTAGCATTCTACAAATCAATTCAGCATTGGATTTAAGCATCAAAAGAATGACAAGTTTAACAAAAGCTCAAATTGTGAGAACATATACATTGCAACATGACCTTTTGCTAAACAACATTTGAATCTGTGACACCAAACATAAGTCCAAACAAACTTCAAGCATCTTCAATTTTCAAAGGAGTCCATGCATAACCACCCCTCCTAGAATGTGAAGCAAAGCCAAGAACATAAGCAAGTAAACCAACCACCAAAAGAATAGAAATCCCCTTAACACAATACCATGAATCAATCCCTTCCTCCTCCTCCCCCTCCTCGGCGGCTTCCCCCGGAGCCATGATCTCCACCATATCGTGCACCTTTCCGTCGTGATTCCCAATGTAGACGAACTTAAGCTTCTTCCTAGTAGCCACAATTCTAGTATACCCATACTCACTTGCCCGAAACAAGGATTGCTCGGGTTGAGGGAAAATCGGGTCACTCGGGTGATCCACCCTCTGCAGCCACTGGTTTTGCCAATCCTGTCCACCCATCCCTATCACGACGTGGACAGGATAGGCCTGCCAATCATTATAACCATTCTTTTCTAAACTCCCACAAGTGTAGTTCTTCATAGGACAGAATCTCTCATACCTATGAACATGTCCCCAAAGTACTAGGTTAACCTTGTTGTCCACTAAAAGAGGCTCCAAATGCTCGATCATCTTCTCGCGAATTGGGATCTCTTTAGTTCTGTTGCAGGTGCTGTACATTGGCCTGTGTCCTTGAACAACAACAAAAGGGGTTTTGTTTCGGTCTACAGTCTCCAAATCATTTTTCAAGAACGCGAACTGATCACTTCCCGGAAGGAATTCTGTCTCGGTTGAGATATACACGAAATGGATCACCTCATAGTCAAGCGAATAGTACAGATTCTTTGTGGCAGGTGCCCTTGTCATGGTAGCCTGTGATGAGTTTCCAGGCATGTTGAACCTGAAACTGTAGGGTACCCCACACTCCCCACCTGCATCAGTGCCACCATACAGCCTACTAGCCCAATCAGGCTTCCATGGCTGTGATGGCCAGTCGTATTCATGGTTACCGATGCATACGTGGTAGGCCACTTGAGAAGCTAAGGGCTGAATTTGGTGGAAGAAATTGTCCCACAGCCATGAGTAACCTCTTGCATAGCTGATATCTCCGATGTGTGAAATGAATGTCGGGTTATTACCTAGTTTTTTGATGTCTCTGAGGATCCATTTCACAGTTGAAGTGCTTTCCTCCTGAGTTCTATCAAAGGTTATGTAGGGTGCTGCTGTTCCCATGTCACCATACAAGAAGACAAATGTCTTTTTCGAGTGGGATTTCGGGGCTATGAAGCTGAAAATGTCACTCCATCCCTCTATATCATTACCAACCTGAAATATGGACAGCTTTCTTGATCAAGAAAAGAACCATTATAATCAAATTTCAAGATTCTTTATTCTCAGTCTCATATGAGTTTTAGCTATAGCTTCAATCTTCTACAAATTTCAGCTAATGCATATATAGACAGTGGTGAAAACTTCTTACTATACAAAATATGCAACACCATTGGGATTTTAACTTGTGTCTTAACATCTATGACATAATTTTTCGATATTGTCTGAAACATAATATTTTGAACACATATTGACATGGCTTTTCGAACATACACAAATTTGAATGTCTACAATATTCATCTACTAGCATACTTTGTTCTTCAAATAAATGTGATTATGAAATAGTAAAACGAATCTCAACCAAAAAAGACTAAACATCAAGAACTTGCCTGATAATAGTATCTCTTTCCTTTTATCAAACCAGTCATAACACCATCATGAATGTGGCCAGGATCTCTCCACCCCAGAGCATGATTTGCAGGTGGATGACACAAATCCTCCTGCTCGTACCTCGATACCCGGGTACCCGCAACCGTATCCATTTCCTCCCGGGTCAACCCGTATCTGACACTGTGATTCCCACCATCCGAGCTCACAAACATGACCCGCATCTCATTCCACCGACCCGTCATCGCCAGGTGCACCTGCTCGGGGCCCCGACCCGGCTCGAACCCGACCTCGCCCGACTCCGCCAGCAAATGCCCCGTCCCCGGAATCGGGTTATTATCCTTGTCGAACTCGGTGGCGTTGTTCATCTCGGTAAGGGTCCATCTAAAGACCCGGAATTTGTACCCGGATCGCAAGTTGACCAGCGGCATGGATACCGACCCGGACCCGGATTCCCAGCCCGGGTAGCTGGAGAGGAAGACGTAACCGATGAAGTGGCCGTAAGGGGAGTCCGGCGGGGAGTATATTCCGAGCCAGTCGAGCTTCGACGGCGAGTCTACGCCGGACCATTTGATCTCCACCGAGTCGCCGGAGCGGGGGAGTGTGTTCGGAGCGACGGAGATGTTGGCGGCGGAAGAGAGCTGAGCTAGGAGGAAGAGGAGGAAGACGGCGGCGAGCGGCGCCGGAGAAGGGATCGTGATCGTGATCGTGATCATGATCACTTTGGTGTGGGATAAGGGATTACAATGGCGGGGATTTTGTTTAAAGTATTGCTTCGAGTCGGGGAATATGCTGAGTGGAGGTTGCTTTCAGACAAAATCTTGCACGGAAATTTATTTTGGATAAATATGTGACATGGTTGAATCTGAATCTGAAACATACGACTTTTCCTGAAATGGGTAAATTGTAACACCGTAATTTGAATTTTTAGTTGGATCCTGGTCAGTGGGAATTTGGCGCAAAGAAAGGGTCTGTTTAATTATGGCAACTGTGAAGTTTGAAATGGTAACGGTAATTGTGTGAAGACCTAGTACTATTTTGAAAATAAAAATAAAAATAAATCACGGACGTATCTTGGTTAAATGCGATTATGACCCTCTGTTAAGTGTGTCAGTATTAACTAAACAGAATATTAACGAGCGCACTCGTAAACACTTATAAATAGTTTGACTTCACGCAATTAAAGATATAACGATATGTCATTATTCAAAGTCAACTCGTACTTAATTTATAAATACTTACATTCAATCAATACTATGTATCGGGCGCATGTTAAGTCTAGGTTATCGAATAAAGTTAACTTTCAAGTTGAATGCAGATTCAAATGCATATCGATTTTGGGTAATGGTCGTGTTAAGACAATATTCGAATCTAAATTATCGAGTCAAATTGACTTTTAGATTGAATTTATATCTACATTGGGCTGGGTTGAATCAAGACTATTTTTCTCTTAATGTTTCAATCATATCGATTTGGGTCAGGTCAAAGCAGAACCGATAGTGTAAAAGGGTGAATTTCTTTTACATCACTTTCAATGTGATCGATCTCATGTAAAGTGATAGCAACATCCGTGACAAATCCCAACCCAATGACTCAAATTGTTCCACATCATGAAATCTACATCTCTCCAATTTTTATTTTTCCAGAAAGGCTGATCAATTTAAAGTGGTGTTTTTTTTCACAAGAGACTTGTGCATCTTTCATTGCCCATCAGGCCAGCATGCACTCCTGAGTCTTGCCGCCTTAAAGCTTGATGGACATCATTCATCAATATCACACGCTATTCATATTTAGTTGTCACATTCCATTGACCATCCTTCGCCCTTAATTACCCCACGAGCCCACTTCATCACTTGTCTAATTCTTGATCCATTAAACTTGAATGGGACTGAGAATTGAGATGGTAAAAAACTCAATTGGAGTGAGAAGTTATGAAAATTACATTAATCATTAGTTGGTGCTGCGGTGAATCACTTATTCTTGTGGTAGAGATATTGAGTTTAAACCCCATGATTCACATTGTCTTTCCCTAAATTTAACCACTCGGGTTAACTCAGTGGCCAGGGCGCTAGGATCAAGTTTCCATTTCCTCCGCTCGTATGAGCCGTACTCAATCGAGTGACGTGAGTTGTATTGACATGTGCCAAGCGTAGGGGTATCAGTCGGGTGTACAATAATGGGATGTACACCCACTCTAAACATAAAAGTGAGGACCTCGTCCACTCGACGTATAACATTTAGGATCATGTACTAGATTAGGTCGTTGTAATGAATGTATAAAAAAAATGAAAATAACACATTCATTATAAAAAATAAAGTGAATTAAATTAAACTAAAGTAAGTAAACCAACCTTATAGAATCAAGTTACTTATGTCAAACTGAACTATTAGCTGATAAACTTGATAGAATAAGGTCTACCTCATAAAATACAAACACTTATATAAAACAAACTCATCATGAAACGACTTGATAATAGGATGAAGTTCATATTGGAAAGAACCAATCTCTTCATATTATTAACATCAAGTTATTTATCATAAGACTCTCAATAGACTTTTACATCATAAAATAATGCAATATCAAGGCCCTGTTTGCCAGAGCTTATCTGTAGATCAGTTCAATTCAATTCAATTTAGTTCAGTTCAGTGAAATGTACTTTGATAGGTTAATTCAATCATGCTGATTTCATTTTTCAATACATCAATTTTACTTCAGTTCAGTTCAGTATTATCAATAAATAAGCTCTAGCAAACAGGGCCAAGTGTTTTTTATAACAAGTTAAGCAATATACCTTTTCTCCCACTCACCTCAAATTAGAGTTTGACTTTTCTTTTTTCTTTTCATTTGACTATCACCAGCAAAATAATATGTTTGGAGATTAGCCACTTGAAAAATTGAAGTTAAAAGGCAACATTCATGCTATAATTTTTTATTTTTTTAAAAAAAGGCACCATTCACATTGGTTTGAAGTTAATTTTTTTACTTTCATTTTTCAAGAATTGAAAATCATATCACGTTTCATGACTTTCGTCATCTTCAAGTAGGCATTACAAGCAACATTTTACAGTCACAAATTATTAGAACTATACTCTATAAAGATTCTGATAGAATCTTGCTGTCACTGAGATTCTGTTACATGAACAGCTAAATTTGAAACTAATTCAGTGAGATTCGACCCAGAATTCACTCTGAGTAGTATCACAAAGATTTTACCACACTATCTTTCAAAATAAAAATAAAAATCCCACACTATTCGTTAAAAAATAACTTTAAAAAATTCAAAAATGCAAAATATTTACTGATAAACACACGTTTTTATCTTGATTATCACACAAATCAAATTTAAATTATTTGATTTATTTATCTCCAAAATTCAAAAAAATATATTTAATTTTAAAATTTTACTGAATTATGCCACCTGGGGCATGGCTATAAATAAGTTGAACTTGAACACCATTTCATCCCATTCAATGCAAACACACAAATTCGTGATTTCATTTACTCCATTAATTCTCCTCTTCATCTTCATATAATCAAACCTCCAAGAAAAGGGTCCCGACCCAAAATCTCCGTTCACTTTCCGCCGCCGTGATCATGTCATCGTCAACCGCCGCCTCCACCGTCGCCCGGCGGTTTCTGGGCTCGGTATTCCTGATGCTCTTCTTGGCGTCAACACTCCCGGCGGCGGCCGACGTCCAGCAGTTTCTGCCTCCTCCGGCGGGTTCTTGGAACAGCAACGTGATGAAAAACCCGGCGCCGGAAAAGATGTGCTTCCAGGTGCAAAGAATCCGCCACTACTGCCCGCCGTTCCCCGCCATCTCTGCGCCGCCGGCGCCGCCGTCCTCGTCGGAAACAGAGATCGATCCGCGCTACGGCGTCGAGAAGCGGCTGGTCCCCTCCGGCCCCAACCCGCTGCACAACTGAAGAAGAATCGGAGTAAAAAACCCATTCCATTTCTGCACTTTTCTTGAACCATTTCCGCCATTTTCTTCCGTTATTTCCATGCTTGTTTTTGGTCTCCAATGGCGGAAAACAATCACGGAAATTACCAGTCAAAAAACAGAGGGAGCAGAGTCGTATTCACGAAGAAGAAGAAGAAGAATCGAGAGGAGCCCACTTAGTGTACATTTTTCACTTATTTTGCCAGTTTTTGCTTTGCTTGATTAGTTTCAGTTTTTCTGGATTCATTCTTTGTAAGTAAGTTGAAATTTCAGTGGATCGAATTGGTAATCTCCTTTGATAATTTGGCCTTGAAAGTGGAACTGGACTTTGTTTTTGACCACTGTTCTGTAGGATGGTTTCCAGGGAATTGTTTGTTGTGTTCATAAATTCAAATTCAACAGTACATCATGAAGGACTCGTGAATTCGGAAAATCAAATGTCACACTTTGGTTTAAGATTTATGTTAGATTCTGTGATATTTTACGAATATTCTTTTCTATTTTGAGAGATGTATAGATTAGATTCATTGGATTTTTAAAATATGAAGTGGTATTATTTTGATCCGAAATTTTGAATGATTTATTGAGATCTTGCATAATTTGCATGGCGGGGGTTTATCAGTTGATAATTACACTGAGATAAACTTGCATGGTGTATAAAAAATTGGGCAAGTTAGACAGCCAATCATAATTTTTTTATGGGATTTGACTAAATTTATTGAAGCAACAAATTTTGATTAGTGAAAAAGTAGGTTTTATAGTAGTGAAATTCCTCAAAAATATTACTTTCTACAAAATAAAATCATTTATTATATGTGATTTAGGTTAGTTATTGAATCTATATATGAATCGGTTTGAAAGGTTGACGGTGGTATTTTTTGAATATTCATTATCAAAAAGTACTTCTAACTTGCACTTTGACATATATATCAATGAATTTTGAATTTTTAACAACATTGCAAAAAAGGTGATGTCTGGCAAATTGGGAATGCATTACCTAAGCCTACCGCGATGAAGAATCTGGCAAATTGGGACGATGAAGAATAAAATAATAAACATAAGCACGACCACGTCACAAACCTTGACCGCTTAATTTGCTATGACATTGGAATTGGAGGATGGAGTTATTCTCATGACGTCACCAATATCTCGACCTCTTAATTTGCTATGACACCGGAATCAGAGGATGGAGTTATTCTTGTGATGTCACTAATATCTCGACGATTACAATAGCCTTTGACAATGTGCCGATTTATAATTTTGATGAAAAGAGGATAATTGGGAATATTAAGATATATTGTTAAAGTTTGCATAATGCCCTCTTATTATGATGACATTTCACTATAATGCTAAAAATGAAATACTAATTCTTTTGCATTTCCAACTACAAGTATTTGATTGTGTGAAACCTTTTTTTACCACACCTTTCAAAAATTGTAAATAAAATGAATATGACATAGTAGTATATTTTCAGATTCTCTTATTTTATAAATATAATATATAATTTTTTTTTGTAGTGGAACATACGTTAATATGATAAATATTAATTACTAATTTAAAACAAGAGTTTGCAAGTTGTAAAGCAATATTTTGTTCTTTTTGTCAATTTTCTAAAGTAAATTGAAGCAAACTCATAATTAAATATTCATCTAATTTATTAGATGAAGTTGGACGGAAGAGAACCTAGATGAACCACACAAAAAATTAGAGTGAACTTTTTTGTCCAAGTAAAAATACAAATAATGATTTTAATACTTTTTTTGAGTGAAAAAAAGTCTAGTATTGAAAGGCAAAGTACATGGTCTCACAAAAAAACAAGAAGAAAAGTCAAAAATACAAATACATTAAAGATACTTATATAACTAAAAATATCTCAATGATTAATAACCACACTAATTTTCACTTATGCTAGACTACATTTATTGCACATCTGATTAATCAATATTTAACGCTTCAAGTATTTAAAAAAAATTAAAATTAACGCTAAGAAAATTGAAATGAAGGACAATAAACCATTTTGTTGGTAAATTAAATGTGAGAAAAAAAAACTCAAATAATAATAATTAGCTGAGAAAAAGTATTAATAATAAATCCACCGACGGGATAGTGCCAATTCCAAGTCCCCCGCGAACATTTTATACTACCACTACTCTCCTACTTGCTCTCTAACCCAGAGATCTCACACGTTTACACGTTTCTCCGATCTTCCTCGCCGTCGCCGTCGCCGATTTCATCATCCTCCGGTTCACACTAAAATGCTCATCTGATAGGCCACCGGAATCTCGAAGCTCAGTGTCTGCCAACTGATTTCTCACATTTGGGGGAAGTTGAGAGCAGCGACGCCGGAGCAGAATGGCGGCGCGTGATCGCCGGTGTTACTGGATGCCTTCCGCGGTTATTGTAATGCTCTTGCTTATTAACGGCCTCGCTCATGGAAAAACTCTCAAGCGTGACGGTACGGTTATTATTAATTTCGGCCCCCCTTTTTGGCTTGACGTTCTGATCTGTTGTTCTAAAGGCTTGAATTAGCATATGAATGAAGTATTATTGGTGCTTGGTAGCAGTTATTGTTGATTTTATTTGTTGATTCTGCTGTAATTAATGTCTCAGTTCAATTTGCCGTTTCACGGTGAAATTTTCCCTAAAGGCCTGATATTTTTCTTTCCTGGAAAGTTAATTGAAAATTTGATATATCTATCTTAGTAATTCAGTGGTTAGGAAGAATGTTCAAAATTAGCTAAAATTGATGGTTCAAAACGAGCTGTACAAAGGACAGTCATGTGCAACAAAGGGAGTACTTTTGAGGGTAGTTTATGCTATATTTTTTGCTTGGAATGAATCTATCAATATGATGTCTGTAAAATTTGTTGAAATTTGATCATCTGCCCTATTTTCTTTGTAGTTCTTTTATTAGTTTTAATCCCTGGGGTATTATTGCAGTTAAAGCTTTAAATGAGATTAAAGCGTCTCTTGGATGGCGGGTGGTTTATGCTTGGGTGGGGGAAGATCCCTGTGGAGAGGGTGATTTGCCGCCTTGGTCTGGAGTTAAATGCTCTCGGTCTATCGTTGGAGACTACAAAGTAGTGACTGAATTGTAAGTGTGAGCTCATTTTGTGGTGATGGTGCTGTGAGGTGTGCTTCAGATACTTATGGTTTGCTTTCATTCCCATGAACCTACAGGGAAGTTTATGCTGTCTCTATCGTTGGTCCTTTCCCAACTGCCGTGACCAACTTGTTGGATCTCACCAGGCTGTATGTTTGCTACTTCTATTTATTTCACTTGTTATTTGTTACCCTGTGCATCAGTTGAACTGATCACGTCTGTTTGAATCCTTGAAGATATAAAAAATCTTCAGCTGTTACTTGACATTTATTTATCCTGTCCTCCTCCTACTCCTATTTCCTAATTGATGTTATTCTTTTCCTATTGCAGGGATCTCCACAATAACAAGCTTACTGGTCCCATTCCTCCCCAAATTGAGCGATTGAAGCGTCTCAAAATTCTGTATGGTCAATAACTAGTTCCTTTTGTTGATATCAAAATTCTTCATGATATGCTTTTGGTACCTATAGAGCTATGAATGTTATGAAGTAGTTGATATACATATCCGATGTACTTAAAAATTTCATTGACCAGAGGTATGCTTATATGTTTATCTTCTAGTGAAGAATATTTGAAAAGTATGTAGTCAAATTAATTGGATTTGGTGCTGTGGAGTTGTCACTGTCGATTAGTGAAACAAATCAACCCTTTGTGTTTAAATGGAAGTATGGTATTTAGACTCATACGTAAAGAAATTTATTAGATTCAAATCATAACAAGTTTTTTTTATCACATTTGCTAAACCTTTTGTTCTTCTAATGCATATTTGAACATAGTGAAAAATTCAATACTATTTTCTATAACAAATAGGGGCATCTGATTCAAATGTAAATTGCATTTTTTGCTGTTTGATGTGAACTTATCTACTGCAGCTTAAGTCCGTTCATGCTACTTTCTTTTATTTACTTGTCCAAGGAGGACACAGCTTAAAGCTTTAGTTGGTATGGGGAGAGGGGCTGAGAATTGTGGATGTCTCTACATTGGTGTTTTAATTCCTGGAAGACTGACCATAAATTAATCACTGTTTTGTTTAACTGTCTTTCAAAGTGAGAAATTGAGTGTACTATCTTTCCTTCATGCTTCTCTCATTTCCCTCAGTTGCACGGTTTCCTAAATCTTGCCCCATTTTCTGTTTGGCTCTTTCCAGTAATTTGAGATGGAATAAGCTGCAAGATATCATACCTCCAGAAATTGGGGAACTGAAGCAGCTTACTCATCTGTGAGTTTATCTATTTTACATGTTAGCTCTATCTCCTAGTTGTAAAGAGATTATAGCTTTATGATCTAATACATCAAACCAATATTCTTTACAGCTATTTGAGTTTTAACAACTTTAAAGGTGAAATCCCAAAGGAGATAGCTAATCTTCCTGAGCTTCGCTACCTGCATCTGCATGAGAACCGGTTCACTGGTCGTATTCCTCCTGAATTGGGCACACTACAATATTTGAGACACTTGTAAGTTTTGTCGATAAGTTAAACTTGTTTCATTTTTGATGATCTTATGTCTGACTGTACTTACTTTAGGGATGTTGGAAACAATCATTTGGTTGGCACGATGAGGGAACTTATAAGAATTGAAGGCTGTTTTCCTTCAATTCGAAACTTGTAAGTTTCCTAATTCATTGATTTATGGTTTGTTGTTGTAATGTAAAATTCTTATGTTGGGATATCTTTGCATTCAAATCTAATGCAGATACCTAAATAACAATTATCATACCGGAGGGCTTCCATCACAGCTTGCAAATTTGACAAATTTGGAGATTTTGTAAGTTTGGAAGTCAATTTATTGAATGTTATAATTTCCAGGATTTGTTTGTAATCAGTTGTGAATGTTGAAGTTGATATGATTTGCTCCTTCTGTACGATGACAGGTATCTATCCTACAACAAAATGTCTGGAGTTATACCAGCAAGCATTGCTCATATCCCCAAGTTAACTTATTTGTGAGCGTTCTCTTACAATATCTTACATTAGACATATCTTCATGTAATATAATATGAGTTTTTCGACATGGTCATTGGTCATTTCTTCTGCAAACAGAATGTGCAGTTGCGTTTGATACTGCTCAACTTATCTAGGCTCTTAAGCATGCATTGATGTGTATTGTCATAACTTGTTTGCCCTCGCTTATGTATCTAACCAATATATTCCCTAAATCTGGTCACAATTGTTGCTCAGCTCATGTGACATGTGGTATCCTAGCATACGAGTTCTTGATTCTTGGCTATATTTTTCTGTCAGACAAATAACTAGGATATCTGTTATTTATTTCTTCCTGTTATAGGTATTTGGATCATAATCAGTTTGCGGGAAGGATCCCAGATGCATTCTACAAGCATCCTTTCTTGAAAGAAATGTGAGTCTAACCTCATCTTTCCCACATTTCTCTGTAAATCATCTGTGGAATTTTTCAAGGAACTGACAAACATCCATGTGTAGGTACATCGAAGGCAACCCGTTCAGGCAAGGCGTAAATCCAATTGGATTTCACAAAGTGCTGGAGCTTTCTGATTCAGATTTCGCATTCTAGTCCACTTACAAATCTCCCACTACAGTATATGTTAATAAGAAGAATAGTTCTATTTAACCCTCAGAAGAGGCAATCACACATGCAGCCGAGCAGATCAAAAGGATTTTGCTCTTCAAGTTTGATGTTGTTCATCCATATTTTTGTCTCCTTAGTTTACTCTGTCTGGAACTACATGGCAATCATTGTATTTGGTTTTAGCTGTAGTATTAGTATTCAGTAGAACTTTTACTTTTCAGTACTTACCAGAAATGCTGCTTTATTGTGGTTTATCAGTGTAAAGAACATTATGAACATCCAGAAAATATGTATTATATTATCCCAGGGCTAGAAATACTGCTATTTCCATGGGTAAATGTGTGTTTTCTTGTGACCAACTTTATTAATCTCCGCTGAACTGAAACCCAGCGCAATTATACCCCTCATCATTATTTCTTCAACTGAAGCACCAGACTCTATGACGCACTAATGCTCATCATGAAGAAGTCTCTGCATTTGAGCCAGGTAATTCTTCAACTATTTTTCTTAAACTCCCATATTTGATGTTAATACATCTTCCTTGTTCTTTCAAACGTTTAAAGCAATTCATGCCTATGTCGAACGTACATTTTTGGCAGTTAACTAAAGGTACCTGTCAATCTGTGCAATGCAACTCCTTGTTGTCCCAGTTGACTCATCGATCTTCCTTTATCTGGTGAATTTCTCTTCCCTCAATCGATGATGGTACCGCAGCCGACAATCAAGTATTGGTTGTATCCCACATGATGTCCCAGAAATCATTTGTTTCAGAAGCTCTAGTGGATCTTTGAAGTTTTATGGCAATTTACCAGAAGCCATTGAAGTCTTGGAAGATCGGACATCATTCACGAAAAGATTGACAGGAGCTTTACCCGAGAACACGTTTGGTCGGTTTGGTGACTTCTCTTACTGTAAGTTTCTAAACTGACCCATGAGATATATTATTAATGCACATCTATACTTTTTCTTGAAAGTTGAATGGTTAAACTAATCCCTTGTTTCCCCCGCTGACTAATGGAAGGGAGTTAGTTGGCTGTGAACCTGTGATAACACAACTAGAAACAAGTTCATTTTTTAAGGTACTAGACCCTCTAGCACCGGTATGAGAAAACAGTTACTACATTTTTTCATTACTTCCATTTTCACCATTCACCCCCAAGTGATCAAACCAGATTGTACTTCAATTGCAGCAAAAGGTTTTTTTCCAATTAGGAGGGAGCATAAGATCAAAAGTGTTAAATGTTATAAATGGGAGCCTCCTGATAATGGATACAAACTCAACACGGATGCAGCTTGTCCTGCCTTAAACTACGCATCTGCTGGTTTTGTAGCTAGAGATAACAAAGGACAAGTGAAATATATTGGATCTTCTGTGCTTTCCATCACAAGGGACCCCCTATATGCAGAACTTAAAGCTTGCTTATGTGGACTAATCTGGTGTGTTGATAATAGATTACTTCCCCTAACAGTTGAATCTGATTCATTGCAGGTTGTTAAAATGATAAATCACCAGCAGGCTGCACCATGGAGAATGAAGAGGGATTTATGGCAAATACACAAACTGATCCATGGACTGCCAATAACTTTCCAACATGTATTTAGAGAGCAGAATAATGTTGCTCATGAAGCTGCGTTATTATCACACACAGCCTTGCAGCATAGTATACTCTCCACCTCGGTTAGGAAAACAATTTTGGAGGATACTCTTCAGCTCCCATCACTTCGAACTCACTCCTCTGCAAGCACACCACAACAAGCTCACTTCGGAGAAGTCATCATCCAACAGTTTGAGACTTGGATGTATCTTCGGCTAAATTTTGCTTCGCAATGCGATCACTAACCAACTTGGGGATTACTTCCACTCTCCATTGTCATAAAATGGAACGTCTTGATTTTCTATTCATTCATAGTGCTCCTTTCTTTTGAAAACATTAGCATTACTCCGTGGACCTGAAGTATGTTGTATTATGTTCTGACTTTTTATTGGCCTGAGGGAGCCCTAATATAATCCCTCCCAATGAGTTATCTCATTGGTTTTTAATTAAAAAAAAAAAACAAAAAGGATTACTCTCTCCAGGCTACTTTATATTTCTATTTGCTGTCATTGTTGACCATTGACTTATTCCTCTCCAGAACTCTATCCAAAGCATCACCAGTCTGCATTGGCTTAAGCTTCTCCTTCTATTCTAGTAAAACAATATGGCAATGGCCAGTCTCATTGTTACTCTCATCGATTCTGCTTTACATGATATAGAGTTGTTGCTGGTTAATCACCCGACTCGCCCGATGGCTTATCAACATATCTTTGAGGTACTGATATTTAGGTTGAGGAAGTTGAAGAAATTTGTTCAAATTTGTGGCAAAGAAAGAAGTTTCACATCTATTTCGACGGGGATTGAAGAAACTGTCCGAGGATGTGCTGAACAAATTTATCTTTGCTGTCAAGATCCAACACCTGAATTCTATGAGTTGACTGAGAAGTGTGAAGGTGATATTGTGTTGATGGGTGAAAAAATAGATGAGTGGTGCTACAACCGGAAATCAAGCACTAGTCTTACGCCAGATGCTGTCCAAGATATCATTAGTTTCATCTTCGAAGCTCTGGTTGAATTTCGAAGAGTACAGAGGTATGATCATTTGTATAAGGCAATAGATGACTTGGAAGAGCAGATGTCATTCATGAAGAGACTCATAAGCTACCTTGCCACAAAGATAAGTGGTAAGTCCATTCAAGATTTATTGGCTCATGCTGAATTTGTCACTTTTACTAAATATGGAGCTGCTGGGTCTGATATTTCAATATTTCTGGTAAACAACTTGGAGCCTGTATATGAGACTTACACCCGAGCACTAAGTAGCTTAAAGTTGTGGGGGGATGATGGTATAGATTCCTTCATTGCTATCAAGGATTTTGTTGATTCTCTCATATCTAATCTCTGGGATCTTCTAAGAAGACTCTACAGTTGGACGACTTTCACTCCAGGAGTTAGAAGTGGGAGAAGAAGAAATTTTGAAACATGGATGATTTCAACACAGGATGTGCAAGAGCTTTATGGAGGCCTCAGATCCTTGAGAACCGTTCTTAAGCAGCCTAACAACTTCTTAAGTATGAAAATCAAGCAAGACATTGGAAAAGCAGTATGTGGCGCTGGGGTCTTCATTTGCTCACTTCACCACAGACAACAACAAGTACACCCTGGCCTCCTGGAGAATCTGCTGGGCACAATCAACAATATTCTGGAAACTGTTGCAACCAATGAACCAGGTGTGCCAATGCTCAATGTTTTCGAATTTTCTCCTGCAGACGATATGCAAGAAAAGCAAGAGGAGAGAAGGCCGGCAGAAGGGGTTTCCTTATCAACAAATGAAGCTGTATGTTTCGAAGAGGATGAAGAAGTAATAGTGGATCAACTTAAGAGGGGATCAAGGCAATTGAAGATAGTGGCCGTTGTGGGAATGCCTGGTTTAGGTAAGACCACTTTGGCTACAAAAGTATTCAATAATCCCTCTATTTCATTACATTTTCATGTCCGTGCATTCTGTCCTATTTCACAACTAGTAGACAAAAAGAAAGTGGTACTGGATATTTTGCATCAGATTGATCCTAGTGTAAGTTCTCGTTTGCACGAAGAAGATTTAGCAGATGCACTGAGGAAGAGTTTGAAAGGAAGGAGGTATCTTATTTTTTTGGATGATATGTGGGACATTGAAGCATGGACTCTCTTGGAAAAATCATTTCCAGATGATAATGTTGGAAGCAGAATTATAATGACAAGTCGTCGACATGATGTTGCTCCTCGTGACCGTATGGCCGATGGCAAACCTTATTTTCTTCGTCAATTCAATGAAGAAGAGAGTTTGAATCTATTGCAGATGAAGCTATCCTTTGAATTATCACTTGATTTAAAGATGAAAATTGTTGAAAAATGCAGGGGATTGCCTCTGATACTTGTCCGTGTTGCTGGAGTTCTAAAACATGCAGAGCCAGAGAGTTGGGATGAACTTTTGGATCGTTTGAGCAATGAATCAATTATGGAGCAGTGCAGGAACACATTGGAGCTCAGTTACATGCAGTTGCCAGATTATTTAAAACCATGCCTTCTTTATTTTGGGACATTTCTAGAGAATCAAGAGGTTTCAGTGAGGAGGTTGCTCCGGTTATGGATTGCAGAAGGATTTGTTCTGGGAGATGATATCAACAGCCCAGACAACTACTTAAATGATTTAATTGGCAGAAGCTTGATTATGGTTGCCAAAGAAAGATCCCTTGGGGGAGCCAAAACATGCAGGATTCATGACTTGATTCGTGGTTTTTGTGTGCAGAAGGCTAAGGATGAACATTTAATCCACTTCCTTAGAGGGTATGATGAGCTTTTGGCATTTAATGAGCCACCCAACCTACAGAGGCTATGCATTCACTCTGATGCAGAACATTTCAAGCTGTCTAAATTGTTTTGTCCCCATGCATGTTCTCTAATCCTCAACTCCTCTGAGTCAACACACACACTAATTGAAGGAATCGCACAACGTTGTCTTTCACACGCCTTTAGCGTTTTCAAACGTTTAAAAGTGTTGGATTTAGAGCAAGTGCATTTTGGTTTCAAGTTCCCAGCCGAAATTGAAGATTTAGTTCAGCTAACCTTCCTGGCAATTCTATGTGAAGAGAGTGATATCCCATCATGGATAGGTAACCTCTCAAATTTGGAAACTTTGGTAATATTGGGGGACTCTGGGGGTACACTGCCACACAGTCTATGGAGTCTACAAAAATTACAGTATCTCTACTTTGGAGGTAGAGGTTATATTTTACTTTACATAAGCTGGACAGTATTTCTGGTGTAGTTATTCGATATAGAGATTTGGAAAATCTGCTCAGGAAGTTTCCAAACATCCGTAAGCTGAATTGCAGACTTCAATACGGTGGAGAACTGTACGTGGAAAGTTTTGTGTTTCCTGATATCTTGAGTCAAATACAATCACTTACTATTATAGGTGTTCTTCGTGATACGGAGTACAATCTTCCCCGCCGGCGCCGTTATCCTGTCAGTATGTTTCGTGGTGAGTTGAGTTTCCCAAAAAATCTGAAGAAAGTGACGCTGGGAAGTTTGCGTTTGTCTTGGAGCAACATTTCAACCATTGGAGAACTGCCAAATCTAGAAGTTTTCAAATTACTCCGGACAAAATTCGAAGGGAAAACATGGGAAATGACAGAAGGGGAATTCTCGAAACTTAAATTCTTGAAGTTGGCTGGCTTGGAACTTGTCAGGTGGAGTGCGGATGATGATCAATTTGACTGTTTACAGAAGTTGGTGTTGGAAGACATTTCAACTTTGGAAGAGTTGCCTTCTTGTCTGGACTCCATTTCCACACTTGAAGTTATCGAGGTTCTTGATTGCCGTTATACAGTAATAGATTTGGTGAAAGGAGTTGACGGTAGAAGGATAGAGCTTGTGGGAGATTCGGGTCTGAAGATCATTGTAAATAATGTCAGTCCTTTCGTGCTCCCCAAGTGAGTTTCTTTTATTCCATGCAGTGAATTGTTGATGGTGTGCTTTGAGTTTGGTATTCAAAACTATTCTACTAAACTTCACCTCACTTTGGTTGATGCTGTGTGTCATAGCTTTCACTGTCCTGCCATGGTTTAGCATAGCTTATATTGTAACCCTTAGTCTGAATCTTGTTGTAACACAATCTGAGGAGAAAAGGGGCAATCTGAATTCTGGCTGCCTCCTCCATCTCATATATGAAATCTGATCTCCTTCTGCCGTGGATGTAGCCAACTTGGTGAACCACGTAAATCTGTGTGTTTTCTTGTTTCTGCTTTACATTCCTGTTTATCTCAATGCAAACACCAAAATCTGTTAAATCGTACTTCAGCTTGCAGAAATGTAAAAACACATGCACTGAAGCTGAACCCATTGTATTTTACGATATCTGTGTTTCATCATCAGAAGCTCAAACCTTTATGACAGTACTTCATGAACATTCAGCACTGAACCTGTTGATCTTTTTCCAGGACTACACCTGTTTCTTCTGATCTTTTTTCTCTGCCATAAATACTAGTTGACTTTTGTTGTTGTTGACTCATTGACTTCTTCCTGTGGTGAATCCTTCTTCATTTAATTCCATAATTTTCCTTGAGATCAGGTAGAACAAGATGGCATCAGCTGATCTCATCGCTACTCATATAGATTCAGCTTTACAAGATGTGAAGTATCTTGCTCGTACCTCGCGCTTTAAGGCCTACAACTTTCAGACACTGAGATTGAGGCTAAGGAATCTGAAAAAGTTTGTTCAAACTTGTGCCAGAGAAGGAGGTTCAGCATCTCTCCTGGTATGGATCGAAAAAACCATCCGCAGAAGTGCGAAGAAGCTCTATCCTCGGGGCATGGCTTTGGAGTTTGAAAGTGCCATT
Source organism: Cruciata laevipes (assembly GCA_963678965.1). Taxonomy (NCBI): domain Eukaryota; kingdom Viridiplantae; phylum Streptophyta; class Magnoliopsida; order Gentianales; family Rubiaceae; genus Cruciata; species Cruciata laevipes. Next base: position 4,111,636 of record OY787641.1, on the reverse strand, counting down.
ATATCCATCGCAGAAAGAATAGACGAATGCTACCAAATCCCAGAATCAAGTAGCAGCAGCTGCTCCCAAGATGATGTTCTTGATTGCTTAAGGTCCATTTCTGAAGTTCTAATGGATGTTAAGAGTGCTTTTGGTGCACCAGAAACTGAAAATGTGCAGAAACTGATGGAGGCCCTGGAAGAGCAGTTTTCATTCATGAAGAGACTCATCAGCTACCTTGCCTCAAGGTTAGGTGTCGAATCTCTTACCGAGTTGTTGGCTCATTCTAAATATCTGTCTCTCCATGCTGCTTGTATGCTTTTCACTTTTAGAGACTGGGAAGGTTTTGGGCTTAAGATTTCTGTGTTTCTGAAAAAGATGATGCATGTTTATGAGTCTTACACCCGAGCCTTAAGTAATTCAAAGTTGCAGGCGAGATTAGTAAGCGGCGATGATGCAGTGAAGGATTTTCTTGATTCTCTCATATCAAATCTCTGGGACCTGCTAAGAATAGGTACTTGGGAGTTGACTTTTGTGCAGGAACTGCAAGAGCTTTATGGAGGACTTAGATCCTTGAGAACTGCCCTGAAGCTGAAGAAGCAGGAGAGTGTGAAGATGAAGGAAGATATTGGAGATGTAGTGTGTGATGCCGGGGTCTTTGTTTGCTCACTTCACCACATGCTTGAAACAGAAGTAGATGTTGTGCTTCTGAAGAATCTGCTGGACACAATCAACAATATTCTGTCTGAGATTGAAGCTCAAGGACCTATGGTTAACTTTCCTAGTCAAAATGATCGATTTTACACAAGTATCAAGTCGAAAGTTTTGAAGCCTTTTCCGCAAGGCGGTAATCAAGAATTTGAAGTGAAAAATGTGGCACCAGAAGTGGATTTTTCGTCGAACTCAACAAATGAGATCAAACAAATTGTGGATCAACTCACTAGGGGATCACAGCAGTTGCGGATAGTTGCCATTGTGGGCATGCCCGGGCTAGGTAAGACCACTATGGCTACAAAAGCATACAATGATGTTTCTGTTTCATTCCACTTTCATGTCCGTGCATTGTGCTCCGTGTCTCAAGTTGTAGATAAAAAGAAAGTGTTTCTTGATCTCTTGGATCAGATTGACTCCAAAAAATATTCAAAAAAGTCTACTGAACAAGATTTAGCAGATGCACTCAGAAAGGGTTTAAAATTTAGGAAGTATCTCATTTTCTTGGATGATATGTGGGGCTTCGAAGCATGGTCACTCTTGAGCGAGTCATTTCCAGACGATATTGTTGGGAGCAGAATCATCTTGACAAGTCGTCGACATGATGTTGCTCCTCATGATCTTATGGTCAATGGGAGGCCTTATTTTCTCCGGCATCTCAATGAAGAAGAGAGTTTGGAGCTACTGCAGACCAAGTTATCCTCTGGATTGTCACTTGAATCAAAGATGAAAATCGCTGCAGCATGCAAGGGATTGCCTTTGATAATCATCATTGTGGCTGGAATTCTAAAGCATGCAGAGCCAGAGAGCTGGGATGAACTTTTGGATTGTTTGAGCAATGTGTCGATTATGGACCAGTGTAAGGACACGTTGGAGCTCAGTTACAAACATTTACCGGTTAATCTGCGACAGTGCCTTCTCTATTTTGGGTCATATCCTGAGAATAAAGAGGTTCCAGTCAGGAGGTTGCTTCGACTGTGGATTGCAGAAGGACTTATTCAAAGAGATGATATGAATAGCCTAGAAGATGCTGCTGAGCACTGCTTAAATGATTTAACTGGAAGAAGCCTTATTGTGGTTGCCAAACAAAGATCTCTTGGTGGAATCAAAGCCTGCAGAATTCATGACTTGATTCATGATTTTTGTATTCAGAAAGCCAAAGATGAACACTTTTTCCACTTCCTGAGAGGGCATGATGAGCTTTCGGCATTTAATGAGCCGCACGACCTACAGAGGCTATGCATTCACTCTGAGGTAGAACATTTCAAACAGTCCAAACTGTTCTGTCCTAGTGCAAGTTCTCTAACTCTCAACTCCTCCGAATCAACGCAAACCCTCATTGATGGACTCTGGCAACGGTACATCTCATCCACCTTTTCCATCTTCAAACTGTTAAGAGTGCTGAATTTAGAGCAAGTGCATTTTGGTAACAGGTTTCCTAGTGAAATTGAAGAGCTTGTTCAGTTGACCTTCCTGGCAATTTTATGTGAAGTTCTGGATGTTCCATGGTGGATATGCAAGCTCTCAAATTTGGAAACTTTGATAATGCTGGGGGACTCTGGGGGTAGACTGCCCTGTACTCTTTGGGATCTACAGAAATTACAGTATCTCTACTTTGGAGGTAATGGTTATTTACTGCCCTTAGAAATTAGTCACGGCGGACGAATTACATTAAATGAGTTGGATAGGATTTCTGGTGTGGTTATTCCTTATAGCATGATTGAGAGTCTGCTAAGGAAGTTTCCGAACATTCGTAGGTTGAAATGCAGTCTTCAGTACTCCAGAAATGATGGTAACAATCTCGTGTTCCCTAACATCTTGAGTCAAATACAGTCGCTCACTATTCTACATGTTACTAATTATGATACAGTACATGCGCATCCTATCATTATGTTTGAGAAGTTAAGTTTTCCAGTAAATCTGAAGAAACTGACGTTGGGAAGCTGCGGTTTGACTTGGAGAAACATCTCAACCATTGGAAAGCTGCCAAATCTAGAAGTTTTGAAACTACTCAGGACAATATTCGAAGGGAAAACTTGGGAAATGAAAGAAGGGGAATTCACCAAACTTAAATTCTTGAAGGTGGTTGGCTTGGAACTTGTGAGGTGGTATGCGGATGATGATCAACTTAGCTGCTTACAGAAGTTGGTATTGGAAAACTGTTCAGCTTTGCAAGAAGTGCCTTCATGTCTGGACTCCCTTGCCACACTTGAAGTTATCGAGGTTTTTAACTGCCATCACAATGTTATAGATCTGGTGAGAGGAATTGAGAAAAGACGAGAGGACCTGATGGGTGATCCAAGTGTGGAGATCATAATAGACAATATCAGTGCCTTTTGGTGAGTGTTTTTTTCCCCATGTTGCTGAATAGTGTCAATAATGTGTGTTTAAGATGGATGTCCAGAAATGCATGTTGTATTTTTCCTATCTCAATTTAATGACTTCATGATATGATTTGGACCTTTTTACTTTGACAGATATCAATCCCACAACAGAATGTTTGGAATTATTACAGCAAGCATTGCTCATATTTCTGATTGATCTGAATTGTGACTTGTAAGTGCTCTTCTTCATCATCCACATTTGTTATTTCTCACTTGTGGAACGTTTCAAGAAACTGATATGTTAATAATAATAACAGAAGAAGATGATCAAATGATGTTTCTGCTCATCGGTTAATAGAATCATTTTCTTCTGTAAACTTTAATGTGGAGTCATAATTGTCATCTTGCCTCATTCGACATCTACAGTATACTAGCATCTGGCTTCTTGATTCCTTCCTGACTACAATTTTCTACAAATACACTGGACAGTGGAAAATCAATGCTATATATCAGCCATTTTACAAGCATCCTTTCCTAACAGAAATGTGAGCCTGACATCCCCTCTTCCATCACCCTCATTTGTGGACCGTTTCAAGAAACTGACTGATGAGTTAACTGGCTGTGCATGTGTTACCACAGCTCCACTGCTTCTTGGATTTTTGTAAAATGTCGGTTTCATGGCTAACCTTTGACTTGTTCTTCTCCACAAATCAAAAACTTATCAGTGGAGAGTGCAATAGTGGGATAATATCCACCACCTATCCATTGCAGAAGAAACACCACCAGATTCAGCCCAGAATTTATTCTTCTGAACACAATTCTCATTGCTTTCTTCTCTCCGAAAAACAACATGGGCAGGGCCGATCTCATCGCTCTTCACATTGATTCTGCTTTACATGATCTAGAGTTTCTGGTTGATTTTGAGGTTCACTCGATACCTCTACTCAAGTTCAGGTTGAAGCATCTGAAAAAGCTGGTTCTAATTTGTGAAAGAAAGGAAGCATGCGATGCAGGTTTAGGATCTCTTTTGGTGAGGATAGAAGATGTAGTCTGCAGAGTTGCAAAGCAAATTCATGATTCTCTTCAACTGATAGGTGAAACTCATCCTCCTCATCTGGATAAAAGAAAAAGAAAACAAAGTCCTCCTCTTCATGTGGAATTCCAGGAAGAGATTAGATCCTTGAAGGAGAGTTTTGATGAATGGTACTGTTCCCGGAAATCAAGTGCCAATTCTACTCGGGATGGTGTCCTAAAATTCATAAGTTATATTTCTGAAGCGCTGGTTGATGTTCAAAATTCAGGGGGAATGCCAGAATGGTTTTGGGAACACTGGTATCCAAATCGAGCTATTGAAGCCTTGGAAGGTCAGTTTTCATTCATGAAAACACTCATCAGCTTTGTCACTATTACAACGCTTAATGTTGAAGCTGATGCCATTCATGATCTGTTGGCTAGTGCTGAATCCATCACTATCTTCATTGCTTACCACCTTATTACTTCTGTATCTGAGGTAGATTTGAATTCCCTGATCCAAGTATGTCTGCAAGAGAAGTTGGAGCCTGTTTACGAGACTTACAGTCGAGCCCTTCGTTGGTTAATATCTCACCGGTCATTGATCCAACTTGTGAGGGATGATGATGCCCTTGTTGCCATGAGGGATTTCGTTGATTCTCTCTTATGCAATCTCTGGGACCTTTCCATATACGGTACCTGGTTGCCTTTATCAAAAAAATTCTTGAGCCTCCAAACACTCGATGCTTACAAGCAGGATCTGCAAGAGCTATATGGAGGACTTGAATCCTTGAGAACAGCTCTTAAGAAGCAGCAGCAGCTCAGCATGAGGATGAAGGAAGATATTGGACTTGCAGTATGTGATGCAGGGGTCTTCATTTGCTCACTTCACCCCACACTTGAAGTAGATGTTGGGCTCCTCAAGAATCTGTTGGATGCAATCATTTGTATTCTGACAGATGTTGCAGCTAATGATCCCAATGTACCAGTGCTCAATGCAGCTGGCGAAGTTGGATTGAAGAGAATGCCATCACTAGGAGCTTCCTCATCAACAAATGAAGTTGTGGGATTCAATGAAGATGAAGAAGCTATAGTGAATCAGCTAACTGGGGGATTAGATCGATTGCAGATCATTGCCATTGTGGGCATGCCAGGACTTGGTAAGACTACTCTGGCTACAAAAGTTTACAATAATCCTTCCATTTCATTTCATTTTCATGTCCGTGCATGGTGTCATGCTTCGCAAACGGTAGACAGAAAGAAAGTACTTCTAGATCTTTTGAATCAGATTGATCCTAGCAAATGCTCTAAAAGGTCTACTGAACATGAGTTAGCAGACACACTGAGGAAGAGCTTATTGGGAAGGAGGTATATCATCTTTTTGGACGACGTGTGGGACATAGGCGCGTGGAATGTATTGAGTGAATCATTCCCAAAGGACAGTCCAGATAATCGTAGAAGTAGAATTATTCTGACAAGTCGGCGGCATGATGTTGCTCCTATTGATATGCTGGTCGATAAAAAACCTTATTATCTTCGTCAGTTCAATGATAAAGAGAGTTTGGAGCTACTGTACAGGGAGTGTTCCTCTGGATTATCTCTTGATCTTGGGATGAAAATTGCTGAAAAGTGTAAGGGATTGCCTCTGATGATTGTCATTGTGGCTGGAGTTCTAAAACATACAGAGTCAGAGGGTTGGGATGAGCTTTTAAATTGTTTGAGCAGTGCATCAATTATGGAGCAGTGCAGGAACACATTGGAGCTCAGTTACATGCAGTTACCTGATTATCTAAAACCGTGCCTTCTCTATTTTGGAACATTTCTAGAGAATCAAGAGGTTTCAGTGAGGAGGTTGCTCCGGTTATGGATTGCAGAAGGATTTGTTCTGGGAGATGATATCAACAGCCCAGACAACTACTTAAATGATTTAATTGGCAGAAGCTTGATTATGGTTGCCAAACAAAGATCTCTTGGGGGAGTCAAAACATGCCGGATTCATGACTTGATTCGTGATTTTTGTGTACAGAAGGCTAAGGATGAAAACTTGTTCCACTTGGTGAGAGGATATGATGAGCTTTCAACATTTAAAGAGCCTCGCGACCTACAAAGGCTATGCATTCACTCGAAGGCAGAACATTTCAATAAGTCCAAATTGTTTTGTCCTTTTGCAAGTTCACTAATCCTCAACTTCGCAGAATCAACACAAACTTCAATGACGGGAATCGAACGGCACAGTTTGTCACAAGTCTTTCGCATTTTCAAATGTTTAAAAGTGCTGGATTTAGAGCAAGTGCATTTTGGTTACAGGTTCCCAAGAGAAATTGAGCAGTTTGTTCATCTGAGCTTCCTGGCAATTCTATGTGAAGCAGAAATTCCCTGGTGGATAGGCAACCTCTCATGTTTAGAAACTTTGATTAAATTGGGGGATACTGATGGTCATTTGCCAGGCAGTCTATGGAATCTACGGAAATTACAATATCTCTACTTAGGAGGAGGTAATGCCTATTACTCTTTCAATCAAATATTTTTTGGCAATTCGCTCTTTTTACATGAGCTAGACAGTATTTCTGGTGTGGTTATTCCTTATTATGGGAGGGATGTTTTACTGAGGAGGTTTCGAAACATCCGTAAGCTGAAAGGCAGGCTTCTATACTACATGTATGATGGTAATAACCTGCTGTTTTCTAACATTTTGGGTCAAATACAATCACTTAGTCTGCTATACATTTATGATGATGAGAAAGATTACAGAATCACTGAGCGCATGAAAACATTGTCGATGAAAAACCCAACCATTGGAATACGGGAGTTAAGTTTGCCAGCAACTCTTAAGAAATTGACATTGGGAGGATTCAGTCTGTCTTCGGAAAACATGTCAACCATTGGAGTACTGCCTAGTCTCGAAGTCCTGAAATTACTCCGGATAAAATTCGAAGGCAGAACATGGTCAATGAGAGAGAGGGAATTCTTGAAACTAAAAATCCTGAAGTTGGTTGACTTGGATCTTGTCTGCTGGTGTTCAGACAAAGATGATGATCTCTTAGAGTCTCTAGAGAAGTTGGTATTCGAAAATATTGGTTCATCTTTAAGAGAGATACCTAGTTGTCTGGAGACCATTGTGCCCCTTGCAGTAATTGAAGTTTCTGATTGTTATTACACTGTGCTAGATCTGGTAGAACATATTGAGAGAAGACGGGAGGAGATGATGGGAGATTCAGGTGTGAAGATCATTAGGAACAATATCAAGGTTCGGGACTGAAGACCTTAAACAATGTCAGTGCCTTTAGGTAAACTTTTTTTTTTTTTTGGTTTTCTTTACTTATGTATTTCAGCTCTCTATAAATGAATTGAGATTAATGTGTTTTTTTCTTCTTTCTGTACATAGTCAGGAGCTTCGACTTCTCAGTTCCTCAACTATGGATTCAGCATTGACTCCCTTGCCATGATTGAAGTTTCTGAAAGAATACATTGAAACACATTGAAAGAATACAGGAGGAGAGGATGGCATATTCAGGTGTGAAGATCATTAGAAACTATATTAGGGTTCCAATGTGAAGACCATAAAAGATGTGAGTACCTTTCAGTAAAGTTGTGTGCTTTTCATTTTTTTTTTCCATGTAGTTCAAAAGCATGAAAGTTGAAGTTGAGGTTAATGTCCAGCATTATTTGTGAATTTAAGCTCACTATAAATGATGTTCTGATACTACTTTTCTCTGTCTTTCTTCCAGTTCATAGTCAGGAGGAGCTTCCGGTTATCAGTTCCTCAACTAAGAATCAGCATTGACCAGAGGTATGATTATTGTAGCATCTGTGAGTTCACTTTTTCAACATAAGGAGATTATCGTTGTATGATCTTATCCGTCTAATCAACACAGAAGATTGCTAATCTTCCCGAGCATTGTAACCTGCCTGAGAACTAAGTTTGGATGTGAACACGAGCCATATTGCCATTTGGTTGTATATATTTTGATTTTCATCAGTCGAAGTTGATATGGTTTGTTCCCTTTCCCGATGACAGGTATATATCGATCCTACAATATTATAGAGTGACTGGAATTGGTCCTGCAAGCATTGCTCAAGCAAGTAAACTTACCTGTAAGTTTTTATCCAGCATCGATCTGCATCTGTTGTGATTGTCATCTTGCCTCATTCGATATGCATATACTATATACTAGCATGCATCTAGCTTCTTGATTCATTCTTGGCTTACGTTGGACAAAATATTGAACAGTACTTGTAATATCTATGTTGTAGGTGTTTGGATCACAATCAATTAACTGGGACTGGGAGGATCTCAGCTGCATTTTACAGTCATCCTTGCCAGAAAGAAATGTGAGCCTGACCATATACAACTTCCATTTCTCTCACTTGTGGAACGTTTCAAGAAACTGATAATGTTGCATTCCAGTCTATACATGTTGATAATAAGAAGAAGATGATCAAATGATGTTTCCTGATTGTTGCCGTTTATCCATATCATGATTGTTTCCTTAGTTATGTCCAGAGATCAAGAATAAGTATAACGTCCAGTTCAAGTCCCAAAATTTTTTTACTGTGAAAAAAAAAAACTCAAGCAAAAAAATGCTGAAATTACCTTGACCTGGACATAACTTTTGAAGGGCGATAAACTCTCCGATGAAATATTAATCTAGTTAAATGGTTCTGGAATAAATTAGAAAATTCTATTTACTTACGGTTTATTTAGGAAATATGAAATTAATTAGATTCCTGTTTAGATTAGGCTTTAGGTTTCCCACTTTTGTAATGATTTTACATCTATAATAAATATAAATAAAGAAAATAACGTGGTATTGCACCAAAAACCGTAGAACCGCTTTCTCTCCTTCTTCTTCCGGCTAAAGATGGCCGGAGATGAATATTGGCCGGCGAATAAGGTGCGAGACACCTTCATCAAATTCTTCGAGAGCAAGGGCCACACCAACTGGAAATCCAGCCCCGTCGTCCCTCACAACGACCCCACCCTCCTCTTCGCCAACGCCGGCATGAACCAGTACTACAAGCCCATCTTCCTCGGTACCGCCGATCCCGCCACCGCCCTCAGCCACCTCCGCCGCGCCTGCAACACCCAGAAGTGCATCCGCGCCGGCGGCAAGCACAACGACCTCGCCGATGTCGGCAAGGACACCTACCACCACACCTTCTTCGAGATGCTCGGGAACTGGTCCTTCAACAACAACTACTTCAAGAAAGAAGCCATCGATTACGCCTGGGAGCTTCTCACCGGCGTCTATCACCTGCCGGAAGATCAAATTTACGTGACATACTTCAATGGTGACGATCCCGATCTCGAATCCAGAGATCTCTGGCTCGAAAAACTGCCGTCTCATCGTGTTCTTCCGTTCGGCTGCAAGGAAAACTTCTGGGAGATGGGCGATACTGGTCCATGCGGTCCCTGCTCTGAGATTCATTTTGACCGGATCGGAAATCGAGATGCTGCATCGTCGGTAAACATGGATGATCCCACTGTAATCGAGATCTGGAACCTGGTTTTTGTTCAGTACAACAGGGAGAGTGACGGCTCTCTGAAGCCTTTACCGGCGAAGCATGTCGACACCGGCATGGGATTCGAGAGGCTAACTTCCATCCTCCAGAACAAGATGAGCAATTACGACACTGATGTTTTCCGGCCGATATTTCAGGCCATTCAGCAGGTCACCGGAGATGGAGTTAGAGCATACTCCGGCAAAGTTGGGGACGATGACGTGGATAACATAGATACGGCTTACAGGGTTGTTGCAGACCACATCAGAACTCTCTCCTTCGCCATTTCCGACGGCTCTCGTCCCGGAAACGTCGGCCGCGAGTATGTACTGAGGCGCATCCTTCGCCGGGCAGTTTATTACGGCCAGGAAACGCTCAAAGCAGAGCCAGGCTTTTTTAGTGGCTTGGTCAAGGCGGTTGTGGAAGTGATGGGCGATGCCTTCCCGGAGCTCCGGTGGAACGAATCGCACATTACCGGCGTGATTAAAGAAGAGGAAGAGAGCTTCTGCAAGACACTGGATCAGGGAGATAAGAAGTTCAGTGAGGCTGCTGCTCAAGCTGTCAAAAATGGACAACACGTTTTTAGTGGAAAGGTTGCTTTTCTGCTCTGGGATGCTTATGGATATCCATTGGATCTTACTCAGCTGATGGCTGAGAAGAAAAACTTGGTGGTTGATGTTGATGCTTTCAATGCTGCCATGGCTGAGGCAAGGGAAAGATCGAGAAATGTGCGGAATAAGACGGCATCCATTCGTATCGAATTGGATGCTGATGCTACTGCATCCTTGCGTAGGAATGGAGTTGATTCGACAAATGACTCTCACAAGTTCACCTGGTTTAAGGATCATGAAACTGTGATCAAGGCTGTTTATATCGGAAATGAATTCTTCGATACCATCCTAGGTCATATCGATAAAGCTGTTGAGGTTGCAGTTTCTTTTGCTACACTTAAGTTTCAGTTGTGAGCAACTTCACCTTCAAGTTTATGATATAGAATTATAGTTTGTTTTTATCACTGCGAATTTTGGTTTAACCATTTGTACGTTTTAAGAGACTAAATCTATAATCAAACATGTGATTGTATGGAAATACAAGAAATTCTATGTGAATTGTGTAACCTTTTAAGCTGAAAATTATACAATTAATATACCCTTAATATAAGTGTACAATGTTTAAATTTGTTTGTAATGCTCTTTTCCGGCATCTGCATTTGTTGTCTATGTGCTTTGAACATTTTGAGCTACATACATAATTTTCAAGCTTCCAAGTATAGCATTTCCAGTTTCCAAGATAACATTTGATGAAATTCTGAAATGCTTATTTCCAGTTTCCAGTATATAGCTTTTTATCAGGAGGAAGAACATCATGAACATTCAGTTTCTGAGTACTACTGACTCGAATCGCCCGCATGTTTAATCAGAACATCATGAAAATGTGCAGAACAAATTCGCCTCTTCTTTTATGTTTAAGGGATTCTGCAAAATGTTGCAGCTGATGAATCAATGCTCAATGTTTTGGTTTTTCATCTTCTTGGGCGATGCATGGGACGTTGAAGCATTGAATAGCTTGCAAGAATCATTTCCTGATGATAGTGTTGGAGCCAGCACTATTGAATAACTATTATTATTTGCCTGAAGAACATCTTCACAGTCCATTTACTTTACATGAGTTGGACAGGATTTCGGGTGTGGTGATTCCTGTGAAAAGATTGAAAGTCTGCTGAGGATGGAAAGTGGATACAGGCAGCAGACGTGGTGCTCACAATCTCGTGTTTCTGAACATTATGAGTCGAATGCAATCACTTTCTCTGACGCGTGTTGATTATCGTGTATATGATGAGGTAAGTCGAGTTTCTCACACTGCATTTAATAGGTCCATTCCAGCTTTGTATAGTTCAGAAATGTGGATAATTTGTATTTGAGATTGATGTTCAGAATTACTTGTTATCACTTTGATAATAGTAGATGTCCCCAAAAGGACAAGATTGAAGTCATTAAGTTTTGTCGAAGAACATCATGAATATTCAGAATGCCTATTGATCATTTCCAGTACTAAAAAAGCTTCATCATCTCTGTATATATGTGTTTTCTTTCCTGCTATAAATTCATGAACACTGCCATTGATCTCCACTGAACTGCATTGATCAGAATCCCTTGCATTTTCATCTTCTTCCTTATTCCCCGCGCTTTATCGTGTCTCCCCGCTGCAGAGTACATATTCGACAGAAGAACATAAGCTCCACTGAGTCTTTCAATCTCCACAACTTTCTCCATATGGTTGGAATGCACTTTTGGATTATTTGAGCAATGTATCAACTGCAGACCAGTGCAAGAACACATTGGAGCTCATGTACAAACAGATTTTGCAAGACCGTGCCTTCTCTATTTTGGGACATTTCAAGATAACCAAGAGGCTTCAGTCAAGAAGTTGATTCGGTTATGGATTGCGGAAGGATTCATTCTGAGAGGTAGTGGTTATTCATTACCTGGTTATTTTGAGTTTCATGTTCAAAACTACTTTTGACTTTCTCCTCATTTTGGTTGATGTTGCGATGTGTTGGTTTGAGTTTCACCAAGAACTACTTGTGACCTTCACCTCATTTTGCTTGATGTTGCGATGAGTCGAGAACTACTTGTAATTTTTTTCACCTCATTCTGGTTGAGGTTTTGATCAAGAAAACTCAGAAGTCTATTATTAAATTTCCAGTACTAAACAAACTTATCACATCTGTGCAGCTATGTTTTCTCTACTATGAATTCAACTTCATCTCTTCTTTCTAATTAGTCATGCTAAAACATAATTAAATTATTATTTGCAAAATAAGATTTTTTAAATAATTTCACAACTTTAAATCAAAACTGTTACAAACGTATTTTATTTATTGGCATTCACCATGCATGACATGCAATTCAATTTAATTTACCATTCATAATTGTAGCATGCACTTCTTTATGCCAAAGTCCGAAAAAAAAATGTTCTCAGTTTGACTGAGTTGGCGACATTACTTCTTTTATTATTTTTTACCTTTTTACCCCTGCATTTTACACTTCTTTTTATTCAACCATAAGTGTTACTGACACATTATTTGGCAATCACGTTATATTTTATCTACTCATTCGAATATAATTTGTTAACATATTGAAGATAGCTAGATGTTATGAACAGATTATATGTATAGTACTATTATGTAACCGATTTGATTAAAGAAAAGAACATTTGGTTTGTTGACATGAATCACATGATGATGACAAACTTTGGTTCAAGTGAATTTTTTAAGTTTACCATTTTAAGTTTACTAATTCTCAATTGAGACCTGTCTCCATTGAGACCAAAGATTATATGAACTACTATTGATTGAATTTGTCGTTGGTGAACTTTAAACCTGCCGATTTCCTTGATTGAATTTGTCGTTGGTGAAATTGACCAAGGAAATTGACCGAAAGATCAAGTAAATTGAACGAAAGATCAAATTAACTGAAAAATCAAGCAAAACAAAAATACTCAAGCACATTGATTGAAAGATCAAACAAACTGACTAAAAGATCAAGCAGAAACAGTAAATGCTCATTCCCCTGCTCTTGGTCTCCACAAGGACAGGTCTCACCCAAGACTTTTTAAGTTTTATCGTGTATATTTCTGGTGTAAAATTTTAAAGGATTGAAAAAAGTGGTTTTTTTCCATTTTTAAAAGATAGTTTCTTCTAAGCTGATTAAAAAATTTTCAATTCAGTTTAGTTGAGATGAAATATGATTTAATGAAATTTGGTTCTTAATATACATTGACTTTGACTTTAATTTAAATTAATTTCGTTTAATTCAATCCAATTCAATTCAAATAAGTTGGAAAAAATAAGATATTTCGATATCATAGAGATCAGACTTTAGACTCCGACGCCAAAATGCAAAAAGCTTATGGAAAAAACTCCTAATCCACATTTAGTTACCGAAGATCATGTTGAGGCACCTACAATTATAGTTTGTTTGATGGTATATATCTTGCTACTCAAATAACTGTAGTAATTAATTCTATAACTAATACCGTAATACGTACATCAAACCCAAACTTCAGGAATGGATGCATTTATTCGACGAAAGGATATCTGAAATCTTGGCAGAAATTCTTCTAATTAAAATCGAAACTTATACGGATTTTATGATCTACTTTCCATTTTTGTCAACAAGTAATGTAACTTTTGTTATATATTTCAATTATTAAAGTGATCGAAACTGAACTTGAAAAAAGTTCAAATAAGTTGGAAAAACCGTCCCTTAAATTCAGAAAAGTCCCTTCAATTTGGAACGAGCTGTCCAGGTCTAAGGAGCATATATATTGTAAACAATGTCAGTTCTTATCCGATCTCACAAAGTGTTTTTGAGTTTAATAAATTACATGTGACTTTCAGCTCATTTTTGTTGATGTTGCGATGTGTTGGGTTGAGTTTCTACCGAGAAGTACTTTTGATTTTTTTTCACCTCATTTTGGTTGAGGTTTGATCACAGAAAACTCATGAGTGTATTGATGAAACTCTGATCCTTTGGTCAAGAAAATTTATTTTTCAAATTCTGATTAGAAGTCTATTGATAATTTCCACGCGTTACATGTACGTAATTCAATTTAATTTACCATTGATATTTGTTTGGAGTTTGGACAGCAAACTAAATTAGCATGCAATTTGAATTTTCTTTATCCAAAGTCTGAAAAAAAGATTCTCAGTTTTGACAGAGTTGTCATGGTATGATCGTTTCCCACACCAAATCCATTTCACTTACGCGTACAAAGTGCCTGTCGGTTCTATTATTGTTGTTTTTTACCCCTGAATTTTACCCTTACTTTTATTCAACCAAAAGTGTACCATTGTCACATATTTTAGCATCAACGTTATAAGATAAAAACTATGAACATTGAGTTGCTAAGGAAAGTTGAAGAAATGGACATATCATGTTAATTGATATGATAATGACAATTAAACTTTGGTTCAAGTGGATTGTTTGAGTTTACTATTTTCGTTCTTACAGTATATATATATTGATGTAAAATTTCAAGATCGATTCTACCAAGCTGGATTAAACTTTTTTAGTTCGTGAGTTTGTAAGTTCATATGAAATATGATCATTTGATAGAATTTGATAATTTTTTATACATTGACTTAATATAAAGTGTTAAGTTTAATGCAATCCAATTCAGTTCCAATAAGTTGAAACAAAAAAGACAATGCGATATCACGGAGATTACGAAAAATATACACACATATCACTTATGTTATAAGTATTTCAATTACTGAAGTGATCAGAACTGATAATTATGACAGTACGTACCTATCGACTGGTCACTTTAGTAAGTGAAATACACATGATAAGCTTAGTTATATATATTCCATGTCGTGAATTTAATTACCAAGACACTTAGGAATGTAGAAATCGTAGCAAGTCAAGGTGGTTAAAAGTTTACCACAAATGATAGTAGCTTTATTTACTCACACTATTTGAGGCTTTGCCATGCAGGGCATGCGTACGTAAGGATATTCTCCCACATAATTTCCATTTGTTTTTACCACTCCACTACGCAACAGCAACGAAGCTTTCTACCGCTTTTTTGACCACAAACATGAACTACATTATCTTATCACATGTAGTTTTTGCATTTTAACCATAATTATTATTTTTATTTTCACTCCAAGCCCCTATAATTTATGGTATTCAACGACATGTCCTCTCCATGGAAATAACCCTATTGCAAACAATCGCTCAATCACGTTTTATATATATATTTAACATATTTAAGATTGAAAAAAAAAGTTATGAATCTCATATATCATTATCAGTTTACAACAAAACTATCACGTGAGATAGTAATTATATATTATATCTATCATCATATTTTTGAAATTCGACTATTCATTTAATCGGGTTTGATGAATTTTGACCTTAAAATTGAATCGGAAAAACAATTTAATTTGGTATTTCACCGTATGTAATGTTTTTCATACATCCATAATATGAAGTTAAGATTTTATAATTTGAAATTACATATTTAAAAATACATCAAACACCCAACTATATATTTCCAAATCATCGCGATAAAATCCAAATGTACAAACCTATCAACCTAACTACATACTTGTAAATATGAGAAAGTGAAGGGATCAAAATAATATTAGGTCACTTTTACTTCATTCCATTTCCTCTATAAATTGAAACCATATTATAATTACTTCATCTCACCCATCTATTTTCCACACCATCTGATTCTCAATCATTCTGATAACCTCTGTTTCCCACCATTCTGATAATATGGGAGGTTGGGAGTGCTCAAAGAAGTGCGGGGAGAAGGATCTGGCCGACGCTCAAGCTGCCAGAAATTGTTGCGCCACCAAACCCATTAAGGAGAACAAAATCTGCAAAAGCATTTTGATACATACATATATATATATATATGCTTCCTTCCTTCGATTTATTCTAACCAATGTTTAATTTCTTTTTTCCAAATTGTTCGTACGTAGAGAGTACTGCGACCAAAGCCGCAGAGAACATGAAAGTGAATGTTTCCAAACCTTCCAAATCCAACAACAATGGCTGATCCGAGCATGATCTTCATCAACCTCTTCAATTGTAAGAAATTAATTGTTTTTGATTTTAAATGTTTTTTTAATGTGTATGAGGTCGATCTAACTAATCCTTGTTCATTTTTTTTTTTTGGCAGGTTTAGGAAGCTGAATCTAATATCAAGATCCATGGGGTGATGAAGGCTATTATATGTTATAATTATGTTTTATAGTTAAGTTTGGCTTTTATTGTCTTTTTAGTGATGGGATGCTTGTAATTAAGAAATAATCATGCACTGTGCACTGTTTGTGTGGTCTTAATTACCATGATGTTTTCTGAATTACTGTTCCATATGTTCTTGGTTCAATTTTAATATAAAATATTATTAATTACGATTGTGTTTTTGTTTCATAATTATTGCAACAATTTCTTGACCTCCTCATACCAAATTCAGCCCAAAAATCTAAACTATAAAGCCCACAATCAAACCCATTCATTTATCTTCCGCCTTTACTTTATACTCTTCCTCCGCCATCGAGTCCACCGGCCAGCTGCAATCGACGTCCACCGCCGGCTGCCTCGAGAAGTTCGCCGCCATCTACGTCCACCGGCCTTCCGGAAATTCCACCGGATTTTCAACATCGCCTCCTCGCGGCTGGAGCCGGAGCTTGAGTGGGCTTGAGTGAGCCGGAGCTTGAGTGAAGCCGGAGCTTTCCCGGGGCTCCGGAAGGTCTATAGGCCTTACGCTTGAGTGTGAGCAACCTGCTCAAACTTTGTTCAACCTGCTAACTGTGCAATTTATCATATCTGTTTTGATCAGTAAGTTTCTGGTTTGATATGAATCAGTTCTGTGATTTGATTTTCTAAACTACTTTACTTTGTGGGATCCTGAAAGTATTTCATATATCAGGGGATATTATTTCAATGATTTCTTTGAGCTTGTATCTCAGTTAATGGTGACCTTTATGCTGTAAATTAGTAAAACAGATTATTCTTTGAAGTAAGATTCTAAATGATTCTTGAGACATCCTTGAAAATGTAGGCTGTGGAGAGAATTTTGTGAAAGCTTTGAATCGATCTGTGATGATCACTACTAATCAATTTTTATTATCTGAGCCATGAGTAGAATAGGAATAGGGATACCTCAGGTTGCCTGTGTGTACTCTCCGCTTGCTGTTTGATAGGCTTAAACGTGTTGATTGGTATTCTGCTACCTAGTACTCTAAGATGGTCTGAGTAACATAGTTGTTTAAAAAATCATCTTTATTTTAGTGTTGCAACTTCCAAGGACGTTAAACTTAAAACTTTTTATGTTGAAAGGTTGTTACCTTTAAAGTTTATGCATGATGATTTTAGTTTGAGTTTTGTTTTGTGTATATTCATGTCAAGAAAAAAGCCGTTAGTTGATGATTTATTCTGTGGCCGCTGCTTCATGCCTTCATTGAATGAAGTTGTTCTAGTTGTCAGGCTGCTGGTTCATTGAATGAAACTGTTCCAGTTATGTCTGTTCTTTAGAAAACATATACTATGCCTGATCATATAACTGTGCAATTCATCATCTGTATTTGTTAGTACGTTACTAGTTTGATTTGAATCAGTTCTGTGAATTGATTTACTAAAGTACTTTACTTTGTGGGATCATGAAAGTATTTCATTATCATGGGATGTTATTTTAATGGTCTTCCGGTTTTTTTTATGTCTAATTACATTGAAGTGTTTCACAATAGACAAGACATAGAAATTTAGAGTACGTCTCTCATGTGAATGAGAACTGCCTAGTTCTTAGACATTCCCCAAATTGACTTCATTCGTAGGCACTTAAGTCTCTTTCTAAGGTCCACTTTCTACTCGGTAGCTTTCAGAATATGTAGTAACACATTATAACAAAAGTTGATGCATAAACCACTGCACAACATTTTCTCAGTAAATGTATCCATCTATTGTATTGAGCTTGACATCTCTGTTAATGTGACCATTCACTTATAATATTTATGCTGTAGATTAGTAAAAAAGATTTTTCTTTGAATTAAGAACCTAAACGATTCTTGAGATATCCTTGAAAATGTAGGCTGTGGAGGGCATTTGTGAAAGCTTTGAATCGATCTGTGATCAATTTGTATTATCTGAGCCATGGGTAGAATCGGAATAGGGATACCTCAGGTTGCCTGTGTGTACTCTCTGCCTGCTGTTTGATAGGCTTAACATGGTGAGAGTGTTCTGCTACCCGTTACTCTAAGATGGTCTGTCTGAGTAACACATATTTTTTGAAAATAATCTTTATTTAAGTGTTGCAAGGAAGTTAAACTTAGAACTTTTTATGTTGAAAGGTTGCTACCTTTTAATTTTTATGCACGATGATTTTAGTTTGATTTAGAGTTTCTTGTATATTCATGACAAGATTGAAACCGTTAGTTAAGGATTCTGAGGCCGCTGCTTAATTGAATGAAGTTGTTCTATTTGTCCGGCTGCTGGTTCATTGAATGAAGCCGTTCCTTTTAGGCCTGTGCTTTAGAAAACGTATATGCCTGATCATATAACCCTGCAATTTATCATCTGTTTTTATTACTAAGTTACTTGTTTGATTTAGAGTTTCTTGTATATTCATGACAAGATTGAAACCGTTAGTTAAGGATTCTGAGGCCGCTGCTTAATTGAATGAAGTTGTTCTATTTGTCCGGCTGCTGGTTCATTGAATGAAGCCGTTCCAGTTAGGCCTGTGCTTTAGAAAACGTATATACCTGATCATATAACCCTGCAATTTATCATCTGTTTTTATTACTAAGTTACTTGTTTGATTTGAATCAGTTCTGTGATTTGATTACTAAAGTTGCTTTACTTTGTGGGATCCTGAAGGTATTTCATTTATTACGGGATATTATTTTAATGATCTTCCCTTTTTTTTTTTTTTTGTCTAATTACAATGAAGTGTTTCACAATAGACAAGACATAGAAATTTAGAGTAGGTCTCTCATGTGAATGAGAACTACCTAGTTCTTAGAGATTCCCAAATTTACTTCATTCATAGGCACCTAAGTCTCTTTCTAAGGTCCACTTTCTACTAGGTAGCTCTCAGAATATGTATGCACTTTTTTTCTCAGTAATTTACAGGTTACAGGTGCTTGAATTGATAGGAATTCACGGATGTATATGAATTAGTAGGATTTTGTTACTCTTTTAGCTCGATAATGTTGCATTTGGTGTCTAAATTGGTGATATTTATGTTAAAATTGGTGTACCAATTTATCTAGATGTATATGATCGGAGATTTTAGATGATTTTAGATGACTTTATGCCAGGTATAATCTTTGCTGTTGTGTTGTACTAAGGTCTTTGATATACTGATTAATTATTATACCTAAGAGTCATTATGGTTTTGCTATAGTGAGGCTAGAAGCCAAGTCTTGAGCACTGCATTATTTTATTCATGCCATTTGAGAAACATAGGCATGGTTTCTTTTCAATGTTTAATTAGGTTGTCTAAAATCTGTACATGAAAAGTATAACAAAATGAATTAATATTTCTGACAATAATGAAGAAAAGAATTTTCATCTGGCTGACATGCATGCTCTTTAGTTAAATGGTTATGGTAAATGATCTTCCTCATTACAGATATGTTCTGTTTCTTCTGTCAATGGAGATATTCAGTTCCACTTTAAACTTTAAAGTCATGCTCTGTGGGTTCTTTTTATGGCTGTTGCAGTTTATTGTGGGCGGGGCTTTTTGAAAGCCTTAGCCCTAATGAAACAAGCAAATCGCTACTCTTGTGCCTAATACTTCGAACATGCCAGTATCAGCTCGTGAGGCATCTATTTATACAGTTAAGTCTGGCAGTTTACATTCTTCTGTAGACACATCTGTGCTTCCTCATTTTTGTACTTTATTGTAAATCTGTTGATTACCCAATGGTATAGAACAGTTACTGCACTTTATCTTTCTCTGTGAATGTCAATGGGCTGATGCAATGCTAATTTACAAGGATTACCATCGCTGACTATTTCAGAGATATGGGTTATAGCGTGAGTATGATGGCTGATTCGATTGGTATTGGTTATCTCGGGTCGTCTGGTAATGCTTTGGGCTGTTTATGCTCCTTCTGCAATTCTTCTTCTTTTGAGAGTTGAAAAAGCTACGGGGGCTGTTCAAATGAAACTAATACAAATCTCAATTTCAGGCTGAAATGCCTGCTTAATCAATGGGTAAGAAATATGAGCGTGGCATGGATACTCTGCTTATCTCGCTGCTCGCTTGGCATCCTTCTATGAGCGTGCTGGAAAAGTTAGTCTTGGTGGCCCTGAAAGAACTAGAAGTGACCATTGTTGGTGCCGTTTCTCCCCCAGGAGGAGATTTTCGTGCGGGTAACAAACTATAATACATGAGTTCCATCATTTAATAGAACAAACTATCAATTATACTATGCTGGATAAAATTCATAGTTGTTTAATATTGGACAGGTTTTCAGGGGCCTTGAGTCTTGACAAGAAGTTAGCACAAAGAAAGCATTTTCCTTTTTTAAATTGGCTTATTTCTTACTCGAAGTACTCAGGGGTGCGTTCCTGGCATCCTGAAGTTATCTTGATTTGCTTTCTGAATGATGAATATTTATTATTATTTTTGCAGTGAATCTGATTGATCCCCTCTTTCTATCCGTGTTGTTTTTTCAGGCTATCGAGTCCTATGAAAAGTTTGATTCACATATCATTGATATCAGGACAAAGGCTCATGAGGTTCTCCAAAGAGGATGATTTGAACAAGATTGTACAGGTACATGGTTTGATGGAAGTATTATATCTAGGTCATGTTTTATCGTACTGGGTTATCTGTGAAAGCATTTGTCGTTACGTCTCCCTGTCCACACATATACGCTCTGGAAGTTAGATTCCCCTTTGTATCAGACTGGCTTCTGGAGATGTATAGTGTGCACGTGGTGTAACAAACTGTGTGTTAACCAACAAACTATGTTTCATAGCATGTGTTCATTTAAGTTTGGCCATGCTGGTTTCTGCAGTGGTAAGGATGCTCTAGTTAAGACGGATTTAATAAACCAAAATGAGTGCTCAGTTCAGTTCTCAGCTGGGTACAAGGTAAGCAATTCAGTACTTGCTTTCTGAAGTAAAAATACCCTGCACAGATTCTTTTTGCTTTCTCGTTTTGATACACGAGATAAAGAAATTTAGACTTAGTCTCTCGTGTGAATGAGAACTGCCTTGTTCTTAGAGATTTCACAAATTTACTTCATTCGTAGGCACCTAAGTCTCTTTATGAAGGTCCAGTTTCTACTAGGTAGCTATCATAATATGTAGTAACTCATTATAACAAAAGTTGATGCAAGCAATGAAAATTCTCTCTTAACCCTAATTATGACTGATATTCTGTTATACACATGGCATAAACTATTGAACAACATTTTCTCAGTAAATGTATCCGTCTATTTGTAATTTTGTATTGAGCTTGCCATCTCAGTTAATGGCGACCTTTATGCTGTAGATTAGTAAAAAGATTAATCTTTGAACTAAGAACCTAATGATTCTTGAGACATCCTTGAAATTGTTGGCTGTGGAGGTAATTTTGTGAAAGCTTTAAAAATTGATCTGTGATGATCACATCTTATTGTCTGAGCCATGAGTAGAATCGGAATAGGGATACCTCAGGTTGCCTGTGTGTACTCTCTTTGTTGTTTGCTAGGCTTAAACGTGGTGATTGGTATTCTGCTACCTAGTAATCTAAGATGGTCTGAGTAACATATTTATTTATTTAAAAATAATCTTTATTTTAGTGTTGCAAAGAAGTCAAACTTAGAACTTTTTATGTTGAAAGGTTGCTTCCTTTTAATTTTTATGCACGATAATTTTAGTTTGATTTAGAGTTGTCCGGCTGCTGGTTCATTGAATGAAGCCGTTCCAGCTAGGCCCGTGCTTTAGTGAATGAAGTTGTCCCAGTGAATGGTTGAATCATGAAGGTTATGCAGGATCAGGCTTACCATGGAGGAAGAGATGGTTGAATCTTGAAAGTTTTAGTATGTCATATGCTACTTTGTAATTTTTTAGAACTTCATAAGCTATTTTATGAAATTCTGTGGGCCATTTGGTAAAATGTATACTTTTGATCCTGGGTCATTTACTGGTTTACTCAAACTTTGTGGTAATTTACTTTTTTTTTTATTTTTTTTATCACAGCTTCTTCAAAACCAACAAGATTACAAATAGTTTGCCCTAGATCAAAGGCAACATCATGAACATCATCATATAAGCTATTGAATAAGCTATGAACCTTGACAATAAAAAATACAGAGAAGGATAAAACTAGACTTCTGACAATACTTCTGATTTCCCACGGCTCTGAATCCGATTTTTATATAACATCATAGACTTTCCGAAGACGTTACACTAGCATCTCTAAAAGTGTTGCACTAGATTAAAACAAATGATGCCTTAAAAGTGTTGCATTAACTGAAAGTATATATTACTTTGCAACCTAATTGGTAGTGGTGTCATTTTCTAAAAAGCTAATATAAGTACGAATTTCCTGTTAATATCAACCACGAATCATTCCCGGTATATTAAGGTAAGAAATAGTGTTTGAAAGAAGAGGTTCAATTAACTCTCTTATTTTAACTCAAGATTAAATTCTAAATCTTGACCATTAAATCAAATATTATCCAATGGTTTTCCATTTTCTCTTCTTCTTTTTTTTCTTTTTTCTGCTGTATCTAAAAATCGTATTCCCATATTTCCCCTCTAATTTTCTATTTTCCTTAAACAAAAAATGAAAAATTCTACGGTTCCGTTTTATAGTTTTGACAGAATGTTGAGCCACGTAATAATGTACTTTAACTAGTAACTTTATATATTTTTAGAAAATTTAAATTTGAATTACAATCACTAGACAGGATGGTAGTCAAAAAAAGTACAACCATTGGTTATCACAACCGTACCACCACCACCTAGGGGTGTAAATGAACTGAACTGTTCGTGAATAACTCGTGAACAACTCGGTCAAAGTTCGTGTTCGAACTCGGTTTGACCAGTTCGAAATCGAACTCGAGCTCGTTCGTTAATAAATGAGTTCGAACTCGATATCATAAGAGCCAACTCGATAGGCTCGTTGAACAGCTCGAAAATAATTTATATATACTATATTTAGAATTTATAAAAATAATTTACAAGTCTTAAAGAAAGTAATTATATGTGTATTAATTTTAGTTTTTTCATTTATTTATTTTAGTCTTTTTAATATATAAAAAACTAAGAAAATACATTTTAAATAAGAAATGGATGATATGACGTTAGGAAGATTGAAAAAGAAGTAAAATAAATCTTGAGGGAAAAAAGAAGGGGGAAAGCTTGAATCCCACATCGGTGGCAAGAGAAAGGGAGAAATCTTCTTATAGTTATAAATTGATCCTCCATTCATTTCCTAACTATTCTTAGTCCAACTTGCTTTGGTGGGTTTCCATGTCCAAAGCCATATTTTTTATATTTGGGCTCGAATTGGGCTTCTAAACATCAAAGTTAAAATTATTTTGGGTTTGTTTAGGCCTGAAATAGTCGAGTTCGAACATTCTAAAAGTTAGACGAACCGAGTTCGAGCTAAAATATCATAACTCACACGAACTCAAACTCGATCACGAACATACAAAATTTTCACGAACTCGAACTCGAACACAAGTATGTTCGAGTTCGACTCGACTCGTTTACAGCCCTACCACCACCTACCGCCGAACTCAATAAAAACACAACCAAATTCAATAAAAATTTGAGTAATTCTCCTGTGAGACAGCATCACCCATGAGACAGGGCCTAATAAGGAAAATTCAATTGCTGTCATCTCATCCTACCTCGCTACCAACTCATCAAATCTTGACGCCACCACATCAAACCTCGTTTCCAGTTCATCAAACATGATCACCTCATCAAACATCGGTGTTAGATCATCAAATCTCACCAAAAAAAAAGGTTTACTTGGTTTTGCCTCTTGGGTGAGGCAGCCTCACCCAAGAATTGGTCTAAAAATTTCACATCTCCAACATTATTCTTTGTAGAAAACCAACAAAATTATATGAATTTGTTCATTGTAAACACTTCCAATTTCACTAAGATCGTCATCTAACATCAATCATTAACAAAAATATGGAGATGGAGGCCCCAATATTCAGTCTTCACTATCCAGATCTTGGATTTGGTTGCGTAAGGGAACGACGACAGCATTTTCAAAAGGGTTTCAAGAATTTAGGCTAATGTAATTAGAATCAATAGAGTTTTAAATGTATATAATAATTGGATATAGACGCGAGGTTAAGAATTTAGGGATGGCATTGGGCGGATTTGGGTGGAGACCTGCCTTTATCTGTACCGAATAGGGAAGAAGGAAAGTTGATAGGTAATGGAGTGGAGATAAAGATAAATTCACGATCCGTAGGTGTGAAGATTTTACAATGCATGTCCACCCACCCGGCCCATTATCGATGTATAATTTAATAATATTATGTACTACTTCCTCCGTGCTAGCTCAAGCTGCACATGTCCCTATTCATTTAGTCAAAATTGAGTATTTTCAACGAGTTTAAGAGCATCCACAATGGTAGTGAAATTAAGGAGTACTTCTTATGTACCATATTTTAACTTTTGATAAAAATCGACTATCAACAATGGACGGAAACTTTAAAGAGCATTTCTTACATTTAATTTGTGATTTATTTTAAAATTTTAAAATAAAAATAATTTATCTATTGGTTGATTTAGCACAAATAAAGAGGTAATCACACCTTAAGTAAGGAGCAAATCCTTATTAAGGAGTGATTCTTAAAACTCAACACTGGACATTCCTGAATAATGAATGCTCCTAATTATTAAGAAAATTACACCTAAGAAGCACCATTGTGGATGCTCTAAAATCTTCTACATGTCATGGGTAATAAGGCGGGAATGGGTTCAAATGTCTAGTATGGATACTTAATTAATATGATTAGGGAAATAGAATATCATCACACGAGAAATGAAAGATAACTTTGAGATGTAGCTTTAAAAGGGTTTAAAGAGAGAAAAAGGGGACCCATTGGATAATATACTTGTTCAATGGTCAAGATTTTGAATATGATCTTGAATTACAAGAGAGTCAATTGAACTCATTCCAAGAATAGATATACACATGTGAAACAATTCCAAAAAGTACTAATGAGAATTATAAAATTAAAAAATTACTAAAGCATCTCTGAATGAAGTTGGATTGCAAAAACAAAGACAACAAATATGCATAGGACCCTATTCATCTTGTTTCCAGCTTGGTTCAAACCAACAACTGTACATCTGTTCCTCTGATCCATAATAATCACTCATTATTGAATCTTTACCATCACTCAAGTGGAATTTCTGTGTGTTGAAAGAGTAATAAACAATTGAATCTTGATAAAATCTGGAGAAATATATTCTATTCCCGACTTGAGGTGACTGAGCTTTTGTTGCAAAACTGGACACATTCGACAAGTATAAGTTCTTGCTTTTCAGCTCCTCTACTTCATTCCAAACCATGTCCAATTCATTGAACTTAAAAGCTCTCAACCATTTCCATTCGTTGCCTATATAAATGGATAGAAGATCTCTATCACATTCTACCAAGAAACACTGCTCATACGATGAGTTACTGCAAGGTTCTTTTGGGGTATGGATTCTTAATTTATGGTCATCCTGTGATAAATATGCAATATTTCCATCTCCAACTAGAAAGTAGAAAATATCACCCACTAGAACAGCATTCACATTAGATTGTCGCACAAAAAACTTGTCAGCCTCGTATTCTCTTTCTACTCCAGCCTTTTCCCATGTCCATTGATCAGAACCATCTTTACTTGATTCGTTCCTGGTAGCAATGAAGAAATCTAGGTTATGATCAACCGACATTGCAACGATTACACATTTCGGGTTATCAGGTGTATAAATAAAAGTGTGGTGCCCAGGGTTGCATTGAATTTTAGGCAAGCACACAACAGACTTTGTTATGGG
This sequence comes from Cruciata laevipes, assembly GCA_963678965.1. Lineage (NCBI taxonomy): Eukaryota > Viridiplantae > Streptophyta > Magnoliopsida > Gentianales > Rubiaceae > Cruciata > Cruciata laevipes. The sequence goes on along the minus strand of OY787641.1, from coordinate 4,085,571 downwards.
ATTGTAGAATTCCAGCCTCAAGTAGGACGGTTCGAAATCATGTACTGAGCAATGACTAGACATCAACAACCATCCGTTTTCAGAGTAGCAAATTGTCGAATTTTCTTTTAAAGTTTCGGGTGTCGTTACGTAATACTTGTTACGCAAAATTGGATCCACCATGGAATACATAAATTTTCCATCATGCTTGGAATCTGGAAAAATCAACCATGGAGACGAATTATAATCATTTTCGGATCCTTTTTTTTTTCTCCACTCTTTTGCAACGCCTACCTCGCGACATGATTTGCTAGTAGCTCGAAAATTCAGATAATCTGGCGGACTGTTCAAATGTGTGGTTATGTTTCTCAAAATGTCAACATGCAGATCATCAAATACTAGGGAAAATTTCTTCTTCTCATCCTCATAGTTTTTAACACAATCCATTTCCACAAATAACTGGTCTTTTTCACTACCTCCTTCATCACAATTTCCCTCCTCGGCCTTGACGAGTGCTTGGTCATTAGGGACAAGCATCCAATATGGTCCAGATTCATTATTAGGAGTATGAGCTATCAAAGAAGTCTTAAGTGTTTTTCGTTTGATGTGGTATGTGTATAGTATTAATCTTCCTTCACGAACATCATCTACGATGTAGACCCGATCCCCTACTTTGTTGGAATTAGCTGAAACAATTGGGCAAGCTAGACATTGTTGCCTACTAATAAAAAATGCTGCATTTGGATAGCTATCCACTTTCTTCAATGACATATCGGAGAAATCTAATTTGTTGGCTTCAATGGCCATTATCTGACTATATTCTAGTCCCTGATTATAATCAAGTCCACCGAATAACACATTTATCCGAAACAAGTCACCACAACATGTCACCCAATACAATCTATTACAAAGCCACGGGCCAGCAGCAACAAGAGAGTTTTGACACTTCCAATAACTATGATCATGTATTATGACGAGACTTTTCGGTTTCATAATTTCAATCTTGGCCGCCATACCATTACGGGATTGCATGAATATCTTGTCGTCATCATAGACAACAGGGTGAATAAATTCACCACCTTTAAAGTCGGCAAGTTCTTTTCGATAGTCCATAAATGTCCAACCATCATCTTCATTGACGTAACAATACAGAATGCCGATAGGATCTTTCACCCATAGTAATATTGCACAGTTGCAATCATCAGGAGATTTCGTAAGTAAAACATAATTAATACAACATTTTTTTGATTCGGATTCCTCTATGGATGGTAGATTGATTGATTGTAAAGTGGCAGCATTCCAAAGGCACCATTGATTGGAAGACTCGGATTCGGTTACATCCAACTTCAAGAGTAGCCATCCACTGATATTAGTTGGCATCGAAACAGACCTTTTAGTTACCGATTCAGGGATCGGTTTTGTAAAACTAGTGGTTTTTGAGTCGGATATCACCTCACATAACACCTGATTTCCAAGCTTTTCGCCAACGAAAACTAGCCACGGGTATGGCTTATATCCCGACGGAGCAGCTAATGCATTCTTCATGTCTTTGTTACTTGAAACACAAATTTTGATCAATTCGGCTTAAGCCTGTGTTTATATACACAGAAACCGTTGCTATGAAACCCAATAGCAGAAGGTAATTACTATTTCTGAAACCCAAGTAGATTCGGAATTGGAAATTTTCGTTCATTCCATCTGTTTCCCAAAAAAATATAAATGGAAAGAGATGTATATTTGGCGCCATATTCAAATTATCCTTTTTCAAATTAAATGTGATCACTAAAAGTATCCTTTAATTTATACAAGCTTAGATTTTTTTGGTGGTCTATCTTTCTTGGTAAAGATTTGAAATCTAAAATCTGCACTCAAAAATTGCCCTTCAAAAGAACATCAAGAAAACTCAGAATGCCTACTGAACATTTCCAGTACTAAAAAAGCTTCATCATCTCTGCGTAAACGTGTTTTCTCTCCTGCTATAAACTCATGAACACCGCCATTGATCTCCACTGAACTGCACCCTGGCGCTTTCTCGATCCCCTGCATTTTCATCTTCTTCCTTATTCCCCGCGCTTTATCGTGTCTCCCGGCAGCAGAGTACATATTCGACAGAAGAACATAAGCTCCACTGTGTCTTTCAAGCTCCACAACTTTCTCAGCGGCTGCCTCTGCCAAATGCACCTCATCACGGCTGCAGCACGCGCTCAGCAACGCTCTCCACGCAAGAGCTTCACCAGATCGCGCGTTTGAGACGGGCATTTTCTCGATTATCCTCCTTGCATCTTCTAGAAGCCCGGCTCGGCTAAGGAAGTCGATTATGCATCCATAGTGTTCGCTTTTCGGCTCAATTCCATACACATTGCACATGATATCCAACAACCTTAAACCCTCAACAGCCATGCCCGAATAGCTACAAGCAGTGAACAAAGCTATGAAAGTAATATCATCTGGCATGATTACATCCTTTTCCATTTCTTCAAACAGATTCAGGCACCCTTTTGAATCTCCATTCAACGCAAAACCCGATATCATGGTATTCCAGCAAATGACATCTCTCTTAGGCATTTCATCGAACACGTTCCGAGCTAAATCCAAGTACCCGCATTTCGCATACATATCAATCAGAGCAGTGCCAAGCTTCATCCCCAATGGCAGATTCAGCTTTTGTGAAAACCTATGTAACCAAATCCCAACATCAAATGAACCTAAATTAGCACAAGCAGAAAGTGCAGTGACAAGAATGCCCTCATCAGGCAGAATCCCTTCAATCTGCATCAACCTAAACAAACCTAGTCCTTCCTTAAAACAGTTGTTCTGAACATAGGCAGCCCCCATAGCTCCCCACATCCCCCTATCCTTAAACGGGGCCTCATCAAAAACCATTCTTGCAGCATAAACATCCCCAATTTTAGCGTACCCACAAATCAAAACTGTCCAAGAAGCCACATTTCGAACAGGGATTTCATCAAAAACCAATCTTGCTGATCCCATTTCCTCAACAGCAGAGTACAAAGCAATCAGAGAGTTTCCGACAAAAACATCACACAAGAAACCTAATTTCAGACAATTCCCATGGACCATCGTCCCAAGATCGGATCTTTTCATGTGCCCGCAAGCTTTTAGCACATAAGGAAGCGTGTAATTATCTGGGCTCATCCCAATTCTCAGCATCCCTTTAAACACGTGTACAGCTTTCTCCTCCTCGTTTTGCAGCAAGAAGGATTTGATCATCGTATTGCAGATGCAGATCGTGGGACTTTCGATTTGTCGGAAGATTTCGTAGCCATGGCTCGAGCCGTTGTGGGTTGGATTGGAGCAGAAAGCCAGGAGCCGGCTGAGAGCGAAGCTGTTGGAGCCGAGCCCGCAGGTAATGGCTTGCGCATGAGCTTGCTTTAGCTGTACCATGTTCCGACATTTCTCCAGCAAATTAAGGCATCTTCTACTGGCTCTCGACATTTTTGCCTACCATCCTACTCCCAACTACTTCTGTGAAATCAATGTTGCTGATGCGTTTTTTTCCCCAAAATAAATTATATTGAATTATTATCAAAAAAAAAATTATATTGAAAAATATTTATATGACATTCGAGAAAGATGTTGAGTTACACGAAATTATTTAAATTGTGTAATGTACATGTTAAATTTCGTACTAAGCGATTCTAATAAGTCAAAAGTGGTGTGATCTAAATAATGTAAGCTAGAATTTTTTACATAAATACCAAGACAAGCCTCAATTTTTCCCACAATTCCCACGTTGCAATCAACCCCAACAATAGTCCAAAATTTCAAAGTGATGGAAAAAAGAACGTGATGAATTGAAAATATTAACTTGGAACTCAAAATTTTATTTTATTTAAGTTTTGGGTGAATTTTAGATTGAACTGAATTTGTGATCAATAGGCATGGTGATTTTATGGATGCACGATCCAAACTTTAACATTGGTGATCCAAATCGTCGACGAACAAAATCTCAACGCTAGTGATTCAAATTTCACATTTGATCATACGCTAGTGAATCACACTTGATCGATCAAAATCACACCAATCACTAAATCTGCAAAATCATGAGGCAAATTGAACCTAATTCATCAGATCTCTCATCACCACCAGACGATGAGATTAAACAGAATACTCACCAATTTCGCAGATTCGCCTTTTCTTTTCCGCTCACACTTATCACGTATCCTCCACCAATTGCATCATGAGGCAAATTGAACCTAATCCATCAGATCTCTCATCACCACCAGACGATGAGATTAAACAGAATACTCACCAATTTCGCAGATTCGCCTTTTCTTTTCCGCTCACACTTATCACGTATCCTCCACCAATTGCCTTTGATCCTGACTACGAGGGCTGTTGTACAAGAATTGCCAAGGAAGTCGCAGAAAGGTGGCATGAGCTCTAGAATATGGCAAATGCAGGGCAACATAGAGTTGGAGAACGATGACAGCCTTTCTTACCTTTGATGGCAATTGGTGAGTTTGATTTGCATAGGATTGGGAATTGGTAAAAAAATGGTAGTTTAATTCCATATTTGGATGACAGTTTATATATTTTTGAATATTATACTGTTGCGTTGAGAATGAAATGTTTGTATTTTTGGATCATCATGGCTATGCATGTATCTCATTATGTGAAAGTGTCTAACAATCCTTTGTCTTTTAAAATTAGTAAATATTATATATTTCTTATTAATAATTAAAAATTAGAAATCAAACAATTATTAACAGCTACTATTATACAGTACTGCCACATTAATTGATTTTGTTTCTTCTTAATTGAAGAACGTTGGGTTACATCATGGCTTGTTGGTTGGTAGTAATCTAAAGAGGGATTAATTTATTCATGAGAATTCGGATGGGACTCAGCCACCATCTGTTTTATAAAATTAGAATTAGAATAGAGATATACTTACAATTAAATTAAGATTAAATCCTATTTTTACTCTCTTTTTTTAACTATATTTTTATGGCAAACTTCAATTTCCACTAATTTTATCATCATTCTAAATAAAAAATATACCTTTAGCCAATATCCACCTTTATCAAGATTATTGATGAATTTTATTGTGATCTTTACAATCTTTAAATATTGTAATAATTGAAAAATGTTATGTATATAAGAATATTTGTTGTTTAGTCCTAGAATTCGGAATGTAGTTGAAATTTAACTGAAGTTGGGTTCAAAGATTCACATTATGGTTGTCAAAATTTGGCGCCACCCACGGAATTCTAAATCAGTCCAAACACTTCTAGCACCATATTACGTCCAACCGTTTGTTTTTTCTGCCCGATTTCAAATATTTCCAAGAATAAAATAGGTGAGCTACATTGTATAAATAATTTCTAATTTTCAAAAAAAATTATAAATATAATTTCTTAAATTAGAGAACACGAATTTCAACAAAAAAAAATATATTTAATAAATGATATGACAACAGAATTATTGCAAGTTATGTGTCACTTGCAAGCTAATCCTGCTAGAAACGATAATATAGCAAGTTATGCTATGTTTTCTGTCAATACAAACGTTGTACAAACAAACGTGCCTGATGCGGACACTATCTTCTACACATATGAAGCCTTGTTATTATATATTTATTTTAGAATCAGTTGTGAATTGTAGCTGTAATTGAATCCTTCTTGTTTTCCTCTTCTGGGAATTCATGATGGAGATGATGAATTCTTCTTCTGGGGATGTCTTTTTTGTGTGTTTTTTGGTGCTTTCATGGCTATCTTGTCTGGCTATGGCAGGAGAGACAGTGATTCTAGAAGTGGGGACAGTGACCTCCATTGCTAGGACAGATGAGAACTTCATCTGTGCAACTTTGGATTGGTGGCCTGAAACCAAATGTGATTATGGGCAGTGCCCATGGGGAAAAGCTGGAATTCTCAATCTGGTAAGTTTCTGCAGAAGTTGAGAAATTTGCAGCAAGAAAAAGTTGAGCAATTTTCATGTTTTTTTGTTTTTCTTGGGTTTTTCAGGATTTGGAGAATGTGATTCTTGCCAATGCCATCAAAGGTAAAAAAGATTCAATTTTGCAGAATCCCTTTTGGATTTGCCACTTAATTTTGACAGAAAGTTGAGCTCTTTGGTTGATATTCTTTTTGCAGAATTTAGCCCCCTTAGGATTAGAGTTGGAGGTTCCCTAGAAGATAGAATTGTGTACCAAGTTGGGAATGTTAGGAAATGTCCACACTTGAGAAGGAATGAAACTGGCATGTTTGGCTTCAGCAAGGGCTGCCTTACAATGGAGAGATGGGATCAGCTGAATGCATTGTTCAACGAAACCGGGTAAGAACCGAGATATGATTCATATAATCGATCCCATATATCGAAAAATGTTATATTTTGACTGTTTTAATGTATGTCTATCATTTTTAGTATTCAGGACAGCTTTGAAATCTATTGAGTTGTATATATTAGCAGTTATTCTAATATATTTTTCCTCGATTCGACCCTGTATATAGGGCTTTGGTAACATTTGGGTTGAATGCTCTCATTGGGAGGAAAAAGGCTGTAAATGATGACATACTTTGGGTAGGAAATTGGAGTTCTCAGAATGCTAAGGACTTCATTGAGTACACAGTCAATCATGGATACAAGATAAACTCCTATGAACTTGGTAAGAAAGAAAGAAAGAAACTAAACTGAAATTCCATCTTCAAGAATCTGCTGTTTTTGTTTTGGTTTTCGAAAAAGCTCGTGTTTTTTCGACAGGAAATGAACTTTCTGGCTCTGGGGTGGCTGCAAGAGTTGAACCAGAACAGTATGGAAAAGACATGATTGAACTTAAGAACATTGTGAAGAAGCTGTACTCTAATAGCACAAGTACAGCTCCGACGCCTCTGGTGTTGGGGCCCGGAGGCTTTTACGACGAGGGATGGTTCAACACCTTTCTTCAGGCATCAGGACCAGGTGTTGTGGATGGTGTCACTCACCATACTTACAACCTTGGTGCAGGTCTGTCCATTGTTGTTGTCATAGAATTCATAGTCTTGTCTTGAGTCAGGTTTTCGTGTTTCAAGCGCGTTTGTGTTTTCCAGGTGTCGATGAAAAGCTGATAAACAAGGTTCGGGATCCGTATTTTCTCCATGAAGTGGCTCAGACATACAAGGATGTTTCGACAAGCGTGGACTTTTTCGGCCCTTGGGCTGGAGCATGGGTTGGAGAGTCAGGTGGAGCTTACAACAGTGGTGGGAAAAATGTTTCAAATACCTTTGCCAATGGATTCTGGTAATCTGCTATAAATCATACTTGTTTTTTCGTGTTCTAGAAGAATGTGTGGATTTGTTTAATCATATGATTCAAATGTCTGAAACAGGTATTTGGATCAGCTTGGAATGACATCAACTTTCAACCATAAGGTTTTCTGCAGACAGGCCTTGATTGGAGGAAACTATGGCCTTCTTAACACAACATCTTTCGTACCTAATCCAGATTACTACGGGTTAGTTTAGCGGTTTATACAGTAATGGAATTGTATGAGCTTTCTAGTTTTCTTGCTGATGTTTCTCGTTCGCTAGGGCGCTGTTATGGCATCGGCTGATGGGCGAACGAGTTCTTGCAACGACTCATCATGGATCTCCGAGTTTAAGGGTTTACTCCCATTGTTCCAAAAGTGATGTAATAATCTTCTTCACTCTTCATATTAATTTCATTTTCACCATGTTCTTTCGTGCCGTTTTCTTAAACAATATGGTTTTTGATTTTGCAGACAGGCATTTCCATCCTCCTGATCAACCTGTCGAATTCGACCTGTTTCGAGGTTTCTGTGGTGAATGACCTGAATCTGTACTCTCCAAGAAAGCTGCTGGATTTTGACATAAGTTCTCAACTCAGAGAAGAGTATCATCTGACTCCAAAAGATGGGGACATTAAAAGTGATGTGGTGCTGTTGAATGGGGTTCCATTGAAGCTCACAGAATCATTAGAAATCCCAATTCTTCTACCTAAATATGTTAATGCTTTTATGCCCATATTTGTGAAACCTGATTCAATAGTCTTTGTTAAACTGAAAGGTTTGAGAGCCCCAGCATGTGCATAGAATGTTAGTAGAGAGAGAATATTCTTACAGATTCATATTAGTGTATTTATTTAGTTTAAAGTTTTTTTTCCTAACAAGTGTCTAGGAATATAGGGAAAAGGATCCACATGATTTGCAATAAAATTTCTTTAGGAAATCTGATAATTTTGTCTTTTATTTCATTTTTCACATCAATGGAGACTATTGTCTATTGGGAATACATATTTAAAAACACGATGAAAAAATTACTTACAATATACAGTAAAATGCCGACTGCATATAGTAAGTCGGTACTTTTTTTAAAAGACTTACTGAGAAACTTACTTTGGAAGCAATTGCTTCTCAAGAAAAGGTGATGATGAGAAACAAGAACAAAAATGGGATATGCAGAAGAAAGGAATGCCCTTTTCTTGATGCTTTTGGCAACCAAAAGTGCCCTTTGCAAGTAAAGGTATCCCTCTTTGCATGCTTTCATACCCCTAATCCTACCCTATATTCATCTCTGGCACAAAGCCCTTTATCCTTCCTATCTGAACCTTCAAATATTCAGCATCAAGGCATGAAACATCCAAATAGTTCATCCCAACAATTACTACAAACTTTGTTTCAATTCAAAAAATGGAGAATTTGTACAAGCAATTAAGGTAAACATTAACCTTAAATTTACATCAACACATGCCTATTTTTCTGATCATTTGATCAACTTCTTGATTAGGTCAAACAATCCCAACCAAAGGCAGGCAGGCAGGGAAGACAGAGCAATACCACCTCAGAAAACTCAATCATTCAAAGGAGGTATGTCTTGAAACATCAGCTTTTCTTGAAAATGAGAAGGACAAAAAAAACCTAAACCTTTTTTGAGTTCATGCTTTTGCAGAGAAAAAGAGAACTCCGAGCTGGATTAAGAGGCAGTTTTCAATGTCTCGAGAAAACAGCGATTCAACTGATGAAGCCGAGTACCAACTCGCAGTTGCAGCTGCTGCATTGGCTATTCAATCTCTTGATGAATCAGGAACAAAAGAAGACAGAAAGGGAAGTCGTGTTCAAGATGTAGCCTATACAAGAACCAAGAGCAAGACAGAAGCGACTCCACCACCACCACCACCACCTCCTCCTCCTCCTCCTCCTCCTCAACGCCGTGCAAATTCCATCAAATTCTCAGGTGAGACCTAAAGCCTTAAAGAAACCTCAAAAAAAAAAACATTTCTCATTTTTCATTTGTTGAATTTATCTGAACAGATGAAGCTGAAAAGTCTATCTCAGCTGTGCCTGATCAGAGGATGCACATAAACACAGAAGAAACAGAGAAAAGGCCGATGAAGAAGAAGATTTCTTTTGCTGATACTCATATGAACAGCTCAGGGGGTCTTCTACCTGAAGGAACCGTGCCTCCATCGGCCATTAAAAAGACTTCAACCTTTGATAACATTACAGACATATCCCGAACTCGGAAACCAGAGATTGAAGAGCAAAGTCCGAAGATTCCAGCACAGCCAAAGCCGGAGATTCCATCTCCTGTTCGACCACCATTTCTGCCATCTGGTAATGTGATCCAGAATACAAAGCCTCCAGGAAAAGGATCTGTAGATGCAGAATCCTGGGTAAAGGCTGAATTGGCTAGAATAAGAGACAAGTAAGCCCTATTTTTTTACTTAATCCATAGGCAAAAATACAACTTTACTCGAGTTAAATTCTATAACTTGCCAAGTTAAATTACTGCAGGCATGACAAGCTGAAGGCCAAAATCCTTGACTGGGAACAGAAGAAGAAAAACAAGGCAAACCGCAGACTAAATAGGACTGAGGTTTGATCTCAATCATCTCATTTTGTGTTCAATACTCTAGAAATTACCATTTTAATGTGAGCTAACCAGCTTTGTGTTGAATATGTTTCAGGCTGAACTGGACAAGAAAAGGTCAAAGGCGATGCAGAATTACCGGAGGGAACTTGATAGCATTGAAAACATTTCTGGAGGGGCAAGATCACAGGCTGAGAAAAATCGGAAAAAGGAAGAGTTAAAGACAATAGAGAAAGCAAGTAAGATGAGATTGACTGGAAAACTCCCAGCAGCATGCTGGTGCTTTTGAAATGTGTAACTGAAGTTGATGACTTACATGCAATGCAACTGCTAAGCTTCCGGTGATGAGATCCTCTGTACAAAAGTCCCATCATCACTTTACTTGTAAACCTGCCATTCAAGTTTTCATGGGAATCCTGTAAATCTAGAGTGTGAAGATTGTATGAATTCATTCCTTCTGGTTTTTTTCTTCATTCACACAAAGAAATGCACCGTTTTCTTACACTTGCGAACACGATAAAAGGTTATTAAGATTACATATCAAAAACTAAACGGTGTAGGAATATCAATCATTCTGAACTTCAAAAATGCCAAAAGTAGATGATGGTCTCACTAAACAGGTGATGACAATCAGCTCTGAGATAATCATATTGAAGAAAGTTATACGTAATATTCCATAGAAATGCTTGATCGACTTCCTTCATTACAGAAAACATCCTATTTACACAATGAAGCTCAGATCAGGTCACCTTACAAAGGCAGCCACATCAAGCACAAACATATTAAGAAGCTACAAGTTTAAGCCAGAAATAGACCTTAGAGTTTCACACACATCTAAACTTCTCCAAGTTTTACAGATATCAGGTGGTGATTTCTCGTGCCAGCCAATCCAAAGCAGGATATCCAAAGTACAGAACCAGAAAAGCTGGAATCGCAAAGACAACTGTGATGATCAAGTATAGCATCAGGATGGCAGCACTCGAGGGTAGGGCAAAGACAACGATGATGATAAGAACGAGGACCAAGGGAAGCTTTGCCGATAAGTTGAGGAAGAAATCAAGTGATTTCTGAAGTGAGATTTGGTGCCTATTCCAACGATTTGTGTTTGTGGCACTGGCAGCTCCAATTTCACCATTGTTAGAGCCTGCATTTCCAAGAAGATGAACCCTCCTATTCAGAGTGTTTGATGTAGGATTCCCATTCACTGAGGTGCACCGGGAAGACCACACCAGAGGGTCACCAGAAACAGATGGAAAGTTCTTGATCCTATCACCATTTTTGCTCTCAACCATCCAAAGTAGAAAGTAGTTCTTGCTTGGAAACCTCAGATTCCCTTTGTAATTCACCCGAAGCGTCAACACATTGCACCATGGACATGAAATGAAGAGAGGAACCTGAATCTGCTGATTGGAGAAGTTCAATGCAGCCCACTTGAGACCTAAAACACAATTCTTGCAGAGGGTATGGCCGCACCATAAAACATAGGGAACATTCTCCACAATGTTGAATGATTCCCAGCAAATGGGACATTCCAAAACTTCATCAGCGCTAGCATTAGAACTCTTCTCATCATCGGAGGAATCATCAATACATGGCAGACTCTCCCTCGAACCACTCTTCTTCGGACCTAAGTTTCCAAACACATTCGCTATAGCTTTCCACATATTGAATATACACAGAGCCTAGCCTGTAAACAAATAACCAGAACAAACCTTAACACCAAATATCCACTATTTCAAGAAAATCTTATTCACAAGCCCGAAAACGAGTAGAAAGCGGTAAATGACAGCATCATTTACTGATATTTGACAGTTCAGCTCAATCTAACAATCAATGACTCCAAGAAACTAACAAATGAAGAGCTAAAAATGATACCTTAAATTCTAAACCTTGATTAATTTATATAACACCAACAGCCAAAAGAGCCTAACCTACACTACCCTTTTCACTCAAATTTCTGAACATACGAAGCAATGTGATGAATCTCCAACATCATACTCTAAAATGAGGGGAAAAAGAGCAAATTCACAGCATAAGTTACAAGACTGAATTTTTATACAAACAGAAAACCGATATGAGCAGTGCCACCAAACCCATCAGAATTTATCCCCTGATTAGATAACTAACACGAAAATTTACCACCTAAACCATCTAAAATTTCTCTCAAAAAACAAGATATAAGCATCTAATGAAACACAAATTACACAACAAAGCACTAATCACATCAATGATCATCTGATTTCATGTATGTGAGGACAACAACGTTAAAGAACTTACAGGGCAGCGGCGATGTTGCAGGATGGTCTTGAGATTAGAGAGGAGGAGAGATCAGAAGAGAGAGAGAGAATAGCTCTTCTCGTTCTCTTTCTCGTTTTCTCCCTCTCAGAGGCTTTCGTATTTTAAACCTTTCTGGAATGTTTGTTTAGGTGAATTTCGATCTTATCGAAGACGACGACGCCGTTCGGTGAGGGAATGCGGTCGAATGATGTCGCATCCTGGTCAGATTGCTTAAATGGAGGTTTGATATTATGACGCAGGTAATTTGAGTTTGACTGTTAATCTTCGGAGATGCCTAGGTGGTAGTTGGGGAATTATGATGCCATTATGATGCTGTGGTGTGTTATTTTGGTGAGAAAATATTTTATAAAAATTTTTTTTTTACTAAGAAAGGGTGATATAGATTATAGAAATGAGCTTCATAAATTGAATCAAGTTTAGAGGCAAATTAAACTCTTAAAATATGAGTAACGTATGTTCATGAGATCAAGACTATATGCAATCTAGCAATTTTAAAATTTGACTATTACACTATTTTGCAAGAAAAGTGTCTGTAAATTTATTCCACTATATCAGCTGAAAATAACAGAGTTAATTAATGTTGTTAATTTACCGTATGAGTAGTTAAAACAAGTGATTTTGTCACTACCATTATAAAAGCATACGGTGAACGACACTTCAAAAAACTAAACTTTACCACCATTTTTCATGCATGTTCACTTTCCCATTCTTCCAGGGGCGGAGCCACGTTGTTAGTTGTGGGTTCATTGAACTTAGCTAAATTTAATTAGTAGTAAATAGTATGTAATTATATTATAGTTAAATATAATTGTAAATTGGCCCCTCTTAAATTTTGTTTTAGTAGATTGATCTCGTTTACTACTAATTCTAGTTTCGCCCTTGTGGTCTTTAAGTCCCAATCCAACTCCATTAGCAAAACGTGTTCCATCTCGACCAAACCTTACATCCACGTGATATTTTAGTCATCTTTCAATGGCTCCCAAAACTATGTGTATGGAAATGCCTCATTGAGTAATGCACAATGGGATGCTCCCAAAAACGTATAGTCATAGAAAACTATACTCTTAGGAGCATCTGATGAGGATAGCATATGGAGCAAGCAGTGCAAGAGAATATGTTATTGGAGTTTGCATATTTGGGAAATGGAGGTGAGGTTTAGTAGGAAATTGAACATTTTCTAATAATGTGCACCCTGATTATAATATTATTATGTCTCTAACTCATATGTTAAGGTTTTTTTGATAAACTAATTTCTCGCAATGTATCAGTTCGTTCAATTGGTTAGGGTCAGATGATGTACTTATTGTAAAATCTCAATTGTGCACCTTCCCAATATTGATAAATGATATTTGATAAGTTTTTTTATATATATAAAATTGAGATTAGTTTTAAAAGTTTTTGTTTGTAGCAACATACACTGTCCGTACTACAATCATTAGAACCATTGATAAAAATGTTTCTGATCAATACTACCACACTCCTCTCTTTTCTTAATTGTGCCACACTATGTATTTTTACTTTCTAAATGATTTTATTTTTTTAGCACTCTTTCACTTCTTAGGATAAGTGACCATTTCAGACAATCCCCATCATCCATTTTACTTTATAAAGATGCAAGTTGATATCTACCCTAACTTTAACATTTTCTTAATTGAAGAGTCAAAAAGTTATTCTCGTCTTTAAAATTATATGAATCTAACGCTGAAAAAAAAAATACTTGTAGATAGTTACAAATTAATAACATGCACACATTTAGTAATTGATATTTCAATGCTTATATGTTTTATTATGTTTTAGAGCATAAGACGATATCACCAGCTAAACTCATCATCCCGGCACAGATTCATGAGTAGTAACCAAACACAGTTGATAAACACATAAAAATCCTGAAACAAGCAAATCCAAATCTTAGCATAGTCTAAAGTTGCTCAAGTTAAGAAACACAAATTAAGAAACACAGCATCAAAACTTGAAGGCTCCGGCAAGCTTAGCAAGGCCTCCTTCTTCCTTTTTGGGCTCTGTTTCTCCTTCCTTCTTGTCTTTGCCACTACCATGAGAAGTCTCATAATCATGGAGATAATTCTCAGCCTTCTCAACAACCTTTCCGACGCCGGTGGACTCGTCCAGCTTCCCGTAGCTCTGGCCAGCGTCGATGATGTCCGCGGCGGCTCCGGCGACCTCGGCGTTGTCGTGCTTGGCTGGCTGTTTCTGGGCCGTTGATCTCGCTGCGTCTGCGACGAGCTTTGCATCCGAAAGCAGATCTCCATCGCCTTCTGGTTTATGATCAATTGGGGCGTTTTTGGTATCGTCGAATTCAATGTCTTTCACGAAATCCATGTTCTGGAAAAGGAAAGTGTGATTATCTGGGGATCGGAAAAGGAAAGTTGGGGATTTGTTTGAAATGGTTTTGGAGTGAATGTGTTGATCAAATTGAGAGCAATATCGACTGTATTTATAGAAGCTGGAAAATTAAGATGATCCGTTTGAAAACAATAAAGAATGAAAGAAATATGTCGGCAGAAATTGTTTTATACTTTGCTTGTGAGTCCAGTCATGTCATGTTTATTTGACTGAATCGTTGACTTTTTCAAAAAAATAAAATTTTAAAACGTGAATATCTTTGGCAAAATTCCAAGAATATGCACTTTTGTACACAAAATTCCCAAAATGTTCTCTTTGAGAACTTTTGCTTTGTCTTTTCATTTTAGTCCTTCATTTTATTTGTTATTTTTATTTTTACCCCTAAGGTTTAATCAGATGTACTTAATTCATCTGATTCTGTTTCACTAGGGTTGGAATCTATTTCTATGACGTAAACTTTTTCTATTTCATCATATTTTTCCTCTATGGGTTCATATCCCATTTCATATGCAATTTCTAACAATTTTATTTTGTTATTATCTTGCCTATTAGGACATTCATTAGCGTAATGTCCTTCTATGTTGCAAACCCAACATCTACAATTTTTCTTTCCTTTTGGACAGAATTTTTGTTTCTCTGCTTTGTTATCAGATTTTTTCTTAAAGAATTTTCCTGGTCGGAATCTCTTTTTCTTTTTAATAAACCTATATTTAGAAGATTTTTTCTTAGAAAAGAATTTTTTCTTCTTTTTGTATTCTGTTCTGCAGCCATATTCTACAGGATTTTCTCCTGATATTGCACAACAGTTTTTATTAAACTTTTTAAGTTTTTTCTGAGTTCTTATTTGTTCACAGAATTTTGACAGTTCATCTTTTACTATTCTTATAGCATATCCTAGACTGTAGCTAGAAGTTCTTCTATTGAAAGTTTCAATTTTAAACCTTTCTAATGCTTTTTCTCCTACCAAAGGTATTTTTCTAAGATACTGAAGTATCATTTCTGGAAATTCAATTTGTTCTAGTTTGTAAAGATTTACTTCATAGTCACAATTGAATTCCTCTAAGTAACATATATCACAGAGTTGTAGTTCTGTTAAACGTTTCCTAGCTTTTTCTTGTACTAGTTGTTTTTCATGTATTTTATCACCAGTAAAATCAATTCCTAGGAACATAGTATATAATCCATCTAGAACTATATCTAGAATATTATATGGAATGTTGTTATTATCATCTGTCCAAATGGTGTTTTTTATGAACTCTTTTGCTATTCCTAGACTCTTATGTTCTATTAATAACAATATAGTTCTTGATTCTGTATAGGCATCAGGATTAGTTTGAATTACTAAACTTAATTCTGCTGCCCATTTATCAATGATTTCTTTCCTATTATTTTGACAGTCAATATTTAGGAAATTATCATCTGTTCCTTTTGAGTTATTAACTTTGGATTTTGCACTTTCTGGAAAATACCATGGTTGATTAGCTCTTCTTCTTTTAGAGCCCATATATGAGCTTTCTCCTTCTTCTCTTTTAACATTTATGTTAAAGTTTTTAGGTACGTCATCTGAATCGTAATTGCTAATTACTTGTTCGCTTATTTCAGATTCACTAGCTGATTCTTCACTATTTAAGACTTTTAAGTCTTCAATTCCAAACAATTGTTTTAGTTTGGGACTGTTTTCTATTTCTTGGTTTGCTAGTTCATCATTTTCTAATTCTAGCAACCTGAGAGCATGGTCAAGTAAATCGAAGTTTTCTTCGTTTACCTGTAATTCATCACCTTCTAGATGATCCCAAAAGATTTTTTCGATCTTTGGTATATAGTTGGTCATATTGGTTGTTTGTCATTTTTACCAAATGGCCAAGTTAATGCTTTAGGATTTCCAGAGGATCCTAATTCTGCATTTCCTACTCCGTAATTGGGGTAAGAATATTTTTCTAAACCTATAGGCTTTGGTCTTTCTTCATTACCTAAAGGAGTTATTTTTAAATCTTTTTGTCCTAAGACTACCTTCTGGTTTTCTTGAATTACTGTTGTTAATTCAATGATAATTTTTGCTGCTGCAGATTCTAACTTATTATCTTCTTTAGTTAGAATATTTAGAATTTCTTCTAATTTTGTTTTTAGAGAGTTTATCTCTTCTTTTATTTCTGTAAAACTCATTAGGACATTTCTTCAAGCTGAATTTTCATGTCTTCTATTCGTTTTGACATTCCCATCAAGAGATCTCTCTCGCTGGGTTCTTTGGAAATACTTCTTCTAGAAGGTTCTCCAATAATAAGTTTATTCCTTTCAATTCTTGATTTATATTGTTCTCCCATGGGTTTTTTATCTTTAGCTATATCAATAGCCCATTTATTATCCACAGGGGAGATTTCAGAAAACTGTTTATCTTGAACAGTTCCTATTTGAGAAAATACATCTTCTAGTTCGATGTATTCTTTCTTTCTATAGTCAATACTGTGATGACTATTTGTTAGTGCATAAGCAACCAAATAGGTTAAGCTGAATACTTTATCTCCTTTATTCATTAAATCTTCTCTTTCAAATTTATGAATGAAAGATAATGTTTTGTCTAGATTTGCTGTATCTAAACTAATACCAAATTTAGGATAGACTGTAAACATGAATTTTTGGTAAGCTAAATTTCCTCTAGCTGCACCTAAAATGCAATCTTGCCTATCATTTATTCTGTTGTCTATCAAGACCATTTTGATTGGAGAATTTATTCCTTCTTGAAATTCTGATTTCAATAGGATTTTGACGGCACCAAAGTGTACCATTGTGATAGTATCTCTGATTTTACTATCTATTTTATTTAATTTTTCTTTAATTTCCTTTAGAGTAATTAAAGGTAAATATACTTCTCCTGTAGTATCTTTGATATCTACATGCATTTCTTTAGTACCCACAAAATAGTAAATGCTATTTTTCCTTTTTAATTTTTCTAAAAAAGGTATATTAAAGATATTTTCTTTTCTTAGATTAAGTTTAGAAGACCTAATTTTTGAAAGTAATTCTTGTTTGATCAAGAAGCTACCGATGAATCCTTCATTAGATTCAAAAGTTTGGATGTTAGAAACATCTTGATTTTCATCAATTGTTTCTTCTATATTGTCTAAATGATTCATTTTAACGAATTTTTTAGATTTTTATTTTAAACATGGCTCTGATACCAGGTTTTTGATCCACAGATAGGCAGATATGACCGGCCGAGTTCTGGCGCGATTCAAGTCTGTACATCCTACTGCGTGCAGCAAACCTGCATTATCAGCTTGCTAGCTCGTTATCAGAGCCGGACACAGCAGAGAGCCTCCCTTCCTGCTTTACAGGAGTGAGAGTTCTGTATCACTTTAATAAGCTCTGATACCAGGTTTTTGATGGTCGGTGCGGAATTTTAATTTTCTTTTAAACATTTTAAACATCCTTTATAGATGTTCATATAATGCACAAGAGTTTGATGTTTTTCACAAAATCTTGTTCCAAAACTATACCTAGATTGACTATAAGGGCCAACTCTACGGAATTTAGATAATTTCTTATCTTCTTTAGTTAATTCTCTGTCAAGAATAGATTTACAAATGTTTTTGCTCATTTGGATGATTTTTATAGAGTTCATCCTTTTGAACGTTCTTGAGATTCTTTTATACAATTTATGCATACTTTAAAGGTATTCATAAATTGTACATAGATTTGGAGTTGATGTTTTTTACAAAACTTAGTTCCAAAACTGTATCTGGATTGACTATTGTCATTATTCCTATGGAATTCAGATAAATTTTTATCTTCTTTTGAAATTTCTCTGTTGAGAATAGATTTACAAATATTTTTGCTCATTCAAGCTTCGATACTTTATTAAATGTAGTTTATGAATTTAATACTTCAGAACCCTAAGTAATTCATGCAAGCTCCATATATCTTCCTTACTATATTATTAAGAGTGTATGGTTATCATGCTATCTGTTTATAACTTAACCAATCCTGCGAATCTTGTTTCCCTAAACGGCCACCTGCCTAAGCGGTACTCCCTATTCTATGGACTCCAGGTTTCATTATAACAGATAAGCATGCATACAACAATCAATATTAAGAAAGAAGATACAGATTATAGAGACTTACATGTAATTACAAGAGGGCCCTAAAGGGCTTTTTATTCACACATATTAGATCCGAAGATCAGACAGAATCCTGGACGAGGTTCGTCTCCAGGAGATTACAGAAGTTGAAAGTAAATTACAATGAGGCGCAGAAGTGAGGGGCGCTCTCATATTACAAGAAAAGAACTTCCTTTTATAGAGAAGGAAGGATCTGTATTATTGAAGAGGGGTGCGTCATCCCTTACGTACAAACGCATTTACATTATTGCCTCTACTTAAAGTAGACGCACTACTGCATTATTGCACCCACTCAGAGCAGATGCATTATTATCCCACTACCTGCTATCACTTGAAGTGGAGGGGTCCATAGGACTGTCGGCAGCCCTGATGGTGGAGATGTCATTATCTTCTTTAGTGGGAGATCCACTTTCTTCTGAGCATCTACCGCATAGATAATTGCTGCGGTAATTCTTCAACCTTTTACAAAGGTCTGGAATATGTTCTCCCAAAATAAATGGATTAACCAAAGTATTTTGGAATTTGACAAATTTGCCTTCATCGGCTTCGCTGATCTTCTTGGGTGATTTGCTGTATATCAAGATGGTGGCATCTTGATAATTGACAAATAGTCCATCATCTGAACTGAAACTGAAAAGTTTTTGAACAAAACCTTCCAATCTTTTTATTGCTAAGAGTAGCAAATCGCTAGCCTCAAGTTTGCACTCCATAGGCTGAGATGGATGATAATGATCTCCTTTGCAAATGCCAATCTGGACTAAATGCTGAGGATGATATACCAATAATCCTAATTGATTCCAGTATGGACCGGAACTATTAATTTTCAGAAAAACTTCTTGCCCTGGTTTGGTGCATTTTTTTCTGAAAGTCTTAATTGTATCAATAATAGCCTTAGGAAAATGGCTAATTTCTAATAAATTAGGACTTGGATATATGGTTTTTACCAAACCATATTGGAATGCCTCATAGACCTGTTCAGGATTAGCATTCTTGGTGAAGTTGTAGTAACTTAAGTTTTTGGAGTCTGTGGTGAAGAACTTTTCCTCTAAAAACTTTTCTTCATTGGCAGATCTTGCATATCGATAGCAGTATTCGAAGCCTGCTTCCGTAATTTCATCGGAGTAATCCACTTTCGTAGATTTTGCCATGTCTTCCCTTGGTTTGCTGGGAAGCCTTCCTAGTGAGGTTAATGACTTCTTTTTGGACAATAGAGCTGCGCTGAAGGTGTTAGGCTTCATCATCTCTCCATTGGTAATTAGCTCCAGAGGTGCTAGTAAAGATGACCCAGTATATAGGTCTGCTGAAGTTCTTGCTTCTTGGAAGGATTTGAACTTCTTGTGTGCAATGTTGGAGACTCCTTCAGTTGCTTTTTTGGCGAAGCTCCAATCTTCATAGATCCCGGCATTAGGGCCATTATAGACCACATAATATGTTTTAGATCTTTTTGGGATTTGAATTCCCTCTTCGGATTTCTCCGATGCTAAAGGTGTAACTTTAGTCTGTGGGATTGGAATTCCCTGATTTGGTCTTAAACAAAAATCTACTGGACTGACCAGTTTAATGGAAGTTTGTACTTCCTTCTGGATTTTTGGCAAATCCACAGCCTTCAACGGATTTGTTGATTCTTTACCAACTGCCGTTTGCGTTGGAATAGTCTTATCTTTCTCTTTTGAGGGAGAAGGTGATAAGATAACCTTTTTTACTTCATTTTCAGAAGCTTGTTCTTTTTCTTTACCTGATTTGATCAGGTTAAGATATTTGAGCTTGGCTCGAACCAGCTCCAGTTCCTGGACTAAAAGTCCTTCTTGCAGCTTTAGCTGCTCCGTTTCATCCATGCTGGATGCTACACAAAGAAACAAACATTAGAAACATTTGTATTATCCTTTATAATCTTGCTGAAATTCTCTGGTAAGAAAATCTGCAAAATAGTTCTTGGTACCTGCAATATGAATAACATCAAAATCATATCTAGATAACCACATTTGCCATCTAACTAGACGACCTTGTTTATTATCTCCTTTTAAATTTATCTTTAGGAAATAAGTAAAATTCTTATTATCTGTTCTTACTAGAAATCTGCAAGGGGTTAGATAAACAGAGAATTTTTTAATTACTCTAATAACAGAAAGATATTCTTTCTCGTTACTATGATAATTCTTTTCAGCAGCCTTAAAGCTTCCTGAAGTGTATCGGCAAATGTATTCTTTACCATTATTTTCTGCTTTAAGAATTCCTCCCCAGAATAAATCTGATGCATCAGTTTCTATGATTAATTTATCCTCAGGTTGTGGGTGATAAAGCTTAGGAAAGTTTTTTAAACTTTTCTTTACTTTTACCATATAGTTGGTATCTGAATCTTTCCATTCCCATGGAATATCTTCCTTAAGCTTTGCTTGTAATGGTGCTCTGACCTGGGCAAGCTTAGGAATATAATCAGAAGCATAAGTGAGGATTCCTAAGAATCTCTGCAACTGTTTTTTGTTTTCAAGGATATCCGGGAACTTTTGAATATGTTCCAAGATATGATCTTGAGGTCGATGAGATCCTTCTTCAATTTCTAGTCCTAGAAAATTGATTTTAGTTTTAAAAAGCTGTGTTTTCTTCTTTGAGAGTATTATTCCTAGAGAAGCACATTTTTTAAGTACTGCCGCTACTTGCCACAGATGTTCTGTTTCATTATTGCTGAAGACTAAAATGTCATCAATATAAACACAACAGAATTTTTCAAAGGTTCTAAATGCATTTTGCATATGTCTTTGAAATTTGGCTGGAGCCTGTTTTAACCCAAAGGGTACGACATTCCACTGGTAATGACCTTGTGGACATGTAAAAGCAGTTAATAATTGTGATTCTTCATCTAGCAATACTTGCCAGAATCCTGATTTACAATCAAAACTACTGAATATTTTCTTTCCTCTTATTAGAGTTAACAATTCATCTTTATTAGGAAGGTTATGACTGTCTCCTATGGTAGCTGAGTTTATAGCTTTATAGTTGACAACCATTCTCTTTTTTCCTCTTCGTTTCTCAGCTTCATTTTCTACCAAGAAAGCTGGAGACATGTGGGGTGATTTGCTAGGTTTAATTACTTTTAATTCTAGCAATTCCTTAATTTGTTTTCCAAACTCTTCTCTATCCTTAGGACTATATTGCATTGGTTTAACCTTTACAATTGTCTTGGGATTGATTAGTTTTATGGTTGCTGTCATCCAATATTTTGATTTGTTAGGATCTATTGGATTTTCTGAACACACAGAATCTAAAAGTGTTTCTATTTTACAAAGTTTTGTATTTTGAAGCACAAAAAGTTGTTGTTCTTTAGTATATATACCCCCCCCTCCTTAAAAGAGAAGCAATTTTATTAGGGCTAATATTTAGCGCCTCTGGTTTTGGTAATTTAGATTTCTTTTTCATGTATTCTAAATAACCTGGAACTCCTACTTTAAGAGCTTTTCTTATTTTTCCTATATGTACAGGATTATTGTTTAGAGTGAAAATTATCCTATCTGTGTATTGGACAAATGGATGATACAACGGACAGAAATTATTTCCAATAATAAAATCTATTCCAGATTCTTGTTGATATACAGTTGGAATATGAAATATTTCTCCTGCTATCATTATATTAAGATTTTTACAGACCTTAGAGAGTATGATATGTGATCCATTTCCAATTTTTACTCTTATTGGTTTTTCTACATTTACCCAATGTTCTTTGGGTATTACATATTTGCTAGCAACACACATGCTTGCACCGGTGTCCACATAGCAATGTAATTCAATTTGTTTATATCCAGAAAATTTTAATTTTCCTTTTATATAAATTGAGTTAGAGTTTGTAATATTGCTCATTACAAAGTTTGTGGGTTAATTTATAATTATCACAAACTTTGGGTTGGTTTAGCAATTATTCTATCTCTTGAAACTTGGCAAACCATATGCCAAGTTACATAGTTTGGGAATTTGAACCAAAAATTGAATATTTTGGGAATTTGGACTCCCAATTTGAACATTCTTGGAATTGATCCAATATCTTTAACTACGTAAAATAGTGTAGCACATCGAATTTTTTATCTCTGAAACTAGGTTTAGCACTACATAATATAACCGTCTTTAAAATTTGATATTTATAATAAAAATTAAAATGAATTAAACAAAATCACATACGAGTGATACAAGTACAATTACTTAATGTACGATCAAAGTCGGATTAAGATAGGACATGTACTTTTTGAATAGTTTATTCAAGTCTATCAAGTTAATTTGAAGAAATATTTTTATTTCAATTCAACTTACCAGAAAAAAAAAGAAAAAAAAGAAAAAAAAAAAAAGTGATTCTTTTGTATCTGGTGTTTCATATTTGGTATTGGCGGACGGATATGTCATAAGAGATTGATGCTTCCAAAAAAAAGGAATATGTGGCTTATGTCTCCACTTCTATATGGTAAGACTATTATTATTAGTTGTAAGTGAGTTTTTCACATTAGAGCATCTCCAATGGTGAGAGGGTCATGAGTAAAAATATGTTCCAATTGTCAAAATTGTATTGGGCGTCAATGTGATGTAAGATTGAAAACTTTTATTTTGAAGTTTGGTTCTCCAATGCAACCATCAAGATCAATGATCAAACAATATAAAAAACGAACTCGAGCTCATTAAATAGCACATGAAACATTAATGATTAAAATTTAATTTATTTCTATAAAAATCCAATATATACAATATAAATAAATTATACACGAGTTGCTCGATGAACCTATATAGTTGGCTCTTATAAGCTCGAGTTCAAACTCGTATAAACGAACGAGTTCTACACGAGTTGCTCGATGAACCTATATAGTTGGCTCTTATAACCTCGAGTTCAAACTCGTATATAAACGAACGAGTTCGAGTTCGAATTTGAACTGATCAAACCGAGCTTGAAAACGAACTTTGACCTAGTTGTTCGAGAGTTGTTCACGAACGGTTCAATTCATTTACACCCTAATTATGAATGCTAAATTAGTTACATCTCTTTTTATATATAGTTTCAATTTTAACTAATACTCAATGAGGTGTTTTTGTCATTTGAATTTAATAAAAAATGTTGAGACCCTAAAATTCCATCTAAGGCAGTTTATGGAACAGAGGAAAAAAATCACCATTGTAAGGTTCCCTCTTGCCAGGTTGTATGAATCATTCATACACAGTATGGGCTCCATTTCAGTAACTAAAAAAAAATCATAACGTGCAATTTTGTTCTAACGTTAACCTTTTGAAAATCACAAAGCAAAAAAATCATTAAAACAGGGCAACTTTTGACAATCTGTTCTGCTTTTCAAGAAACACAACATATGAACATACTGAGGTCAGAATGTTCGTAGTACATGATGCATGATTCATTTCAGAAAACCCCAGAAAGTACATCAAAATACTCAAACAAACATTAAGCAAAAACTACCACAATCTAAACATCATCAAACAGATCATACCACAAACACCATGATTAAAGATGCAATCTTGATTACACACAGTCACACAGTAGCTTTGATTGATTAAGAAACTTTTGGAAATGCATCAAAACTTGAAGCCTCCAGCAAGTTTAGCAATCCCTCCTTCAGCGATCTTCGCAAAGTCTCCTTCTTCTTCCTTCTTAGCAGGCTCGGTCTCCTTCTTAGCAGGCTCGGTCTCCTTCTTAGCAGGCTCTGGCACTGGCTCAGAAGGCTTGGCTACTTCTTCTTCTTCCTTCTTCGGCTCGCTCGGAGTCGGCGCCGCCGGTGCCGGTGCCGGATCGGCTTCCCGGGGCTTGGAAGTGTTCTTAGCCTCGTAGTCGTGGAGATAGTTCTCGGCCTTCTCGATGTAGCTTCCGACGCCGGCAGCTTGGTCCAGCTTGCCGTACTCCTGGGCGGCGTCTAGGAGGTCTGCGGCGGCGCCGGCAACCTTGGAATTCTCGTACTTTGGGGTCTCCTTGTTGAAGGTGGATCTCGCTGCGTCTGCGACGAGCTTTGCGTCAGCCATGAGATCGCCCTTGCTCTGTTCTCCCTCTGCCGGCGGAGGGGTGGTTTTTTCCGGGGACTTTTCGGCAGGGGAATCGTCCTTGGAGAGGCTGGTATCTGCGAATTTCTTCAAGAAATCCATTTCGGGATTGGTGATGACGGTAAAAAGCTGAGGAAATTAAGGGGATTTTTGGAGTTGATGGAATTATTTGAGTAGACTGTTTATCGTTGCTGGAGTAGTGTGTTTTATATAGAGAGTGGATGATTGAGTGTTGAATACGTGTGTTGGCTTTTAGTGTTGGTTTCTTGCCCGCTAAATTGATCTTAAACTTAAATAAGATGTTGATCATACTATTATATAAACTTCATTTTCATTTTCATACTATTATAATAATTTAATTATGAGAATCATGATTTTGATTGAAAGTTGAAGTAAACTTGGAATTAACATAGCAATGAAAATAATGATAGTATAACAAAAGAGAGTTTTTTCTTGCAATGATGGTTTTAATTGAGATAGATAGTAAATGTTGATATTCTCATTTCATGCCTGATTATTACATGTTTTGGATTGATTCTCTCACTTTCAAAATCTGATTTTTACATATTAAGAATGATCATTCAATTTACCATTGTTGATCTTCTCACTTTCATGTCTGATCATTATATTTTTTTGTTGTTTTTCTCACTTTCAAATCTGATGTAATACATATTAAATTTTTAAGACCAATTTAGACAAATTAGGTTTAGTTATTTATAATACAT
Source organism: Cruciata laevipes (assembly GCA_963678965.1). Classification (NCBI taxonomy): domain Eukaryota; kingdom Viridiplantae; phylum Streptophyta; class Magnoliopsida; order Gentianales; family Rubiaceae; genus Cruciata; species Cruciata laevipes. The sequence goes on along the minus strand of OY787641.1, from coordinate 4,060,251 downwards.
TCCATAATTTCCATTGATTGAATATCTACTCGTTTAGCTTTGGCTTTATCTTGTTACCTAGTGATGGTTGTGGATGTGTGGTGGGAATTCAGTCCTAAAAAATAAATAGTTGAGTAATAAATATGAGAATAGAGTTTTCAGGATTTTTATTGCCATGCTTTGATGATCACCCAACAAATATTATATTTACATTACAAGAAAGAAGTGTCGGCAAAGAAAGTCTCTTGTTTGTTTATTGACTTCATTGGTCCACTTGTAGTTGTGGAGGGATGGTCGGCTTGGGGTTAAATTAAATGATTCAATAGATGTATTTTTATAAGAAAAAATATTTTAAAAATAACAATTTTGTTAGTAAATAAAATATTTTCAATATGAATTAATATAAGAAGAAGACAGTATGTGTAAAATATATGATTTATTAACATATTTTTGCTTGTGTGCAATTTTAGTTTAAAATTGTTAATGGCGAAAATCTAAATTTTAGCTTAAAAATAATTAAACATATCATTTCCGGCAATTCTACATGTGGAACCTTAAATTTAGTGTGACGCTTTAATAATACAATCTTTTCAACCAGACTTTAATTAGGTTGAAGCCAAATCAAACTAATCTATAATCTGCTCATAAGAATATCTCTAATGATTCTCATTAAACACTTATAAATACATTCGAACATTTTCAAGTTTCAAGTTTTCTTCGTGCAGCTACAGGAGATTTTCCCATGTCCAAGACCATGTAATGGCTAAGACATTAGCGCTTGAGGAAGCCGTGCTGCTGGCGAAAGTTGTTAACCAGCCGCAAGTTTGCGTTATCGGTGATGCTATACAGGTTGTGCAGATGGTTCGACGCGAGGTGGCTTACCCGATCATATGTGAGTCGTTTCTTGACCGAAACATATTTACGCTTGATCGGAATCAATTAGAGGGTCTCTTCTAGGTCTCGAGGGGTTGTAATTTCGTTGTCCATGCTCTAGCGAACTATGCGAATACTTGGGATACTCTTCCGAGTTTCTTGTCATTCGTTTCTGAACGTTTTCCAGAATCCTGAAATATAATTTCTTTACTTAAAAAAAAAATCAATATCACAACAGTTATTGAAAGCAAGTTACGATAATACTACAAACTTCAAAGCTCAAATTCAATAAATTTTATTGTTAACTACATTAAGAATTACATTTACATGATCACTATAACGTGAGTGCACGATTTGTTGTGAGCATAAATTAGCAACATAACAATTAAAATAATTGGTATTTCGTTGTGAAGTCTTGATTAGCATTGTCCATTGTCAAATAAAAATTGAACAATTATAGGTGTCAAAATATATATAATCAAACAAAACACAAAATTAGTGGAGCCCTTGAGCTTCTACTTTCGCTTTCTTGTGCGCTGATATGTTCTTGAAGATCATTTCACACCACTTGCCCACTACTTTCATGGATCGTGATGCCCTTGGTCGACTCTCACTTTTGATGTTTACAACTGTTTTTTATTTATTTTTTGCCACTTTGAGCATTAAAAAAATATCTTTAGGGCATCCAATACAATTATTCAAGCAAGATCAGGTTCATGATTCGGGAACATAACAGTGCTTATCATAGTTAATTCGAGTCTAAATCGTAGGGATGACTCACCTCAAGAACACTAATAGGTATTAAGTTAAATTCACTATAAACTCGACCCAACCTAATTAATAAATTGAAATAGTACCTATTATTTAGAGGTATTAAATCGAATTAAAATGTTGATTTCGAATTTCGGTTACAATAAATCTGACTCGAATATGAGTTTTTGTGTAGTTTAAATCAATTTTTTTGGTTTAAACTGACCGTGAGTTAATAAAACTTCTTTTAGTTAAAATAAACAAGTTATATATGAGTTCGTGTCAGATTAAATTTAGACCTGGTCTAATATGTATCAAAATTATTAGAATGGAATTATTTCTCGGCTTCGGGCCATGGAACCTTTAATTTTCAGGTTAGTTTCAAGTTGGGTCAAGTTTCTCGAAACGTGTCTAGTCTAAAACTGACGGAACTCTAGTATCGTTACATCTGTGTTCAATTTAGTCGAGTCTTGAAGTCGTGTTAAATTTGTACTCAAGCACTTAATGTAGTACATAAATCCATAACCGGGAGAACTACAGTTGTGGTGGAAGAATAGACTCCATAAACATGATTGCGTATCCATTAGGGAAACATTATTTTTGAAACCTAAATCCCGTGGATGTGGAGAAAAATTTTCAACCAGAAAATGGGAATCTCATCAATTATTTGAAGAACAAAACATAATGGTAACGGTGTCCTAAAAACAATGGGACCTGCACTCACTTTCCTTTTTGGGACTAAAATGGCTTTAATTAATCTAATTGTGGGGTTTCAATCAACTTAAAGAAAATTTGCAAGTTTGATCCCAATGTTTAGCAGATATGGGGTTTTACCCCGATTTCTGTTTATTGGAATCAATCAAAACTAAATACAATTTGTTTCAAAATCTTGTTACTGTCTTAGGGATATGTTCAAACCATATTCAATATGAATCCAAACCATAACTATTAACTGCGAACAATATCTTGTTGGCAAATTCTCATTTGAGACAGGTCTCAAATGAGACCAAAGATTATATGAGACTGCTATTGATTGATTTTGTCGTTGGTGAGCTTTAAACCCGCTGATTTCCTTGATTGAATTTGTCGTTGGTGAAATTGACCAAGGAAATGATCAAGAAAATTGACCGAAAGATCAAGCAAATTGAACGAAAGATCAAATTAACTGAAAAATCAAGGCAAAACAAAAATACTCAAGGACATTGATTGAAAGATCAAACAAATTGACTAAAAGATCAAGCAGAAACAGTAAATGCTCATTCCCCTGTTCTTGGTCTCCACAAAGACAGGTCTCACCCAAGACTTTGTCTATTTTGTTTGATCCGGCCACATATTAAAGCATAGGACCGGATAAATCCCAATTTATATGTTTTGAGGAAAAAATAATATTTTATTATAAACGAAATAGTGTAACATTAGTAAAATATTGAGACTTTTCTTGCAACATTCCACATATATCATATCATTTTCCCAATTCCCAATTCTTCCCAACTACCGAGGCATCAAAACGTTTTGTAATCCAATCTCATCAATCATCACTAGTTCACCACCGTTAGGTGTTAGCACCTTCTACAAGGTTGTGTGGGAACGAAGTTGAACATGAACGGGGATGAGTAAGAACAAAACAAACCAGTGATAGAGATCAATTAGGTCAACACTTGCAAAAACCAAATGACCGACAAGGAAGTTTCCACTTATTGGCCCTGTCCAATACCGGCACCCTCCAGCACTTGTCACTATTCACACATGAAAGATTTATTTTTTTAAAAAATAATAAAAAATAATTTTCTTTAGAATTAGTTTCAATATGTTGTGTACGAATTAATCATTCTTTAAATATATAGTTTCATAATTATGAACATCATAATTATACAATTTTAATTTAATTTCAGCACCCTCCAGCACCTTCCAGCACCAGCTACCAATTCCATCGCTCTATTGGACAGGGCCATTGTTGCAACACCTCCGATTTGGTAGCAGCAATAAAGGTGTTGTAGCTCGATCAATTCACAATCAATGAGTAGCAAACGACCAACAAGAATGCGAACAATTTGCTTCCGACCAGATCATGACTGGTAATGGGTTTTTCACTTATGGCCAGCCACCGCATCACTTCTAGTCTGATAGTGGAGATGATAGTAGAAATTGTGAGAAACAATAAACACCTTTAAAATTTTGGTAAATAATATTCAAAAATATGTTGCTAATTTGTAGGAACGACTGAGAATTAGAAAGTGAAAAAATTGAGAAAATTATAACCCACACTGATGACGTTTGGGATGCCGAAAGTTAAATTGTGATCATCAACATTGAGGCTTGATCCACGGCGATGAGATTTATGAACGGACGAGGGAAGAGTTCACTCCCCACAAATAGTATAGCATTTAGGAAGTCCAAAGTTGATGAAGATTAAGAAAGTATGCATTGTGAATTAATTAATAACATAGTCACATTTTTTGTGTATGTTATCACGGTTTGAATTTGTAGTCGGAATATATATACTACCGAATTTGTATTTTAGAAATGGTACAAGATCGTTTAGCAACTTTTGCACCATCGGAGTTGGATGATTGAGATTGTTGGTAGCAAGAACACAATGAACGATATCTCATGGAATACCACAACGATCAAATATACAGAATCAGGAACAAACAGAGCATCGTTCTTGAAATTAAAATACTTATTAATCAAATTACAGAAACAACTTCAAATCAGCCCTATTTCTTCAAGAAATCTCCAGCCATCTTCGCATAATCTCCGTATTTACTGCCACCGGAATGGCCGCCGGCGTCGGCGCCACCCTCGCCGGAATGCTTGTTCTTGTTCAGCAGCCCTTCCGCCATCTTGATATACTCCCCGTACCCGCCACTGCCGGAGGAATGATGCTTCTCCTCCTCCTTATGCGGCTTGGGCTGGTGGTGGGTCTCCGCCGCGCCGGTGGTGGCTTCGCCGTGGTACTTGTGGAGATAGGTCTCGGCCTGCTCGACCATCTTCCCCATCGCGCCGCCCTTCTCGTCGAGCTTGCCGTAGTGGGAGGCGGCGTGGAGGATGCTCTCGGCGGCGGCGGCGACCTCCTTGTTGTCGTGCTTCTGGTTGGGGTCCTGCCGGAGCGCTCCGGCCACGATCTTGGCGCTGGAGAGGAGCTCGGAGGAGGACGGCGGAGGGTGGTGGCCGGGCTTCTTGTCGGAGCTGGTGGGTGACTTGGTGGGCGATTTGGTGGGCTCTTTGTCGTGAGGAAATCCCATCGTCGCCGGAGAAAGATGAACGGGATCGGAAATTGGGAAGGAAAATTTGATGGGAGAAGATGATGGGAAAAAGCGGTGATTTATTTGGGGGAAATGAAAGTGTCAACGCGGGGTTAACGCTGGTTTGGGTGGACACGGTATATACGTTTTTGGTGGGAGATACTCCCTCCGTCCCAACCAAAACTTCTTACTTTCCTTTTTAGTCCGTCCCAACCAAAACTTCTTACTTTCATTCTTTCCTTTTTGGCAAAAAAACAACTACAAAAAGACAAATATACCCTTAATGAATTCTTACAAATAGCCATAATCATAAGTGATATTCCATTTATACCCCTTAAAACTTCACTTATTAGATATAAAATGTATATTTCTTAAAATCCGATCCGAAGTCAACTAAGAAGTTTTGGTTGAGACGGAGGGAGTATTAGAAAAGTGACGCAAGTTGTTGTAAAACTTATCCTCATTAAATGAGGCATGATCCACTTTTTTACCATTAATGGGGAAAAAGGATCTGATCTGATTTTTTTAATGTATAATTTTAATATTTTATGATATACGTAAGAAAATTATTTCTTTCCTATTACACGGTCTTATATTAATCAGTTTTCTTATTGGAATATTGCTATTTCATGATATATTTGGTGACTTATTAAATTGAGTATAAATAAATATTTTCTAATAATTTCCACTTTGATGGACGGTTGAGATTAATTCTACGAAAACCTGATGAAGATTTAGGTCTTCTCTCCACCTATGAATTCATGTCTTTGTTTCATTGAAAACGCATGCTAAAGTCATCTTATGATAATGTTCTAACAGAAGAATCCATATGAGCAGTCATCTGATGAATTCTTATGATCGTCCTTATTAACCCCGATGAATCCTAAAGGAAATCCGAAAGGCTGCCGATTCACACAACACATAAAGTTCATAGGCAATGGGAGAGAAACCTAAACTCCTACACAAAGCTGACAGATTCAGGATATCGACCTCTCCACTACAATGAGTGGAGGTAAGTAATTCTATAAAATCCTCATAATTCTATTACGTGATTGATCTAGATGTTTAAAGATTTTAGGATCATTTATGTCATGTAAAAATTATGCTTACATGTGGTATCAAGAGCAAGGTTACGAACATCCGTTTAATCCATTAAGAGTAATAGATTCATGAACTGAATAACTGATGAATTTAGATATGCAATTTAGGATTTTGCATACATGAATCTATGATTATTTTTTAACAGCATGCATTATCCGTATGTCTATATTTTAATGTTTGTTTATCTGTGAAATAAATTTTTTTACTGAATTAATTCCGTCAAATATCGGGTTCTGCGAATTAGGGTGTTTTTGCAGATCCTATTACGAGATATTTATGTGATTATGTTATTAAATTAAGTTTAACCATAATTATTACGTCTGTGAATATATTTGATTATGGTTATCGAATGCTTGCATGAAATAAATGGATGTATATGTATTGTCCATTTGTTGGAATATATATACTATGATTTGTATAGTATTTTGATACACGTGTATGGGTATATAGAATGATTGTGATCAAGGTTATTAAAAATGCCTGTTTGCTTGTGCTATCCACTTAATTTAAGATGCATGCAAATTTGATTAGAATGTGACTTAAGTGCCTGAAAATTGCAATGTCATTATGCAAGAATGGTGTATTTAAACTGTTGCATGCAAAGTTGAGTGAATTTTTTATGCATGATGCCTATATGTAATTATGAGTATACATATAGTAAAGTTATTTTATCTTGTGATATTTAGTAATTCTATGAATGAATGATTTTCATAGAATAATTTATGTTTACTATAATCGTGCATTTGTGCGAAATTAATGATGATAATTGGTTTTGTGCATAATCATTTGTGCATTATTAGTACAAAAATGATTTTGCATTAAGATTCTGAAAGTTGTTTTATGCATTATCCGTATAAAACATATTTGGATTAATTATGGAGAAACGATTTAATGTGCATAATCGTACAATACATTGGTTTCATACAATGTGCATAAATTGAGTCTAGATATCACCATAGTGACTATATCATACAATGATTTGCATGTGAAAACCATGTCTTAAGAAATTTTAATCTTTCTTATGTTTAATTAGTTACCTACAGGTAGACTATGAACATAAGATGATTAATAATTTATGAAGTGTTTGTATGTGTGTAGACTAAGGATATCCACAGATAACTTAGTTTAAATAAATTACTACATCACTTACTTATGATTCATGAAAATGTGACTTTATGAGATTAGAGTGATTACCCTAGGAACACTATAATTGTTTGTCATATTATTCAATTTATGATGGGTTGTTTGTTTGTGAAAGAATGACGAGGTTAGTGGGAGTGATAAAGTTCAAGATGTGGTCATTTAGGAATGAGGAAACTCTAATGTGGTCATTGTGGTAAACTCCGAATGTTGGGAATCCTATTGTTATATATTGAACCATTTAACAATGAGGAAAACTCAGTGAATGATCATCTACTTCATGATGAAATATCACCAATAATAAACTTGTAGAACAAGAAACTACATGATGACGCATAGAAAATCAACACATCCACAGATGGTTGGATTTTTTATTTATTTTTTACTTTGAAAAGATGAAAGATTGTCATTAAGCACATGCACTGATGTTATGGTCTCATACATATTTACGAAAGCATTACCTCCTAAGACCATTATGAAGCATGCTTATAGTTTGGGTCTTGAGGAGAGCTATTATGTTGGCCTACTTATGTTTAGCCTTTGTTTGACATTTATTTGAGATCTCTTATGATTTTACATCTTTTATATATTCTGTTTCTCTTGTGCATACACATTATTGTGTTGGGATTTATGATAACATGCAATATAAACAGAAATATATAAATTTAAATCAAATATAACAAAAATTAATGTAAGTTATTGGGACTAATCCCGTGGTTCGATCCATGTGGAGATGGAGAAACAATCGTTCTCTTTTCTTATACAGTTAAATGAGTGTGATAATAATAGTTCTTCAATTAGATATTGGTTTATGTTGAAATTTTGTTCTCCATCTGTTTATAAAAGTTGGGTTTAGTAATTTTTGTTTTATTGTTCTAGATCTGGTTGTGTAGATCGTATTTCCAGTTGAGATATATGGGTTCCAAGGTATATAGATTTGGACGATCAAGTAGTGAGAACATTTGAAAATAATACGAAATGATTTATATGAAGAAAAAAAAAGTAATATGTGAAGAAAAAAAGGATTTTTTCCCTAAATAATCATTTTTCACCGCTTAATTCCGAAAATGTTCGGTTTTTTTTGGAAATTCCGAGTGTAGGTAACTCGGCAAACCGTTTGCCGAGTATATTAAAACGACTGCGTCTGGGCCGTTTTGATTAATGAGCTCGGCCCAGTGGTATAAGCCACGTGGCCTGGGATTTTTTCCCTAAATAATCATTTTTGACAGTCTAATTCCGAAAATGTTCGGTTTTTTTCGGAAATTCCGAGTGTAGGTAACTCGGCAAACCGTTTGCCAAGTATATTAAAACGACTGCGTCTGGGCCGTTTTGATTAATGAGCTCGGCCCCAATGGTATAGGCCACGTGGACTGTCCAGGTGGCTGGTAAACTCGGCAGATTGACTGCCGAGTATTGATAAAATTAAAAAAAAAAATCCGCCGTTTTGGTTGAATAAATCGCAGATCCCAGATTGGGTTTCTTCCCAAAACAGATCGCGTTTCCAAAACGCAGCGACGACAACCGATTTCGGCCGACCAGAGACTTGAGCCATCCGAGAAAGCCGGGAAGTGGGTTTTCGGCTGCCGTTTCCTTGGGTTTTGATTGGGGCCGGCCGGATTTCATGTGGCCTATACCATTGGGGCCGAGCTCATTAATCAAAACGGCCCAGACGCAGTCGTTTTAATATACTCGGCAAACGGTTTGCCGAGTTACCTACACTCGGAATTTCCGAAAAAAACCGAACATTTTCGAAATTAGACTGTCAAAAATGATTATTTAGGGAAAAAATCCAGAAAAAAACTGTGTGGAGAAAACTGAGAAGTAAGAGAAAGATAAGAAAAATATGAAAGACTTTGTAACCTCCCTAAACCACTTCCCGAACCCGAAACCTGAAAATCACGACGATATTTAAAAAAATCATCAAAAAATGCACGACGAATTTTAAAAAATCACGGAACCTCAGTGCATTAAACCTAATCTCAATAGGATTTATATGAACCACTTTTAATGTCGGGACTTTCTAAAAAATGCAAAATTGCCGTAAATAAGGGCTGTGAACTGAGCAATTTGCACCGATGTGAAAAGAAGTAAAAGATAGAATTTAACAAGAATTGAGGTAAAATATTATTTGTTAAATCATCAAAACTTAAAATAAAATTTAAAATTCATAAAAGACTATTATATTTTTAAGTTTACGTCCTCCATATTGACTCAAACTTTACAAAGAAAATAAGTTTTCAAAATATTGATGGCACAAGTTAAACAATTAAGTCAACTATGAGTATAATGAGTGTGTAAGGTGTTGTTCTCTTCACGGTATTTGAACTCATCTGAATTTAAAAAACTTTATCTGAACTCATCTGAACTTAAATAACTTTATTTGAACTCATCTGAACTGAACTCATTTGTGCTTAAAAAATTTAGCTGAACTTATTAGAACTTAAAAACTGAGCTGAATTGAAATATATATAGATAAATTGAACTGAACTAAATTGAAACTAACTAAAATATATGATCATTTTCAATATATCTGAAATTTATTAATCTAAATATAACATAATACATTTAATATTAAAATATACTGAACTGAGTTGCAATAATGTAAATTAACTGAACTGAATTGGATTGAAATAAATATGACATTTTCAAATAATTTGAGTATAACTTACAGTTCAAAAGAATTTTCTTGTTGAACTGAATTGAACTGGATTGAATTGAACTAAAGTACAAATTGATTTACTAAAAAAAGAATCAGCATGGCTAAATTAACCTGAATTTCATCAAATTACACTTCACTCCAATTCATTGAACTGAATTGAATTGAAATGAGTTTATTTTATGATGAATTGAACTGAATTAAATTGAACAAAAGTGTAAATTAATGTGTTGAAAAAATAATTGGTATAACTAAATTAACCTTAATTTCCTCAAATTATATTTTACAGAACTAAACTGAATCGAAGTAAAATTAATGTATTACAAAATGGTATGAATAAATTAATCTTAATTCATTGCATCAAATTATTTTGTTGATGAGCTAAACTGAACTGAAGTGAAATTAATGTATTGAAAAAAAAAGAATCGGTATGACTAAATTAATCAAAATTTCATCAAATCATATTGAAACTGAACTAAACTGGATGGAATTGATCTGAACTGATATGAACAATTAAGCTCAAAAGAAGAGGGTCTACGACGCATGTTAGTAAAATCATAAAATATTTTTAGCATTATTATAATATACAATATTGAACTGAACTGAGCTGAATTGAAATGAAAAAATATAAAATATTGGACTTATTAAACTGAACTGAACTAAAATACAAATAATTTTACTGAACTTAACTTATCTGAAAACTAAATAAGTTTACTGAACTGAACTCATCTGAACTGAAAAAAGATTATCTGAACTAAAAAATATTTATCTGAACTAAAAAAAGTTTATCTGAACTCATCTGAACTAAAAAATATTCAAATAAGCTCGGAGAACAGGACCTAAATGGGAATATATATGAAAATGAAGTATTTAGGATAGAAAAAATATGTGAATATAGTAAATATTTTTCATAAACGACAATGTGCAAATCAGCATGAAAATTGAGCATGTATGAGGTGGGAATTTCGTCTCTCCAATTCCAAACTCGGTAATTTGACCCTTGAGGCTTCAAAACAATAGTACAATATCAAATGATTAATGATCAGAGATGTGCGAACAATGACGACATTTTCCGTTTATGTCGACACAATGACTCCTTTTCAAAAAAAAGAAAAAAAAGACACAATGACTCCATGCATCCTCACAAACCATCAGTACCACACTCTATAAATTAACCCTGCTCCATGACTCCAACAGTACCAACAACTCACTAGCAACTCCTCTCCGGTCACTTCCTACCGCGCTCATCTACAACGTGGTGTCCCAGAGTGGTGAACCTGAGATCACGGGCGAATATATACATTTCCGTTTTATTTGCTTGTGTTCTCAGGTCACCCCTTTGGAACATCTCGTTGACGAATATGTTTTCAGCATTTCGTTCTAACAATATTGATTTAATATGTTGCCTAGGAAATTAGCATCAAGAGGAGGAATGATACATGGGAAGCATCTCTAATTCATCTTTGATATTTTTTAGTAAGTTTTCAATTCATGTTTTTCATCAAAATCATAATTTGACTTGTTGTTTTGTTGTGACAGGTAGAGTCAGGAGTCAGGAGGGATGAAGTATACACAGAAGGCTAGCCTGGCCACAATGATACAGATATTCTGTTTATTCTTTGACATATAATACTTACATTGTACATTAGTTTAGTAATTATTTGTGAGTATTATATATTTGTTTTTAAAAAGCACACTACATGTATACTTAATCCACTCTTCTTCAACGTTACTAGTACTGTCTTACTTGCTGGCATTCATCGCATTAAAAGAAGGGGTTTATGGGGTTGCTCCATGCATGTCCATTTTTCTCTTGCAGGTCCGTATTTTTACTATAATACCCCTAATATTGTTAAGACAAAAAATAGGTTTGAAATCATAGGGTTCCATCATGGGGCATTAAAACAATGGACTTGTAGGGAGAAAAATGGATCTGCATGAAGAAATTGCTTAAAACAATTGCAGAGACGGAGAACAAAATTCAACACCCATGCCAAAATACTTGATCAAATAGTGAAAGAAAATGAAGTGGCAAAACCTTAATAACTTAGTGATCAGCTAGCTACATTGCCACCCAGAGGTATTGAAGATGAGATACCTTGAACCACACGGAATGAGGATCGCTCCTACCATCCCAACTTTCTCTTAACATGTCGCATCCGCTGATGATTAAAGTCCGCAGATTGGTGAGGCGTGCCATGGCATCCGGCGAGGTCAAGCATCGAAGTTTAGGAAAATGAAGCACGCGAAGTAAGCGTAGCGACGCCAAGTTTCCTAACCAATCTGGCAATTCTTGTATTGATTCGAAACTATCAAGTCTCAGCTCTTGTAGTGAAGTCAAGGATTGGAGCTGTTCTGGCAGAGAAGAAGACTTGAAGCCTAATCCACACAGCTCCAACTTCAAGAGTGTGGACGAACAAGCTTCTGATGCAGCCATGGACAGATTTCTCAAGCTGGACAGATGACTAAATCCCCTAATCATACTAGTGGTGTACAAGCTCGGGAAGTATAGCAAACTCTGCAAATGAAGAACTGCAGAGTTTGAAGACGAGTTAGTCGTCCCATTTCTAGTGGCATTGGAAATTTGCTAATCCCAGGTGATAAAATAGAGATGCCTTAAACTAACCATTCTGCTCATCATCCTAGGCGGAAGACATTGTAGCTCATAACAACCTTCCAACCTCAATGTTTGCAAATTATAGAGCTTCCATAAATCATCTGGAATGACTAGATAGCGCAGATGCTTCATCCTGCTAATCCTTCGGGACAACTATCTTAGAATTCTATTACAGAGTTCCTTGTTAATTATTACCAAATGCATGATCATTGGCAATAATTATGACAAATAGCAAGAACAGACACAGTTCGGCCGCGTGATCCCGACAACAACATGTTCACTAGTTCAGATTCTTCTCAACCTCTTCCTGCAACAAATGGGAGAGGAAGAGAGTCTGTTTGTCGACCTCTCACTACTTCCACAAAAGAGACTAGTGAAGTTTCCCTTCTGATTAATCCAATCCCCAGAGATTCCAGATTTAAAACTTTCAACTTCTCATTGATATCTCTAACTTTAGAACTCATTCTCAAGCGAAAAGAGACATCATGCTTAGATAAGGAGAAAAACAAGGGTACCTTTGACCTGACCCTGGATTGATCACTGGTTTTCACCTCTCGGCGAAGACTTTCGTAGAGAAGCTCATCCAAAACATCGTCAGCTTCGAAAGAAACCTCTTCAGCCTTCTCGAGCCAACGCAGAACGACCGGGTTTCGAGATTGCTTGGTCTCCGCGTCGGCTAATGCAGCCTGAACATCTTTAGCATGGTTCTGCAGGGCCTCCACATCCTTCTGCCGAGACAATCCTGTCGGAACCGAAGGAAATGGCATTCTGCAGCAGCATCCGAACAGTGGCAGCTATCATTGCATCTGCCATTTCCTTAATTTTTATTTTTTCAGCTTCTTTTCGGTCTTCGACTGAATGAACAAGGTTGTTTTTCAAACGTGATGGTGGTTGGTTCCCAATGTCAATATAATCTTTTGCAAATAAATAACATTTGTTGAAAAGTTTGCTAATGCGTCCAAATTAAGTGTGCATTAAATTAAAATTAGTATGGCCTGCGTTAGTGCGTTTGATTCCGAATAAAACATGTTATTTTTGTCTGGGCAGTTCTAAGACCATATTTGTCGTTCAGTTCATTGTAAATGTAAATTGATGATATTCAGGTTCATTCAGTCATCCTGATTTCATTTTTCAATACATCAATTTTCAATTCAGTTCAATTCAGTGCAGCAAGATATGAGCTCTAGTAAAGGCGTAATGCTTATCTTTCCACTATCCACAATTGCCCTGCCGTGACCATACTATATAATTAGGTCATGTTTGTCTGTTTTAATTAAATATACTTAAAATAATCACAATCAAAATATGGATTACTATTAATGGTTTTAATGTTATACGCTTCTTTTCAGCGGTACTCTACATTCGAATGAAAATTATTTATGCTGAATAAGTGGTTTTAGATTATTTTGCCCTAGTCTAAATAGGAAGAACAAAAGTTTATTTATATATTAAAAAAAATAGAACAAAAGTTTAGAAATACAAGGACAAACCCTAGAATTTTAGTATATCAAAGAGAAACAATTTTCCAAAAAAATATCTCCAAAATCAGGTGGCACCGGATAAATGATTTTCTCCATAAGTACTCAGTAATACGGGGTAAAATATTCTGGCATATAATTTTCTGGTAAAATATACGGGCATATACTCCCCCGATATCAGAAAATTTTATATGTGGGCAAGTTCCCATGTGGGGGTGTGGACCTAATTAGGCTTTGACACATGGCAAGTAGAAACTTAACCAAAAACACACTTTAACATTCGTTAACAATTTGTTATTTTATTGTTTGGTCCTTTTTTTCTTTGACCTTCAAGCTCCAGTCACACAGTCATTTCAGCAATGTCAGCCAAATCCCCTGTTTTCCCCATTTCCCAACACTTCAGCGACTATGGCTTCGATCCCCAAATCGACTATTTCCAGATAACAAATCTCAAGGTACAACCTTAACAACACAACGTACAACCTTAACAGCACAACGTACAACAGAGGAATAATCCCCTGTTTTTTCCCCCTTTCTTTCACAGGTCTTGGAAGCAGCAAGAAAGCACAAAATGGAGACGGCGGCGGCGCCGCCGAAAACCACCGAACACGGCCTGTCCGGGGAGGGTCGATGTCCGGGCCGATTTACATCACCGAGAGCCGAAGTGGGTCGTCCACGCCTTACCGGAAAACCAGCCGGCCGACCTCCGGGCCGATCGCCGGAACTTTGACTCCGGCGGAGAAAGACGAGGTTCAGATCCCGTATTTTAGTATCAGGGATTTCTGCACAATCAAGGTAGTACTTGATTGGAGACGTAGCTGAACCAGGCGTTCCAGGCGGAGCCACCGTGCCAGAGGAAGTTCTTGACGTTGAAGGAGTGGTCGTCTGCGTGATCTTCCTGGCCGCCTGAGAATGGGCGGGCGGGCGGCGGTTCTGTGGATGGGAGGACAGCGGTGCTGGGCGTACGGCGGTGAGGATGGGCGGCGGCGGAGCGGAACGGGGAAAACAATTGTGTAGAAAAGCTTTTCTGTATTCCGACGAACACGAAAAAAGTGTGCAGCGAACTGGATTAATGGAAAAGGATTAAAAAATGAAAAAGAAAGAATAAAAGGAATTGAAAATAAAAAAGAAAAAAAATCAAACAATAAAATAACAAATTGTTAAATTTCTGGTTAAAGTGTGTTTTTGGTTAAATTTCTACTTGCCATGTGTCAAAGCCTGATTAGGCCCACACCCCCACATGGTAAAATTTTCTGATATTTTACTACAGTGCTACTATTTTCCCCAATTACCAAATTTACCTCCTACAGCCCAGATTCTGTTCGACGATAATTGACTTCGTTTCATTCCGCCGGTCTTCTGTAAATTATCAGCGTAAGCAGCGGCGGCATCCTACGAGAATGGATATGGAAATCGATAACCAATCTACTTCAAACCCAAGCAACAAACTGATTGAAGAAGACCTCTTCAAGGCAGCTGAGAACGGCGACGTTTCACCCTTCAAATCCCTCCCGGAGGAACGCTTTCTGAAAACCCTAGCTCTGCGAAACGAGGATGACCGTTCCCTCCTTCACGTCGCCGTCTCATTCGGCCGGACCGAGGTAGTTGAATTTACGGCATATTGATTAATTTTGTGCATTGTTTGAAGAAATTCCATTGATTTTTAAAAAGCTATTTTATTTGGTGTGTAGGTGGTGAACTTTATAGCTGCAGCTGAGCCTTTGGTGTGTGGTGTGAATAATGTCGATGAGGAGGGCTGGGCTCCCCTGCATTCTGCTGCAAGCAGCGGAAATTCCGAAATCGTGGAGATTTTACTGAATAGAGGTGATTTTTCGAGCTTTAACCACGTGTTTATGATTTCAATTGTTTTGTTGAATGTCTCATGGCTATGCTTAGTAACATCTCAGTGTGCCTCAAGTCTCAGTCACAAGTTTAATTAGCCGATGTGGATGTTGTTGTGTTGTAGGATATCTTCTGGTTTGCATAAATGTCATTATAAATTTGATGCTATAAGTTAATGAATCTGTAACATTGAAGTACTTTATTAGTGTCTTTGTTTTTTCCGTGTTTTTGAGTTATGAGGTGTTTCTTGCTTGGCTTTGGCTTGGTCCTCTGTTGCACGAAATGTTCTTTGTTTTGGTCTTTTGTTTCTTTTGGATGTGATTTACATGAAGATCCATATTTATTTATGGTTGTTGTATCAGAAGCCTTGATGGTAATGCTGTTTTTTATGAAACTTGTTGTAAAAGTATGAATAATTTTGGGTGGGAATGGGAAGTAAGATTGTTTATGTATAATGACTCCAACCTCATCTGAAAAAATCTCTTACTTTTATGAGCAGGTGCTGATGTTAATTTGAAGAACAGTGGTGGCCGGACGCCTCTCCATTATGCTGCTAGCAAAGGCCACTTGAAAATAGCTGAGCTTTTGGTCTCTCACGGTGCAAAACTGAACGCAAAGGACAAGGTTTTTTCTTTAATTTATACTTTTTTATCTTTATATTCTTGAGAAAGATGGATTAACTAGTTGTGATGATTGCGTGTTCAGGTTGGTTGTACCCCATTGCACCGTGCAGCTAGCATAGGGAACTCGGCCTTGAGTGAATACTTGATCGAGGAAGGAGCAGAGGTTGATGTAGAAGATAGAGCTGGTCAGACTCCTCTTATGGCTGCTGTCATATGCGGAAACAGAGAGGTAAAATTCTCCAACCTTACATGATATGCTCTCTTAATTTTGTAAGTTTATTTTAAATTCTTAGCATATGCCGAATTCATGAGTAAGCATTAGTTGCAATAAACTTTCATAGCTCTAAAAATTGTTGTGGGAGTGAGTTGATCTGCAGAGCTTTGGTACCGTTTATATATGTCCTGCTATCAGAATGTGGCTTACTTTTGCTTATCTATCATAAGAATTGGGCTTATACATGTAAACAAGTACTGTTCTGATTTGTGTAGAAAAAATTGGATCACTTTTTCTTATATTTGGCAAAAATCACCATATGAAGAATGAACCTATTTGTTGTTTAGATCATTGTGTTTGCTGTGATATACATTTGTTAGCCATCTAATTACACTCTATTAATACTTTTGGTCAACAGGTTGCTCTCTTGCTGATCAGACATGGAGCTGACGTTGATATTGAGGACAAGGAAGGATACACCGTGCTCGGGAGAGCTTCTGATGACATCCGGCCTGCTCTTATCGATGCGGCTAAGGCCATGTTAGAAGAATGAATTGTATTTAGTTGAAGGGGAAACTTTAGGGAAACCTTTGCTAACGATTTTGTTGAATTTATGTTACTCGAATCTCTATTTAAACGTGTGTAATATATCTCCTTGTGTTCTATGTAGCGTTTCCAGCACTTCAATTGAATTTCTGGACAAAAAAAGATGCATAAGTTTGTAAAGAGGAAATGATTGGTCAATATGGATAGAATGTTCTACTAGATCACTTAACTTAAAGGGTCAAAATGTAAATATACAAGCCAGATATATGCAAGGCTAGAAAATACTTGCCAATCTGCACTTTTACATGACAGAATTGGTCTGAGAAACATACAAGTTCGTGTCCAACAATATTACCACAACAACTGCATAAGATCTCCCAAAGCCCCATCTTGAAAACCATGGTTCCATCTTTAGCTATGGTTTCAGTGGGGCCCCGGTTCATCCTCTCCAAGCCATCCTCAGCCATTAGAACAGCATCTGCAAATCAAGAAGAGATTAGGCAAGAAGAAAGAGTTGGTTTCTGCTCTTCTGCTTCCTTCAGAAAGCTTCAGCTTGTTTCCACGGCTGCTTCTGCCGCCTTCTTGCTCATCTCCAGTCCCGGTAACCGGTCACTTTCGTTATCCTGTTCTAGTTTTGCTCACTTTGATTGGTTTATTTATATGTGGTTATGTTCGAATGTTTGCAGCAAATGCAGGATTCCTATCTGGTTCCACTGGGATAGAATCAGTTCCTGGTCCTGAGTTACCAAAGATCGACTTCCTCTCGCGTTGGAACGGTATGTTTTCGAGCCAAGAATCCTTATATTCTAGGTTCTTTTGTTGTTTAGAATGGTCGGATATTGAGATAATTGGTTTGGTTTTTCAGATGACAATCAGAAAAAGTATGCAGACAATGATGCAAGGTTCAAAGAGACTCCCCTTCTCAAGAAGCTGCTTGAGCAATCCAAGCTGAACAAAGAGAAGTAACTATATATCTTAATCTCCTCATTTTTTCATAGCCATTTACTTTTCCACATCAATGTTTATAAACTCTGAACTATCTTAGCTGCATTTACCTAATCTTTTTCCAAGATTATCGTTTATTTCGTGTTTTCTGCTCGTGTTATTACGTTGTCATCCAATGCTCTTAACCATAGTGTAACATATTCTGAGTATGGTTGTTTTTTCTTATGATTAGGAACAAGCAAGCGACGTACGACAAGTATTGCCTCCGAGGAGCAGAATGGGGAGTTGGAGATTGTTCGGCCGAGGGAATGTCTGTGGAAGAGAGGGAAAAGTTCATAGCCATGTTGAAGAAAAAGGCTGGAGTAGAATGAACACATTTGCAGAGTTTTGGGGGTGAAAATATAAGGTAGACTAATCATCCATAAGCATTAAGCAATGTATTTTCTTGATGTCTTGTTGGTTTTTACTGATGTTTGTCCTTTTTTTACAGCCTGATACTGAATGACAGGTAAAAAAAAAACTGAGGTTTTGGTGGCAGTGAAAATGCAAAAAAGCCAGCTGCAACAACTGAAGAATCAAATATTTATTAGGTTTTAGGAAATGCCAACTGAGATTAGCATCAGACAGTAAACATATCTTAAACTTATTATCACATGGTTTTGAATTTTGATGAGTTAAGAATATGCTTTTGCATATCCTCGTCCAAGTCTTGATTCCTTTAATTACTATTTTGACTCATTTCATGAAATCTTGTACTGTATCAAAATGCTTTACTCTTTAGTTTTCAAGATAATTAACTATTTTGTAAACCTTTATAAAGGTACATGATACTTTGGTTTATCAATCAATGCATAATTCAGTCATTATTTTCTAAGATGTAAATTATTAGAGTGTGGGAATTATTTGAGAAAATCGAGCAAAAATAGTTTTTGATTGCTATTTAGTACATGGCGAAATTCTTAGATGATCTTTAGTTTTGGATTGAATATGACTATAACCTCATTTATGTAAAAGTGCTATTATAACTCTCGATAGGCGAGTTTTATATCAAATATGATTCTAGACGAGTTGACTCTAGATTTTACAGGTCTAATTCCGGCATATATCTATGTTAATGGACAAAGATGCCCTTTAAATTTAAACTGAATTTCAAATATCATCGGATTTCACCAGTTAGAAACTCATTAAAAATATAATGTAGAGTTATAATCACACATATAAAAAATGCAAATTCGGAATTATACTCACACTTAACCCAAAATTAAGAGTTTTATGAAAACTTCAGTTTTTGATATACGATATATATGTTTAATTTTTTTATTATTTGAAAGTAACCTATCAATAGTTAGTTCTAAGTTTGGAAAACAGAATTAGCCAACAACTTCCAATAGACAGTTCATAAATCTGAAGTCTTAATAATTATATAAATCTTAAATTAATTACATTAAACAATCAATGATAATATATTCTTAAATAACCATAAAACTGAAAGCGCCAAATCAAGAACGAGTCTTCAACGGGAGCCGCTACAATGAGCCCCCAGGCTCAGTGAGCCTGTTTGAATAGTACCTTGGGTACTTTGCATTTTAGTCCTAGATTTTGGTTGTTATTTCATTCTTACCCTTTTGTTTAATCGGACAATTCTGATTCTGATTCTGTTTCACTGGAACTAGAATTTATTTCTGATTCCTGTATTTCTATGATGTAAACTTTTTCTATTTCATCATATTTTTCCTCTATGGGTTCATATCCCATTTCATATGCGATTTCTAACAATTTTATTTTGTTATTATCTTGCCTATTAGGACATTCATTAGCGTAATGTCCTTCTATGTTGCAAACCCAACATCTACAATTTTTCTTTCCTTTTGGACAGAATTTTTGTTTTTCTGATCTGTTATCAGATTTTTTCTTAAAGAATTTTCCTGGTCGGAATCTCTTTTTCTTTTTAATAAACCTATATTTAGAAGATTTTTTCTTAGAAAAGAATTTTTTCTTCTTTTTGTATTCTGTTCTGCAGCCATATTCTACAGGATTTTCTCCTGATATTGCACAGCAGTTTTTATTAAACTTTTTAAGTTTTTTCTGAGTTCTTATTAGTTCACAGAATTTTGACAGTTCATCTTTTACTATTCTTATAGCATATCCTAGACTGTAGCTAGAAGTTCTTCTATTGAAAGTTTCAATTTTAAACCTTTCTAATGCTTTTTCTCCTACCAAAGGTATTTTTCTAAGATACTGAAGTATCATTTCTGGAAATTCAATTTGTTCTAGTTTGTAAAGATTTACTTCATAGTCACAATTGAATTCCTCTAAGTAACATATATCACAGAGTTGTAGTTCTGTTAAACGTTTCCTAGCTTTTTCTTGTACTAGTTGTTTTTCATGTATTTTATCACCAGTAAAATCAATTCCTAGGAACATGGTATATAATCCATCTAGAACTATATCTAGAATATTATATGGAATGTTGTTATTATCATCTGTCCAGATGGTGTTTTTTATGAACTCTTTTGCTATTCCTAGACTCTTATGTTCTATTAACAACAATATAGTTCTTGATTCTGTATAGGCATCAGGATTAGTTTGAATTACTAAACTTAATTCTGCTGCCCATTTATCAATGATTTCTTTCCTATTATTTTGACAGTCAATATTTAGGAAATTATCATCTGTTCCTTTTGAACTATTAACTTTGGATTTTGCACTTTCTGGAAAATACCATGGTTGATTAGCTCTTCTTCTTTTAGAGCCCATATATGAGCTTTCTCCTTTTTCTTTTTTAACATTTATGTTAAAGTTTTTAGGTACGTCATCTGAATCGTAATTGCTAATTACTTGTTCGCTTATTTCAGATTCACTAGCTGATTCTTCATTATTTAGGACTTTTAAGTCTTCAATCCCAAACAATTGTTTTAGTTCGGGACTGTTTTCTATTTCTTGGTTTGCTAATTCATCATTTTCTAATTCTAGCAACCTGAGAGCATGGTCAAGTAAATCGAAGTTTTCTTCGTTTACCTGTAATTCATCACCTTCTAGATGATCCCAAAAGATTTTTTCGATCTTTGGTATGTAGTTGGTCATATTGGTTGTTTGTCATTTTTACCAAATGGCCAAGTTAATGCTTTAGGATTTCCAGAGGATCCTAATTCTGCATTTCCTACTCCGTAATTGGGGTAAGAATATTTTTCTAAACCTATAGGCTTTGGTCTTTCTTCATTACCTAAAGGAGTTATTTTTAAATCTTTTTGTCCTAAGACTACCTTCTGGTTTTCTTGAATTACTGTTGTTAATTCAATAATAACTTTTGCTGCTGCAGCTTCTAACTTATTATCTTCTTTAGTTAGAATATTTAGAATTTCTTCTAATTTTGTTTTTAAAAGATTTATTTCTTCTTTTATTTCTGTAAAACTCATTAGGACATTTCTTCAAGCTGAATTGTCATGTCCTCTATTCGTTTTGACATTCCCATCAAGAGATCTCTCTCGCTGGGTTCTTTAGAAATACTTCTTCTGGAGGGTTCTCCGATTATAAGTTTATTTCTTTCTACTTTTGATTTATATTTTTCTCCCATTATCTTTTTATCTTTAGCTATGTCAATAGCCCAAGAGTTATCTAAAGGAGTTATTTCTGAAAACTGTTTTTCTTCTACAGTTCCTACTTGTGAAAATACATCTTCTAATTCAATGTATTCTTTCTTTTTATAGTCAATACTGTGATGACTATTTGTTAAAGCATAAGCAACCAGATAGGTTAAGCTAAATACTTTATCTCCTTTATTCATTAAATTTTCTCTTTCAAAGTTATGAACAAAGGATAATGTTTTGTCTAAATTTGCTGTATCTAGACTAATTCCAAATTTAGGATATACTGTAAACATGAATTTTTGGTAGGCTAAATTTCCTCTAGCCGCACCTAAAATGCAGTCTTGTCTATCATTTATCCTATTATCCATTAAAACCATTTTAATTGGAGAATTTATTCCTTCCTGAAATTCTGATTTCAATAAGATTTTAATGGCACCAAAGTGTACCATTGTGATAGTGGATCGAATCTTACTATCTATTTTTAATAAGTTCTCTTCAATCTCTTTTCGAGTGATTAAAGGTAAATATACTGCTCCTGTAGTATCTTTGATATCTACATGCATTTCTTTAGTTCCTACAAAATAGTAGATGCTATTTTTCCTTTTTAATTTCTCTAAAAGAGATATATTAAAAATATTTTCTTTTCTTAAGTTAAGTCTTGAGGACCTAATTTTTGAAAGTAATTCTTGTTTTATCAAGAAACTTCCGTTGAATCCTTGATTAGATTCAAAGGTTTGAATATTAGAAACATCTTGATTTTCATCAATTGTTTCTTCTATATCTTTTAAATGATTCATTTTAATGTTGAATCTTTTAGATAATTATTGTTATTTTAAACATGGCTCTGATACCAGGTTTTTGGTGGTTGGTGCGGAATTTTAATCTTCTTTTAAACATTTTAAACATCCTCTATAGATGTTCATATAATGCACAAGAGTTTGATGTTTTTCACAAAATCTTGTTCCAAAACTATACCTAGATTGACTATAAGGGCCAACTCTACGGAATTTAGATAATTTCTTATCTTCTTTAGTTAATTCTCTATCAAGAATAGATTTACAAATGTTTTTACTCATTTTGAGTTCTTTCTTATGCAGAATTTTGAGATTCTTTTATACATTTTATGCATAATTTTGAGGTAGGCATAAATTGTATATAGATTTGGAGTTGATGTTTTTTACAAAACTTAGTTCCAAAGCTGTATCTGGATTGACTATTGTCATTATCCCTATGGAATTCAGATAAAGTTTTATCTTCTTTTGAAATTTCTCTGTTGAGAATAGATTTACAAATATTTTTGCTCATTCAAGCTTCGTTTCTTTATTTAATGTAGTTTATGAATTAAATACTTTAGAACCCTAAGTAATTCATGCAAGCTCCTTATATCTTCCTTACTATATTATTAAGAGTGTATGGTTATCATGCTATCTGTTTATAATTTAACCAATCCTGCGAATCTTGTTTCCCTAAACGGCCACCTGCCTAAGCGGTACTCCCTATTCTATGGACTCCAGGTTTCATTATAACAGATAAGCATGCATACAACAATCAATAATAAGAAAGAAGATATGGATTATAGAAACTTACATGTAATTACAAGAGGGCCCTAAAGGGCTTTTTATTCACACATAGTAGATCCGAAGATCAGACAGAATCCTGGACGAGGTTCGTCTCCAGGGGATTACAGAGGTTGAAAGTAAATTACAATGAGGCGCAGAAGTGAGGGGCGCTCCCTTATTACAAGAAATGAACTTCCTTTTATAGAGAAGGAAGGGTCTGTATTATTAAAGAGGGGTGCGTCATCCCTTACGTACAAACGCACTTACATTATTGCATCTACCTAAAGCAGACGCACTACTGTATTATTGCATCCACTCAATGCAGTTGCATTATTATCCCACTACCTGTTGTCACTAGAAGTGGAGGGGTCCATAGGACTGTCGGCAGCCCTGATGGTGGAGAGGTCACTGTCTTGATTGGTGGAAGATCCACTTTCTGAGCATTTACCACATACATAATTACTGCGGTAATTCTTCATCTTCTTGCAAAGATCTGGCATGTGTTCTCCCAAAATAAATGGATTAACCAAAGTATTTTGGAATTTGACAAACTTATCTTCATCAGCTTCGCTGATCTTCTTGGGTGACTTGCTGTATATCAAGATGGTGGCATCTTGATAGTTGACAAACAGTCCATCATCTGAACTGAAACTGAAAAGTTTTTGAACAAAACCTTCCAATCTTTTTATTGCTAAGGGTAGCAAATCGCTAGCCTCAAGTTTGCACTCCATGGGCTGAGATGGATGATAATGATCTCCTTTGCAAATGCCAATCTGGACTAAATGCTGAGGATGATATACCAGTAATCCTAGTTGATTCCAGTATGGACCGGAACTATTAATTTTCAGAAAAACTTCTTGCCCTGGTTTGGTGCATTTTTTTCTGAAAGTCTTAATTGTATCAATAATAGCCTTAGGAAAATGGCTAATTTCTAATAAATTAGGACTTGGATATATGGTTTTTACCAAACCATATTGGAATGCCTCATAGACCTGTTCGGGATTAGCATTCTTGGTGAAGTTGTAGTAACTTAAGTTTTTGGAGTCTGTAGTGAAGAATTTTTCTTCCAAAAACTTTTCTTCATTGGCAGATCTTGCATATCGATAGCAGTATTCGAAGCCTGCTTCCGTTATTTCATCGGAGTAATCTACTTTTGTAGATTTTGCCATGTCTTCTCGTGGTTTGCTGGGAAGTCTTCCTAGTGAGGTTAATGACTTCTTTTTGGACAATAGAGCTGCACTGAAGGTGTTAGGCTTCATCATCTCTCCATTGGTAACTAGCTCCAGAGGTGCTAGTAAAGATGACCCAGTATATAGGTCAGCTGAAGTTCTTGCTTCTTGGAAAGATTTGAACTTCTTGTGTGCAATGTTGGAGACTCCTTCAGTTGCTTTTTTGGCGAAGCTCCAATCTTCATAGATCCCGGCATTGGGGCCATTATAGACCACGTAATATGTTTTAGATCTTTTTGGGATTTGAATTCCCTCTTCGGATTTCTCCGATGCTAAAGGTGTAACTTTAGTCTGTGGGATTGGAATTCCCTGATTTGGTTTTAAACAAAAATCTACTGGACTGACCAGTTTAACGGAAGTTTGTACTTCCTTCTGGATTTTTGGCAAATCCACAGCCTTCAACGGATTTGTTGATTCTTTACCAACTGCCGTTTGCGTTGGAATAGTCTTATCTTTCTCTTTTGAGGGAGAAGGTGATAAGATAACCTTTTTTACTTCATTTTCAGAAGCTTGCTCTTTTTCTTTACCCAATTTGATCAGGTTAAGATACTTGAGCTTGGCTCGGACCAGCTCCAGTTCCTGGACTAAAAGTCCTTCTTGCAGCTTTAGCTGCTCCATTTCATCCATGCTGGATGCTTCACAAAGAAACAAACATTAGAAACATTTGTATTATTCTTTATAATCTTGCTGAAATTCTCTGGTAAGAAAATCTGCAAAATAATTCTTGGCACCTGCAATATGAATAACATCAAAATCATATCTAGATAACCACATTTGCCATCTAACTAGACGACCTTGTTTATTATCTCCTTTTAGATTTATCTTTAAGAAATAAGTAAAATTCTTATTATCTGTTCTTACTAGAAATTTGCAAGGGGTTAGATAAACAGAGAATTTTTTAATTACTCTAATAACAGAAAGGTATTCTTTCTCGTTACTATGATAATTCTTTTCAGCAGCTTTAAAGCTTCCTGAAGTGTATCGGCAAATGTATTCTTTATCATTATTTTCAGCTTTAAGAATTCCTCCCCAGAATAAATCTGATGCATCAGTTTCTATGATCAGTTTATCCTCAGGTTGTGGGTGATAAAGCTTAGGAAAGTTTTTTAAACTTTTCTTTACTTTTACCATATAGTTGGTATCTGAATCTTTCCATTCCCATGGAATATCTTCCTTAAGCTTTGCTTGTAACGGTGCTCTGACCTGGGCAAGCTTAGGAATATAATCAGAAGCATAAGTGAGGATTCCTAAGAATCTCTGCAACTGTTTTTTGTTTTCAAGGATATCCGGGAACTTTTGAATATGTTCCAAGATATGATCTTGAGGTCGATGAGATCCTTCTTCAATTTCTAGTCCTAGAAAATTGATTTTAGTTTTAAAAAGCTGTGTTTTCTTCTTCGAGAGTATTATTCCCAGAGAAGCACATTTTTTAAGTACTGCTGCTACTTGCCACAGATGTTCTGTTTCATTATTACTGAAGACTAGAATGTCATCAATGTAAACGCAACAGAATTTTTCAAAGGTTCTGAATGCATTTTGCATATGTCTTTGAAATATGGCTGGAGCCTGTTTTAATCCAAAGGGCACCACATTCCATTGGTAATGACCTTGTGGACATGTAAAAGCAGTTAATAATTGTGATTCTTCATCTAGCAATACTTGCCAGAATCCTGATTTACAATCAAAACTACTGAATATTTTCTTTCCTCTTATTAGAGTTAATAATTCATCTTTATTAGGAAGGTTATGACTGTCTCCTATTGTAGCTGTGTTTATAGCTTTATAGTTGACAACCATTCTCTTTTTTCCTCTGCGTTTTTCAGCTTCATTTTCTACCAAGAAAGCTGGAGACATGTGAGGTGATTTGCTAGGTTTAATTACTTTTAATTCTAGTAATTCCTTAATTTGTTTTCCAAATTCTTCTCTATCCTTAGGACTATATTGCATTGGTTTAACCTTTACAATTGTCTTAGGATTGATTAGTTTTATGGTTGATGTCATCCAATATTTTGATTTGTTAGGATCTATTGGATTTTCTGAACACACAGAATCTAAAAGTGTTTCTATTTTACAAAGTTTTGTATTTTGAAGCACAAAAAGTTGTTGTTCTTTAGTATACATATCCCCCCTCCTTAAAAGAGAAGCAATTTTATTAGGGCTAATATTTAGCGCCTCTGGTTTTGGTAATTTAGATTTCTTTTTCATGTATTCTAAATAACCTGGAACTCCTACTTTAAGAGCTTTTCTTATTTTTCCTATATGTACTGGATTATTGTTTAGAGTGAAAATTATCCTATCTGTATATTGGACAAATGGATGATACAACAGACAGAAATTATTCCCAATAATAAAATCTATTCCAGATTCTTGTTGATATACAGTTGGAATATGAAATATTTCACCTGCTATCATTATATTAAGATTTTTACAGACTTTAGAGAGTATAATATTGGATCCATTTCCAATTTTTACTCTTATTGGCCTTTCTACATTTACCCAATGTTCTTTGGGTATTACATTTTTGCTAGCAACACACATGCTTGCACCGGTGTCTACATAACAGTGTAACTCAATTTGTTTATATCCAGAAAATTTTAATTTTCCTTTTATATAAATTGAATTAGTGTTGGTTATATTATTCATTTCAAAGTTTGTGGATTGATTTATAGATTTTACAAACTATGCGGGTTGATTTGGAATTAGCACAAACCTTAGGGGTGGAAGTGATAATATCCATGGACCAATTAATTTCTGCCATGTGGGGAGGCTCCGTGAGCCTCCAGGCTCATTAAAGTTTTTCCCGTCTTCAACACTTCATACACCACGGAAAGAGTAGAGACAAACACAATCCACCGAGAAACGTAATAATTGAACTCCCAAAATATAGCAGATTTAAAAGAATTTTTGGAGAAAATTAATTTGTAAAAAAAAGACAGAAAATTCCTCAAATTTCATCGCGACCGGAATCAACGAACTGAGTTTCGTGTCATCAACGAGCTCATCCTGGTAATCCTAATCCCCTATCTTTTGTTTAATCCTATTCAATCATTGTCACTCTCAATTGGGCTCTGTTTCCTTAATCTCATCAAATCTCTTTTCTCCTCTGTATGCCACACGTTGTTATGTTGGAATTGTTATCTGGGATTGTGAGTTCTTCTTTGAACTTGTTCGTTTTCTTGTGGGACTTTGATTCTTGGAATATTATGGTGTGTTGGATAAAGGGTCAATGTCAGAATGATTTCTTCTCCTAAATATATGTTTCTGCAATGGTTTTTCCAGCTATATGATTGCGTCACATTGTGTTTTGGATGGAAATTGGGTGGATTTTATTAATGTAAAGATTGTTGCTTTATGCTGATTTGCAGGAACAAAGTTGTGCTTTGCTGAAAGCTCAATAGGGGTTCTCAGAAGCTTTTGTTATGCGAAGGGATTTGTGGAGTTTGGTCACTGTTCTGGGATAAGAGAGTGGGAGCTATTTATTTGTTATTATGTACAGACCTGGGGCGGCTATAACTAATCGAGGGGGAATGCCAACTGATAATGTAGATTCTGTGGTGACATTGGATCAAATCCCTCGATGGAGTGATGGAGATATTAGATACTCGTATGAGAATGAAGATGGAAACTATTCAAGTTCTGGTTTTGCTGATCCTTTAACTTCAGTATCTGATGCGGGCACCGGTGGGAATGGACTGGTTTCTAGGTTTCCTGTGGATCATGAGATTAACTCGAAGATATATCTGTGGAGAGGGAACCCATGGAATCTAGAAGTGGACGCTGTTGTTAACTCGACAAATGAGGTGAGCTAGGATTGCTTTCTGAGGTTGCCTTCTGCTCTAGCCATATTGATTAGGATTCTCAATTGTTCCCTTTAGATTAGCAAAAAGACATTGAGGGAATGAAATTTATTTGGTTAGCATTGCCTTGGTTTATTTTGCTTGAAGATTTATTTGTTACTGTCAATTCTGACAATTGTTCATTGATTATGTGTCCTACAGAACTTAGACGAAGCACATAGCAGCCCCGGTTTACATGCTGCAGCTGGACCTGGTCTTGCCGAAGAATGTGCTTCACTGGTAAGTTTCATTAATCAGTTATACTGGTATGCATTAGTCAGATGTTTAGGTACTCTTAAAGATACCTTTTTGTTATTCTTTACTGTTGTAATTTTGTACTAAGATATTTCCTGTACCTAATACTTTACCTCTATTTCATTGTTACAGGGTGGTTGTCGAACAGGGATGGCCAAAGTTACAAGTGGATATGATCTCCCTGCCAGGTGTGTTGATTAGTTGATTTGCTACAAAAGCTATGTGTTAATTCTCAACACTGGGAATCTATTCAATGAACTTGTTTTACTTTTTGGTGCTTTGCAGGAGGGTTATACATACTGTCGGTCCTAAATATGCTGTAAAATATCATACTGCTGCAGAGAATGCTCTGAGCCATTGCTACCGAGCTTGCCTTGAGCTTCTGATCGAAAATGGTCTTGAAAGGTTACTACATGCTGTGCCTACTTTTGGTTATTGTCATTTAATGTATTTGGTTGAGTTTCATTTGTATATATTTAGAACTTATCCGTCTAAACAACATTTGCGTGTAGCATTGCTGTCGGTTGTATATACACAGAAGCAAAAAATTATCCAAGAGAACCTGCTGCTCACGTTGCAATAAGTATGATTTCCCTTCTGCTGTATGAACTTTTGTGTTCCCCTTATATTGATTCCTTTTCATTTTATTACCCCTCTTACATTTTCTTGTTACTCATTTTTCATCAGGAACTGTGAGGCGGTTTCTCGAGAAACAAAAAGATAAAATCAAGGCTGTTGTGTTTTGTACAACTACGGCACCTGACACTGAGATATACAAAAGGTTACTTCAGTGAATCTCTCTCCTTACAACTTTTATGCATATACTGCAAATCGTAGGGGCTGTGTGAGCTTTTAGTTTTAATACTTTAAACTGTAAAAATTCTGGGGGTTATTGAGAAGTACTAGTGATACCATATATGTAACGCTAGTTCATCTTGGGGGATCTTGTGATAGTGAAACTGTTCCAACATTTGCATTTCAGATTACTTCCACTTTATTTTCCTCGAGACAGACAGGAAGAGGAGATCGCTATCTCAAAGCTCCCTGCTGATGTTGGGGATGAAAATGGTGAGACTGTTATAGATGAACGTAAAATCAGGATAAAACCTCTTCCAAATCTGAAGAAGACTACACTGCCACCTATCCAAACTCCCGTTGATGCTCCAACAAGTGAGGTTGGATTGGCAAGAAGGTTAGCAATCATTATAGCTTAGTGATGTTAATGCTTGTTGAAAAGTGACAACAGAAATTGCATTAAGTTTTCTCATCCACCTGTTTTTGGTACCGAGATATCATTATTTATTTTTCCTACAGGAGTTCTTCATATTTGGAATCTTACTTGGATCCTGCCTTTATGTCCTTGATAAAGGATCCCGACCAGAGACGGAAAGAACAGTGGGAGAAAACTGCACAAGCTCAGAGTGGATGGAATCCGTTTAAAATGCTCGGATACGGGGACCTTGGTGGACCTCCCTTATCTGCTGCTGAGGAATATTCACTCCACTCCAGATATCTTACAAAAGCAAATTCTCTGAATTTATCTGAGATTGCTGAGATGAAAATTGTGTAAGACCTTCAAGACTTTCAGTTACTTTTCATTGTTTGGTGCTATTGTTGCATAGTTTGTAATCTTCAGCTTTATTCTCGTGTTCCAGTTATCGTGGGGGTGTTGACAGTGAGGGTCGGCCGGTTATGGTCATTGTCGGAGCTCATTTCCTCTTACGGTGTCTTGATCTAGAACGGTTTATAATGTATGTTGTAAAGGTAAACCACCGGTTCTTGCATTACTGAGTTGGGTTTGTTTAAAAATGGCTTGTAGTAATAATGAACTTGAATATCATTGACCTTAATTTGGTCTTTGTTTTTCTTGGGCAACATTCTTACAGCTGGAAAATTAAATGTGATGCTTTTCAGGAGTTTGAACCATTAATACAGAAGCCTTATACAATTGTGTACTTCCACTCTGCTGCGTCTTTACAACCGTGAGTCTCTTTTCATATCGTAATCCATTCAACCTGGTTGACATTTACTTTTCGGTTACTATCGAGCTCATTTTTCTCTTGCATATGCAACTATTTTTATTTTTTAACAGGCAACCAGACCTAGGATGGATGAGGAAAATACAGCAAATACTAGGCCGGAAACATCAGCGCAACCTTCATGTATTTGGAAACTTTTTACTTGAACTTCTGTTGGCTGACCATTATTATCCATTGTTTTTTTTTCTGCAAATATATTATCCATTGTTGCTCCTCTGCTTTTCATCAGAAACGATTCATATTTAGTGTCTGAACAAATGCTTTTGTAGGCAATCTATGTTCTCCACCCTACTATGGGTCTGAAAGCAGCAATCTTTGGACTACAAACATTTGTAGACAACGTGGTATGCCGCTTTGACTTTCAATTGCTGCCGGGCTCTTCCTCTTTTCAGATATATTATCTTTTTATATCGACCAATGTTTTTCTTCAGGTCTGGAAAAAGGTGGTTTACGTTGATCGCCTTCTTCAGCTATTTAAATATGTTCCTCGAGAGCAACTCACCATTCCCGACTTTGTGTTCCAGTGAGTAGTCACCCTCCCTATTCAGTTCTTTTATATGTTCTTCATTCAATTTGAGTTAGGAAACAGGCATTCTGGAAATAGGTTCTGATCCCTTCCGGGTAATTTTTTCTTTAAACTTCCTTGTCACATTCTTGATCACGAATACAGGCACGATCTTGAAGTGAATGGAGGGAAAGGCGTCATCGTGGATCCTCGTACAAAATACGTTTACCAGCGGCCCTAAATGTTGTATCTAAACAGCCCCCAAAGCTTCCCATCTTCAAATAAGCTGCCCAGAAAAAAATTGTATCATATGTTGTTCATATAGATGTGAATCCTGATTTGTTTCCCCATCCTTTTTTGGGAATTTTTTTTGTTGGCTTAGTATACACATTGTTTCAGTTGTATTTAGGCATTGGAACTCAGCTCTTTGATTTATTTCCTGCGTATTTTTTTGTAATATTGCAACTTCATATTTCTTTGGATAGATGAAGGTTATTTAGCATTAATTTAGAAGGCGTTTCCTGTGTATTTTTTTGTAATATTGCAACTCCATATTCTTTGTAGTAATAAACGCAATTCTCACTTAAATTTAATTTCAAAGTTCAAAAGGCATGAAAATCATTGATCATATCTTATGAGTAGTTAAATTTGAATGTGAAGAACTGTTCCATTTCAGACAGTTCTAAATTCATAAGTACGTAAAGTATATTAAGAAACGATGGAGTAGTATTATTAATGCACGAATTTTTTTCACATTAGAAACGATGAAAACTGGAATAGTTTGGTGTTTTGCAAGCAACTTTTGGCTCACACTTTGTTCTTTTTAAAAATAAAAAATATATATTTGTTATCTATCAACATTGAGATTTGAATTTGTTATGAGATGATTTGGATAGATAACGGTGAGATACGTGTTGACGGCAATGAGGTTGTAATTAGGGATGACACTGGGGCGGGTACTAACTATCTCATCCTCATTCTCATCTAATATTTTAAAACTCATCCCCGCCCCATGACCCATGATGAGTACAAAATTAAAATTCATCCCCGCCCCATCGGGTTTTATTATTAAACCATCCCCGCTCCATGACCCATCCTCACCCACCTGTTATATCAGTTTAAAATACATTTGTTTATATAACTTTTACTCAAACGCAATAATAATTATATTAAGAAATATTAAATCTTTAAAAAGACAAAAATCTCAAACCCAAACAAAAAATGTAATTGAAATCTCACTCAAATTTGAAGCAAACAAGAAGTGTGTAATTACCAAAACGATTGCCAAAGAATAGTCCAAATACATTATTATTGTTAGTTTTCTTCTCATTTTAACTATTAGGGGTTGATTATTAAATTATAGTAAGAAATTAATTAATATTATTTTTCTATTAATTAATATTATTAATATAATTATATTGGGGTGGTCCGGGTATGAAGCGGGGCGAGTGATGTATAAAATCCATCTCCGCCTCATGACCCATGACGGTTTGTGATTTCATCCCCATCCCCGCCCCATTACCCATAAACTTTTCCCCATCTCCGCCCCAAACCGGTGCAAATGGGGCGGGTCACCACCAAAACCCGCCCCCAATGCCATCCCTAGTTGTAATTATCTGCAGCGATGAAATTTGGTCACTGGCGTTGGAATTTGGGTTGGTGGTGAGAAGATAAGAGAAGAATGAGGAGATGGTCAATAAAGTAAAAGTATCTATATTTTCATCCAGAATTATATAAATGTGTTTGTCCAGAATTATATAGTTGTTGAGAAGGTCTTGAGAGTTGAGACCAATGACAAATGTTGATCTTCTCACTTTCAAACTCGACCTTTTAAATTTTAAGCATGATTCATGGCTAATCTCTTTTACTGTCAATACTAATTTTTTACATATTAATAATGATCATTTAGTGAGACATCTCAAGTGAGAATTTGTTATAGTTATTAGAGTTGTGAGATATTGACTTACTACTAGTTGTATGTGACTTTCTTAAGTTAAAAATATTGGAAAAAAGTCGGCAAGAATTAAAACTACACGTAATACGGTAATAGTATTCATCCATACTTTTTTTACTCTACTTACTACTTAGAACTGTTTACTAGCTGATTTCGTATTCAATAAACGTTACATTTATTTTTTATTAGTGATACAATTAATTAAGAAAATCAAAATTAGAGCTTTGGATCACTTTTTTGTTCGCCTTTTTTTTTCCCGAAATATTGAAAATCATAACGAGGTCCACTTATTTTCACGTTAAGCCTTCGGATTTGCTCCTGCCCTTTTGAGAACTGAGATTCTGTGCAGCCAAACACTCATGCGGCCATTTGAGCTGGTGTTTCATTTCTTGCTCTCTGACTGATAAGGTACAATCAAAATCCCAACTTTTCTTTTCTTGCCCGGTTTTTCTTGCTGGGAAATGTTGATTTGTTCTGCATTTGTGATATCTTATGCAGTTATGATGTATAAAAATCGATTCTTGATGTAATTTAGTGGTTGAATAGAAGGTTTGAATAAAGTTCTAAAAAAGGTTCATCTTACATGTGTTAATTTCTTAATATTTAGGTGAGTTAAATTCCATCTGAAAATTTTCTCCATTTCTTCATTATTTATGCTTCAAAGGGCCTATTTTTGTTGGATTTTTTATCCATTTGAATAGATGGAGTACAATCTGAATGTGCAGTTGGTGATTGATGATCTTTTGTCTACTTGTTCGTCTATTCGGTTTAATTGTGCACATATATTTTGTTTATCAGGAGAAAGGGATAATTGTGCACATATTTGTGAGGTTGCATTGTTTGTATCTGTGTCAACTGAAGCATGGTACAAGGGATGTCTTCTAGTACCTTGGCTACCTCAATGTATGGTGGTGGTCTTTTTGGATCCTCACACTTTGGGAGAAGGGATTTCAGGGTTATGAAAGATACTGAATTGAGTTTTGGGTTTGAAAGACAGATTCACCGGCGTAATACACAGGAACTCTTTCCTTTTGCCCATCATTTTAAGATACAAGGATGCCGAGATGTGAGAGTTAATGTTGGATGGCCATTTAAAGGAGAGAACAGCCAGAGTTTGGATGCAAGCTCTGAGCGGAGTGAGACTACCAATGAGGATATATTGATGTTCTTTTTCCAACTTGATTTAGGAACTCGAGTACAGGTTTTGCTCTTACTCCTCTTTTGTCCGGTTTCTGCAGTAAATTGTAGTAGTACATAAAATGGACTTGCTGATATTTCGTTCTTTCTGCAGTATGCTTTGAATGTGGAGCAGTATGATATTGCAAAACAGTTGAGAGAAAAGCTATCTGAGGTTTGTGTACATAATTTCTGCTCTTCTGCTGTAGAAATGATTTTTCAAATGTTTTAACTTTTACTTACAAAATCATGAGTTTAAATTAATGCTGTCTCTATGTATTATTTACTTTTCCTGACCATGAAGATTAAAAAAGGAGGCAAACAATTTCTAGCTAGAATTTTATTGAATTCGTATGAGTTTGTTTAGTAGCTTAAATGCCTTTTGAAGGTTGAAGAAGAAGTTCTGAGACAGCAACAATCAAAAAGAGGTTCGACTGCTAAAGGTGAAGCTCAAGACATGGGTATAAGGATCTTACGTGTGAGGTGTGTGTTTCCTAGAACTTTCCTTTTAAGGTTTATCCCTTCTAATTTGGTATGAGTCTCCTTTGTTACATTCCCAATACGCAAGTACTTAATGTCAGCTGTACAATTTTTTTCTCTTGTTTCCTGCAGAGCAGAACTGCAGGCTGCAATTGAAAGTGAAAACTACAGTTTGGCAGCTGAATTGCGAGATCAAATTTCAAAACTTGAGACAGAGTCATTAACTGCTTCGGTGAAAGCTCAAGCATATGAAAATGCAGAGTATAAGTTTCGCCTGGGCCAGAAAGTGAGACATAAAAAATTTGGTATGCCTTTGTCCTGACATTTTGTTTTTTTATCCTAAAATATTCCATAAAACCTCTCTATTGTCAATTTTTTTACCTGCAAGTACTCCTTAAACTTGGTACAAATAGCTAAGGGAGAACCTCCAAAGCTATTCATAATGATTGGACCATCCATTAAACAAAAAAATCTTTTTTGTTATGTTGAGCTTGTAAGCACTATGCACGAAGTTCTTAGCCTGAACTAATTGTTTGTTAACGTGACTCGATAACCAGAATTATGACTTTATTCTTGAAACCTCAGATCTACTCATATGATTGCAGGATACCGGGCAGTAATTTGTGGCATGGATCCTGTTTGCTGCGAATCAAAAACTTGGATGGAGACTGCAAATATAGATAGATTGACCCGCGGCCCTGACCAACCATTTTATCAGGTTTGTATGATACTTCACTTTTCTCCACCTGTCTAACTTGCAGATTTTTTGTGTTCTGCTTTTCTGTTACTTTTTCAACTTAAAGTTTCATCAAAAAATTTCTTTGAATTTGAAGCTCTTGTATTGTTCCTCAGGTGTTGGTTGATTTGTACACAGATCCCAACCTATTAGTTGCATATGGTAAGTAATCGATTCCATTATCTTTTGTTCAACTGAACTAGTTCATCACCGGTCTCATTATGTGGCTCATTCTGCAGTTCCTGAAGAGAATCTTCTTGCTCCCGAAGAACCAGACATGGTGAACACCAATTACCCTCTAGTTCAAGAAATTATATAATCTTAAATGTTTGTCCTTGTCTCATGAAGTTTTCCGTGCCATTTGTAGGAAAGGTTTGATCATCCATATGCCTCGTTTTTGTTTTACGGGGCAGATGCTGCGGGAGACTTCATCCCAATCAAGCAGCTCAGAGAAAAGTTCAAAAAACCGCGCTATGAAATCCCTCAAGATCCAGATGATGAGCAGAAAGGGGATAAAGTCTAGAATGGTCTGTTCCAGCTTTTTGGACAGGAACTTAAAATCAATCTTTTGGTGTATTCTTTGGCACAAAGCTCAGTTCCATTAGTTTATTACCTAGTTTTGTGTGTATAAATGTTGACATCTGAGGTTCCTAGGATAGAAGCCTCCTCTACTTAGTAAATCTGAGTTCAATGCTGAAACTTTTAAAACGCTATGGTACAGTACAATCCTAGTCTGTAAATTTAGCATCAGTTCATTAATGAGAGGAGACAGATAAAAGAAATCAATGTTGGTCTATGAATTTTTGAATTTTCACAACTTTATCTGTCAATTCTGTGTAAAGAGGCATAGTAATAATGGTAGGTTAATTTTTAGTATATTTTTCTAGTAATATGTGAAATTTTTAGGATCTAAATCACTATTTTGCCTGCATAAATCGATATTTTTACTAGAGAATGGACTAGTGTTGTAGCACAAAAATTAAAAAAATGTCATGATTTTTTGGGATTGGTATTTGTATTTTCTTGCAAAAAAATAAAAAAGTTCTCTTGTTAATTGAGACATCAAAATGTCATAAACTAACATCCATCACACAACGAGAAAATGTATTTATAAAAGGACTAATTTTTATGGGAAGGAAAACAAACAGAAATTCTTTGGCGCTCTAAAATAAAGATTGAAACTTTATTATCAGGAGTATGATTTTGACAGAAACCCTCTCGACCCATCTGAGGTTGTACGAGGATGACGCAATACATGCGGCTTTTCAGAGCCTGCTCAACCTCAAGAACACTGGCAGAAATCCATGGCCACCTCGTCGTCACTGGACTGTACAGGGATCCACTTGCATCAACCAAGCTCATTGAATCCTATGCCGAAATGGGTCCCATGAAATTATCAAGAACAGTTTTTGATCAGTTCCCAAATCCAGATTCCTTCATGTGGGGCGTGGTGATCAAATGCCACGTGTGGAATTGCCTCTTTGAAGATTCCATTTGTTTGTACAATGAGATGTTACGTGAGCAGAGAGAAAGGGAAATCAGTAGGTTTGTTTTCCCGTCGGTTTTGAGGGCGTGTTCTGGAATTGGCGATCTGGGGTTCGGGAAAAGAGTGCACGGAACGATCATAAAGTGTTTGCTTGAGAATGATTGCGTGATTGAGACAGCATTGTTGAAAATGTATGGCGAGATGGGGTGCGTGGAAAGTGCACGCGAGGTGTTCGATAAAATGCCGGTCAGAGATGTTGTTTCGTGGAGCTCGATCATCTCTTGCTATGTACGAAATGGGGTTCCAAGGCAGGGACTTGAGGTTGTCAGTGAGATGATGATGGAGGAAAGTTTGAACATGGATGAAGTGACTATGCTTAGTGTGGCTGAAGCCTGTGGAGAGATGGGGTTATGGAGAGAGGCAAAATCGCTCCATTGCTTTGCGCTGAGGAGAAATGTCGTTGTTTGTGGGGATTTAGGTACTTCGATTCTTGCAATGTATGCAAAATGTGGGGATTTGAGAAGCTCGGAGGCTCTTTTTTACAAAGCTGTTGATAAGAGCGCTTCCTTCTGGACTGCGATGATTTCATGCTACCATCAGAACGGATTGTATCAAGAAGCATTGGGATTGTTCATCGAGATGATGTTGAGTGGCGTGAATCCGACTGAGGTGACTTTGATGTGTGTTGTACTTTTGTGTGCAAGGCTAAGCCGGTTAAATGAAGGAAAATCTGTTCATAGCTATGCTGTTAGGAATGCCATTGGCCATGAGAATGATCTTCTTGGACCGGCATTGGTGGATCTATATGCTAGCTGTGGAAGGTTAAGGGAGTGTTGTAAGGTGTTTAATGGTACTAGAAATCGGCAGGTTTTGCTGTGGAACATGCTCATTTCGAGCTATTTTAGAGAAGGGATGATTAAAGAAGGTTTGGCAGTTTTCAAGAAAATGCTTTCTGAAAAAACCCTGCCAGATTCCTTCACTTTGGCCAGTGTTTTATCAGCCTGTGGAGATATCGGGTTTTCTCAACTCGGATTTCAGATTCATAATCATGCTCTTAAGCTAGGGATTCAAACAGAGTTTGTCCAGAACTCGCTCATTGCCATGTATTGTAAAAGTGGCCTTCTTGATTCAGCCAGCTCAGTTTTCCGGGAGACGGAAGGAAAAGGTGTGGTCTCATGGAATGCTATCATAAGCGGATTTTCTCAAAACGGGAACCATAAAGAAGCCATGGCACTTTTCAATGAAATGAACTCTAACTCGATGGAGATGAATGATGTCACCTTCTTGAGTGCCATCCAAGCCTGTTCAAACCTAGGATGCATAGAAGATGGAAAATGGATTCACCACAAGGTAATCATACACGGAATGAGGCACGAGCTGTACATTGATACTGCTCTTGTTGACATGTACGCGAAATGTGGAGGCCTTCCCATGGCACGGCGGGTTTTTGACAACATGGCTGAAAAAAACGTCGTGTCATGGAGTACTCTGATAGGTGCATATGCCATGCACGGCCAGGCTGATTCAGCCATTTCCGTCTTCACGGAAATGGTTGAATCAGGCGGGCCTGGAATCAGACCAAATGAGATCACTTTCATGAACGTTTTATCCGCCTGCAGACACGCAGGCTATTTGACAGAAGGGAAGATGTTCTTCAACTCCATGATGAATGATTTTGCTATAAAGCCAAACTTTGGACATTATGCTTGCCTCGTCGATCTTCTAAGCCGAGCAGGGGATTTAGATGGGGCGTACGAGGTTATCAAATCGATGCCCACTCCTGTGGACGCGAGCGTGTGGGGGGCGTTGGTGAACGGGTGCAGAATTCACCAGAGGATGGATGTGATCAGAAGAGTGAAGGAAAATCTTGGAAATGTAGAAACAGATGACACTGGATATTACATACTTTTGTCAAACTTGTATGCAGAAGGAGGAGAATGGGATGAATTCAATTTGGTGAGGGGAAATATGGCAAGAAAGGGCTTGCAAAAAGTGCAGGGTTGTAGTATGATAAAGACTGACAAAATGGTGAATCATGTTTGATTTTGTCTAAACTTATGTTAAGTTGACAAAAATATATGTGATTAAACTATATTGCATAAAGAATCAAATGTTTTGTACAAAATGGATCCTCTAGACCTCTAAAGCACTAATCACATTAAATAAAAATATATATACACATCAACCAAGAGATGCCACTCTCTGAGAATGGAAATCACTGTCAAAATCTGAATTCAAGTTGCTATATCCAGGGGATTTCCTCAACCTCTTTGTCCTCATCAAATCCCTCATGTGATGAGCCTGATTCCACCGCCCATCCGAAGCATACAAGTTTGCCATCAGCACATAGTAGCAAGCGTCGTGAGGGTGCAACTCGAGCATTTTCCTAACCGCCATCTCTCCTAGGTCGAACCTAGAGTGCATACTGCAACCGTTAAGAAAAGCTCCAAACAAGCCAACATCAGGCCGAACTGGCATTTTGTTCATGAAATCAAACGCTTCTTCAAGCCTGCCAGCTCGAGCCAGAAGATCAACCATGCAAGCGTAATGCTTCATGGAAGGGGTGAAATTATACTCTCGACTAATGCTCGTGAAAAATCTCCATCCCTCCAGTACCATTCCGGCATGGCTGCAGGCTGATAAGACAGCTGTGAACATGATATCATTTGGTTCAAGACTTTCCTCAATCATATCACTCAGAAGTGCTAGAGAATTATTACAGTCTCCCTGTATTCCATATCCACCAATCATGGCGTTCCATGTGGCAGGATTCTTCTCGAGAACTCCATCAAAGAGTGCACGTGCTGACCTGGCATCACCACATTTTGCATATAAATTTAGGAGGGCAGTACTAACATGTGTGGATGCTAAAAATCCTTCTTTGATGGAGTATGCGTGAAGAGAAGAGCCAATCACTAAAGCTCCGTGGGATGCGCATGATGTAATAACAGACACCAGTGTAACTGCATCTGGCTGGATATTTTGAAACCTCATTTGATGGAGCAACTTAAGAGCCTCATGTGCAGAACCATTGGATGAATGTCCGGAAATAATCGAGTTCCAAGAAGTGACATCCTTTTTAGAGATGGCCTGAAATAAGTAATTAGCATCTCTTCTCATACCACACTTACCATACATGTATACAAGAGCATTTTTCACAGCACCATCATCTAACCGGAGTTTATAACCAAGGCAGTGAACCGAAGCTCCAAACTTAATGTTCCTGAGCTGAGCACATGCTGAAGCTACGCTCGAAAGTGTGACTTCATTGGGAAAAAATGCTTCCCACTTCTTGTCTGTAAACAGCTTCAGTGCCTCAGATGGACAGCCATTCTGGCTATATCCGACAATCATTGCCGTCCAAGA
The DNA here is from genome assembly GCA_963678965.1 of Cruciata laevipes. Classification (NCBI taxonomy): domain Eukaryota; kingdom Viridiplantae; phylum Streptophyta; class Magnoliopsida; order Gentianales; family Rubiaceae; genus Cruciata; species Cruciata laevipes. Next base: position 4,020,034 of record OY787641.1, on the reverse strand, counting down.
AACAAGATCAACATGGGACGATTCAAATAGGATTCCTCGAGCATCATCTAATGACTTGCATTTCACATACATATCCACAAGAGAACCAACCAAATGGGAATTAAAATCGATATTGCTCTTGATGATATATCCATGAAGCCACTTACCTTGATGCAAAGCTCCCAATTTAGCACACCCCGACACTAAAATAGCCACGGTGTATTCATTCGCTCCCACAAAACCACCCCTCATTTTGTTGAAAATAAGAAGGGCTTCATCCGCATAACCATTCTGCACATAACCAACAATCATCGACGTCCAAGAAACCACATTCTTATCAGGAATCCCCTCAAACACTCTATTCGAGGACCTGATATCCCCAAACTTGGAATACATCTCCACAATCCCAGTCAAAACAATCCGATCCGGGCTCCCAACCTTCACCAAAAGACAGTGCACCTTGACCCCTTCCACAAAATCACGCAAAGCGCAACAAGCCTTGAGCACTATCGAAAACACAGCATTATCATAACTATTCAAACATCTCATATAACACCGATAAAACCCGAGTACATCCGCAAACATATCACTCATAAAGTACCATCTGATCATCACTTTACATGTATCGAAATCCGGGTGGGGAATTTCATCGAACAGTAACCGGGCAGTCTTCACTTTCCCGAACAAGCCATATGAGCTGATCAATCTGGTCTTGATTGAAACGTCCTGATTTTGGCCGTCGACGATCAAGAGAGCGTGGAACTCTTTCAGAGAAGATGGGGTTTTGCAGTAGCGGAGAAGCAGCAAATAGCGGTTCGCTGAATCGAACTGGGATTGGGTTGGAATCGAAGTTAGGGTTCTGCAGAATCTTAACTGGGATTTCAAGAGGAGTTTTTGATTGCGCAGAAAAAGGGAGAAAAGTTTCATTCTTGTTTCTTCATTTGCTTTGTTGCAGGGGAAATTTGCAGGCTTGTGGAAGTACGGCTCCCGCCAAAATTGATGTCAGGGCGGCAGTTGTTTGGCACTTTTTTTGACTTATTGTTTACCAATACTTGTGTGATTTACCCTTTTCCATGCTCTTATTTTTCTTTTAAAGTTGCATACCGTATTTGTTTTGTTATTTTGAGTGATGAGTTGATTAGGGTTTTAGATTAGGGAAAATTAGGTTGGGAGTTGAGGAGTTTGATGGGGGTAATTTGAGCATTAGTACACTGAAGTGTACAAAATAATATCAAAATAATATCGTACTCCGAACTTTATGGTAAAATTTGCGCAATTTCATTTAAACCTTCTCCCTTAATCAAGTCTAGACTTATAATAACACCGAACAGAAGTTCACCAACTATTTTCATTTAAACACGATGACAATTGAACAAATTTCAATTAATGGGATTGACTAATTAGCACTTTTCTATTCAGTCATATTTGAAACTTAAAAATAAACCGGAAGGTACAAGTACAGTTGATTTGAATAACATTTAAGGATTTTGAGTGGCTTCATTTGATTTGATACTATAAGCCTATAAGTTATAACCTATGAGAAAGCGAATGTGACATCACTAAGCATGTTGGTTTATTTACTCTACTAGATAATATTCGGGCGATGCCCGAATTTTCATTAATTAATTTTATTTAATATAATCAATTTTAATATAGGAATAAATTATATGCAGCATGTTGAATTCCAAAAATAATTAATATTTATATATAAAATAATACTAAATCCTGGTTAGTAGCATATAGATTAATTACGGAAAGAATGATACAAAATAATATAAAAGTGGTAAAAAAAATTGTTAATAGAAAGAAGGAATTAAGAAGAAGAGTATATGAGAAGGAAAAAAGAAAAAAAAGAATAATCTAGAAAAGTGAAGGTAAGAGACTAATAAAGAAGTGTGCTGAGAAAGATTTAGAAAAATATTTTCTTTTTGAAAGTTGAGGTGGATTTCTTTGAGAGTGTCACATGGCAAAAAACTTGTTGTTTTAGTAGTATAGTATTGATATGTGATGTAGTGACAACTTTGATCAATCAAAATATAAAACTGTAGTTTGAATTATATTTTTACAAAGCTATATGAGATTGAAATTCAGATTGGGTTTCATAACAGTGTGTTGGTTTTTTTCCCCTTTTTGGGAGAAATTTATTTTAAACCAAACTATAAGGTCCATATCAAACTGAACTTCCCACATGTTTTGACCCAAAACCATGATTAACCATGACCAAAAAACTCACTCATTTCATTTTTTTTTTTAATATAAAAAACTCCAAATGAACATGGCTTCAATTTCAATGGGGTTGCTTTTCTAAGGAATGTGGGCAAATGCCACTCTGATCTTTTTACTAATCTCATTTGAAATGGGAAATTTCCAACATGATTTCATAAGTAAAAAACCCGCCCCAAAATTGATAGTATCTGATCCCAAAGGAACAATGACATATAATAGCCAAGAATTAGGTAGCCATTATTCTTTTAACATTACAAAGTTGGCAATGGTAACTCAAATAAGAAGAAGAAGACACAACAATAATGGGGGGATCCAAATTATGGACTACAAGACATTTACAGTGACAAATCCCCAACCTAATGAGAGAAAAAAAGAACCCTGCAAAGTCATTCTCTATAAATTCTGTAACCACATTGAAAAGTTTTTTAAAAAAAACTAAACCCTCTTCTTGCCTCTGATGATTATGTTAAAACAGCAGCTGGTGGAGGATTTCCACCAGGGCACCCCCTCTGCCGACGAGGCCTCCGGGTAGTTTTCCCCCACCCGGTCAGGCTCCGGTCCTCCAAACCGACTTCAATCAGCGGAGCGGGAGCAGGTGCAGGAGCTGGTGCTACTGTCTCGACAGCAGCATCGGCTACTACTGCACGCCTTCTTCCCCTACCACCACCATTTCTCCTTGTCAATGTTGAATTCCATGGCTGCCCTGTGGCTCTCATTAGCCCTCCAAATGTTTGAAGGTCTTCAGTCACCTCGTGCCGAGACAGAGAAGCCAGGCCTGGGAGGATATCCCTCTGGAAGTCCCTTCTTGGTCTCCCCCTCCTTGAATGCCCCTTTCTTGTTCTACTAGGAACTGCATTTGCTCCTGAATCTTCCACTTTCAATGATTCTGGGATAAAGGGCTTTGGCAAAAAGTCTTCCTCTTTGACTTCCTCCATCTGTAGAGTCATGAGCTCGAAATCATCCATCTCATCTCTCGACACGATATCTGCAAACCACAAGAGGCATTCTGGTGAAGGATCTTCAGACACTAGACATGTATCATCATCATCCTGGATGTCAATAATGGGACTTGACAGCATTGAAAGTGCGACTATCGATTCTGCAGCTGTCTTGGCTACTTCCTCGTCGTTTGCTTGTCCTAATTCAGGTTCAACAGCTGCTGATGTCAGCAGTGGCTGGGGCAAAACTTGAGCATCATCCTCAGACTCCACAGCAGGTGTTTCTAAATCTATCTCCATCAAAATCTTGGCAACATTAATATCATTATTTTCTGCAACTGAGGGAGCTTCCGGGAGAACTGATAATTCTTCATCTTCATCCTCAGTAAAACAACAGTTCAAGTCAAAGAAACTTCTAGTATTACTTATATTATCAGCAACCTTCACATTGTCTTCCAATTTCTTCTCATCAGCCAGGGCTTCCGAAGCAATTTGCTCATCACAAGCCACGTTGATATCAATCATGCTATTCTTCTTCACTTCTGTTTTTGATTTTTCTCCAGGCAAGAAAGAAGACTCAGTTCTCAAATGTGCTGGTTTTTCAAAGATGGCTACTCCCATAATCTTCTTAACACCCTCATTGTCCTGAGTCAGTAGTTTATTGAGATCTTTCACATGCTCGCTTTCCTGAAAGTTGGAGTTGATATCAATCCTGACATTTGCAGCCTCACCCATGCTAGATGGTTTGGCTCTAAGCCACGGCAACCCTTTAAGATCTCGTTCAGGGTTGGCTTTTCCATCAACTACCTTAAGATCCTGTAAGCAAACTACGTCATCTGATGGACATTTTGTTAGGACAACATTCAAGTCCATGTCCTTCACAGGATTACTCATGCCAAAAGGAGGATATCGGCCCAAAATTTCCTTAGAACCTGATGAAGAACCGTGATAAAAGCCGTTCATCTTTGAGCTTTCAATGTTCTGCAACTTCTCTCCCAATAAGCCATGAATCTGAGAAGATGAATTTGTACTTGTACTATACAGTGAAGGTGACTGCAATGATGGGTAAGCATTCAACGAACCCATCTTCTGGGATAAGCTGCTCGTTGGCTTTCCCCATGAAAGTGCAGAGTGGGACCAAGAAGCTGCAACATCCGAGGCACTACCAAAGGAATACAGACCAGGCAACTGAGAAGGCATAACAGAATTGAGATGGTTAACGTTGGAGTTACCATTACCAAAACCTCGATCAACGTTGTCTGAACCATGAATTGTTCTTCCTCTCCACATTTCTTCCCTTCCATAGTCCGGTGGATGAGGTCTGCTCACCCTAACTTGAGTCGGTTGGGAAGGTACAGTGGCCTTATTAGGACTATGATGGAATCCAGGAGGTGGAGAAATCATGCTATTCCCTCTGAGAATTGGTCCTGGAAAGAAACCCTCTCCTAAATTCATGAAAAACATATTTCGTAAGAATTTAGAAACAAAAAAAAGTTGAGAAGAGATCAATTTCCAATTGAATATTTACCTGATTCATGCATTCCAGACAGCCAGTCTCTCTCACTGCTTTTATTGACTACGGAAATGGCGCCTTTTTGTAAGCCTTTAGTTTCAGAATTTGATCCAGGGGGAATATTTACAGCATTGCTCTTCCCATGATTGGCAGGGTAACCAAGAAAATTGACAGAAGATGGGACTGGATCATCTTCAACCTGAATAGGCTCATTCAAATCAGCCAATCTCATGGTGCTTCTCAGAGATACAGTGGATGCAGAAGCATTCATCTGGGCAGTGATTTTCTCTCCATTGAGAAAAAAGTTCCCGAATTTCTCAGGAGTGACTTTGTGATGATTCCCATTAGGTAGCGAACTTGAAATTTCAGCCGCCTTACAACCACGTAACTGTTCACCCTCTTCAGTATCAATGTATTCATCTGCAGGTAGCTGAAGATCAAACAACTTCTTTCTCACCTTTGAGGGTCTAGTTTCTAAAACCTCACAGTCCTTTGATGCAGATCCATCAGCTTGACAGGGAGTTGTTTTGTTTCCCTTTGTACAACTCAAAGGAGAATTAACTATTTCAGCACCTGAAACAGAAGGTCTAGGATAGCCCGAATTTGACAAAAGAAAGCTTGGAGGTTGCCATTTCCCAGCATCTTCAGCTGGCTTCTGAGAACCAAGGAGGCTTGATGAAGAAGATGGCTCTATGGACATCTGACACTTGTTTGATTCCGTCCTCTTAACCTCTTCCATCATGTCCCTCTGAATTCTGTAAAGCCGGTGCAGCTCATAAACCTAGAACAATGAAAGCTTATTAAAAAGTCTTGAAGATTAGTGCAGATCTACAATGTACAAGAAAGGCTGTTACCTGAGTCTTGAAGACAGCCTCATGTTCCAGCATTTTCTGTTTCAGTTTATCCTTATCATATCCGGGATATGTGTCAGCTATGGTTCTTGGCACGTAACCGTTGCAGTATTGCCCATTCGGAAAAGTCCCCTCTCTATAAAATAGAGGCCAACTACTGCTGTTAGAATCTTCATTAGGGTCCCTCATGGAATAATATCCCGGCAAGTAGCTCTTGCACTGCACTTGTGTTCCCATTCCTGCCAAAAATAATTCGGAACTGTCAATTTAATTTTTGATGAGAGTTAGGAGAAGATGAACTACGAATAAAACTGCAGCAAAATTAAGGATTCAAATAGATTCTCACCAAATATAAATAAATTTTAACAAACAGAATCAAACATATACAATGCAATGCAAGGTCAAAGGAAATTGTCAACAGAGCAATCACTTATGAGATTATTAATTTAAAACAATAAAAGATAACAGAAGCTAGCGTGTGCTACTGAAGGAAGCAAATTAAATTCTACCCCAATCCTTATCAAAGGACACAACACGGTAGAAAAGTAAATCTATTGCAGAAGCACAACTGATGCATCTAACAACTTTCTTCTAGTTTTTCAAATTAATTCAAGTAAAAGAAGAATTTTTCCAAGATGGGCTTTAGTACTTCACATACGGAAAAGAATTAAAGATCGTGGAGCTTGAGATGTACCAGAAAAAAATTTACAAGAAGGCCAACAGAAGGGAAAAGGGGGGATGAGGTGGGATGTCAAATACCTAAGAGGAACATTATATTAGATGTGAATAAGAGGCAAGCTGCAGGTAATGCATTAATGGGCACAGGTAACACAAGGGTGGAATATTAAGTTGTCTTTTTCTTCTATTAGATTAACATAATTTGCTTTCCGCAGAAAAAAATAAACGTAATTCTAACACTATTTTTATCTTCAAACGCCAGCCATTATCAACTCCCCGACAAGGCATGCATTAATGGAGTGTCCATTGCTATAGTAAGAAGTAAATAATCCTTAAGTTCAGAAAACATGGTAAAACTTACATATATACACAGTTTGTAAAGACAACAAGTTCAGTTCCAAAATTCGCAAATGAAACTCAGAAGACATAATAAGAAGCAAAACCACTTAAATCAGGTAAGAGGGACACTGTCCAGCATAACGACAAACAGAAAATGGCGTACTTGCACAAGATAACAATTTAACAAATTGAAGCTCCCAAAGCCAAAATAAAAATGAAAAAAAAATATCACCAAACAGAAGGTGTGTATGATGTTCCATACAAATAGTTAAAGTTATGTCTAAAACAATGATGTCAGCAAAGGACTTATGAATGAGAACATTTAACCAGAGAAAGAAACCAATCCAATCCATTCTATTGAGCATATATATAGTCTACACATTGCAAATCCAAGAAAACGGCGCATTTCTCCGTATCTCGAACTTACACCTGCCTAACTGTAGCTACGACATCTGGCAAACACTTACAGTATCTCCCTAACAAATGTAATCCATATTTTCTTAGGTCGGAGTAAATGTCCACAACTTCCATCTAACCCGACTTCATGACCCCAAACATAAACAAATGCAGAGAATCGAATGCCATATTACCGTAATCTCATGTAGCACAATCATACGTTTGTATATTTATATGCATCATTAAATAAGGCTACAGTCACAATCGTCATCAAGAAACGGTCATCAAGAAACACAGAAACACAATCAACACATCATTGGATATACAAACAATCATTCCAATGGGCAAACACCGGAAAGAAAGAGAGATAGCAAATCCCACAATTCAGCAAATAAAGACCTGAATCTCTACCTTTTCGGAAACTCAATAAAGAACACTAATCCAGATAAGCTAAACCATCATAGATCCTAAACACAAAACGATCGGCCACAAAATCCACCCAATTATGCAATCAAGAATCCCACAAACGAAGCTACCATTAAAACAAACAAGACTCTGGATTACAAGCAGGAAAAAGCTCAAAGCAACCAAGAATCTATCTTTCTGGTTCCATTACCAAAAGGGTCTCAGTCAAACAAAAGTAAAATCCTAAATTATCAATGACCTGTTAAATATGATAATTAACAATAGCAAAATGAATAATAGCTATTACCTCAAACCCACATCCTGGAAAATCTCCTCCCCTTCTCAAGCAACAATCTTGGAGACTGAATCACTCAATACTATGATTATTATCACTGTCACTACCCTCTCTCAGAATCATGGGAGAGAAAAATGATAATTGAGAAAATATGTGAAAAAGGTTTAATATTTGTAAAAGAAAACAAGAATAATTAAGTCAAATAAGAGTAAAAACAAGGAAACTGTAAAGTGGGTTGTTAAGTAACTCCATTGAAGAAGCTCAGATCCTCATCAAACTCAACAAAAGAAGATTGCAGATTTCGATCTGCTGGGCCACTCTCTCTACCAAAGAAAGAAACTTTCTCTCCTTAGAGAGAGAAAGAGAAATGAAAAAGAGAGAGAAGTTTGTGCTTATAGAATGACAGTATCTGAATACCTTAATTATATATTTTCCATTATATATATACACATATATATAACAATTTTATAATTTTGGGACAAGGAAGAGAGAGAGATCCCAGATAAGAAATCAATCTTTCTTCACACAAACAAACGACCTTCTAAGAACAGTGACATGAAATTTGTCAACATCCGGTCTCTTTTTATTCTCTGCTTTTTCTTCACTTCACTCTTTCTCTTTCTCTCTCTCTCTCTCCTCCTACTGTGATGATTTCTTGGCCGATTTTTTTATTTTTATTTCTTTTTCTGGGATTTTAAGGAAATGTGGATTTTTTAAAAGTGAGGAAAATTCCCATTTTTCTAGATTCTCTCCACCTTCCTTGCTTTTTGGCTATGGATATATTAATGTGAAATTAATATTTGTCCTGAATTCTAGCTGTACAGTTTGTATATTAATCATTATATAAATGGAAACTCATTTGCTTTTACGTTGAATTTGCCTGCATTACTGTTAATAGCAACAAATCAAACTCGGGCTCTCCCCCAAGCTCCCATCCCTTTCATCTTAATTACTTGTACTGGAAAAAGATTCCTCATAAATTTCGTGTGTGACGCTTTTAGAATGCCAGTAATGTTTTCACCTAAAGGTTGTTATAAAAAGAAACATAGTAATTATTAGTCTTGAATTTTCCAAGATAGTTTTGACTTTTGAGTTTTACCTTATTGTAGCTCTATTTCAAATATTGTTATCTTATCTTATGAAGGTATCTTATCCATTAATGTGCAAAATAATATATTAAAAAAATATAATTAGTATAGTTAAATTAATCTGAATTTTAATAGATATGCATGTAATAGAAAAACAAGGCCTAAAATCAAAGAGAATTGGTTTGAATTTTCAAAATCAAATGGAGATAACTTTGACTACTTAATATCTTTAAGTGTAATTGAAAAAATATTATTTTTAAATATACATTATTAAAAATCCAACAACATTTTATATGATAATAATTGAACATATAAGCTAAAAAATATTAATGATTAAAGTTATCTCTGATTTATTTTGAAAAGTCAAATCAGACACTTTGACTGGGATTGAAAAGCCAAAGTCAACTAAGAAGTTTTGGTTGGGACGGAGGCGGAATTTAAGAAAATTGCATTTTATATCTTATAAGTGGAGTTTGAAGGGGTATAAATGGAATATCACTTATGATTATGGTTGTTTGTAAGAATTCATTAAGGGTATGTTTGTCTTTTTGTAGTTATTTTTTTGCCAAAAAAGGAAAAAATGAAAGTAAGAAGTTTTGGTTGGGACGGACCAAAAAGGAAAGTAAGAAGTTTTGGTTGGGACGGAGGGATTATTAGCTAAAGAGAGCCATATATTGTCAAAAATAGGGGTAAATGAATAATACAAACAGTGTAATTTGGAAATTTAATAGGGATAATGTTAGACTGTTAGTACTTTGATTTGAATAGATGACCACTTTGATACTAGGGTAATGTTTATAATTAGCATTAACTATTCACTAGGACAGTTATATTATTATTTAATTCGAACGTCCCTTTTGCTCAAAAAGTCTCATTTACAATTAATTGCCATTTAAAATTGCAAATGCAGATTAAGTGCTGGAGATTATCTCATGAAGTGTGTACTACAAGTCTACAATTCATAATAAAGAAAGAATTTAGTTGCTAAAATCTGTGTTCTACAAAATAAAATATACCATCAAATGGAGAAAGATAATGTATAATTGTATTTTCGACTTGTGGGGACATTAATAGTCTATCAGAAGTGTTGAGTTGAGTTGAGTTGAGTTGAGAAAATGAAAATTTTATGTACCTATCATAAAATCTTAAGTACAAATCCTAATTTTTGAACTATAAATTTTTTGTACTATAATAATGCATAAAATAAAATTATTAAAGGTCAAACATGATCGGAAAAGGTTGAACAAAAATTGTGCATTTTAAAATAGGATGGAGTGATGGTATAACCGTATAAGATCATGTTTGTCCAGAACTTATCAATAGATCTGTTCAATTCAATAATAATGCAATTTTATGAAATTTAGATTAATTCAGCTATGTTGATTTTTTTTTTCAATACAATAATTTTCAATTCAGTTCAGTTCAGTGCAGCGAGAAATAAAATCTGCGAAGGCTCTAAGTCAACCATTTACCCCTCATTTACAGTTTTAAGATCTGCTGATTAGACCACAGTTTAACGAGTCCTTAATTAACTGAAAAACTGTGGGAGATGCTTATCTACAACAATGATAATCAGTGACAAGTGTTTGTTGGATTGGGACAAAGAATCCCCATATTTTGCATATTTGGCATCACTGATATGAGGTTTATTTTCCTCTTTTCTTTACTGGCCAAATTTGTTTCAGACAATTGTGGGGCCCAGTCAAAGCATATTTTTGTGGGATGAAATGGATCCAAGTAGTAGATTTTTCACGTTCAATTTTCCTCGGGGTTAAACTATCTTGCAATTACAATTTAAGCCCTGCGTGTGAGGTTTTATTACAGGAATGGGATGTGGATTGGGGTGGCCCGGTATAGTGACATTTGACTAATTTAAGCTCAATTTGAATTTTAAAATAATCACTTTAATTTAACTCGGTTAAAAAAATAAATGCTTAAATAATTATTATCTAAATTTGATTGCATATGTTTAATTATTCAATTTACATTTACTTCAAATGAAAAGAATATTACGTAATTTTATAAAGTTATAAATTATTATTCCCCTAAGCTAATCACCTCAATCTAGAGTAGTTAGCAAGTCACTTTAATTTTTTCACATAATTTTAAAAAATATTTCAATTTTCATGCATTACGCGTGTCAACTTTTTCAGGATAACATCTCAATCAACGTGTGTAAATGGTGCAATTTCCATGATTTAAGACTTTTACAATTTCCTCCAAGTTTCTTGTCATTCGTTTCTGGACGATTTTCAGGACCTTGAAGTTGAATGAAAGTAATTATTATTTAACATACTCACTTTTAAGACAGGTTAAAATCTAATTGTAACCTTCAAACATAATTGTAGATTTAACATATTTAATTTGAATCACTGATCTAACGATCATATCTAACTTCTAATAATATTAAATATGTATTTACCTAGATAATTATAGGTTTTTTGAGATGACACCCACACTAAAAATAATCACAGTAAAATAAAATAGTCTTTACCTAGATATTTTGAAGTACAAATTTTTATTTTGTCAATAAGTAGAAATAATAAAGTGAGAAATAAGTTTCCAACAAACACAGCTTTAAGGAAGAAAGAGAAAACTAAAAGTATTTGATTGCGTTGTACAGTATGGAATACCTGGGTGGACCGTATAAATACGGGGTATGTAATGTGGATGATGTCAGCAGATCGGGTTGAGTTATTCTGGGATACACGTGGCTTATTCTGCAGCACATTAAAGTAAGGACCTTTCATACTTTTGGTGCCGCTGCTGTATCATTAAATTCTAGATCCTCTGTTTCAGTGTTCATTTAGTACTAATCAAATCACAGCCGTTAGAACAGAATACTACTACTATTACGTTTGTTTTAAATTGGTAAATACTTTTCTTTTTCGTTATTGTTGGTTAAAAAATATTAGACTTGATCTTCCGGAACTTATTTTATTAGAATTAATTTGAATTGAAATTAGTTTTTTTATTATAAGTAGTAATAATTTTTTTAATTAGGATAAAAAGTTTAGATGAACCTCAAGTATGGGTTAAGATTTAAGCGCAAATACAGCCCTATTCGGTAAAAGTGTTAGAAACTCATAAGAAATAAAATGTAGGGTTATCATTGTATTTTGAGAGAGTCTTGGGCGAGACATGACCAAGGGCCAAGTGAATGAGCATTTACTGTTTTTCCTTGATCTTTTAGTCAGTTTGATTGATTTTTCAGTCCGTTCCCTTGAGTATTCATGTTTTCCTTAATCTTTCAGTTAATTTGATCTTATATTCAATTTTCTTGATCTTTTAGTCAATTTCCTTGATATATTATTATTCAGTACAAATTCATATCGAAGCTCAATGTTGAGTCGGTCCATGTGAGCCGATTGACCTCTAACGACACCAACAACCTAAAATCTAACAGCGACGGTGGGTTGAAACTCACCAACGATTTTTACCGATAATGGTCCCTTATAGTACTTGGTCTCTGTAGAGATAGGTTTCAAATGAGAATTTGTATTGTATTTATCGAAAATTCCTAATAGAAAGAATTAGAATTTAAAAAACTTTTTCGATATAATGGTCTTAATTGAGACAAAGAAATAATATTATTCTTCTCACTTTTAAACTTGATTTTTACATATTAAACATGATCATTTAGTGTATAACTGTTGATTTTTTCACTTTCATAACAGCTTATTATATTTTCAATTTTGTACATATTAAGCATTATTATTAAGGGAGAATAATTTGTCAAAAAACATTATGTTAATCTCTTCTTTGTTGATGGTAAAATATAGTGTACTGCATTTTGCCAACTTTAAATGGGTACTATCCAAATTATTTTTTTAAAAAAATATTATTTTTATAATAAAAAAAATATTTGAAGATGTGCTATCCAGATTTTTTTTTTTTTGATAAAGGTGCTATCCAGATTGAATGCTCTGAGGATAAGTCTTTGTCTGATCGACCTTTCGCTTCATATTTTAAATATGATTGAAACCAAGATATTGTATTATACAAACAATAATATACTATTTTACTGTTATGAGGATTTTGACATTATTTACGTCTATGCTATGATGTGCAAGGTAAAAGTAGTTAGCAATAAAAAAAAAATTAGTAATCTTGTTTCAATAAATTATAAGAATATGAACTACTTTTTATATATGATGAATGTGATCTAAACTTTTTTTTTGAATGTTTAATGACAGCTTCACAAAGGCAAATCACTTGTGTTTCCCCATTTAATTAATTGTTTTACCATAAATCAAAATTTAATATATTTGAATAACATAGTACCGATTTTAATTTACTTGGGATTCCCCTTTTTTACTTTTTTATTTCCATTTGTCGATTTAAGTATCTACAATAAAATTGCTAGGCGTGCTCCATGGGAATTGTGCCAACTAGGTCTCCACCAACCTCCTTTATGGCTTGATCTTGCAATTCATTCACATTTAAATTTTATTTTTTGAAAGTAATTTAAAATTATTACTGTTTGTAAATTAAATCATCAAATTTCATGTATCGCTAAAATTTTCTTACCTATTAATCTAAATATAATTAAATTAAGTAAATGGTAATGTATTGAAAATATGAGCACTAATACAAATGAACTATTTCATTTTCTCACATGGTTTATTAACTTTTCATTAAAAAATTATATTCTATTTTTTAAAAAAATTCCCACACATTAAGTTGAATTATTAATGATTTTGAAATACTTTTGACTAGAAAAAGTATGTTGGTTTAAAAAAAATAAAGTAATTAGGTAATTTTACCATTTTTTTCAAAGTGTGTGGTCCTATCACCTATGTGATGCCTTGTAATTTAATATATTATAAAAATAAAATACATTCGAAATATTTTACAATATAATGAGAAAAACTTGTGCTCCTTTTATATTATTGACTAATTGTCTAGTGTATGATTTTTGTCACCACCCATTTCAAAAAAGGAGGTGCCTTGTTTGCTTTGCTTTGATGATATTCATAATTCATATCATTCAATCAACCAACAACCTTTGTCTCCCTCATCACATGATTAATCTATGCACATATGACATGCTCCTTCCCTCATTCATTTCCAATTGTAACCAAACTTTACTATCAACACATATTTAATCATCAACAATGTAAGAAAATGTTATAAAAGTACAAGTTATAAAAGTGTAATAATATTTCTCATGTGTTTATCTCCTTACTATGTGTTTCGTATCAATAATTATGTTTTTTATTGATACTGTTTGTTTGTTTATTTCAAAAAATTAAAAGATTCCACTCTCCCCTTAATCCAGGCAATAATCAAAATTAAAGTCTCTACATGTATTATCGGTCTTAAACACAAGATCAACACTTTCAATATCAGTACAACACTGATCGATGTTAACGCGTCAACTTGTAAGATGATTCTGGTGTCTTTGTAGGTATCTCCGTGAATTTGATAAGAAAACATACACGAGGTCAGACAAGTTGAGGTTTGTCTTGACCCACTCCGACGACCTATCTAGTAGACTAAGAGAATGTGTATTGTAGTTGATGTGATATCAACGAGAGCGCATAGAATTTCGCCTTCTATTTAAAAATTGGCCTCCTCCTTTTAACCACTTAACTCAACCGACATTTCCTCGAATGAACATACTTAGCAAATGGTTTGAAAGTGCCAACGAACCTGAATGTGGACTAATGTTGCAGATTATACCGTAGCTAGTCTGGTTGAGACCCGTATTTATCGACCGACACTTTCAAGAACACCACAACACTGATCAACATATCACAATACTAATTAACGCCCACTTATTTGAAGAAAAGAAGAATAAATTATGCACCAATTTTAGGATTCTTACCCTTTGTTCAATTTTGAGATTTGCAAGAGTAGAGAAGAAAAGCAATGATATGCACCCAATTTGCAAGGATACTAGAGGGGAAATTGACTAGCAAACAAACCAAGAATGGCGGACAACAATGGATGACATAGTCACGTAGCTCAAGCATATCTACAATAATCTCTCAATATGATGAATTATGATTTATTCAATAAATTATGAAACATGATATTCTTATTTTTATAAATCAAGTTTATTACCTAAATTTGTTAGCATTGATTGAGTTTATAACATACTATTTGTTATTTGTATAGCATACTATTATTATTTCATGTGTTGGAAGTATATGAATTAAGAAGTGGTCCCCCAAATGATCCATAGACGCATTCATAGAAAATTTGTGAAACTTTGCTAGTAGTGGGAAGAATTTTACTAGGTTAATTATGGTTTTTTTTTTTTTGGTGTGGAAATAGGTTTATTATGGACCCTTTCTTAACTTATTAAGTGTGTGGTGAGCTAAGTCTTTCAACATCTATATACTTGGACTCCTCCTTTCTTTATCTTTTGGTTATAAATCTTGTGTTATGCCCTTTATCTTTTTAGTTTCTTCCACTATTTTTAGTCAATTTTGTTTGTTATGATACATATAGGGGATAGATTTTTTTTTTTGAGTTTATTAGTTCAATTTACCAAAATTTAATTTGATAAATTTAACTAAATTTATACCTAAATCTTTGCTCGAGTTTAGATAAATTCAAATCAATAATGTATAGTTTAGTTTAGTTCAACACAAACTTTATAATGTTTTACCTTATTGGTAAAATGTATATATAGCAAACTGTCGGTTATATATTTAGAGAAAGTCTTGGATGAGACCTGTCCTTGTGGAGACCAAGAGCAGGGGAATGAGCATTTACTGTTTCTGCTTGATCTTTTAGTCATTTTGTTTGATCTTTCAATCAATGTCCTTGAGTATTTTTGTTTTGCCTTGATTTTTCAATTAATTTGATCTTTCGTTCAATTTGTTTGATTTTTCGGTCAATTTTCTTGATCATTTCCTTGGTCAGTTTCACCAACAACAAATTCAATCAAGGAAATCGGCGGGTTAAAAGTTCACCAACGACAAATTCAATCAATAGCAGTTTCATATAATCTTTGGTCTCATTTGAGACAGGTCTCAAATGAGAATTTGTAATATATTTATCATAGATCAGTTCAATATATTCATATTTATTTTCAATCAAATTCAGTTTAGATCAACTCAATTTTAATCCAATCAGCTAATAGAGCAAGGGTATGGCCCTGTCCAGTAGTGCTTATTTCCAGCACCCTCCAGCACTTGTCACTATTCACAGACATGAATGATTTATTTTTAAAAAAAAATAAAAAATAATTTTCTTTAGAATTAGTTTCAATATGTTGTGTACGAATTAATCATTCTTTAAATATATAGTTTCATAATTATGTACATCATAATTATACAATTTTAATTTAATTTCAACGCCCTCCATCACCCCTCCAGCACCCTCCAGCACCTTCCAGCACCAGCTACCAATTCCAGCACCCTAATGGACAGGGCCTATAATGCAAATGGATTTGCGGGTGTGATGGAATAAAAGCCCTTCTATTTTTAGTAATGATCACTAGGACTTGTGATTTTGTTGAATCTATATTTAGGGTTCATTTTTATGATTTGGAACTTGGAAGAAAAGGAGAGGGAAAATAAAAGAATCTTTACGATTACTTTTGCATGATTGCCATTGGAGCAAAGGTTCATAATGGGGCCAAAAGAAGAGCAAAATGAGGGCAGTAACAGCATCTTTAAAGTTGCTCAGAAAAAGGTTCCTTCTTCTCACCTTTGGGCAAAATCAAAGAAAAATGTTTATTATTGTTTAGAATAAATTATAAAAGTAAACAATAAAAAAGGTTTGAGTTAATCCTAAGTTAGCTCATTGTCAATTTAAAACAAAAGAAAGCAATAAAGTTGGAAAATTGTTTTTATCCATTAAAAAAAATGTAGTATAAAAAAAATCTACTTATTAAAGGTTGATTATATGTTTTTTTAATTCTTTAACATGAATAGAATTCGAGATTTCATATGAAATTGTCTCATCATGTACGGTTTAAATTTGTATGAAAGTGCAATCTTTCACAAGATCTGAGTCGGCTCACTACCTTACTTTTTATACATAGAAAAATAATACCAATAATAGATTAGATAACGTTCAGCTCCACTTAATTTCAATTAGTTTATACACATAACTCTTCCATGAAATTTTAGCTCCTCTCATTTTAGCTTATAAGTTCGTCCATTTTTTTAAAAAAACTCATAATATTGCAATCAAGTCCTGAAAAATTAGACATGAACTTTAACAAGTTAACACTCTGGCCACTTAAACTATACATCATAATCCGTTCATTTTTTTTTAAAAAAATTTAGTCCAATTAAGTTTACTTTCATTACTTTATATTTAGTCCAATTTCATTAAATTCATTTAAACTTGACTGAATTCAGTTAAACTAATTCAGCTAGTTTGGTTTCATTTAAATTTAGCTTGTCTAATTATGTTCAAATTACCCCATTCAATTCATTTCAGAATTCATCCTAACTTAAATTATTACTCATTTCACATTTTAATTAAAAGTTTTGGTTTATTTAGTTTTATTTTCATATTTTAAAATTCCAAAGTAATTGACCAATTAAAATATGACGGATACCACGAGGCAAAGAGTTTGTCAACACGCAAAAATCAGGTCTTCTTCTTCTCATTTTCTGCGCAAAATTTTTTAAAGCAATTTATATTTGTGTTTTCAACAAGCACTATAAAATATTATCACTGGCATATTAGTTGACCATTAATGGATGCAGAATCAATGAAGCGAAAATGACGTCACTACTGTGAAAGGGCAACTATTATCCTTTTTAATTTTGTCATTTAGGGTTTAATTATTTTTCTGTCTTTTAGAAAAATAATATAAGAAGAACTTGAATTTTTTTTTGTCATAAAAGAAGAATTTGAAATTTTAGTAATGATAGTAATTTCAGCCCAAGCCCAGAAGAAGAAGTCATTTCTTCTGGAAAACGCAATATGGATTTTTTTAAAAGAAAAAAAGCAGATGTATGTAAAAACAAATGAAATATATAGTGATGTTGAAACGAAATGAAACAGTTTGAGAAACTCATTCAGAAAAGAGAGTCCGGCAGCAACACAGCGAAGCCCATAATTATAAGTATAATAATTAGAATAACATAATAATTAAAAATTAATGTTAAAAAATACACTTTTCTTTTTGATAACCACGCTTCAATTAATTTTATACTATTATATTTTACCAACCCATATCTCATCACCGCTAACCCCAAATCTCATCACTATATAGCTTAAATTTCATTTATGACGACTCAAACATTATCTACTACGGTGGACAATTCATATATCAATGCAAACTTGTAGTGTTAATCACTGGATTTGAGTCAATTGTTAGTATTAGTGACCACCCGACTAACCATCCCTGCATGTGCTTATTTGGCACATCTCAGGAATTTCGCGCTAGCTAAGCACCAGCTGAATCGATGTACGAGTTCAATTATAATCTCTAAATCAATGAGCAAATGTTCTCTGAAACGGCGATCTCGACGAAGGAGATCAGATCAATCTCAAGGGATCCAAAAATATTGATTAACGATTAACCTCTGCTCTAACGAACATGCGAAATAGATCGATCGCGCGCTTGGAGCTAGGATATCCGATACGTTTAAGAGATCGATTGCTGCTTAGTCAATAAGCCTATAGATCGTAATTCAAATGATATCCGACGTTCTAAAGAAATCGATATTTCTTATCAACGCAAAACATATGAAAGATTGGGAAAACGAATTCCAGTTTTTTTTAAAAAAAATTGATCTCATCGGATGTTTTAATGATAAATTTAAAATCTTGATGCCGTATTCTTCTTTTTAGATGTCGACATTGGATTTTCTATGATACCCAATAGATAAAAGGAGTTTCAAGTATTTGTTTAGGTACACTCATCTAATCTAATGCTGTCGGTGTTTTTTTCCTTGAAATGACAGCACATATTGATATTGTACATTCGATTGTAGATATAATAGTGATTTTGTTTGTCTAGTTTTGATCCAATCGTGGACTAGATTTTTTGCACAACCATTATGGTGAATATTGAATATGGTCGATCTACTAAACATTTTGACTTCACATTTGTAAATTTATAGCTCATTTTGGTTGTGAAAGGTATAATTCGATTTTTAAAAAAGTAAGGCCCTGTTTACTAGAGCTTATTTCTTGATGTACTGAACTGAACTGAATTGAATTGAACTGATCTACTGATCTGGTAAACAGGGCCTAAATCTTACCTACAATGACTCAAATGTTATGTTTTCATGTTCTATTTTTATTTGAGATATAATGTAAAATAAATACCTCAAAATGTATAATAAAATTACTTTTAATCATTGGAACCTGATTTTAATCATTTGAAAATTTTCTATCGAAAATTGGAACCTGATTTTTATGAACTGAACTGAACTGAACTAATATACAACTAAGGTTAGGAGAACTGATATACTGAACTAATTGGTCACTCACTTACGAACAATCATTTTGCTAGCATATAAATTTTTAGTCGGATTTTGTTTATAATAGAATAGGGGCCCATTTCACGAGATTGTAATTTTCGTAGCTCGTACTCTGACTAATTAGTTAACAAATGTGATGCTCTTTCTAGTTTTTTGTCATTTGTTTCTTGATGATTTCCAAAACCCCTAAATATAAGATCTTTCCTTAAATTATTATTTTTGTTTAAGTGGCAACAAACCCATCATATTCACATTTTAACTTTAGAAAAATGTTAAATAGTATATTTGGCAAATTACAAATGAGTCCAGAAGTGTTGCCATCCACACGAATCTTCCTCATGGAGTGGAGCACAATTAAAACAAATTTTGATCTCTAGTGTGTGGAATTGGCTTTTCCTTTTGTACCCTTTGCACAAATCACAGATTTCTGCAAATAAAACATGCATAAAAGTAATTGGGTTTGAGGACAGGGGTAATTTAGAAACCCAAAAACTGTCTGTACATTTTGGTAAAAAACACAAGGGCATCTCTGGCTCTGCATTCATTCTTGTCCTGTCACCCTCCACGTTTACGTACACCATGCAAATCAACAAATCTCGTGACAACGTTTTATTGCATTTTGTCACAATCCCCCAAAACCAGCGTTATAGTTGGTACTACTTTCATTGCTTTAAAAAGTGCCTTGCTTTTTATAGAAATAAAATAAAATTCTTGGATTAGTAAAAATCAAAAACAAAATATTAGCTGTTTCTGTACAAAAGAGGCAATCTGAAAAATTAAGAGTCAAATTGAGTAGAAAGTCAACTATACTATACAGTACAAAATGCAGTTCAAAGTTCAAACACATGGTTTACAGTCAATAAATTCAAATTTGATTATGGTAAGGTATTGTTCTAAAAAATTGACCCTATAGTGTGATTTATAGAGTAGATAAATCATCATTAAAGCAATATCATTTCACTATTAATTCTCCACCTTCATAGTATATTAATTCATTTCAGACTAATTTTATTTTAATACAATTTTTTTTATTTCTAATTAGTTTAGTTCATTTTAATCCAACTAATATGGTTCCGAAAAAATTAGTTCAGAAACATGGCTTGAGTCATGTCTCGGAGAAAAATAAGTATCTTTTTGGTAATTTCTATGAGCTAATTTCAAAGCAAATGAAGATTATAATCGAATATTTTGAAAGAGTATCGCATTTTGTTTCCAAAAATAATTTATTTTAACTGTTTAATCACTCAACATCAATTGACAAGATGGAAATTTTCAATTTTATTTTTAACAAGATGAAAACAAAGAAAATTAGAGAATTATGGCGGGAGAGGACAAAAGGGTAAATTCTTGGAACCATGATCCTGGTATGGGTCCGTACAAGGTGCTCAGCAAATCCGATCCATCGCAAAAATTCTCAACACCGCTTTTCCGGTCCCGAATCCCGAGGTCGATACCACCCATGAATCTGTGGGCCCCCACAAAGGAAAATCCGACAGCTTAGATATAGGCCCCTTGTTTAGTCATGAATCTACGGAAATGCCATTTGAATTATCCCCTGACGAAACTGACCCTACCGCATTTTCTCAACTCTCTAAAATAATCTTTAATCCAGTCAGTCCGTGGGCTGGGCCTCCAAAGGGGGACCAATACGATTCCATACCAACCCATAAGCACTCTAATCTTTGTCTCTTTGTCCCCTTCATCATATGAATCAGTAAATCACACATCTCTCAACAATTTCCACTTGAAAATTACAACACTTAATTTTCAATTGAAATGGGTAAAATATTGGATTGCATTTAATATGAATCTTTGTTAGGGGAAAAGTGAAGTAATTAGAGGTGTCAATTTTTGTTGAAAGACCGAACTTAAATTTGGATCAAAGTGACTTGGGTAGAAAACAAGTAGAATTGAAATATACCAGCTTTATTCGATCGTGTTGATTTTATATCGGGTTTAGCATCAAACGTTTTGGCAATGGGTCGGGGCGAACTATATTTCGATTCATCAAGTGTATTTCGGATATGATTTTTTTCAATTCAGTTAAATGTGACTTATAGCCAATAGGTGGCAAAATTGAATACTAATTACTCTTTGATTAAAATAAACCATATAGTTCGGGTCATATGTTGGTTCATGTTTAGGCACGTTTGAGTCAAAGTTACCGGGTGGGAATCAATTCTCTAATTGGTTTTGGGTCAAAGTCAACCTTTTATTTCTCGAGTTTTAATCAGGTAGCGTGTCAAATCATGTCCAGATCGATCGAGTCAGATTTTTTATTCGAGTCCAAAACTAACAACCTAGATAGTATAGTATTGTTTGTGTTTCAGTTTTCATGGTACATTTCAATTTTAATCCATTCATATAATTTTGACACATTCTCCATGACCCTATGGGTCAAGTCTCTAGTAGTACTCAACTCAATAGTCAGAGCTGCAATGACGGTATCAAGAGCAGGGGAGCATCGACGGTGTAAGTGGGGTCTTCACTCCACTCTAAGCAACATGGTGAGGATCTCGGGTATTCGACATACGAGATCAGTAGAGTAGGATTAGAGTAAAGTAGAATATGATCCTTATATCATTAGATAGTTGCAGTGTACCTTAAAAATAATAATATAGAATACGTTTGATTCAACGAGGCATTCACAAATCACATTTAATTTGAACTTGTTCATACATACACATGCATAGTTCTCATCTAATTTTATTAAAAAAATG
Organism: Cruciata laevipes; assembly: GCA_963678965.1. NCBI lineage: Eukaryota > Viridiplantae > Streptophyta > Magnoliopsida > Gentianales > Rubiaceae > Cruciata > Cruciata laevipes. The sequence continues at coordinate 3,998,200 of OY787641.1, read as the reverse complement.
GTTGATAGGGAGTATAGCTAAGATACGTTGCTTGTGTTGACCAAATGAAAGCGACCAAACAATTTGTTTGAATTGCCACAATCGGAACTCTGATCCGTGCGATGTCCATTCTGACAATATCCTGCCACATGTGATTCCTCCCCATAATTTATGGCACCTGTCTCTCTATTTTATTTCTCTTTGATTCTTTGTATCATTGGAATTTGCTATACATTTATTATAATGAAGGAGCTTAGGTCCAAGAGGTTGTATGTATATCGGTTTAGTTTAACCGGATGGAATTATGCTTAATTTAGTTATGCTGATTATTTATTTCAATATATTGAAATGACCGATGTAAATTCAGTTCAGTTCTGTTCAGCAATAAATAAACTCTAGCAAACACGATCTTAGAATTACTACTTTAGTTTTATCAATTTTAAATCCAAATATTTCATAATGGTTTAGTAGAAGGTTTCCTGTAAGACCCGTCTCTATTAAGTATAACTTTAACATCATTGATTGGCATTACTAAATTTACCTCAAATTATGATAAAATTATATTATGTATTTGATGCTTTTTGAATTATTAGGCTATAATATTTCAATCTAATATATTATGTAGAAGGGTGACAATAAGAATATTACATATAATATTCTAATTATTAACTCCTTAAATGACCAATGCAAGTTGTCTACATCAAGTATACTACAAGACATCAAAGATTAATTGAGACTTGAGAGGTTAATTGTGTGAAATGACCTGCAAATATAAAATACATTTATGATATTGAAAATGCAATGTGGTCCAATAAAATCCCAATGTGGCTTGTGAATTTGTGATGTTGGTGTATTGGGTTATGATTTAGACCCAAATTGGCAACCTAATTTACCCAGGCCGGCCTATCTCAGTTCCCTACAAAGTCCTTACAAATTGCAGAATTCGGCCAACAAAATAATAAAGGGAAGATTCCAAAAGTACTTCAAAAACCAAAAGTTTACATAAACAAACAATAAACAAATTATTGTCTATTTGATTTTTCAAAGTCAATTATATTAATATTTTACTATTAAAGTTTGAAAATTGGTATATGCACGAGAGTAGTATTGTTTTCAGTTTGTAACACGAATCAACACGATTGAAACAAACTGATTACTTATTATCATAACTTAAAAAAAAAAAAATCCTAACCCCATTTGACTCTAATTCAACGTGAAAGTCATTTTGACTTGATCGTACATACTCGACCCGAAGCTGTACCTAGACCCAAAATGCATCTGAACTCGAATTCAACTTGAAAATTATACCTGACTACAACATACACTCGATTCATAATCAAGTAAGGATTGATGAATAATTATGTAATATCATCTTACTTATTTGTAGTGTTAATAGAGTGTTGAGTAAATTTTGATAATTCCTCCCTACAAGCTGGATTTGTATGACCGATTTTTCATGGTAATACTAATATCTTTAACTATATATTATCAATATATAAAATTTTGCTACTAATAAACTACATGTTATTACGATTCCAACAATATTAGATACGATAATGTTTTTACTATGTATGCATTCAAAAATACAGTCAAAATATAGTATGTTTGACTAAAATAAGATGTTGTACATAAAACAACGGAATTTTACATATTGTTTTGTGCTAATTATACATATATTCAAACCTCTTAAATAATATATATAAGTAAGTCCATTATCAAACTGACACGATCTTAATCTTAATCGGACATGAGTGCCACAATTATTTCAAGAAGATAACAGTAGTCTCAATTTGAGATTTTACATTATTCACTTTAGGGGCTTGCTAGTAATTTACTTATTTGTAGCCTAAAGTACTAGTACATATAATAATATATACTTAATAATCAAGATTTTTTAAAATTTGGACAACATCATTATAAATGTAATTTTGAATAGAAGACATGTATTAAAATATAAATAAATAAGCCGACCAGTTTAATTATAATCTCTCAAATTCCATTGATTGGCAAAAAAGGAGCGCCTATTTCATTTTTCAGCTGCTTTTTAGCCGCACCGTTCTTCTCATTGGACTTTTGAAATTGGAATTGAGTAAAGTAGATTCGGTTCTCTTCATATACTTATCCTAGAACGAAACCCACATAATTTCTTGCCTGAGTGATTGATTGAGAGAAAGCAGAATGGAGAAAGTTCTGGTTAGAGTTGGGAGCATTAAAGCTGGAAGCTTTATGAAGAAAGCCAAGGAAGAAATGAGCAGCATTTCTGAAGATTTCAGTGTAAGAAATGAAAACCCTTTTTGGATTCTTCACAATCTGTGTTATGCTGTTCTGTTGTTTGGGAACGGAGTGTACATTGTGTGTGTGACTGTGAACTGTGACTGTGATTGTGACTGTGTGTGTGTGTGTGTTTTCTTGATTTTGCCTGTCAATGTGTATGTGTGTGTGTGTGTGTGTGTTTAATTTCCGTATAAGTTTTGAATGGAGAGGAAGGATAAAAGTTAGTATCTTGAAATAAAAAGCTTGAATGAACTTAGGATTTGAGTGTAGGTAGGGTTGATGCATTTCAGGATTAGGGAATGCATAATGTTCTTGTAAATTGTGGCTAAGTTTATAGTTCCGAAACGAAAGGTTGCAATGTTCATTAGTTTGGTTGGAACGGATGAAGATTATAAGTCAAGATGATAGTCCTGAAATCCTTAAGCATGATATCTAGATGAAGGTATTTAAAGAATATAAGCTAGTAAGGTAGCATACTAACATATCGAGATCTCTCTGTGGATCGTGCCATTAATATCTTTTAATGACCCCTAAAGAGTGTGGAGTGGTTTTGGAAAGAAGGGAATGCATACCCAATTCTGATAAAGAATCACACTGTTTTTCATGAAACTGAAAAATCACTCCGAAGTTAGAGATGTAAAGAACATTGTAGAATAGAGGTTTGTGACGTAGGAATAGAGGCACTGTTTTGTATTTAATGAGTGGTGGCTTTGAGTTCTTGAGACCGATTTCTGGTTTTAAAACTTGGCTAAGTACAGCGAGTAAGTATAGTTATTGAACTAGCACAGTTTATTGAGCTAGAGGTAGTAACCCTGGTATGTAACAAGGATGTTTATTTTCCAGACTTTCTCAAATACTGTCGAAGAGAAGGCAAAGTGGATTTTCAACAAGCTGAAAGGCAAGTCCTAAGTTTAATTCTGTTTGTATATGATCCATTAGCCATATAATTGGATGATGCTATTGTTTAATTGTTTTTCCACTCTTTTCTGCAGGGAAGCCTCTGAAAAGTTTACCGATTCTCCTTAAAGAACACAGCTTACCACCCGGTCTCTTTCCCCAGAACATATCAGGCTATGAATTCGACTCATCAAGCTCCAAGCTCACTGTTTACTTGCCATCTGCATGTGAAGTAGGCTTTAAGGACGAGTCTGTTGTGAGGTATGCCCCTAGGGTTAAGGGCATCTTGGGGAAGGGTAAACTGATGGGAATCGAAGGGATGAAGACTAAAGTCCTGGTCTGGGTTAAGGTCACAAATGTAGCTGTTGAAGGTTACAAGTCAGATAAAGTTGCGTTTACAGCAGGCGTCAAGAAATCGAGGGCAAAGGATGCTTATGATGTTCCTGTCGATGCCATTAGAATCAAGGAGTTTTAATATGCTTTCGATGAAGATATAAGATATTATGCTAAGGGGAATTATTTTGGTATTAGGAGGTTATTAGCTCATAGCATTAGCTAAGAATGCTCCCATCTGGAGGATTTTTACCTGTTCCTCTCTCATTCACAAAGCAACATGGCTTGTTGCTCATTTCTTGGTTACTTTCTCAGACTATGGAGTGGTGAAATTTATGTCTTCAGCTATTCTAGTATTATTATTACTATAAAACTCCAGTTTTGGTCCTTGTTTTCTCTAAAAATGTTTTTTGCTCCAACCTTTTGTAACTTCTACTTACACAATGGTTTCCTAAGAAGTAAGGACCTTGACCCGTCGAGTTCTAAACCATAAACACCGCAGAACTCAACAAATACCAACCATCGTTACACGACCATGGCTAATGAACCAGATAGATTACAGAAGCAAGGGAGTAATCAAGACATTCTAAAAAACAAAGACCCAAACATGAAGTTGACAAAATTGTTAAATGCAATTCATTGATGGAATCTTAAGCAATAGTACTTGGGAGGCTAAATTGTCAATTGTGTGTGCTAATTGCATTATGGAGTCATCATATAAGTTTCGGTCACGCATTTCAGCGCTAAGCTAAGCATATACAGATCAGATCATCTATAATTTATAATTAGTGATCATATATTCTGCGCAAAATTTGCTTGCATTGTGACTATTAATGCATTGGGGATTCATGATCCACACTACATATATGTCTCCTATAATTTCCTATACTGCACCAGATTCCCTAATTAGCTCATAAAGTGATAACACATTCTCTAAACTCAGCAAGATAATGATGACCCATTCTAGCAGATCAGACCTCCTGTTTTGGAGAACTTCTTGAAGAAAATGAATATTATGCTGCAAAGAGAGTAACTCAATCAGAAATCTACTCATGCTTACATGGACTATTCAAAGACGGTAAGAGAGTAAAAGCAGTAATCACCTCAACAAATTTAAGCTTAAAGTTGAGGTTTCCAAAACGTTGTGTGACTTCATATTCCTCACGGAGATATTCATGTATCTCAGCATATTTTGCCTCCCTCCAAGCAATTTCTGATCTGAATGAAGAACATGTAATTATGGACTGGTCATATTAATCATCTAGAAATTCAATTTTTTGGTAAAAGACATAAGCCATACAACCACAAGTAGCAAATCCTAGGCACACATCCTCACTTGTAAGTCACTTGTATGTATCTAAATGCTGATAGCCAGCACATAAAAAAGAAGCAAAATATTGCATGTTAAAACATGAAGCATCATCAAAATCCATTACCTGTCAAAGAGGCCAACTTTCAAAATAACATCTGCAAGAGTCGAATTAGCTTTCCCAACAAGCTGAAATAGCTTTTTCCGGTCCAGTGTAAATGTTCCAGTTTTCTCCATTCCACGATTTATATCTGTGAATTCTCCAAGCATGCCATCCACCTAAACCCATACCAAGACATGGTTACATATGAAAACATGAATTACCTACTTTAAGGTAGAGGAATGTAGATTATGTACTTGCTAAACTCCAGGCAATTTCACAGTCAAAATTAACTCAATATCTTCAGAAATTTACCTGAGAAACAAAATAATCCAGAGCAATGCTTTGTCCAAGCACACTGCCAATTGTACGGATGCTATCAGAGTCTATATTTTTTAAAACTATGCAATCCAAACCTCCAACCATTTCCTTCTCCATCAGAGGCTTCTCTTTAACAGCATAATCTGACGAGGTCAAGAAAAGGCTGAAGATGAGAATTTACATCCCATAACCTACACGTGAATAGTAATTCGAAGATAATTGACATTGCAAGTACTTAAGATACACAGAAAGAAATGAAGGATGAGATTAGACAGGACACTTAAAGCTATACCATCTTTTCTCATCTCAGTAAGTAAGCCAGAAGCATATCTTCTAACCATTTGCAGGTATAAGTCGGCTTCATGATCCTCAACATTGAACAGAACAATTGAGCCATAATGGAATACAATCATGTACTGAGAGTTATCTCTGATCTCTTTGGCTTGCCTGACCTGTAATTTGGTTGCCAACAAATCAGATATTTAGTTTACTAATCATCATATATAGAGTCAAACATGTATAGTTTATCAATCATATATAGATTTGAATAAAATTTCTAATGACATTGATGACCAATTGCAATTTTGCACACTAAAATCTAGGTTGTCTTCTTTAGAGCCTACAATAGTAGAATCAAGTTTGGGGAGCAGCAATATTAGTTAGAAGTTTCTTTTGAACAGAGTCCTTTGTTTCATGTAAATTCCTTTAGATGACTCTTTCACTGGTGAAGTATATTGGAACCACAAAATAATAAGAACGACATTTTTGGAGGCAAAATTACTGTACTCTCTGGAGGCAACATTTTCAGCAATCTTAAATATGAACCAGCAAATATTCAGAATTAATCATATCTGTTTGTAGAATAGATGTATCTACTTATCAACTCAAAGGATTCACAAAAAACCAACTTCTGAAATAACCGAACAAATGGAACAGGCATAATTAGGAAATGTTATCAATTAACTTACATTAGTGCCAGGTTGAAAGTTCCAGAATCTGAGGGCAATGGAGTTTATTGAACGAGATGTTGGCGGAACAATATTTCTGAGATTCTCAGCTTGCATACTCTTCAGATCAATACTGCCAAAATTATGAGTCTGAGAACAAATCATAAATAAGAAAACACAAGGAATGGACCTAGATAAATACTCAGAAAATTCCAGAAGCAAACATGCACCAGTTGCACACTCACTCAGAGTCTGCAACCCATATCCATTCCACATAAAGAGTTTTGTAGCATATGTACACCAATTAAGCTTTTGTGTCCCGAATGTTTGTGTTTATAATCTTCAATATTAATTGTTGAAAGAATTCGAACCACAAGTCCATATAAATAAGAGCAGGCAATGCAAAATAATAGCAGCAAGACTCATTCGGTGGAAGAAAAAACATTCTACGGAACTGGTGAAGAATCGAACAAACAAAACCAACCGGCAGTCCATTACACATTCATCAGCACAGTGTATTCTATATAAAAGGAGCTACTTTTATGCAATCAATGACCAAATGTAACAGTCAGGTGGGATTCACAGTACAAGTTCTTCACAGCACTCAATGAATAACTTCAAGCAATAACTCATAACACCAGCAAAAAATTATCTTTATCCATCCTATGAAGTAAAAACCAGCTGATTAAAATGGAAAACTAAAATATGAACCTTGTGCAAATGAAATACGCCTTAATAGGGATTCTCCCGACATCCTCATCGTCCGGGATGGGTGTAACATCGCCGTCGTCGGAGTCTTGCTGGGTTTTGTCATCGTAAACATCGGCATAGTGAGCGGCGGCCGCCGCCGCAGACTGAGAAAAGGGACTGCAGTTGAAAAGCTGGGGTCTGGAAAAACATGGGAATTTCCGAAAAGGAGGATGAACGACGGCGGGATTGAAGAATCTGGCGGCAGCGGCGGCGCGTGAGAGATCAACAACAGCTCTCCATCTGCCCATCGACTGCTTTAGTGCTGAATTTGGGGTTCGTTACAAATCATGGAAAATTTTTTTCAAGAATACAATTACACCAGTTGGCCTATTTATTTTGTTGCTTGCAATTGCAAATAAAATTTATTTTATAATCTTAAAAAAAATGTTTGGTTCCTATTTTGCCACCCTCCAAAACCTGGGGGGTTTATAAGTTCGTTATTTTCTTCATGAATTTAACCTTTACTTTTAGAGAAAGTCTTGGGTGAGATTGTGAGACCTGTCCTTGTAGATCACAAGACCAAGAGCAGATGAATGAGCATTTACTGTTTCTGCTTGATCTTTTAGTCAGTTTGTTTGATATTTCAATCAATGTCTTTGAGTATTTTTGTTTTGCATTGATTTTTCAGTTAATTTGATATTTCGTTCAATTTGCTTGATCTTTCTGTCAATTTTCTTGATCATTTCCTTGGTCAATTTCACCAACGACAAATTCAATCAAGGAAATCGGCGGGTTTAAAGCTCACCAACGACAAATTCAATCAATAGCAGGTCATATAATATTTGGTCTCATTTGAGACAGGTCTAAAATGAGAATTTGCCTTACTTTTAATTAAAACAATCAAATTTTGAGTATAGGGCATTGGTCTATCACAAATTTTGTATTGGCAAAAAAATTGTATAGTGGTTTTGGACGTTTTTTGACTAAAGAGATGATGTTATGTGTCCAAACTATTACATTTAACATTATACTTTGTTTTCCCTTATTTCGAGTTTGCTCTCCAATATTTTCTATTTTATTGTCGATTGAACTAAATGCATGAAGAGTCTTTTGTGGATCTATAAATTTGATTCTTTTTTTTGTGACTACCATTTTAGCGTCTTTTATTGTTTTTATCAACTACATACAACTATTGTCATTTACCAACAAGTATGACCACCACTATGTGTCGACAACTAACATCATCAACCATTAATACTGATCATCACAACCATCAACCACCATACATCACCGGCAACTATTGTCGCTGATGACCACCATCACAAACTGCTAACCACTAAACCCACAACCGCAACCTACCAAAACCACTAAGTACAACTACTACAATACTTATTGCTAGCGCTTAACGCTACTATAACCATCTAAATGTCGCTGATAATTTATGATAAACTTGAACACCATCACCACCAAAACATTGATAGTCGCATTCGACCATTACCATTAATCATTCGGTCAACATTAACCAGGACCGACTTTGATGATATTTGTAATTAAATAATTTATTGCTTAACATGAACGTCCAATGTTTGCACTTTTTATTTTGTATCTAAAATAAATAATACGATAAACCACATTTTCAATTACGGTTTGGTTGCGGGTCTTCGGTCGGATCCGCTTCTCGGTTCAATCGCTCGCCCCTACAGCCCTACTCCTCTGTTCACTGTCCTCAGTTGCACACTAGATACCCAAGGCCAGCATTTCCCCCGCAAAACGCATGCCAGACCGCCGGCAAACCAATCTACTTTGACCGCCGGAACTCCAATTTCTTCCCGGAAAACCAAATCACCAGCCAGGAGACCTTAATCGAAATGGCGATATCGGGAGATATGAGAATCACCGCCGCTCTGGGCCCACATTCAATCAACCCTCTTCTTCGCTGCTCATTTCCGCCCTCCAAGGTCTGTGTTACTGTTGTCGACCTCTCGCTTTAATTTTCCGGGCATCAAATTGCCCCTATTTAAAACTGTTTGCTTTCTGAGCTTTCTATGTGAACGGGAAAGGGTTTCCTTGATTAGAGCATACTGTCTGGTTCAGTGGATTGATGGTTAATTTGGTGGATTTTGAAATATACAGTCCATCTTTATGCTGTAGATTTGTTCATGTCGGTAGCCCTATGATATGAAGAAGCTGTTGACACTTTTTTGTAGTGTTTGTATGATGAAGTTTTGCTTGTTTCTTTAGACATTTGCGTGCCAAAAGGTTGAGCTGATTGTGTATCGTATCGTGCTCATTCAGTTGTTAGTGTCGAATGTGTACATGTTCTTGTTCTGTTTTTCATTTATCGATTAAGTAGTTCTGTTGATTCTGCATTATTGTTTTGTTCCATGTGGTGTTTCAGAGCTGTTAACGATGTGTATACTGATGATATGTTTCAAAAGTGTTGTGTATATTCAAATTCATGTTATAGGAACAAAACTGTGTAGTGAACATTGGCTTACTGAATATGAAATACAGATTTGATGCTGCAATTTCTGATCTGTATATGGTTAGGAATCTTTATGCTTCTTTAAAAAAAGGTATAAATATACTATGTTAAGTTGCTAAATGTCCAGACCAATTGTGGATATTGAAATGCAGGTCGACTTTGGTTCCTTCCCTAATGGTGGCACATCCACAATGTTGGAGGCGGTGCCCAAATTGTCTCGTGATGGCCACAGTTTTCGCTGTCATGCCAAGCGCTCTCTCGGAATTTTCGGTGAACAGAAAAAGTCCTCAACCGCCACTAACCAAGAACTTGAGTTTTTCCTACACAGTGCAATAAACATGAACTTCTTGGATCGTTTGAACTTGGCTTGGAATATCTTATTCCCTTCTCCGTCCTCAATAAGGAAGTCCAATGCAAACATTGCCAAGCAACGATTGAAGATGATCCTCTTCTCTGACAGGTGTGCAGTGAGTGATGAGGCAAAACAGAAGATAGTCAGCAACGTTGTTAGTGCCCTGTCTGATTTCGTGGAGATAGAATCGCAGGACAAGGTGCAGCTCAGTGTCTCCACAGATCCAGACCTTGGAACAATCTATTCAGTCACAGTTCCAGTGAGGCGGGTGAAGTCTGAGTATCAGGAGGAGGATCCGAGTGGGCAGATTATGAACGTCGAGTATAAAGACACAGGCAAAGCGTCTGGCTCCGTTGATGTCACGTTTGACTTCTACCTCCCGGAAAAGTTCAATGATTATGGCATGTGAAGAAGGAATACAGTTGTCTTGTTGGCTAAATGTAGCGTCGTGTTTTAGCTTCTTTGTATTCATTTCTCTGGATTCTCCTGAACAACTGAACGAGAACAAGGCTGTAGTCTTGTTGCCTTTTGTATATATGAATGAATGAATGATTTTCTGCTAGGTGTTTTGAGTGGCTTTTGACACACACGGTGTTGTGATTTTTTGAGTGCTCCATTCATGCTGAAGTTATGGATTTTTAGTCAGTTTAGGCTACATTGTTCTTTAATAATTGAGATGACCTTCTCTTGGATTGCCTTTTTGGATATTGATTAGTTGACTGCCGTAAAATATAACTCTAAACTTGTTGTTTTGACCAATTCAGGTTTATGTATGTGTGAATAAACAATAGTAATTTTTAAATTTGAAGTGGATTTTATATATTACCGAATTTTACCAGTTAAAAAATTATCGAAAACATAATTTAGGGTTATAATTGCATTTATCAACAACTCATGCTTATATTTGCACTTAATTCAGAAAGTCGGGTCAAATTTGACTGCACTAAATTAACCCATAAGCTCAAGTAGGCCCAACTTACCCGCTCCTCTGAAATTTGAACGAGTCTTCTCTTTCTTTGGAGCGCCAAAGAAACTGAGAACCAACCCCTTCCCAGTTTTCTTCAATCTCAATTAATTGAAATTTGAGCATGAAACAAAGGATCTTAAACCTAAGTAAAAACCCGATCCGGGATGCAGTTTCCCGGGTCCGATTCGCCCCGCATTCCGACAACCTCCTCATTTCCTCCTGGGACTCGGTAAGCTCCACACGCGCAGAATTTGGTGCTGCCGCAGGTCTTTTCAGATTCGCTAGTGTAGAATATTGATTGTTAGTGCGTCACTGTGTGCAGTGTCTTCGACTGTACGATGTGGATAAGGACGGGCTAAGGTTGGCATCTTCTTCCGACCAAGAAGGCGGGGCTGCGCTTCTTGATTGTTGTTTTCAGAATGAAGCTGTCGCTTTCTCGGCAGCTTCTGATGGTGCCATTTGCAGGTTTACTCTTGTTTCTGTAAAATTTGAAGTCCCTTTATATTGATTTTTTTCCCCTTCATTTGAAAGTTTGAATCTTGCTATTTGTGTGCTTTCTGCCAATTGTCAGTGTTTCTTAATTAATTAGCTATTGTTTTATTTCGTGGAGGATATGATAGATATGATTTGGATTCCGGGGTTGATAGTCGGATTGGAACTCATGATGATTTAGCTACATGCGTTGAATATTCCCATGAAACCAGTAAGTTATGCTTTTTGAACACAAGCTCGGATATATTCTTTTTTTTTTTGCAATGTGTTGCTTTATGAGTCTGTATATTTCTTGGATTGCTGTACAATTTTTGAATTAGGAAGAAAGCAAAGCGCCAAATTTGCTGATGCTCATTTGCTTTTTCATAGATCTTGTAATCACTGGTGGTTGGGACAAGAAGATTAGATTTTGGGACACAAGCTCATCTAAGTTGGTTGGATGCTTGGACAATCTACGTCTGGAGGTGGAGTCCATGTCCCTCTCTGGATATCATTTGATGGTTGCAGCCGGCTCGTCTGTTAGCACATATGATCTGCGTAACATAAACAAATTACTTCAACCGAAAGATTCTTTTGTGGACATTCGAATAAAATGCGTCCGTCCAATTCTTGGCCAAGAAGGTACTCTTGCATGTTTCTTTTTATTCATCTCTTATAAACTTAAGTTGCACCTTAGGTATACCATCTTCTTATCATTTCCTGTTCAATAGTGTACTATTTTAGTTAATTTCCTGTATTTACCTTTTTGATAAAATACTATGTGAGCAAATTTTTACATAGAAAGGTTATTCAATTAACAAGGTTAACAGCCTCTTTATGTCTCTTACTGCAGGTTTTGCAGTTGGATCAATAGATGGGCGTGTTGCTTTGCAGTATAGCAGTGAATCTAAGAGAAAAGGGTCAGTTCTATATCTTGTGATTTCAAAGCATTCTTTGACATTGAATCAGAAATGAGAAAACTTCTCCTTTACACGATGAGAATTTTGTTTTGTATTTACATAGCATATTGATATAGCAATGTTTATATAAAAGATTCTTCTAATGGTAAAGCTAATAAATGTTTTCTCTTCACAGATAAACTAGATTTTGTTTTGTTCTTGTTCCACTTTAGAGTTTAGACTAGTGCGTTCAATTTAAGCATAAAATGAAGGTTGAAAGTGAAGCTGCACTTATCTAACTTTAGAAGTTTTTAATTACTCTCTGAAGTTGATTTTCAAACTTTACTTGTATTCATTACTTAGGTTTACTGACTACAGGTATGCATTCCGATGCCATCCAATGGAAAAGCCTGGGAAGCTTCATCTTTCCACTGTGAATGACATTGCCTTCTATCCATCGTATGTAGTTATTTTTAGAATGAATGATAAGTTCATGTGGACTGGCGATTCTATACTCAATCTGGGTGAGCATGATATTCATCTAATTTTGGACTTGTTCAGCAGGTCAACCATTTTTGCCACGGGTGATAACGATGGTTACACTTCACTGTGGGATTCTCAGAGCAAAAAGCGAATCTATGAGGTTCGGTTGATCTTTAGTTTTATGAGATAATTTTTACTATTATAACATGTGAATTTCTTACCCAAGCTAAGTATATTTGGAAATCGAATTATTCCAGAACTAGAAGCTTTGTAGTGTCTAGAAACATTTACCCTTGGTGATTTGTTCTTTCTACATTTGTGCCTATCTATGTAATTGTGTGGGAATTAAAATGCAAGTTTCACCCTTGATAGGATACCACCCCTTTTTTGTTTAATTAATTATTTTTTTACCTCCCATATAACTGAGTAAAAGGCTAACACCTCTTTCTTCAGTTGCCAAAATTTTCGAGTGCTGTGGCTTCATTGTCATATAACCACAACGGACAACTCTTGGCAGTTGCATCAAGTTACACATATCAAGAAGACAATGAAAGGTAAACATTTTCATTTACTTATAATTAGAATGATTCCTGGATATAGTTCCCCTTTTGTTTGGCATGCTGCCTGTTTTGATAGTTGAATTAGGGGACTTTTTCCTTCCTGAATTTCTTTTGAAGCATTAATTTGCTGAAAGAAATGTGCAATGTTATATTAGTTATACAATGTGCAATATTTTATTAGTTATACACCGACTGAAGCTAGAAGTAGTGCCAATGACAACAAACCAAAAACAATGATTCTTTAGGCATATATTCTATACAAGTGCACTTTTCTCATTCTTAAAGCATCTGATTCTTTTAGACATGTTTCAGCAAGCATTACATACATCAGATCACCCAAGTTTTGCATAATTTCACTAATTTTGATAAGTAGAAAAGGCTTAGCTAAGTTATATCATATTCTATGAGATGTTTTTCACACAAAATTAACCCATACCGCTTCTCATTTAAAGGTTCTTGAATCTTCCACGTTAAGAATATTAAGTACAGTTATTCACTTTGAGATGCATCTTTCAAATTTTAATAAGCAAATTTCCCAGGAAGGTGACTCTGGCTTTTCACCTTGATCTTGCATTTATGTTAGCTTCTCCAAGTGGACTGTTTCTGTTGAAATCTCAAGTTGATGATAACTTAATGATAAACTGTTTACGAGTTTTTTGTGTATTTTGCTGGTCAGAGAGGAACCTCCTCAGATATATGTGCATGAAATTAGTGAGGTCGTCGATGGATCACTCTCCGGTGGACGTTCATCAGGTAGTTTCAATCCATGGAAGAAGTAGCAGCATCTCCTGGATGCTCATTTTACAAGGCTGGCTTTGTATCATAGCTTCTGTCATCTGTGATGTAAATTTAGTCAAACTTGCACATCAGAAATTCCATTCTGATGATTCTTTCTTATCTAAAGCACTCCTAATTATAGATATTCATTATCTCCTCTTTGCTCAACAACAATAATGAGCTTATGCTAGGAAACTAAACTGTATGTACACTAGTAATTGGCTGTATGCACTCTAATGACAATTATTTGTTTTTGGGGGGGTCAATTTCAACCACTCCTTTCAAGCCTTGTCCACATTATCAATTGATTTCAATTTTCAAGGCTGTGTTAATGATTTCATAAAATTAAAGGGCTGAACTCGTAATTTGAACAAGTCATAAAGATAAGAAACAGTCACGACAAATATCAGATCATAACAATAAACGACATTTAAATAAATAGATACAACAATTAACGCTATAAAATGGATGAATACAAATACTTAAATACACGACAAATGTAGTTAAGTTTTATAACAACTTATCCGTTCATAACGATAAACGGCAATAAAATAAAATAGATAGTTACAACAATAAACAAGAAACGATAATAAAATAAATTGATACATATACGGATAATATTATATCAAAACAACATATCTTCCCAAAATAAAGCTGATTTTTTTTAAAAAAATGATTGAAATTTTAGACAATTATTGTCATCACTATTCACTAGTACAGTAGTACTCCTCCACCAAGAAAATAAAATAAAAGGTATTTTTATTTTTATTTATTTTTAAAAGGCGAATACAGCGTCGTTTAGACGCAAGCACAAGAAAAAAAGAAATATCCGGCCCGTACCGAATGAACGGACGAGATCGAATTGGCATCCGAAAACCCTAGGTGGCACACCACACTATAAAATCCCGCACGCCACTTTCTCTCTCCCTCACCCTCACGCTTTATCGCATCTGCAAAACTCTCTTCAAAGACATTTTCCCCCAATTTCCGTGACCTAGGTTTTGAAGCCATGTCGGACGAGGAGCACCACTTTGAGTCCAAGGCCGACGCCGGAGCTTCGAAGACCTACCCCCAGCAGGCCGGAACCATCCGCAAGAATGGACACATCGTCATCAAGAACAGGCCCTGCAAGGTCTGATTTTTATTTTCCTTTCTGCTTTCTATTTTTGATGTCTGATTCGTAGTTTACGAAATTCTGTGTTGGATTTTGTCAGTTTATAGAGCTAGCTTGTGTTTAAATCTGCTTTGTGATTTTGAGATTTGTTTGCTTTGTTTATGAAGTCTGGGTTCTGATTAGGGATATATCTAATTTGATTGTTTTTTTAAAAGTTGGGGCTTTGATTCGTTGGAATGAATATGTGGTGGGGTTGAATCTGTGTTTAAGTACCGTCTTGGTTTATACTGGTTTAAGGTTGACTTGTGTTTCTGAGGCTGATAGTTAGGATTTTTATTGCGTGTAAATCTAAAAGTTTACACAGATCTTATGTATGGATAACAAGCTTGTTTAGTGATGAATAATCTGTGAGTTAGGATTAGTTGTTGACTCTGGTGTAGATAGAATTGCATCCTAGTGGGAAATACCTCTTTTACTGTGAGGTTTTTTGACTTGAGATTTTTTTTTTTGGCCAGCTGCTGGGAGTGTTTAGTTTCAGTCTTTTCATGTTGCCTACTATGTGAGAGTCTGAGTCTTGTGCTATGATGTTCATCTGGATTTGTTTTGTGAATGAACAGGTTGTTGAGGTGTCAACCTCCAAGACCGGCAAGCACGGTCACGCCAAGTGTCACTTTGTTGCCATTGATATTTTCAATGGAAAGAAGCTTGAGGATATTGTGCCCTCATCCCACAACTGTGACGTAAACTTACTTACTCTACTATTTTTATTCTAATCTACTGTTACATGACAGATTCTTGAGTATGTTCTTACACAGTGTTCAAATGTTAACAGGTTCCCCATGTCAACCGTACTGACTACCAGCTCATTGATATCTCTGAGGATGGATTTGTAAGTACACCTTAACTTCTTGTTTGCATCAATTCTTTTCTGACCCTTGTGGATATTAGCTAACGTAGTTCTTATATTGCAGGTGAGTCTGCTTACTGAGAATGGTGGAACTAAGGATGACCTGAGGCTCCCAACCGATGACAGTCTGCTCACGCAGGTTAGCAAATATCATGATATGTTACTTTTAAAGTCCCCAAGTCATATAAAAATTGGATGAGAATTTTGCCAACTTGAATTATTGCTGTAATTGTGGTTGCCAATTTGTTTGATTTAAATTATAAGTTCCATGATGCTATGTTGGCTGTTTTGCAGTCTATGCTCAAATGTGTTCCTTGGATTGAAATGTTAGCTTAACTCAACCATGTTATTATATGATTTCATTTTTTATGAGTTTACCCTTTCACAAACTCCTACAAATTAGCTAGATTCGTTCTTAGGAAGACATTGACTCCCCGTTTGATCTTTCTTAATGTCACAGATCAAGGATGGATTTGAGAATGGCAAGGACTTGGTTGTCTCTGTGATGTCTGCTATGGGTGAGGAGCAGATCTGTGCCCTCAAGGACATTGGCCCCAAGTAGAAGCTGTTAGAACATCTGGGAGGGGAGGATGCTGAACCACATTTTGCTGTCTTTACATACTAGATTCAGTGACATGCTTTATTTTCCGGTTTGATTATGTATGAACTTTGGTCCTTTTTGCGTGGATGTAAAAACTCGTAGCATCTTCAATTTTATGAAGTTGCAAATTAAGCTTTATTAATCAATCAATGGTCGGTTCTCCTCTTTATGGCCGAATTATCATATAGTTGTCAGTGTTTTTCTGTTCTATTTCGTTCAATTGAAGCTTATTGTTTTTAGGGTGTTGTGATTATTTTTAAGGGCATGATCATTACTTGAAAATTCAACTCTGTGATCATAGAATCATTTCCATGAGTTGTATCACAAATGAGATTCGGGATTATATAGCTGATAAGGTAAACATCTCACGGATTCCTGATTCACGGTAATAATTTGAGGTTTAATAGGTTTTCTTCTCCACCATTACAAAGACATATAAAACAGGCAAGAAAGGTAAATCATTGATCCTGCAATGGTGGTTAATACTAAATCAGAGTCGAACAAAAAGTTCTCAAGCATCTAGCTAGTAAGAGGCAAATGATGTTCTAGGCTTCTAGTGCGTAACGAGCAGGGCCTGCTATTTCACTAGTCTTACGATTGTCCCAAGCCAATCCTCGGGCACACCATCTTTCAGCTTTCCACTCATTGCCACACTTGAGTGCTCTGTTGCAGCCTGTATTGTATCACAATCTTCTTGAAACCGTAAAGAAAACTGAATGATGATGAAAAGAAAATCAATTTGTTTACCTTAACAATGTAAACATCAATTCCGAGTTTTGCAATCATGGCAGCTTCTGATATCTTAGTCAACATCCCCCCAGTCGTGTCATGAGCAGCCACAGTCATCACAACTATTAAATTATGGTGGGAAAAACATCACTCATCGGTCAATAGCTGATGGGTATATAGGAAGAAAGCCTAAGTAGAAAATGCATTGAGTGCTATTATAAGATGGTGGAAATCTCTCAAGAAAAAACGAATTGATCCTGTGTAGCAGTTTTAAAGAAAAAACCTTCTTTAGTTGCATCCTGTGTAGCAGTTTTCAAGACAGACCAGCTCCCATCTTCGTGTACAGCTGTTGCAGTTCATGCTTATTATCATATCTGATCAAATAAAAATCCTTCCAACAACAAGAATGTGAACAAATTGACTTGAATTTACCTATTTCCCTTAGTAGAATTGCATCAGGTTTTGTTGGAGGGCGATCATATACTCCGAAAACATCTGTCTGCATCAATCTTGTATAGGAAATGCTAAAAATCAATAACATAGTGGCGAAAAAGAATGCCTAGGAAATAGTTTGAACAGATAAGGTGCGAGTGTAGGATACAAGAAAAACCACAAATTCAGGCTTCAGCTCTGTTGCCAAGTAGCGTATGATCACATCTCCACTTAATATCGTGCAATCCTGATCAAACAAAAATGTCAAAATATTTTGCAGATTTGCAATGTAACAGAGGTCTTGATCGAAAATTAGATATCAAACCTGTTTTGTGTCGAGTACAGCATCTCCATGCAAAACCTGATTCATATATGATTAATTTCAAATGATCACATACTCCCTATGAAGAAAATTGAAGCTTCATAACCAGGAAAAAATTTAACTTACTGGTATAAAGCCAGAGTCAATAGCCTTAGTGACCATAGAAACATCGGCAACTTCCATCTGTACAAAGTACAAAAAGTAGATATCAGGGAGATTCGGTGCATGAGAGTATCTAATTAGTAATGAAGCTCTGCTTTCTAACATTTTTTCCATGAGTTGACCAACCACATGAAAACGGAGACATTCCAACAGTAGGAATACCCTCTGCAAACCAAAAACAATAACTGTTTAGAGAGCTGCATTAGATTGGCACAAAACTATAAGAAATTAACACAACCTGAAATGATTATAAGCAAAGTCAAAATGTCAACATGACTTTTTTACATAAATTTATTGGATGATAGGAATGAAAATTATGAAACATGATAGTTGTATCTAACACAAAGTTTTACCTCTTGCCAGAGCTCTGACAATTTCATGGTTGAGAGTAGTTACCTGAAGCAATGAAAATAACATCAAATACAAAAAAGAGAGTAAAAGACTGAGTAAATTAAGAACAAATGAAGACAATTAATTAAGAACAATGAGTAAAGTTATCACAGTAATTGGCCAACCAAGACAACCATGTATTTCGTGTGAATATGTATCATGTGAGAGGAATTTAAGATTATTTTTTATAAACCTAATTTGAGAAAGCAATTTCACAACTGAAAAAAGAGTGAGGCAGGATTGATACGGGTGCAGAACAGTATAGAGTATAATCAAAACACAAATATGGTAGTTTTCTTACAGAGATACGTGTAGCAACAAAACCAGGCTTGACAAAAGGTCGTCTTAATCCACCCTTATTTACGCCCGCATAATTAGCCTGAAAGTGTCCAAAGGAACCTGCAATCAGTCAAACAAGGTGTTACAATGTGAAGTAGGTTAATAATTAAATATTTTAATGCACGAGAGAGAGTTAAGAGGATAATAAATATGGTTTGAGATGTAAACAAGACTAACACCAACCTGCTCCATGGACCACTACGAATTTCTCAAATTTGTAAACAGACTGATCATCACACTCCTTATCAACATCGGGAATTACCGTGTCTCCGGGCCTCTTGCTCCAATCCAAGTCAAGTACGCGTTTAGAAGCTGAATCTGGTAGCATCGCTTGGCGTAACTGTTTTGATACGATTCTCAAATTCTCCTCATTTATCGTCTCAAACTCATGCTTGTCAGTCATTGCTGCACCTCCTGCAGAATGAATTGCAAAAGTAGAGTTCGAAGCCCAACAAACATATAACTGCAGCTAAAATTCAATTCACATACACTTCACTCATAGTCTAGTAGGTCCTTATTCCATCACCATTCACATATGCTAAACCGAAAAAATACATAATCCCACTTTATTGAATCACATACAGAACTAGTTCAACATCAATCATAGAATGCACCAAATGTAAGAAACATCAAAGATTACAGAGAATCATTTTTGTGGGATCCTCCTAAGTCCTAACTCCTAAGAATAATAAATTTGCCGAAAATATCATCACTTCATGTTTCACTGAGCTAAGAACATCCAATTTAACTAGCTTGAAGAACAGTAGCAGAGAATCTACAACAGATTAAGAACATAAGTATACAAACAGAAAATCACATAAATGATGAAGATTGCGAACCAAGTTTGACTATGCAGCGGATTCTTTGAGCTGGGTTCTGCTCCATGCTGATTGAGAGACCGACACTTGATTTTCAACTTTCTGGGGTGCTGTTTTGAATCCGGAGAAAGAAGAGATGGTTGGTTTTGCTCGATTCTGCTCTGGTTCAAATAGGTTTGTAACCAATTCGATTGGGCCGGGTTTTGATTTCGGATCATTTCGATCCATGATATAGTTTGATTTTTGGAAAGTCTGACCACTAATGCTTTCAAATATATCAACTTAAATGTTATAAATATTTGATCTATAAACATAATATACTTTTGTACTGAATCCTACAAAATATTACTTTTGTATACATTAAATTCAAATTTATAATTAAATTTAAATAATAAAGTGAAAAATATTTATAATTAAATTTAACTAGTACTGATAAAGTGCCACATAACCTCAAATTATTGGAAAAGGGCACTATAAATATGACAAACATTGACCATATAAACTTAAACCTTGAGATTATAGATCGATGTTATTTACAATTGAATCGAGCTTTTGGGCATCCTTTCTTATATAGAGAATTTGCTGAAAATTTATCTCCATCATTCTCTAAAATGCAACGAAAGATTAAAACTTTGATTGAACACAAAACTTCTTTTGAATACTCTCAATCATGTTGGAAATATATTTTGGGTTTTCTTTCACCATTTTTTCAACACAATAATCACCATCGTTCCATTGCTCAAAACCACTATTTTGCCATTAATATCACTATCAACATCCTTCACAACACATCTATTTACCTGTTAGAACCCTCCATCCTTCACTGATTTGACAGACTTAATCTATAATTTTCTAATAAAAATTATATAAATCGCAACATATGTAGCTTAGTATTAAACTTCCAGGTACTTAACTCATGCCCTTTTTCCATGTAAATTGGTTGTGGAAAGGGAGCCTAAGTTTTCAACAAACCTTTTTATAAGTTGTAGATAAGGAAACATTGAAGTGGCAAATTTGTGTTTCGTATTGTACGATTCGCTAACCTGCTACAAGCAATGGATATCCTTCCTTTGCAAACTTACGTTCCGACATGTCGATCCGGTAACCTGGATTGTAAGTATATATCATGCAATATTTGCTACTCAGTTTTTTCACCTAGAAAGGGTTTTCTTGTATTATACTACTCATTTTGGATCTTTGGACAGCCATAGTTGGTTAAATTTTTATTTTTATTTTTATAAAACAAAATCCAACCACACAATTACCAATAACCTCCACACTGTGACAGTATTTCCACCACCAATCACATTCACATTATCGAACTACTATCACTGTCAATTAGTCTCCCTATATTTGCCAACTCTGTAAAGAAAAAAGAGGGAGGGTATTATTATACCCAAAAAATTTCTCATCTTAAATATACTTCACCAGAGTTGATCGATTAAGATCCATAAAAAATAATAGAATAATATCAAGAGTTTTGAATAAGTGAAAGTCAACACTCAATAAAAAAAAAAAGGATGTATGGGCACAATTTTTCAATTCATTTCCCTTATAACCAAATAAGTACTCCCTCCGTTCGGCTTTGATTGGCACACATGCCTTTTTAGGATATTCAACAAAGTTTGGCACCCTTGTTTTATTTCCCAAAAGGGAAAGAATATTTCCCCAATTGCCCCTCCATATTTATGTTATTTACTTAAAATATCCACCCAATACTAATATTATATGACATGGGTCCATGATTAATTAAAGGCTGAGCCCAATTATTAATGCTAACCTCTGATTATATTAATCTTTCCTTCCCTAATTATTAAGCAAGTCCAACCCGATTTATCAAAACAAAATCCAACTTTGAACCCAAAACACAATCCAAAGCTGAACCCAAAAATATCTCTGCTCTTAAACCTTATCCATCTGCATCGAGAACTTCCTTTGATGGCGTCGTCGACCAACAAATCCGGCGATTCGTGGGCTGGAGAGGTAGACGAATTTGAGTATTCGCTGGATTCTGTCCCACCCGATTTATTTGCTGATACAGAGCCAGATCCAATGGCGGTGTTCGACGATGACGAAACGCAGCCTTCTATCGATGATGATACCCAACCTCCATCGAAGCCATCAACGCCAATACTGATTGATGATGATGATGAAACCCAGCCTCCGTCGAAGCCATCGTCGCCCTTTGTTGATGATGAAGCACACGGCCGTTCAATGGTGCAGCCAGATTCAGATAATTTATGTCCTGAATGCATTAAGCTTAATGCATTTCGCAATGAACCGATCAAGTAAGTTCTAGTCTTTATGGTGTTTATTATAAGTTAAGTGTCTTTTGCACAATATTAAGTAGATCAATTTTGGTGAGCAGTTTGGAGTTTAAACATGTTGCTGTGAAATCTGAAAGCTCCAGCAGTGGTACCACAATTGCCGCTGACACCTATGAATCTGATCCTAAGGATACTAAAAATGATGATGAGCATGGTGTCGTGAATTCCCTGCCAAATACTGACTTCTAAAATCACTAGTTGTTGCTAAAGTAAGCTTAGTGCAACAAGTACCTTTTGCGTTGCTCTTAATGGTTTAGAAATCTAACAGCTAGTTTAGATGGAATTAATATTTTGTAAGACCAATTGTAGTATTAAGCTGTAAGACAATATGTTGTAATATTATTCGTATGAATCTACCCACCTTATATATATATAAAAGTATGTTTATGTTATAGTATTTGCAGTATGTTTTGTACATGTAGTGTTGGTTGTTTTATATTGCAGATTACCTGCTACAAGGATTAAATCTTGGCATAGTCTTGTTGCTGCATTGAAGTATCTAGTATACAAGGTATCCATGTGATAGACAATTTCCTTTTCATCATTTAGCATAAGTGGTATGTGTACTGACTTTTCTTCTTGGTTTGCTGCTTTTGCCTCCCCCTAATGAAGCATTAACTTCAAGATTTATGAATTGCATGCAGGAGTTCTTGGAGTTAAAGAATGGCATTGAGCAGGTTGTCAGTGAGGCTCGAAATGGAGAGCTTTGTGGGGGAGATAGAGGTGTTGTGCTACAGGCCTTTCTGTTTTTCACGATGCGCACCAAGAGGCTGAGCAGCTGCTTCAATTGAACAGAACCACATTCATGAACATCATTCAGACCAACGTTGGAGATGGGACAATCATCATGAATAATCTCCTCCAGGTAAATAAGCTTTTCCTCAAAAATTCTACAGAGTAATGAGACATGACTGGTGCAAAAAGAGGCTGACATTTGTGGACTGATTTGCGCAGCATCTGAAGGATATGAATGACCCTTTCATGTCGGGAGTGCTGCCGGAGACAGAGAACATGCTAGCTCGTAGTCGACTCGACTTGCCCCTCATCCTATGCTTTGCTACAATGAGAGGAGATGATGTGTTGCTGCACCAATTGCTGAGACGGGGTCTAGATCCTAATGAATCTGGCAATTCTGGAACAACGGCCCTGGGTGAGCATTAGGTTCAACTTTCCTTATTCTCTTAATCACATCATTATTTCACTATTTCTCTATAGTGCTTAGTTTATACTGCAGAATCTCATTTATTTTCTCTGTTATTTTGTACGCAGCACATCGCAGCAGCAAAAGGCTTGGAAAACTTTGTGAGGCTACTTTTGGATTATGGAGCTAACCCCAACAGTAGAGGTATGCATTCTCACTTGGAATTTCTCAAAAGATTAATTAATGATTTGAAATATTGCCAACCTAGAATGCATGAAAAGTTTTCAGACGTGACATAGTGCCCTTAATCTCATTAAGCATTTGAAATAATGTTAGTACATGGATTAAAAGTCAACCAAACTATATTCTTCTTTTGCTGATTATAATTTAAATTATTTATGTTATTTAGAGAAGCATTGATCCTCTTCTGGCAGTATAGGCTTTGCTCTTTACAATTGTAATATCATACGTGTTGGGAATGTGGAAATCTTAAGTTCCTTGGAAGGTTGTATAGGTAAATGCCTTTCTGTAATTTGATAATCTCAATTTCCTTTGCGCCTAAAACACATGCTCGTCTCCTTATTTTGATGCATTTCTTCAGGTATCTCCAGCAAGTCCTCTCAGAGTTCAGCCTTTCCGATTTCGCTCCCATCCAAAAAAATTTAAGCATTTAAGCATTGTCTATTTTACATTGGCATTATGCTTATTGTGCGGCAACATATATCCATTCTCCTAGTCATTGTCAAGTACAAGCTTATTGAATGCATTTTGATAAACAGAAGACAACTTTTACAATCATGATAAAGCTATTCATTAAGGTTGCATTTAAACATACTTACAAAATGTTGCACATGTTTAGTACGTTGCTTGGACAAAAGGCAATAAAATACAACCCCTGATTTTTCACACAATAGTACTACATATACACATATTTCCTCGAGTCTTCTTGTCTTCATTCTACGTCCTCAAGGCCATCCATTCCTAATTGGTGCATCAGATCTGCAAGTCCTCCGGTTGCATTCCTTTCTTGCAAGTGGTGAATGCAGTCTCTTACCAATTCAGTTTCAACTTCAAGGTTCATAGGTAGTAAACCTTCTCGTTCAAGTCTGTCCTTATGCATGTGTGGTACTTTGTACCTGTTTGTTCCCCGACATTTCATGACCTCAACCATACAGGATTGTAGAGTTAAAAACACTTTGTTAAGTGTCTTTGCTTCGAGTTCCATGAATGCATTTTCAGTTACTGCAATGAGGGCATCCAATGTGTATGCACTTGTCTTATGTTGTAAAGACTGAATTGACCTAAAAAATCCTAAATCCAAGACATTCAAGTCTGGAGATTTTGGTGCTTGAAATCCTAACTTTGTGTGGACCTCACTTGTAGAGGTATTGCCATGGCTGCGACTTTGTCGATTGTTATTGTGGTTCTCCCCTTTTTCCCAATAAGTTTTCTCTTCAGATTTAGCACCTCTCTTGCTGCATTTTGCTTTTTTTGCAGGTCAGCTATGCGACTGATGGTCCTCTTGGAAGTTCCCCACTTCAATGCTGCCTCCGAACGACACCCTCTTGCTGTGTGACCACCTTCTTCATGTTGCAGCAGAAACATGCCAATTCTACCTCGTTCCGCATCGGTTAACCACCCTCTCCGGGCAGGCCCCAGAGGAGCAGACATGTTAAGAGACTAAAAAAGCTTGGCAGAAATTGGAAATAGAAGTTTGAGAGTGAACTTGAGAATAGAAGTTTTGAGAGTGAACTTGAAAGTTTGGCCTGGGTTTCTTTATCCCTAGAGTCTGGAACACTTAGGACCAGATATTTGTAGATTTGATTAAAATGAGTGAACTTGAGTCAATATTGTAATTATTGCATTGAATTTAAATTTTAAATGAAACAAGTTTCCCTCTATTTTGTTGAATTAGGAAGCTTTTGGAGGGAAAGATTGACACACTAATTAAGTATTTATATATTCATCTCAACCATGCCCCTCATGTCAACATCACCACCTTTTGGACATTTCTTAATATTGGTGCCATTTTGAGGGTGCCAATTTTTGCTGAACGGAGGGAGTACCACTTGAAAGGAAACCCGAAAGGAATTAGAAGAGAACCACTTGAAAATACCGTAATTCACTCGCTGGCTATTATACAAAAGTTTGCACTAGTGATAGAGTAGTTTTGGTTACTTAAACGTCCAAAACTGAAATTCCATTAACTTTGCCAAATTTACAAAATCTTACCAAGGGTGAAAAAATTCCACTTTGGAGGAAAAACCCTTAGTAAGGAAATCTACAATCTTAGCACAACCCTAAACAATGCGACAATGATTTAGCATAGACAACGCACATCGCTTCCTACAAAATCCACATATATAATCATCTCTCCTAGCCAATCTACCCAATTTCCACCACACCCACCACAAGATTTCTTCTGGCCACACCCCTCGTCGCACTCACACCACCGGATTGCAACTTCTTCAACATGGGGAACTTCTTTCTCTACATTTTCAGGGAAATCAACTGGTGGTGGTTTTTCAAAATCGTGTTCTTCATTTCTTGTTACTTTCGGAGATGTAGATCAATGGCGACGACGCAAGGAGGTGATATGGGCTCTAAAGGACGGTGTGGTGGAAAAGAGATTTCCCGTCGCATGGTCAACGGAATAGAGATTGTACATCTCAGAGTCGACGGAAAGAGAGTTTCTACTCATTTTCCCACGTTACGTTTTCTAAAAGTTTGCAATATGGTATTTTCTTTTCAAAACAAAATCAAATAAGTACAAAGACAATAAAAAGAAGTCAATTCGATTCATAACTTAATACAAAAAAAAAACATTGTTATTCTTCATCTCTTTCCCCAATAAATCGTTGTTTTCGCTTCCAAGTGAAAGTCGAAAATATCCTTCAGTCCACACAGCCTCTGGATAACAAAGCATTCGTCAACTCCTTGATTCCGGACGAAAGCCGGAAATAATTTTCGGATACACATCTTTCGGGCTCATCAACCTTCGGGCAACCTTGTATTTGTACTTTATTCGGGTTAGCTGGCCGTCAATAACCCTCGAGATTTCCTTAAAAAAACAAACCCTAGACATTTCATTTGTGTTTTAATGTTCTCAATCTGGTTATACCATTCGTGTTTTCGCTCGTGATCTGTGGAGTTCAAGGGGTTTGCAGGTTGAAGAACGTAGACCATATTTTGGATTAATTGATGTTGTCATTACAGTAGATCTCTGATTGACACAGTAATTATTGTGAGACGCTCGTCTCTACCAAACAGACATGGTCCGGTTTTTGCGATTGTAAGATAATATCCCTAACTGTGTTATTATATTTTTTTTATTGGATCGCTAATGTTGTAATATAGTAAAGACAGTATTGATCTGATGTCATATAGTTCGGTAATTTTTGTAATATACATTAGATGTCAATTCTAATATTCATTGTAATCATTTCTAGCGTAATCTGTATCATGAATGAATTTGTTTTTTAAAAAACCCTAGACAATATAGATTTGATATGTTAAATAAAAAAATAAATAAACAGTCGTGACAAAATTAGTTTATAGTTCTAGATAGCCACCAGCCCACCACCCTCCAAATGTCAACAACACAGCTTCACGCCTCAAAGTCTTCCACGCCACCACCCTTTCCATCTCTCCTTTTCTTTATTCTTCTGCACTTTGCGAGCTGTGACCTAACTCTTTCCAGAATATATATATTAATCCTAAATTAGTATTTCCTATTTTTGCAAAGTTCATGATTGTATTAGAACAAGACCACGCGTGAATGCCTTCTAGAGGCATCGTGTAAATATCATGCAAATTATTTTTTAATTAATAAATACGTGTATAACGTATAGGGATGACACTGGGGCGGGTACTAGCTATCACATCCACATCTTCTTATATCAGTTTAAAATACATTTGTTTATATAACTTTTACTCAAACGCAATAATAATTATATTGAGAAATATAAAATCTTTAAAAAGACAAAAATCTCAAACCCAAACAAAAAAATGTAATTGAAATCTCACTCAAATTTAAAGCAAACAAGAAGTTTGTAATTATAAAAACGATTGCCAAAGAATAGTCCAAATACATTAGTATTGTTAGTTTTCTTCTAATTTTAACTATTAGGAGTTGATTATTATATTATAGTAAGAAATTAATTAATGTTATTTTTTTATTAATTAAATATATAATAATATTATTAATATAATTATATTGGGGTGGGTCGGGTATAACGGGCATGGGGCGGGGATGAGGCGGGTGATGTATAAAATCCATCCCCGTCCCATGACCCATGACGGGTTGTGATTTCATCCCCATCACCGCCCATTACCCATCCCCGCCCCAAACCGGTGCAAATGGGGCGGGTCACCACCAAAACCCGCCCCAGTGTCATCCCTAATAACGTACACAATTATAATTATCAGGACGAATTATATTGTATGGTAACAAATTGTTTTAGTTCAGTTTAAAAGATCAAAGATTAGATTTGAAAGTGAGGATCAACATTTATCTCTGATCTCTATCGAGATTGATCTCACGGAAGAGAGGTTCTCATCTATTATACTACCATCTCTTTTATTTAAATATATTTTTATTAATTTACGTGCTTGAGTTAAGATGCTGCCATGATACATTATAATTTGCTTTATTTTCAAGAGTAAAACCTGATTTATTTTTTGTAAGGAACTATATTATACATTTTTTTTTTCAAGAGTACTCAAACTGTTAGAAAATATGTTTGATTTTCAATCACACAATTAAGACTTAAGTGCTTAGGACTTTTTATGCCTTACCCGACAAGTAAAATACCAAACAGAAAAAACATGCTTCAAACTGTAGCTGTGACCTTTTTCTTCACTATATCAACCATACATTATTAATATCGAACAATTATCATTACCATAAAAAATAGAAATAAGCAAGAAGTGTACAAGAATCATGAATCCTCATTTTTGTATCTTTCCCATTGTTTTTTGTGGGTAAAAAGCATCTTAATTAGCCTCTTTCAATTACATATTTCACCATGAAAATATGAACATTTTATTTTATCTCTTGTTCTAATTTTGTTTGATCAAGATATCTATTATAAAGGACTTTATCCTCATTGAATTCAAATATTGTAGGTGTTAACTATCTTTATCTTTACTATTTTTGATTCATGGGATTGTGAAAAAAATTGTATACGTGAGAGAAAAGAGAAAAAGTAAAGGTAGCAAAGCCAAAAGTAAACATTTGTTGGATTATGAATGCGTGGACTTTTTTATTTTTCAATTTCCAATTTTCAATTTTCAATTTCCCATTTCATTTTCAATTTCATTTCCTAGAATTATGAATATAACCAAAAACAGAAAGTTAGAGAAAGAGTGGAAAAGACGACGACGTCTCCTCGTCCTCACACACTAAAACAGAAGTTTTTCCCCGGCGGCGACTTTCAGTGCAATGAAGCTAAGACTTCTTCTGCACTAAACGCTTTAACAAAATCCAATCTTTTTTTAGTTTCGGTGAAAAACAAAGGCAGTAAATTCTACAAAGTCAAATGGCGGAGAATCACGGCGGCGGATCAGCGTCGGGAGCTCCGGTGCGGCCGACAATATCTCTCCCGCCTAGGGCTCCGACGATGGAGAGTATGTTCGCCGGCGGGGCGAGTCCCGGCCCGATGACTCTGGTCTCCAACTTCTTCAACGATCCGGACTCCGATTGCCGCTCCTTCTCGCAGCTCCTTGCCGGCGCCATGGCGGCTCCGGCGATGGGTATGCAGCAGAGGCCTCAGCATCAGCAGCAGCAACAGCAACAGCAGACGATGGAGAACTTCGGTTCCGGCGGTGGCGGGAAGGAGAGCGGGAACGGTGGCGGTGGCGTGGATTTCAGGTTTCAGCAGAGCCGGCCGCCTGGTTTGACGGTGTCGCAGCAGCAGCAGCAGACGGTGTTCACGGTGCCGCCTGGGTTGAGTCCGGCGAGCTTGCTTGATTCGCCGGCATTTTTTTCTTCTGCTCAGGTAACGGAAATAACGGTCAACGTTTGCGATCACGTGTTAGAGCTGGAGTTGAATTTGTGTGATTTGTTTTTGTTAATGTTTTGAGCTCTGTTTTGCTTGTTGATTTTGCTTGCAAATTAAGGCTAAAGATGGCTACTTTAAGGCTAAAGATACCATTTTTAGGGATGTGCGAAATGAGGTCAAAGACTGAAAAGTTTGAGTTTGCATCAATTAATGGCTACCAGATTGTTGTTTTTGGATGTATGCAGTTCCTTGTGTCTGAAAGTTTCCTCCCCATGTGAGATTAATGAGGTTTCTTTCCATTCATATATAATGATATTTATATCCTTGTTTCCCCTTTTGGATGGCCTAGAATATCCTGATTTGAGTACTTCTTCTTGATTCAATTGTGTCTGTCACAACAATTTAGAATGTTTCTAGGTTTTCTAGTATGATCTCGATCATGGAAGCCATCTGATAACTGTGTCAGTTTCGGCATATCATACCCTAAGCACTTTTTCGTTGTGTAACTGTGTTGCTTCTTTAAGAATGTATTTGAGTTGTCTCTTATGACCTTGCTCTTGAAATTGTCATGTACTTTGCTCTAGGGAGCTTTTGTGTGCTTTTGCAAAATCTTTTCCAGATGGTGAAAACATCGAAGTATTAATCAATTATCTTTTGATCAATTAGGGCTCTTTTGGATTCTCCCATCAGCAACCTGTTGCTCAGACTACCCAAGCTCCATCCATTATGCATGTTTCTGCACAACAGTATTCTTCTTTCTCTTCAGCACCTCCACGGTCTTCCTCATCACAGATGCAGCCACATTCTTCGGGTCCTGCCCCACACCACCAGATGCGTGAAATGCGGCCCCACAAAGTTGAAACTAGCAATGAGAGAGAATCCTCAGATGTTTCCTATCCAGAGCAACGATCGCAGCTTCCTTTGACAGTTGATAAACCTGCAGATGATGGTTATAACTGGAGGAAATATGGGCAGAAGCAAGTGAAGGGCAGTGAATATCCTCGAAGCTATTATAAGTGTACTCATGCGAATTGTCCAGTCAAGAAAAAGGTGGAAAGGTCTCTTGAAGGCCAAGTGACTGAGATCATATATAAGGGACAGCATAACCATCAGCCTCCTCAAGGCAATAAACGAGGAAAAGATACTGAAAATGCAATTCAGGGGAATCCTGAATATAATCAGGAGTTCAGCCAAGCTACTCAGGAACAAACTTGTGGATCTAGTGAAAGTGAGGAAGTCGGTAATGCTGGAAATGGAGCCGATGGAAAGGATGAAGATGAACCCGAATCAAAGAGAAGGTACTGTTGTCTTTCTTCTAAGAATGCAGGTTTCTCACCAAATTATACAATGCATTATGTGTAAATATCTCTGTTTCATGTACTTTGCAGGAATGTAGAAGGTATCAGATCATCTGAGATGCCTTCAAATCACAGAACAGTTACAGAACCTAGGATCATCGTTCAGACAACCAGTGAAGTCGATCTCTTGGACGATGGCTACAGGTGGCGAAAATATGGACAGAAAGTTGTCAAGGGAAATCCCTACCCAAGGTCCTTACTTTCTACCTTACATCTTCTTGAAATCTACTAGCATGCTGTAGAATGTTTGACATATAACAAGCTATATATGATACTTTAGTATTCTCAACTGTTGTTTTTCTATTTTCAGGAGTTACTACAAATGCACCTTCCAAGGTTGTAATGTTAGGAAACATGTTGAGAGGGCGGCTAGTGATCCAAAAGCCGTGATTACTACCTACGAGGGTAAACACACTCACGACGTGCCAGCTGCGAAGAACAGCAGCCATGCTACGGCCAACATGGTTTCACAGCTGAGGTCCCAAAACAATGCACCGGAAAATCAATCCTCGGCTCAGAGGCCAGAGTTTCAGAACAATGGCAGACAAGGAATTGCGAGTTTAAGGTTCAAGGAAGAACAAATGACCTAGTTCGTGTGGTACGATGCAGAAGCTTGAGTGGTGTTGATGTTTGAGGTCTGGTTTTTCACATGCTTAGTTCCAAAACATGAAAGAATACACAGAAAATGGGTATAAAAAATGTAGCAAGGAACGGAATAGCTATAGAGTGGTGTAAATTATGAATTCCTTTGACGTATAGTGTCGTGAAATGATGTTATTTATGCATGCATTCTTTTTGTAAATGGTTATAATTCACAGAGAATACAGAGTCAATACTAAGTAAGCTTTTTGTGTTACAGCATGGCCTCCCTCATGTGGGACGATGACGGTCTTCTACGTATACATATACCGCCACTCAAATGCTGATTTCTCTTTCGATTTCTCTACTTAGGAATTAGGAAGGGATCTCCAAGAGAGAAATTGAAAAGTCACAAAAAAAAAAGACAAAGTCGAGGTGTTATGACTTCCAAACCGGAGAACCAATAGATGATCCCACTATCCAAAATACACTGAATCGAACGAGTGACAACCCTCGAACAGGCGTGAGAATCATTTATTTTTTCACTCTTTGCTCCTCTTATATGTTTTCCCAAATCTGATTCGAAATCTTATCTACATCTCATTCAATTTTGCTCATAACCACAATATAACTTCTTGAATCAAATTCAAACTTCCAAGTGAAAACACAACTAGACTTCTCTACAAATTAGAAAGGGATCTAAAACCCAACATTACTACTTTGATAAAATTGAATCGAATGTTTATGCCATAATTTTCACCTAAAGTTGAGAAATCATCAAACCATTATTTTCACTCAAAAAAAAAAAAAACTCACTTGACCAATCAAACCGAGTTACCTGTCCATTTTCAAGATTAATGGGATCAAACAATACTTTTACAAATTTCGTATTTGTACCTTCAACAATATTGGAAGGTAAGTTATAAATTTTTTTTTTTTAATAAAAAAAGGTGAAAAGAAATACACTTGTAGCCCAAAGGCCGAAGGTCATAAGAAATACTCAGAGCCTTATTAGCGGCGGAGGGCGGTGGACAGTGTCGGCGGCTTCGACAATCATCGGAGAACAGTTTGATCAAATCGCGGAAAATGTCCAACGCGTGGAGGTGGATAGTGACTCAGACCAGGGACTCGAAGCCCTTCTTCTTCGCGTTCGCCACCGTCTGCGGCGTCATTCCGGGAGCCATCGGCTTCTGCGTCATGCAACTCACCAACTCCGGCGGCCCCGAGTTAGAAGCCAAGCTCCGGCAGAACGCCCGCCCCGAAACCCTCGTAAGCACTGCTCGCTTTCTAGCTATGAATTTGTCAATTGTGTTTTTTTTTACTGTATTTGATCTTGATGCATCATAAAGCTGTAAATGTTGATTGTTGAAATAGGAAAGGTGAGTTTTTTAACTCTTCTCTGCATTATTTTTCTATGTGTGACTTTGCTTAGTAATATTGAAGTTGTAGCCTTGTATGAGTTGTATCATCCTAGCTCGATTATTGTTAAGCTGAATAAGTTGTTTTAGGAATGTGTAATGTTTAGCATTTTAGCTGATTAAGTTGTTTTAGCCTTATCTCGTCCTGACTCGATTATTATTAAGCTGAACAAGTTGTTTTAGGAATGTTTAATGTTTAGCAGTTTAGCTGATCTAGCCTTATCTCGTCCTGGCTTGATTATTTTTAAACTGAATCAGTTGTTTAGGAATGTTTAATGTTTAGCTGATCAAGTTGTTTCAGCCTTGTATCGTCCTGGCTCGATTATTTTGAAGCTGAATAAGCTGTTTTAGGAATTGTAGGAATGGTGAAGTCACTGTTTAATGTTTAGCTGAATAAATTGTTTTAGCCTTGCATTGCCATGGCTTGATTACCATTAAGCAGAATAAGTTGTAGGAATTGTGAAGTCACTATTTAACGCTGAGCTGAATAAGTTGTTTTAGCCTTGTACTAGACCTTTTGAAATGTTCTGCTGTCTGTCAAACCTTGTGTCTGCCAAACCTTGGAGTTTGGACATATGTATTCTGCATCTACTGCCATGGCAGATTGTCTTGGATAGATACCTCTGCTTTTTTTCTTCCTCCGAAACTTTGTTTTTGTTCTATTACTCTAATGTATGACTTTTTTTTAAATGTCATCGGATTTCACCAGCCCTCTCTCAATTTGGTTGAGTCAAATTGTGGAAGCTTATCAATCCCTGCTATTCACCCATCTTACTCAATACTGGAAGATTTATTTATTGTCTATGTGTATTTCATATTCTTATTCTATTGGTTCCATTCAATAATTACTACCGAAGCATAGTTCTCTTTGATCTAAATTGGTTGCATCTTTCCTATCTTTATGAAACTTTTAAAATGTCAGCTAGTTGAGTTAGAACTGGAAAACACGTTGTATCCATTTAGTTTGTCCTGATGCTCATATCACTTCCCATTTCGGGTTGTATGAGCTAGCCACTAGATGTACTTAAAAACCATGTTAGTGGCATTTTGCCACATAATTCTTGCAAAATTGGTTATCAGAAACCTAGGGCAACAGGATAAATAAATATGATTTGTTAAAACAGTAAATCTGTTGAGTTTATTGCTCTCACTGTCATGTTACTTCTTACTAGCAATTAGATTTCTGAATACCTTTGCTTGTCGTGAATCTTCAGATGATGGGGAAAGTAAACAAGGAGAGGCTGGGAGAGTTCCTTGGCGAGTTGCAGAGGAAAGAAGACACAAATGACCGATATGTTGCTGCTTTGAAAGGAGAGACGTTAACCAGAAATCCATATGTGAGAATTCAACCGACTCCTAAACCAACCGACGCAGCAGCCAACCATGTAAAAGAAGCTAACAAGGCCAGCTAGTTAGGATATAGAAGCACTTTATGGAGCTTTATGTCAGTTGGTAAATAAATAATTCACTACATTTTAAACTCTAATTCGCTGTATTCCTTTTGGATCTTTTGCCTGTTACTTATAGAACTACACTTTGTACTATTTTCTAGATTTTGTGGTTGAAATTTTGGTTGAAGTCACATTTCAAGAAATCTTGATTGTTGAAGAATGGAAAAAAACCATGTCTTGGCACTATATTTTTCTTGAAAGCTTGTTCTTGAAGCTGCATTTATTTCACTGAGGATAGACAGAAATTACAAATCAATGGAATTGCAATTTTCATCTAGTCTAGGAAGAATGGATAATTTGTAGGCTATTTTAACAATTTATCATGATTCAGAATTACAAGCTCTGGAATTTGTCCATGGTTTTGGAAGTCTATTTTGTTCAATCTAACCCCGCAGAAGACCTTCTCAGGCAGCTCTTCAGGCTTCTGTGCCTGCATCAAATCAACAAAAAAAAATTAAAAACAGACTTTTGCAATTTCTGATTCGTTTTCTTTTTTAAGAAATCGCTAAACCAACCTGAATTGTTAAGCCGAGATCAAGAACCCCGTATTTCAACCTCTCGCGAAATGCATCAAGTCCTTTCCTCGATATGTAGCTGAATCTATGCACGTCCAGGTCGATTTCAAAATAGTTGGATCCCTGAAAATGAATGATGAAAATGGTGAAAAGGCCAAATCAAGAATTTCTAAAAAGTGTGTTTTAGATACTTTTAAGGAGTGAAATTACCTTGTAGAAAGCGTGCTGAGGTCGAGAAAGAACAGGTTTTTCATTATAGGCATGTAAGAGCTTTCTTTCTGCAGAATTCAACCTCAGATCATCTGGATTAACCACGCCGACTAAAAGTTTCAGTCTCTCTCGGAAAGGAACCACAGATTCCTTTGCAAAGCCTTTCACAGTTTCCATGTCATCCGCAACTAATCTCTGCATTGTAAGCGAAACTGAAATCCATTAAGACAGAAACATTAACTTTTAAGAATTCAGGTTAAAATGAAGAACCATGAATACCTACCTTGATGGATTCTTGGAATTCTGAAGAGATTTCTTTGTCAAAAGTTTCAGAAACTCTAAAATACAAAACCAGGCTCATTCCCGGGCCATCGCAATCTCCAGGGAATATCGAAGCAGGATAAGTTGGCAGCTGACAACGTTGCCCAAGCGCGAGTTAGTAACAACAAATGAAGAAATTAAGGTATGGTCAGAACTTAAGGTACTAAACAAAAGGCACCTGGATATTAACAATCAGCAAAGATGGAACTTCATTATGAGCTTTCGAAGGGGGAAGTTCAAGAAACTGTGCAATGTGATGTATTTTTCGCTGACAGGCAAATAAATCAGCTCCAATTGGAACATAAGGGCTAACATTAGGTGCTGATGTCTTTTTCTTATCTCTGCATTGAGGTCAAATGAAGACAGTAAACATAAGTAAAACAAAATCAGGCAATGTGCGCGTGAGTACGAGGTTAGGGAAACCTACTTGAAGAAATTTTCTCCCCGAAGCTTAAAGGCAGATGGCGAAAGAGGAGACCAGCAACCTTGTCCTGCATTCCTATCCGTCATGCGTGGCAGCGTGAGGCCTACTTTTCGATAGTACAAAAATCTCTTGGATGGACCTGTGAAATGAAATGAACCTTAAGTAACTGGAACTTATCAGTACTTTTGAAGCTTTAAGAAATGCTATGTTCTTACGAAATTCAGTTGCTTCATCATCATTTGTGCTTCTATATGTTACTTTTATCGCTTTTGATTTTCCGATTGTTGAGATTGAATTCAGTCCTTCATTCACTTCTTCTGTTATAGAAGGGAAAAAATCTGAAAAAAACAAAGCACAAATGTGCAGCAAAAGTTAGCAAAAGTTAAGTAGTACTAGTGGTTAAATAGAGTAAAATGATGATAATTTTTGTATCATGTAAATCACCTCCATGAACACTAACAAAATCTTCATCAGAATCTGAATCAAGCGCGCTCGAGGAATCAAACCAAGCTTCCTCTTTGCATGCTCCTTCTGTTCAAGAAAATATTGATAAGCATTTTGACAATATTTTGATAAGCACAATGGATAGGAAAACTTACCATTCAGACAGCTGGTTTTTACGAAGTTAAACTCATGTAAAGAAGCATAGTCTCCATCATCGGCATTACTGAACTGTTCGATGGGGATAACTGAGACAGATGGGGTGATCTTTCGTCGGGTTTTCCTAGGATTTCGAAAGTACCTAGCTTTAGACTTGAACTTCTTGTTGGAAACCGACATGCATCCTCCCATGGTAAGTAGTGTTTCAGCAAAAAATGCGATTTTTTTTTGGTGTTTCATAGCATTTTACAAATGCACAAATGATCTATAGCCTTAAGTCTCAGAGAATGACCAAGAAAGCAAAAAAGATTCATTATGCACATTCCTGCAAACAAGATTACTACATTAAACTACTTATGATTCTCAACAAACTTTAAAAGTTCTATGAATTCTTGAACATAACTGGTAACATAAACAAAAGTGAAAGCATCATCCTTTTTAGTTACCTTGCCATCAACATATCTGAGCAGCACTAAACCAAAGCACCATTCAACAACTTTTGGTCTTCAAAATCAATAATCTGCGCAAATTCAAACCGAAATCACACATCAAGAACTCATTTCACAGAGTCATCAATGACAACATTCCACCATTACCATTCATCCTTAATTCCACAAAACACCGAAAAACCATCTAAACTCGGAACGAAAATATCTCACAAAAGGGTACTAATCAAGACTCAAGACTTAAGAAGTCTTCCAAGAGAGCTCAAAAAAGTCAAGCAAGATGAATGATTTCAACTTTCACTAAATGACAGCTAGTAATCCATCTCAATCAATGGCTCCCCTTTCTTCAGGAGTCAACAATAGAAAGAAATAAAGAAGTCAACCATTCAGACAAATATCAAAAGACTAAACAAACAAGAGTAGACTAATACTTTTAAGAAACATCCTAGTTTTTTTCTCCCAAATTGTTCAGGAAGAATCAGAACCAAGAAAGATACAAGCTCATTAAAGCAGAATCCGAAACTGGCGTACGATGCAAGCGAATCGATAATGTAAACAACTAAAGCTCAGATTCTCAGGAATTGAACATCAGAATATGAACAAAAAGCACCAGAATCTATACCAAGATGCAGAAATCAAAAGAAGCACTGAAACGTAAGAATAACACATGCAAATAACATTTCCAGATGCCATTTCAACAAGCATGCAAAAAAACCCCAAAAAATCCAAAATTTCCAAACTGATTATTTACCAAGAATCAGAGGATAAATGGTCTGAGCAAAGATGAAATCTTGAAAAACTGTGCATTCGTGTGGCGAAGGTTAGAAGTGCAACTGGTGACAACGCAGTATTTAACTAAGCAGAGATTTTTAAGACTGAAAAAGGCTATGGCCCACATGGTGGAAGTGAAGGCTACAATCATAGACTCCCTACTTTGTTTCATCATCAGTGGAGCTGGACTTTTCTTGAGTTGCTACTACTGTTATACAACCACCACCACAGCTAACCATTTATCATAGTTCGTCGATTATATGAATCATATCTCGTCTGCTTATGAAATAATCATACCGACAAGGCGACAATTCTATGTTTTGATGCATATTGATTATCAATCTGAATCGATTATATGGATCATATCTGAGTGAAATAGTGCTTAGGAATGTAATCTTGGACATTTCGCAAAAAATGAAAATCTATTATTGCTCATACACGTCCCACGTGTAGGTATTTAAAGCAGGGGAGCATTGGAAAACGACCATCCCAACAAAGGTGAAAACAAACCTGATAAACCACACTCACTCATTTCCAGCTTTTCATCATCTTCTTCATTATTGGTTCTCAGTTTAACAGAAATTCTATGCATAATCGTTTTTGGAACTGATGATATAAATTATATCAAGAAATTCAAAATCAAATCCAAAAAAATAAATGTAAAGAACCACTTTTGCTAATTTGTATCACAAAATAGTAGGATTGTATGATTCACATCAAATATGTACATTATTGGATTTGAAAACCAACAAAAAACACGCACTCACACAGTGGAGAATGCATGGATATTTTTCTACTAATACTATTTGCTTTTTTGTTGCCTTTTTTTCTTTCTTTCTTTTGAACTTTTTTTGCCATTATCATGTAATGTTTGGATTTTGGTGTGAGTACAGTTTTATCATTATTTTGTGCTCTTTGTCCAACCTTCGGCAAATGATAGAGTCAAAACTAAAACACGGTTTAGGAATATATACCTAAAATTCTCTAGACAGTTGGTGGGATTCTCACCAAGATTATGATAAAAATGGTTTTAAGGAAATAGGAGACTATATACATTGTCAAAGTGTACAACTTTTGTTTTCAAGGAGCAAATTAAACGTACTTAAGATATTTTTATAAAAAAGTTGATGAGTTAATTAGCAAGTTGGTGGCAAAGTTTAGGATATGAATGATGCAAGATAGAGAATATAGTAGCTCAAAAACCTACCAAGCTATAGTTTATTTCATTTTCGGTTCAATTCATTTCAATCTAGTTAACTAAGATATAGTTAAATTGATATACAAAAACTTGGATGAGACCATCTCACTGTATGGTACGACAAGAAATCGGTTCATGTATTTACTTAGTATGTGGATGTAAGGTTTGTTACGTTAAATTTTGCATGAAGTTCTTATCAAAGTAAACAAAAGAAAAATCACTGAACTGAACTGAACTGAAATCTGTGAATAACCTAACTATTACTCGTCTCAACGTAAGTAATGGTAGAAAAAAGGTTCAATAAAAAATAGAATAAAAAACATCAAATATTATAAAATAATGGCTTGTTTGAGTTAATGCTGTTGCATTTTGGTTTAAGTCCCATCTGCGTCCACTCTGTTGCTAGTACTATATGAAAAGAGCATTAGACCAAATCATAGAATGATTGATGAGGTGATTAGTTTAAACATGCCGCTTATTGCACGCACTTTAGAATAATCACTTTGTGTGATTTGTGCTTTTAGGTTCGTTTGTGTGAGACAACGTATTTTTTTCAAACATTTAAATACAAATAAATAAATTATTAATTAATCACCAATTTAGGACATTTGGAGAAAATGGTTTTGTATTTGATAAGGTGTCTTTTTTTTCTTTTTTTTCCCTCTGTGAGACCAGTTTCAATCGAGATTATGGACAAATGTTGATCTTCTTACTTTTAAACCCGATCTTTTACATATTAAGCATAACCATTTAGTATATTGTTGATGTTTTCACTTTCATGTCTGATCTTTTCACTTTTAAGGCTGATGTTTTACATAATTAGTCATGATTATTCCCTGAAACCGATTCAGAAACCACTTTGAATTGAGAATTTGTCTTTATATTTACATAAAAATAAATAAAGCATCAAATCAAGCTTGCTAGTTGTCAATATTTAAGATGGCATCATTGGCATGGCACTAACCAAAACCAAATGATATATTTAATACATTGTTTTATATTTTTGAAATAAGATTTAACACATTATTGATGGAGTGTCCCTTTCAAAACAAAGAAAATATAGACAAAACCTAGTTCTTGTGTTATAAAAAAAGGGCATTCATACAATCATGATTTGCACATCTTTAATGGAAACCATGACCCTTGTCTCTCCATGCTCCTCACTTTGCCCTCAAGATCCAAACACCATCATTCATAAGCCATGCCAGTAGAGAGAAAGCTAAGCAATATTACAAAACACACTCCACCTACACACATGTGGCAACTTTAGATCTTGGGTTTGGGTTTAGATCGGAATGGTCAAAATCGGCTCAGTTTGACTTTGAAAGTCAACTAATCAGTTTTGGTTGGGAGTTGGGACAGATGGTATATCGCAAACAATAATTACAACCTTTACTATCCGATCAAAAAAATTAAACAATGTTAATGATATTCATGTACTCATTGTATTTTTTTTGTTTATTGTTCGCATCGTGTTTCATTCCGATTTCCCTGTAAAACAGACCTATATTAAACACTAACGAGTTATATAAAAGAGAAATTAAGAGCACCCCAGCAAATTAATTGAAAATAATAATATGAATTTCTTCTCTGTTGTTTTCCACCAATCAATCAAATGATTAGCAGCTAGGGTTTTAGTTGGGGTTTAACTAATTGTTGTATCGTTGATGGTGGAATCCGTGTTATTGTTGTTAAGGCGGCCGAATCAAATAATTATTGATTAATTTTCTTTGTCTACCCACCAACTGAAGAAATATGTTGATAAGTTTACCAGCCCTAATTTGAAAATTAAGGCTTATGTT
The DNA here is from genome assembly GCA_963678965.1 of Cruciata laevipes. Taxonomy (NCBI): domain Eukaryota; kingdom Viridiplantae; phylum Streptophyta; class Magnoliopsida; order Gentianales; family Rubiaceae; genus Cruciata; species Cruciata laevipes. The sequence continues at coordinate 3,957,979 of OY787641.1, read as the reverse complement.
CAACAAATGAATAAATAATGGATATTTTGTCTAATAAAATGGAATCGGAACTACTTTATTTTCTTCATTTGCCAAATCCCATATATACTTTTAGATGTGTGCGTTTAGGTAGACTTTGAAATTGATTGAAGTATATAGTGCATGAAATTTTGATGATAGCTAAACACATATACTCTATCAAATTTTGACATATTGAAGTAGTGTTCTACTAAAACATATCTTTATAAGTTAAGGGTAAAAATATATATAATTTAAACTCAGCACAGTGGTGAAATGTCCAAAATTTCCAAAGACATTTATTACAAAAATCCACATATAACATCTAATTTTCGCCTTCACTTGTAAATTGGTGATTGTGAATGTTTCTACTGAATTGTCAAAATTTTCCACTCACTTGCATTTTCGATTATTTGTTGTGTTTGAAAATTTAGAATTTTGACAATTTAACCTATTATAATGAGTTTTAGATCGCCGATAGTGAGGTTTGGGTCAGCAACGTTCAGATTAGTCCTCGGGGCGTGCTAAGGCTGGATCATGAAGTGGGATGAATGTATTTTGATAACAATTTGTGTCATGCACTCACTCATGCTGCCAATGAACTCCTACAATTCTACATGATGCGAAATTGCAATATGGGCTGAAACAATCTCTGGCGAAATGGGCCATTTCAATCATTAATTTCTTGGCCCTTAGAAAAAAGAGGCTTAGTAAAACATATCCAATTCCATCAAAGGCCAAAAAAACCCAAAGTACATCCAATGGTTTCCATGGGTAGTGGTGGTTTGAAGAGGGGTGATTTGTGGGGGAAACCTCAAATGTGGTGTGATGGTGGTGAGAGGTGGTGTTGGAGTGATGAGATTAGGGAAGAAATGGGTGGGTAATTTCTCGATCCATCTGGAAACCACTCTCAATTAGACTTTAGATGGACCGTGCTACGATAATCATTTGGGGTGATACGAGTTGGGGATCTGTTCATTCCATTATACGCTCACACAAAATTTTACCAAAATTTTTGAATCATTCAATCAATCTGATCTAATAGTTTCAAAGATTCAAAATCTTGAGTGAAAGTAATGTAGTAAATGTAATTAAAAATAATATAAAAAGGTGATAGATATTTACATACTAATAATTGGTGATCATAACTGTCATATATTCACACATGTGACAAAAAAATAATGGTAGCAAAAAATACAAAAATAAAATGAGGAAGTTGTCACGGGTTTATTAGTTTTCCTGGCAAAAATTTACAATCGTTCTCAGATGTCGCAAGTTTGAAGGCATGGAGTCATTTGTCTTTTCCTACGATTTCAGAGGTAGTCAAATTTTGCATTAATTGATTTTCTGAATATATATTTTTTAAACAATTTATATTCAATGATTTAATTCTAAATTTATTATATATAATACGAGGTATGGTTTCGATAAGAGGGACAATTATTCCTCAGAAATTGCCTCATTATATTAATCCAGATATTATATTAAAAATATTACTATGCAGAAATCAGAGAGGACGATTAATATATTAGTATTTTATTTATATTTGGATTTGTACGTGCATGAACATGTGCTGCATGTTGAATCTGAAACTGATTAGAAGACGAGAGACAGTAATGGGTTGGACCTCCCGCGTAGCCATCTATATATATAATCTGATTTTCCATGAAATATCACATTTGTGGAATTTATAAATAAATTTAATAGTCATGAATTATGATTTATGATGCTTTAAAGCTCACATGACCTCGTATATTTGAGGTTAAACTTTTTTTTTCTCTAGTGTCTAGTTTATGTTTATAAGACCTCCCATAAAAAAATGTCAGTGGTCGCATGAACGATGGAAGTTATATTTGATGCGGGATTGAGTTTGGATTCAGCTATCGATCGTTGGAGCAGAAGGCACAACTTTATAGGAGGGTCTGTTGATGATGGAGGAACTAAGAGCTGCAGAAGTATTAGTCATTTGAAATTTTAATTTCGGAAGGAAGCTTATCCTGCTATTACATTTTCAAGTTTTATTGTAAGTATACCTGATACGATAGCTAGCAAAATGCAAGTTTGATAGGCATGACTTTTGCATACCTAAATACAAAAATTATTGTGCTTATTCACTAGTTAGTTATGTGAAAATAAGTCTCGAGGAACCCCATTATAGTATGTGATATATTTCCACCGTTTTTCTTGTCAATTTTTCCAATAATGCAAAATTTTCCACTTAAAAAAAGTAAAAATTCCTATCTAACGACGGACTAAAATATGTGTCACACTCTAAATTTTATGTCATTGAGTTCCCAAAGTTCCCAAATTATATGGAACACACAAATGCATATATTTTCCTGTTAAATAATGAGAATACATCTGGATAAAATTTGAGAGGAAAAAGGAATATATTAGAATTTAGAAAGCATTTTTCCGGAATCCCTATCATTTGTGAAATGTTCATCCTAACCTCCTATAAAAAAATAAACGTTATTTTAACCCCCTAACCTTTCATTTTTGCTTCAAATCACCCCTATCTGTTAGTTTGGATGTTAAATCAAACTTTCCATCCATATTTTAAGGGGCAAATATATCATTTCTTATATAACAAGGAAAAATTATTATTAAGGGTATAATAAGAAGTAAAATTCAATATTAGGGCGTAAACCTTTTAATATTTCTACTAAGGGCATAATATAAATTTTATAATTAAAATAATATTTAAGTGACTACTCTACCCTTAAATAAAAACCACATTACAATAATTGAATAAATGAACTTATTATTGTAGCGAAAAAAAGTTATGGAAAATAAAATCAGTTTAGTTTGAATTATTTCAGTTCAACTACAATCTAAATTTATAAAAAGAGAGCTCATTTTCATTAATTTCACTTGAATTTAATTTATTTAGTTCGTTAAAATTTTAGTCAATAAAATTTTAATTACATGAACTTTTATCCCTATATGGCTATATCACTACATCTTCTTATAATTTCGTAGTTCAGTTTAATTATTTCATCCAAATTTGATTCAATATATTTTTATTAATTTACTTAAATTACATTTTTCTACGTTTTCTTATAATTTTGTTAAGGTCAATTTAGTCAGTTTAATTCAATTCAAATAAATCTAACACAACTTTAGTTTAGTTTAGTTTAGTTCAACTAAAATGGCCTTGGTAAAAGTTATAAAATTAAACATCATAGAAACAAAATAATAAATAATGGTACAATTAAAGGCTAAAGTAGTCATTTAGCTATTTTAAAAACTAAGAATATGATTTCACGTCCCTAATAGGCATAATGAAAGTTTTACACCTAAGTGAGAATTTTACTTCTTATTACGCCCTTAACGAGAATCATCCCTTGTTTTATAAGCAAATGACATGTTTGCCCCTTAAAATATGGATGAAAAATTTGATTTAACTGCCAAACTAAAAGAATGAGGTGATTTGAAGCAAAAATGAAAGGTTAAGAGACTAGAATAACATTTATTTTTAGTAGAGGGATAGGATGAACATTTCCATAATTTATAATGAGTATAATTGTATGAATTATGAAGAAAGGTTAACACACTTTTTCAACTACTGACAGCAGTGTCCAAGAATTTGCATGTAATTCTAAAATATTCATTCTACGCCAATCTGGGTTGACTTTTTTTGTTTTCTTTTCCTTGTTAACATCTTCGGTGAAACTTATATTATTCCCGCCCAAAACCAGTTTGATCAGACCTGAAATTTGATAAAAAATAAAAATAAAAAATTTGATACTCTGTATTTTTTTAACTAATTAATCCAAATCGAAATAATGCATTTATATATTCTCTTTTTCAATCGTCTCGGGTAAATGTTTTTACATGTATCACCAAATTAAGAAAAAACTTATACTTCCTATAAAAACGAGACAAGTAATTTTACTTTGAATAGAATGTATTACTATTTCCTAAATTGGCAGTAATGGTTTAGGCAGAGCATTTCACCAACTGCATTCTATCTTACTACCGAATTGTAGCATTCCCTTTTAGGCACTAGCAAATCCCCCTCAAAAATGTCACCCACAATTAGTTGCCATTTGCCAATGGAGAAGTTGAGTCTTCTTAAGTGCCTTGCAAGAAAAGCAAGTAATGATTACATGTTTGAAAGCGAGAAGATCAACATAAAATATGTAATAATCACGTATGGAACTGAGAAGATCAACTGTAAAGTTTGTAATACACTGAATGATCCATCATACTTAGTAGATAAAATAGCAAACTTTGAAAGTGAGAATATCAACACATAACATACGTACGATAGAAGATTCTTTTAGGAGTCGTTTGGTTCACGTAGGATTTAAATTACCACAGAATTTGTAATTACTCGGTTTTTCATTCCTTGCTAAAATGCTCAGAATCTGGTAAAATTGTTTGGTTGCATACGTACGGATTTTGCAATTCTTTCAACGGAGTATTGGTGAAACGTAAGAAGTGTAATAAATAGTAAAAGTACGCGGATTTGTAAATTACCTAGGGGAACCTAGGTAAGATATTTCCTACGTTTCGTGGGAAATTTAAATTACGCGTAATTGTAAATTCCTGCGTTTTCTGTATTCTCCATCAACCAAACAATTACAAGTTATCCAAAATCCTAGCATTTTGTTATTCCCACATAATTTACGCGTACCAAACGACCACTTAGAAAGAATAACAACGATAATTAGTGAAAAAATGCTTAATTTTTTTCTTTCTTATACTACAAAACGGTGTAACATGCATATACACAGGGGCGGAACTGGGGGAGCGCGGGGCAGCGGCCGCTCCCCGTAGATTTCAGATTACAGGCTATATTACTGTAGCAATTAGACGTTTAGCCTTCGAAAATTTTGAAAAATAGGCTTATACAGTGCAATCTCGCTCCCCCTTTCGATCTCGCTCCCCCAAGAGCTTGGGTCTAGTTCCGCCACTGCATATACACGATGTCACGATTTGAAATTTAGTTAGTGGATTAAGTAAGTTAAAGATACACATATTCACTAAACATTTCTTAATTTCGAGGGCTTATTTTCCCCTGTAAAATGATTCTTCTTGATTGTTGAAATGAAGAATAATCCATATGGAGATAAAAGAATATGACAAAAAATGGTTTGGAGAAAAAACAGAGAAACGCTGGCAGATTGGGAAACCCCAGAGAGCTCAGGGGTGACCTTCAATGGAGTCCACACACTCCCTTTTCTTTTCTCCCAATGTTGTGTCGCAATCTCTGTTTTTGCATTTACCATATCTCAACTGCAATTCCTCTTCTTCATTAATGCTTGTAGGGCAATGCAATTCTCAATTATTTACCACAAAACCCTATTTTCACCATCCTCAATCCCATCACAATTTTGTTACTAGTAAGGTACTAAGGTTCACATGATGTTTATTTGTTGCAATTTTGTCTTAATACACTTTCCCATTTTGAAATTTCATGATATTTTTCATCATTCTATAGTGGTGGAAACAAATTGATACCTCGACGGAATACACATAATAGAGGAGGGTTTCAAGAGATGAGCTGATAGATACCTCGACAGGCTACACATAATAGATGATAGTAACTACTTATAACTCTATCCTTACTAAACATTGTTATCATTAAGAAAAGTACCATCTAATTCTATTACTTTCCTACACATACCAATATAGTCAAACTAAAATAACAAACACTCTCATAAGTCATAAGTATGTTTTTATATTCCTTTAAGTAGTCATAGTTGTAGTAAATTACAAGAAAACATTCCACAAACACCCTTGGAATGTGTATTTAAGTAAAAACACTTCGAAAATCACATGCTCTTTTGCCAATGGGTCCAAAGTCTAAACCTCAAATTTCCACATGAGTAGACCAGGGTCCCAACTCCTAATGTTTTTCATAATATAATATAATAAGATGAGAATTTGAAAATATTAAGAAAAATACATCCTAGAATCCAAGGCAATTTCCCTAATAATCAATCATTCACAAGATATAATTGTACTGGAGAAGATGTACTATCCTGATCTGAAAGCTTTAAATGGGGTTGTTGTTATTTAAGATTTTAATTGGTTCCTAACCCTCTGAAGAACTTTGTCACATTTTTCTTGATTTGAACCAAGGAAAAAAGAGAGAAATAACCCTGGAAACAAGGAAAAAGTAAAAGGTTAATCTTTGGAAATGTAATTATAGCCATTGTCCAAAAAAATCAAAGTCATACATTGTCATCTCTCCTATATATTCTCTCTCTAAAATCTTTCTCATTTGATGGTAAAAATTAACCAAAAGGGAAAGGGAAATAAGCTTTAAACCAGCTTCAAAGATGATGATGATGGCAATGTGTTTAGTGGAGATGGGGTGATATGATGATTGAGTGAACCAGACAAAGCTTCCTTACTATTATCATACATCTCCATCATCACACTACCCACTATCCATTCTGTGTTCTTCACCCCTTTTGAGCTCTTTTTTGGCAAGATTTGCACTTTATTTGTTTTTTGGGGTAGTGCTTGAGCAGTGAGCTTGCTGATCCCAATCTTCTTCCCCCTGAAAATGTGGGCAATTTCAGGGTGAAAAAGGGAAAAAAAAGCTCATCTTTTTAGCATTTTCTCGAGCTATTTTCTTGTTTGTGATATTTGTTCCACACAATGAGGAAGCATGGATGGCAACTGCCTTATCATCCCCTGCAGGTCAATTTCTTGTGTTTTGCTGTAAAAATGGAGTCTTTTGTGTTTAGTTATCTTGAGAAATGTAGTTTATTGGTTTTGTTTTGTTCATTTCATGTTGCAGGTTGTGGCTGTTGCTGTGTTCCTGGCATTGGGTTTTGCTTTCTTTGTGTTCTTTGCTCCTTTTGTGGGGAGGAAGGAAGTTCAGTATGTTGCCATGGGGCTTTATACCCCTCTTGTGAGTGCTTTCCTACTTTTTCTCTTTGAAGTTCATTGTGTGTTTGTGTGTTTTCCTCACCTTATTAGGAATGAGATCTGTCTTTTCAGTGCCTTAGTGGTTTCAGATTGTGCTTAACTAGTTCTTGTTATCTCCTCTACTTTCAGCCTAAATTCATTGGTTATCTATTGTTCTTATTTCAATTCCACTTAGTTCTATGTTTGGGTCAGGTTTTGTTGATTTTTTTATGAAGAATACAGTGAAGTGTAGAATTGGTTGCATTTTCTTGAGAGTTGAGACTTGAGTGCTTGGGCCCAGGGTAATATTACAATGAACTTGAACATTTTATGAATGATAGTAAATATTTTTATTGTAGATAAACTCATAGGTTTTCTGTGTCTATACTGCTGCATTCTTCTGGTTTTGTTAGATGCTGATTTATGTTATTTCTATAGTAATCTAGACAATTTTCTGGGCTCTGATCAAAATGTTTCCTTTCTATGAATATGTTAAATTTTGATCTATTGTGTCCTGACAGAATTTGTTTTACAGATTATATCCGTCTTTGGCCTGTATATCTGGTGTGCTGCTTCTGATCCTGCTGATCCAGGTGTCTTCAAGTCCAAAAAGTATCTCAACATTCCAGACAATCAAAAGCCTCTCCATGATAAGCAATCAAAGCATGGGGGAGAATCGATGACTTCATCAATGCAAGATGCAAAGGTTGCTACAACTGGAAAGTTGACCGATGATGGAAGTACCAAAGATGTTGATGCAAAACCTGAAGAGGCTAAGAATGCATCACCTCCAAAAAAACGAAGTTCAATGGCACAGTTTGCCCTTTTACCATGTGCCCTCTTTAGCAAGTGTTCATGTTCACATGAAGAATCTTCTGAGCAACAATTGAGTGAGGATGGCATGTTTTACTGCAGTTTGTGTGATGTAGAGGTGCGCCATTGTTTCTATCTCTTTTTCTACGGCTTCCATGTGATAATATAAACCACAGAATCTAATAACGTTGAATTGATTGCTGTCTTGTAGGTTTTCAAGTACAGCAAGCACTGCAGAGTATGTGACAAATGTGTCGATCGCTTTGATCATCACTGCAGGGTAATTCACGGTGTAAATTTCTGCAAATTTAGCATTTCTGGTAGATGAACTTCTGATCCATTTGGTTTTGCTGTTTCTTTAGTGGCTGAACAACTGCATAGGCAAAGGGAACTACAAGAAGTTCTTTGCGCTGATGGTTGCTGCTCTTCTACTGGTATTCTCTACTTCAAGAGGATGTGTACTTTACGTTTTGCAGTTATTTTTTCATTTGAATAACTACTGACAGGTGTATACTATATTTGTGGGAATTGAGAATGCAGCTTATACTTCAATGGGCTACTGGGATCCTTGTACTCATCTGCTGTTTTCTTGAGAGGAAGAGATTCTCTTCTGACATCACCACCAAGCTCGGAAGCAGTTTCACTCTAGTTCCCTTTCTTATTGTCGTGGTAAGCAATATATCATTTCCGTCCGTTTAATTATAGATAAGCTCAACATCCATATTTGTGTGTTGTTTCTTTTACAAGAGAACTCTAAGCCGTCAATGTTTTGAGTGTTGTGATGTATACGACTAAATATAGCCTGAGCTAGATATTTGAGTGGCAGAAATGAATATGTTATGAAACTATACACTAGAAGGCCTATGAAAATACCTTTGTAAGATGCGTAAAAAATGGAGGATATAATAAACAGGAAGTGTATGAAACTATAGACTTGACAAGAAGTGTAAAGAAAGGCATGATAAGCTTTAAATTAGCAATACAGGAGCCATATAACAGACTTAGGGTTGCTGGCTTAGTGCTCTTATGCATACTGTATGAATGTATTTTAACTATGCCTGCAGGCAGTGTGTACGATACTGGCTATGATTGCAACCTTGCCACTGGTTCAACTTTTCTTCTTCCACATTCTTCTTATAAAAAAGGTAAGCCTACTATCTTTTGCTTTCTGGAATACATCAAAGTATTGATTATTGAATAAGAAGGTATGAAAAAATTGTGTTTATTGTTTGTTATCAGGGCATCAGCACATATGATTACATCATAGCTTTGAGAGAGCAAGAACAGCAAGCAAACGGGACCCAACAAAGCCCCCAAATGTCTCCTGTCAGTTCCATCACCGGAATGAGCAGTGCAAGCTCCTTCAACACCTTCCACCGTGCTGCCTGGTGCACACCTCCACGTCTTTTTGTTGAAGATCAGGTATGAATACAAATTAAACTGATCATCAACGTTGCTCGTGGAGTTCTTGTTTCTCACTGATTTCTGGTTTCTTGCAGTATGATGTGGTTAATCCAGAGACTGGATCTGTGAGTTCATTCGGCAAGAAGATGATAATGGAGGAGCCGGTGAAGAAGAGAAACCCTGTGCCAGTGAAGATCAGTCCATGGACATTAGCCCGGCTGAACGCTGAGGAAGTGTCAAAAGCTGCTGCAGAGGCTAGAAAGAAGTCCAAGATTCTGCAGCCAGTGGTGAGGCATGAAATGCAGGATGGTTTTGAAAGAGAAGGTCCCAGTAAACGTGGCAGTAAACGTCCCAGTAAACGTATCCATCGGCTACCAACAGATTTACCCCTAGGTGAACCATCCTCCAACAGATTTACCCCTCTTCATCTTGAGCCACCGAGTAGTTTCAGGGCAGGCCGGCCAATCCCAGCATCATCAGCTGGATTGGTTGCTTCCTCTCCAGAAAGCAGTTTGGACTCTCCTGATATCCATCCCTTTGGTGCATCAGTGGGGCCCGATGAGGCGAGGCGCCTGGTCAGTCTCTCGGGTGGACCATTCTTACGGTCTACCAGTGATGGGTATGATGCCTCGGGTGGGGAAGATAGTGACAGAGTGCCTCATAGGATTGTGCAGCGGTCGTCTGAATGGAGTAGCATTCTGTTCGGGTCTGAGCCTGATGATAGGGTTGCTAGATACAAGTATTCATCTTCGTCTAGGCCGGAAATAAGAAAGTAGGAGTGAGTGGTGATAAGATTAGCATTTTACAGCTCTGAGATTCTTTCATTGGTTAATCACAGTTTTCGTGCTGAGCTGGAAAAATCTCGTGGCTTTTCTGGATGGAAGCTGATAATTCATTCTATCATTCTACTTTGTTCTTTTCCTGTTCTTGGTAGTCAATTTTTGTATAGAATGAGGTTTGAAGATATTATAATCTCTACAAACACGAGCTTTCGTGTTTGAAACAACAGAATGCAGCTATTCTAAGTTACTGCCTCGGGCATGCTAGGGTTAAGATGAAACAATAATAACAAGCTCTTGACTGAAAAATCATTCAATCCATTCTAGGGAGTTAGAGTTATAATTTTTGTTCTTTCATGGCAAATCTATACAAAATGTTAACTTAATTATGTATCTTGAGGCAATCATTGAATGCAGCTTCAACACAACACGAAAACATCTTTTTATAGAACAAACTCAGTTCCTTCCAGAAATGTGCAGGTAGGCTAGGGTTCTCTTTTCTACTCTCTCAATTGTCCGAAATCTAAACCAGAATGCAAATTCAAAATCACAAGGAAACATCTTTCTTCGAACAAAACTACTACTAGGATTCCTTAGGACGATCAAATCAACCGCTCAAAGATGTGCCATGTAAAGTTGTAATTACTAATTAGGGTTCTCTTAGCAGCTCCCGAAATGTCCAATTACTTTTACTTTAATGTAAGCAAAGGATGAATATGTCAAAGCTAAATTATGGAATGCAAATTCAACACCACAAGTGAACATCATTCTTCAAGCAAAACTTCATAAATCAACAACATTTGCATTTACATGGTGTACCAAAGAGTTCTTTCTTTCCTATCATCATCACACAATCAAAACACAGTAAGTGAAATTAAACCAGCATTATCCCTCAGACAGGATGAGATCTCACTCATGAAACACAGAAACAACATGAGGAACCTTCTCATAATCATAAGGAAGGCTGAAGTACTCACAGGCAAACTCCTCAGCAATATCGAAAGCCAGCTCGCCGCGCAAAGCCTTGCAGTACATGTACAGCACCACATTGGCAGCCACATTGTGAAGCATCAGCAAGGTGATGAAGCCCGACGAAGCCACCGTCTGCAGCACGAACGCCCAGCTCCACAGCCCGGTGGCCCTGCCGGAATAAGCCACCGTGGTTGAGCATTCCCACGCCAAGAACCCGATTGTGAGCCCGTAAAACACCAGCATGGACAGCGCCACCGCCTTCATCCCTTTCAGCAGATACGCGCTCCGCCTCAGCGGCTCCAGCCCCCATTTCGATTCCACCACCACCACCACAAACCCCAGTGAGAAGTTCAGCTGAATCGCAATCAAAACCGACCCCACCACAATTCCCGCCAAAATACTGCAGCCCAGAAACAGTTTCGACCCGGGTTCGATCTCCAGACCCGAAAGCTTCAAGCTTTTGTAAACCATGCCGCCCAAGACGGCGAATAGGACAGCGAAGAACGACAGGATGATCTGGGAAACAAGGAAGGTGGCGACCAGGGGCAGGAACGAGTAGAGGGTGGACTTGAATGACGACACGAGCTTCACGGGCCTACCGTAGAACCCGTGGAACGTGCTGTAGGTGATCGTGGCCACGGCGAAGATGGCGAGGAGGACGACGAACACAGCATAGAGCAAGGAAAGGAGGAACTGGATCCGGGTCGGGTCGAGGCTGTTCTCGGGGAGGGAGATGAAGAGGGATTGGACTGAATCGGAGTTGCAGAAGGTGTTTTGGAGGATTGGGTAGATGAGGAGGGAGAAGGAGAGAGGGATGAGGAAGACGACTGAGAGAGCTAGGAAATGGCGGGAGTGAGCGTTGATTATGCGCTTTGATTCCGACAGTACTCCGAAGAGATTAAGGTTCTGTGAGCGATTGGAAGCCATGGGAGCTCTGATTACAGAAGTGGAGAAGATGGAAAGACCGTTCTTGAGGAGGATGATGATTGATGACGCTGGAGTGTTCTTATCAAATGTCTATTATCCGATAATTTACTCTATTTGGAAAACAGTTTGGTTCTTTCACGAAGTTGTAGAACTATAGTACTAACACTAATGATTTTTTCAAAATATTAAATATCCAACCAACCTTTAGAATCTTATGATTTGATTGACAGATGAGTATGGAATACAACCATTTTGTGAATACTAAATTTTTGTACAATATAATTTTTTAAATTTAAAAACTCATAGCAATGAGAAAAGTATGATTCAATGAAACTATGAAGTATCATTGATAATCTCATCGGTAAGTTGTGTAGCGTTGGAAAGTAACATTTTAACAGTAAAATGCGATTAATCAGTTTAAATTTGTACTTGATACTAAATATACCGGTTTATGTAGTCGAAATAGGATGAATTTGATCGAAAATTACCTGAATTAAACCTAGAGAAGTTAATTTGTTAAAATTTACATTCATAATTCTCATATAATTCTCATATTTTAGTGTGAAGTTTATAAATGTCGATATTCTCTGAATCAATCACATGGATTCCGCTTTGAGTTTGTAATTCATGCATGGATTTGCGTTACTAGCAACCTGCTTTGACATTTGCCTCGCCTGATTACCGGTAATCTATTGCTTTAAAACAAACTGGGGATTATATTATAGCAAAACTTATACAAGTGCATCAAAAATGGTACAACTAACAACATGTTTATTTCTTCAAAAGTTCAACCCAAAACTTGAGTGAGTTTGGTATGTACCTTTACTATGTGGACTATATACTTTGTCCAAATGAATTATCTTTTCATTTGATATTCTAAATGGATTTGTAAATATGGAATCATTGTCGCTATTATTTATCAATAACGGTTTTTCTAACGAGTGCCCATGGGCACTCGTTAACATGAATGAGATTCCATGGATAATTGTGTAGTTAATGTTGGTAATTGCAAAAGTAATTGATTACGAACATTTATACAGATTATACATTAATTGAGTGTGAATGCATTGAATTTACGTGGTAAATACATCTATCTGCCTAATTACTTTATATTTACCATGTACCTTGTTTAATTTTACCAATATTTACATACTATGTATGGGTGTGAATGAATTGAATTTACGTGGTAAATACATCTATCTGTTTAATTACTTTATATTTACTATATCCTCTGTTTCTTTTTACCAATATTTATGGAATAATTATATCAACGATGATAATCATTATCATCGTACACATATTTAAGATTTACAGGGCATTAGATAATAAATATATTCATACAATTTAGTGGTTATATTTTAGTTTTTATAAACCCACCAAACATTACTATAACAAAAAATGTATCCAGATAGCTTTATAAATAATGTATATGAATTTTTTAAACATGTAATAAACATATTAAATATTAATTAATCAATGATAAATTCTAACATATTGTTAAATATTGTTATCTTGGAAATTTTATCGAACGATATATTATTTAAATACAATAAATACAATTTATTTTTTGAAAAATACACTATGATTTCAAATGGAATAATATTAATTAAAGATATTTAATATGTTTATTAGACGAATTTTTTTCCATTGAATTATTATAGTGATGTTTGATTCATATATTTATTATCTGACATACTAAAATTTTAAACATGCTTACCATAAATAATAATCATCGTTGATAATTACCGGTTAAAAAGAAACCAAACACATGGTAATTATAAAGTAATTAGGGCAGATACATGTATTTACCACGTAAATTCAATACATTAATACTTAATTAATATATAGTCTATATAGATGTTCGTAATTAATTAGTTTTATAATTACCAGCATTAACTACACGGTTATCCATGGAATCTCATCCATGTTAACGAGTGCCCATGGGCACTCGTTAGAAAAACCGTATCAATAAATACCTTTTTAAAAAGGGAATTTGCTAAATTTAATCAAATGAATATGGTAATCAAAACTTCAAACGGAAGAAAAAGTTCGAAGTCAAAGCGGAAGAAAAGAATTAGATTACCATCATCAAATTCCACACACAGTCAATAGATCGCCTAATCGCGTCTCGTTGCGCTCACAAGACACGCATTGAATCTCCCAATTCACATTTTCCACATCCGAATCCCTTCAAACTCAAGTCCCCATCATCACGCAATCCCCGTTTCTTGATCACATTCTCATCGTTTCCCGCTGTTTCAACGTCTACATAATCATCCCCGCCATCCGCATTTCCCACCAAGATCGCATTTTGCCTGCTTTTTGGATCGAACCCAGTTTCAGGAAGATGCAGATCTAGGTGGATTTTGATCGAGAGCGATGGAAGCTTCAAGTGGGTTGAGTCCCAGGTTGAGCTCAACAGCAATGGCGAAGGGAAAAGACGGGGACCCGGATTACGAATCCGGGGCGGAGTCGGATCACCATCCGCATTTCCGGTCGAGCAATGCGTTGGAGATTCTGCGGGAAACAGTAAGGATTCTTCGGTATAATTCCACTGGATTTATGGCAATTTTGGCTTTTGTGATATGCCCTGTTTCAGCTGTAGTTATGTCTAATGTACTGGTAAACCAGGAAGTTGTTAAGGTTCTGTATAGAAGGTTATTGCTTGTTGCTAGGTCGAGTGGATTGCCTTTGAGGCCTTTTGTCATGCACTCTTGTCAGAAGTTTGCGGAGGTGGTTGTTTCGTCAATTGTGGGGTTCCCTTTATATGTTACATTGTCTTTGTTGTCTAAGGCTGCTGTAGTTTACTCTGTGGACTGTACTTATACGAGGTTGCGGTTTGATGTGTGGAAGTTTTATGGGATTATGCGGAAGATTTGGAGGCGTGTTGTTGTGACTTATGTGTGGACCTGTGCTGTGATTGTTGGTGTGGTTACTTTGTTCTTCGTGCTCCTTGTTGCTGTGAGTAATTTTTTTTTTGCAATGGGGTTCCCTTCCGATTTGATTCTGTATCCTGCTATGGTAGTGGGGATGATATTTTCAATCATCTTGGCGAATTCGATCATTGTTTGCAACATTGCTATCATGATTTCTGTTTTGGAGGATATTTCTGGACCTCAGGCACTGATCAGGTCGAGTTCGCTAGTTAAGGGACAGACTCAAGTCGGGCTTTTGATATTTCTTTTGTCTACTATCGGGATGGCAATGGTGGAGGGGCTGTTTGAGCACCGGGTGAAGACAATCAGTTATGGGGATGGATCTTCGCGTGTTTGGGAAGGGCCGCTTTTGGTAATTATGTATTCTTTTGTGATGCTTATAGATTCTATGATGAGTGCGGTGTTCTACTTCAGCTGTAAATCATTTAGGGAGGAAGCTTCGAGTTTAGCAAGCCAGCAAAGTTTAGAAACTTTCACAATTTCCATGGAACCCTCAGGTCATCTATAAATCTCCCTGTAGAGTGATATGTGCGTTTAGAAGCTCTAAAATTACTGTTTTCAGTTCTTGTACTGATCAGGACAAAAGGAAATAAACCTTCCTGATTTTCTTCATTAGTTGATCTAGTTGTCCATTAACCGAAATTCATCATAAAAGTTGTTGTCTTGGTTAGCTTAAATTACCTAATAGAGGTTCAGAAAATTGCGTTGTTGTATCTTCTTTGTGGAAACTTTTACAGATTTTAGCAATAGATCTAATGAAATGAAATCCGTTGAAATCATCTTACTCTTTTTATTCACTCTTGCTTTTGTGAATAGCCTTCTGTTATATAATATTATAGTGCTATTACTGAGAATTGCTATTGTTCTATTATTATAAGGGGCTGATAAGTATAGAAGATTTTGCATCTTTTGGTTTTCTTTGTTGTTAGTGTTTCGATCAATCAGTTGCAGCACTTGGTACATCTGTAGTATGTTAGATTTTGAGCTATTATATCAATGTACAATTAGATTGAGGTTGAGGAGAAGACTCTTTCTATCTACATTAGATTCAGCTGGGTAGATTATTTGGTATGGTATGAAAATAAGGTTGTTGCTTGTATTTGTATCAATCTCCGTCGTCTTCTTATACTCTTATACATGGATCACTGGCTGTAATGGTTTTCTGGTGTCTTAGTACAACAGTTCTTATACTCTTAAAATCTTGTTTACTGGGAAAATTGATAAAACTTTGATCGACATGTAATTTCCCAACGTCAAAATACATTTACAATTGAGATAATCAAACTACGAACTTGTAACCTATGAACGTGCTTCGACCATCAACCGGATTCCGCCATCAGTAACCGCCGCTTATTGCCGTGGATTGTGATTGACTTATTGGGAATTTTAATTCGAAAGAGGTGATGAATTAGGGAAGACGATTATATGTAAATTGTAATTGTGAAATTTGAGACCTTTCACTATTGCCCCGAAAATATTATAATTACATTTTAAACCCAAAAGATATATAGAAAGAGTCAAGAAAATTAAAAGAGAACTCGCTGACACTCTTCGCTCTTCATCAGCGACCGCCGGCCAACGAATTCTGCTTATCGGCTTACGGTCCGGACGGGGACGGGCTCCGTGCTTCGAGGTTTCTCTTATTTCCGGCCGCTCTGCTCAATTTCATAGCCTCCTTGCCGGACGCCGGTTTCACTGCTCAATTCGATCCTTTTAACCTAAACTTTGGACTAAAATTTAAGGTCAGTATTTGAGTTGTAACATATGCATTATGATTTGATGGTTTAATTGATTACTTAGGATTTTGATTGCAAAATCATGTTTTGATTATTTTGAAGACAGTGAGGGTGGCAAAGTTTGTGGCTTTGTGCAATTGTTCCACAGAGTGTGTGGCTTTTGAGTATTGATTAGTGATTAGTGATTACTGAGACTACTGATGTTTTCATTGTGTTTGTGTGATTTTGGTAGTTTATTGGGTAAATGTGAAGAGTGAGGAATGTGAGTTTCATAGCTTTGTCATGTTTGGATGAGTTAAAAAACTTCAAAAACTTAATGAACAGTCTGTATATGTTTATTTTACCAATAACCTCTGATTTTAGTGTGTTTGTTCAGTATTTGATAACCCCTTAGGCCATATTCTGTTTGGATTGTAGATTGATTCTTTGATGTACTTTTCATAGGTCTAGGATGGATGTAATTCGGCAGGAAAAGATACGGGAATACGAGGAGTTTATCGATGGACGCTTGAAGCCTGATTTGGTTCGCTCTATAGCTGAAAGGTACTTCAGTGTTCCAGTTCAAGCTCAATGATGTTAGAGTTTTTAGTTTTCGAGAACTAGTGTTTGTAAGTTCTGAAGTAAACGACTAGGTCAAGCTTGGAAAACTTATACTAATATGAATTGGATCACAGCATAACATAATGGTTCCTTGAATATACCGTGAGAAATAGAAGATTGTGTGCCTTTCCTGATAAAAACACTCTCATGTACTTGTGGTTCTGTTTGCAGGGATAAGGTTTTTGAACGACAAAAGATTTTGTATCCTTTTGTCTCTTCATTTATCTTTGAGATTACAGTGACATATTTGCTTGGTTGTTTAATCTTAACTCGGGGAATTATAGCTCCGACCTGAAAAAGAACATAGAGAACCTTCAGAAAAATGATGTAACCAGTCTCAAGACAATGGTCAATCTCGGTTCTGAAGTGTACGCACAAGCTGAAGTGTAAGGCTTTAGCTGCACCTTATTAGTACTTTCAAAATTGTTTTGAAAGACAAATTTTGCTTTTCTGTGTGAAATGCTTACTTTTGCACGTATGTAGGCCCGAAACTAGAAGTGTATTTGTGGATGTCGGGCTTGGATTCTACGTTGAGTTTTCATGGTCCGAAGCTTTGATTTACATTTCACTGAGAGAAGAGTTCATAGAGAGGTAGCCAAATTGCTTCAGTTCGAGACAAATTTGTTGACTGTGGCTATCAGTATATCCTACATCTCATATACTCCTGCTTTTTTTGTATAGGCAAATAGCTGACTATACTCACAAGATTGCATCGATCAAGTCCCATATCAAGCTGGTATATTTTCCTTAGCTACACTATCTTTTTGCTTATGTTACTTGCAACATTCTTCAATATAACATCATCCCTTCCTTAGAACCTAATCCCGATCATGGACATTCATCCTTGCAGGTTTGCGGAGGGATTAACGAGTTGATGGAACTTCAAGCTGAAGAATCCAAATGAGTTCAAATGTCTTTGAAGATAGAAGAACGAGGATCTTTGATAGGCATAATTTCCATCAGACTTGAAAAGCTATGTGTGTTTATCACTGATCTTAGTGCTTAAGAACATCATTAGGGGACATAGTGCCGAATTAAATTGTCGAATCTTCAATGTACTGTTTTGGCTAGACAAGATTTGAAAATTCGATTTGTTTATTGTCTGATTCGCAAGATGCCTATATGAAGTTTCCAGTCACAGTTCATTGATTTTAGAGTTTTAATCCTTGAGAAAATGAACTGAGAATTTTTATTTTTTTTGTGAAATGCAAAAAGTATAGTCTGTGAAAAGGTTTGCTCATCATTCTTTTCCAAATTCCTACCAAAGTTAGTACTTAGTAAATGATTCAAATCAAACATGTACAATACTGCAATAAACCGTAGTACTATAATGCAAGAAAACATTGATATTGAAACCCTTTTTAGTATTTCCTCAGAAAAGAGACCCCTTTCAGTAAATATGAGAACTCACTTCAGTTCAGACATTTATCCCACATCGGAAACATAGTACAAACAAACTCAGTTTATTACTCTAGACTTTTGCAGTGAAGGATACGACCTTACTTGAACAGGTTCTGTTCTATAGGCTCGTACCTCTGAATCCTTTATTTCTAAGGAGACAAGAAACCAAGTCTGGTTGATGAGACATGACCGCTCGACCAGAGCGTGATTAACAGCCTCGTGCCTCCGCTTGCGGCGGCGCCGGTGCAGTAGAGGATCGTTCTCAGCCTGCTACGGCGGTGCTGGGGTGGTCTTGCGGTTGTCTGACAGATTATTCCCCCCTTTTTTGCACCCACGAGGTAGGGTTTTCCCGCCAAAATTCTCATGCTCATTTTTTAGCCTTTAAAGAATAGTAAAGACTCCAACTTTAAGCGTTTCAGAGGCTGCTGTTATTTGTTCTTCAGCTTCTCTGTTTGTGCAGAATAAAGGGTCCATGGATTTGGGGGGAATTGGCGACGAAGTTCGTGTGCTTGTAGCACCAGGTAACTTAGGGGTTTTGTGTTCTTCTTGTTAATTTTAATCCCGTCTTTCATGGAAGAACAGATTTGGGGGAAATTTATCACAAATAGATTCCCAATTTGACATTGATTTTGTTTGCTTTTGAGATTTGCCTGCTTTTAAAGTTCGGATTTTTAACTGATGCAGACAGTGTTTCGAATGCGAATGGGCCGGGGAGTTTCCTGTCACTCCGGCATCCAAAATCTGGTAACCTTGCAGCCTCTTTATTGTTTTCAGTTGCTGTTTGGAATTTGTTTACTGGCCATTTGTTTGGGTATTCATGTTCGTCAAGTTAATGTGGAATGATCTAGTGCTGTGTGGAAGTAATTGGTGGTGTTATTTAGATGGTGAAGCTGTCTGTTTTTGGTTTTATTTCACCTCAAATGGAGGGAGATTTTGTGCTGCAGAGATTTATGGCTATTTGGTTGTGTAACAGGAAAAAAGGCATGTTACATGTGTGCTGGTGAAGAACTTATGGAACTTAACTGGTTTAAGCAGTCGTATGGCTCCTGGTTTCTGGGGGAATACGTTTGTGAAGGTAAACATAAAAATTTATCGTGAAGTTATGGAAAACGCCTTTGTGTTCTTAAATGTGAGAAACTAATAATGTTCTTTTTGTTTACGTATCTTTTGTCTTCTTACAGATGGGCGATTATATACTGCCACTCCAGTTGATCCTGTTTTCATTCTGCTGCCCTTATTTGATGAAGCACGACTGAAGGTCTGATATTGCTTCATGATTTTTCGTCTTGAGTTAGGACTTAGGTGTCTAATGTGTTGTTTAATTTGTGATACTTTTGGTACAAGATGCTATCAGTTTCTCTCGTTCTGATTGGAATAACTTGCACATCATGTTTGGAATATCTAAATCTAAGATTGAGACATGCATCTACTGATTATTAGCTTTTGGTTTAATCATTTTTTATGCTGATAATTCGTGCAGAAAGAGGGTGAACCTGGGAAGTTCAGGCAATTGGATGAGATACTTTATGTTTCTGGATATCCTGGTTATCAACAAATATCATCTATTGCCGAGAAATCGATGCAAATAGTCTGTGATTTTAAAGGTAACTTGTGTCCCCTATCTCAAAGGCACATATCCTATATAAGATGTACCAGATTTGTGGAATTGGGTCGTTGAAGGTCATTTATGGAGCTTCTTTTATTCGATATTCCACTTGTCATTTGTGAAATCAATTCAAATATTCTGTGGTTTATAAGGTAACTTGTGTCTTATATAAAGGCACATATCCTATTTATGATGCATCAAATTCATGGGATCACGTCTTTTGTTTGATAATTTTACAATTGAGAAATCAATGCAAATAGTCTGTGATTTTATTGGTGACTTGTGTCCCTTACCTCAAAGGCACATATCCTATATAAGATGCATGACATTATGGGATCAGGTCGTTTAAGGTCAATGATGAGCTTCCTTTGTTTGATATTGCATTTCTTGAAATGACAGAGATTGGAGGAACAATGTTCTTTAGGCTTAATGACCCCAAGGTGCTGAGTTGGTTATCGTACAAGGTTAGTCTGATCTGTATAACCATTTGACTGAAAGTCTGAAACATTGTATGAAATTGCTAAAAGATCACATTGTTTAAAGTTCGAAACCTGCAATCTGTAGTTGCATCAGTTAAGCAAAACTCTGGCAACATTGGACAAGAACTATGCTGCTCAAAGCAAGAACGCTTCATGTATGTTTCCTTTTCAACTCTTGTGCGTATTGTAGATTCAATTGTATGAAACCTTATTGTTTTCACAATGTTACGTAAGAAGTAAGGCGCTTTTCTTTTACAGTGACTGATGCTGTCTCAATTATGGGTGAATACATGAATGAAGAGCCATGGTTGAAGCTTCTCTGTGGTGAATTA
Organism: Cruciata laevipes; assembly: GCA_963678965.1. Lineage (NCBI taxonomy): Eukaryota > Viridiplantae > Streptophyta > Magnoliopsida > Gentianales > Rubiaceae > Cruciata > Cruciata laevipes. The sequence continues at coordinate 3,937,127 of OY787641.1, read as the reverse complement.
AAGTACTATTTCACATATGACTCATTTTTTCCCTTCATTGTATTGAAAAAATAGGCTCACTGGTTTACATGCACACATTTCAGGATAAATTTACAGCAGGAAGTGCCAGTGCCAGTTAACGATGCACTTCCATCATTTGAAAGCGGTCTTACATCGTTTGAGGCGATTCAGGTAGTTAAAAAACCTTGTTTGTTGCTTATGTTCAATTGTTTGCCGAGTTTTCTCAACTTGAACACGATGTATGATCCATGTGTCTGATTGCTGGTGCAATTGTCTAGGATAACAATGTGGTTGAGAAGAAAACAGCCAAGGGGGGAAGGCCAACAAAGAAAGCTAAAGTGGAGAAAGATAGCCAGAATATCAAAGATATGTTCAGCAGGGCATCAAGGAGGAAAAGCTGAAAATCTCTCTTTCATTGATAATTATTCACTTTCAAACATATTTTAAGATGTGACTATGTCTATTATGAATTTTATGTTTTCCATATAGGAATAGGATCAATGTAGTAGTATTATGTAATCTTGCAAACTTTCAATCTTTTTATAATAATGATGTCAATACCTGCAGTTAACTAAAGTCGGAGGATAAAACTATGCAAATGTTTGCTACTCTTCAGTCGATATCACACTTCTAAAACAACTCAATTTTGTGGAATCATTTGTCACTTATCTCTTGTTCACCTCCTGCGTCGTTACTGGCCTAAGCCTTCACCATCTCTCTGTCTCTTTTATAGACATAGAGATGATTTGTAAATCTACTGAAAATTTGTTAGCTTATTTTTTGAGTTTAATTTAAGAAAGCTTGTTAATTCCCACTTCCCAGAAAGCACATCAGAAACTAAAGCTCTTCCTCTTTGAACAAAATCAGAAACTAGTAAAAAAAAAGCAGTAAATGTTTTCTGTAAAACTTGGATTTATCAAATAAGAGGGAGCAAAAGGTAATATATGTAAAGCACTTTCAAACATATTTTAAGACGTGAATATTATGAATTTATGATTTCCGGTTTTTTCCATAAACGAATAGGATCAATGTATTTTTATAATCTTGTATTCTAAAGTTTAATTAGAACTTTTAATGCTAAATTCAGCTTGTACTAGCAAATTTAACCAACTAAAAAAGGTTGGGAATTTTGTGAAGAATGCAGTAAAAAAATATTGAACTTGTTTTTTTAAAAAAATTGTGCTTTCTTACTCCTTGTTGTTTGATAATAAGTGTATGAAACACGATTGAAAGAGCAAAACTATCCTAAATGTTTTTTCCGGTTCAAATCATTTCATTTTAGTTGAATATAATTCTGATCACTAACCGAATAAAGAGAGAATGAATGACCTTCTTCATTTTTCGAAAATTGACATACATTTGGAAATTTCTTTTATACGAACAATTTTTAATATTTCAATATTTTTTAATATTTGTGAAGCTTAGATTAAATTTCACCATTCATTTCACTTTTTCATCAAACATTTTAACTTAATTTACTCATTCAAATTTTATGAATAGTTGTACGGAGATGAAACAGTTTTTGTATATCAATTTTTTCATTTTCAAAAAATGATCAAAAATTTGAACTGAAGAAAAGATTCGAGTAACTCATTGTAGGCGCATAGGCTCTCTCCACTGGTGCAGAGGTAAAACAAGATTACAAATCAGTCAAATCAGTGATGAGCCGCTGGTGTGCTGACACGTGGAAAACCCACTGCTTGTCTACGAATCTTATCGTGTCCCGTTAACCATCTACTCAGCCTGACCATGTTCAGTTTGGACTGTGGTTTTTCTGGTGGGCCGGGTTGGTTGTGGACCACTAATTCGAAAGACAAAAATATCCAGGTTGGACCCGATTAGACAACCCAATTGACTATTGTGACAACATATAACACAAAGAGAACTTACCGTTTATTGGGCCCGTTTCTGCTCCGATTGTGACTAAACGGGCCGTACCAGATTCTTTCCAAAAGCATAATTGTATAGTGTTGTGATAAAACTTTCTGTTTACAGAATCATGAATATAAACATTGTTATGGTGTTTTTTAACCAAAAAAACATGGTTTTTAAGAAATGAGATAATTGACTTGTTTTGATAAATGATACTCCTCCGTGCCAGTCTAAATTGCACAAAGGGTAAAATTTGAGAGAATTAAAGATTGTAAAATGAGTGGAGGAGATTGAGTTAGAGAAAGAAATGGGTGAAATGAGTGGAGAAAAATGAGTGTGGTTTGCTAAATAAGGAAATTGTGCAATTTAAGGTGGGACAACAAAATAAGAAAAGTGTGCAGTTTAGTCCGGGACGAAAGTGTACTAGTTAAAAATAACATCTACCAATGCAAAAAATTATAAACCACTAATTTTTAAGTGCAACTACTAAAAGAAAATGTTTGATATCAGACAAAACTTATAAACGTAAACATAAAAAAAGTGATTTCACCAAGAAATCCCACCACCTTATGTTCCCATGAAACACTGTCCTTGTTTTCGATATCAACCATTGTGGTCTACTGTTTTAACGATCGTGTTATGTATAGGTCATATTAGTTTTTCAGGTCATGTATGTCGTTTTCATTGGGTAATACATGAGGATCATTTGTGATATAGTACTAGAAGTTCAGGAATAGAAAAGACTTTAGTGGTTGTGTGAATTTAATTGTAAGAATCATTCAAATGATAAACTATTCACTCATTTATAATACTAGGAGATGGAATGATAAACGAATCATTCGACCTTAGAAAAATTGTCATCAACTCATCCCTCAATAGAGTAATAAATCAAATACGTTCCTCAAATTTATAATAATAACTTAACTTATAAAAGTGTTCTTAAAATGACTTCAAATATTTCAACCATTTGAAAAGGAGCATGATGATTAAATGGGGGTCAAACAACAAAAGCCCCAACAGAATTGAATTGACACGGTGGTGTAGGAGATGGGGGGAGCCCATGAAGTAGCCAGCGTACTTACTGGAAAGCAGTCAGTTTTTGGGCAGAGAAATGAATAGTCTTATTCATCGCAGTGTTGCTTTCGCTGCCTCAAAGAAACAAGAAAGAAAGTGACAGTGTGTGTTCTTGGTGCTCTGCGTGTACCCATTTCATTTGGGGAAGCAAGACAAATTGGCAAGTCACCGTGTAATTTCGATTTCATTTACTAGCGTACTTCTATGCACAATTGAATTTGGGGGACCATTTCTTGTTGAATACTGTAGTTAGGTTGTTTTTCTTTTGTTGTTAGAGTTTTTTTTTTGACAATAGTTAGAGTGAGTTTGAAATCAAAACAAAACAAAAAGTATTAACCAAATTGTGTTACATATGGTAGAAGCTAAATGGGAAATAAGTTGAATTAAGTAGTTGAAAAATAGCTTAAATAAAGACTCGGTACACTAACGGGACCTTAGTGGATAAACACCGAGATTTAGAATAAAAATACTCAATTTGTATCCCTTACTTCGGTCCAGTTTTTAGTGCAGTTCAAAAAAAGATAGAACTTCATGAATTTCAACCTTCAACTTTTTATTACCACTAACTCAATTTGTAAATATGACGTTATAAATTATGCGTTAAAACAAATCTGACCAGATCTCACATTAATATAAGTAAGAAGTTGATAAACTTCAATGATTCTTTGGTAAACTTGAATTGCACTATTAAATCCCCCTAAATGAGAGCCATAAATTCATTCTAACAATATTCTCTTTCTCCATGCAATTCTATCTCTCCAGCCCCCCCTATATATCTATACATGGTGTGGAGGATGAGGAGGAGATGCTATGCTATGGCCCTGTCCAATAGCGCACAAAACCAGCACCACCAGCACCTACCAGCACCCACCAGCACCTACCAGCACCTATCAGCACCTACCAGCACCTATCAGCACCCACCAGCACCTATCAGCACCCACCAGCACCTATCAGCACCCACCAGCACCTATCAGCACCCACCAGCACCTATCAGCACCCACCAGCACCTACCAGCACCCACCAGCACCTGTCACTATTCACAAACATGAATTGTTTAAATTTTTTTTTTTACAACAAAAGGATGATTTCTCTTTAAAATTAGTTTCACAATGTTTTGTATGAATTATCATTCTTCAAATATATAGTTTCATAATTATTAATCATTTTTCAAATCTATTTAAATAACAATTTCGTACTAGTAAATCAATATTATAAATAACTATTTTACAACTGTTACAAACATATTCGTACTTCCAATAATATTACAAATAACATATACTACTAATCGCTATCATCTAATGATTCATCTTCGCCAACATCACTACCTTCTAAATCAACATCTCCTAAATGCCAAATTTGTAAGGCAATACTCTCACGCACTTCGTTCATAGCAGTTTTTCGATCATCATCGTACAAACCTGAATCACTACTTCCTACACCCTCAGGATGATCTAACACGGGAATGTCTAGTTGTTGCATTCGAATGAAGTTATGAAGTGTGAAACATGCAACAATTATTGCTTTTTGGGAATCAATGTCAGTTTGGGGCATTCTTTTTAACATTTTCCAAGAACTCTTCAACTGACCGAAACCTCCTTCTACTTTCATTCTTAAGGAAGAATGTCGTTTGTTAAAATGTTCCTTCATACCTTGAGGTGGTGTGTTTCTAAATTGCGGTAGATGCCTTCGACTTACTCCATCACTATATGGAGCCAAGTATCCAGGGGTGTTTGGATATCCTGAATCTACCAAATAATATTTTCCTACAAAAATTGTTAGGTAAGTTGATGTACACAAATTATACAATTGGGATACAAAATTACATGTCTCCAAAGTAAAATCATATTATTAATATAAATTTTTTAAATTTATAAAATTTATATTAATAATATGTACATGAATATACATATAATTTATTTATTTTTGGTTACAGTTATTGTATTGGATATTATTTTATGATACACTAATGATTAATTAAACTTATGTTTAACTTATCAAAAAATAGTAAATGTATTTCAACATATAACATTGACATTATTTTATTAATCACAGTACATAATTATGTACATCATAATTATACAATTTTAATTTAATTTAAATACCCTACCAGCACCTACCAGCACCTACCAGCACCTTCCAGCACCTACCAGCACCTACCAGCACCTACCAGCATCTACCAGCACCTACCAGCACCAGCAACCTGTACCAGCACCCTATTGGACAGGGCCTATGTATAGAAACTACAACAACACACAGTCACACAGTAGTACAGTAGTAATGCACTGAGCTCCATTTATAGAGTTAATGCAGACAACAGTGAGGTAAATCCTGGGATTTAATATACTGCTCTGCAGCCTCTGCCCCATTATTGCTTCAATTATGTGACCATTCACAAGGGTTTGTCTGAGAGACAAATTAGACAAGTTATATTTTTTCTGATGAACAATCACTTTTTACCATGTATAAACTAGCTGTCCTTTCCTTTACGTTATAGACTGTTGCAAACTATTAATGCATGCATGTGGTTTGGGGATATGGAGCAGATTTTAAAAAAACACTTAAAAACTATTCAGTTTCATTTAATTTTGACTTAAGATTATAAAAACTTGATGTTTCACAAATGTACCAAAGACTTTTGTTTTTGGATCAACAATGGTAGATAGAATGGAACTCTAGTTATGATCAAACAAAAACACAACATATCCAATGAGTGATCTACTCCATCAATTGAAGCCATGATAATCAAAGGAATTTACAGTTATTTTAAGGTAATCATTTCAGCAGTAAAACATGGTGTTCTTGATACTCTCACTGAGCTTAGGAAGTGGAGTAGCCTGAGGTGGTTTTGCCCTAGAAATTGCAGAACCACCTTTTCCACCAAACATGGTGGAAGAATCAGATCTCTCAAGGTACAGCCTTCCTCTGTAAGCAGCAAGATGAGCATAGTAAGCTGGTGGAACCATGGAAACAGGCTTAGTGCACCTCACAAAAGTGTAGCAGAGATTATAAACCAGCTTCTGCAGTTCATCAGAGGTAAAATGGCTGTCATCCCACAAAACATGGTAGTGAACCGGCCGCGAAGTTCCCTTCACTCCCCAATGGCTGCAGAGGTAGAAATCGAACTCTCGAGGATGCGTGATCACAGTGTCCACCACAGTGCCAGGTGGAACATTTGAATCATCAAGGAAATGGCCATTGCTGTGATCATTTCCCGCCACATCGGGGAAAAGCCTGGTGTGGTGCCTCTTTTGGACAACAGCAAATGTGATAGGAGGTTTGTAGTTTGGGAAGTACGAACAGGCTGAGCGAATCGCTTGGAGTTCCTGTTCAAGAACCTTGTAGAACTGTGTCTCACTCACTCCATCTCTGAAGAAGATGATCCTCTTTGGGAGCTTTGAGAGTTCTTGATGGAAATCATTTAGGATTTCATGAACCATTTCACTCAAATCCTGAATGATTTCTTCCCTGTGCTTTTGTGATCTCATCCGCGAGACATATTTGTTGGCTTCAGGCCAGTTCATGCTGCCAACAACAGCAGCTATGGAAGGGCTGTGATCATCCAGTGGATGAGGATGTGTGACATCAGCTCCCATGAAGATCACGGGCTCATCGGCTTGTAAAATCCTAGGAATTTGATTAGGCAATGAGTTGTACAATGCAACAGTTGTACCACCAACTTTTGCATTGATCTTGAGTGCTAAATTCGCTAAGAACTGCGAATTCGGCTTTCCAAGATTAGCGTAAAGACAGCACTGGCTCACAATCCCGATTCCTGTATCCGCGATTCTCTTCAGATCAGCATAGCCTTTGTGCTTTTTCTCCATAATGCAAATCAGGAGCTGGAGATTGTTCATTGCAGCCTTTTGAATCTTTATCAGTTTGGACTCCAAAAGCTTCACATTGCTCAGCAAATGCATTGGCTCAAACTGAGGGCCTAAAACTGTGTTCCTGTTCAAGAAAATGCCTAAATGGCCACACCTTTGAGAGAGCTGATTCATGAACTTTCCGACATGCGATTTCTGTTCCGAGGTTCCACCAAAACAAACAACAGCCCACTTATCGATCCTCGTACCTTCCAAAACATGGCTGTCCAATAGATTCCATTGTCTATCATGCCTAGAAGGAATAAGATCCCTCACAAACCCCCCATCTCCAAGCTTAAGCTTTGGTGGATAAAGAATCCTCCCATTTAATCTTGTCATTTCTCTTGAGATTTCAAGATTAAATTCTTTAGCCTGGTTTCCACTGAAAAACAAACATCAGTTTTCAGTTAAGCTAGAACTTCATTTTGATTACTATATTTTCAAATCACTCAACTAAGCTGGATTCACAGAAGAAAAATGATTGGAAAAATAATAGTGCATAAAAATGTATACCTTGTTGGTCCAACAGGTCCTGCCATGACTGCATCAATGGTGGCTCGTCTTTCTCGAGGCCTTTGACACCCCATTTTGAGAATCCTCGCGGTCTGATCATCGGAAAGCTTCCCGAGAAACTTCTGCCCTTCACAGATCACACAAAGCTCCATAGGAAGATAACAAGGTTTGCTCCTACTGAGCTGCAGACAAGGCAAGTTCCTAAACTGAATGTCATAGTTATAATGATCCTTAAAGTAATCAACAAGCTTCAAACTCTCCCCATCTCTATCAGGGAAGAAGAGATTCTCAGCCACTTCTTCAGTCAAGCTGTAGACTTTGTACCTCTGAACAGTCTCCCTATGACAAACAAACACCCTAAGATTCTGCAAAGTCCTCTCCACATCCTTCCTTTCTTCAAGATTCAAGAACCTAGTTTTCCTCAAAGAAAGATTATGAAGAAAACTAAGGCGCTTCTGCAAATAAGGAATCACCCCAATGCTTTCATGGAAAGCTGTCACAGAAAAGTCCACATTTAAGGACAGCCCTTGCTGTGTAGGCCTCAAGCTTTGAAAAAAGCCCTTCATTGCCATTGCCCCTCCTCCAATCTCCTTGGCCCCCCCTGAGTAAAAAGACCTCCCAACAGTCACACATTTTTCTGTAGGACTCTCTCTTAGGACAACATCCAAAGCATGAAGGTATTCCTGAGGAAGGGAAACAACCTTTTCATCATCATTTTCACTACTAAGGTATTTCCCAAGCTCCTTTCCATCAAATTTGGACACAAGCTTGATGTTCACTCTAAAAAGCTTCGATTTTGGTGAGGTTAATGATGAGTTATTAGTACCACCATTCAAAAGTGGGAGGTTAATGTAAAGCTCAAGCCTGTCTGACTGAAACTCAACAGGGCTGTATATATTCCTCCTCCCATCATACACAGGAAGGGCATTGGAGAGGGCAGCTGAGTTCTCCTCCACAAGCTGTTTCTTGATCATTCTCGCAACTTCTTTCGATGGATTCGGAGAAATCTCGACATCGTAATGGAAGATTCTCTGCAAAGGGTCGAATTTAACACGAAAATGGTTGGCAAGAAGAGGTATAACAGTCCCTTCTTTTCCACCAGAATCAGGCCTTTCTGCCACCATTTTTTCTTGAGAAGCAGCTCCATTCTGCTGCCTCCGGACCACCACTTTATCTGCTTTATTAAGGTTGCACAGCAGAACAAACCAAGTTATTACTATGCTATTACTTTATTACCACATCTCAATTCAAAGCTAACTTTTTCAGTTCATCCAATCAGTTAGGTAAAAACATTTACTCCTAAACCATCTCTAGACCTTTTCTGATGGAATGAGCATATTCCAGCATTTGGGTTCTTTTCTAAAGTTCAAAAAGACAACATCTTGGAACATTTTACACACATGCAAACTGGATCAAGAAAAACACAGTCACACAGTAGAAAGAAGCAAGCTACCTGGTGCAGCAGAGAAATCTTGGGGCCTGGAGTTGGAAGATGCAGCAAGAGGGGCGTTCCCCAGCTTCTCAGGAGGCTTCTGCAAGTGGGATTTCGGTGAAAAGTTCTGGTTTTGAGGAAACGGAGAAGTTAAGGTTTGAGGCAGAGGAAGAAGAGCAGGGTATGTCTGAGCCTGGTAATAGTACTGATTCTGGTTATAGTGATAGTGATAACCAAATCCATTCCTGTTGTATTGAGGCAGTATCTGATGATTATAGTGATGAAGATGGTTATGATGAAGACTGTTGTTAGGCCTTTTGGGTATGCATTTTCTGGGTGTTTTGGAGTCATTTGAAGGTTCTTCCATGGAGTTTTTAGGCAAAGAGGAATTGAACAATAAGCTGGCTTTTGTTGCATGAGAAAGACAAAAGGGAAAAATGGGTGTTTTTCTTCTTGTTTATTCTGATTCTGATAGTGTTTTGTTGGCATCAATGAATAATAAGTTGCTTTCTTTCTGTTGGCAGCAGAACAGAAACTTGTAGTTATTGCAGAGAGAGAAGAGAGTGGGAAACAGGGGTATTGCTCCGTGTGGTTTTCTTGTGTCCAGTCTCAAAGGAGTTTTGTTGCAGACGAATATTTTAAAAACTTTGAGTCAAGAACTTTGAGTTTATGTAATTTATTTAGGGTTTCAAAATTTTGTCATTTAACTTTTTATGAGGTGTGGAAGAATTACAAATCGAAGATGGAGTTGGTTGATGATTATTTTTATCAGTAGTTAAGTGATAGTGTTAGGTTACACTATTTAAATAAGTTAACAATGACGGAATATAGTCTATATGATAAGCAAAGTTTAGTCAATTCAAGTTAATTTAGGTAAAATTTGAGTTAGTTTAGTTTTATTTGTCTGAAATTCAGATTAAATCAATCATGCCAGTATTTTTCAATATATAAATTTTCACTTTAATTTAATTTACTCCCTTTGTACCAAGTAGAATTTGCACATTTTTTGTATCACTCCGTCCCAGGCATAACTGCACACTTTTTGGTCAATTTTTTCAGAGAATGTTTGACCGTGAATAACTTTATTTGTATACATTATTATGGTCTAAAACTTTTATAGCTAAAAAATAGAGCGCATTGTAAATCTAACTATATCGCATATGATATTATTATAACTCATATGTCAATTGCAATTTACGGTCAAACATGCCCAGAAAAAGTTGACTAAAAAATGTTCAGTTTCGGCTGGGACGGGGAGTAATTTTTTTTAAAGCATATTCAGTTGAGGAAAAAATAAGCCGTACATCATCCTGATTCATTACGAAAAGAAGACTAGGTTAGGATAATAAGCCTTTTTCATTGTTAGTCAAATGAGGAAGAAAGCAAAAAGGTTTGCAAAAACAAAAGAGAAAATCAAGGCCGGTTAGTTAGTTAAAGCATGAGTTTAATTTTGTTGTTTTGGTTGGGTAGAAGTAATTATTAATCCGTAAATTATGTTGACATTGATTGAACTTTAAGCCCGCAATTTGATTATTCTAATCATCATTTGAATGCTTTGTCACCATTTGAATGCTTTGATTAATCAAAGATAAAAAAAACTGGAGTAGCAAAGCATGGTTTTAATCGCCATGGCCCCAATGTTTGTTTATCATTGTCTATGAATATCAAATCATAGTTGAGTACTCTATTTGCACATACACTAAAGGATACAAATAAAAATGCAGGCCTGTTTGCCACTCTCATTCAATACACAACAAATTACCCCATGTCACAAGAGTTTATCTCGTTATAATTAAGATTGTTTGTGTGGTTTGGAGCATGTTATATCATGGAAGATCAATACCATGAGTGACGGAATTAAAGACAAATACTTAAGTGCAAAATCGGCATGGGGAGCGAGATCGAAATGCAAAATGCTATTTTTCGAAATCTCTAATTGCTACAATAATATAGGCAGTTAGCGAGATTCGAGAGAGCGATCGGCGATCGCTGCACCGCCCTCCCTCAGTTCCGCCACTGGTAGGATGAGATCATGGAAGCTTGATGTATCCCTCTGATGATAGTCAGTATCGATATAGTATAATCAACGAGTAAAGTAAAGATTGAGAAAAGCATAAGTAGATCAGATGGATATTAAGTATTAACATTTGAAATCTCAAATTATAAAAATGCCACTTCTTAAGTTTTTTAGGGATTTAATTCGTACCACCAAACCAAGGTTTAGGGAGAAGGTAAAATATTTTTTACTAGCAGAAGTTCCATAAACAATTCAAGAATTCACTTCTCAAGGATAACTTCCCTTCATTTCTGCTTCATTTTATAAAAAACGATCCCTATCACCAATGTATATTGTCGTGGTGTGGTTTTCGATTAGTAGTTTAAACATGATTGAGAGTTGCTAAAACCATCACCAATAGAAGACAAAATCATAGTGAAACAAAGGCTACGCTCCATTTTGTCTACTACTTACCTTTTCTTCACTTCCACAATGTGTCACTTACATTATAAGTTTTTTTTTTTAGCATAAATCTTTCCTCTAAAACCAAATAGAATCTCACCTTTATCCTTACGGAAATTATAACAATTTTATATCATATCCTTGAAAATATTGTATCAAAAGGACCATTTGTTTATTTTGCTTACAAAAAATGTGACACTTTATACCTAAAATGTGCACGTTCAATGTTTTAATCTACTATAAGAATAATATTACATATCCATTCTTTTTCAAAGACACAACTCAGTATAAAAGGTGTGCATGTTTACTATCATGGGCAGAAATGTCCCATGACTTGGTAGGGTTAGAATTTTATCTAAAATCCAATGATAAAGATTATAATAATAAGGTATCGCTAAACGTAATCCAGTATTTTACTCGTGTAGTCCAAAATACTGTATGAATATAAAAATGCTCTCAGTTTTTTTGGAATTTTAGAAAATTTTACCAACTTACAGGATAATAATATCATTTCCATGATATTTTGACTACAATGAGTAACATAACGGGCAATCTTTAGCACTTCACTAATATTAAGGCATGTAAATTTTAGAGTTTCGCATTTGTCTAGCCCTCCTCAACGGTTCTACATACAACCCAACCATATATTGTTCCTCTAAAAATAAGTTATGATTTCAGTACATGTCACACCTGAATTGCTAAATTAGCACAAAATAAAATGACCCGAAAAGGTACTTCGATCCATTGACTTAAAAAAAACACTTGTGTGTGAAAAGATTTGCACAACACGCCACAATTTTGAAGCCTCACTTCTGCCTCAGCTTTGTTGAACATGTTTGATGGTGGTGGAGGGGCACCCAAGGGGGGGCCGGTTCATGCACTTGGAACAAAGTGGCCGTAATAATACTTCCAGGCGAAAGAACATCAAGACTTTTCCTGATGGGACAATATGATTAGAGCAATAACCCATTTTTATACTATTATCCATCTCCTAATATTCCAATCTTCGGCCATTTGTTAATGAATTCTCCATTGGAGCGGCTTTTTGACAGTTTACTATAATTGAAAATGATATTATTTACAGTCTGTTCATATATTACAGGAGATAAAACTGCAGAACTAGCCAAAACTTTTCTGCAGAATTATATCCTGTAGTCCGAATCTTCTAAACTAGATAAAAGAGGTGTGGTTTCTCTATCAGAATCTGAAGAATATTGCACTGGTATTAATGCTGGATCTTGGTAGGCTGTTGTCAGCTTATCGAAAAATTCAGCCATTGTAGCATCATTCAGATCATCCCTGTCCTTCTCTATCAATGTCTGGATAAAAATGTTCAAAAAATATTTTAGCTCGAATTCATGAGAGTCTTTGTTCAAAGATGATGATGTAAAATGATGAATGACAGAATGAGTTGAAATGACATACCTCAGCAGGATATGCCAAAAAGATGGGAAGGAAGCGTTTCCGGCAATATGAATTGAAGATCAGTGTCATAACTGGAAGAGGGAATATCAAGCTTGATGCTACAGGGAGTTTCTTCAGCGTGAAAATTCCGACTGCAATGGCGTGCATCAGCAGGAGGGAGAAAATCATGGAGTTGTGGACAATTGGCCAAAACCTTCCAGCAGTCTCGTAATCTGGTGTATACACATTCATAAACTGCAATTGCAAGAAAATATAACATAAGAAAATTCAGCACCAATATGCATATATGATATATTCAAATCCCATTTGGCACTAAATTACCTGGTTTGTATATATTATGTATCCTAGACAGAAGTAAACCAAGATAAAAGGCAAAATCAGTGGAGCCAGGAAGAAGTATGATATGCCAAGTAGTCCCATAAAAAGAACCCTTGGAATAGCAGAATGATAACGAAATGCTGGAACATTAACCACATCCCCAGGTTTTTTACAAGTCTTTCGGATTATGCTCCAGAGTAGATGTAGTGGGCGGAAGAGTTCAACCGAAGTACTAGTCCATCCTGATGTGACAACGTAAGCAATGAAGAATGATGCCTAACACAAATTACAACACAACTTGTCAGTATTATAAGTGATATTCATCCTATTCAATAGACAATGTGATTTTAACTTCACAGACTTTTTCGGAATGCATCTTGTACCAATATATAGGCTAAGCGCATTAGAATCAAAAGAAATACTGTTATTACCTGAGCAGGAACTGCAACAGCTAGTCGGGAAGGAACATTTGTCGGGTCCAGGAAGATAAAAATTTCACTGATAGCTGATCCTGATAGAACATTTCCGAAAAAGATGTTCCAAATGGTAAACCATAGAAATTTGTTGCTGGCACTTCTTACTATCTCGCTATATGATATATGTCCTTGAACAGAGGATAAAAACTTCATGGTATCAGGGATTGCTAAAAGAAACACAAGGAGGATAAGGTTGGGAAGGTATCCTGTGATCACTTGTCTGATAAATCCTCTGAAAGAAAAAAAAACATTTAACTAATAAGAACATGAAAATGAACACCACTAATGGTAAGTTTATTGATTTGGGAACTGTATAACCAAAGACAGTGACAAGAGTCTGGGGAAATCATCAAGGAACAACTTACGCTTTGAGGAAGTTATCAAGGAATGGAAACATAGCTTCTAGCTGAGGCAAATTAGTGAGACCTTGAACAAGCACAACGGGAAGAAGGAACAAAAGAGTGAGAAGAACATATGCAATGAGAACAAGAAGTTGAGAGATCCACCGCCGGAAGAATGATTCAGAAAACAAAGGCCAGAAAACATCATGTGGCTCCGGAGCTTCCTCAGTTACCCATTGAGTAGGATTATTTGATTGCTGCAAGCGAACAGCCAATGCTGCTCCATATCTAGATTTGAAAGACACAAAGGCTGCTCGTACTTCCTTTGACATACCAAAGTTATAAGGGAGGAGAAAGAACAAATATCGTTAGCTAATAATACCTGAAAATCAGTAGAAGCCATACTAAAACAAGCCCAATATAAAGGCTCAAAAGTAATCCTATGGCTCACAATATATCTGTAAGAGCCCTACACAGAAAGCGTAACTAAAAAGAAATGGGAAACACCATCCTACTTACTGGCATTGCACAACTACACAGACAGTGAGAAGGATAAGGATGAGGAGTTCATGGGATGGGGGTGGAACCAGACAAAGTAATTTACATAAATATGCCTTGTACCTTTACCAAATTATAATAGAAACTATTCAGCTGATAAACAATGAAAAATGTAAAAGTGGAATTGGATAACATACTTCCACGGCCATGGAAAATTCTGATTGCTCCAATAATAGTCTATCCTCTAAGTCTTCCAGCTTCCTTTCATAGTCATCCACTATATCCCTGTTGTCTCTAAACAAGCCACAAAAACCCCCTTGCTGGGACTCTGTTGCAGTTTTTTCTTTCCGTAGATTGACGAGTCTTCTGTACAATTTTTTTGCATTATTCTAGAAAATAGATATGGAAATTTCAGGATCTTCAACATATAAAAACAAGGAAGAATCATGGAAAATTTAACAAAGATATTGCCTTCACTGAATGGGAAAAGACCAAAAAACTAATATTTCCCCAGAAAATTAGAAGGTGAACTACATCATTACGAAAGATCTCACAGTTAGTAACTTTATAAACAACCATATTAAGTTATTGTTCTACTCATGGAGGAGAATATGAAGTTGAAGCCCTTACAATGAGGTGTCGAACTCTGCTTGTTCTACGAACCACCACATGAGATAGATATGTGGTGGGATGGTATTGCCTGAAAAATCTCTCAACACAATCACCAACGCTACCTCCGGCATATGCAGGCACGCCACGAACCAAAATGGTAAAGTGACTTGGTTGAGGTTTTGATGAGAGAAAGTATGAAATTCTTTTGGAAGAAACATATTTATACTCCTGCACAAACGCAATTCAGAAGAAGCTTCAGACCACTTTTAAGAAACTATCCACTATCTGAGAGTTAAGGAACTGCGTAAATTGGCTCAACAGGAATCATCCATTTTATCATTATGTTAACACTATAGATAGATAGTGACGGTGCAAGAACACAATGGTCATTGCATGATTCATAAACAGACTACTTACATTAAAAAGTAGGATACAAATGAAGATGGTCAGGAAATAAACTGCACCAAAGTGTACCCATAGCCTGCCACAGAAGCATTCAAGAGTTAAATTACTATCTTCTTACTTCACTCCAATCAGCATAAAATTAAATAAGTTACGCGCATTAAACTCACCTCCTTGAGCCATTCTTGACATTGGAAATTGTAAAAATATCCAAAGAATTACTTGCTAGATTAGCAAAATCAACATCCTCAAGTTGATCCCCCGAAAAGTTCACAGGAAGGAGTATAAAGATCCCAATAACTCCAGCAACAGTAGTAACTCTCAAGCTGTATAAATAAGATATTAGAATTATATGCATTCACTCATTCTCATCTTTAGTCCAGATTAAAGAACAAAATAACTTCACCTGAAAGTGATAAGGCGCCGGAAAACAACGGCATCCAATCCCGCAGAAGATAGTAGCTGCTCTTCAGAAGATTTCCAAGCGCGTCCCACCCAACCGGAAGCAGAAAGCCCTCTTCCCAAGTTCAAGATGTGGATGTTTTGGGAGTTAAACTCGGAAAGCAATCGTGGGGCATAAACTCTGTAATTGCCAGGCTGCTTCCTCAGTTTAGAATACAGTGTCCAAAACAGGATACAAAGCCCAATGTTTATCAGCACAGACGTCACAAGTGCTGAAACTAACATTTCCAGACCACAAAAAATGACATGGAAATACCCACAAATTCACTGCATTAACCAAAAAATTAGTTAACATCCATTAGACAATAAAATCGATTACTAAAAGAGTACATTTCGCTTTATCAAATCCTCTTATTATCAATCATGAACAAGTTAAGCAACAAAAATCTAACAAAATTCAAGTACATAATCACAATATACCAAGTTACAGTATGATTCAGATTTTGGAAACTAATCAAGTAGCAATCATCTCAGCTTTGATTTTATGCACCTACACAGCCTAATTCATTGCTCAAAATGCTAAGAAATTGAATTAGATGAGCTAGAAAAACAAAACCTAACTGTAAACATACAATCCCCGTGCACGGGTGTATTCATTCCAGTGAAAATTTCTCAAAAATCCAAACGATATCATCGAAATTCCACAAGCTAGATATCAAACATCAACACCGGAAACTCCATAAACCAAGTAGAAACCATAATCACGCAGAAAAATACTAAAAACGCAGAAGTTTCAGATCTTTATAAGACTATACCGACATGATTCAAAATTTCAAATATGAGCTGAGAATCTGAAATCACTACAAACAATCCCCATCCCCAAATACACTGAAAAAATTCACGAAAAACGCAAAAACCAGCAGAAATTGAGAACGAACCTCTCGCTTTCTGAATCAGAACTCAGCGTGTGAACCTGTGGAGTGAAATTGCGAAGATGAAGACGGAGTCAATGGCGATTGGGATTGGCGGATGCGAATTTTTAAAGACGGATAGCTTTTGCAGATGGAGTTGATTTCAAGGAATTGACAGGGGGGCTAAATAAGTACTGTTGGGAGAAGGTTCAAAATTTGATTGCAGATCGGTGTGCAGAAGCTTTCCTCTCGCCTTGTTTTGGCGCTTCTTCAGCAACGTTACAGGTGGTTGGCAATTGGCAGTTAATCGTGTTTATTATGTTTCCTTTTTGAAATGTTGTTTTCAAAATTTAAACAAGTATTATTAATGAGTTTTTTTGGGGTAGATATGGTACATGGAATCAAATTAAGAATAAAATATTACTTCTGCTTGAAATTAAGGCTATTTTTATAACATTTCCTAAAAAGTAACTAAAGGATGTTTAAAAACCATTTTTGTAACTTACTTATATATTTTTATTTTTTCTAAATTCATAAATGATAGTAATTATTATTTTCCAATTTTTTTTTTAGAAATAATGTTTTCACTTATGTTACTAGACAAGTTCAGTGTCACTCTAGATCAAAGAAATTTAGATAATGAATATCATATAACTCGATTTGAAGAATAAAAACTAACGACACTAGTTAGAGTGTGTTTGCTAATTTTCATCTCTAAGAATAAAGAAAAGTTGTAACTTGTGCACTAATCTAAATTAGTATGAATCGGGTCTAACAAAACCCAAACAATTTTATAATCGTGAAGCTTCATGAACCATAGATTAAGGACAAAATATCGATCACGTATAAAAGTAACTCAGGAATGTTCATCTCTGTATCTATTGTGATGACATCTTCATGAGTGAAAAGCTTCCAAGATACACATTTAACACATTTTTCACTTGTAGCGTCATCGAAATGAAATGAATAATGATAAGAGTGTTGTTTATTGGAGTCTTACTAATTATCACCAATTATGATTTTATAGTATAAATGAGTAAACATTGGCTATAAAATAGACACCTATTGAAACTTTTATAAAATCAAATAAATAATAAAATCAGTCAATTAAAACAATCAACAACTAAATGTTATTTGTCAAAATGAGCCAAGAAAATCAAATTTTATAAAAGTTCAATAATTGGAAAGGCTCATTTTGTACTCACTTGTTATGATAAGTATAACTAAATCTATGATCTTGTATCGTACCATTATTGCAAGTAGATTTACTTTATAATATTATATATACAAAAAATATAAGTAAGAGAATCCAAGAATTTGAACTCATATTTTAAGTAATACATCATCATTAAGAAATAAGAATAACCTAATCAGTGTAGAGTAGTCACAGTTCAACTGTGAAGTCCTAAACAAATTCTTTCTTTGGACGAACACGAGGGAAGACGTCACTATCTAATTTGAGTTTAAGCAAAGAAGAAAAAAGCTGAAAGTTTGTCCAATTATGAAAGTCAAAATACAAAAATGTTGTTCTGAATTATGAAATAATAAAAGTCACCATCTCATATGTGAATTATTTAATTACCTCGAAACATAAGATCCGCATCAATACGCAATTGCTCCAATATTATGTTTGCAGGAATAATAATATTCAAGGATTATTTACGTTATGCCAGTCTTTAAAAAGAATGAGAATATATTACACAATCCTAGATACCTAGAACAAGAAGTGTAGAAGATAAGCATGAATCAAAATGCAAAATTTTGGAGAAATTCATGTAGCTTTGAAATATTTCATTCTTGAGTTCTTGTTAAGTATTTATATAATTCAAGTTTTAAATTTTTATTTTTTACAAGGTATCTTTCAACCATAAATCTCATTTGCAACCACAATACTTTCTTCTAGCAGGGTGTAAACGTTACGTCACAGAACATGAAATTTGGATCGCTACTGTAAAAAATTTGGTTGCTAGAAGTTTGTATCATCAGTGTGAGATTTGTGTCACCA
The DNA here is from genome assembly GCA_963678965.1 of Cruciata laevipes. Classification (NCBI taxonomy): domain Eukaryota; kingdom Viridiplantae; phylum Streptophyta; class Magnoliopsida; order Gentianales; family Rubiaceae; genus Cruciata; species Cruciata laevipes. The sequence continues at coordinate 3,918,525 of OY787641.1, read as the reverse complement.
ACTAGGAGGTTTTGGGTTTGGTGGCAGTGTAGTGATGGTAGGGTGGACCTGGGTGTTAGTAAGATGTGTTTTCTTTGTTCTTGCCTATTATGAGTCGTATGAGGTACTGTCACACTATGTGGCTGTCTCATGGCAACTTTCGTATAAATATGAGTATGGGTCAAATAAATAGTTTAAACCTTGTATTAGATGTAATGGGCATCAAAACAATTTTTAGGTCCTGTTTGCTAGAACTTATTTCCACCATATACTGAACTGAACTGAAGTAAAAATGATGTATTGAAAAATGGAATCATTATAACTGAATTAACCTAAATTTCACCAATTACATTTTCACTGAACTGAACTGAACTGATCTACAGATAAGTTATGACAAACATGGCCTTACTCTAACTCTCCTCTCTAACCTACAAGTCAGAGATTTAAAGTTAAAATAAATTAAATCTCAATAGATAAGTTCTCTTGAATTTATTAAGTAAAATAATTTTTTTACTCACAAGCAATCTTCAACTTTTTCTTCTTCAAAAAAAAAAAAAAAACAATCTTCAACTTTAACCCAACTCATATGGGTTGATGTACGAACCCATTTAGGTTTCGAATTGTAGATCAAGTGAATGGGGTTTGAGTTTTGACACCCAAACTATTTTTTGACCAATCATATTCATAATCAAACCACACTTTACTTTTAGAAAGGTTATGGTTAGATGTCATCTATTTCATGTGCCTGATTTGACTAACTATTAACTAGTTAAGATAGTAGATGGTAGATGGTAGATGGATAGTAGTTATTAAATATATTTTTGACAAAACATAATACTTAATGCTAAAAAAATAATCTAAAGTCACAATATATAAATATCCACGCTCATTAGCTTATTGAGTTTGATGGAAAAGCTAATTTTTTGCCTCTGTTGGCCGAAGTGAAAATGTAAATATAAGCAAAAAATAATTTTAACTAAAAAATTGATTACCAAATATCATCTAAATAGCAAAATGCAGAGATGAATATAAGATGATCACGCTATAGAAAATACATTGAATATCATGATGCTTTAATTTGTACACATGCACGCCTTTGACAACAAAGATTATTTCTGGCCAAAATAACTCTTACCACAACTAATTAGATTTATGTTGATAACGAAAGTGACAAGTTGAGCAATGCCCTCAAGATTTCAGAATATGAAATCTGACTTTTGGATTCCATTCTTCACTCTGTAAAAAAAATAAAAATTCCATGGAAAGTGAAGATAAAACAGAGTCATCAATTCAAAGTGATTGGCTGGAAATTGATTACAAGGACGACCAAGAATCCGTGACCGTTAAGGAACTCTTCTTCGCTGACTGTGCAGCGTTTCCGCCGGATAATCACCAGGACTTGCCCGTCGACACCCCGGATCTTCAAGAACCGCCATCTACCGGCGGCGAGGGTGGTGGAGATGCGGCGGCTGATGATCGGAATGTTGGAGATGAATCAAATAATGGCGTGGGATTTTTGAGCTCTGCTTTTAGTATGTTTGTTTCAGGGGTGAAAAGGAGTGGAGTTTCCCGGGAGAAGTTGTGGTGGTTCGCTTCTGCGACGGCTGCCGGAGTTGGAGCTGTAGCGGTGGCGGTGGTGCTGAGCCGGAGAGTGAGGTGGTGGCGGCAGAGGAAAGTGCAGCCGGAGAACAGCAAGCAGCATCAGCTCATGCTTCTTCTTCTCAAATCAAAAGACCAGGTGGAGTACTATTTCTTATACTACAAATATTATTAATGTGATATATTAAATTAAATATAGAGATGAAAAATGATGAATGTTACGATGATTATCAAACTTTCAAGAATTTTGTTTTCTTTTTCAGAAAATAAATGAGCTTATGCTACAAATAGCACAGCTTAATGACTCGTTATTGGCACGGAGGAGAATTCCAGTTCTTCAAGTCGGTTGATTGGCCAAACTTCAACAACGCTTTCTTGGGCACAGTTGACTGTAGTTTAGATCGGTAATACCTTGTTTGTGGAACGGGATGTTTACATAAATTGTTTGTATTAGCATAAATTTATGTCAGATATAATATGAAAAGTTGAATTTCATAATCCCATATTTAAAATGGTGTATATTTGCTATTTGCTTCTACATTGTGTATGCTTGTGATTGGGACAAATTTCATACGTGTACCTACTTGACATTTCTATTCAAAATCAATATCCATATTATCACTACACACACCCATGTCACCAAAGTTACACGTCAAATCACAAATGTTAAGTAGTAAATATTCACAACAGTCATATTCACGAGTGTAGTTCAGTGGTTGGGAATTTGGTACATTGATTTCATTGGTTCACGGTCAAGGGTTCGAGTCTCGGCAGCGGCCTTGTGGACATTCCTTGGGCCTTGTGTGCACCGAGCACCAGGCTGACCAACGGGTTCTGATGTTGGGTTACTGTAATTTATCTCTCCACCAAAGTCTATGGTGTCAGGCAGGGGCACTGCGAGCGGATATATCACCTTTCGGTCCACAAATGTCAACAGTCACGTCAATCACCACGTCATTTTCACTAGCAGCCACGTCACTAAGATCAACTGCCCCATTATCCATGCCCCCATACACATTATCAATGTTAAATGCCACCACTCACATGACAAAATCTCAACCCAACAACATTTACCTCACTGAGAATGAAGCTTAGAGACAAAACCAGGCTAACGAGGAGAACCATGCTGAAATTAGAGACATTGAAAGAGTGTTGAATAATACAAGGTGACTAAGAGCAAGTCCAAGAGATTCTCTATTATAGAAAATTTTGGTAGTTTTTAGGGATTTTGGTAAGAAAGATGATCCAACAGTTCCCCTACAATGGGATCTATAACTTGTAGAAGAGAGGGTCATCCCCTAAATTTTTAGAAAATTATAAAGGATTGGTTGAACCTCTTTAATAGAGCAATTATAGAGGATCCGTTGGCCTTGCTCTAAGGTGAGAGCATTAGGACAACAGTTGTAGCAACCAGTGGCGGAACTAGGGAGGGGCCCAGGGGTGCCTGGCCCACTCCAAGAATTTACCATGAAGCAGTAATTTTGGAATATTTTTGCTATTTTGTAGGCACTTTTGAAGGTGATTTGTTTTCTTCTAATGAATAATATGTGTAAATTAGTAAGATTACAGTGGAAAACCATTTTGCATCCACGTTAGATTGTATCTTAGAATCACAATCATAACTAATTTATCGTTTCCTTAGGAAAATAGATTCCTTTCCAAAAAGTTTTACCATTTTTATTAAAAATTACATTTTTCTTTAATTTTATATTAACTAGACAATAAATATTATAATTAATCTTTAACCCTAAACTAGTATAGATTATATATTTACATTTGGTACATATAATTTCTTTTATATCCAATTATGGCCCCTCCTAGTTACAATTGCTGGTTCCGCCACTGGCAGCAACATGACTAAGGTGGATGTAAATGCGAGGATTTGATTTGTATAAGAATCAGAAAGTTTGGGAATTGGTAAGGAATAAGTGACTTTCTCTTGGAGTTGTGCGAAACTTGTACCATTGCGCTGAGAATACAATCTTTATTTTTGACCCACAACTTATATAGAAAAATTATTCGTCATGCCTATGTGGCTCTATAAGACCATGTCACTCCGTTACTGAATCAAACAAGACTTTTTGTCATTTAATATACTTAGAGGTAGTATTACATCTATTAATTTATATTATTGATACTTAATATGTGGAGAATTGAGCCATGATCTCCAAAACTTATTTGTAATACAAATTACTTTTGTAAAATTAAGACCCTGTTTACTAGAGCTTATTTCTTGAACTGAACTGAACTGAACTGAACTGAAGTAAAAATGATGTATTGAAAAATGGAATCAGCATGACTGAATTAACCTGAACTTCATCAAATTACATTTTCACTGAACTGAATTGAACTGAACTGAATTGATTAGAACTGAATTGAACCGAACTGAATTGAATTGAACTGATCTACAGGTAAGGTAAACAGGGCCTAATTCATTTTTGGTATCATAATTTTCACTCCTCTTCTTTTTTAAAAATAGAAAAATGGAGGGAGAGAAAAAAGGAATTTATCCAAAAAGGAAAAAGGAAAATAAATTGCAACATTAGAAAAGCCGAGACCCGAACCAGGCTTTGTGGTTCGAACCGGGAAAAACCAAAGAGGCATCTGAGACTTTACTTGCGAGTAAATTCGCGACAAGTATAAAACCTCCAAAACCTAGATAAAAACCCAATTTCGATACTCACAAATCTCAGGCAGGAATTCGCGAGCAAACCCAACTTCTTCGACGACGGTGAGTCTCTCCGACTAGAACTGAGTATCTGTATCGGTCACACATAACATATTTAGCTCCACGAATTGAATCGAGGATATGCCGATCGGCGTATATCTAGATTTTGAACTTTGTTGGGAATCTTAGTTAGGTTTGTTGAAAGTATGGGCTTCGCGTTCATGTTTGTATGTGGAATCTAGCTGCTTCTGGGTTTTGTTTGTTGTAGTATATGTTGTTTTTTTTACTCAGGGATACGAATGGATTCAAAAATTACTGTTCTTGAAGCAGGGTGGAGGTTGGAGGTTATAGATGGTTGCTGTTTTGGGAAATCTTGTGTTTGTATGATTTTGCTGGGGAAATTTCATGGTTTGATTGGTTTGCTGTCTTTCAATCTTCAGTTAGTTGCTGGTCTTGGGCTTTACCTCTCTTGCATATGTGATTTATTGTTTGTGTTGCTTATTCTCTCTGTCTCATCTTTGAGCTCGGGCAGTTTAATTTTTCATTGTTAGTAATAGTACTGTACACTTGACTCCACTGTCAAATTCGAGATTAATAAAAATTTCTTTGCAATTAGGTTCTATTTTAACCATAATTCTGACTTGTGAATGCAGGTTTTGTGAATTCGCAGCCCTTGCGATGTCTACATCTTATCTACCTGCTAATGCTGAATCCCTTGCACAGGCTTCTGAAACCATAACCCCTTCTGATGCCATTGGTATTTTGTACCGGGTTCTTGCTGATCCTGCATCCTCTTCGGATGCCATAAAAGTTAAAGAGCAAGCAATTACCAATCTCTCTGATCTTCTGAGACAGGAAAGCCGGGCGGAGGAGCTGAAGAACCTCCTGACCCAACTGAGGCCCTTCTTTTCTTTAATCCCCAAGGCAAAGACAGCAAAAATTGTTCGTGGGATTGTCGATACATTGGCCAAAATTCCCGATACATCTGATCTTCAGATTGCTCTTTGCAGAGAGATTGTGCAGTGGACTCGTGCTGAGAAGCGAACTTTCCTTCGTCAGCGAATTGAGGCAAAACTTGCAGCTCTTTTGTTGGAGAGCCAGGAGTATACAGAGGCTTTGGCCCTCCTTTCTGAGCTAATCAAAGAGGTGAGAAGGCTAGATGACAAGCTTCTCCTTGTGGAGATCGACTTGTTGGAGAGCAAGCTCCATTTTTCTCTGAGGAACCTTCCTAAGGCCAAGGCAGCACTCACTGCTGCTAGGACAGCTGCAAATGCTATCTATGTTCCTCCTTCCCAGCAGGGTACTATCGATTTGCAGAGTGGGATTCTCCACGCTGAGGAGAAGGATTACAAGACTGCGTACAGCTACTTCTTTGAGGCTTTCGAAGCCTTCAACTCCCTTGAAGATCCTCAGGCGATTTTCAGCCTGAAGTATATGCTGCTGTGCAAGATCATGGTCAGCCAAGCTGATGATGTGGCTGGAATCATCTCAGCACCTAAAGTTGGTCTGCAGTATCAAGGTCCAGAACTCGATGCGATGAAAGCAGTTGCCGATGCTCACTCCAAGAGATCCCTGATGCTGTTTGAGACTGCTATTCGCAACTACAGAGAACAGCTGGAAGGAGATCCAATTGTTCACAGGCACCTTTCTTCTCTTTATGACACTTTGCTTGAGCAGAACCTGTGCAGGCTGATTGAACCATACTCGAGGGTTCAGATTCCTCACATTGCTGAACTCATTGAATTGCCTGCTGATCATGTCGAGAAGAAGCTGTCCCAGATGATTTTGGACAAGAAGTTTGCTGGAACTTTGGACCAGGGAGCTGGATTGCTGGTTATTTTCGATGATCCCAAAACCGATGCCATCTACTCAGCCACATTGGAGACCATTGGGAACATGGGCAAGGTGGTCGATAGCTTGTTTGCAAGATCTGCTAAGATGATGGCTTGAGTTCCTCCTGGGCTGTTTCTTGTTCCTTTCTCTTCCATTTATTTTTATGAATTTTGAAGATTGCCTTCCTATGATACCATTTCTTTCTATCTTGGATTTGTAGTACTATTTCAGTAGTTTATTCTTGAAGAACAGTTAATTTTAATCCTATGGCTCGGTTTATAGGAAGCTTTTGATTCGCCCAGGTTTGGCCATTTGGACATCAAAGAAAACCCACTATCACACAAAAGTGCCCATATCACACAGCGTTGACTGTGAATTTAGATGAATTGCTATTTGTAAGCCAAAAATGTTGTTAAATGACAATAATACCCCTGAAAGTAGCTTAAGTAGTTTTTCATGAACTAAAATTTGGGGACATTTATGTTTTTTAGCAACATTTTGTGCTACATGAACAAAAATCTTGGGATACAAATAGCAACACCCTTAATTTAGTCTATCTAGTTTAGCCTAAATTCCTAATCATAATCGAAATAGGTACTAATAGAATAGGTAATATAAAGATACCTTCTCTCTCTTCTTCTTCTTCTTCTTCAAAAAAAAAAGATACCTTCTGCCTTCGTAAGCTAGGATTACCCAAAGCTCGTCGGAGAGAAATCAGCGGCGCAACTGCTCGGAGAGGGGCTCAATGGAGTCGTCGGAAAAGCGGCGGTGCAATTGTTCTTCTTCATCTCCAACACCTCCTCACGGTGGCGAGGTATGTGCAGTCGATCGGATTAGCGACTTACACGAATCCATCATTGCTTACATTCTTTCGTTCCTTCCAATGAAATCCGTGGTTGCAACAAGCACCTTGTCCAAATCGTGGAAGTCTTACTGGACTAAAGTTACCGCCTTTGATTTTGACGACGATGATCCTATAAACAGAAATCTGGATATTGTTAGCTTTGTTAACTTTATCTTAGCAAAACAGACCTATGAATCAATCCAGAAATTACGTATATGTGTGGATGACCGGATTACCCCCAGCTTCATGTTTAGTGATCTTGAGAGATGGACTCTCACTGCCATTTCTCGAAATGTTAGGGTTCTTGATCTTTATATTGTGGTTGAAGATGATGCGTTCTGTTTTCCTGATGAACTTTATACTTGTAGAACACTTGAGGTTCTGAAATTGCGAGGATATTTTCATTTTTACTGTCCTGGTACTGTGGTTAGCCTTCCCAAGCTTTCTGAGTTGGAACTGTTTTTTTATGTTTCATATGAATCAATTGAGTATCTTCCTAAGCTTTTAGCTGGCTGTCCAGTGCTCGAAAAGCTCACAATTTGGTTTGATTATGAAGATACTACATTTTGTTCCATTTCTTCGGCGTCCCTGAAGCATCTTAAAATCAGTTTTGAGGACGGCTGTGACACTCTTAAGAAGGTGGAAATTGATGCCCCTGCACTCGAGCAGCTCTCTATATACGATGGATGGCCAAGTCAAGTTTCCATACACAATCGGCTGACACGATTGGATAAGGCTGATTTGTATTTAGCTACTGATGATCCACAAGTTAAGATTGCTGAATTGCTTCAAGCTCTTCACCTTGCAAAGACTCTGAAATTATCCGGGGAAACCATCATGGCTGCCATTTCCAACGCCACCAGCAAATTGTCGGTAAATTTTGAGAGACTAACCTCATTGTATGTGGATATTTATCTGGTGGATTTGCTGGATTGTTGTACCAAGTTACAGTTCTTGTGCATCAAATCTTGTGCTGAGTCTGATGGAATTAAGTGGATGGATCTGGTTCATATTCCCACGTGCTTGTCATCCAGTCTCAGATATCTGGCAATTAGAAGTTTCTCGGGATCTGAGGAAGACATGGTACTGTTAAAGTTCATCCTGCATCATGGTCTAGTCATGGAAAGAGTTTTTCTGTGGTATCCACCAAGCTATGAAACAGTTGATTTTGTGAGAAGGTACAACATACTCAAAATGGCTTCCAAGCTTCCTAAAGCATCTCCAAACTGTAAAATCGTCGAGTGGAAACCGAATATGAGGTGGACACTGACAGAGTGAATCAGCTGAAACAAATACTTTGTATTCTGTGATCATGATTGCAACGACTCTGGTAAAACTTCTCATCCATTCACTATGCTTGATGTTAGAATGGCTTTTTTGAGGATGAGACCAATTTGATGGATTTTTTCTTTGATAAAATGTACTAAAGTTAGCTTTATGTAAAGCTTGCATTCATTCTTCTAGATTCATATAGCTTGGGGCATTCTCTGATGACTGAGTGAATTGTGTGATGATTCTTATATCTTGTATTCATTGATTGTGAATTTGTGATGATGCAATTTGGGAGAATCATATAGTTATTTTCGACGATAGCTTGTTTTCTGTTCCATTTAATCATTAATAATTTTAATATTATGACTCAAGATGTAATTAAAAAAAAAGGATAGAAATAGGCAAATTTTTCTATGCATATCAATTGCAATCTTTGACATGGGAATAATTAGCATAAATCTTGATCAAAATATGTGATTTTCCTAAAATTAATCTAATCATATCAAATTTATAAGATGATTTACATCATCAAATACCACAAAATTAAGAAAGAAAATAAGATAATGACCCCGCAATAGAGGTAGTACTACTTCAAAAGTAGTTTTTACAGAATTAAGGTGGCAGCGCGGGAGTTTTTCCGGCGTCTTCGTTATACTCTGCCCCGCCACGGACCGCCGTCCTTATAATCACCGCCGCTGGACACATCATCATTTTCGCCGGAGAACTCTCCACTCTCCAGCACCAGTAAGTAAAATTCTTCCGGATACCATCTTCTCAAAATGCTTTAATTTGTCTCTGGCGGTTACAAAATAAATAACGAATTGTAGGATAAATAATCTTGCTCGTGTTCTTAGTGTACAAACGCTTTTCAATGTTATGATTGATTGTATTGTAGTTGTTGAGCTCGTTGTTCTACTTGTGTTTTCATGATCTTGAAATTTTTGTGTAAAAATGTTAACTTTTTGTAACTGCATATGTTTGGTACTATGTGGACAACAACTGAGATTATATTGATATATATTTGTAGTTCTGTTCTGTGCCAGAATTTGAAAATTTAGCTTGCTTTGACCAATCTCTGGTAGCTTCATAGAAGAACAGACATTTTTATGATTGTGATAAGGATGAAGAATAGAAATTTTTATGATTATGAATTTGTGACACCGAATGGTTGAAATCCTGAGTGTGTTGATATCTGTAGTTGTTTAACATAACTGAGCCTGAGGTTTATGCTTTTATCCTTTGTTTCGTAAAAGGTACAAACTTGTGGTGAAGAAACTAAGAATGAGGAGGGTAGGATCTATTATTGAGTCAGTCGAGGAGCCGGAGAACTCTGAAATTACCTCATCCAGTAGAGCTGGTTTAGCAATAGCTAGCATGGTAAATGATGAAGTAGGGGATTTACTGGCAGTTATGAGAAGGACTGTGATCTGGCTAGTTGACGAGCTAGAGCCCTCCTTAATGCAGTCTCTAAAGGCATTGAGAAAGCGGATTTTTTCTTGGCAGCATCATTGGCACACGATCAATCCCGTTTCATATCTCAGGCCTTTTCTGGATGTGATTCGGTCCGATGAAATGGGGACCCCAGTTACTAGTGCTGCATTGTCATCGGTTTATAAGATTCTGACTTCAGATGCTCTAGAGCTTAGTAGTGTCAGCATTGAAGCTGCTACTCAAATGGTAGTTGATTCAGTGACTAGCTGTAGATTTGAAGTGACTGATTCTTCCTCAGAAGAGGTTGTTTTAATGAAGGTGCTTCAGGTTCTTCTGGCATGTATGAAAGGCAAGACATTTATGGTGTTGAGTAATCAGCATGTATGCACTATTGTAAACACGTGCTTTCGAATTTTCCATCAAGCTGCTTCGAAAGGTGAATTATTACAGGAGGTGGCTCGAGACACCATACATGAGCTTATCAGGCGTATTTTTGCACACCTTCCGGATGTTGCAAACACTGAAAATTTATTGGTTGAAAGTGGCAATTCTATCAAGAATGAGGTGCGTTATTTCACTATCCTTTTTAGCTTGTGAATACTTCTTTCCCGCTATTGTATGATATATTTAGATGGTTCAAAGTATAGGAAATCTTTGCCAAACTGGAAATATAAAGTGGAAAAAGACTAGATGAGAAAGGACCATCTGCATCATGAGTTCAATGTTTTCCTTGATTTCAGCAGAGGGTTTTTGATGAGTTTGTTTATAAATAGGCACTTATGTGTCCAGGCTTGATGGAATCTAGGGATTGTTGAAGAATAATTCAATTCCAACACTTACCTATGTGTTTAAGTTTGTGTCTTACTCTGAATATTTGGACTCTAGTTGCTTGCATGCTTGCTGTAAAGGACTGGTTGTTTGCATCATTGCATGTTTGTTGATTGATTTAATAATTATTTACTTGAAGATTTAAATGATGTGGAAATTATATTTATTTATTACTCCAGGTTGTCGTGTTTGATGTAGTAGACCACAGCTCCAGTAATAAGTTGGAGAATGGTGGTGATAACCATCAGCCTACTGAAGCTGTTGATTCTGCTGAACCCTCTGCCGTGCCCTGCATGGTTGAGATATTTCAGTTCCTTTGTTCATTGCTCAATGTTGTTGAGCATGAGGATACGGGTCCCACAGCGAGTTCTTTAGAATTCGATGAAGATGTTCCTCTCTTTACTTTGGATTTGATTAATTCAGCAATCGAACTTAGTGGCCCCGCCATTCGTCACCATCCACAACTGCTGAGTTTAGTGCAGGATGAACTATTTTGCAGTCTAATGGAATTCGGCCTCTCAATGAGCCCTCTAATTCTCTCAAAGGTCTGCAGCATTGTTTTCAATCTCTACCTACATTTACGTATGGAGCTCAAGTTACAGCTCGAGGCTTTCTTTTCTTGCGTGATTTTAAGGCTCTCCCAAAGCCGTTATGGGGCTTCGTATGAGCAGAAGGAGGCTGTAATGGAGGCTCTTGTTAGTTTTTGCAGGCAGAAAGATTTTGCTGTAGAGATGTATGCAAACTTCGACTGTGATACAACTTGCACTAATTTATTCGAAGAGCTTGCAAATCTCCTGTCAAAGAGTGCATTTCCAGTAAATGGTCCTTTATCTCCATTGCACATTCTTGCCTTGGATGGTCTTATTGCATTAGTTCAGAACATGGCTGGGAAGGTAGAAAATGAATCTAGTCCAGTAATTTTTGAGGAGTATGCTCCATTTTGGATGCTGAGGTGTGAGAACTTTAATGACTGGGTTAGCTTTGTCCGAAGGCAGAAATATGTCAAGAAACGTTTGATGATCGGAGCTGATCACTTCAACAGGGATCCAAAGAAAGGGCTGGAATTTCTTCAGGGTTCGCATCTTCTCCCTGCAAAACTCGACCCCCAAAGCGTGGCTTGTTTTTTCAAGTATGCTGCTGGTTTGAATAAATTTCTTGTCGGGGAGTTTTTAGGGAACCATGATGATTTCTGTGTTCAAGTTCTCCATGAGTTTGTCAGAACATTTGACTTTCAAGAAATGAATTTGGACACAGCATTGCGGCTTTTCTTGGAGACTTTCAGGTTACCTGGAGAATCTCAGAAGATCCAAAGGGTTCTAGAGGCGTTTTCTGAGAGATACTATGAGCAGTCTCCTCAGATTCTTGCTAACAAAGATGCAGCTCTAGTTCTGTCCTACTCAATCATCATGCTCAACACGGACCTGCACAATGTTCAGGTGAAGAACAAGATGTCTGAAGAGGATTTCATCAGAAACAATCGGAACATAAACGATGGTAATGATCTCCCGAGCGAATTCCTGTCAGAGATTTATTTTTCCATCTGCAGGAATGAAATCCAGACCACACCAGAACAAGGGCCAGGATTCGCAGAGATGACCCCGAGCAGATGGATGGATTTAATGAACAGGTCCAAGAATACTACTCAATACATCGTACCAGGTTCCACAACAAATCTAAACCATGAAATGTTTGCCCTAATTTCTGGTCCAACAGTTGCTGCTCTTTTCGCCGTCTTTGACAGTGCAGAACATGAAGAAGTCTGCCAAACATGCATAGACGGGTTCTTAGCCATTGCAGATATCTCAGCATGCCATGATCTCAAAGATATCTTGGATGATCTTATCGTATCCCTCTGTAAGTCAACAACGTTGTTGAATAATCCCTCATCCAATGAAGAACCCGGTACAACATTCGCCTATGATTCCAAGGCCCAAATGGCTACTGTAACAGCCTTCACCATTGCTAAAAGGTATGGCGATTTCATATGCAGTGGATGGAAATACATTCTGGACTGCATCTTAAGGCTGCATAAGCTCGGCCTTCTTCCTGAACTAAGACAGGAAAAACCTCTGACCAGTTCATCATCACTGTCTGAACCTTCTCAACGCGCGCAACAGATGATTCAGGAATGCCACATTGACAGAATTTTCATGGAAAGCGAGTTTCTCAGGGCCGAGTCTTTGTTGCAGCTTGCAAGGGTGCTTATGAAGGGCACCAGCTCTCCCGAGGACGAGGATTCTGCTGTCTTCTGCCTGGAGTTGCTTATAGCGGTTATTCTGAATAATCGAGACAGGATTGAACTTCTGTGGCAAGGAGTTTATGACCATGTTTCTGGCATTATTCAGTCATCTGTGATGCCTTGTGCTGTGGTGGAGAATGCAGTTCTTGAGCTTCTTCGCATTTGCCAAAAGTTGCTTCCGTATAAATACAACCTGGCTGATGAGATGTTGAGATCATTACACATGGTTAAAAAGCCCCCTCAATCCCATAATACTTAGCACTTCATTTTTGATGAAATTTAATTTAGTTTTGTTCCACATTTTACTACTCCTTTTACTATACAATTTATTTTTGGTCCAGTTGAGTGTAAATTAGATGAAATGAACATAGCCCTAAAAGTTGTTTTTGGTAGAGAACATCTAGTTCAATTTCTTTTTGAATCCGTTAAATTGTTGTGTAGAGAAATTTCTCCGGTACACGCTTAATGTATTTCCATCCCCTAATGCAGTCATTTCTTTATCATGAACTTTGGGATTGAAAGAAGGTGAAAAATAAGGACTATGTCCTTGAAGCTACGTGCTTCCAAAAAAATAGATCATATAAAAGAGAAGTAGATTTGGTAAGAGGCATAAAACAATGTAATCGTTTTGGTCTATTTAGGTTGAGAGTTTTTTTTTTAAAAAAAAATATACGTTCACCGCAACGACCTAATCTGTACAAAAATCCTACATTTATTCTAATCTAACCCTGCAAGGCTGCAACTATCCTAATTTAACCCTACTCTACTGATTCCGTACGTCGAGTGGTCGAGATCCTCACCATGCTGCTTAGAATTTTTGGTTGTTGAAATGTTGCTCCAGGGGTTTTGAACCCTTGTCCTCGATGGGCGAGGCAAGGCCTAAGAAGTGTACATGTGTAGTGCCTTACGACTACCGACTGACTCCACTGAAAATCAATCACATTATAGAAAAAAATATGAAAGTATATATCAAGAAACAATCTGAGCAATCAAAGATTATGCAACCCAAATGGTATACATGTAAACTATGAATGACATCGCCGAAAGTAAATTTAGAACTAATTTTACTCAAATTTCTCCTTGGCCGACTTAAAGAGCAAAAAGTTAAACGAGTAAAAGAAACCATCTAAAAACCAAGCATTGACATAATAATTAAGGCCAAAGTTTCAAAAAAAAAACCCAATTAATATGCGATGAACTACTAGATATTTTTATTATTCAAATTTTTATTTCTGAATTTCAGATATTAATATGTTTCTAGTAATGTTGGATTCAAGTTTAAGATCATGATTTCTTTTATTAGCAACCTTAAGAAATAATTGGTGTAATTCCAAGAATATAGGCAAGTAGGCAACCCATTTTCATAACAAGCGTGGGGGATAGAAGCACGCTTTATTAGCTAAAGCAAGGTGGTGGTGATGCGGTAACCTCCAGCGCGGCAATTCCCACGACGTCTTCGTCGTAGTCTGCTCCGCCATTGACCGCCGCCGTTTATCTCCGCCATCGCCGAAAGCTTCCCCACTCGTACCGGAGAGCTGAATTCGAAGCACATTTTTACTCTCCAGCCAAGTAAGTTAAAATCCATCCCCATTATTTTGAACTGTTTCAGTGTCTTCGCCGGCGGTTACTGATTCTAGCTTAGATTCTTAGTTTCGTGACTTGTGGAAATGATCATTTCAAGCTTCTGCACTTCATTTTGGGAGAATTGCGATTTGCAGTTACATAATATTTAAATTTTCGAGAATTGTGATCGAAATTAGATCTGAGTTTAGCTAGTCTCAGATATGTGTTGCTTTAGTGCCGTAGCAAAGCTGTTGAGCTCGCGGTCTTGGAACTTTTATTCGGAAACTTTTGCATATCGTTTGTGATTTCATTTGTTACTAAGAATCTAGCTCGTTTTTTCGATTTGGAATGACTGAAATTATGAATCCTGAATTTTTGTGGTGGATGCAATGGGGAGGGTGACAGGTAAAGCGCATGTGCAATAGGTCTAGTTGTAGAGCTCATTGTTCTACTTGTGCTTTCACAATCTTCGAGTTTGCTGACAAGTTTTGTTAACTTTGCAGAATTTCATATGCTTGTGATGTATGTATACTATCAGTAGTTCTGCTATGTACCTAGGTTTGAGGTTTATGCCTTTACTGGCTGTAGAAAATAGATGTTTGTAAGAATGGGAAGGGTTAGGCACAATAGCACTAGCTGTTGAGTTTATTGTCCTACTTGACTTGTGCTTATTATCTTAGGTTTTTCTGTTTTAAAAGTTTATTTACTTTAGCCAATTCCATTTGGTATGAAATATGTTGCCACTGTTCTTCTCTATGCGCTGGGATGACTAAATCCCAAATCTAATGATTTCTGTAGTTCTATACTTAGACTTGATGTTTATGCTTTGACCAGGGCTTCAGTGGTTCCGTGGAAGAGAAAAATATTCGTTTGATTGTTTTGGAAACAACTAAGAATGGGGAGGGTTAGGCTACAGTCTAATATCAAGTCAATTGAGGAAGAGCCCGAGGACTGTGAGATTACCTCATCCAGTAAAGCTGAATTAGCAAGTATGGTGAATTCAGAAGTAGGTGCTGTATTGGCAGTTATGAGGAGGAATGTGAGATGGGGAGGTCGGTATGCTTCAGGAGATGACCATCTTGAGCACTCCCTCATCCAGTCTCTCAAGACATTGAGAAAGCAGATATTTTCTTGGCAGCATCACTGGCATACGATCAATCCTGTATTGTATCTCCAGCCTTTTCTGGATGTGATTCGATCTGACGAAACAGGTGCACCAATTACCAGTGTTGCATTGTCATCGGTTTATAAAATTTTGACGTTGGATGTTCTCGATCTGAGTACCGCCAGCATTGAGGATGCTATGCACTTGGTAGTTGACTCAGTCACTAGCTGTAGATTTGAAATAACTGATCCTGCATCGGAAGAGGTTGTGTTAATGAAGATACTTCAGGTTCTTTTGGCATGTATGAAAGGCAAAACATCTGTGGTATTAAGCAATCAGCACGTCTGCACCATTGTAAACACATGCTATCGGATTGTTCATCAAGCTGGTACAAAGGGTGAGTTATTACAGCGGGTAGCTCGACACACCATGCATGAGCTTGTGAGATGTATTTTCGCACACCTTCCAGATGTTGACAACACTGAGCATTCATTGGTTAAAGGTGGTAATTCTATCAAGGACGAGGTGTGTTCTTTTGTTCTCTCTTTAGCTTATGAATCCTTCTTCCCATCTGTGTTATGATCTTTCTAAATGAAATTTGAACCAAACTGACTAGATTAAGGGAGATTAGTTGTATTCTGGCTTAAAATCATTTCATGGGTTTAGGTTGCATATATAAGATATATATAAGTACAACATTTTATTGCTGTAGAATAGAAGGTTATATAGGTACTTATAATAATATCTGTCAAGACTGCCATCTCCGCATCATTTCCTTCTTTTCAGCTCCTTTATGTCTGGATTTGTTGAGTTTTCATTTGAAATAGGAAGGGGGGGACATGTAGGTGTCTAGGCTTGTTTTATTAGTTTATGGACATTTTAAATTTAGGTTGCATGTCAGTTAATCCTTATTCCAGTAAAAGAAAAGAAAATTGGTGTGCTTTAAGAAGGTTTAACTTGTTATGAGCTCATGGTACCTCATTTTAAAGAGGAGCATGACTAACCAATTCCAACCTGTTACATCTATCTGCTTATTTTCTACACCTATGTCTTAAAGTTTGATATCTTACTCTTAACATTTGGACATTTGTGCAAGGACTCTAGTCTCCAGGCGTGTGTTTGTTTGTCTGCATTACTGCTTTTTGATTTCATAGTTGTGTACTGTTTTCCTTAACTGACAGGGATAATATCTATGTTGCAGATGGCTAGCAGGTTGGATTCAGACTACAGTTTCAGTAGTAAATCAGAGAATGGTGGTGAGTATGATAACCATCAGTCTTCTGGAGCTTTTGCTTCTGCCGCTTCAGTTGCTCTGTTTAGTGGTGTGGCTGGTGATAGTTTATCCAAGACCGATAATGGGAAGGATGCTGTTCCTTATGATTCGCATCGAATGACTGAGCCATATGGTGTTCGCTGCATGGTGGAAATATTTCACTTCCTCTGTTCATTGCTAATTGTTGTTGAACATGAGAGTATGGGTCCCAGAGCAAACATAGCATTTGATGAAGACTTGCCCCTTTTTGGTTTAGATTTGATCAACTCAGCAATTGAACTGGGTGGCCCTGCCATTCGGCACCACCCACAACTGTTGACTTTGGTGCAGGGTGAACTCTTTCGTAATCTAATGCAATTTGGTCTCTCGCTGAGTCCTCTTATTCTTTCAAGGGTTTGCAGTATCGTGCTTAATCTCTATCTGCACTTGCGAATGGAACTCAAGTTACAGCTCGAGGCTTTCTTTTCTTGTGTGATATTAAGGCTCTCCCAAAGCCGTTATGGGGCTTCATATCAGCAGCAGGAGGCCGTGATGGAGGCTCTTGTTGATTTCTGTCGGCAAAAAACTTTTATGGTGGAGATGTATGCAAATCTGGACTGTGACATAACTTGCACTAATGTATTTGAAGAGCTTGCTAATCTTCTGTCCAAGAGTGCATTTCCAGTGAATAGCCCTTTATCTGCAATGCACATTCTTGCCCTGGACGGTCTCATTGCAGTAATTCAGGGTATGGCTGAGAGGGTAGGAAATGGATCTTTTAACTCTGAATCTGGCCCAGTAGTACTTGAAGAGTACACCCCATTTTGGATGCTGAACTGTGAGAACTTCAATGATCCTGATCACTGGGTTCCCTTTGTCCGCAGGCGGAAATACGTCAAGAGACGTTTGATGATTGGAGCAGATCACTTCAACAGGGATCCAAAGAAAGGATTAGAATTTCTTCAGGGAACACATCTTCTGCCAGAAAAGCTTGATCCCCAAAGTGTGGCTTGTTTCTTCAGGTATACAGCTGGTTTGGATAAAAATCTTGTGGGGGATTTCCTTGGGAATCATGATGATTTCTGTGTTCAAGTTCTCCATGAGTTTGCTAGAACATTTGATTTCCAAGATATGAATCTGGATACTGCGTTGCGGCTATTCTTGGAGACCTTCCGGTTGCCTGGAGAATCTCAGAAAATCCAAAGGGTGCTGGAGGCATTTTCAGAAAGATACTATGAGCAATCTCCGCTGATTCTAGCTAACAAAGATGCTGCTCTCTTGCTATCCTACTCAATCATTATGCTAAACACAGACCAGCACAATGTTCAAGTGAAGAAAAAGATGACTGAAGATGATTTTGTTCGAAATAATCGGAACATAAATGATGGTAATGATCTCCCACGCGAGTTTCTATCCGAGCTTTATTATTCGATTTGCAAGAATGAAATTCGAACTACACCAGAACAAGGAGCTGGATTTGCAGAGATGACCCCTAGTAGATGGATTGATTTGATACTCAAATCCAGGAAAACTGCTCAATACATTGTGTCAGATTCAAGAGCCTACCTTGACCATGACATGTTTGCTATAATGTCTGGTCCGACAATTGCTGCCATTTCTGTTGTCTTTGACCATGCTGAACATGAAGAAGTTTACCAAACATGTATTGATGGATTCTTAGCTGTTGCAAAAATTTCAGCATGTCATCACCTTGAAGATGTCTTGGATGATCTTGTTGTTTCTCTCTGCAAGTTTACAACATTGCTGAATTCCTCGTCTGTTGAAGAACCAGTTTTGGCATTTGGTGATGATGCCAAGGCCCGAATGGCCACTGTCACGGTTTTCACTATAGCTAACAGGTACGGTGATTTTATCCGTACTGGATGGAGAAATATCTTGGATTGCATCTTAAGGTTGCACAAGCTCGGACTTCTTCCTGCTCGTGTAGCCAGTGATGCAGCCGATGACTCAGAGATGTCTCCTGAAGCAGGACAGGGAAAGCCTCTGACCAATTCATTATCTTCTGTCCAAGTGCAAGCTATCGGTACTCCTAGAAGATCTTCTGGATTGATGGGGCGATTCAGTCAGCTGTTATCATTGGATACAGAGGAACCGAGGTCTCAACCTACCGAACAACAACTTGCTGCTCACCAGCGCACTCTGCAAACAATCCAGAAATGCCATATTGACAGCATCTTCACTGAAAGTAAGTTTCTCTTGGCCGAGTCTTTGTTACAGCTTGCACGTGCACTTATATGGGCGGCAGGAAGACCTCAAAAGGGCAGTAGCTCTCCTGAGGATGAGGATACTGCTGTTTTTTGCTTGGAGTTACTTATTGCTATTACACTGAACAACCGAGATAGGATTGGACTTCTCTGGCAAGGAGTGTATGAGCATATAGCTAACATTGTTCAGTCAACTGTAATGCCTTGTGCCTTGGTTGAGAAGGCTGTTTTCGGGCTTCTTCGTATTTGTCAAAGGCTCCTCCCGTATAAAGAGAACCTAGCTGATGAGCTCTTAAGATCCCTACAGCTGGTCCAGAAACTCGATGCAAGGGTTGCTGATGCGTACTGTGAGCAGATCATTCAGGAAGTAAATCGCCTGGTGAAAGCAAACGCTTCTCACATCCGAACAAATTTGGGATGGCGAACTATTATATCTCTACTTTCTAACACTGCTAGACACCCGGAAGCTTCTGATCCAGGATTTGACGCTCTATTGTTCATCATGTCTGATGGGGCCCATTTGTCAACCACAAACTACGTCCTCTGCATAGATTCCGCTAGGCAGTTTGCAGAGTCCCGAGTTGGACAGGTCGAGAGATCTGTCCGTGCAGTGGATCTCATGGCAGGGTCCGTTTCTTTTCTGACAAAGTGGGATGGAGATGCTAAGGAACTCTCCCAGGAGATGGGAGAGATGTGGCTGAGGCTGACACAGGCTTTAAGGAAAGTATGTTTGGACCAGAGAGAGGAAGTCAGAAACCATGCACTAATGTCTCTGCAAATGTGCTTGACAGGAATCGAAGGAATCAACATTCCACCTGGTTTATGGCTGCAGTGCTTTGATATGGTCATATTCTCCGTTCTTGACGGCTTGATTGAAATAGCTCATGGACATTCCCAGAAGGACTACCGAAACATGGAAGGAACACTCGCCCTTGCCTTAAAACTCCTGGCTAAGGTATTCCTGCTACTTCTTCTCGACCTTTCGCAGCTGACAACCTTCTGCAAGCTATGGCTGGGTGTGTTGAGTCAGATGGGGAAGTACATGTCGGTGAAAGTGAGAGGTAAGAAGAGCGAGAAGCTACAGGAACTTGTACCCGAAGTGCTGAAGAACATTTTCCTTGTAATGAAGTCTCAGGGAGTTCTAGTTCAGAGGAGTGCTCTTGGAGGTGACAGCTTGTGGGAGCTGACTAGGTTGCATGTTCACAACAACCTGCCCTCTCTGGAAGCCGAGCTGTTTCCCGACGTCGGTTCAGAATCGGCCAGCCACGACGGAGGATCAGCAGCCGAAAATGCCTAGCTTTCTGTTGGGGTGCATATTGTAATACTTTCATCTAGACCAGAGTTTAACTAAAGACAGTGACTTCGCTACTACTAGTGCTTGTATTCTTGAGTTAAAGTAGTAGGAGTGTGCTTTGACGCTTGCTTGTTGCCAGTATGTACAGGTTTAAAAGCCGTGATAATAGAGTGTTTTTGAAATTCCATGGGATTTGAAGTTCTAAAATTGTCATCACGATTAAAGTTCGGTGCCAAATATGAATAGTTAAGAGTCAAACATTGTCCATAATTATATATTTTTATAAACGAAAAGGGAAATATAAAAATCTGAGAGGGGCTAATTGTGGTTTTGATATTTAATAGGCGAGAATTGAGAATAGGGATGGCACTGGGGCGGGTTTGGGGCGGGTACTACCTATCCCATCCCCATCCCCATCTAATATTTTAAAACCCATCCCCGCCCCATGACCCATGATGGGTACAAAATTAAAAACCATCCCCGCCCCATTGGGTTTTATTATAAAATCATCCCCGCTCCATGACCCGCCCCACCACATGCCCCATGACCCATCTCCGCCCCATGACCCATGACCCATGACGCATTCTCACCCACCTCTTATATCAGTTTAAAATACATTTGTTTATATAACTTTTACTCAAACGCAATAATAATTATATTGAGAAATATAAAATCTTTAAAAAGACAAAAATCTCAAACCCAAACAAAAAAATGTAATTAAAATCTCACTCAAATTTGAAGCAAACAAGAAGTTTGTAATTATAAAAACGATTGCCAAAGAATAGTCCAAATACATTATTATTGTTAGTTTTCTTCTCATTTTAACTATTAGAGGTTGATTATTAAATTACAGTAAGAAATTAATTAATATTATTATTTTTATTAATTAATATATATAATAATATTATTAATATAATTATATTGGGGCGGGCCGGGTATGGGGCGGGTATAACGGGGATGGGGCGGGTGATGTATAAAATCCATCCCCGCCCCATGACCCATGACGGGTTGTGATTTCATCCCCATCCCCGCCCCATTACCCATCAACTTTTCCCCATCCCCGCCCCAAACTGGTGTAAATGGGGCGGGTCACCACCAAAACCCGCTCCAGTGCCATCCCTAATTGAGAACGATAATAATAATGTGGGATGTTTGATTGTTGGATAATAAATGGTTTTACACTCCTTGTTAAAGTGAGCAATGAATTATACCAAATTTTGGAGTTTTATTCATCACAAATCATTATAAAAGAGGCCGTCTTATTTAACCCAGTCACATAGGCCCTGTTTACTAGAGCTTATTTCTTGATTTACTGAAATGAACTGAATTGAATGGAATTGAACTGAATTGAACTGAACTGAACTGAACTGAACTGAACTGAACTGAATTGAACTGAAGTGAAAATTGATGTATTGAAAAATGGAATCAGCATGACTGAATTAACCTGAATTTCATCAAATTGCATTTTCACTGAACTGAACTGAACTGAATTGAACTGAATTGAACTGAATTGAATTAAACTGAACTGAACTGATCTACAGATAAGCTCTGGTAAACAGGGCCATAATGAGGCAGGGTTTAAAAAATCCTTTTTCTTTTATAAATTTTGGGTTCAAAATATTACTATTTTTGAAATGTAATGTTCATAAAACAAGATTTTTTATGAAAATATTGGAAAAAATAAGAAATTTCCCCCAATCTGAAACCCTTCTATGCAAGTCCTTCGTTGGATTAGGGTAGGAGTTGGGATTTTCGAGATCTAAAACTTAACCTAACCGAAGGACTAAATATAGCCCAAAATTTTACTTTTCGAAAAATTCTAATCAAATTCTCAATAGATCCGCGAATGCTATGAAGTTTAAAATACAAAGGCAAAGAGAAGGTCTTGGGTGAGACCGTCCTACCATAAGCTTATGGTAGGACGAATGATAGTTCATGTGTTTAATGGATTTATTCATGTGTTTCACAGCTTTGTTAATTCATTTACATATTGTTACAGATTATAACAAACAAAATTGTGAAACACAAGAACAAATCTGTCAAACACATGAATCCAGCTTATAACAAACAAAACTGTGAAATACATGAACAAAACTGTGAAACACATGAACAAATCTATTAAACACATGAACTATCATTCGTCCTAGCATAAGCTTATGGTAGGACGGTCTCACCCAAGACTTTGTAAAAGGGGAAATAGCACATACACTAAAGATTAAGGACTAAACCCGCATATTCCATAATTGCTATGTTCTTCTTCTAGTTGCAGCAAGTACGAAGCGGTTTATAAAGTCTTCCAGTTTTCAAACACAAAAGCTTCAAAATCCTTTGTCACTGAGTTCTAAAATTCGATCGATTTGGTATCCACCCTACTTCAATCTGCTCTGCCGTATCGGATCGGGTACGAAATTTTTCCCGGTATTTTTGCGCGCGCATTTCATGATTTTGTGCTTTTTTTTTCTAGGGATCCATATTCTGTTCGATTAAGCTGTTGATTACCTGCTATTCATACTGAAATGAAAGATTCATGTGAATCTGATATGATTTTGTGTCGTTGATCAAAGGATTGAGCTGCTGGAAGGAGGATGAGTGAAGTATTTGGAGGATATGAGAGGCAGTACTGCGATCTCTCCGCCAATCTGTCCAGAAAATGTAGCTCAGCCGCATCTCTTCCCGATGGGGGTAGGAGAATAACGCACTCACTCGATTTATCTCTTTGTCGTTGTTTTTACTGTTAGGCTGGAATTGCATTTTGGTGCTTGTGATTAGGTGAATCCGAAATGTTTAAGAGGATATATTAAGATATCCATGGCTTACCTTCAGTTAAATTATGTAATTTTGTGTGTCACTGGTGAAAATCAACTGTTTTTTTAATTCTACTGCAGTCTATATATCTATAGATTTTTGTTCATTTACTGCTTTTGAGATGATTAAGGTTTTGATTTGTGGATTCAATGAAGAAATGTAACTAAAAAAAACAGAAAACAGCATAGTGACATTGGTGGTGTTGTTTATTTGAACTCCAATGTTGAGTTGAGGGCGAGAATTCCTGTTTATCTGATGAACGTGAGTACTGAAATTGGGGAATTTGTAATTTCTTATCAAGCACTGTGAGCTAGTGATATTTTTTATTTCAGTCTAAAAGTAGCAGTTTTGAAGTCTTTGGTTTTTAATTAACTGGCATGGATTTATGGTTTTCTAAAGCAAAGGAACAAGTAGATAATTGTGAGTCATTTATTTGTGTGATGTTTGTGTCACTTGAATTACATTTTTAGAACAAAACTTCTCTGATGATGTTTGAGTTGATGAGCATTGTTTTTCTTTCTCCCCTCCATTCTACTACTCCTTTGCCACTAATCTATAAAGTAAATAAATTGATAGGAGGTGTTATACTTGAAGTTTTTATATGGGTTTTGGGCCTTTTGGTAAAAGTCTGATTTTTATCAGTACATCAAGTTAGTTGTAGGATATGAGAGGAATCATCTAGTGAGTACATTTCCTGTTGCTTTTACTACTCTTCATCTCTCCTCGTTGGACTTGGTTATGATTCATACCTTAACAGGGCAAAAGGAACAACATATTGCTGATATTAAGTCTGGACTAGAGGATGCTGATATCCTGGTATTTAACTTTTAATGATCTACTATTATTTAGCTGTTTTTCTTGCCTCTAGGTTAAACCAAGTCCAATTCTTTCTGTTTCTAGATACGTAAAATGGACCTTGAGGCAAGAAGTTTGCAACCAAGTGCAAAGGCTATGATGCTTGCCAAGCTAAGAGAGTACAAATCTGATCTGAATCAGTTGAAACGAGAAGTTAAGAAACTCACGACCCCAAAATCTAGCCTCACAGCAAATGGAGACCTAGAGTCTGGATTGGCCGGCACCCATTCTGTACGTTGTTTGCTATCTTTCTGCTTTATATCTTAGTGTCTCGTATACTTGTAGCTCACTAACTAGTATTGTTGTCCATTTTATTTTCTTTCCATCATAAGTTTATCCTTTGTTTAATATGAAAAATATTTGCAGGTTTCTGCTAACCAAAGAGACCGCATGATGATGTCCACAGAGAGACTGGATCAGTCGAGTGATAGGATCAGAGAGAGCAGGAGAGTTGCTCTTGAGACAGAAGATCTGGGCGTTTCAATCCTCGAAGATTTGAATCTACAACGTGAAACTTTGCTTGGCGCTCATACTAAGGTAAACTCATTCACCTTCAAACCCATTCTTATTCTTAGCACTTTCACCTTCAAACAAATGCTTACCATGAAAATGGATCTCTCTTTATCCTTTTGTAGCTTCACGGAGTAGATGATGCCATTGACAAGAGCAAGAAAGTCTTAACTTCCATGTCGAGAAGGATCACCCGACACAAGTGGATTGTCGGCTCCATCATCGGATTCTTGGTGCTGGCAATCCTCGTCACCCTGTATTTCAAGCTGTTCCATTAGTTAATGATTTGTCATGTGTATATCCCCTGTACGGATTCACTACATCGTACTCTTGTCAGTGTTGTGCTTGATTTCATTGTCATATTAACCCATATATATTTGTCTATAAACTGAGCTCATAATGAAGTGCTATTCGGACTATTTTCGTGCATTTCTCCACTGTGTGTGTGTGTGTGTGTTCGGAGGTATTTTTCAGTCACCAAAGAAGAACAATTCCAGTTCAAATTTTCTTTCAGTGGAATCATCTACTAGTAGAAATCCTGATTTAAAATAAAATAAAATTTAATGTTGTTTTTCTGAGGCTGCTAAACTGAGTCAAGTCGCCTTCAACAACCAAAAATATCTGCCCGCCTTCTTTTGATTCTTCAAACAGTTCATCTTCTTCTTCACGTAATCATATACCTAAATAAAGAAGAATTCACCCCAAATTTGAGTTGCAGAGTTCATACGATGGATTCAATAGCATCAGTATCACCGTCTTTAGTCCTGCCACCGAAGACCATCAGTCCCTTCCAAAACCACCGCCGGCGTCCGATCACTTTCTCACCGCCGTTGGGCGCTTTTCAGTTCCGTTTCCGGTGCAGTTCTCGAGATTCCGGCAGGGTAAGGCGGTGGCGGATCAGAATGGGCGGCGGCGCGGAAGAGGAGGATAGCAGGCGGAGGGATGAGGAGGTGGAGCGTGCTCTACACATGGACGGCACGATTCCGGGGAGCTCGAACGAGTTCGTTCGGCGCGTGTCTTCACGCGCTTATGACATGCGCAGACATCTGCAGCAAACTTGCGACACCAGTAGCTATGATGGTAAGTAATCCAATACTACTATTGTGAATTTCTGTCATTTATTTCTGAATATTAGTGTTTATAATTAGAGCTTTAACTTATTTTCATTTTTTGCCCTATGATATATGATCCGACAACACATTTTACTGAGATATCGATCCGTGTTTAGCATTTTTACGCCATGATAAAGCCGAATTTTGACCTGAAAACTCAAACCGTGACTGTAATTTTCTTATGTGTGGCAGTATTGGAAGTCAATCCCTGGAGAGAGCCTTCAAAGCCTGTGTATGTTCTAACTCATGCTGAAAACCAGCTGTGTACGATGAAAACTCGCAGAAGCCGAAGGTGAATTTCATCTTCTTCATGTTCTCTACTCACTGTGTACAATTCATACTTCCATGGTTGATGTTCTGTTTTCCGTGCAGCGAAGTCGAGAAAGAGCTTGGTCTGTTGTTTTCTAAAGAGAAGAAATTGAGAAATCAGGCAGCCAAGCATTCTGGAAATGACTCCAAGTTTCAAATGCTTGTTGAAGACATCACAGAGGGCGTGCTTGTAAGCTCTTAATTAGTCCATTCCTGTTCTTTCCGCCTGATTTGAACTGAACTGAACCGAAGCTAAATTGGATTAATGGCCTTTTTCCATTATCTGTTATGTTGGATACCTTTTTGTGCATTTTATTGTATTGCATCATTTTGTTTCTCATGAAAGGCCATTTTTTTTATTGAAGATGTTTGAGGATCAAAATGAAGCTGCAAAATACTGTGACTTGCTTCAAGGTGGCGGTCAAGATTGTGAAGGAGTTGCAGAGATTGATGCATCATCGGTTAGTAACAATTTTCGAGTTTAGTTAACTTTTCTTTCCCTTTCACCTCACATTTAACCCAATCTATCTGCACACAGGTATTTGATCTCTGCCGGAAAATGCGAGCCCTAGCAGTTCTGTTTCGTCGGGGCAGAACCCCGCCTCAACCCGAAAGCTTGAAACTCAACCTGAGGGCGCGAAAACGCTCCCTCGAAGACCAAGGAGAAAAGGATACATGAAATCTACTCCTAAGTCCTAAGTATAATCTGTTCTTTAGCTGTATATAAAATTTAAAGACATTGTATACCATCTTAGTTGACAAAAGGAAGCTGCTTTGGCTCATCAGTTTGTGAGCTTTCTTTTGCACTGTAATGTTCATAGATAAGAATATACTACACCACATGTTACACAGTTGACTAAAGAGGCTTCATCCTTTTGAATATTGGACATTGCATTTGTCAAACACTACAAGAAAGTTGTGCCTTGCTTCTTGTTGAAGTTGGATCTAGTTTACCTTGTAATGCAAGTAACAATGAGTCAATGGAAACCTGAACTTACGGAATCGGTATTCTATGCATTGGTTTATCGAAGGGTCAGAATTAGGTCGGAAATTTGGCTGAATTTCGTAAGTAATCAATATTTTATTTATAGACTTTAATTATTTTTTCGACCAAGATCGTGGGATCATATTAAGAACATAACAAATGTGAACATTGATGATTTAAACTATTTCTTGATTACGAATTGTTGAAATTTCTGCACATACTACATGATGAAATGCATCTTGCCATGATCTGAGCTAGGGTTAGACCAAAGATTTAGCTGAAATGATTATGGCCAACCAACTTGTCTCACAAAGAAATGATTAAATTGAGTTCATGTGGTGCTTTTGACTAATCTGGCTAGCCAACTTGTCCAATTGGTTTAATAAATAAGTAAATAAATAATGAGATTATATTTTTTTGAACTATTTTTGTTTTTTTGGATTATGGTTTGAATTAAATTGTTAAATAAACAATAACCCTTTGCAACTTACATTTGGAAATTCTATCTTTCATCCACACATCACTTTTTTGCTCTATTATCAATGAAAAACCTAGGAAGTACATAGTATTACCACAATCACAATGCACACTTATAGTGGTCATTCTTATTCTGGTATTATAGTGCAGTCAAATTTGATCCAACTATGTTAAATTAAGACGACATAATATTATTTATAATACATAAGTTTATAAATATTTTATATGAAAAATAATAAATCATCACAATGTGTCTAGTATAATTTTTCATTGGATCAACTTAATATGCCAGAATTTTATTATTTTGAAAATGAAATAACATTTTTTTTTGCAATCAAATAACATTTTGAACCTGTGCAGTAGATTCCAAAAGAACTAGCTTCTGCCAGGCTTTAAAGTCAGTTAATTAAAGAAAGTAGTATCCAATTCCTCAGAAGAAAAGCACTGAAACCGTCACAAGGCTGTGTTTGGCTGGCTATAGATCCCCACTCCCTAAAAGCTTTCCCAACTATAAATATCGGGAAAGCCCAATTATAACCACCCAAACACGCGCTTGTGACGCACACAAGGGAATTAACAACCATTTCACTTGATCACTGCGATTCTGCGAACGCACACAACACAACATTCCGGCGGTTAGCAAATTCACGCCCTTCGATCCAGAATGAGCGGCAGCGAGAGCAGCTCCGGTCATTCCGTGGACGCTCCAGCGTCGGCGGCGGCAGGGACCGCCGAGAAGAAGAAGGAGAAGGCGAGAGTGAACCGGACGTCGATGATTCTGTGGCACGCTCACCAGAACGACGTCGCCGCCGTCCGGAAGCTCTTGGAGGAGGATAAGAGCTTGGTGCACGCCAAGGATTACGATAGCCGGTCTCCGCTCCATGTGGCGGCGCTCCACGGCTGGATCGATGTCGGCAAGACTTTGATCGAGTTCGGCGCTGACGTCAACGCTCAGGATCGCTGGAAAAACACGGTGTGCTTCCTTTTCTGACCTTTGTTGTGATGATTTCCCATGGCTAATTATTGTAATGCATGAGTTGAGCTATGGTTACCATTCTGGTAGTTTTGGTTGGTGTTTCATGATATACTGAATATTGCTTTAAACCTAGTTTGTGGGTGGATGGGTGAGTGCTATAACAAGATTAAAGTAAAAAAAATAGTTCTATGAAGGAGGCTCTCCGTTGGTGTTTTCTCCTAGGGGATCAATGAAATAGTGAACAATTTTTTCGTATACTACTACGGAGTTGATTTTGTTTCTTGCATTTGTGTCGTTCATCTTTGTTCAGGTTGAATTATAAGCTAAACTCTGTTTGGTTTCAATGTTATCTTAAGGTTCAGTGTCTTTGCTTTAAGATGTCCTTAGAGATTCTTTTGTCAGTAACAATTCACTTTTATTGATGGCAGCCTCTAGCTGATGCAGAAGGAGCTAAGAAGAAGGGAATGATTGAGCTATTAAAATCTTATGGTGGTTTATCTTATGTAAGTTGCTCAATTTTGCATGCTTTCTTTTTTGGCCCATTATCTCCTGTATATTGTTTCTCAATTGTTTTTCTCCATTTAACTTCTTTGGACCTGGGCAAGATCTATGTATCCTGCATTGAATGTTCACCTGGGATCTCTAATTAGTACTCAAATGAAGAATGTTCGTCATGAATAAATTCTTGGCATACCCGGGTCAGCACTTGTGCATTATTGTAGTTGTGTTAAAGGTGACTATATGTGTAATGAAGTAATTAGTTCCTCATACTCATATTATGAAAGTGATCTCATTATTCCCTACTTTTGGTCAGTGAGCTTTTTCTTGGGTTTATTTCTGAAGTTTTAGTTTCTGTTGGAGACTGTTTGTCATACTCTAATTGCATGTAGCATAGCAGATATTGCTTTCTTTTCCTTAATTGGTCCTTGTAAATCTGTGACTCATGGTTGGTACATAAATGTTGTGTCCATTATACTCTTAAAATAGGTAGTGGGGATGATATAATGAGCAAGCCAATCAATTTGTGTATTTGGTCTAACATTGTAACATTGTAACACTGTATCATCGTAACATTTGGATTTCCATAATATAGGGTTGAATGAGGTTTGAAATATGTGCCTGTCCTGTTACATCTTATACTTGTTGTGAATTTCTCAGGGCCAGAATGGAAGCCACTTTGAGCCAAGACCTGTTCCTCCCCCTCTACCCAATAAGTGTGACTGGGAAATTGATCCTTCTGAACTTGATTTCTCGAATTCGGCTATCGTAGGAAAGGTCTGGCTTTATATAACAAAGTTCTTTTCCCCCTGTTCATTTTTGGTTGATACAGCTTACATATCTTTCTATGGTATTACCAGTTCATATCTTACAGCTTACATATTTTTGGTTTATTTTTTGTGGAGAAATACAGATTTTAAGTTTGGCAACTGAAATAAATTAAGATAAGCCATTCAAATTGATTTAATGACCTGGACAGGAAAGGACTACATAATATCTGTTCGATTTTCCTAAATCAAAAGTGTACAAGAGACTTAGAGAACTTTTATCAACTATTGTTGCTAGTTTGGGAGTAAACTTGATGTTTTTATCTTGATCCAGGTTGCATATAATGACCCTTAGTTTCAGACTTTCAGTTCTATAGCAGGGTCTCTTTTGCTGGTTTCATTACTTGAGCAATTTATAATACTGCATTTTTAGCTTTTAGCATCACATGGATGATAGTATACTTTTTTGCTGATTGATGGTGAAATTGTTAGGGGTCTTTTGGTGAGATACTGAAAGCTTCTTGGCGTGGAACACCTGTAGCTGTCAAAAGGATTCTTCCTAACCTCTCAGATGATCGATTGGTGATGTAAGTTTATTTCAACCCTTAGCTGTTGGTGCAGCCTTAACCTGAATCACATTCTTACCTTGATACAGTCAGGATTTCAGACATGAGGTCAACTTGCTCGTGAAACTTCGGCATCCTAATATAGTTCAGTTCCTTGGAGCTATCACTGATAAGAAGCCTCTGATGTTTATTACAGAGTATCTAAGGGGGGTGAGTACTTTAGAGTCTACAGTGTCATTTGAGTAAGAAATTAATATAATCACATGATAAGACAAGATATATATATATATATATTTTTTTTTTTTGAAGAAGAAGAAGATAAGACAAGATATATGGATTGTCTCAATAATTACATTTCTAAAAATATAGCTACTAATAATCTACTCCTATGTATTGCGCTATTCCTGCTTTCGTTTCAAGGGTGATCTGCACCAGTATCTCAAGGACAAAGGTGCCCTTAGCCCATCAACAGCAATTAATTTTGGTTTGGATATAGCCAGGTGATGGATGCATCAATTTCACACTTGATTACTATTCCCTTCTATGTTTATTTTCACACTAAAACTAGATTGATGAAAATCTGAATATAATTTAATCAATCCCACTCCAATAACAATTGGAGCAAGTTTGATATCTGTGTTTTGTCCCCTTGGATGGGCATTTTTATTCATATGATTACATCGTCATGGAGCACGTTTATCAATCGTTTTTTTAATGTATGCAGAGGGATGGCCTATCTTCACAATGAACCAAATGTGGTGATTCACAGAGATCTAAAGCCAAGGCAAGTTCCCTATTGAGCTTCAAATATGTACACAAATTTTGCATTTGTGATTTTTGAGCGTTCTTATTTGTACAATTGCATGTTGTATGGTTGTGTGGTTTGAGGAGCCTAGTAGCAGTTGGCTTTTATTAAGATAGCAGAAATCTGCCTGCTGAGTGCTGACTGTGATTTTTCCCCCCAGAAATGTTCTTCTTGTCAATACCAGTGCTGACCATTTGAAAGTTGGAGACTTTGGTCTAAGCAAGCTCGTCAAAGTTCAACATGCTCATGATGTCTACAAACTGACTGGAGAGACAGGGAGTTGTGAGTGTTTATTTTGTTGGTTTGGTGTTTATTGAAATAACGTGTCCTTTGCATAAAAAAAAGAAAAGAAAAGAAAAAAAGAAATAACGTGTCTGTATTGCTCACATTTGTTTTGTCACTGTCTCTTTTTTATTTATTGGGTGAATATCAAAAGACCGGTACATGGCTCCTGAAGTATTCAAACACAGAAAGTATGATAAGAAGGTCGACGTGTTCTCTTTTGCTATGATATTATATGAGGTAACTCTAGCTTACTATCTCAATCCAAGAAATTTGTTTTGGAAGGTCCATCATTTGTGTGATAATTATGCAGATGCTCGAGGGTGACCCTCCACTTTCAAACTATGAACCATACGAGGCAGCTAAATATGTTTCTGAAGGACACAGGCCTCAGTTTAGATCAAAGAGTTTCACGCCAGAATTGAAAGAGTAAGTCAATAAATGAAGTTCTGGCCAGAGGTTCTCCTTGTGGCATTTTCTGTTGTCTTCTAATCCTAGACATAGAGTTTATTATCTGTTTCTCGTTTATGAAGAAGGCGTTTTTTTTTCTTATGGTTCCTGATGTGTATCCCGTTATTCTCTCAGATTGATTGAGAATTGCTGGGCCCCTGACATGAATAAGAGGCCTTTATTCTTGGACATTCTGAAGAGACTAGAAAAGCTGAAGGAAGTTGTGTCCTCTTCGGATCATCATTGGAACATCTTTACTTCGTGAGTTGGATTAAGGGGAACTAGATATGAGTTCATTCCACAAATTGTCAGTAAGAAGTAAGCTCCCCCTCTTTACCTCCAGCTTAAGGGGTTGTGAATATTAGTTAATGAGGTTTGTGGAGTTTAGCTGATACGGATTTCTTGCCAGCCTTGTTTGGACTCAAAGATTGTAGATACGGGAATTCTCCAGATTAGACTTGTCACTATAGTTTCATACCTGTTGAAGTTCATTCTGGATCATGGAAATTGTTAACAAGAACCAGATTATTAAGTGTTGTTTGTTTATCTTGCCATACTACAGCATTTTCATGATTTAAATGCATGTTATTTTTACACCTCCAACTACCAATGCACATTCTGTTTAACTTGTAAAGAGAATATCTATATCAAAACATAAACGGGGTCAAAACAAGCCATGTAGCCTGCAAAATGGTAATCCAAAAAGCGTAGTGGAATTTCTTTACATCCATATGAATCATTCCAATCCCCCAAGATATGTCAAACATGTTTATAAAGATTATGTTCAAAATTGTAATCGGACAGTTACAACACATCTAAAGAGCCCTAATTATCTAACTAAATAAGCTTCTTCTTCTCGAAAAAGGACTTGAGATGCCATAGCTGCAAGCCAGCTACAGATAGTGTAATAAAGAACGAGAGGGTGCTGAACCAGCCCATCTTTGAATTGGTCGATCTGTTGAGCTCCTGCATTTGTTCCTCCCTGTAAAGAGCGTAGGAAGGTTGTGAAATCATTCAAAAACAAAGATAGATGGTTGATCATCAGCCCTATGAGCAAATGTGTAATCATACCTTTCACGAAGATAGAACATTTCATCATGAATGGTCTGGACAACATCAAACATTTTCTTCAGCTCTAGCTCCATTAACTGTACATGGGAAAACATCATCAAAAACCACCATTTGAAATATTTAACCATATGTACACAGACCCAACAAGCCTGAAGTTAGAAATATGACCCCGTGGAAGAAATGTGATAGTTATTTCATCAACCAAAATTTCAATTACTCAAGCACCCAACAATTAACCACCAAAAATAGCTGAAAAACTGCACACAGAGTCCCAAATCAACAATTGAAATCCATGCCTTATAAACTAGAATGCAAAGATGTCCATATCATGCAGCAAGAATAAATATGTGAACAGGAAAAATGCATGAGACTACAAGAAAGGTTTAAAAATAAACTATGGGAACATGAACAATGCAGATCTACAAGGAAGATATTACAGAGGTTTACTACACATTTACCTATTTAGGGCATACGGTGAGTATGAAGTAATAGAACTACAGCTCAAATCTGGGAGAGGGGGGAGGTGAAATTTTGGATTGATCCAGACAGACACTGGCAGTCTATCAAGGGATAAATTAGTTTCTACACACCATTTACAATGTACAGGTGAAAAAGAAGAAAAAATGAGGAATGCTGTCTATTTTTACTGCACAATGCTAATCTCATAGGCCAAAATGCCAGGAAACTGCCAATTTATATCCATAAGCTAACATTGCTCTGAAACAACGTACTTTATTTTCTTAACAATGGATCAAAATAGATATCCTCCAAGCAACACAAGTTTAATCTTGCTCCATTTATCCACAGTCTAACCATTAGATACTGACAGCCCAAAGAAAACTACTAGAGCAAAGTACTAAAGTTTTGACCTAATGATGCAAAATTTATAATCAATACAAACAGTCATTAAAACAACTCCAAGCCCCCTAATGACTCATTCAATCAACTTCGATATAAAACAGAATTTTTGGAGAATTACTAAAAAAGCATCTTAATCTTACTTCAACAGAGCCTTTCTTTGCAACATTGGCCCAGTCCTTAGCTGCAACCCCAGATTTCCAATCAAAATCGACTGTGAAAGTAAGAGCCGGACTGTGATCAGCTGCGAAGAAGCAGGTCATGTAATCTCCAGCTTCGGCAGTCTGAAACGCAAACTGCCCCGACTGCACATGGTCATTATAGTGATAGTTATTCCCATACGCTGAAGTCACCTGTAAACAACAATCCAAATCCAGGATCAGAAACGAAAATCTACACATATTCATCAATAAAAACTATCAGCAATACAAAAAGTTCACTGGCAGCATAATTCAACATACAACCTATGCTTCTTCAGCAACAAACACACCTTATAAACAATTTTTGCAAAAAACAAAAAGGTAGATGAAAGAAGCAGCATACCCTAACAGTAATTTTATGAGAATCGGGCAAAGGGTAGCCTTCACTAGGATTCACAATATGGTATTTGCCCACGGTCATGGAGTTTGTCTTAATATCTTCAGATATACATTTAGTATGACCGGAAATAATATCGAACTGGATCGAATAAACCCCCGTAGACAAACATCCTAAAACCAACAGAATTGCTAAAAAACCGATTCTTGAATTGGGGTTTTGATCCTTCATCCTTTCAAAAGGGGATTGATTTCCTCAAAAGTAATAGGATCCCAGAAGAAGGATGGCCGAGATTCTGACGAAATTGATGAATATATTTGGTATTGAACTGAACTGGATCAGAATTGGGGACGCCGGAGAATTCCCGGGGAGACTCCGGTGAGATTTGGGGAAGACGGGAGAAAAATAAAACGGAAGGGGAATTTTTATGGGATGGGGTGGTTTTGTTCAGTTAAAAGCGGGAGAGTTTTGTAGTTGAAGGTGTTGACTTGATGTAATTTCATTACAATGGCTTACGTGGCACATTATGATTCGTGAAAAGGAGGTGGAAAGTGCGGTGGAATTATGGGAGAAAAAAGAAAGGCAAGTAAAAAAAAATTATACAGTAGACAATTTAAGAAGATTTACTG
The DNA here is from genome assembly GCA_963678965.1 of Cruciata laevipes. Lineage (NCBI taxonomy): Eukaryota > Viridiplantae > Streptophyta > Magnoliopsida > Gentianales > Rubiaceae > Cruciata > Cruciata laevipes. Next base: position 3,883,901 of record OY787641.1, on the reverse strand, counting down.
TTATTTGTTTCTAACAAAGTTGTATTACTGGATTTTCAAAAATAAATAAATTATAAAGATGTATTGGAGCTATAGTAAAACTTTTTCAAAGATAGAATATTATACACGTGTTCTAATCTATCTAATCTAATTGTTTTTTTAAATAACACTAATATATTAATTAAAGGGAAACATTATATCAACTAGGCTTATGGCCATACAAACCAGTAAAGCAATCAAACAAACAAAGCATAATACAAGCTTAACAAAGCTAACTACTTGTAACTGAGAGAATGGAGTTGACCGGGAAGCAAGTGTATTCCCCTCAATGAACCAATTCTCCTGAGCCACTGACTCGTGATGATAGAGTGCTGACCATTCAACGGATGAAACCGTAAGTAAGTCAACATTTCGGGGTGAGACCCTGATTGCTGCTTTGAGAGTTCCTCAACAAGCTATAAGGTTTGTTTGTCATTGGGAGATGCAGAAGGTGAGTCCTGAATTAGTTTGCATCACAACTTGATTCAGGTGTAGACCAGTAGAATCATCTATGTCATTGGTTGCACTTGGTTTATATGGCACTTTGAAGTTCCAAATCTTGTTCTAGAGGTTTCTTCTCTTATCATTTGCCCATACCAAACTGTAATGCATCCAACTACAATGAACCATCAGTCTCTTGAATTGGACCCGCAAATTATATGGAACCTTGAAATTCCAAATCTTGCTCCACACCTTTCTCCTTCTTTGATCTTCATATCCTTGGTAGCATGCCAATCTGGGACCTCTGTCCTTTTCCTTTCCCTTACATGTTACCTCTGTTTGTTGCATTGCATCCTCAGATTCCCTGTTAGCAATTACTTGCAACAGGATACATAAGTAATATGCTAGCATAATGAAAATGTCTATCCAGATATCTGTATTCTGAGCTTCATTCCCCTCTCTACTATGCACCACAACATCCTTATCCTAGAATTCCCTCAAGACAGTTAGCTCCCAGGTTGTATTTATATAGGGTCTATTGTGTGGGATTGTAATGCTCCATGTTTCTTTCCGAATTTCCTTGCTTCCTGAATCGGGAGCCTGGTAAAGTTCCTTGTTCATTAGGCTGAATTTTAAGTACACTTCGTTGAGAAGAAAATGCAGATGCCAGAATATTAAGGCTGCATTGTCTCCATTAACCAGCTCTCGATTCCTGCTCAGTTTCTTGTCTCCCAAACTGCCTGAATTAGCCTTCCTGGAGATGCATTCCGGAGATCTTCTTAGTTCCCCCATAAGTGGAGCAGACAATGAGAACACCTTAACATATTTATGAACTTTTCCTTGATCTTCCTTTTGTATATCAGCTCTCCTATTCATCTCAGCCCTTGGACTATCATACCAAGGTTTCCATGGTTATTATTCAGTTCAATCCAGCTTTCCCGGTGTTGTTTGGACCTATGAAAAACCTGCTGAAAGATGGCTTTTCTCCTGCTAGAAAGATTACTCTGATTTTCTCTACCAACTCCACTCAATTCTTCCTTGACGACTTCAGCTGTATTTGAAACTGAAAATGTAAGTATGGTCTCTTGGATCTTTTCTCGAACTGCCTGATGGTCACCTGGATTCACACGGAATTCCATTATCAATTCAGTGCATTCCATGCATCTCAGCTTCTTGGTTTGAGCTATGAGTATGTCTTCTTTTCCATCACAACTCTTCCTTTTCTTTTTCTTCTTCACCCTCTTCCAAGAAAACACCCTATCGTTTCCATTTCTTTTTGGTTCATGATCCTCCATTCTATTTCAGATGTTCCTTCCTCGAATTCCTGCATGGGGAGAAGTCTTTTGCTTTTTACCCGTTAACAACTCGTCCTCATCCAATTCCATCACGAAGCGCTTACGTTTTCCTCCCTGTGCATCCTAAATTCAGCTATTCTTTTTTTCCCTTCCGCCTCAGCATCAGACTTTGAGCATATCTCCAAATCTTCATTTTCTATTATAATGCCTAGTAATTCACCTTGCCTTTTGAGATGCTTCCATATGGAATTGCTTACAAAGTCCTTCAAATTCTTCTCCTCTGAAAGTTTACATACGGTGACCAATTATCCCACATTGAGAGCAGAGTTTGAAGACTTTCTCATAAGCACAGACAATCCACTTTTCTGTATTTTTCTCTTCTATCATGAAGCCAGGAATCAAGGGCTTTCCTGGATCTACCCAAACCAATGCTTCTACATATTGATCCTTGGAGTCCACACTGCATCCACTTCTGCTACGAGCTACTTCACCAATCATACATGCCAATTTTTGCTCTAAATCTTGAATTTTCAGTTCTTGTGGCATATCGAGGAGTCTAATTCTTATAAGCAGCTTTGAGATTTTTATGCTCCAAAGCGGAAACTCCTGCTCCCATCTCGTTAATCCCAATAACCCTCATTCAACATAACATGGACTGTTCTGCAAGACAAATAACATGTCTTCTTTTGTTTCAAAGTTCAGAACCATATTGTTGTGCAGTTTCTTGGTTATCTTGACTTCCACACCCCACCACTTCTGAAAGACATTTTGAAACGCTTCCATGTTGAATTCTCTATCATCAAACCAATGTCCTAATAAGTTGAAAACTCTTAAAAACTTCTCTGATCTCAGATTCTCCACAGGGAGAGCAACTCTGATACTCTTGCATGTTTCCTCTGCGACGTCAGCATAGATAACCTCCATTAATAGTCCATTCAGGATACTGGGTGATAGTGACAACGAAGGGCACCTATTCACGAATCTAGTCATCCTTCTGTTAATCTTAAAACATCTGTTCTTGATCAAAGCTCCATTTTTCCTGATCGGAATAAGCCATCCAGAATATCCCAGTACTACCCGTCCTGCTTTATCACAAGCCGAGTGCTCGCTTTGCTTTCCTTCCTCCCTCAGTCCTGGACCAGCAACATGATCCATATCACTCTGCCTACATACTTTTTTCACCAATCGACCTGATTCCCCATTCGACCCAGATTCCTCTCATCCAGGCCATGAGATCTTGTTCTTTTCCCGCATATCATCATTATACAGGTTCAAAATTCTCCCAATGAGAGAAAACCAAACTAATAACAATGATATGAAGGAAAAGTTCTGCTGCGATGATAGCGCTAACGAGATAGCGAAAAATGACCAGAAAACCACACTTTTAAGGTTGCATGCAACCCCGATCAACTTTACAGAAAACCCTCTTTTCTTCTCTTCTCCCTTTCCCGACTATTCTGACTAAATATGCAAATCCTGACCTGTCAAACCCAATGCTGTGATGATAGCGCTAATGAGATGGCGAAATTATGATTAGAAAACCACACTTTTAAGGTTGTATGCAACCCCGATCAACTCTATAGAAAACCCTCTTTTCTTTTCTTCTCCCATTGCCAACTATTCTGACTAATTCTGCAGATCCTGACCTGTCAAACCCGGTCTAATCTATACCTTGATACAGAACCTTAATTTGAAACAAAACCCCCAAATTTCCAAAAACCTTAGTTCTTTCTAACTAGTCGAAACCTCCACCATACCCATCTCCCGTTTCCTTCAGGATCACGGGACTTTGAACACAAATGTATCTATATCTTCTAATTCAGATGATTGAATTGAAAAAGTGTGAAGAAAAGGCTTGAAAATCTAAAGCTTCTTTTAGAAGAAGTCTATTTTAGAGAGAAGACAGAGGATAGCTCTCACCTAGTAAGAGAAAAAGTTTTTCTAAAACTTCTAATCTTAATCTAACCTACTAATATTAATCTTAATCTAACCTACTTTATATCGATCAAGTATGTTTGGTGGCCTCCATCTTCACTTGACTTTGAGTAGGGTAAGAATCTCATTACACCCGCCAATGTAACTTCATCAATGTTCATAATCTTTACATGCTTCAGACAAGGACGAGGCTCCTCATCTTCATAAAATTCTCCACTCTTTTCATTTTCATAATCCATCATATCCCAATATTTAGAGCTTTAATCATAGTTCCGAGCTTTCTCTTTTTTGATAAATTCTCAATTAACACAATTCTTAATTGGTTTCACTGAATAACCATGCTTAATATGTAAAATATCAGTCTTGAAAGTGAGAAGATCGGACATGGAAGTGGGAATTATCAGCAAGAATACACTGACTGATAATGCTTAATATGTAAAATGTCGGGGTTAAAAGTGAGAAGATCAACATTCGTCCTTAGTCTCATAGAATACATTCTCCTCTCTTTTTAGCGCTCATGGTGTTGGATCCGGTGGGGATTGACAATATGGCTATCACATTAGCGGAGACGTAGTGGAAATTGGGGAAGCGTATGACTTCAAGGTTATGGGTAATGCATGGACAAAATCATGTTCTTGGATGAATTGCCTTTGATGATAATTAGAATTGTCATTATTACCATTATCACCCATTTATCATCATTATTTGAGTAAAAAAAGAATTGATCATTGAACTTTGCAGAAACTCTAGTTTTGGCTAGTTAACTATTTTCGAACCACTTTTGATCATCGAATTTCAGAAATCTATCCAAAATTGATCACTTCAGGTATGAAGGTGTTAAGGGTCCTTTTTTGCATTGTTAATTAGGGCAAATTGGTCATGTCAATTTTAGGGTGGAGGTAAATGTAGGAAAAAATAAAATTTAAAATATATGTGTTTCTAGTATCTCTTTTCAAATGGAACCCTTACAATTCCTAATCACAAAAATTTCCCAAGTCAAATAGCCTAGAAATTCTAGCCTTTAATTGAAAAGATCAATCCCTTCACACTCTACATAATGTTGGAGCAAAAACTAGTCATGTCGGTGACATACGCGTCGATGCACTAGCCAGAACTCTACCCCTGCCCATCTTCGGTGACTTGTGAAGGTCCTCTACTACTAGTTAAATAGCACATGAGTCACTTAGGGCGGGGCGGCTAGATCCCCACTTCCTAAAAGCGTTCCCAACTATAAATATCCGGAAAGCCAATTATAAATTTATAACCACCCAAACACGCGCTTATAGCAACCATTTCACTCGATCAATGCGATTATGCGAACACACAACACAACATTCAGGTCACTTGTGAAGGTCCTCTAATGCTAGTAAAATAGCATATGACTATATGAGTCACTTAGGGCAGGCGGCTAGGTACTGGTACCCGCTCTGATGCTTAAATTAGTATTGGATCGACTGGATTATTATTGGTGGAGAAGATGGAAGAACAATGTGTATAGAGGGTAGAAAAATGAGTTGCTCATTATCTGATCGTACTCCCTTTTTATCTTCTCTCATGCTTTATATACTAGATTGTGAGGGGTCTCACTAGTGAATGACCGTACGTGTAATGATTTTGAAACACTCTATAAAGTTCGATGATAAAAAATGAATAAAAATTAATTGAGTGATCAAAAGTAATAATCAATTCTCTATTGATATAAAAAGAAAGTTATGGACATTCTTGTATATATGCCTTTTTCTTAGTCGCATTGCTTGTATGATTTGTATCCAGCCAAACCCTTCCAACCTACTTTCTGGTTGTACTCTTCCGGCCTCCCGTACCAGTCCGATGATTTTGGGATCTCAAGCGAGAATAACAATTATTTAGGGCTCAAACGATTGCTTAACCTGCATATATGCGCCGGCCTCAACTATTTTTAGTGAAATTATCATAAATTTTTTTCAAAATGATTGAATTGTAATATCACATCCATATTGAGCAGCTCATGTAAGAATTCACCCTTTCATTATTTAGGGTGGGAATTTCATTCTCATATTAGTGAAAGCAAAAGCAGACTTTTCTTTGAAGGAAAGTTTATTTTCCCACTTTACAACAATTAGTTTAATCAATGAGGCAATGAGAGCTGCTGTTGTTTCTTCCTATTTTAGCCGGAATAATTTAGTACTAAAGTCTGCGCCGTCTCCCCTACAAATTTGCTCTATTGCACATTAATTAAAAAAATTTAATTAGTAGAAGACTTTTGCTAAGAAAATGTCAAAGATGCAATTTATTATCTATCCCTCCATTATTCTAGTACAATAAGATATTGGATTTTAAAATAAAATATATTTTATGAACAGGTTTTTTCTCCACTAAACAATATTATACAATCAAATTTTCCAGTTGACTAAAGCATATAATTAATCAACTATAAGAAATGGCTGTTTCTTCTGGCTGGATCCAATTTTCCGGTTTGGTGATAAATACAAATGCAGATTAATTCTTGTCTTTTTTACCTGAAAAATGAAAAACTAATTTTAAGTAGTTTTGAAATATTATAAGCGTGGACAAATTAGGTGCACGTTATAACATGCGTGTAATCAAGGATAATCAATTTAATTTTATCTTATTACTATTTCTAACCCTCTAATTTTCATTTATCCATTCTATACGTTTGGTATTGTTTCTTCTATATGACATTATCATTCTTTTGATTTATTGTTAGTTTCGAATTTTATGAAATCTTATGTTTATAAAGTTTTATCACTTTGACGTTATGCATTAGAAAAGTTTGTGCCTAAACAAGTTGAGAAGTCATCTGAGGTTAGTATCAATTAAAACTATGAACACATGTTGATCTTCTCAATACCTTTTATATATTAAGTATGATCATGCATTTTGAAACTCATATTTAACAAACTAAATATAATTATTCAGTGAGACCAGTTGATATATACATGCCATAATTGAGAATTTGTCAACAAAATATGCAAGCATTATGTAATATAGTATAGAACAACTTGAGTGTGTATGAGTTAGGTACAAGTGTACTCTTGCATTTTGAGTAGTTTTTTTTCGGCTTTACAATAAAAGGGGCATTTTGATAAAAAACCGGTAATGCATGAGAAAAATGGTCATGCATGTCATGTAGCAAACCCCTAAAGTTATTGATGACTAAACTGGACAGTTTGATATTAGTCTTTTGAAGTTAAATACTTCAATTCAGGATAGTTTGAAAAAAAATTGAAAATCTATTTATTGAAATTTAACTAAACGTTATTCCAAACAACACATATAATGCACGTTATAATGTTTAATCATACAAAACAAGATAAATGTAAAATCATTCATGATGTGCCTTAAGATTACCTAAGTCCCAAGTAGCTACTTCATGCAATCATGCATGCATAACTTTGGAAGCATGGTGATCTAACTCAAAGTTTCTTCAGTTTTGAAAGGGATTGAGTGTGACAATAATGATGTACACAAGTTTAAACGTGAATAAACCCTATATTAATGTTTATTTAGAATTTTATAAAAATAAAAATAAAAATTCCCATTCCATTCTTGAATTTTCACTAAGCTTAATATGTACGGATTTATCAAATTGGATTCTATTTCCATATTAAAAAAAGAATAAAATCTCATGTAATATTATCATCCTAAATATAGTTCTAATTAAAACTCATAAAAACAACAATTAACCGTCACACTACGTGTCATTCCAATAATAAAACCCATGCTTCTAACAAGAATAAAATCCTGTTTAATTAAGGTTAACTCCAACCCAATACTTTATTCAAACCATAATTAATACCATTGCTTCCACCAACAACGAAAAATATTAAACAATTTTTGGACAGGCAATCGCAATAATTAGATTCGACCCATAAATAAATAAAATAAAAACTTCATTTTCGCAGGGAATGTGAATAAAGAATTATGTTTTTCAATGCCAGTTTTTCACATCCTTTTCACTGCAAAAAATTCATCATCGGATTCAATAAAAAGTCACTTAATTTTTCTGTTTTGTCTGTGAAGAGATATAAAATCTAAATCCGACACAAATTACCGAAAAAAGGATCTATTTAAACTTTTTCCACCCCCTGCTCCCGTGATTCCACCGCTCTTTTCTCTTGTTCATCATCTTCTTCTTCTTCTTCTGAATTATTTTCCAGTAACCATATCTTGAAATTTCTCCATCTGAATCCCCTTCAATTCTTGATTTTGCGATTAGGGTCAGTTCCAAAATCCCAACTTTGTGATTAGAGATCATATTTTACACATTCTGGGATTGGGTGGGATCAAAATTTTACCCTTTTAAACGGGTCATCCAGTAATTTCTGTAGTTTAGAGCTGTTGATTTTCTGGGGTGTGATTTTGTGATGAAGAATTTGGCCCAATGAGGAGTGAGGAGGAAGAAGATGGAGGTGAGATCAGAGCTTTTTGGGCATAAGGGAGCATTGTTGCAGGGGGGGCAGGTGCCCCAGAGGACTAGGTTGCGGGTGTGGTTCATAAGGGTCTGCTCCAGCATTTTGATTTGGACCAGTTTGGTGCACCTGGTGGCTGTCGGTGAGCTGTGGCACCCGCATTTGCTCAACGGGTTGTCGAATCGCTTCGGTGGGATCTCCACATTATCTGCTCGGGTTGAGGATGTTGTGCTTTCTCCTGTTGTTCTTCCTCCTGCCAGTGAGTTTCTTGAATGCTTCAATTTTACTGTTTTTAGTGATTTTGTTATGATTCTTAGTTCTGACTGCAATTGAGATGAATTTGTTAATGTTGTAGTTGTAACTTGTAAGGGATCAATGTGTATGCGTGATCAAGTTTTTAGAGGCTGGAAAATGGATTAGTAGTGATAAGATTTTGTGGAATGTGGTGAAGTTAGAGTATAGAATCTTTAAGAAGTGTTTGTTTGTACTTTTCTAAAGCAAAAACAAAGGGTCGAAAAATTGAGGGAGGCACAAATGGTGTGTTTTTATTCTCACATGTTGCCAAACTCTGAATATTTATATGTGGCATTTGGCTGTTTTTGTAGGTAAGAAGTTGTTTTTCAGTAGCCTAGACATGTTTAAAGTGCAGGAGCATTTATAATCACATTGTCTCTATATTTAGTGGCTAGAGTGTTCAAAGTTATCGAATTTTCTCTCGAAAAATCCATAGTGTTGTACTTACAAACAAATGCAGTTTTCTTGTCCATTATGTACTATGTAGACATTCAGGTCCTTTGTTTTAAGAATGACCTGTGCACAGGATGATACTACTTTCTTTGATATGCGTTGAGAAACTATATTTATTGTTGCAGGAAACTACACAAGTAACGGTTTTTTGAAGGTGTCCTGTAATGGAGGATTGAACCAGATGCGTGCTGCGGTATTAATACCTTCAAAATCTTTTACCCTATTGTGCTCATTTACTATCAAATTGATTAACTTAGCCAATTTTGGAATTAGATATGTGATATGGTGGCTGTTGCTCGACTTTTGAATCTCACCTTGGTTATTCCAGAGCTTGATAAGAAATCATTCTGGGCTGATCCTAGGTACTTCCGATTTTTTATGAATATCAAAAATATTTAGCGGTCATTGTTTCTTTATTTTTAACTTCTTAAAATACTTGCAGCGATTTTGAGGACATTTTCAACGTGAGACACTTCGTTGACTCATTACGAGATGAAGTTAAAATCATTAAGAGGCTGCCTAAGAGGTTTGGGAGAAAAGTAGCGTACCAAACACTACAAATGCCTCCAGTTAGTTGGTCAAATGAAAAGTACTACTTGGAACAGGTTTGCCTTGCCCCTAAAAAGCCTCACAACACATTTTGTGATGCCATATTTCTCCTTACAAAATGTAATAATTTAATGTCACATTTCTTGGTTGTTGATCAGAATAAGTTTATATCATTTTTACTCCTTACAAAAGCTGGAAAACGTTTAGTTGCTATGTCATTGTTTGTACTTGAAATTCTGTTTGTGATTGAGCATTTTTAGCTGTCTCATGTTTTTTATTTTTTGGCAATTCTTTGGCTTAATGAAATGCTGTTCAATTGACTTACAGATCCTTCCCCTATATGGCAAGTACAAAGTGATACATTTTAATAAGACAGATACGCGACTTGCAAACAACGGGATTTCCCCCGAGCTTCAGAGGTTGAGATGCCGGGTAAATTTCCAAGCTCTTAAGTTCACCCCAGCAATTGAGGCCTTGGGACAGAAGTTGGTCCGCATCCTTCAAGAAAAGGGAACGTTTATGGCATTGCATCTGAGATATGAGATGGACATGTTAGCCTTTTCGGGTTGCACTCATGGATGCAGCGAGGTGGAAGCAGAAGAGCTTAAACGGCTAAGGTAGCTTTTTTGAGTGCATTAGAACAACTTTTATTTTTATTTTTTATGTTCCCTAAATGATATCTAAGATTCTGGATTTTCTGTATTTCAGATATGCTTTCCCGTGGTGGAAAGAGAAGGAGATCATATCCAATGTAAAAAGATCCGAGGGCTTATGTCCTCTTACCCCGGAGGAAATGGCTATAACTTTGAGAGCACTCGGTTTTGACAGAGAGACACAGATATACATTGCATCTGGTGAAATATATGGTGGTGAAAAGAGGCTTGCTGCTTTAAGAACCGCGTTTCCTAAGATCGTAAGCAGCCATGGACCATTTTTTTTCCTTTCCTTCTAGTTCACCCGGAATGTAAGGATTTGATTGTAGAAAGAATACGAGTTCTGATTCCTCATTTGCCTATTTCAGGTGAAGAAAGAGATGCTGCTAGATCCCGAAGATCTTCAACATTTTCAGTACCACTCATCACAGATGGCTGCCCTAGATTTCATTGTTTCGGTTGCCAGTAATATCTTCGTTCCTACCTATGACGGGAACATGGCTAGAGTAGTAGAAGGCCATCGAAGGTATAATATACATCCATTTCTACTCAAGTTATGTGCATTTAGGTACCATATTTTCACAATCAAACTTATCGAGTTTCTCACAGATATCTCGGTTTCAAGAAAACTGTCCAGCTAGACAGGCAAAGGCTCGTGGCTCTACTTGATTTGTACCAGAATGGAACTCTCTCGTGGGACGAGTTCTCTTCTGGGGTACGCTCGGCACACGAAAGAAGAATGGGACAGCCAGCACGTCGACGAGTGGTTAACGACCGTCCAAAAGAAGAAGACTATTTCTACGCGAACCCACAGGAGTGCCTGTGCGAAGGTACAGCTTGTGATGATTTACTAGGACCTGGTAATTTAACTCTCATGGGGTGAAAATGTGGGGTGAAAATGTGCTGTAAAAAAGGCCTTTATCTAACGCCTTGGTGAAGATACCACGGCGTTTTAATCTGCCAAGGTTTGCGATATCAATGAGCTCGCGATATCAACAGAGTGCTCGAGTTTTAGGGGCTCTGGCGTCGGAGGCGGCTTGTTTATACAGAAGAAACTTTAGAAGAAAATACAGGGAAATGTTCCACTTGAGCGACTTGATTCAATTGCATGTATTCTTTCAGTGTTCATATGTAGTAACTGATTTTGGTCTAATAATATATAAGGTTTGATTTCTCTAGCATTTGATGAGAATAAAGAATCATGGTTAATCAATTTTGATATAGATTTAGTAGTTTGCAAATGTTAGAAATGTGCACACTTGAATTGACTCCAAAAAGTTCACTCTCTGTGTTTCATTTCAATGGTTTTGGTACCTAATACACTCAAGTTAAACACCGGACTTTGTTTTGCCGTATGAATATGCTCATTTCGAAAAAGACATCATAACAAGAAACATTCTAACGTTATTCCCAGAAGATTATTTCACCTTGTTCCCCAACTAGACCTAGATCTTTAAGCCTCCTGTCTTGATAGTATTCAAGAACAGCTAGCTCTTCTTCCCTTTCGCGAAAGACTCTGTCGATATACTGCAGAACCCTCTTCTCTCCGGCCCTTACTCTAACTGCCATCATATGCCTCGACGCAAGGTTTCCCTCATCAATCAGTTTCTCATCCTAAAAATGAAGCAAATCAGAAAGTACACTTCGACGAAAACTATGTTGATAACTTGATATAGTCATATAGATAATGTACCTCTTCAATGGTGGTTTGATAAGCAGAAAGTGCAGATTTGCAGGCCTTTTGAACCACCTGGCAGATGAGCTCCTCGTTGGCACGGCTAACGGGTGATTCAAGGTGACCCCAGATGGCATTTCTGAACAGGGCTTCTAGAAGGAAAGCGTCGGTTCCTCCAAGAGCTACCAACCGGAGATATGGGAGCATGGACGGTGGAAGAGGGCGGTCCAGTTTTACGTCAAAATACGCTGTCTCACCTAAGCCATTTGTCTCAGCAATGTCCAGTTTGTCATCAAAAAACTCATCTGATTCTGAGATTTGCAGAGTCAGTGTAAACGAATCACGGTTTGTCCCTGCTGATGATTCGACGAATCCATAGTCCAATGCCATATCAGCATTGCTCTTGTTCAGATCATATTGGATCAAAACCTGCAGCATCAATACATCTTCAACTGTTACGAATTTTAAGGTACAGATGATATGCTGTCCTAACTCCTAATGTGAGCTCTCTAATGAATCTGACCTGATCACCAGCCTTTAAGTCTAAAGGGCTCCTCAGAGAGAAGAGGTAATCCCAGGAGAAGAGTCCTGCTGGTCCCCTAACCTCGTGCGCATGATCTTCTGTTCTTACAACATCACTGTGGTTAATCTGCAACATTAAAACATCAGATTTGCAGAAACTGCAGACTGAGAAAATGCTCAGTATCGGGGCTTACAAAGTCGGCTAGAGGGACGATGACAAGGTTCTGATTGCGAAGGCGGGAAAACGCTCTTGATCTTAGCATCCCAAATGCCCAGAAGAAGTCATCCAACGTTATTGGAGATGGGAACAGCCTCTTATTAGGAAGAATCACTTCCTCTTCCACTTTTAAGAATTCAGATGCTACATATTCTCTTACACTCAATGTTGTACTTAGTAGCTGTGTACCTGCGAATCACATCCAAGCAAATACACACACACACACAGTGAACGTGTTCAGAATCATCAAGAACGCAATCCTTAAAATCCCTTTTATTGACTTCTCAATCTCAAAAAGCAACTGGTTTTCAAGAAAGACTACCTTGAAGCTCAGCAAGCTCTTCTTCTGACCTGCACTGAAAGAGTAAATCAAAAACAAGAAATCACCCCATATCAAGCTTGCAACTTTCAGGACAGGAAACATAGACAAGAAACCTAAAATTCTCCAAAAAAATCATATCCTTAAACCCACCAAAAAACAGTTGAATCAGTGGACTCAGGAAGAATTCCAAAGTAATGCTTCCACTTAGAATCCTCCCTAGATTTCTCCCTGAGCAAGAACAGAGCCACAGTGATCCACGGCTTCAAACCAGCGCAAGCATTCCCTATCTCCGAGGAAGAAGCAGCATCAGGATTGATCCACAACCGCTTTGGGACCTCCAAAACCACTTCATTTCTGCCGATGTTTCTCGTGGCAACCAATCCTAGGCCTTCTGGGACAACTCCAGGCTTCACCGGAGTCTTGGCTGAAACCACGCCTTCATCGGAAAGCCACTGCCAGAATTTCTGGACAGAGGCTGGAACTTGTGGGTCGGTTTTGGTGGAGACAGCCGAGGCAGCAAATACCGCCTTTTTTATCCGGTAAGTGGTATTGGGTGTGAGCCAAGAAAGCTGTTTTGAGGTTCTGAGTGGTATGAGAGAGCCAGAGGTGAATGACGGGTTCAGGGAGAAAAGATTGGACATCTTTTTATGTCTGAAACTAAGGATGAGGTTTTGAAAACAGGTGGCCTTTATATGGACATAGCTTCTGGTTGTGGATAATCTTATTTTTCTATTTGTAGTGAATAGTACATATCATGTTCAATGCCATATTCAAGTTTCAACTTTACAGTTTCTTCTTCTTTCTATAGATTTCTCAAACTGTTGAAGGAAACACAAAAATAACAATGTAACATCCGAGCTCAGAATGAGGGACTCTGTAACAGCGAAGATCGTCGTGTTTAGACAAGGAAAAACAAGAGACCTTGGAGCCTAAACATATCGAAACCATATACAAGTGCACAGTTTCTTGTTCCTTTTGATTCATCATTCAGTATTGATAGAAACACTAGATTCAACATTTCTAATTGAAAAGTCACAGGCTCATAGCCATGGACCATTGTTAGTTGTTATCGATGATTCAATACTATGAACATCTGTAAAAACTTGGCAGAAAACTTTGACAATGAAAATTATGCAGATCAGGCAAAACTTTCCGAAACCTGCTTGTAACATGCAGAACTAATCTTGCCATAGAAAATTATCACCATGGAAGTTAACAGCACTCCACAGAAGTATGAAAGAGATACAACTGCGGATTTCAAAGCAAGAAACACAAATGCAGACAGATTGTAGGTGATTCATATTCAAGAAGAAAAGAGCAGAATGGTAAATCAGCAAGGGATTTGAATGCATAAATTCCAAGCAAATTCACTCACTTCTCAATCAATCTTAAGTTTCAGAAAAAGCAAGTGTTTGCAATGAATAAGTCATATCATAGATTAGAATACTTGTACATCAACACAATTGTTTCATATGACAAAAATCTCATACACTAAGAACATAGCTAATCGAAAAACCAAGAACATGCCAATGTGAGGAAGAACTAATGAGCATAATTTATTGCATAATCATCAATGTCGTCGAATTTCCAGTAAATGTAATCTGGGTAACATACTCGTATATAATTCAACTGCTCCAACTACAAATTTCTTAAGTCATCGAATCCAATTGAGATCGTCAGCTCAAAAAATAGTATTCACTTATCAAATCAGTAACAATTAAATTATGAACCTTCCTGGCTTTTCTCTCCCTCACTCTTCACCTCGGCGGCGGCGGCGGCGCCACCTTCACCGGCGGCTGCGGCCGCCTCTTCCTCATCGTATTCCTTCCTCACTCGCTCGTTCGCGGCCTTCTCCGCCTCCAGCAGCGGGCCGTAATGCTCCGGGTGCGCCTCCATACACTTCTTCAAATTCGAAGTGAGCTCAAAACACTTCTCCACGATATCCTCCTGATCGCGATCGCCTTCCTCCACGCACTTCTCCCACGCGATGAACTCCTCCTTGCATCCGCCGGCTTTCATGAACAAGCAGAATCCGCACTCCTCCTCCTCCTCCTCCTCTCCCGCCGCCGCGGATTCCTTGGGCTCTGAATTCTCCGCCGGATCCGATGATTCAGGAGCTCCGGGGATGGATTCAGGCGCCAGCAGGGGCGGATCTGACGATTCTGCAGCTACGGGGACGGGTTCCGGCACAGGGGCGGGCTCCGATTGGGGATTTGAAGGCGGAGGCATGGTGGCGGAGGTGGCGGCACTAGGGTTTGAGGACGACGGAGAAGATGAAGGCGTAGATAGATTGCCTCCCATGGATTCTCTTAAACCTCGATTGTCTTAAACCCTCTGTCGATATTTTTTAAGAGCTATATGAAACGGTTGCGTTTTGAACTGAGAAAAAGTTTGATAAATTAATAAATAGGCAGAATTTTGTCTTATAACTTGACCAGAAAGGCAGAACTTTTTGTTTTATCTTTTCGTTTTGGTTAATTTATAAAAGTATTAATTCCTAATCCAACTCAAAAAACGAAAAAAAATCTTATGATATAATGGGTAATAGATATACTCTCACAATAATTGACACAAACTATTTATGCAAACTCCAGTCTCTATAATTTAGTCTGGTTTCTTTATTGTACTATTTATTATATTTTTTTTAGAAAATTTGAATAATATATAAGTAATGATATTACCGCATAATATAATTTTGTAATCTTCTTAATATGTATTATATATATCAAAATTTTATATTAAATTAATGTATTTAACAAAAGTTATTAATGAATTAATGAATATGATGTAACTAGATAAAATAAGCTCTATCATTAATTTAAAAACAATGGACGTTTATAGTGTGTATTTTGTAATTACAATATTTTAATATATCTTATTATGTGAAGAGGTCATATTCTACCCCACTATTTATTATCAGTTTTGTTGAATTTAGTTCAAACAAAACTTAATTTAATAAAATTTATCTTCTTGATTTAGTTCCACTAATACATTGCTTAACGTGTTTTTTTTTAAATAGTTCGGTATTGTATAAGAAATACGTTAACATATAGTATAAAAATTTAATTTGTAAGATATAGGCCCTGTTTACTAGAGCTTATTTCTTGATGTACTGAACTGAACTGAACTGAATTGAACTGAATTGGACTGAATTGAACTGAACTGAACTAAAGTGAAAATTGATGTATTGAAAAATGGAATCAGCATGACTGAATTAACCTGAATTTCATCAAATTGTATTTTCACTGAACTGAACTGAACTGAACTGAACTGAACTGAACTGATCTACAGATAAGCTCTGGTAAACAGGGCCATAGTATCTAAACTGAAAAATGTTATGATTGTTTTATAAGATAAGAGAGAGAGTGTTGGGTGAGACATGTCCTTGTGGAAACCAATGGCCAAGTGAATGAGCATTTACTGTTTTTGCTTGATCTTTTAGTCAATTTGATTGAGCATTCATGTTTTGCCTTAATCTTTCAGTTAATTTGATATTTCATTCAATTTTCTTGATCGTTTAGTCAAGTTCCTTGATCATTCATAATTTTTGGTATATTATTGTTATTTCGTACAGATTCATACCGAAACTCAGTGTCGAGTCGATCCATGTGAGCCGATTGACCTCAGGCTACATCAACAACTAAAAATCTAACAGCGACGGCGGGGTTGAAGCTCACCAACGCAACTTCAACCGATAATGGTCCCTTATAGTACTTGATCTCTGTAGAGACAGGTCTCAAATGAGAATTTGTATAAGATATGTAAACAGTGCAAAAAGTCAGTATTCACAAAATGAATTTTGTTGGATTTTAAAAGAGGCATTGTAACATGCATAATCATTAACCAGCAACATGAATATAAAAAGAAAGGATCATAATGAAAATTTTGAAAATGTTAAGAAGATTAAACCGTCAAAGTACGACTCCAAATAAAATAACAACTAATGAAACAGTCATCAACAACAGCGTTGGAACTAATGTATGAAAATATGTCATAACAAGGTTTTGATAAGCAACAGAGCAACTCAGGCGGCGTAAATATCTATACGCTCGAACTCAATGAGTGACAAGTTGAGTTCCTCACGAACCGCAAAGGCTGCTGGCTCAGCAGCTTCAATCCAGCCTAGGCCATCAGCGACAAGTCGCAAGGAGTCCCTGAAAATCCAAACCCTAGCATTTTTGAGGGTTATAGTGCTGCCCTCAATCATCAAGTTCACTACATATAAAAACAGACAATCTATCAATTTCCTATCAAAATGATTTTTGTTGGATTTTAAAAGAGGCATTGTAACATGGATATAATCACAAACCGGCAACAGAGGCGATTGCGTCTTTAGCTTATCTAGTCGATTTTTCTCCAAATTTCTTTGGATTTAACCGCACAATTTAGTCGATTCATGTTTCCAATCATACCCATTGTGACTCCGCACACATTGATGGGTTGATCGTCGAAAATTCTTAAAGATTTTCGGCCGAACCAATTTAGGATTTTCGGCAGCTTTTTTATTTTTGTCCGATCCAAGAAATTCTACCGTTGATTATAATTTATGCTTTCCAATCTTGCATTTACACTACATTCCGCACATATTGTAGTGTTTTCATATCGATCTTCATTGATTGGAAGAGTTCAAGAACGGAGACGGCTTAGGGTTTAAAACCTTAGGGTTTCGCAAAACCCTATAAATCGATCTTGGCGCAATCCGTACAAGATCTAGGCGTTTGTGATTGGTTTTTTGCTTATTCATAAAAATCAAAAGAAAGGATCGGAATGAAAATTTTAAAATGTTAAAAAGATAAAATAGTCAAAATACGATTCCAAATAAAATATCAAGTGATGAAACAGTCACCAATAACATTGGAATTACAAGTGTATCAAAATATGACATTTAACAAATGTAAGCAAAAGAGCAAGTCAGACGGCAACACCCATCCGCTCAAACTCGATTGACACGTTGACATCCTCACTTATGGACATCGATCCGCAGCTTCAAATCCCTATCCCTATCTCTTAATTTGATTCCTAACCCCGTGTTACCATATTATTACGAAAAAAAGTTTTTTTCCCTTCGTCGCATTTTGTAAGTCGATCATCAACATTAAAAAGGGTTAATACTGGGTCATATGACAATGAGAATATTGGGCTATTTGGATCTAAACAACCCAAATTCTTTTTCTCTCTTTCTTTTTTAAAAGAGAGAATTTTTATGGATCCCCCTATCCTTTGCAAAATGCTCATCCTTAGCCCCCAATCAAAAATAAATGTTATTTTAGCCCCTAACCTTTCATTTTTGCTTCAAATCACTCCATTATGTTAGTTTGAATGTTAAATCAAACTTTCCATCCATATTTGAAGGGGCAAACATGTCATTTTCTTAAAAAATAAGGGAAAATTATTGTTAAGGGCATAATAAGAAGTAAAATGCATAGTTAGGGCATAAAAATTTCAAACTTATATAGTGCCTTTGGTGTACTGTGATGGTCTATCGTGTGAAATTATCTCAGTAAGTAGGGCTTCATTCCCGTAAATCCCAACAAATTGTACAAAGGACCAGTAGGTGGTGTGAGTGTGAGGGTGCGGTGAGCAGGCCAATCCTGGGATTTTGGGGGCCTCAAGCGAAAATAATTTTTTTCAGGGTTTTAAAAGCAAAATTTAATATATTTTTAGAGTTATAACAAAAATATTATTAATTATACACAAAAATAATTATAATTATTAAATTACTTATTTATATTTAATTCTATATAAAATATGAGAGCTCTATTTTGATAATAACAATATATATTATTTACTTTTTTTTTTTTTAAAGATAACCACCGTTGGTGGGGGGATGTATATTGGCTTCCCCTGGCCTTTTAAATAACCAAAAACAAAATACAATTCCGCTTCCGAAAACGGGTGTGATCAATAAGCACAGTGCGGATAACATAGTACCCTAAACTAAGGATAAACTATGGTGTAGAAATAGAAACTACACATGGCAGAAAGAAGGAAAGAACTGCCCTAAAAGAGGATGAGTAACTGAAGAAAAAAATTCATTCAGCACTTCATAAGGTAGAGGAGTGAAAAAGAGGGAAAGAAATCTATCCACTTGCTTGTCAGTAGGTCGGTGAACAAACACAAAACTACTAGGCAGCCTGAGGAGGAGTTCAATCCCATCTTCAATCCTATGTTGTGATGATGAAGCACCATGTGTATGAGAGGTCCTTAGGATTCAGGTGCATCTCCATGATGAAGGAGTCCTTTTGTGGAGAGTTGAAGATGCTTGTTTACGTCCAGATTTCCTCCTTAGCATTCTGAAATAAAACAGGGGACATCAGCAGTATCTAATTCTGAATGCGCAATGAGGGAATTCCAAGTTTATCAAGAGCTAAAGCCCCTCTAACTCTGACTGGAAGTAGATGCAGATCACATTCAGCATTTAGATGAAATTTTAAAGCGTGCTTAGCAAGAAGATCAGCTACACAATTTCCTTGTCTTAAAATATGCCTTAAAATTGCAGGAAAGAGACAGCTAGATATAGATTCTACCAATGATAGTAGTCTCCAAGGAGCTTTACCATGGTCATGAATCATGGAGACAGCGTTAAGGCAATCTGACTCAATAAAAAATAGATATATATTGAGAGAGTGCGCTGTTTGAATGGCTAATCTAACAGCTTTTAGCTCTGCTTGCAATGGGGATGTGGCTGAGATATAGAAACATCTAGCTAGTATAAAGGTACCAGTAGAGTCTCTAAATATAATTCCAATGCCAGCCTTATTTAGTTTAAAGTCCCAAGCAGCATCAACATTGATTTTGACTCCACTTGGTGGTTTAAACCACTTTATGGAAGTAATATTAGGCTTTGGTGGTTTTAACCACTTGGGCAAAGCCCCTGAATTTGCAATGTCAATGTCATGCTGGTTCTTAATGTAAAAAGGTTTAACTACGAATGCATTGAAAATCATCTCCTTTATTTCTTTTGTTATGCATTGTACACTAGGAGAGATATCTTAAAAGTATTTCCTATTTCTAGCTTTCCATAGACACCAGCAAACAAATGATGGAGCCAAATTGACCAAAATAGAGTGAAGGCTAGTAAGACCATTAAAAGTCCAACAGTTAGCTAATCTACTCCATAACGTGTCAAAAACTGGATTGCCAATGCACAGAAATGAGTGTAAGGCATCCCAGACTTGGGTGGCAATGTGGCAGTGATTGAAAAAGTGATCAATACTATCAATGTTATCACAAAAAACACATTTAGACACAATATTAAAACCAAAAAAGATCAGAATATCATCAAAAGGCAGCAGACAGTTAAACAGTTTCCACATAAAAACTGCCACTTTTTTTGGTATTCTTGGAGACCAGATTTTGTCCATTGAAGAAATGTTACCTCTCTTTGGTCTTAAAGCATTATATGTTGATGAAAAAGTGAAATTGCAATATATATTATTTACATAAATACATTTAAATTAATAAAAATACTATATATATTTTTAAAAAATGAGGTCATTTTTTCTAAAATTATTAGGGCCTGAAGCGGGTGCTTAACCCACTTCTAAGCCGGGCCGGCCCTTGCGGTGAGGTGCATGGTAGCGGCATGTAGACATGCAATACAAAAGTTGTTTGGGCGTTAGGGAAGAGGTGCAGGCAAAAGCAACGCATCCAATACAAACTGGAATAAGAAAAAAAATCATTCTATATTCCTTGTAAAAATATGATTAAATATCTATTCTAGTATTTTCTCTAGTCTCAATACTCTTTAGTTGTAGCACGATGATCAAGATGTCCAATTTGCAAAAAAGATATATCAACTTAGAAAAAATCTAGTGGAAAAAAGAGTATAACATAGCTCACTTTCTGCCTATCATCATCAACAGACTTTCATGTACGAGAGTGAATACAATACTCATAGGGATAGGCAGAATGCTCTAAACTTCCATCTTGCAATGTGGGATATACACCATACAATACAAATTATAATAGGAAAATAATTGCATTCCATATTTCTAATATAATAATATAATTAAATATTTAGTCTAGTTTCTCTCTAATCTCAATTTAGCATAAATCACCAAAAAGTTTCATTCTCCTTACCTATTATACATAGCAATCCTCTTTTTGACTTTTTCCTTTATAAGAGCAAGTCCAACAGGTTTTCTAAATCTTTTTCTAAAGTAGAGAAAAAATAGTGATATTTGCTATAAATTTTTCCTTCCAATCCAACAGTTTTGCTATTTTAGAGATTTTAGAGAGAAAATGGAATGTTTTTTCAAAAATTTACTAAAAATAGGAATTCTAATTCAATTCCCATAAATTTAGTTCTCCAAATTTACTCTCTCATTATGCATATATAGATAATGAAATCTTCTCTCTCATCATTTTTCTATAATAGAGTTTGAGATAGCAAATTTGTTGAAGACAAAAAAAAATCTAAAAATATAGAAAATCAGCGATCCTGTTGGACTTGCTCTAATTCTTCCAATTTATACTCCAAACGATTAACCGGCTGGCAGGTTATGGCTACTATTCCAAACGATTTATGGACTGACATATTACTAAAGTTACCTGCGGTTTCCGTTACACGATTCCGCAGTTTATCAAAGTTTCACCGGGAACTCATCGACGGCCCTAATTTTTCCCGGCAGCATTCTCCGGCCAAGAGGTCAATCAAAACAAACCAGAGCTATGTCATACTTAAATACTCCAAAGATTTCACAAACAGCTTTGATGATCTGGTTGGCTTCGATCCAACCAACCCAAATTCCGACGCCCGAATTCACCGGCTGCTCGGAGCTTCACGGCACCATTTTAAATACGTCAAGATCGAGGGCTGCTGCAACGGGATCGTGTGTCTGTCGTACGAGTTATCGATCATACTGTGGAACCCGTTAACGGGACGGTGGCGAAAAGCGCCGCCGATCCCGTGGCGGCTGAACCACGATCGCTACCTCCTCGGGCACGACTCAGTGAGCGACGAGTTGAAAGTGGTCAGAAGGCAACTCGAGATGGACGGCAGAGAATTATGCGAGCTGTACAGCTCAAAAGCCGAGACATGGAAAAAAGTTGAACTAGGCCTTTTTCCGATGGGGCCTTTTTCCGACGACTATTGCAGCGACGCCGTCGACGGCGCCAATGCTCTGCACGTGATCGCTTCCAATCAGGGCGAAACGGAGATCGTGGCGTTCGATTTTACGACGGAGAAGTTCAGAAAGATCGATTCGCCGACGAGGAAGTGCAAGAACCCGTTTTCTCTGAAAGGGTGTCTGTGCATCCACGCCGAGCAGTCTCCGCTGTTGACTTGTGTGTGGATGATGAAGAAATATGGAGTCTATGGATCATGGACCATGATGTTTTCTGTGAGATGCAATGATGATAATCAACTGTGCAGAGTTGTGGGGTGTACGAGGAATATTGATGGTGATGATGATGATGAAGTGCTTCTTTGCCGAACTGAACTTACGACTCGACTTCAATCCTTCTTGTCCTACAATAGGGAAAAGAAGCAAAAGAGACACTTGTTTAATGTGTCACCGGAGCCGTACCAAATGCTCAAGTCTTTCACGCCCTTCTTGTACACTCCATGCCTCACACCGCCCTAATACGTGCTACAAATAACAAACCCCGTTTTATATATCTAGGCAACGAGAGATGGTTATTCATAGTTTATTTTTTCCTCGATTCAATTCAGTTGACTTCATCTTAAATTGAGTCTGATGAAATTTTACTTATTTAGTCCTGTTATTATTTTCAATACATTAATGTTCAGATTAATAGAGCCATACTATTGTTATTCTTTGAACGGTACTTAATTTAGTTGTACTGTTGCTATTTTGATAAACTGGATTTTATTAAAATTTGTCTGATCTTGAAGAATCTAATACATTAATCTAATAGCAAATATTTATTGGATGATCACTTAGAGTTAAAAGTAAGTTTATACGATATTTGTGGTTCTATACAACCGACTCCGGATGAAGAATTTTATGGTAAAGACCACTTTTGAATTTCACAACTTAAATATTTTCCAAACTTCATCTAAACTACTCATCCCAACTATCATAACAAGCTCATACATATTTTCACCTCATGTTTCTATGACCCCACTTATATCCATCCATCTATCATCCACTTTAGTGTTTCTTTTTCTTCATATCACTATAACTCTATCGAATTCAGAATATTTATTAAAAAGCTCATTCAAGAGAATGTTCATACAAGTTAAATCTGATACAAAGTGAAAAAGAAAAGGGAAAAGGTAGGATTCTGTTTTGGTGGCTATTGTAACGATGATAAGAGGCAATGCAAAATTACACTCTTGGGGGGTTTATTATTAGTACTAATAGGAATTGAAAACATAAGCAGCGTTGAATGAATATTTAAGCATTTGAACCTTGCAGAGGGACTTTATTTGCAGCTAAGTATACTAGAAATCTTCACTCTTCTGGTTGTGGTGCGCGCTCTTGCCTAAATGCATCTTTGTCCTTCTTCATTTGCTCCACAATGTTGATAATGTCACGGTTTGAGAAACGCTCGCGCACAAATTTCCTTTCTTCGGCTTGAACTTCCTTGATGGCACTTGGGAACGGATTTGGAGGTGGTCTCTTTCCTTGAAGCTTTGCGATTTGCTTCAGCCGGGAATATGCTTTCTTTTTTGCCTTTTTCTCTGTCACATACTCCATCTGCAGCACAAATATATGCATAGTTTATGAAAATGGCATCATCGGAAAAATGACTTTAATAGTGTAATAGGAGATCATACATTAGCCACGCCAATTGCATCTTCTTCAGTGACACCCTGTTCCTTCAGCTCAAGTACTCGCAAACCAAATAGACGACCAGGAGTTGGATCAAAGCTAGAAACTCTGTTAAATAATAAGAGGAAGATTTCCAAATGATATTATAACCAAACAGATAATACATCACATAAAAACACCATACTCGTATGCAAACAGGCAGAAAGCATTCAACTACAGACCTCAAGATCCATTTCAAACAAAATGTTGTTATCCCTCATTTGTAAAGTTTCTTAGTTTCATTTTTAAACTGAGGTAGAAGAATTAAGATTATAGATCATGGACAACCATCGAAATCATAAAGCACAAACACGTGAATTACACAGAAACACATCCACACAAAAAGTAAGGTAGTCCTCATTCTCCTTACCAATTCCCCAAATCATTAAACACTCAATCTCAGACCCCTGTCTACATCTCATATACACAAAAAAGATTGATTGTAAACACATATGGAAAAGGAAACCGAAGGAAGAAAACTGTACTTGATAGCATCGTGATACATTGAATCTGGGTGCTTCTGATTGAACTTCTTTATATAAACATCCTCAGGTAAACTAATGGGCTTGATCTTGCCTTCAGCACGAGGAAACGTAGCTGGGGGAGACCTGTATCGAACAAAATCCAGTACAATGTAATAAAACATCTCCTCAGAATTTGAACCTACAATATAATCATCTCCATTTTCATATCACTATCAAATAACCAAAAATTTCTTGCTTAAAGTAACAGTGAATGGGAGAAGTTGAGGAGTCAGTGAAACAAAAAAAAAGAGAAGAAAAGCTAAAATTTGCTCACTGTTCCATTGCTTTAAGCCAGAGTGGTTCAGGTTTGGCCAAGCCCTTGACTAACTTCCTTGTCTTTGTAAGCAAATCCCCCTTTATGAATGACATCCCTTCAGTCTTCTGGGTCTCAAGATTGCAATCTCTACATTTAAACCCCAAAGAATATGCATTAGTACACAGGCAAGAAAACCCCAACCTTCTTATGGCTGCAAGAAACTCACAGTTCACACACGGGAACAGGAGAGTCTTTTTGCTAAGAATAGGTGACTAACTCTCTTTTCTGTCTTCTAAAAAGATAGAAACTCTACGGTGTGCATAAACATAATTCTAGTCTACAAAAGTTGGGAGAGTATATTTGTTATATACACTTAGAGCAAACCATAACAGCAAGCTACAAGCCTCTCTACTAATGGACATGTAGACCAGATATACAAGTTCTGTAAGGTTACAAAACCATAAGAGACAATGAGTCATATCCAGTTACTGTACCGACAACATATCGGACAACACACTTGCGAAAAGGTTTCCAAATATCAAATTTATACAAGAAACAACGAGACAAAAGGTTTTATGACATATGCATAGATAATGTCCTAGTAAGTACATAAGTCACAACATAACCAGATAGACCACGAAGACGAATGAATGGCCACGTAGAGGATTCACTTGGTCAATTTTGGCTTGATGAATAGACTAACAGGTGGTTAGATTCTTAAATACAAGTCAGTTGAGAAACACCATGCTAGAAGTACAACATGTTATCCAAATCTTTCATATTAAAACCTTGGCTTCGGTTCACAGTTCAGGAAGAACTCATGAGGAATTTTAGAGGAACATGACAAGCAGCTTAGGCCACTACTAACAACCATCATGCTTGTGTCCATCGCTCAGAGAAGTAAAACCTAGGAATGCTAAGATAGTACAACCATTTTTATAAGCACATGAATAACTAACATTATTACTCGGAGGGCATAAGATGTAGGAAATAAATATTTTTCTTCCTAGAATGATACCAGAGCATAAACTAAAGCCTTTCTAAAGCCAGCCAACCAAAAGAAAGTGCACCAGATATGAAAATGCAGTAAAATATTCGGACAGAATTAGTTCTACTAGAACCAAACCCTGCAATTTCCATCTTTTCAAACCCTTTCACTTCCATTTAAATCAAAATCAAGAAACATTGCCTTCAAACAAATTACGCCTCTCTTTGGCATTTCATCGAACACTTGCTCAGCTTTAAAAATGTTCACGTATAATTTAAAATTCAGTATACAAAGAAACCTAGAAACCTATACAGGGATTAAATTCATAGGAAAAAATGAAAAGGGTACCTTGAGCAAATCGATTTGCTGCGAAAGCCGAAACAAATTTCTATGGGTTCGTCCCAGAACTAATAAGTTCGTGTTTTATTAATTTTGGTGTAATAACTTAAATACTCCTTTATATTTTGTCGTATATTTTCTCACGGTCTTCATTTTTTATTTTTTGAGATCCAGTCCTGGTAATTTAGGACTATCCCAACTATTTCTTCAATTTGACTATTCATTTAATCAACTTTCTATAATTTTAACATTTACATTGAATTGCTAAATGAGTTTGAATATTATCATATATGATGTGGTTGGATTCGTAATATCACATATTTTCAAAATATCTAATTTTTACCACTTGTATGACCATACTTGAAATAAACTCTAACAAACAGAGAATCAGTCCATCGATTTGTAAAGCATAGTTTTAGGCACGGTTTGCTAGAAATTATTTCTTGGTGTACTAAACTGAATTGAAAATTAATATATTGAAAAATGGAATCAGTATGACTGAATTAACTTGAATTTCATAAAATTTCATTCTCACTGAACTGAACTAAATTTAACTAAAATGAACTGAACTAAAGATAAGCTCTGTCAAACAGGGCCTTAGTATAGTATGCCTTAATTTTTCATGTCAATGTTTTAGTCCCTGTTTGTCAGAGATTTTCCATATATCAGTTCAGTTTAATTAAGGTCATTGAAAACATAATTTATTGAAATTCAGTCATGTTAACTCTTTTTTCAACACATTAATTTCCAGTTCAATCTAAATATATATATATATATATATATAACGGAGTTTGTTATTTGTAGGGCTGTAAACGAGTCGAGTCGAGCTCGAACAGACCTGTGTTCGAGTTCGAGTTCGTATTGCATGTCCGTGATGAGTTCGAGCTCGTACGAGTTGAGATCTTTTACCTCGAGCTCGATTCATTTGACTTTTAGAAATTTCGAGCTAAACTCGTGAGCTCGATAAAAATCAACTCGACCTTGTTAATAAAGTATTAATGAATAAAATTTAATCTATTTATATAAAATTCTATATAAAAATTACATTCGAGCTGGTCGACGAGCCTATCGAGCTGGCTTTTATGAGCTCGAGTTTGTGCTCGTATATAAACGAACGAGCTCGAGTTCGAGTTCGAACTGGTCAAACCGAGTTCGAAAACGAACTTTGACTGAGTTGTTCGCGAGTTGTTCACGAACGGTTCATTTCAAGGTGGTGTGAGGCATGGAGTGTACAAGAAGGGCGTAAAAGACTTGAGCTTTTGGTACGGTTGCGGTGACACATTAAACAAAAGTCTCTTTTGCTTCTTTTCCCTATTGTAGGACAAGAAGGATTGAAGTCGAGTCGTAAGTTCAGTTTGGAAAAGAAGCACTTCATCATCACCATCACCATCACCATCACCATCACTCCTCGGACGCCCCACAACTCTGCACAGATGATTATCATCATCGCTACACAGATAAAACATCACGGTCCATGATCCAAAAACTCCATATTTCTTCATCATCCACACGTAAGTCACCCGGGGAGACTGCTCCTCGTGGAAGCACAGACACCCTTTCAGAGAAAACGGGTTCTTGCACTTCCTCGCCGGCGAAAGAATCTTTCTGAACTTCTCCGTAGCAAAATCGAACGCCATGATCGCACTTTCGACCTGACCGGAGGCGATCACGTGTATAGCATTAGCGCCGTCCACGGCATCGCTGCAATAGTCGTCGGAAAAAGGCCCCATCTCGACGTCGCCTAATTCAACTTTTTTCCATGTCTCGGCTTTCGAGCTGTACAGCTCGCATTCTCTGCCGTCCTTCTCGAGCCACCTTCTCACCACTTTCAACTCGTCGCTCACTGAGTCGTGCCCGAGGAGGTAGCGATCGCGGCCCAGCCGCCACGGGATGGGCGGCGCTTTCCGCCACCTTCCCGTTAACGGGTTCCACAGTATGATCGATAACTCGTACGACAGACACACGATCCCGTTGCAGCAGCCCTCGATCTTGACGTGTTTAAAATGGTGCCGTGAAGCTCCGAGCAGCCTGTGAATGCGGACGTCGGAATCTGGGTTGGATGGATCGAAGCCAACCAGATCATCAAAGCTGTTTGTGGAATCTTTGGAGTATCTAAGTATAATATAGCTCTGATTTGTTTTGATTGACCTCTTGGCCGGAAACAAAGAATGCTGCCGGGCAAAATTAGGGCTGTCGATGAGTTCCCGGTGAAACTTTGATAAACAGCGCAATCGAGTAACGGAAACCACGGGTAAGTTCAACAATATTTCAGGCCACAAATCGTTGGGAATAGTTGCCATAGCAACTACAACCTGGTTAAAGAGTTTTTTTAAACCCAAGTCCAAACAATAATAACTGATCAAACCCTAGGTTTTAGTTAAATTTAGATGGTTTTCTCATCTTTCAACCCCAAACAATCTCGTGTATATTAATTATAAAAGAAAAAGGGAGGATTGCTATATATAATAGTTGAGAGAATGAATTTTTGGTGATTAAAGATATTTAATCATTGTTGTATTAGGATTTAGGATTAAAGAATGAAATATTTTTCCCATTATAAATAGGATTATTGTTAATCACTAAATAACAGACTAATGTTATTTAGGCCGTGTAGCTTTTCGGTAAATCAGTTCAGTTTATTTCAGTAAAAATGTAATTTTATGAAATTCAGGTTAATTCAGTCATACTGATTTGATTTTTTTTCTTCAATACATTAATTTTCATTTCAATTCATTAATTTTTTTAAAATTTTGGGAAAATTTTGTGAGAGCGATGTGTCGCTCCCACGTGCAATCTCACATTTGCACTTTTATATATAGTAATCTATACTAAGAAATCCACCTCAACCTCCAAAAATAATTCTAAAAGAAAATATTTTTCTAAATCTTCCTTAACACACTTCCTTTATGTCTCCTAACTTCATTCTTCTAGATTCTTTTTCTTTTTTCCTATTCATATACCCTTCTTCTTAATTTCTTCTTTCTTACAAAATCTTTTACCATTTTTATATTATTTTATAATTATTTTTCCATAATTAATATATAATACTGACTAAGGTTTAGTATTATTTTATATTTTATTCATTCTCTTACATATTATTTTTGCAATTCAACATGTTGCATATACATTATTTCTATTCTAAAAAATTGTCGTATTTTATATAATTAATTAATGAAAATTCGGGCACCGCCCGGGTAATATCTAGTATATGTAGTACTATAGATAATAGATGTCAAAGTACATGGTTAGTTTAAAAAGTTCAGAATATTTTTACAATTTTCTTGGAATGATGGCATTGATATAGGCTTCAAACTAGCTACTATAGCACCCAATTAATCCTCCTTTTCATATCCATTCTCGTCGTCATCATTGTCGTCATCAGTCTCATCATCATAACTGAAAGGAAGTGGAACCGACTTAAACGCTCTGAACTTCCCAACGTTGTTCAAGTGCTCATTCTCCAACCTGCAAAACAAACACACCAAAAGTTACTATATATAGCTTCTTGCTTGAGAGAGCTCATCAATATTTATGATTCAAATCACCTGAAGAAGTTCCATATCCCACGTCGGAGAATCTCTAAGCAAGCAAACACTGTCGAAATGGTGGTTCCACGCAGGGAATGCAAGTTCATCGGAAACACAACCTCCAACCAAGCAAATCTTAAGAGCACATCCAAAGCCTGAAACCGAATTCAAAACAAATAATTTGAGGCCATTTTAAAAAAAACATTGAAAATATATATTGCCATTTTCAAATATTTCTCATTTTACCATAGCTGTAAAGTAAACACTCTTGTGAGAAATCGCGAGCTTATCTCTCAAGAACGTGTTCTTCGAGTTGCGTTGAAGAAGCCCCCAGTCCATCACAACGTCCCAGTATGTGTTCCCGATGGTTGCTATTCCTGAGCTCACTATGGCGAGTGTTTTCCAGCTCGCTTTCTTTCTCTGTTCAAAAGCTGTTCTAATCACAACCGCGATAATCGTTGAGAAGTATCTAAGACCATTGATTCCATGCCGGAAGTCCCTCTCTCCACAAATTCGACGAACACACTGCATAATCACCATGCATATACAGTAATATAAGACAAATGGATGGATAATTTAAGTGACGAAAAATAATGATATCGTATATAGGAGAATAAAGAAAGACCTGAAGGAATCGAAGCCAATATGGTACAACTGCAACAATGAAATAGAAAACGGTGTAGGCGTTGCGAGCATTGCAGTTCTTCTTTCTTTCTGATTGTCCATATGTGTAGTAACAGATGTAGTACTCGATGCATCTTATGGCTTGTATCTGCATTTACTCAAATCATCATAATGACCAAGAAGAACCAGAAAATGAAAACGTAAGTACGAGAAATTAACGTCTGAACTACCTGACTAGTAAGCTGGTCGGCCACGAAAAAATCGGGGAGTGTTACCTAGAGAAACACTGACACTTGTAAGACTATCATAAGCATATCGAGATTTCTGTCAAGATATCAACTTTCCATACTAACACATACCTCATACAGAGGAGCACAAATGCAGCGAAATATGCTTCTGATTAGAAATAACCTACTTGAACGATAAATGATTCTGAAGGGGCAGAACGTAATGGAAACAACGACCTACGCAGCAAATAAACCAAAGGAAGAGAATGATCAGTCACTCAGAAATCAGAATCAATGGCTAGCAAGCAAATACTGAGATAAATTGTTTAAATTGGAATCTCACGATGATCAGTCCTAACGGAACAAATTCAACGTATTTCCTCTGATCAAGAGTTCCTGTATTTAGCTTCATGTGTAAGTGCACCAGGACAGTAGCAAGAGTAAGCATGGCCAATCCACTTCCAAGGAGAAATACTTCCCGGTAGCCTATCTCAGTGCCTTGTTTGAAACCAAATATGAAAGGGTAGTTGATCTTGTAGCGCTTCCAGAAATATATGTTTCCCGCATACAGGAACATATGGAGGGTGATATAGACGTAAAAACTGCATAAATGACAGAAAAAAGGGGAAGGTTATGCTTCTTTTATCTTACAGAACTGTGTCACAATTCAGAAAGAGTGATTGAAGTTTCCCATTACCTATAAAGTGGAAAAATATTGGTTATATACAGGTTCCCTTCCTGTCTATCTATCAACTTCTTAGCTTGAATTAGAAGAATAATGGCAATTAGCAAAGCGATTGCGAATCCAGAGAAGAAGCCTGGAGTTTCAGGAGGTTAGAATGTGCAAAAATGCTACAAATTCTTCATAAGTGTTTATGTTACCAATCCCATTAACAACTTTCCTTTTACCTGAAAAGAAGGTAACACGGTGCTTCTCTCTTTTGTGCTTTGGTCTCAAGAACTTCATTCCGTCTCTACGATTAGAACTCGCAAAGTGCTTGATAAAGGTCGCCTCCACCCTGTTTAGTAGAACTGTTACCTAAGGCATGATAAAGTCAGAAGCATTTGAAAAGGTATTATCAAATTTTCAGTGACAGAAATACAAAGCCAAAATCATATCAGCCCCTCTGAAAAACAAAGAGCGCAAATTCGAGTTATGAAACCATATATTTAATCACAGAAATATATTCAATTACTTTCTTTTTACACTTTTGAAGAGCCAACCAAAGTCGAGCTTCAACTATTTATTCTACTCTCATAGTCCACAGTACTTGCAATTGCGTACGAAATAACAGTGATATGAAGAACTTCTAAGTGAATGCTTTACTATATAGGAACAGAACACAAAAAATGCAAAACGATAAGAGCATCATCTTTACTTCAACCGTTCAAATACCATAAGAACCTTTCTGGTATAGAACATTATTCAGTTTATGTATGTATACTATTAGATAATTACTAGCCTAAACTGACGATTCAAATCTTCAAAAATCTACACAAAAGCTGCAATACTGTTACAATTGAACGCTAACATGCAAAACAAACCTCATCAGAGCTCCCAAGGTAGGAATTATCCACCATTTCCAGGTATGACTTGGCTGCACCCCTTGACGTGATCTGCAATCATCAGGAGATAGGAAAAATTGGTAGTCTTTTCATTCATGGAAGAAACTTCAAACAGCATTTAGAATGAAGAATTTTCCCTTTCAAAAACTAATATCATCATTAATACCTTTTCATACTTCTTCAGAATTTTGGAAAATGCTGAGAGATTCATAAAACTGTTTCATCAATCACAAGATGCTCAGCATTTATTAAAAATTCCTAGAAAAGCATCTTAAACATACTGAAAGAAAGCATCAAATAGCTCACCTGTAATTTTTTAGAAGCTGAAGCTTCCGATAAAATTCAGAAAATACATCTCTCAGCCTTGATTCAACTTCCTTGAGCTCTTCTTTATTAAAGCTCGGCTCCTTCTCTTTTTCATCCATCAACACGCCTTTGATGGTCGACATTGGACTCTCAAACGTATTAGTAATTTTAACTCTATCTAGAATTTCCAAAGAAGGGTGTCGATTTCCTCTGCCAACCCCCCTTACAGAACTCTTGGCCGCATCAGCATGATTCAATGGCATTACTTCTACTTCAGATGCTCCATTTCCCCCTTCCGTGTCTGAAAAATTGGCACCTTGTCATCTTATTTTAGGACAGTGAAAAGCAAATTCGACGATCAACTAAAACATGATTTACCTGAAGGGCCAGCTTGGCTCGGAGTACTAGTCCTCGAACTTACAGGACCATTCCTGACCTTAATGCGCAAAGCGATCAAAGCCTCCATCTGCCTGTTAAGGGAAGCGGCTTCTTTCGTGACTTCTTCCACCTTGTCCTTGTAGAAGGAATTCACCTTGTTGAGCTCATCATCAAGTTTACCGAAAAAGGCCTTCTCCTTCTCCCCACCTTCTTCAGCCGACAAAAGAAACTCCGTATTGTACATCTTCCTAGAGTTCTGCTGCAGCACTGCATTCACATTTATCACCTGGTTCTCCAAGTCCCCAGGAGAACTCATAATCGAGCCCCCTTCTCGATTCAGGCCACTGAAGGCCGTGTCGTAAACACCTCTTGAGGGAGTTGTTGGCTGCTTATTCAGCCTCAACCGGCGAATCTCGTGCAATATATGCTTGAGTCCATTGTAATCAACATAAGCCTCAGTCCATTCTGGCACTTTCTGCTTCTTAAACGCCTTTCCGAACTTCATCTCCGCCCTAATTTCTATTCAGTATTCAATCCACCGCCTCACCAAAACTGCTAAACGCAATGCAAATATCACGAGATGCCTCGATTGATGTACAATTACGAACAGGAAATTCAACCTAATTAAACATCTAAGCTGAAGGAAAGTCAAATAAATCATCGCTATGAACTCAATTGGCGATGGCAAAATATTTACCCAGCAAACATTCACAAACAATGCGCCGCCGAGTTAACTAATCAGTAATCAAGCACGGATTAATCAAAACTGCTCCGATCAAGCTTCGGACTGTGTGAGTGTGTGTAGAATTTCTAAACGATTGAATTGTATAGGCCGTTACCTGGAGTTAGCTCAGCTCTGATCAAAATGTAGGCCGCCGCCGCCGTTAGTTAAACCCTCCCGGCGAGTTTTCCTTTATCATTTCAGCAAATTTAGCTTTAGTTAGTTAGTGCAGCGGCGAAAATTGAATGTAACTGCTGATTTTATGGGAACACGCAACTAGTTGACACGTGTTACTTCCGTGATACGATACGAGCTAACCGCCTAGATACGTGCAACACCCTACGCAAGCTGCGCTTGACACGTATCTAAACCACCGCCTTCCTTAAATAGCAGCTATTTAATTTAATTTTTATACGTTATCAAACTTTTTTGTTTTTAAATATATACGTTATCAAACTCCCTGTTTTTTGTTAGATATTTTCTACAGATGAGCTTAGTTAAATTAAACGGTTTTTCTAACGAGGGCCCATGGGCACTCGTTAACATAGATGAGATTCCATGGATTATTGTGTAGTTAATGTTGATAAGTGCAGAATTAATTATTACGAACATTTATACATTAATTGGGTGTGAATGCATTGAATTTACGTGGTAAATACATCTATTTGTCACATCTACTTGGTTTCTTCTGACGATTATTATTCATGGTACACATATATCTGGAAAAAAAATCCGTCTAATAAACATATTAATTATCTTTACTTGATATTATTCCATTTCAAATTACAATATATTTGAATTCAAAAAATAAATTGTGTTTATGGTATTAAAATAATATATCATTCGATAAAAATTCCAAGATAACAATATTTTAAATGTTTGAATTCATTATTGTTTAATTAATATTTAATATGTTTATTACATGTATTATTTCAAAAAAAAATTCATATACATTATTTATAAAATTTATAAAGCTATCTAAATACAACTTTGTTATAGTAATAGTTGGTGGGTTTATAAAAACTAAAATATAACCACTAAATTGTATGAATATATTTATTACCTGACACTGTAAATTTTAAATATGTGTATGATAAATAATCATTATCGTTGATATAATTATCCAATGGTAAGTATACAGTAATTGAGAAAGATAGATATTTACCACGTAATTAAGACAAACAGATGTATTTACCACGTAAATTCAATGCATTTACACCCAATTAATGTATAGATGTTCGTAATAATTAATTCTGCACTATCAAGATTAACTGCACAATAATCCATGGAATCTCATCCATGTTAACGATTAAAATGGTCGGCCATTTTAAGTAACAGTTTTTTAAAATGCTTTTATACACTTAAATAAAAATATTTGTAGTTAAATTATCTAATTGATGATGATGGAGACAAGAGAGACCCCATATTTATACAAACTGTGACTTCAATTACGAATTGAATATTGTATATGTTTGAACAAAAGTGCTCTTTAATTGTGTTGTAACTTGTAAGTTGTAACCATCAAGCAATTAATAGCAAATTGATCATCAGTTGCAATATTGAGTATGATGTCCCCAGCTAAAACAGTGGCGGCGAGGCTGTTGACGGAGATGGCTTCCGTGGCGGCGGCACCACCAAGAACATGATCGGAGAAGCTCGTCGTAGATGCTCCGGTGCCGGAGTTCAAAACTCTTGTACTGTTGGCACTCCTCCCTGCTCATAGATATTATAAATATCTCAATTAGCTAGGAAACCAAACAAATTTCCCTTTACCATGCAAACTAATTAAACTAATTAAGCTGAATTAAAATAAGTATAAATATATTTAACTAAATTTAAGTGAACTAGAATTATTATGAAATTTGTTACCTACTACCATTGTAGTAATAAAATAAATTTTAGTAAAAATATCACTAAGCTGATCATCTGATACTATACTAAATTTAAATGTCCTATATGTCCATAGAAAAACTCAAGAAAACATTACTTCCACGTACAAATTCCCAATTGAGACATGAATATCATGCTTAATATCTAAAACATCAGTTTTGAAAGTGAGAAGGTCAGACATATATATGAAAGTGAAAATATCAACAATAACACTAAATGATCACATTTAATATGTAAAATGACGGGTTTAAAAATGAGAAAAGATCAATATTGTCTACTGTCTCACTTGAAACTGGTCCCACTTGTAAACCATATATACATTAACATTAACTATATATAAACAAAAGATTATGAACGATGGTACGTACATGTTGGTGAAACTGGCCGTGAGCTGGTCATGGCAACTCTGGCTTCGAAGGCTAGCCTGGACTCAGCTTCAAGCCGAGCACACTCCCACTGTGCCTTATGACTTATGGTGTCTGTGAGACGTTGTTCAGAGCCGGCGCCGGCGCCGGCAAAAAGGTTGGTTTTTGGCTTGTGTGTTTCCGGATCAATCCCCATCTTAATTAGTTTCTTTTTCACAGTTGTATACCAGAAATTCTTGATATCATTATCTGTCCTCATCGGCAAATAGGCTGATATGGCCGACCATCTGTAATATATATGAATGGTTTAAAATTTAGTGAAAGTTTACCAAATAAAGAGTGTGTTATATATGGAGAGTGAAATGCAGTTATTTTTATTTTTATTTTTTAATACACTAATTTGTAATTCAGTCTATTTCAGTTTTTCAATATATAAGAATAAAAGAACAAGGTCATATTAATAAACTTAAAAAATTAGGTGTTTGCTTCATGCATGATTCATTAGTTCTTACATGACCAGAATTTGATCATATATATCAGGAGACTATATATAGTCAATTCTACTCTAATTTTTTCTTCAAGAAGTAAACTGGTCGTGCACTTAAAAAAAACGGTAAATGTGCAATTTAGTCGACAAGGAGACTTTGGTTAAAAAAAAAAAAAAAAACCCGTTTCCAAGAAATGCATGGAGTTGAATAATTGTACGTTCTTCTAGCAAGGTAAAGTTCCCCCTGTTAATATCAGGGCGCAGATAGTTCGTCCACCTGAGTCTGCAACTCTTGCCGCATCGATTCAGCCCTGAAATCAGCTACAAACTGTTACTTATCACTGTAAAATTACACAGATCGATAAACGTATAGAACAAAAAGTTACCGCTTACCGGCTTTTGCCGGGAGGGGCCGCCAACCGTCGAGACCATGTTTCTCGATGTATTTCGTCAGCTTGTCGTCCTCTTCGGCCATCCATTTCCCCTTATTCAAACCTTGCTTCTCGCAGCGGTCAAGCAAATTTCTCATTTCAATAAATTAATTTGAGCTTTTCAGTTAATCTGTGTACTGTGTTATATATATATATATATATATATATATATGTATGTATATATATATATATGTATGTATATATATATATGTATGTATATATATATATGTATGTATGTACTGACAAACCAGCTGCTGCACCAGATTGTCTGCAAAAACGAAGGGTGGAATTACTCGGTAAAATGATCCCGTAATTTTGGAAGAAGGAGTGCTCTCCTATCATTTGGTTTGTTGGGAAATTGACCCCTATGCGCAGCTCAAAATAATAATAATAATAAAGAAAATACAGAACACGGATTTAATGTGGTTCACCAATTGGCTACCTTCACGATTAAAAACAGATTTATTAGGCTCCCAGATGTGGCAAATTTCTGGGACCATAACGGCCATCTTGAAATCACACTGATTACAGACACAAACGAGAGTATATATAATGCTCTCTCCAGCTACAGATTCGGAAACGAAATATGATTTTGCATAATTTAAGTCATAAACTGCTAGATTTACCTAATTAATCTATAAATCCGAAAACAGAAATGAAATTTCAACTTTCCATTTATTACATAAAACTGATTAAAGGAATTCAATTAAACCCTAACATGATTATCTAGATTTGATTATCATGTGGTAAGAAACAAAGGTAAAATTTACTTAAAAAAACAGAAACAAAGGTAAAATTATTATCATTTAACTCATATAATTATTACTGTGTGAAGAGATATTGAATTCCGCTCGATGAATTGAGTCATAGAGAAAATAGAGAATGAAACGACCCCCAGCTAACTATTGAGTTGTAGTGAGAACTTTATAGCGCACTCTCTAACTAACTATGCAAAGTCGAGCTGACGATTTCCAGGAACTTGAAGTTGAATGAAAGTAATTATTATTAAAAAAAAAAAAAGAATGAAACGACCGATATTGGTAATAATTATTAGAAGTAATTATGGTAATGATAAACTAACTAAATGTATCGTATTTACGGATAAATATGTATAGGGTAAGAGAAAGTCTTGGGTGAGACCTGTCCTTGTGGAGACCAAGAGCAGGGGAATGAGCATTTACTGTTTCTGCTTGATCTTTTAGTCAGTTTGTTTGATCTTTCAATCAATGTGCTTGAGTATTTTTGTTTTGCCTTGATTTTTCAGTTAATTTGATCTTTCGTTCAATTTGCTTGATCTTTCGGTCAAATTTCCTTGATCATTTCCTTGGTCAATTTCACCAACGACAAATTCAATCAAGGAAATCGGCGGGTGAGCTTAATTCAATCAATAGCAGTCTCATATAATCTTTGGTATCAATGGAGACAAGTCTCAATTGAGAATTAGTAATAGGGTAATATCCAGTAAGCCAAAACTACTCTATTACGAAGTGAAGTTTTATGTTTTGAAATCATTCGTTACAAAGACCTACTCTGTTATATAGAATCATTCGTCACTCACCTATCATAGGACTTCCGTCACTCATTTCAACACCAGTTAGGATTATAAGTCTCTCAAACCTATCCCACCAACCATTTTTTCTTTACACAATAAAACCTCTCCTTTCTTCCTCTTATTATAGTCGCATGCATACTAAAGCACTTCTAATCAGCATAACTAAATTAACATATATTTCATCAAATTATAAAGCACTAAACTGAATTAATTTGAACAATTAAGCTTTAGAGAACATGGTTTACAGCACATTATAGAAAATCACATACTCCCTCCGTACCGCTGGATGTGCACAACTGACCTTTCACGGTCTTCAATACACGTGTTTGACTGCTAATATCTTTAACTACATATATTATCAAGATATAAAAACTTGATATTAATAAACTATATGCTATGACGATTCCAACAATATTAGATACGATAATGTTTTTATTTATCTATGCATTCAAAAAATTCAGTCAAAATTTAGCATAGTTGACTGGAAAAAAGTCTCATGTGCAGAAAAATGGTACAGTGGGAATATCATTTTTGGCATTATTTATTTTATTATAATATAAAATATTGAATAGCTAGAAATGACCTAAAATGAAATTAAAGGATATTAATACATTGAACTGAACAGATATGAAAAAAAGAAGTTTATGATGATGTGTGATCTGATCAGTAGTCCAGCCTTCAAACTCTGCTGGCGATCCGAAGGGGGTCTAGACTAATCCAGCGAGACCTAATCTTGTTTGTCCGAGCTTGCAAGACAAGGCCCCGGAGTTACCCGAGGGTAGCAGCTCCGGTGAGATGATGAGATTTTGTGTCTTGAAATGGGGCTAAAACTCTAATAGCAAAATTCTAGAATGAGTGGAATGCACTTGATGGTGGTGATTTCCTCCCGTATTTATCGTGGTTGATCCAGTCAAAGAATGTAGTACGATGACTCATCATGGTGTGTCATCCTTCATGTACTATCGGGGGTTGAGCCACATGAGTGTACTGGCCGAACACTTTTCCCTGATCTCTATCACGTGACTCAGAAGCTACCTAGAAGTTGGTTTCCTTTGCTGAGTCATCGATATCATTAGATTACTTAACTGAGTTGATTTTAAAAATAAATAGATTTATTAAACTGAACTCATCTGAACCGAAAAAATCAGATTATAAGTTGGAAAGAACATGCCCTATGGATATGTTCTCGCTACCTTATCTGAACTCATCTGAAATAAAAAGATTATCTAAACTGAACTGAACCCATCTGAAATGAAATTTTTTATATGAATTTATCTGAACTGAAAAAAATTAAAAAGATATTTATTGAAATAAATAAAAAATACTTAACTGAAATAAAAACAACCAGTTTCAACATTTTGAAAACTATTAAAGTGAAATATAATTTAATAAATTTAGCATTAATAAATGATTATGTGGTTAAAACACACTAAACTAAGTTGAACTAAAATATGTTAATTGATAAACTGAACTTAACTAAATTGAATTGAATTGTAACAAGAGAAAGTCTCAAATAAGGGCACCTTACGGTAAGGGCAACCAAAAAGTAGACCATCTTCTACAAGATTGGAGTTACTAAATAATTATTTTAATTAATTGAGTTATTTTTGTTTGAGCATGATGTTTTTATACTTGAGTTTGATCTTTTTTGGGTTTGATTTTTTATTTGATTTGATCATTTATGTTTTAGGCCTGATGTTTTTATTTACTTTAATTTTTCATATTTTGGGTAATATCTTTTCACTTTATTCCTTGATCTTTTATGTTTTATGACCCAAATAATTAAAATAATTATGTATAATAAATCTCAATCTTGTAGAATGTGGTCGGTCCTTACCGTAAGGGGACCTTACAGGAGACGTTCTCTTGTAACAAATATGATCAATTTAAATATATTTTAAAAAATTAATTTAAATATAACATAATATATTTAATGTTAAGATATACTAAACTTAGCTGAACTTAATAGAATTGTATTGAATTGATATGAAATGAATTAACTCGAATTAAACTGATCCAAATTGAATTGAAATGAAAACTAATATATTCAAAAAATAATCGGCAGACTAAGATTTTAGTAATTTTATTATAATGACCTTTTATATGAGAAAAGCTCAACACACAGTATTGAGTGAACTGGTGAAGGCGGTGATGAATACATGAAATTAAGATGTGGGAAAGATGATTGGGAAACAAAAGGGCATTATAGTAAAATTACTAAAATCTTGCTCTACCAATTAATTATTGCTCTGACAATAACAACAACCGTAGGTAAATAGTAATATTTAACTAGTCATAGTACACATATTCCATTATAATATTGTTTAGATGGTATAAATTAAATGGCGAAAACAAATTATTGTACAACAAGGCCATATAGTTTAAATACGTATTTATTATTCTATAAATGCATGTGTCCTTCGTACTACAATAATAACAAATTCACGTCCTTTATCTCAACTACTACCCGGATGCGTGCATACAATTAATCATCAATATTAATCGTGTATTTTTTTGAATTTTTTTGAATTACTTTCATTCAACTTCAAGGTGTTGGAAATCGTCCAGAAACGAATGACAAAAAAACTTGGGGGTGTGACCCAAAAATCGTACAACAGGGGCTCGATTTTGCATAGTTAGCTAGAGAGTGCGCTATAAAGTTCTCACTACGAGGAACCTAGAAGGGGCCTAGATAGTTGCTATTTTCTAACAAACTTCGAAGTTTCTGAATCGTCTCCATGCAATTCACCGAGCAGTCTGTCTCCTGGTGAATCATCTGCACTACGGGGAGGGCATCCCCCACCAGCTTCATCTCCGGCTGGTCTAACTCCGCGGCAAGGATGAGGGATTCCTCCAAAGCAAGACTTTCTGCGAGGGACGGATCACTGACATTCGGGATTCTCCGTGCAACACCCCGAATAAAGCTTCCATCTGAACCCATAGCTACCACCCCTATTCCCGAGTCCCCATTCAGGATACCAGCATCGAAGTTGATCTGGATCCCTGGGTCTGGCGGCCTCAACAACGTCCTCGGCAACAATGAAGCCGACGTCTCCTCCCTCCATTGTTGGGTCTCCCTGTAGCACCTCAGATTTGCCACCACCCCTGCGGCCATAACAGCTGACGCCGTGTGGGACTGCTCGAATATTTGCTTATTCCGCTGGAACCAGATACCGTCGCAAACCATGATCGCTGGTGAACAGAACTCATCATCCTCATCTTTCAGCAGCTTCCGAAACCAGGCGTCTCCTCTGGGTTGTTTGGCCGCCGAAACCTTTCCAAGTACCCCCACCGTTCTCCATGCAGACTTGGCATAGCCACACGAGAAGAAAAGATGAGTTGCCGTATCCGTATCCTCCTCCGAGCAAAATGGACATGTAGAAGAAACCTCTACTCCCCTCATCCTGAGGTTCGCCACCGTTGGCAAAGAATTCTTGCACAACCTCCAGGCAAAGTGAAGTGCCCTCTTCGGAACTCTGAACTTCCAGAACCTCTTCCAGAAAGCTGCCGCCTCATCGTGTATTGAGCTCGGAGCTTGGTTCTGTTGTATGCTTTCTACCTCCACATGATAGGCCGTCCGGACCGTATAGCCACCATGTTTTGTGTGGTGCCATATCCACTTGTTCGACGAGTTCAAGTTCCGCAATGGTATCTCCAGAATCTCCACCACCTCCTCCGGAATGAAAAGCTGGTTCAACAAGTACGTCTTCCACCATCCTGTATCTCTATCAATCAGACCAGCCACCTTCAGTAAGCTTCCTGGAATAGCCTGCGGGTGCTGGATCCAGAAATTGCCCACCCAAGGTATCCATGGGTCTTGACATATAGACGTGCCATTCCCCGAACCAATCGATCTCCTGGCTCCACTCTGCAACAACCCCAAAGCTCCATGGATACTCCTCCAGGCCCAAGACGGCCTCGACCCAAGCTCCGAGGTCATCAAGTCGTCATTCCTGTAGTACTTAGCCCTGAGAACCTGAGCTAGCAGCGAATTCGGGTCTGAGAGAAGCCTCCACGCCTGCTTCCCTAGGAGCGCTTTGTTGAATGCCCCAGGTCTCGGAAGCCCAATCCGCCAGCTCTTTTCGATTGCGACATCCTCTTCCAAGACACTCATGGAATCTTTCGCTCCGTAGAAGATCCCCCCACAAGAAATTGCTCAACAGACCATGTATCTCTTCTACCACATAATCTGGAAGCTGAAAACAACTCATTGTATAACTTGGTATAGCCTGTAGAACAGACTTTATCAGTATCTCTTTTCCCGGTTTCGACAAGTTCTGCTCATTCCAGCCATCAATCTTTTACATGATGCGATCTTTGATGGACTGGAATATCTCCCCCTTCTTCCTTCCAATGACAGTTGGTATCCCCATATACTTCTCATGAGCCTCCACCTCCGGAATCTTCAGAATGCTACATATCCTCGGTTTGATATCCAAAGCCGTGTTAGGGCTGAATAGGACACCCGACTTATCCACATTTATCTTCTACCCAGAGATGGCCTCGTATAGAGCCAATGTCCATTGTATATGCCTTGCCTCCTCATCCGACGCCTCCCCAAAAGAAGAGTATCATCTGCAAAGAACAAATGAGAGATTCTTGGTCCATTCGGGGAAGCACATGCTCCCCTAATCCGCTCAGCACTTAGCAAATCTGTGAGCAGCATCGAAAGTACTTCCGAGCAGATAATAAATAGGTATGGAGAAAAGGGGTCCCCCTGCCTAATACATCTGTTCGGTGTCAGCTGCCCAAATTCCTCGCCATTCAGAATGAATGAGAATTGCACCGAAGACAAACACTGCCGAATGATAGATATAAATCTCGGCGGAAATCCCATCCGCTCTAGCGTCCCCAGAACGAAGCTCCACTTAATCCTGTCAAAAGCCTTGCTCATATCCAGCTTAATACTCATCTCCTCTCTCCAACCTGTCGTCTTCACTTTCATCGTATGGTGTATTTCGTGGGCCACCAGTACGTTGTTAGTGATCAATCTCCCTGGTATGAACTCCGATTGAGATGGCAAAATGATGTCTCCGATAATAGGCCTCACCCTATTCGCCACCACCTTCGATGCCAACCGGTACACCACATTGCATAAGCTGACTGGTCTGAACTGAGTGATCAGCTCAGGTTGTGAAACTTTCTTATGGGTGTAATTAACCCATACAATATGGGTGTAATTAACCCTAGGGTGCAAGTCACCCTTGTTCAGAAAATCTAAAACACATGCAACTACATCTTTCTTAACTACATGCCAGAATTTCTGAAAGAAAATGAGGCTCATACCGTCTGGCCCGGGGGCCTTGAGGCGATGCATCTGCTTCACCGCCTTGGAAACCTCCGCCTCCGTGTATGGCCTAATCAGCTTCCCACCCATTTCCTGCGTGACCTTCTGAGGCATTCGTTCCAGAACCTGCCTCGTCATTCTCTCATCTGGCTCCGAAGACGAGAACAGACCCCCGAAGTAGTCTACAATGATCTTCTCCATATACTCCCAGCATCCGAGCGCAACACCTGTGCCGCATCTTTGAGGCCTGAGATGTGATTCCCCGACCTTCGATTTGTTGCGAATCGATGGAAGAACCTGATATTTCTGTCACCCTCCTTGTACCAGTGTTGTTTCGCTCGTTGTCTCCATTTAATCCCCTCCGCCTCCTGGAGAAAGCTGTACTCCTGCCTGAGTGAAAACAGTTCATCATGGCTTGTATCCGTCGGTTCCCTCATCTCCAACTCGTGAATCAGCTTCTTCAGCTCCTCTATCCTCTTTGCACTGGCTGGGAACTTACGACGATTCCAGTCTATAAGTCCCACCGCACATCTCTCCAACTTCTCCGACATGTGCACATTATCATCACCCCACGACTTCTGAATCTTCACCTCACACTCCTCGGACTTCACCCAAAAGGCCTCGAACCTGAACCTTCACTTCTTCCTGTTTCGATTTGCCAAAGGATCCCTAGCCCGTAATTGGACCAATACTGCCATATGATCCGACGAAGGCATCTTTGATGTAGAGCTCGTCGACCACGGAAAAGCTTTCAGCAATGCCTGGTTCCCGGTGGTTCGGTCAAGCTTAGCCAAGACTGTCGGCTCGTTCCGTCGAATCCTCACCCAAGTAAAATAACGATAAGCTTCAGATTTGAAAAATAAATAGATCATATATATGTGAATCATGTGTTCATAACATTTACTAGTAGTATATGTTCATTTAATGTGTTCATAGTTCATGCTGATAAAACCAGTAAAAATGAACATTTGATATTTTCTCTTCTAAATTACTTTCTGTGAATAACTTTGATTTAGCTATTCTTAAAGTTTGAATAAATTAGTAATCAGAATTTTATATCATAGCCATTAAATCGTCTTGTTAAACGTTGAAAGCGATCGAAAGGACCAGAGTTTAGCTGTTTCGTACTCTTTACTTGTTGGAACTACTTGTTTTGTACTTCTAAACTCTTGAACTTAGCTGTTTTGTACATGCTTGCTGATTTTGAATTGATACTTGCGAAACTACTTTTTGTAAAAGGATGTTTTTTTTTTCCAATTCAGCTTATTTTTCACAATTTAATCTCATTGCAGCATCGATAAACCGATTGTAAACTCACTGCAATAAATTTAATGCAGCTCCAATAAACTTAATGTAGCTTTCAACAAAATTTAACTTACAACAATTAAGTATATATTTTATATCTCATTCCAATTTAGTTTAATGAGTTAGTTCAATTAACATAATTCAACTAAAAATTAATTTCGTTTGATTCAACTCAATATAGTTTGATTCACATGAATACATTTCAAATAACTTTCGCATTGAAAAACAAGTTACTTGTAAGATATACATGACATTGTTGAACAGTGAAAGGAACAAAAAGGAGTACTTATGCTTGCAGAATTAACT
Organism: Cruciata laevipes; assembly: GCA_963678965.1. Lineage (NCBI taxonomy): Eukaryota > Viridiplantae > Streptophyta > Magnoliopsida > Gentianales > Rubiaceae > Cruciata > Cruciata laevipes. The sequence goes on along the minus strand of OY787641.1, from coordinate 3,839,255 downwards.
CCCTTGTGGAATATTCCATCAGTGTGACATGTACTAATCTTCCATATTATTATCACTTGTGAAATTATATGTTGGCTTCCTTTAAGGAGGGATGGTGACCGTTTTTTTTTTGGGTATTAGAAACCATAAATAATTCTTCTCCGGCAAGATTATTTTACTTTTTAAAAAGAACAAAGTATATGGTTTTCAAAGAAAGAGGGAATATGAGATGGAATATGATTTTCAAAGAAACTGGAAATTGTTTCAGGGCAAAAAATGTGAGCACAAGAACAACTTGCAACATCGATTCAATAGTTAACTTCTCAAAGGCAAATTAATTGCTTGGAGAAAGTTTATGATGTTGCGCATTTTGATCAGTGATATAGTTTTCGATCTGCAGATGAGCCGAAGGGTATCTGGACTCACCCGAGACTTTAGCGAGGCATAAACCTATTCATCCGAGCCTGTAAGACAAAGCCTCGGAGCTACCCTAGGGTACCAGCTCCGGTGTGTTGATGAGATATTTGTATTGAAAGAGGGCTAAAACTCTAATAGCAAAAGTTTAGAGTAGTACTGCGTACATGGTATGGCCGATTTCTCATAGTATTTATATTGGCTAATCCAGTTGAAAGATGTAGTAGGATGACTCACCATGGCGCATTATCTTTTTTGTACTATCGAGGGATCCAACCATGTGAGCGTACATGCCGACCCTTTTTCTTTGCTCTTTGTCACGTGACTCAGAAGTTGTCTGGATTGTGGCTTCCTTTGCCGAGTCATCATTATCATCATTTGAGTCTTTCAAGATAGGACAGAAACTGTAGCCACTACAACAAGGGAGACGAATCAGGTTTGATGTGGTTAGACAGAGGCGGACGCAACATTGGTAAAAATTATTGATTTATATATTTGTTAGGTATCAAATTTTAAAATTTACTATTTTTCCTAGTTACTTTTATGAAAATACACATAATTAGTGTGTTTTTTTTAAGTACTTCAAGGGTACGTAATTGAATTGAATGACATTTTATTTTTGGTTTAATTTATTCTTATTTAAATATTATTGCATTTTAAGTTATCCAAGATGGTAGGTTATGGGTAAAATTAAACAATTTCTCCATGCAGGTCATTTTTTATTTTGCAGGTCCATATTTTTACCATAATGTCCCTGATGGAACCCTATGATTTCAATCCCATTTTTTGTCTTAAGTCTTAACTATATTATAAGTATTATGGTAAAAATACGGATATGCAAGAGAAAAATGGACGTTCATGGAGCAACCCCAAAAATAATGACATGCTTTTGTAGAACAACAAACAAACATGCTACGTCTCTTAAAATGCACATGAAAGGCGTAGACCGTGCGCGCGTATATAATTTTGTTTGGTAAAATACTGATGCAGAATAAAGTTTGCATTAAAACGTTTTTTTTTTTTTTCAACCATACATTATATTAAAACGTCTTAATCATCACTTCTCGTATAGGTCTCTGTCACTACAGTTATCGGAAGAGGGAGTTTTCATAACATATTTATGGAATTTATTAATTGAACCCCAGGAGTTTTCATCTGCGAAGAAAAAGTTTTATATTAAATAGTGGTTGGAACCAAATGAATAGTATTTAATCTTGATTAGGACCAAGGACGTAAATACACATCCTTCACTATCAAAGTTTTGTAGAAAATTGAAAACATAAACTAGCTATAATTCCTTTTTAAAATTATCAAACTTTGGCCCTGTTTACGAGAGCTTATCTGTAGTTCAGTTCAGTTCAGTTCAATTCAGTTCAATTTAGTTCAGTTCAGTTCAGTAAAAATACAATTTGATGAAATTCAGGTTAATTCAGTCATGCTGATTCCATTTTTCAATACATCAATTTTCACTTCAGTTCAGTTCAGTTCAGTTCAGTTCAGTTCAGTTCAGTACATCAAGAAATAAGCTCTAGTAAACAGGGCCTTTATTAATTAGATGATCCAATTCAAATATATTCGTAAAATGATCAATCACACCACTTTCATAACCACTATCACTCCAGCAACCACCAACCACTACCAGAACCATTGTGTTCTTCACTTGCCACCACAACTACCATTTGGGTTATTATTGTCATTCATTCTCCAAATTTAATTAAACGGGTGGGCATATGTTTACCAGAGCTTATCTGTAGATCAGTTCAGTTCAGTTCAGTTCAGTTCAGTTCAATTCAGTTCAGTTCAGTTCAGTGAAATGTAATTTGATGAAATTCAGGTTAATTCGGTCATGCTGATTCCATTTTCAATACATCAATTTTACTTCAGTTCAGTTCAGTTCAGTTCAGTTCAGTTCAGTTTAATTCAGTTCAGTTCAGTTCAGTTCAGTACCATCAAGAAATAAGCTCTAGTAAACAGGGCCATACAAGACCAATTCCCCTATATTTGCATATCCCATTTGCTATAAAATTCCATAAACAACCTTAATGAAATATTAGTTTTAATTTAATCCTTATTCTTATATTTCAGTCCTACTCAATATCTAACTAATGTTAATACTTTTTTTATTTTAGAATAAAGATTATGGAATTAGATATTGACTCAAGATTATGGAACATTAGTTAGATGTCCCTACTGTTAGAGAATGAGGAATTAGATATTAAAAAGTATTGACTCAAAATTCCATACACCCATAATCTTTATAAATACATCTAACTAATTTTAATACTTTTTTATTTTAGAATACGAATAACAATGGATGATGAGGAATCATATTTTACTGTGTTTTTTCTTTGCCTTTTATTTTTATTTTATTCATCCGTGTTCTCGGCTTTTGGTCTTAATTAAATTAAAAAAAATCAGCATGGTTTAAGCGAATGGAAATGGTTGCGTGTTGTGGTGGGGAATGGGAAAGTGTGAAAAATGCACGATTTTATATTGGATGGAAGTAAAATGGTATCCAAAATATTATTTCGTCTAAAATAAAACCATCATCAACATGTATCGCAAGCAATCCATATCCTCCAACCACAGCCATCCTTGTCGCAATATTTCTGCAAAGTCAACGCGAGGAAAAATTACTTGTACTAGAAAGTATGAAGTTGTTCGCACTCCAATTCACGCAATCCATATCCTCCAACCACAGCCATCCTCGTCGCAATATTTCTGCAAAGTCAACGCGAGGAAAAATTACTTGTACTAGAAAGTATGAAGTTGTTCGCACTCCAATTCCTTCCATTCCAATTACGGTAATCATAGTAGAGGATAATGGACCGGTGGTTGATCCTGTTCCAATAATTGTGATAGAAGATGATGAACCTCATGTCGCTCCCATTCGAGGGGTTTAGCGTTTTTTTAGAGTTTGATTTGAATGATAAGATTGAATTAGGTCAATAAATGAGTTTGAAAAAATGTTTACTTAGATTTGAGGGACAAAATATTATATCATAAACAAAATTTTATAAGAGTTAATTTAGTAATTTTTTTCTAAATGGGATCAGTAAATAGGGTTTGTGGTTTTGGTTATATGATATGTGTTAAACGATAACAAATATAATGGAAGTGGTAGGTTGAACCTAAAGAAAAGCAATTTCTCCATGCATGTCCATTTTTCTCTTGCAGGTCCGTACTTTTAACATAATGCCCCTGATGGAACCCTATGATTTCAATCCCATTTTTTGTCTTAACAAAATTAGGGGTATTATGGTAAAAATACGGACCTGCAAGAGAAAAATGGACCTGCATGGAGCAACCCCAGAAGAAAAGGGCCGGGGAATCAACAATTTCCCCTCCTATTTCTTTCCGTTCTCCTTTTTAATTCCTTTATACGTGTGTGAACCAAAAAATTCTCTTTGCCACTTGAATCCCATCATGTATATAAACATCCGACACGTTAAAATGTCGATAGAAAACGCTTAAAAAGTAAGCCAAAATCTTGTATAACATGCAAATATAAAAAAAACTTGGGGATCGAAGGCATGCCATTATTTTAAAAGGGGTTATTCTATATATGCAGGTCAATTTTTCTTGTGCATGTTCATTTTTTTACCATAATGTCCTTATTATAGTTAAGATACATAAAAATGCGACTCAAAATGCAAATGTACACTCTGAGAGTATTATGGTAAATTTCGGACATGCAAGAGAAAAATTAACCAGCAAATAGCAATTGGGCTTTAAAAACAATGGTAGAGTTCTCCTACGTACATGGAGGTGCCTTTGAGCATTTAACACTTGTATCTAATCAGATCCACTGTAATTAAACCGGGGAGTATATTGCCCCATGTGCATCTGAAGCATGTACTGCGAAGTAGTTGAATACTAAAGTGAATACCTCGTTGCCGCATCATGTAGTACGAGGTAGGGGCCGAGGTTTCGCTGCATGAATCTGCATGCCTATATATATGTATATATATATATATATATATGTATATATATATATATATACATCAAACCCCGTCCGTTCATCTTCCCATACATCCAGGCCAGGAAATATACTGTACGCCGGCTCATATTATACACACTGTAACAATTGCTCCGATATAGGAAATGGGTAAATCTCCGCGCAGCTGGAACGAACTGGGGATGAAAAGGGGAACTTGGAGCACCGAGGAGGACCGAATGCTCGTGAATTTCATCCAACAGCACGGTCACGGCAGCTGGCATTCCCTCCCGGAGAAAGCCGGTAATATCCATGCATATATATATATATATATATATATATATATATATATATGTATGTTCAGAACTGTTATTTTAAGCAAAATTTGCAGTTGTATAATGACTATCGGTGCGTAGGGCTCCGGAGGTGTGGGAAGAGCTGTAGGTTGAGATGGAATAACTATCTGAGGCCAGATATTAAGAGGGGAAAGTTCAGTTTGAAAGAGGAGCAAACCATTATTCAACTCCATGCACTTGTTGGAAACAGGTGATTAATTAATTTTATTCTAGTAAATTTGTGCATGTTTAATTTTTTTTTTTTGAAGGAAACTAAAAAAGACAATTGATAGATGAACATCATGATGAACTCTTACACTTAGATCCAAATGAAGTACTAGCTAATTTATTGAGTGTCTCTTCCTATCTGTCTTTTTTCTTCTGACCCGAATTAGCTGGACAGTGGAAAAAGTCGGTGTATTAGTTTCATTATACAGGTCAAAGAATAGAATAGACTTGTGGAATTTGATTGGTTTTCAAACTGATTCGAGTTACATATACATGTTAGTTAAATTATTAGAATTTATGATATAATTAAGATGTATTCTATCGCCCTTTTACAGTGCAAACACAAAGGTTCATAGATCATGATATTAATCCATGCCTTGAATCTCGATGTAGAGGATTCCCGTGATGCAAAAGAAATTAAAACAATATTGTCTAGGCGCTTTTGCATATATGTTTCGATTTTTTTAAAGAAAAAAAATGGATGAACATCTTGATTTGTTACACTTAAATCAAAAGGACATACTAGTTAAGTTATTGAGTGTTTCTTCGTATCTGTCTAGCTAGACAATGGAAAAAAAAAATCTTGGGTGAGACCTGTCCTTGTGGAGACCAAGAGCAAGGGAATGAGCATTTATAGTTTCTGCTTGATCTTTTAGTCAATTTGTTTGATCTTTCAATCAATGTCCTTGAGTATTTTTGTTTTGCCTTGATTTTCAGTTAATTTGATCTTTCATTCGATTTGCTTGATCTTTCGGTCAATTTTCTTGATCATTTCCTTGTTTAATTTCACCAACGACAAATTCAATCAAGGAAATCGGCGGGTTTAAATCTCACCAACGACAAATTCAATCAATAGCAGTCTCATATAATCTTTGGTCTCAAATATGAATTTGCCAAAAAAAAACCACCTTCGTTTCTCGTTTCTTTTCTTTTTTCCGGTTCTCTACCACTGTATAGGAGAATCTGAATTGATGTAGTAGTTTCAATTTTACTTTTACTAATTCTCAATTGAGACCTGTCTCCATTGAGACCAAAGATTATATGAGACTGATATTGATTGAATTAATCTCACCCACCGATTTCTTTGATTGAATTTGTCGTTGGTGAAATTGACCAAGGAAATTTGACCGAAAAATCAAGCAAATTGAACGAAAGATCAAATTAATTGAAAAATCTAGGCAAAACAAAAATACTCAAGCACATTGATTGAAAGATCAAACAAACTGACTAAAAGATCAAGCAGAAACAGTAAATGCTCATTCCCCTGCTCTTGGTCTCCACAAGGACAGGTCTCACCCAAGACTTTCTCTTTTACTTTCGATTTTGGTTTGTACCAACAAAAAAATTTCCCATTTTCATTTTCCTTTCTGGCATACAAAAAAATTAACTATGAAAAGACAGATTTACGTACCCTTACAAATATAAGGGCAACTAAGGAGTGAGTGATATTTCCACATATAAATATATAAAAAAACCTTTCTTAAAACTCGATTCAATGTCAAATAAGACGTTTTAACATGGATAGAGGTAATACATATAGAAAGAAAAATAAAAGGCTACTTTTTGTTGGAAAAAGTCACAATCCATGTACAGGTCTCAAGTACGTCAGTGATTCAAACATCAAATGATTATTTTTTTTAAATGGTAATGAATCCAAATTTTGACGAACATAGTTTATTTCAATAATTTGAAATTCCTAATAATAGGAGAAGGTATCATACGAGAGACCGTTTGACCATAACTTTATGATATATATAGGAGTGTGTTTTATTTCACCTATTTTTAAGTTTAGTTTATGTGTTTGTATTATTAAACTTTAGTTATGTTATTTTTAATTACTTGTTTTAATTAAAAATCATTTAACTGTTATAAATATGTATATAATATACATAGTTCAAGTGTTTGAGTCATTTATTCTATTTCATTGTAATTTCCTTCGTTTAATGATTTATTTTATTTATTTAAATATTATAAATGACAAATTAAGTTAGAAAAATAAACAAGACACACAAACCAAGCTGGTAAATATACGAGAAACCATTCATCCTACCAAAGCACTTTTAATGAATGACAAATAAGTGCAATTTTGAAACAAAAAAATTTTTAAATGAAAAACCATGTATGTGTCAGCTATTATCATTCTGGATTTTTATGATTTTAATGTTCAGCTATAATGCAAATTAGAATAGAAATGAGGCCCTTCTTTTATTAATTAATACTACATCGAAAGACAAAATGAACTCTATGATAACAGTTCTTGCTCATTGAATTTGCTTCATTCCTTGTACAGAACGTGACATTCCTTGTACAGAGTTCAAGTAAATAGTATTTTTTTAATTATTTTTTTTGTGTGTTTTTCCTGCTCATTTTAAATAGTGGCATTTTAAATTTAATTTTTTTCCCTGGTCATCATGACTTTGTGATTGCAGATGGTCAACTATAGCAAATTATCTGCCAAAAAGAACAGACAACGACATTAAAAACTTCTGGAACTCTCACTTAAAGAAGAAGCTGACCGAAATGGGGATCGATCCAGTGACCCACAAGCCGAGAAGCATTCTCAACCAGCTCGTCCCCGGTGAAGACAAAGCCGCGGCTAACCTTAGCCACATGGCTCAGTGGGAGCGAGCCAGGCTCCAAGCCGAAGCTAGGCTCGCTCGCGACTCCAAACTTCACAGCCAAGCCGCCGCCCCAGTTATGATCTCTCCGCCGACAGCGGCCGCGGCCGGCGATCTTTACGCGTGGAGCACCACCACTTTTAAAGCTCCGGCTACATATGGAACTGTCGAAAATGCCCTCGGTGGTGATGATGACGCCAATGAGCTGATGAAACTTGTTGGGCACAGGCTGAGTACGAATGTTGACAGCACAAACGTCATTTATTCCGATGCATGTGCGAACAGTAAGTTTGCTGATGAATACCACAGTGATCAGAATGTGAGCGGCATTCTGACCAGAAATAATGGTGCTGTCGATTTCCAACCAAGTACTGGTTTTAACGGTAATTACATTGTCGAACACAATGTTAACGTTGGATCATCTGGGTTCGCATGGAATGATCATGTTGTCGGTGGCGATATCATTCTGTGATTTTTCTGACGGATGCTCATGTTTCGATGAGTTCGTATGGAGTGATCATTCATGAGTTCACATTTTGCTTTGTACTTTTCACATTTTAATTTGGTCCCAAACGCTTTGTCTTTACTTTAATCGAGTTTATTAATTTCCACTTCTTCAATGCGTACCTGCAATCGAGTTATGATTTCAAAGCTTCCCACTTTTTAATTTATCCATTACATTTGTATCACACATAGTTAGATGTTGTGGCTCTACATAAAAAGAATTATATTTGTCATGGGTAACGTTCATATTCTCCGAAGAAGACAGTCCACTACTTTAGACAATATTGTAATATTGCTTTGAAGAATATGTATAACTTGCTAACAACAAAAATTACAATTGATTGGTAGGGAGTAGCGTCCCCAACTAATCACTACTACTTCAATCATGGATACACAAACTGCAACACTACTTGATTCAAAAACTAATTAATATTCTTCAAATTGTAATTACATTTAAAAACACAAATTATGAAAGGGAAAATGATTATGTACAATCCAAATCTACGTTCATTTCAAAATGAAAACCAGTGGCCTGAAAGAACGTCTAAAGACTTGATGGCTAACTCACTTTTTCAGCCACTACCAAACTGTCCGAGAGTGCATCGCAGGGATAAAGAATAGTATAACCGGCACTACAAGAGGATGGTACTTTTATCCGAGTATCGACTGAAATATTCCAGGGTATCACTGATCCGCTTTATGCAGAAGGACTGACACTGCGGGCTGCTTTAGGATTGGCCAATGACATTGGGTTGGATGCGCCATCATTTGTAGGAGACTACCTAAGCATTGTTCGTATGGTTCGGGAACTGGAACCTGTAACTCTGGGTTGTGTGGCTGCTTGAAGAGATCCGAAGGTTGTTGCTCAAGGGAGACTTCTGCAATCCTTGTTGGATCCATAAAGATAGGAACATACTAGCTAATCCCCTGCTTCTTTTGCAAACAATGGTTCGGATGTTAGAAGATGTTGGGATACGTCCCCAAAGTTTTTCTTGTCAAATGATTCTTGACGTTTTCTAGTAATAATACTGTGAAATTAATATATAATTTAATCAGCATATATAATTAAGGTCGTGTTCTCTTGAGCTTATCATGTAGATCCGTTCAATTTAAATCAGTCCAATTCAATTCAGTAAAAATATAATCTTATGAAATTCAAATTAATACAGTCATTCATTTTTTCAATACATAAACAACCTAATCTTTTGCAAAAAGAGGTTATGAAAAGGAGCATTACTAGCTATAATTTTTTCACTACGAATTTCTAATGAGATAATTTTCTTCAATGAAGAAAAGAAGGTTGGAAGAAGCGTCAAGATCGCATTACAAAGATATTGGGTTTTAATTTTTTGAAAAACAATGATATTGAGTTTAATTGAGTTTTACATGGAAACGTGATGAATAGTTTGTATTTTATTTAGGATGAGCAGCTGTAATTAAATTTTTCATGGTTTTAAATTTTTTTTTAAATGACGTGAGTGTTCTATAATATATATAGAAAGAAAAATAAAAAATACTTTTCTTATTACAATTAACTAAAAATTAGAGTTTAAATTGTAAATAAATTTGTAATCTCTAATACGAAATGATAAATTATTTAGGTCCGTATTTTTACAATAATAACCCTAATATTGTTAAGGCAAAAAATGGGGTTGAAATCATAAGGTTTCATCAGGGCACTATGGTAAAATGTGGATCTGTAAAAGAAAAATGTACCCGCATATAGAAAAATCGATCATTTAAGACATGTCTCAATTGGTCTCACTGAATGATCATGGTTAATACGTAAAAGACCAGTCTCGAAAGTGAGAAGATCAGCAATTATTGAATAATCATGTTTAATATGTAAGAAGTCGAGTTTGAAAGTGAGAATATCAACATTTGTCCCTGATCTAACCGAGGCCTCTCATAAGAAATATGAAACCTGTGAATCCAAAATTTAAAACAATTTGCTGATAAGTACTACTCCTTCGGGAGTACTGATCAGAATCTGAGCGGCATTTTTTAACCTAGTATTGTAGTACAGGTTTTAACGTTGGATCAGCTGATCAGATCGCATGGAATGATGTTGTCGGTGGTGGTGATCATTCCCGAAGTTCACATTTTGCTTTGTACTTTTCACATTTTAATTTGGTCCCAAAAGCTTTGCATTTTTTCCACTGTCAGCTGATCAACATTACTATCAGTTAATGATTAGTTTTCCATGCATGGGTAATGTTCAAATTTTTTTATGAAGACGGTCCTACTGTTTTTGAGAAAAACTGTAGAACAATAAATTGCTAAAAGTGAAAACAACAACCGCTTAAAGTAAAGAAGGTCTACTATCAATCACTACTAATAAGGGATCTGCTGGCATGGAACAGGAATACTACTTGATCCAAAACATTTTTATATTCTTCAAATTGTAAGCACGTTTAAAAAACACAAATTACAAAAGGGAAATGGAAAATGGAAAGGGAAACACAATTTTTACAAAATATTCAAAAAAGAGAGAAGCAACTAGATTAATGATCTAATCGATTAACTTGCTCCGCCCAGGGGAGGTCAGGAGTTCGAAACTCCTCGGGTGCAACATTTCACGCAACCCTGATCCCCTGAGTCAAGTTTCCGGTCGTACTCAACTCAAGAGTCGGAGTTGCATCGACGGTGTAAGTTGGATCTTCAATCCACTATAAGTAGCATGGTGAGGATATCGGTCATTCGACATACTGGATCAGTAGAATAGAGTAGAATATGATGATTGTATCAGATTCGGTTGTTGTAGTGTACCTTAAAAAAAATAAAAAATAAGGAATCAAACTAGAAAAGAAACAATGTTCGGCCATTTTGCTGGATATATATCTCGAATTCCAAGAGCCATGTTTAGCTCTCCAGGGACAAGTTCAGAGTCTAATTTAATGCGGGCATCGACCGGGAACGACGGTTAACCGGAATTGTGGCATTTGATTCGGAGGGCATTTCTATTCGTGCAGCGACGAGGAGATTTCTGCATATCCTCGATCCCGATCCCGTACTAAAGGAAACATTGGCGCTCGAGGAGGCATTGAGTTTGGCAGTTATATGCTTGACCAGCCTAGCACATGCATTGTTTGGGACGCTTTTTAAGTGGTGCAGATGGATCGAGTAATATAACAATATGACTAAATCTATTTACTATATTCCTCAATAATTATGCTTACCCAGTCAGTCGTGAGTCTGTTGTTGCCAGGATTATACTTGTGCTAGATTAGTATTATTTTGAGGGCCCTATCTGGGTTTCTCGAGATTTGAATTCCGTTGCTCATGTTCTAGCGAAATATGCGAAGTCGAGCTCCCTGTTATTTAACACATGTGATGTTCTTCCTAGATTTTTGTCATTCGTTTCTGGACGATTTTCATAACTCTGAAATATAAGTTTTTTTTGCTTAAAAAAAAACTAGAAAAGAAACAATAGTTTTTCATCTCCTCGTCAAGAAAAGGGAGAAGATTGAGGAGGGAGATGGTGGAAGGCTAATTAGATGACAGCATGTATTGGATTATATTACTTGAGATCACCACCATCACTCAATACTAAATTAGGATGATGAGTTAATTAGTCAATTATTGATTAGCTATATACTTTATCATAAATAAAAAATAAAAAATTATGCCGATTAGAGTATGAGTAATAGATACCAACACGGGCCTGAAATCAAAGCCCATATCAATTCATTATGACGATTTGGTCATTTATAGAACTAAAGGCCACTCAATCTCTTTATCTGGGCCGAGTTGCTTCTGTCTTGAAATGTTAGCAAATTATAAATATCCATCCACTATTCTTACAATAATATTTTTTTAAACAATTGTCTTAATTTTTTTAAAAATATTACAGTAATAATAGTAGAATAAACATCCAATTAATAGTTAATAGTAGAAGACATGGATGTATTGTAACTTTTTTTGAAACAGATGTAATGTAACTATGATTATGGAAAACTTCGAGTGACTGTCTTCTTTCAAGCTGTGGTACATTGTATTGTAAAGTTTTCATTCGGCCCATAGGCCCTGTCCAATAGCGCACAAAACCAGCACCACCAGCACCTACCAGCACCTATCAGCACCCACCAGCACCTATCAGCACCCACCAGCACCTATCAGCACCCACCAGCACCTACCAGCACCCACCAGCACCTACCAGCACTTGTCACTATTCACAAACATGAATTGTTTAAATTTTTTTTTTTACAACAAAAGGATGATTTCTCTTTAAAATTAGTTTCACAATGTTTTGTATGAATTTTCATTCTTCAAATATATAGTTTCATAATTATTAATCATTTTTCAAATCTATTTAAATAACAATTTCGTACTAGTAAATCAATATTATAAATAACTATTTTACAACTGTTACAAACATATTCGTACTTCCAATAATATTACAAATCACATATACTACTAATCGCTATCATCTAATGATTCATCTTCGCCAACATCACTACCTTCTAAATCAACATCTCCTAAATGCCAAATTTGTAAGGCAATACTCTCACGCACTTCGTTCATAGCAGTTTTTCGATCATCATCGTACAAACCTGAATCACTACTTCCTACACCCTCAGGATGATCTAACACGGGAATGTCTAGTTGTTGCATTCGAATGAAGTTATGAAGTGTGAAACATGCAACAATTATTGCTTTTTGGGAATCAATGTCAGTTTGGGGCATTCTTTTTAACATTTTCCAAGAACTCTTCAACTGACCGAAAGCTCCTTCTACTTTCATTCTTAAAGAAGAATGTCGTTTGTTAAAATGTTCCTTCATACCTTGAGGTGGTGTGTTTCTAAATTGCGGTCTAAATTGCGAGTGAAAAAGGGAACACCTTCTTCATCACCAACAACTGCATCTATAAGAGTTCCATCTAGAGCTCCAATAGCATTCTGAAACATATTCATCATATAAAATGAGTCAAACTGGTATGACCAAAATAATAGAAATTTAGTACAACACATCACCTCAAAAAAAGGCCAATATCGTGCATCGTTTGTAACCTCCGGGGAAGGCTCCAATAAATCACGATGAGGCCTAATGATATCGTGCGACAATATCACCAAAGCATTCACCACTTCTTTAAAACATGAACCAATGGTGGTTGGGGAACAGTTGAATCGTGAAGAAGCATCACGATAGGATTGTCCCTTGGCCAATACCCATAAACAAATAGCAACTTTTTCAATTATCTTAACTCGTCTTCCATCGATAAGAAGTTGTCGAGATCTCATCAAATGTACCAGATGGCTGAACATATGACGATCAAGTCGAAGTTGCACGTGACACTCATTCTCAGTTTCAGTTAACAATCTGTATACAAACTGCTCACCACTCTCACCTCCTCTTTGAGAATGCCTGGAAGATGATTCAGGTTCTTCAGGTTCATGTGCCCCACCTAGTTGCAGTTGCGCTAGCTGAATTGAACTGTGCAATTCTTCGAGTATAATCCTAAATGCAAGCCGCCTTACATTATTACTCATCCTGCATTAATGGGGAAACAAATAAATTAATCCACTGAAAGTCATTAAACACTCTCAATACTTGTATCACCAACAACGAAGTACTATTATCAATTAAACATAGATTAAAACAGTTCACCCGTTTCTTGAAGATAACAAATACAAATTCACACACCAAAGCAGTATATGTTTGACACATAATTAAAGTCTACCAACATATCACAATCAAACTGGTAATACATGAAACATATTTCAAGATTGCATAATCTACTGTATTCCATTTCTCAAGTAGTTCATCTTCTGTCTATCAGTCAAAAGATTCAAGAAAGTGTCTGCCCTCCTTCCAGTCTCCAAGTATGTCATTGCAGCAGTGAAATAATCCTCACCGCCCTCTTGTTCCATGATTCCCAACCTCACAAGCTCATTGCTGCAATCTCTAGCCAATGCAGCACTTGTAGTAACAACAGGTTCTTGATCTTTTGCTAGTAGTTGAAGCACACTCTCCATGCTTGAACTTGTTTTTTTCAATTGATGATACACATCAGCTTCATCACTGCATCTCTTCTTGCCCCTCCTTATCTCAACGGCTTCACCAGAGTCACTCTCATCACCGGATACGATGTTGATTCCAGGTTCAATGTCATTGTCATTGTTTTCACTATCTCCAGAACCCTCTTCAAGATCGAGGTCATCGATATCAGCAACCACATTTATAAAATTTATATTAATAATATGTACATGAATATACATATAATTTATTTATTTTTGGTTACAGTTATTGTATTGGATATTATTTTATGATACACTAATGATTAATTAAACTTATGTTTAACTTATCAAAAAATAGTAAATGTATTTCAACATATAACATTGACATTATTTTATTAATCACAGTACATAATTATGTACATCATAATTATACAATTTTAATTTAATTTAAATACCCTACCAGCACCTACCAGCACCTACCAGCACCTACCAGCACCTTCCAGCACCTACCAGCACCTACCAGCACCTACCAGCACCAGCAACCTGTACCAGCACCCTATTGGACAGGGCCATAGTGTGCAAGTGCCACTTATCTTTTAGCAAAATTAACTTTGGTTTCCATTCCAAACTAATAATATAAATATAATTTTACATAGTGAAAATAAAAGCAATTTCTATATGCAGGTCCATTTTTCTCTTGCAGGTCCATATTTTACCATAATGCCCCTGATGGAACCCTATGATTTCAAACCCATTTTTTGCCTTAACAATATTAGGAGTATTATGGTAAAAATACGAGGGTTGCTCCATGCAGGTACATTTTTCTTATGCAGGTCCAGGTCCGAAAGGCTAAAAAAGTTAGCCAAAATGCAATAGGGCATTTGAGGGTACTGTAGTAAAAATATGGACGTGCATGAGAAAAACGTATGGAGAAATTCGGAAAATGAAATAAACACAATGCATGCTAAGTTAAAACTATGAACACGTAATAGCGCACAAAACCAGCACCACCAGCACCTACCAGCACCCACCAGCACCTATCAGCACCCACCAGCACCTATCAGCACCCACCAGCACCTATCAGCACCCACCAGCACCTACCAGCACTTGTCACTATTCACAAACATGAATTGTTTAAATTTTTTTTTTTACAACAAAAGGATGATTTCTCTTTAAAATTAGTTTCACAATGTTTTGTATGAATTATCATTCTTCAAATATATAGTTTCATAATTATTAATCATTTTTCAAATCTATTTAAATAACAATTTCGTACTAGTAAATCAATATTATAAATAACTATTTTACAACTGTTACAAACATATTCGTACTTCCAATAATATTACAAATAACATATACTACTAATCGCTATCATCTAATGATTCATCTTCGCCAACATCACTACCTTCTAAATCAACATCTCCTAAATGCCAAATTTGTAAGGCAATACTCTCACGCACTTCGTTCATAGCAGTTTTTCGATCATCATCGTACAAACCTGAATCACTACTTCCTACACCCTCAGGATGATCTAACACGGGAATGTGCATTCGAATGAAGTTATGAAGTGTGAAACATGCAACAATTATTGCTTTTTGGGAATCAATGTCAGTTTGGGGCATTCTTTTTAACATTTTCCAAGAACTCTTCAACTGACCGAAAGCTCCTTCTACTTTCATTCTTAAAGAAGAATGTCGTTTGTTAAAATGTTCCTTCATACCTTGAGGTGGTGTGTTTCTAAATTGCGGTAGATGCCTTCGACTTACTCCATCACTATATGGAGCCAAGTATCCAAGGGTGTTTGGATATCCTGAATCTACCAAATAATATTTTCCTACAAAAATTGTTAGGTAAGTTGATGTACACAAATTATACAATTGGGATACAAAATTACATGTCTCCAAAGTAAAATCATATTATTAATATAAATTTTTTAAATTTTTTAAATTTATATTAATAATATGTACATGAATATACATATAATTTATTTATTTTTGGTTACAGTTATTGTATTGGATATTATTTTATGATACACTAATGATTAATTAAACTTATGTTTAACTTATCAAAAAATAGTAAATGTATTTCAACATATAACATTGACATTATTTTATTAATCACAGTACATAATTATGTACATCATAATTATACAATTTTAATTTAATTTAAATACCCTACCAGCACCTACCAGCACCTACCAGCACCTTCCAGCACCTACCAGCACCTACCAGCACCAGCAACCTGTACCAGCACCCTATTGGACAGGGCCGTAGTCGATCGACGTACGACATGATGCAATAGTTGTAAATGCCCTTTAGTAGGAGACCGGCTCTTGCCTCCCGGCGTTATGGCATCCCAACACCTCAAGGCCCTTGTCCCATGAACATAATTATTTTTTAAACACAACTAATTAACCGTATAGTCAAACTAATATGTAAATAATAATAAACTTGCTGAAACATCATCATTCACTTCTAATATAATATAATTTGTTGATCTAATTATAATAGAAGTAATTATTATTATGTTGAAATTAGGAATATCACGTCTAAATCAAACAAATTATATTTCATCCGAAATGAGCTAATATAAAACATGTTCAAATAAGGCCACGTTCTCCTGAACTGTTTTTTGCTAAACTAATTAAAACTAAAATGAATGGAGTTGAAGTGAAAAATTATGTATTGAAAAAGAATCAAAATGACTGAGAAATCAAATTATACTTCCCCTGAACTAAACTAATTTACAAATACTCTCAAAGGAACATACTTAATAGTGAGAAAAATCTAGAAGACACACTTTTGGCTCAATTTTATCAAAACAAATTCTAAATTGAATGCTTAATATATTGGTAAAAAATCAGTCTTGAATAAAAAAAATCAAATAATCAGGAATAATACACTAAATGATCATGGTTAATATGTGAAATGTCGAATTTAAATGTGGGAAAATCAATATTTGTCTCTCTCGTCTCGATCGAGACGTGTCTCAAAACACCTCCTGCCGATCTTAAATGATTAGACAAATGTTTTCAAAGGAAACAAAAAGGAATTCGACAAATGTCAAAATATATGGTGGATCTATATTATTGGTTAATAGGTGAAAGATCGGGTTTAAATATATAATTTATATATATATATGTATGTATGTATGTGGAAGGTGGATCTAAGGAGAAATGGGGGTAATGGAATAGGATTCATATTTAGATTACCACCAATTTGAGATCGTACGGAACAATGATAATGAATGCAACGAAACCTACCAAAGTGAAAATTTTAATGGGACACTATTAAATCTACCCTGGGGGGCGGCGACCCCCCCCCCACGTGGCCTTTGATCTCCCATCTGATCTCTCAAGGACGTGTGACTGATTTTCAATAATTATTCATAATTTAAAATTAAAGCAAACATGGATTTTAAAATTTTAAAAAAAGTAGGGTACTAACTAATACTAATACAAAAATAAAATTTAATAGTATTATAAATCTGAAATAAATGAAATAGATACATTATAAATCTATACTAGTATTTAATAGTTATTAGTGGTTAAGATATAAAGGTCGAATGAAAGTAACATGTTAATTCTATACTACACCACATATTTCCGCACCTCAGAAAAATTCAAAAATTTGCACGAGCACTATTTATTCTATATTAAGAAATAGTATTGAGTTAAATTTCACGAATGTCCTTAATAGGCTGAAAATTATTTTAAATACAAGTCCGACCCTTAAAAATTCAAGGTAACGGGTGATTTACGCTCAGCTTGAAGTGTGAGTTTGTCAAATAAGCGATGTAATATTTCCTGAAGCATGTGCTTGTACTAAATCAGGTATGGTTTGGTTAAATTTGAGTGGAAAATCTTGGGAAAAAAATTTAATGGCCACAACAACATTTTTTGAACTTTCGGGCAACGTATGTAAATATTTTTTCTACCACCCACGTTGACCCAAAAAACCTTAAAATGGTAATTTCACATTTCGCGAGCCTTCAATTAGGTTTCGAACTACTAAATTTTGAAATTCAACGTTTCCAACATTCTTGGAGGGACGTAGGTGAATAAAGTTAAAAGTTTGTATAAATGCCGAAATTGAAATCCGCTTGAATGAATTTCTAACAAAAATCCTAACAACTAATATTGTACTTGAACACCATCAAATTTTCATTCTAATTACAACACTAAAGAGTCAATGTGTTAATCTCTTGAACCTTTGTATCGTAACTTGTAAACACGAGTAGTAAACACTACTGATTTGTTCTACACCACATATTTCCGCACCTCAGAAAAATTCAAAAATTTGCACGAGCACTATTTATTCTATATTAGGAAATAGTATTGAGTTAAATTTCACGAATGTCCTTAATAGGCTGAAAATTATTTTAAATACAAGTCCGACCCTTAAAAATTCAAGGTAACGGGTGATTTACGCTCAGATTGAAGTGTGAGTTTGTCAAATAAGCGATGTAATATTTCCTGAAGCATGTGCTTGTACTAAATCAGGTATGGTTTGGTTAAATTTGAGTGGAAAATCTTGGGAAAAAAAATTAATGGCCACAATAACATTTTTTGAACTTTCGGGCAACATATGTAAATATTTTTTCTACCACCCACGTTGACCCAAAAAACCTTAAAATGGTAATTTCACATTTCGCGAGCCTTCAATTAGGTTTCGAACTACTAAATTTTGAAATTCAACGTTTCCATTATTCTTGGAGGGACGTAGGTGAATAAAGTCAAAAGTTTGTATAAAGGCCGAAATTGAAATCCGCTTGAATGAATTTCTAACAAAAATCCTAACAACTAATACTGTACTTGAACACCATCAAATTTTCATTTGAATTACAACACTAAAGAGTCAATGTGTTAATCTCTTGAACCTTTGTATCGTTACTTGTAAACACTACTAGTAAACACCACTGATTTGTTCTACACCACCTATTTCTGCACCTCAGAAAAATTCAGAAATTTGCACGAGCACCTAATTGAAGGCTCACGAAATGTGAAATTTCCATTTTAAAGCTTTTTGGGTCAACGTGGGTTGCAGAAAAAATATTTACATATGTTGCCTGAAAGTTCCAAAAATGTTGTTGTGGCCATTAAAATTTTAACTTAATTAAAAGAAAAACCTCATTGTTCAGCGAAAACACACTAAGACCATGTTTCATAGGGCTTATTAGTTCAATTCAGTCCAGTCCAGTTCAGTTCAGTTCAGTTCAATTCAATGCAATTTATTGAAATTCAGGTTACTTCAGTCATGCTGATTATTTTTTCAGTACATTAATTTTTCACTTCAGTTCAGTTCAGCAAAAATTAAACTTTACCAAATAGCTAAACATGGCTTAAATTAAGTTTAACTATTTAAAAGACAAATCTTTCTTCATTATCAATACTCACAAACAAACTTGAGTTTAATTACATAATAGTTAATCCTTAATTAATTTCTATAAAATTTAACATCTAACTTGAAAGAGCACAAAAAAAAAAAAAAAGCAAAAGAAAAGAAAGAAGAATGTGGGCTTGACACGTGGGGGTGGCAGCCCCCCGGGGGAGAAATATAATTCTCCAACAACATGAAGGAAAAACCAGCCTTTATTTGCTCAAACAACATGAAGGAAACAAAATCAGTTTTCATTTATTATTATTTTCCCCCAGAATTGATTGTGACTGTTGATGTACATAAATTACACGCCCCATCGCATTCACACGAGGCAACTACATTTTTCTTTCAATTTCATTTTTCTTTATATATAGGATAAAATAATTATAG
Organism: Cruciata laevipes; assembly: GCA_963678965.1. Taxonomy (NCBI): domain Eukaryota; kingdom Viridiplantae; phylum Streptophyta; class Magnoliopsida; order Gentianales; family Rubiaceae; genus Cruciata; species Cruciata laevipes. Next base: position 3,819,515 of record OY787641.1, on the reverse strand, counting down.
GAGTATTATAGATGTACTTAGAAATTAGAATAACCAGCTAAATGACATTTTTCATGGAAAAAGACCTATTACAATGCTGAATATATAACAAATAATACAAATGACCATTAATTATATGGAGTTCTTTTGAGTTAACAATTATGGGTAACTCCGGAATTTTGTTTTGCCTCGGAAACTCTGATATATCCCTCAAGGGCAAACCATTGATTATTTGACACATCATCAAGTTTTATTAAGGTTTAATGCCTTTTAATTTCTGCTTCTACATACAAATTTAATCGTATAGTAATTTAATTCACAATAGTGCGTGGATATATCTAGAATAGTATTTACTGCTGCAAGCTTTAATTTCACCGTTCCGTCCTTGATGATTCATCAAGTTTATTCACTGTGAAAGATACTACAAATTTCAGTGATATTGATTTATCAAAGTTATTCACTGTAAGTGTGGACAAGACAGGAGTCAGGAATTCAGAATGACATTTAGTACGCACTCCAAATGGTTTCCAATGTAAAACCATGAACAGTGTAATCTCGTTAAAAGAATTTCCATATTTGGAAGGTGAAAAGTTTCCAGTGCCGCAGTAAATAACTAATCATGAGCTCAGACAAGTTGCCAATCGGCTAACTAGTTGGGAAAAAAAAGCTTGATTCAAACAGGATCATTAAAAAGAATTAACTCTGAAGAAGTTACTGTTGAAATGATGATGTTGTCATCGAATTTAACCGGTTGAGGTGCAAGTAGTAATTCGTATTCAATTGCATGTGGGTACAATTGTAATTAATTATCTGCAATTTTTCTGGAAACATCAGCTCATTATTTTATTTTATGTAAAAATCTATGTTTTTTTTTTTTTGCAAACTAAAAATCTATGTGGATTTTTAGCAGAAATCTCATACTAATTAATATCTTCTATCAGGAATATTTTTGGGTAGATAAATCATAAGGAAAATAATTGCAAAAAATGTTTGTTGTAGTTGTTTATTATCATTCTTGAAGAACGTTGGGTTATTACCATTAAGCTGTTTTACTATATATCTATATTTAAAATTGGGGTTTGCTATATGCAGGACCATTTTTCTCATGCATGACCGGTTTTTTACCAAAATGCCCCTTTTATTGTGAAGACAAAAAATGCTACTTAAAATGCAAGGGTACACTTGGGTTATTATGGTAAAAAATCGGTCCTGCATAAGAAAATCGGTCCTTCATATAGCAATTGGGTTAAAATATGAATATAATTTGACTGACGAATTCAGAGAATTAATGGTTTGTGTAATTAATATTTGCCTTATCTCCAACTGTGAAGAGCAGCAAAATATTCAAGAGTTTTTACAAAGGTTAGGTGGTTGTTTCCCGCGGTATTTAAATTTAATTTCGGATTCCAACGGCAAATAGTTACTCATCTTGAGTTGTCCCTTTGACATCCTCAAATCATCAAATGCATGCATGCCACTATTGTTGGAGGCAGCCTGTCAACTGAGAATTTCCAATATTTACATATATATATATATATATATATATATATATATATATATATATATACTTACATAATATTTAAGTTATATATAATTAGACAATGTTTTGGATAGACCCTTGTATGGTCCTGTCCAGTTGAGATGAAAATGTGCTGAAAAGTGCTGAGAGGTGCTGAAGGGTGCTTAACAGTGCTGAAGGGTGTTGAAGAGTGTTGAAAGGTGCTGAAATTGAATTAAAATTGTGTGATATACACATAATTATGTGTTGTGATTAATAAAATAATGTCAATGTTACATTTTGAAATGAATTGAATAAAAATTTTTTAGCAGTTGAACAAAAGTTTAATTAGTCATAAGTGTATCATAAAATAATATCCAATACAATAACTGTAAAAAAATTGAATAAATTATATGTATAATCCATCTATTCATGTGTACCATTTTTCACTCGCAATGGTAAAAAAAGTTGGAATGTCTTGCCACTATGTTCCCACGACACAACAATGTGGAGAGATGCATTGGGTAATCCAGAATTCCATTTTCCTCATCCGCCGGAAGGTAATATTTCTAATTTACATCAACTTACCTAACAAATAATAATGTATAATGTATTTACGTATTGGTCAATTTGTGTAGGAAAACATTATTTGGTAGATTCAGGATATCCAAAAACCCTTGGATACTTGATTCCATATAGTGATGGAATAACCCGAAGACATCTAACGCAATTTAGAAACACACCACCTCAAGGTATGAATGAATATTTTAACATGATTAAAAACGCACCACCTTTCAACATTTTAACATTTTAAACTCATTATTTATATATTTTTGAAAAATGATTAATAATTATGAAATTATATATTTGAAGAATGATTAATTTGTACAAAACATATTGAAACTAATTCAAAAGAAAAATTATTCCTATTTTTTTTTAAACAATTTTAAAAACATTTCATATCTGTGAATAGTGACAAGTGATGAAGGGTGCTAAAGGGTAAAAAGTGATAAACCAATAAGCTGAACTGGACATGGCCTATGTGTGGCAGGATCGAATCTGTTATAAAAGTAAAAGACATGTTCATATTTTACTAATGGATGTCTGTATTTTTTTTGTAATTTATTAATTTAGTCTTGGTATTATTTGAGGGTAAATGTATAGTGGGATTGAGCAAAATTTTAATAAGTCCAAAAAATAAGGGTGTGCATTGATCCCTTCCCATATATATATATATAATATTCAAAAACTAACAAATGAACGCTCGTTAGTAAGTACAGGTTCATTTTCTCCCTTTATTATGAACGATTTCCTCAATCGCGATTTTGTAGACAAATCAAGTGTTGTTTCAATGATTTTAAAATTTCGAAAAGTTGACATACATTTATTCATAATTAAGAAAAAAACCATTACACTCAAGAATAACTAGATAAGATGACTTGTCTTCTTCAAAAAAAAAAAGATAAGATGACTTGTCGACTTAATTAGGATTCTTCACGTTGACAATATTGTTCCAATATCTTCTGTTGTCTTCAAGATCGCCGGTACCATTATCAAGTGGAACGTTATCCGAGTCTCCAAAATTACTCAAACCATCGGAAAAATTCGGATGCCTTATCAACGGTTCTCCAAAGCAAGCAGCATAAATATCAACGGCATCATCATCATTGATCGTAATAATATTTGGACCATCTGTACATCTTTTGTTGATCATTCCGGCTGTAAATGGCATGCCATTATTCTTATCAACTAGAGTAACTGGGGCACAAGTGGCGGTGGAAATGGCTGTCGTGGTGGAGCCGCCGGTGATAATGCTATCGGAGAAGTTCAAGGTGGAGGTCGGAGATTCTAGGGTTCCGCCGGGGTTAAAAAAGCCATTGTTGATATTTCTCCATGTCCCCGACCTCAATTGCCAAGCCTTAAGCACATCAAGACATGGTGGCATTGATTGCACTGGAAAAAAAAAATCGTGATTTTAGGTTAATTTTGTACAGTGTATTCAAAATACGTAAATAAAAAAAATTCAAGTAACATCATCTAATAATGAATCAATATCAATTTCAACAAAATCTAAAAAAAATATCAATGTGATCGTGGTGATACATACTGGTAAATGCCGAGAATGACATGGTACTATTGGCGAGTTTGGATTGACGAGCTAGCCTGGATTCGGCTTCAAGCCGGGCGCTCTCCCATTGCGCGGTGTGGCTAAGGTTAGCCGAGTCCTTGTGTTGCCCCGAGAAACCCAAAGGGTTCATCTTTGGCTTGTGAGTTGATGGATCGATCCCCATTTTGCTTAGCCTCTTCTTCAAATGCGTGTTCCAGTAGTTCTTGATCTCATTATCCGTCCTCCTTGGCAAGTGATTCGCTATAGTAGACCATCTACATTTGAAAAAATACGCGTTATGGCGAATCCAACAGAATATCAATATCTCATCTAATAATATTCATAACACTATACATGCAATATTGATGATATTAACGATCAAAAGTTAGCTATTTTGACTAAATGAATAGCATCTGTGAACGCTAAATCGGGAGCAGGAAACTACCTGTTTCCGAGAAGTGCATGGAGTTGAATGATGGTTTGCTCTTCTTGAATGGTAAACTCCCCCCTCTTAATATCAGGCCTTAGATAGTTAGTCCACCTGAGTCTGCAACTCTTACCACATCTCTCCAACCCTAAAAATGTACAAACAATTGATGCATAAGTGTTTTTTCTTCTTGATATAAAAAGAGTAAATTAATATTAAAATATTTTACCGGCTTTGGCTGGGAGGGAGCGCCAGCTTCCATGGCCGTGGAGGTGGATGTAAGAGACGAGCTTTTGGTCTTCTTCAGCAGTCCATTTCCCTTTCCTCAGTCCCACTTTCTCGCAACATGGTGATCTGCCCATATTATATTCGAAATGGCAGAGATGGAGAAAGCTGCTTTTGGTTGATCATGATATATAAGACAAATTCTTATATGTTAGGTTTGATGAACGGACACAAATATTTTGATGAGGTGACATGTTTGATGAAGTGAGACCTATGTTTGATGAGGTGGCGTCAAGATTTGATGAGGTGGTAGTGAGTTATGATGAGGTGGCAGCAATGGAATTTTTCTTATTTGGCCTTGCCTCATGGGTGAGGCTGCCACAAGAGAATTACTCATATATATATATACAAATAGGTGTATTATATACTTTTACTGTTATTCAGCTGTAATAGATATATACACACCCTTTATACTAATCTGTATCTATGCACACTATATATTAGACGAATAATTATAATTGTTTATAATCTTTTAATCATGCATATACAATTTTCAGAAAACTCGGTTAGCTCGGTATTTCAGTTTCACTCATTCAAAAGCGACAACATAAAATTAAAAATTCATAATATAGCTTAACAAAAATTATAATATTTTCAAAACATTCTCGTAGTTAAACAATTCTGGACGTGCTCTAGTAACATGGATATAAAATTTATAGTTTTACCTTAATAAAGAAAAATGAATAGGTCAATTAATTAAATAATAGTGCCTTTTACGACGAATGATTCAGAAGCTTGACCACAGAAATAAGAGAAGCATTTGAATGTGAAATTAACATTTAATTTAACTAAATCACATACCAATCAAATTAACCGTTCTTTTTTTTTATAAAAAAAAAGCACGGCAAGCTTATACTAGTATTATGAAATGGAACGAATAATAGTGACACAATTCAGGATCGTGCAATTATTTTCTGTCATGACTAGTCAAAATAAATTTCTTTTTGTCTGAAACAAATCACCAGTAAAATAATCTCCAAGCATAGCGGATCCACCCATGTGCAATTGCCACCCAAAAATTATTATTTTTGTTTTTTATGTGTTAAAATTTAAAAAATCTTAATTTTGTCTACACTATTTTACCGAAATTACTTATAATATTTAGAAAATCTAAAATTACCCCTTCCCTTTCATATTCGTGGATTCGCCTCTGCCTCCAAGGATGGGGACATGATCACATGACCATGCATAGTCAATTGAATTTCTTACAAAAGTTCGTTCCCAGATGATTGATTGCCGATGCCGGGTAAAACAAGTCTGCCACTTTGATCACCACTCGGTGATTATGTTTAATACTCCTTCCTAGCGGTCCGTATATCAGATTTGTAAATCAAGAGATTTGGTTAATAGTTGCTTATATGTGAAAATAATATGGAATGATTTTAATCTCCGAGGAGAAAGTCAAACAATGTTTATTGAGATTGACTGGAAAGTAATAACAGATTAATCTCTACTTAGTTTAGATGAGAAAACAAACTCTTAGATAGGAAAAACAACTGGGAGAAAATTTTAACTAGAATTTCAAATGTTGTTTTATTAAAGCATTAAATGATTAACTATCGCTTGCCGCAATTTAGAATTTAAAAGTATAAATAATTAGTCATATCTTTGTTATTTAGATGAAATTTTTGAACATGAGGCCAGTATATTGCACACGTTCTCTACACACAGTCACATTAATATACTGCATATGTTACCGGCATCTGAAACCACAGGTAATTAAATTAATTGAGCTCCAGAGTTTCAGAACAAAAATCAGTAATTAGGGTTCACCTAAAATCGAATCAAATAATAAATGAAAAGATATGACAATAATTTTGTACTGCATAAGTAGAAAAACGCATGGGGAGACCGATCCCGGTGCCTGCGCTACTAAGTTGCCGGACGTCCGTATTGATTCCTACGTGCATGCAACAAGCAATCCGCGTTCATATTTACGTAGCAGATCAGACTTGAAAGTAAAAAGATTAATACATAATCTATTCAACATGTTTTATTTTGTATTGATGTTCTCGTTACGTTTAATATTTTACTTATTAATTATGATCATTAAGGGGGTGCTTGGTTGAAATAGAAGAATGAGAATCGAAATGGGAATGATAATAGGGTATAATGATTATAGGGGTAGTGATTATAATGTTGTTGTTCGGTTTGCATTAGGGAATGGCTAAAATTAGTAAACTAAAATGACGGAGTGGCTAAATATAGTAAACAACTAGGTAATGAAACTCATAGTTGTCAATTTTGGGGGGTTTGGGTAATTTGCCAGTTTTGGGTAATGAAGGTGGGCCCATATAATCATAATACCCAACCAAACACTCATACTCTATAATCAAACCCATTACCCACCTCCAAACCCCTCAACCAAGCACCCCCTAAGTGTATAAACGTGGATCTTCTCACTTTTAAACCTGATCTTTTACTTATTAAATTTTGGTTGCTTCATGCAGGTATATTTTTCTTATGCAGGTCCAAAATTTTAAGAATGCCCTTAATATTACTAAGTCTAAAAATGTTAACCAAAATGTAAGGTGGCATTTAAGGGTATTTTGGTAAAAATGTGGACCTGGCCTGTATGAAAAAAACGTACATGCATGGAGAAATCAGTAAATTTTTTAGACTAATATTTAGACAAGTTTCAGTTGAGAATTTTTATATGATGAACATTATATATTCGTTGAAATATATAATACTGTAATAGTACACCAATTTATTATGTTTACAGATGTACGTACGCTACAGCAATTTATTTGGCCATTATATATGGTCACTCTGGAAAATATTATGAAGTTTACCTAAATGGAAACTCTCATTGATGTAAATATTCAAGAGGTACCAACTATATTTCTGTATGTTAGATTTGAAATTGCCTTGCTAGCCGTTTTCGGAAATTGTACGCCAGTAATTATGCCTTTCAAAGTACTTATAGTGACTCAAAATGATTTTTCAGCACCCATCAATTTTTATTGGTATCCATTATTTTTTCTGTCCAATTGTACGTGTATTGATATTATTTCAGTTCCGAGTTGTATTAAAATTAAATTTATCCAATTTTCCTATTTTTTCCCTTGATTTGAAAGGAAATGGAATATATAACACGAATAATATATATGTGCACTACTTTGTATTTAATATTTAAATAAGAGTCCATCTCCTGGGAGACCCGTCTCTGTGGTGATCAAGGGCCAAGGGACTGCACATTTACTGTTTTTATTGATCTTTTAGTCAATTTGCTTGATCTTTCAGTGTATATTCCTGTTTTTCCTTGATCAGTCAGTTAATTTGCTTGAGAATTTACTATTTTGTCTTGATATTTCATTCAATTTGCTTGATCTTTCGGTAAATTTCCTTGATCATTCCTATTCCATGATACCTTACTGTTCTTCCGTACAAATTCAGAACGAAAATCAGTCTCGAGTCGGTCCATGTGAGCCGGCTGAGCTCTTGCGTCACCAGCAAATTAAAACCTTAACGCGACGGCGGGGTTGAAGCCAACAACAATTTCGACCTATAACGTCCCCTATAGTCCCTGGTCTCTATAAAGAAAGGACTCAAATGAGAATTTGTATTTAAATTAAAGTAGTGATATAGTAATACAAAATGTTAATGTAAATGTCGTTAGGGTGAGACCTATACTATCACTCAACCTTAACTTACGCTTAAGACCCCAACATCATCTCCAAATCTATGTACCTCCCCTCTAACGACCCAAACCTCAGCGCGCTAGAAATCCAAAACTTTGACTCACCACCAACAATGCTGACAACCCAAAACTTCAGCGACGCCCAACCTCATCTCCGGTGCCTCATATATACTCCAATAATCCCAACCCCACCTCTAGTGGCCCCATACACGACCTCCAACGATACAAATTAAGCTTAATTCTATCGAACCTTAACCTTAACCTCAACAACCCCGATGACACAACCCCAACTCCCAACAATCCAAACTTGAATGTTGGGACTTGAGCCTCAATGCTGGACCGCCACCAAACCACCACGACCTCTAGAAAAACAAAAAAACAGCTGGAAAATAATAATAAAAAATCAATATGCTATCACTGCCAAGGATCTCCAATCAGAATCACACCACCGCCAAGGATCTCCGATTAGCTCACCTGTGCCGCGTCGTGATGATCTTTTCGCCAGCTCTGTCGCACGGCAAATCTGCTGCAAAATTCAATCGACGTGATGGGCTCGCAAAACTGAGCAACGCATATCATATTTTACAAATTTTCAATTGATCTTAAAAGTTTAATATATATATATATATATAAAAGATCAAGTTTGAAAGTGAAAAGATCGACAGTAATACACTTATTAATCATGCTTAAAATGTAGAATATCAAACTTTAAATGTGAGATTAATGCAAAACAAGGTAATGATCATGCATGAAAATAATTTTTTTTAAAAAAATATGCGTCTCAATTTAGACCATCCTCTGGACCACCTCACAAAGAATCGCCAATGGGAACATTTTTATTTTTCGTTGATCAATCGAATCTATAGGTCTATCGGTATCTTACAAAAAGCAAGATATAATTACTTGGACTCCCTCACCCCAGGCAGGTGATCCCCAGCCGATAGTTACATTTCTTTCGACTTAATTGCAGTTGTCAATTTATAATTTTGTTTAACATAATTTGATTAATTGGTAAGATTAGACTTGAAAAAGTAAGAAAATCAACGATTATAACATTTAAAAGATCAGATTATAACTCACAATTAGTACCGTCTAATTGGGGCGCTTTCAAGTTAGATAATTTTTTTTAAGTTGGTAAATTCATTTAAAATTTGTTGTTGAAATATTACTCTAATGAGATAATTATGATATGAAAAAATTGTGGTCACTGTAAAAGCAGAGTAGCAGACCAAATTGGACCCAGATTATTTTTAAAGCTAGCGCTCCCCGACCACAATTAGTTCTTCTTTGAAATTAAATAATATAATATATAAGAAAACAAATAAAGTGCATTCCATTTTGTTCCAAAAGGTAGGTACAATTTTCACTGACCATTATTACAACCTGATCAATCATGTTTGAAAAACAACAAACATAAATCTGATCAACTTTAAACCAAGAAACTTTGCTACTACAGCTTAATAAAGATGAAAAGTTCAAAATGCATGAAAAGTTAACCCTAAAAAATAACCAGATTAAAACACACGTCCGTTAGAGAAGGCCGTTAACCCATGATAACTCTGTTCTGAAAATATGGTCGGCGTCGAGGTTACCGTTATCTGCTGCGTCATTATTTCCGGTCAAAAGGCTGCCAAAATTCTGATCGATATCAATACCATAAATGGAGTTCGGGTATCCGAATTCGGCATCATCAAGCTGCTCCATAGTACAGCAGGCATTGTCTCCCACTAATTCTCCGATCCCATCATCACCGTTTCTCAGCTGCCCTTGGATCTCCGAAAGGCCGTTTTCGCCGTGATTATAGCCGGTGACCGGAAAATGATTCGCTCCGGCACCAAAATTCAGCGTCGAGGTTGGTGACACTAGGGTTCCCACGGAAGTCGGGGTGGTGGTGGTGCTCCACGCCGCTAGTTGAGCTTGCCAAGCTTGGAGCACGTCGAGGCGCGGCGGCAGGGAGATCTGCGGCGGCGGCGGCGGTTTCACCGAGTTCATGAGTTGGAGGTTCATGAGTTTGGACTCGCGAGTGAGTCGAGCTTCGGCCTGTACCCTAGCTCGCTCCCACTGAGCCATGTGGCTGAGTTTCGCCGTGTCCTTCTGTTGACTCGGAGAGAGAGCGACGTTCATCTTTGGCTTGTGGGTTTCTGGATCGATCCCCATTTTGGTTAGCTTCTTCTTCAAGTGAGTGTTCCAATAGTTCTTTATATCGTTGTCGGTTCTTTTCGGCAAATGACTCGCTATAGCCGACCATCTGCATAATTATACCGTCAGACAGTATCAGAATCACGAGTCTTATCAATATATTGATTTTTATACTAAAAATACAGTAAAATACGATGTCCGGTTAATAATCTATTAAAAACAATCTTATCATTGTATGGTGAGGGTGCTTAATTATTCTTGTCTATTTGCTAATCATTGCACACACTCCGTCCAAAAAAATTAATTGACTTATTAAAGTAATTTATTTCCAAAATTGATTGATGTGATGGATATAATATATTATTGTTGCATAACTATAACACACACATATATATATATATATACATACTTTGCAAAATTTCTAATATTCAGAAAATACGTTTTTCACTTTGGCTAGTAAAATATATAGTAAAACTTGTTTTTGTAAACAATATCATGCAAATTAATTTAAGAGAAGTTATAATGATGAATATATAACTTCACTTTTTAATATAAAGTTGTATGTAAAAATTACCTGTTTCCAAGAAGTGCATGAAGTTGAATGATAGTTTGCTCTTCCTTCAAGCAAAACTTGCCTCTCTTGATATCTGGCCTTAGATAGTTGTTCCACCTCAACCTACAACTTTTCCCACATCTCTGAAGCCCTAAACAAAAGCAAAAATAGTTTTACCTCCACACATCATAAATCTCAATACTCCCGATTAAGAAACAATTTACATGGAGTTTTATAACTACGACATTACAATACATTTTACAGTATCAAAAACTCAAGCGGCTTAAATGAAGAGAAGTATGAAAAAACTAGTCTCAAAATTCGGAGTCTACCGGCTTTTGCAGGGAGAGATCGCCAGCTTCCATGGCCATATTGTTCGATGTAAGTCATGAGCTTTTGGTCCTCTTCAGAAGTCCATGTTCCTCTTCTCAGCCCCATCTTATTGCAGCACGGCGATCTTGTCATAGCTACAGTAAAAACTTTAGCTATATATATATATATATATATAACAGAAGATATATATAATCTGGCAGAAAGATGAATTAGTTAGAGAAAAGGATAATTCTGAGCTTGACATTTCAGGGTGTATATATAGGAGACTGCTGCTACGTACGGCGAGCATGCATTCTACCTAAATGCAGTAAAAATATTACTGATAGCTAACAACTCTGCGGTAAATGCATGTAATGTGCATGGGGCCAAATGTCATACGTTCTAGTAAACTCTGAGATTTATACATTTCTGGAAATTGTGTTAATATTGACCCTTCCTCTCTTGGCGCTTGATGCGTCTCCATCAAGGAGTAAGAACTGAGGTTATGTATTGGTTGGGGACTTAATTTTTCAACAAGATATTAGTAATTAATTGAAATTCACTACAGAAATCATGAGTGTTTTTTCTTCTTTTTTGAAGGAAGAGAAATCATGAGTGTTGGTATGATTACATATTTACATTGGCCGGTTGGATGTCATTGTCGATTTTGGTTTTTTGGGTATTTTTTCGATAAAATTTTACTGACTTTTGACCTGTTTTCAGTGTCGTTACAGGATGGAATCTGATTCAAAGTTGTTTGAAAACTTGATTCAAAGTTGCAATGGCGGTTTATAGGTTAATTCAAAGTTGCAATGACGACGAGGTCGTAGGTGACAGTATCAAGAGCTCTTCTTTCCTGGACCTGATTTCTGCATTTTTCCTTTGATTTCCGACCTTTCTCGTCGAACTACTAGCTGCCTAGAGTTTCCCTCGCTAGCCGACCTTTGGAATCATCGTATTACTACCTTTGGTGGCCAAACTTTTCCAGCCTTACTCTAATTTCTAACCGAATTTTTCCGGTGTTAACCTTTTGTAGCTGAACTTTACTGGCCTTACCTTTTTTTAGCCGAACTCTCCCGGCCTTACTCTTTCTAGATAAACTCTTCCGGCCATACTCTTACGTACTAGTCAAACTATTTCGACTTTACCCTTATTAGCCAAATTCTTCCGGCATTACTTTTTCTGCCGAACTCTACCGGCCTTACCGAAACTGATTGAAGACTTGCTCTCTCTCTGACACTGATTCCCTGATCTTATTCGCAAGTTGGGCATTCTTCATCATCGTGCTCCAACTTGAGGGAAGGTATTGAGCAATATAGTAAATAGATTTAGTCATATTAGGAATATAGACTAGAATATATTTTTTCCATTATACTTTGTACTGTATTGTATATGTCCCACAATTAATTTATAGACGGGGCCGATTGGAAAGTTTTTTGGATTGTTCAATATGGTTTATGTTAGAGACAATCATACAAGGCAAGTTATATGGTATACTTGGGTACCATATGAGCATGTTTTAGCAAGTTAGATATCATTGTCCCTATCGATTTCGATTTTTTGGGTATTTTTTCGATAAAATTGTACTGAGCTTAACTTATTTTCAATGTCGTTGTCCCGTCTTTTTCTTTTGGGAGATGAGTAACAATTTTTTAATCTTTTTTCCTTTGATTTTCGTTCTGAATAAGTGTAGAGTTTTTATTAAGATGCTTTAGATCATACATATTTGAAGTTTTGATAAGTTTTATTTTTCTATGATAATTTTTGCGATTGAAACTCTTATTAAATCTGTAACTATATTGATGTCCCTTCGATTAAGTTATTTTGATTGAATCTAGTATTTGGATGCTTGATTTTGTGTTTCAATACGTCTACAGTTTAGGATCAAGGTGTTTATAGTTTGAATAATTAAAGGTGTTTATGCTTGAACTACACTGATTAACAAGGTGTTTAGGATCAAGGTGTTTATAGTTTGATTAAAGGTGTTCGTGTGGTGTTGCAGATATTGAAAATCTCTGATTAACAATGTGCATAATGCTTGAATGCGAATCCCTTGTTAGGAGGTTCATAGCTTTCGCGGTTACGGTTTTGCTGGTGGAAGTATTTTTCTGAGGGGATTCTTCTTTGTAATTAATAGGACAATTAGTCTAATTAGCATTTAATTAGTTTGATTATCCATTAGATATGATACCTAGACTTGATATTTGATTTCACTTCATGTAATCGTGGTTAGGTGTTTCCCAACATTATGAGTGTGATATTTTTCAAAAAATAAAAAAATTGCCAAAGAAACCAATCACAATTTTATATGCGTACTAGTTTGTATTTTTATTTAGGATTGAGTGGTCGTGAATAATACTCATATCCATTGAATAGTACTTTTACAGAAAAAGAATATCATAACCATGTAAACACTAACTGAAATCCCTTACCATTACAACACCATTTAATCCAGCATATGATCTTTAATTTTTTTAAATTCTACACCATGAAAAACATAAATATCATTGTGCGTTTAATCCATGTTCTCTTAATCTTACAATATATCAGTTCAATTTAATACAGTTCGGGAAAAATTCAAGTTAACTTCAGTCATATACGGATTCTAGCTATTTTCCAAACATTTTTTATTTATTTTAAATCAATTTAGCTTGAAAGTGCAGCTTGTTGCATCCACTACCTTTTGTCATCCCCTTTCCTCTAATTTAGTTTAATTTTAGATAGGTAGTTCCTAGCATGAGACAGGGTAGTTTATTTTTCTAGATTTTTAGACAGTTCTCTATATTCATAAAGCCTTCGGGCTCTTAAGCCTTCGGGCTCATATACTTTTGTATTTTTATTTAAGTTGAGAAGCTGTCAATAATCCTTCCATCATTTGATGGTTTAAATTTTTAAAAAATAAAATAAAATAAATAAAATTCAGCCAGACTATTTCAGTACACTATAGTAAGAAATAAGATTGCGAAAACCTGGAATTGAGCTGTCGGAAATTTTTTTGGTTGTAAAGTAGGAAACCACTCTTATAACTGACGCTCAATAATTAATTCGACTGTTGAGATTAATCGATTCTCTATTAATTGAATTTATTTCAATTAATTTCTCAACTTATTAGACCTAATTTAATTGATAGGTAACATTGAGGATGATTGTTCTAAGCTATTTCTGTGAAATTGTTTTCTTTCGAACTGAATGAACAGATATGGATTGAGTGGGAACAAAGATAGTGCCTTATTTACTCACGTGCTCAATTGATATCATATTTATTTGCGTGACCAGTTCTAGTTGGATTTCGATAATCGATCATTACTGAGGGAAGAAAAGGTCAGTCAATTAATGGAATTTCTACAAAACAGTTGGCTTATCAGCAGAGTATAGTAAATTCAGTTTTGCAATGGAATCATGATTTAACTAGGCACTCAAATACACGCACAATACATCAAAGAAAAATTGAAATTAAACGTATATTAATACAAATTCCGTCCTTCGTGTTAATATTTTGTGATTTATATTGAAAGTTTTTTTAGTAAGGTACAGAATGTGTCGTTGAATATTCAATATGCATGATTTCACAAACCTTCAAAACCAAGTAACTATAATATTTCCTACTAAGAATTATTACAACAATCTTTCTAAATAAATTTGGGTCAGCATGAGGTACTTCAAGCATCTGAAATATGTTTGGGTTGTAAAAACAGGCGATTTATTTGCTCTTGCAGGACTAATATTTTACCATATTACCCCTGCTAATTTGTCCATGCATAACTATGCATTTGACCATATGAGGGTATTATAGTTAATTTTGGTCCTGCAAGAAGTAAAGTGATCATGC